>OX589587.1:28772233-31271714 GCA_951329385.1 Polia nebulosa | reverse complement strand
TTTTAATAGTAGGAACTATTAAAAGCGCCCTGAGCGCTCGCAAGTATTAAGTAACACATCATCAAGTTTTTTAAAAATCCAATGACGTATTTTTTGTTATTTGATGCTTTTTATGGGTAGTACATGTTCGTGTAGAGAGATCAGACTGAGATTTTTTTTTACATGGGACAAGCCCGTCACTCTATTCCCAAATCACTGTAACTTCTGTAAGCCACAATCAACAGTGGCGACTACCAGAAAATACGCCGAGGCAATGAAGCTCGACGAGTCCCAGAGAAACGATTTAACTGTCTTGGGTCCCGCAGCGAAATTAATCAGAAAAGACAGCGGAGGAGTAAGAAAAACATAATCTCCACTTCCCTCCTAATCAAGCGGGAAACAGAACAAAGCTAGGCCATTAGGCACAAAGGCACAATATATGAGGTCTAAGATGGCGCCGGGAGTACATGGCTGAGCTCCAACAGCGAGGCAAATGTAAGAAGAACTGCACGCCCCTGCAAGTATGAGACCTGGTCATCGTGAAGGAGGACAACCTGATGCCGCTGCAATGGCAAATGGGGAGAGTTACCAAACTATGTCCAGGACGAGACGGCATAGCCAGAGTGGCGGACGTCTATGTAGCCAAGGGAACCATCAGACGAGCTGTAAACAAACTTTGTCTTCTGCCGATGTCTGCCAACCAACCTATGACAACTACTGGAAAATAAACTAAACTACTGAAGAAGAGGAGAAAAGAGATTTAGAAGATTCCTTGTTCACCTGTTTTCCAGGTGGGTAGCACCAATTGTTAGAAACTGTGACAGCGACCCAGTCTCTAAGAATGACTAGAACTGAGATGCCAGAAGCGCGTGTGAGCTGCTATACTATTTCAGCCAGAAGTTATGCTGTCAGTCCGGTCCTAGAGATTTCAATTCGGTAACGGTCGAACTGCTCTAGCTACATGTAATTTTTGGTATAGCTTCGCACACGCGCCTTATATCATGCATACAGTCACCTTTAGTGTGACAAACGGGCACCGACCAGAAGCTGCGCCATAATGCATTCATAGCGGCAATATCTGGGCAGAGTACGTCCGTCACATTTTTTTCAGGTCGCTGGTCGCTCCCAAGCTCCGTTTACCCACGTCTCATAGCTCTGGAACATGCGATTCTGCAAGTACCAGTCGACTCGACGCTTACATCTGGGCGACCGGTACTCGCCGAATACAGTTGGTCCATGCACTAACTTTCTGTTTCAGGAAGTCGATGCGCTTTGTGACTCAGGACATGATTGCCCGAGGACTAACTCCAATTCCCGAAAACACCCACCTCACGAAGCGCATTACGCGTGACCGTGTATTGCTCTCCTTGAAGCAGTATAGTTTGCCAATGAGTACTCTGGTTCTATCAATACGCCTCTCGATACTGCAGTTTCAGGCTGGGGCGGCAGACTTTGGTCGAGTAGCTCCGTTACAACTTGGTAAACTTTACGTTCGCTATACGACATGCCGCAACAGCGAAGACATTCGCAGCGAGTCCAAACCACATACTAGGGCCCTATTTTTTTTTTTGTGCATAGGTAACCAAGACTGTTACTCGCGAAGCACTTCCTCCAATGCGCCCCTCTATCGTTGCCGACGCGTTGTGTTCCACATGCGCCTCAAAGAGATGTCAGCACAAATTTATCGGGTCCGCTAGGGCTGATGCCTGCCCGGGTCACCGGTTGAAAATTAAAAAAAATATTTGTGTTAACCCTATCACCTGTCTCATCATCAACGTGGTTGGGCCGCTGAGGGGTTGCGGCCGTAGCTGATGGTACCGCAGTTTCGAAAAATACTCATCCCATGAACTCGATGCGGCTGCCGCGCCTGTGGCACTGGTGATCCAAAATTAGGTCGGTTGCGAGGCGGAGTGGATGATATGCGCGACGTGCAGTAGTTCTTGTTATCATCATAATCAGTTTATTTTCATTCAGTAAGTAAGTAAGTAAGTAAAGATTTTATTTGTTTAAACATGGTGTACCTACATGATATATTACATGCAAAATAACAATGAGATACAGAATAGTTCTAACATGTCATTCCTTGTTATTATTTATTTACACAAATGAAATATCATTTGTGACATTTGTCATCTGACCGGTCTAAGATGTTTTTCTTTTTTGTACATTTTCTGCGCCTTATTTATTGTGGTTTATTTAGTTTTGATAATTATTATTTTTATGAATGCTTCACGATTAGGAAAAAGGTAGGTGTATAATGAAATAAACAAGATTATGTACTACGCGCGGAACCCTTAAAATCAATGTCACATAGACATTCGTCTTACTCAGATAAGGAATTGAAACGTCATTATTCATTACGATGCGATGTCAGCTTGTTTAATTTAATGGGTCTTCGTTATCAGAACCTGTACAGTACACAGATCAACATAAGAACTTGCGGTTGAAAATGTATTGTTATGTATATCTAACATTGTTACTTCAATATTTGTATATGGTAAGTAAGTCTATTCATCATCCAGTAAAAATACTTTAAGCTTTATTTTTTTGATAATAATTATTTTAATAATTTCATGATAGATGCCTGTGCTTGTCAGTGAAATAAGTGTTCTTGATGGAATAGCACTTCGAGTAAGTTTTGTGCAATAATGTAGTGCTAATTATTTTCACATACATTCAACAACTCAAAGACGTTCGCGAAGCGAAGGCTTTGAGCCTAGATGTTATGTAGTCGATATTAACATAATAATTAATTTGTATGTGTGTGTTAAGTGTGCTTGAAAGATATTAAAGAACAATGGCAAGTTTCCATACTACATTTTACCTGACATCAATTTGAAGCGTTTGAAGGTTTCATTACTTAACACCACAAGCCCCGCGCGCGTCAGGTATCGGCATCTGTCAGTCCCCGTTGACAGTTGGCCATCGTGTAACTACAGACTTTGTCAGGTTCCGGGTGTATGAACCTTGCCACAGGTCTAAAGACCTTGGGTAATAGTGGCAATAGCGGTTTAAAAAGCGTGAATCGGCTTTTTGGCAATTTTTTGGCAAGGCAAACTAGCGGCACACATGTCGATAGCAGCAAAATAAATAATTTTTCTTTCTTTCTGTCTTTCAAAGTAGAAAAAGACATCTACAAAATCACAATTTTACAGGAGAGCATATTTAGTCAAAAATTCTGACTATTTTGAGAGTTGTGGACTGATTAACATGAAATTTTCTATGATGCATTAAAATAACCTTCTATATTGATTTTATAAAAGAATTAATTACTATATCGTTGTTTTACTGAAATAATGTAAATGTGCTTTTTTATTTTGAAATGTCTTCTACGTAGAAGAAGACATGTGCCTGATATCCGTTTCTACGTCATCTAAAATATCGAATAACTAAGACAACAATCTCCAATAACACATATCTGGATATTTAAAGAAAATCTAAGTAAACATGCAATCAATATTTCGCTTTTTTTAACTAAATTTTGTAGATGTCTTTATTTACTTCAAATTTATCAATTTACACATTTCACTAAATGAGTTATCTGCCACCAAACTTCAGCCATTTATGTCAGTTAAATCATTTATTTAGTTCTCAAACCACGCGAAATATATAATTTAAAAAAATAAATAAAAGGAATATTATTAAGAGAAAATAAAAATTCACGATTGACAGGTATAGATGACTTTTTTACGTTTCAATCATCTGTCAAAGCTCCGAAGTAAAGGCGGACAAATTCAAATTTCTGTTTCTACTGCGATGTCTTTTTAAAATCGAGTGTAGATGTTCTTATTTACGTGCCAGATTTTCTAAATTATTTTGAAATTTGAAATAATTTTAATGCAGACTTGTAGAAAGGGTTGATGTAAGCTCATTTTTGTAAAAAAAAAAAACATTTACGCAAAAATGTAGATGTCGTTTCTACTTTGCTGCTGTTGTTTCCCTATGTACACTAGATAATTGAATATAAATAAATATCGGCTCACTAGCTCACGCACTACGTCTTCACTCCCTGACAGCTGTCATACGACCAGCGCCCACGGCAGTGAAGCCCGCGCAGTACATAACCGGAGACGACAACTAATATATACAGCCAATGCTAATATTTTGTAACGATAACATTTTTAATACAAATAATATATTTTATTGATTGTACGAGTATATGTATGTGTATACACTACATCCCTCCCCTGTCATTTTTTATTTTTATTTAAATAGAAGGCTTTTATTGAACTTTCAACTCAACTTTTAATATTTTAAATTTTGAAACATTTATTATTAGTAATTTTGAAATTATTGTTATTATATTATGCACGTATTTATTTTATGCAAATTTTCTTCAGTCATTTATATCCTCTTCAGCCGTATTGCCATAAGCGCTACTAGAATATTAAATTTTCTATCTTTAAAATGTGGTACATCCACATTTCGTATTTCCATGTACATTGTTTCCTGTCTCATCATTTCGGAGCTCGACATCTCCATTTATAATAGTCTCAATTGTATGAGTAGTTGGTTCACAGTTTAAACTCCACTTTTCTGACTTATTCATATTCTGAATATAAACCTTGTCACCAACTTTCAAGTCGTGTTGCTCAGCCCGTCTTTTCCGATCTGCATATTCTCTTCCTTTCTATTTTTGTTGTATTTTCTTGTTCCTTGTTTTATTTATCTATTATAACTTAATTAATTAATTTAATCATTGGTTGTTTTATCACGGACTGGTTTACGGAAAAACAATTCCACCGGTGTCTTTCTAGTTACACTTTTCGGTGTGGCGTTGTACAAATACGTCATAAGTTATTACTGAATCATCCCAATACCCATTATACAAGCTCTCTCTAACTTTTTCCATTTCAAGGTCTAGTAGAGAGTGTTTTACGATTTCTTCTCCGTGGTGTAGCAATGGGTTACGGCTAACACATAGTAAACATAGTCTGCGTATATTGTCGATGAATTTGACGCCAATTTGCATTGTCTAGAAAGTGGGTCTGCTATTTAAATCTTTTTTTTTTTTTTGCCATGCCCTTATTTATAATCTCATATTTATAGGATTGCAGCCTTAAAACCCAATTCTCAATGCTTGCGCGTGATTTAGTTTCCGAAAGCTAAAAATTTTCTGTAACGGTTTATGTACCTACTATGTAATCAGGTCAAACTCCTTACTATAAAGGAACAGTAAAATATTCACAAGCCTACACCAACCCAAGCGCTTCTTTCTCAGTCTGATAGTAACGAAGACGCTCACACTCACTCAAGGTTTTATTGCAAATAGCAATAATCTTCGCCCTATTGGTCTTTGCACGAGATCTGTATCCAACCGTATTAGGCTTAACCGTATTGGCCGTATCTACTTTGACCAAAGTCTGGTGTTTAGGATTATAATAACCCAATTTAGGTACATCATCAAGAGTAGCTTTTAGTTTGTTAAAAGCTGTTTGCTGAGCCTGACCTAACTTCTCTGTATATTAGGAGTGAGGCGTATTTATCGCAACAGTTTAGAAAAGGTTTTTACAAGTAGCAACACGGAACAGGTATCGCAAAACCAAAAATACACTTCCAGTAACTGTCTGTTCCACAACCTATAACAAACCAACCAAATTAAAACATTGCCGTAACTGGTGTGTGCATGCTCTTCTCTATCTAGCTTACGGATGTTTACGTTATTAGAAAGAGATAACATCTGTTCCTGCCTCACTGAATGAAACTAGGTACTATATTATAAATCTTTTGCAATCAAGAGTCTTTGGTTGCAACGTAACAGGCTGTTATTTTGGAACAGGATTTTGGAACAGTTTTTTCCATGGAACTGGAACAGGTGAAACAGGTTTCTAATTTTACCTGTTACGTACCTCTACTGTACCTATATCCTACTTAGTGTTGCCCAAATGCAAGACCAAGACGAGACTTAGGCCAGTCTTGGTCTTTGTCTTGCGTCAATACACCTGGTCTTGGTCTTGGTCTTGGTATTGCGCTCTCAGTCTTGGTCTTGGTCTTGGTCTTGCAGCAAGAGTCTCGCAAGTCTTGCAAGTCTTGCAAACACCTATTAGCCTATTGCTATTTATTGAACACGTTAGTTTAGATTTTAGATTATGATTCGCGCTGTAAGACGTATGTAGTTACAGAATTATAATCATCAAAATCATCAATACAACCCTCCAAGTTCATAAAGGTCGAGGAATTATTTAAAAAAAAAAATGACTTTTTCAAGGTCAAACTCATTCCTCGACCTTTGAATATCAATTTTCAATCTTGCTGCTCACATTTTAGTACCTAGGTATATCACTCACTATCTATCATTTACCGATATTAACAATGATTATTTCGAAATCAAAATATTCGCAATTCAATAGATGCAATACCTACTTAGTTATTAATTATCATCTCGCCCGACAGTTTTAAACGCTGTAGTGTTCGAATTCGAGCCAGTGTGTGAATGTATTTATACAAGAATACATTTGTGTGCATTCAATTTATACCTACTTACTACTGAAACATCTTCAAGGTCATTTAATTTTATCCTCCTGTACCAAACCCTACCAAAATAGGTAACAATTTTGTGTGCCTCTGTCCGTACTCTTTGTCGGCGAATGCGGCGCTCAAACAGTGTCAAATGCTGTGATACACTTGTTGCAAACCGCGGCGTCTTTGTCGGTAAATTATCAAATAAGTAGGTATATAATACACCGACCGACCAACAGTTTATTCGCAGAACGTCACATTTTCCCAATCAACTTTGAACCTTAATTCTTTAGCGATAAAGTTGAAAATCTGTTAAAGAAATTTGACAGATTGTAGTAGCTTGATGTGCTGGCGTCTGTACCATAACACTAGCTGCCGTAGAAACTGTTACTAGACCTACTCGACTCGCTGTTAGTTTTAAATTTTGCTGAATAAAAGAATAATAAAAACTTTGAAACATAAGTAGGTACCTACATAATGTTTATATAATTTTGTTGGCTATAATTTTAAGCACATACCAACCTACGAGTACTAACGTTAGATCTGCACATTAGACATAAACAAGCATACTTAATATATTATTATAGGTAGGTACCTACAAGGTATGAACTTTGCTAGAAAGTTATTCTAGGTACATTTCATCACATGGGATGATGGGAACAGTTTTGTGAGTATTAACACGCTACCTACTTAATAAATAGTTGAAACATAATAAGTACTTACCTACCTAATCAACACAACCTTTTAGGGTTCTTTCAGACGAGCGGCACGTTGCCAACTGCAGATACAACTGCAGCCATTAGTTTAGTGTTATGGCGATGCCTACGGTTTTGATACTGGGGAACGTCTCTCAAAATCGGGATTGAAACCAAAAACCTACTTAATAACGCCCAAATCTCAGTTTGTCTTAACTGCAAGACGCAAGAGTCTTGCAGGCTTAAGTCTTGTCTTGCTCAAGTCTTGCAGGGTTCAGTCTTGGTCTTGGTCTTGCTACAATAAGGCGGTCTTGGTCTTGGTCTTGGTCTTGCGAAAATGCAAGAACAAGACCAAGACTGCAAGACCAAGACCGATTTTGGGCAACACTAATCCTACTAGAATTTTAAGCAGGTTTATTCAAAAGTAACAATTTAAGAGGTTCGGAAATGGTATAACCAAGGAATCCATCTGCCAACAAAATGTATTAGTTATATTAGTATAGTTCTAAAAATCTTTGCATTCCTGAATTTACGGAAAAGCTCATTCATGGTCAGTAAAGGATACATTTCGCACTTGAGAGCTGCATGACACGACGCATGTCTACACAAAGTCTGATTTTACTATTTTATTTCAATATCAGTACAATCGGTGAAATCCAATTTGAAGACCCCTTTACTTCTTCTATTAGGTTTATTATGTAAATACTTTATTTAGAGGAATTTAAATTTTCTTCTCAATCATCTCCTCCAAAGAATTGGGTATCCTGCGGTACTGTTGTGATCATATACGTATATAACATCTTTAAACTTTGAAAACTGATTTTCTTCAACCATATTGACCTTGATTTTGAGGATCCCCAAAGAGGTCGCTGTCGCCCGTCCCAAAAGATCACAAGTATCATTGATTTCATAAAAAGTCGCATTCTCATTTTTCCAGCAACTTCGATGTTGGCTTCAAAAGATCCCATAATATTTATAGATTGTTTATTTCCATAGTTCGCAAAACGTTTGTCTGTATTTTTGTTTTGTTTTGTCACCATGACATCATTTTGTTATAGAATTTCCTATGTTTTATCCATCAATAAGTTTTGGTTGCAGCCGGAATCTAATAATACCTCTAAATCGCTGTCGCGTCACAGTTTTTATTGAAAATGTAATGTGTAACTAAACCTTAGTTTGAACATTTTGAGCAACTATCATCAAACCACCATCAACAATCAAAAGCAAGCAAACGAATCGAATTGTCTTCTCCTTCATAATCAAATTAGTCTAATTTACCTACATATAATTTTGTGCCGTTTCTTCAACAGCCTTATGAAAGTCAAGGTTATACTGCTTCGGCGGTTGCTATGTCGAAAGTAATGATGCATGCAATCGAAACAACATACCTAATATTAACTCTCTAATCTTAATAGAAAATTACTTCCATAAAAAAATTCTTAAAATAAAATCACCCAGATCAGATCAAAATGTATTTATTGCTGTGCGATACCAGAGTCCTCTTAAGTCAAGAAGAATATTTTATTTTTCCCGGACCAGGGCCCTCCGAAATCAACAAAAGTTGATTATACTGTCCATCTTAGAGTTCTCCTAAAATGAACGCAATTTAATGCTGCCCAGACCAGCGCCCTCCGAAATCAACAAAAGTCGATTATACTGTCCATCTTAGGGTTCTCCTAAAATGATCGCAATTTGATGCTGGCCGGACCAGGGCCCTCCGAAATCAACAAAAGTTGAGTAAACTGTCCATCTTAGGGTTCTCCTAAAATGAACACAATTTAGCGCTGCCCGGACCAGGGCCCTCCGAAATCAACAAAAGTCGATAAAACTGTCCATCTTAGGGTTCTCCTAAAATGAACGCAATTTAATGCTGCCCGGACCAGGGCCCTCCGATATCAACAAAAGTTGATTAAACTGCCCATCTTAGGGTTCTCCTAAAATGAACGCAATTTAATGCTGCCCGGACCAGGGCCCTCCGAAATCAACAAAAGTTGATTAAACTGCCCATCTTAGGGTTCTCCTAAAATGAACGCAATTTAATGCTGCCCGGACCAGGGCCCTCCGAAATCAACAAAAATCGATAAGACTGTCCATCTTAGGGTTCTCCTAAAATGAACGCAATTTAATGCTGCCCGGACCAGGGCCCTCCGAAATCAACAAAAGTTGATTAAACTGTCCATCTTAGGGTTCTCCTAAAATGAACGCAATTTAGTGCTGCCCGGACCAGGGCCCTCCGAAATCAACAAGAGTCGATTATTAATAAGCTGATGTTATAATAAGGTCTACCGAATCACAAACAGAAATTAGAGATACTAAAAGTTTTCTATAATGCTTCCAAATGCATATAACTATAGTAAAATAATAATCACACTGCTACTACTACTTCAACTTATTCATAAAATCTTTAAAAAAGAACAACAAAATGTATAAAGAAATAATTGCAACAAAAGTAGCCCTACGTATAAAACTCGCCAACTATACTGGTTCAAACACTGACCAGCGAATTCGAAATTCTAATTCTCCATAAAACATTTTGAATCAAGATCCCGCCAATCAGTGCCAAAACTGTTTACTATTAATTTATTTCATAAATAGAGCCCTTGCTATTTTACTATTACAACTACCTAAGTACCTACAAGCATTAATAAAGACAGTATTGACAGGGCTGGCCGCGAAAATTTGATGAAACCAGACTAAGCCAAGCCTACCGATTCTGCGACGTTACTTTGAAGCGGCGCGCGTTGATCGTATTGCAGACCCCGGGCCATACAGCAGATTTAATAAAAACATTGAAATGTGTTTCATTACGTATAGTTTTTGTTTATTAATTTACTTAATTTTTTACTATTTATTACAAGCTATTTTAACGTACTGTACTTTAACGTACTGGTATGAACTATAAAAATATATCTTTAAAACCTTGATAATATCAGCCCCTCTTACAAGGTTACGTCGCAACGATCGCATCGTAATTCTAAGAATTTGTCGAACTGTTTCGTGTATGATGTACGCAGATCCTTGGAATGCTCTAAGTTTAAATCTAGGATCTAATCCAACTCCTCCTCTACTTTTGAAATCAACCTGTGTACATTTCTTACTAAAGCGAAAAAAAGCGAAACTAAAAGTAGCTTCCCTCTAAAACGCGGGAAAAGAATTCATTCAAACTTATAAATCATAAATGTTTTCCCTTAGCAAAACAGATATGTTTAGGTGTATTTCTTATAATGTTGAAAGATACTCTTACTTTTCATCCTCGTCGCCAATGTTGTGTCCCTATGTACACTAGATAATTGAATATAACGAAATATCGGCTCACTAGCTCACGCACTACGTCTTCACTCCCTGACAGCTGTCATACGACCAGCGCCCACGTCAGTGAAGCCCGCGCAGTACATAACCGGAGACGACAACTAATATATACAGCCAATGCTAATATTTTATAACATTTTTAATACAAATAATATATTTTATTGATTATATATGTATGTGTATACACTACAGCTGCCATCGATGTGCGCCACCGAGGAAATTCCGTTTACCTTGCCAAAAAAAATTGCAAAACCCCGATTCACGCGTTTTAAACCGCTATTATTACTATTACCCAAGGTCTTTAGACCTGTGGCAAGGTTTATACACCCGGAACCTGACAAAGTCTGTAACTGTAATGGATTGACGGATGGGTTAAACATAATCACTGAGATTTTTCATTCTAGGGACTTGAAAAAAAAGATATTACCATTTTTTGTATTTTGAGGTTATGAAAATATGTAATTAAGTAGTCTACAAATGATTGATGCATTATGTCAAAGAAAAACACTTAAAATATGAATTTTATGTTATTATAAAATAGGTCCAAGTTTTAAAATGGGATTCTTAATCATTATCTTTTATCGACATAAACTTACTTAATTACCTGCATTAAAATCGCTCATGCCGTTGTGGAAAGATTAGGTAGTCAGCATATGAGGTATAGAGGCTTATTGCCCTCAATGCACTCATGGAGACTCTTTCTATATCCCCCATAATATTTATGCAAGCGTATTAATTAATAAATAATTATTTTAACTTTATTATTCACGCAAGTCCAACATGTAATTAATATATCATATATATATATATACATGTGTGTGTGTGTGTGTGTGTGTGTGTTTATATATATATGTGAGATGGTTAGATTTGTTTGTTGTCCAACAAGCCTAGAAAAGCACTTTTCAAAACATTTTAGTTAGTATTTTCTACCGAGTATCGTCTGTTAGTTTCATAAAGTGGTACTCGTAACTCTGGTGATTCAAAAATTTTCTTCCAAATATCTAGACGCTTCCTAAAACATAAAACATTAAGGCGCAGTTATACGACTTTTAAAGATTTTTAATTGATCATAACGTCTATACGACTGGTACTATTTCTTTGAAAAAAAATATATGTTACTCTAGACTATTTCCGTCGTAATTTGATCTGAGAATATTTGAAATTCTATTTTTATAACATAGTGTAATTAATTTGTAAAGTTATGTGTAACGCGGATAAAAAATTGAAAACCCCCCAAAAACTATTAAGCGTATTTTTATGAAACCTTCACCATTTTAAAGATCATTTAAAAATTTATAATTTAGTCTCAGTGTTTTAGTTTAATACTTGTTGTTTTATGTGTAATAAATTAATAATGCGTATAATTTCGGACAGCGCTCCTTGATGGGCGAGTTCTATTACTGGGTGGATATACGACGCGTTACGTGAGCTCAGCGCAGAACACGCAAGCTAACCACTCAAGGTCATTGGTAGCTAATAGCGCCTTCACCCCACAAAAAAAAAAAAAAAAAAAAAAAAAAAGCTAAAAACTCGCCATTGTTCTTTGTTGTTATGTTAAAGGTCAAAACTTTATAATCGCCACACGATCATTAGATACATCTGAGTAGCAAAACATAGAACTACCTGAAACTTTGACTTAGCAATAATGTTGAATAAAATTGGCAAGTAGCACGAAGGTTGTTGGATTTATTTTTGGGATCAGAGGTGAAATAAAGATAAATAGGTAGGTAGAATAGGTTGGATATTACATATCTTTTTACATGTATTGGTCACTTGTAACTAAAATACTGCAATTACACTTAAATTGACATGGTTATCAGTACACCCTGTCAAATAAAAAATTGTTGCGTAGCTGAAAATATCTGATTATGGGTCTTAATCCGGAAATAATTTTCACAGAAAGAAAAAAAAGGTGCTGCTTTAAAACAGTTACAAGTTCAATAATAATAATAAACTCCCATCCGTCGCAGATTTATGATATCAGTGGTGGTACCACCGTCGAAACGTATTTCCAGGCACGGTGACGAGGAGTGTAATGACATTGTTACAACCATACGTTCCCAGTGCAATGATAAATAGAGGTTTTTTGGAGTGTGCTATTCGGGAATACCGCAACATTCCGCTGGAACTTAAGCCACGCTTACCTCTTTTGCCCATGCATAACAAGAATAGGGCGCTGGGGGCTGCTCTGGATTAGCAGTTGTTAAACTATTTTGATGACTGCGAAGTGCGAAGACATCACCGATCCACATTCGGTACCATACTGCGCGGCTGTAGCGGCATGTAACTCACGTCAAATTTCGTAATGGCAGAGCTACAAGACTGAAGCCAGCCGTGCTGGTTTGACAGTGCAGAATTGAGTGTCGTATTGGTGGGGCCAGAGCACTCATAGGTAAACTAATCTGCTTCAGGGAGGGAAACACTCACCCAAGAGTGATGCGCTTTGTGAGACGGGCGTTTTCGGAGACTGATATCAGCCCCCGAGACAATATGTCCCGTGTCACAGAGCGCATCGACTTACTGAAACAGAAGGTATATGCATGGGAAAACCGTATCAGTAGGTATAACCGGCGAGTGGAGTGATAGATCCAGAATCGCACATTACGGAGTAATGAAAGGTACTCGTAGGTTTCCAGGGATTGAGAGCGACCGGACCAAGGCGTGACTGACACGCGCCTGCAGGATGATGATGCCATGTACTCGTTCTGGCGAAGAATCTGGTTGGTGCCTGTCAGTTATTTATTTATTTATTAAAACTTCATGCAACACAAATGTACAAAGGCGGACTTAATGCCTTAGGCATTCTCTACCAGTCAACAAAGGGTGGTGGAGAGATAACATGGCAGGTGCATAAACTGAAGAAAAAAAAATGCTAAGACGAAAATAATTACAAAAGTATATATATAGTTAAAATAAACATACATAGATATTTAATATAATATACCTACATATATAATAATAATATATAAAGTTAGAGATAAGGATTTTGAGACGACTCCTTTACTTGTTAAGAAGGTAATACCAAGAGTGATTGGACTTAGGAGATCGAGCGAGCGTGGGATGCAATACCAGAAGTGGGGGAAATTACCAGTAGCCCTCAAGATGTAGCTCATGCAGTCCGTCGGTGATCTAACTGAAAATCTCCCGGACCGGACGGGCTACACAACTTCTGGCTTAAATGGTTCGCACGTTACTTGGTATCTCAGTGCCAGGTAGCCTTGGAGTCTGGCTGGCTATCCGAGTTCTGTACAACATGAGTTACCCACCTTCTTCACAAATCTGGTAGGACCGCGGAACTAAAACATTATAGACCAATCACATGTCTTCCAACGGTTTATAGGAGTCTTACATTCATTTTGAGAGCTAAGATTAACAATCATATATTTAAATAGAAGCTCGTATCATGTCTGCCTCTCAAAATGGATGTACGAATGGGTCCTGCAGGACTAAGGAGTTACTCCTTATTTATATGGCCATAAGCCAACACGTTAGGCGTTCCCGAAAAGATCTGTTACATTTTGGATAGACTATAAGATGGAATATGACTCGGTACCTCATATATAAGTTTGCTAGAGGTGTTCAAGCTAGTTTCATGTATAAGGCAATGGAGGACGGTCCTTCGCTATCCAGGATATCGACATATCCAGAGGAAATTCGAACCGGTAAAGATCGAGCGAGGTATATTCCAGGGTGATAGTTTGAGTCCGCTTTAGTTTTGCTTGGCCTTGAATCCTCTTAGCACACTGCTGGAGGTTTCAGAACTAGGCTTTAGGTTGAAGAGAGGTGATCAGGTTATATCTCACCTCACATGGATGACTTGAAACTTTTTGCTCCCAACAATCTGCAACTGATGGAGCTACTGAAGGTTACTTAAACCTTCAGTAGTGCCATAAAGATTGAGTTCGTGAGGACAAATGTGCGATCATGCATGTAAAGCGAGGGGAGATTATGCTATCCGTGGGAACTCAACTCTCGGATTCCATAAAACTGAGATCCATCTCTCCAACCAAAACCTGTAAGTATTTGAGTATGTCGGAAGCTTTAGGTATCAAGTTACTGAAATGAAGCAATCTTTGGAGGAGCACTTCTTTGGCCGCCTGTAGGAGGTATTCAATAGCCTTCTGTCAGGCGGAAACAAAGTGCGCGTTTCAGCGGTTGGGTGATGCCGGTATTGATTTAGTCTTTCGGAGTTTCGGCGTTCTCAAATGACTCAGACGGAACTTGACGCCCAGGATAGGCGGGTCCGTACATTGCTGAATGCATATCGAATCCATCACCCATGTTCGCCGTTGATGAGACTGTATATACCACGAAAGCGTGGAGGCCGAGTTCTTGTAAATGCTAAGACTTTCCACAATTACGAGGTATGCAGTCTCATGGAATATTGCCTAGTTGCCAACGTGGCGACATGCATCAAGATGTAGTGGCGGTGGACAAGATCCTCACTTCGCTCCCCTTGGCTAACGAGAACTGGCGCAAACCTGTAGTGCTTAACAATAATGATCGTAGGGAGGTATGACAGAGTAAGGAACTTCACGGGCACTACATGGGCCTGATGTAGACCAATTAGCGTCAGTAACCTGGCTGCGTGTCAGTGACCTGTTAAGGAAAACCGAAGGTTTAATCTGTGCAAATAAAGACGAAGTTATCACGATCAATAACTACCGTAGATTTAATGTGAAGGACGGTACAGTTGATGTCTGTCGCACATGTCATCGTCCGGGAGAATCAATTCGCTTCATAACACAACGACTTGTCAAAGCATTTTAACACGGATTTTACCTTCTCGATCTCGAAATACAAAAAAAAATATCACCGCAAAATAATAATCTATATATAATTATTATGCTCCTTTTTCTTACTATTTGACTTTTATTTATACATTTATCATTTGAATTCTAATTTAATTTTACATAATTATCTAATTTAACTTAATGGAATGACTTAACCAATTTTGTTTAACTATTTTTATTTTCAACAGAGTTCCAATCTATGTTCTTTTATCTTATTACTCGTTTAATAATAACAAAAAAAGGCAGCAGTGGTGGCCTAGTGGTATTAGCCGCGACTTACAAGTTGTGGGTCGTGAGTTCAAACCCAGGCAGGCGCTTTACTTTGTGTAAATTATTTCACACCACTGCTCTCAAAACGGTGAAGGAAAACATCGTGAGGAAACCGGCATGTCCTAGAACTAAAAATTCAAAGACATGTGACATCCACCAATCCGCATTGGGCCCGCGTGGTGGATTACGGCCCACACCCTCTCACGGGGAGGAGGCCTGTGCCCCAGCAGTGGGGACATTAAAAGGCTGAGATGATGAGATGAATAACAAAAAATAGCAATTACTTATTTTAGTATTATATACGTATATTCGTTATATAGTTATATAGTAAATTGAATAAAAGCTTATATACAAGCTTTTATTTAATTTACAGTGTTCATATGTTTGTAAGTTGTTCGTCAAAATTTGCAAACCATTTTTCGACTATTTGTTGAATTGAGTTGAAATTTTGTATACACTTATAGTTTTGGTGACAATACATTTTTATGATAAGCATGACCTGAATGGACAATCAGGACTAGCTCCAGATAAAGGAGTTTTCAATGCTCAACTGCACGGACACGAAATTTTGTGTACACATACATTTAATTGAGATAGCCGGTATAACTTCAAAAAAAATGTTTTTACAAGCTTTTATAATACACTCACAAAACGATAAAATTAAATCCCTTTACTTATATTTTTTTTTATTGTGTGTAATATAATTTAATCGGGTTTTCACCTAATTATGTAAATAGCATGTAACAAAAACCCTGTCCGATCCCATAAAGGCGTATTCCTGGTTTAACATACGTACTAGAAAAAATAGTAAAAAAATATAACTCATAAAAACCTAGTTATTGATTTTGTACGAGCTACGCTGTACATTGACCTTTGTGGTAGTTTGTACGTCACTCTCAATAATGCACAAATCTGTTATTGTTTAGCTGTGCATTTCTCCAACATAGTATTTAAGTGTAACAATATTGTAATTATATTAAGTAGCAATAAATCCATCAAGGGAATCGTTGGTCTACTCATTTACATAACATAACAAAATAACATAACATTTTCACTGTTGGGCACTAAACCCCAACAGATTTTTTATCGATATTTTAACACCCGTGCGTTTCCTTCCGCCTGATATGATGCAGGCACCTATCGAAACAACCGTGTCCGGTGAGGACCTGCGTCAGGCGGAAGGTGAGGACGCCGTGACGCCTCTCCAGCCACTCCTCAAAGAGGAGCGTTACCGCCGCAATGGTGGCGTGCCCAGCGCTGGGTTGCGACAGTCACTGTCTCCATATCGCCATGAGATCCTGCCGGAGCTCCGTCCGCCGAGCCGCGAAGTGTCGCGGCAGCAGAGTTTCGCCCCGGGCGTTTGGCCTCCTCGCTCTGCTCTGGGAGTGGCCCACCTTGGCCTCCAGATCCCATGGCGACAGTCCGCCAAGGAGGCTCGCCGCCTCACAGGAGACCGTGCGGTATCCTCGGATGAGCCGAATGGGATGACCCTTTGGGACGCGTTCAACCGGCAAGCTGGACGACGCCTCAAAGAACGCGCCCACACCGGCGCCCCGTAAAGAGCTATGGACCGCACGATCCCTGCGTAGAGCGTCCGACAAGAGGCGTTTGGACCCCCCAGATTGGGCAGGAGCCGCTTCAAAGCAGCACTGGCCCGCTCCAGTCTGGGAGCCAAACGTCGGAAATGTTCGACGAAGTTCCATTGGCTGTCGAGGACGAGACCCAGTTACCTCATAGTCCCCTCGACGCCGATGTGAACCCCTCGTACCGTTATCCGGGAACCCGACGGTGGCGCGTTCCGAGGACCATGAAAACACATGGCCTCGGACTTGTGCAATACCACCTCGAGTCCCAGTTGCTGTATCCTCTCAACGACTGTCGCAACCCCGCGCGCGATACGACCTCCCCTGCACCAGGACCAGCGTGACGTCAGCGTAGCAAACTACGCTGACGCCGCTAGAGAGGTCGGCGCTAGTGTTGTCTCAAAAACCTTTTTTATTACTTTATAAATAAATATTTATTGGTAGTTATTATATTAAATATGTATGTATGTTTATTATTAATATATTTTCGTTCACGTTTTTTTTTTTAAATATTTCTACTTGTTATTGCTTTCTTTGTTTTTCTTTTTGTGCACCAGCCATATTATCTCTCCACCACCCTTGGTTGACTGGTAGAGAATGCCTAAGGCATTAAGTCCGCCTTTGTACTTTAGTTGCATGAAGTGTAAATAAGTAAATAAACCCCGATTTTGGACAACCAGGCCTGTCTCCAGAGCCCAGTCCTCCACCATCCTGCCCCGTGCGTCCGTGTACCGGGAACCTCAAGCCAAGTTCTGGGCATTGAAGTCCCCGAGGACGAGCACAGGGAGGGAACGGTACCCGACGACGACGTCTCTCAACTCCGCGAGGGAGTTGTGGAACTCGGCGAGAGTTCGGTTTGGGGAGAAATAAACCCCCACCACGGTTATCTCCCCATACCGTGCTGCCACGCAACCCTGTCCCCTTTTGATGAAAGTCACTGAGAAGTTCAGGTTCTTCAACCAGTCATCCCTGGGTGGGACATAGTACGGCTCAGCGACCACGACGATGTTAATTGACTACTGCGCCGCGCTCTGGAACAACAGGTCCTGAGCAGCGGCGCAGTGGTTGATATTCGCCTGGAGGAGTCGTAATGGCATTCCATTACAGCCTCCTCCCGAGTCTCGGTGATCGGCCGGCTTGCCTGCTGCCGCAAATACGATGCAGTGCGGCGCGGCGTTGCACGAGCCGGCCTTGTGTCCGGGCTGACCACAGCGGAAGCAGCGGTCACTGCGGTCCACCTCCGAGGTGCAATTAGCCGCCACATGGTCGCCCACGTGGCAGCGGAAACACCTTAGAGGCTTGGTTTCCAGTAGCTTGACCTGCGCTGAAACCCAGTCTACCAGCCTATGGCCCTCCGCAGTGATTTTTCTGGCCGCTGTCACGGGGCAGCTCACCGTAATGGTTTGTAACCCCGCGATGTCAGGATGAATGGTGCCCACCCTCACCTGCTCGGCAGGGCACCAGTCCTGGCTACAGCGGCCACCACCTCACCCTCCGTCACGGAGTCGTCCAGGCCCATAATGCGGATGTCAGTGCATTTCGTGGGCCTGGACACTCGAGCCTCGTCCACCAGTAATGCCCTGATCCTTTCGGCCAGGGCGTCAGTGGCTGAGCTGCTGGAGACACCGGGGACCTCCAGCATCCGGGCTCAAAACAACAACAAACATGTAAACTCACATACACAACACAACGTGACCCAGATCTACCATCTGTAGGCCATACAAATACCTGCTCCGTGGGGGTGGAGGTGCTCAACCACTACGCTAACCGTGCCATCGCATCTCTCGCTGCTTTAGACCGTTAGCTTCTATTTCCATTATTTTGTACCGACCTGTATAACAAGATCAAATTGTATCAATTGCGCCGCGTGTGTTGAAATTTGACATTTGCCGGGGTTGCCAGCAGTCGTGATAGCAACAACTCCATATTTTGCAACAGGTTCAACGTTGGCCCCCGCCAAAACTTAACTTTTCTCGCTTTTTTCTTCAGATATATGCCTCTCTAATCCCACTTCTGGCTCTCGGGCCTCATCAACGATATTACGATTTTTTTTTCTATAATTGCGATTTATAATTAGGCGTGGTTCGTCGGGCGACGAAAATAGAATCAATTAAATAGTGTATATAACTCAGATCACTATTTTTAAGGACGCCCTGAGCCTTTCGGCCAGAGCGTTAGCGGTTGGCTCGCTGGAGGCGTCGGGGACCTCCAGCATCCGGGCCCGTTGGCGACATCTAGCTCCTCCAGGTTCACCGCCGCCCTCGCTTGGGCGAGCACGCTGCGGTAGGATCGCCCGTCTTCTCCGCTTTCGGCTGTAGTGTGATCACTACAGCTGCGGACTTCGGGGCGCGGAGCCTAGCCGCGGTGCTTCGCTCCTTGCGCTGCTTTCGCCTCTCCTTCCTTTTGGCCGCCCCTGCAGCCTTACCCGCCTTCTCCTTCTCCCTGGGCACTTGCCATCCAGCGTCAGCCGCAGGAAACTTAGGGGGAGGGTGCAGGTAGCTTATTTTTTTTTTCCGGGGTGGAAAATCCTTATAGATATCCTTCGCCTGGGGCGGGCGAAGGGGTCTGTCAGACTCTTACTGACTAAATACCACCCCGGTATTCCCTGATATACTTGACTCCGGGGCTGCGGGTGCGAATGGGACTTTTACTGCCCCGGACTAGTACCAGCCCGCTGTGTGCGGGCCTCATCCCGTGGTGAGGAGTGAGATCTTAATTCCCCTTCACGTCTTAGAGAGGCAAACAAACCTCGGGCGGCAGTGACAGGTCGTATCAGACTTCCGAAATGAGGGCACGACGCGGCTCCTCCCATGCAACACACTCGGCCAGCGTATGCCACGCCGTGTCCTCTGGA
Source organism: Polia nebulosa (assembly GCA_951329385.1). Taxonomy (NCBI): domain Eukaryota; kingdom Metazoa; phylum Arthropoda; class Insecta; order Lepidoptera; family Noctuidae; genus Polia; species Polia nebulosa. Next base: position 31,251,772 of record OX589587.1, on the reverse strand, counting down.
CAGTGGATGCAGTGATAGCACCGAGCATTTGGCTCCCTGTTCAGACGACACAGGTACTTCCCGAAGCAGCCATGCCCCGAAAGCACCTGCGTCGCCCGAAACGTCAGGGAGCCGTATTTCCTCCCGAGCCAGCGGTCAAGTACCGGCCGGACCGCCTCGATTGTAACGAGGCCGGCGGTAGGATGCAAGAGCCTACTCCGCCACTCCGCCACCAAGACCTCTCGGAGCTGCGACCGACGCAGCTCGATCTCGCGCTGCATCGGTTCACCGCCCCGCGTGCGCACCTCCTCGCGCCACCAGTGTAGTGTTGCGAGTGCTTTCGCCTCCAGGTCCCAGGGCGGGGATCCGGCCAGTACGCAGGCCGCCTCGTAGGAGATCGTGCGATATCCTCTGATGACTCTGACGGCAATCGCTCTCTGTGGTTTACGCAGTATTGCAATGTGGCGGGCCGTTAGGTCAGCAGCCCACACTGGAGCTCCATAAAGGGCCATCAATCGCACGATCCCCACGTATAAACGCCTGCAGGCGGTACTCGGGCCCCCTAAATTCGGAAGCAGTGTTGATAGCGCACTTGCCGCGCCCATCAACTTCGGCACCAACCGCTTGAAGTGGGGATCAAAGTCCCATCGGCAGGTAGCTGGGGCAACCGACTCGCCACCTGAGCCGGGGCCGTCTCCGCCCGCGCAGCCGCTCCTTCTGTGGCTCTTTTGGGGTGACATAACGGCCTTGCAGGGATTAAGTAGGATCATTGTGGAGCGTAAATAAAACGGGTCTAGTAATGACTGATGACTTTAACCGGTGTTGCCAATATATACATATCACGATTCTGGCAATAAACAATATTTATTTACAAAATAATTTGGGTGTATATGTATATTTAAAAAATGTGTAGTTCAAAACTGTGTTTATGACTGTAGTTCAAAACTGTGTTTATGACTGTAGTTCAAAACGTCAGACCATCTGCTAATTAGACGTATTGCTAAATAGTAGTTTTGGGTAAACGGAAGTTTTGCTACAAAAGCTGCGGTCCCTCGGCTCGTGTGTCGACGGGCCGCGCGGCGCCACGCTAGGCGTTGCCACGTCTTACGCGGCGCGGCACGGCCTGTGTCGAGTATTCCCACGGCGTGTTTCGGCCGGTTGTCTGCCATTCATCCATCATAGCATTCATTCATTCATCGCGACGCGCCGTGCCGCGCCGGTGAGCGCCGGTGAGGTCCCACGGCCCGTTAATCGACAGGCCGCGCCGCACCTTTGAACTTAGCGACTTGCGATAGATCGGACGGGTAACGACAGGCCACCACGGACTTCATCGAATGCGACAATGCCCACGGCCTGACACGCGGCGCGGCGCGGCCCGTAGATTCACGGGCCGGAGGACCGCAGCTTTAGACGTATCGATCATGAGGCTTATAATTGAATGTAAGCAGAAAATCTAACAGTTGGTAGTTATCAAACGTTAGCTCTGAATAAGTAGGTCGGCCAAGTCGACTTAACATGCCATTAAAAAAATCTTTATAAATAAAACTCAGCTGCCACATGTTTGACGGAGCATTACTTGAGAAAGGCAAGACCAATTTGGCTGATTTTTACCCGACTACCGTTTTTTAGTTGTATTTGTCAGGACAAGGTTTGTATGAAAGAAAAAGGATCGCAAGTAAATAATAAAGTAACATTATATTCATTAATATTCCAGCAATCGGTTATCAACTGTACAGCAAAGGTATAGTTTTCTATAATTCATAAATAACTGTCAATGAGCGACAAGACTGTTAATTAAAACGTTTTGTGTCCCTGTTGTAGTGCAAAGGATCCGACTGCCAAGCAAATGTGAGATTTTAATAGTATATAAATTTTCGATCTACCTCTATCAGATACTTTGTCAAGAAAAAGTTGGCCCGTTGTGACGTTAACTTGTCACAGGGATAAGCACAGATGGTTTAATAAAACAATAGTTTGGTGTCTTGAAATAGCAACTGGGCGCACGTCCGCCCGGTAACAGTGACAGTTGTCCAGTGACACTTCTACCCGCGTGGACCTATCTCCGCTTCTATATTATTTAATCGTCACACCTCTTCCCTTTTTAGAAATATTAATTTTTCAGATTTTTATAAATACACATAAGTGAAAACTTAAACTCATTTAAAACGCAATTGGAATTAGACTACTTAATGTAGTTTACACCTAACGTAAATATAATTTTAAATTTAAATTAATTAGTCCACTTTCAACTTTAATCAAATAATTTACACAGAGGTTTCAAACAAAAGAAAATTATACATTGTTAATTACAAACAATATTGACAAATAATTATACTATTTGTTGTCTGAATCGCAATCGCTGGTATCATCATCATCAGGTGTGTTTTCTCCACACACTTGCCATTTACCTTCAACTCTTTATAGATGGACAATATTCCTCCTCAACTCTTGCCCGGTGTAATTGTTCTTTATGGTATATTATTAGAACCGCTAGAATTTACAACCGTATGTGGTGTGGGGTTAAAATTCGGTGTCAATTTGTTGTGACTGTATTTTCGAATATTTTTTTCGAAATTTCGAATTTGTGGTTACGAAAACACAATGAATATCAAACGTTTGTAACGAGCGAAGGGGCGGGGTTTTACTCCACTTGCCTGTGTTCGCGTTACATTGAGCGGAATAAAAAAATGTTTTATTTTTCATAACTAAAAATAAAAGTCGTTTCCCAGCAATGTCTTTTTTTTCGCAAAACTACTTTGTTAGACGTACAGTATGCGTATTTGACGGCTCTGTGATGTCTTTTTACACCCTGTATATATGTCCTGTCTTGTGTGTGTTCTATCTTTTTCTCTCTAATAGAGCAAGAAAAAGACTGACGTAAATTAAAGCTGTCAAATTTAGTTGAACTAATATTTCCATACAAATTAAGGGTTTTTTTTTTTTTTTTTTTTGGGGGGTGGGAAATCATCTAATGACTCTTTCCGCTCTGGGGTGGAGCGGAAGGGCGTGTCAGACTCTTACTGACTAAAACCCACCCCTGTTCCTCCCTGCCCTACGCGCCCGGGGGCGAGGTAACTCTTTCGAATTTATCCTCCACCCCCGGGCGGGATACAAATTAAGGGTACACGTAAAAACATGTCGATTAAAAACACGGTGAAGCGCAAAGCGTAAACTAGTTTGACATCTCTAATTTATTTCATAGCTATAGCCGTCCTTTTCTCTCACTGCCTTTTAGTAAAAGATAGCGATTCTCTAATTTAAGTTTAGTTATTGAACAAGAGAATCGGCACCAATAACATTCATCCCTTTTGCACGAGGCCTTGCATACTGTATGATTAGGTGAATGTGGTGCTCATCCTCAAACGGCTGGATTTTATTTATTGTACATAATCGCGATAGACAATCAGTGATGTTTGTTTTTCCAGGTGTGTAAACTACCTTGAAATTATTGTATGCCTGCCTGCCTGCCTGATTGATTTTGACCTACTACCAAATATAACTTCCAGCGGCTTGTGATCAGTTACCAAATCAATAGTTTCTTTGCCGTATAAGTACATTCTACAGTGCTCTACAGACCAAACCAGAGCGAGAGCTTCTTTTTTCAGTCTGATAGTAATGTTTGTTAACTTCTGCAAGGCTCTTATTGCCATAAGCAATCTACCGTGATCCATTATTATCAGACTGAATGAGCGTAACCAACTGGACTACAACATGGCATCTGCCATGGCCATGGTTTTATCTTTTGGGTCATAATATCCAAGTCTATGGATATTACTCAATAGAGTTTTTGAACACAAGGAACGACTCTGTTTGTTTAGGATCCTATTGTGACTAATATCGGCATTTTTCCTAATTTTAGCGTTAAAAGCCACCTAAAGGATTTTGATGTAGTCGCCATATCTGGGATCCATTTGTTGACATAGTTTATTAGTCCTAAAAACTTTGTATTTCTTCTATAGTTTTTTGGCTCCCTAAAACTGTCTACAACCTTAACGTATTTGTCATGGGATTTAACTCCTTCCAAGGATAATTCATGTTCCAAAAATTTTATGCTCTTGACATTAAATACGCATTTTTTTCTGATTTATTATAATGTTTTTTCTTTAAATAAATGCAGGACAAGTTTGATAGGCTCAAACGCATGGTATTCTGGTCATCCTTGCCATATATGACAATGTCATCAATAAGTTGACGACGCCATCAAAGGGAAGAAGTATTCTGTCTACAATTTTTTTGAAAAAGCTCTGGCGCATATGATGATGTCAAACATGAGCCACTTATATCGGTACAAACCATGACTCGTTATAAATAAAAGTTGTTATATCCTCCTCGCTGATTTCTACTTTGATGAATGCGTCTTTAATGTCGAGCTTGGAAAAACCCTTGCCTTGTTAAATTTTATTAGTAGCTGTTCCACTGTCGGCAATGGATGGTTTTCCCTCACGATAGCCTTATTCGCGCATCGCATGTCTACGCACACTCTTACATCTCCTTCCGGTTTAAGGACGGGACTATTGATGATACCCATCCCGAAGGTTTAGTAATGGGTTCTATTATATATCCAATTTCATCAATTGGTCAATCTTTTTGTTAATCTTTTCTTGCAGGGGAATGGGTACTTGCCGGCAGGGCTGGCTACCGATTTAATTGTTTTGTTTATTGAAATCTCAAGCTGCACGTCTTTAATTTTAGGGAACTTGGCTCGCTTACTCTGGATTAACTCCTATACCGAGTTTGAATACTTGTACTGCGATAGCGGTGTCCTTTCCTAAAAGCTCTCGAGGGCTTTCTCAACGACATAGAATGTTGCAATTACTGATAGTAACTTCGCATTTTTTTTTAAATAATCCTAAGTTGTTTCACTCAAAATGTTACACTTGCTGCCGGAATATATAACCAAATAAACTTTAATACCTCCAATATGACAGCTTAGCGTCGTGTCGTCATCAAAATGAAAAATATAGTCAATATTACTTTTGATAATTGATACTTGAAGCTTGTGTATCCTGACCATAGTCGTTGAGTTGTCTCTCTACCGCTTCTACAGCATTTACTTCTGAAATAATTTTAACGAGACTAACCGAGTCACCTAAAGTGAGAACTTTCTTTATGAGCTCCTTGAAACGACAGTTTTCGACAATTTAATCAATTAAGTTGTCTTCTTCGCAAGAGAACTTGCATTTTCTACTTTAGTGACGAAGCCGTACTTACTAGAAACTTTTCGAATTTTTCACCTTGTTCTTGTGTTAGAAGTCTGAACAAAATGTCTTTCGTATATTTTACTCTAACGAGGTAAAAAGTAGTCGTCATGTGTCTCAAGAGTCCAGTTGTTAACATCTACATTGATTCCCACTGCTTCGTCTCTCACTTTACCAGGGATATTATAGTATATCTCCTGAAGTGTCAAACCTCCTACATATAGTAGTGCGCCTTTTTTTTCCTCTGGGTCTGATATATTTAATGCAACAAAACAATTCAAACGGGTTCTTCTTTTTTCCGATCGTACAGACGCAGGATCGCCTTCGCAATCAAAAGCGTCCACGAGTGGTATGTGGGATATTTTTGGGGTGACCTACGCCAATTTGCTATTGTTAGTACCAATTGACAACCAGATACTACGAGTGATGCGTATTTGTCGGAACAGTTTAAAAAAAAACAGGGTTTTAAAAGTAACAACATTTAACAGAGCAAGAGAGATAGATGGCGCCACTAGGTGAACATCTAAGTTTGATAAGCTCGGTGACAAACATTTCTCAAAAAATACAAAAACTGTGAAATTCCACCTAAATTTTAAATTAACGTGAAGGTGTTAGGACTAATATTAAGTGGAAGTGTTATTCAAACTCTCTGTGACGTACATCTGAGAAACTATTGAAATTAAACCCACGAGAAAAGCAGTTCAACTACGAATATAACGATTAAAAGTGTTAAATCAATAAAGTATTCTCCAAGTCAATTACTAATAAAACTACTAGCTGCATGATAATCGTAAAAACAGTGTCAAAAAAGTAGTTATAATCATAATACAGTGAAAAAATTTGTGGAATGTGTGACAAATGAGTCAATCTTATAACGTTCTTTAATATTTGAAATCTAAAATTTGAGCAATATGGTTGCCATTTTCAATTAACGTTTTAATGTTCAAGTGGCGCAGTGGCGTACGCGTCGACTGAGACTAGCTAAAGTCGGTTGTGTCGCGAGTTCAAGACTTGCGCTCCGCAATAATTTTTGTGGTTTGTCGAATTCTAATATACATATTACTTACAATAATGGCCAACGAATGTGCTGGTTGTATGAATACAATCCAAAGCAAAGAATATTTGCAGTGTTGTAATTGTAAACTTCGGTCCCCATTAAAAAAATGGGTATATCCAAAAAAGCAACTTGGAAATGTCCAGATTGTCAGAGCAAACTACCGAAGACAAATAACTCGGACACAACAGTCCGATCAGCTGTACGAGGCGATTGCTCCAACAACGATACAGCTCAGCAACTTCACAGGTCACCTTCCGAATCCAATGTAACTGTTCGTAATAAACAAAAAAAAAAAAGAGCAGCGCCACCGGGAGTCCTATTAATGATAACACCTTTTTATAAATCTTAAAAGGTTCCCTCAGAGAAATTATAAAGCAAGAGATCGCCAACGCGCTTAAAGATGTTGTAGCTGATCAGTTTAAACAAATAAGCGACTAAACAGATAACAGGCTTTCAAGCTTCACTTGACTTTTTTAATGAAAAATATGACGAAATGAAATCGTCATTAGAAGAAAAATCTTCCAGAATTCAGGCAATTGAGAAAGATAACATTACAAACATCAATCCACGATTTAAGTCGACACCTTAAACTTATGGAACAGAACTCCAGAGCTACCAACCTCGAGATTCAGTGTGTGCCCGAATCCCGCTCAGAAGACTTTCTCACCACGGTGTTACAACTCGGCAACATCACTAGTAGTGGAATCGTAAAAGCTGACATAGCTCTCTGTACCAGGATCGCAAAAAAGGATACCCAGACTGCTCAACCTAGATCTATTTTTGTTAAATTCAATAACCCACGCCTGCGAGATACATTCTTCGCTGCTACTATCAACTACAACAAAAACAACACTAATAATAAGCTGAATACGAGTCACCTTGGCACTTGTCACTGCAAATCCTACCACGTGACCACGCCACCGAGTCCACGTGATTTAACATCTGTCGGCAGGTAACAACTACACACAAATTCGGCTTGCCGCGTGTAAGACATTACACGCGGCAAGCCGAATTTGTGGCAAAGCACTTGGGTATAACTTCGTTTGGGTGCGAAACGGGAGAATATTCATAAAGAAAAACGAACAATCTGAACGAATTGTTATTACGAATCAAGAGCAACTTATGTCTATAACTTTCTACGTTATACGAATCAAGAGCAACTTATGTCCATAACGTAGAAATAAGGTAAGACAAATATTAAGCAAAATTTTGAACGTTTTTGTATTTTAAGTGGCCTCATTCGATAGTTTACTTCGGATTTATTATCAAAATGTACGCGGCCTTAAAACAAAACTTAATAGTTTTTACCGTAATATGTCCTTACAAGATTATGATATAATTGTGCTTACGGAGACTAGTCTGAACGGTGGCGTTTACGACGTGGAATTATTTGATGACAGGTATGATATTTACAGACCAGATCGCGAATCTAATAGTTATAGTGCGCGCGGTGGTGGCGTCTTGATAGCGGTTTCCAAGAGGTTAACATCGTGTCGACTATCACATCTGGAGAGTTCATATAAGTATAATATGTGGATCAATATCGAGGCCGCCCCGCGAGGTACAAAACCAAATAATCTCCGTATCTGCGGCGTTTACTTACCCCCACCTGTAGTCTCAGATGTCATAAAAGTATTCTTTAATTCTGCTCAGGGTGCTCTTGATCACGGTGATCACACTCTTATTTTGGGGGACTTTAACCTCAGTAATATAATTTGGCAAACTGAGAAAAACATAGGTCATGCACAGCCATGTGCTAGCAAAAATAGCGAGGTGATTAAATGTTTTCTAGATTTCGTTTCTCTAAATGCGTTAGAACAGTTTAATTACTTAACAAATGCAAAATCTAAAACATTGGATCTGGCCCTCTGTAATACTACGTTGCATGACCTTAGCCGTTGCAACTTTCAATTAATCTCTTCGCTTCATTTGAATTCTCTATATCCTTAAACATTAAATCAAACCATCTTCAAGCTAAATAAACAATTAAACCAGACTTCTTTAAAGCTGATTACGATAACATCATGATAGCACTAAATTCTGTAGACTGGGCAAAAGAACTGGAAGGTCACACCATAACTTACAAAACGATCGACTTATTTTACAAGGTACTGCACGACGTCATCAAACAAAATGTCCAGAAGAAAAAAGTATTGGGCAATAAATATCCACAGTGGTATTCCCAAAATCTTATACGTCACCTGAAAGAAAAAAATAAATATTGCATTGAAGTTAAAAAGTACAGAAATCCTCTAGACATCGTGTCATTTGAGCCACTGCGCGCAAAATGTGGTAGGCTTATGGAAGTCTGTTACAAGAACTATATTGTTAGAATTAAAGACGCACTTGTACAGGATCCAAAAATGTTCTGGACATATAATAAGAATAAAAAGGAAAAATAAGAGTACTTACCCAGCAGAAATGTGTCACATGAACAGGACAGCATCAAGTGGAAGCAAGATCTGTAACTTGTTTGCCGAGAACTTTGCACAAGTCTACAATAATTCGTCTCCTGTTGATACGTCAAACCACGTTGATATTAAAATAATTAATAAATAAAATTGTTTATTTCTCACCACTAAAGAAAAATTACAATTTTTAAGACTTACTTTCGAAATACTTAATATAAAGTGGTGGCTGTGACTACCACAGCCAAGATGTTTTGACCCTATCCCCTGAACTAGGTGGCAACCTGTATCTCAAAGGGTAGTGTTCAGCCATGAGTTATACAATATTTACCGAGTGCCACTACTATTCATATGATTCGGTATTGAAAGTGTGTGTATATCTGAGGATGTGGTGTATGAAAAAATAGGTATGATTGTGATGAGAGGTGTATGATGAGTGTGGTGTGTAAGTGTGAAATAGGTAAGTGTATTATGAAGGGTGTGGTATGCAAGTATAAAGATGCGAGGGGAGGAATGTATGTATATGTTTACATCTGTATGGGCAGTGTGTAAGTAGATATGATTGTTAGGGTTATGTAAAAAGGTAATGAGATTTTCGGTTTCTAAGTAACCTAATTGCAATAACCACCCCTAAACCGCTATATTGGTCTTGCCCCGTCCGGATTCTATAAACTGGAATTTGGTGCTGAGGAAATATTCCAATCCCTACGAGCCTTGGATGAGCGTAAAGGTGCTGGAAGTGATGGTATTCCACCTGTATTTATAAAAAGATGTGCAAAAGCACTAATGGTACGTCTTAAAATTATTTTCAACAAGTCAATGGCGGACGGCGTATTTCCTGAGAGGTGGGAAGCTTTGGTGGTTCCTATTTTCAAATCTGGAGAAAAGCGACAAGTGTCTAATTATGGGCCCATATTATCTGTCTTAAATATATTCGGCAAAATACTTGAAAAGTTTGTAACTAAACGCTTAAATGCGCATGTTAAACAATGTATCACTACCCATTAACATGGTTTTATTAATTCAAGGTCAACCTCTACAAACTTTATGTGTTATGCTACGGCCATAGTAGAGTCTCTTGACAGGATAGTTCCAGTAGACACAATATACACAGACTTCAGTAAGGCATTTGATGAGGTTGACACTAAAATACTACTGAAGAAACTAAACCAATTGAGAATAGGAGGATCATTACTGAAATGGTTCCATTCCTACCTAGTTGGCATTAACTCGAGATTGGTCATTGGTTGGATTGGTCTCTGACATATTTCCAGCCACATCGGGCGTCCGCAAGGCTCACACTTGGGCCCTATCCTTTTTAACGTCTTCATTAATGACATTACGTCATGTTTCAAGCACTCATGATTCTGTATGTTTGCAGATGATGTTAAAATAATGAAACCAATAGTGACTAGCTTAGATTCCGCACTTTTACAGGCTGATCTTGATAGAATGGTGGATTGGTGTAGAGAAAACAAAATGTCGCTCAATGTATCTAAGTGTTACTGTATGCAATTCTCTAGAAATAAAACAGTGCAAACCAACAAATACACATTGCATCAGCGTGTTTGCTGATGCAATGTGTATTTGTTGGTGTACATGAGGTAGAATAAGTTCGTGACCTGGGTATTGTATTTGACAAGAAACTGAAATTCGATAAGCATATCCTAAATATTACAAACGGGTTCAAGATCCTTGGATTTGTCTTGCGTAATAGTAAAGAATTTTCTAACGCCACGGCTAGAATTAAATTACACAACACAGTGGTTCGCCCTCTGCTTGAATACAATAGCACCGTATGGAATCCACACTATGATGTTTATATTAAACGCCTGGAAAGTGTACAAAGACGTTTTCTATACCATCTTTGCTATAGAGACCGTTTGGCAAAAAAAAATAAGAACTACGACCTAAGACTACAACATTGTAAAATGTCTTTGTTGGTGGATAGAAGGAAAGTTCTGGATCTCACATTTATTCACAAATTGTTCAATGGGGTTGTTGATTGTAGTGAGCTTCTTGGAAAGCTCCAGATAAGTGCACCATCTCGCTTGCCGCGCAAATGTAACTATAACCTTTTCCATGTGCCGGGATCCAACAAACCTCGGACACTTCACCGTTTTGCCGAGGATCTGTAGGCAGTACAAGGAACTATCAAAGCATAATGAATTGGATATTACATGCAAAATATCAAAGTTTATAAAAGATATAAAAGTCACAGTATTTAAGGCATAATATTATGTTATTGTATTTTATTTCTGTTACCATTGTTATTATTATTTCCTTTTTTATTACTTTTTTGAATTTATATAAATTTGTACTTATCTGTATTAGTTTCGTATAATGTGTTTTGATTTATTTTATTTTAATTTTTTCGTCCTTGTCAGACTTGTTGTACCCACCTAGATATTAAGTGAATGATGTGGTTGCCTATAATTGGAAGCGCACACTTGTATTTGTCTCGGTTTAAGTTAACATGCATGCAATTGTGTAGCCTCTGTTGGCGATCCAAGAAATAAATTAACTGGTATCGCAAAACCAAAAATACAGTTCCAGTTCGTACCTCTTCCACAACCTAGAACAGACCAGCCAAATTAAAACATTGCCGTAACTGGTGTCTGTATGCTCTTCTATAACTACCTTACGGATTACGTTATTAGAAAGAGAGAGATACAACGAAACTGACCTGGAACAGTTTGAAACAATTCTTTTCTCTTCTAACTTATTTTAACAGAAAGAGATAACATCTGTTCCTGCTTCACTGAATGAAACTAGGTACTATATTATAAATCTGTTGCAATCAAAGAGTTTTTGTTGCAACGTAACAGGCTTTTATTTTGGATCAGGTTTTTTTGGAACTGTTTTGTCCCTGGAACTGGAACAGGTGAAACAGGTTTCTAATTTTACCTGTTACATACTACCTCTAACAGATACCTACGTCAGTTTACTACACATAGAAATTTGAATTTGGATTTTTTTTTATTAGTTCCAGTCGATCATTCAACTTACTACTTATGATGGAAACACCATTTCCAATTTCGCTAATTATGTGTATGTATGACATAATTATATATATTATTTTTCTTTTTTTGTGAGTATCAACTGCAGTATGCAGTTTACTACTTTGGCGTTTTTAGTACCAGTTGATCATTCGACTTCCTACTACTTATGATGGAAACACCATTTCCACTTTCGCTAATTATGTATATTCATAATATTTTTTTTTTCTTTTTTGTTAGTACCAGTTGATCATTCGACTTCCTACTTCTTATGATGGAAACACCATTTCCACTTTCGCCAAATACATAATTATAATTATATACATAATGATATGTATATTCTTTTTCTTTCTTGTTAGTACCAACTGCTTTGTGCAGTTTACTACTTACTTTGGCGTTTTTAGTACCAGTCTATAATAGACTTACCTACTACTCAAGTATTTAATGGTTTCACATTGCTCAATGCAGTGTTTACGTGCCCCATTAATAAAATTAATTACTAACCTTGAGTAAAATGACAAATTACCACTTGCCTAGAATATTAGGAAGGTATAAAAATAACACTGACTAAACAATACTGCATACACGAGCCGTTTGGTGACGTCACTCTTAGCTAAATGGAAGGACATGAGCTGCGAGGAGATAGCTGTAGCATATGTACTTGCTTACTTAGCGAAAATGGATAGTCGAGTCAACCGACTAGCTTTTACAACGGAAATTAAAACAAGAACGAAGTTGATCCAGGAACGCATTTTTGCTGAAAAGAAAACATGACCGACACGTCGACAACTCTACTTTGGACGCTAAACGAACAAAAGCAAACAACACGCCATTCCAATGCAATTATTGTCATAAGATTAGACACAAATCAATCGGCTGTCGTTTACGTGAAAGCAATCAGGCATTTGCAACACAAAGGACCACATCTACCATTGCACCTACGTCATCGGATCCTAAGAAAATATCACCTGCTTCCGCTGTGGAGAACAAGGCCACGTCGCATCTCGCTATCCGAAGACGAGCAACGCAGCAGCCAGTAGGAACACCAGCAGCAACTGTGGCGCGGCCCTACGAAGAATCAACTACTGCCAAGTCCAAGGTGTACATGGAGAGCTAACACAATCCGGTGAGTCATACATTTTTTGTTTCGATAGTGGTGCTGAGTGTTCTCTCGTAAAGCAAAGTATCGCGGCTAACTTCTTAGGAATTAACAGAAGTTGGTAACGTTCATGTTTACTGTAGCGAACAAATTTTATGTGAAGTAGTTATTGACGGACATTGGTTACATATGTCATTTCTTATCCAGATGAAGTTATGCCGCGTAACATAATGATAGACTCTGATTTGAGTGTTACCCTATCGAGAGGGCGTCTAGTGATAACAAAATCGGTTTCTTGGTTTGCCGCGGTGACAGCAATTGATTTGAGTGCAATTAAAACTGACATTCCGCCCGCTTTTAGAATAGTATTTTGAGTGTGCTGAGTGTTTATCACCGCCCTTACCAACTAAGTCCCCGCAAAAGAGAGGTAGTGCGTAATAAAATAAACGAATTGTTGATACAAACATAATCCGACCAAGTAGTTTATTAGTGTCACGAACTACTTATTTCACGTTTGAATCGTTCTAGTGCTTATTTACTTCCTAAAAAATGAGTCATGACTTAGTTTGAAATCTAACAACGGGACATTCTCGAACAATCTTTCGTTTACAGTGCTTTCATTTAAACGAAATTGAAATTGGTATTAGTGCTTACGTTTATCATCGACTCAGTCGTATAGATGCAAACATTCAGTACAACGTGCGAGTTGTTAGTGTAAGAGGAACTTGCTTAGTTAGGGTACTTACATAGAACAAAGACTCGTATTGAACGTCACTTTATATTGTAATGGGCACTTTTGAGGGAAAAATCCTAAAGCGTTTCGTTGTTCTAGTGTGTAAGTAGAAGTTTTAAACAATCGTGTGATAAAAATACTTAAATTATGCCTGAAATTATTTATGTTCATTTACTAATTACAATCATTTCTATAAACTTGTGTGATCAAAAATAGTTGTATTGACTTCATATGATTGGTCGAGACTTTGTCAGTTATCAACGACCAATCATAAGCAAGTAGAATGGCGGGGATAAAAAATATACTTGGCGGGCACTTCGGGGAGATGCCCGCCATCCCGTAGGGTATATAATATGTTCTGGACCCGCCATGCTTGAGGATTCGTGTTTCGACATCGGTACTAGTCATTTGCATTTTATCGCAAAAACAAACTGTGTTACTGTACTGCTGTTAACTATGGTAATAAAAGTGATCTTCAAAGAGGAATGCCAACCAACCATAGACACTTCGGCCCTGGGTGCCCACATATAAAAGTATATGGAAATGATAATATGCAATATAAAGAATGAAATGGTAAAAGTATTGGTTTAAAAAAAAATCCGGATTTTTAAGATATAAAATGGTTTTTTAACCGACTTCGAAAAAGGAGGAGGTTATCAATTCGGATGTTTGTATTTTTTTTTTTTTTTTTTTTTTTTTTTTTTTTTTTTATGTATGTTCGGGCTTAACTCCGTCATATATTGACGGATTTGCAAAATTCTTTTTTTGTTCGAAAGGGGTTTATTCCGAAATGGTCCCATTTAAATTTCAAAAAAATCTGATGATGGGTTTCGGAGACAGACAACGGAACTCTTCAAAAATTGACAGCAAATCAACCGCAATTGCTGCTATCGTATGTCTATGAATTTGTTAACACAGTTTAATGGGGAGCCACAACTAAAAAGTGAAAAATAAAAAACTTTTTTACAAAAAAATAGAACCGACTTCCAAAAAAAGTGCAAAATAACTTTAATTTCGGAAGTCGGTGTCAAAAAACGAAGACACAAAACAGGAACACCGACTTCCGAAATTAAAGTTATTTTGCACTTTTTTTGGAAGTCGGTTCTATTTTTTTGTAAAAAAGTTTTTTATTTCCCCAAATACAGTTTTTTTTAACAATAATTTTACTGTAAAACATACATACTATACATATACATATAACTTATTCGTTGCTCAGATAACAAATCGGCATAAAAACAAACAAAATAATACAAATGCAAACAAAGTTGACTTATTATTATTCGGTTACCTATAACCATTGACATATTATATGTCAATGCCTATAACTGACAGCGACGTCAACGACAGTCGCCTAGCTGTCAAAAGTGTCATAATGTCAGATTCGATGTTGCAGACATAAAAATCGATAAATCTATATCGATTTGATTTTCAAATTATAATTTGACACGAATTAATTAGTGAACCAATTAATTAAAGCGCCTCAAACATTATTATTATGTTTCTTTTAGTTTTTTAAATTCTATTTTATTGCATAATTAAGAACAGATAACTATGACAGTTAAATTGTGCAGTGGCGTTTTTGTTATGATCTAATGAATTCATGGTCACTAGTAATTCGCATGTTTAATTATCATAACATAATAATTATCGAAAAAAAAAACGAACTAAATTGGCATTTACATCATAAAAATCGATTAAATAAAAGAATCGATTATATTTTGAATGAAATTAGTAATTGGCAACACTTTTTATTTTATCCACAAACGAATGAATTACGGATTTATTTAATTTCATTTCAATACTTTTTATTTGTGCAAAAATGTTGCAATCTTGTTTTGATAAATGAATACCGCGATTGATAATCATAAAATAAGATGTAATTTTTTAACAAAAGCAAATTGTTGGGCGTTTCTGGGCCGAATCCCGGCATCCCCCTTTATAAATTGTTTTTTTATATTCAAAGTCCTTACTTCTGAGTTTTGAACCAGTATGGTTCACATCTCAGAAGTGGGATTAGCAACTTAGTGCCCACAAAAGGATCGGAGATACGCTTATGTATTTGGCGTAAGTAGAAAACGGTAAGTGTCCTTTTTTCATTTTATTTTAATATTGCTGCCTACCCTCATTAATCATAATATTATAATTTGAAATAATAAAGTAAAGGAATTAGCCTACAAGTTTATTCCTGTAACGTAATTTTTTTCTCTCTACTCTTCCTTCACAATTACATGCCTCTCTTTATCAGACTACTAAATGAGTCGATAGTCTTATTTTAATGACTTCGGGAAATTAACTGTATTTACCGAAATGGAGACATTCCGGAGGTTTATATGGTTATTCACGCATCTTAATCTTGCCAGGGTACTCCCTGGAGATGAACATGTTTGATATTTCGGTTTGTTACTTTAAGAAATGAACTGTATTTACCGAAACGGAGACATTCCGGCGGTTTATATGGTTAGTCATGCATGTTAATCTTGCCAGGGTACTCCCTGGAGATGAACATGTTTGATATTTCGGTTTATAACTTCAAGAAATTAACTGTATTTACCGAAATGGAGACATTCCGGAGGTTTATATTATGGTTAGTCATGCATCTTAATCTTGCCAGGGTACTCCTTGGAGATGAACATGTTTGATATGTCGGTTTGTTACTTTAAGAAATGGTATTTACCGAAACGAAGACATTCCGGAGGTTTATATGGTTAGTCATGCATGTTAATCTTGCCAGGGTACTCCCTGGAGATGGACATGTTTGATGGTTAATAATAAAGTATGTGCGGGTCAGCAAAAATCTTCGTCACAAGATTAGTATAGCACGGCTTATTAACCCAGGTTTCTCTTTTTTATATTTTGAGGCCGCGAGAACATGGATGAACGTAAGTCTAGTTCTCGAAGAGAATGTGATGGACCTAGATGGACCCAGCGCGAGACGCTGACGCCGCCACTAAGATGCTGTGATGCAACTCGAAGCCGCAGCCGGGGTCGAGAGAAACCGTCTGTCACGGTCCAGGCAGTCAAAAGGAAGACGATCGCGGCTGACGATTAGTCGGTCTCCTTCCCGGCCTCACTATTCAAGAAGGCCAAGTCGTCGTGCTGGGCGGCCCAGGACACGGTCACGCACTCCAGGCACGAGACGCGCCACGCGGAATCCAGACGTTTACCTAGGAGCAGAGCTTCTCGCCTTCGTACACCGTCCCATGAAGAAACATATCATGAGTGTGAGTCAAATAATAATCTGATTATTGAGAACTTTATTAATGCGCTTAAGTGTATGAATAATACAAGCGATCGCGATAGGTTTCCTGTTTTAAATAACGTCATTCCTGATTTTGAGCAGTTATGTAAGGAACAAACGGTTGATACCTGGCTTTCCAAGGTCGACGAATGTGCACAGATCTATGGTTGGAACGATAAACAAGTAGTCCACTATGCCCTACCGAAATTAACAGGGGTAGCTAAAACCTGGTATCAGGGTCTACCCTCACTGCTATTTTCTTGGCCAGAATGGAAGTTAAAGCTGAAGAAATCTTTTACAACTAGGGATAGTTATGCAGATTTACTAATAGAAATACTGAATAAAAAGGTACGCTATGGGGAGTCATTGGAGATATATTACTATGCTAAAATCAATCTTCTAAATCGTTACGAAATATCAGGAAAACGTGCAGTTGACTGTGTCATAGCAGGTATAGAAGATTGTGGTGTTAGGTTGGGAGCACAAGGGGCAGAATTTACGAAACCGGCACTGCTACTTAAATTTGAAAACAGTAAAAGTAGGTCAAGACGACGAGCAGCAGAAGGTTAAGGATAAAGATAGGCGATCACAAAATAACACATTTACCGGCAATAAAGTAGGACACGTTGCCCAGAGGTCAACTGGATCCAGCATGGTCTGCTACAATTGTAAAGAACCAGGTCACCCATTCTTTCGATGCACAAAACAGAAAATTCAATGCTCTAAATGTAATTTATTAGGACATAAGGACACTGAGTGAACTGAGACAAAGCAAAGTACCAACGATAAACCAAAAGCTTTATTGAAAGTAGAACACACAACACAGAACACAGGCGATTCAAGTGCCAAGTATAAAATGCCTATTAAAATAAATCGGTGGTTTTCAGAATGTCTCGTTGATTTGGGAAGCAAGGGTACTTTGGTCCGTCTCGATGAAGCACAGCGTTTAGGACTCTACTGGAAGGTAAGAGAAGTGCCACTATTAAGAGGAATAGGTAACATGCCATATAACCCTCTTGGCAAGGCTTACGTCACGATTGTAGTACAGAGTGTAGTAGAAAAACACGTGGAAATATTAGTAGTAGGTGATTACTTAATAAATTGCCCTGTACTACTAGGCCACACTTTCACCGAAAGCCCCTCAATCAAAATAGTAAAGACAGAATCGGACGTGAATTTTCAATGGGTTAGTGAGGAGTCGGTTTTGATTTGTCCGCTTTTATGCATGGAGGAGACACGCATAGGACGCGGTGAATTGGCGATCCCAGTTAGCTCGCGTAATTCTTTCACTGGAAAAATTTACGTGATGGAACAGTGCGCAATATTGAAGGTCATGAACATTACTTGTTGCCCGGCGAGTATCAATTAACACAAGGTCCGGGTAGGATTCTCGTTCAAAATATTAGTGACAGCCACCTGGTTATAGAAAAGGATAGTCTTAAAACTAGGAGCCACACTTTAGCCGAGAGCCTGAGAGTTCAAAAATTTGATTTTAGTGATCCTATAGATAAATCACCAATCAGCTACGGAGAAAAATTATTTAATTCTCGAGAGAAGACTGCGTTTGTGACCCCTCAGGGTCAATACGAGTACAACAGGATGCCCTATGGGTTAGTAAACGCACCATCTGTCTTCCAGCGTACAATGAATAAGATCATCCACAATTCACTTGCTTCATCGTATGCATTGGTCTACATGGATGATATCCTAATTCCGGCCAAGTCATTCAATGAATAGATGGTACGTTTGGAGGAGGTGTTGCGGTTACTGGCAAAAAGTGGTCTAACACTCAAAATGAGTAAATGTAATTTCGTTTATGACAAAATAGACTACCTGGGGTACGAAGTCAGTTCAGAGGGTGTTAGACCAGGGTCGCTCAAAACAGACGCCATTCCCAAATTCGCTACACCAACAAATGTACACGAAGTCGGTTTTTAGGCCTTGCTAGCTTCTTCAGGAGGTTTGTCGCGGGATTTGCCTTAATAGCACGTCCTCTGACTGGTCTGTTGAAGAAGGACTCTCCTTGGAGTTGGGGTAGTGAAGAACTGGAATCGTTTGAGAAATTAAAACAGATTTTAGTACAAAGACCGGTCCTGGGACTTTATGATCCTAGTACACTAACCCAACTTCATACTGACGCTAGCAAGTACGGAGTAGCCGGCATTTTAATGCAACAGGACAAGTGTTCAAACCTATTGCTTATTATAGCAGGCAAACCAGTCCGAATGAGCAAAAACTACACTCATTTGAGTTAGAGACCCTCGCTATTTTTGCCTCATTGAGTAGGTTCAGGCATTACTTACTTGGTATTAGATTCACCATAGTTACTGATTGCAACGCTTTGCGTACCACTTTGAGTAAACGCTACTTAGTCCCACGAATTGCTCACTGGTGGCTGCAGCTCTTAGAATACGACTGCTCAATAGAATACCGCCCTGTTGACAAAATAGTACACGTAGATGCCCTTAGCAAGGGTGCTATAGACGGTATTACAGACGTTGATCACGCGTTAGAGAAGAAGACATTAGAAATATCGCAAATATTTTAGGTAATTCCAAATGTAATGATGCCATTGACATATTAAAAAAATTACAAGTTTGTAAATGGGCGGGTATATCGTATAATTGACGAAAATACTATCCGTTGGGTTGTCTAAATGGCACCAGGTGGCAACTACTGAAAGCTAATCATGATAATGTGGGACACTTCGGGCTTGACAAAACTTTGGCGCGCTTACAAGCTACTTATTGGTTTCCAAAGATGAGACGATTTGTAAAAAAATACGTCTCGACTTGCCTTCAGTGCGCACATCACAAGCTGCCAAGTGGTGCCAAGCCCGGTGAATTACACCCCATCCCTGAAGCTATCATACCATTCCATACCATACACGCGGATCATCTCTGTCCTTTTATCCGCAGCAAGCGTGGCAATACATTCATCCTTGTTATCATAGACGCGTTTACTAAATTTGTTGATATCACCGCTGTACGAAATACCAAATCGGCCACGAGCATTAGGGTATTCAAAGAGCATTTTAGTTAATTCAGTGTGCCAACCCGTTTGATTACGGACCAAGAGAGAAGCTTCACCAGTAGGCAGTTTAAAAAATTTATTCAATTATGTGGTATAAAGCATGTGCTCAATGCTGTCGCCACACCCCGAGCGAATGGCCAAGTGGAACGATACAACCGCACCATTTTGACAGCGCTTGGGGCAATGAATCACTGTAATCCAAATGGTTTATGGGATAAACATTTACCAGACATACAGTTGGGTATTAACACCACTGTACACGCCACCACCAAAAAGACTCCGGCGGAGTTTCTTTTTGGGCGAAATCTAACTAACCCATCTGAAGGTTTGTTAAATGACGTAATAAATGAAGTTACGTCCGGGCTCGGGGAGAATCGGGACGATGTTAGGGCTACGGCCGGTGACATTATTAGGAAACAACAGGACAAGGACAAAAAACGGTATGATAGGTACAGTAAAATAGGAACTCGTTTCAAAGAAGGTGATTTGTTTAGTAAGAGCTGTGACAGGAATAGAGGGACAGTCTAAGAAGCTTGAACCTAAATGTAAAGGCCCTTACACGATTAAGAAGGTACTCCCCAATGATAGGTTCGTGGTCGAAGACACGCCCCTCACAAAGACTAGTAAGAGGTACGAGGCTGTGGTAGCCATTGATAAAATATTCCCATGGATCTGCTTTAACGAACCCGTATCAACCGATTGTGAATCCGAACTTAATCATAGTGAATCTGAATGAAAGATTTGTAAATAGATGTATAGTAAATTCATTCGGAACAATGAAGAATATTGTACATAGAATTAAATTATTGATTTGAGATTATTTATTTCTAATATCTAATATGTACACATAAAGAACTATAAGAAATCAATGTAATAGTAAAAAGTAATGCTAATGTGGTTTTAAGTTTCTATGATTACTGTCATGTATCATCTAAAATCATGTAACCATGTGATTTTTTATTATTATTAGTAATGGCTAAAATATTTGCTGGTCAACGTCATGGACTAGTAAACACCGATTCATTGGTTAGAGTCACGTACTAATGAGTTGGTGAGGGGTATCAGGTAACGGATGCCTCTTATTTTAGCAATTGATGCATCAGTATATCTACCGGTCAAGGTCATGGACCAATATATATACTGCTGATATAAGATATAGATTAAGTTAGGAGTGTCAGGTAACCGACACCCCTAAAAGTTATAAGCATTTTGTTTATCAAGGTTATGGATAAATGGAGTGATCTATTGTACAGTGACTGTTTTGAGTTTTATTTAGATAAAAATGTAATGTACCTACTACTATAATGACTTATAGTTAAGCTGATAACAAAGTACTTTGAGTTAAGGATATCAGGTAACCGATATCCTTAAAGTTTGTAATCATTTCTTTAAGGTCATGTAAATCTATTGTAAAGTAATTGAATTTGAGATTTATTTAGATACTAAAATGTGCTACAACAGTGAGATAATTTATTTTTTAATAAGTTACATTTATAATATATAGTAATGTTTTTATATATAGTAATATGATGAAATATACAGGCTGTAAGGTACATGAACGCACATACGTGTTCCAGTGATTCAGTACATGATTCTGGACCCCCCCTAGCGTTGGAATTTTTCGTCGGCTTTTTCCTAATTTTTGAAAAAAAACTCTGCGTTTTTTTTACATTAAACTGTATAAAATCACTATACCTATCTACCTCAGTGATATTTTTAATTAAAAAATAATTGGTTCGCTTTTTTCGCAAAAAAAAGCAATGTAAATAAAATTACAAGAAGCTCCCTGCTCAGCTGATTTCCTAAGTTCACCGGAGGTCATCGCGGGCCCAGTAGGTACGCACGCAACATCGGCGCACACAACATAAGACCGCCGACGTTCCTTTGTCGGCAAATGCTCACACAGATCTATGAATATAACAGACGCAACACGTTAGGCATTTTAATTGATATCCCATTGACTACTTTTATTTGAACTTATTTTGAGGGAAGGTTATTTTTATAAACCTTCATCGAAATAAGTAAAGAAGATCAAAAAAAATGTGTTACAGTTTACTGATAACGACATAATTCTTAGATACATTTTTTTTATCAACAAAGTTAAGTTAAGTAATACAATACAACAACGTTACTTACTCATTTCGTTAAAACCACATTCCTACATTTCGTATACCTACATCAAAATAATTACTGAGTGAGTAGGTAGTAGGTACAAATTAATGCGATTGTACAGTCTATCAATTTCATTGATCTATGCGGTCTGTGGGCGTCGGCATATTCATAAGCGTACCTACACTAATAAATAAAATTTTATTTCTTTAGCTTTTCGGCGACGACGAATTTTTGTCAGTTCCGTGTTGACGTTCATCGCAAACGGATGTGCAGTTGGTCGCGAATTTAGTTTGTTATCGTAAAGTTGTCAAAAACATAAGTTTTTTTTTGTGTTTATTAGTGAATGTGTGTATTTTGTTTTGCTTTTTGAGTGATTTTGAAGCAACACCTCAGTGCTCAGGAAAATGCTCATGCATGAAGCACGTAGGCTCCTCCCTCGTAAGAAATGAACGAACTTTAAGGTGAGTTTGTTCATCAGTTAAGTACACGGTTAATAACCGCGTCCCTGACCGAGGTGTTCGTGGTTGGCGAGCGGCAGAGCTATACCTACAAAATTTCAAAATTCAAAATCACCAAGGTCCCTTCTATAGGGACGCGATTGGCGACCGTGTAGCCGGCGCTTTATATCTACATTCCTGGAGCGCTATGTAGGTACTTACTAGGTTCTTTATTATTATCTATCCTAATCTCTATCTAACCTTTTCTTCACTATTCTTGAGAGATTAAAAATATATGTGATATCAATGTTGTTGTCATTAGAATAAACAGTTAAAGGTGCCACGAAACATTATACGCATTTGTTGTTTTAAACGTTTAACGCACGTATGCGCTTATATGTCTATTAAGTATCTGATCTAGTTGTTTATCACATCGATCGGAAACATCGGAAACATCGACGTAAATGTATTTCTATCACAAAGTAGAAAGAGTATTTATTTTAGGTATAAGCGCGTAGCGGCGCGACCAGGTGGTGGTGGCTATAAGAGTAGGGGAAGGCCAAAGAAACGATGGTTGGACTGTGTGAAAGAGGATATGGGTAAAAAAGGGGTGACTACAGAGATGACGACTAATAGAGGAGTATGGAAGAAAAAGACATGTTGCGCCGACCCCAAATAAATTGGGATAAGGGCAGGAGAATGATGATATTCAAAGTCCTTACTTCTGAGTTTTGAACCAATATGGTTCACATGTGTAAGTTTTTTTACGGACGGTATTTTCGTACTTAAGTACGCGCTGTGTAAGAATACGTGATAGTGTAGACGCATTCACAAAATTTGTGCTTCTTTATCATACACTTCGTACTGACACCTCTAGTGTCGTCAAGGCGCTCTAGTGTCGCTTTATTTGCTGCACCCTCACGCGTAATAGCAGAAAAATAAGATCGCTGTTTTGTTAGTACGGAATTTAAAGAATACTGTAGTTCGCATAACATTCACCTACATCTAATCGCGACAGGTTCGAGCCGAGCAAACAGTCAGGTAGAACGTGTCTAAGTACACTAAAGAACATTCTTACTGCCGTAGAAACATCGCATAGTCGTGGCAGGAAGCTCTTGACGAGATACACTATAAATAGAGTGACAAAAACGAGCTCCCTCGAAATTATGTTCGGTCGCGTAGCGTACCTTTGAATCTTTTAACTGCTGATGATACTGAAGTTGAGGTAGATATTTCTGAATCGAGAGAGCACGCAGCCCACAACATTGAACGAAATTTTAATTATGAAAAGTCTTGATTTGACAGTAATAGACCTGGTTCTTATTCAAAACGTAGAGCGAAAACAAATAAAATTAGATCCTTAATTTAAAGGCCTATTTCAAATAACCGATGTACTTGAAAGCGATCGTTACGCTTTGAAATCATTTACAAGTAAGACTATACCCACGATTGTCTTCGAAAAATGCCTCAATGTGAAGTTCCACCTGAACTGATTGTTGGTTAACAGAATCCAGTGCAGATAATAATAGTGAAACCACTTCCGCTATTGTTTGAATATGACACACACTAAATGACTACCCCTCTCTTAATCAAACTGTACAATCTGGCTGTAGTTGTAACAGCGATTCTTGAGTCGTTCAGGGTGCAATGTGCGGCTAAATGTATGGTGGCTGGGTCTATAAGACTATTGTCTGGGTCTGAATAAAACTACTGTTTGGGTCTCAATGAGACTACGCTACCGAGCAGCCGGGTCATATAGACTATTGTCTGGGTCTGAATAAGACCACTGTTTGGGTCATGATGGAGACTATGCTGCCGAGCAGCCGGGTCATATCAGTGATGTGTGTTTGTGTATTGATCACTGTACAATAATTGAAGTTTATTCGGATTGTGTTTACTAGTGAGGTGTCTTTAGAACTATTTTTGTTAACCTTGTGGTCAGGTTAAGCCGAGCAAGAGTGTTGCTACAAATGAGAATTTTGTTACAGATACACACGATGACGTGTGACTCATCAGGTTGGCCGTGTCTTCGCAAGCGATTTCAAGACGACAACACAAACGAAACATCGTTGATTTCATGATGTTGGTCAAACTGTAACTTAATTCTTATTGGTTGATCGGTTAGTACAATGAACGCCGTATGGTGGCAGTTTTAATTTCCCGCCACACACGTGGACAGAGTCGATTGAATAAGTGAGTGTTCACATTGCAGTGGCTGACACCATATAGTTTAGACCATACCATCGAAACTGTCACGTTCACCGTACAAGCCTTTGTCTTTGTGTGTTCACTGTGAATTACCAAATAAACGTGACTGTAAATTGTTCTTCAACCAACTTACGTTTTACTGGTTTGCCCAAGTACCCACCTACCTCATGGAACTCGTACCAAGGAACGATGGCGATGACCCTGCTATCGCTACGCCCACGCTTCCGCCGTCATATTTATAGATCAACTTATAATCTAAAGTATATTTTACATAATGCAACACTAACTAAGCGCACCCAACAGTAATTTATTTATTAGTGATATGAATAAACATGTTAGTAAGTTAGCTAATAAGATACAGATATCCTAAATTATAATCTCACTAACAATAACATCGCTCACCTATAACAAAATTGATGACTTAAAACATTTCTCATCGCTAACTATACTATTGCACCAATCAAAATCGAAATTTTCTCTTGCGAAGCGTACCCGGTTTCACCTGTGAGTATCTGTCATTAAAATTTACTTGGCTGGCCTACGACATTTCACACCAGCTGCACGTGTTGTTAAGTGGTTTCGTACAATTTGTAATGACACGTCATGTTTAGTCACCGTGGAACGAGTAGTGAGAATATGGATAGCAATTATAACAACCATACGAGTATCACGGTGCCGCGCATCTGTGTATACAAATCCAGCCTTTGGTCCCGGTTGGCAACGGCCAATGCTTCCCGAATCTGCATAACGATGGACCCACAATTGCAGTTCTTTTCTGTGAACAATAATATAAAATATTATTACAAAAAAACAACAATCAGTAGCATTTTGTTACTCACCGATATCATTAAATGCCTCGCAAATTCACTTATTGAAACGCTGTAAAGTGTTTGTTGTTCTCTTGTTTCTGGTGTCTGTAAATTCCTATAATTTTTGCTGTTGTTTCTGACGTTGTTAGGGATCGTGCTCTCATGTTAGCAAAAGCGCCCGTTTTGTGTAGCTTGGACGGAGCTATAATACCTTTTACATAATTATAATATTTTCATTGCATAAACTAAATTTCATGCGGGTGACGCGATTTTAACTGTCTATAACCGATGCTTAGCGGATGGTATTTTTCCTCGGAAATGGCGACAAGGCTACTCGTATATACGCATAATTCCGAAGAATGGTGACAAGCCTCCTGACGACCCTAAGTCGTACCGGCCCATAACACTACTTCCATCTTTGGGTAAGCTCTTAGAGTGACTAATCGTTCTGCGCTTGCTACCGAACGGACCTAAATTTTATAATAACCAATTCGGTTTTACTGTTGGAAAATCTACCGTCGATGCAGCACTCTCTGTCCGTAAAATTGTTAATCTTGCCGAACATAAATACGTTATTGGGATTTTTCTGGATATTTGTGGGGCTTTTGATAATGCATGGTGGCCGATGCTACTACTAAAAAAAACTTTTTTTACAAAAAAACAACCGACTTCCAAAAAAAAAGTTATTTATAAATTTTTAGTGTATTTTTTTTTGGAAGTCGGTTGTTTTTTTTGAAAAAAGTTTTTTATTTTTCACTTTTTAGTTGTTATACCCCAGAACTACAAACCCCAATATAATGGAACGTGGAATTTAAACATTTGAAGAACACCAAAACGTCATTATACTCTTGTTCACTCGTACTTTTTAATGGTTCCGCGAAACTCAAACTTGGACATCATTCTGTGACGAAATCTTTAACCATGGGATGTCCTCAGGGCTCAGTGATAGGCCCGTACGTATGGAATTTGGGGTATGATGATTTTCTCGCGATTTCGCTACCTTGCGGTTGCTCATTAACCGGGTATGCGGACGATGGGCTGCTGATTATTCAGTCAAGTACTCGGGCTGGCCTTGAGAGTTTGGCTGAGACTTCCCTTCGTTTAATATCTCAGTGGGGTGATCACAACCGTCTTACCTTCGCACCGCATAAAACCTATCCTAACCTTAACCTAACAACCCTTAACCTAGTAACCTTAAGTCTTGGCCTAGTATAAGGATTAATAACGTTCCCGTTAAAAAAAACAGTCCGTATGCTACCTCGGTATGGTATTAGAAAAAAACTTTCCATTTATTGAGCACGTAAAAACATTAGGTGAAAAAGCTAAAAAGAACTTCTATGCGTTGACGAGGATTTCCAAGGCTACTTGGGGCCTATCATTCCTAACATTAAAAACGATCTATCGGGCTACTTATCTGGGTTGTATGTGCTACGGGGCACCTGTTTGGGCTGATAGGGCCACCATTGGGGCGGTACGACGTAAATTGCTACAAAGTCAACGTTTAGCTTCGATTTTCCTATATAAAGCGTATAGGACTGGAGGTGAATCACTGTGTTGCCCAATTTCTCACAGGTCATGGCAACTTTAAGAGTAAATGATTTTCCTTCAATCTTGTTGCTTCACCTTTATGTCAATGTTCTACATCTAATTGCGAATACGAACAATCCGCACATCACATCCTATGGGAGTGTAATCTTGGACAAACTGAGCGCAAAATTATGTTGGATGGTATTCAGCTTACGTCTGGAGTTGTCTATTACACGGACCTTGTGAAAACTAGAACAACTTTCCGTGCGTTCAAGCGTTTTGCCATTCCTATTATTGGAAGCAAGTGTAACTGCTCACAATTTTAGGACCCATTAATACTCGTATTAGTGTTTTTAACCAGTGGTGCTTGGCAACTGAGCTTACCCCAGTTGTAAAAACCCCCTTTGTACCTAATAGCCTAGTTTTGTTCTATCGCCCGCTTGATTAGTAGGGGAGTGGTAATTATGTTTTTGTTACTCCTCCGCTGTCTTTTTTCGTTGCGGGACCCAAGACAGTTTAATCGTTTCTCTGGGACTCGTCGAGCTTCATTGCCTCGGCGTTTTTTCTGGTGGTCACCACTGTTGATTCTGGTTTACATAAGTTACAGTGGTTTGGGAATAGTGTGGCGGGCCTGTCCCAAAAAAAAACTATTGGAACGAAGTTCCTTATCGCGCGTTGTGAAAGGGGGCTAGACGGAAAAAATTCTTACGAAAAGTTGTCACGACACTTTTTGCTAAAGTAAAAAAAATAAAATTTTATTACAATTACTTTTGTTATAGTTGTTGTTATTGCTAAAGAGTTGAGTTGAGTTGAGTTGAGTTGAGCTGAGCTGAGCTGAGCTGAGCTGAGCTGAGCTGAGCTGAGCTGAGCTGAGCTGCGATGAGATGAGATGAGATGAGATGAGATGATGAAGTATAACTTCTTACGTGCGTGCGTGTGTGCGTAGTTAATAATAAAAAAGATATTATAAATTAAAAAAAATAAAATTATATTACAATTCCTTCACTAATTAATCGAAAGGAACTTCGTTCAATCCGGGTGTTCCTTGACACCTCTCAAGTTTTTCTTTATATAATTAATAATATATATAATTTCTGTAGCATTATATAACTTCATGCATTAATATCACGTGCGTGAGTCCCATGCTTTTGACTTGAATGAGCTCTGGCGTTTGGGAGTGACATGCTCCTTAAATGTCGTGCTGATGGTGGCACTTCTGCTGGATCATTCGGTTCCCTTCAAAATGGTTGAGCTGAAAGATGCTAGTGCATGATCATGTTCTTGTACGGGCGCCGTCAGTTGAGATTTGGACTGGTCATCTCTCAGCTGCCATGGTTTATTTTGATTATTTATTCTTGAAATTGTTTTCTTTTATTCCGGACGCTTAATAACGTGCACATCTTTTTGCATCGTTCTAACATATATGTATAATTTCTACATTAACGATGTAACCATAACTTTTGACTTTCCGATAATATAAGATGGCTAAACTTTAGTTAATCTGACGTGGAGTTGGGAGTTCATATTTTTGTCACAGATAGGTCATGTTATTAGAAGCACCCACGTACAGTTTTTAAGGCGAGGAAGTTAATGGTTTCGGAGATAAAAAATATCAAACTTTGATAAAATAACCTCGCTTTCACACTATTTTATTACTTTTGACGTAATTTTGACAGCTGGTGTTGCTATTTTAGGGTGTTTTAATAATGCGTTTTGTTAATGCAAATAATAAGTCGAAGCGCAAATTTTTATGTTTTGTTTTAATTTGCATTTTAATTAGTTATTTTATTTGTATATAATAACTTCTCAGTGATGAGTGTTTTTTGGGTGAATAACTACGAAAATTTTGATTTATTGACTATTTAAAGTTATTTTTTTCTCTTGTGGTATTTGCTTAAGGTGAAACGAAACGCATTTTTTTGCAGCAATATAATGCATAAAGATATATAATCTATGTCCTATGTTTGTTTAGGTTACTTCATGGTTAAAATAGGTCGAATTTTGTACAAATCCGAATCGGGGCACCCCGACTGCTCGTAGTCCTTTGGCTGCTACCCCTAGAGTGTATATAAAAACTGGAGGCACGAAGGGAGAGCAACCCCCGCCCGCTGTAACATAGCATAGGCACCTTGAGGCACCAGACTTGAGGCACCCCGGCTCAGATCATTTTGTGTTACTCGTAGGTTAGGTTACTACATTTTATTTTAAGTAGGCTACCCGGAAAAAGTGGTTGGGTTAGGTTAGGTTACCCTCTACGCACGAGCCGAGCGAGCGTAGCGAGCGGTGCCGCGGCAGCGGCCGGCGAGTGCCAGAAACGACTAATTTATATAGAAAAAACCCCAAATTTCAACCCATAATTCCACAATCAAATGACAGTTTTGTTTTAGAATGGGGTACAACAACTAAAAAGTGAAAAATAAAAAACTTTTTACAAAAAAAAATACAACCGACTTCCATAAATAATACAAAAAAATGCAAAATAACTTTAATTTCGGAAGTCGGTGTCAAATAACGAAGAAACCAAACTAGAAACACCGACTTCCGAAATTAAAGTTATTTAGCATTTATTAGTATTATTTATGGAAGTCGGTTGTATTTTTTTTTTGTAAAAAGTTTTTTATTGTTGAGTGCCTCTAACTGTAGCCAATAAATGTATTTTCTTTCTTTCTTTCTTTAAATGTGTTTCGTAGGTAGTTAAGTTTAATTATTACTACATAGGCATGTGTTACAATCAATTTTTTTTTTTCACTTCACAACTTTATTTGAGAAAATATGAGTAATGTAGCGAGGTGAGTTACTGATTAGAAAATAATCAGAAACTATTATCCCTCCAAGTGTCAAGTCAATCAAATATCGGAGCCTAAGATGAAAATTTATTTTTTGTCCCACAGTGCACGGGTATGATGTCATCTTCATCGGTAAGAATAATTTTAAATCTCTTTTCGGCTAAGGAATTTGAATTTTGGCAATTCTAGGTATAAATGACACAGATAGCCAGTCAAATAACAATTATATTTCGTTGCTTTATTTTTCAGATATGATTCTAACAACGTAGTACTAGTACCCTTACCTACTCGGTAACTTCGCATGAATTTTAAAGATTTTAAAACGGTAGTGACGTACTGGCAGAATGACTGCTTCGTGTTGACACTGACGTTTAGCTCATTCCTTTTTCGTGCGCGGTAGCTATCGCACGCGCCCTGCAGGCAACATGCTAAAAAGGTGCGCACAGGCACAAATTGAGCCCTATGTTCGAAAAGTGCATTAATAACATAAAAGTGAAATATTAACAGTTTTTAAGTGATCTTAAAGTGAACAGTAAAATATTAACAGTTTTGTAAAAGCTTTGGGATTGACTGCGAGTCAATAACTTTGACATTTTATCAAAACGAAGGTATAAAAGTTATACCTACTTTTATATAGCATCGGGGTTGACTGCAACTCTTCAACGATGACTAACACGCACAAATTACATACAACCTAAAACGATGTAACGTTACCGTGCAACTATTTAAAATAACGTTGCCATTTTTTTAAACTTTGGTATACAAGATAAACCTACTTCTATATTACAATCAGCGATGACAAACACGCACAAATTACGTGCAATCTAAATCAGATGTAACGTTACCGTGCAACACTTATATTTTTTTCCTACCCTCAAATGGTTATTTTGACAACCTTAATTTCAAACTGTAATTTTCGATAGCGAAGATCCTAACGTGTCCTTGGGCAATGCCAATGAAACCATTACCCGGGAACCGTAATGCCCGTACCACCGGATATTTCATACAACGTGGAACCTTGTCCTCATGAGGAAAGCAATAGTTGCGCAGAACCTCAGGTAGGTACATAGATCCTTATATACTGTCAGCCCGCGTCGTGTCCACGTTAGACTCGTATTGTTTACCAGCTATCACCACAATTAATTAGAATTGTAGCTTCCTTTCCTAATGAAAAGTATATCCAAAGGTAGTAAAGTAATGCTCCTGAAGGTTTTCCCGTATCATACAATTGTAGGTTCTTGCTAAATTCAAAAATCGTTCGGGAGGACATGGTTCGTAATCGAGACATTAACACACTTACAGCGTGTAAAAAGCAACGCAGGCTCGCCGCCTGATTGAAATTTATAACTCCTAGTTTTGACAGTGCCGTTTTTAAATATTAGGTAGGTACTAATGAATCCATACGAGACGAATATCAGAGAAAACAAAAGCCGCCCAGGCCATTGAACTCAGCGTAGCACCCGTCCTTCCCATCATGAACCTAGGGGAGGGAGGAGGGTGCATACATGAGGCCCACGACGCTGACGGCACGGAGTCACCTACCATACACGTCATCAGCATGTATAACGCAGTGCAAAGTGCCTGCGCAAACGTGCAGGTATGCTTAGCCATTTTTACGACTGCTGATTTAAAAACACCAAAAACAGTGTAATTCTAGATTGGTTAAAAAATAATTAACCAATACCATTCCACATGCCTGTGTTTCAATCAATAACACATAAAAATAAGTTATGAAATGCATACTGAAAAATCTGATATGATAAACTTAAGTTATTACGGCTTATCTCACGCTGAAGTCTAACGGCGATAAACGCATTTATGGAATTTGATACCACGCGATGGATACTTTGCCACCATCGACCTAAAAGATGTAAAATTATCTCCTCTTAGCCATTCAGGGCTTCTGACCGCAAATAAAGAATAAATTTAATTTTCTACCCAATAATTCGCCCAAAGCTCACATATTACACTTTAATTGTAAGCCTTTCGTTTTATCCATAGACACACGGATATTAACTCCAGTTATAAAGGAAGTTATGGCGTATCTCAGATAACGCAATTTACAATCAGCATCTTATTTAGATTATACATATCTTACCTATGTGTTGGAGGTATTTAGTTATACCAATTGTCTTAATAATGTACTATAAAACTTCTATAAAGCTCTAGGAGTTCCTAGAGCTTCCAGCTTATGTTGTTAATTATGACAAAAGTGTATTAATTATAACTGCGACAACCCTGTAATTTCGTTATGATACCAAAAAAAACCCCTTGGTATAAAATTACCAGCTGATAAGCGACGTAATATTGCTGAGTTTGTCATTAAGTTTACAAAATTACAGTCATGTTCTATTAGCGAATTAGCTCGACTTATTAGTATATTAGTCGCCGCTTTCCCAACCTTAAAGTATGCTGGGGTATACACGAAGATCCTAGAGTCACATAAGTTCCTTGCTTATTTTAGCATAGTACATACCTGATATTATGCATAAGCCTGGTTTCGATAGTTCACAAATTTATTATATTTATTGTTGATAGGCACGCGTTTGACCACTATCTCACCTGATGATAAGCGATGATGTGGTCGAAGATGGAGCACGCTTGCCTAGAAGTAACCTATTAACCCTTGACTTAAAGACTCTCAGGTTGTAGCTATCAGGAAACACAGACTCCGGCAGGGAATTCCACTGCACGCACAATGAATGTGTTCTCAAAACTTTTTGTGCGTATGGATGGGATGTTTACCATGTATCGGTGGCACATCGTCGTACGTCTCGTGGTCCGTTGATGGAACGGGCTTGGCGGAATCAAATTATGCAATTACGTCGCACACTCTCCAAAATGTAACCGATAGAAAACCGACAGGCTAGCAACACGGCGTCTATGCTCAAGACTTTGGAGATTCGACTCAACGAGCCTATCATTGCCGATGATCCTCTTGGCTCGTTTCTCAATTGACTCAAGGGTATCTAGCTGGTATCTGGCAGATCCATCCCAAAGATGAGAGCAGTACTCCATACACGATCGAACTTGCACTTGTTAGAGTTGGAGCAGCTGTTCCGGCGTGAAGTACCGTCTCACCTTTGCGAGGATCCCCAACTTTTTGGCCTTCACTTGAGCCTTTGCCTCTATGAAGGGACCGAAATTGAGGATAGATATTAAGGAAACACCAAGAAGATCAACTTGGTCGGTTATCGGCACGGTTACACTTCGGAAAGATGGAGCCGGGTGAATTGGCTCCTTTTAGCGGATAAATAACACGCCTGGGTCTTAGAATCATTAACCTTGACCAGATTGGAATCGCCCCATTCTGAGATAGCCTGTGAAGACAAGTTCAAGCGCCCAACCATAGCCTCTAGGAGAGACCGGACCCGAAACCCGCTAGCTCGTGCGTCGGGCACGTATCTCTCGGCAACAGTGCTGTCGTCTGCATACTCAAAGGTACCGTTTTTTCGCAGATTGTTAATATGCAGCAAAAACCATGTTGCCGAGAGCACCGAGGAATACCGGCATTAATAGCCAGCAGTCCGGACGAGCCACTCGGCTTGACCGATCCCTCAGGAAATCTGCTATTCAATCACACAAACCGGCGGGCAGACCGAAATAAAGAAGCTTGGCAATTAGGCTATCGTGCCAGACCCTGTCGAAGGCCTTTGATATGTCAAGGGAGACCGCAATAGCTTCCCCTTGTTTCTCGATGGCCTCACTCCAGATGTGAATGGCATACGCTAGAAGATCTTCAGTTGACCGATTTCGGCGGAAGCCGTATTGTCGGTCACTGAGGATATTGTTAGCTTCTAGGTATGCCAGGAGCTTACCATTCAGTATACGTTCCATACTCTGTGAGAGTATGGAAGTTACCGAGATGGGCCTATAATTTACTGGGTCAGCTCGACTACCCTTCTTGGGCACGGGTTGCATGTTAGCCTGCCTCCAAGCCATCGGCACTTTTCCAGTCTCAATCGAAAGGCGAAATAGACGTGTCAAGATCGGAGACTACTCAGGCGCACAAGTTCTCAGTATAATTGCCGGTATCCCGTCGGGGCCACTAGCCTTGTTCTTTGTAGGAACGCTCAAACACATGATATATGGATATCATGAGAAAAATAATTCAATATACTTAGTGCTGATGGCAGCCTTCTTCGGCCTGAAGTAATTTACGAACGATGTAACAAACTGTATAATATTACTACGCATGGACAATACCACTGCGAGTCATTACGGCAATCGTATGCGGGGGTATTCAATACCCCCGCATACGCCCCTCTTTAACGATTTGGCCAGTTCTCTCTTGAAATGGTGAGTAGCGCGACTTTTGGGGTATATGCGTCATACGTTAATACAAAGAAAACCTTGCAAATTCTGCGCCTAGAAAGTTTATTCGGATCCCTTTTCCGATGAAGCATTACATAGCATAATAAAATATATTGGTCAACCTGAAATGCCTAGATCTATTTGCGTTTCGAAATAATACTAAGTGTACCAAGTTCATCTCATGGAAACAAGACCCTGTTGCAGTATCCGTCGACGCATATACAGCCTACCATAGATATAACATAGGAGTAGCCTACCTGCTAGTTTTACTCGTTTTCACAATTTTCCCTAATACTTATTAAAATACCTCAAATTATAATAATTGATGAAGATGCACACTGCAAATTAGTGTATCTTTACTGGCCATTACTACCTGGTTCCCGTTATTGCTAAGCCTTATAATTTTCGAAGCTATTAATTTAAACCCCTTGCAATCTCAGTGCAAAAGGAGCAGTGCCAGTCTCTACACAAGAACCTGGGTGATATCCTGGGTGTCTTGAGACTATCCGTTAGAACTTCAACCGACAGGGTGCCTACGCAGATTCGACTACACTGATGCTATCATCCTTTTCTAAAAGCACTTTACAGCAATAATCTATCTTTGGTGGCAATATTGTACGGTAAAAAAAATAATGTATTTGACCTCTCGAAATCTTATGATAAATTATGACCTTTAGTCCCATGTATTCCACCATCTGGACTCTCCAATTGGTTTTAAACTCTATTTTAACATGGTTCTCTAACACTGACAGTCATAGTTGTGTAGCTGTGAATAATGCTTTTAACAATTTTGGCAACTCACAGGATATGTTGAGGAGCTCGTGGCTAAAGTAATAACAGCAACTTGAGAAAATTCGATTTTCAGATAACGGCATAAAAATCGCTAGATAGTCGAATAATACACATCATCAAGACATCCGCACCCGCAGGGAACGGGCTGTCTTATTACTAACATATTTCTGCGAAAATATCCAAATATGCCCAGCGGTAGTCATTTCAGTTTATATTTCTTCTATAACTAAAATCATAGAACCTCAGCGGACAAACAATCTGTTTTTAACATAGATACAAACAGCCACACAAACCTGCTACTACACAAACTACCAGCAGATGAATCAAATAAATACTGTCAGAGTGGCTTAGACATCAGCCGGTCGATTCTGTTAACATCTCACCGTTAAAACTTAGGTGCAGTGAGTGTGAAGTGAACTGTCATTCCACCTTAATTGTATGGGATTGACAGCTCACTTCATGTTCACTTCACCTAAGTTTTCACGGTGAGATTTTACAGAATAGCACTACAGTTTATTTGGCGCGCACAGCATATTTGACCGTTTTTATAACGGGCCTGGTCTGGTTTTGGTCATTAGTAATAAAAGTGAATTTATCAGATTTGCTTGCTTACCAATAGAAGAACATTCGTGATTTTGTATTCACAGAAATGTTCCTTAATAGTGAGTTTGTTCTAATAAATGTTATGAGCTATTTGTTAGTTCATATAATTTAATAGGCAAAAAATATCTGTGCTTACGGAATCGCAATAATTACAATAGGGCTCATTTATTGATAAATAAACCGATAATGTTTGTAACCTTATCGTTTATTCTAAATGCAATTCTGAAACTTTCTGACTCTCTAAACGTCTACGTTGTTATAATCATATCTGAAAAATTAAGAAACGAAATCCCCCCACCCTTCCCCCCAAATACCTGACACTAGAAGATTCCCAGATACACAGAAAGTTTCATAGCGTATCGTTAACTTGTCTCTAAAAAATGAGCTAAACGTCAGTGTCAACACGAGGCAGTCATACAACCAGTACGTCACTACCGTTTTAAAATTAAAAAATCTTTAAAATATGTGCGAAGTTGCCGAGTAGTGAAGGGTACGTTGTTATAATCATATCTTCAAATGAAGCAACTCATATAATTATGATCGAACTTCACTTGTTAGTTCGTTTAATCATATAATATAATAGATTAATTTGTTTTGTTTTTACACAAAAAAAATCGATACGGAATCGAAACGAAAAAAAAGGTTTTCAATACAACCGTATGTTTCTTTTATTCTGTCAAAAAAGTATCGAGAATGCAAATGAACAATTGTTCATTTGTGTTAGCATAACTAGTAATCGACTAATTTTAGTATCGATTTCATTATTTATTCGTGGCAACCCAGAGATCATTTTTTAAAATAAAAGGGCGCGAAGCGCTTAGCTTCCCCCCTTTTCACGCTGAGCTACGGACGACAAAGGAGGACTCGAGTCACATTCCAAAAGTTGTATTAGACCCATAAATTGGTTTGAAGAAGTATCTCCTTGTGTTTTCTTTCAAGTCAGAAGTGTGCTCAAGTGTATCTACGTGCCTGATGTTGCGGAGTTGTCAGAGATCCATGCATTACTTGTACCAGTGATTTTGGTGACAAACTTTTAATTTTTAAAACAGTGCCTGTTTGCAATAGCAAACAACTTTTAAACGTATATAACAATAACAGTTCAGTAATTTTATTTGGAAATATGTACCTACCTACTGGTATCAGTGGACAGCTTGTTTAGAAAACGTGCTATATGAAAACTATTTGCTGTCAATTCAAGGACTCGGTTAGTGTAGTGAACATTCTCTACTGTGAAGATTTTAATCAACAATTTCAACACTAAATGATCATATTTTTTAGGAATACCTACATTCGAACAAAAATTGTGCTTATTTGATTTAACTTTACTGTTCAACTAAATACTTGCTGATTGAAACAGTTACATTATTTGATTATTGTGTACGTGTCTGTGTGTTCTCCGTTCTTTATATCACTGTGTTTATTATATTATTATTTATACTTTTTTTGCTACTATATTTAAAAAATCATATTACCCTATTTTGAACCACTCGAAATCTTTAGCGTGCTAAAATGGGCAATTCTAAGCGAAGGCGGCGTGACTCGAGTATCGATAGTTCGACTACAAGTTCTAATGATAGTGATGATCACCACCGTAGGTCGCAGCGACATAATAAAAAGCGACGTGATAAAAAACTTAGTAGTAGCCATAGAAATAGTAAGAGAAGTAGGAGACAAAAGCGTTCTAAACGTCATGAACTTAGAACTTCTCGAAGTAGCCCTGATCGCGAGTCTACGAAGACCCCTCCTTCAACTTCTTCTAAACAATTACGTGCAGTAACTGATCGGACTACTCCTAATTTAAACTATGCTCCATTAACTACGAGCAATTGCATCGGGGACTCTGCACCACTTGCAGCTTCCAACTTTTGGGCACAAAATAACTTTCCTGTTGCGTTTAGTGTGGTACCTGAATTTGACCCTAGCGATAATAGTCAAACCATAGATAATTGGATTAACAAGGAGATACTTCTTCAAACCAATTTATGGGTCTAATACAACTTTTGGAATGTGACTCGAGTCCTCCTTTGTCGTCCGTAGCTCAGCGTGAAAAGGGGGGAAGGTAAGCGCTTCGCGCCCTTTTATTTTAAAAAATGATCTCTGGGTTGCCACGAATAAATAATGAAATCGATACTAAAATTAGTCGATTACTAGTTATGCTAACATTTGTTTATGGTTCCCTTAAATTTTTTATTTTGTTGCTAGTTGGCACAACTGTTTTCCATTTTGGCGCGGCATTTAAATTGCATTTGTCCTTTAGATTAAATACAGAGTGGTTATTTGTTGGATCATCTCAGTGTGTGTTGCGAATTTCATAATGGACAAAAACATTGGACAAAGAGTTTTTCTCCAATATTGCATCGCAAATGGAATTTCATGTTCGGAGTCGCTGAAAGTGTTAGGGAGTGTCCAGATCTGATGAATGCGCCGTTTGCGCTTCTCATAAGCACGTGTTTTTGATTAAGTCGATTCACCGTAAGCCTTCTGTAAAAGGGTGTGTCCAGATCTGGCGAACGCGCCGCGAATGCGCCACTTGCTCGTGGACTGCGAGCGAACTGCACGCGTGCAGTTACTGCAATTGTTTGGTGCGCCTCTCTAACGCAACTCACGCAAGGTTTGCACAGTGCGCGCATGCAGTTGCATGAAATACGTGCGGCGCAAGAGATGCGCGTACCAGACGCGCGAGAGGCTCGCGCGGTGCGCTTGAACGGCACGCGGGATGCGCGTAGCCTGCGCGCGAGCGGCACACGACTGGCGCGCGAACGGCACGCGTTCTTTAAATGCACGCGCGCAGCTCGCGAGCAGCGCATTCGCAGCGCGTTCGCCAGATCTAGGACACACCCTTTTACAGAAGGCTTACAGTGAATCGACTTAATCAAAAACACGTGATTATTAGTGGTACGTTCCAAAGCGGTCAAGATGTGATGGAAGATTTGCCTCGCTCTGTTAGGGCAATAACGTCTTCAACTGACGTTAAGTTCGCAAAAAAGAAGGAAATAGTGACTGAAAATCCTCATTCAAGTATGAAAGAGATAGTTGCTGAACTTTCTGTGTTTCACTATTCGATCCGAACAATTATAAGCAATCATTTGGGTATGAAACATGTTGCCGCTCGACTAGTCCCAAAAGACCTGAATTTTCTCCAAAAACTCAATCGCATAAGTTATCTTTCTTTTTGTTTACTAACCCATATGGATGTTTCTTGTCCGAAATAAAGATTTTTTTTTTTTTTTTTTTATAAGAGTCGCTGTGCACATGCTAGAACGAGTCGATTCCGACCCAACATTTATGAAACGCATAGTTACTGGTGACAAGACGTTAGTTTACGAGAATGACATGTAAATCAGTCAACAAACTTTGGAGTGGCGCCTTCCAACTGAACCGAAACCGAAAAAACCACGCAAAAGTCGATCAAAAGTCAAAGTCATGTTGAATGTTTTCTTTGACTATCGCGGCGTTGTGCACTCGAAATGCTTGCTAAAAGGTCAAACGCTAAATAAAGAATATTATTTGAGCATTATGCATCGTTAAAGAGAGCAAATTCGACGAAAAAGGCCAATTTGTGGAAAAAAAAAATTTTGGGTTTTGCACCACGATAATGCGCCTTCGCACAAGGCCATCATTGTGAACGAATTTTTACCAATAACTCAACAAATACCATCGAGCAACTACCTTTGTCACCAGATACGGCTCCAGCCGACTTCTTTCTTTCCAAAACTCAAATTACCACTTCGTAGCACCCCTTTTCATAAATGGTTCCAAAGGTCGCACGCTCGCTTGGCAGCTCAGTTCCAGTCTGCCTTAGAGTCAGGGTCGCTGCCCCAGTTTCTTACGACAGGAATAACCCACTTGCTCCATAAATCAGGTAGTACTGCGTAACCTAAGAATTATAGACCAATCACGTGTTTACCGGTCTATAAAGTTCTTACATCCATTCTGAGAGCTAAAATTAACATCCATATTGATAAAAATCATGTCATGTCAGCCTCCCAGAATGGATGTAGGAATGGGTCCCGTGGTACTAAGGAGCTGCTCCTCATCGATATTGCTATTAGCCAACAGGTTCGTCGTTCTCGAAGAGATCTGTCGACATGTTGGATAAATCCAGAAATTGTGCAGCCCGTCCGGCACTGGAGATTTCCAGTTAGGCAACGGACGGACTGCACTAGCTACATATTGGGGGCTGAAGGTTATTGCCCCCATTTTTGGTATAAGGTCGCACGCACGCTCGACCTTTCGAGTACAATCACCCTTGCTGTGCCTGACAGGCACCGATCAGATGCTGCGCCAGAATGAACTCATAGCGTCATCATCCGGTAGATGCCTATCAGATACACCTTGGTCCGGTCGCTCCCAAGCCCAATAAACCCACCTTTCGTTGCTTTGGAAAGTGCGATTCTGAGTGTACCGCTCCACTCGCCGCTTGTACCGACGAATACGATTTGCCCATGCATAGACCTTCTGCTTCAGGAAGTCAATACGCTCTGTGACGCGGCTCAGATAATCTCGGGAACTAATATCAGTCCCCGAGAACGCCCGCCTCACCAAACGCATCACCCTAGGGCGAGTGTTGCCCTCTCTGAAGCAGATAAGCTTGCTGATGAGTGCTCTAGCCTCACCGATACGACGCTCAATTCTACACTGCCAAGCTGGTACAGTAGGTCATGTAGCTCTGTCACAATTGGTGAACTTGACGTGAGCAACACGACATGCCGCTGCAGCTGCGCAGTATAAGATTGAGTGGGTATCGGCAAGGTCTTTGCTGCTATCAAAACAATTTGATAGCTGCGAAGCACACACCAGCGCCTTATTTTTCTTATGCATGGGTAAACGAGGTAGACGAGGTCTAAGCAAAGGCGGTGTGGAGCGGTACACCCGGAATGCATCCTCTAAAGCGCTCCTCAATCGTTCATTGCATTGAGTACTCACGGATATAGCCGCGTCATCATCATCCTCAGCAACGTGGTCGGGTCGCAGTGAAGCACTGGGTTGCAGTTGCACCGCGGCCGGTGGCGAAACAGGTGAGATACGGCTACTCCGTGATTCGAGGCGTAGTCTATCAAGTACGGCGTCATCCAGCATACGGTTACGCTGGATGACCCGCACCTGATCCGACAGTCGTTGGGCCGAAACGTTGACAGCTGGCTCAAGCACCTGAAACAGAGAGAGCATCCGACCACGGTACGCAGTCAGGTTAAAACATGCGAGGGAAGTCCAGCGTGCGCAAAGGTTTCCCGATCAAGTGCCCCGCGCCGGTTGCAAATTAAAGCTTAATATCTACTAAACTACTGAAGCTACACACAAAAAAAAAATACGTGTGTATAGCTGAAACTATAGAGAATCGACATATGTGAAAACTAAAGTACGATAACGTGTTCTAAGTACTTACACAAAACTATTAAGTTAACGATAATAAGCTAGTAATACACAGAATAATATGTCGACACCGCACCTACCTACAGTAAAAACAAAACTGTATTAAGTTAACGATAATAAGCTAGTAATACACAGAATAATATGTCGACACCGCACCTACCTACAGTAAAAACAAAACTGTTAACTACTAGACTACACTTACCCGAGTTATGTATTTATTCGCTAAGTGAACAATGTATGTTCTTTTAGAATAAATAAAGAATCTTTAAACCGAGATCCTGAGAAGCGGCGCAGTGGTTGATATTCGCCTGGAGGAGGCGTAATGGGGCCGTTATTGGCATTCCATTACAGCTTCCTCCCGAGCACCCTGTGAGGGTCCCGTCACCGCGGTGGTTGCGGCGGCGACGACAGCTGTGGGGGCGGCAGCGGCGGAAGCGGTGGCGGCGGTTGCTGCGGCGGTGACGGCGGTGGCGGAGGGCTTGGCCCTACCCCTGGCCTTGGTGAGTGGAGCGCAGGAACTGCTCCCAGCCCGGTGATCGGCCGGCTTGCCTGCTGCCGCACATACGATGCAGTGCGGCGCGGCGTTGCACGAGCCGGCCTTGTAGCCGGGCTGACCACAGTGGAAGCAGTGGTCACTGCGGTCCACCTCCGAGGTGCACTTAGCCGCCGCATGGTCGCCCACATGGCAGCGGAAATACCTCAGAGGCCTGGGTTCCAGCAGCTTAACCTGCGCTGAAACCCAGTCCACCAAAAGTATTCGGCCCCCCGCGGTGATGGTTCTGGCCGCTGACACGGGGCAGCTCACCGTAATGGTTTGCAGCCCCGCGGTGTTACGATAAATGGTGCTCGCCCTCACCTGCTCGGCAGGGCACCCTCCAGTCCTGATAACAGCGGCCACCAGGTGGGTCCAGGCCCATATTACAATACCTGGGTTACCTATCAGGTATTGTATATCCCGCGAATAATTAACTTTACGCACATTTTAGGAAATAAGTACATATTATTCTCGTGTTGAAATTTAAATACAGCGTATCACAATATTTTGATTGCACCTGAAGACAGAAAAAACAGCTACGAGTACAACTACTGTTCTTGGTTTAGAATGAGTTTACACGTATGACTTTTGGGTAACGAAATGCCGCGCAAACATTTCAACGATATATGAATAACGTGGTATTGCAAAGCTTAGATGCACAATTCAAGATAGGTTCAGAAGGTCAATCATAGTCTAATTTCTAAGTCAGTTGCAAAGATGAGATCATCGTAGCTAATGAGACGCCCGAGCTCCATAAGTTAGACCGAAAGGCGATATTTGAGCGATTAAATCGACTCGGTTAAACTATCAATATGGCGAAATGTAGTTTTGAAAAGAAAGGCTAGAATTTTAAGGTTACAGGAATCAGGCCATTACCAGATAAAATTCAGGCAATAATTGATTTCCCAAAACTCAAAACGGTAGATTAGTTACGGCATTTTTTGAGAATGGTAAATTTCTATATGTCAGGCCTACCTATGGCAGCGGAGTATCAAACTGTGTTGAATAAGTATTATATTATACATAATGTTAAAAAAAGATAAGTCTATAATTAACTGGTAGCCAGAAGCAGACAGCGTTTGCGAAATGCAAAACTAGCCTACAGAATGGAACTGTGTTATCGTATCCGGTAATAAACGCTGAGCTTGCTATATGGGCGAATTCGTTGAACGACTGTGTTGATGGCGTGTTGCAAGTTAAAGTTGACTCACACTGGAGCCCGTTAGGTTATTTTTCTAGGAAACTCAATGATGTGCAACTAAAATATAGCACATATGACAAGGAGATTCTAGCTATCTATTTAGCTTAACAGCATTTTCGTTACATGGTAGAAGGCAGATCTTTTATCTTTTATATGGACCATAAGCGTTCATGCGTTAACAAAAAAAAACCCAGTGACAAAGAGACAACTAGACGCGTTTGACAACTTATTTTAATCAGTGAGTTTACAACAAATATTCATCATATCAGTGGTAGTGAAAATACTGAAGCGGATGCACTGTCTCGGGTTGAAACTATCACATGCCCGACAGTGCTCGATTTCAGCAAATTAGCATTAGCGCAACAGACGGATGACGAGCTGACATTGCTCTTATCGAAAGTACAAAAAGTGATGCAATTTAAGCGATTTTTTTTAACTGACTGTCGAAAGTGAGGTGATGTGCAAAGTATCTACTAGGGTTACAAGGCCATATCTACCAATGGCTTTTAAGAAAAGAATATTTCAGGCGGTGCATAGTTTGTGCCACCCTTGAATTCGTACTACTTGAAAATTAGTGACGTCTACGTATTTTTGGCCGAGCATGAACACAGACATAGGAAAGTGGCCCAAAAGTCGAAAGTAATACGTCATACTGAAAAGAGAGATGCGACGACTATCTTTGTTCATTCAGATTTAAAGACTTGTTCACATGATTTTTTGAGAAAGATCTGATCCTTACAACCTCCCTATGACGGTCCATATCAGGTTTAAGAGAGGGAGGTAAAATATTTCTAATTACAAATTGCAGATAAGCGAGTGAAGATATCAATAGATAGGTTAAAACGCGTACATAGTTAACGAAGGAACCCTTCCACTAAAACAGCAGGAAAAAGATTGTGTCGTAACTAATCCTACTAATAAACTGTTTAGTGATAAGACTAGTAGTACTAAGCGTGTAACTTAGACCACACACAGTGGTTAGATAGCCGATAAGGTTTGTAAAATAAAAACTGTTGTAACTTATGGTACAGTGAGCCAAAATGCTAGGGAGTGTCCAGATCTGACGAATGCACCGCTCGCGAGCCGCTCGCGAGCAGCACGCGTGCAATTGTTTGGGCTCTTTAGCGCAACTCACGCCAGGATTGCACAGTGCTCGCGCATACAGTTGCATGAAGTGCGTGTGGCGCGTAGAAGGCGCGCAAGCGGCTCGCAAGCGACACGCGGCGTGCGCGTAGCTGGTGCGCGGGCGGAGCGTGAGCGGCGCGCGTACGGAGCGCGTACTTGAAATGCACACTCGCAGATCGCGAGCAACGCGTGATCGGCGCATTCGCCAGATCTGAACACACCCTTACGAATAAATGGGATCGATTTAAAAAAAAAACAATACAACGATTTTATTAATTCAATTTGTTAAATTAATAATTTAAGTTTTATGTGTAATATTTCAAGCAACAAGTAGGTATTTAACACTTACATTGTTTTGCATATTTACAATTTTGAAGCACATTGTAATAAACAATGAAATAATATATAATTCTTTTATGTTAAAGAATGTTTTTTTAGGTCAACGAAATGTATAAGTTTCATAAAGAATTACTGATTAAGATAAATTATAATTATCCTAGAATGTTTTTGTAGCCTATAAAAAATAACATTTAACACTAAACGTTATTCACTGTGTGAATAAGACCTATTGTTATTTAGAATAAAATATCTCTGTCATTAAAAATGGGTTGGGGCCAAAGTAAACCACAGCAGAACAATGTATACTCCAGTCCGAGATTCGGGACAAATATGTATGTTCCAAGTCTGAAGCATAATGTAGACCACCACTACCATGAGGAAGGAGTCATTGGTGTCTAAATATAAAGCTACAACAAAGTTAGGCGCACAAATCAGCAAGCTCAGTTGAACTCGCAGCTCATTATCCTACCAGGTGCACCTTGCACTTTATACAGGCTGTAAGGAACAAGATAGAAGCAAACTTCGCGAAAAGGTTATACATAAGTCAGTAACAAAATTATCATAGTCATTAATCTCGGTAATGATCGATTACAGAAATTGACATTTTCAAGCA
The DNA here is from genome assembly GCA_951329385.1 of Polia nebulosa. NCBI lineage: Eukaryota > Metazoa > Arthropoda > Insecta > Lepidoptera > Noctuidae > Polia > Polia nebulosa. The sequence goes on along the minus strand of OX589587.1, from coordinate 31,207,254 downwards.
CGCAATGTATTGTGAACAAAGCGATCTCAACGCTTCGCAATAAATGTAGGCGCGCGCGAGCGCGTATTACGTGGTAGTACGTAGTTACCTACCACGTCTTATACACACAAACATAGGTGGTCGCGCCGATACGCGCTTAGTACCTAAATACACTTTCTACTTTGTGATAAAAATACATTTACGTCGATGTTTCCAATCGATGTGATAAATAACTAGATCAGATACTTAATAGACATAAGCGCATACGTACGTAAAACGTTTATTAAAACGAAAAATGTGTAATGTTCCGGGGCACCTTTTAACTGTTTATTCTAATTACGACAACATTGATATCACATACATTTTTAATCCCTCAATAATACTGAAGATAAGGTTAAATAAAGATTAGGATAGATAATAATAAAGAAGCTTGTAAGTACCTACACTGCGCTCCAGGAATGTAGCTATAAAGCGCCTGCTACACGGTCACCAATCGCGTCCCTACAGAAGTGACCTTGGTGATTTTGAATTTTGAAATTTCTTAGGTACAGGTCTGCCGCTCGCCAACCACGAACACCTCTGTCGGGGACGCGGTTGGCAACCGTGTACTTAACTAATGAACCAACTCACCTTATAGTTCGTTCATTTCTTACGAGGGAGGCGCCTACGTGCATCATGCTTTCATGCATGAGCATTTTCCTGGGCACTGAGGTGTTGTTTCAAAACCACTCAACAAGCAGAACAAAAAACACACATACACTAACACAAAAAATAACTTATGTTTTTGATAACTTTACGATAACAACGTAAATTCGCGACCAACTGCACATCCGTTTGCGATGAACGTAAACATGGAATTGACAAAAATTCGTCGTCGGCGAAATGCTAAAGAAATAAAATTTTATTTATGAGCGCTTTTGAACGTGCCGCCTGCTCATAGACGTCATTGATCAATGAAATTGATAGACTGTACAATCGTATTAAGTTGTACCTACTACTTACTTAGTCAGTAATTATTTTGATGTAGGTATACGAAATGTAGGAATGTGGTTTTAACGAAATGAGTAAGTAACATTGTTGTATTGTATTACTTAACTTTGTTGATAACAAAAATGTATCTAAGAATTATGTCGTTATCAGTAAACTGTAACACATTTTTTTTAGATCTTCTTTCCTTATTTCGATGAAGGTTTATAAAAATACCTCCCCTCAAAATAAGTTCAAATAAAAGTAGTCAATGGCATATCAAATTTTGTAGACACTTAAAATGCCTAACGTGTCGGGTCTGTTAGATTCATAGGTCTGTATGAGTATTTGCCGACAAAGGAACGTCGGCGGTCTTTGGCCGATGTTGCGTGCGTACCTACTGGGCCCGCGATGACCTCCGGTGAACTTAGGAAATCAGCTGAGCAGGGTGCTTCTTGTAATTTTATTTACATTGCGTTTTTTTGCGAAAAAAGCGAACTAATTATTTTTTCATTAAAAATGTCATTGAGCTAGATATGTATAACGATTTTATACAGTAAAAAAAACGCAGATATTTTTTTCAAAAATTAGGAAAAAGCCGACGAAAAAGTCCAACGCTAGGGAGTCCAGAATCATGTACTGAATCACTGGTACACGTATGTGCGTTTATGCACTTACACCCTGTATATATCAGAGTATAAAATCTAAAACAAGACGACTTTTCTATATTGCTCGCTTATATGTAAAGAATAAAGAGCTCCATGCGACTTGGACTTCACATGGAAATATCTATGTCAAGAGAGAAGAGAATGCATCACCAGTCCGTATTGGTGTCAAATCTAATCTTCAGAAACTGTTCTTGTGACTAGTTTTAGACATTGATTGTTTCCTTTATTCAATTATTTTAGCATGTTTTTATGTGTTTTTACTATTAATATTAAGTTTCTATTACAAAATTGTGTTTTACGTTACATTTTTAAGTTCTCATTGCTGTTGCAGAACTACGAGTACATGTGTAAACACTTCAATCATTCACTACACTTACAACTATTCACCAACACTCAACACACCCGAGCGATACGTAGACCTTTGTATTCTGTCGTATTTTAATGGTTAAATCAATCTGTGTTCCAGATATAAGTTTAAATAAAATCAACTCCCATGCAAAATATTGAAATGAACTTAAATCTGGACACATTTCGGGTGTCTAAGACTGTTACATGCGACATAGAAAATGCAAGAAAATACATAACTAGTCACAATCATTTACTACCAATATACTATCTCAAAATATTCATAGCAGCAACCGTAATATGCCAAACTTCGTCACACTTCTTCAAAGATCCAAAATAACTTGGGATATATTGGTGTTCTCTGAATGCTGGCCAATCCATCTGCAAAGTATATATACTTCCCTCGACAACTATATCCATTTAGTGACAACTTCCAACTAAACCCAAAACGAAAGTGTTTTAATTTATAACAATAAACACTTTCAAGTCACTGTCGAAGAACCTTCAGTTATCGACGTTTTTTTTTATGTGAAATCATCCAATGACATCTCCCGCTCCGGGTGGACCGGGAGGGCGTGTCAGACTCTTACTGACTAAAACTCACCCCTGTTTCTTCCCTGCCTGAGTACCCAGGGGAGCGGTAACTCTGTTACGAATTTATCCGCTAGGCATGCAGGCACCGGCCATGATGGGCCCTGTCAGTGGTACGCAATGGAGGCGTGCCTAGCGCTGGGTTGCGACAGTCGCTCTCTCCATGTCGCCATGAGATCCTGCCGGAGCTCTGTCCGCCGAGCCGCAATGTGTCGCGGCAGCGGAGTTTCGCCCCGGCGTGTGGCCTCCTCGCGCCCCTCCCAGAGCAGCGCAAGGACCTTGGCCTCCAGATCCTATGGTGACAATTATCGACACTGTCTACTTTTAAAATTAACTAGGATTATATTGCCCACCAAGTCAAAATAACATTACTAAATTCATTGATTCCCTAAACCTACTTCTCACTAATCTGAGAACCTTTAAAAATATTTTACTTTGTGGTGACATAAATATTAACATAGTTCCAAATAGTGCTGATAAACGATCTCACGACTACCTTAATTTATTGACTAGCTATGGTATGCTCCCAGGTCACACTCTACCAACGCATGGACTAGCATGTCTAGACCAAATGATGCTGAAGACAAATATGGACGTATCTTGTTTTGTTTGTGAAACCTCCATTACTGATTATGAAAGTGTAGCCATCAGCTGTAAACCCAAATCGCGCCCCTAGCTCAGTCAACTACGAAAGTATCGATAAAGATATATTAGCTATTAATATATCTCAACCGAGCTTCTTGTTACTTACTTGTCTGCGGCAATCAAAAACAATACCAGGATGGTTGAAAAAAGCAAGAAAAAATTGATAACGAAGCCGTGGATTACTACAGGATTATTACGTTATATGAGAAACTGGGACAACTAGCTTAAACAACTAAAACGGTATCCAGATGATAAGATTATTAAAACCACATACAAACGTTACCGTAACTATTGCATCACCGTACTCAAAAAAGCAAAAAAAAATACGACAAACACGAGATTGAAAATGCTAAGGGCAATAAAAAACAGCTTTGGGATGTTATAAAAAGAATAAGCGACTCTGATAAAAGAATAGACCATTCGTCGTCCCTCTTGATACTAAACAATCCCGATACTGACATAAACAACGTCAACGGCTTTTTTGCAAACGTTGCGAACAAGATCTGTCTACATTTCTTTCTCACTTCTCCTATCGCAGGTCTGCTGGTAGAAATTTCTTAAGAAATAAGCAGTTCCTTTGTACTATATTTATAATTATGTCTATTGTTACTGTGTCTCTGTGTGTACATAAATGATTAAATAAATAAATACGATCTCCACTGATAAACGATCTCCATCCGATTACTGCAATGATCACTTACCGAACAGCAATCCAAATTCAATGGTCATCCTTCCCGCTGACGAGCAAGAGGTTTTCACACTTAGCAATGGGTTAAAGGATAAATGCGCAATGGGTATCGACCTTAAGTGGTCAAATAGTCAAGAGATACCCAAACCTCCTTACCTCTCCCATGACTCACATTTGTCACCTCTCAATCTCTCAGGGGTTTTCCCAGAGCCATTTAAAATAGCTCTTATCAAGCCCATCTGCAAAGCTGGCGCAAAAGACTGTGAACTACAACCCATCAACTATCAACCCATTACCATTCTGCCAGCAGTTTCAAAGATCCTGGAGTGCCTAATTAATAAGCGTACAATCGTGTTTCTGGAGATCAACAAACTGCTCTCTCCTTCACAATTTGGCTTCAGAACCGGTAAGAGTACCAACGATGCTGTCCATGAGCTGGTTAACCCTATCATTGTCAGTCTGGACGATAGGATGAAATGTTTAACGGTGTTCCTCGACCTTCTGTTTTATAAAAAGTTCGATCGACTTGGCGTAAGAGGAACTTCTCTTAAATTATTAGAGGACTATCTCACTGGGAGAAAACAAAGAGTCAAAATCAATGATATGTTAAGTGACGAGCTGACTGTAAATTTTGGTGTACCACAAGGTAGTATAATCGGACCAACGCTTTTCTTAGCGTCAATCTATCAATGACCTCAGGCGGCTCCGTCTACTAAAAGGAAAAATTGTCACTTTTGCAGATGATACCCCACCGTTCTTCAGTGACGGTAGTTGGGATGAGAATTTCGATTCTGCTCAACTGGGCGTTAATATAGTCAGCGAATGGTTGCAAAACAATTTATTGACATTAAACGCTTCGAAAACCAAATATGTAACCTTTGCTCATAGAGCTAACCTTCTTCCTCCGTCAACCCTTTCTATTTCGGCGCACACGTGTGGTTTTCCAAACCCTGGGTGTAATTTTCCCACCCCAGAAAGGACAGTTAATATAAAGTACCTAGGGATGACTATTGACTCCCATGGCATCTTTCATTTAAATCTCATTTTGATTTCGAGGATCCGCAAACTTATGTATATTTTTAAGTCATTAAGACACTGCAAAATCGAAATACTATTAAAATAGTTTACTTTGCCTTATGCCAGTCGTTAATTGAGTACTGCATCACAACATGGGGCGGTGCCGCCAAAACCCATCTCATCGAGATGGGTGGGGGGCACAGCGCGCTATACTTAAAGTTGGTGCTGCTCCCTTTTCGCTTTCCAACTGTTAATTTATACAAAGAATGGGATATCCTTACGGTCAGACAAACGTTTATCCTGCTTACAGTAGCTAAAAAGCACTCCCAGCTACAGTTTGATTCCAAATTAATCGGTAACCAACGACGGAAAGGAAAAATCTGTCCCTTATTGGAAATCAAATCTTCACTCCCTCAGAAATTCTTTTGCTTTCAATTTTTGTACAAGAAATTAAATGTCACTCATAATATATGTCCTAAAACCACCTCTAGTTGTCACAAAACTGATAAAACATTTCTTAAAACCCTGGACTAATCAGAAAACCGAGAACCTTTTGACAGTTCCCAAATTCCCAAAAAAAAATTCCTTCTCTCCTTTCTCCCGCGGCTGATTTACACCTCATACTCGCTCTCACATACTCCAACATACATTCATACACTACAACATTCATTCATACACCCTAACATACATTCATACGACACTACTAATAACCAGTTTTGTATGAACCATCAAGTTCTCCATTGTTATATGTTTTTTTTTTACCCTTTGTTATTGTTTTTATTAACTTTCAACAAACTTTTGTCTATTTTTCTTAGTTCCGTAGTAATGATGTTCACACAAGATCGTCTTTTAACCTTTTACTAGATTGTTTTACTGTAGACGGCCTTGGTGACCTGTAACACAGGCTTTCTCAAAAACCTACTTCAGGCACCAGTCTCTTACAATGGTGGAATTTAGCATTAGTAAAAACATTGTTAATTTTTATGAGAACCAATATTGTGAAGAGAGAATAAATAAATGAATTATTATTAAAATAAATAAATATTGAATGTGGCTTTAGGACAAACGAGGTGATTGGAGGAATTATTGTGATCGTGTGCTCTGTTCTCACGGGAATTTAGATTCTGTATTTGATCAGAAACCAGTGCAAGAAACGGGTACGGGGCTGGTTTCAGAAGGTAGCAGTGGTGGACAATTGGAGTCTGTCAGTAGTAGAGGTGCAAACAGTACCGCCGCCGACTGTACCCCGTAACCCAGATGTGTATTAGTGTGAGTGTTTGTAATCATAATCTTGTGTCAATGTATCATTTCGTCTTCAACATCAAATGGGATTGTGTAAAGGTATAATAGTGTTTGGAATAAATAATAAATATGTAATTAGACATACATTTTATAATATTGTTATTGACAAATACACTTAGCGTAAGTACTTATTTTAAGAAGAGGGCTACTGTAGGGACATAATGTACAAGCATAGTTAGTGTAACATTATTTGTGACGCACGGCTGCGCCCGTGATAAAGAGAGATTTTTAGTCGCTAACAAAATACAGTCGTAATTGGTAGTTTGTATTAAACCTGCAACCCAACACAAAACAAGTAGAACACATTTAACTAAATGTTACCTTCTTTTATTTTTTTGGGGGGGTGGGAAATCATTCAATGACTTCTACCGCTCTGGGTGGAGCGGGTGGGCGTGTCAAACTCTTACTGACTAAAACCCACCCCTGTTCCTACCCTACCTGAGTGCCCAGGGCTGCGGTAACTCATTTTCAGAATTTATCCGCTACCCCTAGGCATGCAGGCACCGGCTACGATGCGCCCCGTCAGTGGTGGCTGACAATCATCTCTTCCAGGCGCGCGTGGAACACTACGCGCTGTCGACTCACGGGACTGGTGCTGATCGGACGGTGAGCTACCCACTGCTCGCCGTCCGCAGGCCCGGGTCTACGGTGGCCGGAGATCGTCTCGCCACGTTGTACGCCCAGTACCTCTCCTGCGGTGGCAGCGGCCGGGGCCGTGAGGGCCACTCCGTTCAGCTTCCCTCACGCGTCCCGCCTCCGCCTTCGCGAGCATTACTGCTTCGCAGAAGGCGGAGACTGCCTCCCATTCCCTCTCGCTCCGTACCATGGCCTGAACTAGGGCCGGGCGCGAGAGATCGCCGCCACCTATCGCATCTACGAGGACACGGCGGTGCTCCGCCCAAGTGGGGCAGATCTCCACCGTATGCTCCACCGTGTTCTCTGGGTGATCCGTGCAGTAGTAACACCCGGGCGTTGCCTCCCGCCCGATCTGATGCAAGAACCTGCCGAAACAACCGTGTCCGGTGAGGACCTACGTCAGGCGGAAGGTGAGGACGCCGTGACGCCTCTCCAGACACTCCTTAAAGAGGGGCATTATGCCGCAATGGTGGCGTGCCCAGCGCTGGGTTGCGACAGTCGCTGTCTCCATGTTGCCATGAGATCCTGCCGGAGCTCCGTCCGCCGAGCCGCGAGGTGCCGCGGCAGCAGAGTTTGGCCCCGACGTTTGGCCTCCTCGCGCCACTCCCAGAGCAGCGCAAGGACCTTGGCCTCCACATCCCATGGCGACAGTCCGGCAAGGCGGCTCGCCGCCTCTCAGGAGACCGTGTGGTATCCTCGGAAACTAAATATTACCCTAAAGTGGTAATATCTTAAATACCGATAGTGTCAGCCAGTGGCTTAATAGCCTCGACCAACACCTCAGGAGGCTCTCGCCAGGCGGCAGGATCAAGGGTTTGATCGCTACAGTTGACGCGCCTTGAAAGAGTCGACGCGTTTCCGTTTGGCTTCGAGGTTGGAGAGGACCCGCCTAGTCGGGCAGCCTTAACCGACAACCGTAAAAGTAGGAGGTCCTCAATCCGTTTTTATATTACTATATAACACACATGCGATTTATAATGCGATATATATGTAGCGACGGATCCTCCCTTTTCAATGGAGGTTGTGGGACTTCACATTCTGTTCCGCAAACCCTCTACATATATATCGCATGTGTGTTACGCGATTTCTATGCAACTTGTGAATAGATTTTGATGTTAGCGTTACTCCAACAAGAAAATAGCTCCTAGAGGGATATAAGTGGAACGTATAATTAGTGCGTAATCTACTGTAAATGTTAGCCACATAAAAAAATTGTTCTATGTTTTAACCGACTTCCAAAAGGAGGAGGTTCTCAATTCGTCTGTATGTTTTTGGAAGTTATACTTCCTTTGGCGCGTTAGGCAAAAATTATGACCGTAAATTTTTACGATGCGCTCGCACACCGTCACAAAAAACCGACACCCTGAAGTTAGCTATAGTCTGTGGTTCATGAAGAATTATTTTCCTTTTGTAAACTTTAGGACAGTTTGGTTTTTTATCGTGCGTAATCTGCTGTAAATGTGTGCCGTGCGCGAGTAATACCTAGTAATTTTTTTAAATAAAAAAAGGTATTTTTTTTTTTAATAAAAAAATATATGTGCGGTCAATAGCAATGTCAACACAGTAAGTGAAGGTTTTTGACATAATCTCAGCACTTTCTTCAGTTGACAGCCCGTCGCGAGTCTTTGGCATGACACGCAAAAAGTGAGCTAAATACTCGTAATTCCCATTCGCGCCTTTACATTTATATGTAAAATTACCAGCTATGTATGTCGGACCGTGAGTAAACATAGAAACGAATTCGCGCACAATCAGGCGATGATCACTACAAGACGCGTCATGTAGGACACGCCACTTATCTAAGCGTACGTCTGCACTAGAAAGTGTGACGTCAATAAAAGATTCGCCCGTTTGGCTGCAAAAAGTAGGTGGTGCGTAAGGGGTAATATGAATTGATAGGTTAATTTCAGCAATGAAGTCTTCAACAGCGCAGCGTCGTTCGGAGTCCGTGGACCGAACCTTGCCATACCACAGGAAAGAAGATGCGTTAACGTCTGCACCGACTACAACTTTGCAGCCCGCGAGCAGCCGCAAGACATGACGGAGATTATGTATATGAGCAACATGCTCTGAATATTGAAAGTAGCAGCTCACAACATAGATCTTTAAGGCAGCTGATGAGACCTCCGCAAAGGCACAGTGAGGTGTCATAGGTTACATAAAGACGTAACAGTGTCGAAGAACGTGTCACATAAATACCCGGCACGCGAGTTGCGATCAAGCTGAACAATTCTATGACGCAAGTGCGAGCATTGGTATTGTTCTTGAACAAGTACTATGTCTAAATTATAATCGATAATTATTGTATCCAGCTCAGACGTGGCTCATTATGGAAATTTAATTGTCCGATGATTAAACTGTCCAGTAATAATTTAGTAGTTGGTGTTCAGAATAAGTAGTTCGAGTTTAAGTTTATATGTGGTACACTCATGAGATCCGCAGCGATGATCAAACGGTTTATACGTTAAAAAACGGTTTAACGTTACGTTTACCGCAAATCGGTGTAAAATTCAAGTCGTCCGTGGGCAGACAATCTTTTGTTTCATATGCCTCAGTACAATTAGCACAGGTAGGAGTTTTATTAACGCAGTTTTTATTAACGTGACCGAACTGTTGGCAATGTAAGCAGCGAACAACTTCAATATCATCAATAAAACGGCAAGTGGCCCAATCAATAAATAATTTATCCTTGGTAGATGTCAGGTGCTTACGTACCTCAGATTCGACTTCAATGCCTATCCATTTCCGACCATTTTCTAAAAAACGCCTACGGATAATTTTGGTTGATTTAATAAAATCTTCCTCTTTAATTGGAAGCTCATTATTAATGTTTTGGCGGTATAAGGCATAAAGAAAAACATTGTCTTCCATTGAGGATGGAATGTCCTTAATTAATATTCGAGGGCGCCCTTTGGTTTTTCTAGCCGTAAACCGGCGGCCTTGATTGCATCCACAGATTTCAACTTTTTTAATTGACTTTCATTAGCGACACGCAGTACAACACCGGGCTTTGCGGGTTTTTTCACGCCTACTATTTAAAAAACCGTCATCACAAGGTTTAATCGCCTTCAAAAGAGCTTGCTTAGTCGCTGACGAAGTGTTAAAATCAGCTGACCAGGCCGCTGTCGGATAAGCTACTAAACATGGCAACGGGGCTCGGGAGTCACAGATGGCAGGAGTTACTTTTGGCAAACGGAGATTTAACGAGTCCGCATACGAAACTTTGTTATTATTATAGACAGTGTTATGTACGACAATATTTTGCAATTTAATATTATCCAATTCGCGTTCCGTATTGGCTAACTTCGTTTCGTGAACTGACGATTTGATTGCTAGTAAAGAGACGATGGCCGTTATTCGCTGAGTCATGTCCATAATTGCCGATTTATTTGCAACGTTAATGCGGGATCCTTGGTAATCGACTAAATCGTTAACCTTAGTTAAAAATGTGGATTCCTTGATAACCAAATCGTAATAATCGGAATTGCTCGCAGTACTGAAATTTAAAATTTGAGAGGACTTATCCGCGGATTCAGACATTTGGAACCGCTTTGACCTATCATCTGGGGAAATGTATGACGGCGACAATTCGCTGAACAAACGTTTAGAGCTAGTAGGGTAAGCCTTCGGCGGTGACCGTAAAGTTTTGGTGTTCCTGCGAGATATATCTCCGCCTCGATCAGGCGGGTCATCACTGTTTAAAAACATATTTAGGGCAAATAAATTAAATGTAGGTACGTCTAGGAACACAAACTAATTAAATAATAAAAAAAACCAGAACACGTAAGAAAATTAACGAACAAAGTGTGTGTGTGTGTGTTTGTTAACGAACAAAGTGGGACTAAAGAAAAATAAATGTACTTACCGAAAGCTGGAGAAATTAACTAATAACAGTAAAAAAACAGATCTTAACACTTATAAAAACTTACGATACCAGCACTTGACTCAATAATGAACAACCTGAAACAACTTAAGACCGGATAACCCGGTCTTAAATAAAATTTCGGAATATAAATTGAGGAGCATACGTCTGCACTGTTACCGAACGGGGAGGGGCAGTATTACTTGCAGGATATTGTTAGTGCTGCGTCGTACTCTGCTTAGTAGAGAGGCGGTCCGTTTGCGCATTATAGCGTGGAAACCATCAACCCGTGCCTCCGTAGACATACTTGAAGCGCTACAAGAGCGAGGCAGCCTGAATTCCTTATTGTACTAGACGCGCAAGGCATTGATCGATCTCTAACTATATCTATCCACAGGCTGCCCGTGAAGAAAGTTTGGCAGTATGCTTTAAAAACTGTTATCTTTACTCATTTACTGCAACGAGCAAACCTGCGTGCTAGCATATTACTTTGAATCGCCAATGCCCTGCGCTCCCTTTATATGTCGACTTGGTCCTCAAGGTTCTTTGTGACAGTGTCCCAGGTATTTGAACTGGTTTGCCCGTTTGAGTTCAACCTCATTCAGTTTTATAGCCGGTATACTAGGCGGACACTTGCGAGAAAGAAGCATTGAAGACCAAGAATTCAATCTTCTTCCAGTTATACCTACAAAAAACCATGTGTAGATATGCATGACGCATGATGTATGAAAAATCATCACTTGAGAACATCACCCGATCGATCGAGCTGGTTTTATTTAGTTGTGTTATATTGTCTATTGTACATGAAGTTTAAATAAATAAATAATAAATAAATTTTCCATTTGAGCGAGACGAAGTAATACAAGGTAGCAAACTCCAATAAAATTTGATACTTTGTACACAAGTTATTATCATTAGTAGTTTAGCAGCTGTGCCGGTCAGACAGTTTAGGTCCATTTAGGTGCAGAACTCGTAAAACCTGAAAAACATCTATGAAAAGGATTAATGTTTTTTTTTATTAATACACATTTCAGGCTGTAGGTTATAATGCATTAGCAGTAGTAAGTACATAATTCAATAAGGTAGGTTAACAGTCGCACCTTCGAATCTTGATGGTTTTTAAGAACATTAATATTTAGCATAAATTGATTTAGGAAAATAAACGGCTGATATACAGGGTGTAACGAAAAGGTGTGGTCATATTTTAAGAACCGGTTCTGCCCATGGAAATTAACAACTTTCTCTAAGAAAAAATAGAAAATTCCCAAAATAAAATTGGACTTTCCATTCAAAGTTATCATCAGTTGATCAATATTTGTATGGGAGGTGATTTTTTTTTTTAGAATATCCTCTTGTTTTCTTGAAGAAAGTTGTTCATATCGATGGGCAGATGCAGATCTTAAAATATGACCACACCTTTCGGTTACACCCTGTAGAATAAGAAAAATTAAATTTATAACGTCAAGTAACAAAAGCAGAATGTGGTAAATATTATGTATATGATTACAGGCCACTGGCGATCTTGCTAATGTTGAGGTAAGCCATAGTGAAGGAGGCCGGCCAAGTGCGAATTTTTTTAGTTATTTTTAAACCATAGACTTCTTATATATTTTCTGTAATCTATAATAATGATTGATAGAATTGTTACGCACTTCAACCAGTCAATTCTGTTAGCAGCTCACCGTGAAAACTTAGGTGGCGTGAGCGTGAAGTGAATTGTAATTCCACCTTGATTGTGTGACACAGTGAATATTTCTAAAAAAGAGAGGGATTTAGCAAACATACGCAGAACACACGGCAAATGTAATCTGTAATCTTGGGGTCTTTCAGATTTTCTAAAAGGGCAATATTTATCGTGAGCCGCCGCCGTTGATTTTCACATAATCGAGTGCACGCTGACGTAAAGTGACATAAATTGACTGCCAAATAAACAAATTGTAGTTTTTTCCTTATTTTGTCGAAAACTCAGAAATTACCAATTTTTGAAAATTGCATTAGATTATTTTCAATTGTGGAACATGTGACCTTCTTTAATTGAAAACGACTGTCAAAAAGTTCAAAATGTATTAACTTAATAGTGTTAAAGTATACTTCGATTACTCTGTTCACAGTGCTATGGTCCATTTTGCAAAGCTGCAGTACGTATAAAGGGTTTTTTACATAATTATTATTTTCATGTAAGGCGTGTGCAAGGGACTTCACATCGACAACTTCTCAAGCCCAGTGCTTCTTGTTTTAATAATTAAAATTTTATATACACATTATTAACATTAGACAGATTTGCACATCTATTGGCACTCTATGGAATAATTACATACATTTTCATCTGCACGTCAACAGTATGGCGTACCACGTCACTAGCGTGACGGTCACGCGGACCCTTAAGTTTACCCCTACCGAAAATCGCTCAACGCAGCTAAAGAAGTTTTGACTTCAAAAGTAATAAAATAGATACATAAAACTCCTTCTAGACACCTGTGGGCTACTCGGTCTTTATGTCATTGGGGCCGAGCCCCGAACCGACACCTGCTCAGCGCATGTTTACGACCCTGCTCACAAAAAATGGTTTACTGACGTTTCTATTAGCGCAAGGCACATAATGTAAATTGTTTTGGGTTCTTGAATAAACAGACCATAATATAAATTTTAAAAAATACTTGAATTACGGGAGTTGTAAAAAAAAACAAATAATGTTTTCAGCGAACAGGCTGAAATAGTTTCTGTTCCCGTGTTTGGTTGCTTTCTGATAAAAATACTGTATCAATTTACAAGAAATTTTGCACGTTACATTATGTTGCGGCGCAGCGCCTCACAGCTACCAAAGTAACAACTTCACGCATATAAAATATAGTCTTACATCCTATGATGATTTCAGTAGGCGCATATTAGTTTTTAAAGACACTTAAATATTTAACGTCACACCATTCAATCGATCACCATTTTACTGTACGCACGATACGTTTATTTAACCCATTTTCTCATTTGAAATTGGACTTTAATTAGGCCCAGTGTATTTCCAAAATACACTAAATTGGTGGGCCATGAGGGAACTTCGTGTTATCAGCACAAAAATCAAAATAAGACGAAAAGACAAGGAAACCCGGATGAAAATTTCGTCAACGTCGAGCTATCCGAGTGGTGAGCGATGTTCATTGGCGTGATTGAAGATTGAAGAAAAGGGTTCAAGAACTGAGGTGCAGCCAGGATCATCTATGAGCTCAAGCTGGAGCGAGCGGTGATTCAGCGAAAGTTTTACATCGCGCATTGATGTTCTACGAGATCAGCTAAGAGCCCTTTCCTTCCTAAATAACTCCAATCTTCCGAAATATTCATTTAAATCCTTATCAGATTTCATACATTGTTTCTAAAGCTCTTGGGAATTCAATCCATTTGAGCAAATCAAAGATTTTAATGCAAAAATCGTTAAGAAAAGTTGCATCATCCTTTTATTTTTCGTCAACCTACCTTCAGGTTGAAATAAATAATTTTCTTTGTTCAAAATTTAACATCATTTCTTTAAAATCGAGCTCAATAAGTAATAGCTAATACCTATATAAATTGCATTTGCACTATAGAATAATTAATTTTCAGTTATTTCTTTCAAATTGCCCAAAAAATTTGTTTGCCTAAATAATATGAATCGTAAATTAGTTACAAAGAAAAAAATTAATTTGAATTTTGAAATCCAAAGCAGAAGTTTCCTCTGTAGCCAACACTATTCCTCGTTCGATTATAAATATACTTAGACGCTACCGCCGATAATTTCAGGTTGATAACTGGCTGAGTGCATTATCTCACCGGCCGCAATCAGCCGTGCAGACGAACCCGGTTTCCTGTTCGCCAGGGGACGTTGAATTGAAGAGCGTGAGTGAGACACTCTTTTGTTTGCTTAGTAGACTAATCTATTAAGCAAACGATTTTTGCATTAAAATCTTTGATTTGCTCAAATGGATTGAATTCCCAAAAGCTTTAGGAACAATGTATGAAATATGATAAGGATTTGAATGAATATTTCGGAAGATTGGAGTTATTTAGGAAGGAAAGGGCTCTTAGCTGATCTCGTAGAAAATCAATGCGCGATGTGAAACTTTCGCTGAATCACCGCTCGCTCCAGCTTGAACTCGTAGATGATCCTGGCTGCACCTCAGTTCTTTAACCCTTTTCTTCAATCTTCAATCACGCCAATGGACATCGCTCACCACTCGGACAGCTCCACGTTGACGAAATTTTCATCCGGGTTTCTTTGTCTTTTCGTCTTATTTTGATTTTTGTGTTGATAACGCGAAGTTCCCTCATGGCCCACCAATTTAGTATATTTTGAAAGTACAGATATGTACAATAAGTTTAGATAACTCTGTCTTACACCGGTACAGGTTTAGTATGTGATACTCACTTTGTTTAAACACTGGTTTGAATGTTTTTTTCTTATTTTAACTTTCCGTTTATCGTTCTGAAGGCATTTAACACTTTTTAGTTATATTGGTTTATTAACTTTGTCAGTTTTGATAACACTTCCACTTAACTCGTTCAAACCGGCGTGTACCACCGGTGGAGCACGGTGCTCCACCGGTGGTACACGCCGGTTTGAACGAGTTAATCTTTACACTTTACTGTTAATCATAACTAAGAAATATCATGCTTAGACTGACTTTATAATTTTTAATTAAAAATAAATACGGAGCTCAATGATTACGACTGCAGCAATAAGTACTCAGTTGTAAAACCAATTTATAAAAAAGGTGAATAAACTGAACCTGACAATTATAGACCAACTGCCCTCATACCACGTTAGCCAAAGTGATATAAAAAGTTATGTACAAACGATTAACAATTTTTTTAATAAATTTAACTTACTTAGACCTGAACAACATGGTTTCCAGAAAATCAACCACACTATCTGCCTATAAGCTAATAAAAACATTGATAAAGGAATGAACTCTTGTGCTGTGTTCTTCGACATGAGCAAGCCTTTGAGTTTGTTGCTAAACTAAAATGTCATGATTTTACTAAAAAAAGCATATATGCATGGTATTCTTGGTGTAGCATATAAATTGCTACAAAGTTGTCTCACAACTAGGCAAGAATATGTGGAAATCACAAACATAAATGATCAAAATATAGAAAAAAAACATTTCAATTTAAACTTGCTTATATTTCAGCCGGAGTCCCACAAGATCTTATTGGCCCCACTTCTATTCCTTTTTTACAATAACGATTTGCCTAACGTTACAAATCATCACTATACCCTTTTTTCTGATGAAATATCCCTCGTATCCCACAAAAACCTCACACAAGATTTTATAGCATATATGAAGGTAGGAAGCCCAATTTTCACGTGTCCCAGCAATGGCCAAATTGGTAAAATCAGTCAGTGTTTACCTACATTTTAGGTTATTTTTCTACTTTTCAGGATTTATTTCCTACGTCCAGGCACACGCTAGGAAATAATTTCAAAGGGTCGTCGTTATCGAAATCTATAAGAAGGACTATTATAAATATGTATGTACTGTGCTGCAGCGCCTGCAGCCTATCACGATGAGGTTATAGATACATAAAAAAGCTTAGGCTTTCAGTTTCACTTAGAGCTTTAAGGTTTTTAGTAAGAACAAACTGTTAAATCTGAAGTGAGTGACTTCAGATTTGGCAGGGTACGGTGTCTAATTTCGAAGGCACGGTTGGCGCAGTGGTTGAGCGTATGGCTGCCGCGCTGCGAGTCGCGAGTTCGTTTCCCGCACGGAAAAAATGTTTACAGTATGGCCTACAGATAGTTGTTGCAGGTCTGGGTGTCTTGTGCATATGAGTTTACATGTTTAGAACGCACCCACGATACAGAAATAATTCCTAGTGTGGAGCAAGGTTTTAAAAAAAAAATTGGATGGAGATGATACTATTACTATGAAATGATATTTGATATATTTAAAAAAAAAAAACGTTGCCCATACTAGGAATTACTCCTGTATCGTGGGTGCGATCACAAACATTTAAACTCACATACTACACACAGCATATGTGTGTACCAAACTGTAGGTATCCCCCGATTTTGTAATCATCTTGTTTTTTTTTATTATGTTTTTTTGTAGCTGCTTATTTACTACATAAAGGCTGTTTCAATTTAGAAAAAGTGCGCTCACCACAGACACAAGCCGAGTAAGCACCATCCTTATTGTTTTAGTTTTTCAAGTAGTAAACAAATAAAAAAAAATAGGCAGTCATTCATGGGGACTGCCGACAGAAGTGAAAACTGTGCTACGCGTCGTAGCACTCGTATCGGTGTCGGTGTCGCGCGAGTTCAATCGTTTTTTCCCATCTCAAAAATGCACAACGCGCCTAAGAAGTTTTCACTTCAAAAATGTTCAGGTGAGGTTCAGTCAGAAGACAATCAATTTCGGAGTCCAGTATTCGAGCAGAGGTCTTATAAATCCCGAGAAATACTTACGGCAAAAGACTTTCAAAAATACAAAAAGTGAATTAATGACATGACATGACAATTGACAGACGTTGACTGACATTTGCCGTTTACTAGTGCAATCCGTGATGCAATCTAAAAAAATATTATACTAAAACAATGGAGCATTATTTTATATTTGTAACAGTATCGATTTCCACTTAATCGATCGTATTTTTAGGGTACGCTCTATTGACATAATGCCGGCGTTTGTGAAGATAGTGACGTATAATGAAATAGCTGTTAAGACGATTTACAAAAGCTGTTAAAAACCAAAATATAAATCTACTTATTTTCTACAATTTGCCATTGTTATCGAGGCTAAGATTTTAATGGGTTAATTAAGCAAAATAGACGATATTTTTGGTACATATCTGATTCGTGTAACAGTTAGGCCCAAAAACGGGGTTCTCCTTTAGTATTTTTCAGGGCATCCATTAATTCTAGTAAGCGCGCATGTGTTGATAAAGTCCAACATGCATGCATGTGTTGATGCGTTGTATGTCGCAATATATAGTAGGTTATTGTTCTTTGGCTCTAATTGATTTGAGTTATTTTTCTCTGAAGGGTTTCGGTCATTTTCTCCCACGGCGACTGGGCGGATTGGGAGAGCGGGAGGGGCCTTCTGTGGATGCTATCCTGATTCATGGAATAAAATATTATTTTACCCCTAAATTCTGGATAGCAGTATTATCCCTGTTAGCCTTGTAGTTGTTATAAACCCAGGGTGGATATGGAAAGAGCCTCCACGAGTTCATTGAGGACAATAAGCCTTTATACCTCCTATGCTGACGGGCTAATCTTTCCACAACGGCATGAGCGATTTTAATGCAAGTACTTAAGTAAGTTTATGCTGATAGAAGATAAGGATTAAGGGTCCCATTGTAAAACTTGGACCTATTTTATAATAATGCAATAGATAGCTAATTAATCATTTTTTTGACATAATGCATCAATCATAAGTAGACTACTTAATTACCAACATATTTTCATAACCTCAAAATACAAAAATGTTAATATCTTTTTTTTTCATGTCCCTACAATGAAAAATCTCAGTGATTATGTTTAAGTAATGAAACCCCTAAGGTTTTATATTTTTTTTCAATATAGACGCTGATCTTCGATGTCAGGTAAAATGTAGTATGGAAACTTGCCATTGTTCTTTGCCATATTTAGTGTTTTTCGCATATTTTATAAAAATAAAAAATCTAATAACTTTTAGTTTTATGAGTTACATTTTTTTTTCTATTTTTTCTACTACGTATAGTAAACCGGGAATGCGCCTTTATGGGATCGGACAGGGTTTTTGTTACATGCCGTATAGAGTACCAAAATTTAATAGCTTAACTATATTTTTTGAACAACTAGAAAGAGTGCTGTGTACTATAAATAAATAAAAGAGAAATGTCGTAATTGCAGGTGACTTTAGCAATGATTCTTTTAGGCATGCCAAGTCTTTAATGGAACTAGAATGTTTGCTACTAAATAATAATTTAAAACTGGAGTTAAATCAGCCAACTCGATTTGCAACCGGGACATGCATAGATAATTTTGCACATAATCTAGGGAAGAAGTGTAAATCTGACGTGGTTGACTTCGGCCTATCAGACCACACGGCATAAGTACTAAAATTACTGGTTAAGAACAAATTCTTAATTAACCATTAGCAAATAAGTAGACGAGACTATAGTAAAGAAAATATGCATAAATTCAAAAGCTATAAAGAAAGAAAGAAAGAAAGAAACCCAAACAAAACAAACCACCAGCCAGCATATAATATTTTTTTAGACTCATGATGCTGTATAATTTGTGCTTTCTCTTCAAAAAAATTATTATGAGAACCAAAGCTAAGCCTCATTGGTTATATCAAGACATAACAAATTTGTAGCCAAAAAAAAGAGAGAGCTAATGTGGAACTATAGGCTTAATCGTAATGAACTAAATATTCTTATATCTACAAAAATATAATCCAATTAACGCAACGAGCAAATAATAAACATAAGCTACATGGGCAATTATAAATAGGTAACCTTCTTTTTAAAAGTGGCTGAAAAATTCTTTTAAAACAAGAATAATCCTATTCGAATGTCAATTTTCCATTAATTTTTTTTGTCAGTTTTTTTATTATTTTTTGATTTACATTGATAAAGAAAAAAATTAGTTTTGTTACAAAAGCTAAGTTAGACAACAGCACATAAACTTTATTTGTCATGCCTCTTTTACCTGAAGAATGTGCTAGGATCACGACTTTTTTGGAACTAGGCATCAGTATGCGTCGTACTGCAAGATTGGTGGGTGTGACGTTACGAACGGTCCAGAAGGTGAAGCGAAGGTATGAAGAAACTGGAAGCCATCAGAGGAGACATTGTCATGGCAGACCCAGGGGTACCAGTGCCCGAGAAGACCGTTACACGTTCCACTGTGTTGAGAAATCGCCACCTAAATGCAGGTTAAGTCCAGCAACAGCTTCTTCAGACCCAAAGGGACTACTTTAGTGACAGTACAGTGAGAAGAAGACTTGCTGAAGCAAATCTGAAATCCCGAAGACCAGCGAGTGGCCCCATGACCCCAAACTCGAGAGAAAGCATCGAGTAGCGAGAGTGCGATACGCCCGTGAACGCATACAGTGGGATGAAGAAGAATTATCAAGAATTTTGTTCACAGATGAGTCTCGATTCTCACTTTACACATCTGATGGAAGGCAAATTGTCTACAGGCACTTGATGAGCGATATCTACTAGCCTGCTTCTCAGAAAGAGTCCGGTACGGTGGAGGCAGTGAACATGTATGGGCTGGCATATCTTCAGAAGATCGTACAGAGTTAGTGGTCATAGATAATGACACTCTGACTGGGGAAAGATATGCCCTAGAGATTCTCAATGAATATGCAATGCCGTTTAGCAAATATGGGTGATGGATCGATGCTGATGCATGATAATGCCCGGCCACACATGGCTCAGGTCGTGCAAGAGCCGCTCTGGTCGAAGCGGTTGGACGTGCCAGACTTTTTCTGATTAAAACCCACCCGTGTTTCTTCAATTGCTTGTGCCACGGCCGCAGTGACTTTCAAACACACCCGACACTGTCGAGCAAGATGACGGGATGATTTGTTAAATCAGTGTCCCGATTTTACTACTTTTGAATTAACACCGCCTGAGTTCTGGAACGGCTCCCGGCTTAAACTCTGCAGAGAAATATCATCGAAGTGAAGAACTCTTACGGGTTGTGGAGTTGACAAATCTGTATACTACATCATTCATCATTATTTCAGATGAAAGACGTCCACTGATGGACATAGGCCACCTCCAAGTGTCGCTACAACGACCGATCCTTTGATGATTAATTTCTGATTTGATCACGCAATGAAACTCTGAACATAGCTCTCTCCATTAACCTTTAGGTGACTTTAATTTACTATGTTTCAGTGCTATATGTCATCACTGGCAAAATGCATTGGTCGACTTCCATCTTGAGACACTGTGGTATGTGACAGGAAAAGATATTTCGCAGATTCTCTTGTGCTGCCAGCCGATTCAGATTCGACAGTTGACCTCTTTCTCGAAGTTTATACTACGTTTGTACCACTAAGCTTATACCACGTTTGCCATTAATTTCTCACAATTACCCCTTCTAATTCAAGCGCGTGCAGTTCCCTGTAAGTGTGTGCTTCGCAAAGACCATAACCAAGCCGCAGTGGGTAAACACTGAAAATTGCAGATGTCGACCTCTGGACCAGCCACTTCTCACACGAGACAACTGTACGTCACTTGTTCCCGCGTCACCAACAACAACCAAAGCAACAAACAACCAAACCTGACTCTCAGTACATTTTGGTTATTGAAAGCAAGACTACTAGCCGATAGAAAAGTTTTATTTTGAGCTACCATCCTTAGATACTCTTTCCGCTTCGTTGACCAGGTTCATACATCTGGTACATACATACATAACATATTTAACGAATGAAATTATGTTAAAGTAAAATAAATGAATGAGATCCTTTCGGAATGCATTTCACGCACAAAATTATTAGTTCTAATTGTGCAGGTTTACGAGCTTGACGCGGACGAAGGCGCGGGCAACAGCTTCTTTGTATAAAATTGAACTGACTAATATATCAACGCATAGCATAAACCGCTGGTCTTAGAGACATGAAATTTGTAGTGTGTGTTCTTTGTTAAGAGTAGGTATCCACCAAGAAAGGGTTTTTTGAAATTCAGCACTTAAGGGGGTGAAAAAGGGGTTGAAAGTTTATAATGGGGAAAGTACTAATTGCACGCGAGCGAAGCCGCTGGCAGAAGCTAGTTAAATATAATATTTTAAATCTGTCCTGCTTATTTATTTTTAAAGTGGCTAATTTCTTCCAACCAACCCCAAACTATTTAAAAAACTATCAGATGTTTGAATCCGTAATCGACGGGATAACATAAATTATGTGCAGTAAGATCAACCACGGCATTGATGCGTAAATGTATTTTCTCTTTAGTACCAGTTATTTACAATAAAATCCTTAAGCCCATTAGACAAATGCCCGCAACTCTATTTACTAGATCTAAAAAAAAACCTCGTCGCCAAATGTTATTATAGCCTGACGGAATTTTTAAATGATCGTTCTTGGTTTCTATCATAATGACATTTCTCTGAGTTCAAAACTGTGACACTTTTTAATTCTTAAAGTTTTGCATAGACTGATTTTACCGATTGCGCGACAGTAGATTAAATTATTAGTTTTTTTTTGTTTAGTAAAAATACAAATGGTTAAACTTGACCAAAAAAAAATTGTACGCCATTAATGTAGATCTTGTTCCCAAATGTTATTTTAAGACCATGTAAATCCATTGTACTCGTATTACTCATGTTTTTACAAAAAATAAATATCTCATCACGTTGTGATAATGATAAGTTTATGACATGACATAGTACGGGTGCTATTAAATGTGCTGTTTCTTTAAGGATTTGTGTGGGTAAATTGTCATAGCCTACAGATAACAGGAGTGTTTACAGGAGCCTTAAACATGCGCGGGACGTCCAGCGTGCGCAAGGAAGGTTTCCCGATCAAGTGCCCCGCGCCGGTTGCAAATTAAATATTAATATCTAAAGAAAGAAACTTCGACTCAACTACTAAAGCTACACACAAAAAAAATACGTGTGTATAGCTGAAACTATAGAGAATCGACATATGTGAAAACTAAATTACGATAACGGGTCCTAAGTACTTTAAAAGAAATGTAAACTTTAACGTAACCGTTAGCGGTAGACGTTAAAATTTGTTTGACCCCTGAGTCACTACGTGAAATGTTCTAAGTACCACATTAGACCCAAACAATCACCCCATCCCCACAGAATTTTAGCGCCGACGGCGAGTGAAGGTTACGCCAAGTTGAAATATTTACCTATTAAACACAATTACACTCATTTTAAGAAAATTCTAGTTAAATAAACAATTCACGTAAAAATACATCGCGCCATTTTTTGACACTGACATTTGACAGACGACATTTCAACAATTTATTGTAATTTTACTCTATGATTACGTGCAGGGTGCCCAGTAAAGAAAAGACGCGAAATTTAATACAGTGCCGTCTTTTTTTTACTCCTCAAAGCTCAATCAACGCGACCACAGCAAAATAATGATTTAAAGTGAACAAACCACGCTGGCAACCGCGTTTGCCATAACGCTCAAGAGCATTGTTTTTCTGGCAAATACGGTTGCCGAGACCTGCAAATGGATAATATTATTTGGTAGATCTCATCACACGTAATTAGGGCTTAGAATTATACTAGCTTATTAGGTATCTATTCTATAGTTCTTAATAAAGGTTCGGTTAGTGTTATTTTTTAAGATGTGGTTGGCATTTTGCTAGCCCAACGAAAAAATCATTTAAAGTGTTTGACATTAGTTCTGGATCAGTAATAGATTTGTTATTTAAACTTAGTTTGTTAATTTGTTGTTGCAGCATATTGTATTGACCACTCTCTTTAATTGCGCGGATCGCCCAGAGGACACGGTGGAGCATACGGTGGAGGTCTGCCCCGCTTGTGTGGAGCACCACCGTGTCCTCGTGGATGCGATAAGTGGCGGCGACCTCTCGCGCCCGGCCCTGGTACAGGCCGTGGTACGGAACGAGAGGGAATGGGAGGCAGTCTCCGCCTTCTGCGAAGCAGTAATGCTTGTGAAGGCGGAGGCGGGACTCTTGAAGGAAGCTCAACGGAGAGGCCCTCACGGCCCCAGCCGCTACCGCCGCAGGAGAGGTACTAGGCGTACTGGGCGTAGGACGTCGCGAGACGAATTCTGGCCACCGTAGACCTGCGGACGGTGAGCAGTGGGTAGCTCGTCGTCCGATCAGCACCAGGCCCGTGAGTCGACGGCGCGTAGTCTCCACGCGCGCCTCAAAGAGATGTTGTCAGCCACCACTGACGAGCCCCATTGTGGCCGGTGCCTGCATGCCTAGGGGTAGCAGATAAATTCTGAAAATGAGTTACCGCACCCCTGGGCACTCAGGCAAGGAAGGAACAGAGGTTGCTTTTTTTTTTGGGGGGTGGGAAATCATCCTATGACTTCTTCCGCTCTAGGGTGGAGCGGAAGGGCATGTCAGACTCTTACTGACTAAAAACCACCCCTGTTCCTCCCTGCCCTGAGTGCCCAAGGGCGAGGTAACTCTTTCGAATTTATCCTCAACCCCCGGGGGCCGGCATCGGCCGTGGCAGGCCCCGTCCTTTTGCTGGCAACTCTTTGAGGCGCGCGTGGAACACTACGCGCCGTCGACTCTCGGGCCTGGTGCTGATCGGGCGGCCAGTTACCCACTACTCGCCGTCCGCAGGCCCGGGTCTACGGTGGCCGGAGATCGCGTCGCGGCGCCCGAATCCCCTGGCGTCTCCTGCGGCGACTGCTGCTGAGGGCGTTAGGGCGACTCTGCTGTTGTTGAGTCTCCCTAACGGGTGGGTTTTAATTTAGTCAGTAAGAGTCTGACACGCCCTCCCGCTCCACCCAGAGCGGGAGAAGTCATTGCATGATTTCCCATCCCCCAAAAAAAAAAACTCTCTTTAATTATTTTCCAGGAATGTCGACCAATATTCTTGGACTTGGCTAAAAGTCGATCATTGTACTCGTATAATTTCGGTTCTAGATTAATACTGGTTTTTAATATTTTACTGTATGTACAGTACTTAGTTTTATAAAATTGGCGTGAAGACTTACGATTATAAAGGTATCTGAGACTCCTTTTGGTATTGAATGATAATATCAAAAGCTTTTGGTTTTCCAAGTTTGACTTTTAACCTTCTTATTTACTTTAATTTTTTTTATTGGAAAACATAAGTTAAGGAATAGTAATTTTAGGTTGTCGTGAAAATCATTACTTTGGGTTTTGCCCATATTATATTTGATACTCTATTATTGTTGTAGTTTATAAGTTGAGTGCATTGCACTTTTCATTGAACGCCCTGTGTGGTAACTTATTAAACTTATGTTATTATATTTTAGTGCGACGGAATGTTGAACGTCTGCATGTCAAAAGTGAGTGACTTTTCTTTATTTTGATTTACTCTTAAGTTTTGGGTGTAGTCTTTTGCAATTTACTATTTCGCTCGAAAGATTCCTTTTTTTTTACCGAAACGCGATCGTGCTAAGATCTTTAAATTACTTAACCAACATTAGTATATTAGTACCCGGGTTAGTACCCGGGAATATTCCATCAAAGGACGACACCTCTACCAGATTTTTCCATCCGTTCGTGAGCGACCAACTAGGACAAGGCTAGAGTTGGATTACTGTGTCGCCTCTCATAGCTCATATAAGAAATTTATTTTCCTTCAAACTTGATGCCTCGCCTGTCTGTCGATGTTCTACATCTGACCGTGAATACAAACAATCCGCACATCATATCCTATGGCAGTGTATTCTTCGCTAAACTGAAAGCAATATTATGTTAGTAAGTGTTTAGGATAGATCATAACTTTACTACTTAAAGTCTTTGATTAAGTACTTGGTACCTGATAAAAGTTCGTGTAACCTTGTAGAAACTAGAACAAATTTCTGTGCTTGCAAGAGAGCCACACCTATTATTGGAATAAAATGCTCACAATTTAGAACCCATTAATAATAATAGTATTAGTTTAATCAGTGGTGCTTGGTAACCTGCCTTAGCGCAGTTGCAGTTGTTACTACTGATAAACGGAGGTATGACGATTCCGACTTGCTGATTGACTGATTTATTTACTTGTTTATTTTTCGTATTTATTGGTTTAGTATGAATGTGTTTATAGGTATATCTAAAATTGTATTGACCTGTTTACCTAATTGACATATTTACTTTAAATTGATTATTCTATTAATGTGATTCTATTGACATGCCACTTTCATTGAAATTGTTTACCTAATTGACATATTTTAATTGAATCGTTTTTCTATTTTTTATATTGTAATCTTTTATTTTTAATTGATATGCCATCTTAATTGAAATTGTTTATTTATATTGATTTTGTACGCCATATATTGGCAAAACATAGTGCACATATTTTTGACCATATACTATCTGTAACCATACCTATGTTTTACAAAATAAATGATTGATTGATTGATTGATTGATTGCATATGTCTCTTGGTGCCTTTTGGTCTAGCTTTGTTCTGTCTCCTGCTTGTTAATGAGGTGGAAATAATGTTTTTCTTACGCCTCCGCTTTTCTTTTCTGATTAATTTTGTTTTGGGATCCAAGACAGTTGAAATGTTCTCCGGGACGATTATTGATTCTAGCTCACAGAGGGTGCAGTGGTTGGGAATAGTGTAGCGGGTTTGCCCCGAAAAAGCCGTTCACTGAAGTAAGAATAAGAAGTTAAGAACGAGTCAAACCCTTAGCGAATGCCAAAATTTGACTGATTTTTTTTAAGTACGGTAGACTTTGACAAATACTCAACATAAAATTCTTTACTTAGTAATCGGAGTTTATTCTTCCCATCACTAGTAAAAAGATTTAAGTAAACCTTGAGTAATACAAAACAAAGCATACTTATTCGTTCGGGATAGAGACTATACGATCGCTTGTCTAAGCGGATGTGGCTTTTGTTCAGCTTATAATGTGTTATTATTAAATAATTACGACTAAATTATTATTGGAATTATATTATCGTTCTGATACCTCCTAACTAGCATTTATGCGCAAAACTTTATTTTTATGCCATCTTTTGTCAAAGTACAGAATCAATTGAATGCATTTCTCTCCTAAATGTTAAACCTTCTTGTTTGGTTACAATATATATTTTACCGCCTTATTTTCGGTAGAAATTTCTCGTAACTGACTTTCATAAAGGATAAACATGATATAGTGCTGTTTGCAGATGACACTTCACTTTTATTTAAACTCAAACGTCAGCAGGTGGTTGCTGATGATATAAATAATGCTCTTTCAACTGTAGTTAACCGGTTCAACATCAATAATCTTCTCCTTAACGAGAAAAAAACAAAATGCATAAAGTTCACATTACCCAATGTAATACAAGTGAACACTAGTGTGTCAATAAAGGGTGAAGAGTTGAAACCCGAGGATTCCACAGTGTTCTTAGGTTTAACTTTGGATGCGCAGCTTCAGTGGAGCCCCCATATAGATAAACTGTCCAAAAAACTTAGCTCAGCAGCATACGCCGTAAGAAAAATTCGTGGTTTATCTGATTTAGAGACAGCTCGTTTAGTATACTTTAGTTATTTTCATAGTGTGATGTCGTACGGCATTCTGTTGTGGGGAAATGCCGCCGATATTCAGACAATTTTTGTTTTACAGAAAAGGGCAATTCGTGCAATTTATAAATTAAGTCCCGGACACTCCCTCAGCGACAAATTTAAAGAGATTAACATTATGACTGTTCCCTCTCAATATATTTATGAGAATCTCATGTATGCACATAAAAATATTAATCTGTTTAAAAGATACAGTGATATCCATAGCATAAATTCTAGGAACAAACACAAATTTATTGTACCTAAAACCAGGCTCAAGAAAAAATAGGTGGTTCGTTTAGATGCCAATGTATACGTTTCTATAATAAACTTCCTAGCCAAATTCAAGAACTAAGCATAAATAAATTTAAATCATTTATTAAACGTAAGCTATGCCAGAAAGCTTTTACACAATTAATGACTTTCTTGAGGACAAAAAGGCGTGGGATTGAGCTGCTTCAATGATATACATGAGCCATTGTTTTCATATTTACTACTTACTGATGAAATTTTTTATATATTTTTTTTTTAATATTCGTTTTTGACCTGAATACTTGTATAGTATTATTTTTTATTTTTTTTTGTCATTTTACTATATTTTTTTTAATATATACTTTGTTAAGTATTATATTTATTTTTTGATTGACATATTATTATTAATTATTGTAAATGTGAGGACTATGTGGGTTATTATAATTATTTTCTTAATTTTTAACGTTGTCTGACAGTTTCAGTACTTTTGCAGCCTACCCAAATGTCTTTTCTTTGGTATTGTTTATCACAGCTAGTGCCGTTTACTTTAAAACCAAATTATGTGTAGATACTTAATTTCACGATCTACGATTTAGCCTATCATGAATGTACATGTTACTGGTTTACTGAAACGGGAAGTCACCTATCAGCATCAACCTATGCGTCATTCATCATTGATTCATTGTCCCGCCATACCTGACCCAAACAAAAGACAGTTTCCGAAGCCGAAAGCCACATATTCTTCCCATTATTTGGATATATTTTTCCATTATACCATACCTGAGAAACCACTTGTTCTGGAGATATTAAAGGTCTGTGTTATTACTAAACTTTTTTCCAAACAAGCATTACCTGAAATTTTCGATTTCTTTTTTCGAATTTTTGTAATTTGTAGTTACAAAAACGCAATGATCATCAAACGTATGCGACAAGTACCTACGTGGCTTAGAGCGATTATATTAATTTTATATGATTCAAGATGCTGGATAAAAGATAATAATTAGGTAGTTATTGCTAAGAAATAAGTATTATATTATTATAATAATAATAATTCATTTACCATACACATTTTACACATTGTTTTCATATAAGTATTAAGAAAAATAGTAAATCTAATAGTGCCATTTCACAAGTAACCACCGAGTACCAAACTAGGCGCAGCCTGTGTCTTGGTGACCCAAACATTACACATACATAGTTCATGATTTGACGTGGCCTGCTAGCGCTACGTCGCGGTAAAGGAAAAATTACAAAATATATTGATTTATTATTTTAAGAATTTTATATAATTTTAAAAAGAAACTTCTTGAAAACTGGTTAAGATTAAGTTTTGTTTGTCATTTCACTATTTAAGCATTCATAAATGACTCATTGTGATTTTGTAGTTTTTTTTTTCTCTTAACAACAGAAATATACCTACTTGTATTCTTTCCTAATTATGATTTATTCTGACAAATACTTTATTTCAAAATGCCATTAAATGCACAGTTTGCTGTTTCCTCCTATGTAACTAATGGAAATATCTCTTATCTGACCTTTGTTTTTAATTTGAAAACTTAGTACTCCTAACTACGATAAAATTAAATAAACAAAAAATGCTAACTGCATTTAAATATGATTTAAAAAAAAACGATATACTTACCAACTACTTTTTTGGTGTACCAAAATTCTCCATGAAAACATTAATCAATTAGTTTTATGTTCCACCTGTAAAATTAGTAAGCAGATAGATTTTAGACAATCAGAAGTTCACGGAGTTATTTATTTATTATTATTTTTTAATTCCTCCGACGTAGTCCTCCGCCGACACCAACTGAACGAGTCAGGTCCATAGCTCCATTTATACCAGCACCCACGGAACATGTGTGAAGTGATATCCACTTCGCAAATTCAGAAATGGATGAGTACCATAGAGTCCATTGTGACGTAAGGAGGCTACGTGGGAAGTAAAAAAAATGACAACACGTACCTCGGTCAACATTAAAAATATATATTAAATAGAGAAAGGGCGTGGGAAGGTTTGCAGTCACAGATATCGCATTCCCTGGGAGTTGGCACGGTACTACCCTAGCTCAACCTGGTGACGGATGACTCGGGGGAGCCACGATGAGTTCGCCCCGGAAATGTTGGCCGGCAGGTGGTAGCGCCGGCTCGTATGGTCGACAGGAGCCAGGAGGAATCGGCCGGCAGGTGGTCGGGCCGGCTCGGAGACGGCTAGCAGAAGCCACGCGGGTAAATAAGTACCCGGCGTGGAGCGAGCCGCCGTGGTTAGTGGCCTAGTGGTGACGCCACGAGGCACTGCGGCAGGATGGCCGCGATGGAGGACGATGTAGGTGCGTGCTCAGAACGTAGGGCTCCAAATCTTCTCCCTCCATATTCGGATTTGATGATTCTGAATCCGGGGGCTTGGACCTGGGACTCGGCATCTGGGAGATTCCGAATTCGCGACTCCGAATCTGGGACCCTGGAAAATAATTTTCAGCGTGTCTTAAGGATGGCTGATAATGTTCTCCGCTGATTCTGACACTCAGGCATGAGCAAAGCGGCTGTACGTGCGCTTGTCAAGACGGAGCTTACAAAGGTGAGGTGAAAAGCACGATGACATGCACATTTGCGCGTAGCAGCAGGGTACGCACAAGTCAAGATGCGCATAGCAAAGGCCTCATAAAGTTAACCACGCGAAAGGCGTGATTACAATAATACGACAGTTTATTGTAGGTTATATATAACCTTGATTTACAATGCAAAGAAAAGAAAAATGCAAGATATAGGAAAAACATGTTCTGGAAAGAATTTATACACAAAATTAGGAACACAGAATGCACAAAGCTATTTGTATGCTGTTCAACACTTACCCAATTGGGGTAGTTTTCACGTAATTTATTAAGGTTGGCAAAGATTTGCCAATGTAAACTGCAACTGCCAGAATTTAGCGGGAGATTCACGGGTGAAGTCTCAGAAGTGTTCGACAGAACAAGAGAACGTGAATCCACCGCCAGCAGTTGGAATAAAGAAGAATAAAGGACTCCACGCTGCCCTGGCGGCCCTATATATCTACGCCGTCATTGACAGATGTCAAGGAATCCAAAGACCAGCAAACTACTAGTGTCCAAGACTTTTCAAAATTGAGCAAGAGGCTTTTGGTCTCTGTGATTTTTTCCTTATATTCAATTCCAATTGACATTGTAAGGTCACTACGTTACAGTACCCCCCCCCCTCCCCCCAACAAGGTTTTTT
This sequence comes from Polia nebulosa, assembly GCA_951329385.1. Lineage (NCBI taxonomy): Eukaryota > Metazoa > Arthropoda > Insecta > Lepidoptera > Noctuidae > Polia > Polia nebulosa. The sequence goes on along the minus strand of OX589587.1, from coordinate 31,176,914 downwards.
TTTTTTTTTTGGGGGTGGGAAATCATCTTATGACTCTTTCCGCTCTGGGGTGGAGCGGAAGGGCGTGTCAGACTCTTACTGACTAAAACCCACCCCTGTTCCTCCCTGCCCTACGCGCCCGGGAGCGAGGTAACTCTTTCAAATTTATCCTCCACCCCCGGGCAGGCACTGGCCGTGGCAGGCCCCGTCCTTTGCTGACAACTCTTTGAGGCGCGCGTGGAACACTACGCGCCGTCGACTCTCGGGCCTGGTGCTGATCGGACGGCGAGTTACCCGCTACTCGCCGTCCGCAGGCCCGGGTCTACGGTGGCCGGAGATCGTCTCGCAGCCCCTGGCGTCTCCTGCGACGGCTGCTGCTGAGGGCACTAGGGCGACTCTGCCTCTGCTGAGTCTCCCTAACGTGTGCCGCCTCCCTCTTCGCGAGCATTACTGCTTCGCAGAAGGAGGAGACGGCCCCCCATTCCCTCTCGCTCCGTACCATGGCCTGAACCAGGGCACGGCGCGAGAGGTCGCTGCCGCCTATCGCATCCACGAGGACACGGCGGTGTTCTGCCCAGGCGGGGCAAACCTCCACCGTATGCTTCACCGTGTCCACTGGGCGATCCTCGCAGTGGAAACACGCAGGGGTCACCTCCGCCTTGATCCGACACAGGTACCTCCCGAAACAGCCATGTCCGGTGAGCACCTGCGTCAGGCGGAAGGTGAGGGCGCCATGGCGCCTCTCCAGCCACTCCTCAAAGAGGGGCACTACCGCCTCGATGGTGGCGTGCCCAGCGCTGGGTTGCGACAGTCGCTCTCTCCATGTCACCATGAGATCCTGCCGGAGCTCTGTCCGCCGAGCCGCGAGTTGTCGCGGCAGCGGAGTTTCGCCCCGGCGTTTAGCCTCCTCGCGCCACTCGTACAGGTGCGCGAGGATTTTTGCCTCCAGATCCCACGGTGACAGTCCGGCAAGGAGGCTCGCTGCCTCGCGGGAGACCGTGCAGTATCCGCGGATGATGTGGATGGCCATGACCCTCTGGGCCGCGTTCATCTGGCGCGTTGACCGCTGCGTCAACGAACGCGCCCACACCGGTGCCCCGTAGAGGGCCATGGACCGCACGATCCCCGCGTAGAGCCTCCGGCAGGAGGCGTTTGGCCCCTTCAGATTGGGTAGGAGCCGCTTCAAGGCGGCCCCGGCCCTGTCCAATCTGGGAGCCAAACGTCGAAAATGCTCGACGAAGTTCCACCGGCTGTCGAGGACGAGTCCCAGGTACTTCATCGTACCCTCGACGCCGATGCGAACCCCTCCTACCGTGATCTGAGAACCCGACGGTGGCTCGTTCCGATAGCCATGAAAGCACATGGCCTCGGACTTGTGCAATGCCACCTCGAGTCCTAGTTGCCGGATCCTCCCTATGACTGTCGCAACCCCGCGTGTCATACGGTCGGCCGCCGCCTCGTGCGACCACCCCTGCGCTAAGACTAGCGTGTCGTCAGCGTAGCACACTACGCTGACGCCAATGGGGAGGTCGCAGCGCAGCACCCAGTCGTATCCGATGTTCCACAAAGGCGGCCCCAGGACCGATCCCTGTGGAACACCGCACGACATCTCTCGCCGGTTCCATTCTCCCTGATGACCGGGGTAGATGACGGCTCTGTCCGTCAAATACGCCTCGACTACGCGACGGAGGTAGGGCGGCACCCGGTGATACCGGAGTGCCTCCACTATGCAACTCCATGGCAGGGTGTTGAAGGCATTGGAGATGTCCAAAGACACCGCCAAGACGACCCTGCCCCGGGCAACTGCCTCCCCCGTCGTGAGGGCTCGTACGCGCATGATGGCGTCCACCGTGGAGCACCCCCTGCGGAAGCCGTACTGGCTCTCCGCCAGATCCGGCCCCACCCGCACCATCTGCCCGACGAGGCGGTCTGCAATTACTCTTTCAAAGAGCTTGCCCACCTCGTCGAGCAGCACAATGGGCCGGTAAGCGGACGGAGAGTCCGCAGGGCGCCCCACCTTCTTGATCAGGACCAGCTTCCCCGTCTTCCACCGACGTGGAAACTGGCCCCTCTCCAAGCATGCGCTTAAAAGCCCTCTGAGTCGAGGCCCGAGAGCCTCTTGCAAGGCCAGGACCCAGGCTTTCCCATGAAAGCCATCGGGTCCTGGGGCGGTGCTTTTGGCGTTCAGCCTACGCACCGCCGCTCTCAGCTCTACCTCGGTCACTTCGGGAACGTCGTCGTCGTCGGGTTGGTCCGCGTCAGGTACCGCAGGAGGCGGAGCCATAGGCGGAGGGGTATGTTCCCCTCGCGAGGGGAACAGAGCGCTTACCACGCCCTCCACGAGCTGCGGCCGGAGACTCTGCGTCAGCGGGGGGCCCCATGGGCGGAGTTTCTGTTGAGAGCCTCCAGCGACTCCTCGCGGGCCGATTTCTTGGCCCGCAAGATCGCCGCTCGGAGGGCGGTCCTCGCAGCTCTGTACCCCTCGTATAGCTCCGCCTCGACGGCTTCCGTTTCCGGCGTGCGGTTACGGAGCCGCCTGCGGTACCTGGTGTACCGGCGTCGCGCGGCAATACACCCTTGGCGTAAAGCCGTAAGCGCCGCCGACCACCAGTACACCTGGCGCCGAGCACAAGGCCGGACCCGGGGCATTGCCACGTCACAAATCTCGGACATGGCCTCCTGGAACCACTCTGCCTCGTCGTTTATGTCGGCAGGCCTGTCCGGTGATGTCACCCAGGCCTGCACGATCGAGGCTTCCAGGAGTAGCTCCCGGTCCAGCTGCTTCAGCGACCAACGCGGACCACTCGGGGTCTGTCGGACCGGCGCGCTGGAGGTCTGGGCGGAGACGTCAAACCGGATATACCGATGATCGGAATGCGTCTCCACCTCCTCCATGACGTGCCAGTCAACTACGCACGGTGACAGGGCGGGGCTGGCGAATGAGATATCCACCACCGATTCGCCCTGCCACCGCACGCACGTGGGGACAGAACCCCGGTTCAGGACGACCAGGTCTGTCTCCAGAGCCCAGTCCTCCACCATCCTGCCCCGCGCGTCCGTGTACCGGGAACCCCAAGCCAATCTCTTGGCATTGAAGTCCCCGAGGACGAGCACGGGGAGGGAACGGTACCCGACGACGACGACGTCTCTCAACTCCACGAGAGAGTTTTGGAACTCGGCGACAGATCGGTTCGGGGAGAAGTACACCCCTACTACTACTATATCCCCGAACCGTGCTGCTACGCAACCCCGACCTCTCTTGACATCCTCAAGGGTCGGGGTACCGGCGGCGGCCGACGAAATGATGGCCACCGAGCCGTCCAGGTCCTCCACCCAGTCATCCCTGGGCGGGACATAGTACGGCTCAGCGACCACAGCGACGTTAATCGACCACTGCGCCATGCTCTGGAACAACAGGTCCTGAGCAGTGGCACAGTGGTTGAGATTCGTCTGGAGGAGGCGTAATGGGGCCGTTATTGGCATTCCATTACAGCCTCCTCCTGAGCCCCCTGTGAGGGTCCCGCCGCCGCGGCGGTTGCGGCGGCGACGACGACGGCTATGGGGGCGGCAGCGGCGGAAGAGGTGGTGACGGCTGCTGCGGCGGTGACGGCGGTGGCGGAGGGCTTGGCCCTGCCTCTGGTCTTGGCCTTGGCGGGTGGAGCGCAGTGGTTGCTCCCAGCCCGGTGATCGGCCGGCTTGGGGTTTTTTTCTGGGTTAAAATCCTTATGGTGTTGCACTAGCCACCATCTGAAATACGACCCTTTTATTCATCTTCATTTATCCATCATTAACTCATTCTCATCCTTTCATAAATCTATAATACCAGCAGACCACTTATTAAAGAAGTGAGTCCGCTTCCTAGCAAGTATGTAAGAGTAGATCGTCCTTATTTGACTAAATACTCGCGTAAATCAGACTTAGTTAGTGATTGCTTTCTACTAAGAACCAAAATAAATATTAAAGTTATTAAAGAAAATAAATAAAATATTATTCCAATTGACATTGTAACACCATCTTGGGCGAAGTGTGTAGTAGCAGATGGCAAAATGAGTTCTGAGTAGAAAATCCGTGTGATCAATTTATGCCGTAAGGTGACTAATGGGACATCTCAGATAGCTGTCATGTATCAGTCCTTGACACATAAAACTACTCAAACGTACACCACTATACACTTACAAGAGCAGCAGAGCGTTGCAAATTTACTTCGGCACTTCAAAGAGGACGTAGAAAGTAAAATAAAACCCGCGGAAACTACTTCCTTCGCGAATATGGTCAAGAAAGGCTCCGACAACTACAACCGCCCTGCAAATTTAAGCTCCTCCAAAACCAGCGACGACACTAAGTCCCTTGTCCAGAAAATCATCTCTCCCGAGGAACTCAAACTTCATTTTCGTGGCGCTAGAAAAATGAGAAACGGAGGGCTCATCATCATCACATAGTATCGTCGTGTCACGTATTTCTATACACTCTCTCGCCGCGATAACATCGCCGTGTGTAGACACGTTCTAAGAGAGTGTATAGAAATACGTACCACGACGATAATATCGCCGCGATTCTCTCGCTCGTGGAGATGGCCCCTAACTGAACAGGAGGTATTTTGTATTTTTGAGCAAAACCTAACTGAGAAGCTGCCGAACACAACCCGTGAGTCCTTCTTAGCTACAATGAAATTAAGGCATAAATCAGGTAAGAAAAATCTGAGTACCTGCAAATATATTACAGAATTACCAGCTAATATCAGGAGAATTCTTATTGACCAAGGGTGAATTTTCATCAATTGGACGTCCTGTCCCGTGAGAGATAGGTGCTTCAATTGTCGGGTCTCCCCGCAAGACATTAAAATCCTGAGTACTATCCCGTAATCATTGAGGATTTACCAGGAATTAATAATAATCCCATATTACCGCGTCTGTGTAATTAGTGATAAAGAACAAACTGAAGTGGTCGGCTTGCACGAGGCAGGTGGCCACTTGTGAAAACCTTTCAAGACTGGACAAGGCAGAATCAGGTATCGCTTTCTTTACTGCTAAGGTTAGACAACCATACGCCGTCTGCTGCCACCTCTCCCACTTGAATAATTATACAGACAAATATAGGCAATTTGAATCAGCACGCAATCCAGGTATTTGATTGTGATAGTCCTCGAACCCGAAGGTATACACGGCACGCTAACAGGAGTTTAATTTTTATTTTTTATATTTTTAAATAGTAACAATAATTATGATCGATAATTTGCTTTATGACCTAGATAGCTTTTCTGTGTCTGAAATTAAAATCTTGAACATTGTAAACATTTTATTGCCGCTGTGGATAAAACATAAACTTTGCTCACCAAAAATATTTTAGTGTTGTAACAGAAGTTTGGCATAAGCTATTTATAATATTATTATATATTATAAATAGCTATTATTATTTATTAATAATTATTATAATTTTGTCCTGACACAATGTTGATTGTCCAACCAGGCACTCAATTTAATACCCCTGGATGGTTATTCTTCCCACAAAACCAATCGACACATCAATCAAAATGATGGCTTAGTAATTTATATCAAAAAAAAATCTGAAATCGATAATCATGCATATAATTTTATTACCTAAACATTTGCTCATATCACGGACTGTTGCCAGCTTATCGTTGCCCCGCGCATCATAGTGGGTCATGCTTAGATCATATTATTTTGAAAACGAAAACATCACAACTAAAACCTTCATTACTTCGCTATTTTACTTACATTACAAATATCGTTGCCTAGAAAAAACTGCATGCGCAGCTATACCAAAGTCAACAATATCAACATGGCAAAACTTGAAAATGACATACGCAGCATAAATTTTGGCCCAGTTTACAACTCATGCGACGCAAATACTTCTCTAAACTACTTTATAGGCTCACTGCAAAATGCAATAATTAAAAACACATTCACTACTAAAATGCCTAGGAAATATTTTCTACACACTACTACATTACTATATACCTAGTAATGTCAAACCCTGGATCAAATCTCGTCCGTTGTATAAGACACAGAGACAAATTGCTCTTAAAAAGGTACAGGAACTTCTGTAATAACCTTCTGAAGAAAATAAAAATCTAGCATAATAAATATTAGCTGCAATCAGCAGGAAAAAAATAGTAAACTAGTCTGGAAAATAAAAATAAACACTTTTAGGGCAAAGAACTCCGAACCTCCACTTGATTTACTATTAACAGATAGTAGCCCATCTATAGCAGCTGCAGTTTGTCTGCAGCTGCTATAGATGGGCTAAGTAAATATTTTTTTTGTCAACGTTGGTAAAAATTTGGCTGATAAAACGCCTGGAACTAGAACTCTTCCTTGCCAAAACCAGAATAGTGTAACTGTAAATTCAGTTAATTCCTTTGTTTTATTAGATACCGACGTCGATGAAGTTTTAGGAATAATTTTCGGGTTAAAAGATGAATTCGCTGTCGGGTGGGATGATATACCAAATAGGATCCTTAATAAATTTAAATTACTTGTTCAGCCTTTAAGACATATCTTACAGCCATGTCAGTCAAATGGAGCTTTTCCTAGCCTACTTAAAAAAAGCCTTGGTCACCCCTGTATTAAAATCTGGAGAAAAGCACTGCGTTAATAATTACAGTACCATTTCAGTCCTATCAGGCTTCTCGAAAATTTTGGATAGAATTTTAAATAATAGGTTAATCTTGATACTTTCAGATAGTCTATTTGGTTTTAGACAATTTAAAAAGATCAACGTGCGAAGCAATACTTAAAATGATAAATTATATTATTACTAATCTGGATAATGGCTTGCATTGTATGGAAATTTTCCTGGATCTTGCCAAGGCTTTCGACACTATTTCTTGCTTTAGACTATTGCACAAGCTTGAAACACTTGGGATAAGAGGAACACAACTCCTACTTTTTTTTTATTATTTTAGCAACCGTTATGTGTGTAAAACTCGGTCAATACAAAAGTTCAGAACTTAAAAACAGCTGCTACGGCATTCCACAAGGAAATATTTTGGGACCAACGTTGTTTTTAATTTACATAAATGAACTGTGCAACCTGAAATTACCAGGTAGGTAGGCAGGTATTGGTGTCATAATGGCATATGCAGATGACACAGCCCTATTGTTCTCGGCTAAATCACGAGAAAAGGTCTATAAAAACGCTCAGAGTGGCTTTAACATTGTATCAAATTGGCTTCGTATGAATCTGCTAACATTAAATGCAGTTAAAGCAAATATATTCTATTTATAAGGAGAAACACTAATATACTACGTAATAACCTTACCATTTATGCTCACAACTGTACGACAGACAGTGACGCTGCTTAGTCGTGTCCCATTCCAGCTAAAGCCGATCATATAAAATACTTAGTTGTCACAATTGACACATATGTAAATTTCCGTAAACGCGTTGATTTGCAATGTACTCGAGTTCATAAACTATATCTCTTTAAGAATTTACGTCACATTGCTGACTTTAAATTAATTAAACAGGTATATTTGGCTTTGTGCCAATCTGTTCTCACATACCGCATAACTTCATGGGCCGGTGCTGCGAAGTCAATTTTACTCCCCCTAGAACGCGCTCAAAGAGCTATTCTAAAGGTCACCTTTAGGCCTTTCAGATTTCCTACACACCAGATGCGCATTGCATGTGAGGAGCTAACAGTACACCAATTATTTATATTGCACATCATTTTACTCCAGTACGTTGAACTCGCCTACAAGTCAGTAACTTTTGGTTTGCATAAAGCCTCAAACTAGGCATGCTTTTGTGAACTGTTTTTATGGCTATTTAGGACCCGATTTAAATAACAAGCTCAATAGGCTACTTAATATTTATAGTGCCAGTTACAAACATTATAGTCTGAAGATAAGCGAATATTTAGGTGGACTTAATTACACAGACACAGAAAATCTGTTAAAATTACTTCAATAATTATGTAAATATTAAATTGGTTATTTTTAGTTTGTGTACAATAAGTAGCATAGTTTTATTTCAATAATTAATAACCTGTGGACAAATAATCAGCTGATCGCTTAGTCTGGTTAAAATTCCTGACTTCGACTCTAGGCTGGCTTTTAGTTTATTATTATTTTTATTAATTTCAGTGCGTTGGGCGTGGCTGTGAAGCACTTGTAAGGTTTAGTTTTACTATTATCAGATTTAGTTAATACATATTTTTATGAACTATGGTGATTTTCGTTAGTCTTATCGTTAATTCAAAATATTCATTTATAATGTGCAGTGTCGTTCATCCTCGTGCCTAACATTTGTAAGTATATACTGGATTACTTTTTACGAGGACTTAGGCAGCTCGACACATCCTAAGACTTTATGGAGGAAATAAACTTTTCTTCGTTTAGAACGCTTTGCTGAGCCACTGTTGCTATTTTTCACATAAGGTAAAAAAAAAATACCAAAAAATGGCGTAGATGAGCCCGCGCCTCAGCTGTATTCAATATTAACTTAATGAGAAGAGTGGGCACTCACAATCAAATCGTTTCTAGAATTTTGCGTGCCTCTAAATTATTTTACTATTTTCGATTTCTTGAGCATTTTTCATTAGCAAATAATTATATTATTTCACTTCAGGTCCTAGTAGAACTTTTTCGGCGTCTTTTGACAACGATACCAAAATCACTGTTCTTTCTGAATACTATTTCACGCTATACTAATTTGAATTTTGACACATCCAGAAAAAAAGGGGCGCGCGCAAGCGTCTGTACGCGTTAGGTGACCTCATAAGCAAATCGTTCGGCTATCTTTTGCAAGCTCAACCATGACTCTATCATTAAAAGTATCTATTAGCGATTGAATTCTTACATCATTTTGACGGTCATAAATATTGAATTTACTCCGAGTGAAAATGCGTACAAAAGTTAACGAAGTCAATGTCTGGTGCCGTCGCTAGAAATAGGCTTGTTCACTCTGCCTATTTATTTTGTAACTTTATTATATTTCAGGGCATGGGTATTGTTGCTACTTCAAGTGTAAGTCTTAAATTATTTTGAAATCTAGTATCTTAGCTTTTCAATACTAGCTTCTGCCCACCAATTCTAATTAAAATTATTATAATCCTACTCATATTATAAATGCGAAAGTTTGTATGTTTGTATGTTTGGCTGTCCTTCACGCAAAAACGGCTGAAGGAATTTGAATGAAATGTTGCACACAGGTAGGTCATAGCCTGGATTAACACATAGGTTACTTTTTATCCCGGTAAATGACAAGACTTAGCGAAGGCTGAGGTGGAAGTTAAAATCCAGAGACGGATTGAACGAGCGGGCACACTCACAAAGTACCAGGAGACCAGAAACATGAAAAGTATTTCCAGGGCTGGAATCATGAGCGGTAAAGACTCACAAAGTACCAAGAGACCAGAATCATGAAGACGTATTTTCAGAGCTACAATCCAAAGCTGTATAGCTTCACAAACCAGCAGGAGCCCAGAATCAAGAAAAAGTGTTTCCGGGGCTTGAATTCTGAGTGGCATAGATTAATCTACCAGGTGATTAGAATCACGAAATATATTCCGAGGCTGGTGTTATGAGAGGTAGAGATTAACAAATTACCAGGAGACCAGAAACATAACAAGTATTTCGAGGGCTGAAATCATGAGCGATAAAAGACTCACAAACTACCAGGAGATCAGGATTCATGAAAAAGTAGTTCCGAAGCTGGAATCATGAGAGGCTTAGATTCTAAAACTACCAGAAGACCTTAATCATGAATCAGTATTTTTAGGGTAAGCAGTATAGATTCACAACCTAAAAGGAGTATAGATTCTAGATTCTAGAGGAGTATAGATTATATTATATTTTATTATATTATATTATATTATATTATATTATATTATATTATATTATATTATATTATATTATATTATATTATATTATATTATATTATATTATATTATATTATATTATATTATATTATATTATATTATATTATATAGATTATTAGATATAGATTCTAGAGGAGTATAGATCCTAAGCAGTATAGATTCACAACCTAAAAGGAGATCAGAATCACAAAATATATTCTGAGGCTGGGTATTATGAGAGGATTCACAAATTATTAGGATAACAGAATCATGAAGAAGTAAAATTTCCGAGCAGTACAGATTCAAGAACAACCAGGACATTAGAATTACAAATGTAGGGCTGGGATTATGAGAGGTAGAGATTCATAAATTACCAGAATCATAAAGAAGTGTTTCCGGGGCTGGAATCACGAGAGGTCTCAAACTACCAGGAGACCAGAGTCGTGAATCAGTATTTTTGGGGCTAGAATCCTAAGCGGTATAGATTCACAAAATACCAGGAGACCAGAAACACAAAGATTGTTCCGGGGCTGAAATTATGAACGGTATAGATTCTCAAACTACCAGAAGACCAGACTCATGTAGAGGTATTTTCGGGGCTAGAATCGTGAGAGGTAGACTCATTACCAGGAGATCAGAAAAAATCCAAAAATCATAAAAACCTGCCAGGAGATCAGAATCACAAAAAGTATTCCGAGGCTGAGTACATGAGAGGTAACATCTTGAATAAGTATTTTCGGGGCTGGAATCCTGAGTGGTATAGATTCTTAAACTACCAGGAAAACAGAATCATGAAGAAGAGAAATTTCAGACCTGCACGTGAATGAAGCCACAGGTAAACTACCAGGGTGCCAATATCGTGAAAAAGTTAATTTAATATAAATGTCTACGCGGACGGAGCCACGGGCAAGAAGCTAAGCACCAATTTAGGATATGTTCGGGACCCAATAAATGAAACAGTCTCGATATGGTAAACTATTATATTTAACACGGTAAGAGTAACAAGATGGGTACCCCGACACACTGAGCGAGTGTGTGTGCGGGCCTACAATCTTTATGTAGAACTTTGACGTTTGAAAGTTCTGATTTTCACCGTAATTTAAATAACTGATTTTTGATTTTGATTCCTACAGGGTTTTTTTAACTTGCTACTCTCTGGAAATACCACTCATACTTATAATTACACTTTTTACGCGGGCGAAGCCGCGGGTGGAAGCTAGTAATAATTTATTTCATAAAAAGTGGTACAGTCTGTTACAAAGTAGGATGACAACTTAAGAATAGTTTACATCTGAGATGAGTAGGTAAGCTTACAACATGTTTGCAGTGGAGTTATTCCGTTTATTCTATTAGGTATAAAGAAATGGTCCTTAATAAAGAATATCTTTTTGAAAAAGTAAAATATGGATGAGGTAGGTACATACTCGTACCCTGTTTCTTCTTAGTCGGGTATTGTCAGCCGCCGTGCAATTGGAGTGTTAGTGTGCTTTTGTAAATTAGTCCGTAAGTTAGATTATCAAATAAAAAACATTTTTACAAAAAAAAACCGACTTCCAAAAAAGAAAATACACTAAAAATTTTAAAAATAACTTTTGTTTCGGAAGTCGGTGTTTGTAATTTATTTCTTCGTTATTTAACATCGAAATTAAAGTTATTTTTTAATTTTTAGTATATTTTCTTTTTTGGAAGTCAGTTGTTTTTTTTTTTTTTTTGTAAATATGTTTTTTTTATTTTTCTCTTTTTAGTTGTAATACCCCTGAACTCAAAACCCCAATAACATGGAACGAGGAATTTAAACATACTCGTAATTGGAGAAAACCAAAACGTCATCTAGGTACACATATTTTTGGGTTTTGTTCAGTTTTTCAAAAACCGCTGGAGCAATTTCGATAAAATTTATGTGGGAGGACCTCGGGAGTATATTCTTTCGGATAAAACAAGAATTTTGAAAATCGGGCTTCAAATGATAGAGACATCGGTGGACATACATAAAAAAAAACATACCTACATACAGTCGAATATAGAACCTCCTCCTTTTTTGAAGTCGGTTAAAAATATTGGGCACATTTCATAATTTTTGTTTTACCAAATCAATGAAAAATGACAAAGATAAAACGTATCAAAGTTCAGGAGTGGGGGCTTGTTACGTCACTACATGGTAAAAAGTGTACCACGGCGTAAAGTCACGCACAATTTCATCGCATTAAAAATTTTTTCGACGTGATAAAATTAAAAATACGTGTCTAATATTGATTGGTCTGGACCAAATAGATTTATTTAGAAAACTGCCCTATTCTTCTGTGTGGAATTAACATAAAAAGTGGCCCTTCTTATCTTTGTGATCCTACATGTCGAAAATAAAAGGTCTGTTTGCTTGCAATCCACATTATTTATGAATAAATACTACAATTATTGCTGTTATTTCCAGTGTTTAGGACCTCGATGTTTTGCAAATGTAAGTATTCGCGTATTTTATTTTAAAAAATATGAGTTGGTGATTCAGAGCACATAGCAATGTGATTTTATAACTAGAACTAGCTTTAATACGTGACCGTCAGGATGGCTGAACCAAATGAGATATGTACATGAGACCATGTGCACTGTTTAATAGCTATTTGCTACTATTTACTTCCTACCTACAGGGTGTAAAAAGACACATCACAAAGCCGTTAACTACGTTTCCTGTACGTCTAACAAAGTAGCTTTGCGCGAAAATTATTACTGGAAACGACTTTTATTTTTAGGTATGAAACAAAAACTTTACTATTGCGCGCAATGTAACGCGAACCCAGGCCAAAGGAGTTAAACCCCGCCCCTTCACTCGAAGCCACGTAGGTACTTGTCGGATACGTTTGATATTCATTGCGTTTTTGTTACAGCAAATGCGTAATTTCGAAATTTCGGAAATAAAAATCCAAAAAAATTCAGGTAATGTTTGTTTGGAAAAAAGTTAAGTAATAACACTAGGAATTAATTTTCGTAAAATATATATAAAAAGAAAAATTGCTAATTTGACCTTTAATATCCCCAGAATCAGTGGATTCCCAGGTGTCGTCTAGTGGAAAAAATTATCCAAATAATGGGTAGAACACAAATGTCTTTCGGCTTCGGGAACTGTCTTTTTACACCAGTTATAATGACATATTTGCTTTGCTACCTTTGCGTTAAGAAATATATCAAAGAAATAAAGTGGACAGCCATTCTGACGTAAGGTTGGCTAACCACTTCCAAGTTTTCACAGTTTTAGCGTTGTAAATAAGTAAATATTTACTACCCGTTTGCTACCTTCACATATATTTTTACCCGACTGCCGCAAAAGGAGGATAATGTTTTTCGAGAGTATGTATGTATATATTTGTGTATGTCTCTTTCTTTGGCACGCGCTGTAAAACGGCTTGATGGATTTAACAAATGAGGTATTGTTAGATTGGCATTGACCGCCGAAGTGACATAGGATTTATTAATTTTGAAAAATAAAACAACATGGCGAACGCCAATAGGTAAGTGTAGTCGTATTTTTTGTGACCTGTAGAGCTATTCTGTAAAATCTCACCGTGAAAACGTAGGTGAAGTGACCGTGAAGTGGGCTGTCAATTCATACAATTAAGGTAGAATGACATTTCACTTCACGCTCACTCCACCTAAGTTTTTACGGTGAGCTGTGAACAGAATCGACCGGCTGATCATGTTAGGTATCAAAATAAAGAACTCGAGGAGATAATCACAAAACTATACCTCACTAAAATGTAGGAAATAAAAAAAAAAAATTAATTTCAAATTTTCGACGCCCTATTGTTATAGTTTATTTTTAGTTTGAGTTTGTTGAAAGTTTTTTTTTATTTTTATTAAGTGTATTTATGTACAGTTAGTTAGATAGATATATTTTTGTTTTATGTACATACATTAATTAAAAATAAATTACCTTGATGAAAGTACCTGCAAAACCATTACTACTATTATCTTACGAAAATAAGACGTGGCATAAATATGAGCTCAGAACGGTATAACGAATCACTCTTCGCTGTTGGTATGGTTCGCCGAAATCACTCTTAGTCGACGGTTGGTTCCACGAATAAATCCATCACCGATAGAACTATTCGCCGGAAACACCGTTCATCGATGGTCGTTTCAGCTACAACACCTTTTACCGATGGAACGGGTCGCCGAAATACTTCAAACACAAATCATTTCACATCAGCTTCCTAGTGTAGGTCTTATCATACGAGTAACATACAGTGATTTCTTCTTCAGGATAGGCACAACATGCAAATAATACGTTAGATAGGTACTGGCCACTAATAATATCTATTGAAGACCTTATTAGTCATTTTGCGGTGTATGTTTGACATATGACAAAACAAAACATTTCGTGTATATAATTATCATTTAAGCGATGTTAAGAATAAAAAACTTTTTTACAAAAAAATAGAACCGACTTCCAAAAAGAGTGGAAAATAACTTTAGTTTCGGAAGTCGGTGTTTCTGGTTTTGTGTCTTCGTTTTTTGACACCGACTTCCGAAATTAAAGTTATTTTCCACTCTTTTTGGAAGTCGGTTCTATTGTTTTGTAAAAAAGTTTTGTGACTTTGAAGCCCTGCGACTCACTGGTGAGTCGGACAAAAAAAAAATACTAAAGAGAAAAAAAAAAAATCGGCTGTCAACCCGGGTTGTCGTCGGGGTTCAATTTGACAACCCGGATTCTCCATGTGTGTGATGTGGTTCTCCATTAAACTGCATTAACAATTCATAGACATACGATCGCAGCAATCGCGGTTGATTTGCTGTTAATTTTTGAAGAGTTCCTTTGTTTGTCTCCGAAACCCATCATCAGATCTATATGAAATTTAAATGGGACCACTTCGGAACAAACCCCTTTCGAACAAACAAAGAATTTTGCAAATCCGTCTGTAAATGACGGAGTTATGCCCAAACATACATAAAAAAAACATCAACATCCGAATTGATAACCTCCTTCTTTTTGAAGTCGGTTAAAAATGAGTGCGTGCAATTTAGTAAGATCTAAGCGCGGCGCACATGTGCTAATAGTGGATGGATTTTGTTACCACTTTAATAAAAAAATAATGACAAATATTATTGGAGGTGTACAAGAAACAGTTCCAGTGGTTGTGGTGAAAGTGTAATAAGTTTATTGCACCCTCATGGTCACACAATTGTCAGTCAGAGTCACGATCATGTACTTATGCCAAAACCCGATAAGCTTCTCGAAATGGACTACAAATCAAAATTAAAGGACATGGCCGTTAATTCGATGGACTCTCCGTCTCAAATAATAAACCGCTGCTTAAAAGATGTTCCAAGTGTAAGTGCTCCTACATTGCCTAATAAAATGACTTTTGCAATTAATTGACGAGCCAGAAATAAACCTTTATTTCTGGCCCGTTTAACAATCATTGCACAAGCCGTTAAATGCACATTCCGAAAATTCCACAAACAATCTTAGATTTTAATGTACCTCATTTTCTTAGTAAAATTGATGGAAAACCTTTTTTACTTGGACACTATATACACAATGAAGAAAGTG
This sequence comes from Polia nebulosa, assembly GCA_951329385.1. Classification (NCBI taxonomy): domain Eukaryota; kingdom Metazoa; phylum Arthropoda; class Insecta; order Lepidoptera; family Noctuidae; genus Polia; species Polia nebulosa. The sequence goes on along the minus strand of OX589587.1, from coordinate 31,161,570 downwards.
TTGTAATATTTTGCACAAAAGCAAATTGTAAGTTACTTGTTCAAGCATCGTGCTGGATAATGGATGGAACATTTTCAAGCTGCCCGGCACCATATTGTCAAAGGAGAATGCCAACGTTTCCTACAAGACGAGGCCCGAAGCGACAAAGATGAATTGTATAACATAAAAAAGGAATAATAATAATAGAGTTTGATAGTATAATTAGTTTTCTATTAGAAGTAAACCAAAAAAAGTTACAGTTCTTTGACCACTTAATACTTCTGATTTTAACGATAACATGAACTAGACTTATAAATTACTAATTAAATTAATGACTTGCCACATTATCCTCGCCTAGAAACATATAAATGTTTTTATAGTAAAAAAATATAAATAATACATAGCATACTTACCTACACTATTGTAGAATGCATAAAAAAAACCACATGTGGGTATACTTTTTAACAATCTATTATTCACAAAGTACAGTACATCATCATATTTAATTAATAAATCATCTAAAAACTGGGCTGGAGGGGGTTTTATTTTTTTGATGTTGTGCCCAACCGAGATAACATAATATTGTCATTGTATGTGCACAGCAACCTACGGTTCTTCGCCCAATGAAGCAATAACAACAATATTGGTCAATATTGGTTGCCTCTCTCCCAATTTCATTTATTATTAATCCTACTAATATTATAAATGTGAAAGTTTGTGAGTGTGTATGTTTGTTACTTCTTCATGCTCAAACGGCTGGACCGATTTAGATGAAATTTAGTATGTAGATTTATTCCGGTCTAGGCGGGTAAAACCGCGGCGCAGCTAGTTATAATATAAACGTAACATATTTTTCAACACATTTGCTCAAAAAATGCACTTACGAAGCCTGTATACATCGTTCGAAATTTCAAAATTACGCACCATCCAATTGAACGTGCGGTAAAATAGATACTCTCACCTAAGTACCTATTTTACCGCACGCTCCGTTGTATAGCGGCGTGCGTATCCTTTACGGTTTTTTTTTATTTACTTATAAAATATATAAGAATTCCACCAAGGAGTTTCGCATTACGAGAAAAAAATATTGGCCGTCACGGGATGCCCGGCAGATGTGAAACATCTATTTCGTGTGTTGTGTTTTTTTGTGTTGTAGTTGTTTGTAGTTTGTGTTGTTGATGGTTGTGGTGGTTGTTGTTGTTGGTAGTATTGTTGTTGTTAGTTGTGGTTGTTGTTGTTTTTTTTTTTTTGGGGGGTGGGAAATCATCTTATGACTTCTTCCGCTCTAGGGTGGAGCGGAAGGGCGTGTCAGACTCTTACTGACTAAAACCCACCCCTGTTCCTCCCTGCCCTACATGCCCAGGAGCGAGGTAACTCTTTCAAATTTATCCTCAACCCCCGGGCAGGCATTGGCCGTGGCAGGCCCCGTCCTTTTGCTGACAACTCTTTAAGGCGCGCGTGGAACACTACGCGCCGTCTGTTGTTGTTGGTTGTGGTTGTTGTTGGTAGTGTTGTTGGTTGTTGTTGTAGCTTGTTTTTTATTGTTTGTGGCTGATTGTTGTTTTTGTGGATGGTTGTTGTTATTTGTGGTGGATGTTGTTGCTGCTAGTGTTGTTGTTGTTGTTAGTTGTGGTTGTTGTTTTTGGTTGTGGTTGTTGTTGGTAGAGTTGTTGGTTGTTGTTATTATTGTGGTTGTTGTTGTGGTAGTTGTTGTTGTTAGTAGTGGTTGTTGTTGTTGGTCGTGGTGGTTGTTGTTGGTAGTGTTATTGTTGTTAGTTGTGGTTGCAGTTATTGGTTGTGGTTATTGTTGGTAGTATTGTTGGTTGTTGTTGTTTGTTTGTTTGTTGTTGTTATTGTTGTTGGTTGTGGTGGTTGTTGTTGCTGGTAGTGTTGTTGTTGTCGGTGGTTGTTGTTATTAGGTGTTGTTGTTGTTGTTAGTTGTAGTTGTTGTAACTGCTTGTTGTTGTTATTGGTAGTGTTGTTGTTGGTTGTTGTTGCTGGTTGTAGTTTGTTGTTGCTGGTTGTAGTTTGTTGTTGCTGGTTATTGTTGTTGTTTGTTGTTGTTATTGGTTGTATTGTTGTTGGTTGTTGTTTGTTGTTGTTCTTGGTTGTTGTGTTTGTTGTTGTTGTTGGTTGTTGTTGTTGGTTGTTATTGTGTTCCTTTTTTTCGCATAGATGTTGTAACAATTTAAAAAAAATAGTTAAAGAATTTGTGTACTTTGGGGTTTGGGGCGCCATCTGGCCGAGAACTTATGTAGTGCTGCGAATGTCGGATCAATAAGTACCACGTAGAGACACCAGATGGCGGTTGACCAACTTATTTGAAATCTTGAATATGGAAATTGTGTTATAAAATATATTAAAATAAACACAATAGTTCCTACTATATTGATACTATATATATTAAATGTAATTCAGAAATAAACAATGCCTAATTAAATTTATATGTTAAACTGTGAAATGGAATGTTTGACATTTGAGTGGTAATGGAACGCCGTCCTTGAAATGGACGACGGTCATTTTTTTTGGCTTTGATACGTAGATGTGTCATAAACTCTGTGAGTTGGAAAGAACTAAGAAAATATTTAAATGATGTCTCGAAAGGTAGCTGGAACCAGAGTTAAGTTCAAATGCATTAAGCATTCGGATGTAGGACGCTGTGAGTATCTTTTTTGGGTTTTTTCTGTGCTGATGCTAAGTCTTAAGCGCGTGGCATTCAGGAGTCTGATCAAATCTTTCTATTTGTTGGCAGGGTTCCTACGTTAGATTTATTTTAAGGAAAAAACTATAAAAATGGTCGAATCATAGTCACGTCATATTTAGGAAGAATTATGCAGTTTTGACAATAGCGAAGGGTTCTGAACACAAGCACCCACGTGTCCAGAAATGCCCAAGATTAGATGACCACGGCGTAGATGCCGTTTGAGGACCTCTGAACTGGACCCATAATCTTCGAACGATGTGGTAAAAGTGTTTCGACATAAATTGTAAGTTGAACATACAATTTTCTGAGAACGGAGTGCTATATAGTGTGTTGAAGTGCTATAAATAAACGTGATATATGTGAAGACCAAATCTAAGGACTCTTATTTGCTACATACATACCTCATGTACAAAACCCGTAGATAGGTAACAGGGTCTCAGGCCAAAAGTATCTCTGACGCTAGCCGGTGGAAGAAATATTTTCTTTACAATGTTTCTAAGGAGAAGGGGGTCGAGAGCGGTGGCGTAGTGGGGGCATCGTGGCACGACGGTGTCATGCCGTTTTTCGTCACGACATTCGAGTCGGTTTTACTGCCAAGCCGTGCCAATAGATGATTCACATCAAAAACAAAAGTTTGTCTCATTGCCTAGTAGGTACTGTTTTCTCGCAAATGTGTTGAAAAACGTTGTATGACACACGTGCGAATTGGTATTTACAAACTCGTGACTATGGTAAGCCCTCGACTACGTCTCGGGCTTACATTCGTCTACTCGTTTGTAAAAACCAACTTACCGCACTAGTATCATAAATAACTATTTTGACTCTATATGTCTGTTTTAAATTTTACCTCTAAGGAGTTAGTGATTTTGAGAGAGTGACAATTCATCCCATAGGTTGCCAAAATTAGCCTCTCTACAACCTTCAATAATATAGGAACCATTGTACCGAATATGTTCTCCGTAATAAGAACGTGCTTGTTTTATTTGGTAAGTACCACAAGCAATTAATATGTTATCTTCCTGTGTAAGTTGAGGGAAGTTACTTATATGTTGTGAATAAACATTTATGTTTGTGAAGTGCGCTCTCCTTCTATTATAATTATTATTATTTATAAAATAAGCTAAAACATTATTTTGATACAATTTTTGATTTATCGTTTCTAGAATCTGTGCAGCATCTGTTCTGTCTGTATAACGATAATGAAACCGGTTTATCAACGCAGCAGCAATAGAAAAGTCTACCATCAAATAAGAATATGCTCTATTAAAAAAAATATGGCAGAATATTTTAAATTGTTTTATATACCATTTACTGTTGTCACTACCCAACGGCACATGGTTACTGGCCTTGATTTATTTGCTGCTAACATTGACAACTATGTTTAATTCTCTTCTAATGAAAGTAGCATAATTATGAACATTATAGTTACTATTTTCTAGAACTGATACTGCATGTCTCAAACCCCTATCCAGAATAAAAACATCATTATCTCGAAAATACTGCCTTAGCGGTTGAGACTCATTTATAAATTCATTTTTCATCATTTCAGCATCTGATGTAGTTGCTGGATAGGGACCAAGAGCCTCTACAATATGCCCATCACGACACACAAACAAAAATGGTTGCACAAGGTATACTTATGTAGAGAGTTATGTATACTTTTGATATTGATAATTTGAGCTTTTTTGGCAATATATATAAGTGCCATCAACAATGACAATTGGTAGTCTCTCCCCATTCGAATCTGTGCCTCCAAAAAGATTATTAGGGATTAAAAGATTTCTGTTTGCAAAATCTGCCCTCGTCATATGACTTAACCCTAAATTAATTTTTTGCCAATTTTTGCTTTAGACATTAAATTCTCCAAAGTACTGCGAGTCATTTGGAATAAACTAGCATTTCGCTCATTCGATTCTCCATTTTTTAATTTCAATAATAATGCAACTAGTGCAGTTGAGCCTCTATACATTTGAGATAGTCTAGAGACTTCTGCCAACAATATGCGAAATTGCTCTTTGCTTAAACCAAACCAAAAATTTACTAAATGATCATCCATCATGTCAATATTTTTAAAATCGATTGATGTCTCTTGTTATAATAATAACATACAGTCATATTATGCATATAGCTCTGTGAAGTTATGGTTCACTCCAGTTTCATTTAGTTGGTGCCATAAATTACCTCTTAAAAAGTGAAAGAAAGGTGGTTCAACTTCAATTAAACACAACACTTGACTGAAACGCATGGGTTTTATTTCATTTAAACCATGTACAGACACTTGTGGAACTATATAAGAGTTGATCAGTCATCTGAAGCTAACAAACTAAAACCACATAGTATGTGGCCTGCCAGTTCCAAGGCATTGTTCTCTCAGAGAAGAACTGACAGACAAGAAACTCTGGAGAAATTCCTTTTCAAATCAATTATATTACAACACTTGTCGAGAAACACAATCTATCACGATTCCTTTTTCTTTTTAGTCCACACAAAACTACTGCAAGTGCATACTCTCTAGTCTCGCGCATAGCACACACGCGTCCAATTAAAGTGGGCGGAAACACCCCATATTCCAATACAGAATTTCATTACTTATTATGAAAACTTACAAACAATACGAAAACACTTATTAATTAATTATGTAACCAAAAGCAATGGCTATTAATTACTAATGCTGAAACATTTCTTATAACTTAAGTTAAATTAGTAGCTTCATTACTTCTTCCAACATTTCCGGCAATTTAAGTAATTTAAACAAACAAAAGTTTTCATTTGAACTTGTTGTGTTAAATAGTCATATGAATTTATAGTTCGGGATATAATTCTTAAACCAATTTTGCTTTCATTTTAAATTATAACATCCAGGTATTGATCATTTTAAATCTCTCTCAAACCACGCCATCTGTGGTAATGTAAGACATAGACAAAACAAATTTGCAATTGTTAAGATGACCAATAATCCAGAAGCTATTAAATAAATGTTTCCTTGTTTTTTATTTAAATAAAAAACAAGGAAATATTTATTTATTAGCCTCTAGTTTTATTTAAAACATTGCAATTAGTTTAATAATCGATTTTCATAACTTATTAAAGGTTTGATTCCATCAAGACGCCAATTGATGGCGCTGAATTAAAATAGGAACTAACACCTAGTGTCATAGTTGAAGATGTATTAACAGAATTAACTAAACTACTGAACTAACTTTAAATCTCAAATATTAGTTAAAATAATTAGTAATTATTGTTATCTTAGCAGCCAGACGCTCTCGCGGCGACATATACAATACCTCATATTTTCAGCATCTGCCACGCCATTGTACGGTTTACTGCTCGTTTCAGAACCCGTTAGGTCTGTTACCTCATATCTGTCATTACCCAAAACTTTTTTACTCGAAACGGCCCTTTAAAAATAAAATAAAAAAATAAATTATTAACAGTACAGTAGGTACAGCTAATCTATCCTAATCAAGAATACAAGGTGCATTTTCTTATGTTTTGTTTATGTGAAAGACAGTGTCTGTGCTAGTATTGACTGTGTGACAGACACCGGCGCCTTCCTCCTACGGCTTTAAACATCAAAACAAGCAGTATAATTAATACAAAGCATAATGATTTTATCAAATAACAGACTTTGGTACAGTTTTGGCATATTTTGATTTAAAATAATTAATAACATTTTTAATAATTCATATTGCATTGATCACAAATTGAAAATAATTATTAATAAATGTCAATAATTTAGTAATAATTGATTATAGTTAATAAAAAAAATGCTTAATAAATTCATATGGATAATAAATTATAAGAACAATTTTTTTTTAATTTCATAATAATTAAAAGTTAAATTTAAAGTTAGAGGCATGCGAGGAAATGTGTTCGATTATGTTTACATGTATTTGAGTAGCGATAGCGATTTGGTACTTCTTATAAATCTCCGGCAAATAGTCTTTCAGTCTCAACTTTGTATTCTGATCAATACCAAATCTCCTTCTTCGTAAATCTTAGCTTTTGGCCGAGATTTTTCAAACCTTTGTTTTTGTGATATTGCACTGTCTTTAATATTTTTATCTACTCTTGCTCGCAACTCCGTTACGTTTACTAGCGATTCATCATCAAGCTCTGGATCTACATTGTTATTATAAACGCGCAAACGATATCCTAATAAAACCTCCCTAAAAACGGCATTAAATAGTTCTATGGATTGTATTATTGGAACCTTGTTGTACTATTTTGACATATTGATTCCACCTATCTTCAGTAGTATTTGCTCCAATAGTTTTTAATGATTCTAGTATTGTTTTATTAAATCTCTCTACCTGTCCATTTGAGTGAGGCATACCTGTTGCCACAATATCCTAGCACTCCTATCGAGATACTCGTAGTAGACACTATGCTCAAAGTTGTACTCGTATTTGAGTACACAAACAGTCCAGTTAGGTAAGGCTAACTTCGAGAAAGAGGTCAATCCGACTGTCACCGTGGAATTCGACTCGCCTAGGCAGCGTTCGGGAAGATGCGGAGTGTCTTCTCGTCACACCAGTGTCTCACAATGAAAGAAAACGACCAGTGCGTGTTTCCAGTGATGACATATTGAACTGAAATGTGTTCGGTTGCAATGGGCCTCATTAGAAGACTTAAAGTCAACCAAAGGGCAATGAAGAGGGCTATGCTTGGAGTTTCCTTGCGTGATCGAATCAGTAATGATGATTTCTGCAAGGGAACCAAGGTTACCGACATAACCCGAAGAATTACCAAACTGAAGTGGCAGTGGGCAGGGCACATTGCTCGCGGAACGGACGGTTAATAATAATAATAATAAATTTATTTATTTCAGAACTAGTCCATATTATGCATACATGTGAAATTAAAAATATTAGATAGGATCACAATTACATAAACAAACACAACACAAAAACATTTCACAGTTCATCTCATAGAAACATATACTCGTACATTACGATTTCACAATAAATAACACAAATATTATTAAATTAAATACATTATTTCATCTTAGTCTAAATTTAGTTTTGGATCCGGAGTGCTCAACATGCAGCCTGGTCCAGTACCGCATTATTGGGCAATCCAGATCCAGATCCATCCTCCATGCGAGCAAAAGTTCTGAAGTATCGACCGCCTACCGGAAGACGCAGCGTTGGAAGGCTTTCAACAACGTGGACCGATGACCTGGTGAGGGTCGCGGGTAACCGATGGATGCGAGACGCACAGGACCGGTCACTGTGGCGACACTTGGGGGAGGCCTGTCCAACAGAGGATGTCTTTCGGGTGAAATGTTGATGAAACTGTGAGGTCAAACCCCCAGGCGCTTCACTATTCCTGAAAAAAAAAAATATCATTTCATTTGTTTTTTTAATTTCATTTATTTTGAATCAATAGATGCCTATATTTATAATTAGTACTATGCCTTTTTTCAGTAACTAAATCTATTTTAATTTTACTTACCATCTTTGTTGTTCCGTTCGGTGTTAAATTAAGGTATTTGTGATCTACACCGTTCTACACTTTCATAAACACTCTTTCCCAAAAACAATACCACTACACACTACACGATTTCCTTTAACTACCGATTATTATCTCATCATAACATTCATTAAATAATATCATTGCGTAATGCCTGCTAAGTGCCGCCATGATATAGTGTATTTTTTTATTATATAACCTATAACATTGTCAAAGATAGTTTACTGACAGCTGAGTGGCACAGATTAAAATCAAAGCCGGCGGCACGTGCGTCATGTTACAGGGAACGGAATGTTGCCACTTAAATATTAATATTTATTACGCTGTCTAATATTTAGTTTTACTCATTGTTTGCTGCACTGGTCGACGTCATGACGTCAGCGCCGGCTATCGCTGAAAACCAGCGCTGGGGCTCTGTCTTGCATAGGGTCATAGCACTAAGCTGAGCGATGGCCGTTTTGCGTGGATGTGACGCATATTTTCTTTTCTTTTTTTTATTGTGTTTCTCTGTCTTTTGCGTCATGTTTACCGTAAATAAAAATATTTTCTTTGTTTCTTTTTCTTTATCAGTCCATTTACTCAACAGCTTTGAAACACGTGAATTGTAGAATCGTCTGATTCTGTACTATTCGAGCGTCTTTTTTCGATTGCCGATGACATCACAACTGATGAGCGGAATCGATTGGATCCCAGTAGACTGGACAGATTTTTGTTTCTCATAAATTGGACATTCAACTTTGGAAATTACAAATATTTCATTCACATAAATAGAGTACATCATTTTATTGGTAACAACTACTCAATTGATTAATATTGAAAAGAAAATTAAATTTATTGTTCTTTAACTGTAAAAAGATAAAGTCAATGAGATATATATTTTATTGGTCATATAAAATCTAAAAAAGTGAAGGAAAAAATGTCGTTTATAAAGAACTGGTTTTTTTCTGAATCGATTGTTTTAACTCGGACTTTTTAAGAAGAACCGCTATCCCTATTTGAAAGGTCCTATTCTCATATCATATCACGGTTATAGTCTAATTTAATTTTCATGATCATTGGGTAAAAAAGAGAACTAAGCAATCAAAAGCTTTTCAGGTTCCTCGAGAAAAAAATTTGGCACCACTGATCGGAGATTATGCGAAACATGTAGGATTTTTATTATTAGTCATATTTATAGTTTTTTGCTTAATTATTAAAATTATTATGACCAAGTCTACGGTTTCATTAAAAGATGAACACGATAGCTTGAAAATTGTGTCTGTCAGTCAGTGGTAACCATTTCTAAGACTTTGAAGGAAATCACAAATTGTTATCCATTATATAACAACAATGCACACACACACAATTCACAATTATTTTCAGGTATTAACCCATAGGGGTTAATACCTGAAAATAAACGGTTATTATTATTATGTAATTTATTTTGTAACATGAGAGCATATATTATTTTTCAGGAATCTTTGATGCACTGAATTATTTTGGCCAGGTTCACCATGACTTTGAATACACTGGTGTCGAAAATCGACCAAAACTAATTCAGCCATAAATGATAGAAGACCGTTTTTCAGTGCACGGGTGATGGGTGTATATCATTGGTAAATATTATATTAAAGACTGCTTTGAAGCAGTCACTTAACGAATTTTATAGATAACAATAATTGAAAGATTTAAAAACAACCTGAATCTGCCCGGAAATATGTAATGGAATAGTGAAATCCTCAAGAAAGGCAACAAAAAGAGCCAGGATAAATTTAAAGAAGCCGAATTAATTTTAAAATTAAAATTCGGGGAGGCAAGGGTTTGCAAGGAAAAAACAATTAAATCTCCTGTATTTACATACAGGAGACTTAATTGGTTTTTAACGGTAACGGTACAAATTCCCTTCGATTTACATTTGTAATATTTTTGTTTCTACAGTGCGAAGGAGCAAATTGCAAATCCGAGGTAACTAACTATTTTATTTTAATAACATCAACACACTTTGGATCACAAAATCTCAATTTTAAATACCTAAAAATTTCCCAAAGAATTTAGAAGGGGGTGCGACTATTGGCATACCTATAGATTGTAAATAAGAAGCAGCAATGGCTAGATAATTACTATATTCATTTTTGATTCAGATAGTTACAAGCAAGTGTCAAAGTATAAAAAACATAAACAACACCGTAACTATACTTATTTAAAAAAATGGTGACAGGCATGTGTAAATAAAATTATTCACACAGGCCTGTGCATACATACATGTGTGTGCGACCTCCAATACGCCCCCTTAATCTATTACACATACGTATAATCACTTCTGTACTTGTCAGTACTCGGTACATAAACTAAATAAATCACTAACACTTCTGTATCCTACTGTACTATGCTGTACCAAAAGCAGACAAAAAAACATAAAAAATCTAACAAAATAAAGCATGCATAACAAAACTTAATTTAAAGAATGATCTATTACACAAAGCACTTTTAACAAACATCAAAACGTCTAACTACTCATCGCCCCTTAATAGAATAATTTACAGGAATAAATCCTTTAAAAATTCTCTAGGCTTCGGGCTGTGAACACTTTTAGTTAAAATATCCGCGATCATCTTATCAGTTAACATGTACCTTATTCCAACTTTGTTAGCCAGTACATACTCACGAATAAAATGATACTTGATATCTATATGCTTTGACCTACTATGAATCATTTTGTTAGCTGCAATTTTATGCGCCGACTGATTGTCATTATAAATTACTACGGCTTTACTATCCACAGCTGTCTAACTGTTCATTAAACTACGTAAATAAAGAGCTTCCTTCGAAGCTTGACTCAATCCTACGTACTCTGCCTCTGTGGAAGACAAGGATACTGTCGCTTGATTCCTATTCTCCCATGACACTATATTTTTACCTATCTTGAAAATTGGGCCCCTCCCCAATCTGCACCAACGTAACCTGGTAAGTCTAAATCTCTCGACTTCCTAAAAGTGAGCCAAAGATTAGTTGTACCTTTCAAATACCTTAAGACCCGTTTCGCGTATTTAAAGTGTATTTCATCATAACAGGAATTAAGTTGTGAAAGCCATGTCTGGTCGAAAAACAACATCGAAAAACTGTACTGCGAATTATGTTACTGCGTAAATATCATACTGCGAAGCCTTGTTCAATCGACTTCTTGATACGGCGATGTTAATTTACTCAGGAAAGCTTTCTTCGGACGATCTTACGGCGATAACCAACTAAGTCGATTTTCTTTTTCAAAACAATACCTAAGTTTTTAAAATTTCTTTTAAAGCAGAGAGCGCCATCTGTCATGAATATCACTGTTTAAGTAAAGATATAGCTATACATGATTTGACACTAATATAAACAAAATGTTCCTTGTTATTTATTAAATAACGACAAATCAAAGGTACAACCACGTACAATTATACAAAGTAAATAATTAACTTCTCAAGTTTAATCATATAAAGCTATTAATAAATTCAGACGAACTTTGCAATGATATACAATCTTTTAAGTTCGTATAAGTAGCCGTTAAAGTACGATGCCCAGTGTAGCCAGTTCAGATTAGTTTGGTCGAAATAGTTGTTCCATTGCAGGCAGACCAACCAAGCTCACGCTGTTACGGTCGTATCGGGAGACTAGTCGCGGAGGGTAGCGGAATCCGAAACACGGTGCGCCGCTGGCCGAACGCAGGTAGTAAGGGGCCCAAGCAGTGTGCTAGCCGCACATGAAAGGCTACCCCGCCAACTGTCAAAAAATCCCGGAATGCACCATTGTGCTGGCTGGCGATCAGACGAGAGTGCCCGATGGACATTCCCGGAGGGGCTCGGGCGTTCCCGCAGCTCCAGACTAGTACCCCAATGATGTCATCCTATCAGAATGTGCCTGAAGGTTGGCAGCGTGAAACCTCATTTCACTTCCTTCTCCTCTCCTTCCCTCATTCTCACATTATGAAATGTCAAAAGTTGGAAAAAAGAGAAAAGCTGAACGGCGACTTATGCAATATTCGAGGTCTGCACTATAGTTGCAAAACTTCTCAAAAATTCTGAATTATTCCGGAATACTTCTGGGAAAGTTTCTTTAAATCAGAATTATTCAAAATGAATTTAATTAAGATTTTTATTTTTTTTTTGCTGAAAAATCGTATTTTGCATTGATCGTCGATCACCGCCGCCGCTGCTCCTCTGTGCGACGGCCGCTGCCGCCGCACTGGCGCCGCACCGCGCGTGCCCGAGCCCGACTGCCACAAGTCGTGCGTGCAGGCGATGGCGGTGCGGGGTGCGGTAAGAGCGGAGATGCTCCCCGGAGAAGTTTTCTCCCCCGCGAGAAAGATTCGTACCCCGCAATCGAATGTTTCCGCCGAATATTTCGCCCGAATAATTCAATGGGAATTATATGTTGATATTTTTATAGGTAGATATTGTAAGAACCCAAGCCCTCTTGTGGGCTGTAGGGCTCCTTCCTCAGAGGCACTTCGACGTTTTGGGGATGTCGCGTAGCTCTGCAACTCGTTGCCTCGGTGCGAGAGGACTGTATGAATGGGATCTGTCTACGGGCGGATAATTTAAATATGCTGAGGGCGACTTCAATTAACTATATTCAGAATAATATGGAAAACACATATCTGCCCACTTGGACGGGCTAGCTGAACTCTAACTCACTAACTGTGACACAAACGTCAAGCCTATCAATTATTCTAATCTAATTTCAAACGGCTTTCCAAGAGTTTCTAGAAACTTCTAACCTGCCAGTCGGCAACATAAGGCCGCCAACATAAGGTTGTGACTATAATTGTCACAATATGTTAGTCTGCGATTTTAAGGATGATTCACGTACTACCGTGTCGCCACGGGGCCGTGCCCCGGCGGGGGCACGGTCAGAGATTGTTGCATATATATGAAGTGAGTCATGCCAGACCGGGCCCCGGCCGTGCCCCGGCCGGGGCAGGTGCAGGACCGGGGGAGGTGCGACCTGGGCTTGGCTCGGTGGCGACACGGTGTAACATGAACGTGTGCACCGGGCTCAGTCGTGCCCCGGCCGGGAATCAATTGCCGGTCAAACAATTGCACGGTCAAATATCTATAGTATACTTTTTGTATGAACTGATCCATGCTTGGCCGTGCCCCGGACGTGCCCCGGCCGTGCCTCGGCCGGGCCCTGTGGCGGCACGGTGACAGCCCGATGTAGCATGAATGACTAGCCCGGTGGACGTGCCCGGCCGGGGCTCGGTGGCGACACGGTGTTACGTGAATCATCCTTTACAGGATTTTTATTCTTTTGTTTTTAGGTAGGTACAGTGAGGCCGCAAAAGTCCATAAGAACGCTAAAGATTACATTGCTACGAACCGAGCGAGCACGATACTTCCGTGCGTATGTGTGCGCGTGTATGAGTATCCACATTCCACCGATAACACACACTAAGGAACTATCGTCGCACTGAGCTTAAAAACATCATTATTATTTTTCTGTGCCATTGAATACGCATCACACAGTCATAGAGGCGACTTGTTCTTACCATTGCATTGATAAAATTCGCGCAAATATGTCATCTGCTGGTAGCCGTATGAACTAAGTGTTGGATTCGCAAATGACGTAGCCCGAGTACAAATCATGGTCGGTCCGTTGCGGTTATTTCTTACTTTGAAAATTCCCAATCTATATTAATATAGTTGTTTTTTTATATTTCTATGGAAAATACGATTGCATTTTTTGCACTAAATAGTTGCAAATTGCGAATATGATCTATTAACCACAAGAAGAATCACATTCGTAATTAGCAATTATTTAGTTGTTATATCTTTTCGATGTTGTAAGGTGTAAATAAAAAGACGTGTTTAATAAAAATGTTTATTCTAGAGATTCCACCTTACTCTCTAGTTGTCTAATAGAACGCAGTAAACTAATGTTTATTTGCGTTCCAAGACCATCTCGGTCAGCAGGGCCTTTACTTCATCATACATTGCTGACATGAATTGAACATTTTTGTTAAGTTCTTCATTCTGGTTCTTTTAATATCGGTTACACTGGCTTGTAGGGAGAGTAACTTTTGTTCCTGTTCCAAACTTGTTTTAGTGAGCAAGTCTTTCATTTCGTCTAATTTTGCGAATAGTTCTTCTATGCCACTGTCCACCCATTTGCGTTTCAATCTCTGCGACTTTGGTAAACTTTTGACGACAAGTAATATTTTGGGCGCATTCATCATTAGCAGATACCGTCAGATCTGGTGTAGACACCGACGCTGGCGGGGTTCGGTTGAGGGGTTCAGGCATTATATTTAAATGATATGATGCAATGTAGAAAATTCTCAAATGTGTCGCAGATGGCTGGATTTGAACTTGCGCCTCACAGATTCCACTGATTTAAGACTTGGGCCGATAAGCCACAGCCACGTTAGACAAGTGTGTTGAAATATTTTATTAGTTTGGTTGATTGCTGGTCCCGGTAAACGACTTCTGCTGAGGTTTTGTTTTATTCTACACACACCCACTTTTTCCAAAAACGATTGTAATATTATTACAAATTATCACTTTAGATTGCACTTCTAACTGGCTTTTTTAAACAGTTCTGGTATGATTATTATGTACTACTATTACATGTACTGTTACATGCACTTTAGTATTGAGAGGTGGTTTTTAGACTTGTAAACACAATTATTTTTAAAGCGCCTATGGCGAGATTTCCCTGCCATTTTGTTATCATCGGTTTTTTGAATTGTCTCCCAGTATAGAAACAAAAATTTAAAGACGTTTTCGCATTTCACTAATTGTGGCGGACGGCGCGGCGTCGTCTTCTGTGTGTCGACGGCGCGGTTGCGTGTAGTCTACAGTCCTACAATGCGACCACGTCGTCGACTAGGGCCTGGTTTCTGCCCACACGATGCGATGCGACACCGGCGTCGAACAGCATGCGCCACAAGCTCTTTAATATTTCATCGCGTGTTTAAAAAAACGGCGTTTAATTCCAATGAGAAATAATCTCATTGCAATTCAGATGCGATTATTTCTTCCCAAACATAGCAAATATTTTTAACATTTTTTAAAGAAACGTAGACTTCTTATTGGTTTTCCTGTTCTTCTCTATCTATGTCCAGACCAACCTTTTGTATTTTTTTTGTATTTTCAGAATTTTAGACTCAGTAGTTTCGAAGATCCTTGGGGAGGGGGAATGGTCAATTTGCACCTATTTTCTCAAATAGCATTAAAACGATTTCATTTGTCGCACGGTACAGATGACTTTATTTTTTTAATTTGTCAATTTTCACCTCAAAAGTGAACCCCATATTCTAAATTCATTTATTTACGTTCCATGTCTGTGTTTGGGTCACAGATATTCATGTGTGTCAAATTTCAACTACAACACATTTTCACCACATCTTCACTGCATTTTTATCAGCGTTATACACTTTCATAGTCTTGTAAATATTTTATTTCAGTGTCGTTCAACAGGTTGTCAAGCACATGTGAGTATTAATATCTCTAAGACATTTTTTAAGATGCTCACTTTTTTAATGCAGGCAGTCCACTTATACCTACTTAGTACTAAGTAGGTAGCCTCAAGAGGCTGCATTGCGAAAATAACTGATAGTTCGAAAGGCATCGAGGGCACTTAACGCGTGCTCCGCGCATGCTTTCTCGCGGAAAGTTCAATAAATCGAATATAGCGCCACCACATAAAACTAATTCAAATCGCCAATTGATTCAACGTTACCCGCACGCAAACTTCGTTGATTTCCTGTGTCAGAATATTGACATACGAGTATATCGGTAGGTACTTTGTATACAACCTTTTTAATTATAGAATGAAATAAATATTCAAAGTAAACAATCATTTTTTTTTTAAATATTGTATTATCCTTGACAGTCGTTGGTAAACTATATCATATTTTGTGTGTCCCCAAATAACTATGAATACTACAAATAAAGTAGATTAATTATTAACATTGCCAAAATGTTCAGCACTCGGAAATGTATAGAGTAATCAATCTATCGTCCTAACCTTTTCCCAACTATCTTGAAGTCGGCTTCCAGTCTATCCGGATGCAGCTGAATACCATTATTTTACATGGAACGACTGGAAATATATGGAGTAAATGAAACATAAATAAAGAAGATTGTTCTGCATCCATACATCTTTTGCCCCAGATCCAACAGCGAAGGATATTTACTCGTACTTTACGTATTCTAAATAACGAAAGACAAAGTTTAATGACGGACACTTTGTAGAAAGCATATAATTAAAAAGAAAGCAAAGATTTTGAGGTTATTGTTAGTAAGAATTAATCCCTTCAATACTTAGAAATATGCTAGTAAATGCCTGTCACTAAATTTATTTATTATCACAGCCAGGTAACACGTTAATTAAAGCAATCAGACATATAATTATACATTTCCGTACAAATAGCAAGGTCGTCAAATGTATTCCAAAAATAACAAAATGAAATCACTACACAATGTAGTCACGAAAAAATGCGAGCGGGTGACAGTTGAGATGATTATGATTGACATTTGACGTGACAAAAATGAGGGATGCCCATATATTAAATCCGTATCGATATATTTTAAGCAAAATTGATACCGTTTAGTACCCAGCGAGCTAGTCTATTTGAAATATTACAATGCATCTTAACTAAGGCGTGTGCCACACCTGGTATTCGGTTCGTATTCGTGACAATACGATCCGAAATAGCCTTCATAATAAATGTATACTTGTTTGTGCACTGCTTCGTTTTCGTGTTTATATATTCGTGGATTTATCGCATCGAGTCTGTTTTGGAAGGATCGAAGTAGCCGTCATGCTTAATATAGGCCGTTTTGTGCACTCATATTCGATTCAAATTCGAATCTCGGATTGGTGCACATGGACTCTCGTATTCGATTCATATTCGAGTTTTTTTATTATGGACCATGAAAAATTCTCCAAAACGAATCACGAATACGAATCGACTATGAGTGAGTGCACAGCGCCTTTTCGTGAATTCTGATCCGGTTTTATGCTGCTCGTAAAAAAACACGAATTGAATGGAATACGAGGTAGTGCACAAACGTCCTTATGTGTAATAATTGCATAGAAAAAGATAAGTAATTACCTATATAGGATGCATGTTATCTCATCTTATCGATTTGTGTGAAATGAAAGATTGGGCATCACTAATTGTCATGTCAAATCTCAAATCTAATTGTCAAAGATGGCAGCATTTTTGATTTGTGATGTCGTAAATCGTTTAAGTTCTTTTAATTGTCCACTATAGAACGCAGAGTGTCCGTTTCATACAGATATTTGCAATAAGTATAATAAAATATACTTACAATTACTAATTATGTCAGAGGTTTGTTGGTCCTGGGGCCATTTACGACAAGGTCCTTTAAAACTTTAATATGTTATCATCATCATCATCATTTCAGCCGAAAGACGTCCACTGCTGGAGGCCTTCCCCAAGTGTCGCCACAATGATCGGTCCTGTGCGTCTCCCATCCGTCGGCTACCCATGACCCTCACCAGGTCATCGGTCCACCTTGTGGGAGGCCTTCCAACGCTGCGTCTTCCGGTACGCGGTCGCCATTCCAGAACTTCTCGGCCCCATCGACCATCTGTTCTGCGAGAAATGTGCCCTGTCCACAGCCACTTCAGTTTGGCGATTCTTCGGGCTATGTCGGTAACCTTAGTTCTCTTACGGATATCATCATTTCTGATTCTACGCAAGGAAACTCCGAGCATTGCCCTCTCTATTGGCCTTTGGGTGATAGTAAGCCTTCTGATGAGGCCCATTGTGAGCGACCACTTTCGGTTCCATAAGTCATCACTGGCAACACGCACTGGTCATAGACTTTCTTCTTGATACACTATGGTATGTGAGACCAGAAGATACCACGCAACTTCCCGAACGCCGCCCAGCCGAGTCGGATACTACGGTTGACCTCTTTCTCTAATGAGTAGCTCGCCGTCCGATCAGCACCAGCCCCGAGAGTCGACGGCGTGTAGTGTTCCACGCACGCCTCAAAGAGTTTTCAGCAATAATGAAGGGGCCTGTCATAGCCGATGCCTGCCCAGGGGTTGTGGATAAATTCGAAACAGAGTTACCTCGCCCCTGAGCACTCAAGGCAGGGAAGGAACAGGAGTGGGTTTTAGTCAGTAAGAGTCTCACACGCTCTTCCGGCTCACCCTAGAGCGGGAGATGTCATTGGATGATTTTCCAAAAAAAAAGCCCTACCTAACTGGACCGTTTGTCCCAGGTAGACGTACTCGTCTACAACTTCGAGTGTAGTCTCCGTTCTTTATAGGAGTGGGTGCTACATGGGTATTTACCATGATCTTGGTCTTGTCCATGTTCATTTTAAGACCCACTCTTTCGGAAGCTCTACTGAGGTCATCGAGCATTGTACTAAGGTCTTCCATAGTTTCAGCCATGATGACTATATCGTCGGCAAATCGAAGATAAGTGATGTACTCGCCATTGACATTAATGCCTAGCCCTCTCCAGTCCAGAACCTTAAAGACATCCTCCGTTTTCCCACTCATCTCCATTTTAATACGTATTGAAGTACAATTGAAATTAGAAATAGTTTATTAGTTTTTTCCCGCGTCCTGTTCTACGAAAACCGTGAATTTTTCGTGAAAAAAGTAGCTTATGATGCTGTTTTTTTATTTGTACAAAAATGCTAAAAGGATATGTTCTGATTTGTTAATAAATACAGAGCCCGTAATCCCACTGATGTGTAATTAGTCTCGTCCGCGTGCCGGTAGCTGTCTGCTTTTTTTTTTTTTTTTTGGAGGTGGGAAATCATCCTATGACTTCTCCCGCTCTGGGTGGAGCGGGAGGGCGTGTCAGACTCTTACTGACTAAAACCCACCCCTGTTCCTTCCTGCCTTTGAGTGCCCAGGAGCGAGGTAACTCTGTTTCGAAGGCTGCTGTCGGTAGCTGTCGCCGGTAGCTGATTTTTTGGGGGTTCCTACCCACTCCCAAAAAATCAGCTACCGGCGACACCCCGTTCGGTAACCACGTGGTCCAGTATTGAGGTTATGTTCGCGGTTTGCCGCCGTTTTCTCAGAAATGCGTAGTCGGAATTTTCCCGGACCAAAATTGCTGAATGCCTCTTCCTGTACCTTGCTATATGGCGCAATAAAAATTTGTGGCCCTTGATTGTTTTGCGGAGTTATAAGGTGCCGAAGATTTCACAAGTCCAGACTTTTTCACTTTTTAACTTATTTCTTTTTCCCCGGAGTTTTCCAGCTCACGAGGTTTCCACTATCACTTGCGTGGCACTAAGACGAAAGTTTTGGTGTACTACACGACTTCGTAACTTAAAACATACCACTCAAACTATTTTTTTTATAGTGGAGCTGTCTGAAAACGTAGTGTTCTCGAGCATGGATGACACAGTCAAAGACGCCAATAATTCCAAAATATCTAAAATCACTCACATGAGTTATTATATTAGTAGCCAGATACTTACTAAAACAAACAGAGAAAGGTAATTTGTTGTTTGTGGAAAAAAATTGTTAATAAGTACCAAGCTCTGCACCCCGCTAATATGAATACTTACAGACTCTTTGTCATCATATACGTAGCAAATGCACCAAGCAAGTGATGAATAAAACCAAGATCAGCGGCATACCCAAAGATTTTGCTAAAAACCTAAAATTGCCGAATATCGAGCTCTTCACGGGCCGTTGTTTTAGAAGTACGTTGGCACCTCTGTTGGCGGATTCAGGAGCAGATGACAAACAAAAGACACGGTGGCTGGAAATCTGACGACCATCCGCTCGTCAATTAACTCTAGAATTCTACAAATTACTTAAGTCGGCGTTCAATATGACGTACGCGATATAAAACACTGCTTTATTCCCCTGGTTCATAATCTACAAATCTTTGTAAACGTAATGATGTAATTTTTTGAAGTACCTAATGCAATACAAATATATAATTTCATTTTAAGTGCGCAGGTTCCAGTTGTAATTCAGCGGTAAGATTATTTTTAATTATTTTTATTTTCAGTAATAAAATCTCATAATTATCGTATGGTGCCGTGTACTGGAAGGTGTAGTGTTAATAGGCCTCCCTATACAAGGTGAAAAGATGACATGATGTTCTTCGCTTAAATTCGCTGAATGCGAGAAGCACAGTACTGGCTAAAATAATAACGATGATGATATTTCATTAAATATAGTAGGGGTTTAGGCACTTACCTAGTAAACCAAAACTGCTACCTTTATTCGAACTATTTGCTACCTATTATTAAATTTTGCTATAGACCTGCATACTTTATAAAGTAATTTTTCCGTGACTAGCTATCCAGACGACAAAAAATAGTCAGAATGTCTGGTCTATTTACTATTTTCAGAGCTTTAACAGAATTTGGTAAAATAAAATACATTGCTAGGTACTTCAGCGCAAATTCTCGGTCGACCAATTTTCACTTATAATACCACAAGAGCTTCAAAATTATCGGGTATTTCCGTTCGTTGCAAACAAATGAAGGAGTCAAGTTTTTCAGGTTAAAAAATCACGAGCGCGAAGCGCGAGTGATTTTTCCTGAAAAACTTGACGATTTTATTTGTTTGCAGGGAACCTATCGGGAAATACCAGATAATTTTGAAGCTCGTGTGGTATTCGGGGGATTATTTTATATATAGCAACGACCAGAGAAAATTTTCAAAAAATTTTCAGTATAATACCATGTAGGTTGTACCACGTGACGTCGAATGGTGCAATTCTATTGGTCGATATTTGGGTCGGAAAAATAATCAACTGAATTATTAAGCTTAATGACGAAAATTTATTTTCAACAGACTATAACTACAATACATATTATACTAAACTAATAAATAATTTAATAAATAAAATATGTACAAGAGGCATAAAAGATTCTACCCTTAAGCTTAATTAATAGTCGCACTAGGCCATTTATCCAGATCGACTTTGGATCTTCAAGCATTTGTTTTGAACATAGCTCTCATTTTCCCACGCCCCCGAGTTCCTTATATAAACATGGTGATTGGTAAAGTAATATTTGATTATCTGGATTTATCTATGCTCTCTACTTTGTGGAACATAGATCTGTGTTGTACAATTCCAAATTATTTCTGTGTGCGACACCTGGGTTCTATATTGATATACTGGTGAAACTATACACAAGCGAATACTATTTCCAACATTTCCTATTCAATTTGTGCGTATCTTTGTTGTGTGTCAGTAAGCGTGCGTGACGAATACTCCACTGGACACCCCTCCTGCATCAGCACGGCACCCAATGCCACACTGCTCGCGTCCCAGTACAACACCACCGAACTACTAACATTGTACAAAGACAGAACCGGCGCATTACATATCAGTTCTTTAAGTTTATTGAATGCATCTATGTGACCAACTTTCCAACACCAAATCATATCTTTTTTTAACAATCTCGTCAGTGGAAAAATATGCTCTGAGTAATTAGGTATAAATCTAGAAAGATAATTTACAGCGCCTAAAAATGTTTCCAAGCTTTTCCGATACTTCGGTTCCGGCCATATTATACAGGCTGTAAGGAACAAGATACCGCAAACTTCGCGAAAAGGTTATACTGTCAGTAACAAAATTATCATAGTCATTAATCTCGGTAATGATCGATTACAGAAATTGACATTTTCAAGCACGCAATGTATTGTGAACAATGCGATCTCAACGCTTCGCAATTAATGTAGGCGCGCGCGAGTGCGTAGTACGTGGTATTACGAAGTTACCTACCACGTCTTATACACATAAACACAGGTGGTCGCGCCGCTACGCATTCAAGTGCCTAAAGGCGAAATGCTAAAGAAATAAAATTTTATTTATTAGTGTAGGTACGCTTTTGAACGTGCCGACATGGTCATAGATTAATAAAATTGATAGACTGTACAATCTCATTAAGTTGTACCTACTACCTACTCACTCAGTAATTATTTTGATGTAGGTATACGAAATGTAGGAATGTGGTTTTAACGAAATGAGTAAGCAACGTTGTTGTATTGTATTACTTTACTTAACTTTGTTGATAACAAAAATGTATCTAAGAAATAAGTCGTTATCAGTAAACTGTAACACATTTTTTTTAGATCTTCTTTACTTATTTCGATGAAGGTTTATAAAAATATCCTCCCCTCAAAATAAATTCAAATAAAAGTAGTCAATGGGATATCAATTTTTGTAGACACTTAAAATGCCTAACGTGTCGCGTCTGATAGATTCATAGGTCTGTGTGAGCATTTGCCGACAAAGGAACGTCGGCGGTCTTTGGCCGATATTGCGTGCATACCTACTGGGCCCGCGATGACCTCCGGTGAACTTAGGAAATCAGCTGAGCAGGGAGCTTCTTTTAATTTTTTTTAATTTGCGTTTTGTTGCGAGAAAAGCAAACTAATTATTTTTTAATTAAAAATTTCATTGAGGTAGATAGGTATAACGATTTTATACAGTTTAATGTAAAAAAACGCAATTTTATTTAAAAAATTTGGAAAAAGCCGACGAAAAATTCCAACGCTAGGGGCTCCAGAATCATGTACTGAATCACTGGAACACGTATGTGCGTTCATGTACCTTACACGCTGTATATCGCTCTCATTTTCTCAGAGTCCACTTTCATTCCGTCTTTGTTAAATATATGACCGAAGTAAGTCCCTACCTCAACACAAATGCGACATTTATCTTTATTAAATTTTAAATTAATTTGCCGTGCCCTGGTTACTAACTCCCTCAGTCGATTATAGTGTTCATCCTTATTTCGCCCCCAGAAAATAATATCATCGATAAACGAATCTATCCCCTCTAAGCCTTGAAGTAATTGCTTGATTTTCGCATGAAAAACTTTAGGACCACAACTTAAGCTAAATGGCAAACGCAAGTATTGATGCCGCCCAAACAGTGTACTAAATGGGCATAAGTCTGCACTGGCGTTATCTAGTTTTACAGACTAAAACCCTGAAAATGCGTCTAATACTGAAGAATACTTTGCCCCATTAAAATTAGTAGCCATTTCATTTATTGTTGGCAATTGAAAATGTGCACGCTATATCGCCTTATTAAGCCGTCTCGGGTCTAAACACATACGCAATTGTCCATTTTTCTTAGCAACAATCACCAACGAATTCACCCACGGAGTTGGATGGCTCACCTTCCTAATGACTCCTAACCCAACTATTCTATTTAATTCTGCTTGCAGTTTATCGCGAACCCCTAATGGAACTTTACGGGTTGCACAAATGACCGGCATCACAGTTTTGTCTTTAACAATATGATATTCACCCAGCAAACAGCCCAAACCATTAAACAAATCTTGAAAGTCTGTTAGATTCATATTATGCACTCTTTTCAACAATCCTAAAATTAGACAAGCTTGCAACCCCAGCACACTCTGACAATCATTGACAGCAATTGCGAATTTTAATTTGTATGGCATACTCTTATACCACCATTTTAATTCGCAAATGCCCTTAATAGAAATAAAATTACGGCTATATTGCAGTCTAACACATTACTTACTACTTAAAATATTACTGTCGTAAACACTAATGTCTGCTCCCGTATCTAATTTGAAATTCTCGAACCCGTACTCTCCTTGTAGTGTTTCGTACCAATTCTGTGACGAGTTGTTTATCTCTGATACATTACACAAAAATGATATAAAAATGACACACAATCGTCTTCTTCGTTGCCTTTTTCTTCACTTAAACCTATGTCATACACCTTGAGCCTTTTTTTCAACTTGCACGTTCTAGCAAAATGTCCATGATTATCACATTGTACAGAAATAGCTGGACATAGATTAGGTTCATTGCAGTGACCTCCGCATCTGAGACAATCCGCAGCAACCCTGGCCACACCGCGTCCTTGTCGACGTCCTTTGCCACGCCACATGAAGCTCGCGCCGCGGCCGCTTGCGCCGCGTGCGCCCACTACGTCGACGATATATATGACATGTGACAGTAATATGACATTATCCTTTTCAGTCTCCTGGTCAAAAGAAAATGTTTCAAACACTTCTAACCCCTCGGGTCCGATTAAATTTATCAATAAGCTGGCCTGTACCCCAGCTTCTTCTTTTTGCACCCCTGATGCTTTTAAAAATTGCGACTTCCACCACCGCCGTGCGTCAGCCCGGCTGACGGAGTTGCCCTCCAGATATAATTCCGCTGGTGGTCGCACGTGTTCCATAGCGTATTAATGTCTTAAATTATTTAAACTAAATTAAATTTTCACCGCTGTCACCATGTTGTATACTCAAAAGACAGACCTGGATGACAATTGCTTTAATGTCATAAATTAAAAATAAATTAATAACATAACATAGACAATCCACAACAGATGTGACTTGAGAAAAAGTGACACGAACATGGTGTATTGAATAACTTGGTGTTTTTTTTAAATGATGACCAGTGATAACGTAGTATTTATGTCTACCGTTTAATTAGCAGCGCTTCATCGGTGCTCATATTTTAGTGCATCTTTCCAAGAATATGTTGCTACTGTTAACAGTCGATTGCAATCCGATACTCCGGCTCCAAGCTACAGGCTGAATTCGTGAGGCCATTCGCTGTGCCGAGGAATTTGGAAGCCGTTATTTGATGAGCTCACTGAGCCTTGAAGTGCCTGCCTTACCACGAGGAGACTCAAAAATACAGGACTCCTAATGCCGGACCCAAGGCACCCCTAGAGGATATCCCTAGAGGTGCGACGGGACCTCCGGGAATCGGTCCCGTGGCCCGCTCAGGTCAATTATTACAGTGTTTGGTACTTGTTACTAAAACAAACACTGGTACTTGGTATTAGAACAATGTATACCTACCTACTAATATATGATTTAATCTTTGTCTCTAACTAGTTGACCCGACAAAATAAGAAAAATGAGTATGCCCAACGAGGACCCACACTGGAAAATGTAGTTACCGCGTGTAAAAAAAAGAATCAATAATAATAATTGATTTAACAAGTATCTTGACTTGGCTCGCGAGGTTGTCGACATGTGGGATGTAGACTCAGCGATCATTGTGCCGATAGTCGTGTCAGCCAATGGCTTAAAAGCCACGAGTCTCGATCTCGACTAACACCTCAGGAGGCTTTCGTTAGGCGGCTGAGTCAAGGGCTTGATTCAGAAAGCTGTACAGCTTGGCAAAAAAGAGTCTGACGCAGTGACAGCTGAAACTAAAAATTAAACTGGACATTGAAGCCTTCCATGGTATTTGCGTAGCGTCCGAGGGACTGAACCACCCACTTGGGATTGGAATCATATCCCCAAAAATTACAAAAATCAAAAACTGTTGAATAGTAGTATTCCAGGTTGCCACAGGTGCGATACTGGCGACCTCATTTATTCCAGACTCTTTTTTGCCAAGCTGTACTTCTTCTACTTCGGCTTCCATTGTCAGGCAGTTCCTCTCTCCGGAGCCCTGACCGCCGGTAGCTTGGACCCTGTTCCCGATACCGGTAGGATACTATTTTTATATTTTTAAATGTTTTTTCTTATATTTTTTATTTAAATATTTAAAAATGTAAATGTTATGTGCAACAGTGAATAAACGAAATTGGTTTAATAATTTTATTTTAGTAGAGAAAAGTAGTATAAAAAGTATTACCTGAGTTAGCAAAATCATATTGTTGTGTATGTCGTTAATTTGTGGCAAATAAATACTTTTTCTTTCTTTCTTTCTATTCATCACGAAGTCACGTGCAGGGATTCTGAGATATTAGTGGGCATAATTATGCGATTTACGAGAAGACGTCATTACATCCGATGAGCCAGTTCAGAGACTATAATTATGAAAAGAAAGTAGTAAGATTACATAATATATCTGTCAACAAAACCCAGAAATTTCCAGCATACGAGGGGTTGAAGCATTTTCTTTATTCTGCCAGAAACATGTCTGCAGGAGTGTCGAAGACTGTATTCAATAAAGCAAATAAAGTTGAAGTCCCATAGAAATTTTAGGAATTTTTGCTGGCAGATTATCAAAATCTGCATATATATTACATAACACGTATAATAGTTTTTTGTTCAAAAGATTCTCGAAAGATAATTTCAAACATTATAGAATATTTCGCTAATGATACATTTCACAGTTGTCCGAGTCCATTTGTCCAGATGTATAGTTTTCAAAGAGATATGAACAGTACCATTACAATCATATACTACAGCGAAACCCTTAATTTTCGCTTTGATGGCAGACCGCAAGGAGCACAGTTATTACATCCTTTTAAGCTTAATAAAGTGGCAAATACCACGATGGGGACCCATCAAAGTACATTGTGACTACGAAAAAGGAGCAATTAATGCTTTTTTTAAAGTGTTTCCCAACAACACCATAAAAAGATGCTAATATCATTGGCATATTCCTTGACCTATCTAAAGCCTTCGACACTATTTCTGTCCCTATTTTACTCGGAAAGCTGGAATGTATTGGAATACGTGGCACAGCCTTCAAATTGCTCCAGAACTTTCTTTCCGAACGGACCCAGTTCAGCTCAGTTCAGTGTCAAAGTGGGCAAATACATCAGTAGCGAACAACTACTTGATTTCGGTGTACCCCAAGGAAGTCTGCTCAGCCCCCTCCTCATCCAAATCTACGTTAACGAGCTCTGTCTATTCACCCTTCTCTCTACTCACATTATAGCATACGCCGATGATGAATGAACGGCTAGGGAGGCCGCCGAAAGATCCTTAAGGCGGGTTATGTTCTGGCTGGGTAGTAACAGCTTAACTCTTAATGTCGCCAAAACTAATTTCATCACCTTTTGTTCCAAACCATCTGCGCTTCCATTACACCTTTCATTACTAATGAAAGCCCACGTTTGTGACGAACATGTCAATAACAACCTCTGTTCATGTCAGACAGTGACGAAAGTCCTGTCTGTTAAGTACCTCGGCCTATACCTTGATTCTTGTCTCAGCTGGAAAACCCACGTCGAATCCCTGCCTGCCCGCTCAAGAAAGCTCATTTACGTTTTCAAAAAGTTAAGAACATCTGCACACAAAGACATCCTGAAAATGGTATACACTGCCCTATGTGAATCAATACTAAGCTATTGTGTCGTTGCGTGCGACGGTGCAGCCAAAACATTTCTTATACAAGCGGAAAGAGCCCAGCGAGCAGTTATCAAGGTTCTCCTCAGCAAACCGTTTAGGTATCGCACTCGGCAATTATATGCTGAATTTAATGTGCTAATGGTCCGGTAAATATATATGCTTCGAATAATCTTAAAAACACATAGAATAACTCCTCCCAATAAAGATAAAAGCCCTACGATCAGAAGACGACCCAAAACCAGTATGTTCCAGAGTTTGTACTAATACGACCTTCGGCGTAACCGCTACTTAAGTGCACAAATTTACAAAAAACTCCACAAAAAACTGATAATACACAATTTGAACAAGTTCCAATGCAAATCCAAGGTAAAAGAATTTCTCCTTACCCTTAACTACGACGATACGGAAGAAATTCTTAAACCATAACGCGCAGGCAACTTAAGGCACACTCACATTCATTCTACATACACATAGCACACCCGACACAAAAAATATTCCCTTGCTCCTTAATTCAAATTTAGTTTTTTTTCTTTCCCCCTCCCAATCCCCAAATTGTACTAGACTAGTTTATTTTTACTTGATTCTTAGAGATCACATTACTTATTAATTTATTAAATTTTGTCAGTCAAATAATGGACGGATTGATGACCCCTGTAACACAGGTTCTCCTAGCATTGGGGTCATTGATCATGTATTCTGTACCCTTGTCTACCGTGCCCTAAATCGTCACCTGTAATTGTGTATTTTTGCAAAATAAATATTATTATTATTATCTCGTTTATTAATTTCTAAATACTGTAGGACCCCAAGGCACCAGTACGGCCTGCAGGGATCCTGGGACGTTCTTCTAAGGACCGGGGGATGTCACGTAGCTTGGCGACTCGCTGGCTTAGCGCGAGAGGACTATACGAAAGGGATACTGGCTACTGTCGAATAAGGCGAAATGCTGAGGGCGATTTAAATTATGCTATATTGGAATTCATCAGAATATTACAGCGGTTCCCATTTGCCAGGGTTAAACTTCTATCTCTCTGATATATAAACGTCATGCCTACACCTTCTTAATTCAAACGGCTCTCCAATAACTCTCGAACATTCCCATCGACCAATTAAGGCCGGTATATCCCGCTAATATTAGGCTGTGACTACAATCGTCACAATACATATAAATTATATTTTTAAATATTTCAATGAAAAAGTTAAAGAAACCTTTAAAAATATAAAAAATAGTATCCCACCGGTATCGGGAACAGGGTCCATGCTACTGGCGGTCAGGGCTCCAGAAAGAGGAACGGCCTGACAATGCGAGCCGTGTCCAGAAGTACTGCTTTCTGAATCAAGCCCTTGATCCAGCCGCCTAACGAGAGCCTCCTGAGGTGTTGGTCGAGGCTCGTGGCTATTAAGCCATTGGCTAACATGACTGTCGGTACAATGATCGCTGAGTCCACACCCCACATGTCGACAACCTCGCGAGCCATGTAAATATACTTCATTTGTTTATCTTTCCCGGCTTTCACGAGGTTCTCGTCATGTGGGACGGTAATGTCAACAATCATTGCACGCCTCTCGATTCGGTCCACCACCACTATATCAGGCTGATTGGCTTCAATAGTCCTGTCAGTGATGATGAACCGATCCCAGTACAATGTGATATGACCATTATTATTATTGCATTTATTTAATTATATATACAAAAAATTTTAACTTCTTAAATATTTAGGTACTTATAAAAACATAAATAAATACAAAAATATTTAAAAATATAAAAAGTAGTTGCCCAACGGTATCGGGAATAGGGTCCAAGCTACCGGTGGTCAGGGCTCCTGAGAAAGGAATCTCCTAACAATACGCGCCGTGTCCATGAGTACTGCTTTCTGGATCAAGCCCTTGATCCAACTGCCCAACGAGAGCCTCCTTAGATGTTGGTCGAGACTCTTGGCTAATACGCCATTGGCCGTCACAACTATCGGCACAATGACTACTGTATCCACTTCCCACATGTCGACAACCTCGCGAGCCAAATCAAAATATTTTGTTTGCTTTTCTTTTTCAGCTTTCACGAGGTTCTCGTTATGAGGGACAGCTATAACAACAATCATTTTTTTTTTTTTTTTAACATTGCCCCCACCCTAGGAATATTCCTGTATCGTGGGTGCGTTCACAAACATGTATATTCCACATACACAAGACACCCAGACCCGGAACAACTATCTGCAGGTCATACAAATATTTGTTCCGTGCGGGGATCGAACCCGCGACACGCAGCGCAGCAGCCGAACGCTTAACCACTGCGCCATCCGTGCCGTCGCGCCATTGTGCGACGCTCTAGACGATCTATCACCACAGTCAGGCTTATTGGCAACAATAGTCCTGTCAGAGATGTTAGACCGATCCCAATATAACGTGATATTGCCATTTTCGAGAACTGGGTCGGGCACATACTTATAGTACGGTACTACCGATTCCACAAGATTGTATTTAAGAGCAAGTTGCTGGTGGATAATCCTGGCTACAAGGTTGTGTCTATGCAAATAGTCTCCGTTGGCTAGACTAGAACAACCAGAAATAATGTGTCGTATTGATTCTCCGGGTCGGTGGCATGCCCGACAGATGTCAACCGTACCACGGGGTCTCATCTCGAACAAAGAAAATTTAGTTTAAACAAACAAACAATAGATGGCGTAATATGCATCGATTTCGTATTGAAGTTTAGGTAACATTAATATTTTGAAATAAAATATGGTTATAACTGTATTTTCTTATTTAATAAACTATCCTAAGCATAAAATTGTTGAATAATTGGCTCCTAATTAAACTTTAGATGTTTATTGGAACGATTCGTTAGGCATTTATATTTCTTATACCAATAGATGGCGCTGTTTGAAGTTTTAGAATTTATCCATTCGCCTCTTTAAAATTTGT
This sequence comes from Polia nebulosa, assembly GCA_951329385.1. Taxonomy (NCBI): domain Eukaryota; kingdom Metazoa; phylum Arthropoda; class Insecta; order Lepidoptera; family Noctuidae; genus Polia; species Polia nebulosa. Next base: position 31,131,465 of record OX589587.1, on the reverse strand, counting down.
ATAGTGAAAAATTTTGAAACAGTAAAACTGTTATGAAGTGCCAAAAATACTATATAGTAATTCCTCAATGTGTGAGAAAATATTGATAAGACTATGTCAATTCATTCAACTTGCAAGCCGTCGCTGCTAACACCATCTAGCGAGGTGTAGAGGACGGGCCCGAACCAAGAACAAAAGTTGCCATAGCAAGTCGTAAACACGTAGTTACGGCGGTACCGTTTCTTTGTATGGGATGAGGCATCTGTACACTAGTATTATATTATCTGTGACCGTACCGTCCTTCACAATATATTTCCGGTAGTTATTCGTCATCATAACTTCATCCGTAATCGCACAGACAAAACCTTCGGTTTCCCCGAAGAGGTCACCAAAGCGCAGCCAGGATACGGACGCTAAAAGATCTACATCGGGTCCATGTAGGACCTGGTAAAAGCGCCCGTGAAGCTCCTTGCTCTGCCATACTTCCCTGCGGTCATTAGTATCCAGTACTTTAAGTTTGAGACAGTTCTCGTTTGCCAAGGAAAGCGGGGTGAGGCCCTTGTCCACAGCCACCACATCTCGATGCATACCCACGTCGTTTTCTAGGAAATATTCCCTAAGGCTGCATACCTCGCGATTGTGTAGGGTCTTAGCATTTAAGAAGCCACGACCTCCACACTTCCGCGGGATATACAGCCTCATCACCGATGATCGTGGGTGATGCATCCGATTTGCGGTCAGCAGTGTGTGGACCCGTTTATCCAGGGCGTCAAGTTCCGTCTGAGTCCATTTGAGCATGCCGAAAGAGTACATCAATACTGGCATGACCCAGCTGTTGAAGGCGCGCACCTTGTTCCCGCCTGATAAAAGACTAGTCAGTACTTTAATTTGATTTTGTTTTTGATTTAATTGTGATTTAATTTTGATTGTATTTGTTTTTATTAGTGTCTTCCAATTTATGTACTATTATTGTCTGAAATAAATGTTTTGAATTGAATTGAGTACTTTATTCAGGCGGCCAAAGAAGCGCTCCCTCAACGATTGTTTCACGTCAGCAGCACTAATGCCTAACGCTTCCGAAATGCCTAAATACTATACAAATAATAATACTACTGTAGGTTTCGGTTGAGCAGAGGGATCTAAGGTGTATAGAATTCGAAAGTTGAGTTCCCACGGATTCCATAATCTCTCCTCGCTTTACATACATGACTGCACTTTTGTCCACACCAAATTCCATTCTGATGGCGCTACTGAAGGTTGCTGTTACCTTCAGTAGCTTCATCAGTTTCAAGTTGTTGTGGGCAAAGAGTTTCAGATCATCCATGTAAAGGAGTTGTGATATGACCTGACCACCTCTTCTCAACCGGTAGCCTTGGCCCGAACCCTCCAGTAGTGTACTGAGAGGGTTGAGGGCTAGACAAAACCACAGTGGACTCAAACTGTCGCTCTTGAATATGCCACGCTCTATCCTTATCGACTCGCTGTTCCCCTGGATCTGTTGACATCCTGGATAGTGAAAGACCGTCCTCCACTGCCCCATACACGACATCAGGAAGGTGCGCAAAGTTGCATCAAGTTTATACAGCTCCAGCACCCTCATGAGCCATGTATGTGGCACTGAATCGTAATGGTTTTCTTGTAATCTATCCAACATGGTCTTCGGGGACGTCGAACCTGTTGGCTAATGGCAACATCTATTTTCTTAAATAACTTCAAAATTATGAAAAAAAATATAGTCGAGACCCTCACAATGAGCCCTTTCATTTGATATGTCGCACGACACAGTTTGAAAAACTTTGATTTTTAATTTTCCAATTTTCACCCCAAAAGAGACCCCCATATTCCAAATTTATTTATTTAGGTTACACGTCCGTGTTTGGGTCACAGATATTCATGTGTGTACCAAATTTCAACTCTATCGGTCAAGCAGATTCGGATCATGTTAGCTGTGACAGACGGACAGACAGACAGACGAGTGATCCGTTTTTCATTCGAACTTTCGGAACCCTAAAAATATTTTTATAGAGGGCCTAGAGCCATTAACATAAAATGTCGTCTCGCCACGTCACACCACCAACTTCTAAACTGACAAATAAGTAAGTACCATACACCCCTAAAAATATTCACACAACTTACACACACTTTTAAAAATCATATATTGGAGCTAAAATTATTTTCTACTTGACTGTACCTGCGCGGAGTTGCACTTGCAGCTAACTTCACACAAGCCATAAGGTTTGAGGATCACGTTAGCAACAAACGTGAGTGTAGTACGTCTATTACATTAAATACAGACAATGATATAATAAAAGAAGGCAAACACTCGTGTACTTATTCCAAACTTTAAGCGGAATAGAAACGAGATACTTTTAGATGAATGTATTTGGAGCCAATACAAATAATATTAGAATTTATTTTTTGAAAAAAGTGATTCTGATTCATCAAAATCATCAGATTACTCATTACCATCATTTAATACCAAAAAAAAAAAAAATATATATATACGGTTGAATTGAGAACCTCCTCCTTTTTTTTCGTCGGTTAAAAAAGGATACATTATACAGACATCGCGAAAAATACTTTGTGTGGATAGAAGCAAAAGCAACAAGATCTAAGATATTAAAATACCTGAATGTCTAGTTAAAGACTTCTTTTTATATGATGATGGTCGTGCAGACAAAATAGTTTTCTTTGGCAGTCAAGCAGCAAGAGATTTAATTAAAAATAAAGCCATATATTATGGGGACGGTACATTCAAACCGTTGTACCAGCTTTTCTTGTTACATGTTGACGTAAGCAAGGGTAGCAATTGTGTTAACTTTGTACCAGTACTGTTTATTCTTTTAACAAATAAGTCTCAGGAAACGTATACAAGAATGTTTAGAATTTTGAAAGAGCAATAATTGTCTGTTAATATTAAAGAGTTCAAGTGCGATTATGAATCAGCTATTGCACAAGCATTAAAATGTATCTATCCGGATGTTATTGTCAAAGGCTTTTTTTTTCTTCTTTTTTTTGTGGGGTGGGCAATCAAAACGCTTTTATCATTTTCTGCATGCGATGTGGAAAAATCTAAAGAATTGAAATTTTCATCTACTGTAAATAGTCGGAAATTGACACAGCTGTGTACGCAATTAGCACTTTTGACAAACATATTAATACCTGAGGGCTTTTTTTCAATAAATGAAATTGCTACAGATGATGAAGAATGTAAAGCCTTTTTTCAATTATTTCACAAATTATTGGATGACGAAAATTTCGACTGAACAGTTATCTTGTTACGGAGAAAAATTTAGGACTACTAACGCTATAGAAGGTTGGCACCGGTGAATTAATGCCAAAAACCAAAAAAAAACATAATTTTTTTTGTTTCTACAGTTATTAAAAAAAGAATCGGAAATCAGTGATACCAAAATCAATAGAAGTTCCTATCACTATGAGGAAACAAAACGTCGGCCAAAGCAAATTTTGATCGATAAGCAGATGCAAAATATATTATCGGACTGCGTTAACGAAAAAAATTCAGTCATGACATGCTTAGAACACCTGCGGTCGTTAAAATTATCTCAATATTTGTTTTCTCCCCGTAATCAAAAGTTCCAAATTGAATATTTGGTTTAGTAGTACTTAGAACCAATTCTCAATACAAAAGATTGTTACACAGGCCTTATTCTATAGTCGTGCCTTTGTATATTTAGTTTTTAGACTTTCCTTGAATAAACACTTTTTAAATTTAATACCTATGTTCCATAGTTCATAATCTTATTTTTTTACGACTGTACTCTGTCCAGTCGCTAATCTGTCCAGTTACTCCAGAGCGGTTTTTTCCGACTAACATAATATAAGACAACGAATTTAAATTATCATCATATTATTATCTAAATCCTTTATCAAAATAACTAAAATAAAATTTATATGTAATGTTATGTTATTGATTTTTACGTGTTATTTTCGGTGTATTTTTTTAAACGATGATCAAAATTATACGTTCTTACGTGACAAAAAAGTGTTTATTCCTTTTATTACGTTACAAAATGGCGCCTGAAATAAAAAAGTAAGTAAGTAATTATATTTGATTTGCTATTATTTTACAAAAATAAAATTTCGTTATTGTGTGTGATGCTCTTTCGAGCAAGTATAATTTTAACTGGTTACAGGACCTGGATATTGCTGATCTTTTAATTGGATTATACGACGTTAACCACTCTCTAACTGGTCCAATATTTGGACGTTGGTTGGTGCAGCCTCTTTTTCCTTAATTGGGATACTTATACGTGTAATGTTTTGTACTTTTTTGAAGAATAAATTATTATTACTATTATATATAATGTATTTCAAACTTTGTAAGAGAATGAGTACCACCTATTTCAATATTAATGACCTTTTATTTCTTCCCAACAAATACAAGCTTAACCCGAGTTTTATTTCGCCCCTATAGCTAGCTAGCTACCTATTCCCGTAGTGCTTGGTCGAACGTGTGAATGTGAAGGCGAAAAGTTCAATGGTAAGCTTGGTGTTATAGGCTGTTTGCTAGTAGTCTATTTATTATTGATTCCGAGCCCAGTAATTTTTTCCTCGTTTTACTCGCCGTTCTCTTTCCTTATCGTTTATGCTATTCGATGTCTATCATTTTCAACTTGGTCTAGCAGACTTGTAAATTGGGTGATTCATGTTCATCACGTGCTACTGGCTAGACTTTTATGCACAATTTTTTTAGCTGAAAGTCGGGTCCATCATGCGTCGAATTTGTCTTCCCTTATCGAGGTTTATGTGAAAGTTGCTGACTATCTATCTACGGCTTTGCTTCGAAATGCTAGAATGTATAATGCGAATAGCCAGGAGGTCACTTTTAACATTTTTGACACTGTTAGGAGACGTTTCTTTTTAGATATTCAGGCGCTGAGTATTGTTCTGGAAAAATACCTCATCGTTTCATAAAATGCCGTGTTATTGGGATCGTTTCTAGGTAAATATCGTCCTGCAAGACGGTGAGTTGTTCATTCTAGAACATACTAGCACTTCGTCCGCGACTTCATTTTAGTTCGCTGCTACTAAACGAGCTAGTTCGCTCTTCTAATTCGTCATCTTCCAGCCAGCTCGAATCAGAGGAAGGCAGATCGTTCGCTCGTTTTGATACTGCTCCTTAGTTTAGTTAGTGAATAAAAGGTTTCATTTTTTTATAGATTTTTTTTAAGTTTTAGAATAATCAAAAATTACATAAACATATTATTCTGTTCCTTGACAGATTAACACATTACAAAAGCAAAACAAGTTCAAATCAACTTATAATAATCAATATTTTAATATTTTTTTACAAATAATCAACAATTATTCTTCTATTAGGTACATGTTAGTTCCACATGGCACAAACAATATACTTACTTTTGCCACGTTAAAACCTTTCGTTCGAACAATGTTGCCATAGAGTATGTAGTTTCACCCACTAACTGACCTAGTTCAGTAGTTCGGTCTGTCAGTCTGACAGACCGAACAACTGTAGTACTATTCCGTAAAATCACACCGTGAAAACCTAGGTGAAGTGGGCTGTCAATCCATACAATCAAGGTGGAATGACAGCCGGTCGATTCTGTTAATAGCTCACTGTGAAAACTTAGGAGGAGTGAGCGTGAAGTGAACTGTCATTCCACTTTCATTGTATGGTTTGACAGCCCACTTCACGTTCACCTCACCTAAGTTTTCACGGTGAGATATTACAGAATAGCACTACTGTAGTGCTATTCTGTAAGATCTCACCGTGAAAACAGTTCACTTCACGCTCACTCCACCTAAGTTTTCACGGTGAGCTGTTAAGAGAATCGACCGGCAGAACGAGACCCGGATGTGCAGTGAGTGAGTTGACTAACGATTTTAGTTCGGTTGACGCCACCCTTGCTCATTCGGTCACGAACTAACGAACTATGGAGCGAGCAGCGAGCCTTCTACTTCGCAGCTAACTTAAAAGTTTAATTTAATTGCAATTTCTTTCATAATTCAATATGTATTTTGTAATATTGCAATATACATTAGTGTTTCAGAAAATAATACAGCCAAAAATGTAACAACTTGGCCTGCCATATATTTCGTTAGTAAATATTGGCACGCAAAGGAAAAAGTTTCACATCTCTGATCTAACATTTACATTATTTGAATTATCGAATGGTACGGTTAAGAACTATGAGGACAAAGTACCGAATTCTTAATAAATAAAATAAAATAATCTTTACTTCGGATAAGCAACATCCATAAGGGTTAGCAAACAAAAAGAAAGATAACCTATACCTATGTCAGTAAACTTATTATCTATTTGGAAACAAGGCTGTTGTTCGAAATACATCTTCGAACAACATCACCTAATAAAGGAGACTCGTACCGCCCCGCTATGGTCTTCAGGATGGAGTTAGAGCTCCCCCGCACTCTGCAGAGCAAAGAGGCAGATTTCTGTCTGACGATGGCATGGAAGCCATCAACGCGTGCTTGTGCAAACATACCTGATGCACTGCAGAAACGGGGCAGCCCATCAACATCCTGAACCCGTAATTATATTGGACCCGTAGGGCGCTGATAGCCTTCTGAGTATAGTTGGTCCACAGGCTGCACGTGTAAAACACTTGGTACGTGTACAACAAGCTTTGAAAAGCGTTTTTTAACTGCCCTACTACAGCGCGCAAACCTACGAGCCAACAGGTTACATCGGACTGCCAGCGCCCTACGTTCCCTCTCATTTTCCATTTGGTCACTAAGGTCATCAGTCACGTAACGCCCCAGGTATTTGAACTGAAAGACCGATTTAAGTTCATTACCATTTAATTTTATTGCGGGGGGCACGGACTCAGGGCATTTACCACCGTCCGCCTTAAAGACCAGGAACTCGCTTTTTGTCACATTGTACATTAAGCCATACGCCTGAGCATAAGACTCACAACATGTAAGTAGCTCTCTGAGCGCCCTGACCGTTGGGCTCAGCAGCACCATGTCGTCAGCGTAACTGATGTTATTGACACTGACGTCATCAATACGACAGCCGATTTTCTTACTGCTGAACTCAAAGATCAGATCGTTGATGTAGAGATTAAAGAGCTCTGGTGACGCTATCCCTCCCTGTCTCACCCAACACTTGAGACCATATGGCACAGAGAGCTTATCGGCCCATCTGACACTATTTATCTGGTTATAGTACCAAAACAGAAGGATACGCAACAGCTCAGACTGCACATTTCTCTTCCGTAGTTTCTCCCACATAATATCGTACGAAACCAGGTTAAAAGCACGGGAGAGAAAAAAACAAGCGTATACAGGTGTTCGACATTTCTTATAATATTGCACCGTGTGCTTGAGACCAAGAATCGCGCTTTCGGTGCTTAGGTCACTACGAAACCCAAACTGCGCATCGTGTCCAGCTGGCTGTCCAGTACCTTTCCAATAATCGTAGCCAGAGAGATGGGTCGATAGTTACACTTATCAGTCACGTCGCCAGTTTTGTTTTTTATAATAGGCACGATAACAGTTCGCAAAAGATCGTGGGGTAGATAAGAGTGACACATACACAGTGAATAAAACATGGCCAGTAGGTACTCTGGATATGTGAGGACCGGCATGCTGCAAGTACTCAATGGTCAGCTCGTCGTAACCTGGGGACTTTCCTCTAGTCATTTTTTTAATCGTATTGGACACTTGTTTGGAGAAAAAACGAACAAGATCACTATCACCACAGCATCCGTCATCGAGCACTCGCAGCGGTGAGCCTAGCGGTAAGTACACTTCAAAATGGTCAACAAATATATTGGCAAGGCTGTCCGGCTGATCAGCACCCCCAATACTCACTGGAAGGCCAGGCTTAACATCCAAATTTTTTGTCGCCTTCCAGAACTTCTGAAAGTTCTTATTCTTACGGTGAGAAGCTATAATATCCAGCAGGATTTGTTCTTGATGCCTTTGGCACCACTATAATTTGCTTTTAAATAGCTTACGCGTAAGACACATGTCGTCATAAATATCACCCGAAGTCGGTTTATTATGTCATAACCACAGCCGATATTTAAACCTGGCCCTTGCGTGGGCATCTCGTACGTGCTTATTCCACCCAACAACACGGCCACCATGTCTGTTTGACCGGGTTTCCCCTTGCCTCTGAATAGCGGCTACAGACAAAATACATACAATGTTGGCATACATGTCGTCAGAATCTGCCTATGCGCAATATTATCACAATGTTTATTGCTGCACAGACCAAATTCCCGAGGGTAATCGATTAAACCTTAATTTACTATCACAAATACCATAGTAGTCCTGAATTTGATCACTCTCCCTTTCCCCCCAAACTACTTTGTAGCTAGATTTCTATGTAGCTTCAATCTTTGGTTTAATTTTGTCTAACCTACATTCAACCAATAAGGGAAAGTGATCAGATCAAAACACATCATGAACCACACCAACATCTGCAACCGTCAACCAAGCCGATTGTGAGACAACACGGTGTTCAAGCCGTCGCCTACTACCATGTGCGTCACTGATAAAGGTATAACTGTCCGACCTTAAACCTAATATTCCACAGATCCACTTTTGTTCGTTACAGAAATCTAAAAGTTCATAGCAAAATAAATCACCAGGGTGGGCGTTGAAATCACCGAGTATATAAACAGTTTCAATGCTAGCCATTTCTATAATTGCACTCATCTCACTCAAACAATCAGTCAATTCCGCCACGTTCTCACTTCAGTCAGTCGGCATGTATACGCTGAATACAAGTATGGACCTATCTCTGAGCGACACTTTAACAGCCGTCAAACGCGCACTAATACAAGAATTACCGATACCGATTCAAACACACGCTTACGCCACAGGGTGCCACAGGATCGCGACACCACCATATGGCCGCCCTCTAAGAACTTCAGCTGATGAATAAACGGCTGACTTTCCTGTATATTCAAAATCATCATGAATTTGGCCAAGGTAGGGTACACCATGAGGAAGCAGCCACGTCTCCTGGAGGGCAACTATGTCGGCTGACTGGCACAAAAGTTTAACTGCGTTCGCAGATCGTTTCACCGATTTGCAATTAAAACTTACAAATCGACTTGTTTCACATTTACCCATAATAGTGTCACAATGTTTGCTTCAATAGTCTTTGACTTATAAGTCTCATTTACAAAACGGCGAAAAGTAATACCGTCGGGCCAGACCTTATTATCAAGAAACAACTCCAGTTTTGATTTAGGGACATACAACTTAAAGGAGTTATATCGCTTTTCCGTTTTTCTATTAATTTTAAACAGAGTTACATGTTCCTGAGTGTTGTCTTTTACGTAAACAATAATATCGCTCTCATTTGTTTGTTTATACACATTCGAAATAAACAGTAGTACTCTTATGATAGCTGCCTTAAACTTTCCATCGGGACCGACGTCAAATTTACCCATCTTACCACTTGAAGTTAGCTTCTTTTGCTTCTTCTTAGTCACAATTAAGCTTCCAATTTTCCCCTACTATCTGGTTACACTTGTTTCCCGCCTTAAGTGCATCCGCCATCCGCCATTAATATTATTATTTTTCCAGTAACATGTGACTCACGCCAGTATTCAAACGAAATGAGAGAACCACCTCTAAAAACAACTACCTACCGGTCCTGATCGTGAATTTGTAAATTTTGTAAATATTTTGTGTGCGTGCGGTGTATTTTTGTGCCAGTGTGATTGTTTGAAAGTGGGAAAGGAAGATATCGATGTGGCCGAAGATACCAATCAGTATAGTTAAGCAGCTACGCATACCTATACAACTAAGCGAATCGGTGACGACACGAGGCCACACAAGTCACGCATTTATGCGTAGCGTAGCAGTGTGACGCTGTGGATAATCACGCCTATATGCTAAATCTTAAAATCTGGTCGTTTAATTACTTTTTATTAAATATTTTCAGTGTTACGGGCGGCTTTGTAAACGATCGACTTCTTGATTTCTATTTACGAAGTATGACGACGACCGACGACAAAAGAAATCACCATTAAATTAAAACATGTTTTCCGTACACGCTTTTTGACAAGAACAACATGGATATTTATGCGTGCTGTAAAATAGTTGATACTAGCAATACCCATTTCAATTAATTGAAACTGAATTTGTTAATAAAATACTGTTAAAATAAGCAAAACAACAAATATTTTTAATAAACAATGGTTACTTCAGACTGTCGATCAGTGCACCAGTTTTTTTCACTCATACTACCATATTCCAACAGTTTCTCAATCCAGGTTACATGACTATAAAGCATTGAGTTTGTTAATCTTTTGAACCTTTCTATTGACAATAATTCCATTAGTAGCAGCCGATTGACGAAACCGAAAGACCCAGTGTTGGGACACCTCCAACAAGGTGGACCGATGACCGGGTGAGAGTCGTGGGTATCCGATGGATGCGAGAGGCACAGGACCGGTCTTTGTAGCGATACTTCGGGAAGGACTATGTCCAGCAGTGGACGTTTTTCGGCTGAAATGATGATGATAGACAAAATATTCCCATCCTCATTACCTGGTGAATCAAAAGCAACCTTGTAGAATACTCTTTGTCTGTCATGTTATTTATTAAGAATATAGGTAAGTACTGTAGGGCCCCAAGGCACCAGTACGGCCTGCAGGGATCCTGGGACGTTCTTTGAAGCTCGGGAACTCGCTTGCTTACTGCGAGAGTACTGCACGAAAGGATAACTTGCTACGGGCGGATAAGGACAAGAGCTGTGGGTGATTTAAATAATATTATATTGGTTTTTGTCAGAAATAACATAAGTGCCCACTTCGGCCGGGCCAGCCTAACTCTGTCAAACCAATGTCATGCCTACACCTTCTAAATTCAAACGGCTCTCCAATAACTCTCCAACCAACTTACCAGCCAGTTGAAGGCCGGTACAGACCCGCTAAGATTAGGCTGTGACTTCAATGGTCAAAGTACCTCGAGCCAGAAACTTACTAGGTTTATTTTCAACTTTCAAGTTCATTGATAGAAGATAAAAGCTTCTTTTAAAAATATTTTTTTACCTTTATTTTATCTCCTATAACAACACACAATAACACAACAAAACAAAACAAATCACAATCAGCCATGTTTATTTTCTTTTTCTTGATAGGTAGCTACGAAAACGAAACGGTGCGAACTCGCAAAGTAGGACGTGCTTACGCTCAAGCAAAATCAAGTTCTAATTCATCCATAATACGTTTCATTTTGTCATGGCCCGTTCCATTCAGAGCCATCTCTGAGTGTGATCATCATTCTCCTGCCCTTATCCCAATTTATTTGGGGTCGGCGCAACATGTCTTTTTCGTCCATACTCCTCTATTAGTCGTTATCTCTGTAGTCACCCCCTTTTTACCCATTTCCTCTTTCACACAGTCCAACCATCGTTTCTTTTCGGCGTCGAGGGTACGATGAAGTGCCTGGGACTCGTCCTCGACAGCCGGTGGAACTTCGTCGAGCACTTTCGACGTTTGGCTTCCAGATTGGACAGGGCCAGGGCCGCCTTGAAGCGGCTCCTACCCAATCTGAAGGGGCCAAACACCTCCTGCCGGAGGCTCTACGCGGGGATCGTGCGGTCCATGGCCCTCTACGGGGCACCGATGTGGGCGCGTTCATTGAGGCAGCGATCAACTCGCCAGATCAACGCGTCCCAGAGGGTCATGGCGATCCGCATCATCCGGGGATACCACACGGTCTCCCGTGAGGCTGCGAGCCTCCTTGCCAGACTGTAACCGTGGGATCTGGAGGCAAAAATCCTCGCGCACCTGTATGAGTGGCGCGAGGAGGCAAAACGCCGGGGCAAAACGCCGCCGCGACAACTCGCGGCTCGGCGAACAGAGCTCCGGCAGGATCTTATGGTGACATGGAGAGAGCGACTGTCGCAACCCAGCGCTGTGCACGCCACCATCGCGGCGGTAGTGCCCCTCTTTGAGGAGTGGCTGGAGAGGCGCCACGGCGCCCTCACCTTCCGCCTGACGCAGGTCCGGACATGGCTGTTTCGGGAGGTACCTGTGTCGGATCAAGGCGGAGGTGACCCCTAGGTGTTTCCACTGCAAGTATCGCCCAGAGGACACGGTGGAGCGGTGGAGGTTTGCCCCGCTTGGGTAGAGCACCGCCGTGTCCTCGTGGATACGATAGGCGGCAGCGACCTCTCGCGCCGTGCCCTGGTTCAGGCCATGGTACGGAGCGAGAGGGAGTGGGGAGCCGTCTCCTCCTTCTGCGAAGCAGTAATGCTAGCGAAGAGGGAGGCGGCACACGTTACGGAGACTCAACAACGGCAGAGACGCCCTAGCGCCCTCAGCCGCAGCCGCCGCAGGAGACACCAGGGGCTGCGAGACGATCTCCAGCCACCGTAGACCCGGGCCTGCGGACGGCGAGTAGTGGGTAACTCGCCGTCCGATCAGCACCAGGCCCGAGAGTCGACAGCGCGTAGTGTTCCACGCGCGCCTCAAAGAGTTGTCAGCAAAGGACGGGGCCTGCCACGGCCAATGCCTGCCCGGGGATTGAGGATAAATTTGAAAGAGTTACCTCGCCCCTGGGCATGTAGGGCAGGGAGGAACAGGGGTGGGTTTTAGTCAGTAAGAGACTGACACGCCCTTCCGCTCCACCCTAGAGCGGAAAAAGTCATAAGATAATTTCCCACCCCCCAAAAAAAAAAAAAACCATCGTTTCTTTGGCCTTCCCCTACTCTTATAGCCATCCACATCCATACACAAGACTTTCCTCACGACATTTTCTTCATTCCTCCGCATCATATGCCCTTACCATGACAACCGATTTCCACACAACTTTTCAGTCAGCGGTGCCACTTTCAGACTTCCTCTTATATATTCATTCCTAATTCTATCCATGCGCGTAACACCACACATCGCTCTTAGCATTCTCATCTCAGCCGCATGCAATTGCTTTTCATTCATTCCTTTTGTGGCCCAACATTCTGAACCTTATAAGACAGCAGGCCTGACCATTGTTTTATAAATCTTCTCCTTAAGTTTAAGGGGAATGCGGGAGTCGTAGATAACCTGCCGCCATTTCATCCATCCAGTGTTAATTCTGTGCTTAACAGTCCGATCTATTTCGCCATCAAAGCGATAACGAAACGAGTGAACCGAGATACCGAAAATCGGAGCAGACTGGGAGAAGCGCGCCATCCAGCACTATAGCTTCAGAACTGGAGAGACCGCCGAAATCGCAGAACATGCATTCAGTTTTGGTTCTGCTGATTTTTCAAGCCAACTTTCTCCAGCTTCTGTTGCCATTTCTCCAATCTGCTCTGGATCTCAGGTCCATCTTCACCGACCAGAACAATGTCGTCGGCAAACAGCATGCACCAGGGTGCCTGCTCCTGTATTTCCGACGTAAGAGCGTCCATAATCAACAGGAAGAGGTAAGGACTTAAAGTCGACCCTTAATGTAGGCCTAGAGCCACACTGAACTCATCGGTGTTGCCAGCAGCCGACCGGACGTAGCTACTAGATTGACTGTACATAGCACGAATCAACTCAACATACTTAAAAGGCAAACCTTTCTCTTTCAAGGCCCACCACAACACATCCCGAGGTACCCTATCATACGCTTTCTCAAGATCGATGAACACCATGTGCAAGTTCTTGTGCACACGTCTGTACTTCTCGCACAATTTACGGAGAGCGAAGGTGCCGTCCACTGTCCCTCGACCTGGCATAAACCCAAACTGGTTCGGGGTAATCTCACTCTCCTCTCGCAATCTTTTCTCTATCACTTTCTCCCATACTTTCATAGTATGTGACATGAGTTTTATCTCTCGATAGTTGTTGCAGTCCTGTACATCCCCTTTATTCTTGAAGATGGGCACTAGCGAACTATTGCACCATTCTTGTGGGATCACTTCTTCATACAACTTATTGAAGAATAAAGTCAGCCACATACATACAGACGCCAGCAAAAGTCGATAAGAATTCTCACAACGTATTAGTTTGACGTTTAGTTTGACTTACGACCTTCTATTTTCAAGTTTTCGCCAACAAATGATTGAAATTCACAATTTCATCAACTTAGCATAAGTCAAGATGGCCCAGTGCTCGTATAGAGCACACAGATTGAAGCGCAAATCAGTGTGCCGCAAGTTCAAATCCCACGCAATTGTTGACTTTTTTAAAGTTTCTAGGGTGGTCATGCTCTGGAGTAAACTTAAGACGTGTACACACGGACAAAAACATTGTTGTAGGTTCGAAAATGTGTCAAATCATCTGAGTATTTTCACTAAACGATATTTTTCAGATAGTTTCATATAAAAAAATGGTTTATGTTTTAAAGTACCGTTTATTTTTAAAATGTTAAATGCTTATTTGTGATAAACTCACAAATAAGCATTTAACATTTTAATTTTAGATTTTATGCACAGATTACATAAAATCTGCTGTAACTTAATGATTAATGACTAAAGTAGGAAAACTCAAAACGGTGAAGGAAAACATGGTGAGGAAACCTGCATATTATCCTAGAACTAAAAATTCAATGACATATGACATCCTTGGTGGATGTTTTAATCCACAACGCAGGCCCGCATTGGGCCTGCGTTGTGGATTACGGCCCATACTCTTTCACAGAGAGGATGCCTGTGCCCCAGCAGTGAGGACATTAAAAGGCTGATGATAATTAATTATGTGTTTTAATGTTATCAAAATTAATTGAACATCCACGAGTACATATCCAGTACTTATTTCTATCCTTCGTTTAGTGTACACGAACCTTTACAACGTTTGCCTTACCAGGGGCCACAGGATAGTAGGTACTAGATCTAGGCGGTGTCTCTTTAACGTATGTTGTGTGTGTTACAACGCTTGCGCCGCAGCGCGCGCGCTTCTCACACAACCGTAGTGTCGGCGAACGTCAAAGAAAAATTACCGAATTGTACAAAAATTCAAAATAAATTAGGTAATGTTCCAATTCAGTTTTCATCTAGCTCTTGCCAAATTCGGTCGATTGATTTGTGCAACAACTTTCTTTCGGTTTCGTGTGTGAGGATGACCTTCAGCAATAGAGAGTTGTTGATGGCAGACCCGTGGAACAACGTCGGGTACTTCCTATCTTGGAATGTTTTCGTAAAATGAGCGTCTGCAACACACCGGCTCGTTTTTACGGAGACCGCCGTGAAGTGAAGACCGGCCGAGTGCACGTGATGCTAGAGTCAAAGAAGCCACCTTGGAGCATGTTGCAGAGAACCCCAGGAAAAGCAAGCGCAGCGTAGGTGGTGGTTAGGTGTTCCACACATGCTAGTGTGCCATGTGCTCGACGAAGACGTACCATTTCAGGCCCACACAGGAGTTGATTGCCGCGCATTTTCAACTGTCAGTTTTTGTGAAAGGTACCGCTACCGGGATGAGATGTCCGCTTTCCCGAATTTGGGGCACGTGTTATGGACGGACGAGCATTATGTGAACTTTTTGGTGATGTTACAATCATTTACAGAAAACTCGAAGTGTAAAACTGGTGTTAATTTTTACTATATGAATAAATTGCGATTTGCGTGATGTGAAAATACTTATTCGTCCTTCGTCAGCTCATCAGCTGTAACACAATTTACTTACAGTGTCCAACGTTACTACGCACGAGCGCTGGTCGCACGGCGCATACCAGGAGCGCAGCAGTTTAAAGGAGGTACGTAAAAAAGGTTCTTGCACCGTTAGTGCTGTTACATATTTGTTTTGATAGTGAAATTATCGATATGATTGATGAAACAAAATAACATAAAAAAATCGGAAGTCTATTCTGATTTTTGCTCTTGTTTTTGTACTTCATATTATGTAACACCCGCATACAATACACGCGCCAGTCCGACCGTACCTGGTTAGTGAAAACCATAGTTCTTCACCGCTTCAAACACTGTCATAGGCCTTCTCCAAATCAATGTAAGCACGAGAGACTTTTTTGTGCTTTGTCAGATGATTTTCGACAATTTGTTTAGCAAATACGCGAGTTTGTGTAAAGAATTATGTGTGAGCTTTAGGTCGTGTGTGAGTGTCAGCCCTGCCAACACTGCCTCGTTAGCATTCGTAAATACGTGGGTACTAAAAAACACTAAATTCTAAATTATTATTACGGATTTATTAAATTTAAAATCTTACTACTTGTATAATACAGAGAATACTTATGCCTATTAATCGATGATGTTATATAAATAGTAAAAAGCAGCGCTTTCTCTTTAAGTCGTCCAGCCCCCTTAGCCAAAATACATTTCTGTTAACGTTGCGTCGCAAGATTACTAGGCGTGAGTCACGTGACAGTTCTCTCCGCAGGTAATGTCCTTGCCATATATTTTGCACAAAGCGTTAGCGTTAACGTTAACAGAAATGTATTTTGTCTAAAGGCTCAGATAATTAAAAATGTATACAGATAAATTCATCACTCATTATAATAACTATGGCAAGTAGTATAATAAAATTGATAAAAAAGTATAAATAAATGATTAACATCAATGTGTACTGCTATATTTGAAATAAGAATTCGAGATAAATACCAAATTTTGAAACAATAAACTGAACATGATATGATATGACATACAAGACAAAGTTCAAATTTAATTGCACCCCTTATTTTTTACGACCTTTTTAAAACAAATGATCACATAGAAATCAATTAAAAATACATAAAGCTAAAGTCGACATTTGAACTGGTGACGATCAGTTTTAATTGTCTCTAATTATTAATTCAAGCATAGGTCATAATATTACAGAAACGAGCACCGCCTGACATTACTTATATTGTGATGAACATGTGTGGGGTTGAGTAGTATTAGTATGTACTTAAGTAGTGTTAGTCTTGAGTGAGGTTCTGTAACACGGGCCTAAGTAAAATATAATTTAATAGCTATCTACCACGGTTTATACAACTTGTACATAACATCATTGGTATGCAATGAAAATATTATACAATTACTAAGCAATATAGTAAACTTTAGTGACTATTATTATGGCTCATATTTTCGACTGTAAAAGTCAGTGTTTGCACTTCGGGAGGAGCCTCTGCGGGAGGTGCAGGAAAGTGACCATGAGCCCTTCTGTGATTCTGTAGAGCAGTACCCTGAAACAAACAAATTATAAGCTGACAATTATAGTTAATAGGCTACACGAAAACCCGTCCACACTAAGATGATTGATCTCACATTTCCAGCCCTAAGGTCCAAGGGTCAAAAGATCCACAAATGGTTGAATCTACAAGGTGTAACGGAAGGTGCGGTAATATATTAAAAACGGCTTGTGCTCATCGGAATGAAGTATATTCAATTCCCAGGTATTGAGTATCAATTGAAAGAAGAGAAAATTATGAGTTAACTAGTTGACCCGACAGACGTTGTCCTGTCTTAGCTATGAACTGTCAAACGCGCGAACTTTAAATAGTCGTTAAGTTTTCTGAAATTTTCTAATTTTCCGCGCAACTTTCTAATTTTTTTCTTTCATAAGAACCATCTCCTGACAATAACAAACACAACAAAAAAAGAATTAGCGAAGTCAGTCCAACCGTTCACGAGTGATGCCGTGACCTAGGCATTATGGATTCATTTTTATTTTTAACTAGCTGACCCGGCAGACTTCGTACTGCCTAATTAAATTGCAATAAAGTCCTGTCAAAATGATTTGTAATGTGACATTTTTTTGTTCCTACATATTTTATAGTCGGGGCAAAAAAATCTCCTGAACAGAACCGACGCCCTGGTGATAGGGCGTTGTGAATAAGAAATATAATTAAATAAAACATATATAAGCATTTAAAAATAAGTAATCGCTTTATTGTTAATCATGTGAATCATAATTATTAACAAAAATCAGTTTTATTTTCATTGTAGTGCTTTGTGATATACGATGTTTTTTGTTTGATTACCTGGCGCATAGACAAACAAATCTGATGGTTTTCCAACACGGAAACAGGCAACATACAATTGACCATGTGAGAAACATGGGTTTTCCAGATTAATGCCACAAACACTTAATGATTGCCCCTGGGACTTGTTTATGGTCATAGCAAAAGCAAGCCGAACTGGAAACTGTAGTCGTGTCGGAAGCATTGGGATGCTCGGTATGAGAACGTCTTCTCCTTTATACTTTCCTTTCAGTATAGTTGCTTCTATCACGTTGTTTAGTAATTTTTTTATCGCTAACCGTGTGCCGTTGCAAAGACGCGGTTGGTTGATATTTCGCAACATTATAACTACCGATCCAACCTTTAATTGAAGATTGTGAGGTGGCAATCCTGGCAAATCCAGCGAGTTTAAAAATTCTGGTGGATAGTTCACTACATCATCTTGGTTAGTAGCCGAATCAACTGATTTATATATCCTTGATTCGCCTGTAATTTGTTCTTGAATTTTTAAATTTAATTCATCCTGTGAAGCCCCGAAACTCACCGGTGAGTCGGACCAAAAAAAAAAAAATTAAAGAGAATACAAAAAAAAAAAAAATCGGCTGTCAACCCGGGTTGTCCTCGGGGTTTAATTTGACAACCCGGATTTTGCCATGGGGCTTCACAGGTATGTTTTTTGCAGCCAATATAGCTCGTTCGCTCAACCAATCATAGCTTCTGTAATTTTGAGAAACATCTGGAAACACCTTCTGAATAAGTTCATCTTTTGATCGAGTTAACTGACAAAAACTTTGAGGAAAGTTAATGCAGCCAGTCAACATGTCTATAGGAAATTTGCCATTACCAATGTCAATGAGTTGTTTAGAGAATATGTTTCCAGATTGGTCATTTTGCAACTCGACACACATATTCTTGCTTAAATGAAGTACTTTGACATGTTTCCACAAATTGGAGGAATTTAGACATGCATTGAGTTCATCAGCTGGTGTTGATCGTGGAATCACTGGCAATGTTTGACGAAAATCTCCTGCTAATAAAATCATTGCACCACCAAATTGGTTATGATTGCTCCATAGGATCTTTTAAGGTTCTGTCTAAAGCCTCCAAAGATTTTTTATGTGCCATCGTGCATTCATCCCAAATAATTAATTTACATTGCTGCAAGACCTTTGCCATTGCAGAGTTCTTCGAAATGTTGCAGGTCGGAGTTTCATTGTTTTGCATATTAATGGCAATTTTAATGCTGAATGGGCTGTTCGACCACCTTCAAGCAAAGTTGCTGCGATTCCCGACGAAGCGGGTGCAAGTGCAATTTTATTTTGTGAGCGAATCGTTGCTAATATTAATGAAATCAAAAAAGTTTTTCCTGTACCACCAGGTGCATCTAAGAAGTAAATCCCTCCAGTTTCATCATTTATTACTTTCATAAGAGTATCAAATACATACTTCTGTTGTTCATTCAACAGTGGAAGATTTGTTTGAATAAATTCTTTCAAAGTGTTGAGATCATACAGATTTTCTCGATTCAACTCTTTGTTAAAAGCATCATGCATTGGACGATTGGGCGCGGCCAGGCCTAATTGAATTAATAGTTTGTTTGACATCATCAAGCACATGACCTCAATTGAAATCAATGCTTCGTTGTAAATTTCTTCACTGATTTGTATATTTGGATTTCCCATTCTATTTCGTATTTGATACAAAATATCATCACACATATAATCTTTGTACTTGATTCACAAATCAATTGGGTTTGATGGGAAGCATGTAGATATGATTATAGAAAACAATGTTCGTATTTGATGAGCGTGTGATGATATTACAGCATCATTGAGAGTTTGATCCCAATGAGCGTCATTTTCTAGCAATTGCAAACGTTGACAGTCGGTAATTAGCATGGTTTGTAGCATTTCGGGTTCTTCTACCTAAATTGCTTCGTCTAATAGGAGGCATATCTATATTATAGATTATGGTATCACATGCAATAATTAGTGATCATAGGTGACTAAACATTGCACAAAACACGATATAGGTACAAATTTGTTTCGTGTATCAGTTGACAAAACCAAACTCAGTAGAGTAGGTAACCGAAAATCCAAGAAAAACAACACTGACATTGACAGTTTGTTGTTGTTTCAACTTTTTTTTAATTTGATATGACTTGGAGTCAAATCCTTCAAGAGATCCTTCCTTCTTATGCATTTTAAAGTAAAACAAATGAAATAATATCGCGAAGCCGACCAAATTGATTGATTGAATTTGAACTTTGTACAGCGGTAATAAAGTGCAAATTGACTCTTTGACGTTAGGAACATACCTACATTGTTTAATCAACAGTGAGTGCTTGTAATTTAATATGAACTTTATACAATAGCAATAAAGCTCAAATTGACTCTACGTTTTAGTTAGAAAACGTTTGTATGGGAAAAAGAAAAGGGCTGTTTTAAGGGTTTTTCCGGCAATTATTAGAATTTTTCTCGCCGTACAAACCATCTTTGAACTTCAACGAACATTTAAATAAAAGAATTGGCCAAATTGGTCCAGGCGTTGTTGAGTTATGCGCTTACCAACACATTTTGCGATTCATTTTTATATTATAGAAGATACCAAGCAAATCGCTCGCCCATTTTGAAATTCATTTTGAACAATTTTTGATTATACAAAATTTAATAAACAGATTATCAGGGTTTATGTTAGGATGGGTTGGGAACCAACATATCCCTAACGGTGGGCTAGTACCCCAGCTATCCTGTCGGGTCACAACTAACCCCTCACCCCTAATATTTAAGGGGCGTCTTGTGTGGAGTAGAATACGAACGCAGCGGGCGCTGATACTAAATCTATGATAGTTATGTATTAGTGCTTTGTACTTGTACACCATGATACATTAAATAAAGTACTATAGTACAATAAAGAATGTAATAAATAAATATAGTAAGGGTCCATTAACTCCCCATACATCTACATATAATTTATGTTCCTACCCCTAAGGGTTGTCAGGCTATTACGGATTTTATCCAGAAGGGATAATCTAGTCTCAATATTTGATATGTATCTTTGTCACATTTTTGTATGCGTGTAGGGTACTACCATACTTCTTCAACGCTCCTTCTTTAATTATTAAACATTGTTTTTAAGGGTTGGTATTAAATATAATTCAAACTATCTGACCTAGGGTAGTATCTGTATGATAACATCTATTG
This sequence comes from Polia nebulosa, assembly GCA_951329385.1. NCBI lineage: Eukaryota > Metazoa > Arthropoda > Insecta > Lepidoptera > Noctuidae > Polia > Polia nebulosa. Next base: position 31,110,445 of record OX589587.1, on the reverse strand, counting down.
ATATCAGCACCTATTGTGCTTTCAAGGAGTGTTGTTAAGGGAAGGTGAACACAGGTTATATTGACACAGGTCCTCACCAGACACGGAAGTTTCGGGAGGTTCCTATGTACGATAAGGCGGAGGGAAACGCCCGGGTGTCCCCACTGTGAGGATCGCCCAGAGGACACGGTGGAGCATACGGTGGAGATCTGCCTCGCTTGGGAGGAGCCCCGCCGTGTCCTCCTGGAGGCGATCGGCGGCAACGACCTCTCGCGCCCGGCCCTGGTCTAGGCCATGGTACGGAGCGAGAGGTAATGGGAAGCAGTGTCCTCCTTCTGCGAAGCAGTAACGCTCGCGAAGGAGGAGGCGAAACGGGTGAGGGAGGCTCAACAACAGAGTCGCCCTCACGCCCTCAGCAGCAGCTGCCGCAGGAGACGCCCTGGGCGTAGGACGTCGCGAGATGATATCCGGCCACCGTAGACCCAGGCCTGCGCACGGCGAGTAGAGGGTAGCTCGCCGTCCGATCAGCACCAGGCCCGAGAGTCCTCGGCGCGTAGTGTTCCATGCGCGCCTCAAAGAGTTGTCAGAAAATAATGACGGGGCCCGTCATGGCCGTTGCCTGCCCAGGGGTTGTGGATAAATTCGAAAAAAAGTTACCGCATCCCTGGGCACTCAGGGCAGGGAAGGAACACCCAAACCGTTTTAGTCAGTAAGAGTCTGATACGCCCTCCCGCTCCACTCAGAGCGGGAGATGATTTCCCACCCCCACAAAAAAAGAGGTTATATTCCTTTATTATTAATGATTGTGGACAGGCGTTTGCGTTTATTATATATATAACAAAACTTTTTTACAAAAAAAAACAACCAACTTCCAAAAAAGAATACACTAAAAATTAAAAAATAACTTTAATTTCGGCAGTCGGTGTTTGAATTTTACTTCTTCGTTATTTGACACCGACTTCCGAAATTAAAGTTATTTTTTAATTTTTAGTGTATTATTTTTTTTGGAAGTCGGTTGTTTTTTTTGTAAAAAACTTTTTTATTTTTAACTTTATAGTTGTTATACCCCAGAACTAAAAACCCCAATAACATGGCAAGTGGAATTTAAACATTTGGAGAACACCAAAACGTCATCGAGGTATACGTATTTTTCGTTTTTGTTCAGTTTCTCAAAAAGCGCTGAAGCAATTTCGATAAAATTTATATGGGACCACCTCGAGAGTATATTATTTCGGATAAAAAAAGAGTTTTGAAAATTGGTTCACAACTGACGGAAAAATCGGTGGACATACATAAAAAAAAAATTAAAAAAGACACATACAGCCGAACATAGAACCTCCTCCTTTTTCGAAAGTCGGTTAAAAAACAGTCCACAATCATGATTATATAAGTAGGTACATACAATCATAATGTATCTATTTATCAAAATTTTATAACTACTGATACGGTGACGACACGTCACGAACATATTTGACCTATTTACTTATTCTTAGGTACTACGAGTATCTTATACATACAAAATTAATTCTAAGGGTCTGCGCTATATGCTTATGCTAGTAAGTTACACAATCTTACCCGGGCCTGCGGACGGCGAGTAATGGGTAGCTCGCCGTCAGATCAGCACCAGGCCCGAGATCGACGGCGCGTAGTGTTCCACGTGCGCCTCAAAGAGTTGTCAGCATTCATGACGGGGCTCGTCATGGCCGATGTCTGCCTAGGGGTTGAGGATATTCGAAAGAGTTACCTCGCCTCGGGGCATTCAGGGCAAGGGAAAAAACAGGGGTGGTTTTTAGTCAGTAAGAGTGTGACACGCCCTCACACTCCAAACAGAGCGGGAGAAGTCATTGGATAATTTCCCATCCCCCAGAAAAAAAAAAAGTCACACGATTTGCACCGGAGAATTGTGGGAGGCACTGAACTAGCGAATCTATGAGTTAAGTGTTACCAAATAAAAGACCGATAAAACAGTAATTAATAGCGACTAAATGGTATTCTAATTAGACTTATAGGTATTTAGTGTTAGTCTCTATTAGAATATGTATAATAAAGGGTGTTTTTTTAGAGGTATAGAACTTTAAATTGAAATAAAACACAGGAAAATGTTTTTAATATAAATGAAATTGACTTTATTTGAGAGATAGTTTTATGGCATTTGTGTTTAAATAAGATTTCGGGCAAATGGCCACCGCGACTAGTGCATACAAGGTATAATCTGGAGGTTCAATTTTCACACACTCATCGCAGTAAATCAGGCTGAATTTCGGCAGTAACGCATCAATGTTGGCGTCGCAAGTGCTCAATGGTTTCTAGTTTATTGTTGTAGACATGCGAGTTTACATATCCCCAAAGAAGACAATCTAATGATGTCCAAATCGCACGAACGAGGAGGCTTAAAATAATCGTTAGTCAAAAGTTTCTTACAGTAAATTAATTGTAGCGCATGCTGTGTAGCATGTGGCGATGTCCTGCTGAATCCAAATGTCACAAACATTAATGCTTTCCAATCGAGGCAATAAAAAGTTAGAACTCATGTCTCGGACATTTGCATTGAATTTCCGGATTACGCCATGTACGCGCTACACCGCGACTAGCGCGTGCTATTATATATAACTATTTGCCCGAAATAATATTTAAACATAAATGCCATAAACTTATCCCCCAAATAAAACTAGTTTCATTGATATTAAAAACATTTCCTTGTTTTATTTCAATTTAAAGTTCTATACTTATAAAAGAAACACCCGTTAATATTCCATTATCATAAGATTTAGGGCTGTTTTGATAGCTGATAAGTGATAACGTTAAAGAATTTAATGCCGACTTGTTGATGACATACACACGCACAGAAGAAATATATATATAAAGATATACAGTGCGGAAACTTTCTGCGGGGCAGTAAGCCAACTACCTTACCTTACCTACCTACCTACCACACACACTCTATCACACTGTTTACACGTTGGCAATCTTTAATATTAGGATGTGATGGGGGCCTGGAGCTCTGAAATACAGGCCTAGGCTTAGTTCAGACTCCAGATCTCCCACAAATTACAATTGTTTTGCCATAATATCTGTCAACATACTTAGCCTAGCATTGAGTAATTTTGTGGAGATAAAAATAAACATTTTTATTATTATTATATTATTATTATTACCTTAACCGTTGCAGCTACACGAAAAGGGTCTTAGGAGACTATCCATAATTTTTCGTGAACTTTTGATCCACATTCACAGATTTAAAAAAAAATGTACTGTTAGCAAGAAAATGGCCATTTTACACGAAATTATTTTTTGATGCCATTCGATCCTGTTTCAAAAACTTCTTCTTGAAGTTTTTGATCAGTATCAGTTCAAAAACTTCTATGGGCCAACCCAAGTTGGAGTGCTAAAAAAGTCAGAAAATTGCATAAAACTTTTCCCAAACATTTTGTACAAAAATTTTACACTTTTTTTTTATAACGATCTGTTCTGTTTCTAATACTGAACAAAAACTTCTGTTGGACCAACCATCGTAGGAGTACTAAAAAAACTATTTTCGAAAATATCGTAGGAAATCATTGCAGGTCAAGAAATAATTTGTGAAACTGAAATACAAAAAATTAAATAAAAGACAAATCATCACATAAGGTAAATGGTAAGTAATACTCGTAAGTAAGTAATTTTACACTGTTTAACAAACATATCTAGAAATCATATTAATTTTATTTTTTTTTGTGATTTCTGACATTTTAGGACTCCAACGATAGTTGGTCCGACAGAAGTTTTTATTCAGTATTAGAAACAGGATCGATTGACATCAAAATAATTTTTGTATAAAATTTTCATACAAAATGTATGGGATTTTGTTGCAATTTCTGACTTTTGTAGTATTCCTACCTGTGTTGGCCCATACAAGTTTTTGATAGGTTCTCTTTTTCTGGCAGAATCTTGATGCTCTGAAATTTATTTGGCATAAACTTCACTTATAATTATTATTTGTCCGAATTTACAATGGCATACTTTTAAGATGGCAGAATTTTATTTGGCATAATTCCGCGAAATACCTTTGGCAAAGTTATAATTCCGCATAATTTCGTTTAGCATAACCTTTATATAAAGCGACGATTTTTTGCTACAATTTCACTTGGCATAGTATGAAGATGGCAGAATTTCATTTGGAATAATTTTATAAGACATATATTGCCATTTCTATAAAATAGAATTTTAACCTTAAATTAAAATATTGTCTTAAAAAGTCAATATGTTGTGCTACTATAGTGACAGAAACGAGTCGCTGCAAAACCGACTCTTGTCTGCCCCCCTAGAGTATAATTTAAGCCCGCGTAGGCGCGGAGGAGCGAGGCGGCCCGCGAGTTGTGGAGCAGGTGGTTCTGACGCCCGCCGCCGCGGCTGAGGCTGCGGTGGTGAGCGTTGAAACCATCTGCTACGATAAACTCGCGGGCCGCCTCGCTCCTCCGCGCCTACGCGGGATGACCGCTGGAGCTCCGCAGCGCCGGAGTCGTGACAGAAACCATGACTGCTGCATGCTGCATGCTCGCTTGCATGCTGCATGATTAAAAATATACATATATATATATATTGAAATAAAAAAATTACAAAAAGCTTACCAGTGGTTCAGTAGCATATATTAATCTCTCTAGTGCATAATAACTCAACGTGTTGACGGAAATTTAGGTGTGTGTCAATGGTGACACCTAGGTATTTGATATGGTCAAATAAATTAATAAAAGTGGCTTGCTTGCATGATGCATGCTGTATGATTACTTGCATGATGCATGCTGCTACGATTAGCTCTCGTGGGACCGCTGAAGCCCCGCAGCGCCGAAGCCGTGACAGAAACCATGCCTGCTGCATTTTGCACGCTCGCTTGCGTGATGCATGCTACATGCTTGCTTGCTGATTTTTTTCTCGTGACAAATTGGGTGCAGTGAACATAAAGTGGCTATCAATCCATTCAATCGACATGGAATGACAGTTCACTTCACGCTCACTCCACCTCAGCTTTAACGGCAACATGGTTACAGAATAGACAGACAGGTCGACGCCTTCCAGAAAAATTGAGATCATCACCTGTATGAATCTGTCGCCGCATACTTCGCAGATGTAGGGCCGGTCACCAGTGTGTCGGCGTATGTGTAGATTGAGGTCATTGCTCTGCGAGAACGCCTTCTCACAGTATGTGCACTTGTACGGCCGCTGTCCAGTGTGCACTCGCATGTGGCGGGACAACTTATTGCTGCGCGAAAAACCTAAAAAATATCACTGTGTCATCGCGACGATCTGTACAACCTGTGGTTGAATGAGTTTATTAACACTAGAGTGCACGCGCTATGAGCATTTTGCTGCGCTCAGAAAACACATTGTTTTTTTTTTTTACTTTGCAAGATTAATGCTCAAACGCAGCGTAACGTAGCCAAATAGCTGGCCACCCATCCTTCACCTACCTGTATTACAAGTTTGAGTACAATCAGTTCGCAAACGACCGCGAGTGAAAATGGATTTCTACCAGCAGGTCATGCGACAGCAAATTGTTTTCCGCTCGAGCACTTTAGGGTTAGTAATTAACAACTCATACATAAAAGCATCTGATAAAACGGTCAAACATCAAACTTTGAATGTAGATATACAAAGTCTGGCCATAAATTTTGTTACACTTTTATACGAGGGCGGGTCAATAAGTCCGTGACTTTTTGAATTTCTGACCTCTTTACTGAAAAAGCAACACTACTCCTGTCAACAGGCATCTGTCAGTTGACTCCTGTCAAAATTTGAACTTGCTGCGTCAGTTAGTTTGTGTTTGACAGCTATCTTTATCAGACTACCCAGTAATTTGAGGAAAAAAGTGAATTTCGTGTGCTTATTAAGCATTATTTTTTGCGAAAAAAAACCATTACCTAGACCAAGGCTAAGCTTGATAAATACTATTGGGACTCTGCACCATCGATTTCAATGGTAAAAAAGTGGTTTACTGAATTTCGTTGTGGCCGTACAAGCACTGAAGATGCCGAACGTCCTGGACGCCCAGTTGAGGTCTCTTCACCCGAAACAATCGAAAAAATTCACAATATGGTGTTGGCCGACCGAAGATTGAAAGTGCAAGAGATTGTGGAAGCCGTAGGGATCTCGCATGGCTCAGTTGTTTCAATTTTGAATGATCACTTGGGCATGAGAAAGCTTTCCGCAAGATGGGTGCCGCGTTTGCTCACAGTAGACCACAAACGCAATCGTGTAACAACTTCACAGGAAGGTTTGGCGTTGTTTAATCGCAATATGGAGGCGTTTTTGCACCGTTTTGAAACCGTGGACGAAACATGGAGCCATCACAACACACCAGAGACCAAACAACAGTCAAAACAGTGGGTTTCTAAGGGTGAATCGGCGCCAAAGAAGGCCAAGGTGGGTTTGTCAGCCAATAAAGTTATGGCGACTGTTTTTTGGGTTGCACGCGGGATAATCCACATTGACTACCTTCAAAAGGGAAGAACAATCAATGGGGAATATTATGCCAACTTATTGGACCGATTCAATGACGATTTGAAAAAAAACCAAGACAATGCAAGGGTGCACACATGTGCAGTTGCCATGGCAAAAATCCATGAATTGGGCTATGAATTGCTCCCTCATCCGCCCTATTCTCCAGATTTGGCTCCGAGTGACTACTTCTTGTTCCCAAACCTGAAGAAATGGCTTGGTGGAAAAAGATTTGACTCCAATGATGAAGTCATCTCGCAAACAAAGGCCTATTTTGAGGACCTCGACAAATCATATTTTTTGGAAGGGATAAAAAAATTGGAGAAGCGTTGGACAAAGTGTATAGAGCTCAAGGGAGACTACGTTGAAAAATAAAATGATTTATTTATCAAAAAATCTGTGTTTTATTCCAAAAGTCACGGACTTATTGACCCGCCCTCGTAGTATCAATTTCTTTTTTCCAAACTTTCCTATTGATGTATCAATATGAAAGCCATGCTTTTAAGACGTAGGTCAACAATACTGGTTTATCGGGCAACTGCATAATAAAATCATGATTATTTTATTTACCTTTACCACATACACGGCATACGCAAGGTTTCTCTCCGGTGTGAGACCTTCTATGACATTGAAGATCGGAAGATCTTGGAAAACCTGTAAGTAAAGAGGTTAGGATAAAAACTCACTTTTATGACAATTCGGGTACTGAGCTAAAGGCTAACCTTTGCCACAAAAATCACATTTGTAGGGCTTCTCTCCAGTGTGGCGCCGCATGTGTACGATTAAGTTCGACGAATTAGAGAAACTGCGGCCGCAGTAAAGGCACAAGCAATTACTAGATGAACTCTTTTCGCGCTGCGGCTGATGAACTCGTTTGTGAGAGCTGAAAATATTACCACACGTTGTATTTTTCTATATAATATTAATTTAGTGCATCACAAAAACCGACTAACCGAAGATTGTCACTCCTGTGAAACTTCTTTTCACAAACATCGCATTGAAAAAAGTTTTCGATTGGCATGTGTATTTTAGTATGTTTAACGAGCAAATCCCTCCTGGAAACAACAAAAAATATAACTACACTAATATTTTGCCAAACTTTGTTAGACTATAAAGAAATATCGGAGGATGGGCAGCAAAGTAAGGACCCCAGCCTAGGAACCAATAACAGTAAGCGAAATGCCATCGGAACCGCGCGCGTGGCTTTTCAACAAAAAGCTATATAGTTACGATTCAATTCGCACTGCCTTAACGTAGCGATAACTTTGTTCCCTACTAAGTTGCTCTTTTTTTCATCATTAATATGCGTTTGATCACTATCTCACCTGATGGTAAGCGATGATGTGGTCGAAGATGGATCACGCTTGCCTAGAAGTAACCTATTCACTCTCGACTTAAAACCCTCCCAGGTTGTAGCTATCAGGAAACAGACTCTGGCAGGGAATTCCACTCCTTAGCTGTACGCACAATTAATGTGTTTCCAAAATTTATTGTACGTGTGGGTGGGATAACCACCATGTACCGGTAGCGCGTCGCCGTACGTCTAGTTGTCCGATGACAGAACGGGCTTGGTGGAATTAAACTATGCAATTCCGACGCACACTCCCCAAAATGCAATCGATAGAAAACCGACAGGCTAGCAACTTGGGGTCAATGCTCAAGACTTAGCGAGCTTCGACTCGACGGGCTTATCATTGCCAATGATCCTCTTGGCTTGTTTCTCAATTGACTCAAGCGCATCAAGCTGGTATCTGGCAGATCCGTCCCAAAGATGAGAGCAGTACCCCATACACTATCGAACTTGCGCTTGATAAAGTTTGAGCAGCCTGAAGTATCGTCTCACCTTTGCCAAGATTCCCAATTTTTGGCAGCCAGTTGAGCCATTTGCCTTGATATATGGCCCAAAATTGATATTGGATGTTAACGTGACACCAAGAAGATCAAGGTGATCGGTTATCGCACAATGACCCATTTTATCTGGGCTCGTGTCCACTAGAACCCAAAGCGTTGAGAACCTGGAGTCCTCAAGGTCCTCATAACCTTGGAGTTGGGGAGAAAGAAGAAGGAGACGCCGATAGCAGATATCGTCTCGGGCGTACATACTACACCCGCGCGTGCCGCGCGTGGTTTAAAATTGTGCTCCAGGGTAAGCCCTGGCTAAGACAGACAGATACGACACGTCTAACGGACTTCTGATCTGCATCTCCGATAGAAAAAGAGAGCTAGTTTCTCAGTCTCCAGGTGATGGTGGACTGCAACGACATTTGAGTACAGACCTCGAATATTGCACAGGTGCACTTTATGTGAGAGGGAGTGCTGCCGCTGTTTAGCTTTACTCTTTTTTCTGACTTTTGACATTTAAAATGTAAGAGTGAAGGAAGGAGAGAAGGGAGTGAAATGAGGTTCCACGCTGCTAACTTTCAAGCACGCACTGACAGGGCAGTATCACTTTGGGATTAGTTTGGAGACTGCGGGGACGCCCAAGGCCCCCCTGAGAATGTCTATCGGGCCCTCGTCATCTGGTCGCCAACCAACACGATGGTGCATTCCGGGCTTTTTCGACAGTTGGCGGGGCAGCCTTTCATATGTCGCTAGCACACTACTTGGGCCCCCAACTACCTGCGGTCGGCCAGCAGCGTTACGTGCCTCGGATACCGCTACCCTCCGCGACTAGTCTCCCGATACGCCCATATAAGCGCGAGCCTGGTTGGTCTGCCTGCATTGTAACAACTATTGTGACCCAGCTCCTCTAAATTGGTTACACTGAGCATCGTACCGGAACACGGCTAGGCCACTTGGCGTTACGTCTTTGCCCAGTGGGTCGCAAGCCATCGGCCGAAACCTACCACCAGTTATTGTCACCTGATTAACACCACCTGGGGGCCACGTGTAGGGACTAGCTATGGGTATTCTCCTAAAGACGCGGGTGACTCGGCCCCCAAAAGTTCCCGCCCTAGTAAAAGTTATAGAATATGAAAATACCTACCAGATGACATGCCGCTTATCAATTAGTGGTCAACAGGATGAGATGCTCATCCTCCTTTAGAGCGTCATAAAATACTTATATTTCAGCTTCTAGTTTTTAATTATATTTCACCAATTCCGCATACTTACTTGTAGAAACTTCTATTGCAAGTATCACACTGAAACTGTCTCTCTTCTCGTTTGGTTTTAGAGTCAATAAATTTAACCGAAACGCTTTGTCCCTCATGATATCTTAAAATGTGCTTATTCAAAGATATTTCATAAGCGAATTTCAGTCCACACGTGTTACATTTATATTTTCTATCAATTTGCTTACAAATGCTTCTGTGGCGCGCCGCTGATCGCAAGGATGCAAACACCTGCAACAATTGAATAAAATAAAGAATTCTCTCAAGCACGGGTCTAGATAAGATGGATTCCGAGACCACCGGATAAAAAGTAAAAGAAATCAATATATAAGGTGTTAAAAAATTAACCCTCGAAACTTTAAGGAGCGCTTTGGACCATCGCACTAAATAACTTTTACTATGGGACCAACTTTAAAATCGCGAAAAAAAAATCAGTTGTTGCCTACATTTATGTTCGTAAAACTCGTCAAAATGTACGGAACAGCTGATTTTTTTTAAAGGCACGGTTGGCGCAGTGGTTGAGGGGTTAGGCTGCTGCGCTGCGTGTCGCGGGGCCATACAAATATTTCTTCCCCGCACGGAACAAATATTTGTATGGCCTACAGATAGTTGTTCCGGGTCTGGGTGTCTTGTGTATGTGAGTTTTACATGTTTGTGAACGCACCCACAATACAGGAATAATTCCTAGTGTGGGGCAACGTTAAAAAAAAAAAAAAAAAAAAACCTAAATTTGATCGCAGCACCAACTGTCAGGGCAAACTGAAATTAAAATAGAATATTGTTGAATATTCGATACTGCGATCGTAGCGCGGTCTGCCGGATCCAATGTAAAACACTCCAAAATCAACAACAATATTTTATAAATAAAAAATTAATTAAATAAACAATTTAAATTGGACCGAATTGTAAATCTAAACCATTCTCGAATCCACCTGAAGACACACACAAAATTTCATTAAAATCGGTCCAGCCGTTAAGGAGGAGTTCAGTGACATACACACGCACATAAGAAATATATATACAATATGTCTGGGTTCGGACTGTACAAACTTTAGGGGGTGATAGTTTGCTCTATTTTATCACTAAAATCATTCTACAGGTGGGGTCTAAACCCAACGCCCTCTAAATGGCAGCCATTTTTGTATTTTGGTTGACTTTTTCGTAGCGTCCATACTAAAAGTAATGTAACTTTGGAATTTAATGTCCGATTATCGTAAAACAAAAACTTCCCATAACGGAAAAGTATTACCAATGAGATAAATAACTCAAATAATTTTAATAATTGCTGTATCATATCAAAATAAATGCTAGAAGATCAATTTTACGTCAAAATTAACATTGTTTTTTAGTTTTTCAAGGTTATTACAAAAAACACCCCTGAGAACTACCTCTTTTTACGCACGTGTCTTACAGATGGTAAGTTTACCTAAATAATGATACCAAAAACTCGATTCTATGACAATTGGTTTAAGAGATATTGATGTTGGAACATAGGCTTGTGCAGATAGTGAATTCACAACGATTTGGTTTTTCTTTAGATATTTACAGTGATTAGCAAAGATAAACAAAATAACAAAGGTTAATTATTTAATAACAAAAGTAGATTTACAATAATTGTTCAAAATGTCCCCCGCCACTTTGAAGGCACGCAGTAGCCCGGATCGCTACCTGCTGTGTTGACCGTCTCAACTGGCTCGGATCAGCCTTAATTTCGGCAGCAGCAACGCGAATACGCTCCAGCAACTCTTCTCTGGTGTTGACTGGCTCAAAATAAACTTTCTGTTTCATCCAACCCCAAGTCCAGTGGCGTTAAGTCTGGTGAACGCGGTGGCCAGGCTACAGGACCGCCGCGGCCAATCCACTGTGGATGATATTGGTCTAGGTGTGCCCTTACCGCTCGGGCAAAGTGTGGAGGAGCTCCATCTAACTGAAGCCACATGCGTCGCCGATATGACAATGGTAATTCTAATAACGCTTCAAAAAATTCATTGTTCAGAAACTCTAAAAATCTTGGGCCATTTAAATTTCTTGGGAGTTCGATAGGGCCAATCAATTGATCATCGATCATAGCGGCCCACACATTTACAGAAAATTCATGCTGAAACGTTGAAGGTCTAACAGCATGTGGATTTTCAGCCATCCACAAGTGTAGATTTCTAAAATTTGTAATTCCTCTTCTTGTAAATGATGCCTCATCTGTCCACATTATGCGTTTTAAAAATGCTGGTGTACGTCGCATATTCTGAGTTACCCACAAGCAGAATACTGATCGTGCAGCATTGTCTGGCTCTCTTATATCCTGCACACGTCTTAAATGATATGGATGTAGTCCTTCTTTCTTCAAAATCTTCCAGACTGTCCATCGTGATATGCCTAAACGCGTTGAAATACGACGGATACTGAGTCTTGGATCACTGAAGATTAAATTCAACACCGCTTCTTCACTATGCACAGCTACAGATGCGTTACGTTCACCTTGAGGCCTCCTTATTCCATATTCGGCTAATCTAGCGTGAATTGCACTGAATGTCTGATGATTCGGTATTGATCGATTCGGACATCGTCTTTGATACTCCCGCACAGCAGCTCTTGCATTTCCATTGCAAAATCCGTAAACGAAATGCATATCAGCAATGTGTCTACTAGAGTGTTCACGAGCACGAGTTCCCATAACGAATAATTAGAACTTCACGACACTTGTAAGTGAAGAACAATACGCACAGGAGCAAATTATGTGTAGTCACAATAACCAGAAGAAACGGACTGGTAAAAATTAAACTAGTCGAGTTTTATCTGACGAACACTAATTCTTTTGTATTCACATCGTATTTTGTCCCGTTCTCACTTCAATAATACGCAATAAACCATTTTTTTACCTGCTTCCCCATGGAATGGTGCGCTCATTCATATCTTACGCACGGAAGGGCTGCATTCAAGCAACAATATCTCTTAAACCAGTGGTCATAGAATCAAGTTTTTGGTGTCATTATTTAGGTAAACTTACCATCTGTAAAACACGTGCGTAAAAAGAGGTAGTTCTCAGGGGTGTTTTTTGTAATAACCTTGAAAAACTAGAAAACAATGTTAATTTTGACGTAAAATTGATCTTTTAGCATTTATTTTAATATGATAAAGCAATTATTAAAATTATTTGAGTTATTTATCTCATTGGTAATACTTTTCCGTTATGGGAAGTTTTTGTTTTACGATAATCGGACATTAAATTCCAAAGTTACATTACTTTTAGTATGGACGCTACGAAAAAGTCAACCAAAATACAAAAATGGCTGCCATTCAGAGGCCGTTGGGTTTAGACCCCACCTGTAGAATGATTTTAGTGATAAAATAGAGCAAAATATCACTCCCTAAAGTTTGTACAGTCCGAACCCAGACATATTGTATATATAAAGATAGAGAGAGAGAGTTAGAGAGATAATGAGAGAGTTTATAACTTTTATGTGTGTAGACTAACTCAGCATAATCTCTTAGAAAACTGGTCGGGGCGTATTTTGGATCTAGTCTTGAGTACAATACCTTCGACCAACGTAAGCGAATTCGGTTGTTCTTTAACCGTTGTTGATAAACTGCATCCTCCGCTAGATTGTACTCCATCATTATTGAAATAATCTAATCTCCCATACAACAAACTAAACCATAGAAAAAACTTTTATAAGGCTGACTACTATCATATTAGAATACATGACTGGCTCCAACAATTTGGGGATAGTAATGATGTAGACAGCATGCTGAAAGAGGTCTTTGAAGTGTTAAACACTGCTATCAACAATTTTTTTCCAAATTGTAAGACAATGACCTGGCGTTACCCCCCCCCCCTTCCCCCCCCCCCCCTATGGTTTAATAAAGCAATTATAAGGACGCTAAAGGAGAAAATAGGTTGAGGTTGCGATTTAAAAAATATAAAAATCCGTAGGATAAATTGGAACTGAATTTAATTACGAAACTATGCCTAAACCTAGCCAAAGGTCTGTACAATACCTATATGGAAAAACTTGAATATAAAAACTTGAATATATATAGTAATATTATAAAGCTGAAGAGTTTGTTTGTTTGGTTGAACGCGCTAGTCTCAGGAACTACTAGATCGAATTGAATTTTTTTTTTGTTTTGAATAGTCCACATTTATCGAGGAGGGCTATATATAGGCTCTATAACATCACGCTAGGACCTATAGGAGCGGAACATCAATGAAAAATGTGGCCAAAACGGGCAAAAAATATTCCTTTTGAGAACTTCTGTTGCGTGCCCTGCGTAAACGGTTAAAGTTATGCAAAATTATATATGACGGAATTGTTCCACTTTAAAAGTTCTAAAAAAAAGTCCGCGACAGCATAATTATGTCTTATCTTTTAAGGTTAACTCACTATAATCTTTTTATGGTAATCAAATATGTTCTAAAATAATGCATTATTTGCAAAGGTGTAAACATAAACATGATATTAATCCTTATCCTTATATCACTAGGAATTAGTTAATTAGTTTAATTTTAATTTTGCTTGGATACTAGGCTTTTGAAAATTAATGTGCGTTTTGTAATCTGTGCAAAATAAATACTTTTTCTTTCTTTCTTTCTTATCCAAATAATTATTCATCACAAGTATTTAATTTTGAACAAAAATTGCCCTTGACATCATTTGATTTCAACGAACATCTTAGGAGATATCATAGTTTTAATGAAGTACCACGCGCACATTCATGATGCGCAAGGCGACGATCATGAGGGATATGGGGGTGCGCTTGCGCTGGCCGGCAGTCGACAGTAGCTCTGTCTTATCGGTTCGCTATTCCTCTGGATTTGTCGACATCTTGGATAGCGAAGGGCCGTCCTCCATTACCCCATACATGACATCAGGAAGGTGCGTAGCGTTGCATCAACTTTATACAATTCTAGCACCCTCATGAGCCATGTATGAGGAACTGAGTCATAGGCCTTCTTATAATCTATCCAACATATCGACAGATCCTTTCGGGAATGCCGAACCTGTTGGCCATTACATATCGATGAGGACCCATTCCTACATCCACTTTCAGAGGTAGACATGATACAGTTACTATCTATATGTGTGTTAATCTAAGCTCTCAAAATGGATGTAAGAACCTTATAGACCGTCGGTAAGCACGTTGTCGGTCTATAATTTTTTGTTCCGCAGTACCTGATTTATGGAGCAGGTGGGTTATGCTTGTTGTAAGGAACTCGGGTAGCGAACCAGACTCCAAGGCTGACTGGTATTGAGATGCCAAGCGAGCGTGCGACCTTTGTAGCCACTTTATCCAAAAATTGTGCAGCCCGTCCGGCCCTGGAGATTTCCAACTAGGCAACGGACGGACTGCACGGCAACATATTGGTGGCTGATAGTGATTGCTACCATTTCTGATATTGAATCGCACGATCACTCGATCTCGGGTGACTGGACTCGGGAGTCCAGTCACCTTCGGTGTGACTGACAGGCAAAAACTTCGCAGTACCTGATTTATGGAGCAGGTGGGTTATGCTTGTTGTAAGGAACTCGGGTAGCGAACCAGACTCCAAGGCTGACTGGTATTGAGATGCCAAGCGAGCGTGCGACCTTTGTAGCCACTTTATCCAAAAATTGTGCAGCCCGTCCGGCCCTGGAGATTTCCAACTAGGCAACGGACGGACTGCACGGCAACATATTGGTGGCTGATAGTGATTGCTACCATTTCTGATATTGAATCGCACGATCACTCGATCTCGGGTGACTGGACTCGGGAGTCCAGTCACCTTCGGTGTGACTGACAGGCACCGACCAGATGTTGCGCCAGAATGAACTCATGGCGTCATCATCCGGCAGACGCGTGTCAGTCACACCTTGTTCCGGTCGCTCCCAAGCAGGGACGGTTACCGTTACTAAAAAAATACTGGTAAAATTACCCAAACATTTCGTTCTGTTACGTTAAATATTTAACGTTAAAAATATCGTTAAATCTCAAAATTTACCGGTATTTAAATAGCGTTACTAATAGCGTTTTTTCGCTCAAAACTATCTAGTGCGACGATGCCAAACCGAAACACGCGCCGCGCGGCGCGTCTTTCGTTCGGTTCTTATAAGTGGAGTGACAACAGCTACTATTTTACGACGACGCGCGACGGTCGGACAGATTCTATACCTACTGATACGAAACAAGTCGCGCTCGCGCGTATCCTTTCATAGTGAGACGGCGCACTCGCTATGGAAAAAATGCGTATGTTTCATCTCAAAACACCGTATCTCAGTTGTTTTAAAAGTAAATACGCTGTAATTTGCACACATAGGTATACTTATTGGATGTACAAAATTGAAAAAAATAGATTTTGAAAATACTGTTTATTAATTAATTTAAAAAATAAATCCATTCTATAAGAATAAAGGACAAAATTTGTCTAAACGTAGGTAATTTACATAAAATGAAATATAAATAGTACCAAACGAGAAAAAAATGTGTACAAAATTCAGCAAGCTCCTACAGATTTTCGTTGACAGCAAGAAGGGCCTTGGCTTCATCTAAAACTTCTTTCGATATTGTTTCTAAGGTATTTCTCGAACTTGATATACAGCATGTAACAAAAAACCTGTCCGATCCAATAAAGGCGTATTCCTGGTTTAACATACGTACCTACTAGAAAAAGTTGTAAAAAAAATGTAACTCATAAAAACGTAACGTAATGTAACGTAAAGTTATAGATTTTTTATTTTGATAAAATATGCGAAATTTAACACTAAATATGGCAAATTTTCATAAGTTGACAACACTCCACCGGCCGACGAAATTTTTTCATTTTTACCTATTTTTATATAAAAAACGATACCCCCCTGCACTAGCCGCGCTGTAAGCATTCTGTCTCGCTTAGGCGGCATCTTTCAAACGAAACAGTAGGTGAACTTTGTCGAGCGCTCAGTGTTGCTTTTGATAAGTTTTTATTTTTTTGTAAATTAATTATTTTAATTGAGGAAAAATAATTATCTCGTATCCATTAAATGATTACGTGTATGTGTACGCTGTACGATACCAAGTAGGTAATACCCTACAGGATCGGACAGGGTTTTTGTAACATGTTGTATGTATATGGATCAGAAGTGTACAAGATATGGAACACGTCTTCATTGGTAGCCGCTCAACACTTTCTAGAATGATGAATTCTAAACTTTTTGTAATCGTTATTTCGGGAATCTTTTTCATTTTTATTGTTGTTAGGCACGCGTTTGACCACTATCTCACCTGATGGTAAGCGATGATGTGGTCTTGCGCGTCTTTGGACAATTGCCCAATAGGTAAAATAGCAGAGATGTTTTTTTCTCCGTGAATAAGTATTTTATGCACAGAGGAAGGCATATAATACCAACTATAAATATGTATGTACAGTTGGGCTGTACTATACCAAACTTTTTGAATCAATAGCCATTCCAGATGACATAGTTTGTTGTATTATGTATGCACTCATTTAGCTTAAACTGACATAAAACATTGACGTAATAAAGTGGTCTTTGTAACCAATTAGCTAAATAAACATCATTTATCATTTGTCCGTCGTTTGCGTTTAGACCTGTAATGTCTGCAGAGCAAGAGTAGTTCAGAAAAATCGCCGAGCCGTGTTTCCGTCAACGCTATTTTCAGTGCCTTGTCGAGGTTTTTCTATTCCTCTCTAAACCGCTTTTGTACCCGTATTTTATTTTCGTCTTAGTTTTTATTTTATTTTCAGATGTAGTAGCTGACCACTTTTCAGAAGACAAGTATAGTTATAGGAAATGTGTAAGGACATCTCCATACTCCTAATCCAAGCATGTAGTGTTGACAGTCCGTATTGAAATAAACTTTCATTCATATCTCGTGTCCTTACTGCCTCTAAGTTATTCATTTGCCGAGGCAACCATAGCACCATAAACTATACAAGAAACGCTCGAACGAGTTTCAGTTAAAACTTGTGCCACTTTACTATCAATCATCGATCATCATGGTTAAAAATAGGTCATGAGTAATTTCGATTACCTCGCCATTCTTATTTATCAGGGAAAGACATCAATTTTGTTTTTAACCGACTTTCGAAAAAGGAGGAGGTTCTATGTTCGACTGTATGTATGTTTTTTTTTATGTACGTCCGCCAATTTCTCCGTCAGTTGTGGACCGATTTTCAAAATTCTTTTTTATCCGAAAGAATATACTCCCAAGTTGGTCCCATATCAATTTTATCGAAATTGCTTCAGCGCTTTTTGAGTAACTGAACAAAAACGAAAAATATGTATACCTCGATGACGTATTGGTGTTCTCCAAATGTTTAAATTCCACGTTCCATGGTATTGGGGTTTTTAGTTCTGGGGTATAACAACTAAAAAATGAAAAATAAAAAACTTTTTTACAAATAAAAACAACCGACTTCCAAAAAAAATACACTAAAAATTAAAACATTACTTTAATTTCGGAAATCGGTGTCAAATAACGAAGAAGTAAAATACAAACACCGACTTCCGGAATTAAAGTAATTTTTTAATTTTTAGTGTATTTTTTTTTTTTGGAAGTCGGTTGTCTTTTTTGTAAAAAAGTTTTTTATTGATTGATGATATTAGCCTCAACAGACGGGGTTTTTTTCAGGAGTTTATTTGGCTTATTCTAACTATATAGGTCTGCAATATTTTACACATGAGCAAGTTCATTCTTTAAAAGAACAGTATTATATGTCTCATCTATGAGTCTAATGGATACAATTGACGCAATAAAAAGGTTTGCATCTGACATAAAATTGATGACCCGTCACAACCCTATTTATAGAATAGTTTCAGCTTTCTAAAACCGTTTTTGTAAACTGAACCAATTTTAAAACAATTCCTGCAGATTGGCTTTTGCTTATGCTCGTTTGGTTATGCTCGAATCTGGTGGGCATCTTCTTCGCTTCGACTAAAGTTGGATAAGAGAAAACACTGAGCAGTTTTTGTGCGCTAAGCAAAGTCGGAAGTTTTGGAGGGTCTAAAATCGATAGTGGTGTGCATAGGCTGCGACCAAATCATTCACAAGCTCGAGGCGCTCTATGATATCTCGACCCCAATCTTCATTCCGAGCTCTAACAGGTTCTGAAATACTATTTTTCTTCGATAATATACGTACACTATCAGTTCATCAAAATCACATTGAGGAATGCCGCCCACGTTCTTTCTAACAAGTCAAAAAATTGTTGTGGGGTATGCACGGCATCCATACTCGGTAGAGCTCTTCTTTGGAGCTTATTATATGCGTACTCAATTGGGTTGAGGTCTGGCGATTGGGCAGGCCACGGCAGAACGTTGATGCGAGCATCGGCAAGAGTGCGTGTTACGACTCTAGCCGTGTGTGGACGTGCATTAGTCGAAATGAATCACTCAAAGGGATGATCACGTCTGAAACAATCTTCTCCGCATAAATCTGAGCTTTGAGGTTGCCCCTGATCCAAATAAGATCGGTACTTTCACCGATCCAAATAACGGCCCAAACCATTATTGTTCCCCCTCCATATGAATGAACTTCCTGACAAAATGTCAAACATTCTTGACGTCCAGCGGTCTTCCAAACTCAAGAACATCTTGTATTCGGCCTCATACTGAAACGAGATTCATCGAAAAAGCAAACACAAAGCCCGTCTTCTTCCTCCCAATTTCTGTGTTCGCGAGCCCATTGTAAACGGGCCCTACGATTGCAGGGTGTTACAGGTGGAACTCTGAATTCTAACTTTAATTTCGGAAGTCGGTGTTTCTGGTTTTGTTTTTTCGTTTTTTGACACTGAGTTCCGAAATTAAAGTTATTTTGCACACTTTGTTTCTGGAATTCGGTTCTATTTTTTTGTAAAAAAGTTTTTATTTTTCACTTTGTAGTGGTGATCCCCCATTTTTTTTTTTTTTAAACGTTGCCCCACGCTAGGAATTACGCCTGCATCGTGGGTGCGTTCACAAACATGTATACTCACATACACAAGACACCCAAACCCGGAACAACTATCTGCAGGTCATACAAATATTTGTTCTGTGCGGGAATCGAACCCGCGACACGCAGCGCAGCAGCCGAACGCTCAACCACTGCGCCAACCGAGTCGTCATCGCCATTGAATTGTGTTAACAATGCATATTTATGCGATAGCAGTAATCGCGGTTGAATTGCTGTCATTATTTGAAGAGTTTCGTAGTCTTTCTCCGAAACTCATCATCAGATCTGTATGAAATTTAAATGGAACCATTTCGGAACAAAGCCCTCTCGAACAAAGAATTTTGGAAATCCGTTTATAAATGACGAAGTTGTGCCCGAACATACATAAAAAAAAATACAAACATCCGAATTGATAATCTCCTCCTTTTTGAAGTCGGTTAAAAAACGCTATTACACATTTTTATATGAATCCTGATTTACAGTTGATTTTCTATTATTAATCAAATTTTTTTATTGAAATAGTGAAATTCACTAAGTAAGAATTAATAACGATCCAAAAAACTTCAAATAATAATTCTCAATTGTGCCGATACTCTAAAACGTACTTGATCCCTAGACACTTTTGATGTGTGTAGTTTGCGCCGCTTACTCTAACTCGCTCACGCATACACTAACAGGTGTTGTGGAATTGAATTGTTTAGCCAAAACGCATGTTGAAGTACACTTTGCGGCCTCGTACGCCAAAAATATTGATCTTACAAAAAAACTGTTTAAACATAAATTGTAGGAAATTTTCTCAAGATTAATTTTGTGGGTGGGTATTTTTATCTTAAATGAAAGGAGATATTGTCGAAAAACTGCTATTAAGCGCCATTTTTCCAATATGACAGCGCGAGTGGCAAAGATACGAGCGGCAAAGTTAAAATTCGGAAAGAGCACATCAAAATCAAAAAAATGCCAATTTTCAAAACTGTCGGCAAACTTTCCAGGTAACCCCTACTTTTCGAACTAAATGACTGTACTATTAATAGATAACAAATGAGAAATGATTTCTTGACAAATTTATAGATATTGAAAAAAAAAATAGAATTTTTATCTTGCGATATCATCGTGTCAAAGGCGCAAGTATGCATTTTATTGTATTTTTTTTCTCCTTGCCTTAACTGATGTATAAAGATCTTAATACAACAAATATCTCGACATAACAATATTTTATACACGCCCAAGCAAGGCGTACTACTCGTACTACGGTGAAACCGAATGATGCTAGTATCCCCACCGTCATCGTTAGAGAGAGTACGCCTATAAATTACCGGTATGAGAATTGTTACTTTTACCGGTACTTATATTAGTAATTACGAGGGCGGGTCAATAAGTCCGTGACTTTTGGAATAAAACACAGATTTTTTGATAAATAAATCATTTTATTTTTCAACGTAGTCTCCCTTGAGCTCTATACACTTTGTCCAACGCTTCTCCAATTTTTTTATCCCTTCCAAAAAATATGATTTGTCGAGGTCCTCAAAATAGGCCTTTGTTTGCGAGATGACTTCATCATTGGAGTCAAATCTTTTTCCACCAAGCCATTTCTTCAGGTTTGGGAACAAGAAGTAGTCACTCGGAGCCAAATCTGGAGAATAGGGCGGATGAGGGAGCAATTCATAGCCCAATTCATGGATTTTTGCCATGGCAACTGCACATGTGTGCACCCTTGCATTGTCTTGGTTTTTTTTCAAATCGTCATTGAATCGGTCCAATAAGTTGGCATAATATTCCCCATTGATTGTTCTTCCCTTTTGAAGGTAGTCAATGTGGATTATCCCGCGTGCATCCCAAAAAACAGTCGCCATAACTTTATTGGCTGACAAACCCACCTTGGCCTTCTTTGGCGCCGATTCACCCTTAGAAACCTACTGTTTTGACTGTTGTTTGGTCTCTGGTGTGTTGTGATGGATCCATGTTTCGTCCACGGTTTCAAAACGGTGCAAAAACTCCTCCATATTGCGATTAAACAACGCCAAACCTTCCTGTGAAGTTGTTACACGATTGCGTTTGTGGTCGACTGTGAGCAAACGCGGCACCCATCTTGCGGAAAGCTTTCTCATGCCCAACTCCCAAGTGATCATTCAAAATTGAAACCACTGAGCCATGCGAGATCCCTACGGCTTCCACAATCTCTTGCACTTTCAATCTTCGGTCGGCCAACACCATATCGTGAATTTTTTCGATTGTTTCGGGTGAAGAGACCTCAACTGGGCGTCCAGGACGTTCGGCATCTTCAGTGCTTGTACGGCCACAACGAAATTCAGTAAACCACTTTTTTACCATTGAAATCGATGGTGCAGAGTCCCCATAGTATTTATCAAGCTTAGCCTTGGTCTCGGTAATGGTTTTTTTTCGCAAAAAATAATGCTTAATAAGCACACGAAATTCACTTTTTTCCATTTTTTCCCCTAAATTACTGGGTAGTCTGATAAAGATAGCTGTCAAACACAAACTAACTGACGCAACAAGTTCAAATTTTGACAGGAGTCAACTGACAGATGCCTGTTGACAGGAGTAGTGTTGCTTTTTCATTAAAGAGGTCAGAAATTCAAAAAGTCACGGACTTATTGACCCGCCCTCGTAGATAACGTTAACAGACTTATGGATATTACTACTAATAACATTACTTTTTTATCGATAACGTAACGGTAATTAGTAACGTTATAAAAAAAATAACGGTGATTCGGTCTCTGCTCCCAAGTCCTCTAGACCCACTTTTCATTACCCTGGAATGTGCGATTCTGGGTGTATCGCTCCACTCGCCGCTTATACCTACGGATGCGGTTTGCCCATGCATACACCTTCTGCTTCAGGGAGTCGATGCGCTCTGTGACACGGGAAATACAATCTCGGGAGCTGCCATCAGTCCCCGAAAACGCCCGTCTCACAAAGCGCATCTCTCTTGGGCGAGTGTTGCCCTCCCTGAAGCAGACTAGTTTGCCGATAAGTGCTCTGGCCCCACCAATATGACACTCGATCCTGCGCGCTGCCAAGTCGGCACGGCTGGTTTCGGTCGTGTAGCTCTATCATTAGGGAATTTGACGTGAGCTACACGACATGCCGCTACAACCACGCAGTACATTATCGAGTGTGTGTCGGTGAGGTCTACGCAGTTATCAAAATAATTTGACAACTGCGAATTCAGAGCCACCAGCGCCTTATTCCTATTATGCATGGGCAAACGAGGCAAACGAGGCAAGCATGGCCTAAGTTCGGGTGGCATGTTGCGATATTCCCGAATAGCACACTCCAAAGCACTACTCAATTCGTAATTGCACTGGGTTATTATTATTATTATTTCGTTTATTCACATTTTAATTTTAAATATTTCTAACAAAACATCCAAAAAAAAAACATTTAAAATTATAAAAAATAGTAGTCCGCTGGTTTCGGGAGCAGGGTCCAAGCTACCGGTGGTTAGGGCTCCAGAGACAGGAACCTCCTCACAATGCGAGCCGGATCGAGGGGTTCTGCCTTCTGTATCAGGCCCTTGATACAACCGCGCAACGACAGCTTCGACAGGTGGTCGTCGAGGCTTTTGGTAATCAGGCCGTTGGCGGTAACGACTATCGGCACAATAACAGCCGAGTCCACATTCCACATATCGACCACCTCGTGTGCTAAGTCAAGATATTTGATTTGTTTCTCTTTCTCAGCTTTCACGAGGTTCTCGTCATGTGGAATGGTGACATCGATTATCATTGTGCGGCGCGCTAATCGGTCTATCACCACTATATCCGGCTTATTGGCAACCATAGTCCTGTCAGTGATGAAAGACCGATCCCAGTACAACGTGACATGGTCAATTTCGAGAACTAGGTCGGGCACATACTTGTAATACGGCACCTCAGAATCCACAAGTTTGTATTTTAAAGCAAGCTGCTGATGAATAATCCTGGCCACTTGGTTATGCCTGTGCAAATACTCGCTGTTAGCAAGACGAGAATAACCAGAGATAATATGTCTGATGGACTCACCCGGACGGTGGCATGCCCGACACACGTCAACCGTCCCGTCCTTCATGATATGCCTCCGGTAGTTATTCGTCAAGATAACTTCGTCCATAATCGCACAGACCAAACCTTCAGTTTCCCCGAAGAGGTCGCTGAAACGTAGCCAGGCCAGGACGCCAAGAAATCTACATCAGGCCCATGAAGAGCCCGATAAAAGCGCCTGTGAAGCTCCTTGCCTTTCCATACCTCCTTGCGGTCATCAGTAGTGAGTACTACAGGTTTGCGCCAGTTCTCTTTAGCCATGGACAACGGGGCGAGTCCCTTGTCTACTGCGACCACATCTCGGTAAATACCCACGTCGGTTTCAAGAAAATATTCTCTGAGGCTGCACACCTCGCGGTTGAGTCTTTGCATTTAGAAAACCTCTACCTCCACATTTTCCGCGGGATGTACAGTCTCATCACCGATGAACGTGGGTAATGCATCCGGTTTGCGGTCAGCAGCGTACGGACCCTCCTATCCAGGGCGTCGAGCTCAATCTGAGTCCATTTGAGTATGCCGAAAGAGTACATCAAAACCGGCATGACCCAACCGTTGAAGGCGCGCACCTTATTTCCGCCTGACAAAAGGCTATTCAATACCTTTTTCAAGCGGCCAAAGAAGCGCTCCTTCAGCCATTGCTTCATATCAGTAACTTCCCATCTTCATGTCAGAAATCCCATCACACCTCAACACCCACCCCTGCGCATTCCAAACTCTTCGATCGCCTCTGTAGAATGCTCAACAATTGCAGTGATCTCATAGATATTCACCATGACACCCTAAATAAAATTTACAAAATAGTTTTCGAGCATTATTCTTGTGATCTCTGTTGCTCTTCCTACTCAATGTTTAATGTATATTAGATTTATGATTATGATATTTTTGTCCTCAATTTAATTTATTTTAATTGTAACTTAACTTTAACTTTTATGTGATATATGTATTAGATTTATGATTATGATAGTGATATTGTCTCCTCCAATTGAATTTATTTTAATTGTAATTTTATTTTAATGTGGCTTATAATTTATAAATTTATCTTTGTCTGTTTTTAATTTAATTTTAATGCTATTAATTTTATCTGTTGCGTATTGTAATGTAAATTGTATTTTATTGCTTTTTACTATCAATTGTTGTCAAATAAATCAAATTTATTGTTTTAATCATAATAATAATGTAAAACAATAATTATGTATAACCATAAATAGTGCATGTGGTGTTAACCTTTAATTAATTGTTACACTAACGAATGAATATATTACGAAAGAGTATGTTGTAAATGTATTGTGTAAACAGTTCATCATTCTCCTGCCCTTATCCCAATTTATTTGGAGTCGGCGCAACATGTCTTTTTATTCCATACTCCTCTAATAGTTGTCATCTCTGTAGTCACCCCCTTTTTACCCATATCCTCTTTCACACAGTCTAACCATCGTTTCTTTGGCCTTCCTCTACTATTATAGCCATCCACATCCATACACAAGACTTTCCTCACGACATTTTCTTCATTCCTCCGCATCACATGCCCCCCATACCACGACAACCGATTTCCACACAACTTTTCAGTCAGCGGTGCCACTTTCAGACTTCCTCTTATATACTCATTTTAATTCTATCCATGGGCGTAACACCACACATAGGTCTTAGCATTCTCATCTCAGCTGCATGCAATTGCTTTTCATTAATCCCTTTTGTGTTGGGCACATTCTGAACCATACAAGACGGCAGGTCTGACCATTGTTTTATAAATCTTCCCCCTAAGTTTAAGCGGAATGCGAGTGTCGCAGATATGTCCCGGCGACCTGCCGCCATTTCATCCATCCAGTGTTAATTCTGTGCTTAACTTAATTGTGTACACGGTTGTTAGTAAATAAATAAATATCGGCGTTGGTTGGTGTTGGCACGCGCCGGCAGACCGTCAACCCCATGGCTTCTACATTATCGCACCTGCATATCTCAGTAGCACATGGCACTTCGCATGCATGTCGCATTTTCCCACATTATTTTTTGCAATTGAACGACTGTACATGTGAATTATTAACAATTTGCACTGCCGCAGTCGCACTATTCGCACAGCAAAAATCGCGCAGCACAAACTTTTTTTGAAAAAGCGTACCATGAGAAAGTTAACTTGGCAATGCGTCACAGCACAGCGCACAAGGCAGAGCATAGTTTTACTGACACTAGACGTTATTTAAATGAATGCCAGAATAAAATCTTTTCTGCTAGATTTTGAATGCTCAGGGGGCCGAGAATTGGAAATACAACAGTCCAATAATATTTAAGAAATCATTTAGTGTTAGTGAAAATGGGCATTAATATTGTAACGTCAAAAGTCTGTGTGTTGACCCACCATACCCCTGACCGTACCTCTGGTGGTATGGTGGGTATTTTAAAGTTAAACGGTACCACCAGGTAATAGTGTTATATCACTAATTAAAACCACTTTTGACAACAACAATTTATTAAATATATACCGATTGCACATCAAATGAACCAGAAACTTTACCATTGTGACGTACGTTGTCCAGGAGCGAGCGAAGAGAGCTCGGGAACTAAGGGCACCCCGACACGGACAGGTTAGGTTCGAAGGGGATGACGGGGGCCACAGTGAGCGAGCAAAGCAAACGAACGAAACCCCCGTAATCCCCTTCATGTTAGGTTCCTTTAAACCCTGCAGACAGAAATAGGAGCCCCGCCCAGCCCCCGCTTCATCAACCTACCTTATAACTAATGAATGAATCATTAAAATATGCGAGATAACAGTTTATAATTTCCTGTCTGCCCAGTATCTACATCAGCACAGCACTACGGTCACTTCATACAGTGGCATCGTTTAACTTTAAAATACCCACCGTACCACCAGAGGTACGGCCAGGGGTATGGTAAGTTTGCAGCGAAAAATTTGTAACACAGCAGCGATCCGAGTATGAATGCCATTTAATTGAAAAAAAAAAGTTTTGATTCCATTCCATCAGTATTGGACCAAAACCAATGTGACAGAATCAATATTGTTATTCTCTTCTTTATTATTCCTATAGCGTACTCCTTATACTATCGGCTATAGTTTGATTAGAATTATCTGCAGTTGATTTAAAAAAAGAAAATACCTTAGTGCAGAGGTTGCACCGGTGAGAAAGCTCCGGGTGTTCCGTATCACGATGGTGAATGAGATCCGCTTCTGATTGCAATATGCAGCTACAAGCACTACATACTATAAGCATGTTGATGGTTTCCTGAAACATCAGACATTTTTTAATTCTACATATGATAGCACTTCTTTTCGATTGCCTCCGCATGGCCTAAAGCGTTGCTATTCTCATGATTCAAAAAGATATTGATGCAGAATATTTTCTATAACACCGATATCTGTATGAAACGCGCATAAAGTTGTATGCTGAACCATGTGCTAAAATTGTTTCATAATCGCAGTACTAAATGCTGACCATTAGGCAGCTCACTTCATGACAAGAAGGCTTTGCAACCTTATAATCTATCTATCCATATGCTAAATAATAACTACAGCACAGTTCGATCTTCCAGGCTAAGCAATTCTTGCCGAGGTCGGTATGTGGATGGGTGACCTTCCTGACATACCCGTGCCTCGGAAAGCACGTTAAGCGGTTGGTCCCGGCTGTCATTTTTAGACCTTTGACAGTCGATGTGGGAAGTCAGAAGCCAGAAAATCTGACAGCAGTCTTCCCAAGGGGTATTGTGTTACCCCGTGGATTCATCAACAGAGAACTGGAAAAACCCAATAACAATTTAGGAACGACCTGGGAATCGAAACCAGAACCAAACGCTGAGTGACACGCGGCCGCGACCACTATTTTTTTTTTTTTTGGGGATGGGAAATAATCCAATGAGATCTGGGCTAGTGGTCGCGACCGCGTGAGTGACACGCGCAATGTTTATGCTATACATGCATACAAGAACATACCATATCCATGTTCGGGTCTAGAAATTCTCGCAGTGTAATTTCTGACGGAAAATTCTCTGGCTTTTTTTCATTTGTTTCTATTTTAGCGGAGTCCTGAAAAAAAAAAAAATTAAGACATTGAGGTATAAGCAGACTATTTCATTAGAGAGAAGTGTGTGCTATGCAGCAAGCGCAGCTGTTGGGTGGCATAGAGGAATGGTACCTTGTTTAGTCGTCACTATTACACTCACTAAAACAGCAATAAACTTACTACAACTTTCACCGGATAATTGCAAACACCGTAAGTAAGATTGTAAAGTGTTATAAATCTTGCGAGAGTAAACTCTTGATATATTATAAATAAATCATTTGAAATACAATGTCATCCAAATTTGGTAATTTACAATGTATCCGAGCCTTATTGAAAATAAAATAAAGAGTTGACAATTTTAGGCGATCTTTCATAACTTACAATATCCGGTGACATAACTATACTTTGAAATCTTGATCATATTAGTGATTTGCCAACTAGACCACTCCACTCGGCGCTCAAATAATAGGTAGCTAGTTTTTACGTTAACGATTTCTCAATATTGAAATATTTTATTTATAAATTTATACCGGGTTAATTTTTCAAGTGAGCATGGAGAGCTAAATCCGAAACTATTAGGAATAGCGATAAATACTCAAAGGAAAAATTCACCCTGTATTCTCTCACTCACATTTTCTACGTTGTTTACACCAGTTTTCTCGTCAATACAGCAATGGAGATCAAACTTTTTCCTATCAAGGTAAATTTTCTTGCATTGTACACATCGTAGTACTTTCGTATCTGAAACAATAATACAATCTTATAACCAAACATCGACTTGGCTCATAGAGAACAGCGGGGCAACAGGGGAATAGGGATGTCTTCTGGGTATCAAAATAATAATTCTATTTAGTCCGTAAGTTAAGTTATCAAAACATATTGGTACACGTATTTTTTGCTTTACCAAACTAATAAAAAATGTCAAAGATCAAGCGCATCAAAGTTGAGGAGTGGGGGCTTATGTTACGTGGCTTCGTGGTAAAAAGTGTAACACGGCGTGACGTCACGCAAAATTTCAACGCACTACATAGTCCTCATTTTTTGTTTACGTAACAAAAGAAAAAATACGTGTCTAATATTTTTTGGTAATCTTACTGACGGACGAATTAATTTTTTTTTGCAAACTACCTTATTGTTTGGTATTTAAACAGAACTTGATGTTAAATAAACTAATACTTATCATAAAGAGGAAAAAATTGTGAGTTTGCGAGGTTGTAGGGGATAATCTCTGGATCTACTGAACCGAATATGAAAATTCTTTTACCAATAGAAAGCCTCGTTATTTGTGAGTGTCATAGACTATAATTTTTTGAAATCTATATTTCTAATAATCTACATCATGTAAGATAAAACAGAAATAAATGAAAAAATAATTTCATTTATTTCAGGCTATAAGCCCATAAAATTCAAATACATACATACCCGAACCGACAGCGCCCTACGTTCCCGCTCGATGTCATCATTGTCAGACAAATTGTCTGTGACCCAGTGGCCCAGGTACTTAAAATTGACCATTTTAAGTTAAGACCCTATTCAGACTAGCACCGCAAAGAGTGATCGGAGGTATAAAAGAGTATCATTTGGTACCGGCTTTAAAAATCATATACTCACTCTTCTTAGGGTTGTACCTGAGCCCATGAGACTCAGCATATGTCTCACAAATGCGCAGGAGTTTCCGCAACCCCCCAACCGACGGGCTCAGTAGCACCATATCATTCGCGTAGCTGATGTTATTAATAGGCACTCCGCCTATATCCATCCCGTATTAGCACTGCTGAGTTCGCCGATCAGCTGGTTCATGTACAGGTTGAACAAGCGGGGCGAGGTTGTTTGGAACCCTTGTTTTTTATCAGTCGGGTTTTTTTTATATTTTCAAAAAAAAATAGAATTTGCTGTGAACTATGAAATGGGATTGGGCGGGTCACGTCAGCCGCATGCACAGTGACCGCTGGGCATTGATCTCCATAAAGTGGGTGCCTGAGGTTGGACGGCGCTGTCGAGGCCGGACTAAGAAGAGGTGGCGAGACGACTTAG
Organism: Polia nebulosa; assembly: GCA_951329385.1. NCBI lineage: Eukaryota > Metazoa > Arthropoda > Insecta > Lepidoptera > Noctuidae > Polia > Polia nebulosa. The sequence continues at coordinate 31,080,895 of OX589587.1, read as the reverse complement.
ACTCCTACCGCGTGGGTTCTTCTGACGTGGCTCTATAATAATACCTGGAAGAATTTGGGGAGGCCTTTGCCCAACAGTGGGACAGAACAGGCTAAGTATATAATAGGCTTGTATATCCAAAGACGCAGAGAGCAATGGTGGCCCAGTGGTAACGGCCGCGACTTACAAGTTGTAGGTTGGAAGTTCAAACCCAGGCAGGCGCTTTACTTTGTGTAAATTATTTCGTCACCACTGCTCTCAAAACGGTGAAGGAAAACATCGTAAGGAAACCGGCATGTCTTAGAACCAAAAAATCGAAAACATGTGACATCCACCAATTCGCATTGGGCCCGCATGGTGGATTACGGCCCACACCGAGAGGAGGCCTGTGCCTCAACAGTGGGGACATTTAAAGGCTGATGATGATATAAAGACGCGCACATGTACTTGCAATGTTTGAGCAAACATTTAGAATGTCAAAATAAAGGTTTGTCAGTAAGTCTGACACGCCCTCCCGCTCCACCCAGAGCGGGAGAAGTCATTGGATGATTTCCCACGCCACAAAAAAAAAGGTTTGTACAAATTATCAGCTTATTAGCAGCAATTCAAAGCCTAAGATGACTGGACTAGAACAAATTAACGCGACGATCGCATATTCGCGCGATTATCGCTTTGGACGACAGCTAAGAGTATCTTTACTCTTTCAAAAGAAAAAAAAGACTAACCTTTATGAGATATAGCGTGCGATCCTAATTGTTCTTTGGTTTCGAAATGTTGCTTGCAAAATTCACACTCAATCTTTTTTGCTGGCATTGATGTTATGCAAAATCCATTTTCTGATAACTTGTTAAGAATGGTCTGAAATTTTCCAGTTACAACATAAATACACAAAGCATTACAAACAGGCACAATCTTAAAATTACAGGCGGCCAGGCTACTTAGGAATTATTTACAGTAAACCCCAATAACACAGCCCGAACGCTGGACCCTATTACTATGCCTCCGCTGTCAGGCTGTAAATCACGATCCGTAATTGCTACACAGTTGAAATTTTCACAAAATGTGTATATCTGTTGCCGCTATAACAATAAATAATAAAAATAAATTGATAGAGCGGCTATCGAAATACACGCCGTGTGAAAATTTTAACTGTCTACATATATCGACCATGAGTTATAGCCCAAAAAAAAACCAGGTTTTTTTACAGTTTATGGTACGGAACCCTTCGTAAGTCCAACTCGCACTTGGCCAGTTTTTTTTAAGACAAGGAAGTTACTGTTTATCAGAAAAATGCCCGAAGTACTCTCGAGATATGACTGCAGAGATGTATATTATTTAATATCTATGGTTAATTCATGGATTCATGCATTTTACTTTAATAACAAACATAATACATCATTCCAGACAAAGCCCGCTGCCAATGAAACAACAAAAACAACTTCTTTTTTTTAAATAGGAATTTCTCTCATCATAAAAATAATCAGCAAACCATTCAAAATTAAACTTCAGAATGAAGTAAACTCACACTAGTTAACATCTTCTTAGGTCTGCCTCTCTTTTTTGGGCCCATTAGATCTGCATGAATTTCCCACATATGTTTCGTTAAATTCTCTGCACCATTGTAGCATGTACCGCAAAGTGGGCAGTAAGTGCGGTTGGTTTCTTCACACTCAACTAAAATATGTCAAACCAGATTATAAGTATTTATGGTAGACACCCTCGTGTCTTCGTCAGAACTATTGAGTGTCTGATTGATGGTGTAAAGCATAAATGCAATGTATTTACATATTTAAGTCTGGCGTCGACTTAGCTTCATCAGCCAACGCATCTCAGGCCCCCCCTCCCTCCTGGAAAATAACCCTAGATACGCCAATGATTTTAAAAGCAAACAGTTGAATAGGATTCCCGAGTCATGCAGTTCTTTTAATAAAATCTGTGTTAAAATTATTTCTCTTTTAAACTCTACAACCTTTCTTAGTTTCTTAGTTTAGAATCTCACGTTATCTGTTTTAAAGTAAATGTTTACTTGAAAACTGGCCCTTATTGCACTGGTTGAGCGAGTGAATTGCCACGATAATAGCGCCGTGTGGAGACATATTCATAGAGTTAGAGTTAATATAGGGTTTATAACGGGCGGGAATAAAGGGCTTTTTTAATTGTTTTATTAACACGAACGGTCTTGGGTGCTTAACACACTGACTGCCATGGGGGACACTGTACTATTTGAGTTGAGTTTTTGAAATATTATTTTAATTATTATTGCCTCGTGTGTTGAAAAAAATTCCTTGGTACATATGAGCATTTTGCTTTTGCACCTTCGGCCCTACAAAGTCAATGCCACCCCCCTTGAATGCAAAAGTTCGTCCCCTAAGTCAAATGTAATATTAAAGCTTTGCAGTGGCACAGAGCTTATAGATTATATCGAAAACATGTTCATAAGCACTAAAAATGCCATAGGTACCTACTAACCTTTGATGCATATCTTCTGGTGTTCTTGTAATTTACAGTGAGTATCGAAAACAACTAAGCAGCTTTTGCAAACATAGCATGACTTGCGTTCTAAGCTCTCATTCTCAATTTTAACAGCTTCTGAAAATTAAAACTTATTGAATTATTTAGCCTCTACCAGCTGCTTCGCCCGCATGGTAAAAAGTAGCCTATGTTTTAATCCAGGTTATAATCTATCTGTGCGCAAAATTTCATTCCAATCCCTTCCCCGTTTTTGCGTGATTGAAACAGAAATATACAAACTTTCGCATTTATAATAAGAGCATACTACATAAGGCCGTTCAAACGGTTTTCAGTCAATGTTGATCTCAGCCATGTTTTAGCACGACGCAGTGTAGAAAAGGACCTCTATTAATAAGCATAAGCTTTCTTTGCTACCTGTGTAATTTCGCTCTTGACGACTAAACCTTTCATAGTACAATCTAATAAAATTCGCCTGTCAATATTATAAAGTTGGTTTTCGTTTATTGATAGTGTTACGTCGACCGTATTACACTGGAACATTCGAGAATGTGGTCGAAGTTTCCACTACGTTCGAGAACATTCGATTGTAGTACTGTGTAGAAGTTTATAGATGTTTCTAGAATATTCCACTATAGGATAGTTCGACAATGATCTGGAAACTTCTATGGCTGTATAAATAGGCCGAACGGGCGGCGAGTGAGTCAGTGAGATGAGGGATCCGCCAGTTGCCACTGTGAGCAGCCGTGTCCGCACGCTGCTCCTCCGTTCGGCCCGCTCACATCCACCGGTTCTCCCTGTGTGCTGTCGTAGGTGCTGGTCTCGGCCGGTGCTTGCGGGAGTGCGCAGGGGAAGCCGCCCCGTTGCCACTCGGTGGGGTAACCCGCCGTAGAGGTCGCGGAGGCAACTCAGTTTTAAACCGTCTTGTTTCGACACCTAAACATGCCGCCGAAGGGGAGGTCCGGTCCCCGTCGCTCTCAGGAGCACGGTACCGGGCCGTCTCCCTCACCGCCGGACCGTCCGGCGACGGGCCGGACGCCGCCGCCCCCTGCAAGAGGGGGTGCGTCGCCCGGCGCACCACCGGCCGCACAATCCGCCGCTCCACCTTCCACCGCAAGAACGGCCGCCACCGGCCCGCCGACGTCATCAGCGACTGCGCGCGTTTCGCCGGCGCCGTCGTCGAGCCGGCAGCCGGCCGTCCCGGTCCGTCCTCCGGCCTTTCGTCCCGTGCCTATGCAGGCGCCGCTGCCTGCCGCGTTGGCGAGTCGGCCGCGCGCCCCGGACGTGACACGGCCCCCCGCCGTCGCGCCGGGGGCGCGCGCCGCCGCGCCGACCGCGCGCGCTGCGGTACCGCCTGCTAGGCCCGCCCGCACGGAGCCCCGAGCAGCCGTATCCTGCCCTAACATAGGGCCGCGGGACCCGCGCCTCGCCGCGCGGACCGCGGGCCCTACCGCGCCAGTGCAGCGTGGCTCGGCCCCCGTGCCGAGCGCGACTGCGCCCATGTCGCGCCCACGCACCGCTACGCCCCTGGCTATGGAGGTAGCGTCGCCACTCCCCTCGCCGGCGCCATCACCGCCGCCGACACGAGCTCCGCCGCCGCCGCTGACACCGCACGTTATCGCGGTGAGTAGCGGCGCCCTATCACCATCGCCACCAAGGGTCGCCGCCCAGGATTCCCCGGCGGTGTCGGCGTGTTTCTCCCCTCGCGAGAGCGAGTGGTCGGACATGTCGGCATCGTCGGGCGAGTCCGACGCAGAGGAGGCCCACTCAAGATTCCCGCTGCCGCTTCCGCTGGGGCTGGAGCGCGGGCCCCCGCCCGCAGCTCGCCGGCAGCGGAGGCCGAGAAGCCCAGACGAAGAAGAGGACGCGGAGAAGGCGAAGCGACGCCAACTGCAGCGCACACCGCGCAGGCGCAGCGGGGCTGACGCGTCGTCATTCGCCTCCGTCGCGGGCGCCACGGGCGGCACGAGCCGCCCCCCACCACAACAGCAGAAGTCCCACCCTTCGGCTGCCACCGCCCTGGGCGGAAGCGCCAAGGGTGCTCCAGAAAAGAGGCCACGCTACCCGCCGCTGGTAGTGGAGAGGCTGCCGGACTGGCAGACCCACTTCAGGGTCTTGCGCGATTTGCTGGGTCGCCCTCCGAGTGCCCGCCCTTATCAGGGCGGCATTCGGTTCCTTCCCGGAGACGAGAAGGAATTTAGGGTGATCCAGCGCTATCTGTGCGACCTGGAGAGGGATGCTGGTCTGGTATGGTTCTCATACTCCCCGCCGGCGGAGCGTGGCTTCAAGGTGGCCATACGCGGCCTGCCGGTTGACACCGAGCCGGCCGCGATCGAAGAAGACCTGCGCGGGCTCGGGTTTGAGCCCGAGTATGTGCGGGCCATTAAGGCTCGCGAGGGGCGTCCGGGCTGCATTTACTATGCAGTCCTGAAGCGCCAACCGGACGTCCGTCGTATCTACGACGTTACGGAGATACTGCTGATGGAAGGCGTAAGGGTGGAGGGGTGGCGTGGCAAGAGGGGGCCAGCCCAATGCCACCGCTGCCAGCGCTTCCGACATTCCAGCCATCAGTGCCACCGTCCGCTCGCCTGTGTGCGATGCGGGGGTGGGCACGTCGCGCGCGAGTGTCCCCGGCCCCGCGAGGAGCCGGCGACGTGCGCCAACTGCGGCGGGCCACACCCCGCGTCCCACCGCGAGTGCCCGGTCTTCCGACGGGAGACCGCCAACAGGCGTGCGGGCACGGTGGCGCAGACGAGTACAGCACCCCGCCCGGCCGCAACAGCGGCCCGGGCCTCGAACGCAGAGGACCACGAGGCCTGCGGCGCCTCTTTGATGGCGGCCGCAAACGGGCCGAGTGGAGCAGCTGCCCCCCTGCCTGGACGCAGGAAGAAGAGGAGGAGACGTGGGAGGAAGCCCCCTCCCCCCACCGGCACCGACAACCAGACTCCCCAACCCCTACACTCCGCACAGGGTGCGAATCTGCCAGGGGCGGCCTCCGTAACAGAGGTCGTCCCTACGGTAAAGGTTCGTACCATGTGCCCCCGCGAGCAGTCACTAAAACAGATGCCAGAGGGCGCCACCGCTGCCGTTCAACAGAACGTGGCCGCCATGCGTCCACACCACGCGCCACTAGGCGCCACTGTGGCCGCCATGTCGCAGTCGGAGCTCCATGAGCGGGCCACTGGCCTCCTGCTGGACTTGATTAAAGCCATCAGGAGGGGCCAGGACCCGCTTATCACCGTGCTGGAGGGCATGGTGGCCATCCTGGCCCTATATCAGGGCGGGACCGCCGCCAGCAGCCTGCCAGCAGCAACTGACGCCGAGTAAGTCGCTTACACCTACACGGGGCTTACCCAAACAAGAATACTCCACATACAGTACATGCACTGTGCGCGACGTGTTCTAAGTTAATATAGGCACGTCGCGTATCGCAGCCAGACACACATGACTCCACACACATTGTGTACTCACGCGTTGTATGTGCGGCTAGCCCGCATATACAGCGCCTACATGGGCGGCGTTACACATACAATGCCGCCCACACATACACCTTCGGCCCTGCGGTCCGGACGGTAACCGGCTAGACCTGGAAACCGGGCGGACGGGGGCCACTCACTAAATACTGTAGGCTCACTGTAAGCCGGCGGCCGTGAGCTGGTCGTCATCCGCTGGGCCTCCCACAGGGAACTGTGGGTCTCACCCGGCGGTGACAGACCGCCTAGCTGCCGTGAAAACATGTTTCGAGCCTGCAGTATCACACATGGGCGATTGCTGTGAGAGCATCGGCAGGTGTAGTTCCATCGCCTGCCTCGTAGGCTCTTATAGCAGTCACCCAAGGCATCCACACCACGTAGGTCCCCCCATGAAGCACCCGTTTCTACGGGTGGCAACAGCAACCGCGTTTAGAGGGCCAAGCCCTGGTAACGCCCACCACACCCCCCCTTCGGGGGGGTGTAGTGAACGTCAGCGTTGCGAACGGAAGCGAATACAAGCGATTACGAAGATAATCCCCCTGCTAGTACCTCGCTACGCCCTTGTATACTTCTTCAGTCTACTATTTATCAAGAACAAACTCATGAAATAATCATACCCTGTTCACGTAAATCTGGCTCACTACTTAGAGAAACATTGAAATCACTATCGGTATAGTCGTCATTATCATGTGTTGACAAATCTTCAGTCTTGACATCTGATGTATTACTCTGAAATTAAGATATTAATTCAATTTAAAAACCTTTTTATAATAATACATTCAACTCTCTTGTCAACTCCAATACTCCAATACCATTTTAAGTAAAATATTTTGAATCAGCAATCTATAAGTTTTAGCCTTGAGTGGGGTTAGAACTCAGTAAAAAAAGCTTCACTACAAACTTTAAATACCCTAATTACTTACTTGATTCAAAACTTTCATTGTTGTTGCAGTTGGGGTCTTTTCTTTTTTTAATAGCCCTCTTAGGGACATATTAGCTTCTTCCGATTTTTTCTTAAATTCAAACGCCTTAGATGCTTTTTCTTTACATTCACAGCAAATTGTTGAAGGTAAACCATCATTTTTATAAATCTAGACACAAATAATGGAAATATTAAATAAATGACATAGTTTTGGGGAGTTGCATTGTATTACTATTGCATTTTGTTTTTAATTATGGTTACTATTAAAACAAATTTAAAAAACGTTTTTTACAAAAAATACAGCCTTCCAAATAAGAAAATACAAGACGAAGACTATGCTTGTGCAAACTTTAATTTTCCCTATAATCGACTATGGTGACGTGTGCTACATTGACCTGAATGCGGCTTTGCTGGATAAGCTTGATAGGCTCCTCAATAACTGCATCCGGTTCATTTTCAACTTGAGGAAATATGACCATGTGTCAGGCTTTAGAGCTGAGCTCAAATGGATGCCCATTCGCCAGAGAAGAAGTTTGCGCGCTCTGACTACACCTTTCTCTCTCCTCAACTCTCCCACCCCTCCCTCTTATCTTATATCACACTTTCAGTATCTTTGCTCTACTCACGCTAGGAATTTGCGTTCTGCTAACAATCTCTTACTGCTTTGTCCTTCTCATACTTCTAATTTTATTCATTCTTCCTTTCATATACAGTCCATCCTTCTGTGGAATGTGCTTCCCCTCAATATCAGGACGGCCACCAGTCAGTATGCATTTAAGCGAAAGTTGCGGAATTACCTTCTTAACAAGAAAAGGAGTCGTCACAAAATCCTTATCTCTAACTTTATATATTATTATTATATATGTAGGTATATTATATTAAATATATATGTATGTTTATTTTAACTATATCTAAATACTTCTGTAATTATTTTCGTCTTAGTATTATTTTATTTTTTTCAGTTTATGCACCTGCCATGTTATCTCTCCACCACCCTTGGTTGACTGGTAGAGAATGCCTAAGGCATTAAGTCCGCCTTTGTACATTTGTGTTGCATGAAGTTTTAATAAATAAATAAATAAAATACACTAAAAATTTAAACTCTAAATGATACGAATTGTTAATATTCAAATTTAACTTAACTTTTGCTGTTAGTTTCGTATTAGGAAACCATCTATATTTTAAATACCGTAGGTACCGTAGCCGAATGAAAATGTGGTTTCGTTTATTGCCTCCGAGATATCTGTATAACTATGTGAAACAAGTTGATTGACTTTAAAATATTTAAATTATTGTATCGTATTATATTATATTTCTTGGCTTGCATGTATAAACAAAATAATCAATCATGGCCTGCCTAGCGAAACATGTACAGTCAATCTTATAGAAAGACATTGAAGATATATATTTTGTCCTTTCAGTCTCGTGAAATATGCCTAGAAAAGAAAATAACCAGTGAATGACTTTGTGTACATTAGGTTCATAGCCACAGAAATGAATGAAGGTGTTGTGGCACATAAAAAATATGTTATTACATACATTCATTTTTATACTGAATGAAGGCTTCATGTTTAGGTATCACCAAATTATTGCAAACTCAGTAAAATTTTAATAAATCTTGATCAGTTTTTAAACTCAAGACACTTAATAACAGTTTTACTGTCTCAAAATGTTTCACTATACAAATTTTAAAGAGGCGAATGGATAAACTCAAAAACTTCAAACAGCGCCATAATAGGTACAAGAAATATAAATGCCTAAGGTTCCATTATACATCTAAAGTTGAATTAGGAGCCAATTATTCCACAATTTAATGCTTATGGTAGTTTATTAAATAGGAAAAAACAGTTTTTACCATATTTTTTTTCAAAATATTAATATTACTTTAAACTTCAATATGAAACAAGTTCGATCGTTGCATGTAATATGCATCGATTTCATTTCGAGCCATCTATTGTTTGTTTGTACAAAATTTTCTTTGTTCGAGATGAGACCCCGCGACTTTGGACTAGATGAGAACTATAATATGTTACCTATTTAGGATATTAACTCAAGAAACTAACAATCGCCACTAAGTCATGTGAGAAATTAAGGTTTTTTTGCAAAGCCCTTTCGATTAGTGCATATCATATGGTTAGCTTTGGGGCATATTCCCATAGATTGTTGACCATTCTCCTTTTGATTTATTTGATAAATATTTTTAATAAGCTTTATGCTGTTGTTGAAAAAACCCAAAAACTTGTTTCATGTTAATCAAAGTGTCATCAGGTTAGAGCATCCACAGTATGTTTGTATAAAATTGCATAAAATTGTAAGATCTTGAGTTTAAAAACTGATCAAGATTTATTAAAATTTTACTGAGTTTGCAATAATTTGGTGATACCTAAACATGAAGCCTTCATTCAGCATAAAAATGAATATATGTAATAACATATTTTTTATGTGCCACAACACCTTCATTCATTTCTGTGGCTATGAACCCAATATTCACAAAGTCATTCACTGGTTATTTTTTTTTCTAGGCATATTTCACGAGACTGAAAGGACAAAATATATATCTTCAATGTCTTTCTATAAGATTGACTGTACATGTTTCGCTAGGCAGGCCATGATTGATTATTTTGTTTATACATGCAAGCCAAGAAATATAATATGATACGATACAATAATTTAAATATTTTAAAGTCAATCAACTTGTTTCACATCAGAGTTATCCAGATATCTCGGAGAGACAATAAACGAAACCACATTTTCATTCAGCTATGGTACCTACGGTATTTAAAATTTAGATGGTTTCCTAATACGAAACTAACAGTAAAAGTTAAGTTAAATTTGAATATTAACAATTCGTATTATTTAGAGTCAACGTTCAAATAAATAAATACAAACAATGTCTTTACCTTTATCCCAGTGGTTGAAGTTACAATGTAATCTAATGTGATTGTTGAACCTTTATGTATATCAAATAACGAGTATAATTCATTATCTTTAGATAAACACGTTCTACACAATTCTTCAATTTTAATTATGGTTTCTTGAATAGAAGAGGCCATTTTCTTTTTTGCTCTGTCCAGCCAGTCCAGTTGGTCCAGCCAGTCCACAGATTACTAATATGTAGCGCTAAGCCAGTCCTGTGACTACAGAATACATATACTCCTAAAGGCTCAATTACACCTTCCGATTTCAAGAGACCCAATTTAGGAACGATCTAACTAGGAAGTATGAAGCGAGCAATTCTAACTGCTATTACACCTTCTAACTGCTATTACACCTTCCTGTTTCCTAAATTGGGTCCCTTGAAATCGGAAGGTGTAATTGAGCCTTAAGTCTAACGAAGGCCTGTGAGCCTATGACCACAGAATACATATACTCACTCACTATAGTAGTCTTTGCGGTCTTTGCCTGTGACTGTCCTATGTTCCGGAGCCATAGATAATACAGGGCCCAATTCTGTAAGTTTGAGTTAAGCAACACGCCATCGACACTGTAGCGACACACAACAGACATTATTTTGCCACTGTTGCAAATTTGGTATTCTGCAAAAAGTTCAAAATGATATTGAGATATTATAGTAGACTAGCCCCCTTAGCCATAATACATTTCTATTATCGTTTACGCTAACGCTTAGAACTTAATGTATGGCAATGACATTAGGTACCTGCGTAGATAAGTGTCACGTGACTTATCGCAGGTAATGTCATTGCCAATTGCCATACATTTTGTACTAAGCGTTAGCGTAAACGATAATAGAAAAGTAATAAGGCTAGGGGGGCAGACTAACAATATTATTACAATAGTCTTATTATGGCGTTTCAATGGCACTACAGTGGCAAGACAATGACCGTAAATAATATATAGAATGCCAAAATAACGTTTTAATGGATGGGATTACTTATGTTATGCAAGTATGAGAGAGAGAGAGTAAGTAACCAGGGCTATGCTAGTTTCATAAAAAAATATAAAGATGGTCCGTCATACCAAAAAAATATTGGACACGTATTTTTTCTCTTGTTTCGTAAAAATAAAACCGCCAACTTGCGAGTCAGACTCGAAGTCGAACACGAAAGGTTCCGTACAATAAACTGAAAAAATAAATAAAAACATGATTCCAGAAACGTGTTTTTTTGGGGTTTTTGTTGGCCCCTTATAGAGCCCCCTTTAATTTTTAATTTATTTTCATTTTTATTATTTGTTGTTTTATCAGCAACAGAAATACACATTCTGTGAAAATTTTTACTGGGTAGATATTAAGGATCGCGAGATACAGCCCGCTGACAGACGAACGGACAGCGGAGGCTTAGTAATAGGGTCCTGTTGATTACCCTTTGGGTACGGAACCCTAAATATGAGGACAATACAATGTGTTAAAATATTGCGTGACGTCATGCCATGCTACACTTTTTGCCATGAAGTGACGTACCAAGCCCCCACTCCTGAACTTTGATGCGTTTTATTTTTGCCATTTTCATTTCATTGGTTTGGTAAAGCAAAAAATATGTGAGTATATATATATGAATTGTGGCATGGTAAGAAACCAAAAATAAGTCACTTAAAGATAATCGGCAGTGAATGCTATGCCCATGTACCAAAAATAAAGCGTAAGAAAATGAGCAAGAAAGCCATAAAAGGCAGGCTCATAGGCTACGAAGGCGACGACGGCTACCGGATCTGGAACGGACGAGAGACACTAAAGTCAAGATATATTTCATTCCGGACCGATGTTGAATTTAAAATCAACACCAGCATGCCCTTACGGTCAGAGGGAGCCGAGAGTGATTACACAAGCATCCCTGACCCTGTGCCTGATGCCGAAAACCAGGAACTTGCTCAAGAGGGAGAGAGAGAGGATGACCAAGTTCTGGTCCCAGACGAAGTCTTCCACGACGCTCGTGACGAAGGAGAGCTAGAGATCACTGACGCTAGCTACGAAGGAGAGCTAGAGATCACTGAGCCTCAAACTGCTGATGGTACCCCAGCTGAACAGGAACCTCGCTACAATCTTAGAGAGAGATCCACAATAGCGAAACCCAAAAGATACGAGGACTTTGTGTGCTCGATAAGTAATGAGAGATTCCCAGAAACCTATAAAGAAGCCATTGTGAGAGAGGATAACGAAGAATGGCGCAAAGCAATGGAGAGTGAGATTAATTCACTAAGAGACCTAAACGTCTGGACACCATGCCCGTTGCCCGAAGGCAGGAAGGCACTGCCCTGCAAATGGGTCCTACGCATTAAAAGGAACCCTGACGGCTCTATCGATAAATATAAAGCCCGACTTGTCGTAAAAGGTTTTAAACAAAGAAAAGGCATCGATTATGAACAGACTTTTAGTTCGGTTGCGCGTATGGCAACGATAAGAGCCTTACTGAGTGTAAGCGCGCAAGAGAATCTACATCTTGTCCAGTTTGATTTGTGTACTGCATTTTTAAACGGCAAACTTCAAGAAGAGATTTAAGTACAACAACCGGATGGCTACACTGATGGTTCGTCAAATGTTTTAAAGCTTAACCGAAGCCTGTACGGTCTAAAACAAGCCCCAAGATGTTGGAATTCCTGCTTCGAACAAATTCTGCTGGATATGGACTTTAAACAAAGTGAATCCGACTGCTGTCTGTATACCAAGCAAGTTAATGGCAAAAAGCTACTCATCACCCTTTATGTTGATGATGGTTTGGTAGCTGCAACTGATGAGAACCTTGCCAACAGCTTTCTAAATGATTTGAAGATGAGACTGAAAATTACGACGAAACCTTCGTCTTACTACCTAGGCTTAGAAATAGTCAGAGAAGCAGACGGGTCTATCTTCATCAAACAAGAAGCCTATGCCAAGAAGGTTCTGGACCGATTCAGAATGGGAAACTGTAATTCAATTGGGACGCCTATAGATAATAATGCTTAATCAGGGAAAGTTGATGCAGTAGAGGCACACTTCCCTTATCGTGAAGCTGTTGGGTCCCTCGCATATCTGATGACCGGGACACGTCCAGATATTGCATATGCTGTCGGAGTTGCATCCCAGCAACTAGAATCACCGACTAAAGAAAATTGTCTTCTAGTAAAACGGATTATGCGCTATATTAAAGGCACTCTTTCTTTTGGAATAAGGTACAAGGCCAACCATGAATGTGGCCTATTGGAAGGCTATAGTGACGCTGATCACGGTGGTTGTCAATTGAGTGGACGTTCAACCACAGGAGTGGTATGCTGCTATACTGGAGGCATTGTATCGTGGCTGAGTCAAAGACAAGCCTCAGTCGCCATATCAACGACCGAAGCGGAAATTGTCGCTGCAAGTGAAGCTGCTAGAGAACTAGTATGGCTCACTAGGATCTTTAATGATCTGACTGAATTAACAGAAGTACCAGTACTGCATGTTGACAATGAAGCTGCTATACGCCTGGCGCACAACCCCGAGTTTCACAAGAGAACGAAACATATCAGAATAAGACATTTCTTCATAAGAGAAATCGTGAAAGAGGGAGGCATAGTAGTCAAGAAAGTAAGCTCGAATGAGCAACTGGCTGATTTTTTGACCAAGGCTGTGCCAAAGCCCACCCATTAAAGAACATGTACTAAACTGGGTATATGTAAAACAGACAACTAAGGGAAAGTGTTAAATGCAGACTCCTTGGACGCTTTGCTCCATAGAGTCGAGTAATTGTCTGTCACCATAGTGATGGAAAAATAACAATGTTGTCTACTTATTTATAAAGTGTATCATCTATGGTGTTGTCAAAAAAAAAGAATGTGTGCAATGCGATGTAAAATGTTGATGATGTAATTCATAAAATACGTTGTACCTTTTATACTGTTTACTTTGCTTCCACAACTGCGTTCCTTCGCTTTAAAAAGCGTATATTCTAAGATGCACAAGTCCGAGGCCATGTGTTTTCATGGTCCTCGAAACGCGCCACCGGCGGGTTCCCAATTTACGGTAGGAGGGGTTCACATTGGCGAGGGGACGATGAAGTACCTGGGACTCGTCCTCGACAGCCGGTGGACCTTCGTCGAGCACTTTCGACGTTTGGCTCCCAGACTGGAGTGGGCCACTGCTGCTTTGAAGCGGCTCCTGCCCAATCTGAGGGGTCCAAACGCCTCCTGCCGGAGGCTCTACGCGGGGATCGTGCGGTCCATGTCCCTTTATATCTCAAGGAACGCGCCCACACCGGGGCCCCGAGTGTGGGCGCGTTCCTTGAGTTGGCGACCAGCTCGCTGGTTGAACGCGTCCCAAAGGGTCATGGCCATTCGGCTGATCCGAGGTTACCGCACGGTCTCCTGTGAGGCGGCGAGCCTCCTTGCCGGACTGTCGCAATGGGATCTGGAGGTCAAGGTCCTTGCGCTGCTCTGAAAGTGGCGCGAGGAGGCCAAACGCCGGGGTGAAACTCCACTGCCGCGATATTCGCGGCTCGGCGGACGGAGCTCCAGCAGGATCTCATGGGCGAGATGGAGGGGTGGATTTTAGTCAGTAAGAGTCTGACACGCCCTCCCGCTCCACCCAGAGCGGGCGAAATCATTGGATGATTTCCCACCGCCCCATAAAAATAAAAAATAAACTTTTTACAAAAAAAAATACAACCGACTTCAATAAATAATACTAAAAAATGCAAAATAACTTTAATTCCGGAAGTCGGTGTTTCTCGTTTGGTTTCTTCGTTATTTGACACCCACTTCCGAAATTAAAGTTATTTTGCATTTTTTAGTATTATTTATTGAAGTCGGTTGTATTTTTCTTTTGTAAAATGTTTTTTATTTTTCACTTTTTAGTTGTTGTACCCCATTCTAAAACAAAATTAATTGTAAAGTTATGCCCGAATTGATAGCCCCAAAAATAAGGAAGTTGAACATAGTTTGTGAAATTTGGGTGTATCAGCGTGAACTGTACGAATCTGTATACCCCTTTAAAGCATATTAGCGTGATGTAATGTTGTGAATTGGTGAAAACAATATACAGACATGCGATTGCAGCAATTCTGGAAGGTTTAATATTATTTATTGAAGAGTTCCATTGTGTATCTCCGAAGTTCTTCATCAGATCTTCACCAAATTAAAATGGGACCGCATGTGAAGCACCATCTTTCAAATAAATAAAAAAATCATCAAAATCGGTTGACCTAGTAAAAAGTTATGAGGTAACACACATAAAAAAAAAATACAGTCGAATTGAGAACCGCCTCCTTTTTTTGAAGTCGGTTAAAAAAAGGGTGCCGAATGGCGTTAGGTAAATATTTATATAAATGAGAAATAGTAGACCTAGTATCGACCCTTGAGGTACACCATAGGGGGAAGAGATGAAAGGAACGTTCTATACCGTACAAAAAATTTGATTGGCACACTCATGTATCTGGCAGTGGCAAGTTGGCAACTCGGCCCGATATAATGTTTGCCATAAGCTACGAGTATCTCTCTTAATTCAATGATTGTTACGGAGAAGAGCATTATTAAATATGCAAAAAGAGTGCTGCGATACCTAAAAGTAACAAAAAGCGTTAGTCTTATATTCAAGAAAACTGGCTAAGAATTAATTAGGCGCATGCAAACTCGACCGAAAGTCTTTTTCGGGCTGTTGTTTCAAATATGCTGGAACGGCTGTAAGCTGGATGTCGAAGAAGCAAAAGACTGTGGCGCTATCGATTGCCGAAGCGGAATATGCCGCCTTGACTGAAGCTGCATAAGAGGCCATTCACTTGAAAAATCTATTCAAAGATCTTGGGGCCAACTATGAAAGCATAGTTATATTAAACGACAACCAAGCTGCCCACAAGTTAAGTCAGAACACAATGGTCACTTCAAAGTCATAGCACATGGACTTAAAAATGCATTTCATACGAAATTGTAGATATAATGGACGGAGTGATACAGGTCAAGTATCTGCGAACCGAAGATATGGAGGCAGATATCATAACCAAAGCCCTAGCCGGCTCGTGGCTGTTGAAATTGCGGAGCGGCTTAGGAGTTTCCTGAACTCCTGATTAACACGACGATGCCGTGAACAGGAGTGTGAGTACTGGCCATCCAGTATCAACAGACACTGCATTGTCGTTTATGAATTACCATATTTACCTACAACATATTATATGCTACCAATATCCTTTTTAAATCTCTTTGGTTACCAATATCAGTTATGTCGAATAAAAGTTATATTTTTTTTTGTTGAAGTGAAACTTCTTTAGAATCGTTGTGATTTCAAACCGGATGCAACGGAAAAAACGACAGGTAAGAGACACAAATACAAAAGAGCGAGAGAGCAGATGATGGCGAGAGGAGAGGGCGCGCGCGACGCGGGGCCTGGGGTCCCGTCACTTCGCTACCGATCATCAACTTTAGATAACTATTGCTCACCTTTGGCCACCTTTTGACAATCTTTACCCACCTTTGACCACCGATTGCTCACCTTTCGCTCACCTTTGACCACCTATTGCTCACCTTTGACCACCAATTGCAAACCTTTGACCAACTTTTGCTCACATTTGGCCACCTTTTGACCATCTTTGCCCATCTTTGCCCACTTTTGACCACCTTTGACCACCGATTGCTCACCTTTCGCTCGCCTTTGACTACCTATTGCTCACCTTTGACCACCACCTGCAAACCTTTGACCAACTTTTGCTCACCTTTGGCCACCTTTTTGCTCACCTTTGGCCACCTTTTTGCTCACCCTTGGCCACCTTTTGACCATCTTTGCCCATCTTTACCCACATGAAGTTTCATCGCACACACACCTTTTTTTTTTTTTGTTTCGTCTTGGTCTCGACTGTAAGATGTTGTACTTATTTGTGTGAAATAAATAAATAAATAATTTTCGGTAATACGTATATTCCTCACAGTACTTATACAAATTCTTTGATCCTTTAATTATCTGTCCAAGCGGTGCAGTAAAATTTTGACTGTATCCATATTTGTTATCATCGGGTTTTTAGAATTGCTCTCACTATGAAAGCTATTCACGTTAAAAGCTGCCAGCGCTAAAGGTTTCACAGATTACCTATAGGATCTTCCAAGATTAACTTCTTCATATGTTTTAACGATAATAAGCAACACTAAATTAAATCGAAAGAATTGACTAGCTAGCTAAAATAAATGTGCTAGATTATTTTCATTAGCATAATCAGTATAATCACAGAATAAAAATAATAGGCATACTTTAAAATTAAAACGTTTAGTTCCGATTTCAACCACGCGCAGACTTATGTTATGTTCCGTACCCGAAGGGTAACCAACGGGACCCTATTACTAAGCTTCCGCTGTCCGTCCGTCCGTTCGTCCATCCATGATCCGTAATAGGTAGACAGTTCTTTTCACAAAATGTGTATTTCTGTTGAAATTATAAAAATTAAAATTTAAATATCGTGCACGGCATAGTATGTGCCATCTAGTGGAGTAAATTCGAAGCTTTTACCGTTTAAAAACTTGTTATTGACATTTCCGTGCCATATATGTATACACACACGTATAATGCACACATGCAGCCGGCGTAACGTAGACTGCCATCGAGTTAGTGAAATCTGCAACTAAACTTGTAATGTATAAATACTAGACATTGACATTTGGTGGCAGCACAAATCGACACGAGCGCCAATGTGGTAAGAAAATTAACTATTCAAAAGTGTTATCGTGTTGCCGTCTAGATGCTTAAATTATATTATATCGTTTTTATTATAATTTAGATGATAAAATATGGGTACCGGCCGATTAATAATTATCGTCCGCGTGGTCAGAATATGTCACAAGGCCAAAAAGTGTTCGAATCTGGGCATGTCTTAGAAGTAGAATTAGGTTATGTTTACATAGAGATTTATTTGTATTGAATAGTACCACTACATATATTATAAAACTTAGCTATTTTTACAAACAACATTATTAGTACCTAATTTTTAGATGTTTTTGAAACTCTTATTTACATGTTTTTATTGCATTCCACTTTTGTCGTATAACACATAACCATGGAAAATGAGTACTATTCGTAGGACAGTAATATAATTTTACACCATGTGACTTTTTTTATTTTTCTTTGAAGTGTTCGAGTATCCCGGAATGTAACAATACATTTTCGTTTAGTTACCTGTTATTTTTCACTTCTATATTTTGCGCTAGAAGTTTATCTTCAAAAAATTAAAAATTATAGGGGGTTTGCTTACCTACTAGAAACTTTTTTTTGCCTTTTTTGCTCGATCTTAATAATGGCAACAAGTAGACGCGTATAATCTTGTACGACGGTACGGAACCCTTCATGTGCGAATCCGACTCGCACTTGGCTGTTTTTTTTTCTCTATTTTATTTTTAGTAAAATTGAGTTGTTTTGACTATTGTCTATGCCGACTATTTATGACAAGCTGTGGCCTGTGGAGAAGAGAATAGAGAAAAAAATTATATCAATAATGAATGCACAGAGTGAATGTGTAGAGTACAGTTTTTTATTATTTGTGTGTAGAGTGCAGACGATAATTGTATACAAATATAATGTTTGTCTATCATTTTGAGTTTTTGAGTAAATAACTAACATTTTTCGATTGAACGGTGTTAATAATTTTGTTTTTTTTTATTTACGTTTTTGTGAGTTGTTAATGTTCTGAATTTTATCAATAAAATTTGGATAATGTAAGTATAATGATAAAATGTAGATTTTGCGAATATTTTTCTAGGAATAATGCTTAATTTGTGTTTATTTCTACAGCGAATAAGTTAGATCTCACTAACTTATATCATAGTTGTTCAACACCTCTTACACCGACTTTCCTTATAACCAGTTATTATGGTGAAACGTATTGATACCCTTCCAAATAAAATAATTTGCTCATTTAGGTCAGAGGGACATAATTATATATTTATTTAAGTAATTTTAATAACATGCAAATGTTTTAGTTGGTGATAATTTATTTGAAGTACCAAAATAATCTATTAAAGTTTTACATGTTATTTCAAATATCATTCAATAAAAACCTACTTAACAATATCTTTGATCTTTAATACATTTATGAAATGCAAGTGGTCCGTCCAGTCTCTGTGTTGGTTATATCATCTGAGGAATGTACCTTTCATACAGTGAAAGACAGTCAAATAGGTGCAGTGGTTTCGGAGATTACCCTCCATTTGTATTCAAACTCTTAAATGCGCACTTTCTCTTCATAACGTTAAAGTTAACTAGTGATCTACCCCTGCTACGCACCAATTTGACAACTTAACAAAATTACAATATTTCATTATAATTAAAAATATATCTTATTGTATTATGTTTACTTTAAGTCACTACTTCCTAGAATTTCATCCATACTAGCGACACTATTGAATGGTGTAATATTACAGCGTGTTTTTTTCCAAAATCATCATGTTTGATTCCTGGCTAGGACTTAAATTTCAAAAATTATTGATGTAGTTTTAACTTTCATCAAAATCAGTCCTGAGAGTCCTTTAAGTATTTTTTGATATTTCTCATAATTTTGAATTGTGAATCCACATCAACTTGAAAAATTCAATTTCTAAACAGGCCTAAGTATGTATACTTAATGAATGTATCATGCTCATTATAAAATAAATAATTAAAATAAAATAGATATTATTGAGACAGTAACTAATTACAAAATTTATTTTATGATTCTTGCACTTAATCTATATCTGTTCTTCTTCCGTTTCCATGTCTGTTTGCCTTTTGACAAAAGCCTTCTCCAACTTTCTCCACCTTGTCTGGTCTTTTGCTGTCCTTGTCCATAATTTGTATTGCCTACTGCCTCCTTAATCATGTCTGCCCATTTCCTAAACGGTCTCCCTCTTTTGCGGTATCATGCACATAAACCCTCTTAAATAAACTTCATTAATGCTTGTGAAATCTTACATCAGAATCCATTGCATTGTGAAGCGTAGAAGAAAGTTGTAGTCACACAAACAATCAGAGAAAGGGGCTGCTAATGCTGTGTCTGACCGCATACCGGACTATGTGGTCTCCACTCCAGAACATTTTGGTCCCATCAGTCATCTGCAGGCGTATTCACTAACTCAGTTGACATCAATTTGATAGGCACTTTGCCGTTCACTGCTGCTTTGACTAAAAAGAAAACTGTAGTGCCTATTATAATCAATGTCCACCGAGCAATGAACTGCAAATTGCCTATCAAATTGATGCCAACTGAGTTAGCGAATACACCTTTTTTTTTGTTGGGTGGGTAATCATCCAATGACTTCTCCCGCTCTGGGTGGAGCGGAAGGGCGTGTCAGACTCTTACTGACTAAAAGCCACGCCTGTTCCTCCCTGCCCTGAATACCCAGGGGCGAGGTAACTCTTTCGAATTTATCCTCAACCCCTGGGCAGGCATCGGCAGGCCAGCGAATACACCTGCTGTTTACTGAACAATGTGTGTTTGCCAAACTTAAGTGGCACTGGGCAGGGCTGCCCAGTGCCACTTAAGTTTGGCGATTCTTCGGGTTATGTCGGTAACCTTGGTTCCCCTATGGATTTCTTCATTCCGGATTTGATCACGCAAGGAAACTCCAACCATAGCCCTCTCCCTTTAAGGCGACTTTAAGCCTTTTGATGAGGCCCATTTCCATGTCCCTGTCCATGATCTGCTGGTCTCTGTACATATTTCCAGAAAATCAATTATTTTTCCAACGTAGAGACCGATCGGTAGGACTTAGCGATCGTTAACTATGTCGAGACTGCAGGCCCTGGCCCTGCAAATTGCAAAAAACGTAAGAAAATTGAATTTCGCGGGCCACATTAGCGCATCCAACTTTTTTACAAAAAAATACAACCAATTTCCAAAAAAAAAAAAAGTGCTAAATAATTTTAATTTCGGAAGTCGGTGTTTCTGGTTTTGTTTCTTCGTTTTTTGACACCGACTTCCGAAATTAAAATTATTTTGCACGTTTTGTTTTTTTTTTTGGAAGGCGGTGTATTTTTTTGTAAAAAAGTTTTTATTTTTCACTTTTTAGTTGTGATTCCCCATTAAATTGTGTTAACAATGGATATCTACGCAATAGCAGCAATCGCGGTTGATTTGCTGTCATTTTTTGAAGAGTTCCGTTGTCTGTCTCCGAAACGCATCATCAGATCTATATGAAATTTTAATGGGACCATTTCGGAACAAATCCCTTTCGAACAAAAAAGAATTTTGGAAATCCGTCTATAAATGACGAAGTTATGCCCGAACATACATAAAAAAAAAAAAAAAATACATACATCCGAATTGATAACCTTTTGGAAGTCGATTAAAAATAAATTATATAACATCAAGTGTGTAGGATAAAGGATAAATTACACCTTCCGATTTCAAGGGACCCAATTTAGGAACAATCTAACTAGGAAGTAGGAAACTAGCGATTACACTATCCTAAATTGGACTCCTAAATCGGAATCCTAAATCGGCAGTGTTGCCAACTCTTACAAATTCAAGCCCCTAGACAGAATATCAAAGTTACTAGAAAGTCTCTAAAACTGATTTTACCAGGAGCGGACCAAAAAAGAAAAAGAGCGGACTCAGTTTTTTTAAAGGGACCTTGGGAAATTTTATTTTACTTTAAACACATACAAAAATACTAATAGCCCATTTGTAGCGACAAAGTCGCTAAATTGGCAACACTTAACTCTAAATTGTAGTGATGCGATTACACTATCCTAAATCGTACACAATATAGGTAGTCAAAACCTTTCAATCTCACTAAATCGGACACTAACTGCTATTACACCTTCCTGTTTCATACATTGGGTTCCTTGAAATCGGAAGGTGTAATTGAGCCTTAAGGACCAAGTAATATATAGGGGCGTTTTTCATACTGCCCGCGCATTATGAAAAATGACAAGCTTGTTTGGGCGACATAAATAATTATAATTTGAACTTGCATAATTTGCCTCGATTGCCGTGGAGTCTTTGAGCAATCTGATAATTACACAGGTATGGTGTGGTGGCGTGGGTTAGTATCCAGTATAAGACAATAGATACAATATGAACATCAGGTTAATACCGATGCACATTAACTTGACACAACAGAACTATGGATAACTTTATCTTTACGGGTCACGGCGCTGGCTGCAGAGGCATTACTAGATTGGGAGTGCCGCCGCAGCCAGCGCCGGGACCCAAAAATAACGCCGTTGGAAACTGGCAGTATATATTATTCTTAATTACACCTTCCGATTTCAAGGGACCCAATTTAGGAACAATCTAACTAGGAAGTAGGAAACTAGCGATTACACTATCCTAAATTGGACTCCTAAATCGGAATCCTAAATCGGCAGTGTTGCCAACTCTTACAAATTCAAGCCCCTAGACAGAATATCAAAGTTACTAGAAAGTCTCTAAAACTGATTTTACCAGGAGCGGACCAAAAAAGAAAAAGAGCGGACTCAGTTTTTTTAAAGGGACCTTGGGAAATTTTATTTTACTTTAAACACATACAAAAATACTAATAGCCCATTTGTAGCGACAAAGTCGCTAAATTGGCAACACTTAACTCTAAATTGTAGTGATGCGATTACACTATCCTAAATCGTACACAATATAGGTAGTCAAAACCTTTCAATGTCACTAAATCGGACACTAACTGCTATTACACCTTCCTGTTTCATACATTGGGTTCCTTGAAATCGGAAGGTGTAATTGAGCCTTAAGGACCAAGTAATATATAGGGGCGTTTTTCATAATGCCCGCGCATTATGAAAAATGACAAGCTTGTTTGGGCGACATAAATAATTATAATTTGAACTTGCATAATTTGCCTCGATTGCCGTGGAGTCTTTGAGCAATCTGATAATTACACAGGTATGGTGTGGTGGCGTGGGTTAGTATCCAGTATAAGACAATAGATACAATATGAACATCAGTTTAATACCGATGCACATTAACTTGACACAACAGAACTATGGATAACTTTATCTTTACGGGTCACGGCGCTGGCTGCGGAGGCATTACTAGATTGGGAGTGCCGCCGCAGCCAGCGCCGGGACCCAAAAATAACGCCGTTGGAAACTGGCAGTATATATTATTCTTAGTACTTAGTTCAGGAGCGAGCGAAGCGAGCTCGTGAACTCAGGGCACCCCGACGCGGACGGGTTAGGTTAGAAGGGGATGGCAGGGTCCAGTGAGCGAGCGAACAGACCCTGCCAGCTCCTTCGTGGTTATTTTTTAACCATTAACCATTCTGAAGTAGGAGCCCCGCGAAGCGAGAGCTCCTTCGGCCACCTCATCTTATACGGGGCTCCGTCGTCGTTCCTTATCTACGAAAGTCGTTAGCACATAACATCTTCCTATAGTATTGATTCTACGTTTGAATAAAAGTAATAAAACCTGGTTCTTATTGTTCTGCCCCATAGGTGACTAGCGTTATAAAAAATGCCCGGTCGATTTGATTATTTCAATAGTTGTTATCACACTGCCCTCTCATATTGGGCACATTTCAAACTGCATGGGATTTTTTTATAATGTCCTAGATCCTAACAATCACTTAGTCCATAACATCTATAGTAAATAAATAGAAATATCAGCTACAACTGGATTTTATTAATGATAATGAATTTAATAAAAACGGCCAAATGCGAGTCGGACTCGCGCACGAAAGGTTCGGTACAATTATCTATAAAAACGGAAAAAAAATCATGTTTGTTGTATGGGAGCCCTCTTAAATATTTATTTTATTCTGTTTTTTAGTATTTTTTGCTATAGCGGCAACAGAAATACATCATTTGTGAAAATTTCAACTGTCTAACTATCACGGTTCATGAGATACTGCCTGGTGACCGACGGTCAGACAGACAGGCGGACGGACAGCGGAGTCTTAGAAAAACCTTCAGCACTATGAAGAGTTTAAATATGAAGAGAAAGAGATCCAAGCAGTCGCGATTTATCTACAAACCAAAAAATATCCTGTTACAGTATCTGCTATCTACTGTCCTCTACGATACACAAAAAAATACCACTTTATAAGCTATCTAACCCGCCTTGGCAGTAGATTTATCTTAGGAGGTGACTTCAATGCTAAAAGTACGTATTGGGGCTCCAGATTAATAACTCTTTAGTAGTTGTTAGTCTGGAGCCCCAATAGAAAAGAACTACTGAGTGTCTTAAAAGAACCGAAATGTGATGTCATGTCAACTGGAAAGCCCACCTATTGGACAACAGATCCAAATAAAATTCTGGACTTAATAGATTTCTTCGTAACCAAGGATTTAGCAACTGGTTATATAAAATTGGAACAAAGCTATGACATGAACTCGGATCACTCTGCAATTTATTTAGAAATTAGCGGGATCATTTTGTAAAACAAAATAGTCCCACTCTTGTCAATAAGCGTACAGACTGGGAGGGCTTCATGACAAGATTGAATGATCAAATAGTCCCATTAAAAACACCCGAAAACCTAAACATTGATATATAGATAGAGAATTTCATAATGCACATCCAGCAAGTAGCGTTGGAAAATACACCTGACTACACAGGACGAAGGGAAGTAATTACAAACCTCTCCAGAATCAAGCAGCCCATTATGGAAAAAAGAAGGCAGAGAAAAACGTGGCATCAATCTAGGTGCCCTGATGAAACCTGACAAAATAAGTAAGAAGACTAATCCAGAACTTCAAAGATGAATCAACCAATACCTATCCAGAATCTAAGTAACAACCAAAAGACAGACTATTCCCTCTGGAAGGCTACTAAGTACGTAAAAAGGCCGGTTATCCAAATCCCATCTATTAAGTGTGAAAACGGGCAATGGGCAATTAGTAATGAGAAAAAAGCTAAGAGGTTTGCAGCGCATCTAGAAAATATATTTCAACCAAACGACGAGGAAATCATTGAAGATCACACTTTGGCTAATATGGTGACAATTTAATTACTTATTAGTCTATCTATAAGGATAGATTGAATAAGATCAGGGTCCATCCTATTGATGAATCCTAGGCAAAGGGAAAAAATAATTATGAAGTAGGAGCCTTAACTTTTGACCTTGAAAAGCTGAACATAGCTGTACCTATATCGTTGTATTTTTTTTTAAACCGTTTAATTTGAAGTTGCTAAGTATTTGTGTATAACATCGTCTTAATATCCTTTCCAATTATATAACCCCAATATACACACGATTGTCTAGTAGGACTCTCTGTTCATCCTGGGTCTTATATAAGTCCAATTTGTATTCAATTCGTCGTGAATAGGTATTTTACTAATAAATTAATAAAGGAAATATAAAAATCTGTGCAAACAGGGCAAATGGATTTATTTATTAACCTATAGGTAAACCTATAGGTTAATAAATTACACCAAAAAAAAATCTGGCCAAGAGAACTATTGGCATTTTAGTTAAACCAATTAGATAGCGTGCGTGTACAGAAAACGCAAACACAAACGTTGTTAATGATTTTAGTATCATATAACGGCCTTCTCATCTCATTCATATAGCAGGCTTGAGTTACTGAGACAGTAAAGAGTGAAAGTGAGGTAGACACCAGTTGCTGACAACTTTCACTAAAAGTGTGCACCAATGAATATTTAAACATATTCGTATGCCAGAAAACATGCGCGCTCAATTTTAAGAGATAAAGAACGCTGTTTTTGATCCCCATTTTTTTTTATACAGATAGTCTGTTTAATTAAATTCATAAGTCTATAGGTTAAACAACAGATTTCTCGTTAATTTGTATCTTATAGCTAGGGTTGCCATACGTCCCGTATATACGCGCCAGTGTCACGTTGCGGAGCCGGAGTAATGGTGACACGTAGAGGGACGTCCGTAGAGGACGACCGTAGAGTAGGAGGACCGTAGATGAGGAGTTGGATGATGTAGGAGTGAAGATAAAACACACTACGAGTTCAGACGTATATTTTATTATTTACTGTAGGCTGGCATAATATGAAGCACTTATTAATCGTACGTACACATAAACTGTGACTAGGTAAAGGTACAAATTGCATTATGATCAGGACCATGCTTGAAAACTGGAAACTGTCAGTTATTGAATAGTAGGAAAATGACAATGATAGATAGGAGCTCAGTCTAGCTCGGCAGCAGACTTTGAACTGATTTTTAATATAAAAATAGAGTATTGACAGAGAAAACAAGTAATATTTTAATTTTAAATTTAAAAAGGTAGGAAAGAACGTAATTTTGGAATAGAGGTCAAAAAATAAATAAGGCTTTAACACTGCCTTGTTACAACTGTCACCGTATCTAAGTATCTTGTCCCGTTTATCAATATACACGTACAAAGGTTCGAAGCCGACTGACTGTAGGCGAGAGACGCACGGGAGCGCGCGGTAGCGAGGAGAGAGGAAGGTTTGCGGATACAAAGCATTTAGATCAGAAAAAATGTTTAATAAAACTATGTGTATGTATTATAGATGCCCGCCCATAACGCAAATGTTGAGAGAATATTTTCTCATGACAGCCCAATGGACGGACGAAAGGAATAGATTGTTGACTGACACAGTTGAAACAATTCTGATTTGCCATTATAATTTTAAAATGACATGCACCCCATTTTACAAATATTTCAAAAACAAAAAGACATCAGTCATCAATAAAGTAAAATCTACATCAAAATATGACTGCGAAGAAACAGGAACCTCTCCCTGGTGGTTCTTCTCAATAGTAATTGAAATTGAAGCCGCTCGTTTATGATCACAAATATGTTTTTTTTTTATGCTGGAGCAAATACGATAGAGTTTCCACGTTCCTAATAACGCGGGTTTAAGGAAGGGTGAAAACGAAACAAGGGTTCCTAAGCGACGACACCGTTGCTAAGGAACTCCTCCTTCGTCCAGAGCCTTCCGTAAATCCGTGTCTTAAGTCCCTAATTTCTCACAGCTCATGGCAACCTTAAGGGTAAATTTTCCTTCAAGCTTGTTGCCTCGCCTGTATGTCAATGTTCTACACCTGATTGCGAATACGAACAATCCGCACATCATATCCTATGGGAGTGTACTCTTTGGCAAACTGAACGTAATATTATGATGGATAGTCTTCAGCCTACGTCTGGAGTTGTCTATTACACGGACCCGAAGCTCACAATTTTAGGACCCATTAATATTTGTGTTTTTAACCAGTGGTGCTTGGCAACTGGGCTTACCCCAGTTGTTAGTACTCCTTTTGTGCCTAATGGCCTAGCTTTGTTCTGTCTCCCACTTGATTAGGAGGGAAGTGGAAATTATGGTTTTCATACTCCTCCGCTGTCTTTTCTGATTAATTTCGTTGCGAGACCCAAGACAGTTTAATCGTTTCTTAGGGACTCGTCGAGCTTCATTGCCTCGGCGTTTTTCTGGTGGTCGCCACTGTTGATTCTAGCTTCCAGAAGTTTTCGTGGTTTGGGAACAGTGTGGCGGACTTGTCCAAAAAAATACCGTGTTTGTGTGTGTCATGTTGTGTGTGTGTATATCAGCTTTCTGCAGTTAGTTCAGCGACAGATGTGCAGCCAGTTGTAGTTGATATTCATTTGAATATAATAAACACTAACACACAAGTCTGTTTTTTTTAATATTTTTTTATTCCACATTTTAGTGAGCTATATTTTTGGAATCGCTTCCTCGAACCCTTTATTTGGATACCCCGCCTATGGGGTCTCTCACTTTATAAAATAAAAGGCCCAATGAATAAACAGTCGTTCTGTTTTTAACCGACTTCCTATAAGGAGGTTCTCAACTCGAATGTATGTATGTTTTTATGTCTGCGATTTTCTCGAAAACTACTGGTCCGAGCTGGATGAGGTTATCGTTAAGGAGGGTTTTAGTATATAATTCATTAGGATCTGATAAAGATCTTCGGAGATAGACAGCGGAACTCTTCAATAACTAACAGCAAACGACTCGCACAAAAAATAGAACCGACTTCCGAAATTAAACATATTTTGCACTTTGTTTGTTTTTGGAAGTTGGTTCTATTTTTTGTAAAAAAAAGTTAGTAGTTAGTAATAGAGAGAGACTTAGACTAAGGTTTGCTCTTTTCTACGGAAAATATTAATTAAAATGCCATCAATTCAATTACCTTTCACTCTCAGGTACTTACCTAAATCACACCGGTGTGATTTGAACCATAGATTTTTTATTGTGTCTGTTGTCTGAAGGTACACAAAATAAACATGATTTTTAAATGATATTTTTGCTCTCAATGATTATTTCATCCAAAGCATATAACTTCGTAGGTCCGGCAAATGGACCTACGAAGTTATAAATAGGTGCCTGCCAAAGTAAGAGAGAGAGAGTAATAAGTACCATATTATAAAGGTACAGATGGACATGTTACTAAAATAGTATGCTTATTAGCATGCTTAAGACTGCGAAAAACATACTCGTTATAATCATGCTCCAAATACACGTGCTTAATCGCAGCAAGCTCTCTGCCAGTGTAGCGTGTAGTCTAAAATGGAAAACCAAGTGGACCGCCGCACAGAACTTAATAAAATCATCCTATGGCTTTCAATCCAATGCGTCCAAAAACTTCTGTTATCAAGAAAGAAAATAAAAAAAGGAATAGGAGGATTTGGGTTCGAGATTGAATAGCCAGAAGAGAAAATCTTGGGACAAGTACTCGATTGCTAGTAGAAATGCGTGAAAGCGCAAAGAAAAAATGCGCAAAGAGTATGTAAAAACTACGTTGCTGCGAACAACTGATCGATACTAGCATGCTCATTAGCGAATCTGTTCAGACGCGCTTACAACACGCCCCCTTCCACCCGCGCTGCAAGTAGCATTCGCCAAAATCGCACGACCGTCGATTTTTTAGTATATAATGTACAGGGTGTAATAATTCACATCACTTAGCCGTCAACTATGTTCGCATACTGTACATCTAACAAAGTAGCTTTGCGCAAAAATTATTGCTGGAAAATTACTTTTATTTTTAGGTTTGAAAAAAAAAAAACATTTTTTGTTGCACGCAATGTAACGCGAACCTAGGCAAGTGGAGTTAAACCCAGCCCCTTCGCTCTAAGCCACGTAGGTACTTGTCAGATACGTTTGATATTCATTGCTTTTTGTAACTTCAACAGCATAATTTCAAAAATTCGAAAAAAGAAAAGAAAATTTAGGTAATGTTTGATTGGAAAAAAGTTGAAAATGAATCCAGTGAGAGTAGTAACTCTAACTGGATTCATTTTCGTAAAAAAGGTAAAAAAAAAAAATTCGACTGACTCAATATCTCCAGAACCAGTGCATTCACCGGTATTATATTATTATATAGTGGAAAAGGATGATCCAAATAATGGGTAGAATATGTGGGTTTCGGCTTCAGAAACTGTCTTTCTACACCCGATATATATAAATAAGCATGCTTATTTCTAGGAAAGTACGTATACACTAAGTGGCACTTGGTCATTAGTGGCATGCTATTGTGCAAATAATGAGCATGTCGAATAAATAATTTAAAAATTGCGAAAACGCGATCTTTTAATGGCGCGTGGGGTGAATTCACAAAGTAGGGATTTCTGCATATTTCAATGTCGAATAACTTCTTTCTCTCGTAACTTTTTTCAAAAAATACAACTGACTTCTGAAAATTGTAAAATAACTTTAATTTCGGAAGCCATATATTTTTTTTGTTACTTCCGAAATTAAAGTTATTTTGCAATTTTTAGAAGTCTGCTGTATTTTTTGAAAAATGTTTTTTATTTTTCACTTTTTATTTTTTTTGGATTTGGATAAAACTTATATGGGACCACCACCACCTCTGATGTATGGCCTACCAAACAAAAAAAGAATCATCAAAATCTGTTCTTATGAGGCGGAGGTATCGCGTAAAAAAAAAGAATCATACAGACGAATTGAGAACCTCCTCTTTTTTGAAGTCTGTTAAAAATGAGGACAATACAGTGCATTAAAATTTCATGTAACGTCCCACTTACGTCAAAATTCCAATTAAAGTTATTTTTTGAGTTGTCGCCATACAAAATACTCGTATATATGCATTTTTTAAGAATGGTTCTAGTCTCAATTTGCTACCAGGTGGGAACGTTTTGTTCCATGTTCTTTGAGTCCAATCGGACATCGGGTCTAATTTAAGTTGCAAAATTCCACCCGAACAAACATAGTTACATAAATTGCAAGTTAAAAGCTTGTGAAAAAGCTGTTTTCTTTTTAGTATATCTGGCTAAGTCCTTGGAATAGGGATATAACATTTTGTTAAGTGCTTTTTGACTATATGATCTACAATTTGATTGAAGGAATACATGAATTAAATACATCAATACAATTTTATCGAATGAAAAAAATGAGAGAGCAGTGGTGGCCCAGTGCTAATGCCCGCGACTTACAAGTTGTAGGTCGTGAGTTCAAACCCAGACAGGCGCTTTACTTTGTGTAAATTATTTCATCACCACTGCTCTCAAAACGGTGAAGGAAAACATCGTGAGGAAACCGCCATGTCCTAGAACCAAACATTCGAAGACATTTGACATCTACCAAACCGTATTGGGCCCTCGTGGTAGATAACGGCCCACACCCTCTCACAGAGAGGAGGCAGTGCCGCAGAGAGCAGCCGCCGCAGGAGACGCCTGGGACTTCCGGCGCCGCGAGACGATCTCCGGCCACCGTAGATCCGGGCCTGCGGACGGTGAGTAATGGGTAGCTCGCCGTCCGATCAGCAACAGGCCCGAGAGTCGACGGCGCGTAGTGTTCCACGCGCGCCTCAAAGAGTTGTCAGCAAGAGACGGGGCTCGTCATGGCCGATGCCTGCCCGGGGGTTGAGGATAAATTTGAAACAGAGTTACCTCACCCCTGGATCAAAGAAAATGCGTGGACTCAGAGATGTGACTAGCAGTTGGAATTCTTGCCTACGATTCCTTAAATTAAATATTTACTTATATTTTAAGTTTTTATTAGACATTATTTTTATAATACGAGTATTAAGAATATAGATGGATCAAGTGAAACAAAAAATGTTAGTTTAAAATCTACTTACGTACAGATGTTATATGTTATTATATTCGTTTAAAAATACTAAGCAGGTAATTTATAAATAATTACGTTAAAAAAATTCAAACTGGAATGATTGCAATATAGCATAAAGTCAAAATTAGTTATCTAGCCTTTTTTTTTTATTTTTTGGGAGTGTGTGAAATTATCCAATGACTTCTTCGCTCTAGGGTAGAGCGGAAGGGCGTGTCAGAATCTTATTGACTAAAACCCACCCCTGTTCCTCCCTGCTCTGGATGCCCAGCGGCGAGGTAATTCTTTCGAATTTATCCTCAACCCCCGGGTAATCGGCCATGACGGGCCCCGTCAAAAAAACCGAAAAAAGGTTGCTGTAAAGTCTGACTGTTTTGTTCTTTGGCATGCACAAATTGTCAAGGCCGGTCGTGCTCTAATATTGAATCACAAACAATGGTGGATTCGTTTGATTCCGACGTAGTGTCATGCGATACATCGCTATTGACGCAATTTACTTGCATCCAAAATGAAGATGAAGAAGAAGCAGGAGAAGAAGAACAAGAAGAAGATCAAGAAGAAGAACAAGAAGAAGATCAATAAAAAGAACAAGAAGAAGATCAAGAAGAAGAACAATAAGAATTTGAAACTGACGAATCAGGCGAATGAACTTCACCACTTTTTTTTTAAATTACATCGCTTTTATCTTTTCCAATCTTTGAAAATTGCCGTTATTTTGCAATAGTTTTACATTAAACAGGATCACAACTGACCCGTGGAGTAAAAAACGCGCTAAGTACACTACCTCATAGGTGGCGTGGAAAAACGTGTGCATATTATGACGGTAACAACTTTTATAACTTTCTGAATCGTTATATCTCAGAAACGGTGGCTCGTAAGAAAAAAGTATTGATACATTTTTTATAGATAATTTTATGATCTACAATTTTTGTCTGAGGTACTTTTATGATAAAACTTACCGTTTTGCTGAAAATCGCGAAAAACTCATTTTTTTTACCTTTGACCTTGAATATTTTTTTTTCCATACACGGGAATGATGGGGAACTTTTAAACATTGTTTATAATTATGTTTTGAACAATTTTACTGATTTTCAGCTTGTTGGGACTTTATGTACCTTCGAATGTCTAAATTAACCGGACTATACTATGTCTAACTTACTTATTTGTCGACTTTGAATATTTATTTTATTCGATAATTAAAAGGTTGTCTAAATGAGTATCGATGTAAGTCAATATTCTTACAGAAGAAATTAATGAAGTTTGGGTGCGGGCAACACTGAGTCAATTGGCGGTTTGAATTAGTTTTACGAGGTGGCGCTGTACTCTATTTTTTTACTTTTCTCTACTTTTCGTGATGAGGCTTGCGGCAGCTTGCGGTAAGTGCGGGGATTTCGGGGCATTTCGAATATCAATTATTTTCGAGGTGCAGCCCTAAGGGGCAAACGATCAAAGCTCGCAACTGCAAGTTGAGGCGAGTACAAAATTCGTTCTCGGAATATTGCTATCTCTGTTTGACAAAAGATAGGTCAGAAAACGCGGTGCGCGACCGTGTGTGTGTGTGTGTGAGTGGATAGATAGCTTTTGCTGTATACTTACCAATCATTCACAACGACTCGAGTCGAAGGCACTTATGTTTATTTGTAAAATTAGGTATGTTTATTATTTGCTTCATTTTTGTCGACTACTTTGGGGAATCGTTAGTTAATTAATGTACAGAGTAGTGATGCGTTTTTTTGGAAATATCTTTACCATGCCGATATCTCAACATATTAGGACATCTTGAGCTCTAGGTCTTGTAGAGAAAACCTAGCAGATACGTCATACATAGGTGGTTTTGGGGGCAAATCGGCCCGGTCGACGAGTTAAGGATGATTCACGTTACACCGGGCCGTGCCCCGGCCGGGGCACGGTCAAAGATTGTAGCATACATTTTGTATGAAGTGATTCATGCTAGACCGTGCCCCGGCCGGGGCACGGCGTCGAAGTGTCGGTGGCAATTGTTTTCTGGCCGGGGCACGGCCCGGTGGCGACACGGTGACAGCCCGGTGTAGCATGAATGACTAGCCCGGTGGACGTGCCCCGGCCGGGGCACGGCTTGTTGGCGACACGGTGTAACGTGAATCATCCTTTAGTTGTCACACGCACGACACGCGTCGGGTAAATATAAATAATTGGAATATTATATTATTATTATCTTTATTTATTTTAAGCATGTTTATGTTTACATAATTCCTTTAGGATGGTCTCAGCTTTAAAACTAAACTTCAAATATTACTACTAAATAATGAAAACAAGTCAAATATCTAATAAAAGTGTTACCCAAAGTATTAGTAGGTAAAACACAAATATTCCAATAGGTAATTTATATTTACGCGATGTCCGCAAATACAGCGTTTTGAGCTAAGAATAATAAAAATAAAAAACAAGGATTTTTAATAAACTTTTATTTAGTTATGTTCTTACTTCATAGATATTGATGCCTATTCATCTTTAAAAAAAAAAAATATGAATCCGTGATAAAGTGACCGTAATCATTTTATCGACTGTCGTTCAGTCGATAATATGATTATGGTCTTACAAAAAATTCAGTTATGGTAATCAGAGTACAGTGTCAAAGATCCACACTAAACTGGCTGATACATGTGAAGACGATGTATTTTGGTGTCTGAAATGGTCTTCTAAAGAAAGAACCACTCAGATTGAGTGGACTTGTCCAGGCAGTGCATGCATTTGTTAGTAATCGTGCAGCTCAACTCAGAACATAAGAATTTCAACGATTTGACGAACATTACAATTGTTTGTTTTCCCTAAATAAATAATTACCAAAGAAAGGACAATTTGGTGGTAGTTTCCTGGGTATGATAATAATAATTCTATTTAGTCCGTAAGTTAGATTATCAAAACATATTGGACATGTATTTTTTACGTTACCAAACCAATAAAAAATGATAAAGGATGTTTATTCAGTAAATAGGTTACAAGGAATACTTTAACATGTCAATGTTTTTTGTCAGTTTAAGCTAGATGAAGCCGGTGTTTCCTAGCTGACTACCATTTTTTTTTTATTTGTGGGGTGGGCAATCATCCAATGACTTCTCCCGCTCTAGAGTGGAGCGGGAGGGCG
Source organism: Polia nebulosa (assembly GCA_951329385.1). Lineage (NCBI taxonomy): Eukaryota > Metazoa > Arthropoda > Insecta > Lepidoptera > Noctuidae > Polia > Polia nebulosa. Next base: position 31,047,076 of record OX589587.1, on the reverse strand, counting down.
TGTCAGACTCTTACTGACTAAAACCCACCCCTGTTCCTCCCTGCCCTGAATGCCCAGGGGCGAGGTAACTCTTTCGAATTTATCATCAACCCCCGGGCAGGCATTGGCCATGACGGGCCCCGTCCTGTTTGCTGACAACTCTTTGAGACGCGCGTGGAACACTAGGTACGCGCCGTCGACTCTCGGGCCCGGTGCTGATCGGACGGCGAGCTATCCATTACTCGCCGTCCGCAGGCCCGGGTCTACGGTGGCCGGAGATCGTCTTGCGGTGCCGGAAGCCCCTGGCGTCTCCTGCGGCGGCTGCTGCTGAGAGCGTTAGGGCGAGGCTGTCGTTGCAGCCTCTCCCTAACCAGTTCCGCCTCCTCCTTCGCGAGCATTACTGCTTCGCAGAAGGAGGAGACTGCTTCCCATTCCCTCTCGCTCCGTACCATGCCCTGGACCAGGGCCGGGCGCGAGAGGTCGCTGCCGCCGATCGCCTGCACGAGGACACGGCGGGGCTCCGCCCAAACGGGGCAGATCTCCACCGTGTGCTCCACTGTGTCCTCTGGGCGATCCTCACAGTGGGGACATCCGGGCGTTTCCCTCCGCCTTATCCTACACAGGAACCTTCCGAAACTTCCGTGTCCGGTGAGGACCTGCGTCAGGCGGAAGGTGAGGACGCCGTGGCGCCTGTCCAGCCACTCCTCAAAGAGGGGCTTTACCGCCGCAATGGTGGCGTGCCCAGCGCTGGGTTGCAACAGTCGCTCTCTCCATGTCGCCATGAGATCCTGCCGGAGCTCTGTCCGCCGAGCCGCGACACCGGCACCGGAGTTTCGCCCCGGCGGTTCGCCTCCTCGCGCCACTCATACAGGTGCGCGAGGATTTTTGCCTCCAGATCCGATGTTGACAGTCCGGCAAGGAGGCTCGCAGCCTCACGGGAGACCGTGCGGTATCCTCAGATCATACGGATCGCCATGACCCTTTGGGACGCGTTCATCTGGCAAGCTGATCGCTGCCTCAATGAACGCGCCCACACCGGTGCCCCGTAAAGGGCCATAGACCGCACGATCCCCGCATAGAGCCTCCGACAGGAGGCATTTGGCCCCCCCAGATTGGGCAGGAGCCGCCTCAAAGCGGCCCCGGCCTTGTCCAGTCTGGGAGCCAAACGTCGGAAGTGCTTGACGAAGTTCCACCAGCTGACGAGGACGAGTCCCAGGTACTTCATCGTCCCCTCGACGCCGATGTGAACCCCTCCTAGCTGACTACCCTGAGAAGAAACACCGAAACAAAGTTAGAGGTCAAAGTTTCTAATCCATAAAATATGTACTGGTCAAATCATATGAGAACCATGTACGTTAATATCTGAGATGAGCTTTTGAGGAAAGCACCACGCAGGTTTGAGTGAACCTGTCCAGAAAATGCAAGCATTTCTCAGTTATCGTGTAGATCAACTCAGAACTTTAAGGAGCTCAACGAACCGACGAACAATACCAAAGTAAGGACATTAGGGTAGGCCGTAATAGTACTCAGACTGCCAGACAATCAAGTTCTCACATTCACAATATGCTGAGGACCATGCAGATTAGTATCTGTAATGGTCTTTTGAAGAAAGAACCACACATATTTGAGTGGATCTGTCCAGTCAGTGCAAGCATCTGAGTCGAAAAGCTCAACTTAAAACTACTAGGAACTCAATGACTCGACGAAAAATACCAAAGACAGGACATTTGTGTAGGCAAAAGTACTCAGAACTGTCAGACAACGTTAAAAAATTACTGGAAAAGGAAAAATAAATAAAAATAACCCACTTAATCCCCACATTTACAATAATAAAGTAATACAAAAAAATGAATACTTAACAAAATATTCGTGTCAAAAAAATAAAAGAATATTAAAAATATAATACCTAACAAAGTCCATGTGAAAAAAAAATCATGTAAAAAAAAAAGAAATTCGCTGTGTATAAAAAAAGCATAAAGTATAACGAAAACATTGGCTCATGTACATCACTGAAGTACCTCAATCCTAAGCCTTTTTGTCCTCAAGGTAATCTTTCATTGTGTTAAAAGCTTTCTGGCATAGCTTACGTTTAATAAATGATTTAATTTATTAATGCTTTGTTCTTGTATTTGGCTAGGAAGTCAAGTTTTATTATAGAAGCGAATACATTGGCATCTAAACGAACCACCTATTTTCTTCTTGAGCCTGGTTTTAGGAACAACAAATTTATGTTTGTTCCTAGTATTTAAGCTATGGATATCACTGTATTTTTTAACAGATTAATATTTTTATGTGCATACATGAGATTCTCATAAATGTACTGAGAGGGAACAGTCATAATATTAATCTCTTTAAATTTGTCCTTGTCTGGGACTTAATTTATATATTGCACGAATAGCCCTTTATTGTAAAACAAAGATTGTCTGAATATCGGCGGCATTTCCCCACAACAGAATGCCGTCAAAAACATACTCGTAGCTTCTTTACAAGAATCTGAAATTGCCATGTACTCAGCCTCTGTACTAGAGAGCGCCACTGTACGTTGTTTTCGACTTTCTCATGAAACTATAGACTTTCCAATACAAAATATGTAACCAGTGTAAGATCGACGATTTACCTGATTGCCCCCTAGTCTGCAGCAGTGAAACCCTAATTTTATCGCAAAGCGATTCGAATTCCATACCATCTTGGTACGTGTATCAAAAGAAATGTTGGGCTGCGCCCTGGAACTGTACTGCTAAAATGAGCCCATAATTGCTCTTTCGCCACCCGTTGGCTTTGGCCATCGACAAGAACTCATCGATAAATTCCTGGAGAAACACACCATTTGTCTGGCCTGAAAAGAACAACATTTTTCACTCCCTTATATGAGTGACACATGTAACAAATAAAGAAAACCACTCGGCTTTAATTATGTCCTCCGTACACTCCTTTTATCCTCGCATGTCGTTACATATATTGTACCCGGCGCCTCCAACACTTGTAGAGCCTGCAGGGCTCCAGGGGCGCTGCAGTAGCTTAGGGAGCTGTCTCACTCGCTGGCTGCGAGAGTGGGGTGTGGGCAAGTGTACTTTAATTACATACGAAGTGTTATAAGGGAAAACGCTTTAGGATAGCGAACTGGACTTTATTATAAGTACAAAATAAATACATGCAAACGCCCACTTCGATGGACACGCTAGAACTAATTTTAAACAATCGCTACAACATACTCTTTTATTTAAATATTAAGATTCGAACCGCTCTTCAATATTATCAAATGCCAGCTGAAGGCCGGTGCTCACACGCCGACTATAGCCTGTGTATACAATCGCCACAGTACCATGTTATTTCATAAAGTGAAATAATGAATTGTTTGTTAATTGCATTGCCGTAGATATTGGAGATGGCTCTAAGACAAGAGACCGCTCCAGCGCTGACTCCGCTGCACGATCCGTACCACGTGGAGGGTACGCCGCCCCTCGCCGACGAACATTTTGAGGTAAGTTTTTATTTAAACAATATGTTTTTCCTGAGAAAATAAGTAAGTATTTACCTGAAAGCAATCTCTTTATCTGATAAGATATTTAAAAAAAAAACTTGTTTTAACATTGTTTCAGGATGAGTTTGAAGATGCCACAGACGAGCATCCATCGTAAGTATAGGCATGGGTAGAAAATTCCCAAATTAAGTTAACATTCTGAAAATAAATAACACATTTTTATAATACGTACGTTTTAGGAACACAATGGATTTACAAACTGCTTTTGACGACTGTGAAGTGGCCATAAGAAAATTCTTTAACAACGATTTAGTTGGTGCTACTAATATGATGAAACCATGGTAAGACGGCTTTTGTTTACTCTAAAAATATGCATAAATAATATCAAATAGGTTCATCTGTTAAAATTCTCGGTACCCTGGGTTCCCGGACCTTTGGTCACTTTGGATGTCGTACGAGGGTCCAAAGTTGCGAGGGCGGGTCACACAGATTTTTTGATAAATAAATCATTTTATTTTTCAACGTAGTCTCCCTTGAGCTCTATACACTTTGTCCAACGCTTCTCCAATTTTTTTTATCCCTTCCAAAAAATATGATTTGTCGAGGTCCTCAAAATAGGCCTTTGTTTGCGAGATGACTTCATCATTGGAGTCAAATCTTTTTCCACCAAGCCATTTCTTCAGGTTTGGGAACAAGAAGTAGTCACTCGGAGCCAAATCTGGAGAATAGGGCGGATGAGGGAGCAATTCATAGCCCAATTCATGGATTTTTGCCATGGCAACTGCACATGTGTGCACCCTTGCATTGTCTTGGTGGAAAAGAACTTTTTTCTTGGCCAAATGAGGTCGGTTTTTTTTCAAATCGTCATTGAATCGGTCCAATAAGTTGGCATAATATTCCCCATTGATTGTTCTTCCTTTTTGAAGGTAGTCAATGTGGATTATCCCGCGTGCATCCCAAAAAACAGTCGCCATAACTTTATTGGCTGACAAACCCACCTTGGCCTTCTTTGGCGCCGATTCACCCTTAGAAACCCACTGTTTCGACTGTTGTTTGGTCTCTGGTGTGTTGTGATGGATCCATGTTTCGTCCACGGTTACAAAACGACGCAAAAACTCCTCCATATTGCGATTAAACAACGCCAAACCTTCCTGTGAAGTTGTTACACGATTGCGTTTGTGGTCGACTGTGAGCAAACGCGGCACCCATCTTGCGGAAAGCTTTCTCATGCCCAAGTGATCATTCAAAATTGAAACCACTGAGCCATGCGAGATCCCTACGGCTTCCACAATCTCTTGCACTTTCAATCTTCGGTCGGCCTCAACTGGGCGTCCAGGACGTTCGGCATCTTCAGTGCTTGTACGGCCACAACGAAATTCAGTAAACCACTTTTTTACCATTGAAATCGATGGTGCAGAGTCCCCATACTATTTATCAAGCTTAGCCTTGGTCTCGGTAATGGTTTGTTTTCGCAAAAAATAATGCTTAATAAGCACACGAAATTCACTTTTTCCATTTTTTCCTTAAATTACTGGGTAGTCTGATAAAGATAGCTGTCAAACACAAACTAATTGACGCAGCAAGTTCAAATTTTGACAGGAGTCAACTGACAGATGCCTGTTGACAGGAGCAGTGTTGCTTTTTCAGTAAAGAGGTCAGAAATTCAAAAAGTCACGGACTTATTGACCCGCCCTCGTAACTCGAAGAGGCCCCGTTAGACGTTTTCAATGTTACGAGGCATCAACCGACGATTATCCCTGCATACACTATGCAAGTAGGTACCCCCAAGGTCACCCCCGATTGATGCAAGACTTTTACATGATATGGAAACAAAGATATTGGAGTACGGGTTTGGCTGGCTAAAGTAGAGTCGTTACCTAAAACTATGGAAAGGACCTTTTATTATTACGAATATTTTTACCGCAGACTAATTAGTACCGAAACCCTTTGCCTGGCATAAGATTGTGGGTCCCCGACTGCCATTACCTTTACTTAATTTTACACAAGCTTTTGTCTACCATACTGATTTGTTAATTTAAATATATCTTAATACACACAACGTATAATAACCCCCGAAACAAAAAGATGGATTACCTTATCTATGTATAATGTATAAATATAAGTGTTAAAAAAGTCGTCACACAAAGTTACTAGAACATACGAACAGCATTAAAATATTAGTTTTTGTAGCCTAGTTTTTGTCACGTGAACCGTGCATTCTTTCGGTAGTAAAAGTAGCTTATGACACTCAGCGATAGTTTGTAGCTTTTATGAAAGAATTTTGAAAGAGGATCAGTATCCCTTTTACAAAGATACATATAAACAAACACTAGGTTTTCGTGCGAGAACCATGAGAACCTACTGACGACAAACTGCTTTGCAATTTGACAGATGTTATGTTAACAATAAATATGTAACACCATTGATTAAATAAGTAAAAATAAACATACTATTTTACCAGTTTCTATAAACTGGTAAAATAGTATGTTGTTGTGGTGTGTTTGTGGAATAATAATTTTACTATTTTACTAATATTATTATTAGTAAAATTATTATTCTATTCCTTTATCGAATCTTTCAGAGTGAGATTTTGAGTTTAAGGCGCTATTAGTTGCTAACGACCTTGAGCTTGCGTGTTCTGCGCTGAGCTCACGTAACGCGTCGTATGTACACCCAGTTGTTCATATCCATGGGCAGAACCGGTTCTGAAAATATGACCACACCTTTCCGTTACACCCTGTATAAGTATGTATAAGCCCCGGCTTCACATGGGAGCAAAAGGATTTAAAAGGCACGTAGCGCCATCTAGTGTCCTTGAACACAATCAAATATTGTGTATGTATCTCAGGATCTGGCATAATGTAGCTTTTTACTGGTGACAGAATTTTCAAAATCGTTTATGTAGTTCCAGAGATTACTCCTTATAAACAAACTTTACCTCATTATAATATTAGTAAGTGTAGATGGTAAAAATTTAAAATGACCTTACAAAAATTCAGAACATGTATAGATTTTTTCAAGTTATTAAAAATCTTTTCGTATGCAAACTGTTTTGCGCAACCCGACTATTTCCTAGTTACCTACATTATTTATATACATGATTCATAAATAAAAATGTAGCACTGAATATGGTCAGCATCGTGTGGCGTTGTGTGGCTACTTGCTATTTACCTAGCAACATCTCTCGATGCTGAATGTTTAAGTGTTATATTATCGCATCGTATGTATAACACAATATTTTTTATGTCTAGGGAACGCACGTCGCTTTACCACAGCCTTGGCACTTCGATGTTCGAGTTTATACCAGCAATGCTGACATTCGACCACGCACAGATCAATCGAACCCTTGCAGCACTCAAAGTATCCATCTCTATTTGTAACCAACACAGGAAAAATTACACTTTTGTAGAGAGCATCGGCACAATTATCAAAAAGGTAGAATACTATTAATATATTCTGTTTATTAGATTGCGTGCTGATACCAGTGTAAGCAGTTGGAATTATTTTGTATATAGAATTAATAAGGCGTAGATTAAAAGACATGTACGAATAAAGTTTAATCTATGTCACAAAATAACATATTAACAGAAAGGTATAAAATCTCCAGCTCCTGGGATTCCTAGAAACCTAATATAAAGTCGTTTACAGACACAGAAGTAAGTAAAAAATAGTTTTTAACATAACTCGCTTAACTGAGGTAAACAATTTTGTCTCTAAAAAAGCCTTGTTTATATAGGAGATCGGGCGGGCGTGGCCCAAGTGGCGTAGGAGCATGACGTTTATTTTGTTTGAAAGTTTATTAAAGCTTACTTTTTTTGTATGGGTACAAAAAAATCTATCCTAGGAGAAAAAAGTTGTAGCGTACATATTAAAATGCTCATTTATATCGAGCTATTTTCAATTATTTATTCAATTAAATCTATTTGTGTTCATTGATCTTGAGAAAGCGTATGATAGGGTACCTCGGGATGTGTTGTGGTGGGTCTTGAAAGAGAAAGGTTTGCCTGGGAAGTATGTTGAGTTGATTCGTGCTATGTACAGACAATCTAGTACCTACGTCCGGTCGGCTGCTGGCAACACCGATGAGTTCAGTGTGGCTGTAGGCTTGCATCAAGGGTCGGCTTTAAGTCCTTACCTCTTCCTGCTGATTATGGACGCTCTTACGTCGGAAATACAGGAAGAGGCACCCTGGTGCATGCTGTTTGCCGACGACATTGTTCTGGTCAGTGAAGATGGACCTGAGATCCAGAGCAGATTGGAGAAGTGGCAACAGAAGCTGGAGAAAGTTGGCTTGAAAATCAGCAGAACCAAAACTGAATACATGTTCTGCGATTTCGGCGGTCTCTCCAGTTCTGAAGCTGTAGTGCTAGATGGCGCGCTTCTCCCAGTCTGCTCCGATTTTCGGTATCTCGGTTCACTCGTGCAAAGCGATGGCGAAATAGATCGGACTGTTAAGCACAGAATTAACACTGGATGGATGAAATGGCGGCAGGTCACCGGGACTATCTGTGACTCCCGCATTCCCCTAAAACTTAAGGGGAGGATTTATAAAACAATGGTCAGACCTGCTGTCTTGTATGGTTCAGAATGTTGGGCCACAAAAGGGATGAATGAAAAGCAATTGCATGTAGCTGAGATGAGAATGCTAAGAGCGATGTGTGGTGTTACGCGCATGGATAGAATTAGGAATGAGTATATAAGAGGAAGTCTGAAAGTGGCACCGCTGACTGAAAAATTGTGTGGAAATCGGTTGTCGTGGTATGGGCATGTGATGCGGAGGAATGAAGAAAATGTCGTGAGGAAAGTCTTGTGTATGGATGTGGATGGCTATAAGAGTAGGGGAAGGCCAAAGAAAAGATGGTTGGACTGTGTGAAAGAGGATATGGGTAAAAAGGGGGTGACTACAGAGATGACGACTAATAGAGGAGTATGGAAGAAAAAGACATGTTGCGCCGACCCCAAATAAATTGGGATAAGGGCAGGAGAATGATGATATACTGCGCTCCATAGCACGTTGGCAAACCTTGAGTTTGGGCACCAACATTATTACTAAGACTCCATTACAATATAAATTGTCTAGAAACGCAGCTGGATTTTCTATGTCCTCGTAACGAGCCCACCTGAGATACCACACTACCCTCATGGTGATACCTAACTGTTGGCTAAGGGTGTTATTACACCAATCGCATCGATCGACGATCGATCGATTGGTGTGATAGTTTCGGCTTATCGACGAATACCGGTCGACAAACAGTCGATCGATGCCATCGATCGACGTTGATCGGCTCGATCGTTAGTTGACTAATTCATTCTACCATCGATCGACGATCGATCAACTGGTGTAATAACACAAAAATAAATAGTTCCAGCTAGTTTAGTACCAACACCTTTTAAATAACAATAATATAGGTAAGTACTTAGGTGTGTTTGACGTACCTCTCGTTGGCCGATTACTGCCTGTACATATTATGCTGCAATGCCTGGATTTGCTTCAAATAGAGCTTGGGTCACGGTATGTCTCTTTCTTTTTAGCACAGAACGATTGCAAAGTACGTACGTATGTTGCAAAAATTACAAATCCAAAACAGGTAAGAAGAATCTGTTCATTTAACAAGCCAGGGTAATGGAGAAAAATCAGACAGTTCAAGTAAACACGCCAAGGTCGTCAGAACACAGCCCGTAAACAGTGGACGAATAATCAAAACAAAAAAAACCAACGATTATTGAATAATTAAAACAGCTACAGAAATTCACTTGAAAAAACCCGCCAAAAACTCCAGGTGCGTATTTACGCGACTAGGTTTTTACACCAGGTATTTAATTGCAAGTAAGCCAGCCAATGCCACGGCGCGTAGTGTTCCATGCGCGACTCAAAGAGATGTTGTCAGCCACCACTGACGGGGCCCATCGTGGCCGGTGCCTGCATGCCTAGGGGTAGCAGATAAATTCTCAACATGAGTTACCGCACCCCTGGGCACTCAGGCAGGGAAGGAACGGGGTGGGTTTTAGTCAGTAAGAGTCTGACACGCCCTCCCGCTCCACCCAGAGCGCGAGAAGTCATTGGATGATTACCCCCAAAAAAAAAAAACCCGCCAATTCCGACCCGAAATACTTGCAAGACCTACAAAGTATTTTACTATTTTCTTCGGCTATTCGCTCCGCCGCCTCTCGACGCGATTCTGCGTATTATTTATATTTAATTACGGATCAATGTTCTATGCGAAAAATTTTACTTTATAGGTTTGAAAATTTTTATATGTAAATGCGATTCTGCTCCTTATTTTTGTTAAGTTACGGATCAATGTTCTATGCAAGTATTTTTCCTTTCAACAAGTTTTGAGACTTCAGTGTTTCACTCGGCTGGCTGCCCGCTCCGTCGACCCTCAACGTGATTTTGCTTTTTATTTATATACGGATGTTATTACACCAATCGATCGATAAGCGATCGATGCCATCTATCGATGGTAGAATAAATTTGTCGACGTCGATCGATAGTTTCTGTTACACCAATCGATCGATGGTAGAATGAATTAGTCGACGTCAATCGACAGTTTCTACTAGGTACACCAATCGATCTAGCGTCGACCGATGGTAGAATGGATTAGTCGGAATGGATTAATTGGCCGTGAGGGCCACTCCGTTGAGCTTCCCTCACCCGTCCCGCCTCCGCCTTCGCGAGCATTACTGCTTCGCAGAAGGAGGAGACTGCTTCCCATTCCTTCTCGCTCCGTACCATGGCCTGAACCAGGGCCGGGCGCGAGAGGTCGCCGCTACCTATCGCATCCAAGAGGACTCGGTGGTGCTCCGCCCAAGCGAGGCAGACCTCCACCGTAAGCTCTACCGTGTCCTCTGGGCGATCCGCGCAGTGGTAACACCCGAGCGTTTCCTCCCGCCTTATCCAAAACAACTGTGTCCGGTGAGTACCTGCGTCAGGTGGAAGGTGAGGACAAAATGCTCGACTAAGTTTCACCGGCTGTCGAGGACGAGTACCAGGTACCTCATCGTCCCCCCGACGCCGATGTGAACCCCTCCTATCGTTATCTGGGAACGCGACGGTGGCGCGTTCCGAGGTCCATGAAAACACATGGCCTCGGACTTGTGCAATGCCACCTCGAATCAGTTGCCAAATCCTTTCCACGACTATCGCAACCCCGCGTATCATTAAGTCGGCCACCGCCTCGTGTGACCTCCCCTGCGCCAGGACTAGCGTGTCGTCAGCGTAGCAAACTACGCTGACGCCGCTAGGGAGGTCGGCGCGCAGCACTCAATCGTAACCGATATTCCACAGAGGCGGTCCCAGGAGTGATCCCTGTGGAACACCGCACGACATCTCTCGCCGGCTCCACTCTCCCTGATGACCGGGGTAGATGACGGCCGTGTTCGTCAGATAAGCTTCGACCACGCGACGGAGGTAGGGCGGCACCCAGTGATACCGGAGTGCCTCCACTATGCAACTCCAGGGCAGAGACACCGCCAAGACGACCCCACCCTGGGCCACTGCTTTCCCCGACGTGAGGGTTCGTACGCGTATGATGGCGTCCGCCGTGGAGCGCCCCCTGCGAAAACCGTACTGGCTTTCCGCCAGATCCGGCCCCACCCGCACCAGCTGCCCGACGAGGCGATCTGCAATTACTCTTTCGAAGAACTTGCCCACCTCGTCGAGCAGCAAAATGGGCCGGTAAGCGGACGGAGAGTCCGCGGGGCACCCCGGCTTCTTGATCAGGACCAGCTTCCCCGTTTTCAATGAAGCGGAAACTGGCCCCTCTCCTTGCATGTGCTTAGGAGCCCTCTTAGTCGAGGTCCGAGAGCCTCCTCCAAGGCCTGGACCCAGACTTTCCCATGAAAGCCATCGGGTCCTGGGGTGGTGTTTTTGGCATTCAGCCTACGCACCGCCGCTCTCAGCTCTACCTTGGTCATCTCGGGAGCATCGTCGTCGTCGGGTTGGTCCGCGTCAGGCAGCGCAGGAGACGGAGCCATAGGCGGGTGAGTATGTTCCCCTCTCGAAGGGAATAGCGCGCTCACCACGCCCTCTACGAGCTGAGGCCAGAGACTGCGTCAGCGAAGGCGCTCATGGGCGGAGTTTATCTCGCACCGCTTTGTATGGGCCACGGATCTCTGTTCAGAATCCCCAGCAACTCCTCGCGGGCCAACGCTTTGGCCCGCTTGATCTCAACTCGGAGGGCGGTTCACGCCGCTCTGTACCCCTCGTACAGCTCCGCCTCGATGGCTTCCGTATCCGGCGTGCGGTTACGGAGCCTGCGGTGCCTGGTGTACCGGCGTCGCGTGGCTGTGCACGCTTGACGCAGTGCCGTCAGCTCCGGCGACTACCAGTACAACGCCGTCGGCACACCCCACCTCCTCGAGGCTTACCGCCGCCTTTGTTTTGGCGAGCACCCTGCGGGGTAGGTCACGGCCTACTTGACCACTTTCGGCTGTAGTGTTATTACTACAGCCGCGGACTTCAGGGCGTGGAGCCTAGCCGCGGCGGCTCGCTCCTTTTTTCGCTTCCGCCTTTCCCTTCGTTTGGCCGCCCTTGCAGCCTTGCCCACCTTCCTCTTCTCCCCGGCCATTCGGCGTCGGCCGTAGGAGGTTCAGAAGGCAAAACAGGCTGTGGCGGCCGTCTCGCCGCCTGGGCTTGGGCTGGGGCCTTCGCCGCCCGTGCAGCCGCTCTACCCGGCTTTGGCGGCGCCTCTGACGCCTTCGACGGGGCCGACCCCGCGGGTCTCAGCACCGACCTGCGGTTGGCCTGTCCCGCCGAGCCCGGTTTGGGCGCAGCCAGCCGCGGCGGTGGCAAATGATGCCGGTTGGCGCTGGCTCACCGCTAGCGGGGGGCGCAGGAAAATGCTCTCCAGCACGGAGAACCGCCTGTTAAAGGCAGCCAGCTCCAGCCGCATCAGGTCGAGAACTTGGTTCTCTGCGGGCAGGGGCTGACTTGGCCCGTGCTGGCGCTTCTCCCGCGCTCCCACCCCGGGGACCAGATCCTTGGAGCTCGGCCAGGTCTACCCGGAGCTTCTCGTTCTCCTTCAGGAGAAGCTCCGTAGTGGCGGTCAGGCGGGTGAACTCCGCCCGCAATTTGGACGTCTCGTCCAATGCAGACGGAGGCCCGCCGAAACTCGCCTCCGCCGCCGCCACAATCGAGGCCGTGGCCGCGGATGTGGCCCTGCTCCTGGACCAAGCCAGCCTCTTCTGTACCACATCCTTTATCGCGGTTTCCACGACTCCCGCAAGCCTGGCCGCTCGCTCCGAGTTGGATCTGACAGTGGCGCCCGGCTCTCCGCTCGAAGACCCCGAGCACGAAACCCGGGACTCCACTGCGGGAGGCGACCCTGCGCGGAGAGCCTCGTTGCTCGCCTGCCAGCCTTCTTCGCTTTGGACGGCCTCCCCGATCCACTACCCCGCACGCTGGTGGGGACCTTAAGGGGCGGGGCCATGACCTTCCTATCGGAGGACGACCTCTTGCCATTCTCGGCTCCCACTCTTGGCTCCTCCGAAAGCCCTCTCCTCCTCCGGGCTTCCAGAGCCCAGAGCGGTCAGGAGTGGTGCTGCGTCGGAATCCGACGCCGCAGCACTCCCCGCCTCTTTGCCGACTTTGCTTTGGCTTTCTTCGCCTGACCGCGGCTTGTCGGGCGTCTTGTAGTAAAAATAGATTATCTCTTCGAATGGAGGAGATGATCTGGAGCCTCCTCGGCTCTTGTTGCCGTGGTTTTCGGCAAGCGGTAGACGTTGGTTGCCAGCAAACGCAAATGTGCTCTATTATATTTACGGATCACTGTTCTATGCAAGTATTTTTCTTCCGACAAGACTTGGAAGTTGGAAGTATCCTGCATACGTGATTGTACTCCTTATTTGTATGTAGTTAAGGATAAATTTTTGATGCAGAAAGAAAATACTTTAAAGTATCTCGAGCTCTGGTTTTTGGCGCTGGTGTCTAAAGGCTGCCGTACTGGGAAGCTCTGGTACTTACTCTATTTTGCAAGTACGACTCATGTCCAGTGACTCATGAGTGACTGAGCCTGTCAGTGAAGGGGAACGGACTACTGCGCTGCGCCTGCGTTGCGTCTTCTCTCCCTTTCTATCCAATCGCGCGGCGACACGACATTTATGTCTCTTTCTAATGTTAGCGCAAAAGTACCACGTGTATATTTTGTCTCTTTCTCATGTTGGCGCAAAAAATACCACGCATCTGAGTCTTCATAGATGTTAGGCAACATCAAACATACCATAATGGATTAAAATAAATAGATTTAATTAATTAATAGTTAAAAATATATGAGTTTACAAGATACACTGTAGCTTTTTTTCCCAGGATAGATTTTTTGTACCCGTACAAAAACAGTAAGCTTAGATAATGAACTTTCAAACTGAATAAGCGTCATGCTCCGTCACCACTTGGGCCAAAGCCCATACAAAAATGTCCGTTCCGTCGTCCGTTCGTGTATCCTAACCTAACCATAATTATGCTTGGTTAAAATACTGTTTAGCGGATTCTGAATTCAATTCTCCATAGAAAATTTTAAATTAAGAAACTGCTAATCAGTGTTTAAACTAATCACATGGTAATTTTTATAAATAAGACCCTAAGTCTGCTTCCGGCTTATGATAGATATTTATGTAATTACGTTCCTAATAATACCTAACTAATATTACCTAATTTTCCAATCTGTCCAAATCGTGCAAGCGATTCTTAATGGGGACTTCAATTGAAACCAATAGTGTGTTTTTAATGTGTGTTATGAGACAGTAAAATGTTTTTATACAGGGTGTAACGGAAAGGTGTGGTCATATTTTAAGAACTGCATCTTCCCATCGATATGAACAACTTTTTTCAAGAAAACCTGAAGAAATTCTAAATTTTTTTTTAATCTCTTATACAATTATTGATTGGCTGATTACTTTATATGGAAAGTCCAATTTTTTTTGTTGGCAATTTTCTATTTTTCTTAGAGAAAGTTGTTCATATCCATGGGCAGAACCGGTTCTTAAAATATGACCACACCTTTCAGTTACACCTTGTAAATGTTTATGTTGGCCATGGAAAAACATAGATAACGCAAATACTTTATTATAGACGTCTTTAAAACTTGGTACTTTCTTAAATTATTGTATACTGAGTCGTTTTTTTTTATCTATGATAGGGTCTCGTTTGACCACTTTCTCACCTGATGGTAAGCGATGATGTGGTCGAATATGGAGCACGCTTGCCTAGAAGTAACTTATTCACTCTCGACTAGACTCCCAGGGTGTAGCTATCAGAAAACAGACTCTGGCAGGGAATTTCACTGCTTGTGGTAGATAGTCACGTAGACTATCACCTGTTCTGGGTGTGGGTAGTACCCGATTACTGTAATATTTTATCACAAGAATTTTGTGGATCATGCACCTAAGAATAAGTGGAAACAACCAGCATAAGTACGTAACCAAGAAAGGGCGGGTTTCCTTATTGGTAACATTTTTATGTTGTTTCATTATACAAGAAACTCTTAGTTAAATATGATTTTATATGATCAACATAATTTGTTTTTCTTGCAGCCGAATTATGCCACATACACAGACTTGGAAGCTCATGCTGAACTTTGCTATGCCGAAGCCCTTATGCTTCAGGCAGCCATGACTATTATGGATGGAGAAGACCTCACTGGGCTTATCAAGGGCACTATTAAGGTCAAAAATTGTTATAACAGTTACAAGTAAGTATTATTTTTTTTGAATTTGCTAACCTTAACTAACCGAGGAACTTAATTTGATGTGTCTTATTTCCCATACACACTGTGTATAAGAAATATTGTTTGTCTTACAAACACACATCTCATATTTTATCTACGTATTCGAGACTAATTTCAGTTGTATTTAAACAGGGAATGCTCAAAAATACTAGAAAAGAAGCAATGGGAGACGGAACAATCGAAGATACACTTCCAAAGCGGTGTGCGCCTGGGCGTCGCTACCTTCAATGTGATGATATCTCTGCTCCCGCCGAAGATTATAAGCGTATTAGAGTTCGTTGGCTTTTCTGGGAGCAAGGTAAGATGAAAACAACTTTTGGTTTTTGTTTTCTAGTTTTAATTAACGCCTATAGCACAAGACACAAAACGAGTTAATAATTAATTAGCATACGATTATAATTAATTATGTACATGTTACATTGCGTGTAGGTACAACTGTACATATTTTATCTAAGCTGAGCATCAAGTTGGAGAAAAGATAGGGACTTTGCAGCTGCCAAATTAACACGAAAAAAACAGCTTTAAATCCGGTACTTGATCTTAGAAAAATCAAATCAAAATCATAGTTAAATCTTCCCAGTTCTCTACAGGTAGGGTAACCGACGGTATTCTATTGCTAAGCCTCCGTTGTCTGTCCGTCCTTCCGTCAGTCTGTCTGTCAGCGGACTGTATCTCATGAACCTTATAGGCAGACCGTTGAAATTTTCACAGAGTGTGTATTTCTAATACAAAAAAAAAACTATCATAAAAAACAATTGCTGAATCTATGTACGCGTATCACTTCAGAACCTATTTCGCTAATTATTCTTTTTTGTTTTGTTTATAATTGTCAAGACAAGGTTTGTATGAGAGAAAATGTTGCCGTCAAAAGGGGAAAATTCAGAAAAACTGAAAGTGTATTTTGTATGAAATTCGGACGGACAACGTCTGTCGGGTCAGCTGGTTAAAATATAAAATCAAATGATACTCGTAGACATTGCAAATTAAAAGTCGTTAACAAGTAAAATTAAGTAAGTATATCAACTAATCTATATATATCTATACTAATATTATAATCTATTTAAATAAATAAAAATCAATTGCCGAATGTATGTACGCGTATCACTTCGGAACGGCTGCACCTATATGGCTTATTATTTTTTTGTTGTGTTCGTAATGGCCAAGACAAGGTTTGTATGTAAGAAAATTTTGGGAAATCGAAAAAGAAATACAACACCCGTGCGAAGCCGGGGCGGGTCGCTAGTTAAAACATAAATTCATCAAACTTAAATTAAACCTTATTATTTAAATAAGATAACATTATAAGATCATCGTTAAGAGGAGGCAGTGATTTATTTATTTATTTATTATTGGTACACCAACAGCAGTAAATGCAAAGCTATTAATGGGGAATAATACTTAAATATGTGAACTGGTATTATGCCTATTACCTACAGGTTTACACGGCTTGCACCATATTATGAACAACAATTTTTTACGACCATAATAATAGCAAGATTAAGCTAGTTTACCCACGAGGTTTTCATCTCGAGTTGAGACAAATAACTTGTAAAAAAATTACTTGTTTTAATTAGTTTGCTTAATGACATGCAGACTTCATAATGTTACACCACATTATATTATAATCTCATGTCCTTCTACTAGGCTTGACGTCCATTACGTAAAAAAGTTAATAGAAAAAAACATTTGTCTAAACAAGCTTTTAAATTCACATATATTCACTAATTTCGTGACTGTGCTGTAGACCGTTAAAGAGTTCCTCTTTATCTGGAGCTATGCCTCAATGTCGGTTCAGGTCATGCTTACCATAAAAATGCATTGTCATCGGTAATGATTAATGAACCAATTTGTTTCCACCGACTTCCAAAAAATAAAATACACTAAAAATTGTAAATTAAAAGGTAATAATAATAAGTCGGGGCCCATCACGGCCGATGCCTGCATGCCTATGGGTAGCGGATAAATTCGTAACAGAGTTATCGCTTCCCTGAGCACACAGGCAAGGGAGGAACAGGGTTGAAAAAAAAAAGGAACGGGGTGAGTTTTATTCAGAAAGAATCTGAAACACCCTCCCGCTCCACCCAGAGCGGGAGAAGTCATTGAATGATTTCCCACTCCAAAAAAAAGAAAAAAAAGGACCACACATTCGATTAAAAAAAAATTGAAAATCGGTCTAAAAATTGACAGAGAAATCAGTGACCATACATAAAAAAGAAAAACGCGACCAAACAAACGTTGCAGTTAAATCTCTTATTATCAAGCTTCTTGTAATAATAATAAAATTGCATACTATAGAGTCAAATAATGACATTCACAACCTAGTTACATATTTTATTAAATTAATAAGTAGGCACATAATATGTGATTTTGCTATATAAAATGCCTTTCACTAGCATTCCTCTTATATCGAGTGTTCGTTTCAAGTAAAATCACTCATCAAAAAGCCAAGACTTAGATCCGGAATAACATTAGCAATAACTACATTATTGCTGTCAAGCAAATATTAGTTAATTTCCGTGCTGGTATCGAATTCAAATATTATATCAACCCCACGAGCCGCGTGGCAGGTTTGTGGGTTCTTCAATTTGAGCGTACAATTTTATTATACGAACAAGCCTAAAGTGACAGACACATCTAGCCAAAGGCACATTATTATACATAATGTATCTTTAACTTAAAAAAAAGTATAATAGGTACGTAAAGTGGTTTTCGGTGTTTTATTTGCGTTCACTGGTTCTGAGTAAGTATTTAGCGCACTAACCGACAAGACAAGACAGACAGACGTTGCGTTTTAGTAGGTATATAAGCAAAGATGATTGACTATGCCACCAATGCAACTGAATATAAAAAGATAAAAAACAACATCACGTCAACGTTATTAAAAGAAAAACTAAAAACTTTTCACAAACAAATTGAAAATTTTCAAAAAACCCGACTTATAAAAAAAAAAACAACTAAAAAGTTCCAAACAAGTCACTTTTCAAGCAGTCTGATACTGTTGCTGGAATTTATTTTAGTTCAGTCCACAGATTTGATGCCACCATCTGCATCAGATTGCTTGAAAAGTGACTTGTTTGGAACTTTTTAATTGTTTTTTTTTATGTCGGGTTTTCCCGCAGGCCTGTAAACCAGGGTACAATAGTGCTGTCGATGGACTTCATCGCCAGGCGCCGATTGCCTACGTGTGACGGACGTATTTTATTTTCTGCTATTTTACGCTTTAACTGTTTAATTTAAGCTAGCATCCTTAAGTAGTTCGTATGTTTAGAATCTAGAGGAATTTTAAATCAGGCTCTGATCATAGTAGTATGAGAGCCCATGACCAACATTTTTACTTCATCGTTTTACGACCAAAACCGTACAAAATCGATAGATTTGGTTATTCTGATAAAATTCAAACAAAATAATTTCAGAAATTTTCCGTGTCTCGCCTGACCTGGCCGCATTTTTAAATATGTCAAAAAAATTACCGAAGTGTTTCATAGCAATCTGTCTGATTTTACAGAATGTAGTTGAACGATAGATTCTGGAAACCAAAAACACAATTTTCAGACACCAGTAGCGTCCCACATAAGTACCCAGGAGACCATTCGAGAAAATTAATATGAGGGAAAAAAAACCTATAGCAAACCCTCTGAAAATCTTGTTTTCAAGTGAACATTGGTTAGTTGATAAGAATAAATTGTTTTTCAGAAAAAAGTGTGAGCATCTTATGTGTTGAAACCATTTTGAACGTGTTGACAAATTTTGCCGATCGGCATCATAGCATTCTGTCTGAAAACTGTTGGACATTATGAAAAACGTTGCCTAGATGTAGAAAAAAATTATTTCAGACTTTAGTGTAGCGCCTTACTAATCAGACAACTTTTCTATAGTCAAATTGCGGCGTACTTACGTCTATCAAGCAAATGAATAAATAGCAACTCTGAAATTCTCAGTTAATGATTAATAAAGAGCTTACCCGAAACCATCGAACTGAAATGGAAGGACTTTTTTAATAAATTGGACAAAAGAAACGTTTGAAAATACTGTTTTTGAAAATAATTATCGTGGCCCACACTAGTTTTGTATGAGAGCGAGAAAGACGTAACGCTACACGCGACTCGCGACGCCCCGCGTCTCCGTAAACGGGACCTAATCTAGTCAACATTAGGTCCCGTTTACGGGGACGCAACTGATAAACTTGCCTGGGAATTCCCTATTCTGTTTGTGTAACACAATTATAATTTGACAAATAATGAAAAAAAAACACGATTGTAATGACTATATCTACAATATTGTATTGCTAAGGTCAAAGCTAAGGTAAGGCGAATAAACTGTTAAGCTGCTAACGTTCATTTTTTGTCCTGTGCAAGACAGTCATAACAATTGCGAAGGGAACCCGGAATACCCCGAGAATGAATGACTCTTTGACATTTGTGTTTGTTAGAAAGTGACAAAACCTATTTTATTAACCGACTTCAAAAAAAGGAGGAGGTTCTCAATTCGACTGTATTTTTTATTTTTTTATTTTTTTTTATGTGTGTTACCTCATAACTTCTTACTACGTGAACCGATTTTGAAGATTTTTTTTTTATTTGAAACCTGTTGCTTCACATTTGGTCCCATTTTAATTTGGTGAAGATCTGATGAAGAACTTCGGAGATACACAATGGAACTCTTCAATAAATGATAGCAGACCTTCCAGAATTGCTGCAATCGCATGTCTGTATATTGTTTTCACCACTTCACAACATTACATCACGCTGATGCACTCTGAAGGGGTATACAGATTTGTACAGTTCACCCTGATACACCCTAATTTCACCAACTACGTTCAAATTCCCTATTTTTGGGGCTATCAATTCGGGCATAACTTTACTATTAATTTAGTTTTAGAATGGGGTAAAACAACTAAAAAGTGAAAAATAAAAAACTTTTTACAATATAAATACAACCGACTTCCATAAATAATACTAAAAAATGCAAAATAACTTTAATTTCGGAAGTCGGTGTCAAATAACGAAGAAACCAAACTAGAAACACCGACTTCCGAAATTAAAGTTATTTTGCATTTTTTAGTATTATTTATGGAAGTCGGTTGTATTTTTTTTGTAAAAAGTTTTTTTTTAAAATAGTTTCATGAAAGTCAGCAAGCAATTTAGCAAGGAGTACCTATTGTAGTATTTCATACTACGTTTTTAATACTTTCGGTATTAAGGACTCCTTCATTCTTGTGCAGTATGCAAACTTGTTGGTTTACTATCATTTATTGAAGAGTTCCATTGCCTATCTCCGAAGTTGTTCATCAGATCTTTACCAAATTTAAATGGGACCACTTGAAAAGTATGTCCTTTCAAACAAAACAAAACAATAATTTTTCAAATCGGCCCTGGCATTTTCGAGTAATCGGGCAACATACATAAAAAATTAAATCTGCTGACGAATTGTTAAACTCCTCCTCCTTTTCGAGGTTCGGTAAAAAAAATATTATGAAAGTGTGATAAAATACCGTTTAATATGGTTTCGGTGTCATAACAAATACATATTAGCAAAACTTCACAATAATTATTATGCATGTGTAATTCTTCAAAAGGTTACAACGGTGTTTTTTTCTGGTTTGATTTGACTACGGCAGGCCACGTGATTCGTGAATGGCAGGTTGCGAGGCCCGAGGTCACCATCAACAGCGGTTATAAGACGATGTGTTTTGTGGCACGTGTATGAAAGTAAAAAATGAATTCACACATTTTTTACAAGAGGAAGGTTAGAAGGAAAATTACAATTTCAGATAGAAAAAAGATACCTACCTACTGCATATTTTTTATACATATAACAATTCTTTATGTGGGCATAGTGGAGGGAGGAAACGTGCTGCGCGGACCCCAAACCCCAAGTAACAGGGGAAAGGGCACAAACATGATGAAGTTAAAAAAAACTTTTTTACAAAAAAAACAACCGACTTCCAAAAAAAAAAATACACTAAAAATTTAAAAATAACTTTAATTTCGTAAGTCGGTGTTTGTATTTTATTTCTTCGATATTTGACACCGACTTCCGAAATTAAAGTTATTTTTAAATTTTTAGTGTATTTTTTTTTTTGGAAGTCGGTTGTTTTTTTTGTAAAAAAGTTTTTTATTTTTCACTTTTTAGTTGTTATACCCCAGAACTAAAAACCCCAATAACATGGAACGTGGAATTTAAACATTTGGAGAACACAAAAACGCAGAATAAATTACTTTTCTTTCTTTTCTTTCTTTTCATCAATTATTTTATAGTATTTTTGGCACTTATAACAGTTTCACTGTATCAAAATGTGTCACTTAGGGCTGATTTCACCATTCGCTCTATAAACTAAGTTTTACTGAACTAAGCTTAGCGTAAAAAGTAAAAACCATGATAAAGATAATAGTGAGTAAAAGTAAAAGTCCGCGACAGCACACGTTTATCTTTTATGGTTACATAAAAGATAGACATGTGCTGTCGCGGACTTTTTTTAGAACTTTAAAAGGAGAACAAGTCCGTCAATCGTCATACATAATTTTTGCGTAAGTTTATACGTTTACGCAGCGCACGCAACTGAAGCTAAAGGATTTTTTTGCCCGTTTTTGCCACATTTTTCATTGATGCTCTGCTCCTGCTGGTCGCAGCGAGATGTTATATAGCCTATAGCCTTCCTCGATAAATGGACTATTCTACTCAAAAATAATTTTTCAATTCGTCCCAGTAGTTCCTGAGATTACCAAACAAACAAACAAACTCTTCAGCTTTATGACAGCCCCACCAAAAATAAAAAAAGCTTTATGACAGCGGCTAAATGCGTTTAAGCTCGCTTAAACGCGTTTAATTGGGCGTTTAGAATTGGTGAAATTGGCCCTTAAAAAGGCGAATGGATAAACTCTAAAGCTTCAAACAACGCCATCTATTGGTACAAGAAATATATATGTCTTTGGATTCGTTGCAATATTCATCTAAATTTGAATTAGGAGCCAATTATTCCACTATTTAATACTTAGGGCAGTTTATTAAATAAGAAAATACAGTTTTCACCAAATTTTTTTTTTAAAATACTAACATTACTTAAACTGCAATAAGAAATCGATGCATATTACGCCATCTACTGAAATTTATTTGAACTAAATTTTCTTTGTTCGAGATGAGACCCCGTGGTAACATGGATATACTTACATACATATTTCAGATTGATGCAAATATTCAAGATACTTTTATGAATAAGAGATTCTGAAAAATAAGTTGAACTAGGGCCTAATAAATATATTGCTGTATGCGGCCGATAGAATTTTAAGTGTAGGATACTCAACATACGTTTAATAGAATCAATCAGAGGATAGACCTCCACATCACCTGCCTTGCCTTTTTTTTAACCGACTTCAAAAAAGAGGAGGTTCTCAATTCGTCTGTATGTTTTTTTTTTGTATGTTTGTTGCGCGATATCTCCGCCATTTGTGAATAGATTTTGATGATTATTTTTTTATGATACTCATACTTCAGAGGTGGTCCCATATAATTTTTATCGAAATTGATTCAACACTTTTTGAAAAAATCAACATAAACAAAAAATATGTATACACGGATGACGTTTTGGTTGTCTCTAAATGTTCAAATTCCATGTTATTGGTGTTATCTACGAGTATTCAGACATAACTTTAATGTTTAGTTTTACAACAACAATAAAAATTAAAAATAAAAGTGATAAATAAAAAATAAAAAACATTTTCAAAAAATACAACCGACTTCTAAAAATTGCAAAATAACTTTAATTTCAGTTATTTTGCAATTTTTAGAAGTCGGTTGTATTTTTTGAAAAAAGTTTTTTATTAACTACAGACATACCTATTATCCCAAATATAATGAGATCAGAT
Source organism: Polia nebulosa (assembly GCA_951329385.1). Classification (NCBI taxonomy): domain Eukaryota; kingdom Metazoa; phylum Arthropoda; class Insecta; order Lepidoptera; family Noctuidae; genus Polia; species Polia nebulosa. The sequence continues at coordinate 31,024,031 of OX589587.1, read as the reverse complement.
ATCCAGTCTAACCGGAAGCAGCTGAATATGTTAACCTTGAAAATCGACCAATGCGACTGTTTAATAAATTATATTATTATTATTATGTTGTTTATTCATTTTTTATACGTATATAAATTATAATTTTAAATATTTCTTGCAAATCATATAAAAAAAAACATTTAAAATTATAAAAAAATAGTAGTCCGCCGGTATCGCGAGCAGGGTTCAAGCTACCGGTGGTTAGGGCTCCAAAGACAGGAACCTCCTCACAATGCTAGCTGCATCGAGGAGTACGGCCTTCTGTATCAGGCCCTTGATCCAACCGCGCAACGACAGCTTCGGCAGGTGGTCGCCGAGGCTTTTGGCCATCAGGCCGTTGGCGTTAACGACTATCGGCACAATACAAGCCGAGTCCATATTCCACATATCGACAACCTCGTGTGCTAAGTCAAGATATTTGATTTGTTTCTCTTTCTCAGCTTTCACGAGGATCTCGTCATGTGGGATGGTGACATCGATTATCATTGTGCGGCGCGCTAATCGGTCTATCACCACTATATAAGGCTTATTGGCAACAATAGTCCTGTCAGTGATGATAGACCGATCCCAGTACAACGTGACATGGTCATTTTCGAGAACTGGGTCGGGCACATACTTGTAATACGGTACCTCAGAATCCACAAGTTTGTATTTCAAAGCAAGTTGCTGGTGAATAATCCTGGCCACTTGGTTATGCCTGTGCAAATACTCGCTGTTAGCAAGACGAGAACAACCAGAGATAATATGTCTGATGGACTCACCCGGACGATGGCATGCCTGACACACGTCAACCGTCCCATCCTTCATAATATGTCTCCGGTAGTTATTCGTCAAGATAACTTCGTCCATAATCGCACAGACAAAACTGTAGCGACATCTATGACGCTGCATACGAACTAGAACAGCAAATTCCTACATTGCGCAAGCAGAGTTCTCCGCGCGATTTGAACATATAAAACAGCCCGAAATCAACTATCGGGGCAGTTGCCCGGACCAGACACAACACTCGTCTGGACGGAGAATCCTCCCTTTTCAATGGAGGTTATGGGACTTTACACTATGTTCCGCATACCTCTACACTGGTGACCCTCGACTATGAACGTGAGCGCAGCCTTCGTCATGACGTCATCACCTCGTCAGCGCAGCCTTCGTGCAGCTACTCCAGCGTGACATCATCATCATCACTTCCTCCAAGCTCTTCAGCAACGAGTCATACAGCCAGCCAGTACAACGGCAACGACGACAACGATAACGCCGACAACGATAACGCCGACAACGATAACGCCGACAACGATAACGCCGACAACGATAACGCCGACAACGATAACGCCGACAACGATAACGCCGACAACGATAACGCCGACAACGATAACGCCGACAACGATAACGCCGACAACGATAACGCCGACAACGATAACGCCGACAAAGATAATGCCGACAACGATAACGCCGACAACGATAACGCTGACAACGATAACGCCGACAACGATAACGCCGACAACGATAACACCGACAACAATAACGCCGACAACGACAAACGACGACGACGCACCGCTCCGACTCACTGGAGCCCGCAGCAGTACTCCGACTCACTGGAGCCTGCAAAATCATCCCTACTCACTGGGATATCATCACCGCAGATAGTTCCGACTCACCGTGAACTATGCGCCTCCTTCGGTTCCGAATCACTGGAACCAACTTTCGACTGGCCCGGAAAGCATCACATATGAACGGCTCATCGAGAACAATCGATCTCCGATCTCCGGAGGGGAGTGATGTAGCGACATCTATGACGCTACATACGAACTAGAACAGCAAAATCCTCCAGCAATGTGCTTAGAGGATTCAGGGCTAAGCAGAACCAAAGAGGACTCAAATTGTCGCCCTGAAATATTCCTCGTTTAATCCATATAGGCTCTTCGTTCCCCTGGATTGGTCGACGTCCTGGATAGCGAAGGACTTTCTTCCATTGCCCATACATGACCCATGGAAGGTGCGCAGAGTTGCATCTATTTTGTACAACTCCAACACATGAGCCATGTATGTGGAACAGAGTCGTAGGCCTTCTTATAATCTATCCAGCATGTCGACAAATCCTTGTGGGATCGACGAACCTGCTGGCTTATGGCCATGTCTATGAGGAGTAGCTCCTTAGTACCGCGGGACCCGTCCCTACATCCATTCTGAGAGGCAGACATAATTAAATTACTGTCAATGTGCAGATTAATTTTCGCTCTCAGGATGGATGTAAGAAGTTTATAGACCGTCGACGAACGCGTTATCGGTCTATAATTCTTAGGTTCCGCGGGACTACCTGTCTTATGGAGCAGGTGGGTTGAGTTCCAGTTGTTAGGAACTCAGGCAGCGACCCAAACTCTAAGGATGACTGGAATTGAGATGCTAGAAGCGCGTGTGACCTGCAATACCACTTTAGCCAGAAGTTATGCAGTCCGTCCGGTCCTGGAGACTTCCAATTCGGTAACGGTCGGACTGCTCTGGCTAGTGGGCTGATGTCAACTTTCTCCATTTCTGGTATAGCTTAGCACACACGCTCGACATCACGCATCCAGCAATCCTCAGTGTGACAGACGGGCGCCGACCAAATGCTGCCCCAGAACGCACTCGTAGCGACACTATCCGGGCGGCATCCATCCGTCACATTTTCTTCAGGTCGCTCCCAAGCTCTATATACCCACCTCTCATCGCTCTGGAACATGCGATTCTGCGAGTACCGGTCAACTCGCCGCTTATACCGCCGAATACGGTTTGTCCATGCACAAACTTTCTATTTCAGGGAGTCGATGCGCTCTGTGACTCGGGACATGTCTTCTCGAGGGTTGATTTCAGTCCCCGAAAACGCCCGCCTCACAAAGCGCATCACATGTGGACGTGTATTGCCCTCCCTAAAGCAGATTAGTTTGCCAATGAGTACCCTGGCCCCATCGATACGCCTCTCGATCCTGCATTTCCAGGCTGGTACAACAGGCTTTGGCCGAATATCTCCGTCACTATTCGGAAACTTCACGTTGGTCAAACGACATGCCGCAACAGCCCCGCAATACAAGATTGAGTGCGTATCAACGAGGTTCTCGCTGCTGCTAAAAATGTTCTTAAGCAGCGAGTCCAAAGCACACACCAACGCTCTATTTTTTTTTGTGCATAGGTAACCGTGGTAAACGGGGTCTAAGTTCGGTCGGAGTGAACCTATACTCGCGAAGCGCATCCTCCAGTGCGCTCCTCAGTCGATCGTTGCACTGGCTACTTACCGTAACAAGGGGTTGTTACGGTAAGTAGCCAGTGCAGATGATAGGGACGCGGTGGGATTGCGCCACTAGCGGGCGCTTGTACCGCGGTCTGTGTCGGGGTTGAGATGATAAGGTTGTTCAGTACCTCTGAGCGCAGCCTATCAAGTGCAGCATCGTCCAACCTGCGGTTACGTTGGATGACCCGCACCTGATCCGACAATCGTTGCGCCGTGACATCGACGGTTGGTTCTAGTTCCTGGAACAGAGACAGCATCCCGACACGGTACGCAGTGAGGTTAGTTCCTCTCTCTGTAGACCCATGCGCGCATGACGTTCTCGTTCATGGACTGAGTCCATTTCATGCGCTGCACACAACCACCGACCGACCGACCGACCGTCCGACCGTTTATTAGCCCGTACTGTCCCACTGCTGGGCAAAGGCTTCCCTCCATTCCTTCCAACGGTCACAATCTTTTGCTTCTTCTTTCCAATTATTAAGGCAGACATCCAGGTCGTCCCGCCATCTCCTTCGTGGTCTGCCGCGGCCCCGGGTCACTGTGTTAGGACACCAATCCTGTGTTTTACGGGCCCACAGCTCGTCAGGCATTCGACAGACATGTCCTGCCCAGTCCCACTTAAGTTGGGCAGCCTTTTGAGCCACATCTATGATTTGCGTTTTGAAGCGCAGTGTAGTGTTTGGAACGCGATCTGTTTATTTAACACCTAGTATACATGTTCTGCGATTTCGGCGGTCTCTCCAGTTTTGAAGGTGTAGATGGCGCGCTTCTCCCAGTCTGCTCCGATTTTCGGTATCTCGGTTCACTCGTGCAAAGCGATGGCGAAATAGATCGGGCTGTTAAGCACAGAATTAACACTGGATGGATGAAATGGCGGCAGGTCACCGGGACTATCTGTGACTCCTGCATTCCCCTCAAACTTAAGGGGAAGATTTATAAAACAATGGTCAGACCTGCTGTATTGTATGGTTCAGAATGTTGGGCCACAAAAGGGATGAATGAAAAGCAATTGCATGTAGCTGAGATGAGAATGCTAAGAGCGATGTGTGGTGTTACGCGCATGGATAGAATTAGGAATGAGTATATAAGAGGAAGTCTGAAAGTGCCACCGCTGACTGAAAAGTTGTGTGGAAATCGGTTGTCGTGGTATGGGCATGTGATGCGGAGGAATGAAGAAAATGTCGTGAGGAAAGTCTTGTGTATGGATGTGGATGGCTATAAGAGTAGGGGAAGGCCAAAGAAACGATGGTTGGACTGTGTGAAAGAGGATATGGGTAAAAAGGGGGTGACTACAGAGATGACGACTAATAGAGGAGTATGGAAGAAAAAGACATGTTGCGCCGACCCCAAATAAATTGGGATAAGGGCAGGAGAATGATGATATACTGCGCTCCATAGCACGTTGGCAAACCTTGAGTTTGGACTTTTGGATGTTTGTCAAAGACCAAGTCTGTGCACCATAGGTCAAGATGGGCAGAATACACATGTCCCATAAGCTTTTTCGCTTCAGTGACATGGCCAAAGTGCCTTTACATAACTCCTTCATGGACCAGTAGCTCTTCCAGGCATTTTCTGTTATTAAATTATATAATAATATTAAATTGAAGATTCATTAAGTAGAGCTAAAACGGAACAAGAAGTCTACTCATCGAGACAAACCTTATTAAAATAGTTTAGTTCAGTAGTTGTGTCCAAAAAAAATACACCTTATTTATTTATTTAACAACAAAAACTACTTCTACCTGCTAAATAATGCATATAAAAAATCTACACGTTATTCAAATCGTAATACCAAAAATATCATTTAGACTTGTTATTTGACATTAGGATGGCATAATTCACGGAATAAACAAACAGGTTCAATTTATATTTATATAATTTCTAGCACTTTGCCCGCGGCTTCGCTCTCGTGACCTATCCCGCGGGAACTGTGATTTTTTTCCGGCATAAAAAGTTGCCTATGTTACTCGCTGATAATTTAGCTTTCTATTGGTGAAAAAATGGTTAAAATCGGTCCAGTAGGTTCGGGGCTTAATCGGTACAAACAAAAAAAAATCTTTGTAATATTAGTATAGATGTATCTATAAATGCGATATTTAATATAGCGATATAGCGTAAATAACTTAGTATAAGTTCTGAAAAGATTGAGTTCATGTTACCTACTTATGTTAAGGCGCAGTTATACGACTTTAAGTGGTTTTTAATTGAACCACGTCTAAACCACTAGTCTTATTTCTTTAAAAAAATATATGTTACTTTAGACTATTTCCGTCGTAATTTGATGTGAGAATATTTGAAATTATATTTTTATAACATTGTGTAATTAATTTGTAAAGTTGAGTCTAATGCGGATAAAAAATTGAGAATCACGCAAAAACTATAAAGCGTATTTTTTAAGAAACCTTCACCATTTTAAAGATCATTTAATTATTTATAATTTAGTCTCAGTGTTTTAGTTTATACTGGTTGTTTTATGTGTAATAAATTATTAATGCGTCTAATGTCGGACAGCGCTCCTTGATGGGCGAGTCCTATTACTGGGTGGGCCGACGCGTTACGTGACCTCAGCGCAGAACACGCAAGCTAACCACTCAAGGTCATTGGCAGCTAATAGCGCCTTAAGGGGATCCTAGGGGTAGCGGATAAATTCTCAACATGAGTTCCTTTTATTTTTCCCTGGGCACTCAGGCAGGGAAGGAACAGGGGTGGGTTTTAGTCAGTAAGAGTCTGACACGCCCTCCCGCTCCACCCAGAGCGGGAGAAGTCATTGGATGATTTCCCACATAACCAAAAAAAAAATGATACATTGATAAAAAGGCTGTTTGACTTTTTAGTGTATCTAGCCAAGTACTTGGAATAGGGATATAACATTTCGTTATACGCTTTTTGACTTTAAGATCCTCAATTTGATTGAAGGAATACACGATACAAAGAAATTTTCTCGATAGAAAAAAATGCAAAGTTCGTAACGTAACGCTTCAGTGGTATTTTATGAAACTTCCTTTAAAACATAGAAAATAAACTTATCAAACGTTTGATTGAACAGATTTTGATTAAATTATACTTTTAAGTTATAAAATAGGTTAATTTTATTTTGACGCTTACGTTATTTATTCCGAGCCGCACTCATATTATTATCACCATCTCTTTTTTTGCCTATTAAAAGTATTTGCATCACGCTCATCTGTCAGTAAGTCAGATGGCCGGTGGGCCTCATTGAGGCAGGACCTATGTCACTTTTTTCTGATCACATTTTCGTAATTTAAATTATTGTTTTACAGTAAACGTTCGTAATTCAGCAGCAAAATAATATTATTTATTACAATTAGTATTTTATAAGTCTTTACACTGTGTAAGTCGTTCTGTCACCTTGATCAATATATAACGTATTGTTTTTTATTCGTAACTATACATTCAAATTATGTACAAAATGTTATGAAATAAAAGATCAAAACTGAATAAAGTGCAATATTTGGAGTATTTACCTCATGGGAGTCAATGTTCTCATTTTACGGGAAATGAATAGCAACGGCTGATAATTATAAAATTGATTTCAAGTCCCTCGAACTTCACTTCAATAATTTTGGATAGTACCAAACACTTTTTTCTCCTCGCAAGGCATTTTTAGGTAAGAATTTTATTTTCTACACTTCAGAGTGTTTTTTTTTTCATATTTTATCTCAAAAATAGGCTAAAACGAATGATTTTATTTTATGTTTTAAATACCTTATACAATACACATCAATATGTAAAGTATTAATCTGTCAGTGTCTGTCTGTGAATGCAGTAAGCCTAAGGAAGGAATGAAGTTACCTTTGAATCGTGAAAAAAAAATAGTTTACTAGATATAATTAATAATATAGCTTCTGCTCGCGTCTTCGTTCTCTGCGAATTTCAGAAAAAAAGATATAATAGGTATGAAAAATGTATAATCCTATTTATATTATTAAAGTAAATAAATTGTACGTTGTAATAGTTGTTAGCCTCGAAAATTTTTGTACCTTGGTAGTTTGTGAATATTTGCCTCATCTAGCATAAACTGACAAAAAATATTGACGTTTAAAACTGTTTTATAAAACCAATTTACAAATTAAGCACCTATCATTCGCAAGATCACATCAGTCACAATGCCTACATAATGATTCTAGTAGATATTGATAATATAATTTGATGTCTATTATCTAAACATTTAGATTGTCTCACAGCCCTCTGCAAGTTTGCTTCGGCCCCTCGCACCCCTTCTAAACGTCCGGGCCCCAGCAACATGGTGCTGAATTTTGTTTGAAAACTCTTAAAATCAAATGGCGCTCAAGCTGCAATATAAAATCATAACGGAAAACCCCACACTTTATGTGACCGGAGGATCGGACCCAGGACGCTCCGCGGAGCACTTGCACTGGTACTTTTGTCTTAGCACCAAAAATGGCCGTCATCGCCCTCAACCGTGTCCTACCTTCTATGTTTTGTATTATGCAACTGGCCCTGTATTTGAAAGAACCAGTCATGTTAAGTGTTTACAGTGGTTCTTGAGAAATTTGATGCTGTTAAAAGACACCTTCTTAGTTCCAGCCATAGAGCGTCCTGTATTTGTTGCTTCAGATTGTCTAAAAACAGTTCCTTGGCTGTTTTAAATTCATCCGATGGCATGTCAGGTTTTTGACATGCTTGCACGTCGTCAGTTTTGTCAGCGTTGAATAAAGTTTTCTTCGTCCTAGTTTTTGTACATGTTTTGCTGTTCAAATTTTTTTTACAGTAGCAGATGGGCTTTTATTGAAAATTGAAAATAGTTTTATGTAGTCTATATATTGGTATATATTGAATTTTATAGTTGAAATACACCTTGTCTCCCCCTTTTCACCTAATAAGGAGCCTAGTGAATCCTGTTTGTTAGTGTAACTGAAAATAATAAACAATACTATTATTATAAAAATTTGAAGGTACCAAAAAGTCTATTCAATTTCTTGCGGTGCAGTTGTTGATGATGAAACTTTCGTGATTTATGTAACTATAAATACTACTTAATAAAAATAATAACCTTATGTCTGATGGGGACTTTTCGCTCATCGTAGATGTTCCAGGTAATATTTGGTTTTCGGTAGATTTCTGCCGATTTAATTCTCTACAAAAATAATTAAAACCATTTTTAGATTAAAGAAGTAATAGTAAATTATAACAATATTCTCAATTAGGATGATGGCAATAACTATTATTTAAGTACTGCAAGTGCCTTTTGTTGTTTTGTAACTGCTATATCTTTTTTATTTAATTAATATCACCATGGTACTTTTTGTTAAAAAGTTATGTATTGGATCTCCATTTTACGGTAGGTAAGAAAGTGCTACAACGCTGAGCCCAGCCCGGTAATACTTTAAAAGTTGTAAGGTAATAAAATAAAACTAAAATTAGCGGGCTCCTAAAGCGGCGATGCTTGGATTACATTATTACTACTAATATGAAACATAAAGGATCAATAACATATATTACTTGCTGACCCGGCAAACATTGTTCTGCGATTAAATATTTAGGGGTAGGAGGGTGAAAAATACTTAACGACCTATATACCTACCAAATACACAAAAAAAAAAAAAAAATTAAAATCGGTCGAGCCGTTTCGGAGGAGTGCAACCACAAACACCGTGACACGAGAATTTTATATATTAGATAGATTTACTTTTTAGAGTTTTGCATTTGTTGTTTGGATGTTTCGCGACAGTAACAACAATATTGATTAGAGAAAGTACGTGCTAAGTGACTCTGCCTAAATGTCTAAATAAACGTGTGTATGTTTGAAATGTTTCAGTCTGTCGGTCTTGCGGAGCTGGAAGCGGGTTCCTTTGCGCCCGGCATGCGCTCGGTGCTTTGCGACCTGACGCTGCTCAGCTACCACCTGGTCATGTGCCACTTCATTGGCGCTCCCATAGACCTGCCAGTTTGCGAAAGGATATTACAAAAGGAGCTGAAGGTTCGCACCGCAAACATTTTATATAATATATAAGTACAAAATTAGAATTTAAGATTTGTGTGGTATAAAAATTACTACGCAAAGTAAAACAACACAGAGTAGAGAACCCTACAGTCAACGACTTCCATTCGACTGCAAGTCGTGCAGCTACAAATTAATTAATGGTATAATATTAATGTGAACGCTAAAAGAGGCACTAAATTTTTTATTTATTTGGTGACAGACAGTGCACGGCCTAAACATAGCACATGGGTTCCATTATAATTATCTATGATATGGAAATCCGACATGAACACGGCTTCTCATTTTATGAACGTAAACTTGATTGGGCCCTTGTTTTGCAATTTGCAGGTATACCCAGACAGCGTTTGGTTTCTAATGTTTAAAGGGCGCATTGAGCTTCTGCGAGGGCAGTTCGACACCGCCATCGGGACGTACAACCGCGCCGTCAACAGCCAGAAGCAGTGGCAACAGTTCCACCATGTGTGCTACTGGGAGATCATGTGGGTGAACAGGTGAGACAACACGGCACACAAAGCCTGGGCCGGCCAGGTCTTAGGGTACCTCCAAATCTGGCGAACATGCTGCACGACGTGCTTTGAACACGCGCTGCCCGCATGCATCTATTGCAACTGTTTGGTGTGCCTGTAGCGTAACTTCGCGCTGCGTAACACGCTTACGAGCGCAAATAGGCGGCTTCGCCAGATGTAGACAGCCTCATACAACGTGTAACAGATTAAACGCATAACCTCAGGGTCTCCAATTAGTATATTAAATTATAAGTCTAAAACAACATCTGTAGTAGTTCAGCAGTCCGGTAGTCACCTCGTGATCGAGACATAATTGAAATCTTTTGTGTCTGCTAATTTGGACGCGCAAAGGGATAATTAAATTTTGTTAAACCAAACCTATTCATATTTTATAAGACTTAAAACGTTTTAGCGTCCCACACGATCCCTACTCACACACTCATTGCAAGCGACCGCGCGGCCGCCAGCTGATTTAAGACGAAAGTAGTTCAACGACCCAATGTTTAGTTACATGTAAAAGCTTGATATTGGTGCCGATTCTTTTGTTCAATAATTAAACTAGAATTAGAGAATCGCTATCTTTTACTAAAAGGCAGTGCGAGAAAAGGACGGCTATAGCTATGAACTAAGTTTGAGATGTCAAACTAGTTTGATGCCTTGCGCTTTACCGTGTTTTTAGTCGGCATGTTTTTACGTGTACCCTTATTTTGTATGGAAATATTAGTTCAACTAAATTTGACAGCTCTAATCTACGTCCGTCTCTTTCTCGTTTTATTAGAGAGAAAAAGATAGTACACTTAAATAAGCTTGAGCGCTTGCAAAACCTGTGCATTCGTTTTGTTTTTGGTCTAAGGAAATACGACCATGTTTCTCAGTTTCGTAAGGATCTCAAGTGGCTCCCTATCCGTCTTCGCAGGAACATTCGGATATTCCTGTACAACATCCTTTGTCATCCTAAATATCCTGGCTACCTGCATGATCGTTTTTCGTTCACTCGGCCTGCCGACGCCCCGTGTAGATCCCGCCTTAAGCATCATCTCAATTTCCCATCCCATAAAACTCATTTCTATTCCAACTCCTTCTCTGTTCATGCGGTACGATTGTGGAACTCACTTCCACCTAATATCCGTGATTCTAATACTGTCTACCAATTCAAGAAATAAGTCAAAGAGCAATACCTCTCCACCATTCCGTGATTATATTTATTATTGATGAACATTATTTTATATTTAATTATGTACTTTGGTTTATTGTAAAGTTAGGTATATTTTATATATGAATTATTTATGTATTCTAGTCTATTTTATGTTTCTATATCTATTTATACACTTTGTGTCTACATTTCTCAACCAACTTTCCAGTCGCAGGTCTGCTGGAAGAAATTTCTTTTGAAATCAGCATCACCTTTGTGCTCTTCTATCTGTATTTGTTCGTTTTTCTTATGGAAGTTTTTTTGTGTGTGCATAAATAAATAGCAATAGCCTAAATTAGCTTAATTTGTGCACAAAAGAATCGGCACCATTGATAACTTTTGATAATTAATACTACTATGTAACTATTGGTAGTTTTCTAGCAAGTAAAATCATGATTTTATCTTTCCATCACACTTGCACAGGCTTTGGACGGGCGGCTATGAATAATTTTAATTACTTTTACGTGTATTTAAAAGATTTCAATCAAGGCTTAAAAATAAAATCGTATTAATGGGTGATGTGAAACTTACAGAACTGAACTATTTTAACTAATTCCCATGATTAACACTAGGTACTTCTTCGTTCACTTTCTTTATCAACATTTCAAGGCCATGAACGCCTTTTTCGATGCACTTTATTGCAATCTGTCTTGAAGCGGGCTTGTCTATTTAGTTTAATTAGCACTTCACTATAACTTTGGATGGCGCGCGTAAACAAACATATCATTATTTTTATTCGTTTAAATTTTTCGGGACCCTGAGGTCCCAGACCTTTGGCAGGCGTACGAGGCGCCGAAACCAACTCGCAGAGGCCCCTTTGGACGCTACTTATGAAAAGAGGCACCAACCGGAGATTATCCCTGTACGCGACAAGTGCACCCAAGGACAACTCCTGGTTGGTGTGAAACTATTGCGATATAAGGGAAACAAAGATATGGGGCTATGGTTTTAGAAGGCAAAAGTGGACTGGTTACCAAGAACTATGTAGACTATGGCCCCTGTCTGTACAATGTTATTATAATACATCGGTAAAAAAGGCAGAGGGTAACTTGCACACTCAATAAATGGGCCCCCAAAAATGGCCGCTAGCACGTAGTGTGACGTAGCAACAAGAAGGCAACATACTCTGAGGTGCTAAAGGACTGGAGAGGTATACCTTCTATCAGGACAATCTCAGATGTAGGGTCAAGATCCCTACCAGCACCTTACTATTATACATCCTTCTCCCGAGCACGATTGCTCTCGCGAATATCCACTCAAGCCAGCCAATAAAGGCAAGAGAGAGGTGGGAGCTCTGTTCCTCGTCAGTGTTCAATACGGCCGGCCAATAAGGGCAAGCCGGAGATAAGGAACAAAAAATCTCTTTGGAGATCGGGTCCGTGGGGTCGCTACTGCCCAACAGTTCGCCACAAAACTGCCCGGCGGATTTATTTATTTATTATTACTTTTTTATCGTTTATAGGTACACGTTTGACCGCCATCTCAACTGATGGTAAGCGATGATGAGGTCGAAGATGGAGCACGCTTGCCTAACCTATTCACTCTTAACTTAAATACGAGGGGTGATCCATAAGTAATGATAATCGGGTATTTCCAGTGCACATAAAAATAAAAAATAAATTTTAGCTTGCTCATATACCCACTAGGTTAGCATAAAAAATCATTTAAATAGGCCACCATTCCCGGGAGGTACATTCATTTGAATACGAACCGTCAAAGAGATAACATCAAAATGGAGAAAAATGAAATTAGAGCTGTCATCAAGTACCTACCTCTGTTTGAAAAAAAAATGTCTACCAAAGACACACACCGACTTAGTGGAAACATTGGGAGAGTCTGCTCCTCCATATTCCACAGTTGCACGCTGGGCCAAGGAGTTTAAACTGGGCAGAACATCCACGGAAGATGAACATCGAGAAGGACGCCCATCCACGTCCCATGTGAAAAAATTCGAAGATGTGTTGGCAGATCGGAGCGTAACCATTAGGCATATAGTTGAGGTCACAGGGATCTCATATGACAGTGTTCAAAGAATCCTCACGAACGAATTGCATATGAAAAAGTTCTCCGCGCGTTGAGTGCCGAGAATGTTATTCAACGAGCAAAAGAAAAAACGAGTCGACATTTCGAAAGCGAATCTCGAAAAGGTCCAAGAAGATAAGGATTTTTTTTGGTCACGTTTCGTGACCATGGACGAGACCTGGGTTTACCATTTTTATCCTGAAACCAAACAACAATTAATGACTTGAAAGCGAGCTTCCCGACGCCGAAGAAATTCAAAGTGTCAAGTTCCGCGGGAAAGATTATGGCGTCCGTTTTTTGGGACGCCGAAGGAATAATTATGGTGTAATACTTAGAAAAGGGAGCCACTATTTCGGGCTCTTACTACGCAGACCAAATAAGAAGAATGCGGGAGGCCATTAAGGAAAAAAGACGCGGCAAATTGCGAGCTGGAGTGCTGTTTCACCAAGACAACGCACCAGCTCACAAAGCCGCAGTTGCGATGGCTGCCATTCAAGAATCGGGATTCGAACTGCTCGAACACCCGCCCTATTCGCCAGATCTAGGTCCCAGTGACTTCTTTCTATCTCTTTCCTCGGCTCAAGAACACCTCCGAGGCAAGAAATTTGAGGACGATAGCGAAGTGATGGCCGCTGTTGAGGGGTTTTTGGAGGGTCAAGACAAAGATTTTTTTCTAAGGGATTTCTGGGTCTAGAAAAAAGATGGACTAAATGTATTGACTTGTTAGGAGACTATGTACTGCCCGGGGGTTGAGGATAAATTCGAAACAGAGTTACCTCGCCCCTGGGCACTCAAAGGCAGGAAGGAACAAGGGTGGGTTTTAGTCAGTAAGAGTCTGACACGCCCTCCCGCTCCACACAGAGCGGGAGAAGTCATAGGATGATTTCCCACCCCACAAAAAAAAAAAAAAAAAAGGAGACTGTAGCGATTTTTTTTTTTAACTAAAATCACCGTATTTATTATTTATTATCATTACTTTTGGATCACCCCTAGTACTCCCAGCACGCGTAGCATGACCACCCTAGAAACGGGTTTTGTCGACGGAAGAATAGACAAAATGACAGCTTGTAGAAAGATTTCTACCGTGTCAAGCATGGCGATGTTAAAACTGAGGAGAAGAAATGTTTCTATTCTTCAGTCGACAAAGTCTACAATGTAAAGCATGACGACCAATTTTTCTCTACTTTTGACACATGAGGGTAGAAACATTTCTACTCAGGAACTGTCAAATAGTCTACATCTCATTAGACATAAACAAGATCTTTATTGATTTTAAAAACTCAATTAGGCGGCTGTTTCATTTCAAAATTGTGGTGAATCTTCCACAAAAGCCAATAAAAGAAATGAAGTGAGTGTGTGTGTTTGAAGTTTGATTTTAAAAACATGTTCGGGGGCTACCGTCGCCATCGTTTCAGTTTTATACCGAGAAGAATGAAAGGAAGGCAGAAAGAAACGCCGTACGAGCATTAACGGAGGCTCTCGATCTTCCCGAAAAAGAAAAATAATAACTTTTCCAAAAACCAAACATTTGAAAAATGTATTTTAAAGATTTGTTATTTTCCACATTGTTTAACAAAATGCGAAAATTAACATAACAAAACTACATTTTTCCTCTGTTTCATTATTTATTTACTTTGTTTGTTGTTATTTACACAAATCCAACACGATCAGTCTCCACAAACACAAATATTGTTGTACAAACAACAAACAAATTGGCGGGATTTTTTAATTATTCGTTTATTGATTCCTAGTGGATATTGTGATGTAAAATTGGTGTAGTTTTGTGTCTCAAGTGTCAACGCAATATGTGGAATCATTGAAACAGGCGCGATCTCGGGAAAATGGAGCTTAGAATTTTATTGTAGTATTGACTACCTCAGCGAGGTTTTGCCGAGAAGGCTGACTCGACACATTTGTTGCCAAATACTGCAAAAACATTAGAATGTGTTACATCTGCATTCTAATGTAAAAAAAAGTATAAATAACTACGTAAGACTAGGCAATATGGTCAAGAGACTTTCGCCTTCCCTGCGGGGATAATAAAATAATTAAAAAAAAAAACAGTCAACACAGATGACAGAAATGACAATAAAATTAATACGTTTCGTTGTTGCTTTGAGTTACGTTCAAAAGGTTTTAGAACTTGGCGTTAAACACATTTATTTCGATAACGAAACGTAATATACTATCGTAGAATTCTTAGCTTGTCTACATCACTAACTACCTACCCGTTGCTATGGAAAGAATGAATATGTCTTTGTCTTCGTAGAAACGCGAGTCTACGGGTCGCACCGTGCTCGAGCAGTAGAGATGTAGAGTGGCATAGAAATAACTTTGTCTACTCTTGGTAGAGTAGAGATAGAATTGGTCATGCTACGCATGCTGGTTGTAGCTATCAGGAAACACAGACTCTGGCTAGGAATTTTACTCCTTAGCTGTACGCAAAATGAATGTGTCCACAAAACTATTTGTGCGTGTGGGTGGGATGTCCACCATGTACCGGTGGCGCATCGCCGTACGTCTAGTGGTCCGATGATGGAACGGGCTTGTTGGAATTAAACTACGCAATTCCGTCGCGCACTCTCCAAAATAGAAAACCGACAGGCTAGCAACTCGGCGTCGATGCTCAAGACTCTGCAGCCACGACTCGACGAGCCTATCATTGCCATCAAGCTGGTATCTGGCAGATCCATCCCAAACATGAGAGCTCCATACAGCATCGAACTTGCGCTTGATAAAGTTTGAGCAGCTGTTCCGGCGTAAAGTACCGGGCTCACCTTTGCTAGGATTCCCAACTTTTAGGCAGCCAGTTGAGTCTTTGCCTCGATATATGTCCCAAAATTGAGGGTGAGATGATCGGTTATCGGCACGGTTACACCTCGGAAAGGTGGAGCCGGGTGGAATTGGCTTCTTTTCGCGGAGAAAAGACACGCCTGGGTTTTAGCTGCATTGAACTTGACCCTATTGGCATCGCCCCATTCAGAGACAGTCTGTAAGGACCAGTTCAAGCGCTCAACCATAGCCTCTTGGACAGACCGCACCTGCGATCCACCAGCTCGTGCGTTGGACACGTATCTCTCAGCAACAGTGCTGTCGTCAGCATACCCAAAGATACCGGGTTTAAGCAGATCTTTAATATTCAGCAAGAACAATGTATCTCGTTTTTCAATTTGCATCTTTTCTTTTACTTTTGTGACAACAAATGGGAGAAGACACTGCCTCCTGTAACACAGGTCTTTGAACCTAGCTCAGGCGGCAGGGACTTCATAGGTCTTGTGTATTTTTATGTGAATAAATTATTATTATTATTATCTGAGGTATTAATATCCAGCAGTCCGGACTAGCAGCCGTCAATGACCATTCGAATAGACCGATCTCTCAGGAAATCTGCAATCCGATATTATATGCTCTTGGCATCCTTCTCCGCAAGAAGGAGCAAATTAAATAGAGGTGTAGGTATTTATCTTATCCTATCCTTGCCCTTTTGAAGTACCTATGTAAATGAAAGACAAAGGTAGAACATATATAGATTTTGACACCATTTTTATGTGTTATTAGATTTACTTTTTTTTATAGTGTGGGAAATCATAAAATAACTTTTTCATTTCTCATACTCGGAAAGTAGTGTTTGTTTGATCCGAGTAGCGGGTGGAAAACACTGCTTCCCTCCCTAGGGCGGGAAAAACTCATAGTAATTGCTTTCCTCCGTAGGGCCGGAATGAATTTAAAATTAGAACTAAATTTGTAAGTGTAAAAACAGCCAGTGTGAATTAAAAAAAATACCTATTAAGCGGGACGGCCGATGGTGGTGGCGCGGTGTGTTCCAAATTTAAAAAAGACTACTGTATAATTTGGCGGGATAGCTAGACTTGGGTTATAACAGTTCAAACAAGTTATAATGTTATTCTGGTTACTGTTACGCAATAATAACTGATGTCATTATCTGTTATTAAAAACAGCCTTTTATTTTTCTAAGCACGGTCTGTCAGTAAATAAATCACGTGCAGTACTGATTTTACCTTATAAATTGATTTTGGATCTTATAAATTGATAATTTTATGCATGTAATAGATAATTGACCTGTTTATATTAGATACCTAATAAAGGAAGTAATACTTCAACATTGTAAAATAATATAACGTAGTAATGTTAGCATTATTCTTGCAGTGTTTCCGAAGTGAAAGTTAGGACTACTAGAAAAGTGACAACTATTTGTAGTCGTGTTATCTGTAGATAACAGATAATACGACTAGAAATAGTTGGTTGGTTGGTAGTTGTCACTTTTCAAGGATGATATCTTCTTGTAAGACTACAATTTGAATTTTCGGATAGTAGTACTAGGTACCTAGGTGCTTCTCGTTTTAGCAAGATTCAATGAAGCAGGTGTGAGCGAGACAGATAACACAAATACGTAGTTATTATTGAGTCCCTACTGAGACTGAAGAGTGTAATCAATCAATCTGCCTAGCCTTTCCCAACTATGTTGGGGTCGACTTCCAGTCTAACCGGATGCAGCTGAATACAAGTATTTTACATGGAGCGACTGCCTATCTGACCTCCACAACCCAGTTACTGGGTAATACGATACCCCTTAGTAAGACTGGTTGTCAGATTCTCAGGCTTCTGACGACCCTTAACGACTGTCAAAGATCCATTGACAGCCGGGAGCAACGGCTTTACCTACTTTCCGAGGCAAGATGGTCACCCATCCATGGAACAACTCCGGCAGATCCATCAGGCTGTGTTTGGAGTGTAGTGTAGATTGTAAATTATGGATGATATTTTTTAACAGATATATATCACAGGAACAACTGTTATCTAGTATCTACGAATACCTACTTGTGATTTGTAAATGTTACAATAAATACGCCTCACTCTTCTATAATTTGTCGGGATACTAACTCTGTAAGCTGTACCGAAATTCAAAGTTTTGTAGACCGCCGTATATTTAATTTATTTTTACTTTCCTTATATTCGAAATGAAAAGTAGAGTGTTTAACACGGGTGAAAGTCACCAATTCCTACTCGGACTATAGCTGCCCTCGTTGCGCTCGGGCGCCTAAATACCTTGTGTGGGAATTTGTTCCTTTCCACCCTTGTATAACAATCTACTATTCCCGCTCTAGACTCGGATTGTATTGGAGTTACAAGTTCAAATAAACTTTATATTTAAGACATGTTATTCCTTTTTCGAAATTATATACTTAATTACTATTTGTGTTCGATAGGTATTTATTTACATAGGTACAAATATTTAAGATTATAGTACAAACTACAAGTTTGTAATATAATCTTAAATATTTCTATCACAATTGTGTAAAAAGAAAATTGGTATAATCACAACTAGATTCTTCCGTGTCTGTTTCATGTCATTAGGATCTTGCTTTATAACAACATCAGCCAGAAATCCATAAACTTTTACTTTGATGTCTCTCTTTTTCCGGTTTTTCACCGGAGACTAAAAATTTGAAGATGGTGCCTTGTGCCTTTTCTTCTTTTAATATTATTTGTGCGGTTCGTTCACTTACACCCGTCGCTTCTTCAGTGCGTTGTGTTACATTACGCAAATGCGGCTAATCACAGTTTAAAACAATTAGCACTAGTAGTCCGAGCGGCAGCTCAGGCAATACTGTCTGAGCACTTCCTATATTACGCAATCAGAAACAATGTGCAACGTGCATCATACAACTAAGACCAACCCGCCTTTGTGAAATAGAATAGATACAAGTATCTATAATAATATGCTTCTTTTGGTTTTCTTTTTTTCTGTAATATCACCATGTTTATATTCCATTAAATAAATAAAAATGTGTTTGTTTGTTATTTGACTTATGCGGAGCCGGGGCAGGCCGCTGGTAAATAAATAGACACTACTAAAATCATTACCCTTCCATTTAGCTTTTCCGTAGTCGAATAATAATACACATCTCAACATACACATCATGTTATTTTGATTGGTTTCAGTTTAAAGATGGACTGGCGCGAATCAGCTTCATACGCAAATAAGCTGATCGATGAGAGCTCGTGGTCGAGGACGATCTACTCCTACTCCCGGGCGGCCATGTTGTTGGAGCTCGATGACATCACGCCTTCCGAGAAACAGCAGTGCACCGATCTGATGAGGTGGGTGCATTTAATAATATTGATAAATTAATCATCACAGCAAAATGTTTGACGGCTATTGACGACGTTGCTGACTTCTTGGCAATGATAGGCTCGTCGAGTCGAGGTTCCAGAGTCTTGAGCATCGACGCCGAGTTGCTAGAATTTTGGAAAGTGTGTGACGGAATTGCATAGTTTAATTCCACCAAGCCTGTTCCATCATCGGACCACTAGACTCACGGCAATGCGCCACCGGTACATGGTGGACATCCCACCCGCCACGCACAAAACCTTTTGCGAACACATTCATTGTGCGTACAGCTAAGGAGTGGAATTCCCTGCCGGAGTCTGTGTTTCCTGACAGCTACAACCTGGGAGTCTTTAATCAAGAGTGAATAGGTTACTTCTAGGCAAGCGTGCTCCATCTTGACCTCATCATCGCTTACCATCAGGTGCGATAGCGGTCAAGCGTGCCTATAAATTATTATTTTTTAAAGTCGCTTTTTGCGTCTGTCTTTCTGTTTATCCACTAACTCTTCCTAAACTGGTTTTCTCTAATAGAAAGCAATAAACGAGCAAAGTAAAAATATAAATTACACACATGCAAAGCCGGGGTGGACGCTAGTTGTACTATACGTTACCTCTAAAATGCAGGAATGCGTCGTACTACAAGCAACGCATCGCGGGCAAGTCGTTGCCCATGGAGAAGTTTGTGATCAAGCGTTGCGCGCGCTATCAGGAGCAAGGCTGCCGCCTTCTCCTGCCCACTATCGAGCTGCTGTGCCTCTGGAATATGTTCCACATCCTCGCTAAGAACGATCGGGGCATACAGAAAGTACTTAAGGTAATTTCTCATGTTATTAGACTCTCACCTTTCTGCCCTTGTCCCATGTAGTACTTGAGTTCCGCGCAACATGTTTTCGTCTGCCAATTCATCCTTTCAACCGCCGCGTTGACCCTGACTTCCTTAACAAATCAGACTGAAAAGTATTTTTTTCAATTTAGTGTCTCACCCCACCTAGAAAATAGCAAAAATTCTCGAAATTTATGTACAAATGACGAAATTGTAAACGATTTAGGCCATGTCGTTTCTATCTAAGAAACGACATTGCAATGCGACCATCTACTGTCACAAGTAGAATCGCCAAAGTAACTTCGCGCCATTCAGTAGTAGATGTTGTAAGGGGAAATTCAGAGAATAAGCGCAACTGATTTGCCACGACGCGACGGTGTTGATCCTAAAAATATGAAAAAAGAATATTTAAACATGATTACATTGTTACATTTCATGTGTAATACTTGTTACAAAATATGTATGGAACAGTTAATAGAAGCAACAAGCGATCGCGTGGAGAGCGAGAGCCGCGATTGGATGGGTGTGCACGAGGGAGACAATCGCGCACTATTGCGCTTCCTGAAGGGATGCTGCCTCGCCGCCATGAACCTGCCGCGCCTGGCGCTCGACACATTCGACTCTGTGTTGCAGTAAGTACTTAACATTACAACAATACGCTGTGTTCCCAAAAAAAAAGGGGTTAGACAGAAATGTGTACCTACACCTATGTTTTGTCGCACATGTAACGGAGGCTGGCTTATTGCCCCCAACCAGGCATACATTCACAGAGTTTCAAACACCGCCCTGCTATTAATGTTCTCTACATTTCTTGCACACATGACCAAGCTCAGCATTATGGTTTGTGCCTTACTATAATACAAGTGAAATAAATATTTTTGTTTCTTTACAGATTTAAGAATGATATAAAGGAAGATACATTCTTACTTCCATACACCGTTGCTGAGATGGCAATGTGTCACTACCAGCTTGGTGATAAGGATCGCGCTCTGCAAATGCTGCAGGATGCCAGGTTCGTATCCTAATTATTAGAATTTCTATCTAACATTATCAAAATTAGAATAATTATAATCTATAATTTTATTAATGTAGGATAATAAATTATATTATCCTACATTATCAAAATACTTGTATAGAATAATTGTAGGTACAGGCCTTAAGTTCGGTATTCTGACCTTTACAAAGAAACTGACCCACATGTGTGTATGAGTGACAAAGACGCTCTATAAAGCCGAACCTTTACTAAAAACTCATTCCCTCTACTGTCTTTGATTTTCTTTCGTATCAAGCCTGTATATATATAAGCACATAAAAGTAGCAATAAAATAGCTACAATATAACTTCAATAATTTTTATTGCAGGAAAAAGTATTCTGGATATTCGTTGGAGTCACGGTTACATTTCCGCTTGCACTCAAAGCTGGAGATTGTCAAGAACAGCAGCCCCAGCGCGAGTACGAGCCCTCGCGCCAGCACCTCTTAAGAAGTCCAGCGAATAAACACATTGACACATGGTACCAATAATTTATTATGTCTTGTTACATAATTTTCATGCTCTCTTCTGTAACTGTCGAATCAAAATGAATCTCTTGAAGCCGACACTTTCAAGAACAATCTTTGCTACATATTCGTGCTTAAGGATTACTATAATATAATCGAAATAAACTTATTAAATGGATATTTCTTGTGTTTAGGCAAGAAATTATTTACGGAAAATATGATTAATAATAAAAAAAAACGTAACTGTTATACTTTGTAAAATAGCTCTATGTCCTCAATTATGTGTATTCGAAATATGATGAATTTTTACAATCATGTATGTGTTATATAAGTAATTTAAGAAATAATCTTTCAAATATTAAATGAAGAGCATTGTAGGCATACAAATGAAGATAACTACTTCCATTACCTGTCTCAAAGTACAACATTGTCGCAATTAACGTGAAACTTCCAGCATATCACTAAACTCAACTACCACTTCCAAGTGGATATGCCCCTTGTCTTGTGTAATCTATCTATTATATCGATTAGTGATTACTACTATTTTTATGTATAATCAAATGTATTGCTTTTGCAAGACCCTGAATGTATCCTGATCCTTTCAGAGTATACCAATATGTCTTTCTCTTCGTGTTATTTATTTTTCGATCTCTTTATTAACATTGATGTTGTAATATGACGCAAATTAAAAAAAAATATAATTATTGCTCATTGATATATTAAACCTATTTCAATTTAAATCAATATAATATATTCTGTACAAGAACTTGTGATGTTAGGGATCTGAATTTTACTTTCGTACATTTTGTTTTAGAGTAGTGTGTAAAATTTTCGTGTGTGTACATTTTTTTGGAAATAATTATTGTTTAGTGCGCCCATTACTTAATTTAGGTAGAATACAAATAGGCTGAGCTTCCGGGATATATCTCCGAGGCTACGTAGCTAATTAACTGTATATTAGTACTATATATGTTACATCAGAACCCTAGAACAAAGTACTATTTTTATAATTAAGTGGAATTTTACCACGTATAGGATAGGAGGCAAAATATATAATCTTTTTACATCAACTTATGAGTAGGCGCGTAGTTGTAATATATAAGAACATAAGATTCTATTTTCTAGTAAAGAGTTAGATATATATTTTAACTAAGGTCAAAATATCGACTCATCGATAGCCTACACCATTGAGCCTATTTTTTTTTTCATGATTTTGAAGGTACAAATGGCTATTAGAATGAATAAATGGGAAAATCTATGTTTATTTGAATCTCGGTATTGCAGTATTATTGTCGCTTAAGTTGTCACCACGTATGTCAAAATTGGGAACTTTTCAGGCGAGCAAAAAAACTGTTTAGCAGCAAATAACTCAGTTTAAAAAAAAAAGTTACTCGCTATAGCTATGGCATTACCACTGAGCTATGCGGTTTTGCTGTAGCTTTTCTATACAACACTGACATACTTATTGTTCTTGGTGTGTAATTACGCATCACCGTTGGTTCAAATTGTCTTCTATGAATGGTCGAAAGCTGCGTCGTTGAATTCCCTATCGAATAAAATTCGTAACATATGTTGTCAAAAAAAATACTTACGTGGTGTTAGAACTTAAGCGACGGTATGGTACAAAGGGTTGTAATTTTGGCAGTTAGGTTATGGTCCAGCCATAAGCTTTTATAGGTTGTTTACTTACTTTTGCACTAATTAGAAGTGATTTAATATTAATCGCTATCAAGCTTGTTGTTTTGCGGTGGTCACGCCTAGGATTTACATTTATACACTTGCTGATTAATTCCTTCTCGGTCGTTCCTTCCACTTTAGAACATTTCGAATAATGGAACTATTTAAGAATGCCTTAGATTAATTTAAAAGTTCACCTTCACGTAGAACAAAATAGCTCTATAATGGATAAGAAAGTTATCTAATTGCATAACATTCCATGTTAATAAACCTCAAGTTACATATTATGTTTATGTCTACTTAACAACAAATTAAAACAATTTAATGAAAACCGCCCCGGAAAATCAAATCAAAATATACATGAATGTAAAATAACAGGGCTGTGAATGACATAAAATAGTGAAAACAACCCACAGAGTATCTGAGAAGTGATTTTATTTCCGTAAGCAAAGTCTTTATTTTTATTGAGTCGTGTGATATGAGGTGATAGTAATAAGTAATTCAATTAAAATATGTATATTGTGCTTATAATTTAATAAATATTGAGATTTACGCGGATTTTTTATATAAATGTGTTCGGTAACGTTAAAAATGTTACATAAATTTGCGCTTATTGCGTATTGCATTACCGTTTCTTTAGTTTATATTAACTTTTAAAACTGTGAAGACAAAAATTACTAAACTGTTTAGTCGTTCAAAAGTTTTGGAATTTTTAATCGTCCGGAGGTACCTACCCCAAACTGTATCTGTATTATATTTTAAAATATTTCTATATTACGACATTATTTGTACAATTTAACAGCTTTTTTAGCTTGAACAAACATCTGAAATATCTAGGTACTGAATAATGGTCAGCTTACGAGCGGCAAATTACAAATTTAAAAACTTATGTAAATTCTATGTTGTTATGGTTTGAATGGAAATAAAGATATTTATTTTATCAGAGTTGTATTATTGTTAAAAATCTTAAAAATGCAAACGTTGCCCCTTATTTGGATTTCTCCTGTGTTGTGGGTGCGTTTACAAAAATTTAAACTCACAAACAGCAAGACCCGGAACCACTATCTGTAGGCCATACAAATATTTGTTCAGTGCGGGAATCAGACACGCAGCGCATTATCCAGTCGCTCAACCCGTGTCATCGTTGAAGGGCCTACCTCCCCGTAAGTGGCGCCCTCATTGAATAAAAATTCGTATCTTAGCATAGAAAATAAAGATTAAAGGTTCATATGTTGCTGTTGTTACAGATAGCATAAGGTATTTTTACCTTACCCTTTTAGGTTTTTGGTACTTTTGCTTACTACTTTGGATACGAAATACTTTGAGTCCTGTTTTAACAACGTAAAAATACCTTAAGCTCTTTGTAACAAATGCAACATAGGATTTTTTTATCTTTTTTCTACGCTTTGCTACGATTTTTTATTCAATGAGGGCGCCACTTGGCGGCTATATACGCGTTAACCGGAAAATAAATTTATCTAACAAAAAATCTTAAGGATTTTTATACTTACCAAAAAATTGGTGCGGTGTCTAGCAACTAAGAAAGAACATACACACATGGTAAAAAGTTTTCGTTCACTTGGAAAACTTGATATTAAAGATATAAAAAAGCTTTATAATGGCTATATCTTGTTTAAATTCCATTTGAGCTACGGAAGAAAAAATATTATTTCGTACGTATTTTCAAATAAATTGAAGTAAACAAAAAACCTGGTGATGTTTTGAGATTGTTTTTTTTTATTTTCAGTGTGGCTAGTAAAATTTGACTGGTAGACTGGCAGAGAATGCCTTGTTTCAAGAAATCCGCCTATGTACCATTATTGTACATGAAGTTTAAATACATAAATAAAATGGATGACAAAGACATTGACAAACTACTCTCAACCTTAGAAAACGGTGATGTATCTGAACACGAGGAAGACAGGCGACGTAAATTAATTAGGTTTTTATCCAGACGTACAGTGCGACTAAAGGTGAATGCTGCAGGGTAGCCTGCGAAATACAAATTTTCTTACGTTTGGAAAATTTGATTCGCGGCTGTATCAAGTACCTATGTATTTATAGAATTATAATCATTTAAATCAGCAATACATCTCTTTCAGTTAGAATTGATGTCAAATGTATTTTATGAAATCATAACATACATTTATAGAATGTAGTATTACATTAATACATGTAGTATTATATTCTATATATACATAGAAGTATGTATTTATAGAATTATTAAATGATTATAATTCTATAAATACATACTTGCTACGGCCGCGAATCAAATTTTACACCAAAATACAACCTGACGCTGACCTGCAAATTGCAAAAAACGTAAAAATTTGAATTTCGCGGGCTATCCTGGAGCTTCCATCTTAAGACGCTAGCTCGGAGAGTGAGAGAATTAAGATTGAGGTGTGCGAGCTGAAATGTAGGTACTATGACTGGCAAAGAAAGAGAGATAGCAGATTTTTTTAAAAGGCGACGGATCAATATGAGTTAGTGATGACAAACGGAATGGTGTGAGCATATTTTGGATAGTGAGTCAAAAGAATGTGTGGTGGATGTTAAAAGAGTAAGTGATAGAGTGATAGCTGTTAAAGTGGGTGTGGAGAGTATGATAGTAAATGTTATTAGTGCGTATGCACCCAGTTAGGATTTGAGGATAGTGTAAAAGAGAAGTTTTGGAAGGACTTCGATTGTGATGATGAATGTGCGAGAGTGAGGGGTGATTTTAATGGGCATGTAGGAAGTCTGAAGTATGGTTATGAGAGAGTGCATGGTGGTTGGGGGTACGGAGACCATAATACTGATGGCGAGTTGGCTTTCGACCTGGCAATAACTAACACCTGGTTCAAAAAGAAAGACGAACACCTGATCACTTACAAAAGCGGCCAGCACGTGACCCAAATTGACTTTTTCTTGATATGACAAAACAGTCTCAAAACAGTCAAAAACTTAAAGTGTTGCCAGGCAGAGACTTAGTCTCTCAACACAGGCTCATAATGATGGACGTTATAATCAGTGTCTCGTCCAGTAGGAGTAAAGAAAGGCCCCACCCAAAATCAGATAGCGTATGATAGAAAATGAGGAGTGTGCAAGTATGTTTAAGAGTAAAGTGGTAGATAAAATGATAGAAATGAAGGATATGGAAGAAAAATTTGTAAATGAATGTTGGAAAGAGATTGCGAATTGTATAAGGCGAGTAGCAAAAGATGTGTTTGGAGAAAGGCATGATAGAAAAGGATATATGGTGGTGGAAAGAAGATGTGACAGAATGTAGAAACCGGAAATGATAATTTGAAAGAAGAAAATTTATGAAGAATGGAAGAGAAAGGGAAAAAAGGCGGTTGCAGTTTCCAAGGTTAAGGTGCAGGAAACGTTATATGATGTACTGGACAGCCCTATTAGAGGCCAGAAGGAGCTCTACCGGATTACAAAAGTAAGACAAAGG
This sequence comes from Polia nebulosa, assembly GCA_951329385.1. Classification (NCBI taxonomy): domain Eukaryota; kingdom Metazoa; phylum Arthropoda; class Insecta; order Lepidoptera; family Noctuidae; genus Polia; species Polia nebulosa. The sequence goes on along the minus strand of OX589587.1, from coordinate 30,997,469 downwards.
AGAACGAGTGTTATAATCCTTATAAAATGTATCAAAGATGAAACCGGTAAAGTCTTGTCGAAAGATGACGAAATAAAAGAGCGCTAGAAGGTTTATTTTGAAAAGTTGATGAAAGAAGAGAATGAATGAAATGGTGTGCTCAAAGAGGTAATAATAATAATATTCCACAACTATCACACAACGCCATCTAAGTCCAAGCTAAGCAGAGCTTGTGTTATGGGTACTAGACAACTGATAAACATACTTATATATTTCTAAATACATAAATATTATAGATAAATTACACCCAGACACAGAACAAATGATCGTGCTCATTACACAAACATCACATGTCAATGGTGTGTTTGTCATGGGTGGGAATCGAACCCACGACCTCCAAAGGTACAAGTAAATATGGGTGTGGTGAGAGAAATTAGCATGGATGAAGTAAGAAAGGCAGTTCAATGTATGAAAAATGGAAAGGCCTTGGGCCCTGATGACATACCAGTAGAAGTATGGAAGTGTTTACAAGAGGATGGATGTATATGGCGGACTTTTTCTTCGATAAGTTGTATGAAGAAGTGATCCCACAAGAATGATGCAATAGTTCGCTAGTGCCCATTTTCAAGAATAAAGGGAATGTACAGGACTGCAACAACTAACGAGGGATAAAGCTCATGTCACATAGTATGAAAGTATGGGAGAAAGTGATAGAGAAAAGATTGCGAGAGGAGAGTGAGATTACCCCGAACCAGTTTGGGTTTATGCCAGGTCGAGGGACAATGAACGCCACCTTTGCTCTCCGTCAATTGTGCGAGAAGTACAGAGGTGTGCACATCCCTAATAGCATTTATTGTGGGCATTCAGTTGGGCCACGTGCACTTCGTGGGTTGGCCAACTGTTAGATTTGGCCATCTAATAGAGGTAGGGCCTACATCAAAGGGCCCACAAAAAATGGCCAAAAAGGAGCCAACAACTGGGCCTGCGGGGGGCCAACAACTGGGCCTGGGGGGGGCCAACAACTGGGCCTGGGGGGGGCCATTGTAGATTTTTTATTCCATTGGTTGTTTTGCATTGTGCGGCCTTCTTACACAATATTGACAGTTATCCTACAGTTGACAAATGGTTAGGGTTTGGTTAGGCTGGTTTCACAGCTGTCCGGGAGACCCGTACGGGCCGCCCGTACTGGCACCCGGAACGGAGACATACGTGAGGCGCTAGAACATTGTTTCACAGCGACGCGGAGCGGGTCGCATACGGACCAATCCGCGTCGCTGTGAAACGATGTTCTAGCGCCTACGTAAGTCTCCGTTCTGGGATCCCTTACAGGCGGCCCGTACGGGTCTCCCGGATAGCAGTGAAGCTAGCCTTAAGTGTAGTATTTTAGAATTCCAGCTGTGGTACAAATATAATAAGAATTAAGAAATCATCATCATCAGCATTTTAATGTCCCCACTGCTAGAGCACAGGCTTCCTCTCTGTGAGAGGGTGTGGACCGTAATCCACCACGCGGGCCCAATGCAGATTGATGGATGTCACATGTCTTCAAATTTTTGGTACTAGGACTTGCCAGTTTCCTCACGATGTTATCCTTCACCGTTTTGAGAGCAGTAGTGATGAAATAATTTACATAAAGTAAAGCGCCTGCCTGGGTTTGAACTCACAACCTACAACTTGTAAGTCGCGACAGTCACCACTGGGCCACCACTGTTCCAAAAAATATGTTAGGGTAATGCCATATGTGACTAACTCTACATTTGACACGATTTGAGTTTTATTTTGCATTGTTTTACGAATTCCACTATTTTTATTGTACTAATTTCAGTAATTTTGTATAAATATCCTTTAATTAAACCTCCGTGGTAATAAATGTGTACTTTATAACCCCGGTGGCTCTCATGTGTGCCGCTAGTTTGCCTTGCCAAAAACCCGATACACGCGTTTTAAACCGCTATTATCACTATTAGCCAAGGTCTTTAGACCTGTAACAAGGTTCATACACACGGAACCTGACCAAGTCTGTAGTTACACGATGGCCGCCTGTCAACGGGGACTGACATATGCTGAAACGTGACACGTCCCGGGCTTGAGAGGTTAAAAAAGTTAAGGTTTATTTAAACAAATGTAAATGTGACTGACACTTCATGCAAAATGAACTCGTGATGAAGTGTTTTTGAACTACAGATCTTTCTCGATGCATGTTTTATAACTAATTTGTAATAGTAGTCGTAATTTGTGTTTGTATTTGTACATGAAAAAAAATATTGGGATGTGTTGAAATGGAAAACCTTACATTCGTAAAAACTTTTTTATTAGAAAAATAAATTGTGGCTGACACTAATACAGACCAAAACGTGACTGACTAACGTCACTTTGGATTTCAGAATAATCGTATTTTTAAATGAAACATTACGAATACAATACAATCATAACATAGGAACTTTACAAAAATAAACATATAAATAAAAAAAATGCTATTTTTGCGTTTAATTACAAAATGCAGAAAATTATACATTCATAGAAACTTTTTTATTAGAAAAATAAATTGTGGTTGACACTAATACAGACCAAAACGTGACTGACAAACGTCACTTTGAATTTCAAAATAGTCGTATTTTTTAAATGAAACATAGAAACGAATACAGCACAATCATAAGAATGACACTTTACAAAAATAAACTTACTCGTATAAAGAAAAAAATGCTATTTTTGCGTTTAATTACAAAATGCAGAAAATCATACAATCATAGAAACTTTTTTATTAGAAAAATAAATAGTGGCTGACACTAATACAGACCAAAACGTGACTAACGACACTTGTGAACATCAGAATGACTGGCCAAAATGACCGATCAGCTTTAAAATATTACTAAAATCTAATGCCTATTTGCTACTATTTGATACGTTTGTTTAAATAATTGGTACCTAATTAATAACTGAGAAAATGAATTCAAAAATTGGGCAGTCATTCTGATGTCAAGATGACTGCCCACATTTAGAATCTCCACGTAAGGGCTCCAAAATTTCAATTCGCCTTTAAAAAATTAGTACCTATTTGACACTTAAACATATATTTTTTCTAGATTTTTAGGGCATCATTTAGTTCTACCTAATTTTGAGGACAATGAGTCATTTGTATGTTTGCCATTTGTTAATATGACGCTAAGTCATTAAAACCCGCGGGTGCAGTGTTTAATTTTACCTCCAAATTACCACCTCCTTAATTATAGATCAAACAGGTAAGATCAGTATCCTTAAAATCAGCATTTTCAATTTTACCAGTAGATATATTACGCGTGAAAGTGATTTCCTCGGCATTAAAATCATCAGTATAATTTTCTGATATACAATTATTATGATGTTCATTAATAAATGATGAATTAGTACCTGCATTATTACTAGTAACATTACTTTTATCGTTGATCCTTAATTTACCTCTTAATTCAGTTTTTATTGCATTTAGATGACGCCTCTTTGTTCTTGCAGATAGTCCAGAATATTGTCGTGTAGAGCTGCTGTTATTAGCTTCATCATATTCTTCTGTTATCTCTTCCGCCATCTCGATCTCTAGCAAATCTAAACCAGTTTGTTATGACACCTGTGATTCCAGCATCAGTTGCTGTCTCTGCCAACTTGTTTCTTCACACTGCAACTGTAAATATTACGAAGCAGTACTTTAGCATTTCATTTAGAATAACACAATCGATAAAGTAATAATAAACCACAAATAATATTACTGGGTAATACGAAACCCCTTAATAAGACTGGTTGTCACTTTCGGGCTTCTGACGACCCGTAACGACTGTTAAAGATCCACGATTGATAGCCGGGACCAACAGCTTAACGTGCTTTCCGAGGCACGGAGGAGTCTCAGTATGTAAAGATGGTCACCCATCCATGAATCCCGGCAAACGTAGCTTAAACTGATGGATCGGCCCGTGCAGCTGTTATTACTTAAGCCACGAGCTTCTCCATAAATAAATGAATCTAATATGGTTACATAAATATATCTAATATTATGTGTAATTTTCATAGTCATACCTACTTACAATGACTTTTGACAATAATTGTAAATTTTTCAAACTAAACTTATTATTTTATCCAGTCCAGTTGCATTAAATTGCCAGAGAGTTGGTGAAAACCCGTTCCAGATTTCTTCTGGTAATTGTGGCAGTTCCTTTGCCACCAACATAGGCCAAAACATTTATCGGCTCATAGTCAATAAGCAATCATAAATAAACGTAAAACAATGTATGTATACTCGTTTATCTATTAAATTTCATATAATAGTAGTATTATAACTACATAGTATATCATCAGTACGTCCAGTGGTCTTGCTTGCTTGTAAAGCTTGTATATTTCTATCAGAATATTGTACTTACCAATTGTTCTTTGTGTTCTTCATCTTCAAGCCAATTTTCTATTTATCTAATATCGTCAAGTGATTTTAATGGTATGTATATCTACCAGCAAAGTGGCTGCACTAGACACATGTGTTGAAGGAGAGTGATATTCTCAGTAAAATATCATTTTGAGTTTGCTTCAGGTCCTCCATTGCGGTTTGAATGTGTCCAAGACATTGGGCAATGACATCTAAAATAATAATAATAATAAAGTAATACATTTCCTAGATAGAAGATTCCAAAACAATATAAAAAAGTGTGTGTGTACTTATGTACGCACGTAAGAAGTTATACTTCTTTGGCAAAACCAGATAAAAAACCAAACTGTTACAAAGTTTACAAAACGAAAACAATCATTCTTCATGAACCACAGACCATAGCTAACTTAACGGTGTCGGTTCTAGCTAACTTCAGGCTGTAGGTTTTTGTGACGGTGTGCGCGAGCATCGTAAAAATTTACTCTCATCATTTTGCCCTAACGTGCCTAAAGAAGTATAACTTCAAAAACAGTTATGCCTACTACTGTTTCTTTTGATAGATTTAAAGTAAAATAAATTCACAATTTTAAGAAAAACAATGATCCACCATCGTGGATTCTAAAATAAATGTCAGATTTGCAATCGGCACCCCCAAAAACCTATTACACGATACCCATATCGAATTTTTGAGAAAAAGTGGCAGCCGCCATCTTTGACATAAAAATGAATGTCAGATTTGCAATCGGCACTCCCAAAAACCTATTACACGATACCCATATCGCATTTTAGAGAGAAAGTTGCATCCGCCATCTTGGATTTTAAAATGAATGTCTAATTTGCAATCAGCAACCCCAAAAACCTATTACACGATACCCATATCGAATGTTTGAGAAAAAGTTGCATCCGCCATCTTTGATTTCAAAATAAGTGTCAGATTTGTAATCGGCACTCCCAAAAACCTATTACACGATACCCATATCGAATGTTTGAGAAAAAGTTGCTTCCGCCATCTTTGATTTCAAAATAAGTGTCAGATTTGCAATCGGCACTCCCAAAAACCTATTACACGATACCCATATCGAATGTTTGAGAAAAAGTTGCATCCGCCATCTTTGATTTCAAAATAAGTGTCAGATTTGCAATCGGCACTCCCAAAAACCTATTACACGATACCCATATCGAATGTTTGCGAAAAAGTTGCATCCGCCATCTTTGATTTCAAAATAAGTGTCAGATTTGCAATCGGCACTCCCAAAAACCTATTACACGATATCCATATCGAATGTTTGAGAAAAAGTTGCATCCGCCATCTTTGATTTCAAAATAAGTGTCAGATTTGCAATCGGCACTCCCAAAAACCTATTAAACGATACCCATATCGAATGTTTGAGAAAAAGTTGCATCCGCCATCTTTGATTTCAAAATAAGTGTCAGATTTGCAATCGGCACTCCCAAAAACCTATTACACGATATCCATATCGAATGTTTGAGAAAAAGTTGCATCCGCCATCTTTGATTTCAAAATAAGTGTCAGATTTGCAATCGGCACTCCCAAAAACCTATTACACGATACCCATATCGAATGTTTGAGAAAAAGTTGCATACGCCATCTTTGATTTCAAAATAAGTGTCAGATTTGCAATCGGCACTCCCAAAAATCTATTACACGATACCCAAATCGACTGTTTGAGAAAAAGTTGCATCCGCCATCTTTGATTTCAAAATAAGTGTCAGATTTGCAATCGGCACTCCCAAAAACCTATTACACGATACCCATATCGAATGTTTGAGAAAAAGTTGCATCCGCCATCTTTGATTTCAAAATAAGTGTCAGATTTGCAATCGGCACTCCCAAAAACCTATTACAGGATACCCATATCGAATGTTTGAGAAAAAGTGGCATCCGCCATCTTTGATTTTAAAATGACTGTCAGATTTGCAATCGGCGCCCCCGAAAACCTACACGATACCCATATCAATATTATATAATATAATCATATTATTATTATTATTATTATAACTTCAAAAATAAAAAGGCTGTGACCTACCCGTGTGCAAAATTTCATTGAAATCCCTTCAGCCGTTATTGTGTGATTGACAGGCAAACATACAAACATTCACATTTATAATATTAGTAGGATGTAGGATTGTCGTATTTTATATTAGGGGGTGACATAACCTACCAACACAAGCAATTTTTGCTAAAGAATCAACCTCAAAATTGCGGGTAAAAAATGGTCAAGTAATTGTCAGACTCAATCCCGGGCTGATAAGTTTTAAGTTTTTATATTTCTATGTATTGTAATAATTTTGTGAATACTTATTGTTACTGAAATAATAACTTAATTGTCTGATTAAATAAATAAATAATATTAAATATTATATGCATAGATTTTATTTATTTTGAGGTTGGTCCCATAGTAAAAGTTAGCTGACAAATATTTTGAAATCTTATATTTCCTTACAAGTGACAAACTTCGTTACTTACCAACATTAAAATCTTCTATAAGATTTGGTGATGAACAAGGTGTAGTTGTGCATACTGGTGGTAAAATTATTTTTGTCAGCAGATGGCCATCACTGTCAATTTGAAAAGGACGAACTTCCTTGTCCATTTTTCGGTTTCTACTCCTATAACGGTTGAAGCCAATTCCGATCTACTTTCAGCCTTTTTACATTTTTGTCTTAGTCGATCTGTAAAATAATAATTTATTATTAAGGTGTGCAGATACCGGGGCTGTTGTTGTCGTTGATGATACCCAGTAGGTGATTCATGGTCTGGACAGTCCAGACCAGTCTATGAATTTTACCAAGTTGTATTTGCAGCGGCCTACCTAAATTTTGCAACCGATTGAGTGATTTCCATATAGGCCACTGCAGTTCACGTCCAGGTGGCAGGTGTTCCCTGGGTTCTAAGAAGTCAGGAGCTGGGTGGTATTGGTCTTCCCATGGTTTTTAGGGGTGCATTAAAGGAGCCTCCCCGAGTGGTGTTAACTATATCGTTTTGCCATTCCAAACGCCCTGCACACCCTGGACGGCTAGCAGCTGGTAACGCAGAGTCTAGCTGATCATTCCTTTCACCACAATGGTAAATCCAAACAGCTCTCTTCAGAGCCATGTACAACAGCCCTTTTTAAGGTCACCTAACAATAACAACAACATCTCAGAGGGCACTCACCACAGTCTCTCCAAGTTGCATATTATGTTCATGTATTCAAATGATTTATTTACAATCTGTTTGCAGTAGCCTCAGAATACGAAGGTTTCAAACTCCAGGTTTAGGAAAGCGGAACAGTTTTTCGTTTTGTTTGGCTGGTGAACAGTCACACTTAAACATTTCCTTCTATTTTCATCCATACCACAAAGGTTCAATTCTCACAAGCTTTTTGAACTCGTGTTACACAAAAAAATGCACTTTATACACACTTAACGGATATTAGTATCTATTAAGTATTTTTATATAGTTGGAACATTATTTCTAGTAAAAACTACCATTCCGAAAGAAAAAAATAACTATCACGTCTTGACGTCTGTCACTTTTTTGGCTTTTGTTCCTTGTGGAACAGACTACGGTCAGAGACCATGCTGCCTAGTCATCAGTTAGTTCGTATTTTTTTTTGTCTTTCTGATTTGTGTATATCTAGTGATTTAGATAATTTTTAGGCATATTTTATTATTATTACATATTTTTCGCTGATATAAATAAGTGTTATTTAAATTAACACTTACAATAATTTACCGGCTATTGCCGATAAGTGAAACCAAACGTGAAACGACGCCATTTTAAAAGTGTTATCACATCACAGTGTTGCCAACTCAGTGGATTTTCCACTAGATGTGGTGGTTTAGACTTTCCTTTTTCCTCCAAATTTTAATTTATTTTCTAAAAAATAAAATAAAATTTGGAGGCCCGTAATTCGGAAACGGTGCGTCGGAGGGCCATGCTTCTCAGACCTTAAATTAAATGGTTTCTATGGACAAGGTTAATAAAGTGCTACAATAAAAATGACCGAAATCAGTTAAAAAAAAATCTCCGAAAATTTGTCTAAATCCTTTGAAGAGCACTTGGAAATATTTTTGCAATTTTTTTCTTCTTCTTAATTCTTTATTGTACACAAAAATTTTACATATTACATATGGTTACACAATTCATGTACAAAGGCGAGCTTAACTCAATGTTGAGTTTTCTCCCAGCAAACCTTTGAGTGATAGAGAGAGATCACTGTTGAGGGTAGGATCCAGTGTACAATACTTATAAACCTACATAAATAATTCTAAATATATATTATATATATTAATACCAATATAATACTAATATTATGTCAATTTGAAAGGAAGTGCTTTTTGATTTTCTTCTTGAAGACATCTAGAGAAGGACTGTCGCGTAGGGAGTGTGGGAGAGAGTTCCAGAGACGCAATGCAGTAACAGAAAAGGAGCCATTATAGCGGCTGGAAGTGTGACGCGGAATATGAAGGAGAAGAGAATTGGCAGTGCGATAGGGTTTACCCCTCGGAACGAAGTACTCAAACCGTTCACGAAGGTATTGAGAAGAATGAGGAATATGCAGGATAGTATAGAGAAGAGATAGGATATGGGTATCTCGGCGATGCCGAATTGGCAGCCACCTCAATCTGGTCCGAAACTTCGACACATGATCGTACTTGCAGAGGCCAAAAATGAAAAGGATGCATAAGTTCTGCAGCCGCTCGAGTTTGTTAAGGAGTACCTCCGTTGCATCTAGAAAACCGACATCCGCATAGTCTATTAGCGGTAGGAGAAGAAATTGTGCAAGAGTGACCTTAGTGTGAAATGGAAGAATAATAAGAATTTTTGGAGACGTTTCAGAGACTGAAAAGAGTAGAAAATCCTCTTACTAACGTCAAAATCAAAATCAAAATCAAAAGTCATTTATTCAAACTAGGCTGAGAACCAGCACTTTTTGAACGTCAAAGTTCTACATAAAGACAGTCCCCCAAAAAACGCCCGCCCGTCACCACTTCCTAGTGTTTTAGCTGTGAAGAAGAAGTGGCCAACAAACTCCCCAGCAACACATCTGTCTGTTAAGTTTTAAGAACTTGAATCTATATAATTCTAAGCAACAATCTTAACATTATGTAAAACAGAAAAATAAATATATGTCGTCTAAAATATAATCATAAAATTAAATAATCCGCCACTTGCCAGCTAGCACACTCAATCATGCCATTAAAAACCAACTCAAGCATAAACACTAAACCAAATTAAAGAAGCCTCCATACATAACTGGTGTGCCTGCTTACAAGAACAAAGATTGAAACTATCAAAGGGCTGTGATTCGAAGCCACAAGTGATGAACTAGGGCCATCACACTAAATTTGGTAGACAATTATTATATGAACTCATATAATCTGTTATAACCATAAGCTAAATATGGAGAAAGAACATCAAGTGTAACATTGTCTTGCGTTCAACACAGCGACCAACTATTATCGTCAGCAATATGAACCTCCCAAGAGAGGTTAGTGTCTATATGGACGCCTAGGTTTTTAGCGCTTTTCGAGTACAATATGGACACCGAATCATACACTACTGGCGGGAGAGACTGATGATCTAAAAGGCTGAGCATGTAGCTTGCGACTTAGTTGGGTTCAGTAAGAGTCCAAAGGATTTAGCCAACTTATTGATATTTTCAAGGTCGTCAAAGATGGCATCCACAGCCCCAGCGAGTTAACCCATTCTAAAGTGACGGTATAACTGCAAGTCATCTGCATAGAGATGATAGTTAGAAGTAAAGATCTTAGTGATAGCGTTTATAAAAACTGAGAAAAGAAGACGAGAGAGGACGCCACCCTAAGGTACAACCGCGGCCAAATCACACCATTCAGAGAAATCCTCATCAGACCGAACATACTGCGAGCGGCCTCGAAGATAAGATTTGAAACACTCAATTACTGGCGCAGAGACATTAAGGGAGGAAAGGATTCCTAAGAGAATGTCAAAGTAAACTGAATGAAAGGCACTGCTGAAGTCCAGTAAAACCAACACTGTCAAGCATTTGTTTTCCATAGCCAGTCTTATATCGTCAGTTATTTTGACAAGAGTTGTCACAGTGCTATGGCCAGGTCTGAAACCAGAGGTAAGGACTCAGCAGGCCATTACAGGATAGATAACAAGACAGTTGCTTCTGAACAACGCTCTCGAGAACTTAGGAAAGGATTGGGAGGATGGATATTGGACGGAACTGAGATGGTGAAGAGGGATTTGAAACTTTAGGAAGTGGTAAGACGTGAGCCTTCTTCCAAGCAGAAGGAAACGTGTTAGTGAAAAGAGAAAAAATTACTATGTGAGTTACAACAGGAACTATTTCACTCAAAATAGGGAGGATCATTTGGAACTGAAGACCATAGTCACCTAACGCCTTAATGGAGATGGATTGAAAACATTTCTTAATATCTAGCTCAGTAATTGGGTGGAAAGTGAAAGAAGTATTTGCTGGTAAAGGAAGATTGGAAAGATCATTGAGAGTCGAAGATTTAACATCGATATCGAGTATAATTGGTGATGTAGAAAAGTGCGCATTAAGTGCATTGAGGTCCATTTTATCAGAAGAACTCTTGCTAGAGGCTTTGCCAATACCAATAGTCTTTAAAAATTGCCATACTTGTGTCGGGTTGAAGTTATCAATTAAGTTGTGAATGTGATGCCTTTTGGGCATTCCTACACAAACAACTGCAGCGATTTCGCATCTCCTTATAAAGGTCCTAGTTTTCCTCAGTAGCCCGATTCCTGTATAAACGCTTGGCCTTATCACGTTTCGCCATCAGGTTTTTTATAGCTGGGGAAAACCATGGTGCAGGAAGGTGTTTGACTCTTACTTTTTTAAGGGGAGCATGTGCATCATACAAATCCAATATAGTACTGCTGAAAACTGACACCATAGAGTCCATATCCTCGCCGTTGAACACAGAAGACCAGTCAATCCCACCCGCATCAGCCCTCAAACGCTCCAAATCAACGTTTTTAAAACTGCGAAGAAAGAGAAATTTGGCCTTGCGTTGAGGAAGTCAAATTTTATAGGAAAGGTAAATAAGGTCATGGTAGCATTCTGTTACTTTTTTAGTCCACTTTCCTGTTGTTGATCTCATCATGTGACCAGTCCATTTCCATTTTAACTAAATACAAATAACAATAAAAATAAATACATATAAAAAAAAATCTAAGTAATCTAACAATAAACAAGAAAAAAATAATTTCAGCACTCAAACCTCGATGCACTCGCCGGCTACATTAGTTTTATAATTAAAAGATAAAAAGCCTGTAGTCCAAACAAAATAAATACACGTTAGTATGTTTCCGAACGAAAACTTTGAGTAACAAACACCGAACGGTCTAAATGTCAAATGACAATAATGACATAAGTAAAAAATCAAAACAAAAAACTTAAAAAATTGAATGACCGACACATGAACGACATAAAAAATAAAAATTATAAGTACCTAGTATATATTCAGAGAAATGGAAGACCCGCAACGAAGATTCATCACTTTACTGTCTAGCGAATTCTCTTATCGGGCACTGGCTTCGAAGTTACGGCTGAGGGCTCAGCAACGGGAAACTGAGCCACAAGTTCTTGCATATTCCGAAGCAAACTCAATCTTCCGTCGCGATTTTTCGGAAACCTGGATGACAATCTTCCCCTTAGACGTCCAACACTTATGTATTCCGAAGTACTTCCGAGCATTCATAAAAATATCGTGTCTGAGCTTAGTCAGGAACTCAGAAAGCGTTAAACCAGAGCCTTTCAGCTTGGTTGTTATTTCGCCACACCTCATTCCGTACGATGCGGCTTTCAAATCTAACTAAGAGGGGACGAGGTTTGCTGGTGTTGCTTCCAAGGCGGTGACAGGCTGTTATATCTTTAGAGGCGACGTTGGCCATTTCCAGACGCTCCGACAAAACCTTCAGGAAACCATTGCTTAGATCTGCTCCCTTGTCCTCACTCAGGCCATGCAACAGAAGAACCTTAGCACGGGTTGTCATTTCGTGCCTATCCAGCCAAACACAAGCAACTCCATCTGGGATTTCAGTGAACTCAATGTTTTCCAAACTAGGGTCTTCAACTCAGTAAAGTCCTTGGATAGGCTGGCAATAGTCTTATGTGAAGCTTCATCACTGGCATTCTTCAAGTCTTCCTCATACTGTGACATTCTTGAAGCAAATGTAGGAGACAGCTCCTCCACAGTGCTTGACGATTTGGAGTACAGGTCCATTTCAGCAAAGAGCAGTGCTTGCAGTGAATTTTACTGTCCTTTGATGATCCGGCCCGACACTTAGAAGAATTTTGCAATAATTTTTTTTTCACAATAATTTTTCGAGTTTTTACATTATCTCATGGTTTTCGAGTAGAGCAACAATTTCTTTCTTGAAAAGATTTTCATCCGAGCAACCATTTTGAAAATATGGATCGTTTTGTAAAAAATAAAATAAAATTTGGAGGCCCATAACTCGGGAACGGTGCGTCGGAGGGCCATGCTTCTCAGAGCCTAAATGGTTTCTATGGACAAGGTTAGTAAGGTGCTGCAATAAAAGGGGCAGAAATCTGTTAAAAAAAAATCTCTGAAAATTTTACTAAGTCCTTTGATGATCCGGCCCGACACTTAGAAGAATTTTGCAATAATTTTTTTTTCACAATAATTTTTCGAGTTTTTACTTTATCTCATGGTTTTCGAGTAAAGCAACAATTTCTTTCTTGAAAAGATTTTCATCCGAGCAACCATTTTGAAAATATGGAGCACTATAAAAACTTTGGCGTAATGATAATATTAAACTGCATTGGGCAGTCATTGGCCCAATGCAGTTGATATTTGTAGGGCCTACGTTATAAGCACTGCAAAAACGCCAACAGCTTTTAAGTAAAGGTAGGCAGTAGTAGCATTGGCCCAACCTTGGTAAATGGTTGGTATAATGATAATAATTTACTGCGTTGGGTTATTGTAAGTTTGATGTAGGTAATCTAACTAACTATATCCCAACGGATTCGCCACTGTTGGCCACTTGATGCCAACAGAAAATGCTACTAGGGATGGTGTTCATTGATCTTGAGAAAGCGTATGATAGGGTACCTCGGGATGAGTTATGAAGGGCCTTGAAAAAGAAAGGTTTGCCTGGGAAGTATGTTGAGTTGATTCGTGCTATGTACAGTCAATCTAGTAGCTACGTCCGGTCGGCTGCTGGCAACACCGATGAGTTCAGTGTGGCTGTAGGATTGCATCAAGGGTCGGCTTTTAGTCCTTACCTCTTCCTGTTGATTATGGACGCTCTTATCTTAATCTACTTAAGTTTAAAGACCGCAAGGATATTGTGAGCCTCTCTGTTGAACAGACAGTTGAAATTGCCTGTATTGAATTGGAGCAGTTTATTATATTAAGTGTGTACAGACCACCTAAAGGATTGTATGATTGTTTTGAAAAAGTAATGGATGAAGTGTTGCAAAAAATTTGTAACTCTAGTAAGTCCGTCATCGTTTGTGGCGACTTCAACGTTAATTTGGTAGAAACTTCTAGCCCAAGCACTAAAATTATAAGTTTGTTTCAGTCATACAATCTTGTAAATCTATTTATGGAGCCTACTAGAATAACCCCCACTACTGCATCTTGCCTAGATAATATTTATGCAGATATTTTACCTACCCACAAAAAAATTATTAATTTATTAGACTCTGATCATAGTGGACTATTGATCACTATACCAAATATAAACAAATATTAACGAAAAAAGATATCACTGTTAACCCAAAATATAAAGGTCGCTTGGAAACATTTAAAACTAAACTCTCAAATAAAATCCCACTTTTGTCTACTAATGATGACCCTAATCAACATTATAATGATTTTTTCAAAATGTATTGCACGCAATTTGATACTACTTTTATTCCTAAGACGATTTCGGTAAATAGCAATACTTCCTTCAGTGACAGTGAATGAATGGTGGCCATTGGTATTAATAAAAGTAGAAAACGGCTGTATGAGCTGTATGAAGAACGGACTTATATTAACACTGTAGAATTTAATTTATATGTTAAGAATTATTCTAAATTATTTAAAAATGTATGTTATTTGGCGAAATCTCGCTACCTAAGTTCAAAAATTAAAAATAGTAGTAATGTAATTAAAATGACTTGGGATATTATTAATAGCGAAACGGAAAGGTCTTGCAACCGAAGTAGTGATTACAGCCTTGCTATTGATGACAGTATCATTAAATCAGATTCGCAAGTCGCCGCGGCATTTGAAAATTTCTTTGCAGAGATTCCCGTATCGACTACAAAATCTCTAAATTCATCACCAACTGCTGCAGAAATTTTACTTAAAGAAAACGTTCCAGTTTGTGAATCCCAATTTAATTTCCAATATGTCACTTGTAATGATGTAATTAAAACTTTTAATACTTTAAATGTTAAAAAGACTACAGATCTATGGGGTAATTCTGTTGACGTTGCTAGGTCTATTATAAACATTGTAACACCTACTTTAGCAGTAATTTTTAATAATTGTATAGATTGTGGTGAGTTTCCTGATCTAATGAAATATAGTAAAATTATACCATTGTTTAAATCGGGTAGTACATCAGACCCTACTAATTATAGACCTATATCAGTGCTACTCGTACCTACTTTTAGTAAAACTTTTGAGAAAATTATTTTAGATCAAATTCAAAGATATTTTAATAAACACAAATTATTACATAACAAACAGTTTGGTTTCACAAACGGTCGTTCTACAACTGATGCTGGTGTTGAACTTTTGGGACACATTTATAATGCATGGGAAGATAAATGCGATGCGTTGGGCATTTTTTGTGATTTGTCTAAGGCTTTCGATTGCGTTCTCTATGATACATTGATCAGGAAGCTGCACTACTACGGAGTCCGGGGCGCCTCACTGGATCTTCTTACTTCATACTTGAGTAATAGGATTCAGAGAGTTGATGTTAACGGCAAAAGGTCTCCCGGGTCTGTAGTCAGAATGGGGGTTCCTCAAGGCTCAATTCTGGGTCCTTTTTTGTTTCTAATCTATATCAACGACTTGCCTAATCTCATAAAGGATAAACATGATATAGTGCTGTTTGCAGATGACACTTCACTTTTATTTAAACTCAAACGTCAGCAGGTGGTTGTTGATGATGTAAATAATGCTCTTTCAACTGTAGTTAACTGATTTAATATCAATAATCTTCTCCTTAACGAGAAAAAAACATAATGCATAAAGTTCACATTACCCAATGTGATACAAGTGAACACTAGTGTGTCAATAAAGGGTGAAGAGTTGAAACCCGAGGATTCCACAGTGTTCTTAGGTTTAACTTTGGATGCGCAGCTTCAGTGGAGCCCCCATATAGATAAACTGTCCAAAAAACTTAGCTCTGCAGCATACGCCGTAAGGAAAATTCGTGGTTTAACTGATTTAGAGACAGCTCGTTTAGTATACTTTAGTTATTTTCATAGTGTGATGTCGTATGGCGTTCTGTTGTGGGGAAAAGCCGCCGATATTCAGACAATTTTTGTTTTACAGAAAAGGGCTATTCGTGCAATTTATAAATTAAGTCTCAGACACTCCCTCAGAGACAAATTTAAAGAAATTAATATTATGACTATTCCCTCTCAATATATTATAGGGACCTGGAGCAGCTTCTCTTAGTGCTGGGTCCCTGGAGATTCCTTTCACATTCCTGGGGGTTTGTCTTACTCGCTAGCGGTGCGAGAGTGTGGTGTATAAGAGTGACTGCTTATGGGTGCTGTGTTATAAAAGAAAGAGGACTTGCACACTAATACGTTATATTGAATAATAAAATTAATACAAGTGCCCTCTTCGAGCGGGCTAGGAGAAGTCTACCTAAAAACAAAAGTCTTCTTTATTATAAATTCACAATTGGCGTTCCAAGAGTTTCTAGAAAGTTCCAAACTTCCAACGTGCCAGTCTCCTCCATAAGGTTGCCAACATAAGGTCGTCACAATATTTATGAGAATCTCATGTATGCACATAAAAATATTAATTAAGATACAGTGATATCCATGGCATAAATACTAGGAACAAATACAAATTTATTCTACCTAAAACCAGGCTCAAGAAAAAAATAGGTGGTTCGTTTAGATGCCAATGTATACGTTTCTATAATAAACTTCCTAGCCAAATTCAAGAACTAAGCATAAATAAATTTAAATCATTTATTAAACGTAAGCTATGCCAGAAAGCTTTTTACACAATTAATGACTTTCTTGAGGACAAAAAGGCGTGGGATTGAGCTTTAATGATATACATGAGCCATTGTTTTCATATGTACTACTTATATATAAACAGTGATGAAATTTTTTATATGTATTTTTTTTTAATATTCGTTTTTGACATGAATACTTGTATAGTATTATATTATATTTTTAATTTTTTTTTTAATTGGCATTTTATTATTATTATTCCATTTATTTTATTATATATACATACAATTTACATTTTTTAATATTAAAATATCAAAATATAAAAACATTTGAAAATATAAAAAATAGTATCCCACCGGTATCGGGATAGGGTCCAAGCTACCGGTGGTCAGGGCTCCTGAGAGAGGAACCTCCTAACTATGCGCGCCGTGTCCAGGAGTACTGCCTTCTGGATCAAGCCCTTGATTCAGCTGCCCAACGAGAGCCTCCTTAGGTGTCCGTCGAGGCTCTTGGCTATTAAGCCATTGGCCGTCACGACTATCGGCACAATGACTGCTGTATCCACCTCCCACATGTCGACAACCTCGCGAGCCAGATCAAGATACTTTGTTTTTTTATCTTTCTCAGCCTTCACGAGGTTCTCGTCATGAGGGACAGCTATATCAACAATCATTGTGCGACGCTCTTGTCGATCTATCACCACTATGTCAGGCTTATTGGCAACAATAGTCCTATCAGTGATGTCTATCCCAATACAACGTGATATTGCCATTTTCGAGAACTGGGTCGGGCTCATATCTATAGTACGGTACTTCAGATTCCACAAGATTGTATTTAAGAGCAAGTTGCTGGTGGATAATCCTGGCTACAAGGTTGTGTCTATGCAAATAGTCTCCGTTAGCTAGACGAAAACAACCAGAAATAATGTGTCGGATTGATTCCCCGGGCCGGTGGCATGCCCGACAGATGTTAACCGTACCGTCCTTTACAATATATTTCCGGTAGTTATTCGTCATCATAACTTCGTCCATAATAGTACAGACAAAACCTTCGGTTTCCCCGAATAGGTCACCAAAGCGCAGCCAGGATACGGACGCTAAGAGATCTACATCGGGTCCGTGTAGGACCCGGTAAAAGCGTCCGTGAAGCTCCTTGCTCTGCCATACTTCCCTGCGATCATTAGTATCCAGTATTTTAAGTTTGCGCCAGTTCTCGTTCGCCAAGGAGAGCGGGGTGAGGCCCTTGTCCACAGCGACCACATCTCGATGCATACCCACGTCGGTTTCTAGGAAATATTCCCTAAGGCTGCATACCTCGCGGTGTAGGGTCTTAGCATTTAAGAAGCCACGACCCCCACATTTCCGCGGATATACAGCCTCATCACCGATGATCGTGGGTGATGCATCCGATTTGCGGTCAGCAGTGTGCGGACCCTCCTATCCAGGGCGTCAAGTTCCGTCTGAGTCCATTTGAGTATGCCGAAGGAGTACATCAATACCGGCATGACCCAACCGTTGAAGGCGCGCACCTTATTCCCGCCTGATAGAAGACTATTTAGTACTTTATTCAGGCGGCCAAAGAAGCGCTCCCTCAACGACTGTTTCACGTCAGCAGTAAAAAATAAAAATAAAAATAGTTACTTGCACCTTCATGTAAACAAAAAAATGGTGTGGTTTACAATAAAAATAGGACAAGGTAAGTAGGGTTGTATGTTATAGTAGAAGCCAATACCTATGCTAAGATAACTTAATATCTTGTAATTATAGGTATCAGCGCCCCCCTCGTTAACAATTTTATCCAATGATCAGTTTTTAATTACAAGAACAATTTCATACTCTAAATTTAGTTCACGTTCTATGAGTTGAATATAAGATGGTCATATACTTACAAAGCTCAAATGAATTATGGACTATTTAGGTGCAAAACTAGAATTAAAATTAACAAAGAAAATAAAATAAAAACATAAACGGTGTCTGCTGGTGAGTGTAGGGTGCGTGTGAGTGTAGTGTGTGTGATTAGGGTGTGTGTGTTGAGTATGGGTGCCTTGTTTATGTATTTGTGTCTGTGAGTGCCAGGGAAAAACTAAGGATATAGAATTTTACTAGAGACAAAAACAAATAAACATATATATTTTTTTTTTTATGTAGGTAGGTATGGGTCATTGGGCCTCAGATTAATGATTTGATTTTGGCTATAACGAAATTATGCAAGTATGCTGAATAGCTTTTCCGTTTCATCATAGGTTAGTGATAAAAGCCAAGTGATCACTTTCTGTTTGCACTCTCTTTTTGTCATGGAGGAAATTTGTAACTGTTTGTTTGCAATGTTGAATAGTCTTGGGCCTAGGAACATGTTGAATTTTTGTGCAAAAGATATTCTGCAGGTAACAGACTTTAATAGATCGAAACGTCTTCTCCCTGTCATTTCTTTTACAGTCAGGGTACTTAGCAGGACACAGAAATGCTGTTTCATAATTAAGGCTAGTACAAACAGTTTACGTACAGTCAGCACCTCACATTCCATGTACAGCTCAGCAGTAGAAAAATATCTGGGCTTAAAGTAACTTACCTTTAATAAGGCTCTTTGAGCTCTTTCAGCAATTAAATTATGCGTTTTAGCGGCACCACCCCAACAAGTAATACAATAGGTTATAACCGGTTGACACAAGGAGTAATAAATCATTTTCATAATCTTAGCATTGGCTGAGTGCCTTATTTGTTTAAAAACATATATGAGCTTTCTTATTCTGTTTGAGAGGTTAATTAAATGATTTTTAAAATTAAGATTTTTGTCAAATATGATACCTAAATATTTAATATGTTCAACAGAAGAGAGAGACGGACATGAACAATCGACAGATTCATCATGACAGTTGTGGGAGATTATACGATGTGTTGATTGTAGTGCTTCACCGGGGTTGCGAATAGAGAATGCGATATATTTGGTTTTCTCGGTATTAAGAGAGAGGTAATTTTGAGCAAGCCATTTGGTGACCGTGTTATAACCATGTTGTGCGTTTTGGAATGTTTCATTCCAAGTATCACCATGGAATGTTAGGGCAGTATCATCTGCATACGAAATTATTTTGCAGTTTTTAATATTAAGTAGTGTAAGATCATTAATATAAACTAGGAACAACGTTGGACCTAGAATACTACCCTGTGGCACTCCATGGGTAATAGGTAAACCATCACTTGTATAATTGCCAATTTTCACCTTTTGTGTTCTTCCAGATAAATAATTAGACAGTAATTTAAGTTGATTTCCACGGATACCGAGATGGTAAAGCTTGTTAATTACTTTTATTGATGCCTAACGCTTCCGACATACCCAAATACTTGTAGGTTTCGGTTGAGCAGAGGGATCTAAGGTGTATGGAATCCGAGAGTTGAGTGCCCACGGATTCCATAATCTCGCCTCGCTTTACATGCATGACTGCACATTTGTCCACACCAAATTCCATCCTGATGGCGCTACTGAAGGTTTCTGTTACCTTCAGTAGCTTCATCAGTTGCAAGTTGTTGGGGGCAAAGAGTTTCAGATCATCCGTATAAAGGCGGTGTGATATGACCTGACCACCTCTTCTCAACAAGGGACAAGGCTAGCGGCCTTGTCCCGAACCCTCCAGTAGTGTACTGAGAGGGTTGAGGGCCAGACAAAACCACAGTGGACTCAGACTGTCGCCCTGGAATATGCCACGCTCGA
Organism: Polia nebulosa; assembly: GCA_951329385.1. Taxonomy (NCBI): domain Eukaryota; kingdom Metazoa; phylum Arthropoda; class Insecta; order Lepidoptera; family Noctuidae; genus Polia; species Polia nebulosa. Next base: position 30,977,213 of record OX589587.1, on the reverse strand, counting down.
TCCTTATCGGTTCGCTGTTCTCCTGTATCTGCCGACATCCTGGATACTCCACTGCCCCATACACGACATCAGGAAGGTGCGCAGAGTTGCATCAACTTTGTACAACTCCAGCACCCTCATGAGCCATGTATGTGGCACCGAGTCATAGGCCTTCGTGTAATCTATCCAACATGTCGACAGATCTCTTCGAGAACGACGAACCTGTTGGCTAATAGCAATATCGATGAGGAGCAGCTCTTTAGTACCACGGGACCCATTCCTACATCCATTCTGGGAGGCTGACATGATACGACTTTTATCAATATGGATGTTAATTTTAGCTCTCAGAATGGATGTAAGAACTTTATAGACCGTCGGTAAACACGTGATCGGTCTATAATTCTTAGGTTCCGCAGTACTACCTGATTTATGGAGCAGGTGGGTTATTCCTGTCGTAAGAAACTGAGGCAGCGATCCTGACTCTAAGGCAGACTGGAACCAAGCGAGCGTGCGACCTTTGGAACCATTTAATCCAGAAATTGTGCAGCCCGTCCGGCCCTGGAGATTTCCAGTTAGGCAACGGACGGACTGCACGAGCTACATCTTGGGGGCTGATGGTAATTGCCCCCATTTCTGGTATAAGGTCGCACGCACGCTCGACCTCTCGAGTCCAATCACCCTCGGTGTACCTGACAGGCATCGACCAGATGCTGCGCCAGAATGAACTCATAGCGTCATCATCCGGTAGATGCCTATCAGATACACCTTGGTCCGGTCGCTCCCAAGCCCTATAAACCCGCCTTTCGTTGCTTTGGAAAGTGCGATTCTGAGTGTACCGCTCCACTCGCCGCTTGTACCGACGAATACGATTTGCCCATGCATAGACCTTCTGCTTCAGGAAATCAATACGCTCTGCGACGCGGCTCAGATAATCTCGGGAACTAATATCAGTCCCCGAGAACGCCCGCCTCACGAAACGCATCACCCTAGGGCGAGTGTTGCCCTCCCTGAAGCAGATAAGCTTGTCGATGAGTGCTCTAGCCCCACCGATACGACGCTCAATTCTACACTGCCAAGCAGGTCGTGTAGCTCTGTCACAATTAGTGAACTTGACGTGAGCTATACGACATGCCACTGCAGCTGCGCAGTATAAGATTGAGTGCGTATCGGCAAGGTCTTTGCTGCTATCAAAACAATTTAATAGCTGCGAATCCAGAGCACACACCAGCGCCTAATTTTCTTATGCATGGGCAAACGAGGTAGACGAGGTCTAAGCAAAGGCGGTGTGGAGCGGTACTCCCGGAATGCATCCTCCAAAGCGCTCCTCAATCGTTCATTGCATTGAGTACCTACTCACGGATATAGCCGCGTCATCATCATCCTCACCAACGTGGTCGGGTCGCGATGAAGCACTGGGTTGCAGTTGCATCGCGGCCGGTGGCGAAACAGGTGAGACACGGCTACTCCGTGATTCGAGGCGTAGTCTATCAAGTACGGCGTCATCCAGCATACGGTTACGCTGGATAACCCGCACTTGATCCGAAAGTCGTTGGGCCGAAACGTTGACAGCTGGCTCAAGCACCTGTTATTATTATTATTTTTATTTTTTTTTGACTTGAATACTTTGTTAAGATATTTATTTTTATTTTTTGATTGACATATTATTATTATTATTTTGTTTGACACGAATATTTACTTTGTAAAGTATTATATTTTTTGATTACTTAATTATTGTAAATGTGGGGACTATGTGGGTTATTATTATTTTCTCCTCCTTTTTACAGTAATTTTTAACGTTGTCTGACAGTTTGAGTACTTTTGCGGCCTACCCAAATGTCTTTTCTCTGGTATTGTTCGTCAAGTCATTGAGCTCCTTAGTGGTTTTTAAGTTGAGCTATTCAACTATTGACAAATGCTTGCATTGACTGGACAGGTCCACTCAAATATGTTGGGTTCTTTCTTCAAAAGACCACTACAGACACTAATCTGCATGGTCCTCATATAGAATAATGTGAATGCGAGAACTATGTAGTATGTCGTTATATTCATGTAGATTTTATGATTGTCTGGCAGTTTGAGTATTTTTGCGGCCTACTCAAATGTCCTTACTTTGGTATTGTTCGTCGGCTCGTTGAGCTCCTCAAAGTTCTGAGTTGAGCTTCGCGATTACTGACAAATGCTTGCACTGTCTGGACAGGTCCACTCGAATTTGTGTGTTGCTTTCTTCAAAAAGCTCATCCCAGACATAAACGGAAATGGTTCTCATATGATTTAACCAGTACACATTGTATGGATTTGAACACTTTAAAAGAGACTTTGACCTCTGAGTTTGTTTCGGTGTTTCTTCTCAGGATAGTCAGCTAGGAAACACCGGCCTCATCTAGCTTTAACTGACAAAAAACATTGACGTGTAACAGTGTTCCTTGTAACCTATTTACTGAATAAACATCATTTATCACTTACGTCGGAAATACAGGAAGAAGCACCCTGGTGCATGTTGTTTGCCGACGACATTGTTCTTGTCGGTGAAAATGGACCTTAGATCCAGAGCAGATTGGAGAAATAGCAACAGAAGCTGGGGAAAGTTTCCTTGAAAATCAGCAGGACAAAAACTGAATACGTTCTGCGATTTCGGCGGTCCCTCCAGTTCTGAAGCTATAGCGCTAGATGGCGCGCCTCTCCCAGTCTACTTCGATTTTCGGTATCTCGGTTCACTCGTGCAAAGCGATGGCGAAATAAATCGGACTGGAAAGCACAGAATTAATACTGGATGGATGAAATGACGGCAGGTCACCGGTACTATCTGCAACTCTCGCATTCCCCTTAAACTTAAAGGGAAGATTTATAAAACAATGGTCAGACCTGCTGTCTTGTACGGTTCAGAATGTTGGGCTACAAACGGGATGAATGAAAAGCAATTCATGCAGCTGAGATGAGAATGCTAAGAGCGATGTGTGGTGTTACGCGCATGGATAGAATTAGGAATGAGTATATAAGAGGAAGTCTGAAAGTGGCACCGCTGACTAAAAAGTTGTGTGGAAATCGGTTGTCGTGGTATGGGCATGTGATGCGGAGGAATGAAGAAAATGTCGTGAGGAAAGTCTTTTGTATGGATGTGGATGGCTATAAGAGTAGAGGAAGGCCAAAGAAACGATGGTTAGACTGTGTGAAAGAGGATATGGGTAAAAAGGAGGTGACTGCAGATATGACGAATAATAAAAAAGAAGAATAATATGGAAGAAAAAGACATGTTGCGCCGACCCCAAATAAATTGGGATAAGGGCAGGAGAATGATGAATGATGATCTAGATGTACAGTCTATAATGCAAGATTTAGATGATGAATCTTCTGACGAGGAGGACGGCAATCTTTCCTTAGCAGTTAAAGAGGAGCATTTTCCAAATAAAATCTAGCCACAACTCCAGGACCTTCTTCTGTGCAGTCATTAGTAAGTAGTATAATGAACTTAGGATACTATAGATCTGAGTTAGCAGAAGCTCTTTGTAATTATAAAAAAAAATAGAAACCAAAAGAGGAAGATCATCTAGCAACAATGTGGAAAGAGATCTAGAAGCAAAGAGATAGTGTGGATCTATGAAACCTGTTCCAGTTTATGATGTAGAACTGATGGTGTTCATCACAAAGAGAAGAAAAAAAACTTTTTAACAAAAAATTTAACCGACGAAAAAGAACTAAAAAGCAAAAAAATAAATAAACCTCATAAGTCTTGAGTATTGAGCTTATTTACATAAAGTATCTATATAAACTAATTTTGAGTCGACGCCGAACCACAATCTGATTAATTATCAAAATTTTATATGTACATAGAAATGAAGAAGACTCTACGTAGATAATTAATCATTTTATTATTTGGCGCCGACTCAAAATTAGTTTATATAAAATTTGATACTTTATGTAAATAAGCTCAATACTCAAGAATTACGAGGTTTATTTATTTTTTGCTTTTTAGTTCTTTTTCGTCGGTTAAATTTTTTGTTAATAAGTTTTTTATTTTATGATTTTTTGTGGCTTGCGTCACTCTGAGGCTAATTTCTAATCCTTCATCATTCCTCTTGCTACTGAGCTGATGATGTAACCATCCTTCCTTGAGGTTCCCAGAATATTGACCAGTGGAGATTACCTCCGATATTGTAAAGATGTCTTTTCTTCAAAGCATTTTAAGTGGTGTCTGACACTAAAACCAGTTTTTTTTTCTTACTTCTATTGTTTAGGAAAGGCATAGTTTCCATTATCAGCTCAGTTTCATGATGTGATGATTCCTAAATGCAAATACCTGATTAAGTTATGAAAAGTAAACAGAAACAATATTCGTGCCTAATTTTCGAGGTTTCTCTTAATTTTATCAGGATTTCATCATCAGATCCTGTCTTTCTTGCTATGGAACCACCCTTGAGGTATACCCTATCTAAAAAAAATGAATCATCAAAATCGGTTCATTAATAACGTAGTGAGGGCCGAACATACATACAGAAACACTATTCGTGCCCAAAATGTTCGAGGTTTTCTCTCATTTTTATCAGGATTCCATCACCAGATCCTGATTTCCTTGGCATGAGACCACCCTTGAGTATACCTCAAAGGTGGTCTCATGCCAATCTTGATAATTCTTTTTTTAAAGAATTATCAAGATTGGTTCATAAATGACGGAGTGAGAGCAGAACATACACAAAAAAAATATATATACGTGCTTGTTTTAAAACCTTAGGTTTAAAAACAAGTGAAAAACCTAACGACGAGGAAGTTTATTAGACGCCAACAGAATTAACTGAAACTGTTAATAATGCGCAAATGAGCTTTCTCCCTCAACAATCACGCGAGAAGTTTTTGAAACAGTACGTTACGTTTAACACGTGGCGACTAACTAAAGGAACAAAAACTTTCTCAGAAAACGCATTGCTGCCATATTTTATTGAATTATCCGAGACCAAGAAATCAAGCACTCTATGTAGTACGTATTCAATGCTAAAAGCAACAATAAAGATGAAAAAAGACATACATATCGACACCTATCCTAAAATAGTGGCATTTTAAAAAAGAGCCTCATATAGTCATCAACCAAAAAAATCGAAGCTTTTCACAGCATCTGAAATTGAAACCGAAACCTGATTCCGCATATTTGGCGGCAAAAGTAAGTCAGTTGCACATTCAGTATCTACTTAAGTAAATTAATCAACTACATAACATAATCTAATACTTACTTAGTAGATGTTGATAGGCATAAATTTATTATGCCTGTACATCAATTTTTTTATTTTTTATTGTTAATAGGCACGCGTTTGACCACCGTCTCACCTGATGGTAAGCGATGATGTGTGTATTACACTGGAACGTTCGAGAATGTAGTCGAAGTTTCCAGAAGTTTCCACTACGTTCGAGAACATTCCATTGTGGTACTGTGTAGAAGTTCATAGATGTTTCTAGAATATTCCAGTATAGGATAGTTCGACAATGTTCTAGAAACTTCCATGACTGTATAAATAGGCCTGGCGACGGGCGAGTGAGTCAGTCTGATTTCGACTACGGATGCGAACGGATGCGAATACAAGCGATTACGAAGAGAATAGTGATTATTAGCGAATTAGTGTTTGTGTAAATAAGTTGTGGAGTTAATAAAGGATATTTGGTTAATTAATTGGTGTAAAATAATTTATCCCATACCCAGCTCGTAACAATACGAGTATATATCAATTTTATTAATTTATTTACTACAATACTCTCTACGCTAGAAGTTGTTCTTATTATTGGTATAAACGGAGCATGTCGAACTAATGAACTAATATGTCAAAAGCATTGAAACATTCAGATGACTTACTATTAATTAATTTACCTAATACAAAGACAAAAAAAGAGACCGCAAGTTCGTCATTTGCAAGAAATACGTACGAGTACTTAACAATTGTTTGAGAAATATCAAGCCTTACGCCCGCCTAACTCTCCAATCAATCGATTTTTTCTACAATATCGCAACGGAAAGTGTGTTAGACAGCCCATGGGTGCTAATAAAATTGGCAGTATCCCACGAGAAATAGCAACATTTCTTGAACTTCCAGAACCCCTGTTGTACACTGGTCATTGTTTCCGACGAACTTCAGTCACACTTTTGGCCGATTCAGGAGCTGATCTCCTGTCCCTTAAGCGCCATGGAGGCTAGAAGTCCAATGCGGTTGTAGAGGGATACATAGAGGATTCCATCCAAAATAAGTCTAAATTATGTAAAGGCATCCTAGGAGCCATTACACTGAAAGAACCTCAGTCAGATCCTTGGACTGGCCCTTCTACATCAAAAATGAGCCGTTACGAAACACCTAACCATCGCCGACTCTCGCCAAGGGAATCCGATGAATCACGTTTTTTTTTATGTGTGTTACCTCATAACTTTTTAATACGTGAACCGATTTTGAAGATTTTTTTTTATTTGAAAGCTGTTGCTTCACATGTGGTCCCATTTTATTTTGGTGAAGATCTGATAAAGAACTTCGGAGATACACAATGGAACTCTTCAATAAATGATAGCAAACCTTCCAGAATTGCTGCAATCGCATGTCTGTATATTGTTTTCACCACTTCACAACATTACATCACGCTGATACGCTCTGAAGGGGTATACAGATTTGTACAGTTCACCCTGATACACCATAGTTTCAACTATGTTCAAATTCCCTATTTTTGGGGCTATCAATTCGGGTATACCTTTATTATTCATTTAGTTTAGGAATGGGGTACAACTAAAGAGTGAAAAAAAAACTTTTTACAAAAAAAACAACCGACTTCAAAAAAAAAATACACAAAAAATTAAAAAAATAACTTTAATTTCGGAAGTCGGTGTCAAATAACGAAGAAATCAAACTAGAAACACCGACTTCCGAAATTAAATTTATTTTTTTAATTTTTAGTGTATTTTCTTTTTGAAGTCGGTTGTTTTTTTTTTGTAAAAAGGGTTTTTGAATCACTCGCTGCGCTCGTGATTCAATTTTAGCATCCTTCGCTTGCTCGGTCGTCAAAATTGAGCACGCGGTTAAAAAGCAACTGTGCACTATTGTTTAACAAATAACTATTTCCATTCATATACATCACACGCACTCTCATTTTTTTTTCGTTTCCTTTTTAGGGATATTCTCCGGACGTAACCTGAGATTTACTCGAATTTTGTGAAATCTCGACATGAAATAGTTTCACGAGCGAATGTAAACTTCATGCACTGAAAGTGAGATAATTGCTGGCTAAGTGCACTGCGGAATACCAAGAAGTTATCAAGCAAGACCTTAAAATTATGTATAGGACTTGCAAAGAATATCTGGTCAAGTGGATGAAGCCTTTAGATGACTTAAACTCTTTAATTGGTGAATGCTGAAAAAGGGCGAAATGATTGACTTTGATCACATTGCTTCATCAATTCTTTATCATCATCATTCATCATTCTCCTGCCCTTATCCCAATTTATTTGGGGTCGGCGCAACATGTCTTTTTCTTCCATACTCCTCTATTAGTCGTCATCTCTGTAGTCACCCCCTTTTTACCCATATCCTCTTTCACACAGTCCAACCATCTTTTCTTTGGCCTTCCCCTACTCTTACAGCCATTCACATCCATACACAAGACTTTCCTCACGACATTTTCTTCATTCCTCCGCATCACATGCCCATACCACGACAACCGATTTCCACACAATTTTTCAGTCAGCGGTGCCACTTTCAGACTTCCTCTTATATACTCATTCCTAATTCTATCCATGCGCGTAACACCACACATCGCTCTTAGCATTCTCATCTCAGCTACATGCAATTGCTTTTCATCAATTCTTTATCTGAATGGAAAAAGAGTACACATCGGTGATGTGAAATTATTTGACGAAATTGCAGCATTGAACACATTTGTATCAAAACAAGAAGACGCATTTTTTGATGTAATGCTCCATACATTGTGGGCAAGGCAACCATTTTCAAGACCATCGGTGTTTTAACCAGAGATAATGTGTATTTGTCAATACGTATTTGCTATTACAGCTTTACAGCCCAGAATGCAAACGTTGAATGAGTTTTTTTCTATCATGGGAGCTCGATGGTTGAATGAAAGAAACCGAATAACGGTGTCTTCAGTCCGAGCTTTAGGTACTCTTATCAAAGTATTTTGATGCATTTGTTAAATACAAAAGTTAAAAGACAAAAAGTTTACATAAAAAGGTATCATAGAAAATAAATAGGTATGATAAAACAGATGATTAGATTAAGTTTTATAAAAGATAGATTAAGCATGTAAGTGAAAGAGATAGGTATCATTTGAACGACTGCGCTTCAATTGTTTTGTCGACGCATAGATTATGACAAAACGTCCCATTTAGGACTCCTTCAATTACGAGTATGTTCAAATTTTGAAACGACTTGAAAGTCGGTTGTATTTTCTGTACCTAAAAGGTATTTTATTTAAAATAATATTATCGTAATTTTAATATATTATCGTAATTTTAATAAATTATAATAATATTTTATTTTAAACATATTATAATTATTTATTATTATTATCATTGAAGCTAACCTCTATTAATTAAGCTAACTTGACCGGACTATTTGCCCGATTGCAATATGATTTGCGCGGGACGTCCCGATTTTCAAGGGTTTGTGGCTCTGGGGACACGTCCCGATTCACCCTTGATCGGGACACCAAATGTCATTTTTATAGCTACAGATAACAGATAAGACCGTGAAAGTGGCCTTTATAGGCCACCTGTTGGTTTGTTATCGCGTTATTATTATCAAGCAGGAAACGAGTCATGGTCCAAAACCCTTAGAAATGGCAAGTAACGTTACCAACTAATAGATGGCGTTAGCTGGATTTTTTTTTGTTAGTGTGTGCTTATTTTCTCTGAATTCCTTACTTCGAAATGTGTTACAATAGGTACCGTTTATAAATTCTATACTTTTAAAGCAATCTTTAATTTTGTTAAAGCAAATAAACATTTTTATGAGTTCACTAAAGCAATAATAGATGGCGGTCGTGTTGACACTAAGTCTATTTGGTTTTCAATTCGTCAGTAATATATTATATTTATATTTTAGGTATGTTCAACCATCACTCCGTTATTTATGAACCGATTTTGATGATTCTTTTTTTGCTATATAGGGTATACCTCATGGGAGAAGTCAGGATGTGATGATGGGATCCAGATAAAATATAGAGAAACCATCGAAAATTGTGGGCACGAATAGAGTTTCTGTTTACTTTTCATAACTTAACCAAGTATTTATGTTTAGGAATCATCACATCATGAAGCTGAACTATCGAACTGATGATGGCAACCGCACATTTCCTAAACAACACATATAGGTTAGATAAAAAAAACTGTGGTTTTAGTGACAGAAACTACTAACATGCTTTGAAAAAAAGACGTCTTCCCACGTCTTCGCAATATTGGAGGTAACCTCAATAAATTGGTCAATATCCTGGGAACCTCACAGCTAGTGGCAAGAGGAATGATGAAAGACTAGAAATTAAGAGATAATAATACCTACTGTGCTTTAACGACACACACACTGAAAGTACGCTCGCAGTTATCTGTACAAAGTAGAGTAAGTTTTTTTTTAAACTATTTAGTATTATTATACTTAATCATTTAATTCGGATTTCAGATACATCCTTAGAGTTGTTAGTTACACAGAAATGCTTAAAAAACTAATGTAAGTACCTACCTAATTACACAAGACACTAAAAACTAAATTCAAAAAATTACACTATCGGACACTCCGTCCGATACCCAAGCGCGTGTTTACTTGACTGCGTGCAGTACTGCAGTCGTAGGTACCCAGCGCTCGAGCATCAGAGAATCCTACCAGTCCGAAAATACAGACAGGATGCTATTGGTACTATGGTAGTTGGTATCAAATGTATAAGATAGTAGTTGTCAGAGTAGTAAAAGATGTCGCTAGCTACAAATAATCACAAAATAAAAAACTTTTTACAAAAAATTAAACCGACGAAAAAGCAAAAAATAAATACTTGAGACGGCCGAGGAGGCCAAACGGGTCGTAACTCCGCTGCCACAACACCTCGCGGCTCGGCGGGCAGATTCCGGCAGGATGTCATGGCGACATGGAGAGAGCTACTGTAGCAACCCACTGCTGGGCACGTCGCAATTGCGGCGGTGAATCCTCAAAGAGGGGCTCTTTGAGGATTGGCTGGAGAGGTGCCACGGCGTCCTCACGGATGTTTCGGGAGGTTCCCATGTATTATAAGACGGAGGGAAACGCCCGGGTGTCACCACTGTGCGGATCGCCCAGAGGACATACTTGAGTTGTGCCCCGCTTGGGCGGAGCTCCGCCGTTTCCTCGTGGAGGCGATCGGCGGCAGCAACCTCTCGCGCCCGACCCTGGTCCAGTCCTTGTCCGTTTCCTTTTTCCATTATTTTTTAGGGATCCAAAAGTCCAAATGAAAAACGGAACTCTTATAGGATCACTCGTGTATCTGTCTGTCTGTCCGTCAGTCACAGCTAATTTGCTCCGTATCTGCTGGACCGATAGAGTTGAAATTTGGTACACACATGAATATCTGTGACTGAAACACGGACGTGTACCTACCCTAAATAAATTAATTTGGAATGTGGGGGTCACTTTTGGGGTGAAAATCGGAAAATAATAAATCAAAGTTTTTCAAACTGTGTCGTGGTACATACTCGTATCAAATGAAAGCCCGCACATTGAAAGGGTCTCGAATATATATTTTTTTATAATTTTAAAGTATATAATTTTGAAGTTATTTAAGAAAATAGATAAAAAATTACGATTCGGGCCCGTTATCTCCGAAACCGCTGGGTCTAAAATTTTGAAAAAAATACAGAAAGTAGTTATTTACTTATAGATGCAATCATATAAGGTGGAGGCAGTTTAAAAAACCTGAAAAAAATTACGATTTGTTCGGAACCTTTGCGCGCGAGTTCGACTCGCTCTTGGCCGATTTTTTAACGTTGTCTTGTCAGACAACTATTCAAACTGTCGTCGTCCTTTCTTTGGTATTGTTCGTCGAGTCATTGAGCTCTTTAGTAGTTCCAAGTTGGGCTATTCGACTAATGACAAATGCTTGCTTGCACTGACTGGACAGGTCCACTCAAATATGTGTGGTTCTTTATTCAAAAGACCATTACAGACACTAAGCTGCATGGTCCTCATTTATAGCATAATGTGAATGCGAGGACTAAGTACACTACTACCCCCACTCCTCCGAAACGGCTCGACCGACTCGATTTTAACATTTTTTTTTTTTTGTATATTTGGTAGGTATGAGAATAGGTCGTAAAGTATTTTTCACCCTCCTACCCCACCCCCATTTTTTAATCCCAGAACTGGGTCAGCACTAGCTGACCCAGTTCTGGGATTACCTTATAAGATAAACCGATTCACAAAACTAAAAAGGAGAAAGAAATCCGCTATTTTTGTTATGTTATGTTTATTACTCCAAGTAATTTTTTTTTTTTTGGGGGTTTGGAAATCGTCCAATGATTTCTCCCGCTCTGGGTGGAGCGGGCGTGTCAGACTCTTACTGACTAAAACCCACCCCTGTTCCTTCACTGACTGAGTGACCAGGGGTGCGGTAACTCATTTTCAGAATTTATCCGCTACCCCTAGGCATGCAGGCACCGGCCATGATGGGCCCCGTAAAAGAAGAAAGAAAAAAAAAAATTTTTAAGTAAATAAAAACTTGTAAGTAAATGCAGACGTGCCAGATTTTTTTTGTTTTTGGATAACTGTTTCTAAAATAAACAATAATTCACAACTTTGAGCTAGTGAACAAAAATAGTGAAACTAGTGGTATTATTAATACATAATAGTATACTTTTTAGTAATGTCGATGATTCGGGGCTTCGGGACAAATTAAAAAAATTGTTTCGTTTTCTACCAAATGTTCCTATACGTACCTAGACAGGGGGCGAGTATGGTATTATAGGGACCTGGAGCACCTTTTCTTAGTGCAGAGTCCCTGGAGATTTCTTATACGCATCTGGGGGTTGTCGTACTCGCTGGCAGTGCGAGAGTGTGGTGTACGAGAGTGACTGCTTATGTGTGTTGTGTGATAAAGAAAAGAGGACTGGCGAATTTATACGTTATATTGAATAATAAAAATAATACATATGCCCTGTTCGAGCGGGCTAGGAGAAGTCCACCCAAAAACAAAAGTCTTCTTTGTTCTTAATTTTCAATCGGCGTTCCAATAGTTTCTAGAATGTTCCAAACTTCCAACGTGCCAGTCTCCATCATAAGGTCGCCAACATAAGGTCGTCACATGAGCTACGCCCCTACGAATAGAAGCGCAAACGCTAGTAAGTCTTCTATTCAATTAAATATTTGAAAAGCCGATTGAGACCTACCTAACCCTATCCAGTTTTTCCCTACTTAAGTGAGGGGTTTGACGATGCAAAAGTCCATCTATGGATAGCGCCATACTGGACCCCGAGTAGTGTGGTCATCTTTCTTATTATTAGTTTGAGCCATTCGGCTCACCACACGTCCCGGCAATGCACACGGCTTCAGTGAGGCAAAACCTCACTAAAAGCCACACTGCTTTGCAAAACTTTCAGACCTAAGATGCCCTAGTTAGCATCTACCCAGAAGGGGTTTACAAAAATAAAATTCAAAACTATAATAATTTTAACTCCATTGGACGCTTATGAAGACCAGGAGAAAAAAACGACCACTGTTCTGAACACCTACTCACTGTTCCTGAACTTCCCCCAGAGTGCTCCATAAATGTAACTTGAAATATACTCTCTAAATGAATAATACATAAAAATTGTCATGGGCTCGGTCACACCATACAGAATCAACTCGATCCCACTTTGCGAAGGCATTATACCCCATAAACAAAGCTGGTATAAACCGACGAAAACCCGGACACATCTTTCCCTAGGAGAGAGGACCGCAATCCCTCTGCCTCCTAACCGTAGTAACATCTTTATTAAAATCGCACTCTGGAGAAACTCATACCTATTTCTCACTAATAATCGCCCCTGTTCGTCGAGTTAGAGTTAGGCATGTTCCTGCTCCCTGGCTCACTACTACCATTAAGGATGCAATGGCAAGTCGAGACCGAGCCAAAAGGAGGTTAAAGCGCTGCCCCTCTGAGCGCAACCAGGGTTTGTACAGAGAGCTGCGTAATAGCTGCGGTCGGATCTCTACACGAGATGCAAAGCGACGCTACTTCCATAATTCTCTTGACAACCGTAACTCCTCTGAAGTCTGGAAGTTTCTGAGAACTGTCGGCATTGGTAAGTCCCCTGTTGCTTCTAGTAAAGACACTGACGTGTCTGCTCTAAACAAACATTTTTCACTTCCTCCTGTTACTCTGGATCCACACGTCAAGACAGCTACACTAAATAAACTCTCCTGCTTGCCAGTGCCGCAGTGTTCTTCTTTTGAATTTAGTCCAGTGAGTGAAAATGATGTTAAAAAATCTATCAGTGCTATCTCCTCTTCCGCTGTTGGTAATGATAATCTTTGCTCAAGAATGATTTCCCCTATCCTCCCCGCATTACTTCCAGTTTTGACACACATTTTGAACTTCTCCTTATTTTCTTGCGCAGTTCCCGTGGCCTGGAAACAAGCCCATATAATTCCATTACCCAAAATCTCTAACCCGGTCTCACTGACCGATTTCAGACCTATTTCCATCCTTCCTTATCTCTCTAAAGTTCTTGAGCACATTGTCCACCAGCAACTTTCTGTGTTTCTTACTAGTAATGATCTTCTTAGCCCTTTTCAATCTGGTTTTCGGCCTGGTCACAGCACTGTCACTGCTCTCTTAAAGGTTACGACGACGTTCGCTTGGCTATGGACCACAAATCTCTTACCTTACTTGTACTTCTTGATTTCAGCAGCGCCTTTAACTCCGTTGACTTCGATATCCTTCTTGGAATTCTTAAATCTTTCAACTTCTCCTCTTCCACTATTAAATGGTTTGACTCCTATCTTAAAGGCCGCTCGCAGCGTGTACGCCTTGATGAGTCTTCCTCGGATTGGTGCTGTCTTTCTGCGGGTGTGCCTCAAGGTGGCGTTCTCTCTCCTCTTCTTTTTTCTATTTTTATCAACTCTGTCACCAGAGTCATCTCCTCTAACTACCATCTCTATGCCGACGACCTGCAGCTTTACCACCATTTTCCTAGGGAAGATGCGGAAGCCGCCGTGTCCGCCGTAAACTGTGATCTGGAGTTGATTGGGGAGTGGTCGCGGTCCTTTGGGCTGCAAATAAACCTCAAGAAATCTCAGGCCATTATTATCGGCGGCAGGTATATGCGGAGCAGGCTTGATGTTGCTTCACTGTCTCCACTCTGGTTGAATGGAGTTCAAATTGAATACACTTCGTCAGCTAAAGACCTGGGGGTGATATTGGACTCTAACTTATCTTGGACTGCCCATGTCGCTGCAGTCAGTCGCAAAGTCCACTACACATTCCACTCACTGAAATGCCTCCAGAGTTTTTTGCCCTTAAACACCAAAATTTCCCTTGCCCAAACTCTCATTCAGCCTATCATCGACTACGCCGACGCGTGTTATTTGGATGCCACCGAGGAGCTTTTAAATAAACTTGAGCGATTGCAAAATATATGTATTCGTTTTGTTTTCAACCTTAAAAAGTATGATCATGTCTCCAACTTTCGCAAGGTACTCAAGTGGCTCCCTATCCGTCTTCGCAGGAACTCTCGTATTTTATGTCTGCTCTTTAATATCCTTCACAACCCTAAAACGCCCGCCTACCTGCGGGAACGCTTTTCGTACTCCCGCCCTTTTGATGCGCCTTGCAGGTCGCATCTTAGGAATCTCCTAAAATCCCCTCCCCACACAACCGACTTCTACTCCTACTCCTTCACTGTGCACGCAGTACGGTTGTGGAACTCTCTGCCGCCTGACATTAGGGACTGCCAAACTCTTGCAGTTTTTAAGAGGAGAGTAAAGGAACACTATCTTTCCATTTCATGATAGTTGCATATAAGTATGTATTATTATTTAGTTTGTATGTATTAGTACCATCTATATATATACATATATATATATATCATATTATTTAGTTAGTTTTATATCTTTACATTGTATGTGTCCTAGCACTGTTACACACCGTGTCTACTTCTCTTTTTTTTCCATCTCTCCTTTCGCAGGTTTGCTGTAAGAGATTTCTATAGAAATAAGCATAACCTTTGTACATATTTCTCTGTTTCCTTCTTCTGGTCTGTTTTTTTTTTGTATGTGTGTGTACATTAATTGTTAAATAAATAAATAAAATAAATAATAATCGCCTAACAAACTAATTTCCCTGCTCATGGTATGTGGTCACATCTCCCATCGGTCTTCAGTCACGTCCGTGCTGCTCATCATATCGATTACATGAAATACACAAAAACACAACGATTAATATCACATAAAAAACAAAACAAATGAGAACCTCCTACTTTTGAAGTCGGTTAAAATTTAAACTTTTTCTACATTGTCAACCGTACTAACGTTGACGTACCAGATATCTGACAATTATTTATTATGTCAAATGACATCTGACACCACTGTGTATTCTCTAAAATTCTTTTTAAAAATAAAATAATTTTCAAAAAACAATTTATAAATTTCTTCTTAAATTTCCAAAACTTATATTTAATTACGAAATACTGCTTTAATAAATAGTTTACAAGGAATTCCTGACTTCTTTCGCATATTTTTATTTTTATCGAAAAATTTGGATCATCGTAATTACTACATCCATACCTTATATTTATGGTCGAAAACTTGTTTGTCACGTTGCTATGACAATACATGTCAGCTAGAATAAATAAAATTGATACAAAAATAATTTTATGTTTATCAAAGAAATGGAAATTATCCCTCTTCGCTAAATACGGGAGGGCATATATCTCCTTCTCCAGCATATTCTGTGAAAAATGCCGTTCCGCTTGCTGTGAAATGTTGTGATGTTGTGAAGTGATATTTATGATGCAGTTTTCATCCCGATAGATATCCGCTGGACCATCACCTATTGGAACAATAATAGCAGGATTTTGCATGACTTCCACTGGTACGCACAGCTCTTTGGACTCCACCGCCATTTCGAAGCTCTCCTGCTCACAAACATCAGCAGAAACATACTCAACCTGAACAACATTATCGTCACCAGAACCATGTGTCTCCGACGGAACTTCCACTTCACAGCTCTCCATAATGACGACATCAGCCGAAACAACTTCTAAACAAATGAAATTTTCATTCGACTCGTGCTCGCCATTTGTTTCTTTTGATAAAATTGTTTCTTGATTTTCTGAAATATTACTAATAGGAATAATTGGAAATAACCGACCCGATTCTGTATCTTCATTGTCACAGCTTCGGTCATCATCGCCTAGATTGCAGTCTTCACATTCCTGGACATCATTGACTAGGAATCAGCGCAGCTCTGGTCATCATCGTCCTCCTCCTTTGCTTTAATTGTTGAGCTAGAAAATAACACTACGTGATTATCTTCGCTCACATTATCCTCGGACTGTTCATCCGCCTCGGACACAACGTCCGGCCTCTCAAGATTATAAAAACACTGATTGATTCTCTGCTTGCAAGACACACACTTGCATGGGAATTCTCTCCTAAGCTCCGCGCACAGCGTGTCAAATTCCATCTCATACTGGAACGTATATTTAAAAAAATATTGCGCAGCTCCTTTTAACCAAACACCAAAAATTAACGAATAATCGCTCTTTCGCCACCCCTTGGCAATGGCCATCGACACAAACTCGTCGATAAATTCTTCGAGGCACACTTCATACGTGTGTCCCGAAAAGTATCGCATTTTCCTCTTTTAATATTATTTAACACTTAATAAAAACAGAACCACTCAGCTTGGACTATACTCCTCTTATCCTGGTGCTGTCACTGCGCCAGTCCTCCGTTTGTCCACCGCACACCGTTACCGTTGCCGTCACTCTTACATACGGCGCTCGTACCCGGCGCCTCCACACAGGGACCTGGAGCACCTTCTCTTAGTGCAGAGTCCCTGGAGATTTCTTATACGCATCTGGGGGTTGTCGTACTCGCTGGCAGTGCGAGAGTGTGGTGTACGAGAGTGACTGCTTATGTGTGTTGTGTGATAAAGAAAAGAGGACTGGCGAATTTATACGTTATATTGAATAATAAAAATAATACATGTGCCCTGTTCGAGCGGGCTAGGAGAAGTCCACCCAAAAACAAAAGTCTTCTTTGTTCTTAATTTTCAATCGGCGTTCCAAGAGTTTCTAGAATGTTCCAAACTTCCAACGTGCCAGTCTCCATCATAAGGTCGTCACAGTATTACCAACTTTATCTTCAAACAAAGTTTACGCAATCAAGCATAACTTAGAAATTTGATTTTTTCACAGCTCCAAGGTATTGATTTTAATTTCAACTTGACATCTCCACGCGTTCCTGAGAAAAAGGGTCCTTACAGACGGACAGACGATCAAAAATGTGATCCTATAAGGCTTCCTTTTTTGCTTTTGAGGTACGGAACCCTAAAAAAATGAAAATCAGTCCACAACTGACGGAGAAATCGAACCCACATAAAAAAATACATTCAGTCGAACATATTAGCTCCTCCTGTTTTTAAATCGGTTAAAAAATAATAGTTATTCGCTGGTAAGCTCGTCATTTGAGAACAGCTGGAGCGATTTGGTAAATGAATAGTTATTCGCTGGTAAGTAAGCTCGTCATTTGAGAACTGCTGGAGCGATTTGGTAAATTCTTTTTTTAGGGTTCTGTACCCAAGCGTAACCACCAGCAGTCTATTTCTAATCCTCCGCAGTCCGTCTGTCTTTCAGACGTAATTGGTATACGGTTGAAAATTTCACAACACAAAAACGACTAATAACAAGAAAATCTTGCGTAAACAGCGGAGGCATAGAAAATGTATTAATAAACTAAGCAGGGGTTTCTGCCCCTACATACTTTGTCATACAGCTTTCGTCGAGAGCTACGCAAGACTTTAAGGGGTTTCCCTTACAAACGTTTTCATAAAACCATGAAAGGAGATTGGGAACCTTTCCATAGAAAATTTACCCACGGCGGACAAAGATGAATCATACATTATTTTAAAGGTTTGAATATCTTGTTATGTTAGCACGAAGCGCATTGTTGTACCTCATGGGAGTATCAACATATAATAAGTTAAAGTTGAGTATATTTTGGTTTATAAAAGGGACTTATTTCTGTCTCTTGTTTTATTCTGCATTATGTGTGATAAGTAGCGTATCATTAATGTATTCATGCAACTATTGGACATTATTATTATAAAAAATAAAAAAACACATATACAGGGTGTCCCGTAAGTACTGTACTTATCATTATGAACAACTTTTACTAGGGGCCAAAAATGAAATCACGAAAAAAAATCAACTGTTACCTACATTTATCGACCTCAAAAAAAAACCATGGCTTAAAAAGACCTACTTCAAACATCTTTGTCTTATCTGTCTACGTTTTTGAATAAAAATGACGATGTGCTAGCTTTTTAACAAAAAATAGAACCGACTTCCAAAAAAAAACAAACAAAAAAAGTGCAAAATAGCTTTAATTTCGGAATTCGGTGTTCGATGACGAAGAAACAAAACCAGAAACACCGACTTCCGAAATTAAAGTTATTTTGCACTTTTTTTTTGAAGTCGGTTCTATTTTTGAATCAATGTAACCCCAGTTCACGGTACGTGTTATCATTTTCTTCCCACGTAACCTTCCTACGTCACAAAGTGTCAATGTGACGTACCGCGCTAGTCTCGCGCAACACATTGAAAACTTTGAACTTTTCACTTCTGTCGGCACCAACTAATAGATTTGAAGGATTTTGGTGGTTTGTGTTACGCTAGTGAAGATGTTTACACTGTATGTAATAAAACCGAGGAGATAATAAGACGAGAAGAACGCATAAGTACATAGTCAAAAAAACACTACCAAGGCCTATTCGTGTTCCTTAGTTTTAAAATGTACGTTAAATTTAAATTTTCTAGTATTTATTTAGCACATTCCCTTCAACAACATGCTCTATTCAATCACAAAATTAGTATCTTAAAAGCTAATATAGAAAAGTTTATAATTGTTCGTTTACATTTTATCCAATAATATATTTAAGGTCAGTTAAAAGTATATAATTATATGTTTAGAACACACTTTAGGAAACAATCCAGTCAATGCCTTGTCCTACCGACAAAGTTGGGTCGTCAAATTTTATTTTTTTTTGTACACTGTTTTGTAAAAACCACTTTAAATAATGGACAAAAGGTTAAATTTGCAAAAAAATATGTTTTTGGCATAACTATAACTACGTAGGTATTATTGAAGACGATTTCTAGTGTCACTCTTGTTCGAGACTATGTAACTTTTTTTTTTCTGGGTTTTTATGTATCAACTAGCTTCCGCCCGCGGCTTCGCCCGCGTGAAAAGTATGATTATAAACTTGAGTGGTATTTCCAGAGAGTAGTACGTTAAAAAAACACTGTAGAAATCAAAATCCATAGTCAGTTATTCAAATTAGCTTGCGAGCCTGAACTTTTTGAACGTCGTAATACATAAAGACAGACCCTTCACCACTTCTTAGCTTCTTGCCCGTGACTCTATCTGCGTAGACATCCGGATTGAGTCCAGAGAAAAATCAAACATATGTGAAAAATTAGAAGTTAGTACGGGGTAGGATCATGATTAATTAGAATTTCCTACATTAGCAGGGATTACCAAAGTTGGACGGCGATTTTTTGCGCTACGCCGAACATCTCTTTTCTATTGGCTACCTATTTTTTTTTTGCGTTTGTATCTACGTTTAACGTTGAAGTTTTGTTGTTTATGTTAAATTAACTTTTTCATGCTTTTGGCACCCTGGTAGTTTACCTGAGGTTTCATCTGCGTGCAGGTCTGAAATTTCTCTTCTGCATGATTATGTTTTCCTGGTAGTTTAAGAATCTATACCGCTCAGGATTCCAGCCCCAAAAATACTTATTCAAGATGCTACCTCTGGTAGTGCGTGAATCTATACCGCTCGGAAATTTTACTTCTTCACGATTCTGTTCTCCTGGTAATTTGTGAATCTTTCTCTACCTCCTACGATTCCTGCCCCAGAATACTTTTTGTTTTCTGGTCTCCTAACTGGACTAACAAACTACTTGTTAGTCTTTATCGCTCATGATTTTAGTCATCGAAATGTTTCTAGTCTCCTGGTAATTTGTAAATCTCTACCTCTCCTAATACCAGCTTCGGAATATGTTTTGTGCTTCTGATCTCCTGGTAGGTTATGAATCTATACCGCTCAGGATTCCAGCCCACTCATGATTTTGAGCCCCGGATCACTCTTTGTGTTTCTGGTCTCCTGGTATTCTGTGAGTCTATACCGCTTGAAATTCTAGCCCCAAAAATACTGATTCACTCCTGGTAGTTTAAGAATCTATACCTCTCATGATTCTATCCCCGAAATCACTTCTTCATCATTCTGGTCTCCTGGTAATTTATGAATCTCTACCTCTCATAATCCCAGCCTTGGTATACATTTTGTAATTCTGATGTACTGGTTGTTCGTGAATCATTCTGTTCTCATAGTAATTTGTGAATCTGTATACTACCAGCCTCAGAATATAATTTGTGATTCTGATCTCCTGGTAGGTTGTGAATCTATACCGCTTAGGATTTAAGCCCTAAAAATACTGATTGAAGACTATGGTCTCCTGGTAGTTTCCTCTCATGATTCCAGCTCCGGAACTACTTTTTCGTGAGTTCTGATCTTTTCGTAGTTTGTGAGTTTTTATCGCTCATAATTTCAGTCCTTGAAATACTTCTCATGTTTCTGGTCGTCTGGTAATTTGTGAATCTCTACATCTCATAATACCTGCCTCGGAATATACTTTGTGATTCTGATCTCCTGGTAACTTGTGAATCTATAACGCTCAAGATTCAAGCCCCGACAACACTTCTTCTTGATTCTGGTCTCCTGGTGGTTTGCGAAGCTATACCGCTTTAGGATGGTAGCACAAAGTACCAGGAGAGCAGAAACATGAAAAGTATTGCCGGGGCTGGAATCATGAGCGGTAAAGACTCACAACGTACCAGGAGACCAGAATCATGAAGAAGTGTTGCCGGGGTTGGAATCCTGAGCGGTATAGATTCACAACCTACCAGCAGATCAGAATTGAAACATCTATTTAATTGAGCACCGGTGCTACATGATACATTCTGATGACCAGGTAAGTGCTTATCGGAAATAGTTAGGATGACCTAGCTTTTAACATTTATCTAATTGAGCACCGGTGCTTCCACAAGATTCAATCAGAATGTCTGGTGATGACCAGGTAACTGCTTATCGGTTGTCAATAACGGAAGTAGTTAGGATGACCTAGCTTTCAACATTCATCTAATTGAGCATGACTGCTACCACATGATATTGTAGGACTCCAAGGCACCAGTACTAATTACACCAGTAAAATTAGGCTGTGTCTACAATCGTCACAATACACGCTGAAGGTCTGATGATGACCAGGTAAGTGCTTATCGGTTCTCAATAACGGAAATAGTTAGGGTGACCAAGCTTTCAACATTTGTCTAATTGAGCACGGGTGCTACCACACGATACATTCTGAAGGTCTGATGATGGCCAGGTAAGTTTATCGGTTCTCAATAACGAAAATAGTCAGGATGATCTAGCTTTCAAGTAGAACTTTGACGTTTAATATTACTACTACTGCTCTCAACTTAACATTAATATTAGTACTTTGTATTTTGATTCCTACAGAATTTTCTTAACGTGCTACTCTCTGAAAATACCACTAAAATTTAGAATGGACTGATAGGCCAAAAAATACAATATACTATGTTATAGAAATTATACTGCGTAAAAAGTAGCCGAAACGGCATCAAATAACATGCAATATTTATTTCAGCCAGTAAAAAACTGAAAAACTATGAGATTTAGGGAAAGGACGTGACTTGCACTTGCACTTCTTCGCGTCTGCAGGTCAGCTGCCAGACACGGGCGTGCGGGCGTCCGTTAGGCCTTTAGTCCCCACTACTACGTAACTACATTTTTAGGGAGGATAGCCGAAGCCTGTGTTCTGTTCATGAAAGAGAAATTTGAGTCTTAAATTTCGACTGTTCCTTCAAAGACCCATTGAACACACGACGGGTTAAAATATCTGGCACTTAAAAACATCATATAATTACAGTCTTTAACAATACTTTTTGAACTTGTATAAATGTCACATCCGGTAGTCAATTGACAACAAAACGTCACCTTGCGGCAACTATTAACACTACAGTTGGCGCGCTTTGACAGAGCCGGTGCGTTTACGTTTGGCATAGCTTGGGAGTCACCTTAAACTACTATATGTATATATAGGAGTCACGAATTGAAGACGAATCGGAACTGTCCTACGTTTTGTTGCTACTAGTATTATAATGTACCAAGTTTATAACAGTAAAGTGATAATTGCCTAGCTGTTGTTGTTTATTGCACGATATACCCACACCGACCCACCTGATGCCTGATTGTAGCTCGATACGTCCTGGCTATCCGGCATATATAATTTACCATTAATTAGTAATTACTTTTGCGAAATGCAATTTTTACCCCAACTTTAAAAAACTGCGTACAAACACATCTCGGCAACTAAAACGAGAACTAGACCCTTTCCATATAGGTAATCGTGGTTACATGATTGTTTGCTGAAATATTTACATAAAAGACTTTTTAGCAAAAAATTCAACCGACGAAAAACAACTAAAAAGCAAAAAATAAATAAACCTTTTAAGTCTTGAGTATTAGCTTATTTACCTACATAAAATATCAAATTTTATATAAACTAATTTTGAGTCCGTCTTCAAAAAAGGAGGGTACTCGACCAACATGTATGTATTATGTATGTTTGTTTGTTCGCGATTTTCTCGAAAACAATGATCATGATCTCTCTCGAAATCTATGATCCGATTTGGATGGGGTTTTCACTATTCAAATGCATATTTTTAACCGACTTCAAAAAAAGGAGGAGGTTCTCAATTCGACTGTATTTTTTTTTTTTTTTTTTTTTTTTATGTGTGTTACCTCATAACTTCTTACTACGTGAACCGATATTGAAGATTTTTTTTTTATTTGAAAGCTGTTGCTTTACATTTGGTCCCATTTTAATTTGGTGAAGATCTGATGAAGGACTTCGGAGATACACAATGGAACTCTTCAATAAATGATAGCAAACCTTCCAGAATTGCTGCAATCGCATGTCTGTATATTGTTTTCACCACTTCACAACATTACATCACGCTGATGCGCTCTGAAGGGGTATACAGATTTGTACAATTCACCCTGATACACCCTAATTTCGCCAACTATGTTCAAATTCCCTATTTTTGGGGCTATCAATTCGGGCATAACTTTACTATTAAGTTAGTTTTAGAATGGGGTAAAACAACTAAAAAATGAAAAATAAAAACTTTTTACAAAAAAAATACAACCGACTTCCATAAATAATACTAAAAAATGCGAAATAACTTTAATTTCGGAAGTCGGTGTCAAATAACGAAGAAACCAGACTAGAAACACCGACTTCCGAAATTAAAGTTATTTCGCATTTTTTAGTATTATTTATGGAAGTCGGTTGTATTTTTTTTGTAAAAAGTTTTTCAAGGACGGTTTTAGTATAATTATAATACACTAGCTTCCGCCCGCGGCTTCGCCCGCGTGAAAAGTATGATTATAAATTTGAGTGGTATTTCCAGAGAGTAGTAGTAAGTAGCACGTTAATAAAACACTGTAGAAATCAAAATCCAAAGTCAGCGATTCAAATTAGGTTGCGAGCCAAAACTTTTTGAACGTTGTTCTACATAAAGACAGACTCTTCATCATTTCTTAGCTTCTTGCCCGTGACTCCATCTGCGTAGACATCCGGATTGAGTCCAGAGAAAAATCAAACATTTGTGAAAGATTAGAAGTTAGTACGGGCTAGGATCATGATAAATTAGAATTTCCTACATTAGCAGGGCTTACCAAAGTTGGACGGCGATTTTTGCGCTACGCCGAACATCTCTTTTCTATTGGCTACCTATTTTTTTTTTGCGTTTGTATCTACGTTTGACGTCGAAGTTTTGTTGTTTATGTTTAATTAACTTTTTCATGATATTGGCACCCTGGTAGTTTACCTGCGGCTTCATCCGCGTGCAGGTCTGAAATATCTCTTCTTCATGATTCTGTTTCCTGGTAGTCTATACGCCTGGGAATGTATACCGTTCAGGATTCCAGCCCCAAAAATACTTATTCAAGAGAAGTTACCTTTCATGATCTCAGCCTCGGAATACTTATTGTGAATCTGATCTCCTGGTAGTGCATGAATCTATACCGCTAGGAAATTTTACTTCTTTACGTTTCTGTTCTCCTGGTAATTTGTGAATCTTTCTCTACCTCTTACGTTTCCTGCCCCGGAATACTTTTTGTGTTTCTGGTCTCCTGGTAGTTTGTGAGTCTTTATCGCTCATAATTTCAGTCCTCGAAATACTTCTCCTCATGTTTCTGGTCTCCTGGTAGTTTGTGAGTCTTTATCGCTCATGATTTCAGTCCTCGAAATACTTTTCCTCATGTTTCTGGTCTCCTGGTAATTTGTAAGTCTCTACCTATCCTAATACCAACCTCGTAATATGTTTTGTGATTCTGATTTCCTAATAGGTTGTGAACTGGTACGAGGTGCATTCAATAAGTACCTAGCCTCATCGCCAGAGGGCGCTGTAGTTTCAAAAGAGTTTTACCACAGTGTAGCACATTCTTTTTTAATTCTTTTTTCAATTTTTCATTCCAATCCCTTCATTTGTTTTAATTTGACAACTTATGGAAGCGAACGTGTCGATCGGTTTTACAAAAATGGAAAAAGAGCAATATCGTTCGGTGATTCGATTCCTATTTTTGGAAGGGAAAACGCGCATCGAAATCAAAGAGCGCTTGGATGCTGTGTACGGTGACTCTTCTCCATCGATGGCCACCGTCAAGAATTGGTTCAACGAGTTTGCACGTGGCCGTACGTCGGTTTTTGATGAACCACGTCCAGGTGCACCGAAAACAGCTGCTACGGAGGAAAACATTAAAAAAATCCATGATCTCGTATTGGCAGATCGCCGATTGAAGGTTCGGGAGCTAGCTGAGACTGTAGGCATTTCAGAAGGAACAGTGCATCATATTCTTCACGAGGAACTCGGCATGAGAAAGCTGTCGGCGCGATGGGTGCCGCGTTTACTCACACCAGAAAACAAGCGCAACCGTGAGACCACATCGGAGACGTGTTTGGCGCTGTTTAAGCGGAATCCAGCGGAGTTTTTGCGTCGTTTTGTGACCGTCGATGAAACCTGGATCCACTGGTACACACCAGAGACCAAGGAGCAATCAAAACAATGGATCCAGACCGGGGAACGTGCTCCAAAGAAGGCGAAAACTGTAAAATCGGCCGGAAAAGTTATGGCCACCGTTTTCTGGGATTCACAAGGTGTGATCTACATCGATTACCTCGAGAAGGGTAAAACAATTACAGGGCTTTACTATGCCGATTTATTGGGCCGATTCGACGCCGAATTAAAGAAAAAACGACCCCATCTGGCGAAGAAAAAAGTGCTGTTTCACCACGACAACGCACCGGTTCACACGTCTGCCGTTGCCATGGCCAAATTGGTCGAATTACGCTACGAATTGCTGCCCCATCCACCGTATTCTCCAGATTTGGCCCCTTGTGACTTCTTTCTGTTTCCTAATCTGAAAAAATCACTCGCCGGGAATAGATATGGATCGAATGAGGAGGTTATCGCCGCCACGGAGGCCTATTTTGCAGAGTTTGACAAAAACTATTTTTCGGACGGGTTAAAAAAGTTGGAGCATCGCTGGGCTAAGTGTATCGAACTAAAAGGAGACTATGTTGAAAAATAAATTGCCACTTTTCCAAAATTTTCGTTTACTTTTTGTAGGCTAAGTATTTATTGAATGACCCTCGTAGTTTGAATAAAAAAAAAAAACTTCTTTAAGCCTCAGAATATATATTGTGATTCTGATCTCCTGGCAGGTTGTGAATCTATACCGCTAAGGATTTAAGCCCCGGAAACGCTTCTTCTTGATTCTGGGCTCCTGGTGGGGTGTGTGAAGCTATACAGATTAGGATTGTAGCCCCGAAAATACGTATTCATGATTCTGGTCTCCTGGTACTTTGTGAGTCTTTACCGGTCATGATTTCAGCCCTGGAAATACTTCTCATTTTTCTGGTCTCCTGGTAATTTGTAAATCTCTACCTCTCCTAATACCAGCCTCGGAATATGTTTCGTGATTCTGATCTCCTAGTAGTTTGCGACTCTTGTGTTTCTGGTCTCCTGGTAATTTGTAAATCTCTAACTTTCTTTATACCAGCCTCGAAATATGATTTGTAATTCTGATATCCTGGTAGGTTGTGTATCTACACCGCTCAAGATTGAAGCCTCGGAAACACTTCTTCTTGATTCTGGTATCCTGGTGGTATGTGAAGCTACACAGCTAAAGATTGTAGCCCCGAAAACACCTATTCATGATTCTGGTCTCCTGGTACTTTGTGAGTCTTTATCTCTCATGATTTCAGCCCTGGAAATACTTCTCATGTTTCTGGTCTCCTAGTACTTTTTGAGCGTGTCCGTTCGTTCAGCCTGACTTTGGTATTCTACTTCCACCTCAGCCTTCGCTAAGTCTTGTCATTTAC
Organism: Polia nebulosa; assembly: GCA_951329385.1. Taxonomy (NCBI): domain Eukaryota; kingdom Metazoa; phylum Arthropoda; class Insecta; order Lepidoptera; family Noctuidae; genus Polia; species Polia nebulosa. Next base: position 30,950,512 of record OX589587.1, on the reverse strand, counting down.
CGGGATAGAAAGTAGCCTATGTGTTAATCCAGGCTATGACCTACCTGTGTGCAAAATTTCATTGTAATCCCTTCAGCCGTTTTTGCGTTCCCTTCAGCCAAACATACAAACATACAAACTTTCGCATTTATAATATTAGTAGGATTAACTTTTTCACCACCTTTTACTTCCAATTTACCTTTGGCTTCATCCACGTGCAGGTCTGAAATTTCTCTTCTTCATGATTCTGTTTTCATTCCAGTCCCGAAAATACTTATTCAAGATGCTTTTTTTTTTACCTCTTTCGATCCCACCCTTTTTTTTGGGTTTTTTTTTTTGTGATTCCGATCTCCTGGTAGTGAGTGAATCTATACCGCTCGGAAATTTTACTTCTTCACATTTCTGGTCTCCTGGTAATTTGTAAATCTCTATCTCTCCCAATACCAGCTTCGGAATATGTTTTGATGAAAGAAAGAAAGAAAGAAAAATTATTTATTTTGCACAGATTACAAAACGCACATTAATTTTCAAACGCCCAGTATCCAAGCTAAACTAAAATAAAACTAAACTAATTAACTAATGCCTAGTGAAGTAGTGAAGTAGTGATACCTATCGTTTCTGGTGCGGTGCACCACTACACGCCATTGTACTTCTGATCTCCTGGTAGGTTATGAATCTATACCGCTCAGGATTCCAGCCCCCTCCCTGGTAGTTTGAGAATCTATTCCACTCAGGATTTCAGCCCCGGAACACTCTTTGTGTTTCTGGTATCCTAGTATTTTGTGAATCTATACCGCTTAAGATTCTAGCCCCAAAAATACTGATTCACGCATCTACACCGTTTAGGATTATAGCCCCGGAAACACTTCTTATTGATTTTGGTATCCTGGTGGTTTGTGAAGCAATACAGCTTAGTATTGTATCCCCGAAAACACCTATTCATGATTCTGGTCTCCTGGTACTTTGTGAGTCTTTATCTCTCATGATTTCAGCCCTGGAAATAATTCTCATGTTTCTGGTGTCCTAGTACTTTTTGAGCGTGTGCGCTCGTTCAGCCTGACTTTGGATTTCTACTTCCACCTCAGCCTTCGCTAAGTCTTGTCATTTACCGGGATAAAAAGTAGCCTATGTGTTAATCCAGGTTATGACCTACGTGTGTGGAAAATTTCATTGTAATCCCTTCAGCCGTTTTTGCGATACCTTCAGCCAAACATACAAACATACAAACATACAAACAAACAAACAAACATACAAACATACAAACAAACAAACATACAAACTTTCGCATTTATAATATAAGTAGGATATATTTTGTGATTCTGATCTCCTAGTAGGTCGTAGGAATCTATACCGCTTAGGATTTAAGCCCCAAAAATACTGGTTCATGACTATGGTCTCCTGGTAGTTTTGGAATCTACACCTATCATGATTCCAGTTCCGGAACTACTTTTTCGTGAATCCTGATCTTTTCGTAGTTTTGTGAGTCTTTATCGCTCATAATTTCAGTCCTTGAAATACTTTTCATGTTTCTGGTCTCCTGGTAATTTGTGAATCTCTACATCTAATAATACCTGCCTTAGAATATACTTTGTGATTCTGATTTCCTTGGTATGTTTGTTTGTTTGGCTGTCAATCACACAAAAACGGCTGAAGGGATTTGAATGAAATTTTGCACACAGGTATGTCATAGCCTGGATTAACACATAGGCTACTTTATATCCCGGTAAATGACAAGATTTAGCAAAGGCTGAGGTGGAAGTAGAAATCCAGAGACAGGCTGAACGAGCGGTACACGCTCACAAAGTACCAGGAGAGCAGAAACATGAAAAGTATTGCCGAGGCTGGAATCATTAGCGGTAAAGACTCACAACCTACCAGGAGACCAGAATCATGAAGAAGTGTTTCCGGGGTTGGAATCCTGGGCGGTATAGATTCACAACCTACCAGCAGATCAGAATTGAAACATCTATTTAATTGAGCACCGGTGATACTACATTCTGAAGGTCTGATGATGACCAGGTAAGTGCTTATCGGAAATAGTTAGGATGACCTAGCTTTCAACATTTATCTAATTGAGCACCGGTGCTTCCACAAGATTCAATCTCAAAAAATAAAACGGTGTTCGATGACGAACAAACAAAACCAGAAACACCGACTTCCAAAATTAAAGTCGGTTCTGTTTTTAGTAAAAAACGTTTTAGTTTTTACTTTTTAACAATACATAGACAAACGACCGCAGTAATCACGAGACAATTTTTTTTTTTGTGGGTTGGGAAATCATCCAATGACTTCCCCCGCTCTGGGTGGAGCGGAAGGGTGTGTCTGACTCTTACTGACTAAAACCCACCCCTGTTCCTCCCTGCCCTGAATGCCCAGGGGCGAGGTAACTCTTTCGAATTTATCCTCAACCCCCGGGCAGACATCGGCCATGACGGGCCCCGTCCTGTTTGCTGACAACTCTTTGAGGCGCGCGTGGAACACTACGCGCCGTTGACTCTCGGGCCTGGTGCTGATCGGACGGCGAGCTACCCCATTACTCGCCGTCCGCAGGCCCGGGTAATCACGAGTCATTTGCTGTTAGTTATTGAAGAGTTCCACGGTCTATCTCCGAAGATATTCATCAGATCCTAATCCTACTAATATTATAAATGCGAAAGTTTGTATGTTTGTTTGTTTGTATGTTTGTATGTTTTTATGTTTGTATGTTTGTATGTTTGTATGTTTGTTTGTTTGTATGTTTGTATGTTTGGCTGAAGGTATTGCAAAAACGGCTGAAGGGATTTGAATGAAATTTCGCACACAGGTAGGTCATAGCCTGGATTAACACATAGGCTACTTTTTATCCCGGTAAATGACAAGACTTAGCGAAGGCTGAGGTGGAAGTAGAAATCCAAAGTCAGGCTGAACGAGCGGTTTACGCTCACAAAGTACCAGGAGACCAGAAACATGAAAAGTATTTCCGGGGTTGGAATCATGAGCGGTAAAGTCTCGCAAAGTACCAGGGGACCAGAATCATGAAGAGGTATTTTCGGGGCTACAACTCTAGCGGTATAGCCTCGCAAACCACCAGGAGACCAGAATCAAGAAGAAGTATTGCCGGGGCTTGAATCCTGAGCGGTATAGATTCACAAGCTACCAGGAAATCAGAATCACAAAGTATATTCCGAGGCAGGTATTATGAGATGTAGAGATTCACAAATTACCAGGAGACCAGAAACATGAAAAGTATTTCAAGGACTGAAATTATGAGCGATAAAGACTCACAAAACTACGAAAAGATCAGGATTCACGAAAAAGTAGTTCCGGAACTGGAATCATGATAGGTGTAGATTCCAAAACTACCAGGAGACCATAGTCATGAACCAGTATTTTTGGGGCTTAAATCCTAAGCGGTATAGATTCCTACGACCTACTAGGAGATCAGAATCACAAAATATATTCTGTGGCTGGTATTATGAGAGGTACAGATTCACAAATTACCAGGAGAACAGAATCATGAATAAGTTTTCCGAGCAGTACAGATTCACGAACAACCAAGACATAAAAGAATTACAAAATATGTTACCAAAAGGCTGGGATTATGAGCGGTAGAGATTCATAAATTACCAGGAGACCAGAATTATGAAGAAGTGATTTTGGGGTTGGAATCATGAGAGGTAATAGATTCTAAAATTATCGCGAGATAGAGAGCGCACACGCTCAAAAAGTACTAGGACACCAGAAACATGAGAATTATTTCCAGGGCTGAAATCATGAGAGATAAAGACTCACAAAGTACCAGGAGACCAGAATCATGAATAGGTGTTTTCGGGGATACAATACTAAGCTGTATTGCTTCACAAACCACCAGGATACCAAAATCAAGAAGAAGTGTTTCCGGGGCTATAATCCTAAACGGTGTAGATTCACAAACATCACAAATACTCCTTGGTAGAGATTTTTTGACTATGTATGCGTTCTTCTCGGTTTTATTAAATACAGTGTAAACATCTTCACTAGCGTAACACAGACCACCAAAATCCTTCAAATCTATTAGTTTATGCCGACAGAAGTGAAAAGTTAAAAGTTTTCAATGTGACATGTTGCGCGAGACTAGCGCGGTACGTCACATTGACACTTTGTGACGTAGGAAGGTTACGTGGGAAGAAAATGATAACACGTACCGTGAACTGGGGTTACATTGATTCACGGGATGACTTTGATCGAAACTTCCATTTCATATAAAATCGCGAATTGCGTAAAACGAAACGCAATTTGGTATTTTTTTTTTTCTAGCACCTGTAGGTGCACCTACAGGCGTATGGCAGCCAAAATTTGTTGCAAAATGTACAGAAAATCACTGACCAACAAATTCCAGCCCCTACAGCTTGGTTTTGGTTCCAGAGGGGGCTGTGAGGCTGCCGTACACTCCCTTTCCACCTTTCTAAATTCTGGTAAAGGTGAGGTCATCCTCAAGGTCGACGTTAAAAACGCCTTCAATTCAGTTGACAGGGACACTTTGTTGGCTGAAGGAAAAAAAGAGTTACCATTATTATATAAAGACAACGTTTTGGAATCTGCAGTTGGATGCCAACAAGGTGACCCTCTCAGGCCAGTCATTTTCAGCTTGGCTAGTCACGCAATAATTTAACAACTAAATTCAAAATTCTATGGTATTTAGATGATGGAACACTAGGAGGTGACGTAGACACCGTTTTAGAAGATTTAAAATTCCTTAAGAATCAGTTTCAGTCCATTGGCCTTGCCCTTAACTACTCCAAATGTGAAATATTTCTTTGTGACATTACCGACAGACAATCGACCATACAGAAATTTAATGCAATAGCTCCAGAGATCAAAATTTTAGAGAAAAGTTCATTACACCTCCTAGGTTCTCCAATATTGGAAGACAGTTTTTCTTCATTCATCGACGACAAAATTAAACGTTTCAACGATATTTCGGATAGACTTTCCAAAATTAATTTACATTCGGCGGTCACCCTCATCAGGTATTGCTGTTTTGGACCAAATTTCATACATTTTCTTCGCTCTTCCCTTTTATGGAAGCAGCCACATCTCTTGGACAAAATCGATCGAATTATTCGTTCCACTCTTACGTCCATCTTAAATGTGGCCCTGGATGACCGAGCATGGCTGCAAGCCACGCTACCCATTCGCTTTGGTGGGCTCGGCATCCGCAAAATTGCTAGTTTAAGACTACCGGCGTTCCTGTCTTCGGTCCACAGCACTCGACAGTTAACCACACGAATTTAAACCCCATCGCTGGTTAACTGTGAGGTACCGAGCTTGACTGATGCTGTGAACGCCTGGAAAGCGGCTTGCCCGAACACGGCGTTGCCCGAGAACCCATCTTCCCAGAAACAGTGGGATGAGGCGCTCTGCAGGTTGGTACGGAATAATCTCATTAATACGTCCACCAATACTGCTGAGCGTGCCCGCCTACTGGCTGTGGGCATACACAATGCACAAATGACAAACAATGCACACATGCACAAATTTTAAAAATAGTATCCCACCGGTATCGGGAATAGGATCCAAGCTACCGGTGGTCAGGGCTCCAGAGAGAGGAACCGCCTGACAATGCGAGCCGTGTCCAGAAGTACTGCTTTCTGAATCAAGCCCTTGATCCAGCCGCCTAACGAGAGCCTCCTGAGGTGTTGGTCGAGGCTCGTGGCTATTAAGCCATTGGCTGACACGACTATCGGTACAATGATCGCTGAGTCCACATCCCACATGTCGACAACCTCGCGAGACAAGTCAATATACTTGATTTGTTTGTCTTTCTCGGCTTTCACGAGGTTCTCGTCATGTGGGACGATAATGTGTTAGTTATTATTATTTCGTTTTTTTACTTATTACACATATCAATTATAATTTTAAATATTTTTAGCAAAGCATACAAAAAAAACATTTAAAATTATAAAAAATAGTAGTCTGCCGGTGTCGGGAGCAGAGTCCAAGCTACCGGTGGTTAGGGCTCCAGAGAGAGGACCCTCCTCACAATGCGAGCCGTATCGAGGAGTACTGCCTTCTGTATCAGGCCCTTGATCCAACCGCGCAACGACAGCTTCGACAGGTGGTTGTCGAGGCTTTTGGCAATCAGGCCGTTGGCGGTAACGACTATCGGCACAATAACAGCCGAGTCCACATTCCACATATCGACCACCTCGTGTGCTAAGTCAAGATATTTGATTTGTTTCTCTTTCTCAGCTTTCACGAGGTTCTCGTCATGTGGAATGGTGACATCGGTTATCATTGTGCGGCGCGCTAAACGGCTAATTGGTAACAATAGTCCTGTCAGTGATGATAGACCGATTCCAGTACAACGTGACATGGTCATTTTCGAGAACTGGGTCGGGCACATACTTGTAATACGGCACCTCAGAATCCACAAGTTTGTATTTTAAAGCAAGCTGCTGATGAATAATCCTGGCCACTTGGTTATGCCTGTGCAAATACTCGCTGTTAGCAAGACGAGAATAACCAGAGATAATATGTCTGATGTCTGATGGAGTCACCCGGACGGTGGCATGCCCGACACACGTCAACCGTCCCGTCCTTCATCATATGCCTCCGGTAGTTATTCGTCAAGATAACTTCGTCCATAATCGCACAGACAAAGCCTTCAGTTTCCCCGAAGAGGTCACGGACGCCAAGAAATCTACTTCAGGCCCATGAAGAGCCCGATAAAAGCGCCCGTGAAGCTCCTTGCCTTTCCATACCTCCTTGCGGTCATCAGTAGTTAGTATTACAGGTTTGCGCCAGTTCTCTTTAGCCATGGACAACGATGTGAGTCTTTTGTCCACTGCAACCACATCTCGGTGCATACCCACGTCGGTTTCTAGAAAATATTCTCTGAAACTGCACACCTCGCGGTTGTGGAGAGTCTTAGCATTTAAAAAGCCTTGACCTCAACACTTCCGCGTGATGTACAGTCTCATTACCGATGATCGTTGTTGATGCATCCGGTTTGCAGTCAGCAGCGTACGGACCCTCCTATCCAGGGCGTCGAGTTCGGTCTGAGTCCATTTGAGTATGCCGAAAGAGTACATCAAAACCGGCATGACCCAACCGTTGAAGGTGTGCACCTTATTTCCGCCTGACAAAAGGCTATTCAATACCTTTTTCAGGCAGCCAAAGAAGCGCTCCTTCAGCGATTGCTTCATGTCAGTAACGTGCCTAACGCTTCCTACATACCCAAATATTTTTATGTTTCCGTCGAGGAAAGGGATCTAAGGTGTATGGAATCCGAGAGTTGAATCCCTTCGGATTCCATAATCCCTCCTCGCTTTACATGCACATTTTTCCACACCAAATTCCATCCTGATGGCGCTACTGAAAGTTTCAGTTACCTTCAGTAGCTCCATTAGTCGCAAATTGTTGGGGGCAAAGAGTTTCTTTCAGGTCATCCATGTAAAGAAGGTGAGATATGGCTTGACCACCTCTTCTCAACCGATAGCCCATGCCTGAATCTTCCAGCAATGTGCTAAGAGGATTCAGGGCTAAGCAGAACCAAAGTGGACTCAAACTGTCGCCCTGAAAAATGCCCCGTTTAATCCATATAAGCTCATCATTCCCCAGGATTGGTCGACATCCTGGATATCGAAGGACTGTCTTCCATTACCCCATACATGACTCAAGGAAGGTGCGTAGAGTTGCATCTATTTTGTACAACTCCAACACCCTCATGAGCCATGTATGTGGAACAGAGTCGTAGGCCTTCTTATAATCAATCTAGCATGTCGACAAATCCTTGTGGGATCGACCAACCTGTTGGCTTATGGCCATGTCTATGAGGAGTAGCTCCTTAGTACCGCGGGACCCGTTCATACATCCATTCTGAGAGGCAGACATAATTGAGTTACTCTCAATGTGTATATTAATTTTTGCCCTCAGAATGGATGTAAGAAGTTTATAGACCGTTGACAAACATGTAATCGGCCTATAATTCTTGGGTTCCGCGGGACTACCTGCCTTATGGAGCAGGTGGGTGACACCGGTTGTTAGAAACTGAGGCAGCAACCCAGACTCTAAGGATGACTGGAATTGAGATGCCAGGAGCGCGTGTGAGCTGCTGTACCATTTCAGCCAAAAGTTGTGCAGTCGGTCCGGTCCCGGAGATTTCCAGGTCGGTAACGGACGAACCGCTTTGGCTACATCTGATGGAGTAATGGTGACTTTATCCATTTCTGGTATAGCGTCACACGCGCGCTCGACATCACGCATCCAACCACCCTCAGTGTGACAGACGGGCACCGACCAAATGCTACGCCAGAATGTACTCGTGGCAACATCATCCGGACGGCACCCGTCAGTCACATTTTGCTCAGGTCGCTCCCAAGCTCTATATACCCACCTCTCATCGCTCTGAAACATGCGATTCTGTGAGAACCGGTCAACTCGCCGCTTATACCGCCGAATACGGTTTGCCCATGCACAAACTTTCTGCTTCAGGAAGTCGATGCGCTCTGTGACACGGGACACGGGTATTCTCGAGGACTAATTTCAGTCCCAGAAAACGCCCGCCTCACAAAGCGTATCACACGTGGTCGTAGGCTTTGGCCGAATAGCTCCTTCACTATTCGGGAACTTCACGTTGGCCAAACGACATGCTGCAACAGCCCCGCAATACAAGATTGAGTGCGTATCAACGAGGTTCTCGCTGCTTTCAAAGATGTTTTTAAGCAGCGAGTCCAAAGCACACACCAACGCCCTATTTTTTTTGTGCATGGGTAACCGTGGTAAACAGGGTCTGAGTAGATCTATACTCGCGATCGTTGCACTGGCTACTTACCGTGACAGCTCTATCATCCCCCTCATCACTTACGTGAATGGCCCGCGGTGGGATTGCGCCCCTAGCGGGCTCTTGTACCGCGGTCTGTGTCGGGGTCGAGATGATAGGGTTGTTCAGTACCTCTGAACGCAGCCTATCAAGTGCAGCACCGTCCAACTTGTGGTTACGTTGGATGACCCGCACCTGATCCGACAATCGTTGCGCCGAGACGTCGACGGTTGGTTCTAGGTCCTGGAACAGAGATAGCACCCTGTCACGGTACGCAGTGAGGTTAGTTCCCCCCTCTGTAGACCCATAATATGCGCGCATGACGTTCTCGTTCATGGACTGAGTCCATTTCATGCGCTGCACACAACCACCGGCAGCGGCGACCCGGCTCGGGGCCGGGATAAAACATCTCGTTAAATATTCAGAATTGTACATTTAATTTTTGATAAAATAAACTATTAAATATTGTATTACATTAGATGTTTCATTTTCTCGCAATCGTAGTGAAAAAGTACAGTGTAACACATGGCGCTAAAAACCTATTATAACTCGGTTTTTATTTACTCGCTAAACCTCGGGAGTAAAACCACCTCGTATATAATGGGTTGTTTTAGCCCCTTGTATAACAATCTACTATAACACAATGCTGCTGGTTATTCTGTGGAACTTGCCAAATGAGTCGGAATCGGCCATGACGGGCCCCGTCCTTATTGCTGACAACTCTTTGAGGCGCGCGTGGAACACTACGCGCCGTCGACTCTCGGGCCTGGTGCTGATCGGACGGCGAGCTACCCGATACTCGCCGTCCGCAGGCCCGGGTTTACGGTGGCCGGAGGTCGTCTCGCGGCGCTGGAAGCCCCAGGCGTCTCCTGAGGCGGCTGCTGCTGAGGGCGTGAGGGCGACTCTGTTGTTGCAGTGGAAACACCCGGGCGTCTCCTCCCGCCCTATCCGAAACAACCGTGTCCGGTGAGGACCTGCGTCAGGCGGAAGGTGAGGGTGCCGTGGCGCCTCTCCAGCCACTGCTCAAAGAAGGGCACTACCGTCGCAATGTTGGCTTGCCCAGCGCTGGGTTGCGACAGTCGCTGTCTCCATGTCGCCATGAGATCTTGCCGGAGCTCTGTCCGCCGACCCGTCTGGCAGCGGAGTTTCGCCCCGGTGTTTCGCCTCCTCGCGCTCCTTATAGAGGTTCGCGAGGGTTTTTGCCTCCAGATCCCATGGCGACAATCCGGCAAGGAGGCTCGCCGCCTCACAGGAGATCGTACGGTATCCTCGGATCCCGTGTCTTGCTGACACGCTTGATTCTCATTTTGACACGCTTGATTCTCAATTTTCCTATATTCCTGAGAATCTTAATTTAGTCCATATTTGTTAATGCCCAAAGTATTCTGGCCCATTACCATGACATGCTGGCTGATCTAGACTGTCAGAACATCCATTCAATCCTGGTCTCTGAATCATGGCTAAAGCCGTTTGACTGGCCTGTTGGTCTAGTGGTTAGTGACCCTGACTGCTATGCCGGAGGTCGTGGGTTCGATTCCCACCCAGGACAAATGTTTGTGTGATGAGCACGATCATTTGTTCTGTGTCTGGGTGTAATTTATCTATAATATGTATGTATTTAGAATTATATAAGTATGTTTATCAGTTGTCTAGTACCCATAACACAAGCTCTGCTTAACTTGGGACTAGATGGCGTTGTGTGATAGTTGTGGAATATTATTATTATTCCATTTATTTTATAATATATACATACAATTTACATTTTTAAATATTAAAATATCGAAATATAAAAACATTTAAAAATATAAAAAATAGTAGCCCACCGGTATCGGGATAGGGTCCAAGCTACCGGTGGTCAGGGCTCCTGAGAAAGGAATCTCCTAACAATACGCGCCGTGTCCAGGAGTACCGCTTTCTGTATCAAGCCCTTGATCCAGCCGCCTAACGAGAGCCTCCTTAGGTGTTCGTCGAGGCTCTTGGCTATTAAGCCATTGGCCGTCACGACTATCGGCACAATGACAGCTGTATCCACCTCCCACATGTCGACAACCTCGCGAGCCAGATCAAGATATTTTGTTTGTTTATCTTTCTCAGCTTTCACGAGGTTCTCGTCATGAGGGACAGCTATATCACCAATCATTGTGCGACGCTCTAGTCGATCTATCACCACTATGTCAGGCTTATTGGCAACAACAGTCCTGTCAGTGATGATAGATCGATCCCAATATAACGTGATATTGCCATTTTCGAGAACTGGGTCGGGCTCATACCTATAGTACGGTACTTCAGATTCCACAAGATTGTATTTAAGAGCAAGTTGCTGGTGGATAATCCTGGCTACAAGGTTGTGTCTATGCAAATAGTCTCCGTTAGCTAGACGAGAACAACCAGAAATAATGTGTCGGATTGATTCCCCGGGCCGGTGGCATGCCCGACAGATGTCAACCGTACCGTCCTTCACAATGTATTTCCGGTAGTTATTCGTCATCATAACTTCGTCCATAATCGCACAGACAAAACCTTCGGTTTCCCCGAAGAGGTCACCAAAACGCAGCCAGGATACGGACGCTAAGAGATCTACATCGGGCCCATGTAGGACCCGGTAAAAGCGTCCGTGAAGCTCCTTGCTCTGCCATACTTCCGTGTGGTCATTAGTATCCAGTACTATAGGTTTGCGCCAGTTCCCGTTTGCCAAGGAGAGCGGGGTGAGGCCCTTGTCCACAGCGACCACATCTCGATGCATACCCACGTCAGCTTTGAGGAAGTATTCCCTAAGGCTGCATACCTCGCGGTTGTGTAGGGTCTTAGCGTTTAAGAAGCCACGACCCCCACACTTCCGCGGGATATACAGCCTCATCACCGATGATCGTGGGTGATGCATGCGATTTGCGGTCAGCAGTGTGCGGACCCTCCTATCCAGGGCGTCAAGTTCGGTCTGAGTCCATTTGAGTATGCCGAAAGAGTACATCAATACCGGCATGACCCAACCGTTGAAGGCGCGCACCTTGTTCCCGCCTGATAAAAGACTATTTAGTACTTTATTCAGGCGGCCAAAGAAGCGCTCCCTCAACGACTGTTTCACGTCAGCAGTGCTGATGCCTAACGCTTCCGACATACCCAAATACTTGTAGGTTTCGGTTGAGCAGAGGGATCTAAGGTGTATGGAATCCGAGAGTTGAGTTCCCACGGATTCCATAATCTCCTCGCTTTACATGCATGACTGCACATTTGTCCACACCAAATTCCATCCTGATGGCGCTACTGAAGGTTTCTGTTACCTTCAGTAGCTTCATCAGTTGCAAGTTGTTGGGGGCAAAGAGTTTCAGATCATCCATGTAAAGGAGGTGTGATATGACCTGTCCACCTCTTCTCAACCGGTAGCCTTGGCCCGAGCCCTCCAGTAGAGTACTGAGAGGGTTTAGGGCCAGACAAAACCACAGTGGACTCAGACTGTCGCCCTGGAATATGCCACGCTCGATCCTTATCGGTTCGCTGTTCTCCTGGATCTGTCGACATCCTGAATAGTGAAGGACCGTCCTCCAGTGCCCCATACACGACATCAGGAAGGTGCGCAAAGTTGCATCCACTTTGTACAGCTCTAGCACCCTCATGAGCCATGTATGTGGCACTGAGTCGTAGGCCTTCTTATAATCTATCCAACATGTCGACAGATCTCTTCGAGAACGACGAACCTGTTGGCTAATGGCAACATCAATAAGGAGCAGCTCCTTAGTACCGCGGGACCCGTTCCTACATCCATTCTGAGAGGCAGACAAAATACAATTTTTGTCAATATGATTGTTAATTTTGGCTCTCAGGATGGACGTAAGAACTTTATAGACCGTCGGTAAACACGTGATCGGCCTATAATTTTTCGGCTCCGCAGTACTACCTGATTTATGGAGCAGGTGGGTTACTCCTGTCGTAAGGAACTGGGGCAGCGACCCTGACTCTAGGGCAGACTGGAACTGAGCTGCCAAGCGAGCGTGCGATCTTTGAAACCATTTTATCCAGAAATTGTGCAGCCCGTCCGGCCCTGGAGATTTCCAGTTAGGCAACGGACGGACTGCACGTGCTACATCTTGGGGGCTGATGGTAATAGCTCCCATTTCTGGTATAAGATCGCACGCGCGCTCGACCTCTCGAGTCCAATCACCCTCGGTGTGCCTGACCGGCACCGACCAGATGCTGCGCCAGAATGAACTCATGGCGTCATCATCAGGTAGGTGCAAATCAGACACACCTTGGTCCGGTCGCTCCCAAGCCCTATATACCCACCTTTCGTTGCTTTGGAAAGTGCGATTCTGAGTGAACCGCTCCACTCGCCGCTTGTATCGGCGTATACGGTTTGCCCATGCATAGATCTTCTGCTTCAGGAAGTCGATACGCTCTGTGACGCAGGTCAAATAATCTCGAGAACTAATATCAGTCCCCGAGAACGCCCGCCTCACAAAGCGCATCACCCTAGGGCGAGTGTTGCCCTCCCTGAAGCAGATAAGCTTTCCGATGAGTGCTCTAGCCTCACCGATACGACGCTCGATCCTGCACTGCCAAGCTGGTACAGTTGGTCGTGCAGCTCTGTCACTGTTGGAGAACTTGACATGAGCTACACGACACGCCGCTGCAGCCGCGCAGTACAAGATCGAGTGGGTATCGGCAAGGTCTTTGCTGCTATCAAAACAATTTGATAGCTGCGAATCTAGAGCACACACCAGCGCCTTATTTTTTTTATGCATGGGCAAACGAGGTAGTCGAGGTCTAAGCCCAGGTGGTGTGGAGCGGTGCTCTCGGAACGCATCCTCCAAAGCGCTCCTCAATTTCTCGTTACATTGGGTACTCACGGATATAGCCACGTCATCATCATCTTCACCAACATGGTCCGGTCGCAGTGGGGCACTGGGTTCCAGTTGCACCGCGGCCGGTGGTGAAGCAGGTGAGACACGGCTACTCCGTGATTCGAGGCGTAGTCTATCAAGTACGGCATCATCCAGCATACGGTTACGCTGGATGACCCGTACCTGATCCGACAGTCGTTGGGCCGAAACGTTGACAGCTGGCTCAAGCACCTGAAACAGAGAGAGCATCCGATCACGGTACGCAGTCAGGTTAATTCCCCCCTCTGTAGCCCCAAAGTATGAGCGCATGACGTTTTCGTTAATGGTTTGCGTCCATCGCATGCGCTGCACACTTCCACCGGCAGCGGGAACCCTATCAGAGGCCGGTGGGCCTCGAGGTTCCAAGCTGGCTGGTGGTCGGCCTCTTCCCCGTCGACGCGCAGGTGGTGGTGTCGTCGGCGGAGTGGTGTATTCGTCGCTCGAGCTCGACGCAACTGCAGCGGCCGGAATCACTGGACTCACGGTTGGCGTAGGTCCCGGCGGCTCCCCCCGAATGTGTCCCCACGTTGTCGTCGTGGTGGGGCTTGCGTGTCTCAATGATCTTTGGGGCTCCGCCGGTAGAGTTTCTCATGCCGGAAAGGTCCAAAGTGAGAGACCAGACTAAGAGGGACACCAGGAGGGGTCGCTCCTGATCGATCGACGGTCGTCGATTGGCGTGGATGCGACTATGCCGCAGCGGTGCAGGCGCACCAATGCGGCGGGCGTTTCTCTCCTTCAGGGAAATCCCTAGGAGAGAACTTTCGACGGGTTCGCTGAGTCGGGTTAGCCGGACAGCGAACGGAGGCATGTATAATGCCGCCGTCGGGGGCTTGGCTTAACCGCCTGGCCCAGAGGAAGGACACCTCTAAGATAAAAAACCACCCAATCCTAAGTTTCGAGGCGCGGCGAGGGGATGAATGGCTGGAGGGAGTCCAGTCGTTAGCGCCTCCCCTGTAGAGCACCTGCCGCACTCTGCAGTATGTAGGCTTACCCAGGTAAAAAGGCTCTGCCTGGGTGGACGTATATTTCCTATTATACTCGTGGGAACAAATATGACAGATTTAAATAAAAACACAAAAAACGGACGTGATGAGGAGGTACCGCTTGCCAGCAACGGCAACAAGAGCCGAGGAGGCTCCCGATCCTCGATAGAGGATCCAACTATGTCCGACCAGGACTCACGCGGTCGCTCCAAATTTTGGAGAAAGCGACCGCACGACGAGGTTTTTTCGAACCGAGTGGGGTCGGTAGGTCTCTCCTCAAGCGAGGAGAACATGCCGGCTGCAAAAGTGGCGACGGCGAGGAGAGGCCGTGGTCGCACGGTGGTGGGCGGAGTTTGTGCTCCTTTGCCCGGGCGCGACGTTCGGGGTCGCTTTAAGCGGCCCGATACGCCGGGAATCGGCGGGGAGAGTGACCCCGGGGTCTCATCCGGGGTCTCAATCGACGAGCCGGGAGGAGCCACCGTCTCTCTTGTGGGCACAAAATCAGATGCCAAAGCCGCGAAGCGTAGCCAGAGCAGAGCGGTCGCGGCCGACGAAGTCGCCGAAATGGCCCGTCAGGCTCGAGAGCGGCGGGCTGCTCAAGCGGCTTTAGGCTCGAGCCTTACGGCAGAGGCCCTAAATCGACAGGTGCTGGACGGCGTGGATGTGGTCCTGAAGGTTGCGACCAAGTCCGGCAACCTCAAGGGCTCGTTCACCCGTGCCCTTAAGGAGGCGGCAGATGGGATTAGGGAGGCTGTGGAGATCCTCCTCGATCGCACGACCTCGGAGGAGACGGCGAAACTATGGGAGGAGAATAGCCGTCTGCGATCCGAACTGGAGGATCTGAAGCGGGAGTTTGCCGCTCAGAGGCAGCGACAGGAAGCTCCCGCGGCCACTGCCTCCCCTCCTGACGCACCATCGTCGGCTCCTGAACCTGCGTCGCCGCCTGCGTCTGCACTTGCGATGTCGGATCTCGACATCGAGAGAGTGGCCCGCATCTGTATGATGCAGTGCGGTGGCATGGTGTCTGCCCGATTAGAGGCTCTGGAGTCGAGACTCCTCCCGGCCGAAACCCTCCGCCCGCCGCTTGCGGCAGATAGGCGGAGGAAAGAGGAGTCCGCAAGGACGAAGTCCATGCAGGTGGACAAAAAGCCTGCAGAGGGGGCTAAAAAGCCCACGGAGGGACCCAAGAAGCCCGCGGCGGATGCTCCCGCACCTCCTCCCCAACTAACCGCGCAGCCGGCGGCCACATCTCCCGCCGAGGTACCCTGGACGACAGTGGTTAAACGGCGCCGCAATAAAAAGGCAGCGCAGCCAGCACCTGCTAACTCGGCGGCACCTGCCGGCCCGGCCCCAAAAAAGAGATTCAGGGCTCCCAAGGCTAGGACCCCACGCTCCGAGGCTGTGGTACTGACGCTGCAGCCCGAGGCCTCAGGAAGGGGTGTTACCTTCAAGTCGGTCCTGGCGGAGGTGAAGACAAAGCTGAAACTCAGCGACTTTTCCTCCCCGGCCGGCTTTGGTTTTCGGACAGCAGCCACGGGGGCCAAAATTCTCGAAGTGTCGGGCGCTTCAAGGCATGAGAGGGCGGACAAGTTGGCCGCCAAACTAAGGGAGGTCCTCAAACCGGAGGATGTCCGGGTGTCCAGGCCCACAAAAGCGGCTGAATTGCGCGTGAGTGGGCTAGACGATTCGGTGACCCCGGAGGAGGTAGTGGCGGCCATTGCCCAAAACGGCGGGTGTCCGCCCGAAAGCGTGCAGGCGGGCGAAATTCGCAGCGGTGCTGCCGGGCTAGGCACAGTCTGGGTGCGGTGCCCAGTGGTGGCCGCAAATAAGGTCGCGGATGGCAGAAGGTTGCTGGTAGGCTGGGTGTCAGCGAGTGTCAAACTCCTGCCACCCAGGGAAATGCAGTGCTACCGCTGCCTGGACAAAGGGCATGTCCGGGCACAATGCACTGCAGACACAGACCGCAGCGACCTCTGCTATCGCTGCAGCCAACCCGGCCACAAGTCGGCCCAGTGCTCTGCGGCACCAAACTGCAGCCTTTGTGCAGCTGCAGGGAAGCCTGCGGAGCACCGACTTGGTGGGAAAGCCTGCAAGGCCCCCAAGAAAGGCAGAAAAAATAGGGTTGTCGGAGGACCTGCGCCCCTCCCACAGCTCGGCAGACAAGCAGCTGACTCCCGACCCAGGGAAAGAGGAGATGCCGGGGAAATGGACTATCAGTGATGGCACAATTCCATTTCCTCCAGGCGAACATCAACCACTCTTCCAGAGCTCAGGATCTATTGCTCCAGAGCATGGCGGAGTGGTTGATAAACGTGGCTGTGGTCGCTGAGCCGTATTTTGTCCCTCCGCGCGATAACTGGGCGGGGGACCTGGACGGTTCGGTGGCCATCATTGGCGAGACTCTTGGCTGTCCCTCCCGAGGACGCGGCTGGGTGGCCGCTCTCGCGGGGGGAATCAACATCATTGGGGCATATTTCTCGCCCAACAAGAGTCTCGCCGACTTCGAGAGGTTCCTTGTCGAGCTGGGTGCAGTCGTAGGCCGGTTCCACCCTCGCCCGGTGGTGTTGCTCGGGGATCTCAACGCCAAGTCTGCGGCGTGGGGATCTCCAGTCACCGATCTTAGGGGTGAGGTGTTGGAGGAGTGGGCCGTTGCGACCGGCCTGACCGTCCTGAATCGGGGCTGAGTATACGTGC
The DNA here is from genome assembly GCA_951329385.1 of Polia nebulosa. Classification (NCBI taxonomy): domain Eukaryota; kingdom Metazoa; phylum Arthropoda; class Insecta; order Lepidoptera; family Noctuidae; genus Polia; species Polia nebulosa. The sequence goes on along the minus strand of OX589587.1, from coordinate 30,933,200 downwards.
GTGCGGCAGCGGGGCGGGTCTGTAGTGGACGTCTCGTTCGCTAGCTCCACTGTCGCGGGCCGTGTCCGCGACTGGCGAGTCGCCGTTGAGGTGGAGACGTTGTCAGATCATCGATACATCCGTTTCAGCGTCTCCACCCAGACCGCGGGCGGCGGCCGACCATCGGCCCCGAGAACGGACGGTCCTCGCTGGTCGATTAAACAGATCGACAGGGATCTTCTCGAAGAAGCCGCAATCATCCAGGCCTGGGTCCGGGAGTCAGTGACGAATGAACCCGTCGACGTCGAAGAGGAGGCGCAGTGGTTCCGCGGGGCGATGACGCAAATTTGCGATGCGTCCATGCCCCGTGTCCGCACTCAACCCACAAGGCGCCGGTTGTACTGGTGGACCGCCGAAATCGCGCAGATGCGCAGGACCTGCGTGGAGGTCAGGCGCCAGTACACCCGATACCGGAGGAGACGTCGTCGGGTTCCGGAAGAAGAAGCCGCGCGGTATGAGGTGTACCGTGCGGCGAAAAAGGCTCTGTGGCTGGCCATTGGCGAGTCGAAGACTCGATTCAGGGAAGAGATGTTGGCGACCCTAGATCGAAATCCGTGGGGGCGCCCTTATCGTACAGTCCGAGGGAAACTTCGAGCCTGGGCGCCCCCACTCACTGAGAGCCTCGAGCCTCAGTTGCTGGAGGGAGTGGTCGCTGCTCTCTTCCCTGATAGAGAAGAGCACGTGCCGCCGCCGATGGCTTTGCCCACAGCCACGGAGTCGGAGGACGAGGAGAGCGTCCCTGAGGTGACACAACCAGAGTTGAGGACGGCCGTGATGCGGCTCCGGGCCAAAACCGTGGCCCCGGGACCCGATGGAGTTCCGGGCCGCGCGCTCGTCCTCGCTCTGAAGGAGCTAGAGCCCCAGCTGAGAGGACTCTACTCAGCTTGCCTTGAGCAGGGCCGCTTCCCCGCTCAGTGGAAGACAGGTCGTCTGGTCCTGCTCAAGAAAGCGGGGCGCCCAGCAGACTCGCCGTCCGCATACCGGCCCATAGTGCTGCTAGACGAGGTGGGTAAGCTTTTTGACCGGATAATTGCTGCCCGCCTCGACAGCCACTTGTACAGAGAGGGGCCGGATCTGGACGACAGTCAGTTCGGTTTTCGGCATGGACGCTCCACAATCGACGCCATAATGCGGGTTAGAGTCCTGGCGGAGGAAGCGGTTTCCCGGGGCGGGGTGATGCTGGCGGTGTCCTTGGACATATCCAACGCCTTCAACACCCTGCCCTGGAGTTGTATTCGGGAGGCACTAAGGTACCACAGGGTGCCCCGCTACCTCCGCCGCATCGTTGGGGCTTATTTGGCGGAAAGGTGTGTCACCTACAGGGGACGCGACGGTGAGGGCCGTCGCGATATGTCGTGCGGTGTTCCGCAGGGCTCGGTCCTAGGCCCACCCCTGTGGAACATCGGTTACGACTGGGTGCTGAGGGGCGAGCTCCAACCGGGAGTGGACCTGACGTGTTACGCGGACGACACGCTGGTCACGGCCCGGGGGAGCTCGTATAGGGAGGCAGCGTTGCTGGCGACGGCTGCGGTCTCACAGGTGGTGGGTCGCATACGACGCCTGGGGCTGGAGGTGGCCCTCAACAAGTCGGAGGCCATGGTTTTTCACGGCCCCCGACGGGCGCCGCCGCCGGGGTCACACATTGTGGTCGGGGGAGTCCAAATCGCTGTCGAGTCCACCATGAAGTACTTAGGATTGGTGCTCGACAGCCGGTGGGATTTTGGCCCCCACTTTCGACGGTTGACGCCCAAGTTGATGGGCGCCGCGGGTGCGCTCGCAACGCTGCTTCCTAATCTAGGGGGCCCGAGCACCGCTTGTAGGCGGTTGTACTTGGGGATCGTGCGATCTATGGCCTTGTATGGGGCCCCGGTTTGGGCTTCTGACCTGACGGCCGGCAGCATCGCGATATTGCGAAGACCGCAGAGGGCGATGGCCGTCAGGGCTATTAGGGGATATCGCACGATCTCCTACGAGGCGGGTTGTGCACTGGCCGGATCTCCGCCCTGGGACTTGGAGGCGAGAGTCCTCGCCTCGCTGTACCGGTGGCGCGAGGAGGTGCGGACGCGGGGCGGTGAACCGATGCAGCGCGAGATCGAGTTGCGTCGGTCACAGCTCCGCGAGGTCATGGTGGCGGAATGGCGGGATAGGCTTTTGCGCCCTACCGCCGGCCTTGCTACCGTCGACGCGATCCGACCAGTGCTCGACGAATGGCTCGGGAGGAAGCACGGCTCCCTGTCGTTTCGAGCGACGCAGGTGCTCTCGGGGCATGGCTGCTTCGGGAAGTACCTGTGTCGCATAAACAGGGAGCCGGACGCTCGGTGCCATCACTGCACCGACTGTCGGGAGGACACGGCGCAGCACACACTGGCAGAGTGTGCCGCATGGGAGGAGCAGCGCCGTGCCCTCGTATCCGAAGTGGGCCCCGACCTGTCGCTGCCGGCTGTCGCACGTTCGATGGTCGGGAGCGCCGAGTCGTGGGATGCGGTGATCTCCTTCTGTGAATTCGTAATTTCGCAGAAGGAGGCTGCGGAAAGGGAAAGGGAGGCCGTGGCCACTCTCCCGATCCGCAGCAGACGTACCGGGCGTCGGCGGAGGGCGGACAACGCCCTCTTCCAGCCCCCCTAAATAGGTCCAGAGGGCTGGCGGATTCGGGGTCGTCCGCCGCCCCCCATCCAGCAGGACCCGAGGCGGCGGCGCGTAGTGTTCCACGCGCGCCCCTATTAGACGTCGCGGGAAGAGGACACCTCACTCTCCCCGCGAGCCAGAGGTGGCCCGCATAGGCGGGCCGGCACTAGCCGGGGATCATGGAAGTCGTACTAGCTCTCACGATCCCCGGTCCAAGTGTGGGACGGAACACCGGGTGGTTTTTAGTCAGTAAGAGTCTGACAGACCCCTTCGCCCGCCCCGGGCGAAGGACATCCATGAGGATTTTCCACCCCGGCAACAAAAAAAAAAAAAAAAAAGGTCCCGGCGGCTGCGAGGCGGAGCTGAGCGACGAACCCGAAGATTTTGGGTGTGTGTTCGTCTTTCGTGCCCGGCTTCTTGTCAGCATTTTATTAAATCGTCTGTCATATTATATTTGCATCTTGCATACATGTTATCGGTCAAAAATATAGTCTTGATGTACGTTTTCTTTTTTTATATTGTTTGGTTCTTTTTTCTTACTGATTTGCGTACGAAAAACATTTTGTTGAATATAAAATTATTGAAAAATATTTGAGTGAAAAAAAACTTGATGCTTTCAATTTGACAGCCGGACCACAGAGTATTATTATTATTATTATTATTATATGGCTAAAGCCGTGCCTTCTTTCCACTTTCTACTCTTCACCTGAATACCAACTAATTAGTAATGATGCTCAAGCTACGGTTGTGGCGGTGTTGCATAATATATATATCTTCGAGCCAACATTCTTTTCTCAATTGTTGATATGTCAGCATATGCTGTGGAGTATCTCTTCTTAGAAGTTATAATCTTCATCATACGAAGATTCTGCTTGGTTTTACTGTCCCTCTTTGCGTATCGACTATTTTTCCTCGTTTGAAAGTCTCCTAGTTAAAGCAGAAGATACTTCTCCAGTGAAGTTTTAGTGGTATGGATCTTGAGAGCCTCCGTGAGAATGCCGGCAACATTGACTGGTCTGATGCAATGCAATCAGTGCCGCTGAGTCGATTGACGTAAAAGTCAATTTAATCAATACCAAACTTTTCCAGCTATACGATGTACATGCACCTGTTCGGCCTGTCAAAATTAAACACCTGCCGGCTCTGTGCCTAACGGACGACTTAAAAGATATATTGCAGAGCCGCTGCTTTCCAGCGGCTAAATCAAGATTTAAAAGCAGACCAAATGCTTTGAGTCGAGATAAGTATGTTGCAATCCGCAATCGCAGCAACTTGGTGTGTAGAGATGCCCAACGCCGCCACATTTATAAGTCCGTTGAAAACGGTGACTCAGCTAAAGTGTGGAAGTTTCTTAGATCAATGGGAGTCGGCAAGTCACGCCAATATTCTATTCCTAAAGATATAAATCGTGAATTACTTAATCAACATTTTTCCATTTCTTCTATTCAATGGTGATTGTAATGTTAAGAAGAGTATAGAATCAATCTCATAAATCCAATGCTGTTGGTCGTGACTGTATTCATCGCAAGATGATACTCCCTATCCTCGACGAAATCCTTCCAGTCATCTGTCATATCCTTAATAATTCAAGGAAGAGTTTTGGCCGAAAGGTGTACTGTATCGGCGTTTCCGCGGCCAGCTACGCGACACCTCGAAGCGTAACACGACGCCGTCACTTCGTGTGCAGTAGTTTTTAATATGTAAGTATTAGTTTATTATTTTTTAAGATTATTTTTTGTATTTTATTTATGGGCCTTAGTTGCCTGATAATAAATCATTATTGTTATTATTATAAAGGCAGAAGATCAATAACTTGCAGCAAGAACAAGGGATTAGTCATGGGTATTCTCCTAAGGACGCGGGTGACTCACCTCCAAAATTTTCCTTTTCCCATAGCTAGAGCCCGGACGTTACGTATGGACTAACAACAAGAGGAGTTCCGAAATCGAGTTATGGCTTGGTTTCGGAACCCCTTAGTTAATTTAGTTTAGAAGTTCAGAACTGGGAACAGCACACAGTCCACGCACAAGCCGAGTGAGCAGAACGGGCGTGACGTGATGCGCTACAAAGAAACTAAAAACCGTCTAGAGAGACTAGAGGGATCAGATTAACAATTTTGTAACCTAGCATTTTAACTGAAATTCAAAGGGAGGACTAGGGTCTTCCATGTTCCAAATTCTGTTCCTGAAGCCAGGGCGCGAGAAGGTACTAGGTACTGGTTATAATTTAAATGTATTGTTTATTATCTCGTTTATACAAATTATAATAAGTACATTTTTAATCATTCTTAAAAAAAAGCTTTTATACTTAAATTGAAAAGCATTACCCTCCTTCTGGGGCAGTCGGGACAAAATACTAGCCCACTGATACCGGGAACTGGGTCCCCAGCTACCGCCACGGTTGCAGGTAAGGAAAAGTATACAAAGATTTGATTAATTAAAATACTAGCCCACTGATACCGGGAACTGGGTCCCTAGCTACCGCCGCAGTTGCTAGATAAGCCAAAGTATACAAAGATTTGATTAATTAATTCGTCAGCTCACTATTTTACTGGCCGTTAAATTGATACATTCATTAATGTTTAAAACTTTCTGAATGAATCTCTTTTCTGGTATAGATAAATAAGCATGGCCGTCGCGTTGTAGCTTTTTATAAATGATTATAGTTCGATTTTTAGATTGACGTCAGTCAAATTTATTCAATACAATTGAAGACAAAAGAAAACCGACTGGTCGCTGGTGTTGGACGTGAATGTCGTAATTTTGCGACTAAGTTATCGGATTCGTAAATATATTCCCTGAAATACCTATCACTACTAAAATGAGTGAGCCAATGAAGTCTGTATCTGCTATGAACAAATTGTATATAGGCAACTTGCCCATAGAAGCCGACGAAGCAGCAGTGCGACAGCTGTTCGCTGAACAGAATCTGACTGTTGCTGATATCTCTGTAAAGAGAGGTGGTTACGCTTTTGTCGATTTTCCGGATCAATCAGCTGCAGATCGGGCCATAGACAAACTGCATGGTAAGTTACTATCCTCGAAACATCTTTGCATAGACAAGTAAGATTGAAAGTCTAAATTAGTATTTATAGTGCAAAAAGGACACAGAACACAATTGCTTCCAGCGAAGTGCACTGCTTATAGTGAATCTACGTATTGAATGTGTTATTTACTTTCTGACAACATCTACTTTAATAATTAATGATAATTTACAGACTTAAGTACCTACCCATATTGTATCAGTTTTTACAAACAAAGATAGATCTATCATAGGTGCTGTACTTAGTGATGGGATCAAATGTAGACCAGGTTTCGACTTACCTATTTATTCGCTGAAAATGAATAAATCAAAAATAATCATTTAATGCAGAAGTAAATCAATATATGTATTATCAAACCAATCCTAAACCTACCCTTATCACCTCACCTATACGATTGGAAAAGAAGTCCAATGATTTTAATGATTTTTTATTGTGGGTTTTGAACATAGAAAATTAAAGAGCCAATTTAATATTTATAAGTTTCGTTTACTTAAATATTTACATAAGTACATATTATTATTCGTCCTCCTACGTCTTGGAACTTTCATTTAATGACACACATTTCCCTTGGACATTTTGAAAAGTCTGAAAGTCCGCGAACTTCAAACAGCGAGCGCCAAAAATCTACGCACAAAGTTAACATGTTTCATTGGACAACAAAAAATATATAATCGATACTATATTATACCAATTAAAGTATCAATAATCGAATCGAAAATCGAAATTTTACGTTGCTGCAATGATTAGTTCCATCTCTCAAAAAGTGAATAACCTAGTGGACAGAGTATTGGTAATATTAGCGCTGTTTGTAAAGGGAAGATGTAGGTAGTGGTAGAGGTACATTGTATCAATTTTCTATTCCGCCAAGTCTTACTAGTACTATTTAGATCTGTGTGCGTCACACTATATGCGGCGATTCCTTGCGCTTATGATGATTCCCTGACTGATGCAATCAAGATTAGGGGAGGCCGTAGCTACAATTAACTATTTAATAATTAAATAGTCCACCAAGATTTCACCAGTTACTTTATATAGACAGGATATCTAGGGTTTGTAGAGTTTGTATTTCTTGAATAACACTCTTCTTACTCACGTACTTTATAATAAGTAAGCCGAATTTTATTTACCTCTTTTTAAAGTATCTTTAAATTTTAAGCTTCATCTGTTATTTCAGGTTATTCGTATTGTGGCCTACCTCTGATTGTCGAGCCCTCGGTGGCTAATAAGAAAATGTAAGTGAAACATGATGAAATAGTTCAGTATGCTATCAAACGACACATCGAGCAAGTGGAATCGACTAGTAGGGAGTATCTCGAATGATCTTTTCCCTGTAACTTTCCAAAGAAGCATTGCCCGCCTTTGTTTACGAAGTTTTGGATTACAGCCCATTGTTCACACTCAAACAATGGTTAAGAATACGACACAAATAGAAGGACCTTTCACATATTTTCTAGTTTTCCGATTGGTCTAGGATTAAGTATAGTTCTTTAAATACTCTTACGATATCTGTCTTAATGCTGTTGGGTTTGGAGACTTGCTCATTCTACTTTGTAATTTTTTTCAGAGTCAACGTTCCTAATCTTCAAAGCGCAAGTACCACTCAGCTGAAGGAAGGCAATAATGACTCTCTGCCAGGTGGTTGGAGGTTAGTGAGCTTTGATGTACCCTAACTAAAACCTTACAAGCTGTAGAAAGAGAACTGCGAAACGTATTTCTGCTGTTAATTTAGGTAACACAGGGGTAGCTCGAGATATGGATTTGCGAGAAGCGAGTAAACTACTGAGCGTGCTTTCTGTTTTGCTGAAACAGTGTTGACATCCGTTACTGGCCAGTAAATAATGTCGCCCAACGCTTTCGAGCGCTTTAAAACATCATGTGCACCTTTTTGCAAATTTAAAATATAGTACAACTTACCAACCTATTTTAACTACTGAGTTATCTGTTCGTCTTGGCCTAAGAAGATCAAGAACAAAACATACAGGCCACTCATTAAAATATTTAACATATTTTGAAGTGTCCGCTTGATTATGATAATTTGATAGGAGCATAAAAAAAACACTTGAATTTGTAAACAAATAAAAAATTGTAGCCCTCCAGAGTTCAGTGAGAAAGTTTTTTTTTTACTTTAATTACTTAATACGTGTTTTTCCTACATTCATAGCAAGTTAAGATTAGTCAGGGTCGTACCTACCGTGAAGTATCAGCCGTATTAAAGATCCTACAGAGGATATCATAACGTGTGAAAGCAAAAATTCGTAAAAACGTTTTCCACAACCTTCAATAATTATATTATTGATATGAGAACGTCAACATCGCACCTTAAAACTTAAATAGGTATATTTAAATATTTTTTAAATACCTAAAAAACATAGGTACGTTCAGCGTTCTACAGTTTATTATAATAAGTGACAGTATTATCCAGCATAAAAACCTTGAAACTCTTAAGGTACGTTATTGGCAGTGAATAAGGATTATCATGGACATCGCAAAACCAAATTAGCATCCTGATATTTATTTATACTGTATATAGGATGGTGATAAAAGAAATAACGCTTGAACAGAGATAACAAACTATGCACCAAAAATTTGACAAAAATATCCATCTAAAACAGTTTTGAATTTGAAATGGAATAATTTAACTACCACGTCAACAAAGAACAGCTAATTGCTTTAACCAATCACTACTTTAGCTTTTTAATCACTGACAGAAAAATCTTCATTCAGAAGTCGCACTGTTGGACAATTACTTGTGCACCCAACCCAACATACATCATCATTCACCCAACACATAACATCCGGGGGGCACTAATTTATAATTATTATAAGGTTAAAATTTATAATCTGTATGGATATCAAAATAATAAGAAACCCTACTTATTATGGTGGAAGCTCCAGGGTAAAACAACCTGACACTGACCTGCAAATTGCAAAAAACGTAAGAAAATTTGAATTTCGCGGGCTACCCTGGAGCATTCACCTTAAGTACATATTTTTTGACTAATTAATTCTATTTGATTTACATTTGACATATTTTCAAATGTATTATGGATGGATGCAAAATCCGAATGATAAAATTTTTATCACGTAAAAATCCGGTATATCCGGGTTTTTTTAAGTTTTGCAGAAACTTAGTTTAGCTTAGTTTTATGCTAAATTGTTAGAATTTTGATAAAAGATGTTCTTAATTAATCATTTGCATCAATCAAAATTTTAATCATTTTCATTTGCATGAATAACAAATATCCGAAGTTACTTGAGGTCTATCATTTCCATTTTAAAAACTATCCTTGGGGCTTACCTTACCTGGGTTGTATTCCGAACCCAGACTCTTTACCACAACAATACCGTGCATACATCTGATCGTGAATACGGTCTACGAAGAAACCGCACATCATACTGAGTGTACCTACTCTTTGGCAAACACGCAATATTATGTTAGATATGATTTAACTGTACTGGGTGTTTGAGAAATGCTACGTCACTGCTCATAATTATTATCACTGCCCATAGAAACAACTTCCTTCGAGAAAGTACGTAATAGCAAAATTCCGAAAAACAAATTTAGACCACACCCATACCTACTAAATTGGATAGACACGGACGGACAGCAGTGGCTTAGGAATAGAGTTCCGTTGGTTGCCCTTCGGGTACGGGAACCCTACAAATGGAGTCATTTTTACTAAGACATAAAAATACTAAACCTCCCATACTATATTTGATCACTTTTTTGTTTTGGAATGGGTTCCTTGAAAACGTTGTTCATTTTCACAGGAAGAACCAGTATCTAAAATATGACCGTTTCTGTTACACGTGTAGGTACCCTATATATACAGGATGGTGAATTGTTTTCGCTACAATTGTTCTGTACAGTAACTGATCCTGGCCTCATTGTGTGGGGTTCTTTCTGAGAAATAATTTTGTACTTAATTAAATTTTCTCATTTATTTAGCAAAAAATGGCATAATAAACATAAACTTTAAAACCCTGTTTTAACCACTCTCCCAAAAATAACTACATTGAGTTGAGATATTGATAAATAAGTAGATAGGTATACTCGTAAATAAGTAGGCTTTAGGCCAGGTGGCCTAAAGGCCAGGTGGCCAGAGTAGCATGTGAGTACAATGAAAAGCTTTCGGTTTCGGTACAATTTCAATACAACCACCAACTCAAGTATCGACATTCGCTTTTTGTATTTTAAACTGTTTGGCAATTTGTGTTTAAAAAAACATTTTACCAAAAAATACAAGACTTCCAAATAAAAAGCTAAAAACTTTATAACTACTTTAATTTGGGAAGTTTTTGTTTTGGAAGTATTTTTATGTAAAAAGCTTTTTTATTTGTCCTTTTATAGATTTGGTACCACACAGCTAAACCTAGTGTGCAAGTTCTATAGTAAGGTACCTAAATTACCGTTAAAATGATTAATAGCCAGAGTGCATCACGTTACAAATCCAATCACTCCAATTATAAACACTGTTACGATAGGTACATTGTTTTATTACGGAGTTCCGGTGCCTACCTTCCATCCTGCTTCCTTCTGTGATGTTTTTCCTTTGACACCACCCCTGTATCTCTTATCAATAAAAACAGCTCGTATCAAGCAAGGCCAGGTGACGACCTGGATTTGGTTGATACGCTTACAGTGATGGAAGGTTTACTTTGAAAAGTTGATGAACGAAGAGAATGAATGGAATGGTGTGCTCAAAGACGTACAAGTAAATATGGGTTTGGTGAGAGAAATTAGCATGGATGAAGTAAGAAAGGCAGTTCAATGTATGAAAAATGGAAAGGCCATGGGCCCTGATGACATACCAGTAGAAGTATGGAAGTGTTTAAAAGAGGATGTATGTATGTGGCTGACTTTATTCTTCAATAAGTTGTTGTATGAAGAAGTGATCCCACAAGAATGGTGCAATAGTTCGCTAGTGCTCATCTTCAAGAATAAAGGGGATGTACAGGACTGCAACAACTATCGAGAGATAAAGCTCATGTCACATACTATGAAAGTATGGGAGAAAGTGATAGAGAAAAGATTGCGAGAGGAGAGTGAGATTACCCCGAACCAGTTTGGGTTTATGCCAGGTCGAGGGACAATGGACGCCTTCGCTCTCCGTCAATTGTGCGAGAAGTACAGACGTGTGCACAAGAACTTGCACATGGTGTTCATCGATCTTGAGAAAGCGTATGATAGGGTACCTCGGGATGTGTTGTGGTGGGCCTTGAAAAAGAAAGGTTTGCCTGGGAAGTATGTTGAGTTGATTCGTGCTATGTACAGACAATCTAGTAGCTACGTCCGGTCGGCTACTGGCAACACCGATGAGTTCAGTGTGGCTGTAGGCCTACATCAAGGGTCGGCTAATCAACAGCTTTAATTAAGTCCTTACCTCTTCCTGTTGATTATGGACGCTCTTACGTCGGAAATACAGGAGGCACCCTGGTGCATGCTGTTTGCCGACGACATTGTTCTGGTCGGTGAAGATGGACCTGAGATCCAGAGCAGATTGGAGAAATGGCAACAGAAGCTGGAGAAAGTTGGCTTGAAAATCAGCAGAACCAAAACTGAATATATGTTCTGCGAATTCGGCGGTCTCTCCAGTTCTGAAGCTATAGTGCTGGATGGCGGGCTTCTCCCAGTCTGCTCCGATTTTCGGTATCTCGGTTCACTCGTGCAAAGCGATGGCGAAATAGATCGGACTGTTAAGCACAGAATTAACACTGGATGGATGAAATGGCGGCAGGTTACCGGGACTATCTACGACTCCCGCATTCCCCTTAAACTTAAGGAGAAGATTTATAAAACAATGGTCAGACCTGCTGTCTTGTATGGTTCAGAATGTTGGGCCACAAAAGGAATGAATGAAAAGCAATTGCATGCGGTTGAGATGAGAATGCTAAGAGCGATGTGTGGTGTTACGCGCTTGGATAGAATTAGGAATGAGTATATAAGAGGAAGTTGGGCCACAAAAGGAATGAATGAAAAGCAATTGCATGCGGTTGAGATGAGAATGCTAAGAGCGATGTGTGGTGTTACGCGCTTGGATAGAATTAGGAATGAGTATATAAGAGGAAGTCTGAAAGTGGAACCGCTAACTGAAAAGTTGAGTGGAAATCGGTTGTCGTGGTAAGGGCATGTGATGCGGAGGAATGAAGAAAATGTCGTGAGGAAAGTCTTGTGTATGTATGGATTGTGGATGGCTATAAGAGTAGGGGAAGGCCAAAGAAAACGATGGTTGGACTGTGTGAAAGAGGATATGGGTAAAAAGGGGGGTGACTACAGAGATAACGACTAATAGAGGAGTATGGAAGAAAAAGATATGTTGCGCCGACCCCAAATAAATTGGGATAAGGGCAGGAGAATGATGAGTTTACTTTTTTGTGAACGCACCCACAATACAGGAGTAATTCCTTGTGTGGGGCAACGTTTTTGTGCAAAACAAGTACAAATCCGTATCATGTCATTGTTAAAAATCTTTCGATTCGTTCCAATACAAACATCGTCATGTATCTTCAAAATAAATATTGTTAATCAGGACCTTGATAATTACCTATTTATATAATTATTAATACGTGAAGCAGTGTGGCGTATTTAAAGATTTGGCGCCCTGGGCCAAATATTTGAGCTGCCCCATAGTTACAAAAAAGGGTTTATTCTTTTTTGCTACTGCTTGTTTAAAATTTGAGCTACACGATTCGGATAGGTAAGATTTTCTTGTGATAGACAAGAAGTTACGGTGGCAAGAAAAGAAGAAATAGTAGTGCATATCCAACTTGAAAAAACGGCAGCAGGTAGCATTCGTCGCCCCTGGTAGTCTGCCGCCCCGGGCCATGACCCTCTTGGCCTAAGGGTAAATACGCCACTGACGTGAAGCAAAAACTTTCCATCCCTTGAAAATCACGCGGATGGAGGAGTATGAAGTTTGGCACAGTTATAGTTCATAATAATATGGAGAACGAGTACCTACAGAAACCTTATCTATACAGGGTGTAAAAAGACACATCACATAGTCGTTAACTATGCATACTGTACGTCTAACAAAGTAGTCTTTCGCAAAAAATTATTGCTGGGAAACGACTTATTTTTAGGTTTGAAAAACAAAACTATTTTTTATTTCACGCAATGTAACGCGAACACAGGCAAGTGAAGTTAAACGCCGCCCCTTCGCCCCCAAGCCACGTAGGTACTTGTCGGATACGTTTGATATTTATTGCGTTTTCGTAACTGCAAAATCCTAATTTCGAAAAAAAAATCGAAAATTCAGTTACTTACCTAGTTTGTTTGGAAAAAAGTTTAGTAATAACACTTACTTACTTTGTGTCCTGAAACACAGGCCACGAGCCTAGCTTAGGCACCAGTCCGCACCAGTCTCCCACAATAATTATATACTTACCAGAATTATGTATCACTGTCTGACCAATGTAAAATTATTTATGTATATTGTGGTGAGAAATAAAAGTTATTATTATTATTATTACTTAGAATTCATTTTCGTGAAAAAGTAAAAAAAAAGATTTTTCCACTAGACAATACCTGGGAATCCACTGGTTCTGGAGATATTGAAGGTCAGTCACAACTTTTTTTTTTTACTTTTTTCCGAAAATGAATTCTAAGTGTTATTACTAAACTTTTTCCAAACAAACATTACCTGAATTTTCGTTTTTTTTTTCGATATTTCGAAATTACGCATTTGCAGTAACAAAGACGCATTGAAAATAAAACGTATCCGACAGGTACCTACACGGCTTAAAGCGAAGGTGCGCGGCTTAACTCTACTTGCCTCGGTTCGCATTACATTGCGCGCAATAAAAAATAAAAAAATTTTTTCATACCTAAAAATAAGTCGTTTCCCAGCAATAATTTTTGCGCAAAGCTACTTTGTTAGATGTACATTATGCGTAGTCGACGGCTATGTGATGTCTTTTTACACCTTGTATATAAAACAAAGTCGGGTTAGTTACACCATTTATAACTGAAGAACGACTGGATCGATGTTAATGTTCTTTGATTTGTTGGATTTGTCTCCGCCCCGAATAGCAGAATATCTATTAAAAAATCGGAAAAATATCACCATAAAAAAATATCAAGGAAATTCGTTTTCGCATAAATTTTGTATGGAACGAAAACTTATTTCAAAGAGGGTGATAGGAAGCGATTTCGTGGTCGACAACACCACCACAGGATTTTTCCGTATTCACCACTACTTACCAAATCATTCAAAACACATTGCAACCTGGAATATTGCAATTCAGTGAAATCCATCAAATATATTTGTGGATTAATGATACCTTAAAATTCAAAATCAAATCTTTGGTTAACTACGTTCCTTCAAATCAATCGACTGTGTAACAAAAAAAGCAAGCAACCAACTAACCAACTGAATTTTTAAACTCATTGGATTTGCCTGGCTTGCCACCTCACAATTAACAACCAAAGATTGGCGCTAAATCTAAACCAACGAAAACTATGTAAAGGGACGCGTTTGTTGGTGAAAAAACTCATGAGCAATGTCATTCTCGCGACGATACTTAAAGGAAAGTTTAAAGTTGAAGAAGTTCTCATTCCAAAAATTCAGATGATCCCAACCGATATGCCCTTCGAGTTTAAACGAATACAATTTCCGATTCGTCTTGTATTGGCCATGACGATCATCAACAAATCACAAGGCCATTTCTTGAGTGTCTGTGGCCTGTATCATGTATAAGAATGTGTCTCTCACGGTCAGTTGTACGTAGCATGTTCACGGGTAGAAAAATTATCCGCTTTGTTCATTCTCTCTCGCACATGACAACAAAATCAATAATGTCTTATACCACAACGTCCTTCAATGAAGGGAATCGTCCCGAGTGCATCCTATCAAGCAAATAATTTAACAAAAAGTAGTGCGCGTAGCATTGTAGAATGCTACGCGAATCATTTCGATTCTGCCACGTGAATTACCTACCTACATTCATTTCAATACAATTAACTCAACTAATAAAATGGAACACTACATTTATTGATTCTCAAGCGGTACGAAGTTCGCCGAGTCAGCTAGTATCATATAAAATATGCATTAGATATAAAATAAATTGATTAAAAAAGAAAAACATTACCATGTCTTTGACACGTCACGACACGACAGTGATGTCATGTCAGGTTCATGGGTATAGTATTTATAGAAACCTTAACGTTCAAACTAAAAAAAAAAAAATAGGTCGAATTTCGACCTATGGGGCGACCACTAGTAATAAATGAATCAGCTTTAAAAATGGAGAAGTGTTGTTGTTTCTTTCTAGAGTTGAATGTTGACGGGGACTTGAGAGCGTTCTCCTCGCCATATTGTGAAGAAGTAACCAAGTTACGCTTACAAAACAAACGATTCCATTCTAGGCATTTTCTTACTAGCGTTTGTATAAGTATCGAAGTCCGAGTTTAGACTGTTATTCTGTACCCCCATATTGTTCTGGTCAGTAATTAAACGCTGCCAATTACCAGTTTTTCAATAGTGTGGGTAGGTCTGGTAATTGATGCGGTATGACGCAGGATTTTCACGCAAAAGAGCACTGGTTTGCTATTGTTTTGTATTGGTATGGTGTATTGAAACAATTTCTGGATAACAATATTGTTAAGCTCGCTAGACCTACTGTTGAAAAAATCCAAGTTAGTAACTTGTATTTTTCATTGCTACACTAAAATTATTTGAACGGTTTTTTTTAAAGCCTAGTGCCAATTTATTATCATGTTCCTACTAGAAAGTAGGATATCTACCGCCCATTGACCGACATTTCACATTGCCTACTCGATATTTATTGCCGCACACATTGAAAATTCATAAGTATGGGAGTTGGGACATGTGTTGTGTGTATTTATCCAGCTGCAGTAACCCCCATGAACCGTTCAATAAAGAACGGGATCGATTGCGAGGCTACTAATGACTCTTTTTTTCATATGAAACGCTATGTTAGGTGCCTAGTCCATTTTACCTCATCATCATTCATCATTTCAGCCGAAAGACGTCCACTGCTGGACATAGGCCGTGTCGCTACAATGGCCGGTCTTGTGCGTCTCCAATTCATCGGCTACCCGCGACCCCTAACCAGGTCATCGGTCCACTAGCTTGATATAGAGGCCTTCCAACGCTGCGTCTTCCGGTACGCGGTCGCCACTCTAGTACTTTTCGGCACCATCGACCGTCTGTTCTGCGACTTCTGCGAGCAATGTGCTCTGCCCACTGCCACTTCAGTTTCGCGATTCTTCGGGCTATGTCGGTAACCTTAGTTCTCTTAGTTAACTTCTGCCGCTCTGACACGCCAGTGCGAGGGCGTGTCAGACTCTTACTGACTGAAACCGATCCGTGTTCCTTCAGTTACCTGTGCCAGGGCCGCGGTGACTCTTTCAAACTCACCTGCGACTCTGGCAGAACCTTGGTTCTCTTGTGGATATCATCATTCCTTATTTGACCACGCAAGGAAACTCCGAGCATAGCCCTCTCACTCCGAGCATAGCCCTCTCCATTGCACTTCTGGTGACTTTTTAAGCTATCTGATGAGGCCCCGTTTTACCTCGGCACTTGTAATTTCTAAGGAGGACGACGTAAAGTTTGATGCCTAAAATTACCACTTTATGATATAATTGGATGCCTAGGCCATTTATTAAACGCGACATTCAATTGAATGGCTGAAGGTCAACCAGCCAAGTCATTGAACGCAAAGTTTAACCAGATGGCTGGATGTTGTCGTCATTTAGTTAAGTTGGATATTGACGAATTTTTGATACCTTATCATGATTATGTGTGTACAAAAGGCAATATTAGGGTCTTATTGCACCAATCGATCGATGCCATCGATCGACATTGATCGATTGTTATAATAGCATTGGCTGTTCGACAGATACCGGTCGATAAACAATCGACCGATCGACGTAGACTAATCCATTCTACCATCGATCGACGCTCGATTGGTTGGTGTACCTAGTAGAAACTATCGATCGACGTCTACTAATGCATTCTATCATCGGTTGATGGCATCTATTGAAGATCGATCGATTGATGTCCCTTAGGATGCAAGAGCGAGCGTAGCGAGCTCAAGACATGGGGCACCCCAACGGCTGTGATATGTATGTATGTGTCGCAGCCATTTGGTTGAATTAGCCAATGAATTGGACGCCTAAGCCGTTCATTAAACGCCGGCATTCAATTAAATGGCTAGGCCGATAGTTAATTCAACTAGAATCACTCAACGTTTAACAACTTGGCGTATTGAAAGTCAACCCTTTGAAGATAACTGACCAAGACTCAGCCAAGTGATTCAAATTTACTTCAACTTTAGTGAAAAATTATTAAAATGAATATTTAATTTGATTAGTGATTCAATTTATTTAAAAGGCGCATTGGTTTAAAAAAAAACTTATCACGAAGGGGTTGGTGGGGTCGAACCTAACCTATCCGAGTCGGGGTGCCCCATGTCCCGAGCTTGCTTCGCTCTTGAATCCTAACATTGCCTTTTGTACACACATAATTATGGTGAAGGTCTGCTCCGCTTGTGCTTAGTATCGTCGTTTCCTCCTGGAGGCGATCGGCGGTGGCGATCTCTCGCGTCCGGTCCTGATCCAGGCCATAGGACGGAGTGAGAAGGTTCGGGAAGCTGTCACCTCCTGCTGCAAAGCAGTAAAATGCTCGCGAAGGACGAGGCGTAACGCGTGAGCGAGAGGCAATCCTCGCTCCGAGCCGCCGCGGGAGACTCCCTGGACGTCAGGAGTCGCAAGTCGATTCCCGGCCCCGCAGGCTCGGGCATGCGGACGGCGAGTAATGGGTAGCTCGCCGTCCGCTAAAGACCAGGCCCGAGTCAACGGCGCGCTCAAGAGATATCAGCAAGCAGTGACAGTGAGCCCACCAGGCTCGATGCTTGCCAGGGTCGCGGGAGTGATCGAAGGAGTCACCGCGGCCCTGGCACAGGCAACTGAAGAAACACGGGTGGGTTTTAGTCAGTAAGAGTCTGACAAGCCCTCCCGTTCCACCCGGGAGAAGTTCATAGACGATTTTCCACCCAATAAAAAAAAGAACTGCCACTATAATCGAACAAAAAATATCACTATCAAGCTACGAGTACGAATAAGTAATAAGTTAGGAAATAGAACTGCGCTAAAAAAATTGCCCAACAAAAATCATGTTCAAGTAGGCGGGGCTTAAATGTCGTGTTCAACGCGTCATCAGTCGGATTTTTTTCTTGCAAGCAAGCGAGTACACATCAAATCTTCAGGATCTCAAAATCATCAAATTATCTGCAGAAGGCCATACAAGGTTAAAATATCCAGAGATCACTTTCACGTTAGTAAGTGGTAGCAAAATTATAATTATATTCAAAAATGTTCAAATATTTTGTTAAACTGAGATGGTCAATACTATGCAAAATGAAGTCTGTAAGTAAATTATTGACCTAATTTAGAAGGTATTTTTTTTCTTCTTGATTAAATGTTAGTCGATAAAATTGAGATATTTTTTAAGCAGTAATGTATTTTGCTTATTTTGTTTTCTTTTAGTTTCCCTGCCGATCCAATTCGGCAAAATAAGTGGATAACTGCAGTTAATCTTGAAAGACAAGAGTATGACTGGATGCCTGTGAAAACCGGCAGAGTATACTCCGTTCATTTTGACGAAAAATATATTTTTTTAATCTTTTAACGACTATACCACGTTACAAAAAATCTGTAGTTTTCTGTAACATGGTATATCCTTTGGTATGGCACATCCTATAAACTGCAGTACCAGATTGTACAGTTAAGTACCTACTGTTTTATTATTAGTTAAATTAAGTTATTTTTACGCAGATGTTTCGTCCCGAAGAAACATCAACATCTTTAAAAGATACTACAGAAAATGAAAAAAAAAACAATAATGAACGATTACAGTTGGTATCTAATGCAGGTTCGACTTTTTCGACTTGTGGGAATCACTTACTCGAGCGAGTAATTGATCAGTAATATGTGTTGACACAATGTTTTTCTAAAATAATTGATAATTAAGATATTCTGCGCTCACTAAAAATCAGTCACCAGAGAAATAACGACCATTACATTTTTCTAGATTATAAAAAAACATTGTAAATTAATATTGTTTTATTATTGAGTTGGTCCGGTTCACTTATTGCATAACATCGTCCACGCTATGACAACTGTCATAATAGCAGACATTGCAGTACGCGCGCGAACCAATCCCGGCTTTCGTTCTGAATTTAAGGCCGTACTACCGGCCAAGTGGCGCCCTTATTGAATAAAATCTCAAAATGTTTCGTATCCAAAGTAGTAGGCAAAAGTACCAATAACGGCCGTTTCTGACACTTTTGCCTACTACTTTGGATACGAAACATTCTGAGACCTGTTTTAACAACGTAAAAATACATTATCCTATTTGTAACAAACGTGACGTTGGATTCTTTAATATTTATTTTATGGCTATTGTTCGATTTTTTAGTAATTGAGGGCGCCACTTGGCCGGTGGTAGACCCGTATTTTGAATCATACCGTCGTTTTGGTTTGAAGTAGGGCCACTACTATTTGTGTGGATTTTGTTCTGAATTGGAGTTCCTGACTTATTACTTATTCGTAGCTATCAAGTTTAATATTTCGCAAACGAGTCACTGAATCGAAAAATAGTCAACAACAATGTACAGTTCTCGCCAAACTTCTTGGCCGCTCTGAAGTTCGCTACAATGGCTGCGCAGTAGTAAATCTCATACTCGCGCTGCGCCTTGCGCATCGGAAATTCATCTTCAGGGCGGCCAAGATGTTTGGCGAGAACTGTACAACCACCCCGCAATGAGCCACACTATGGGATAGGGAGAAACTACATTTACGGAAGCTACCATATTATAATTTTTTTTTTTTATCTCTACGCTGCGATCTGTCTCATCATCGACATTAAACAGTGGGTTTGTTGATTCTGTGACTGCGACCTCTGTCGCATCCTACTTTATTTAATTGTTGCTCTTCTAGTGTGTGTTGCATCTTCCTTTTCAGTCGGCGGATCACTTGACTTTCCACCATCAAAACATTAGCCAAATTGTATGACGGATGAATTTCCCGTTTGACTGTGGTCATTTGTAGGTCGTGATGAAGTTGTTAATTTGTGACAAACCAAGGAGCATCGGTTACTATCCTCAGCAACTTATTCTGAAATCTCTGCATTATTTCGATGTTGCAAAGTTGTATCCCGAAGGTCCAAAACGGCTTGAGTATCGCCTTGTAGAGAAGGAGCTTGCTGATCAGTGACAGTTGTTGACCGGCGGCCGATTAACCAATACAGCTTACGTAGTTGTAGTCCTAATTGTTTCCTTTTAGTGAAAATGTGTTTTTGCCAGGTGTGTCGCTTGTCAAGGTGTACTCCCAGATACCTGACGTGGTCTCATTTTGGAACTTCTAGGTTATTGAGTTTGACAGGTGGACAAGGGCCTCTTCTTAGCGTAAAGGAGGTAACATTGACAGATTTTGTTTCCTCCACTTCTTTAACCAGGTTGATACTTCATTAAGCCCACATTGTAGGAGTTCGGCTGCCTCAATCGGGTTCTGGTGAGAAGCTAGGATCGCTGTGTCGTCAGCAAAGGTACCAGTGGTTACGCATTCTGAAGTTGGTGGTCAGATGTGTAGATGAGGTACAGCGTAGGGCCTAGCACGCTACCTTATGGGACTCCTGCTTTTATAGGGTAGAGACTTGAGAAACCGCCGTTGGCCGTTTTGCGTGGATGTGACGCATTTTTTTCCCCCAGTTTTTCTTTGTTTTTGTGTTTCTCTGTTTTTTGCGTCATGTTTACCGTAAATAAACGTATTTTCTTTCTTTCTTTTTCTTTCTAGAAAGCCTCGCCGTTCTGAACCATGAAATGTCTGTGTGTGTCCAAAAATGATTTCAGAAATCTGTAAATGTAGGTAGGTAGCAAAGATTTTATTTTAAGAGGCCTTCATGCCAGACTGTCGAATGCTTGTGATATGTCCAAGAAAGGACTTGCACAGTACCTACTTTTTGATTTCAAAGAACTTATCGATTTCGCCTATTAACCTATGGACCTGTTCGGTGGTGGTGTGCTTACGATGAAATCCAAATAGATAGTTGGGAATCAATTTGCGCTGTTCTATCAATGGCATAAGTCGAAGCGATATTAAAGATTTATATATTTTGGCGGGTAGGGGTAGTAAGCTGATCGGCCTGTATGATATTGGATCTTCCGGTTGCTTGCCTGGTTTCAGCAGCATAATTATTTGTGCGACTTTCCACTTTGGTGGGATGAAGCTTAATCTCGAGATGGCGAGTTGTAAATTGCTGTGAGTAGTGTTATCCCAGAATCCGGTAGTTCCTGCAAAACTTTGTTGGCAAAGAGGTCGTATCCAGCGGTTTTCTTAGGGGCTGTTTTTTGGATTACTTTTCTTTTTTAGTTAATCTTAGGTTCGACATCGTCATGGTGTCAGGGTTATTAATGAATTCGTTGACTTCTTTTTTATTTATTCAGGTGGACCTTTATAAGAATGGGCTTGAAAAACCTTCGCCAGATGCTCCGCGAATGTATTCGCTTTTTCTTGGTCACTATGTCCCAGCTGCTGTCTGTTTTCCTAAGTGGAGGACATGTTACTATGGGACTTTTGATTTTTTTAGTTGCTTTCCAAAGGGCTAAGGGTAGCTGCGGTTGCGTCTAGGCCTTCTAGGTATGCCTGAAGTTAGTAGTTCTCTTACTTTGTGGTTCAATCTTTTTTTTTTAGTAGGACATCTATTTTGTTGAAATAATTTTCTGGTCGCTCTTTTTTCCTTAATTAATTCCAATATGTTAGGGGCGACAGATTGGCCACCAGGTTTGTATTGGTCTGATGGAGTCGAGTTCCATGTGGCATTTTGTGTGTTTGTGTTGAAGAATTCAACAGCATTTATGATGTCACTTTCTGTCTTGAGTGGAATGGATACTTTAAAACTTCGCCTAAAAAGTGTCGAAAAAGGGTCCAGTTTTGTACATTTTTTTTGGTTTGCTTTAACTTCAATTTTCACGTTGACGGTTATGGGTGCCTGGTCTGATGATAAATCCTAACAACTAAATATTGCAAGATATATGGTTTAGTGCTATTCTCTTGGTTATACTTACCGAAATCCATGACATCTGGTAGTTTATTTTTTATTTTTATTGTTGATAGGCACGCGTTTGACCACTATCTCACCTGATAGTCAGCGGTGATGTGGTCGAGGATGGAGCACGATTGCCTAGAAGTAACCTATTCACTCTTGACTTAGACTCCGAGGTTGTAGCTATCAGGAAACACAGACTCCGGTAGGGGATTCCACTCCCTAGCTGTACGCACAATGAATGTGTTCTCAAAGCGCTTTGTGCGTATGGATTGGAGATTCAGTAAGTCGGCGTCCGTTGAAGGGTGTATGCGTACTAATACTACTCTAAAGCTCCTCTCCTGTTTTGTTTTGTAGGTAAAAAACTCAGTATCTCTGCTTTTTAATTCCTTGTATATAGTAGAGTATATTTCAGGCTTTAGCTTGTAATTTTACTCGCTCACCTTAATGGATTTTGATTTCATAGCCCCCATGCGCCCACTCTCTCTAACATTTCTGTGAGGGGTTGGATGTTACTAACCTTATCAATGAAGAATAGTGGGGGCTTGGTTACCACTTGGGTTGATGCGAGTTTCAGTTGATCAGGGGTAGTATCCTCAAGTTCAGAAAAGCTATGAGACGTAGGTATTGGGAGTGCTAGGCAATAGTTAGGTTTGGTCTTCTGATTTGTAATTGCTGCTTCTGGGTTACTTCTCATTCTTTTGCGATGGTTTACTTCCTGCCAATTATCATGTTTAGTGTGCCTAAGAAGACAGATCTGTTTTCTCAGGTTCCTTTTCTGTAGTATGCGCAGGGGTATTTCCTACAGATGAAGATCTAGGTCTTGAAATAAACAAGCTGGGGTGGAAGATTTGTTGTAAAAGTTTTTTTATTAGTGCTGCTACCATATAAAAAAATCTTGTTTCGTTTTCGTGGCGTAATTAATATACCTAATATCTCTCCAGTTCTAAAACTATAGCGCTACATGGCGCGCTTCTCCCGGTCTGCTCCAATTTTCGGTATGTCGGTTCACTCGTGCCAAGCGATGGCGAAATAGATCGACTGTTAAGGCGCAGTTATACGACTTTTAATGGTTTTTAGTTGAACATCACGTCTACACGACTACTCTTATTTCTCTGAAAAAAATATATGTTACTCTAGACTATTTCCGTCGTAATTTGATCTGAGAATATTTCAAATTATATTTTTATACCATTGTGTAATTAATTTGTAAAGTTATGTCTAACGCGGATCAAAATTGAGAATCACGCAAAAACTACATATAAAGCGTATTTTTATGAAACCTTCACCATTTTAAAGATCATTTAATTATTTATAATTAAGTCTCAGTGTTTTAGTTTAAGACTTGTTGTTTTATGTGTAATAAATTAATAATGCGTCTAATTTTGGACAGCGCTCCTTGATGGGCGAGTCCTATTACTGGGTGGACATACGACGCGTTACGTGAGCTCAGCGCAGAACACGCAAGCTAACCACTCAAGGTCGTTGGCAGCTAATAGCGCCTTAAGCACAGAATTAACACTAGACAGATGAAATGGCGGCAGGTCACCAGGCCTATCTGCGACTCCCGCATTCCCTTTATACTTAAGGCGCAGAGTTATACGACTTCTAATAATTTTTAATTGAACATCACATCTAAACGACTTACTTAACGACTGACTTATTTCTTTGAAAAAAACATATGTTACCTATGACAATTTTCTTCGGTAATTTGATATGTGAATATTTGAAATTATATTTTTATAACATAGACATTAACGCGAATAAAAAATTGAGAATCACGCAAAAACTATTAAGCTTATTTTTATGAAAAGTTCACTACTTTAAAGATCGTTTAATTATTTATATTTTAGTAAGTATACGCTTTTAGTATAATACCCGTTATTTTATGTATCATAAATTAATAATGTGCCTGAATGCTGATGCTGCTGTCTTCTGCCTAGGCAGAAGGAAAGGAATTATTATTATAAGGCAGGAATTTATCCTCAACCCCTACTAGGGGTTGAGGATAAATTCGAAAGAGTTACCTCGCCCCTGGGCATTCAGGGCAAGGAGGAACAGGGGTGGGTTTTAGTCAGTAAGAGTCTGACACGCCCTTCCGCTCCACCCTAGAGCGGGAGAAGTCTGCCTGAGTGTCCTGGGGTGCGGTAACTCATGTTGAGAATTTTTTTCGCTACCCCTAGGCATGGGAATGAGTATTTAAAAGGAAGTCTGAAAGTGACACCGCTGACTGAAAAGTTGAGTGGAAATCGGTTGTCGTGGTATGTGCATGTGATGCGGAGGAGGAAATGTCGTGAAGAAAGTCTTGTTTATGGATGTGGATGGCTATATGAGTAGAGGATGGCCAATGAAACGATGGTTAGACTGTGTGAAAAAGGATATGGATAAAAAGGCGGTGACTACAGAGATTGGCGACATATTGCGTTGACCCCAAATAAATTGGGATAAGGGCAGGAGAATGATGATTAATATCCAAAATTGCAGCTTTCTGGTACTGTCTTTAAGCTATGCCTCGCAAGCGAATCAAAGCTTATAAAATCGATCCAGCTGTTCTTGAGTTAAGCATGATGTAAGTAACTCGAGTTTTTGCAAGCTTTTTATATTTAGATTATAAAACTTTTTTACAAAAAAAACAACCGACTTCCAACAAAAAAATACACTAAAAATTAATAAATAACTTTAATTTCGGCAGTCGGTGTTTGTATTTGACTTCTTCGTTATTTGACACCGACTTCCGAAATTAAGTTATTTATTAATTTTTAGTGTATTTTTATTTGGAAGTCGGTTGTTCTTTTTGTAAAAAAGTTTTTTATTTTTCACTTTTTAGTTGTTATACCTCAGAACTAAAAACCCCAATATAATGGAACGCGGAATTTAAACATTTGGAGAACACCAAAACGTCATCGAGGTACACGTATTTTCCGTTTTTGTTCAGTTTCTCAAAAAGCGCTGAAGCAATTCCGATAAAATTTATATGGGACCACCTCGGGAGTATATTCTTTCAGATAAAAAAAGAATTTTGAAAATTGGTTCACAACTGACGGATAAATCGCGTAACATACATACAAAAAAAAAAACAGACGAATTGAGAACCAACCAACACCAACCTTTTGGAAGTCGGTTAAAAATAAAATAAGCCTTTATTGTTGCTATTTTAACTTATTTAACAAACATTTTAAATTGAAAATTAGAGATAAGAAAACTGATTAACTAAATCATACGTTACGTCGATCGTATTACTAGAACGTTCGAGAATGTGGTCGAAGTTTCCAGACGATTCCATTACGTTCGACAACATTTTAATACAGTAGGTACTGCGTAGAAGTTCAAAGATGTTTCTAGACAATTCCACTATGGGCTAGCTCGACAATGTTCTGGAAACTTCTATGACTGTATAATAGGCAAGGCGGGCAGGGAGTGAGACAGTCTGTTTTCGACTACGGATGCGGTCGGAAGCGATTACGAAGAAAATAGTGGTCATTAGAGAATTATTGTTTGTGTAAATAATTTTTTTGAGTTAATAAAGGATATTTGGTTAATAACCGGTCTAAAATAATTTATCCCATACCCAGCTCGTAACAATATTCTCGGCGTTGATTTGTCTCCCCTCTTAACAGCTTGTCTTTCGATAAAAGCCCTCCTTTATGACTTTCCACTTGTTAATATCCTTTTGCTGTACATAACCATTTTGGGCCTGCTACTTTCTTCAAGTCTTCTTCCCATCTTTTGGGATGTCTTCCTTTTCTTCTGCTGCTTTTAGGAAGCCATTGGGTTATTACTATGGTTCATTTCTGCTTTCTTGTCTCTCAACATTATGTCCCGCCCAGCGCCATAATAATTTTCTTCATACTGATGGGCTTTTCCGCACTTAGTCTTTTCTTTTATCGTTTTTAACTGTATTTTCTCTTCTTTCTCAGTACGCTCTTCTCAATTCCATTCTTACAACTGTTTATTTTATTTTGATGTTGCTCGGTTAAGGCCCAAGTTTGACATGCGTACGTCAGATATGGCAAGATATCCAACCTCCTCCTACCGGAGGAACTACGCGGGGTCGTGCGATCCATGGCCCTTACGCCAGTGTGGGCGCGTTCCCTGTGGTGGCGACCAGCCCGCCCGCTGGTTGAACTCTTCCCAATGAGTCATGGTCATCCGGCTGGTCCGGGGATATCGCACGGTCTCCGGTGAGGCGGCAAGCCTTCTTGCCGTATGAACGTGGATGGATATAAGAGTAGAGGAAGACCAAATTTCTTTGGTCTTCTTCTACTGATGGATGGACTGCGTAAAAGATGATATGGCAAGAAAGGTGTCTGGTGAGATGACGAGTAATAAAGAAGTATGGAAGAAGACATGCTGCGCCGACCCCAAATGAATTGGGATAAGGGCAAGAGAATGATGTAGATAGAGACTACAAGCGTTTAAATCCTATTTATTAATTGACTGTCGAGTTGAGTATCTGTCGAGCCGCGCATCTGTCAAGTTGCGTGTTTGTCGCGCTGCGTCTTTGACGTGGTGCTAACCTGACGAAGATGCGTTTCTGTCAACATGCGTTGCCTGGCGAAATGCGTATTTGACCACTTGCATTTCTGACGACATGCTAGAGATCCACGTAAGCGCATAACTTCAGAACGGCTGGACCTATTTGGCTAATACTTTTTTTGTTATTTTCGTAATTGTCAAGATTTTATTTTATACAAACCTTTTGTATAAAATAAAATTCTGGGAAACGGGAAAAAAATTGCACCCGTGCACTGCGGGGGTGGATCCTTAGTTAAAAAATAAAAGTCGGTTAGATATAAAATACAGCTGTAGCGCAACAAACCTAACAGAATAAAATCACGTTCCATTTCTCACATCAACTTAACGTTTAATTACCTATTATTGCATTTCCGTTCCCGTTTCCGACCTTTGACGTGTAAATATATATTTACACTTCACACACGAAACTTAATGGTCATATGACCATTGCGTTTCGTTTCAATCAAATTTAAAATGGAGACACAATTCCAACTTTTGACCGAAAAAAATGAAATTAGAAATGCAACATCAATCTATGGAACTTACTGAATCTATTGCAAATAACATAAAGTATGGAATAGATGAAAAATTAATCCCGATTACAGAAGAAAACAAAGTTCTAACCGGATACACTTAGTTCTAACCGGCTAAAACTGGGTGTAGCCACACTTCAGTCGTAACATCAAAATCTGCCTAGCCTTTTCCCAAGTATCTTGGGTTAGGCTTCCAGTCTAACCGGATGCAGCTGAATACTAGTATTTTACATGGAGCGACTGCCTATCTGACCTCCACAACCCAGTTACTGGGTAATACGATACCCCTTGGTAAGACTGGATGTCAGACTTTCGGGCTTCTGACGACCCGTAACGACTGTCAAAGATCTACGATAAAAGAAAGAAAAGAAAAGAAAGAAAAACGTCTATTTGGTGTTTCGCACAGAAAAACACAATTATTTTACAACAGGTAAAACAATATTAATACATAAAAAAACCACATAATCAAAAAATGACGAAACAACGAACGTTGAATAACGGATTATTATTCAACGTTCGTTGTTTCGTCATTTTTTGATTGTGTGGTTTGTGGTGTCGTTACGGGTCGTCAGAAGCCCGAAAGCAAATCTGTTCAGCAGATTTTTCGTGAAAGAGTTTAAATCATCCAACATCCTCGCAAACTTTCACATTTATAATGTTAGGAGGAATGTGTCATACAATAGTTCCACGAACATTTAACGGCCAAGCCACACTATTTACCAAAATTTATTGTTTGTAGGTTTGACTCGAGATCTGGTAACTTTTTAACAATGAAAGCTTTATGAGCTCATGAGTCTTGGAAACCAATATTTACATGAAATGTTTGGGGTAAGCTAAACCAAACAATCGAAAAAATATAAAAAGCATTTAAGGGCTGATTTTGTTCGTTTACCACACAGTTCCATGGTTCAGTTTTCTAAAAACCATCTCAAGAAGTCATGACTGACATGACCTTAACAATTTTTTACAAGTGTCGTATTTCGCAAGTTCACCCTGCTCATAAAACTCGTCAGAACAAGAGTGCTATGAAAGCACGTAGGTAGACATGAGATAGGTAGGTAGGTACTGTTTATATATGATCTTAGGGATTATTACTTTCTCACACTCAAACTCAAATTTCTAAATGTATTTAAATTATATTCAGTTCGTCAAGTCACAAGCATCAAATTCTAAGCAAATGTGTGTCTCAACCCTTATTCACCTCTTCTCAGTAGTCCCCTATAAATTCGTTTATCCTCAAAGAACAACCAGTTTCATACGAACGTTAGCGTTATAAAATACCTATCTTAATAAAAATTCTATTGGAGTGAGTTTAGCGTTTTATCTCTAAACCGGTCAAAACTCGACGGCTTTAAATTTTGTTTTTTTTTTTCTTTTAGAGCCCTTAGGGACATAACCGTCATTCTTTCAAAACATACTCTTGCTTTTATTTCGGTAAAAGCAGTTGCCGTTACCCTTTTTAATAAGCAAAGGATGAATTTAGGGCATGCAATTATCCTGTTCATTTTACTATCCGGATATCACAATGATAAAAATGATCACATACATCAAACGGATATATACGTATCTATGAACACTTATTCACTCAATGATTCATACGAATATCTACATATTTCACGAAAACATTATATCAAGGATTATGTTTAAAGGTAGGGATTCAATTTTACGCACCTGTAAAATGGAATTTTCGAATTCATTGTAATACCTAAGCTATACAGCATGTAAAATTTGGTATCGTACTGCGGTACTTACACATATACGTAACCATTTCATGGATAAGAGATTATAATTTTTCCGCAATGAAAATAATTAATTTAAGAAAAAAGAAACTTATCAAAGGCAACACTGATCGCTCGACAAAGTGCACCTACAGTTTAATGTGAAAAAAGCCGCCTGAGCGAGACGGTGTTTTTGATCCATTGTTATGCGCCCATTGCGCCCTTTGTCGCGTGCCGCCAAAGCGAGAAGTTGTGCCTACAGCCGCCTAGTGCAGGGCGGGGTACGCTTTGTAATAAAAATAGGTAAAATTAAAATGATTTCGCCGGCCGGTGGAGTGTTGTCAACTTATGAAAATTTGTCATCATCATCATTCTCCTGCCCTTATCCCAATTTATTTGGGGTCGGCGCAACATGTCTTTTTCTTCCATACTCCTCTATTAGTCGTCATCTCTGTAGTCACCCCCTTTTTATCCATATCCTCTTTCACACAGTCCAACCATCGAAAAAAATTATGAAAATTTGTCATATTTAGTGTTAAATTTCGCATTTTTTATAAAAAAAAAAAATCAATCATTTGGTTGCTATGAGTTACATTTTTTTTTTACTATTTTTTCTAGTGCATATGTTAAACCAGGAATACACCTTTATTGGATCGGACTGGGATTTTGTTACGTGCTGTATAAATGGCACGGGGCCTCATCTCGAACAAAGAAAATTTAGTTCAAATAAATTCCAATAGTTAAGGCGGAGGTTCCCAAAAACGGTCAAAAAGGTGGTTTTTTTAAAGCAGTGTATCTCTTAAACCGTAAATAATTTTGAGAAATAAAAAAAATATGATATTTTCAAGTCCTACTTGCATACAGTGATGGAGCTAGAAACATAATTTAACATACTTTAATGCATCAAAAAAATCTTCAAACATACCACTAAATTATCTTTAAAAGCAGTTTATCCCTTCATTAACAATTATAATTAATCATAATAAAAAATATACCATAAAATTTCAAATGCTAAGTTGCATCCAGTGATGGATTATTTTTTATAAATTTACTAGTAAATCCTAAGTAAATTGATAAAATACTTCATATTTTGCAATAAATTGCGACCGTTTGTCGTAGCTCATCTCTTTCTTTTCTATGCAATCCGAGAGTGACCGCGCTTTAGAGAGATCTGGGGCCTGGGCCTTAACGTAATATGCATCGATTTCTTATTGAAATTTAAACCATGAGGCCCCGCTTTTCACACGGCCTCACGAGGCGTTGAGCGCTGACGGGAGTAATATTAATATGACGCTATTTGAAGTTTTATAGTTTATCCATTCGCGTCTTTGTATAGTGACACATTTTGGTACGGTAAAACTGTTATGAAAGTGCCAAAAATACTATAAAATAATTCCTCGTGTGTGAGAAAATATTGGTAAGACTTTCAAGTGACTTTCATTCAAATTGCATGCCGTTGCTGCTAACACCATCTAGCGAGGTGTGTAGAGGACGGGCCCGAACGAAGAACAAAAGTTGTGCCAGTCCAAGACCCGTAGTTACACGGCGGTACCGTTTCTTTATATGGGATGAGGCATCTATTATATTATCTGTGTAAATGATTAAAGTTGAATTGAGTAACTAATCGGAACCCTGCAGACAGGAGCCTCCGTCGACTTAACTTACTTACGTTCGTCGTTAGTACATCGCCGGCTGAACATTGAATAGAAAGTAGGAAAAGTATAGAATAAATAATATTTCAGTGCCGCCTAGGCCAAAAAAGAATATCAAGGAAGTAAAAAGTTTAAGGCGCAGTTATACGACTTTTAATTAAGGGTTTTTAATTGAACGTCACGTCAAACGAAGTCTTATTTCTTTGAAAAAAATATGTTACCTACTCTAGACAATTTCCGTCGTAATTTGATCTGAGAATATTTGAAATTATGTAAAGTTATGTCTAACGCGGATAAAAAAATTGAGAATCACGCAAAAACTATAAAGCGTATTTTTATTAAAACTTCACCGTTTTAAAGATAATTTAATAATTTATAATTAAGTGTTTTAGTTTAAAACCTGTTGTTTTATGTGTAATAAATTAATAATGCGTCTAATTTCGGACAGCGCTCCTTAAGAGGGAACAGGGGCTGCGATTCTCCATACAAATGTATTGTTTTCGTCCTGAATAATGCCTCTAGAGCAATCTTTTTTTTTTTTCATAAAATCAAGGTCTGCTGTTGACACGTCCCTGTCATTTCTTTTTTTTCAGCAACTAATAAGTAAAGAAAATATGACCCTCCAAAAATGACAAAAAATGTGGCCCTATTTTTACCGTCGTTCTTAGAAGACTACCAGACAAATTAGAAAAGTTTTAACATAAAACATTTAATAGGGACCTAGACATACTCTTTCTTCAAAATTTGGTGCCAAAAATAATTGAATCGGCTCAGTTTTCGAGGAGAAAAAAAGGGAATACGAAACGTCGATCTCGTCAAAAATTTTGTGATAAAATCGGTCTGAGTTGCAGCTGTCCCTATCGCACTCTACAGGGAGAGGCTTGAGGGAGCACGATGGCAATAGTTCCTTCAAATACCTATTTTGTAAATTCGTCGCAGGCCCTGTTCCCTCTTAATGGGCGAGTCCTATTACTGGGTAGACATACGACGCGTTACGTGAGCTCCTCACAGAACACGCAAGCTAACCGCTCAAGGCAGTTAATAGCGCCAATAGAGATTACGTTTACTGACTTCTGCACTTTAACGGATCGTACCCGGTAATGTTTTAAGTATTACCTAGCTAATGTGCACATGTGCAATGTATTAACGTATTCCGCACTAACGGTAACATGTATAAATATTTCGATTATCCGGATATAGTAGTATAATAGATAAATTAAATTAAATTTCGTTTATATCAGACCATTATGTCCGTTACATAGAACATGTAAAAACCAAAACAAAAAACAATACATTAACACTCAACAACAGTTTTCAACACAAAAAAGAAAAGAGGAAGAAAAATAACACAAGACAATACACATTAAGTTCTGAGAAGGGGAACTGTCCACTGCTCACCGAACAGCATGCAAGCACATCCAGTGGCGCAGCAGTGGAGAGCCCCACCTGTCCGTTAACACGCTCAGTATGCTATTGCTACTAGACCCAACGCGACTTAGCAGTGACGCACACTGTTTCTTAATATGGGTGTGAAACCCATTGTGTGCGCTTCTGCGAACATAGTCGAAGCACTGCAGAATCGTAGTAGCCCCAGCAGAGCACCTTAAATGCGTTATTGTATTGGAGACGCAAGGCGTTGTATGCCACCAGTGTATAGTTAACCCACAGGCTGCCCTTTTTAAGTCTTAACTGCCAAACGCTTTAAACGAAAGTGTTTGGCAGTAAGACTTAAAAAACGCATCATTCATTCGATTACTCCCTATGTGCAAACCTGCGGGCCAACATCTTACACTGGACAGCCAAAGCCTTGCGTGCCGTGAGCGTTCTCTAAGGTCTTCGAAGACCCAGTGGCCCAGATACTTGAACTGTGCGACTCTGTTTAAGGCGATCCCAGCTAAAGTAACTGAGGATACAGTCAGATAACTTGTGCCACGCCCCTTAAATACTAGGCGCTTGCTATTTTTAGCATTGTATCGGAGCCCATGGGCCTCCGCGTAAGACTCATATATCCGTACCAACTTACGCAAACCTCCGATCGATGGACTAAGCAGCACCATGTCATCTGCGTAGCTGATATTGTTGACACAGACTCTGTCTATGTAGCATCCGACATTGACACCGCTGAATTCACCGATAAGCTGGTTTATGTACAACTTGAAGAGCTTAGGTGAGGTCAGATCACCCTGCCTCATCCCACACTGCAATTCAAGAAAGAGCCGGCCCATCTGACACACTATTTTTCTGTTTCTTGTACCAATACCTGAGAATAGAAATAACCTTCGGACTGCAATTAGTCTCAGTTTTCAGCATAATCCATAACTTATTACTGACACTAGGTCGAAAGATTTTAGAGATCTAGAAAGCATCCAAAGAAAGATAGGTGTTTTTGGTCACTGTAATATTGAATAGTCTGCTTGAGACACATTATAGCACTCTCCGTGGATACACCAGATCTAAATCCGATTTGCGCGTCGTGGAGCGTGTTGATCAAGCAGACTGTCCAGTATTTTTGCTATAACCGGGGCTAATGAGATTGGTCTATAATTTAGCAGATCAGAAGCATCTCCAGTTTTATTTTTAGCTATGGACACAACGACAGTGTAGATCAAACTATCCGGTAAGTACGAATGGCTAACACACAGATAAAAAAACATGGCCAATAACCTCGACAAGTGACAGCCTGCATTTTGCAGAAGCTCGATGCTGAGGCTGTCGTGACCAGGAGATTTACCCGTTTTCATATTTTTAATAATGTGTGCCACATCTTTGGCTGTAAACTTGACTTTAAGATCTCCGGCACTGTAGTCAACAATTCAACATCAATCATCCGCAATGCCGTACCCAAATGCGACTCCACTTTAAATAACTGTTGGAATAGATTGGCAATTTTAGAGAGACTAGCTACACGTCGTGTTGTCTGTTAGTTTGTTATGTCACGTCAAGTTTAGTCGCCGTGGAACGAGTAGTGAGAATATGCCTAACAACTATATCACGGGCCGCGCATCTGTTTAAGCAAATCCAGCCTTTGGTCCCGTTTGTTGACAGTCAATGTTTCCCGAATCTGCATAACGATGGACCCACAGTTCTTCTCTGTGAACTATTTTTTTTTTACAAAAAACAACAATCAATTACATATGGATTATTTAAACATAATAAACTTCTAAACATAATAATAACATTTTGTTACTCACCGATATCATTACACGCCTCGTAATTTCACTAATTGAAACGATTTGCTCATGCAAAATAATTATCTCAGCTCTTAAAAGTGTAGTTAAAGCCCAATTACTGGGTATCACAACACAATGTTTTGCTATGTTAGTAATACATGTTACCTTTGTTTTTTTTTAATATTTTTATCTTTATTAAACCACTTCCTGCTTTATTTTGCTAGGTTTTGTCATCACACTTTTGATCTCATCTTTGTTTTGCTTTACTACCAAAAATTTTTAGATTTTACGTCGTTGGATACAATCGACAGCATGACTATTTTGGCACACAGCTGTGAAAATCCCTAGTCAAAAAGTTGTTTTTTACAAACTTTGCAGCCCAGAGCTCCTTTAACCCACGGA
Organism: Polia nebulosa; assembly: GCA_951329385.1. NCBI lineage: Eukaryota > Metazoa > Arthropoda > Insecta > Lepidoptera > Noctuidae > Polia > Polia nebulosa. Next base: position 30,899,433 of record OX589587.1, on the reverse strand, counting down.
TTACGATATTGCAACTTGGGTACGCTTATTTAGATGAGAATTCACGTGCACGCAATTTGATCGTATCGATTTCGTTTTGATTTTGGGGTGAATCGAACACACTTCACACTCCTTTATACTTTATATTCCCTGCAACATTAAAGTGACAAGAAATTGTAAGCTTCCTACCGATTGTTTAATTTTTATGATATAGATAGTGTTCATGATCATCATCATTCTCCTACCCTTTATTTGGGGTCGGCGCAACATGTCTTTTTCTTCCATACTCCTCTATTAGTCGTCATCGCTGTAGTCACCCTCCTTTTTAACCATATCCTAATGATATAATGTTCATAATATCAGGTAAATTACAAAAATAAAAATTCAGCAAAATGAAAATAATGTTTTTATTAATGCAAAATAAGTTGACGCCGGCGGCGGTGCTCGATCCTGTGACGTTTGGTTTGAAAGTAGTACTTGTGTGCCTTAGCCATTGCGACTGATAGCAAAATTTTATTGTTAAATTTATGCTTCGTATATATTGTGAAGCAAGCATTAATGGGTTAGCGAAGTGATTGATTTTAAATAATGTTCATAGTAGGCAGGTATATATTTTTATAGCGGATAGTTAGTTTTTAAACTGGCAAATAATTTTAACTAGGCGTCACTCTACTCTCTCTGTGTGCGTGACTGTGTTTATGCACAGTATGTAACGATTCGTTTTAACAGTAGTGATATAGTTTTGTTGTGTGCGTGCTGGTTAGGTACTTATCTTTTTTGCTATGCGTACACATCAAAGTGCCTGTAGGGCTTCAACTAGTCAGCTTCCGGCCTTCCGCTCTATTTTGCCATCGCAACTCGTAATAGAATTTCACCTAGCAATCCACATACTAACATTTTACTAAAAAATATCGTAAGAAATTACGGCTGTTAAATATTTAACTTTGCGGAATTTATATTTTAGTTCATGAAAAAACTGCGATAAGTACAATTTACATTTCTGTCTCCAAAACGCATGGTTAACAAATAATAACAGACTTTCGTTTCTGATACTTTGGGTTTGTACCAAATACTTGCATGCATTTATTCCATCCAGCATCCTTATTTATTTGGTGTACTGAATAACTTTTTTCATTTGTAGCGCAATAGGATTCATCATTGTACACAGAAAACATATTTCATTTCAAATAAACTCGGGAAATTCAGTGTAAATCCTTGTATTACACAGAACTCCAACTCACTCTGTACGAGTTAGAATTAAATGGAAAATCTGTTTTAAAATTCTGTGAAAAGCCTCTAGCTGAAATTCAGTAAAACTGGATGGACATGGAAAAGGGATAAAAACGGTTTTACGAACTGCCCAAGTTAATGCCGCGTTTCGCAGTTGCAGTAACAATATTATAGATAAATAAACTAACTGACCCGACAAACGTTCTGCCATATAAAAATTAACGCAATTAAAAATAAAGAATACGACCTATTCTCATAGCTACCAAACATACAAAAATAAATCATTAAAATCGGTCGAGCCGTTTCGGAGGAGTGCAACCCCAAACTCCGTGACACGAGATATTTATTTATTACTTATAATATTTGTACGAGATACGGTAATAGACATATATTATATTCCCTCATCTGTTATTTGAAGATGACAAAGCTAATATGTTAGAGAACATGTACCTACAGTAGTAATAAATTGCTAATGGGTTGCCTAACTAAATCCGGGGCCTATATTGATTATAAGTAATATAATATATATTATTTATTTTATTAATTTCCCCGATTTGTTATTCGTGAAAATCAAGCATGAGTCGAATATTACGCAGAGTATTGAAAAATATTGGTTGCCTAACTTTCTTTTAGCGCTATAACTATAACTATCACGGCTAAGTTAGCTAGTAATAGTCGCCCAACTTATAAAATATACCTTCTTGGAAAATATCGCACAAAACACAAAACCTTAGAAAAAAAATACGTAGGTGAAGTGGTTACTTATTTTATATTTGAAATGTGTAGTAAAAAGGTAAACCTAAAAAAATGCTTTTAATTTAAACGTTATTATCCATTAAACCGCGAACTTAATATAATAGTAATAAACATAAAGCCGCCTTCAAAGTCCACATGTTATAACGGGCGACTACGGAACCCTGCCATGCACGTAGCCGACACGCACTGGGCCGGTTTTGTTTTGTAGCTAAATAAAAACAAATAAACAATGTTTCATTTCTAATAAGGCCACTACCATTTTAGCATAGCTTGCTGCTTGATAGCTTTAGTTTTAGATACACATTGTACTAATAAACTTTTGAGGACGCTTCGTCTCAAGTTTAAAATAAGTCGCGGGTTGCCCTATGTCGGTGCGCATAAGAGGGGGTAGTCACAATTGTCGCCTTTATCTAACTACGTGATCGGCGTTCTCGGTCCAAGTGGGCTTTTATTGCGAGCTGTTGAATCAAGTGACATACCTACCTACACACAAGTACTTACGAGTAACGAGGGAGCCAGGCGGCACAAACTCACCGGAAAACATTTGAATCCAGAAAGGTAGGTAGGTAGGTACCGCTAACCACGTGGCTGATTGTTTTGTGCGCGATTATTGCAATTTACATGGTAAACAAATATCTGCTTCAATTGGATACCTACTCTTACATGATGTGCACATAATGAAAAAAATTGCTTGCTCTTATTGCTAAGACATTTTCGTCACCGAAAACGTGAGCATCTTCACTTTGCCACAAAATATTGGCTTAATTCAGCACAATGCTATTAAACGACCTACCTACTGCCCCGAATTGCTTCACATCGCGAAATCGCGAATGTCCTGATAAAACTGCAAACGGGGAGGGGACGGGGGGGTACCACCTACCCCTTCTGTGGAGATATGCCCACCGACGTTCAACAAGTAGTGGTAGTGCCCTGTACGTACCCATTGTGCTTGTTATGATCAACCTCGACATGATATACTTACGTAGGTAATGTCAAAGTCACACGTGTGTAAGATTAATACCATATCATTTCCGGTTCTAAGCTAAAACCGAGAAAAATAGAAACGAAAACAATGAAAGTGACAAACTAGCGTAGGAAGTTAGCGCGGAAAAGTGTAGGTGTAGGACGTAGGTAGGCGGGCGCGCCGCGACACGTGGCGCCGGGTGTGCCCGAGGAGCGCCCACGTGCCGCGCGCGATCGATAGCCTCCGCGCACGCGCCGGGCCTCCCGCCATTCAGCCGCCACCGGCCAGGACCTACTGAAACCTCCCTTGGAAATACAGCCTCCTACATAAATTGTGCTACGCACATCTTTAGAGAGCAAGAGTTCAGAACCTCACACGTCCAATATAAATATTAGTGTATTTATATTGGACGTGTGAGGTTCTGAACTAGGTTAGCAACTGTTGTGCGCGCTCTTTGTGTTGAGCGATCCAGGTGACGGCGCGGCGACGAGAAGCTCGCGTTAGTCGCATGGTAACACCAACAAATACGGCAGGAGCACCACTATTAATAATTATAATCTTATAAAGACTCTCGGTAAATGGGAAAATAAGAAAAAGAAAATCGTAACGTTATCAGATAAATCTAATATGTAATAATATACCGACAGGATGCGACTAGATGTTGTATCCTGTAGAAATGTCAGCAACTGAAAGCACTCTAAACCCGCCATCCTGTCTTGCTTTTTCAGCGTATTTATTCTATAAGTATTCTACGAACTTAGTGTAGGTACCATTTTTTTTATTTTCAGAGTAGCAATCTTTAAAAACTGAAAGAACATTTATTTTTGCATGGCTATGTACTGGTCTTACAATCTTCACTCCACTTAGATACTCCTAGAAAAACTGGATGTTCAAAAGCGATGCGGTGTTCGAAGTGCGATGCGGAGCGGAGCCGTGTGGAGCAGTCACCGCTCCTAATCTTGCTTTCCCTCGCTCATGAATTTGTTGCACGCTTCCCTGGCTCCTAGTTTCCATCCCTCGTTTTGCAGCCTTCGTTCACTTACTATCTGAAATAACGGGCACATAATATTTAACACTAGCTCCTGCCAGCGGCTTCGCCCGCGTGGTATTAGTACTTCCCCTAATTCTGATGTATAAGCAATATTCATCAAAATCCGTTAAGTAGTTTTTGCGTGAAAGAGTAACAGGATGTATGTTACATCCTTTTTTTTTTTTGGGGGTTCCCAAATCATTCAATGACTTGGTTTTCGAGGGCGTTTCAGACTCTTACTGACTAAAACCCACCCCTGTTCCTAACAAACATACATCCTTATACTCGTAATCTTTCACATTTATAATATTAGAAGGAAGTAGGACACATTGCGTCATAAAATGCGTGGCTGGGCGATATTTTGAAATATGAGAAAAATATAAAATATATCATAGCGCCAAATTCGCGAGTTTTCATATTATTTATTTTATGAATTCTTTAAAATACACAACATTCCTAATTTATATTTTTTTCAAATTCTTATATTTCTGAAATTCTTAGGTTTCTTAATTGTTTATTGTCCTAACACCAAAATTTGCCGAATTAGTTAGGTACCCTAGAGTTCGATATCACAAAGGAAAATAAACGGATTGTCATATATTATATTTTTTTATCAGATAATCAAACTTAAACTTAAAATCAAAACCATTTATTTCAGCAAAAGAATCAAAGAAAGAGGTTTGAAGGGAAAAACAATTCCATTCCCTTTCAAACGTTTCCTGATATAAAAAGGCACCTGAAGATTTTTTTAAAGAAGTATTGTGGTTCACGTATCAATACTGTTACTAATTCATAATTTATTTAAACATTCTTCAGGTGATATTGCGCTTTTTAATAAATCATCAACGATTTTTTCGATTTTAGCATCTTTTAATTTAAATTTGGATCGCCTTTTGCTAGTAGAAGTGCCAAAACCCTCTAAAAAGTTGGTTGTCTTAAGGCGTTCAATAGAATAACTCTACAAATCCAAGCAGATTTTGGTCGTCCCCTGTTTTCTGAGATACGATAAAAAAACAATGTCATCTTCAACTTCATTTAAAACGTATTAACTACCCCTCAGGTTTAAGTTGAATGGGCATCAATGCGAAAAGTACCATCGGCTAAATACAGATCTGTATGCTTAATCAGTCTTTTTTTTTTGGGCTTCCAAAGATTAATATTTTATTTTCTCCTCTCTCATGTACCTAAGAGAAAACCTTTCTTCAATATTGTTCGGGATTTCCACCTCTTTACATGTTTTAAAAGCGCATTTAGATAATTATATTAAAAACATTCTTACTTGTCAAAGAGTAGTAGAAAGAGTCCTTAATTGAAGAAAATACTTCACAGTTATTACTAGAATCAGAATCATTTTGAAATTCCTCCATGATGCAACTCTTGTAAATTTCAGGAACTGATTTCCACTCAGTACGACATCGTTTTTTGCAGGTGTCTATAGCCTAAGCGAATTAATTTTTTGAAAAGTTAGTTTAGGTTAGGTTAGTTATTACACATTACGTAGGGAGTGTCCAGGTCTGAAGAATGCGCCGCTCATGCCCGCTGCTCCCGAGCCACTCGCGAGCTGCACGAGTGCAGTGCAGTTAGTTTGGTGCGACTCTTTATTACACCTTCCGATTTCAAGGGACCCAATTTAGGAAACAGGAAGGTGTAATAGCAGTTAGAGCAGTTAGTGTCCGATTTAATGAGATTGAAAGGTTCCGATTTGACTTCCTAAATTGTGTACGATTTAGGATAGTGTAATCGCATCACTGCGATTTAGAGGTAAGTGTTGCCAATTTAGCGACTTTGTCGCTACAAATGGGCTATTAGTACGTATTTTTGTATGTGTTTACAATAAAATTTAATTTCCCAAAGTCCCTTTCCCAGAAAAAGAATCTGAGTCCGCTCTTTTTATTTTTTAGTCCGCTCCTGGTAGAATCAGTTTTTAAGAGACTTTATAGCAACTTTTGGTATTCTTCTATGGACTCGAAATTGTAAGAGTTGGCAACACTGCCGACTTAGGAGTTCAATTTAGGATAGTGTAATCGCCCGCTTCCTACTTCCTAGTTAGTTTGTTCCTAAATTGGGTCCCTTGAAATCGGAAGGTGTAATTGAGCCATTAGCGCAACTCACGCAAGGCTTGCACAGTGCGCTCGAGCGGCTCGCGAGCGGCGCTCGGAATGCGCGCGTATCCGCCGGTGCGAGCGGCGCGCGAACTTGAAATGCACGCGCGCAGCTCGCGAGCTGCGGCATTCCCCAGATATGGACACACCCTATATATACTGCTTTCCCTTGTTGAATTCAATTTGGCATTCAGGGTCACAGATCAGATGCATTGCATCGCAGGGATTTATTTCATCATCATCATCATCAGCTTTATAATGTCCCCACTGCTGGGGCACAGGCCTCCTCTCTGTGAGAGGGTGTGGGCCATAATCCACCACGCGGGTCCAATGCGGGTTGGCGGATGTCACATGTCTTCGTATTTTTTTTGCTCTAAGACATCGGTTTCCTCACAATGTTTTCCTTTACCGTTTTGAGAGCTTTTATTTTCACAACGCCAAAGAGTCTCATTTTTATTTTTAGCCTGGAAGGTAGTATTGAACCAGCCCGCAATAACTTCTTTCTTACCTTTTCCTCCGAATGGAACAAAAATTCAATTTAACGTCCCCTGTACTTAGTGGTAGATGTCATTACTCGGTTGCAATTTTACTTTGCAATACACTTTTATTTTGCAACAATTGATTTGATGAGTTTTTTATCATCTTCGTGTTTGTGACACATAATTCCATCCAAAGAGATTGTTATCTAATACAAGTTGAATTATGTGTGGAACAAAATCTGTTACAAAGTTTTTATTATGATTGTACTTAAATATGGAAAATACAGAATGTGGAATAAAATGGAACGTGTATTAATGGGAAAGTGTAAATAAATGAATATGAAAAATTCGGAATATGTAAAAATAAGAATATGAAGGAATAAGAAATTGGACAATTTAGACTTCGGAAAGCATCGCCGATATCATAATACAGCATCTTCATCGTGTGGAGCCCTACACTGATACAATGAAGTATGAAGAAGACAACCTTTGTTATCGGTAAAAAACAAAGTGACCTCGAGAACTAGGACGACTACTTTAGAAGTCTCCCTAGTTCTCGATTAATCGAAAAAACGAGCTAACCAGTGTAAAATGAGGGAGTCATTCATATATTAATTTTTATTTTATTTTATACAGACTTAGATCTGCGTTACTCTTTATTATTTAGTCAAAAACTATCCATGGATCAATCGAGTTGGACATTTAATACTCATCATTATACAACTTCCGAAAAATAAACGAATAAAATATGTTATTACTAACACTAATTTTGATCAGCTAATATTATATTCATTGTACATTGCCGTACAAGAAATCCATTTTTTATATTTGGAGCTTTCCTGATGTTCATTTCCATGGGCAGAAGCGGTATGTAAAATATGAGCACACATTTCCGTTACGAAAAAAATTTACACAAAGGTTTCATTTGATGTAGGTACACAAGAAATAAAGGTTTGAATTCTGCTCAGATTCACTTAGGCGTGCATTACACGCTCATGCAAGCGTCAGTCAACATGACTGATGGTTGCATGATTCAATAATCAAAGTATCGAGATTTCTTCATTCAATCATCAGTCAGCATATTAGACGATAGGTTTGTCCGTCACCTACCGTATATGGTATAATGGACGCCTTACAACTTAATGCTCTTTGATGTAGTTTATGGAACACCAATTTCACCAATTCCTAAATTTCAACCCTTAGCGTTGAAAAGGGGTGACCAAGATTGGTGTTTGTTAATCACGTCTCGACGGCTGAACGTATATCGATGATAACGTAAAATGATATAATAAATGTAGGTCACACGGTGGTGTGGGTGGTGTTTGGACAGGATTAGGAATCGATGAAAAGACCTTATCTACCTATTGACTCTAGTCCCGGTGGGGTATAATATCAGGTAGGTAATGGGCATATGAGAACATTCAAAGGGGTCAGCCGAGCATTTCGGACAAGGTGCGAGTAGGCAATGGCAGATTTCCTTTTTTATCCATGGTTAACTGCTGCCGCTACTGTGCGGCCTATAAATAAATAACTACCGGGATTTACCGGACAGGTGGAACTAGGAAATCAGTGGCGAATGTGGTTGGTACTACATTTCGTTGCAAACTTTCATACGTATCTGTCCATACTCTTCACGACTGCACTTGGAGCGTGTGGACAAAAACTGCACCAGATCGGTTTTGTAAAAATGCAAAAACGATATTTTTTTCACACTTGGGATCGGTGGGGACTTTTGACCTTTCTTTTATCTAAGACCTCTAACAATATTCAGATCTATATATGCGAATTATTACAATTTGAAATGTCTATTTTGACTGGATTAAAAAACAAAAACAAACTATTACTTTGACTAAAATGTTACGGTTTGAATTGGGATGTTACATCGACTTACGCTCTTAAGGGCCTACTTCCGCACAAATGGCGTCCTCATTGAATAAAAAATCGTATCTTAGCATAGAAAATAAAGATTAAAGAGTACTGTGTTGCGTTTGTTACAAAGAGGATAAGGTATTTTTAACCGACTTCGAAAAAGGAGGAGGTTATCAATTCGGATGTTTGTATTATGTATGTTCGGGCATAACTCCGTCATATATTGACGGATTTGCAAAATTCTTTTTTTGTTCGAAAGGAGTTTATTCCGAAATGGTCCCATTTAAATTTAAAAAAGATCTGATGATGGGTTTCGGAGACAGACAACGGAACTCTTCAAAAATTGACAGCAAATCAACCGCGATTGCTGCTATCGTATGTCTATGAATTGTTAAAACAGTTTAATGGGGAGCCACAACTAAAAAGTGAAAAATAAAAAACTTTTTAAAAAAAAAATTGAACCGACTTCCAAAAAAAGTGCAAAATAACTTTAATTTCGGAAGTCGGTGTCAAAAAACAAAGACACAAAACAGGAACACCGACTTCCGAAATTAAAGTTATTTTGCACTTTTTTTGGAAGTCGGTTCAATTTTTTTTTTAAAAATTTTTTTTTACGTTGTTAAAACAGGACTCAAGTAGTAAGCATAAATGTCATAAACGGCCGTTTTTGGTACTTTTGCTTACTACTTTCGATACGAAACATTCTGAGACCTGTTTTAACAACGTAAAAATATTGTTACGAGCTGGGTATGGGATAAATTATTTTACACCAATTAATTAACATATTTACACAAACACTAAATCGCTTATAATCACTATTCTCTTCGTAATCGCTTGTATTCGCTTCCATTCGCATCCGTAGTCGAAAACAGACTGACTCACTCGCCGCCCCTCCGGCCTATTTATACAGTCATGGAAGTTTCCGGAACATTGTCGACCTATCCTATAGTGGAATATTCTAGAAACATCTATGAACTTCTACACAGTATAACAATGGAGTGTTCTCGAACGTAGTGGAAACTTCTGGAAACTTCAACCACATTCTCGAACGTTCCAGTGTAATATGGTCGACTTAACACTGCCCCCTCCTTAGACATGCTCGTCCCGAGCATCATTAGTCCCGTAGTATCGCGCCATTCGGTCTACATGGAGTGATTAAATCTGCAGGCAACCGTAATTCCCTTCCAAAGTTCGCGAAGGCTGGTGTCACAGTCGTACTTTCATGAACTGCACTATGATAGGACAGAAAAATTTATCTGCAACTGTTGTAGCTTCTTGGTTAGGAATGGCGAAGAATTCTGGCCACTTTGTGAAGTAATCCATGACAACCATGAAGTACTTGTTTCCGTTTTCACTTTTCGGAAATGGTCCGGCAACGTCTAGTGCTATCCGTTCCCAGGGGGGGGCTCCCACGTTGTATACTTTTAAAGCACCTCTGCTCTCTGTTTGGGGTCCTTTCACAGCCGCACAACTGGTACATTTGCGACACCAGTCCTCAACATCCTCTCGACAGTGAATCCAGTAAAATCGCTCTCGTATCTTCAGTAGAGTTCTTTTCACTCCCATGTGTCCTCAGAGCCTCCTCCTTTAGAGCCGTAAAACATCCGGTACTTTGGCTTTGTAGACAACTATTTGTAGATGACAGTTGTCTCCTCGAGCGTTTTCCCATTTACGGCACAAGATTTCATCCTGGATAACCAAGTTGTTCCATTGTGCCCAATAACTCTTCGGGATGGAACTCAACGCCGCAACATCACTCCACTTGGGTTTATGAGCACCAGCTTTAATCCACTCGACGATCGGTTTGAGGTCCGTGTCATTTTACTGAGCAAGCTGTAGTGTTTCTTTCCATTAATTAATAAGATCAATTCTTAGCATCCTCACGGGCACTACTTCCTTAGTCTCTTGTTTAGTACAGTGCTTACAGTCTTCAAGGCAAGGTCTTCTAGACAGTGCATCTGCGTTATAGTGAGGTCTCCCACTGCGATGTTCAGTTACGAAGTCAAACTCTTGTAATAGTTCAATCCATCTTGCCACTTGTCCCTCTGGATTCTTGAACTGCAATAGCCACTTCAATGCCGCATGGTCAGTTCGCAATTGGATTTTCCGTCCTAGCAAATATTTACTGAAGTGCTGCAATGTCCTTACTACGGCGAGTAGCTAGATCACTAATCAAATTGTTTTTATTTTTTGTAATTTTTGCAATTGCTTCATAAAAATATTGTCTAGTGCAAAAAAAAATTACTACGCCTGATGTACAAATTACTAGGAAAATATCCTTGTCTTACTAACTATCCTAAAAGGTACGAGTATAATTATGTAGTGGTCGACGATATTAATGCCAGGAATGTTGCAGGTAATATTTGTTAACTTTCTGGCTCGATCCACTATCATCACTTTTGTTTTCGCTCTGTTCACTGCGAGACATTGGTCTCGCAGTGAACAGAGCGAAAACAAAAGTCCCATTTTCCCACTTCCCACTTTCCAGCTCGAGTTTTTGGCACAGCTCTCTCATATCCTCCATGGATGTTGCTAGAAGAACTGTGTCATCGGCATATCGGAGATTTGACAGTCTCTTTCCGCGTATAGGGAACCCCTTTTCCCAGTTTTCGATGGTCTTCCGAATAACGTATTCTCCATGTATGTTAAAAAGTGCAGGGGACAAGATGCAGACCTGTCTCACTCCCTTTTTTTGTTTGGAACATATTGGAGCTTTTTTAGTTTTAGAACTTGGGGCGTTAAAGTTATAACCAGTTAATTTTTTAGGGTTATATGTACTAGTGCACCAGTGTACGTTGTTACATTATAGGTACATAAGCGTTGTTTTGATGATAAAGTTAATGTTCTAGATTGCTTGGCGCTATCTTTATAGTGTTTTACTTAGGTACCATTTAAGTAGGTAGTGCATTAGGAGATATCTATGTCCAGCAGCTTCTGATAGGGTTTTGAGTGTAGGAAAATAAAACATTACTTTGTTTTTGTAAGTACATTTATTTTATTGTACTTATAATTAATTTATAAAAACGGTCAGATAATTCACTAAATTGCTCAGATGCAGGCACAAACCACAATCCAAAACAACAGCAAAGAACTGAACTGAATGACAGTTTTTTTTACCTGTCAATAAATAATTGCCATTAACGCGTCAGGCCCCTCGTGTTACCATAAGGTAACGCAAATGTTATTTCTATTTCTAAATAATTAGTTATTTCGATATTTGTGTTATTTTACGTTATGGCAACTAAAACTTTCTATTGATATTATTAATTAAGCCTAAGTTAATAGTACACTTATTGAAGACATAAGTGATACAAATTCTGTAAAAGAACAACAAAAAGAATATGCGGTACGAAATTTGCCGTTCACCTTTGGAAGAATAACTAAGGAATAAGAAAAGTGAATAGGTTACTTCTAGGCAAGCGTGCTCCATCTTCGACCACATCATCGCTTACCATCAGGGCCTGTAGACAAAGTAACATCGCTTCGTAGCGAAACGATATCTAAATTCGTCATCGTCTCTGAGACATTGATAAACATTTCCTAGCGTTAGCGTTCCTTCGTTATCTTTTTTGGCGATCACGATCGAGGCGAAGGCGAACTCTGAAAGCGCTGCTTGTCTACGCATTTGTATGGGATAAACACGATAGCAATTCGTTTCTTTATGGTTTCGTTACGAATTATAACATTGTCTACCAACTTGCGATAACGATGTCGACTGACCACGTGACTTAGCGCGGTTTATGTCAATCTCATACATTTTAGTCTTTTCTAACTTCGTTATCGTTTTTAAATTGTTACTTTGTCTAAGCCCCCAGGTGAGATAGTGGTCAAACGCGTGCCTACCAACAATAAAAATAAAAAAAACTAACGTTTTGTGTATTATTTTTACGATACTTTCCTGACAGAGTAGTACCTACCTATTATAGGTATGCCACCGTCAATTTAATCAGTTTTGATTGCATTCTGCGTCAGAACCCAAACATCTACTTAAGCAGTCCAAACATCTACTTAAACAGTGCAATTTGACATTTCCAAGACTAATAATTTAATAACTAATTTCCTCTATGGGCTAATTCAAAAGCGATATCCCTCATCAGGTAGGTGGTCGGTCACCAGGATTGGTTTGGTAGGCAGGCACCACAGTCATTTGCGTAACGCAAACGGCACCTTGGTGTTCAGCCGGCGGGGACACTTTCAGCGAGACCATCCAGCTTTCCGAGCTCGGAGTGGCAAAAGTTGTGGCATCGCGAGCTGGGTTTGGAGACAGCGGCTCATAAAACGTGAGGCGCTCTGTTTTCATAAACTGCCGAGGAGCAGAGAGACACCCAGCTCGTCAGTGACTGTTGGAGATGCGCAAGTCCAGGTAGGCCGATACATTAAGTATCTTGGCCTAACGCTGGACGGTCGGTGGGGCTTCGAAGAGCACTTCGAGCGCCTGGTCCCCCGCGTTGGAAAGGCAGTGGGTCAGGCTGCTGCCCAATCTCAAGGGACCACGGGAAGAAGTTCACCGCCTCTACGCTGGCATCGTGCGATCGATGCTTTATGGTCAAAACGACTATCAGGTGCTGCGCTGCATGACTAACTAAAATCCTGCAGCGAAAAATGGCCATTCGCATCGCACGAGGAAACCGAACGGTATCTTTTGAGGCGGAAACTCTCCTGGCACGCTATCCGCCACTGGACGTCCTAGCGGATATGGACGCGAAGGTATATAACCGGATTCATGCCATCCCCCAAAGAGGCGAAAGCTTGCCAGGAATCGCTGTCGTTAGGCTGAGGCGGGAGGAACGGCGCCACGCGCTCGAGTAGCAGCCGCAATTTTCACGCAAGCGCGTTGTCGAAGTCGTCCTGCCGCACTTCAAAGTCTGGCTGAAAAAAAGGGGAGCGCATCTCCTACAGGCCTCACGCAGGTGCTTACCGGATACGGTTGCTTCGGCCTACCAGCTACCTGAATATGATTGGGCGAGTGGCCACGGCAAATTGCCACCATTGTGGAGGTGACCTGGATTCTGCACAGCACACGCTCGAGGAGTGCCCGCCCGGGCTGAAGAGCGTCGGATCCTGGTCGACTGGATCTGGCGAGATCTGTCTCTGCCAGCAGTAGTGAGAGCTATGCTGCGGAAACAGAAAACTGGAGAAAAGTTCTCCTTCTGTGAAACCGTGATGATCCAGGAGGACGCCGAGCGGGTTCGTGAGAGGGCCGATTCCACTCGGAGAAGGCGTCGAGGATGCAACCGCCTCGACGCCTAACATGCCGAAACCCCACCTGTATCACTTAATGAAAGTCGGACTTTGGAATCTCGGGTGCTCAGATTGGGGACTCTGATTGCCGACTCTGATTGCCCACCGAAAGATTCCAGGGAATATGGCGGCACTGTGATCACGTGCTGCCGTGCACAGCGAGGCTCAGGGGAGAACCCTTAACGGTCTCCTCAAGGATGTGCCCTAACAGGCGTTACACAGAGGGGGTTCCGGAGTGGTCTTTTAAGAGGTAACGGGGCCCCTTCCATGTGCTGATGGTGATCACCGGAGTGGTTTTAGTGAGGTGAGAATCCCACACTCCCTGGTCTTTTCCCCAAAAGTCCAGGCACCTTTTGAAGGTTTCCCCCAGAAAACAAAAAAAAAGGCAGGCACCACAGATCTGTAATAAATAGGCTGGCATAATAATTGTTATTTGATCCGCGACGACCCTCACCACCTGTACGAAGCTACGAGCCCTATTAACACAAATCTGTATCTTCTTCTTAGCGTGACGATGGCATAGGTCGGTAAATAGAGTATTTACTTAAATAACTTGCTTGGTCTAGTATTCAGCCACGGTAACGTCGTCCGCTGACGCTGTCATCAGATCCATACGGTAAAAAGGATTATATTAAACTGATTTCCAAAAACAGTGCATAATAACTATAATTTCAGAAGTTGGTGTTTCATTGAATTGAATTGTGTTAATACATTAGACAATTGCGAGTCATTTGCTGTTAGTTATTGAAGAACTCCCCTGTCTATCTTCGAACATTTTCATAAGATCTTAATGAATTTGAAACTAAAACCTTTCTTGAAAAATATGCATTTGAATTAGGAAAAAAACCCCATACAAATCGGATCAGTAGTTTACGAGAAAATCGCGTACAAACAAGCATACATATTACGTACATACATTATTGGTCTGAGCATACATACATACACGGGTCGAATTCAGAACCTCCTTTTTGTTTTTTGTTTTCGTAAAGGTTTCCGATGATTATAATGTTGATGTACTTAATTCTGAAATTCGGGGCGGAGACAAATCCAACAAATCAATGATAAAAATCAGTCCAGCCGTTCTTAAATAAATGGGGTAACTAACCCGACATTGTTTTATATAATAGATAGATTTAAGATTTTATGGTAGCAAGTTACTACCTACAATCAATACTCAATCAAGATTGTTTACAACTGAGCGAACAGTTCCAGGAATAACAAGGCAAAGAAGCCTTATCTGACTAGCCTAGCTGTGGCGAGGGAGCTCTACGGAGTCGGACCACTCCCCACTACTCACCCGCCGTCGTGTACTACCCACCTCAAACAGCCATATTGATTTATTGCGAGTGATGATGTCCAATTTTATTAATATGTCTATGGTGAGGTGGGGTAAGACTAACATTTCCACTAATGCATGGGCAACATTTATAATTAATAAATTGTGAGATGGTCAAAACAGCAGTGTAACAGTAACGTATTTTAACTGAAAGGAGTTACTTCAGAAAAATTATAAGTATAAAAAGCACTAAAATTACATTTGATCTCTATTAGCTATTTAATGTCGTCATGCGGGACGGTAATGTCAACAATCATTGCACGCCTCTAGATTCGGTCCACCAACACAGTATCAGGCTTATTAGCCATAATAGTCCTGTCAGTGATGATGGACCGATCCCAGTACAATGTGATATGACCATTATCGAGAACTGGGTCGGGCAACGTACCTGTAGTACGGCACTTCCGATTCTACAAGAGTATTTCAGAGCAAGTTGCTGATGGATAATCCTGGCTACAAGGTTGTGCCTATGCAAGTACTCTCCGTTAGCTAGACAAGAACAACCAGAGACAATGTGGCGAATTGATTCTCCTGGTCGGTGACATGCCCGACAAATGTCAACCGTACCGTCCTTCACAATAAATCTCCGGTAGTTATTCGTCATAATAACTTTAATTGCATACACAAAGCCTTCGGTGACCTCGCCGTACGCCAATGGGTCTACATCGGGCCCATGTAGGGCCCGGAAAAAGCGTCTGTGAAGTTCTTTGCTCTGCCATACATCCCTGCGATCACTACTGTCAAAAGCACTAGAGATTTGCGCCAGTTCTCGTTAGCCAAGGAGAGTGGGGTAAGGCCCTTGTCCACCGCCACTACATCTCGATGCATACCCACGTCAGCAGCTAGGAAATATTCCCTTAGACTGCATACCGCGCGGTTGTGGAGTGTCTTAGCATTTAAAAAGCCTCTGCCTCCACACTTCCGCGGGATATACAGTCTCATCACTGACGAACGTGGTTGATGCATTCGATATGCAGTTAGAAGTGTACGGACCCGCCTATCCAGGGTGTCAAGTTCGGTTTGAGTCCATTTGAGTACGCCGAAAGAGTACATCAATATCGGCATGACCCAACCGTTGAAGGCGCGCACCTCTTTTCCGCCTGAAAGAAGGCTATTGAATACCTTCTTTAGGCGGCCAAAGAAGCGCTCCTTCAACGATTGCTTCATGTCAGTGGCATTGATACCTAACGCTTCCGGCATACCCAAATACTTTGGAGAGAAGGATCTCAGGTTTATGGCCTCTAGGAGTGTGCTAAGAGGATTCAAGGCCACGCAAAACCAAAGTGGACCAAACTATTACCCTGAAATATATCCCGCTCGATCCTTACTCGTTATTCCTCTGGATATTTCGACATCCTGGATAGCGAAGGACCTTTCTCCATTGCCCCATACACGTCATTAAGAAGGTGCGTAGGGTTGCATCAACTTTATACAATTCTAGCACCCTCATGAGCCATGTATGATGAACTGAGTCATAGGCCTTCTTATATCTATCCAACATGTCGATAGATCCTTTCGGAAACGCCGAACCCATTGGCTAATTGCCATATCGATGAGGAGCAGCTCCTTAGTACCGCGGGACCCATTGCTACATCCATTTTGAGAGGCAGACATGATACAGTTTAGTAACTGTGTGTTAATCTTAGCTCTCAAAATGGATGTAAGCACGGGATCGGTCTATAATTTTTAGGTGCCGCAGTAAGTACTACCTGATTTATGGAGCAGGTGGGTTATTGCTGTAGTTAGAAATTGGAGCAGCGACCCTAACTCTAAGGCAAACTGGAACTGAAATACCAAGCGGGCGTGCGACCTTGTAAACCATTTTCTCTAGAAGTTGTGCAGCCCGTCCGGCCCTGGAGATTTCAAGTTAGGTAACCGACGGACTGCACGAGCTACAACTTGGGGGCTGATGATAATTGCTACCATTTCTGGTATTGGATCGTACGCGCGTGCTCGACTTCCCGAGTCCAATCGCCCTCGGTATGATAGACAGGCTCCGACCAGATGCTGCGCCAGAACGAGTATATGGCGTCATCATCGGGCAGGTGCGCATCAGTCACACCTTGGTCCGGTCGTTTCAAATCCCTATACACCCACCTTTCATTGCTTCGGCATGGGCTATTCTGGGTGTACTGCTCCACTCGCCGCTTATATCTACGGATACGGTTTGCCCCTGCATATACATGCTGCTAACATAACATGCTTCAGGAAGTCGATGCGCTCTGGGACACGAGACAAATAGTCTCGGGGACTGATATCAGTCCCCGAAAACGCCCGTTTTACAAAGTGCATCACTCTTGGGCGAGTGTTGCCCTCCCTGAAGCAGATTAGTTTGCCTATGAGTACTCTAGCCCCACCAATACGACGCTCGACCCTGCACTGTCAAGCCACCTTCGGTCGTGTAGCTCTGTCATTATGAAATTTGATTTATACCAATTTTTTTTTTTTAACCGACTTCCAAAAAGAGGAGGTTCTCAATTCGTCTGTATGTTTTTTTTTTTTGTATGTATGTTACCCGATTTCTCAGTCAGTTGTGAACCAATTTTTAAAATTCTTTTTTCATCTGAAAGAATATACTCCCGAGGTGGTCCCATATAAATTTTATCGAAATTGCTTCAGCGCTTTTTGAGAAACTGAACAAAAACGGAAAATACGTGTACCTCGATGACGTTTTGGTGTTCTCCAAATGTTTAAATTCCACGTTCCATTATATTGGGGTTTTTAGTTCTGGAGTATAACAACTAAAAAGTGAAAAATAAAAACTTTTTTACAAAAATAACAACCGACTTCTAAAAAAAAAATGTATTTTTTTTTGGAAGTCGGTTGTTTATAAATTTTTAGTGTATTCACTAAAAATTTATAAATAACTTTAATTTCGGAAGTCGGTGTCAAATAACGAAGAAGTAAAAATACAAACACCGACTTCCGAAATTAAAGTTATTTATAAATTTTTAGTGTATTTTTTTTTTTTGGAAGTCGGTTGTTTTTTTTTTGTAAAAAAGTTTTTTTATTTTGTTTCATATTATATTTTTAAATATTTCAATAAAACAAAAGTAAAAAAAAAACATTTAAAAATATAAAAAATAGTATCCCACCGGTATCGGGAGGGAACAGGGTCAAAGCTACCGACCAGCGGTCAGGGCTCCAGAGAGAGGAACCGCCTGACAATGCGAGCCGTGTCCAGAAGTACTGCTTTCTGAATCAAGCCCTTGATCCAGCCACCTAACGAGAGCGTCCTGAGGTGTTGGTCGAGGCTCGTGGCTATTAAGCCATTGGCTGACGCGACTATCGGTACAATGATCGCTGAGTCCACATCCCACATGTCGACGACCTCGCGAGCCAAGTCAATATACTTGATTAGTTTATCTTTCTCGGCTTTCACGAGGTTCTCGTCATGTGGGACGGTAATGTCAACAATCATTGCACGCCTCTCGATTCGGTCCACCACCACTATATCAGGCTTATTGGCTACAATAGTCCTGTCAGTGATGATGGACCGATCCCAGTACTGAGATATGGCCATTATCGAGAACTGGGTCGGGCGCATATCTGTAGTACGGCACTTCCGATTCCATAAGAGAGTATTTCAGAGCAAGTTGCTGATGGATAATCCTGGCTACAAGGTTGTGCCTATGCAAGTACTCACCGTTAGCCAGACGAGAACAACCAGAGATTATGTGGCGGATTGATTCTCCCGGACGATGACATGCCCGACATATGTCAACCGGGCATATGTCAACCGGGCATGTCATACCAATTTTATTATTATGACGTTTATTATACATATTAATTATAAATTTCAATATTTTTAACAAAGCTTAAAAAAAAACATAAGTCAAAAAATAGTAGTCCGCTGGTGTCGGGAGCAGGGTCCAAGCTACTGGTGGTTAGGGCTCCAGAGACAGGAACCTTCTCACGATGCGAGCCGTATCGAGGAGTACTTTCTTCTGTATCAGGCCCTTGATCCAACCGCGCAACGACAGCTTCGACAGGTGGTCGTCGAGGCTTTTGGCTATCAGGCCGTTGGCGGTAACGACTATTGGCACAATAACAGCCAAGATCACATTCCACATATCGACAACCTCGTGTGCTAAGTCAAGATATTTGATTTGTTTCTCTTTCTCAGGTTTCACGAGGTTCTCGTCATGTGGAATGGTAACATCGATTATCATTGTGCGGCGCGCTAATCGGTCTATCACCACTATATCCGGCTTATTGGCCACAATAGTCCTGTCAGTGATGATAGACCAATCCCAGTACAACGTGACATGGTCATTTTCGAGGACTGGGTCGGGCACATAATTGTAATATGATACCTCAGAATCCACAAGTTTGTATTTAAAAAGCAAATTGCTGGTGAATAATCCTGGCCACTTGGTTATGCCTGTGCAAATACTCGCTGTTAGCAAGACGAAAACAACCAGAGATAATGTGTCTGATGGACTTACCCGGACGGTGGCATGCCTACACACGTCAACCGTCCCGTTCTTCATGATTTATTCGTCAAGATAACTTCGTGCATAATCGCACAGAACCTTCATACACAAAAACCTTCAGTTTCCCCGAAGAGGTCGCTGAAACGTAGCCAGGCCACAGACGCCAAGACTTCTACATCAGGCCCATAAAGAGCCATTATTAGATCTTCACCAAATTTAAATAGGTGTAGCACCAGCTGTCAAATTAAAAAAAAAACATCAAAGTTAGTTCACTTAAAAAAGTTCTGAGGTACGACAAATACTAAAAAAAAATACAGTACCTACCGACAGTCGAATTGAGAACCTCCTCCTTTTTAGGGTTCCGTACCCGAAAGGTCCAAACGGAGGCCTATTATTGTCACTTACGTGATCACGTGTCCGTCTGTCCGTCCGTCGTATGTCACAATTTTTTTTTACGAATAATTTTTTAACTGCCCATTGACCTATGAACTTGTTTGGTGATAATGTTTATTATTAATTTATAATGTATACCTAATTTACTAACAAATACCAATATTTGGTACGGAACCCTTAATGTGCGAAATCCGACACGCACTCACGGTGTTTGTATTTTATTTCTTCGTTATTTGACACCGACTTCCGAAATTAAAGTTATTTTTAATTTTTAGTGTATTTTCTTTTTCGAGTCGGTTGTTTTTTTGTTTTTTTTTTTTTTTTTGTAAAAAACTTTTTTATTTTTCACTTCACGTCAACTACGTATATGTATTTTTCGTTATTTTTCAAGTTTTTCAAAAAGCGCTAAAGCAATTTCGATACAATTTACATGGGACCACCTCAGGAATTTCTTCTTTCGGATGAAAAAATAATTTTGAAAATCTGTCCACAACTGACAGAGAAATCTGTGGGCATACATAAAAAAGACATACAGTGGAACATAGAACCTCCTTTAGCGAAGTCGATTAAAAAAAACTAAAAAGTTCCAAACAAGTCACTTTTCAAGTATTCAGGTGCAGTTGGTGGAACTTATTTTAATTCAATCACAGATTTGATGCCACCAACAACTGCATCAGACTGCTTGAAAAGTGACTTTTTTTGAGTGAGTAAGTAAGTGACTTTCTAGTTATTTTTTATAGCAGTCGTGTTTTTCATAAGTATTTTTTTTTTATTGCCTACATTATACTGATTTCAATTTTTTGGAATCGTCAGGTCGAGTTTCTTTATTTTGATCTCTCATGACCACGTCACAAAAAATACGACTACACTTACCTAATGGCGGTCGCCAACTCGCCATTGTTTTTTTTTAACTCCTATGAAGCACTACGCACTAGCCTGTCAGTTCGGTTCGGCGGTCAAGACCAATGTTATAATACCAACCTCATTTGTTAAAACCCTTCAAACCGTTTAGGCAACAGCGCGTGCCAAAGAAATAGACATTATACAAACATAGGTACACAAATATATGTATAGGTA
This sequence comes from Polia nebulosa, assembly GCA_951329385.1. Taxonomy (NCBI): domain Eukaryota; kingdom Metazoa; phylum Arthropoda; class Insecta; order Lepidoptera; family Noctuidae; genus Polia; species Polia nebulosa. Next base: position 30,878,541 of record OX589587.1, on the reverse strand, counting down.
CACACATACATATATAGGTATATACATACTCTATGTACTCTCGAAAAACATTACCCTCCTTTTAAGGCAGTCGGGTAAAAAGACATTTATAAAGGCTCAATTACACCTTCCGATTTCCAGGGACGCAATTTAGGAAACGGGAAGGTGTAATAGCTGTTAGAGCAGTTAGTGTCCGATTTAGTGAGATTGGGAGGTCCCGATTTGACTTCCTAAATTCTGTACGATTTAGGATAGTGTAATCGCATCACTCCAATTTAGAGCTAAGTGTAGCATTCATTTAGAGCTAAGTGTAGTTGTAGCGACTTTGTCGCTACAAATGGGCTATTAGTATTTTTATTTATGTTTAAAATTAAATTAAATTTCCCAAGGTCCTTTTCCCAGAAAAAAAATCTGTGTCCGCTCTTTTTTTCTTTTTTGGTCCGCTCCTGGTAGAATCGGTTAGACTTTTTAGCGACTTTTGATATTCTGTCTAGGGGCTTGAATTTGTAAGAGTTAACAATACTGCCGATTTAGGATTCCGATTTAGGAGTCCAATTTAGGAGTCCAATTTAGGATAGTGTAATCGCTAGCTTCCTACTTCCTAGTTAGCTTGTTCTCAAATTGGGTCACTTGAAATCGGAAGGTGTAATTGATCCTTTATAGACAACATTTATTTTGACAAGCCTGTCTTAGGCCCCGAGTTGTGCTGCCGATCCCGGGTCGGCTTGCTAGGTACTTAAATTATCAATACCTATCGTAAATGGGTTAAAGCGTGGAACGCATGATGGCGGCAGCGAGCAGCGACGTCCAAACAGCCACCACGTGCGCTTCGGTTGCCGTGGAGACGCGCGGGCGGGGCGCGGGCGCGCGGAGCCCCGCGACTCGCCGTGCCCGCTCCGCTCGCCCGCCCGCGCCGACCGGCGACCGAACGAACGAACGGAACTACTCCGCTCAGTACTCGCTACACGCGCGCACCGGTTTATTCCGTGTGCCCTTTTTTCATACCGTAAACGCCGCTTGAGGCCCGAGTTCCCGTCGCCGATCCCGAACTACACATCGCAGCATGGAAGGTGACATGTCCCAGGGTGCTTCCGGCGACGCCTCACCCATTTACGAAGATATGTAAGTTTTTTTTCTGTAATAAAACGCGAATCTTATTGGCGAGATATTGGTAGATATACCTATGCATGTCGGTTCTAATACATTAGCATCAACAGGTAGATACTCCTACGTATCGTTATTTATTTACTAAATACAAACCAACTTTAGTAAGCCATGTTCATGATATCTTTCTTTGTTTAGAAGTTATGTAGCTACTTATCTCTCTTTCGACAACCTAGGTACCTATCAGATTTGTATGTAAGCCGCCACATGCTAACCTACCAATATTTCGCCATGTACGAATAAGTAATTAAATATATATACTTATACGATTTTATTGTTTTTATATACATGTCTACTTATTCTATTATATACCAATACCTATCATAGGTAAGTATGTTACATACAAACCTAGTTTTCGGTTATGATTAGGCGTATTATATTAGGTATTGGGTAAGTACCTATACGTACCATGGATAGTTGCGAATGTAATGTAGAGATAGGCAGGTCGTTTATGATTGACTAAAGTCCGCGCCATGCCCAAATTAAGCTTCAACCTATGTTAGTAACGTCACTGTCGCGTAGCCGGTCCAGTCACGACAAAATAAATAGTTTAGAAGAGTTCGTAGGACACTGGCCCCACACGTCAGTTAAGTCATTACGTCACAACCGACGCGTCTCAGCCATTCAAACATACAATCAGTGACTGACAGATCGGCGCCTTCACGGTAAAGTGACTGATGTGTGTGTTAACGCGATTTTGAATTAAATGAAGGGAAATACCTATTATAGGTAATAAATAGGTCAGTAGGCACATTTACTGGTTTCGTTCAAACTCTTAAGTACCGTGAATTAATTAATTAAAAACTGCTTATCGGGCCGCATAAGTCAACAGTGCAGAGTCGGACCCAAATGAGGAAAACTTACTTGATATTATAAGTAGGTACCTACCTAACTACCCATACCGGTGGCTATGGGTCAGGGGCTGGGTCATAACTAAATATTAACTATCCAAATCTGTAAAATAGGTATCCAAAATCTTAAAGAGAGATCTTAGTAGTACGCCATATCGGTTATTAGGTCCTTGCAATCCGGCAAATAAAGGGAATGGGCTATTAAACGTGCATAAGATTGTTTTCTGCCCCACATGATGGTAAGCAACTAATGCTAGAGTGCTGGCCAAACATACACGCAAGCATCAATAGCTGATGAAACAATACCATATAACCGAGTAAGTGTGAGCTGGCTCACAATCGCAAAAGTATTTTGTGAATGTCTTGAATCTTAGAAGTTCTCTTTCGTACTCATACTTACTCTTGAGCACTCGGATCCTACTCTGATACTGATTAGCTGGTCAGCTGAGGTTAAGTAGGTACAAGTGCTGCATATGTGAATCATATGGGTAGGTATTCATCACAGCGACCTAAGGCCGCTTTCACATTAGGAGGTTAGCAGCGCGACAGTAGCGCGGCAGAAGCACATGCTTCTGTTTATAATATGAAATTCTGACAGGGCGCGACGGTCGCGCGTCTGTCGCGCTGCTAAAGTCGCCTAAATGTGAAAGTGTTAACTAATCTAATTGTCAATAACAAGAGGGTTAACTATTTAGCTAATTACTGTCGCCTTACTTCTAACTAGACACATTTATATATTCGTACACTTCATGTATAGGTTATAACAGGCGAACCCAAATACAGGAGTCTTCAGTACTTACCCTTTTTATACCATAACCGTGCTTAGGAACGTGCATGCCCACTGGAATGTATCAATAGCGTATCATGCTCGTGCATGACGGTCATCATGCGCGGCACCTGTGCGCACCGGTTTAATATACCCGATAATTGTAAATGATTTTATTTATGTAAGTAGGTTTTATCAACACTTACACGTCATCATCATGTTTTGTGACCCAGCGCGACGCAGCGATGCTTCACCGGTAGACGAGGCAGCCTGCAAGAGCCCGTGCTTGTTGTGGCACGCGAATATGAATTCGCCCTTCGACTTCACGATGCGCCTCGCGCTGTCCTATACTGTCAACTCAAGAACCCTTTTTTATCGTGTGGAAATCCTGATGGATGTCTCTTCCACCCGGGGCGCGCGTGTCAGGCTGATTAAAACCACACGGTGTTCTGCAGCTTCCTTTAGCCGGGGCGCTGGAGTGCTTGCGCATTTCATCACGCTCCCCCGGCTAAGTTAGGTAGGTTATTGGCCCGCATGAATTCATGCGGATTGTCACTTTCTGCGGCCGTGCGACATACAGACTTTCTACATTATATTAAACTGACTTCATCTGACATTAAGATGTTGATTGCCACGTTTCTTATTTTAATTTTTCGAATTTTAACGAAGCCGATGATAGTTAGGTTTTTTTGAGGGCGTTGACGCTGACCATAGGATACGGTATATGGCATATCCTTGGTTAAAGAGTGGGTGGGTATAAAGTGAGTTTTAAATAAAAGAATGCAAAAATCAGGGTAAAAACTAAACCAATCAGAAGAAAAAAAACATGGTCGAAGGATTCGGGTTTATGTAAGAAAACTAAAGCTAGTTTGGACTACAGAACTTCTTGGGTGTTCGCAAAAAAGATTCGGTTCGATACTGGCATCGGACCGAATCTTTGTTGCAAAAAGAAATACTACCTGCATTATACATATAATTGCACTGAGCGTGCTGCGGATAAGGATTAAATCCTACAAAAGAATATTATTTGCCAAATGAAAGGAAATTGCAAATATATAACAACAATAAGTTGAACGGGAACAACACTGAAACCGGGTCCATAAATGTAACTGGTTTCCGGGCTTTGCCGTAAGCGCTGTATTCAGGGGAAACGAAAGTTTAGAAGCAGGTGCTGAACAATGTTTCTCGCAACAAATGTTGCGTAATATTTAGAAGCAGGTGCTGAACAATGTTTCTCGCAACAAATGTTGCGTAATATTTTTTCACTACTACTATAAAAGCGTGTCGGACTTCGCACATTTAGGGTCCCCGTATCAAATCAGGGAATTATCAAAGAAAAAATCTGATTTATCATCGTAAAATATACGTAACTAGCTGACCCAGCAAACGTTGTTCTGGGATTTAAAAAAAAAACCTTTTTTTATAAAAATGCAACCAACTTCCAAAAAAGAAAATACACTAAAATTTACGAATTAAGTACCTAACTTTAATTTCGGAAGTAGGTGCCAATTAACGAAGAAACAAAATACAAACACCGACTTCCGAAATTAGTTTTTTATTTTTCACTTTTTAGTTGTTGTACCCCAGAACTAAAACTAAATAATATAGTTAACGTTAGAATGGATAACTTATTATCTTCAATAATAAATAATGCCATGAATAATGATTTAGTCGAATACCAAATACTCGGTCACGCTCTCTGTCGAAGCGCTGAATATTCGGCGGCTGAATGTTCGGCATTTTGACTTCCTCATTGCCACTGCGGTGCGTGCGAGGGTGTCGGGAGGGTTTTATATCTTTATCTAAGAATGAATACTTACCAAATATACAAGATTAATTACTGTTTTGGAGTGTAGGGGCTGTGATCAGAAAAATACAATTTAAGAAGGACAAAGGAGAGGTCAGATAGGTGGTCACTTCATGTAAAATCCAGCTGCAACCGATTAGACTTGAAGCCGACCCCAAGATACTCGTAGTTGGGAAAAGGCTAGGCAGATTGAGGGTCGTCCGATGGACGCGAGCCGCACAGGACAGGTCATTGTGGTGACACTTTGGGGAGACTTATGTCCAGCAGTGGACATCTTTCGGCTGAAATGATTATAATGATGATTTCCTCATTCGATGGACATAATAAAATTCTACACCCTTACTGTCGCGTTTTTACTACGGTAACTACAATTCGTCATGACATTCGAGTCGATTTTACTGCCAACCCGCGCCAATAGATGTTTCACATAAAAACAGAAAATGAGACGTAAGATATACATAGTTCTAATTTTCAAAGTTTGTTTCATTAGCTATTGTACTGTTTTCTCGCAAATGTGTTGAAAAACGTTGTATGACACACGTGTGGAAATTGGTATTTACTAACTAGTAACTATGGTAAGCCGTCGACTTCATCTCGGGCTTACATTACATTACATCTTGGCTCGTTTGTGAAAGCCAACTTACCGCACTAGTATGATAAATAACTATTTTTAAACAAAAAAAAAATACTAATTCGTAATAAAAAATTATCGACATGTCAAGTTTGATTTCAAACATGACATGTCATGACCAAGTTTCAAACATGACCCCCTACGGGAGTCTCGCTATCATTTTTACTAAAGGACATATCCATAGAGCCGGCGTCTCCGGTCCGCCGGTGGCCCGTGTTGCTCTATGGATATATCGCATATCAAGTGCATGTAAATATTGCTGATTAGACGTATATTTTCGTAATGCAAAAGAAAAATATGTTGATCTTTATGAACATAAAAATTAGGTGTATCGAGACTCAGTGACGTCATAAAAGCGATGTGAGGAAAATACTCGATTTATGACATGTTTTATGTTGAATGATGGTTGAATCGAATGAAAAATCAAAATGTATTATGAATAGGATTTTTAATTTCAATAAAAACATGACTAAGTATTTAAAAAAAATACATAATATGTAAACTTCCATATTATGGAAGGTTATTCAGTTCTGCCAAAGCCAGAAACCTAATGTAAGTAACTACAATATTTTATTACTGTTTTAAATAGACAACAATATTAAATAAAATAGTTTTGCAAAATTTAGTGTTCGCGACTGTACCAAAACATAATGTATGTAGAAGTTTACATGGAAGTTTAACATACTTCTATATAGTAAACCAGGTCGAAATTATCATGGTTTGGAGACTATTTCTTGACTATTTTTTGACATTATAGTCAACTTCAAAAACGTACGCGTTCCGCGGTAATCGGGTGAGGATCGTGGCGAGAAAGGCTCACCACGCAATCCTTACTAAGACACCTTTATATCTCTGGAATCCCTTAATGACCATTTTCGAGATTTGGCATAGCGTTACGACTATTTTTTAACTATTTTTTGGAATTGAAACCAAGTCAATACTCACAGCCGTTTGCTTGCACTGAGGTGAGGATTATGTGGAGACCTTCACCACACAATCCTCACTAACATATAGCTATAACTTCGGAATCAGAATGCGACTATTTTTTTAACCTTGGTGACTATTTATGACTGTTTATTGACTATTTTTCTGCGTACTCAAATTTGATTTTCATTAAGTTTTCAAAGGTGAGGATTGTGTGGTGAAGGACACGAAAGTCAGCCCTTTGAAGATGACTGACCAAGACTCAGCCAAGTGATTACAAACTTCAAGTTAAATGAAAAATAATGAAAGATGGGGGTTAAAGGAGGAGAGAGAGGGGTTATTAAGATATAAAATCATAAATATCTCGAAAATGGTAAGTCCAATGGCAAAAATAACCAAAATTTGGGCTTCCATTATAAAACCCTGTAGAAAGATCCATAAGATCTAAATTCATAAAAAAAAATTGTTTCTTTCTGTTTTTGCTACCACGGTTCGCAAAGTTTGATATAGTTCAATAAAATGGCGAGTTTTTTTTTTCACTTTTTAGTTGTGGTTCCCAATTAAATTGTGTCAACACTACATAGACCACATCACACCACACACCTCTCTCCCTTAAACACATACATCTCTAGCACATTACTCGACACCCCACCCAAATATTCTACACACATACACTCGATACAAATATTACTACTCAATTACAAATACTAATTAAATAAATATAATATATAATAATGTACCCACCTAACTTTTATTCTATATCGACTATCCGAGTCTGCTAGAGTACCAACGCTCATAATTTGTTCACTCACGATTTATGCGAAGACACTGCCACATATTACTTACCACGTAATATGTGACACTGCCTCCTAAGATACAGGATCTTCCTAGTTTAGGAGTCAGGGCTTAAATTGTCTATTAACAGTACTTACTTTCCCCATCTTAAGCACACTATTTGTTCTTGTTTCATTTTCTGTTAAACTGTCGACAATTATGTGTACTTTAACATGTTGTCAAATTTGTATTATAAGCTAATAAATTATTATTATTATAGACATACGTTCGCAGCAATCGCAGTGTTGGCTTGCAGTGATTTTTTGAAGGGGTCCGTTGTCTGTCTCCAAAACTCATCATCAGATCTGTAAGAAATTTAAATGGAACCATTTCGGAATAAAGCCCTTTCGAACAAAAAAAAAAATACAAAGATCCGAGTTGATAACCTGTTAAAAAAGGAGGTTCTCAATTCGAAAAAAAATTTTTTTTTTTTACTTTAAACTGAATAAAATCGTTATACCTATCTACCCCAAAGACATTTTAAATTATTAAAAAACATTTAAATAATTATTTTCTTTTTATAATTATTTATTAGTTTTTTTTTTTTCAAATATTAGGAAAAGGCCGACGAAAAATTCCAACGCTAGGGGGTCCAGAATGATGTACTGAATCACTAGTACACGTATGTGCGTTCATATAACTTACACCCTGTATTATGTATGTTCAGCTCTCACTCCGATTCTTTTTTTGTTAGATAGGGTATACCTCAAGGGTGGCTAACCGCGTCTAGAAGCAACCAATCAATGTGTGTGATCAATCTAAAAAAATAGCAAGTTTACTCATTGTTGGCGGACTAGTATTACAGGTTCTATTTGAAATTATGAAATAATTAAGAACCTTTTTTGTATCAGCTAGCTAATGGGGACCAGACTGTATTGTACTTACAGATTTTGAAAACCAAAAAGATTATTTGGATTGCCAGTTCGGTAATTTTTGTTTTTCGTTGAATAGCAGCTGCCTGCGTGGGATTCTTCTCTATAGGTCTAGACTCTATTCATTATCATGGTATTTTCTAATATGAAATTGATCAATCGTAGGGCGATTCAAGTCTTGAAAAGAAATATGGGTTCTATTTTAAATTCTCACATAATTAATTAACTTTTTTGTATCAGCTAGCTAAGGACCAGACTGTGTTGTACTTACATATCTGAATCCTTAAAAGTTTAATTGGATTGCCATTTCGGTGATTTTAGTTCTTCGTTGAATGTCTGCGCGCGTGGGTTTTTCTATAGGTCTAGACTCTATTCATTTTCATGTTATTTTCTCATACCAAAATGATTAATCGTCAGGCGATTCAGTCTTATAGAGAAAGTTTTACCTTGGAATTGGAACTGACTAGTTTTAGAACAGATTTTAATTTAATAACTTGAGGGGTAACGCAGAGGTGGTATTTCTAATGAGTGGTTTTATGGTTTGCGGTGTGTAGTTATGTAGTAAAGGACACACCAGTCCGCAATATTTGATATAATTATGTTATATTATAAAAATCAATACTTTTACATTCATACCTTTTTATTTTTTTGTGTGGTGGGAAATCATCCAATGAGGCGTGTCAGACTCTTATTGACTAAAACCCACCCCTGTTTCTTCCCTGCCCTGAGTGCCCAGGGGCGAGGTGTTTCGGATTGATCACCAACCCTTCAACCAGGCATCGGCCATGACAGGCCCCGTCTTTATTGCTGACAACTCTTTGAGGCGCGCGTGGAGCACTACGCGCCGTTGACTCTCGGCCTGGTTCTGATCGGATGGCGAGCTACCCATTACTCGCCGTCCGCAGGCCCTGGTCTGCAGTGACCGGATATCGTCTCGCGGCGCCGGAAGCCCCTGGCGTCTCCTGCGGCGGCTGCTGCTGAGGGCGACTCTGTTGTTGAGTCCTCACCCATGCCGCCTCTCTCTTCGCGAGCATTACTGCTTCGCAGAAGGAGGAGACAGCTTCCCATTCCCTCTCGCTCCGTACCATGGCCTGAACCAGGGCTGGGCGCGAGAGGTCGCAGCAGCCTATCGCAGCCACGAGGACACGGCGGTGCTCCACCCAAGCGGGGCAGACCTCCACCGTATGCTCCACCGTGTCCTCTGGGCGATCCGCGCAGTGTAAACACCCAGGCGGAAGGTGAGGACGCCGCGGTGCCTCTCCAAGCCACTCCTCAAAGAAGGGCACTACCGCCGCTATGGTGGCGTGTCCAGCGCTGGGTTGCGACAGTCGCTCTCTCCATGTCGCCATGAGATCCTGCCGGAGCTCTGTCCGCCGAGCCGCGGCGAGGTTTCGCGGCAGCGGAGTTTCGCCTCCTCGATAGAGGTGCGCCAGGACCTTTGCCTCCAGATCCCATGGCAACAGTCCGGCAAGGAAGGTCGCCGCCTTACAGGAGACCGTGCGGTATCCTCTGATAATACGAATGGCCATGACCCTTTAGGACGCGTTCAACCGGCGAGCTGGTCGCCGCCTCAATGAAAAGAACGCGCCCTTGAGAGCGAATTTAAGTCATGACGAGCGAGCGATAAGCAATATTCACATTATCATTTACCAAATTAATATGCGCCAATCTACGCTCAACAATGAACACACTGCCGCAAAATGTCCGAAAAAAGCTACAAGCTACCGCAGACTCTACCTAAATGATGCCATAATTAGGAAGGGAACTCCGGTAAGGGTTTCACAAACTTAATTCAATACCTTCGACGCTTATCGGGCCTGAGGACAAAAACCACGACCGCATAGAATTTCCTATCCAGTACTCTTGAACCAACTCCAGAGTTAAACAAACGCAAATAAACAATAAGGACTAGTATACCTTTACTATGTACAACCATCAGTAATTGTCACTTTCTGCTAAACCAATCGGGGTCAATTCAAACACTCTTTGCAAAGGCTAGCCCCGATAGAAAAGTTGGTATTAGCTTAGGTCAAGCACCGTCAATTCCCTCCCCCAGGGAGGACCGCAGTGATATCTAATGCTGTTAGTTAGGTTGGGGAGAACACCAGCTTAACTAACATTTTTAGATACCACTTTACCCTAATTTTTCTGTGCCTATCTCTTGATAGCTTAATTATTCGCGGTTGGTTCTGCTTTATTAAAGAAGTTACATGCACAAGTAAATAATACTAAAGATTTTTTGATATTATCGACTATATTATTTTTTATATATATATTTTTTTTATATATTATTTTTTTGATAGTGCGTGTCGGAATTGGCACATTTAGGGTTCCGTAGCAAATGTTGGTATTTGCTAGTAAAATATATTATACGTAATAATAATTAACGTTATCACCAAATTTCAAGTTAAAAAATCAATGGTAAGTGGTCAGTGGGAAGTTAAAAAATCTTCGGATCAAAATTTTGTGACAGACGACGGACAGACAGACGGACGCGTGAGTGACAACAATAGGACTCCGTTTTGACCCTTCGGGTACGTAACCCTGAAAATAACTATTTATTCTGGTAAGGTAAGTAATATTATATAATTACAAAATCTCTAATATTTATAAGATATAATATAACAACTGAATCTATAATTTTATTTTATATAATGATTAGTTGATATAATTTTAAAGTAACTAATTTTTATATGCCTTGCTTAATATACCATACATTGAATATAAATCGTTTGGTATACCACTCAAAAGACATAAAACGCCTGGTAAAGAGCTCTGGCTTCTAATTTAAGCTTAAAAAAAACAATAACTGTATGTAATCTTTACATTTTTTTTTTTGTTATTTGATAGTCTCATTCGAAGCATGAATCATTATAAAACAGTTGATTTTGAACATGAGGTTTTTATTTCTCTGTAAGAAACATGCAAACAAGCATACACCATACATGCAGCAAGCATGCAAACAAGCATACACCATGTATGCAGCATGCATGCAGTATGCAAGCAAGCTTACAAAACATGCATTCAAGCAAGCATGCAACATGCAGCAGGCATGGTTTCTGTTACGACTCCGGCGCTGCGGGGCTCCGGCGGTCCCATGCGAGCTTATCGTCGCAGATGTGTTTCACGCCTAAATAACACTCTAGGGGTAGGGCAGACAAGACTACGTGGACTCGGTTTTGCAGCGATTCGTTTCCGTCTTTCGTCTTCGGACTTGGCACTACGCTCCGCTACCACCTTAACCTTCTAACCTATTGTAACCCATCCGAGTTGGATTGCTTTGAATGGGGGTATTAACCATAAAGATCGTATATATATGTTATATAGTCTATATAACATTTATATACTCATTTAGATATTAACATTTATATATTTACTTATTTCGTATAACGTTATTGGATTCAGTAAACATGAGTTATATACCAACTGTTGATATAATTTCTTTAGATCTAAATAAATTATATCCACAGTTGGTATAAATCACGTTTATTTTATCTTGTGAACGTTAATGAAATGAAAATATACCACTTTTTAAGTATATGTTAAGAGACGCACCCATTTATTCTCCAGTAAAAAATATTTGTTAAAATAAAACTTTATTCTCAGGTAGAGTACTTTATTTTGTAACCTCAGTAAGTTAAGGTGAAAGCTCCGGAGCAGGGTAGCCCGCGAAATTCAAATTTTGTTACGTTTTTTGCAATTTGCAGAACAGTAATCATTAAAATCACTACATTTGACATCAATTCTACGAGTAACTGAAAGAGTTGTATTGATGATTTTAATGATTATAATTCTATTGTGACGGGTAGGGTTACGTGGTGGAGGAAATTAAACCCTACGACGTAAACCCGTCAACATTAAAATACGAGGGTCATTCAATAAATACTTAGCCTACAAAAAGTAAACGAAAATTTTGGAAAAGTGGCAATTTATTTTTCAACATAGTCTCCTTTTAGTTCGATACACTTAGCCCAGCGATGCTCCAACTTTTTTAACCCGTCCGAAAAATAGTTTTTGTCAAACTCTGCAAAATAGGCCTCCGTGGCGGCGATAACCTCCTCATTCGATCCATATCTATTCCCGGCGAGTGATTTTTTCAGATTAGGAAACAGAGAGAAGTCACAAGGGGCCAAATCTGGAGAATACGGTGGATGGGGCAGCAATTCGTAGCGTAATTCGACCAATTTGGCCATGGCAACGGCAGACGTGTGAACCGGTGCGTTGTCGTGGTGAAACAGCACTTTTTTCTTCGCCAGATGGGGTCGTTTTTTCTTTAATTCGGCGTCGAATTGGCCCAATAAATCGGCATAGTAAAGCCCTGTAATTGTTTTACCCTTCTCGAGGTAATCGATGTAGATCACACCTTGTGAATCCCAGAAAACGGTGGCCATAACTTTTCCGGCCGATTTTACAGTTTTCGCCTTCTTTGGAGCACGTTCCCCGGTCTGGATCCATTGTTTTGATTGCTCCTTGGTCTCTGGTGTGTACCAGTGGATCCAGGTTTCATCGACGGTCACAAAACGACGCAAAAACTCCGCTGGATTCCGCTTAAACAGCGCCAAACACGTCTCCGATGTGGTCTCACGGTTGCGCTTGTTTTCTGGTGTGAGTAAACGCGGCACCCATCGCGCCGACAGCTTTCTCATGCCGAGTTCCTCGTGAAGAATATGATGCACTGTTCCTTCTGAAATGCCTACAGTCTCAGCTAGCTCCCGAACCTTCAATCGGCGATCTGCCAATACGAGATCATGGATTTTTTTAATGTTTTCCTCCGTAGCAGCTGTTTTCGGTGCACCTGGACGTGGTTCATCAAAAACCGACGTACGGCCACGTGCAAACTCGTTGAACCAATTCTTGATGGTGGCCATCGATGGAGAAGAGTCACCGTACACAGCATCCAAGCGCTCTTTGATTTCGATGCGCGTTTTCCCTTCTAAAAATAGGAATCGAATCACCGAACGATATTGCTCTTTTTCCATTTTTGTAAAACCGATCGACACGTTCGCTTCCATAAGTTGTCAAATTAAAACAAATGAAGGGATTGGAATGAAAATTTGAAAAAAGAATTAAAAAAGAATGTGCTACACTGTGGTAAAACTCTTTTGAAACTACAGCGCCCTCTGGCGATGAGGCTAGGTACTTATTGAATGCACCTCGTATAATAATAAAAAATAAATACAGAGAAAGGGGGTAGGTAAGTTTATGGTCACTAAAGTTCTTAAAATTACCTTGGGAGTAGCGCAGTACTCTCCTGGCTCAGCCTGGTGGACGAAGACCTCAGTGGTGTGCCACGCTGCAGACGCCAGGAGTGGTAAAGGTCCGGCGGGTGGTCTGCCAGACCCGTAGCAAGCTCGACGCGATACGCGGGTTAAACAGGACCCTGAAACTGACCTGCAAATTGCAAAAAACTTAAGAAAATTTGAATTTCGGCGGGCTACCCTGTCGCCTCCCACCTTAATATGCTCTATTTGTCTAGCAACCGACTTCCAAAAAAGAAGAGCGGGCATAACCTCATCATTTATTGACGGATTTCCAAAATTCTTTTTTTGTCCGATAGGGTTTAGTTCCGAAATGGTCCCATTTAAATTTCATATAGATCTGATGATGAGTTTCGGAGACATACAACGGAACTCTTCAAAAAATGACAGCAAATCAACTGCGATTTCTGCGATCGTATGTTTATGTAAACGTGTTCACACAATTTAATGGAGAACCTCAACTTAAAAGTGAAAAATAAAAACTTTTTTACAAAAAGTGCATAATAACTTTAATTTCGGAAGTTGGTGTCAAAAAAAACGAAGAAACAAAACCAGAAACACCTACTTCCGAAATTAAAGTTTTTTTGCACTTTTTTTGGAAGTCGGTTATATTTTTTTGTAAAAAAGTTGTTTTGGAAGTCGGATGTAGTTGTTTTTACTTTTTAGTTAAAAAATAAACTTAATATTTAAGTTATGCTCGAATTGAGAACCCCAATACCATGATATCTGAACATAGAGGAAACCAAAACTTTATCTGTGTACACATTTAAGTTTGCTTTTGTTTTTTTCTTTTTTTTTCAAATGGCACTGAATCAAATACGGGACCACCTCGACAGTATACTCTTTCGAATAATAAAACAATTTTGAAAATCGGTCCACAAATTAAAAAAAAAACATACATACAGTCGAACATAGAACCTCCTTTTTTTTTCAAAGTCCATTAAAGAAAGGTGGCTTACCCTAGGTAACAGGCATATTCTTATTGTTTGTCACCAAGGCAAGCAGACGTTTCTATTTGCATTCGCGCAGTCTACTCAATAATGCATGATGAGGATGGCCCCATGGTGACCCAGTTTAATGGGGTTACAAATCGATAATGTTGGATTGATAGTTTCACAACAGATAGGTATTTACTTCACATTTATTTTGCGTAACAGTGGCGATTGCACTACAATAAATTGTATTAAGTATTTGAAAGGTTTAACTTTAGCGTTTATTCGAACATACACACAGAGACCGTATTAAGATATAATTGAACTCTTGGAGCAATTTTGAATTTTTATGAAAACAAGTTATTTTACTTGTAATCACTTTTGAGGAGGCGTTTGCCAATACAAAGTTGCATCGCGATGACATTTGTGGCATCCTAATGGGGTTTTTTTTTGTTTGTCCATTCCCGCAACAATCTTTTCGCTTAAGTGTCTTTTCACTGTCTTTCTTTCGCGCAAGTTATTTTCGCGTAAATATGTTGCGTTGCGCGGCAGTTTAGGAACCTCGTACTTTTTTTTTCGCATATTGTCACAGACTTCATACTGTAGCTTAACTTTAGATAAACCCAGTAAAAAATATCCACTAGGATCATGCTTCAAATGTCATCGCGGTGCAACCTAAGAGCGGTTGCGCACTACGTCCGATACTAATTCGTCAAAATACAGATCTATAGAAAACTGAGATCGGTAGTGCGTAACCTACCATACAAATTGTTTTACGACCACGCCGGACCGTTATTTCACGCATAAGTATCGGACGTAGTGCGCAACCGCTCATCCACATTGCTGCTGTCGTCGTCATCCTGAAAAAGAACGTTTGAAAACATTCACCTGAGATTTACCAGTAAATTCCCGGTTTTTACCGAAATTTGTTGTTACCCGCGCATTTACTGGGTATGCCAACTAACTTAACCAAACGTCCGTTAGTACAACAATACGTTCATAAATCGAATAAATTTTTGGCAAAGCGGGTTCAGACGGGTTATCTAAGATGAGAGTGCAATGGAAGAATGTCGTATCTACACGAAGACCTTATTAGATTTATATGTGAATAAAACATGCTTGCAATGTCCATTCTGAATGTTATGATGCTAAGTAATTCTTCTTAAACAGTTTTTGGCGAATTTTTGCGATTTTTCGAGTGGCCCTAGGTATGTTTGTTTTATGTTATCGTTTAGTCGTAAAAAAGCAATTTGAAACGGAACCTGAAGACAACATGTTTTTTACAGATAAGTGCAGCGCACAATCCCAAAGAACACTGGGAAAAAAAAAAATATGTCTACGGGCTTTTTTACTTTTTACGGATTTTTTCATAATCCAAAACAACAGCAAAGAACAGCTGGTCGATTCTGTTAACAGCTCACCGTGAAAACTTAGGTGGAGTGAGCGTGAAGTGAACTATCATTCTACCTAGATTGTATGGATTGACAGCCCAAGTCTTAATTTGATCACTATCACCTTTTCTTTTTCCCCATTAGAATGCAGATGTAACACATTCTAATGTATTTTGCAGTATTTGGCAACAAATGTGTCGAGTCAGCCTTATCGACAAACTTCGCCGAGGTTAGTCTTTACTACAATAAAATTCTCAGCTCTATTTTACCGAGATCGCGCCTGTTTCAATGATTCTACATAAATTGTCCAGCTGCGTAAACACTTGAGACACAAAACCACCAATTTTATCACAATATCCACTAGGAATCAATTTTGAAAACTTGAATTTCTGCAAGGATTAACCATAATTTGTTCGAATTTTTTTTTTCTTTATTTTAATTTGAGAAAGGTTTGGGAAAGGTTTTAGGTGGATTTTTAACTGACTTCGAAAAAGGAGGAGGTTCTATGTTCGACTATGTATTTTTTCTTTTTTTCATTTATGTCCACCGATTTCTCTCCGTCAGTTGCGATTTTCAAAATTATTTTTTTATCCTAAAGGATATACTCCAGAGGTGGTCCCATATAAATTTTATCGAAATTGCTTCAGCGCTTTCGAGTATGTTTAAATTCCACGCTCCATATTATTGGGGTTTTTAGTTCTGGGGCATAACAACTAAAAAGTGAAAAATAAAAAACATTTTTACAAAAAAAACCAACCAGCTTCCAAAAAAGAAAATACACTAAAAATTTAAAAATAACTTTAATTTCGGAAGTCGGTATCAAAAAACGAACTACTTAGTATTCCAATCAGTCTAAATCTGAACGACCCGCGCACCGGCTTATTGAATTCTACGCAAACTACTTTATTATAATAACGTCAATACTTGGTCGATTCATAAATAAATTGATGCAATTTTCCATTGCGTTGCGCGCCTTACAATATTTTTATTACCTTTTCTGAACGAATTAACTCTATCAATCGCAATCGGAAGGCGACGGAAGCACTTCAGTCGACCGATGTTGTGTTGGTACGTTTCTCGCTCATTGAACGATACCGATTGCTTTTTGTAATCTGTTCTCGAGAACTGATTTCGCTCGCGGGTATTTTGAAATATAATTGGTAGACTAATGTAATAATGTTCGTGGGCGCCCCCCACGGAAATTTTACTGAAACTTAACAAGGTTTTCCTTTAAATGGGATCTGCCATACTAACGCTGCGCTCATGCGTCAGATTTCATCAGGGGTGCCGGGGGCCTAAAAACCTCGGATGGAGAATATAGCTGACGGATAACTGGCAGCCCCGATGGCCTAACGTAATTTGGTTTTTTAATAAGCAAAACTCGGCTCGTTTTTTTTTTTTTTTCATAAAGCGTTGTATCGACTTAACGTACGGGGTGCCCACACCTGTTACAGGCTCTTAATGCTCTCAGGTCTTTAATGGTGATGGCGTCTCAACATTGTATTTCCACTTCCCTACATATTTAGATAGGTATTCCAATCCAAGACGCCAAGTTATTAATTAGGCCTAAGACTTCCAAAGTCTGGTAGATCTCGATTTGGGAACATTTTTATAAATAATTCCGTTTATAACTTCATACATCTGCTAGATAACTGAGCTTGTACATGTGCATAATATCATCGGGGAGAGGGGCTCCGTTAACAAGCAGCATAGGGTTCGACAAATCAAGCATATTGTTTGATTGCCTCACGACTAGGTCGCAGGGCAGGGCTGAACCGTGAGCTGATTTTGTATCAGTAGGTGCCGACTTAATTAAATACAGTAAATGTTTATGGTCGTTATGAAGTCTGTAATTTGAGACTTAATAACTGACATGGATTAATATATAATGTTATGAAATGTAAATACATGGTGTTTAAGGCCGATGGTAAATGCCCTGAAAATATACCTGCCATTATGTTAAGTGGCTCGAAACTAAATCAGGTAGATTCTTTCAATTACCTCGGGCACTTCCTCACCGCCGACCTTAAGGACAATGTAGACATTGAAAGGGAGCGCAGGGCACTATCGGTCCGAGGTAATATGCTGGCACGCAGATTCGCCCGATGTAGTGTAGATGTCAAAATCACCCTTTTTAAGGCATATTGCCAAAGTATCTACACGGGAAACCTGTGGGTTGCTTATGCCAAGAGAGCGATGGACGCTCTGCGCGTCCAGTATAATAATATTTTTAGGATGCTGTTGCGAAGGCCTCGTTTTTGTAGTGCTTCGGAAATGTTTGTACAGAATCGAACCTATGGCTTTAATGAGGTGATTCGCAAAAAAACTGCTTCTCTACTAAGCAGAGTACGAGAAAGTAGCAACAGCATCCTCAAAGTAATAGGGGAGGATGTTACATCTCCAATTTTAAAAAAGATGGTGAGGAAGGTGATAATTTAATAGTCACAATAAATGGTGGTTTATTGTGACTATTAAATTATATTGGTGAATATCGTGGCACTTTACTAACAATAGCTGTAAGTCATTATTGTAATTACTAACACATTGGATCTTAGTTATCTGAAAAATAAAGACTTATTATTATTATTATTAATGACCAATTGACATTTACTGCATTCCTGACACTCGGCGACAGTGAAACGAAATAAAAATTATCATCAGTGAAATAATGTAATGGGACAGAATTCAATTTGATTTTTATTTCCAATAAGAAAGCAGTCCCAACTAGTTGACTACAACTTTATCAAGGATAAGATCCAGATGACATAAACGCCACAACATTTATGTCATCTGGACCTGGAAGGAACAAGGGTGGGTTTTAGTCAGTAAGGGTGTGTCCAGATCTGGCGAATGCGCCGCTCGCGAGCTGCGCGCGTGCGTTTCAACTTTTCAAGTTTGTGCGCCAGCTACGCGCCACACGCACTTCATGCAACTGCTTGCGTGAGTTGCGCTAAAGAGGCGCACCAAACAATTGCAGTAACTGCACGCATGCAGCTCGCATGCACGAATTCGTCAGATCTGGACACTGCCTAAGAGTCTGACATCCCTCCCACTCCACCCAGAGCAGGAGAAGTCATAATTGTATGGGAAGTTTTTTTTTGCAATTTCTTACATTTTTAGTACTCCAACCTGGATTGGTCCCCCAAGAGTTTTTGATCAGTTTTAGAAACAGGATCGATTGGCATGCATAAAAAAGAAAATGTGTAAAATGGCATTGAATGAATGGGGATAAAACTTTCACGAAAAATGATGGATCGCCTTAGGGTGTTTTTACACCAATCGATCGATCGCCGCTCGATAGCATCGATCGATGGTAGAATGAATTAGTCGACGTCGATCGATAGTTTCTATTACACCAATCGATCGACGATCTTTCGATTGGTGTAATAACACCCTTAGAATAGAATAGAATAGAATACTCTTTACTATGTACACCATATAAATACCCTACCCCCCGCCCCGCTGAAAGTTTCCACCCTATATAAACTACTACTCAGTGCATTAATTACATCATGGTTAAGGGCTAAAAGGACACCTAAAAATCCTAAGTATTGTTAAGTCTGGTAGTGGCATTGATTTTAGCAAATATTATGCTTATTGAACGTTATGGTATTCAAAGGGGCGACTAGTAGGTATTTGTGCGAGGTGACACCCCTACTGTTTAGCGACTGTTGCTCCCAGTTGGAGGTCGTTGATTTATGCCGCGGCACTGGCTACGTACTAGAAGTTAGTTCACAAATATATTAAGTACAGTATTAGGTACTCGTGAGTGTAACTAATATGCTCGGAAGTGTGTTCAATTAACTTCATCAGCTGAGTACCTAGTATAAGTTTAACATAATAACCGGATATGAACGATAGTGTTCGGCTTAAAATCCCAAAGGGATCGAAGCTTCTCACTTACATTCACCCGCTGGGACTGCTCCGGCCATCAGATGCCTGCCTGCCATTGGAACCGTGTCATGTCGGTGCTATGATTTAAAGCCGATCGGATTCAGACCCTAATGGCTCAATAAGTCAATACCATCATCTGCCTAGCTTTTTCCCAACTCTCTTGGGGTCGGCTTCCAGTCAACCGGATGCAGCTGCATACTTACCAGTATTTTACATGGAGCGACTGCCTATCTGACCTTCACAACCCAGTTACTGGGTAATATGATACCTCTTGGTAAAACTGGTTGTGAAAATTCAATAAAATAAAATTTAACTTGTTACGGTTTTATGAATCAGTAAACTATAATGTACAAAAATAATAACTTAATTTTTAAATAGTGAGGAAAAACTAAAGTATTAAAAAGTATGATTTTATTTAAATACCAGTATGGTATGTCATATTTTGTATTATTAACGCTAAAAGTCGAAAAACAAAGTAAGGCCGAATACTTGTTTTTTTTCCGTTATTTGTTGAAAATCTGGTATTCCAGTAGGTATATCGGCCGGATTTAGTACAATCCTGTATTCGACTGCATAGCAAATTAAGGCCGGTTAACAAAAAAAAGGATGAAGAACAAAAACTTATATTCGGAAATTGGTATTTCTGGTTTTGTTTCTTCGTTATCTTCTTCTTCTTCATGACACTGGCACAATAGTACTTTTTGGGCCCAAAACGTTCCACGGCTTCTCGTCGGTGGCAGCGCAGAGGTCACCTTATGCTGCATGTTTTGGGCACAGAGGGAAGGACAGGACAGGACCTAGTGTTATCACAGCCAGAGTACATCTCATGAAAATTCTAATAAACCCAAACACGGCTATGATACATTGTATGGAGTTCCCATGCTTATCCATCAGATCAGTTCGATGGTACCATGTTCATCAGAACCGTGTATTTTTTTACCTTGCTTCGTCATAGTCGCTCAGTTATCTTAATCGAGATATCCTTTTGCCGCCAACCCTTGAAAAATATTTATCATAAAGGAGTTTCTACTTGTTGGCCATATGTGTTCTTAGGTAACACACATAAAAAAGATTAAAAAAAAACACCGAACTGAATTTGAGAACCTCTAACTTCTTTTGAAGTCGTTGAATAACTACTGGATATCTTAAAATAACGTTATTGTGAACGTATAGAGCAGCAGCTGCAACTAAATAAATCTTATACCTTTAAATAATCAATTCTTGTATATTTAAATACCTTATAATCTTAATCTCGAACGGCTCCAACGATTTTCATGAAATGCCCTTATGCCCGCCCTTATGCGGAGGTTATAGGCCCTTAAGTTTACCCATCTCGCAATGCCATTTCAAAATGACGTGCAACGTGGCGTGATACGTTTTATTACTTACTAGCTCCTGCTAGCAGCTTTACCCGCATATAATTAGTACTTCCCCCACAAAAAATTATAGCCTATGTGCTATTCCAGACTATAATATATTTCTGTGCCAGATTTAATCCAGATTGGTTGAGCCGTTCTGGCGTGATTAACTACTACTCGTAAGTAGGCTGTTTTCTTATAATTTGATGAATACGCTTCGGTAATCGAAACTGTCTAAAGAGGCCGTCTAATAGACGCAGTTATACGACTTTTAAAGGTTTGTAATTGAACATCACGTCTAAACGACTACTCTTATTTCTTTGAAAAAAATATATGTTACTCTAAACTATTTCCGTCGTAATTTGATCTGAGAATATTTGAAATAATATTTTTATAACATAGTGTAATTAATTTGTGAAGTTATGTCTAACGCGGATAAAAAATTGGGAATCACGCAAAAACTATAAAGCGTATTTTTATGAAACTTTCACCATTTTAAAGATTATTAAATTATTTATAATTTAGTCTGTTTTTTTTATTACTTGTTTTTTTTTTTTGTGTAATAAATTAATAATGCGTCTAATTTCGGACAGCGCTCCTTGATGGGCGAGTCCTATTACTGGGTGGACATACGACGCGTTACGTGGGCTCAGCGCAGAACACGCAAGCTAACCACTCAAGGTCGTTGAAAGCTAAAGATTTTCTTTTCATTATTTTTCATGCGAATTATATAATATGATATGGAAACCAAGTGTTGTCATTAAAGAAAATGCCTTTGAACTAATTGAGCCTACCTTTAAAATAATCATTTGCATTGCTCAGGGTAGTGGATGTGCGAGCCGAGGCCATGCAGCACAAGTCAAGGTTCCAGTTACCGCATCATGACACTTCACATGACATTGTTTTTGCATTATTCTTCTATTTAATTCTATCTATACTTAATACCCCATGAACATCATTAAAATTCAAAATACTGTGCACAATACTGTGTTCTATTTATTCGGTTTCGGATATCTACTACGTGATTCAGTGCCTCGTGTACGACGCGTGCATGGAACAACAAAAAGTTGTAAGTTTTTATGCATTATGCAGTTCTCATAACTCACTTACTAATAAAGGGTTCAACGAGTTTACGAGATGCATCGCCGAGAAAGTTTCGCTTTCAGAAAGTCGCCCGCTGTAAGGGGAGTGAGGTTGGCCGTAAGCACGTGCTTGGCGCGTGGACTTGTTCGACAAATGAATCGACCGAGCACCGGCCTCACTCATGATGAGAACTATCTATTCTTTGGCAATTTACTACCTACCAAACCCTCATTTCAATCTTTCATCAAGAGACCTCAGGTAGCCACCAAGAGTTTTCAAAATTCTAAAAGTTCAGTAGGTAACCTAAAATGTTATCTATATAAAACAGATAGGCACACTCAAAGTATCTATAAACACATTCAAGGTCTTCATATGGCCTTGAGCTAACCGGAATGACGATTATATAATAATAATATAATTCTCGCTTGCAGAACGCGCAGCACATGGTCGCTCGCTATTGTTTATGAATCGAATATCCCGAAACCTGTCCTATGTTGTCCCAAGTTGCTCTACTGTAACCGATTAAAATAACGGTGAATTTCCTTTTAATTTTTTTTTTATATCTTAGGTGGATAAAACCTATAAAAAAAACTGGTCGAGTACTTGTCGGACCTCGCTTGGTGGAGGATTCCGAAAACGGGATGAATATAATTATATAAATATATGTATTAGAGTTCAGCTTAAAATATCATCATTTTTTTAAATTATAGTTTCCATCCAAACATACCTACTCCAATAAAAAGAGCTACAGCAAACGTAGTACCTACTTACAAACTTACTACTGTAGCCTCTTTAATCTTTTTATTCTCTAATAGTTTCGAACTTGAGATAAAGATGAATCTTTGACATAACCATACTTTCAGGTCGTCATGAAAATATTATCAAAGACTTAAGAAAAACACACGCACAATCATTTTCATTGAAGAGTTAATTACGTAAATGAAAACCTTACTGGTTGGAACTAACGATTAGCTCGGTGATCCATTCCACATCACACATCAGCCTTTTAATGTCCCCACTGCTGGGGCACAGGCCTCGCTCTGTGAGAAGGTGTGGGCCGTAATCCACTACGCGGGCCCAATGCGGATTGGTGGATGTCACATGTCTTCGAATTTTTGTTTCTAGGACATGGCGGTTTCCTCGCGATGTTTTCCTTCACCGTTTTGAGAGCAGTGGTGATGAAATAATTTACACAAAGTAAAGCGCCTGCCTGGGTTTGAACTCACAACTAGTTGAAAGTCGCGATCGTTACCACTGGGCCACCACTGATCCACTCTCTCACTGCTGCTCTGCTTGTTGTAAGTATTACTACTTAAACCAAATCTGGATAGGTAGTGAGTTATGTCAGGAATTTAATGAACTAAAACCCGCAATGAATTGAGATAACTAAATATGTAGATCGGAAAGAAAAATAAACCAGTACTACTTAAAATTAAGTTCGTCTGGACAGGTGTCAACACAAAAAATGTATGGGAACCGGTCACCATGGCAACAAACCTAATATTGTTACATTGTCTGATAGTATACTGTCGTTATATGTTGTAAATCGAAGTTACATTAAAAAAAGACAGCAGTTTCGTAAAAATATGACGAGCAAACGAAGTTATCGATCGCCTCATGCCACCAATGACGTCATGAAAAGATGAACTGGAACCTAATACATTATTTAGAGTGTGAATATTCTACAAATGAACTAAGCTTGCAACATTTGTGTGATGTTGGATTGAAAGTATTATCCTTTTGTCTCTTCTCCTAAGGCAATGGAACCCTTCCTCTCTGTTTGTCGTTCACATGGGACCCCTGCTTAGCTATAGAATCAGAAAGGCTTTGTCAACGAATGACAGGATAATACCGGATGACCGCTGACATGTCATTTGTACGTATTAATAAAAAATGAATAAACCAAGGAGACTAAAATGTTTCCAGTCTGCGCCGAATTTGAATTCGGTGGACATTAGCCATGATTATGTATAATTATTATGTAATTCACAAAGGACAAAATATTTTTTTATCATCAAGTGTGTTAGCGGCTGATACAGAATAGTATTTTGGATCTGGAGTCACATAATAACAGACGAATAAACTTTTTCTAAGGAAGGTGGCATACCCAGCCCATCGCCATTTTGATAAAACTGCGAGGTGATTGCGTAACACAACAAATGGCATCGCCTTTTTTATGAAAATTCAGCAACGTTTCATCATTTTATTTTACATTGACCAGCAATCGTATTTTTCAAAAATATTTGTTGCAAAAATATTAAGAAATTTCTTAAAAATTGTTCGAATTGTTGATAAGTGCAATAGGCGAGACGACTAAAAAAATGTATTTAGTCCGTCAGTTAGATTACCAAAAAATGTAATTAGTCCGGACGTCACACTTAAGTTAAAATTGTACCACTTTTTACTGAAAAGTGACGTAACAAGCCCCCACTCCTGAACTTTGATGCGTTGTATCTTTATAATTTTTCATTAATTTGATAAAGCAAAAAACGTGTCCAATATTTTTTGATAATCTAACTTACTGACTAAATAGAATTATTATTATTTTACCCTATCGTCATCCCTATTCTGGTGCCGGTAGTTATGGGATACGAGTACAGTAATAGCAAAAAACGACCAGAGGTGCTCTTGAGTGCCGCATTGCCGAGATATTTGGATGTAAATATTGAGAGATTGAGAAAGAGAATTGGTTTAATCCTCTCATCTCAAGCGATCTTTTCCTCCCAAAGTCCGAATAATGAGAAATAAATTGCTGAAAATTCAAAAAAATAGTCGTATGTGGCGCACGCACGGTAAAACTGTTATTGCGTTGTTGTACTGTGTGGAGGTCAAATACACGAACATCATCCCTACAGTGTCACGTTGCCGAGAATAAGAGAGGTTACTCCTCGTGTAGCGATCTTAATATCTCGGCAAGTGTCCTCTACCCATGGAAGCCAAATGATGTTTTAATCTAGTACTAACAGCAAAGCCGTCGACATCTCTGTATCACTCGGCCTGTTAAAACAAAAGAAATAACTCTTATTTTAAATCGACTTCAAAAAGAAGGTTATCAGGCATAACTCCGTCATTTATGAACAGATTTCCAAAATATTTTTTTTGTTCGAAAGGAGTTTGTTTCGAAACGGTCCCATTTAAATTTCATATAGATCTGATGATGCGTTTCGGAGACAGACAACGGAACTCTTCAAAAAATGAGAGCAAATTAACCGCGATTGCTGCTATCGCCTAGATATCTATTGTTAACACAATTTAACGGAGAAACACAACTAAAAAGTGAAAATTAATTTTTTTTTACAAAAAAATAGAACAGACTTCCCAAAAAAACTTGAAAAGGACTTTAATTTCGGAAGTCGGTGTCATAAAACGAAGAAACAAAACCAGAAACTTACACCGACTTCCGAAATTAAAGTTATTTTGCACTTTTTTATTTTTTTTTTATTTGGGAAAGTCTTCGCGGTACGCACTATAATCAGCTAGTTAGCATTACACCTATCTTCTGATTAGTGTTTATAATTATGGATCATGCAGAAGCTACTTAATGAAGTGCACATGATGGTATTTCATCGTAACACGGGGCGCCTGTCGCGGTAGCCACAACTTGGTTCGTGTGCGGGCGCGCCGGCTCAGGTGTCTGCAAACGTTGCGTTCATGACTCTGCCTTGTTACTTGCTACCAACAAATTTTGTTGTAATTAGTAATCATCATCAAAGAAGGTACGCACTCAATTTTTTTATTGATTGTTTTAAGCTGACGTTTCTCTAAGTCATGATTTATTTTTAGAGCATTTTTAAAGAATGGTTGGTCTACAACTTACCCTCGCAAAGAAATAGTTTAAAGATATTAGCTAACACTAAAAACAGAGCACAGAGCTGGCACGGATTCCTCTTCTTAATTGACTAAATGAACGACTGACAATCTTACTTTACTTAACGGTTCCAGAATTGTAGATCCCAAGGCAGTTGGCAAATGGATTAGCTGACGAAGATTAGTTTGCTTATCTGGGTGTAATGGAAACGTGTGGCATGGCAATGGCATCCGATGGGAATTCGAGAAGTGACTGTCCGAAGTAGGCTTAGTGTACTATTTGTTATGACTGTTATGAGAGATGGTGTGCTGTGCTGGTGCAGTAGATCTGAATTACATTTAAACGAATTTAGATATTCTTAAGACGTTCGGATCAGATTCAATGCGCAAACGCTCTTTGTCTGAAGCTCTTTTTTTTCAAACATCTTCCCTCAGGTTCCATAACAAGCGTGCTAGTACGTCACGATATAACTGATCTTTAAATTAATTGAAGTACGTAGTCTAGACGTTCATTTCCTTTTCGCGTTCGTTGACTTAGGGCCGATTTCATCATTCGCTCTATAAACGTAAGTTTTACTGAACTAAGCTTAGCGTAAAAAATTAAAATCATAAAAAAGATTATACTTAGTGAGTTAACCATAAAAGATAGACATGCTGTCGCGGACTTAGGGCCGATTTTTCAATGGTCAGTTAAACGACGAGATAAGATTAATTCCACAGTTAACAAGTTTCTCAATTTTTCAATTGACAGATAGGCTCTAACGGCCAGTTAAGCTCTCTAACTAGCGAATTAACTTATCTGGCTCTTTACACCCCAGTTAGCACGTTATCTGTCGAGTATTTGACGTTTTTGTCATTGCGCGCGTCAGTGTTTGTAGGTTATATTTGTGTTAGTACTCCTTAAGTTGTACAACTATGGATATTTTTGATCCTATTGACGATGAAACAATCGAAGAAGA
This sequence comes from Polia nebulosa, assembly GCA_951329385.1. NCBI lineage: Eukaryota > Metazoa > Arthropoda > Insecta > Lepidoptera > Noctuidae > Polia > Polia nebulosa. Next base: position 30,852,031 of record OX589587.1, on the reverse strand, counting down.
TTATACGGTGTATAATACACTTAACTATTAAAAAATAATATAAATGTGTTCTTTTTATTATACCTTCACTTTACAAGAAAGCGTAGTCAATTATTATCAATAATTTGTGATGAGGTTGTCACTGCTTTTAAATAGGATTATCAGAATTCAATCGGCTGGGTTTGTAGTCAGTGTTATCAACATACAAGTGCTTAAAATGTTCATAGCCCAATGAGACCACCACTACAACAGATGGACTATATTATGTTAGTTAGCTATCCTTGTTTTAAATGTATTGTTACACAGGCAAATAAAAAGAAATACATAGTTTATAAATCTTTATTTATTAACATCTAAAATATTTGTTTGTACCCTATTACGGTGCTCACTTAAAAGAACTTCATGCATTTCCTGTTTTCTTCTTGCATCATCCTGCAGATGCAGCATTTTTACTTTGTGTTCTTCTTTTACTAATTCATGCTCTTATAAGGCAATTTCTTTTTGTAGCTCCACTAACTCTAAGCGAGATTTTGTTAATTGGTCCAGTTTTGCAGTCACTCCTTCTTAGGTAATTTTTTTATTTGATTTTAAACATGGACTAATCTTTAATCTTTTTTAATGCTCTCATATTTTAGTTTTAGGCTCTTTGTATTTCTTGCTGTAAAGCCTGTAGCGACATTAAATAAAGAACTAATTTTATTCCATGCTACTTCCTTTTCTTTATTGGTTACAGCGTCGGTATGCTTGTTTTCTATTATTGTGCGATGTTTTGCTATCAATTCGGTCAACAATCTCACTTCGCTCTTGTTGAAATTCGTGGAACGTTCACGTTTTACGATATTTGCCATAATTAAAACACAGAAGACCACACACAACACAAAACAGAAGATATTCGAACGGAAACAAAATATTAACACGGAGACAAGCCGACGAGGTTTAAGGTTATGATGCCCGTTTTATTGTGACAACCGCTGTCATTACGTTGAAAGTTTTCTGTCTCTTTCTAAAATCTGTAATCGTTCATAAGCGCGTCTCGCTCTCGCAGATGTAGTGTGAAGCTAGTCGCAAAAATCAGTCAGGTAACTAACTGACTATTATCTGAGCTTCCGAAAATTGAAACTCTTTAATCGTTCGTTAAAATCTCAGTTAAAGTTATTGAACTGTTAGCTATCTGACGTTTTATCTGGCTCTTGAAAAATCGGCCCTTAGAACTTTAAAAATTCCGTCATACATAATTTTTGTGTAACTTTAACCGTTTACGCAGCGCACGCAACTGAAGCTCTCAAAAGGATTTTTTTCCCCGTTTTTGCCACATTTTTCATTGATGCTCTGCTCCTGTTGGTCGCAGCGTGATGTTATATAGCCTGTAGCCTTCCTCGATAAATGGACTATTCAACTTAAAAATAATTTTTCAATTCAATCCAGTAGTACCTGAGATTAGCAAACAAACTCCAGCGGCTAAACGCGTTTAAGCGAGCGGAAGCTCCAAGATAACCCGCGAAATTCAAATTTTCTTAAGTTTTTTGCAATTTGCAGGTCAATGTCAGGTTATATCTTGGTCAAAATTAGATTTGCGGCCGTAGCAGGTGTGTGTAAAATCGGCCCTTAGTCGTCAGTAGTAGGTATATTAAACAGCTCAGTTAGCCAATAGTAGAATTTACTTGTTTGTATCGGTTTTTGTTTATTATCAAACACTGCTTTGCTTGTTCCTTGGAGAGATCCTGAGCAAACTTCACCCTTTCCGTCTTTCGCGCTTTCTCATTCCGATTTTGGCGTTACTTTTCTTTAATGGCAAAGGCATGAAGTTTTCCTTTGTACAAAGGTAAGTACAGTGCTTTTTTATAGAACAAAGTTTTAATAAATAAATAATATTGAATTAAGTACCCGAAAGAGAGCCCTGGTCCGTCTATCGCCAACGCGAGCATGGTTGAAAAGCTTGTTGTTTCCCTTATAGGTACTTACCTACCTATCTACACAAAAACACGATAACAATATTTTTTAGGTAGTTGGTAACTGCTTATCCAGGTACCTATCTACATAATAACAAAATTTTATAAAACTGGTTTCAGGAAATACGTGTATTCAAAAATAAGGCACTTGTCCCACCGCCAACGATGAGCTAGTAGCGTAGCGAGTAGAGCTTCAAACTAAAAAAAAACGAGTTGGTGAGCAGTGAGTAGCGTGTGTGTGGTTCCGGTAGTTTCGTCGCTGGGCTTTAAGCGAGTGTTCGAGGGCGACGGACGATTACTCGCACCACTCGCTCGGGTTAATCTCTCGGCGTGAGTTCCGACCGCCAAGCGAGCATTGCTGAGTAAGCTTTGATAGGTCGCTTGCCGGCAGTGTGAACAGTCAGCGATCAACTATTAAGGCGTATATAGCCGCCAAGTGGCGCCCTCATTGAATAAAAAGTCGTAGCAAAGCGTAGAAAATAAAGATTAAAAAATCCTATGTTGCGTTTGTTACAAAAAGCTTAAGTACGTTGTTGAAACAGGACTCAGTGTTTCGCATCCAAAGTAGTAAGCAAAAGTACCAAAAACGGCCGTTTTTGACTCTTTTGCTTACGATACGAAACACTTTGAGTAAGTACGAGTACTTACTTAAATACATCAAAGATTCAGCAAATTGCAGCTCTCCTGAGTTATAAATGGTCTAACTAATCCGACTTTGTTTTATATACATATAAAGATATTACGTAATTTGCATACTCGTATTATTTCTCCAATATGTAGGAAACAACTGACGAACGGCATAAAATCGGGATGCTCGTGCTCTCAATTGGTTTCTTTTTTCAGTTTGATTTAAAATCATAATTAGTAAATGAAAATTACTACTAGCGTCTGACTGTTCTGTGTTATTACACCGATCGATCGATGCCATCGATCGACGTTGATTGATTGATGTAATAGCTTTGGCTGATCGACTAATCCATTCTACCATCGATCGACATCGACTAATTCTTACTACCATCGATCAACGGTCGATCGATTGGTATAATAGAAACTATCGATCGACGTCGACTAATTCATTCTACCATCGATCGATGCTATCGAGCGGCGATCGATCGATTGGTGATAAGGGTGATTTTGTTGCACGATGCTGAACATGTCTGAACCACGTCACGTGTCACTGTTGAGCTTCATTTAATTCCGTTGCTCACACATCGTCACAAGGCGATAGGTATTGTTGGAAAACCTTCTTTTTTTTTTTTGACAGTTGCTGACCTGTGACCTGACCTGGGAAAATAATTGCATCACATGACGATAAGCACAAATGTCTGCCACTCCCAACCATCAAGGGGAAGGCGGTCGTGTCTCGTGTAGCATTAAAATCACCAATAGGTAGAACTCACGACTGAATGAGACTAAATGACTCATGAAGACATGACATTGAGAGTTTTGAACTTGAAAAAGAAATTAATTCGAAAACATTTTTTTACGGTGCCGAATATCATTATTAATAACATGCAAACCAATACTGAACAGCACTTTGACAAAAAAGGAAAACATAAGAAAATTTGAATTTCGCGGGTCTGGCGCTTTCGCTTAAGGTGAATTGCTCCAGGGTAGCCCGCGAAATTCAAATTTTCTTACGTTTTTTGCAAATTGCAGGTCAGTGTCAGGTTTTGTATCTTGGTCAAAATTTGATTCGCGGCCGTAGCAAGTATGTATTTATAGAATTTTAATCATTAAAATCATAAATACATCTCTCTCAGTTAGAATTGATGCCAAAATTTCATAATTTCATGAAATAGGTACATTTGGCATCAATTCTAACTGAGAGAGTTGTATTGATGATTTTAATGATTCTAATTCTATAAATAGCCACATCTAGTTCGGTATACAAGAATGATCTTTTCTTTACGTTGTAGTATTTGGAGTAACTAGTAATAAAGCGCAAAGAGGCGGGGTGGGTGCATATGCAGTGTAGGGGAGAGGGGAGTGGCCGGCGTGCCATTGGCCCGGCGCGCTGATTCTTGCATAACGTGTAAGGGTTGTTACCCGCTATAGATAAGTGATAACAGCTCGAGCTCGAGAAGCGGAACCTTGATATCCAACCAAACATTTTGTTATATAAAATAATAATATAAAGAGGTAAAGTTTGTGAGGTTTTGTAGGGGGTAATCTCTGGATCTACTAAACCGATATTCAAAATTCTTTTACCAATAGACGGAAAGCCACGTTATTTGTAAGTGTCACAGGCTAAAAATATATATATAAGCATACATTTTTGAAATCCACGCGTACCAAGTCGCGGGCGAAGTGCTAGTGTGAAATAATTTCAAGCTAGTTAAAAATTCGTCTGAAAAAAGAATGGCACCAAGACGGAAGTCTTCTCAAAATAAAACTGCATTTTTTTCTGTCTTTTGCGAGGTAGGTATTTAGAAATACATATTTATCCTACTCATATTATAAACTAGCTGGCCGCCGCGAACTTCGTATAGCCCAAAATCCAATAAATTAATCCATTTTCGAAATATCAATGTATGGCAAAAATATTATTTTTGGGAAATTTTCCGATGTTTTAATAGTTATTCTGCTATTCGGGACGTAGACAAATCCAACAATTTAAAAATCAAAATATCGTTCCAGTCGTTCTTGAGTTATAAATGGTGTAACTAACCCGACTTTGTTTTATATAAAGGTATGAAAGTTTGTGAGGATGTAGCTACAGATGTATGGATTTTTGTTACTCTTTCACGCTAAAAGTACTGAATGGATTTGATTAAATTTTACAGTAATATTGCTTATTCATCAGAAAAAGACGCCTGCTATAATTTATAATAGGGGGCAGTACTAATACCACGCGGGCGAAGTCGCTTGCAGAAGCTAGTAAACTAATATTTTAACTCATACATTAATTATTACATTTCATTAAAAAGTTTTGCTGGTACTTACTGAAATCGTATCAAGATCCTGTTAAATTCAGTAACCAAAGATTATGGAGCAACACCACAAACTAGAACATGTCAGCCTATTAAAAATGGAATAATTGTATAAGAAAGTGGAAGTCCTGCGGAAACTATGCCTCGTGTACAATTCTGCGTTGCCAAGCTGAAGATAATTACAGGCTACAGTTTTGCCTAGCAATCCAAAGGGCAATGCCAGATCCTGTCCCTCCGTCATTAATTACAGGAAATGTAAATTAATCAAAATTATCGCATGAAAACAGGATCCTTCGGTACTTGACTGTTAACGGTTGCGGATAAAAAGTTAGTTCTAAAAGGAATGAAAAAACCCAAGGTTTATTTCCTGTTTTCATCTCGAACATCTGTTACATGATATGCATACACAAACATTTTTTTTAATAGAAATAATGACATCTGTTATTGCAATGTGTACGGATTTTAATATACATTTGGTTTAAATACAGTTTGTTTTTAACCGACTTCGAAAAAGGAGGAGGTTCTGTGTTCGACTGTATGTAAGTTTTTAATTATTTTTTTATTTATGTCCACCGATTTCTCTGTCAGTTGTGGACCGATTTTCAAAATTCTTTTTTTATCCGAAAGAATATACTCCCAAGGTGGTGGTGGGGTGGTGGAATTTTGTCGAAATTGCTTCAGCGCATTTTGAAAAACTGAACAAAAACGAAAAATACGTATACATAGATGACGTTTTGGTTTTCTCCAATTATGAGTAATATGTTTAAATTCCACGTTCCATGTTATTGGGGTTTTTATTTCTGGGGTATAATAAATAACAAAAATGTGAAAAATAAAAATCTTTTTTCCAAAATAAACAAACAAAAGAAAATACTTACACTATAAATTAAAAAATAACTTTAATTTCGGAAGTCGGTGTCAAATAACGAAGAAATAAAATACAAACACAGACTTCCGAAATTATAGTCTGTTATTTATGATACTAGTGCGGTAATAAGTTCGTTTTTACAAACGAGTAGACGAATGTAACTTACCATAGTCACGAGTTTAAAAATATTGGACACGTATTTTTTGCTTTATCAAATTAATGAAAAATTACAAAGATACAACGCATCAAAGTTCAGGAGTGGGGGCTTGTTACGTCACTTTTACGGCCGTTTTTGTACCAAAAACGGCCGTTTCTGACACTTTTGCCTACTACTTTGCATACGAAACGTTATAACAACGTAAAAATACTTTATCCTCTTTGTAACAAACGTGACGTTGGATTCTTTAATATTTATTTTTGCTATGCTACGATTTTTTATTCAATGAGGGCGCCACTTAGCCGGTAGTAAGGCCTTAAGGTACCTAACCTAAATGTAATATATATGTTCTTAGATTTTAACAGAAACCAGAAGTGTTAAAGGCATTTAAACATATTTTTAGTTATCACTAATAAAGCAGCAATAGAATTTTACATAGTGATCCGGTAAACCAACTTTTTGTTGGTGGGTCAAAGCTCTTAAGGCATTTGTGTATACCTGCTAATTATCACAGCTCAAAAATATACCTGACAACCGTTAAAACGGACACGAGACGAATTTTATACTGATGTCACTTCTTTTGCCTTCATTCTAATGATCTGCCCGTCCTCAGTAGTTACCTGATTGTATAGCAAGCCCTTTTTTTTAAACATGCGACCTTCAAAAGCTTCTTTCTTTTTTTTGAAATAGCATTTTTTGCAGTTGTTCTCCCTGCTGTATTTTGTATTGAAGATTGTGCCCCGATTTAACGAATTTGAAATAACAAAAACTACACAAATTCTAAAAAAATTCTATCGTGCTGCAACGCAACCAAAATTTATTTAGGTACTTTCATTACAAATTGTTTTAGTCCATTCGAGCTGGCGGTTGCTCAAAAATTTACTTAAAACTATGACGACTTAGGTAGACATACAGTGGTGGACAGACACTAGTATCAAATGTGTGTAATGGTCGTACGATAAATAATTTTGACAAATCAAACCTTTGTTTGATCACAAATAGGTACATATTTCCATGAACAGAACTCCCATCCGACTTTACTATTTGACTGCTGGGCTGTTCTACGAACGATTTCTATGTAAAAAAGTGGCATTATTGCGTCGCGCCTGATTGCGGGGAGCCCTAACCCATCCTACTGAGCTAACTGATGAATAATATTGAGGTTGCCCTCCTAGTAAGATCTCGTAATAACGCAACAGGCGGGGTGTGAATTGGTGACCTCGGAAGCCCTTGCGTAAACTGTTGAGCTGTTTCTGTTTCAGCCTCTCCTATGCTTTTAGATTTCTCTGAGAATTGCAAAGAAAACAGGTTCTTAAACGATTTTTTAAGGTCCAAGGACCTTGGTTCGACAAAAACAGGAATCGTATCGCCCTTGAAAGCACAGTACAGCTTCACTCCACATACATCCCATCACAGATATTGTATAATCTATTCAAAAATCACCGCCTTTTTTAGGCAGCAAACGAATGTTGTGTAAGAGCCCGCAATCAACAGGTAGTATGGCGCTTTCGTACTCGAGTTCCGAGTTGTGTAACTCTTTTCTACCGTGATAACTATATAAAGTACAATATTCTAGCCTTCAGATAGACAAAAATGGCGGGGGAGGATGTCCCGAGGTCGGTTTGTTGATTTGGTATGAAACTCACCGCTATTTTGAATGAAAGAAATATATAGCTCATAGTATCGATTCTCTAGTTTTAGTTCACAATATGCATAATTATGACAACAGCATTCCAGTATTTTTTTTTATCGTTTTTTATTATTATTTGACCGTCCCACTGCTTGGCAAAGGCCTTCGCTAAGTCCTTCCACGAATTGTTTTCTCGCGTTATTGTTATCTTCTGATAAATACAGTGTGAGTCTTTATAATGTGCACATATCGAAATGAGGGAATCTATGCTTAATTTTATCGACTGAAAAAATGTAAAAAAAAAACTTATAATAATATAATATAATTTTTTTATATTAAAAAACAAACGAAAACAAAACGGTGTAACTTTTAAACTAAATGATCTATCGCGATGAAACAAACTCCATACTGATTGGGAGTAATTAGGCGTCCCGCGTCCTCATAAAGGAAAATTGTGACAAAAAACTACCGTAAATTAAAAATAATCTTTTTTAGCAAACATCTTTTTTTTTTCAGAAATTAAAAAAAAAATATATTATATATAATATTTTTTTCCGTCGGTAAAATTAAGCATACATTCCCTCATTTCGATATGTGCACATTATAAAGACTCACACTGTATAACAACTATCTAGTACCTGCCCTGTAGTTTTAGTTGCCTACAATGTAGACAAGGTGGTATTATGTAGGCCCAGCAGGCAACAATTTTGATCCGTCTACGTTTCTTCAGTTTTTGACTTATGCGCGCAGGGTGCGCGTGTATGCACCTGACCTCATTGAAAGACATCGTCAATATGGTATGGACAATATGGTCATACACTCGTATGTCCGTGTCCTATTTGAATGCTAAGAGCGATGTGTGGTGTTACGCGCATGGATAGAATTAGGAATGAGTAATAAAAGGAAGGCTGAAACTGGCACCGCTGACTGAAAAGTTGTGTGGAAATCGGTGGTCGTGGTATGGGCATGTGATGTGGAGGAATGAAGAAAATGTCGTGAAGAAGGAAAGTCTTGTGTATGGATATGGATGGCTATAAGATTAGGGGAAGGCCAAATAAACGATGGTTGGACTGTGTGAAAGGTGATATGGGTAAAAAGGGGGTGACTACAGAGATGACTACTTGTCACCCAGAAAAAGACATGTTGCGCCGACCCCAAATAAATAGGGATAAAGGGCAGGAGAATGATGATAACTCGGTATGTCCTTGTCCTACTAGCTGGGACAACCCCGGAGGGTTGACGCGCTTTTCTCCACAACACTAATTACATCTCTTAAAATTATTTTTTTAGCCGCTTCAACTAGTGTCATATATTCTCAATCATGATTCAAAATATGTACTCGTACCACGGACCGGACCACACTCATTACAATAGGGACTGAATTAAATGCTTGATCAGAGACACGGTCGTCCAAAGAATACACGCAAACAAACCCGGTGTAGCATGAATGACTGGCCTGGCCAGCGCACGGTGGACGTGCCCCGGGTCGAGCCCGGCCCGGTCGCGACACGATGCGTCACGTGAATCATCCTTTATGCTGGTTAACCACAGCCTCTTGTTTATACTCTCCTTTCTACTTAATAATCTTATCAAATTGTACATCTTATGTAAAAAAAAACTTTCCAATGTCTTTTTTTTCGTGTCGGGTGAAAATAGCATTCGCTGAAACCACATTGTACAAAGTAGTTGGATGGTGGAGCAGTCTTCCTTAGGGACTTATGGCTTCATGGAATGCAATTTACTGGGCATTCAGGGCTCGTAAAACCTGTGTCTCTAGTTTGTCTTTTTTTATACAAAGGAGGTCCATGAGGCGCCACGGCGCCCTCACCTTGCGCCTTTTTTTTTTTGGTGGGTTGGGGAATCATCCGATGACTTCTCCCGCTCTGGGTGGAGCGGGAGGGCGTGTCAGACTCTGACTAAAACCCACCCCTGTTCCTTCCCTGCCTGAGTGCCCAGGGGTGCGTTAACTCATTTTTAGAATTTATCCGGTATCCCTGGGGTTTATCCGCTACCCCTGGGGTCACCTTGCGCCTGACGCAGGTCCTCACCGGACGTGGAAGCTGCGGGAGGTTCCTGTGTAGGATAAGGCGAAGGGCAACGCCCGGGTGTCACTATTGCCCAAAGGACACGGTGGGGCATACGTTGGAGTTGTGCCACGCTTGGGCGGAGCCCTGCCGTGTCCTCACGGAGGCGATCGGTGGCAGCGACCTCTCGCGCCCGGCCCTGGTCCAGGTCATCGTACGGAGCGAGAGGGAATGGGAAGCATTCTCCTCCTGCTGCAAAGCAGTAATGCTCGCGAAGGAGGAGGCGGAACGGGTGAGGGAGGCTCAATAGAGTCGCCCTAACGCCACTAGCAGCAGCCGCCGTAGGAGACGCCCTGGGCGTAAGACGTCGCAAGACGATCTCCGACCACCGTAGACCCGGGCCTGCTGACTGCGAGTAGTGGGTAGCTCGCCAACCGATGCTGATCGGATGTTATAGACAGCCAATGACTGTCCTCCGTTAAACTTTTTTTATCATTTTACGGCACCACTGGACATGCAGTCGTTTCTGGTCCTCCGGTATCCATCAAATGCAAGGCTCCCGAACCGTCAGATGCACATGTAAAATACTTTGCACTTTGCTCATTCCAATGCCTAACAAAGTACGAATTTGCGAACAATTTCTTTTTTCTCAGTTCGAATAAGTTGTCGTACGGTATCAATATTGAGCTGCGACATGGTGTTTCATCATCATCACCAATTGAAGTCTCTGGCAACCTTAAGCCACAGCGAAAATCATAAAAAAAATCATTGAACGAAAATGTTGACAGAATTAAATTCATGTTGATAGCGACACACAATTTTCGAAAGGACACCACAATGAAAAAACAAATAATGACAGTCTCGCAAATTAAAAAGTAACATGTTCCCAAAGAGTTCCATTTTCGAATTCCAAAATTCGTTATTTTTGTTTTTTTCATTATTCTATTGTAAGTGGCCAGATCCAAAAACTTTCAGTATACCCCACGTATTCAATTTAACCCTTCTAGATGGAATAACAATGTCGGACAAAAAGTTTTCGCCTTCCCATAACCTGATCGTCAATTAATTCATATTTCGGAGGGGTTGCCACTGAAAGCGGATGCCATCTAACGATCGTAACGACCTCGCAGAATTATTATTTGCGTTATTTATCTGTTTAAATAAAATTCAAAGTCCTGACTGACTGATTGATTATCTATCAACGCACAGCCTAAACCGCTGATCCTAGAGACATGAAATTTTTGTGGTGTGTTTTTGTGAAGAGTAGGTCTATTATCCACTAAGGGTTGCCTATGTACCGGAAATCGAGTTAACTATGAACTTAGATCATAATAATATGTATAGTTTTAATAAGCACACTTTCAAAAGAAAACCTTTCAAAAGTAGGTACTGTCGGGCAGTTGATAAAATTCAATTAAGTAGTGGCCATTAATGTCAAAATTAAACCTCATTTAAATATTAAGTTGGAACTTTACTAAGGTTCTATTTTCAAAAACCTGACCTGACATGACATGACTTGACTGTCATGTCACGAAGTTATTTTTATTAGTTTATTTTATTTCTAATGCTAATAGTTTATAAAAAAATAAAAAAGTAATATTTTATAAAAAATAATAGGGTCTTTTATAACACCAATCGATCGATCGTCGATCGATGCCATCGATCGGATTGATTACTGTAATAGCTTCGGTTGATCGACGGAGACCGGTCGATAAACAAAAACGGTCGACGTCGACTAATCCAATTACCATCGATCGACGGTCGGTCGATTGGTATAAAGGTGTATCCAAATCTGGCGAACGCGTTGCACGCGAGCGGCTCGCTACCCGCTCGCGTGCATTTCAAGTAGGCGCGCCGTTCCTGCGCCGCCCGCGCGCACTGTGCAAGCCTTGCGTGAGTTGCACTCAAGAGGCGCGCCAAACAATTGCAGTAACTGCACGCGGGCAGCGCACGAGCAGCTCCAGAGTGGCGCATTCGCCAGATTAGTACACACCCTAATAGAAACCATCGATTTATTGGTGTAATAACACCCTTAGGTTTCTGCACTCACTGCACTGATATTTATAAACTGTAACTGTGCCTTTCATACTCCTCCGTCCGTCCGCGTGAGTTTACGTAAAAAGTTTTTACTTATTACCTAAATATTGATTAAACAGAAAATCACTCCTAATTTTTGGCAAATCGACTAATATATTATGTTTGTAACGCCATAGATAATATTAATTTATGTCGTTTTGATGTCAGTAGTTCGTGGCTTGATAGTGCATTTCTGTAGGAAAGCAAGTTATTGTTCCTATCTAGCAACGAAATTATTTTTTAAGAGACTAGCTTGCTATATTTACCTACAACAAAGGTAATTTGAAGCCGGCCCTGAAGGAAAGGTCGCATTTAGAGACGGAAAAGTAATAATTTTGAATCAAACAAAGGAAACCAATATTTTTCGAAAGTTATTAAATTAGCATTCGAATATTTTTAAATGTGGAAGGAAAACGTTCTACACAAATTCGAAAATAAAATCTACAAAAACCCATCTTGAATCTAACAAAAAAAAAAAGATCTTTATTGACATAATATCTGTTATATAAAATAAATTACGAGTCATTCCAGGCTGGTCCAGGCTGGTGAGAATTTCTTGTCCTCCAAGCATGTGAGTGTAGTGAATGTTGGAGGTCATATTAACGCCCGCGGCCACAGCAGCTGGTGTCCCGACACAATGGGAACGTCGAGAGCCTATGTTGTAATGTGTATTTTGGACATGAGGGGTTGTCTCTCCCCAAACCCGACGCGACGCCGGTGCACAGCTGCCGGCGACGTTAGAATAGCGTTAGATCCCCCATTGGCATTTAATCATTTCCATCCATTTTATAATTATTATTACCTATTATATTATCCCTGGATCGAAAATGTATTGAATCTTCTTAGAGCAAAGGTTAAACGTTACCTTTTACAACTAATTGCTCTATTCCATTTATAAATAGCATTAGAAGAATGAGGCAGCTAGAAGCAGAGATGCAAAACATTTATTTCTTTCGAAGTAGGCACTATTTTATTAATTCTTTAATTTTATTTTTAAAATAGTAACAAATAACTAAATCACGAAAATTCGGCAATAACTATTAACAAGTATCACTAGTCAATGCCAATATCAGAACTTTATTTACGACAATTTAACAGACGATCAATTCAAAAACCTGTCACAACTTATGAAGGGTCAAGGGAGTAATATCACATATTACGTAATATTTTAAATTTGGTAGAATTGTAGTGAAACGAAAAACGTTGCCGGTATGTTCATTGTTCACCCCTACTTCTTTTAGGTTTTTAGCATTGACACTAATTTTAAATTGAAATGAAATATTAAAACTAAATGAAAGCCACTTATTGTCATAAGATAAATAGTTTATAAGTGTGACAGCTGCTGTATAAATACCTAGATTGTATATTCGGCGTCTATCGTAACTGTAACATTTTTATTGAACTTTTGTTAGGTAACAAGTATGAATTGAAAAAAATTTTTTTTTCAACTTCTATTTTAATGCTAAAATAGATTATAGTTGGGTCGAGTTTAAAAAATAACGCACGACGTATGATAATTTTGCATAGTTTAGCTCAATATGTACTATAGGGTGCCATGGCATCGTCGCGTCGTGTGTAGGTAGCCCCCGGCTAACAAAACATTCAAAATAAAATTGTAGGTTCTATTACAAAAGCATCGTTGCTTGCCGCCTGCCGATGTTAACAAAAACAAGACGGTCCCTATTTTTCTAAGTTTCTTTTATAATGCATCTTCGGTTGCGTTTGGAAGGTCGCAGACACAGCCACAAGTCACAACGTGGAGATATAAAAAAAATGGACGTTTTTGTAGGATAGGCCAATATGGAGCATTAAGGAATTACTTAGCTTTTGGTAAGTACTTTTTGTTCTGTTAAGTATTTTTGGCTGGTGGGCGTTTATCTACTCTGTTCCTCAGGAATGCCCGTATAAAGTTTTTAGTTATTTATTTATTAACTACAAAGTTAAAATTATGAAATATCAATCCTTAAGGTAGTAGGTATCTACAGAATGCACCTAAATACAGAGCTACTGACTCGATCGAGATCGATAACCTATACCTACCTAGTATAATTATGGCATATTAGAGCTCGAACTTTAACTAACTTGGAATTCACTGGGGTAGGTAGGTACTTATTATTGTCCTAAAAAGATTTTTAACAATCAAGATGTAGGTATTTTGGAAGTCTACCTAAGTACCTATATTTATTTATATAGAAAAGGTACAGTTACAGTAGGTAGTGCTATTCTGTAAAATCTCACCGTGAAAACTTAGGTGAGGGCTGTCAATCCAATCAAGGTGGAATGACAATTCACTTTACGCTCACTCCACCTTAATTTTCACGGTGAGCTGTGAACAGAATCGACCGGCTGAATACAGACCAAGTAGTGTGATACTTAATACCTAGGTACTTAGGTATTTATTTTTATTCCAAAAGGATGATATTAGATCATTATAATTCATAAAATTATAATAGTTAGGTATTTGAGGGTTATCCTAAAGATTAGACAATCATTAAGATTTCAAAAGTGAATGATGAAAATTCCTCAATAAAATAAAGTGCTGCGCATAACTCCGTTATATAGGCGTCTGTATAAGGTACGTCTGTAAGTAAAATAATGATTCATACAATGACGTATATGTACGTGTAGACGTAGGTAGGTATAGCGTCGGTTTAGTGCAAGCGTTCTGGATTGAGCTCTTGTGTTGTGTTTAGTGGGCTCGTTCTCGTCGCTCGTACGCACGCATCGAGTATGCGACGTCCCACCTAAAAAAATCGGTCGATACGTTGTAAATATTTCAAAAATACTTTTTCCTTTAAAACTATTTTTTTTTTCGTTTTGGTTCTATAGACAGCGCGGGCGTTACGTCTCTTTTATTGAATTATTAAATTAATATTAGAGCTGCCGATGAGCGTTCGTTAATTTGATTCGGGCAGTGGAACATCACCGTCAGTCGGGGCCCAGTCTTCTATTCTTAGTAACTTTGGGCCTTACCCTCGTGTAAGGGCAGGATAAGCTATTTGAAGGGCGTTTTCTCCTTGGAGCTACGTCTCGTCTACTTGTAATTTTAAGGTGAAGCGGGACACGAGGCGGGCGACGCCTGTACCAGACGAAGTAGGCGGTGTCGGGCGACCGCCCTCCGCGGGCCCCGGCCGAGCGCTGTGGAAAACGCATGAGCGCGGGGCGCCGTCACACGGACCCACTAACAAATATACTTCACGAACCTGTTATCGCTCTTAGTGATTGACCATCAGTTCCATTTTGTCGATATTAGTTATAATCAAATTAATTAGAAATAAGTAAATTAAGAAAATTCCCCTTAAAACTACCCCATTGTGCTCGTATGGATGTGCTACGAGTATGTGTATGGATGAAAAACCAACATGTTCTGAGCTTATAACTTTTGCTTAGAGACCGCGACTCTAACGTATTGAAAACCTGTTAATCAATGTAATTGAAATGTTAATACGAAAATAGCAATAGTTCCCGGAGCGCAGCAGCGCTTCGCAACGTGCGTACGGCAGCGTTGCGCGCTGCCTGCTGCCTTCTAGCTAGCGTAGCGACCAGTGCTAAATCAACGCTTGAGTAGGACTGTGAACACGGGAACGCTACATGATTGAGATATTCGTAATTTTGTTTATTTACAATTCATGCTCTTTAAAATACTAGAAAATACCAGTCACGGACACAAATATAGAAAAACAAGAGTAAATGAAAAGAGGCTTCAGTTTTAGGTTGCGTTACTGTCGTTTGTGCGTCTAATACCGGTTTTAAACTGTAGCATTAGCGTATCGCAAAAAAACGATCCTCCGAAGAGTAGTGCTTATACAATTTCTTTAAGCTGTATAGCTAGCTACTGATTGTAACTTGTTGATAAAGCACAGAAAAGTGTCAAAAAATAGATTTCTAAGCTATCGAATAATGCATAAAGAAACTGGTGTCGTTGCTTTTATTTTGAATTATCTAACTAGAGTGACACTAGGGAAAACTGCACTGCTGCATTTTGGTACATCAAATAGTGCTCTTTTAATTTGGGTATTAATGTAGGTATCGCCTAGTCTAAGTAAAAAGAGTAATTAATACATAGTGAGGTGTTTAACAGTGAAATATGAACTTTTTAATGAGGTTAAAACGAACTACGTAGGACAGGAACGTCAAAATATGTATGTAACGTAACGTCAATATGTCAACGTCAACTACAGTGGGATGCAGTCCATATATAATATATATGTCGCAGCCATCTGATTGAATTAGCCATTCAATTGGACGCCTAGGCCGTTCATTAAACGCCGGCATTCAATTAAATGGTCAGGGCGAGTTAATTGAACTTGAATCACCCAACGTTTAACAAATTGGCGTATTGAAAGTCAGCTCTTTGAAGACGACTGACCAAAACTCAGCCAAGTGATTCAATTTATTTAAAAGGCGTAGTCGGAGCGGCTTGGCAGGGCGCAATGGTTTAAAAAATTAACCACGAAGGGGATGGCGAGGTCTGAGTTCGCTCGCTTCACTCGTTCACTAGTCCCCGCCATATCTTTCGAACCTAACCTATCCTAGTCGGGGTGCCGCATGTCCCGAGCTCGCTTCGTTCGCTCTTGCGTCCTAACATTGCCTTTTGCACACACATAATCATGATCAGGGTATCATAAATTCCTATCCAATTTAACTAAATGACGACGACATCCAGCCATCTGGTTAAACGCTGCGTTCAATGACTTGGCGGCCGGTCGTCCTTCAGCCATTTAATTGAATGCTGGCGTTATATGAACGGCCTAGGCGTCCAATTGATTGGCTAATTCAACTAGATGGCTGCGACATATACATAAGGTATTCTTCAACGTTCAGAAGTAAATGCTTTATGCTTCTAAAGCTGCTGCAGAGTGCAGACTGATAAAACGTTTTTTGGAAATGTTAAAGCCAAGCTGCTTCGTGGAACAATCAAGAAGTCGTTTTAGATTATAATTCCGTGCTAAAACCTCCTGAATCCTATTTTCGATAAAGTCGTATCACAGCGCGAGCGGTTCTGGGCCAGGAATGGCCCACTCTGCTATATCTGAGACGAAGGTGACTAAGAATTTAATGTTTTTATAACTGTGCATCGACAAAAATATATTGGTAGGTTTATTTATATATAGGTATGCCAAAAAAAATAAATAGGGCAAAGGTGAAAAATGTATAAATCCTAAGCAACACCGGCCGCTGCTACAGTCTCGATATAACTTTAAGATCGATACTTGCGCTTCACTAAGGTGTGGCGTCTCTCCCCGCGGGCCCCCGGCTCGGCCACGCCCAGCGCGCGCATTCTCAAACAAAATCCGCAGAAAATGTTGTGCGAAGAATCGAGTAGAGTCTGCGTCGTTCGTTTCGTTCAGTCACGCACGTCACATCAGTTAGGCAGCTCAGTTGAGTAGTGATCTCGATAGCCGACGAACCGTACGCACGGCGCACACGTGCCACTCGCGCCCATCCCTTCTCCGCTCCGCACTCCCGAGCGACTCGCCGCTCGCTCGGTGACGCCACCGTCCGTCGCTACTCCGCCGACGCTGCTTGTGCTCGGTGTTGTTCCGTACGGAGCTTTGCTACATCATACTATATTATGTAATACGAAAATAAACAGCTCAAAGCAACCACGTGTGCGCGCCGGCCGGCTTACATTACATACAAATTCGTAATAATTTTGATTATCCAATTCGCTCCGAAACATCACTTAACATCAAAAATCTAGTGATAGGTGAAACAAAATTAAAAAAAAAACATTCCAATCTTTTAATCAGTATTTAAAAACCTAAATCTTACTATCGTGGCTTAAGATAATCATCGAAAATATAAACGAGTGAAAATGTCTAATTCTGTGGAACAGCAGTTTAGCGAGCTTAGTCTATCACAAGAGGACCATGATCAATATGAACCAGAGGATCACCAAGACCTAAGGTTAGTACCAATCGTGACAAAGCCATTAATTTACCTACGTAAGTTTTATCTAGGCTTTAATTTAATTTACCGAAGGAATTTGATTTTTTTTTGCAAAAAAATGCGCGAATTTTTATGACTACATTTTCTTCAAAAAAATGCTATGTACAAAAAAAAAACATGTACTTAGAAAAACATCTATGCCCCGATAATTTTTGTGTTAATGTGCTGCATAATTATTTAATTGAACTGTTTACAGTTGCATAATAATACCTAATAGGAATGAAATAGATTATTAGGTAATCGTCGTATTTTGCCGTTTCCTCCTCTATGAGACCTGATCACTAGTTTTTTTTTTTGTTTGCTACTTATTTTAAAAAGTAGGTAATGTATTAACTAAGACTCAGCCAACAGTCTTGATTTTCGAGAGGTTCCGCTTCCCCATATCTTACTGGTTTATCTCCTTTATTTTATTCAAATTTAAAGATTATAATTTTATTATGACCTTTAATTATTAATCAACCTTTGTAAATAATAAGGCTTCACATTGAATGAAATCGAATGTGAGCATCTGAAGGTTTTTAAACAATTATTACACACAATAAAATATGCAGAACAAAAAACAGTAGGTAGGTACTACTGTAGGTCTGTGTAAATTTATCATATAGCATTAATTAGTTAGTAAACCTACCTACATACCAGATGCGCCAAGTATGTCATACATGTATTATAAGTAACTATGATCTCTGTTGATTAAAAAGATAATATTTAGTTAGAACATGAATTGGGCATGAAGGCACAAAATGAGCATTAAATGAGTTGTTCTGCTGAAGCTCTGGGGTCAAGGATCCCGTTGGACGTACTCGCATTAGCGCTTCTCACGCCCCGCGCGCGTCTTTTCTTTCGAAGTTTTTTAACCGACGACAAAAAAAGGAGGAGGTTCTCAATTCGACCGTATGTTTTTTTTTTAACTAAGAATTTCAAGTTGAGAACATGTCAAACTGTATTGATCAAAACATTATTGTGCTAATTTTTATTGCTCAAATGTAGTGCTCCCGACCTGGTACCGCAGTACCGCTCGGTTCGCTCACAGCTCCTGTGTTGTTGTTCAAAAGAAGTCCAAATAAATATATTTTTAGGGTTCCGAACTTCCGAATGACAAACGGAACCCATATAGGATTTAATTTTTGTTCGTCTGTCTAGACCTTTCTTCTCAAACCGCATTTACACATCGCGCGAAGGACGAGGCGAAAACACATTCGCTTACATTCAATAGATGTGGCGCGCATTCCGCCACAATAAATATTATTATCAATCAACGTCCCGATGTTCGTGTGCGATTATCGAAATGAATGCGACGGCACTGGGTCTAAGAACTTTTCGTCGAACGACAAGGCGAATAGCGATCACGAATGTGTAAATGCGGGAACGCGCGAGGCATCAAGCTGAAATTAATATCAAACACTAAGGTCTGCCATTCCTTGGAGCAGTGAAAAATCAAACGCAATCAAAAGATTCGGCCGTTTATGCTCCGTTTATTCCGCATATTTTGACAACCTCGAGAGAATCAAAACCTATAGGGTACTTCCTGTTGACCTAAAATCATGAAATTTGACAAGAAGCATTGGCATAGAGCACAAGTAAAGAAAAAAAATCTGAAAATCGTAAATTTGTAGTTTCATCACAAAAAAAAATAAGGTAGACGCACTCCCTAAAAAATATTATGGTCCGTTCGGAACCCTTTTCGCGTTTCGTCCGACGTTTTTTTCTCTAAATTATGAAGTAGACGTCGTAATAAAAATTGACCGATGAGTGAACGAAATCGTCATTCAAAAAATAATAAGAATGGTCATTCACCAGCTAGTTTGGTGGTTATAATCAGCAGAGTATCTTAAGACACTTGCGCTTCGGACGTTACAGTGGTACCTAACATCTTTTAACTAATCAAATAAACGCCAGTATGCATGTGAGAACATGCAGTGTCAGTGGAGTCACTACACAGGATATGCGTCACCTTCTTCCTGCTTAGCATGCAGAATCACCTGCACTTTCCACGATTTAAAGGAAGCTAATGGCTGAGCTATCCTGGTGGTTATGAATAATATTTGGGTAGAATCGCGGCAAGAACCATTTATTGGCTCCAATATTTATAGCCCTACTCGGACTCCTACTTTGGATATTAATATCAATTAGGAACAGATAAAAAAAAAGTGCTGCGGTCGACCCCAAGTAACATGGGATAAGGGTACGAAGATGATTATGATGAGTAGAAAAAGAGAAACTGGAATTAACATACCAAGTAAAGATAAACTCTTGCGAATTTGTGCACTAACTTCATCTAGATTCTAATTTTTCAACACAACTCGAAGCAGTTATTTCAAATAAACCATTTACAGGAACTTTTGAATTGTCAATAAGTCAGTCAATTAGAAAGATGAAGCTAATTATTGCACATTGCAAAACGTAGATCTCTAGAAGATCGTGCAAGAAACTCCATGGACACTCTTTTAAACCATGTTATGTATTACAAAAATCCTGGTTTTACATACGTCTGTTGCTATTATAGGAGAACAATGTTAAATAAACAAAACAAAAGCCGCTGACCGGCACCCATTCACGAACATGAAGCGTGGATCAGCACCACTCAGCTCAACCATATTGTAGGGAACCGAATGATCCAACACACGCGCTACCATCAGCGAGCGTAAAGCGTAGACAATAAATATTAATAATTCTTATGTTGCGTTTGTTACAAAGAGCTTAAGGTATTTTTATTAGTTGTATGTTTGTAATTTTTCATTAATTTGATAAAGCAAAATACGTGACCAATATTTTTTGATAGTCTAACTTACGGACTTATAATAGAATTATTCCTTTTTTTCCCTGTCGTCATCCCTATTTAAAATCATTAGCAGTCGTACGAGCTGAGCTGCGCCTTAATGGTCAAACCAACCCTGAAAATACGCGCTTGCACGAGGACTTGTGGAATGGCCAGTGTTTAATATCATCTGTTATGTATGCAATGAATGGTCCAAATTGTTGAAGTCGCCTCGCTCACTTTTGGAACATGTTTCCTATTTTCTTTTCTACGTAGAGGCTCCATTCTTAGTTTAGAATAGAGACAGCCCAAAATTCATAGTCACTATGGGCATTTCTAACATAGCAGATTTAAAAAAGAAAACCGGCAAAGGGTGACTATCGTGACCTGCTGCCATTTCATAAAACCAGTATTTCGTCATCACTTACTGAGTGAAATGAGAGAAGCGCGACATCTGCCTCTACTCCAGAACTAGCGACCACCGGAATCTCAGTACAGTACGCAAATTATTAAGTTTTGTTTGTGCTGGTTTCCCCACAAACCAACATTATCTAGCTTCTGTTGCCATTTCTCCAATCTGCTCTGGATATCAAGTCCATCTACACCGAAAGCAGAATGTCGTCAGCAAACACTATGCAGAGGGTCCGTCCATTATTAACAGGAAAAGGTAAGGACGTAAGTAAAGCCGAACCTTGGGCAAGCCTAAAGCAACACAGAACTCTTCGGTGGTGGAGGGTACCAGAAGTTTACACGTAATACTTCCCAGGCAAACATATCTCTTTTACACATCCCGAGGTATCTCATATTTTACGTATATCATACGCTTTTTCCGGATCAATGAGCACCATGTGCAAGTTCTTGTGTGTTCCATCCATACTAAGACTAGCGAACCCGGCAAACGTTGTTTTGCGAAAGTTGGTAGCAGGGTGAAAAATACTTACGACCTTCTCATACCTACCAATAACACACAAAAAAAATCATTAAAATCGGTCAAGCCGTTTCATAGAAGTGCAACCACAAACACCGTTTTTTTTTTTTTTTGGGGGGGGTGGGAAATCATCCTATGACTTCTTCCGCTCTAGGGTGGAGCGGAAGGGCGTGTCAGACTCTTACTGACTAAAACCCACCCCTGTTCCTCCCTGCCTTGAGTGTCCAGGGGCGAGGTAACTCTTTCGATTTTATCCTCAACCCCCGGGCAGACATCGGCCATGATGAGCCCCGTCCCTATTGCTGACAACTCTTTGAGGCGCGCGTGGAACACTACATGCCGTCGACTCTCGGGCCTGATGCTGATCGGGCGGCGAGTTACCCACTACTCGCCGTCCGCAGGCCCGGGTCTACGGTGGCCGGAGATCGTCTTGCGGCGCCCGAAGCCCCTGGCGTCTCCTGCGGCGGCTGCTGCTGAGGGCGTTAGGGCGACTCGGCTGTTGTTGAGTCTCCCTAACGTATGCCGCCTCCCTCTTCGCGAGCATTACTGCTTCGCAGAAGGAGGAGATGGCTTCACATTCCCTCTCGCTCCGTACCATGGCCTGAACCCTGCCGCCTATCGCATCCACGAGGACACTGCGGTGCTCTGCCCAAGCGGGGCAAACCTCCACCGTATGCTCCACCGTGTCCTCTGGGCGATCCTCGCAGTGGAAACACCCGGAGGTCACCTCCGCCTTGATCCGACACAGGTACCTCCCGAAACAGCCATGTCCGGTGAGGACCTGCGTCAGGCGGAAGGTGAGGACGCCGTGGCGCCTCTCCAGCCACTCCTCAAAGAGGGGTACTACCGCCGCGATGGTGGCGTGCACAGCGCTGGGTTGCGACAGTCGCTCTCTCCATGTCACCATGAGATCCTGCCACAGTCGCTCTCTCCATGTCACCATGAGATCCTGCCGGAGCTCTGTCCGCCGAGCCGCGAGGTCGCGGCAGCGGAGTTTCGCCCCGGCGTTTTGCCTCCTCGCGCCACTCATACAGCTGCGCGAGGATTTTTGCCTCCATATCTCACGGTGACAGTCCGGCAAGGAGGCTCGCAGCCTCACGGGAGACCGTGCGGTATCCTCGGATCATGTGTATCGCCATGACCCTCTGGGACGCGTTCATCTGGCGAGCTGATCGCTGCCTCAATGAACGCGCCCACACCGGTGCCCCGTAGAGGGCCATGGACCGCACGATCCCCGCGTAGAGCCTCCGGCAGGAGGCGTTTGTCCCCCTCAGATTGGGTAGGAGCCGCTTCAAGGCGGCCCCGGCCCTGTCCAATCTGGGAGCCAAACGTCGAAAGTGCTCGACGAAGTTCCACCGGCTGTCGAGGACGAGTCCCAGGTACTTCATCGTACCCTCGACGCCGATGCGAACCCCTCCTAACCACAAACACCGTGACACGAGATTTTTATGATTTTTATGTGTGCTCAACTGCTCACCATCTTACTTTCACAATATTGACAACAGAGTGCTAAAGTGGCGTCCATTGTTCCTGGACTTGGCGGAAACCCAAACTGATTTGTGGTAATCTCGCTCTCCTCTTTCAATATTTTCTCTAATTCTCCCTTATTACACAAGAAAACACGTTGAATATTTCAGTCTGCTTTTATTTACTTATAACAAAAAAGAAAATTGGTATATAATTTTTCCGGCCCTTTTTCCATTATATTCTTTTCTCGGAATAAATCAAACAGTCATTTATTCAAATAGACTGAGCCAGCACTTTTTGAACGTCAAAGTTCTACTTATAAGACAGTCGCCCAAAAACGCCCGCCCGTCACCACTTCCTACTGTTTTAGCTATGAAGAAGTGGCGCAACAAACTCCTCAGCAACACATCATTTTGTCTGTTAAGTTTGAAGAACTTGAATCTATTTAATTGAATGCAAAAAAGTTGTCATGTATGGGCCCCATCCTATGCCACACGGCAAATCATCATAGATTTAATTTCTATCAGTCAAATATTTTTTGTAATCAGTTCAGTACTTTAACCTTTTGTAAAAATATTGAAACAAGCAAATTGTTACTCAAATAAATGCATAATGTAAAGTAAATGAACAAAATAAAATTTATTAGTTATACAAAAAAAAAAACCTAATGATTATGCTAAACCGCAGCCTAGCCGGTCCGAAATGATAGGCATTTAGCACGGCCTTGCTAGTGTAGTGCGCTCTCGTAGCAGGCGTCGTAATAGTGCCCGCTCTACAACTTTATTATTATTTATTAAAACTGCCCGCGCAACCTTTTGTAGGTACTTATGTATTTATTTTTATATATTTTTCACTTTATTCGTCTATTTAGGTATATTTTTACACAATATTATATTCTAGTATATTGAATGATTCTTATTCATACCAAAAACGACCGTTTTTGACTCTTGCTTACTACTTTGGATACGAAACATTTTGAGTCCTGTTTTAACAACGTAAAAATACCTTATCTTCTTTGTAGCAAACGCAACATAGGATTCTTTGATCTTTATTTGCTACGATTTTTTATTAATTTAGGGCGCCACTTGGCGGCTATATACGCCTTAAGGACGCTACTAATCTGCCCAGGGGTCGTGGATAAATTCGTTACCGCGCCTCTGGGCACTCAGGCAACTGAAGGAACAGGGGTGGGTTTTAGTCAGTAAGAGTCTGACACGCCCTACCGCTCCACCCAGAGCGGGAGAAGTCATTCGATGATTTCCCACCCCCACAAAAAAAGGACACTACTAATAATATCTTCAATCAATCTGCCCGCGCCTTTTCCCAACTATCTTGGGGTCGGCTTCCAGTCTAACCGGATGCAGCTGAATACCAGTATTTTACATGGAGCGACTGCCTATCTGACCTCCACAGCCCAGTTACTGGGTAATACGATACCCCTTGGTAAGACTGGTTATCAGACTTTCGGGCTTCTGACGACCTGTAACGACTGTCAAAGATCCACGATTGACAGCCGGGACCAACGGCTTAACGTGCTTTCCGAGGCACGAAGGATTCTCGGTATGTAAAAATGGTCACCCATCCATGGACCAACCACGTCAAGCGTAGCTTAACCTAATGGATCGACCCGTGCGGCTGTTATTACTTTAATTCCTTATAGTTTTTAATTGCTCAATCTTAGAAAATAAATTCATAAAATGCAAATTTACAAAAAAAAAAAAAAAAAATTACGTACAATAAAAACCTTTTTGGGTGGTTTTTGGTCACTGACTTACGAAATGTTATTTTGTGCTTTTTTATTTATTTTTTTTGGAAGTCTGTTCTATTTTTAGTAAAAAAGTATTTTATTTTTTACTTTTTAGTTGTGGTTCCCCATTAAATTGTGATAACGATATCGCAGTAATCACGAGTCATTTGCTGTAAGTTATGGCAGAATTCCACTGTTTATCTCCGAAGATCTTCATCAGATCCTAATGAATGTATTATACCTGTACTAAAAAACCTTCCTTGAAAATCAGAGTAACGAAAAAAAACCCCATCCAAATCGAATCAGTTATGTTCGAGAAAATCGCGGACAAACAAGATACTTACATACATAGGGGTCGAACACAGAACCTCTTTTTTTGAAAGCGGTTTAAAAATAATTATATCCTTTTTTTTTTCAACACTAAGTAAAAGTTGTCATTAACACGGGTTTTTGTGTAGAATTGAAATTGTATATAAAAATGAATGTTTTTGTTTTCAACGCCCACGTAAAAGTTGCGAAAGAGGTTTTTATATGGTTCGTTGTTTTTAATATTTCATTTTTTTTTGCAACTGCTGTAGAAGTTCTGAAAGAGGGGATTTTGTACGGTTTCTTGTTTTATTCATTTCTTTTGCAAATTTGCTGTCGAAGTTCTGAAAGAGGCGGTTTTTTAAGGTTTCTTGTTTTATTCATTTTTTTTTGGAACTCTGCTGTCGGAGTTCTGAAAGAGAGGTTTTTTTTCTAAGGTTAGTTGTTTTATATTTGTTTTCAACCCTGTTTCTGCAGCAGTTGTGTGAGAAGGGATTTTCTATGGCTTGTTGTGTAAATAGAAATAAGGGTTGTTATTTAATAAATCGTTTCGCGGATATTTCACGTTAACTCGCGTTTACCTAGAATTTGTACGGTCAACAGATTGATTATCTGTGTTATGAGTAATTTCCTAGGCAAAAAGAAACCTGACGACCACGTCGAGCTTGTTGAGTCCATGCAATCGAAGTTGCGAGAGCTAGGGTGCAACATGAGTATAAAAATCCACTTCCTGCACTCGTATTTAGACCGATTTCCACAAAATCTGGGTGATTTTAGTGAGGAGCAGGGTGAAAGATTCTATCAGGATCTTCGGACAATGGAAGAGCGTTATCAGGGGCGGTGGGACTCAATTGCAGACTACTGCTGAGCTTACAACGAGATCTACCTAAAGTCGTTCATTCAAGGAAATCTTTTTAAAAGATCATTTGATGATGTTCAATAGAAATTTTGTTAACTTAATGTATTCTTTGTATTTTTTTGTCAAAATAATAAACTGTATATTTCAAAAAGTAAAGCTGTTAGCAATCTCCCAGTATTTTTGTCATAGTCAGGGCCATAGAAAAATACCCAATAACAGAAAAAAAAATAAAGGAAATAAGAAGTGTTATAGAAGTGTGTAAAACAACGCGTGACGCGGTTTTAACTGTCTATAACCGATGCATAGCTGATGGTATTTTGACTGTCTATATCCGATGCATAGCAGATGCTATTTTTCCTCGGAAATGGCGACAGGGCTATATACTCGTACGCATAATTCCGAAGAATGGTGACCAGCCTCCGGACGACCCGGCCCATAAGAGCGGTTGCGCACTACGTCCGATACTTATCCGTGAATATACGGTCCGGCGTGGTCGTAGAACAATTTGCATGGTAGGTTACGCACTACCTATCCGAGTTTGAGTTTCGATTTTCTCGGTCCGAGTTTTCTATAGATCTGTATTTTGACGGATAAGTATCGGACGTAGTGCGCAACCGCTCTAATACTACTTCCATGTTTGCGTAAGCTCTTAGTTAGAGCTTGCTCTTAGCACGCCACCATTGGGGCGGTAGTGTCCCTCTTTGAGGAGTGGCTGGAGAGGCGTCACGGCGTCCTCACCTTCCGCCTGACGCAGGTCCTCACCGGACACGGTTGTTTCGGGAGGTTCCTGCATCAGATAAGGCGGGAGGAAACGCCCGGGTGTTACCACTGCGCGGGTCGCCCAGAGGACACGGTGTAGCATACGGTGGAGGTCTGCCCCGCTTGGGAGGAGCACCGCCGTGTCCTCGTGGATGCGATAGGTGGTGGCCTCTCGCGCCCGGCCCTGGTTCAGGCCATGGTACCCCCGGCCCCAGCCGCTACCACCGCAGGAGAGGCACTGGGCGTAGGACGTCGCGAGACAATCTCCGGCCACCGTAGACCCGGGCCTGCGGACGGCCACCAGTGGGTAGCTCGACGTCCGATCAGCACCTGGCCCGTGAGTGGACGGCGCGTAGTGTTCCACGCGCGCCTCGAGATGATTTTAAGCCACCACTGACGGGGCCTATCGTGGCCGGTGCCTGCATGCCTAGGGGGGTAGCGAATAAATTCTTAAGAGTTACCGCACCCCTAGGCACTCGGGCAGGGAAGGAACAGCGGTGGATTTTAGTAAGAGTCTGACACGCCCTCCCGAACCGACCGAAAAGTCTCCCGCTGCACCCAGAACGGGAGTTTTTTTTTTATTGTTGATAGGCACGCATTTGACCACTATCTCACCTGATGGTAAGCGATGATGTGGTCGAAGATGGAGCACGCTTGCCTAGAAGTAACCTATTCACTCTTGACTTAGACTCCGAGGTTGTAGCTATCAGGAAACACAGACTCCGGTAGGGGATTCCACTCCCTAGCCTGTACCGCACAATGAATGTTTTCTCAAAACGCTTTGTGCATATGGATGGTCCGTTGATGAAACGGGCTTGGCGGAATCAAATTGTCATTGGATGATCTCCCACCCACAAAAAAAAGGCTACTTGGGCTTTAGCTTTGATTTTCCTATGTAAAGTGTATAGCACGGTTAGCACTGAACCCTTACCGGTACTTGCAGGTGTACTTCCAAGTGTACTTCCAGTCGATCTTGATCAGCGACGTACTGCAGTGCTACTATTCCGCACGAAAGACTACGGACCCAGACTTTTTACCTCAACGCGATCGTGCCAATATCTCTAGATAACTTAAACCTTAAACTGACGTCTGGGAGGACCTTTTATCCGAATGGCAATGTAGGTGGGAAAGTTCCATCAAAGGCCGACACCTCCACCAGTTCTTCTCATCGGTTCGTTCCCATGGCTGGAGGTGAATTACTGTGTTGCCCATTTCTCACAGGTCATGGTCATTTTTCACCAAGAAACAACCTAACACTGACCTGCAAATTGCAAAAAACGTAAAAAAAAATGAATTTCGCGGGCTACCCTGGAGCATTAATTAACCTTAACAAGTTCAGGTTTTTAATAAAAAAAACTTGATTTTATTAGGTTTATGTACATAAGAATTATTTTGTCTTATTCCGGTTCTTTCTAGGTTTTCGATCAAAAACCTGATGTTGTCATAAACAGAATAATTATAAAAATTTATGTTAATTTTCAACGGCAACGTACAAGTTGCGAAATTGGTTTTATATACGGTTTGTTGATTTTTTTCAACACTGCTGGAGAAGTTCTGAAAGACGGGATTTTGTAAGGATTTTTGTTTTATTCTTTTTTTTTTTTTGCAACTCTGTTGTCGAAGTTCTGAAGAGCGGTTTTTCTAAGGTTTCTTGTTTTATTCATATTTTTTTTTTTGCAACTGCTGTAGAAGTTCTGAAAGAGCATTTTCTAAGGTTTCTTGTTTTATTATTTTTTATTTGCAACTCTGCTGTAGGAGTTCTGAAAGAGGGGATTTTCTAAGGATAGTTGTTTTAAATTTATTTTCAACTCAGTAAAAATAAGGGTTGTATTATTTGATAAATCGTTTCGCGGATATGTCACGTTAACTCGCGTTAACCTAGAATTTGTACGGTTACACGTTAGTACTACGGTAAAAGTAATGATAATAAAATCGGAACACTCATTTCTATATGAATATTAAAAAACAGGCAAAGTGCAAGTCAGACTCACACACGAAGGGTTCCGTACCATAAACAGTAAAAAAAATCTAGGAACGTGTTGTTTTGCGTTTTTATTTGGGCTGTATCTCCATCAAAAATACACATTGCAAATTTCATCTGTCTATTTTTTACAGATCAAGAGGTACTGCCGCTGACAGACAGACGGACAGCGAAGTCTTAGTAATTGGGTCCCGTTGGTTATTTGGGTACGGAACCCTAAAAACAAATAAAACTACACCTACTAATTCTCTGAATAATCGAATACTTACGGAGCAAAGTCAAAGGCATTTCTGGGAGAGGTATACGAGTTTGAAATCTTTACAAACTGCAACCAATCTTAAACTTAACTGACTCTACAAAAAAGATAAGGCCAACACAATTTTTCTGTGGTTCTTTTATTAACTTATTGATAGGCTATCACACTAATATTTTAAAGGCGAAAGTTTTTTTTATCTGCGGTCTACGCGGGTGAAACAGCGGGGCGCAGCTAATTATTTACATATATTAATGACTGCTGATAACGAGCTTGTTTATTAGCAGTTCCCTCGTGATGTAGCTCATTAATAGACATATTTATACAATTAAGTGACGCCTTTGTTTCAGTGAATAGTTAAATGAGAAATGCGTTATCGCCCTGAGCTCTAGATTTAATGCACAATGAAGGGGTACAAGGGTATGAAGTCTGAACTTACTTGATAGCAATCCAAAACGTCGAAACGCCAGAAATAACGTAGGTACGTGTCAAGAAAAGGAGTTTCATTGTTGATCTACAGAGCAGAGCATTATTTAGTGCGAAACGATCGCTTTAAAGATAGTTTTCTTCAGCCTAAAGCTTAAAATAATGTATGCTGTGTGCATAATATATTATTATGTACATGTGCATCACGGCGCAGTTGTTGCGGGTGGACGCACCTGCCGGCAGGTGGTTCGGCCCTTTCCAGGGCACGTGCCGGTGCCGCGCTCTTCAGATTACCAACTGTTCGTTTTTTATTGCTATATTGATATTGAAATAAATTATTAAATACAAAAGAGGCTTCATACAACTTAAAAAAAATATTCTGGAAGAATCCCAGGACGCACAAAAAAACACAAATAAATATATGAATATGACTTCAGTAGTGACTTAACACCACGAAGACCATTGAGGTTCCGATGGTTTTGGCAGCAGTAATCAGCGTAAAGGCAGACTGCCCTCCACCTGGACCTGAACTGCTATGCCACTCCTTCCTGTCTCATATTTTAAACGGGATGATTGTACTCTCCGTTGCCCTTTTTCGAACTGGCAAAAGCTTTAACTGCTCATTGTTTTCTACGAAACCAACAGCTGAGTCAAGGTAATAATTAAGTTTTTTAGCCAGCATTAATGACATCATCCGCTGGGCTCTTGTCACCGATGGGGTGTCAACCGTTTTTAGAACCCTCTTGGCTTGGCACGTGACGATGGAAAGAGGCCAGGTGGGATGACCATAATGCCTTGGAAGTTGGGTAGGCCTGTAGTGTGGGATGCAACATGTGGTGTCGACACCCTTGCGCCTTCCCATCTTAGCAACGCGGACTGTGCTGGGGCGGCTGTTGTAGGTGCAGAAAACCTCAAATGGCGCAACCTTATTGGGAGTTATGTTTGAGCCGTTTGGGGTTAAAACACTAGGGCCAATGGGGTCTCGAGTGCACATCGAGTTTTTCGTGACATCAGCAAGCCCGAGTTTTTCGTGGCACCGACTCATCACGTGACCAAGAGCTAACTTTTTTTTTCGACCAAAAAATCCGTTTGCTATTTTCAACGTGGCAATGCTGCCAGTGTTCTGATAGCATTGATAGTGATGGGGACGAAATTTTCGATGGCCAATGAGTTTTACGCCTCCCTTTTTTATGCCGCTTGTACATCTTTTATTTAGCTTGTTTACACTTTGTAGTTATTATTTTTCAAAGGATGAAAACAAAAACTAAAGAGAAAACAATATTAATTTAGCATAAACTATAATGTCATTGCGATTTTGTACCATATGCTCATCATCTGTTAACCATAACTGCCACCCTAGATCTGCATTGACACATCACCTGCCTGGGCTGCAAAAGATTAAGGTAGGAGCACTGATTGTTTTTGAAACAAGAAAAAAAAGCTCATTGGGGCGCGTTAGTTTGACGGGCGCGGTTGTGTTCCACAGAGAAACATAATGTAGTTGTCTTGGGGCTAGTGATGGGTAACTCATCATTTTTATGAGGTTGAGGGAGTACCTCATTTTACCTCGCGAGGTCCTCACGAGGTACCCCTCATTTGAGGTGAGGAGTCGTTCGTCGGGCCGGTATTCACCTCACGAGCCGAGCCCGAGCCGAACTCAGCCGATAGTCCGACGAGGCGGGGCGGCCGGTTGCATCGACCCATAAGTACTCGCGATTCCGATTTTTACGTCTCAAACACATAATTTTCTTTCGTTCATAAATTTTTGACCGCCAAAATAAACGAAACAATGACACTTGATTACCAATCTAATGCTAATATTTTTAGTGTTCATTTAACGTTTAGAGTTCATAGTAATAGCAGAATTAAAAATATTTTCTCTGTGATTTCGAGATCTCACCTCACTCATTCTATAAATTCTGTACAATTATGAAATAAGTCGGTTCATTCGCTCACTAAGCTCACTCAACCACTCAATACTCACTCGCGAGTACTCGCGTTAATAATGTCAATGACAATTTTTAAGTGAGGACGCGTGAACGAGTGAGGTGGTTCAACGTTGAAATTCGAGTAACTCTCAATTTGCGATCACGAGTACCTCAAACGAGGCACCTCGTGAGTGAGGGACACATCTCTACTTGGGGCGCAAACCGGCACCAGCCAATAGTTTTCTGCGTGAATGAACCCTTAGTGTCTTGTTGTGCCCAATGATTTAGATACAGAGGCAATGATTAAAACCATGAATCATAGCAGTACTGTGGGCAAAATCATAAAATCGATTTCTGGCATTCCTGATACGTATTTTGACCATCGTCTCAGTATTTGAACTAGTAAATACAAAAGTGACCTAGTCAAAAAATAGCTGATCTGGTTAAAATTTGGCTGCCAAATTCTGAAATTCCTATACATAAAAACTGGCAGTACCTGAGCTTTTACAGTAACACCAGTTTGCACCATTTCATTTTCTATTCAAGATCTGCTTTTTGATTCTTTTTACGCCCTAAATGCGAATCTCGAGTAGACTTCTGCAACCAACGTACTTTTCTATTCAATTTTTTGAGCACTCATCCTAGATTTTTTGTCAATTCATAGAGAACCGAAATGGAGGTCAGTCAAAAGGGAAACCAAACCATTTGATTTGCTTACTGCCAACGTCTCCCGCTAGAGTGAGCATTGCACTTGTAAACAGGTCTGTTAGGCGATTGTGGGACTAGCCAGTGTTTCTGTATGACAGCAATTATACGTATTATTTTTCTGCTCCCTCAGAAATAATCTGTGAAGTATGCGTCAGTGTAATAATATATTTCTTGTTTTTTTTTTTATCCGTTACTGTAAATCGGACCGTGGGCGGCCGGGAGTCAGAATACCTAAGTAAAATAAACAACGTAATATTCTTTCTCCATAAATGTTGCTAGGTGTTACTTTAGGTCGTGCTTTCAGAAGTAGCCCTCAGTTAAATATATTCGTAGGAAATGGTAGGCCGTTGTGCGCCAGGTGTTAACTTCCATTGTTTATACAGCTCGCGCATCGCAGTACATGTTGAAGCCGCTGAAAAATGTAAAACCATGTGGCAAAAACTAATTGTTTTCTTTAATACAATCACATTGTTATCCAGACATAGATATCAGCTTTTCAATATCTATTGTATGTTAACCCCACCCACTTTATGACAAATTAAAATTATTAGGCAGTATCTACTTAGATGAAATAAAAAATCAGCTATTTTTTTTTTATCAGTTACCTATTTACCTACTGTATGTCGATACATATCATCAATGTCATCGCATTCTAGGTAGGTGGTAGACTAGATTCTGCCAGCGGCTTCGACCACGTGGTATCTTCCCCCATTATAAAGGATGATTCACGTTACACCGTTTCGCCACCAGGCCGTGCCCCGGCCGGGGCACGGTCAAAGATTGTAGCATACATTTTGTATGAAGAGATTCATGCTAGACCGTGCCCCGGGCGGGGCACGGCGTCGATATGTCGGTGACAATTGTTTCCCGGCCGGGGCACGGCCCGGTGGCGACACGGTGTCAGCCCGGTATAGCACGAATGACTAACCCGGCCGGGGCACGGCCCGGTGGCGACACGGTGTAACGTGAATCATCCTTAAATTATGGCCTATGTGTTATTCTGATCAAGCAAAGTAAGTTTCATCAAAATCCGTTCAGTAATTTTTGCGTGAAATAGTAACAATTATAAATTAATATTAGTAGGACTATGGCAAAAAACGGTTAAGTGAGTGTCTTATGCGCACAGTAAAGGGTTCCGTGATTATATTATAATTTAAGGCACTATTAACTGCCCGGTTGAGCTCACGAAACGCGTCGTACTTCACCCAGTAATAGGACTCGCCCATCAAGGAGCGCTGTCCGAAATTATTAATTTATTACACGTAAAACAACAGGTATTAAAATAAAACACTTTGAATAAATTATAAATAATTAAATGATCTTTAAAATGGTGAAGGTTTCATAAAAATACACTTTATAGTTTTTGCGTGATTTTCAATTTTTTATCCGCGTTAGACATAACTGCACAAATTAATTTACACTGTTATGAAAATATGATTCAAATATTCTCAGATCAAATTATGACGGAAATTTTCTAGAGTAACGTATTTTGTTTTTTTTTTTTCAAAGAAATATGACGTCCTTTTGACGTGATGTTCAATTAAAAACCATTAAGTCTTATAAGTGCGCCTTAATCAGAATACCCATTTTAGACTCCACAAATATATACTACTTACTCAAAACAAAAGAAGGGCCGCCTACATTTTAAGTTTTTTTAGGGTCAACGGGACCCTATTACTAAGACTCACCCTATTACTAAGACTCCGCTCTCCGTCCGTCTGTCAGCGGGCTGTATCTCATGATCCGTACCGTACGTAAAAAAACAAATGAAAAGTTTCTAGAAACGTGTTTTCGTGTGCGAGTCCGACTCGCACTTGGCCGTTTTTTTATTTAAATCAGCCTGTTTCCAGTAATATGGTATTACACTCATTTTTGAAAAGTGTCTCGATTAGATTCTATAATAATAAACCAATAAAAAAAGTGTTTAATTGGCTATCATCTATTACAGAAAATTATTATTTTTGGAAAAGTTGAGTAACCTAAAGGCCCTTTTCCTGTCAAGCGTATTTTCGCCCGCGCGCAGATCGGTAGGTTATCGGCAGGTCCGCATGCGGGTGATAACACGGTCTTGGCCACACGCAGGACAAAAATTTTGTTCGCCGCTGCAGAGTCATGCGTGTCGCCAGTGACTATGCGTACTGTATGTACTGTGACCATGCATGGAACCTGCACGACAGTAAAAACTACACTCGCGGAAGAAGAACTCGCGCCCGCATGCTGGTGGCACGGGAGCGGGTGCGCGCTCGCAGCCAATCCGCGTCCCTCGTGATAGGAAAAACATGATTGTATGAAATGATAGGATGCGTAGCCCGCACGCGGACCAGATTAGTACGCGGGCGGCCAACCGCATGACAGGAAAAGGGCCCTGAGGAAACACAACGTTTTGAAAAAGTGTTATAATTTCTTAAATAACGCAATATTTTTTTGTTTTTTTGTTTTTGTGAACAGTCGAAGAAACTAATGAAAAGTTATAAAATTAAGCGTCAAAAACAATTTTCGTGTGCCTTCAAAATAAGGAATAAAAACAAATTTTAAGAGTAAATTAAATGATTAATTTGTGACTAGAAAATTTAGTGACACTATATGGAACCCATAATTTAACATTTACAGATTACAAGCACACAACAAGAGAGATATGTGTTTATTATACAATTTTATGGGTGGCCCTTATTTGTTTTGAGTAGTTTAATATTTACCTAATCTTATTTATTTATTTTATCATTAATTACTAGCTTTATCGGCTTTGCTTTCGTGGTCTGTGCCGCAGAAACCGTGCGTGTTTCCGGGACCCCGGGACCAAAATCCTGACAGTCAGCGACAGTGTAGTTCTCTATCAGTGAAAGAGTTTTTGTAATGTAAGTGGTAAAAGTACAAATACAAAAATAAAATTTTACCACAATAAGAAAGAAATCACTTTTAGAAAAATGACAAGGTAAATAAGATATAGGTAACTAACAATCAACAAGTAAAATAACGCAGGTACAAAAAACTATGCTAATTATTGTATAATAAATCAATACAGAAACTATATACCTATTATAGGTGAGAATGAGAATGCAATTATTTTGATTGCACCCAAACTGTTTTTATTAATTGATAACAACTATATACAAATTACCTAACTATTTTATAATTTTATTAAATTATAAAGTAGTAACTATTTCATAATTAAATTTAGGTAATTATTTAATATGTTTCCTAGAGTTGTTGAACTTTCTATTGACTGAGCATATTAAGTAATTACTATTTTTGGAAATTAAAGCAGTCAGTGAATGGCGTGGATTGTTGTTTTTATCAGTATGATGCGGGGAGGGTGGATGTGGAGGGCGGCACGACATTCAGTTGTTTTGCACTTTTGCATTGCAAGTCCGTTCTGAACCCGCGTCGCGTCCGCTACACAGCCAGTACTCAACTCGGTGAATCGGTTCACTCATTCTTCAGTCACACGGCGACACTCGCAGTTGCGCCACAGAGCTCGTGTACGAATGGGCTAGGTTTATCACTCTTTCCGGTCGTTTTATTCATTTAATTAAACAATCGCTTGTACTAGGGATCGTAATACGCTTGATGTTGCTAATATTTCATTTGGAATCGTGGTGGACATTTCTGTTGAAGTGGTGAAATTGAAAGCGTGGGTGTGCATCCACATCAGGCGCGTGCTGTGTTAAGTTTCACTACTCATGGATTACGGAATGGCGAAATACCGCAGGTATGAGTAGTTTAGTACTTACGCTATCCTCTGTCTATACATACGCCCCGCTCACATTCCTAAACGATCGCTACAGCTGGTGTAGTACGATTGGTATGAAAGCCTTGTATAAAGTACCGACTTAGTTAAATAACATTTGACAATGCATCTAAGGTTGCTGACATGTATTTCGAAAGTGCATCAAAAGCTATAAATTGCATCAATAAATTCGATGCACACGAACACGTGGTGCGTAAAGAAAATGGCGGCGCGCAGAGAGCTGCGGCCGGTATGGCGGCTGGCGGCCCGTCGCGCCGCGGTCGTGAATCACTGATAGGAACGCGCCGCGCGCCGGCCGGCGCGGCGTCGCTGCCAGATGCAATGGATTTAATGATAACAACTTTTCACATGTTTTCGTTAGGTTTAATAAATAGGAAGGCCGCAACGCTAGTGGCAACAGAACCAGCATAAGCTGACCTCTTATAATATTAAAACTTATATGCTACCCTAGGCCAGCTCAGGGTCAACATGTTACCCCCTACCACCGACATACGGCTGGCTATACGAGTACATTTTATTTGTAAATAAATAATACCAAATAAGTAAGTAGTACGGTACGATATCGATACTTAATAGATTTTAATTACCAAATTCGTTATCGTGTATAATTAACTACCTCTCAATATAATTCACAGGCATTATGATGGTTCCAGAAATTTGTGAACATCATTCATGAGGTTAATAATCATAACATAACTCTACAATACATAACTATAAAAAAAAAAAATTGTAAAGAATTTTATGCTCTAAATAAAAATCATCAATCAATCTGCCCGCGCCTTTTCCCAACTATCTTGGGGTCGGCTTCCAGTCTAACCGGATGCAGCTGAATACCAGTATTTTACATGGAGCGACTGCCTATCTGACCTCCACAACCCAGTTGCTGGGTAATGCGATACCCCTTGGTAAGACTGGTTGTTATACTTTCGGGCTTCTGACGACCCGTAACGACTTTTTTAATATTGGGACAAGCCCGCCACACTATTCCCAAACCACTGTAACTTCTGTAAGCCAGAATCAACAGTGGCGACCACCAGAAAAAACGCCGAGGCAATGAAGCTCGACGAGTCCCAGAGAAACGATTAAACTGTCTTGGGTCCCGCAACGAAATTAATCAGAAAAGACAGCGGAGGAGTAAGAAAAACATAATTTCCACTTCCCTCCTAATCAAGCGGGAGACAGAACAAAACTAGGCCATTAGGCACAAAAGGGGGTTTTTACAACTGGGGTAAGCCCAGTTGCCAAGCACCACTGGTTAAAAACACTAATATTAATGGGTCCTAAAATTGTGAGCTGTTACACCTTTGGCCTTGAATATCTTAGACGCGGACACGATATTTTATAAGACAACTAAGAATCTCATTCCGAAGTTGACCCCTTTTTTAACCGACTTCAAAAAAGGAGGTTCTGTATTCGACCCTTTATGTATGTATGTTTGTCCACGATTTTCTCGAAAACTAATTGATCCGATTTGGATGGGGTTTTTTTGGCTAAATTGAATAGACTAAAGCAACATTTTTCATCTTACGCATTGATTAGCTATCCAGGATTGCATTACGCGAAAGAGGGGTTCGACTATAGTATAACTTCCTGTGTCTAGTACACGAGACGAGAAAAATATGGTATTAAGGATTGAATTTGAACAACAATTATATACCTATTTGCTTAGGTCTCCAAACAGGTTTAAACGACACCCCAGAATTTATGCTGCCTTTTTTTGGCGAATTGCAAAGAACATGAGAACGAGTTTAACAGCTCAAATTCTTGACTAAGATTGCAATATTTTTAGATTAATCAGTGGCCGGTACCCGGTATATTAGGTATAATTTAGGTATTCTTTTTCTTTCTTTCTTTCTTTCTATTGGCGCAACATGGTCGCGCTGCAAACAAAATGCTGTGGTTGCGTAACTAATCGGAGTCCGTCAAAGATATCCACCTTTTACCTGTACGCCTATACTATGGTTGACAATGTTAATTATGTGAAAAATTCTTAAGAGTACTTAAAAATTTCGTGAACGGCCCCACGAAATTTTTCCGATTTCGCTGGTTTACGTGATTTTACAGACGTGATTTGACAGTTAAAATAATGTATTTCGAAAAGTTTTATTGCACAACATGAAAGATCATTTCAATTATGATCTAATGTATGAGCTATTTTTTTATTTTAATTATAATTACGATTAATCGACCATAAACCGACAACGGTTTTGTAAATTTTTGCTGAAAGGGGTTTTAAAAAAAAAGGGTTTAGAATATCACATAATTACGAATCGTTTTGCCGTGTAAACGGTATGAAAAACTTAGAATGTATTGTTGCAAAAGTCGTCTATATAATGTATGAATCACTTTTACCACTTTAATATAAAAATTTCGAGTAAAAAAAAATTTACTTGCAAATTTTTAAGAGAAAATGGGCAAAGAATTGCTATTGATTTTGGCTATTTAGAACTCTCGTTTATAAAATTAAAACAGGAAAAAATAAATTTCAGTTCACCATCAATCCATTTCTTGAGAAAAAAAAAAAATATAAAATAAAAAAATTGGGCTATAAAAAATCTTTTAAAACAACGCAAATCTCGACTTATAATATGCAACGCAAGCTTTCGAATATAGCTCATTCATTAGATCATAATTGAAATGATCTTTCATGTTGTGCATTAAAACTTATAGCAATGCATTATTTTAACTGTAAAATCGCGTAAATCAGTGAAGTCGGCCAAAATTTCGTATACGGCCTCTTAAACTCTTAACCTTATCGAATTTATTTGAATTAATAATTAAAGAAAAAAAAAATGTGCCTCTTCAGAAGTAAGAAAAAATACCCTAATATCAATATTTATAGAAGATGAAATAATATAATAAATTACAAAGCTGTTGTTGTAGATAATGTTCAATGAAGTTTGATAATAAATAACAGTAGCTCCGTGCAGTCTTGTTATAAGTTCATTGACCCCCTTTAATACTCTCTTCTTGCTAGCGGCTTCGCCTGCGTGCATGTCGAACATACTCCCGGGATAAAGTATCCTATGTTCCAGGACATGGTTTGCCTAGTTTCATCCAAATCCGTTAAGACGTGAAGAGGAGGTAACAAACGGACAGTTACATTCGCATACATAGTATTATACATATATATAGTATGGACCTACCTATTAGTATGAATGAATTAATGATGGTGCAATTTTTGTGTAGTAGTGTAATTAAGAGGCCGTACACGAAATTTGGCCGATTTTGCAGATTTACGTGATTTTGCAGTTAAAATAATGTATTTCTAAAATTTTTCAGTAAAATAATATTTAACTTAGTAAAATTTTAGAGAAAATGGGCAAAGAATTGCTTTTGATTTTGGCTATTTAAAACTCTCGTTCATAAAATTAAAACAGCAAAAAATTAACTTCAGTTCACCATCAATCCATATGGTTCTTGACAAAAAAAATGTAAAAATTTACTTAAAATTGGCAATAAAAAATCTTTTAAAACAATCCAAATCTCGACCTATAATACGCAACGCAAGCTTCGAATCTAGCTCGTAATTGGATTAGATCGTAATTGAAATTATCTTTCATGTTGTGCATTAACTTATAGAAATGCATTATTTTAACTGCAAAATCACATAAATTATTAAATCTGCCCAAAATTTCGTGTACGGTCTCTTAATGATTTTGGTGTAATTGATTAGTGTGATTAAATGTCCAAAGTACGTAAATGAGAGATTTTGTCAACTATCCAAACGTTTTTTAGGGTTCCGTATCAAAAGGGTAAAACGGGACCCTATTACTAAGATTCTGCTGTCCGTCTGTCACCAGGCTGTATCTCATGAACCGTGATAGTTAGACAGTTGAAATTTTCGCAGATGATTTGTATTTCTTTTGCCGCTTTATCAACAAATACTAAAAAACAATAAAATATATATGTAAGGGGGCTCCCATACAACAAACGTGACTTTTTTTTTGCCGTTTTTATAGATAATGGTACGGAACCCTTCGTGCGCGAGTCCGACTCCACTTGGCCGGTTTTTTTTTAACAAGTCAGAAGTTTGCATAATTATGTGGAATTGTAGATGTCAACTTCCTCAACTCTGACATGACAATAAACTCGATTAGTCTGTTCTTATTATTATTTACTTAGAAAAAGTAGATGCGCAGACATATAGATTCACGAGAGTGGAATGACCCTAGAAAACCAGGTCAATGAAATTACGGGCTCGTTGATAAAATTGCTAACGTTAGACCCTACTACATACATATATATATTTTATCATTTATAGACTATTAATAATCATATTTTAAAGATTTTGTGTAGTGTGTACAAAAAATATTTGGTAAAAAAAGCGAAAATTAAGTTATGTTAACTCTGTTTGTGAGGTTGTAGGGGGAATCTCTGGCTCTACAGAACCGATTTTGAAAATTCTTTTACCAATAGAAAGCCACGTTATTTGTGAATGTCATAGGCAATACATTTTTGCGGACGAAGTCGCGGGCGAAGTGCTAGTTATGCATTGTGTTATTAAATGTGTGTACTGTACTTAATAGGTATCGTACAAACAGCACAATATTTTTGTCACATTGTAGCTAAGATACCAAATTCATGCACATAGTAAATACCTAGATAACTAGTAAACGAAAAGCGAAGTTAAACGTGCGATTCGATTGTTGGTTGTATTCTGCGGTCGCTTTGTGTTCATGTCTAGGTATAGTTATATTATGTGTGTAGAGTGAGGTATTAAGTAGGTAGGTACATTCACTACGAGGGGTCATGCATCGAGCGAGTGCAATGGAACGAAGTTGTGAATGGCGTGCGAGTAGTGGGGAGAGCCGGGGGAGAGGGAGACGCGCGGAGCGAATGACGGCGGCGGCCGCCGCACCGCGCGCCGCACCGCCCGCGAGTGACGAGCGCGGATGATGTCATCTCCGGAGCTCCGCCATTTTGTTGCAAAATGATGTCCGAATAATTCAATGCATATGCAATTGAATTTTTTTTATGTTGTCGTCTATTAACGATTTCAACGTCGGGGACTTCAAAAATTTTAGTTCAAACTTTTATATTTTTGGATTATACAATACGGTTTGGGTATAAATAAAGGCGCAGTTCCCGTGATATCGCAAACTGACGCACTTTCTCAGAGAATCGGAGCGCTGCTTAATAACCCTTCAAAGGTCATGCGTAATATTTTTGTCCTAAAATCAACGTTTTCCGGAAAACTAAAGATGGCGTATGTAGCCTAGTATTTAATATTAGTAGCTAGCCCAGCAAACGTTGTTCTGCGATTAAAAAATGGGGGGTGGGGAGAGTGGTGGTAGGAGAGTAAAAAATACTTTACGACCTATTCTTATACCTCATTAAAATCGGTCGAGCCGTTTCGGAGGAGTGCAACCACAAACACCGTAACACGAGATTTTTATAGAAGATCGGTTTCGTTTGCGCGTCACATGAAGCGCGAGTATGCGTCTCTTGCGGTAGGACTCAGGATCCTTGTCCGTGGATTACTTTTGTTAACCGTCGACTGTTTTCGCCGAACAATGTTAGTATGGATAATTGGGCGACTTCTGTGAGTCTCCCTCACCCGTTCCGCCTCCTCTTTCGCGAGCATTACTGCTTCGCAGAAGGAGGAGACTGCTTCGTATTTCCTCTCGCTCCATACCATGGCCTGGATCAGGACCAGACGCGAGAGGTCGCTGCCGCCGATCGCCTCCACGAGGACACGGCGGCTCCGCCCAAGCGGGGCAGAGAGCCACCGTATGCTCCACCGTGTCCTCGGCGCGATCCGCACAGTGGTGACACCCGGGCGTTTCCTCCCGCCTTATCCGACACTGGAACTTTCCGAAATAGCCGTGTCCGGTGAGAACCTGCGTCAGGCGGAAGGCGAGGACGCCGTGACGCCTCTCCAACCACTCCTCAAAGAGGGGGGGGGGCCTTACCGCCGCAATTGTGGCGTGCCCTGGTACGGAGCCCTAAATGTGCGAAGTCCGACACGCACTTGGCCGGTTTTTTACTTTCTGTGTGTCCGCCTGTCTTGTTTAAGAACAAATTATTAGTTTCGTTACTCGAAGGTGTGTGTTATATGTATTTGAAAGTAACGCGTCTATCACGAAATAAAGTTACATTTTTTAATTTAAACCATTCAGCATACATATAAATGATAAATAAATTGTTCCTTTTGACTGATTACTGTTCATTATTTCATTTTTACTTAATAATGCAATCTGCGTGACCTTTTTTGAGGCGCGTCCACTGTAGGTTTCAGGTTTTGTATTTTATTTAGGGAATCCATTTACTATCATCATCGCTTACCATCAGGTGAGATAGTGATCAAAGGCGTGCCTATCAACAATATTAAAAAGTATAATTACTTAGGTTGACGCTGCAGATTTTTTTTAAAATCTGAACATATTTCTGGGGTTTTTTTTAAAATCCAAAACGAGTTTTCGAAAAAATCGCAACACAAATGAAAACTGTACCGTGCTACATATCAAATGAAAGGGCTTACTATGAAGGTCTCAAATATATTTTTTTTATATTTTAAGTTATTTCATAAAATTTATAAAAAATTACCATACCTAAAATTTTGAAAAAAATACAGAAGGTGTTCTATACTTAAATATTACAGGCAAATCTATAAGTATTATACAGTTTAAAAAAAACCTGAAGACATTTTTTTTTTTTGTGTAAATCGATAATATACTTATTCTGTACGTATTAAGGGTGTTTACAACAATTGATCAATCGTCGACTGATGCCATCGATCGACGTTAATCGACTCTGGTCGTTGGTCGAGTAATACATTCTACCATCGATCGACGATCGATCGATTATTGGAGTAGAAACTATCGATTGACGTCGACTATTCAATTCTACCATCGATCGATTGGTGTAATAACACCCTAACTAGTAAATTAAAGCGTCCGTGAGTCGACGGCGCGTAGTGTTCCACGCGCGCCTCAAAGAGATGATTGTCTGCCACCACTGACGGGGTCCATCGTGGCCGGTGCCTGCATGCCTAGGAGTAGCGGATAAATTCGTAACAGAGTTATCGCTCCCCTGGGCACTCAGGCAGGGAAGGAACAGGGGTGGGTTTTAGTCAGTAAGAGTCTGACACGCCCTCCCGCTCCACCCAGAGCGGGAGGTGTCTTTGGATGATTACCCACCCCAAAAAAAAAAAGCGTTGTGTCATGCATCTTTTTTTTTTTCAATGCATTTCGAATGTGACCGCGCTTTAGGACTTGTAGCAGATAGGTAAAGAAAAGGAGC
Source organism: Polia nebulosa (assembly GCA_951329385.1). Lineage (NCBI taxonomy): Eukaryota > Metazoa > Arthropoda > Insecta > Lepidoptera > Noctuidae > Polia > Polia nebulosa. The sequence continues at coordinate 30,809,353 of OX589587.1, read as the reverse complement.
GATAAACCTGTAAGGTGTTTTTTATAAATAAATAGTCATGCAAGTGTTATAAATTTGGGTGTATTAAACACCAAACGCATCATGTAAGCTGAGGTACCTTTATTATTATAGTTCCTTGGTGCGCTTTAAGAACAAAGTCAATGGAAAGATTGGTTCAAAAATTAGGTAATTTATAGAGGAATATGTATTTGTAGGGGTACTACTTTATGATAGATATAGGGAGTTATGTAACATCAAATAGATTTATATCAAGTGGTTATGTCGCTTCTCGCAGCCGGTCATCAAAAGTACTCATCAGTGGGCTACCCCTGCATATCCGCTTCGACAACATCGAGCCCCTGCTCTCACAGTATGGCAACGTCCAGCATTGCGACAAAGCCAGCTCGCGCGATGTCAACACGCAAGCCGTGTTCATCACGTTTGAGACCCCGGAGCAGGCGCAGCAGTGAGTATTCTTGTCTGTTTGAGGGTTTCTCTCTGGGATGGTCTGCCTTGTTCGTACCGTCTGCTTCGGTTTCAGCTTTCCTCTTATCTCTTCGTATCTGTATTTCTCAGTTCGCATGATGATTGTAAGGCTTTACCACTATTTTTTTGCTTTATTGCTTTCCAGGTTGAACAGAAGGTATAATTTACAAGTTGTACAGTCACAATCACTTACTGAATATTTACAAAATACTGAAACAATACCTCGTGTTGTTCATGGGTTTATTAAAATATGAGGTTGCATTCCGAGTAAATTTTAATTATCAACTTCTATTTTTTTCTTCTTTTGCAGTTTTTACTGAATATCGTATATACTGATTACTTTGCTTTTCCTACACTTGCAAGTCATAGAATACGCATGAGTTGCTGTTTTATATGTTTTGCTTGCTGTGAGGCGTTATTTGTATTTTACATGAGCTCAACTTGTTACAGAGCCATCAACGGGCTAAACGGGTGCGAACTGGAGGGAAGTCGGATGAAGGTCGAATCGGCGGAGCAGAACACCCGTGGCGGTAGGCGCGGGCGCCCTGGCGGCGGCCGTGGCGGCGGCGGCGCCACCGGCGGCGGCTCTCGGCCCACTGACTTCCCGCTGCGCTTGCTCGTGCAGAGTGACATGGTCGGCGCCATCATCGGCCGCCAGGGCAGCACCATCCGCCTCATTACACAGCAGAGCCGCGCTCGCGTCGATGTCCACCGCAAGGACAACGTTGGCTCTCTCGAGAAGGCCATAACCATATATGGCAATCCCGAGAACTGCACCAATGCATGCAAAAGAATACTGGAAGTCATGCAACAAGAGGCCAACAACACTAACAAGGGGTAAAATCTTAGTGCTTTTCTTTGTCCGAAATAAGCCAAGAGTTGTATTAATTCTTAACGACTGTATTACTAACATATCTTCATTATTGTTTCCAGTGAGATCTGCCTCAAAATTTTGGCTCACAACAATCTAATCGGCCGTATAATTGGTAAGGGCGGTAACACGATCAAGAGGATCATGCAAGAAACCGATACAAAGATTACCGTCTCCTCTATCAATGATATCAACAGCTTCAACCTGGAGCGGATCATCACCGTCAAAGGCACCATTGAAAACATGGCTAAAGCGGAGTCACAAATTTCAGCCAAATTGCGCCAGAGCTATGAAAGCGATTTGCAGGTAATCTGTCGCTACTAAACAATTAGTTACTTGACTAAAGCACGTTTGCTTAAAATTTTTGTGATCGATGTTTTAGATGCTGGCGCCGCAAAGCATTATGTTCCCGGGGTTGCATCCCATGGCCATGATGTCCACCGGGCGTGGATTCTGCGGCGCTCCGCCGCCGTTCCCGCCACCTATATATGCTCCGCTGCCGGGCCAGGGTGGTGCGCAACAGGGAGCCGGTGACTCACAGGTACACATTTCCAAGGAATTCCTCCATTGCTGATGCCCGTTTTATTATTTATAACCGTGTATGGACATCACATTCTCCATCGTTACTGGGGTCTGAACTCTGAACACAACAGATAGCAAAGGTCCTTCTACTCAAAGATGACTTATTCTCTTTACGAGCGGGTACTATAAAACTAATACAAATAAATAGTCTGTTGTTCGGGCGGCGAAGTTCCACCTCCTTGTGGCGATCCCGAGCTATGACTCCTAAATATTCTACAGTGTTTGGACTGTAATTTATCTTTACCAGGTGTAAACTTCTAAAATGTGGATTAACTAACGCAAGTCTTTTTGTGCAATAGGAAACTACATACTTATACATCCCAAATAATGCTGTGGGCGCGATTATTGGCACCAAGGGCTTGCACATTCGCAACATAATTCGATTCAGCAACGCTTCTGTGAAGATCGCTCCATTGGAGCAAGATAAACAGGGCGAGAACCAAAGCAATCCGCAACAGGAGCGTAAGGTCACCATAGTCGGCAGCCCTGAGGCTCAGTGGAAGGTATGTACCGGTTATATTTTGATGCGTACACAATATTTTATTAAAACATGCTGGGCAGTGTCTTAACTACTTACACTTGAAATTTGCAGGCTCAATATCTGATCTTCGAGAAGATGCGAGAGGAAGGATTCATGTCTGGCTCAGATGACGTACGGCTGACTGTGGAGATAGTGGTCGCTTCGTCCCAGGTGGGGCGCATCATCGGCAAGGGCGGGCAGAACGTGCGCGAGCTGCAGCGCGTGACCGGCTCGCTTATCAAGCTGCCGGAGCAGCCGCAGCAGCCGCAGGCCGGTGGCCAGGCCCAGGACCACGACACGACGGTGCACATCGTCGGCCCCTTCTACAGCGTCCAGGTATGAATGAATTACCTACAAATACTTTTATTTCGAGAACGGTCTTGCTTTGGAAATTATCCAAATACTTTTTATTGAAATGCTGAAGTGCTACATTTTTACAAAAAAAAAAAAAGGATGGATCAATGAATTTTCAAAGGTAAAAGTGTTGTAAATCGGAGAAATAATGAAAATTTAGCATTTTAGTAGTGAAATAAATTTAGAAAAATGGATTGGCGGTTTCTTTTTCTTATGTTTAGAGTGAATGTATGGTATATTTGATATAAAATAATATGCCAAGCGAAATTTTATAGAACGGTACTAAGCTGTGTAAAATGCATACATGTAGTTACGAGTCCAAATTGAATTTATTTATAAGCGTATAAACTATAAGAAGATAATTACGGTGACGCGACATTCGTTCAAAATGTTAAAAAGATAAGTATATGGTTTTACTAATAGCTGGCGCAAAGCAATGCAATAGTTAGTATAATTTCGATTTTGATTACACGACTCACTGTGGCATAATAAGATCTTTACGTTTTGTAGCGATCACCTGAAGCGGGATGAAACATTACCGAGACACTGCCTGTCTAAGGATACAATCCTCAGTGTGAGCCAATGAGATGGCACCACACCATGCCCATGCCAAGTTATTTTATGCCTTTGATGCTAAACAATAGGTGAGTTATCCCAGTATTAACGTAAATAATCAATAATATAAATTAGGTTTATAGCGAATGTTAAGATTGTCAATAAAATTCTTTCTATATGAAAAATCTTTGATTTATCTGCTACGCCTTTTATTTGTTATTGGACTATGTAACTACATGTATATGTATTTTACAGAACTGTCGTTTCGTGATGTAGCATCAGGTGATGAATGTAAGTTTTTATAAATAAAAATGTATATAGTGAACAGGATAATCGATACAGATAGTGTTCCTGGTCTGGCTAAATCTTTGTAAACGCACCCACACATGTTACAGGAGAAATTCAACAAGAATAATTATTTTTAGATAAAACTTCCATCTTCTATTTAATGCAAGTTTTATCTATGATAGTAAAAATTAACCATTATGGGTAAAATTCGGTAATAATAGTAATAATGATTTAAATGAAAGTATTTACGGCAATTCCTTTTTCCTTTTATTTATTTTCTAGAAATATTTATGGCAAAGCGATTTTTTTAATGCAATGCTAAATAATATTTGCAATGGAATAAGTTTTTCGCTGCGTATTTGAAGTGTGTCACACGGCAAGAAGTCTTATTAACCATTGTTAATAATTAAGGTGTCACCTGTCATTAGCGAATGTGAAACCTGGTTTAGTAGTTGTACGCTTAACAGCTGGTTGTGTATGTTGTCAGTCGGCGCAGCGACGCATTCGTGCGATGGTGGCGCAGGCGAGCGCACCGGGCCGCCGCCGCGCTGCGCAGCCGCCGCCCCCCGTGCAGCAGTAGACGCTCTCCCCAGACCCCGCGCGCCCTCCAGCCCCCCTTCACCCTCGAGCCCTCGCAACACCGCCGGCTCGCCAGCCCGACACGCGTCCGCGCGCCTCACTACACTAGCTTCACCTGCACTCTTGGTTGCGCTCAGGTAAACCGTGTCGTAACGCTTCGCCTCAACACGGCGGGCAGGCTGTCGAGCTGATTTTTTGTGTCCAAATGATGTTGTTGTTGACATAATTCTATTATTGTAGTGAATTGTAATTTAATCTATTGATAAATCCATATTTTATCCCGGGAATTATCTATGTTGATGATTAATATTTGAATATATATATAACACATATATATAATATTATTCATATACACTATTTTTTAATAATAACGTGATTGTTGAGTTTTTCATACCATGTTAATCTGCTACAGTGTAAAGAGTTTCTTAGATTGCAATAGTTAATGATTATGTTCTGTATACTGTTTACAAATGTTAATAGCAGTTTCTATAGAATCGTGCAGTTTCTATAATATACAAACAGAAGTGCAAAATATGTTTTGTTATAAAGTAATAGTTTAATCTGTTAAAATCACTGCATCATACTGTTAATGTAATTTTTTGAAGGGTGTGTGGGATACAACTACTAGGAACGGAAATTACACGACGTTGCTTTAACGACGAGGCTCATTGGACAAACGGCTTTGCAAAGTATATTGTAAGAATATTTCTTTAAACGATACACGGAGTTTCTGCATGCATGCTGCTGAGAATGTGTCGTACAATGGTTTCTATTGAACTGATGTGTGTTGGGTGATAAGTAACTAATCCAAAGAGAACGCCGATCGTGTCGAATCGGCCTGACGTAGTGACGAGCCTTGACTTGACGAGCGCGGCGCGGCCGCTCTGCCGCGACGGTCGCGCCTGCGCATCGCTCCTATCAATGATACGGAGACGATGTTTTACCTAATTATGATGGACAAATATTTTTGATATAATAGTAATTGTTGGAGAGTAAGGAGTAAACTTATGAGTTTTAATTTGTAAGTAACATTTGTTGATCGTTTTCTTTGTAATTTTGTCTTTGTTAGCTTTATAATGTTTTCTTGTATTGAAAAAGAAATACAAAAGTTTCGACATTGAACGATACCGTAGCGTTTAATGGTGCAAGTGTAAATGTCGAGTTTGTCGTATTGTTCGGTTCTTTCGTGATGTTTTATTATTCAATTGTGCGATTTGCGTTATCATTGTGCCAAGTGAGATAATTTAAACTATGAGAGATTAAGATTAAGTGAATAATATCAAAATTAATGAAAAGCTTAGATATTTATATGTATAATGTGATAATATATGGAAGTTTTGGCAAAAATGTTACTAAGAATGTTTTACATTCTTATTTCCATTTTCTCATTTTTTAGGTTAGATTATAATAAAATTATAAATTGTAAGTCGTGAGGCGGCGCTCGGCCTGCTAGCGCGAGCTCCCACTTCCCGCCGCCCGCCGCGCGCGAGCCTCACCCGCTGTGTCCCGATACTTCAACACTTGTCCTCCTAACATCTGGTCACGTCTATTCCGTGTCCCAAATGCATCAAAATAATTTTCAATTCATTACGGTTAAATGGCGTAATCTCCTCAGTTGCACTTAGTGTTTTAGTGCTGAATGTAAAGGGAACAACATGCATGCTTACTTATGTTACATACGAGAGATTACCTAATAACTCTTCAACAAATCAAAGTTCTGAAGGGCCGCTGCGTTGCGTGTGACGTGACGCGTTGAATTGATGTGCCGGCCGCGCATCTAGCTGGATGTGCGCCGCCAGACTAACTTAAATAGCGAACCGCTGCGTTTTATACGAGTCCACTTATGTCAGCATTGGACTTTACTTTGTTACACTGTTATTAGGTAATATAAATAGTAACATTTTGCATTTATTCGGAAATAATTAACATATTTCGATCTTCCGATAGACGCCGATCTCCAATTCCCACACCACCTGCTGGCAATATTATACACTATAATATGGCGTAGCCCATGGTCTTGGCATCCAGCCGTCACTTTTCCTTTCATGAGTTGTGCATATTGTTGCCTCACTGGGCTATCCATTTCCCTATAGATTTGAGGGAGAAAACCCGTAACTGACTGACTCACCAGGTCAGTGCCAGAAGCACAGAAATAACGTATAAATTGTTGTCAGTTTACTATCGGAAGATATTCTCTCCATATTTGCAAATTGGTGCGACTTTGCTGTTTTGGTTTGCTTTATTTTGCAAAAGATCTAATTATCTTTTTTTAAGAAAAAATAAATTTCCAAGACTCCTATAAGTACTTCACTTACCTGTAGGGGTCTACTTACAATTTTTTTTTGTTGCAATTTTGTATTGCTTCCACATATTATTGAAAATAATCTCACATTTGGCCAATAACTCCTTATAGTCAGTCGGAAAACAACGTGCTGTAGGTGCTTTATATTCAACGATAAACTAGAAAGAAACCACATTTAAAGAGAACGAGCCGTGATTTAATACAATTATGTCGCCGTTATAATTTTATGATTTACATTTACATACTTCATAATATAATAGTTTCACGAGTCTACTATTTAATTCTATTAAAATATATACTGTCATGTTACATATTAATAAGTCACCCTTAAATTAGTTACTGTTAATTATTAAACAAGAGATATCATTGTTATATTACACGCATACAAAATATTTATATTTACAATAAAAAGTGAACTAATCGTAAACTTATAACGGCTTAATTTTAATGTGACAAATCCGTCTATTATAATTAACGGTACATTTATGTACGAGAATAGTATTCACAGGAGTATATACGTGAGTTCCTTTACACGCTACGGACAGTAATGTGCGCTCTTCTATAGAGAGCACACATGAAGCCATTGACATGTAAATATCGTATGACATTTTAGAAAACGGACTTCATTTTTACAGACATATCAGGAAGAATAAACGTCTAAACTGCCTATGATCAGAGAGCAGTGAGAGTCCACTTACTGACACACGCCAGTTTGTGGCATTGTGCTCAGGCGACACACATTGCGAACACTACAATGATTGGGTCCGAGTTGAAAGTTTTTACAAAATGAGTGTTTAGTGATTAGAATATCGTGCGACTAACGTGCACGTGTCGCTAACTTTGTTACTCTCCACAATAGCTGTATCACTTAACTAAACTGATAAGCCAGGTAGTAGTGTCTAGAGTACCCGTAACTATAATATCTACGTTTTACAATACATATTGAGTTTACTGTAACTGCTCTGAATTTATTAATAAACTGAATATGAATGTTTGATGCTAGGAGAAGTGTAATGGTTAATGCGCTTATTAGCGTATATAATATTGTCAGGATGCTGAGACGAGTCCTATGATATCGGCAAATAATTTTACATTCCATATTTCACGAAATAACACCTATTGCTGAAAGACCGATCACCTGCAATTGCGTATTTTAGAAAGTTTACTAAATTTTAATATAATTTCGCATTCAATGTTATTACTTATACGGTACGAGTGAAAAATATATGTGTAGATGTATGCAAGCTAATTTTTTTTCGCTAAAAGAAAATTGTATGCATAATCGATATTTGAATGTTTTGAATTAATGTTAGAGTTCATATTGGTGTAACATTTCCACTCGTTAGTAGAATAAACAATATTTTCTGAAAAAGAGTAATCGGCTTGTATTATGTGTTCAATATCGGTTGACTAAGCATGAAGCTGGTTGATCGACTATTGTTTGACACACAGTCAGATTCCGCTTGCATCGGCTATCAGAATGGAATATAATAAACGGTTACTTTCACTGCAACAGGAAGAGTGTACATATAGGCATGTTGTTTATTCCTTCCAAATGTAAGCAAGAGAGGGTACATTATGATTTGTAATGTTAGGATGCAGAAATAGTTTTAGTTGATTATTATTGTATCGTTGCGAGTAGTTTAAGTTGATGTAGGCGCGGGCGGCGCGCGGCCACGAGACTGAACTACACCCCTGCCGCCGCGCCCTCGCGCCCATTACTTACATATTGTCATTGTCGCTATTATCATTCTTGTTTGATGGTTCTACTGTTATTTACATTACATTATAATTCTTTCTCGTGTGTGTAACCACTATTTTGTGTATTTACGTGTGAAAGAATCGATTTCACTTTAATGTGCATGATTGTATTTTTGGATTTCATCTAATATGTATGAAAAATATCTACAGATATACTTTTTTTGATTTGATGTAAACCTCGAGCGCACATTGCATTTTTCTTATTTTTTTTTCAATTACTTGTTAATTTTATTTAGTGGGGAAATGGAGCACTCATTCTGTTGTTCGTATGTTACAATCCCCTCCAGTGTATGCTATTGAAGTTTACCGAGTCTATAGTAATAGTGTTTATGTATGTCGTATGTATTTATGTACCTTGCTGGAGCATGTATCAGTGTGTAGGTCGCGTGGCGGCCGGGCGGGTGTAGGAGCGGTTGCACCGGCGGCGGCGGTGGCGCCATCGCCCGGCCAGACAGTTTCGTGTCGTCGTCTCGTCCCGCCCGCCATGTGATAGATATATTATAAAATAACGGGCGTACATACGCGATCTCATGAGGCGGGACCCACAGTATGCGTTATTTTTGTTAAGATAAGAGAAGCTGTTGTTGTTGCTTCTCAAATTAAATGTATCAAGGTCCAATATTCATTGATATATTGTTTTTTTTTTTCACTATTCTTGCAAGACAATTGACATACATAGTTCACCGCATTTTCTTTAAATTTTTTTACTGTTATTTTTAGAACCATTTTATAATTGGTATAAGTTCTGAAACTAATAACTACCTCAATATTACTAAATGAATATGATAATTATCTTTGTGCATGTTTTTGGGAACTGAATTTAAAAGAATACGAAAATTCAATATAGTATAAGATTGCTATTTTAAACATAGTAACAGAAAGTTGTCAAAATTAGGTTTCTTAACGTAATAAAACTGGTGAAATTTGATTTTGTTTTTAATTTCCATATCGCACCACCTTGCCCCAAAGCAAAATTAGTTGTTAGATCTCGTTCCCACGGCAGTCGAATACTGCGGGAAAAGCTTTTTACTGGATCCTGCATAATGGCATTCACTGGCATTCACACAGTAGTCCTGTTTTTGCGGTAGAGCAACGAGCGATTACTGTATTACTTATAAGAAAATTCAGACGTGTGATGGACGTGAGTGAACACTACTCATATTATAGTGGTACTGGCTGTTGTCCGCGAGCCGCGACTTCGTCCGCGTCAAGCTCACAAATAGAGGGATCTTATTCATTCATTTTACTTTCACGTAAAACGGCTGAAGGCAAAAACGTCAATTTTATTCGGTAAATATGTTATGTACGTATTATTATGACCCGATGTATGGACGTCAACGAAGCAGAAAGAAGAGTATGTAAGGTCTATAGCTTAAAAGTGGATAAAGAAATAACATTTTGTATTAAATAAAACTTGTTAGGCTAGTCTAATAGTTCTAGTCTTGCTTTCGACAACCAAAACGCTCCGGAGTAACTGGACAGATTCTCAGCTGGACAGATTAGCGACTGAACAGAATAGTCGTGAAAAAATTAACTATGGAACATAGGTAAAAAGTGTTCATTTAAGGAAAGTATATAACACAAAGGCACGTTAATAGAATAACGGTACGCGTACACCGAATCCGTCATCGGCCGACGTATGCTCGGGCGTCATCGACCGAACACGGCCGATCAAATCAAACTTAAGTAATTGGAAGAGAGCGCATACACTGCTACTACCGACGTCGTCCGATGACGCCCGAAAACGGACGATTAACTGACGAGTCCGAACGTGTTTGGATTTTTTGTCAGTTTTACCGGCTTCTTTCTGCGATCCAGTCGTTATTTGGATCAAGGATGGATATTGAAAAATTAATTACTTGCATTTATAACAGACCGTCACTGTGGGACAAACATTCAAAAAGTTGCAATAATCGAGATATTGGGAAACGTCTATGGGATGAAGTTGCTTCAGAAATGGAAGTACCGGTGGCAGATATTAAGAAGAAATGGAGTAACCTGAGGGACCAATTTCGCAAAGAGTATAACAGATGTACTCAACCAGGTAAATCTGGCTCAGCGGCGGATCACAAATCATCTTCGTGGGCATATTACGATTTGTTATTATTCCTTGTGAAACAAATTGCTCCAAAACCATTAAGTGGGAATTTGCCTGAAGGAAGCGCGAGCCAAGAACATCAAGATGATTCGGAATCATCTCAGTTTTCGGAGTTGTCATCGGAATCACAACCACGCAATACCGCAGGTCGAGCATTCGCGTGTTTCACGATCACGACCAGAAACTTCAAATTCGAGCCAATCTGAAAATTTAACGTCGCAACAACATACTCCATTACACACAAATCCTACTCGTGTACCTGTAACGCAAGCTTATCGTTTCAACTCGTTAACTGGACGTATTAGGAAACAGCGAAATACTGACGTCGAACAAGAGTATTTACAGATCGAAAAACGAAAACTTCAATATATGAGTCCAGGTCAGCTGATAAGTCAGCAGAAGACCCTGATCGAAACTTTTTGTTAAGTTTACTTCCATACTTAAAAGAAGTGCCACGCAATAGAAAACTCTCTGTTCAGCGGAAGTTGCTAGACGTCTTTATGGAAGAAGAAAGAAATCAACCTCAATATTCTCCCGTAAGCTGCTATTCTTCTGGAGAATTAAGCCGCCCTGCTTCTTGTGAAATGTCATCAAATGCGGCACTTCCGACATACGTTGTTAATTTTAAGGAGCCTTTGTCACTGACCACGAATCCAATGACACTGTCACACATATCCACATCTGCGCAGGGCCACAAACTATAACATACCATCAAATGTGTCACAACCGACAACTGCCCAGAGCCTTTTCTCGTATGCAGATTTAGATATGAACCAACAGTAGGTAATTTTCATTTCACTATGTTGGAATAAGTTTTATTAATACCATTAGATGTTTTGTATTTTCATTTAAATAAAACCACTTAAAGTTTTGTATTTTTATTTTTATTGAACATACCTATTTTAAGACCTAAGTTTACTTTAAAAATAAATTGTTCTTACAAAAATATTCGAAAGCCTTTAAGTATAATTTATTGATATCTATGTAATTTTGTTACAAAAGAACTGTTTGAAAGCTTCACGAATATTATAAGCTTCGGTCGTACTTCTGTTTTGTCCCCTAGATGCAAAGTTGCTTCTTTGACCCGAAATAGTTGTTTGATCTGTAGAATAACTGTGCCTTGGTTGTCCTTCTTTGTCAATAATAATGTTGTGTAGTAAACAGATACATTTCACTATAGTTTCAGCGTTTTCTGTAGTTGTCTCTATGCATTTAGTTAAAATTCTCCATTTTTGTGTTATTATACCAAAAGCGCATTCAATCACTAATTCACTACTCGGGCGTTAGACAATCGTTCGTTGTAAAGCCTTTCCTCTTCTCCAAGGTTACGCCTCGGATACGGCCTCATAATATACCGTTTAAGTGGGTAGTCTTCATCAGCTATTAATACCAAGGGTAACACAGTATTGGTATTTGGTAAACATTTTGAAATATTGAACTGCCCATTTTCAAAATGTCGAAATAACGTTGAAGAGGCCAATGCACCACCATCACTTTGTTGTCCATAAGCTCCTACTTCAAAGAAAAAAAATGCTTGTAATTATAGTACATACTGCCAGAATTCGAAGGACATTTCAGTCGAATATGCTTACCGTCCAAGGAACCAATACAATTAGGAAAACCCCATCTTGCCCAATATAATTCAGCATTTTGATAAATCATTTCCTCGCTCGGCACAGGCATATGATGAGATACTAGACTTTCAAATATAGCCTTGCAAGTTTCTCTCACAATCATTCCAATGGCGCTATTTGAAACTCTGAACGAAAATGCTAAAGATCGAAAAGATTCCCCAGTTGCAAGGTACCTGAAACGAAAAAATATATCAGATAATAACCGTGTAAACCGTTTAACCGGATAACCATATGTGTCTTGCTATAAAATTAATAATATTTGGGGGGTCTGGGGAGGAAATAATAATAATATAATATACCCGTTTGTTATATACCCGTGCGAAGCTGGAGCGGCCGCTACTAAAACTATATAAGTAAGCTAAACTTACCGCAAAGTTATTACAAGTCTTTCCGTCGATGATATACATTCCCGATAGTTTGTATTCTGCTTTGTAATAAGTGGTTCAACTGCATTTAAAATGTATTGAAATGTACCATAACTCATTCTAAAATATTCAAAGAATTTGATGGGTTGTAATCTTAACTCCTCAAAAAGGTGATGGAATTCGCCCAGTTGCTTCCTGTGTATAAGTATTTCATTAACCCACTCACGCCGACGTCGACTTCGACGAACGAAATTGCGGTATACATTTTCTAAAAAATACATTTCTTCGAAATCCTCCATTTTTCAAAACACGTCTGTACTCTGTAGTTGCACAGTTCAGACTTCATAAGTTCCACCGACAACGGCCGTTATCGTCTGCAGTGTATTCAGTTGAACGTCCGAGTTACTCGTCAGAGTAGTTCTGTCCGCCATCGGCCGACAAAATCGGTTTTAGTGTACGCGTACCGTTAGGCCCGTCTTACAATCTGTTGTATTGAGAATTGGTTTTAAGTAGGTACTACTAAACCAAATCTTCAATTTTGATCTTTTGATTACGGGGAGAAAACTAATATTGAGATAATTTTAACGACACGAAAGAGTTGTCAGCAAACCATGACGAGGCCCGTCATGGCCGATGCCTACCCAGGGGTTGGATAAATTCGAAACAGAGTTACCGCGCCCCTGGGCACTCAGGGCAGGGAAGGAACGGGGGTGGGTTTTAGTCAGTAAGAGTCAGACACGCTCTTCCTCTCCACCCCGAGCCGGAGATGTCATTGGATGATTTCCCATCAACCAAAAAAAAGAAAAGGCGTTATAAGCATGTCACGACTGAAATTTTGATAATATATATTTTTTTTAATTATACCGATGTCCAGTAACAGAACAGTTCCATGTAGCGGATCCTTCCCTCTTTTTCTTTGTCCATCTACAAAGAATAGCTTTGATTTTGTCCGACTCGGATTAGCAATATCCATTTCACCGATTATATTAAATAAACCACCGATTATAATGATTATATTAAATACCTAATATATTTACTATTTTATTAATTAAACTTTTACAGCTACTTTTAAAGCTACAAAATAAAATGATGTATGATATTGATTTTTCTTTTTTTTGGGGTTGGGAAATCATCCAATAACATCTCCCGCTCTGGCGTCCGTGTGGCGTGGGGGCTTAAGAATGCTACCACCCCATTTCATCCCATGGGTGTCGTAGGAGGCGACTAAGGGAAATTTTAAGACCGTGCATTATTTTAGCACCTTAGGTCACTCGCATGGTGGCGGGTAAACCATCAGCAACCGCATTCCCAAGGAGGGTTGGTGTCAGGCAAGCGGCCGACCGTAAAACATTTGCCAAATCATTAGCAATATGTTAGGTATAAATGGAATGTGCGATAGAGCTAGGGCGTACCCCACAGGCGACGCGCTGGGGCAGCACCCGGCCGCCTGTGGGAAATGGAATAGGGTTGTTGCACCACCCCGGGCGGGGGCAACGTAAGAAGTTAGCTCGGGAAGTGAGATTGAGGTACTTATGCAAGTTGGAATGTTGGGACTGTGACTGGAAGGGCCAGAGAGTTAGCGGACGTATAAAAAAGAAGACGAATAAATATGTAAATTTAGCCTGTTTGCAGGAAACTAAGTGAAAGGGAACAAAGGCGAGGGAAATTGGTGACGGATACAAGTTTTTCTATTGGTGACGGTAAAAGAAATGGCGTGGGAATAGTATTAGATAGTAAATTAAAAGAAAGCGTGATGGAGGGTAAAAGGATTAATGATAGATTGATAGTTGTGAAAGTTATGATGGACAATGTTATGCTGAATATAGTTAGTGTGTATGCCCCGCAGGTAGGATGTGACGAAAGGGTGAAAGAGATGTTTTGGGAGGATTTTGATACAACGGTAATGACCATCCCCGTGCATGAGGAATTGATAGTTGGATGTGATTTTAATGAGCATGTAGGAAGAACGAGAAATTGTTATGAAAGAGTACATAGAGGATGGGGTTTTGGAAGTCCCAAAAACGAGGGGGAGACGCTGTTGCAATCTGCTACCGCCGATCTGGCAGTATTATACTATTTTCTATTAATACTATTTTCTAGTTAGGCGCAACCATATTAGGCACGTCAAAGACTGCAAAGTGCTGCCAGGAGAAGACTTAGTCTCACAGCACAGGCTCCTGGTTATGGTATTAGCGCTAAAAACACAAAGTACAAAAAGCAAAGAGCGGCCTCCTCCTAAAATAAAATGGCATATGCTAGAGTAGAATGATTGGTGCGAAGGAATTTAGAGAGCGAGTGGTAGACAAAATGATAGAAATGGGAGGAAGAGAGATCTGACTCGAGACTGATCGAAGTGTAAATCAAAGCTGGAATGAGATAGCTGGGTGTATTAGGGATGCAGCGAAGAATATTTTGGGAGAGACAAAAGGAAGGGGCACAATAGAGAGGGATACATGGTGGACAGGACAGTGGTACAGAAACACAGGAAGTGTTGAAGGAAATAAAGAAGAAATTCAAGGAATGGCAGAGTGTAGAACTGGAAAGCGTTAGTTTGAACGCTGATAAAAAGAGCGAGTATGATGCGTTAAAGAAAAAAGCTAAGAAAGCCGTGGCAATAGCGAGAGCAAAAGCTCAGGACAAACTGTACGATACACTGGACAGTCCAGCTGGCCAATAAAATCTGTACCGGCTTGCTAGAGCCAGAGAGAGGAAGGCGAAGGATGTTAGTCGGATGAGATGTGTAAGGGATGAAGCTGGAATGCTTCTATCAGAGGATGAAATGATTAATGATAGATGGAAGGGCTATTATGAAAGATTCATGAATGAGGAAAATATCTAGAGTGGTGTTGTAGAGCATAAACCAATGAATGAGGGGTTAGTGAGAATGGTCAGTGTGGATGAAGTGAGAATAGCAGTGAATGGAATGAAGAATGGTAAGGCATTGGTCCAGACGGAATACCAATTGAAGTGTGGAAGTCCTTACGGGTAGATGGATGGACGTGGTTAACTTTGTTCTTCAATAAGTTGTTGCTGGAAGAAGCCATACCTGATGAATGGTGCAACAGTTCGTTGGTGCCCATCTTCAAGAACAAAGGTGATGTGCTGGAGTGCAACAACTATAGAGGAATAAAGCTAATGTCACATAGTATGAAAGCATGAGAAAAAGTTATTGAAAAGCGGCTGAGAGAAGAGAGTGAAATCTCACAAAACCAGTTCGGTTTTATGCCTGGTCGGGTTACAACGGATGCCATTTTCGCTATCCGCCAGCTGTGCGAAAAATACAGAGCTGTGCATAAAAACTTGCACATGGTGTTCATTGACCTCGAAATATATAAATATGACCGAGTGCCTCGAGAGGTTTTGTGGTGGGCCCTTAAGGAGAAAGGTGTGCCTGGGAAGTATGTGCAGTTGATCAGAGCGATGTACAGTCGATGCAGTACCCAAGTCCGGTCTGCAGTGGGCACTACTGACAGTTTCAGTGTAGCGGTCGGTATGCACCAGGGGTCGGCTCTCAGCCCTTACCTCTTCCTGATGATAATGGACGCTCTGACGTCGGACGTCCAGAAAGAGGCTCCCTGGTGTATGTTGTTTGCTGCTGATATTGTGCTGGTTACCGAAAGCGGCTCAGAGGTCCAGAGCAGATTGGAGACGTGGTGGCAAAGACTGGAGAGTGTGGACCTGAAATTGAGCAGAACCAAAATGGAATATCTGTTCTGCGATTTCGGCGGTCTCTCCAGTCCTATGCCTGCAGCTCTCAACGGAACGCCTGTACCGATCTGCTCTGACTTTCGGTACCTCGGGTCGCTTGTTCAGGGGGATGGCGATATAGACCGAGACGCAACGCACAGGATCAACTCAGGATGGATGAAATGGCGACAGGTCACTGGAACAACTTGCGACCGACAGATGCCCCTTAAGTTAAAGGGGAAAATCTATAAGTCCGTGATTAGACCTGTCGTACTGTATGGGTCAGAATGTTGGGCTGTGAAAAAGACGGATGAAAAAAGACTGCATGTCGCGGCGATGAGAATGATGAGATGGATGTGTGGAGTAACGAGAATGGATAAAGTGAGAAATTAGTACATTAGAGGTAGTTTAAAAGTGGCGCCAGTCACAGAAAAGTTGAAAGGTAACCGCTTATCTTGGTATGGTCATGTAAAGAGGAGGGATGAAACACATGTAACTAAAAGAGTTATGAATTTAAATGTGGATGGATGGAGAGGGAGAGGGAGGCCAAAGAAAGGATGGATGGATTGTGTGAGGAGTGATATGAAAGAAAAGGGAGTTAGTGATAGCGTAACGGCTGACAGGACAGAATGGAAGAAAAAAACGTGTTGCGCCGACCCCAAGTAACATAGATAAGAGCAGGAAGATGATGAACATCTCTCGCTCTGGGTGGAGCGGGAGGGCGTGACAGACTCTTACTGACTAAAACCCACCCCTGTTCCTTCCCTGCCCTGAGTGCAGGGGCGCGGTAACTCTGTTTCGAATTTATGCACAACCCCTGGGTAGGCATCGGCCATGACGGGCCCCGTCATGATTGCTGACAACTCTTTGGGGCACGCGTGGAACACTATGCGCCGTCGACTCTTGGGCCGGGTGCTGATCGGACGGCGAGCTACCCATTACTCGCCGTCCGCAGGCCCGGTTATGTATGATATTGATGACTTTCAATGTCAAAGCTATTAATCATAGATTTTATTGTTATCAAAGAGTTTGCATTACGCAGATAGATGGCATTTATATTTCCTTTTCACAACACTACGGTTCCTACAAAGCGAACAATCCTTCAATATATTATTATGTAAGTACAGAATTTATTTTATTAATATTTGATGGTCTATATCAATTTCAGATCAAATATAGAAAACCGTGAGTGATGGGCCTAATCGAAGGTTGAAAAGAGTCAGCCCTTGCCCTCTAGAGCAAGTCGGCCACTTTATTATCTTGACCATTTTTTCATAACGTCCGTATTCCCAGCTCATCCACTTTAATTATGTCATGGACTGTACATGTTCTGCCCAGTTGCTAATCTGTCCAGTTGCTCCGGAGGGACCCAAAATACTGAGAGTCAGGTGTGGTGACGCGGGAGCAAGTGACGTACAGTTGTCTCGTGTAAGAAGCGGCTAGTCCAGAGGTCGTCACACGCAGTCTTCAGTGTTTACCCACTGCGGCTTGTTTATGGTCTGCGAAGCACACGGGGAACTACGCGCTTGAATTGGAAGGGGTAGAATAGTTACTACCTACGTTTTTTTTTTTGTAATCTTTCTGCGGGGTTTTATATAGGGAGCCCAAATTTTGGTTATTTTTGCGATTGGACTTACTCTCCCTCTTTCATCATTTTTTTTTATTTAACTTGAAGTTTTGAATCACTTGGCTGAGTCTTTGTCACTCAGATGAGTGTCAAAAGGCTGACTTTCAACACGTCGGGATGTTAAACGTTGAGTGATCCTAGTTGAATTAACTATCAGCCTAGCCATTTAATTGAATGCCGGCGTTATGAACGGCCTAGGCGTCCAATTGAATGGCGAATTCAACCAGATGGCTGCGACACATACACAGAATCAACACAACCATCAGCAATAATCAAGATATAACGTCAAATAACTTACGTGAGCCTTAAGGGAGCACTCCTCTCTTCCTACGACCCCATTAGTCGCTGTTCACCAACGGTATCCCCAACAGTAAAAAGGCCCAGTTGGCTCTCTATCTTGCTGTCCTTCCCCGAGCAACGCCCTAGCCTAGGTCGAGGTCCTTACCCCACACAAGTGGTGCCCTTAGCGTGGTTGCTTAGATTTTAAGCTTTTGTTTGACAAATGGGTATAACTCCAGCTTCCTCATATGTGATAACGGGAAGATATTGACTTTGGTCGGTGTTGAGTTGTGCTTTTGGAAAAATCGGATTTTAGTATTGGAAAAGAGTTATTAAATAAGATTTGTGGTTCGAACCCGCTGCTCGTACATAAATTACACAGTAATTGCGTAAATAAAAAGTAATTAAGTGACTCTTATTTAGTAACTGTCAATAATGTTGTGAAACCTGTATTAAATTGTACGGAACAGTGAATATTTGTTTTGTGTCCGCATTTCACCCTGATAACGCCCACGCCCCACGAGACCCAAGAATACTGACGATATTGGGGAGAGTAGTCCTTTTCTCCGACATATTTAAATATATATTTTATATACATATATTTCGTCGGTTAAAAACTGATGTTAAACGACATAATTAGAAATTTTGCCAACTCAAAGGCCGAAAAATTGAATTCGATGTAGGTACTTTATAATAATAATACTTATCTATTTAATAATATAAAACAAAATTTACGTAGTATTTTTTTCGGGCTTTTGGATTGGCAAAATAATAAGTCGATTTTTATTTGTATGCTAGCTGTTGCCCGCGACTTCGACTGCTTTTTTCCAATTTTCTGCGCAATTTTCTTTTCCTAAACCTTCTACAAAGTATTAAATTAATGATATCGGTAAAGTCGTTCTCAAGTTATGGCGTGATCAAGGGAAACAGGGATTCATTTTATATAAAATATGATTTCAGAGGAATAAATAAAAATGATAGTGTTTTTTCGTTGACAAGGGGGGGGGGGGGGGAGGCGCAAGCCGAATATGCGCTTTGCCGGGGGTAGGCTGACGAATTTGTTGTCATGTGCGGGTGCACATGAAATTACTTACATTGCTCAAATGTAACGTTTGATGTTTATCCCATAGAGATCTGTGCTGTAATGCCGCATGAGATGGCACCTCGGATGTGGAAGCTGCAACTGCTGTGGTTTTCGTCTGCTTTATATTTTTTGGTGGTTCCTTTGTGCCTGACATGAAATTACTTACATTGCTCAAATGTAACGTTTGAGGTTTATCCCATAGAGATCTGTGCTGTAATGCCGCATGAGATGGCACCTCGGATGTGGAAGCTGCAACTGCTGTGGTTTTCGTCTGCTTTATATTTTTTGGTGGTTCCTTTGTGCCTGAAGAAAATTACGTAAAAATACATTTGTTTCGTCTACTTCTCTGTTTGGTTCTTGTGAATAATCCTAAATTACGGCATAATAGCAGCAATCAAAGTTCCCAGTGTTAATTTAGCTACCACATAAACTCCGTTATTACGAGTCGTTTTATGTGTGTTAGCTGGAGTGACGTCACCCCAGCTTCCTCATTAAATACAGACAAACCAGTGAGGTTAGGGTTTCGGACTAAAGTTAGAAAAATAAGGCATAATAGCTGCACAAGGAAGAAAAGAACTTCAACGATAATACTACTTAAATGAAACTACGATCAAAAACTTGTTGTGTAAGCTGGAGTGACGTCACCCCAGTTGCTCAATCATATCTCCCAAACGCAAGAAGATTCGACTACGTACTTTAGCTCAAAAATTAAGGCATAATTGCTGCCAGGCAGCAACATTTTCAAATCTCTAGGCCTTGTAGTTTCCACGTAATAAACAAAAAAACAGTATCCGCGCCAAAAATTCAAATGATTGCTTCGGAGTACATTATCAGTTTGAAGTAGTTTGAACTACATTACAGTCTGGGAGCCGACTACACACTTTAATCGTACTATGTAGTACCTAAGTATTGAGGTTTTCCTATAGTCGTCATATTGTGTGCATAAATATGTTGTTGTTTGTTGTTGTTGTGTTGTTTTTTGTTATTGTGTGTACGTGTATTTTCTTTCATCCTATGGGATGACAAATACAAATACAAATACGTTTATTGGTTCAAAACATAATAAAAGTACAACAACAAAACTCTGCCACTTAAAATAGGATTGCCTGTGCTATAAGTGACAGTAGACATCGCAGTTGGCCTAATTTACAATTACAGTTTATCAGTCCGTATTTATTTGATTATAATTCTATTGTAGATAATAAAAAAGAAGAAAAGTAAAATAATAGTTTTGGTGTAAACAATTTGAAGTTACCAGTTTAACATGTTTGATTAAATATGTATATGTGTGTGTGTGAGTGTATGAGTGCAAGTGTGAGAGAGAGTGTAGAATTGTGAGGTTGAATGAATGGGGTATGACTAATTCATGATTGTTAGGATATGAACCAGATCAGGTAGGTACATAAAATAGTCGTTCAGTTTCTGAGTAGTCTAATACTTCGAGGAAGGCTTTTATTGTTATTTTAAACTTAAAACTTGTTAATTTGTACAGGGTAATTTTTTTACTGATTTTATTGTATAGACGAGGAGCTGCAATGTAGGGATGACGTTTGGCAAATACTGTGTTATGCGGTGTTATTTATTTATTATTATTTTATTTATTTTCTTAAACGATTGGATAAAAGCTCAGTATGAGTATGCCAGTTGAGATTTTCGTCTACCCAGACACCTAAATATTTTATTCGTGCAACCTGCTCTAGATGAGTACAGTTACAATTATTAGTACTTTTTGTACTATGTATATCACGACAGATATGGGCTTTGATTTGTCTTGTGCTAAGTATAAGTGATTTAGTTTTAGTTATTGAGAAAGTTAAATATTTCGTTTTGTTAAGATTTATAGTAAGTTTATTTGCTTTTAGCCAATTAAGCATAGCTCGGAGTCCTGTTTCTGCTAAATTCATCACTTCATCCCAATTATTTCCGTGAAAGACCACCGCTGTGTCGTCAGCAAAAGCCACAATTTTTGCATTATTTAGCTTCATATCACAAAGTTCGTTCACATAAAGTAGGAAAAGTTGGGGGCCAAGAATGCTACCTTGGGGTACTCCGTAGGTGATTTCAACAGCTCCACTTGTATAAGAACCGATCTTAATGCGTTGCTGTCTATTAGTTAGGTAACTAGTAAATAGGTCCAATGCTTTGCCACGAATACCTATATTTTCCATCTTTTTTAATAGAACCGGGATAGAGACAGTGTCAAAAGCTCTTGCAAGGTCCAAGAAGATTCCAATACATTTAAGCTTGCTATCCAGTGCCCTAACCACAGTTTCAGTGAGAGTTCTAAGAGCGTCCTCCGTAGATTTTCCGGCGATAAACCCATATTGGTTGCTCGATAATATTTCATATTTCATTAGGTATTTCGTCAATCTTTTACTAATGAGCTTTTCAAAAATCTTGGACATCGCTGGGGGAACCGATATAGGTCGGTAGTTATTGACACTATCTCTATCCCCTGCCTTATGTATAGGATGTATGAGTGCGGTTTTAAAAAGTTTTGGAAAGATTCCCGTTTGGAAGCTCAGATTACAAATGAATGTTATGACTGGGGTTAAGGCAGGGCTTGCAGCTTTGAGCAATTTGTTGGAGATTCCGTCAATTCCTACGGCAGAGTCATCTTTTAGGTTCATTATAATTGCCTGTACTTCTGCTTCATCTGTATCCAATAGGGCAAATGTGTTTACTAAATGACGGGCAGTGGTTTGAAACGATGTGTCATTACTGTGTGGTATGACCTCCGCTAAGTTTTTGCCAACACTGGCAAAATAATCGTTAATGATATTAACTGACTCCTGGGGATCTTGGCTCACATTAAGAAGGCTTTCATTTTTAGCTTTCTGCTTATTTAATGATGCTATAGATTTGATTACGTTCCAAGTGTGTTTAATATTATTTCCGGCCACTTTTAATTCTTGATTTTCGTAACAGCATTTAACTTTATGAATAATATTTTTACAAAAATTTCTATATCTAGTAAAGACAAGTTGCATTTCTGGATTGTTTGGATTTTTTTTGGCTTTAATATGCAGACGATCCCTGTGCCTAATGCATCTTAACAATCCTGGCGTTATCCAGGGTTTGATTATTCTTTTGCGATGGGTAGTTATTTTTGTGACGGAGTTTTTGAGCATGGTTTGTGTTAGAATATCCATTAACTGATATAGGGCAATATCCACGTTGTTACAGTTATAAATGTTTGTAAAGTCTACTTCTTTCAGTTCTGTTGCTATTTTGCAAGTGTCAATTGTTTTTTTCTTATGCTTAGCACAGTAGTCAGAAACTTTATTTCCTAATGTCACGCAAACAGTGTAATGGTCAGTAATAGTAGAAGCTATCACCAATGAATTACAAGGAAGAGCAGTTTTAATCATGACATGATCTAGGCAATTGTGATTTCGTGTAGGAATTAGATGACCAGGGAGAAGGCCATGTGAAGCCATTAGGTTCAAATAGTCGTGCGATCTCTGATCATTATCAATGTCTCTGATGCTTATATTAATATCTCCTACAAATATAATGTTAGTGTAGGATACAAGCGATTCAAGAAGAGTGTCTGTCGACCTCAGAAATTTTTCAATATTGTATGAGGGAGGCCTGTACACTGCCACTATTACAACATCCGGTTTAAGCTTAATTACTAAACAGTTTGCATCGTCGAAGGTGGGTTCGTACACTAAGGGCACGAGGCAATTTTTTATGTATACCACTACACCCTCATTCTGATTGGCATGTTTTGTAGAACTGAAATAAGTGTAGTTATTTATAGAGGGTAGGTTGCTATTATTATTTTTAAGCCAACATTCAGATAGCACTATAACGTCAAATTCCACTTGGAGTTGTGTTAAAAGAATTTCCAGCTGAGGCATATTACAGGCTATGCTTCTTATGTTCTGTGACAGAACATTAAGTTTAGTGTGCAAGCTGGTCAAAATTGTCTTAGCCTCTTCAGTTGTACACAGTTTTGAGTGGGAGACGGAATAATGATCTAACTCAGTTGCTATTTCGCTTATAGTTCCCATTGCGGTTGATAAGATACAGATACGCCACTGGATTTACCGATCACTACAACCCGGTATTCTAGCAATCTAAGGCAAAATTGAATTTGGTAAATTGTTATATTTCTTAAGTGTTTGCAGTTTATTAGTGGTGGGTGTTTTGGGTAAGTTATTTGTGTTTCTTGAGTATGTGTATGTGTTTTTAGTGCTTGTTGGTAACTCAATGTGTGGATGTTTTGTATTAGGGTGTTAGGTTTGTGTTTTAGGTTGTAGTCTTTAACTGCTTTCAGCATATTTGTTTTCACATGCGGTGTAGTAACATCAGCAATGACGACGGAGCTCTGCTTAGATTTGTTTGATAAGCGATAGATATCTCTTATGTTGTTTTGTTCTAGGTTGGCATTTATTGTCTTACTGACGTTCAATACCCCCTGTATGAGATCAATTTTAGATTCATTTTCTTTCTGAGGCAAGTTTCTTATCTCTATTTTAGAAAGACACTTAAATACTAAATATGAACTAAATACTAAATATGAACTTTAGTTCATAAGAATCTTTTTAATATAACATTCATAGTTCCATTAAAGTTCAGTCGGCTCTCTTTATTTTCAATATACAAAATTAAAATTATTTTGAGCGCAAGTTAGAATGACTAGACTGCCTAATATGTGCAAAATAGTTTGCAATAATGTAGCGCACGGAGCGGCAACGCCGCTCCTGACCTACTTAGAAGCAATAATTTGAAGTTTTGGCGCGGAAATTGTTTTTTTGTTTACTACGTGGAAACTACAAGACCGATTGAAAATTTTGCTGCCTTTGGTAACTATTATGCCTTAATTTTTGAGCTAAAAATACGTAGTCAAATCTTCTTGCGTTTGGAAAATATGATTGAGCAGCTGTGGTAACGTCACTTCAGCTTCATAACACGTTTTTGATCGTAGTTTCAACAGTTTAAGTATTATCGTTGAAGTTATTTTCTTCCTTGTGCATTAATTTTCTGACTTTAGTCCAAAACCATAACCTCACTAGTTTGTCTGTATTGAATGAGGAAGCTGGGGTGACGTCACTATAGCTAAAACACACTAAACGACTCATAATAACGAAGTTTTTGTGGCAGCTAAATTAATACAGGGAACTTTGATTGCTGCTATTATGCCTTAAATATTGGCATAGGTAGGATTATTCTATCACATATGAGGAAACTGAAGTTAAACACATGTTTGACAACCTCATAGGTTAACCTGTGAGAGGTCACTCATTAATAAAAAGAAAGAGAGAAAGTGCCCAATGAAACAAGAATGCAAAATTATTTAATGAATTTTGGAAAAATGTACCAGTTGGGGTCAACGTCGCCAGTTTAGTCACTAACGTCACAAAAAAAAACTAAGACGCATGATGAGAACAGATGAGAACTTAAACACTGACCGAATAAAGTTTTCTTACGAATCTAGACTTATTGTCAATTCTAAGAGCGAAAAAATATGCGATTATGTTTCTTAACACGTTATCTGACGACGCTGGAACCAGAATGATCTAGGGCACAATAGTATGTTTCTGAGAAAATGAAGGAAATGCGTTACGCGTTATTATTTGAAATCTATGAGCTTTTTATTATTATTTTTTAGTTACATGTACTTCATGTAAGTTTTGAATAATAAAATAACAATTTTTATCAGTATGAGTTATTTATTAAAACTAACATTCTTAGTTTTACAAAAAAAAAATCACTTAGATCACTATGGCAGTTCACAAATTTAAAAAAAATGTGATAATAGTGTAAGTTTTCACTTTGATATGTTAAGAAAAAATCACTTTAATCATCACCAAATACAGCAGGAAAAAAATTATCATCTTGTGCTTCCTGATTGCCGCCTCTTCTAGGCACATGTGGTAGGGTCAAGTAAAACTGATGATGGATAGGAGGTACAAATTTTAGAGCTTTTCTTATATCTTGCATTTTTTTATACGATATTAGTCTAGTTTCAGGGGCTTTTTCTGGTATATAATTCTTTAGGTTACAAAAGAAAGTTTCAGAATCTATATCATTTGGTTTCAAATCAACCGTTTCATATGCTTCCGTGTAGTCATCATTGTAACTAAGTATACTTGAACCTTTACAAAACTTTATCTTCCGCATGTTAGAAATTTTTGCGCCTTCTCTTAATACAACCTGATAATCTTTGAATAGTGTTGCGAGGCTTTCAAAATCTAGAAACTTATTTTTCATATCTCGCACAGTAAAAGGTTTTTGTTTTCTGCAGTCTCGGACGAGCTTCATCCAATCTTCTGGAGTATAGATATCAGTCTTCTTTTTTAGTTCTCGACTTATAAAAGAGAAGTCAGTGTCGTTAGGCAGGTAAGTATGGCCACTGACGAGACAATGCATGGTGATCGTTTCTAGATATGGCGATTTATTAACCAGAAACATCATAAAGTGTAAAACATTCCAGTTCCGGTTTTGACCGGAGCAACAGTCGCTAAAAAAACACAATGATTTGACAGTGTCCGGCACGGAATCTTCTAGAAAGTAGTGAAGTGATGACATAATTTCTTGCGAGCCTCTGGCCCCACAATGTTCTGGCCACAAATTCATGAGAACTTTTTCTCCTTCCTTAGTATAAGCATGAATACCAAAGTTCAGCATTTGTAGTTGTCTTAAATAATAGACCTCACCAGTATTTAAATAAGGAAGAGGTAGAGTTCGTTCCAGATCAAAAGTAGCTACTAATAACGATTCATCAGTTTTGACTTTACCTTTACAGTCGTTTAATATGTTTCTTACTTCGCCTGCAAGTTTAATATGCTGATCTTTTTGTGCACTTTTAGCTAGGCATGTTTCTATATCTTCATCCGCCTTTATTGATATCTCGAGCATATCACAGGTTTTACAAGTATCTGCCTTAGGGATATAGAAGTGTAAATTAAACTCGGTTGTATATACTTTGACGTAGGCACTCTTTTTCAATATTGGTTTTCCTTCTGACTCGCATTTTGCTTTAAAAAGTTCATACATTTTGTTCATTGAAAGATCCGGGCGCAAATATTTTCGTGTTGATCGTCTTTCTCCATAGTGACTCACAAATTTCGGCAAAATAATTAATGTGGTCTTTAATCCAGTTCAACTTTTCATCCGACAGCTTGTTAGCAGGTACATGTTTGCCCCTCTTATCTCTTTCTGCTATTCCAGAAACAGATTTTTTATTGCGTAATGCATAATCTAATCTTTTGTTAGATATTTGTATAACCTTTAAAAAGAAACTTTTGCAAACTCTTTTGTCCAACAGCATGAATTGGCGTACATAATTTATGCGGCTAGAATTTTGAGCATTTTGTCTTTGCTTACGGCGTTTTGGTTCTAAAGTCTTAATGACGCTGCACAACCATGTTGTTTGAGCATCCCATGAGGTGAGCTGATAAAACATTACGTGTATTGCTTCTTGATTTTCAGGTGGAACGTGCTCACTGCATTTGAACCTACAGTTGCATACAACAGGTGTAAATACTTTAGCCGGGAAAATATTACCTCGTACGTTGCAATATTCTTGGCCTGCAGTTCTTTTTCGCTTCCTTATATTCTTTGCCCATTTGTCGAAATTTCGAACTCTTTTTCTTCCTCTGACAGGTTCATCGGAATCTGGATGATTTATTTCCCCCAAGTTACCTATAGGACCCTCTGGATCTCTTCTTTCTTCATTATCTGTAAAGAACGGCATAAGCTGTAACCCAAGCCCAAGCCAGACTCAAACATGAAGCAAAAACGCCACAAACGAGTATTTGCTTATAAAATTAGGTTATATTATGGAAGTAGTTTATTATTGTATAGCCTTCTTCGTGCTAATTGATAAAAAGAACATAAGCGTAAGTCAAGCAACAATTTTTGAGAAAAGCATGATTCTGAAATCGAACTGCAAAACTGCAAACAAAATAAAAGTAAAATCTCGCCAGCCCTTAATATTCGACAACAATACATACCTTCACTGTCTTCTAATTCTGTGGAAATTTCTACATTTTGCTCTGGATGGTAAGAAGAATGATCACTTGAAAAATCTTCATTTATTGAAGTCGATGAAAATGGCGGCGGCGAAGATAGCAATGCCATATTCACTATTCTTTTAGCTCTGTTTCTGTTATCCATTGCTTACGTAACAACCTTTCAATTAAAATGATTAATAAAACAAAAGATAATCGCAAGCGCATGTGAATAAAACGAAATCAATATGATAAGTAACGTCAATTGATTTTGATTTTGTTGACGTGACTGTTTGTGTGTGGCCAGTTTAAAAATATTCAGTGTTTTTGTAAAAATGTCAAACCATATTTTTTGTTTAAGTATATATTCATAGATATTAAATTTTAATAAAAATTACGTAAATGATATGATTTATGTATACGCAAATAATTATTTCTTATATAAATATTTCTTTATTGCGTTTAGATCAGTTTGGATATCCATAAAAGCCAGCAACTTGCGACCACAGTGATCTAAGTGCGCCTCATTACTTAGATCAGTCTGGCATGTCTCCATTTTGCAAATCGCACCTATTCTATAGTGAGATGTGATTTCTCAAGGAAAATAATACTGGGAAGCACTTAGATCAGTATGGCATGAAAGAATTATGATTTTTCCATGCAATTGTGTAAAAAAACCATTTTTGCCAAAAATGTCACTTAGATCACTCTGGTTCTAGCATCGTCCTATAGGAGAAAAGTTTGTTAAGGTGAGTTTGGAGATCAGCTCGTTGGAAGGTTGGTAGCTCCAGATCAGAGGAGAAAGCATATTCCTGGTAACAAATCATCAGATGTGGCAGTCCAATCACTGATAGATCATATTAACTTATATCCATGTTATGAGAATTCACGACAAAACAGCGGACGAAATTTTTAGGACTGGACTTGAATATCCCTACTATGTATAAACATTATAAGGAGATGATGGAATCTAAAGAATACTCTCCAAACTTGGTAGCCAAATAATGGCTGTACCGAAACATTTTTAAAACCAAGTTCAAACTTCCAAGTTAAAGCTTCAAACTACCATAAGTCGACACTTATCATGATTGCGATGAATTTGAGAGAAAGCTATTAGATGTTGTGGATGAAGAGCTGATAATAATACTGAAAACGAAAAGGAAATTCATGCCAAGACTGCTGAAGAAAGATATAACTTGAAGAGATATGACAAAGAAGCAGAATCTAGTTCAGGTGAAAAAAAAGTATTGATGTTTGATTTGCAGAAGCGTTTGGCCACATCAAATTTAACTAATAGTAAATCTTTTTATCTACGAAAGCTTTGGACTAAATTTGACAATATTTGATTCTACAGCTAATAGAGCTGCAAACATTTTATGGTCTGAAAATTTAAGTGGCAGAGGAGGAAATGAAATAGCTTATTGTCTGATTCGATGGGTTTAAGAAAATATTGAATGAAAGTCTTACTAAAGTGAGGAAATTAACAGTGTGGTCTGATAACTGTGCGGGCCAAAACCGAAATTTGATGGTCGTGATGGCACCTACATTTGGATATTGCACAAACATCCCCAGCTGAAAATAATAAACCACAAAATGCTGAAGGATCATACACACATGGAAGTCGATCATATTGAAAACCATGCTGATTGCGATACCCTGAGACTGGTCTCAGTTTATTCGAACTTGTGTAGGAAGGAGAACTTTTAACGTCTATGATATGCAACTCCATAATTTTAAAGACGTTACGTCTTTATACATATAATAAAAATGGTCCTTTTGTTTCCAGAAAGATGTTAAGAGAATGTGTTAGCCCGTAAAAACCTACTAATATTATAAATGTGAAAGTTTGTGTGGATGTTTGATACCTACTCTTTTACGCAAAAACTACTGAACGGATTTTGATGAAACTTTACAGTAATATGGCTTATAATACATCAGAATAACACATAGGCTATAATTTATAATGGCGGGAAGTACTAATACCACGTTGGCGAAGCCGCTGGCAGAAGCTAGTTATTTTATACAAATACATTTGCAGAATATTTTACCGAAATATCTTTCATCTGAAATGCTTCTAAGCGAATTCAGTTCCCTGAACATTTACCTAGTGTAAGTCAAACTGAAAAGCCCATATCAACTGCAAAATACAATGATTTTATGAGTCTTTTATAATGGATTCCACAGAAATTCCATACATAAGTATTATACAAATTTAAAACATTCCCAGAGTCGGGCAGATTTTCCTAATGTTGATTAACGCGTCAAGCCCCTCATTAGCAGACACAATTAAAAACCTATTGTTGCGTTACCTTATGGTAACGCGAGGGGCCTGAAATTTTATATTTAATATTTGTTTACTTGATAGGAAGTATTATGCTATTGTTACGTCGAACGTATTACACTGGAACGTTCGAGAATGTAGTCGAAGTTTACAGAAGTTTCCACTACGTTCGAGAATATTCCATTGTGGTAATGTGTAGAAGTTCATAGATGTTTCTAGATATTCCACTATAGGATAGTTCGACAATGTTCTAGAAACTTCCATGACTGTATAAATAGGCCGGACGGCGGGCGAGTGAGGCAGTCTGTTTTCGACTACGGATGCGTACGGAAGCGAATACAAGCGATTACGAAGAGAATAGTGGTTATTAGCGATTTAGTGTTTGTGAAAATAAGTTGTTGAGTTAATAAAGAATGATTAAAGAATATTTGGTTAATTAATTGGTGTAAAATAATTTATCCCATACCCAGATCGTAACAAATTGGTGTCAGAAGTGAGGTATAAATTATGCCAATTTTATCAAAGGACGACACGGACGGTATTCGTACAAGGAGTCAACGGCAGCAAGACATGGATCAGAGGCGGTTTGAAGATTCTCCGATACAGACGCCGGGTGGTGTTCAGCCTACGACAGAGCCAGTCGCTGGCCCATGTGGAGATTCTTCAGCACCAGCGGTGCCAGACTTGTCTGCGCTAATGTCGCTGTTGCAGGAACAGGCTCGCCGTCAAGAAGAGCAGGCCCGCCGCCAAGAAGAGCAGGCCCGCCGCCAAGAAGAACAGGCCCACCGCCAAGAAGAGCAGGCCCGCTGCCAAGAAGAGTTACAGGCCCGCCGCCAAGAAGAGCAGATGCTCCTCAATAAAGACCTTCACTCAACACTTGGCAAAGAGTTCAAGGTGATGAAGGAGCAGGTTCACCAGCATGAGAATCGCATCTCAGAAGCTGAAGTTCAGATTGCCGGGGTGAAGAAGGCTTTAGGTGAACTTAGGGCTGGAGACGGGGTTGTGCCTTCAGCGGTTGCTGCACCTTCGGCACGTGGATTTAAGGTGCCGCCATTCGACGGAACATCTTCATGGTCGGCCTACAAAATTCAATTTGAGGCCGTTATGAAAGCGAATGGGTGGACCAAAGAACAAGCTATGACCGCGCTCACCTTAGGCCTCCGAGACCAGGCCCGAACCATACTTGGCAAGGATGTGACCTACGAGCAGCTGCTGGAAGCGTTAGAGTCCAGATACGGCGACGCGCACTTAGAGCACGTATTTCGCGCTAAGTTAAGGGATCGCGTTCGATGTAGTGCCGAGAACCTACAGCAGTGGGCCTTGGAA
This sequence comes from Polia nebulosa, assembly GCA_951329385.1. NCBI lineage: Eukaryota > Metazoa > Arthropoda > Insecta > Lepidoptera > Noctuidae > Polia > Polia nebulosa. The sequence goes on along the minus strand of OX589587.1, from coordinate 30,778,731 downwards.
GTTGAAAAGTTGGTTCTAAAAGCATACGAGTCCACCCCTGCACTCATTAATGGCTATCTGGTACAGGCGTTCGTCGACGGAATACGTGACTTGGAAGTTAGAGCCGCTGTAAGACTTGGGCACCATGAGACACTGAAGGAAGCCTTGGCCCATGCCTTGGAAGTAGAGGCAGTGAGGCAAGACCATCGAACACACCATATCAGGGAGGTTGTGGCATTACCTGTACGCAATCTTCCGCAAGGGTATAGCCCTAGGTGTTACACTTGTGGAGAAAGGGGTCATCTTCGGTCAAGCTGTTCAAAGCGAAGCACACTGAGAGAAGATCAATCCCAGCAAGGAAGGGCGGTTCGGCCAGTTCGGTGGAGGAGCGCGAGTGGTGCGACATGGCGCACGACCGTGGCGGAGGCCCCTGAAAGTGTGAGTTCCAGTGATGTCGTCAAGGTCGGTGCGGCATCCGACAAGTGCATAAAACAGGAGCAAGTGAAGAGTAAAGTGAGTGCAGGCGTGGATGGTGTTGCCAGCGCCGTGGCCTCCAAGAAGGACGACTGTGTGATAGTGTGCGCGCGCGATGCGGACGATAGGTCCGACTCGGGAATGAGTGGAGTGAGGGTGCTACGAGTAAGAATGGATGTCAGCAATGAATGGAAGGAAATCCTACAGCTTGCTCAGCAAAATGAGACGGACCTCAAACCGATCTTCGACTGGATTAAAGCTGGTGCTCCTAAACCCAAGTGCAGTGATGTTGCGGCGTTGAGTTCAATCACGAAAAGTTATTGGGCACAATGGAACAGCTTGGTTATCCAGGATGAAGTCTTGTGCCGTAAATGGGAAAATGCTCGAAGAGACAACTGTCATCTACAAGTTGTTGTCCCCAAAGCCAAAGTAACGGATGTTTTACGGCTCTACCATGATGGATGATCAGGAGGACATATGGGGGTAAAAAGAACTCTACTGAAGATACGAGAGTGATTTTACTGGATCCATTGTCGAGAGGATGTCGAGGACTGGTGTTGCAAATGTACCAGTTGTGCGGCTGTGAAAGGACCTCAAACACGCAGCAGAGGTGCTTTAAAAGTATACAACAAGGTAGCCTCCTGGGAGCAGATAGCACTAACGTTGCAGGACCATATCCGGAAAGTGAAAACGGAAACAAGTACTTTATGGTTGTCATGGATTACTTCACAAAGTGGCCAGAAGTCTTCGCCATTCCCAACCAAGAAGCAATAACAGTCGCAGATAAATTGGTTCAGGAAGTCTTCTGTCGTTTTGGAGTACCCTTGGAAATTCACAGCGACCAAGGAAGGAATTTTGAATCACAAATTTTCCAGGAGAATTGTCGACTGATGGGAACTCACAAGACCAGAACCACTTCTTACCATCCGCAATCTGATGGAATGGTAGAACGTTTCAACCAAAAATTGGAGAGATATCTGGCAAAAGTTGTGGAAAGCAGGCAAAGGGATTGGGACAAGCATATACAACCATTTCTTCTGTCCTACCGTAGTGCAGTTCACGAAAGTACGACTGTGACACCAGCCTTCGCGAACTTTGGAAGGGAATTGCGGTTGCCTGCAGATTTAATCACCGGAACCTCCCTGATGCCCCACGCAGTGTAACCGATTATGCGAATGACTTTCGTAACAAGTTAAATGATGTATATGAGCATATCAGACAATCCGGTCAACGAATGTCTGATAAGATGAAGACCCGATAAGACCGGAAGGCAAACAATAGAGGTTTTGACGAGGGTTCACTGGTGTGGTTGCATAACCCAGCGCGCAGCAAAGGGAAGTCTCCTAAATTGCAAGCAAAATGGGATGGACCATACCGAATCGTGACCAGGATCAACGATGTCACCTACTGAATACAGAAGGGTCCACGAGTTGCGCCTAAGATTGTCCATGTAGACCGTTTGGCGCGATACTGCGGGACTAGTGATGCTCGGGACGAGCATGTCTAAGGAGGGGGCAGTGTTACGTCGAACGTATTAGGACACTGGAACGTTCGAGAATGTAGTCGAAGTTGCCAGAAATTTCCACTACATTCGTGAACATTCCATTGTGGTACTGTGTAGAAGTTCATAGATGTTTCTAGAATATTGCACTATAGGATAGTTCGACAATGTTCTAGAAGCTTCCATGACTGTATAAATAGGCCGGACGGCGGGCTAGTGAGTCAGTGGCGGCGAGGTCTTTGTCATGGTCCTCGTCGTATGCGGGCCAACTACGGGACATCACCCTATTTTCAAGGTGAAGTCCGTCTGCTCACTTTCTGGCACTTCGATCGAAAAGCCATATAAACCAGCCGTGGTTGGACAATTTCACCGTTGCCAACTCTATGGGCATGCGTAAAGCAACTGCTTTGCCACACCCAGATGCGTTAAGTGTCTGGGGGGCCCATGGAACGGCGGAATGCACCCGCCCTAAAGATCTGTCCCTCTGTACGGACGCCCAGCTGCGTTCTGTCCGGCCAGTCTGGACACCCGGCTAACTACCGAGGCTGTCCTAAAGCCCCCAAGCTGGCTCCCAAGCTGGCAAAACGGGCCAATGCCCGTCTTCAAAGGGAAAGCCCCTCTATAAAGGTGCCTTCCGCCCAAACCCCCAACAGGCTTGCACCGCAGAGGCCCTCCCCCTGGAGTAGGCTAAACCACCTGCAAGCCTTCCCAGCTCTAGCGGCCCCCACTGCCCCCTCCAAACTCCAAATCCCAGCGCTTATGGCCTTGACCATATCAGCGCCTGCCCCCGCGCCAGCCCCCGCGCCATCAGTCCCATTAGCCCCCCCAACTGGAACACGCCGCATAGCGGCCCCGGCTGTAAAGCCAGTGAACTAGCGCCCCGCTATGGACGAAGAAAAGAGCGTAGCCCTCACTATCCTAGAGGCCTACCAGATTTTGAGAACCCCTGAAGCCCGTGCCTTGGCTGCGATTATAAAACAGACCAAAAAGCCCGGAAAATACACTCCGGAGGCGGCCCAAGAGATATGGGCCAACTTCAATAGTATCGCTAAGATACTAGACAATTTGGATTAGTTTGGGTACCCAGTAATGGATACAAAAACTAAGGTAAATTGCCTCAAACCGAGATCCCTTAGAATTGGATTTTACAATTCTAACGGATTGGTTGGCCAACGTGATGAGATCGCTAAATTCCTACGCGACCATCACTTAGATATTTTTTTCATACAGGAGACCTTCCTGAAGCCTCACCGCAGCAATCCTAGAATTGCCAACTACAGAATGGTTCGCAATGATAGGACACGCTGCCATAAAGGTGGGACCCTGATATACTACAGGAAGGAACTATATTGTACCCCGTTAGCTCCTCACGCGTCCCTTTCCCACCTTGAGTACTTTGCCTGTCGACTGGGCATGACTGGTCATCAACCGATTACCATCATCTCCGCCTATTTCCTACCGGTGACGCCACAAGCGCCACCTGACGACCCCATCGCTATCACCAGCGACTTCACCGAACTCTTCGGCCTGAGTGACTCCGTTATTTTAGCGGGCGATCTTAACGCCAAACATCCAGCTTGGAACAGCAGCGTAACAAATCCTAGAGGTAGACTCATTTTCAAACTGAGCTCAACCTTAAACTTCGACATCATCGCCCCGATGGGGCCAACTCACTTTCCCCATGACCCCTCTCACACGCCCGATATTCTCGATGTGGCGCTTCTAAAGAATGTAAACCTCCGTTTGCATTCGATAGAAGCAATACACGAAGTTCAACAATCTTTGCGTGGGTACTTCGCGCAGTGTAGTACAACTCCCAGTATTTACGTATTTTAAAAATATAATAATGGCTCAAAAGGCCCTTGAAGGTGTAGTGCGTGAGCTACAAAAACTAGTGACTGATCTCGCGACAAAAATCAGTGCTCTCGAGGGCAAAATAGATGAGCAAACCGCTATAATAGTTAAGCAAGAGCAATCGTTGAGCTGGTTAACATTAGCGGTGGAGGGTAAACCGAAATCTGTCCCTCCGAAAATAGTGAACGCCGACGGTGGTCAAGTGCAGCCAGAGATTCCAGCGACTTCGCAGCGACCCATGCGGCAAGTACGAGTTAATTCGACCGCTAAAACCAAAAGTGGATACGCAACCACTGCAAAAAAGTCTTCCGCTGCAAAATCCAGGATCGATGGTGACAGAGGGGAAACTAATAACCTACCCGAAACCGAGCGAGTTAAGCCGATTGTCACTATGGCAGCTACGAGTGCAAATCACGGAATACCCTCAAAAACAACTTTATCATCGCAGCAGTGTGAGGCCACGAATTCGGCGGGAATACGCACGGACGACGTGAAGGACAATCGCCACGAAAATCTTACCTCCGAAGAAGGCTGGCAGCCGGCCCGCAAGCCACGTAATTCCAAACGGCGAGTGGTCACTGGCAGCGGACAAGAGGATGACGAGCTGAAAGGTGTAGAAAAACTCAAATATGTTCAGGCTTGGTCTTTTAAACCGGAAACCACGGAACAAAACGTACTCAACTATTTGAATAAGCTTCAAGGTTGTGAACAATATCTTGTGGAGAAACGTGTAATAAAAACTACAAGACACGCTGCTTTCGTAATTGCCTTTCCTGAGAGCTTAAACGAGCGGATAAACACGCCGGCGGCGTGGCCCCCGGGAGTGAAGTTGTCAGACTGGTTTCCGAGGCGTCCCCGCGAGCAGCGGGGGAACACAAGCTCCGAGATTCGCACCGACGCCAGTGCTGGTGCAGTCGTCGGCTGCTCCTCTCAGTGAACACGGTGCGAAACGACGAAACGTGAAAGACTTTCAGTGTCGGTATGCTAATACTAATAGTATATGTAATAATACTTCCCACTCGCAAACGTTAGGAAAGGTGTGCTCGAAAGATGTGACTGTGGTTCAATCTAGTAATAGGAAATGTTCATTGGATCTGTTCTACCAAAATGTTAGAGGACTACGCACGAAATTAAAAACTTTTTATAGTAATATTGTGGGGTCAATGGCTGACTTGGTAGCCATAACCGAGACTGGAATAAATGATTCGATACATGAAGGTGAACTGGCTTCGAGTGGATATACTATACTTAGATGTGACCGTGCGGATGGTCGTAAACACGGAGGGGTCATGCTGGCCACCACCCCGCGCGGGTCTCTCGAGTTACGCAGAGTACAGTTACCTGATAACGCTAGCTTGAACCACCATCCGTTCGAAATCGTATGTGCGACGGTATTTAGGCAAATATTTTTATTTTTTTGTGTTGTGTGGCGTACATTCCGCCAAAAACTATAGAAAGGGAATATATGTATATGTTCCATTTACTGGAGCAGTTATGTGTTAGCTATGAGAAAGTTGTTTTAGTAGCTGATTTTAATATGTATTCAACTAACCAAGACGTACAATGTTATTATGAATACTTTGTCACCTTCTGTGGGTTCCGCCAATGTAATAACATTCGGCATTGTAACAACCGTACTCTCGATTTGGTCCTTACTACTTTGCCTGAAGCCGATATTATCGTAAACGAGGAACGTCGGGAGTGTTTATCATGTATAGACCCACAGCATCCGCCGCTGCGAATAAGTATAAGTCGTGCCCGAGTCACGGCTAGCCCTGGCCCTAGACCGCAGGCTTCTACCTCCCTACCGCGATGGAATTATAGCAAGGCGGATTTCCATTCTCTATATTTAGTTCTTGCAGAGGTAGACTGGAGCGCCCTGTATGAAACGAGTAATGCCGACGAAGCATATAGGATTTTTTATGACATATTTTACGGGATTTTAGATGATAGCACTCCAAGAAAGAGCTCCAAGGGTGGTTGTTCTCGTTATCGTTACCCAGAGTGGTTCACTGCTGTAACGTAGTGGCGTTACAATCTTAATTAAAACATAAACATACGGAAAAAATCCAGAGACCAAAAGCCACTATAACGGTTTTGGTAAGCATAACAATATTAGTTAACTGACAACACTATTGTCTTTGGATTCTATGACATCTGTCAATGACGGCGTAGATATAAAAACCCCTACACGACAACGTGTAGTCCTTTTTCAATCTCAATCCAACTGCTGGCGGTGGACTTGTACTCACCTTGTTCTGTCGAACACCCTTGAGCCGTGAACCGATCGCCAAATCCTAGCAGTTGCACGTTTGCATGGGCAAATTTGCCAACTTAATTACGTGTTCTTCAACCCCTGTAATTGGGTGAGTGTTTGAACAGTATACAGGTAGCTTTGTGCATTATGTGTTCCTAATCTTGTGTATAAATTCTTTCCAGAACATGTCTTCTTATTTCTTTTCTTAGCATTGTAAGTAGTGGTTTATAACCTACAAAAGATCTGTCACATATATTGTAATCACGCCTTCTGCGTGGTTAGCTTTACGAGGCCTTAGCTATGCACATACTGACTTGCGCGTGGCTGCTGTTGCGCTCGAATGTGCATGTTTTCATGTTTTTCCACCTCACCTTTGTAAACTCCGTCTGATTTTGACAACCACACTTGTTAGCGCACGTACAGCCGCTTTGCTCATGCCTAGGTGTCAAAATCAGCGGAGAAGCTCATCAACCATCATTGACACGCTGGACATTATTTCCAGGGTCCCAGATCCGGATTCCCAGCTCCGGATTCCCAGATCCAGATTTCCAGACCCGAATTCCCAAATTCGGAAGATGGAGGGGGAGGACTTGGAGCCCTACGCTCTGAGCAAGCACCTACATCGTCCTCCATCGCGGCCATCCTGCCGCAGTGCCTCGTGGCGCGGCCACTAGGCCACTCATCACGGCGGCTCGCTCCACGCCGGGTGCCTATTTACCCGCGTGGCCTCAGCAGGCCGTCTCCGAGCCGGCTAGACCACCTGCCGGCCGACCCATCCTGGCTCCTGTCGACCCAGCGAGCCGGCGCTGCCGCCTGCCGGCCAACACCTCCGGGGGCAAACGCAACGTGGCTTCCCCGAGACACCAAGGCTGAGTCAGGGCAGTAGCGTGCTATCTCCCGGGGAATGCGAAATCTTGTGACTGTAAACCTCCCCACACCCTTTCTCTATTTAAAAAAATATATTTTTAACGTTGACCGAGGTACGTGTAGTTATTTTTTTATCCCACGTAGGCTCCTTACGTCACACTGCTGACATAATTAGTCATATTAAACAGAAGGCTTTTTGGCACAAATCTTTTAAGAAGACTAGGTCAGACAGCGACTATATTAATTTTTCTTTCTTTCGTTCTGTTGTCAAAGTGTAAGTGTAAGTGCCGCGTACCGAGATTATCAGAACCGTATTGAGCAGGAATTCGTAAGAGAACCGAGGTCTTTTTGGGGTTTTACGAGTATTTGGAGCAAGCGTTCGAAACGTAATAAAGTGAAAATAGCTGGGAATGGTGGGCCGATGCCAGAGCATGAGTGCGCTCAGGCGTTCGCTGACTACTTCCATTCGGTCTATAGGGCGGTGGCGCCGCGGTTGGATGCGGCTGCCGCTGGGCAGACGGCGCCCGAGCGCGGTGCTCGCGTTCACGTGGGGCAGCTGTCTCTCGGCGAGGTGAGTGCCGCGCTCGCGCTCCTCAAGCCCAAGCGTTCGGTTGGGCCAGACGGGTGCCCCCCTTCATTGTTAGGGATTGTAGGAATGTACTAGCTCGGCCGCTCATGCATCTGTTCAATAGCTTCTTGCGTGAATGCTCGTATCCGGACGGCTGGAAATTGACTAGGGTTACTCCGGTACCAAAAGGTGCCCCAAGCTCAGACGTCAGTGGATATAGACCAGTAGCAGTACTATCACCATTTGCTAAAGTCTTCGAGTCTGTGTTGTGTTCATCTATCCACTCGCAAGTAGCCGCACAGCTCAACGACGCGCAGCATGGTTTTCGCGCGGGCCGCAGCATGAATTCGAATTTATTGTGTTTTGTAAACCAGGCCGCCACAGTACTGGACTCTGAGGCTGGTGCCCAACTGGACGTTGCTTACTTTGACTTCAGGAAAGCATTCGATAGTGTGGATAATGATATTCTTTTAAGTAAATTTGCGAGGGCTGGTTTCACCCCAACCCTTCTAAAGTTCTTTTAGAGTTACTTGGGCAACCGCAGGCAAATGGTTGAATACGCAGGCTACACTTCAGACCCGTACTCCACCCTTACGGGGGTAAGTCAGGGGACGAATTTAGGACCTTGGAATTTATTATAATGGTCAATGATCTTCCGGAAGTCGTTAAAGATGCTGGCTGCCTATTATTCGCTGTTGATCTGAAGTTGTTCATGCGGATAACCAACGAGGCGCACTGTGACAAGCTTCAGCGTGACATCGATCGGGCGGTAGCGTGGAGTGTAGAGAACAAGTTGCACTTCAATGTGACAAAATGTAATGTAATGTCTTACACGCGGTACCCCGACGTCACGAATATAGTATCAGCGGTCACGTGATACCGCGGGTGGGGTCGGTGCGAGATCTTGGGGTCACCTTTTCTGAGGATCTGTCATTTCGAGCTCATGTCGTGCATGTGTGTAAAAAGGCCTTCAAAAATCTTGGGTTTGTCATACGAGAAACCCGTGACTTCACTAACATGGCAGCAGTGAAATCACTTTATAACGCGTTGGTCCGTAGCAACTTGGAAACTAGTGCTATCATCTGGAATCCTTATGAAACTAAATATTCTCAGATGGTGGAGAAGATGCAGAACAAGTTTACACGGTACCTATACATGAGGCAATTTGGCGTCTACCCGTTTTACCCACTTATGTACCCAACTCTCTTTGTAATAGGGATGGTTGGGTACTATAAGTTGGAAGTAAGGCGTAATCTTGCTCTGGCGAAATATGTTTTTATGGTTTTTCGTGGGATGCTTAACAATCCGCAAATTTTGGAATCGTTGGGATTACTCGTTCCAAACAGTAAGCTACGGTTGGGACCGAGGGATAGTCTGTTTAAAACTCCGGTAGCCCATACAAACGTATTAAAGTTTGGACCTATGTGTCGGGCGGTTACTGTTATAAATAGTATCTCTCAGCGTTTGGATATTTTTTCTTGCTCTTTGGCGGAATTCCAGAGGGTGACAATTAGTGTATTGTCTTCAAAGTAACTTGTGCCAGTACCCTGAGCCACGGCTTAGGACTGGTCAATTATCATTATAGGACTACTTTTATTACATTGGGTTTACCTGTAAAAAGAATTGTATGTGTACTTAATAAATAAATAAAAATAAATAAACTTAACTCTGATCACCGCCCTGTGATCATGCACCTGGGCTCCCGCTCGGGTCAACCCGACCCTGGTCAACCTCCCCCGACCCAGGTGATTACCGAATGGAAGAAAGTAAGCGACAGGCTGAAATCTACCACGTCGGTTCACCTGGACGCCATCCCCAACCACATAGACTCAGTCGCTGACACGACGGCAGCGATCGACTCGCTTACGGAGCACGTACAGTCTGTCTTGAGCGATTGTTCAAAGGTGGTACCAGTGACAGAAGATCGTCGCTGGAAGCTGCCGGACGATGTGCGGGCTCTGATAACCGAGAAGAACGCAGCCATCCGTGCGTACAATGCTTTTCCCTGCGACGCAAACAAGGCTCATATGCGCAATTTACAGCGTGCTGTAAAGAGTCGCATTAATGAGCATCGTTCTGCGAGCTGGGGCAAGATGCTGAGCGAACTTGAGCCCACTCACCTGGCCTTCTGGAATCTCCAGGGGAAGCTGCGTTCCAAGAATGAGGCTTCCATGCCTCCTCTCTTACGTCCAGACAAGAGTGTCGCCTTTGACAACTCTGAAAAAGCGGAGTGCCTAGCCGACAGTCTAGATTCCCAATGTTTCCCCAGCTCTCAACCAGCCGACCAGTCCCACCTTGACAAGATGGATGCTGAAGTTGAAAGGAGAGCTTCCCTCCCACCCGTCGAAGATTCAGATGACCCTCTACTCCCTGTCACTCCAGACGAGGTGGAGGACATCATCAAAAAGCTCCAGCCCCGGAAATCCCCAGGCTCTGATGGCATCACCAACAGAGTTATCCAGCTCTTCCCTGCCCAATTAATTTTGCTTATGACCGCCATCTTCAATGGCGCCCTAAGCAATAATATTTTCCCCCAAGCATGGAAGCAGGCCATTGTTATTGGTATTCCCAAACCAGGCAAGCCCCCATCTAACCCTTCCAGCTACCGACCCATCAGTCTCCTCAATGATTTCGGCAAAATCTATGAAAAGCTTATTTATAAGCGGCTCAGAGATTATGCCGAATCAAATAATCTCATTCCCAACGAGCAGTTCGGCTTCCGTTCTGAGCACTCGTGCGTCCAACAAGTATATCGAATCGTAGAACATATGAGCGCTGGGTTCCAGCGCGGTATGACGACCGGTGTCTTGTACTTCGACATTGCGAAAGCGTTCGACAAAGTCTGGCACAATGGCTTAATTTATAAGCTGTATCAACTAGGAGTGCCAGATCGTCTCGTACTCATCTTGCGAGACTTTCTGTCGAATCGTACCCTCCGCTATCGTCTCGAGAGAACACTCTCCTCCCCTCACCCCATCAAATCAGGAGTCTCCCAAGGCTCTGTAGTATCCCCCTTAGCTTTCACGCTGTATACCAGCGATATCCCAACAAATAAAAAGTCACATTTAGCATTACTTGCTGACGACACGGCCATCTACTATACGGACCGTGTACCCACGCAAATAGCTCGGAATCTCCAATCCTCCGCAAACATCTTGGGCAAATGGTTCCGGAAATGGAGAATCGAGGTTAACCCCGACAAAAGACAGGCTGTTCTCTACTCGAGACTCCGACACAAAATTTCCCCACCCCCTCCGATCACCATGTATATATAATAAGCCTATTCCGTGGGAGAAGAAGGCTAAATACCTGGGTGTGGTCCTTGACCAACACCTCACCTTCGCTGAGCACATAAAGCAGGCTCGCTCGCAGGCCGCTTTCGCTCAAGGTAGGCTCCATTCCATAATAAACAAACGCAGTACCTTCTCATTTAAGTGCAAATTGCGTACCTTCACCACGGTCATTCGTCCAATCATGACTTACGCTGGCCCTGTCTTCGCACACGCCAAGCCCCGTTTTATTCACAAAATGCAGACTCTTCAGAGCCGCTTTCTTCGCAGAGCAGCAGGAGCCCTGGAAACTTGATCCAGCCTTCCCTTGCTACCCCCCCAGTGACGCCCTAAGCCGAGGCCCGTACCCCGCAGGGGTGCCCTTAGCGTTGTCGCTTAGTTTGTAAGAAAAATAATAAGTCCTGGCTGGAGGCTTTAATAAATTAAAGCCTACACAGGCAAGTCCGGTTGTGCAGACGACAGCCTCAGAGGCTGACCTGCGAGATGTCACTCAAAAAAAAAAAGGGATCTGTTGTCGACTACGGATGCGAACGGAAGCGAATACAAGCGATTACGAAGAGAATAGTGATTATTAGCGATTTAGTGTTTGTGTAAATAAGTTGTTGAGTTAGTAAAGAATATTTGGTTAATTAATTGGTGTAATATAATTTATCCCATACCCAGCTCGTAACACTATTCTTTTTTAGTAAAAAAAAAAAGTTTGAAAGTGTTATTAGTTTTGATTATTTTTTAATTTTCATTTTATTAACCCGTCGCGCGTCTAGTCAACAGATACAATAATAGATTTTTAATTTATCTAACATAATGTTACATGTTTAATGTATACGCATTGAATTTAACAAAAAAAATCAGGCATAAAATTGGATCAGTAAATGGAATTAAAAAGATTGGTCTTTTAAAAACTCTGTACAAGCATAAGGTTGGATGACACCAATAAAGCAGTTTTTAATTAATAAAATATTAGTATTATACTGTGACTAGTTTTATTACTATACTGATAGAAAGGTACAAGACTTATTTAAAACATTATACTATTTTTGTTAGCCTAATCGATACTGAACAATAGTTTTGACACGATTTTGTCAAGATCTTTCTTTTGGCTCTCCTCTAAACTTGTGAAATGCCATATCAGATCTAATGCATCTCAGGCCCTGCAGTCTCGACATAGTTAACGATCGCTATGTCCTAACGATCGGTCGCTACGTCAGAAAAATAATTGATTTTCTTGAAATATGTACAGAGACGGCGTAATTTTTAACTTGCAAGCACTATTTTTCATGAAAACTGATCAACTGATCTGCTGGTCTCTGTACATATTTCAAGAAAATCAATTATTTTTCCGACGTAGCGACCAATCGTTAGGACGTAGCGATCGCTATCAATGTCGAGACTGCAGGGCCAGGTCGAGTAATATAGCTATTGAACTGTTTGTTACTATTCCGACATCCATAAAGAACAATGGCAAGTTTTTATACTACATTTTACCTGACATCGATTTTAAGCGTCTATATTGAAAAAAATATATATAAATTCTTAGGGGTTTCATTACTTAAACATAATCACTGAGATTTTACATTAGGGACATGAAAAAAAAAAGATATTAACAGTTTTGTATTTTGAGATTATGAAAATATGTAATTAAGTAGTCTACATAGGATTGATGCATTATGTCTAAGAAAAACACTTACAATACCAATTAATGGTGCCGATTCTCTTGTTCATTAACTAAATTAAAATTAGAGAATCGCTATCTTTTACTAAAAGGTAGTGCGAGAAAAGGGCGGCTATAGCTATAAACTAAATTAGATATGTCAAACTAGTTTAATTACGCCTTGCGCTTCACCGTGTTTTTAATCGACGTTTTTACGTGTACCCTTAATTTGTATGGAAATATTAGTTCAACTAAATTTGACAGCTCTAATTTAGGTAGGTACGTCCGTTAGTTTCTTGTTTTATTAGAGAGAAAAAGATAGGAATAGCCTAAATTAAGTTTAGTTTATGCACAACAGAATCCGCACCATTAGCTATCTATTGCATTATTATAAAATAGGTCTAAGTTTTACAATGGGACCCTTAATCCATATCTTCTATCGGCATAAACTTACGTAGGTACCTGCATTAAAATAGCTCATGCCGTTGTGGAAAGATTAGCCAGTCAGCGTAGGAGGTATAGAGGCTTATTGCCCTCAATGTACTCATGGAGGTTCTTTCCATATCCCCCATAATATTTATGAAACCTGTGTTTATGACAACTTAAGGCTAACAGGGATAATACTGCTATCCAGAATTTAGGGGTAAAATAAAACAGTTAAGTATAAAGATTTTTAATTATATTTTATTCATTCTCTCTAATAACAATATCGTCCAGGAACTCTACCGGTTCTGATACATTATCCTGATGTCTAGCCCATCCTAGATACTACACGAGAGTCATGACATGTGCGCAACAACCAACAGTACGCCGACCAACTAAACAATTGCAGTAATATTCTGCAATACCTGATCTACTATTATTATTATTTTATATTAAAATATAAACAAAGTAGGTACTGCTTCCTTGATATGTAGTGCGATTTTATTCTACCTCTTACCAAAGTAGTTTTTTCACTGCCTCGTAAGCTGTACTCAGAGTAATTCATTATTTCGCTACATATTTCAATCATAGGATTGAAATATGTAGTGAAATAATGAATTACTCTATATACTATATATGCTCGCCATAGAGTGAGCTTGACGTATTCGATACGTTCCCAAGGCGACAAACAAAAACAAGTAGTAAAATATCATTCTCACAAAATGTTGCCAGAGTATTTTCTTTAATTTCCAATTACTAGTGTAATAATTAATAAATAATTATTTTATCTTTATAAAATATTATTCATGGAAGTCTAACACGTAATTAATAACTATGTGAGATGGTTATATTTGTTTGTTGTCCAACAAGCCTAGGGAAGCTCTTTTCAAAATATTGTAGTTATTATTTCTGTTACTCTGATGATTCAAAATATTTTATTTCACAGTTAAAGCTGACACTGGATAGGGATTTAATCAACTAAAAGTTCATTATAGTAATAATCTAAACTAAAGTTGCACATGTAAAAGTAATTATGGATAAAAAACATACTAATTATTTGACTAAGTTTTGCATATGTCAACTAACTAGACGCTTCCTAAAACATTAAGGTAAAAACTTGCCATTGTTCTTTATGTGCACGAGTGTACATCTACTTAACAGTTCATTATCATTGACAACTTAATTTGGTCGGGTTATACGCGGAGATTTGGTATGGAAAGTAATAAAAGCTAATTTCTCTTAAAATACAACACTTAGGAACCTGAATTTCCGTCACTGTAACTTCTATATGAGTACTAATTTTTGTATAAATTTGGGAAAAAATCACGGAGTTTTTAACAGAGAAATCTTGAAATGAAAATTGAACACCGTGACTATCGCCATCCCACCAATGGCATGGTATATCTCGTAAATTACTGGAGTACTGATATTGAATTTGGGTACTCGTATTTTTATCTTGCAGGGCACTAATTTTCTATGTAGGTTTGAGGAAAGCGACTGCAAGCTCCTCAAACTTGGAATCTACATTGAAAGTCGTGGTCCTGCTCAACGAGCGCGCGAAAGTAATCATCGTTGATTTCTCGGTAAATACAAATGTTTCAGTTCTGATTTTTATTAAATACGAAATGGATCACATATGATGTATACTTAGAATAGCTGTAGCAGGCCCCCTTTTTCGGCGCTCATGGTGGTCTTGCTGAACGGAGCGTGACTACCGCCGGACCAACTTCAAATTCGATTTTCTCGAAAACTACTAATGTACCAATTCTGTTGTTCGAGTACTAATTAGTACCAATTGAGCACTAATTATTTACCAAATATGAAAGCGATTGGCGTTGGTGGTCCGGCGGTAGTCACTCACATAATTTTTTTGAAAATCTGTGAATAGGGATCAAAACTTCACGAAAAATGATGGATAGTCTTCTAAGCCCTTTTTTTTAAATTGAAACGGTTAAAGTAGTTCTTCTTACCTACTGCCCCGCTGAAAGTTTCCATTCTCTATATAACGGTTTTAGAACGAAAAGTATAACGGCGAAGTTAGCTCTGTTAGTTTTTAATTAAGATTCTCAGTAATATATATAAAATTGCATGTTTGAACTAAAGGTGCAATTCCGTGCATCGCGGCCGGTCGCAGCCGCGCACGCCTGTTGCGACAATAGTCAGAGTATTTTTGAATTGCGCGCGCAGCCTAGGTCAGTCGCCGGCCGCGCGCGTCTGTCGCAGTTCGCAGACTTCGGAAACGGCGCCATACATTCTCATACTCTGACTATTGGCGCATAAGCCCCGATAGCGCGTGGCTGCGATGCACGGAATTGTACATGCTGCCTTCCGTCCATCAGTAACAGAGGATATGGCACGAATTGTAAGGAGGTTCCTCTTTCTAAACTGTAACAATGAACTTAAATAAATGCTAGGAAATTATTAAAGACCAGTATTAACCTAAGATTAAATTGTTTTTAATCGATTTATCATCTTTCTTATTTATTGCATTTTCGCGATAATTATGCCTAGATTAAAAGTTCAAGATCAGGTACATCCTTCGTTAATTATCAGTTTGTACCACATAGGGCATTTTTAGGATGGAAATGACAAAAGGCGTTGTTTTCAGAAAATGGTACAGGAATTCTGGAACTGCCCTTTAAAAAGACTTTCATAGTTGTTCTTTTAGTACTACTTGTTTTCTTAGTGCTCCTTATCTTATGAGGATTTTTATGACTATTTTCTTCAGTTGAAGTATCCTCTGTGTTATCATTTTCTTCGAACTCTTTTTCCAATTCTGAAACGACTTGTTCGATCTCCAAATCGACTTTATTATTTTTCAATTTAGAAGCATCGTGAGATTTTTCTACGTCTTCTTCATATTTTTTCAATTCTGAAGCTACATCTTCTATGTTATTTGTTTCGGTATAGCTTATGATTTGACGCAGGTGGTGATTGCGGACTTTGTGATGATTCTCGTTGCCATTAGTGATTAGTGTAGTCGTTGCTAGCGAAGAGAAAAGAAAATATTAGATTACAAGTCTAATTTACAACCAGCGTCACATTTCAAAATATAATAATCACCTTTTGAAACAGGCACTCGTTTTCTGTGTCTAACTCTGTGTCGGGGTTTGGTTGTCAGGGTCGGCGATTTGATTGTTCGTAGTTTGGGCATTTTATAAGTCCGAAGGATTGATTTGGGTGACAATAGGATAGAATTTCCGGTTGCTGTTAAAATCTGGTTGCTGTTAAAAGCCTGTTTGGCGGGGTCAGATGTCAGTTGGATGGATTTATTGGTGGATCCAGCTGTCGCTAGGATGGACTGGCTTGCAGAATTGGTTGGTGGAATGGACTGGTTGGCAGAATTGGACGGTATGGGCTGGTTGCTAGAATTGGTCGGTAGGATGGACTGGTTAGCAGAATTAGTCAGTATGGGCGGGTTGCTAGAATTGGTCGGTAGGATGGACTGGTTTGCAGCATTGGTCGGTAGGATTGACGTAGACTGTTCTGATTTCGTTGTTGCTAAAGAGGTTGTTGAGGCCGTTGTCTCTCCCACGTTTAAAGTTGTCGCTTCTCTCGTTGCTGATGATACGCTAGTTGTGGTTTGCGCTTGTGAAGTAGCTGAAACCACATGTTTTCGCAACTCGTCACATTTATTAGTAGGAAAGTTTTGTAGAACTTAAACTGTTAGGAGTTATTACTGAGTAGCAATACATACGTATTGTAGATACTATTTGAACATAAATCTGAAGCTGAAACTTAGGATAAGAAGACAATGATATGGTTATTGTTTACATAACTTGTAAGTTTTGCAACAGTAAGAATGTTTTGTAGAACCTACCTAATTATTTTAGCTTATATGAAAAGTTTGTATGAAAAATCTCGTTTGTTAGTTATTTCTTGCGGTTGCAAACTGGGATTGTTTTTTTCATCATAGGAAATCTGTTTTTGTCTGTTTAATATTATGGTCCATCCGTATACTTGTTAGACCTTCTCTAAAAAATTTTTTCTGATATTACGAGTAGGTATTCACTTAAGTAGATAGGTAATAGCTTTTAGTTTGCCTTGAAATAAGGTAAACATTAACTTTAATTGATTAAGTATATAGACACGGTATTTTGTTGGTTGAAGTTGGGTTCTCTGGCAGACATTGTGACATGTACCAATACGGTATTGTTCCCGCGTTCTCTTACAGAGATGAAACCTGTGTCCCAGTATTGAGAACATTACGAAACGGTTATGCTTCATGATTTTTTTCTTTCAATTGATTTCGTCTGACCCGCTGCTACGGATCTTGATAGGATTGGAAAAGGATCCAAGGATTATTTGAGTGTTCTTTAACGCAGTGCTACCCAGTAGACACCTACCTGATACCTCTCAGTCTTCTCCGGTATGTATAGAAATACACTCGTTGTTCCTAGGGATGTACGATGCGCAACCACTTTTCCATAATTATTGCAAAATATTATTCATACTTTATGTTAAGGATTTTTGAGCCTGAGTCATGTCTGGGATTTACTTTTTATTCTCTAGGACGTCAAGGAGATGGAAATAGACTAATAATATAATAAGTACCAGATTTTTTTTATCTACTTGGTTTTATTTGTTAGCTAATTTTTAATGTCTGTTATTTCGAAGCAGTCGTTTTGCTTGGATGCGGCTTACCTGGGGTGTTATCGTGATTATCAGTTGGCTCGTTGCCAAATCTTCGAAAATTTCCTAGAAATTATAATTCTGTTGTAATTAGAAATTGATACATTCTTAGTTACTAGATTGTAGAATTTGTGGAACTTTTGAAACTGTAAGATACTGTGACGTATATTCATATTAATTTGTGGAACTTTTGAAACTGTAAGACACTGACGTATATTCATATTAATTTGTGGAACTTTTGAAACTGTAAGATACTGACGTATATTCATATTAATTTGTGGAACTTTTGAAACTGCAAGGTACTGACGTATATTCATATTACTTTGCTATAGCTTCTGCCAGCGGCTTCGCCTGCGTGGAATTAGTGCTTCCCACAATATAAATTATAGCTTATTTGCTATTCCAGACTATAATCTATCTCTGTGCCAAATTTAATTCAGATCCGTTCAGCCGTTCTGTCGTGATTGAGTAACAAACATCCATCCATCCAAACTCTCGCATTTCTAATACTAGCTGCGTCTCGTGGTTTCACCCGCGTAAACCGGGATAAAAAGGGGTACAAGCTATGTACATACCAAATTTCATCAAAGTGGGTCCAGCCGTTTGAGCGTGAAGAAGTAACAAACACACAAATACACAAAGTTTCGCCTTTATAATATTACTAGCTTCTGCCAGCGGCTTCGCCCGCGTGGTATTAGTATAAAATAAAAAATAGCCTATGTGCTTAGACTACGAAAGGTTACCTATCTGTTATTCAGATGTATAAGCAATATTGCTGTAAAGTTTCATCAAAATCCGTTCAGTAGTTTTTGCGTGAAAGAGTAACAAACATACCTGGATGTAGGTATGTCTGTTACTCACAATTACTCACAAACTTTCACATTTTAATAATATTAGTAGGAAGTCGGATACATATAGTGTGATTAGTGGAATAATACTCGTGTTAGCAGACTTACCACGACTTTGAACAGGAGGATCTGGAAATTACATTAGACAATATTAAATTAGGTACTGTATTTTCCTAAGTAGGTACATTCATACAGAAGAGCATAAGTGGCCTGGTGGCACACAGCACTGACAAACCGTGGCTGCAGAAACTTTAGTTAGGTAGGAACTACGTAGGTACATTTATACTGATTTATGAAATTTCATCACCACTATGTTACTGCCTTAAAAACGGCATAACGTATTTAAACATAGTGCGTCAACCGGGATGTTTTAGAATAGACCAACCATAACCTGCAGACATGTGCCATCGACCAGCCTGCACTGGGCTCGCAAGGTGATTACAGCCTGCTCCCTCTCGCAAGAAAGCTTTCTCAGAGAATCAAAAACCGTCATAGTGGGTCGTTGGCAGGCAACTGACGCTCGTGCTGGACTGGCTGTACCATGGTATAAACGGACTTGCACCGGTCATTGTACGACCTATATCTAGCTTTGTCTATGTCTACTTACCGAAATAGTAATAATCAGGCATCATTCGTCGACGGTTGAAACCTAAAAACATATTGAAATGTTGTAGACTACTAGTGTAGCTTAACAGGAAAACCATATGAAATGTAATGTAATAGGTCCACAATTGCGGCAGATTCATTTTGAATTATTCTTAACGCGATTTCCTGCGTGTGATTCATCATGACTGACCTGGCGTATAATATAATTTGAGTCAATTCAGACTAGGGTGCCGTTGCATCTGCCGCTCTGCGAATGAAGTCTGTAACACAGGCTCTTGCCAACGGTTTTGCCCGTGTGAAAGTCGGAAATTATTCCATGAGAACGTACACCCGGGATAAAAATATCCTACTTATGCCCAATCTATTTCTATACAACAGACAGAGTTACTTTCGCATTTAAAATATTAGTTTGTATCTAAAGACGATTATTTTGCAAAAAAATAGGCTGGACGCGATGTTTGCCTAGCTCACGCAACAGGACGTTCGATGACATAGCTTGTCTTCTGACAGGCTGCAGTGGTAATGCGTGCTCATATTTTAAAAACTGCTTCTATCCATGGATATGAACAACTTTCTCCAAGGAAGTCATAGGATATTCCCAAAAAAAAATTGGACTTACCGTACAAAGTTATCATTAGCTAATCAAAATTTGTATAGATTATTTTTGGTATATACCTATAATTTGTTGTCGGTACTGACTGATACTGTTTAGGGTTCCGTACCCGAAGGGTAACCAACAGGACCCTAGTTATTACTAAGCCTCCGCTGTCCATCTGTCTGTCAGCGGGCTGTATAGATCTCATGATCCGTAATAGTTAGACAGTTGAAATTTTCACAGAATGTGTATTTCTGTTGCCGCTATAACAACAAATAATAAAAATAAAATTAAAAAATTAAAGGGCTACCTGCCAGAAACGTGTTTTTTTTTGGCTTTTTTTGCTCGATCTTATTAATGGCAACAAGTAGAATTGTACGATGGTACAAAGCTCTTCATGCGCGAGTTTGACTCGCACTTGGCCAGTTTTTTGAAGAAAGTTGTCCATTCCTATTAGTCCAGTCAACGAGGATATTTGTTGTATGCAGACTTCCGAAAAAATCTCCCGCCTATAAAATTTGGCATGTGACGAAATTAGGTAATACAGATTACAGATGTACAATAATCCAACAAATTTTGTTACGAGAAGTTAAGTATTTTTACCTAAACATGAAAATCGCTTTTAACTCTCTGTGAACATTTCCTCAGTCTGAAATACTTTATGTATACGTACGTATTGTTACGTCGAACGTATTTAACTGGAACGTTCGAGAATATAGTCGAAGTTTCCAGAAGTTTCCACTACGTTCGAGAACATTCCATTGTGGTACTGTGTAGAAGTTCATAGATGTTTCTAGAATATTCCAGTATAGGATAGTTCGACAATGTTCTAGAAACTTCCATGACTGTATAAATAGGCCGGACGGCGGGCGAATGAGTCAGTCTGTTTTCGACTACGGAGGCAAACGGATGCGAATACAAGCGATTACGAAGAGAATAGTGATTATTAGCGAATTAGTGTTTGTGTTTATAAGTTGTTGAGTTAATAAAGGATATTTAGTAAATTAATTGGTGTAAAATAATTTATCCCATACCCAGCTCGTAACAGTATGTATTAGTTAGAATAAGCATATAAAGGCACACAAAATTTTTTCTATTTCGAAGATACCCAAAATTTAACTTTTATCATTTTGCACTATAATTTCTACTGAAAAATTGATCTGCTAATTTTGAATTTTAATATGTTTTGATATCCTTAAATACATATCTTTGTTTAGTTATCCAAAAGATTTTCTTTTTTAAACATTTTTTTTTGATTTTTGCATAATTACGTAATGTGAAAAATATCTCCGTCCATTTTCATACCTTTATTAGTCATATGATTTTATATTAAAACAGATTTATCAATTATCCAACAAATTTTCAAACTTTAATTTAGTATAGTTCGTTCATATTGATACCACGTAAGGGTTGACCTTTACTTGACCGCTTGGAGTTGCTTTGCCACGCACTTACTTTTGGAATAGTGTAGGCGAGTTTGGTGGCCACCGTTATTATTACAAATATTTTTTTTATCTTAATATGCACAACGTACCTACACATGGCTACAGATCAAGCTAAAGCTATACGTTTCCAGTATATGCTGACCTCGCATTGTATAGGATTTCCGTACAATGAGAGGTCAAATTTTATTGGAAATGTTTAGCTTGTTATGTAGTCGTGTGTACAGCGGGCGTTTAGAAATTCGCTTTATATTTAAAAAAAATTAAACTTTAACCTACCCAAACCACCGCCCAGAAGGGTAACTCACAACACAGACCGAGTAAAGTTCACCAGACTGGTCCAAGTAGGGCTAAGTAGTTAACTTCCCTTCCGGTTGAAATTCCTATAACTAACTTAGATAATATAATAACGTAAACAACATAACAAACATCCTTGTACGAGTATCTAGCTATGAGCAGTCTTGCCCCCTAACCTTACCCAGATGGGGAGCTAAACAATCCTGGTGGAGCTCAGAACTAGAATGACACCGACAAATACTGAGAAGGCTTTTCAACAGAGTCATGAACACAAGGTCGCCAGCAGGATGGGACCAATACAAAACAACACGCAAAACCTACAAAAACTTGATACGCCTAAAAGGAAGGAACGGCTGGAGGCGTTTCTGTACCAACATTGAAAATAGTAATCAGGCAATGAGGGTCAAAAGCTGTCTTGCCACAGGAACAAATCAGACGAGACCTACACAATTAACGACGCAGAAACAAGCGAATTACTTCTAACAACCCACTTCCCAGGCTGCCATATTACAACCCAACAAAGCTGGGAACTATGAGCAGCCTGGACTGGGATGTGGCAGCTGAAGTCATTGACTAAGATAAATGAACATGGGCAATCAACATCTTAATCCCTTTCAATTCAAGGCAGCAGGAAAGGATGGCATCTTTCCAGCCCTGCTCAGATGGAGCAGAGACTTACTAGTGGAGCACCTGATAAAGGTCTTCCGTGCATGTCTTGCCCACCGCTACATCCCTTTGATCTGGCGCGAAGTTAAATTCATTTTTATTTTTTATACACCCCAAATCATTTAGACCAGACAGGTGAGACTTATGTCACCTCATTCCTCCTGAAGACTTTGGAGAGACTAGGGGAAAACCATCAGAAACCAAATCGCAATACTAAAACCCCTACACCCCAATCAACACACCTACTGCGCAGGTAAATCAACCGAGTCGTCACTCCACAATGTAGTCGCACGCACAGGCAGTGCCCTTAAAGTCAAAAACCTCACACTAGGTGCCTTCATTGACATAGAAGGTGCCTTAGACAAAACAAACTTCGCCAGCATCGTTTGGATGTTGTGTACCCACACAATATGCTAAAATACCGAGCTATTCAATATACTGTGAACACCACCACAAGAGGCATCGTAAGCAGAGGCTATGCACAGGGGGGGCTGCTGTCACCACTCCTGTGGAACTTCGTCGTAAACTACTTGGTGAGTTACGCAGATGATATAGCTATCTTAATCTCCGGGCATTTTGAGGGTTATGCGATCTCATGAGGAAATCCTTCAAAATAATCAAAAGCTGGTGTGCAAAACACGAGCTCTCGGTCAATCCCTCGAAAACAGAACTGATATTGTTTACCAACAAAAGAGTCATAGAACCCCTTAAACTACCTAAACTCTTCAACATCGAACTAACACTCAAAGAGGAAGTCATGTACTTTAGAAGTGCTTCTCGATAACAAACTGCTCTGGAACAAGCATCTTGACTACAAACTTAACAAAAGCACAATCGCACTCTACCAATGCAAAAAAATGTTAGGAATCACATGGGGACTCTCCAAAGATTACGTTGTGGCTTTGCACAGCCGTGATCAGACCAATGCTGACCTATGGCTCTCTGGTGCGGTGGACGAGGACCAAACTCTCGATCACCATTAAAAGGCTACAGAAGTTCCAAAGGCTGGCTTGTTCAGCTGTCACCGGCTGTATGAAAACCACCCCAACAGCAGCAATGGAGATAGCCCTGCAATTAACCCCCCCTAGATCTATTCATACAGCAGCACTAGCGGCCATCAGGCTTATGCACCTAGGCATATGGGGCAAGAACCACACCAGTGCTCACACTAGCGATTGAGTATCAACCATTTATCGCTGCCCCGTGTGATAGAACACCCAATAAAGCCACTTTCAACAAAAACTACCGCATACAGACAGAAGAGGAAGAAAGGGATCAGTCAGGAGTCGATGAAGTATGCATTTACACAGACGGCTCAAAGGCACAAAACACTTGAGGGACTCAACATTAACTTTAACATACCACTAGGCAAACACGGCTCGATCTTCCAATGTGAATGTGTCGCCCTGACCCAAGCGGCAGCAGCTGTAAAATGCTTGGGGATACATAATTTTCGAACCAGATTCCTGTCAGACAGTTTGGCTGTACTAAAAGCCTTAGATAACAAACAAACAGTAAATTAATTTATGAATGTCACCTCGCCCTGGAAAGTATTTCTATATCAAACCGAATTACCCTCCAGTGGATCAAGGAGCACGCACAGTGGCTCTCTAGGCAATGATGCCGCGGACGAAGTTGCGAAGAGAGTTTCCGAGATGGTAGTGCTAGGCCCGTACCCACTCCTTCCCCTACCTTTCTCGCAATTTCGTACAGGGAGCCGCCAAATATCAACTGAACTCCATAATAACAGATGGTCACTGGCAACAGACTGCAGGTCAAGAATGGCCATGCCAAGTCTACACCCACGACTAACCAAAAAACTGCTCAGTCTTAGTAGAGCCAACCTAGAATAAATTCAATTGCCTCTTGAACAAACGTCTTTTCAACCTAGGCGTCAGGGACCTGCCCGGGGGTTGAGGATAAATTCGAAACAGAGTTACCTTGCCCGTGGGCACTCAAAGGCAGGAAGGAACAGGGGTGGGTTTTAGTCAGTAAGACTCTGACACGCCCTCCCGCTCCACCCAGAGCGGGAGAAGTCATAGGATGATTTCCCACCACCCCACCCCCAAAAAAAAAAAAAGGCGTCCTTAGGCTGCCTATGTTAGCCAGGACCCCCCACGCACAACGGACCAAATGAGAGTCTAAGTGCGGACAACGGAGTCCTTATACTACTAACCATGCGAAAAAAAAGTCAATAAGCAAAATAATGTATAGACCTGTTGAGGAGATGTAGAGTTAAGCGCCTGCTACACGGTCACCAAACGCGTCTCGACAGAGATGACCTTGGTGATTTACATCCGTGTAGATGGTGGTTTATGATCAAATTTCGTTAAGCTATGACGGCGCGACGCGTCGCTCGAATTCAAAAGAAAGTCAAAATGTCGACGGTATGTTCGCTGAAGGTGGTTCTGACGCTGTGGCGTTCATAAATAATGTCTTCTTCTTTTTAAGGCGCTATTTACTGCCACCGTGAGTGGTTAGCTTGCGTTTTCTGTGCTGAGCTCTCGTAACGCGTCGTACGTCCAACCAGTAATAGGACTCGCCCATGAAGGAGCGCTGTCCGAAATTACACGCATTATTAATGTATTAGAGATAAAAAAATAAATATTATTCTAAAACACGTATACTAAAAAATAAATAATTAAATAATATTTAAAATTGTGAAAAAAACATAAAAATACGCTTTATAGTTTATGCGTGATTTTCAATTTTTTATTCGCGTTAGACATAACTTTAAAAATTAATTACACTATGTCAAAAAATATAATTTCAAATCTTCACATATCAAATTATGAAAAACATTGTCTAGAGTAACCCATATTTTTTTCAAAGAAATAAAACTAGTCGTTTAGACGTGATCTTCAATTAAAAGTCGTATAACTGCGCCTTAAACGCCTTGATCATGGCATCATTTTCGATATTTCACGGGTACTGTAAGGTTTGATACTACCATAAGTTGCGGGAAAAGTCCATCATCTCTTCTTCTGCTTGATTTTTGAATCTTTTTAAGTCCCTTTTGTGTCACTATGAGAGGTTGTTTATACGGCACACACATTAATTAAACGCTGTCGCCTTCCTCCGTCATTTTAAAGAAACATTCCTTGCACAAGAGTAGGTACACCACTGCTCCGTTTCGTACTTCGAGCGAGACACAAAAAAGAAGCCGCCAGCGCCCGCCGCCTGCGCCCGTTGCCGCCGCACCGCTGCGCGAGTACCCCGCACCCCTCTTCACTCCCGCGACCGGTCGTTGCTAACCGACATAATTGAGAATATTGATATTGTAAAACTATGGTAATAGGCCGAATTTCCATTGGATTATTTAAAAATGTATTAAAATACAGCCACTCATAACGAATAAACGTATTGAATTAACCTGAGGAATTATTCACATGACGTAATTAAGTAAAAATGAAAAAGAAAATGTTCTAAAGGAAAGAAATGTTTTGGATAACTTTAAAAAAGCTATTTATTTATGGAAATAAAACCATATTAAGAAATAAAAATTAGCAGACCAATTCTTCAGTAGAAGTTCTAGCGCAAAATGTTAAAAGTTAAATTTCGAGTATCTCTGAAATCGAAAAAATGTTGTATGCCTATAATTACCTATTCTAACTAATACACTCGTAAGTACAGGGAAAGTATTTCAGTCTGAGGAATTATTCACAGAGAGTTATAGGCAATTTTCATGTTTAGGTAAAAATACCTAACTTCTCTTATCAAAATCTTTTGGCTAATTTGATACCTGTAATCTGTGTTACCTTACTTTATCATAGTAAATACTCTCACTGGCAGGGGAATTTTTCGGGTTGCATAAGCCCCATTGATTGGGCTATATGGGCAGAAGCAGAATTTAAAAGAGGACCACGCCTTTTACTCCCTGTATATATAATCTACCTATATATCGCCAGTGTAAGTAGTACCTACCTATCAATATTTAATAACTGTTCTACAAAATCTTGATTTTACAAAAGGCGATAAAAAAGTTTTAACATTTGGATCAATAAGTTACAGGGATTTCTACAATGTAAGTTTATGATGCAGTTATTAAAAAAAACCTACTAGATTTAATATTTTTTTAAAGTTATACTTCTTTAGAGAGCGTTCTGAAAAAATGATAAGAGTGACATTTTAAGATGACACCACCCTAACACTCACTCACTCACTTCACTGTGACACAAAATTTACAGGTTGAAGTTAGCTATAACCGACACCACCCTAAAGTTAGCTATGGTCTGTGGTTCATGAAGATTGATTGTTTTCCTTTTGTAAACTTTGTGAAAGGGGTTTTTTTGGCGGGATTTTGTCGAGTCAAGTTCAGTGGCTGTTTTAATTATTCATTTATTGATTCCTAGTGGATATTGTGATGTAAAATTGGTGTAGTTTTGTGTCTCAAGTGTCAACGCAAATGGACAATATGTGGAATCATTGAATCAGGCGCGATCTCGGTAAAGTGGAGCTGAGAATTTTATTGTAGTATTGACTACCTCAGCGAAGCTTGCCGAAAAGGCCGACTCGACTTAATTGCTCCCAAATACTGCAAAAACATTAGAATGTGTTACATCTGCATTCTAATGGTAAAAAAAGTGACAGTATTCTGTATCTAAAACTAAATACTTTCTTAACTTGACACTGGCTGAATGGACAAACCGTGCGAAGCCAAAACTAAAGAAAAACAAAAACTTTGTGACAGTTTGGTTTTTTATCTTGTTTTTATTAGGTTTTTGGGGGTGCCGATGTTAAATTTGACATTCATTTTAAAATCAAAGATGGCGGATGCCACTTTTTCTCAAACATTCGATATGGGTATCGTGTAATAGGTTTTTGGGCGTGCCGATTGCAAATCTGACATTTATTTTAAGATCAAAGATGGCGAATGCCACTTTTTCTCAAACATTCGATATGGGTATCGTGTAATAGGTTTTTTGGGGTGCCGATTGCAAATCAGACATTGATTTTGAAATCAAAGATAGCGGATGCTACTTTTTCTCAAACATTCGATATGGATATCGTGTAATAGAGTTTTGGGAGTGCCGATTGCGATTAAGACATTTATTTTAACATCCAAGATGGCGGATGCAACTTTTATTCAAACAATCGATATGGGTATCGTGTAATAGATTTTTGGGGGTGTCGATTGCAAATTAGACACTCATTTTAAAATCTAAGATGGCGGATGCTACTTTTTCTCAAACATTCGATATGGGTATCGTGTAATAGAGTTTTGGGGGTGCCGATTGCGATTAAGACATTTATTTTAAAATCCAAGATGGCGGATGCAACTTTTATTCAAACATTCGATATGGGTATCGTGTAATAGATTTTTGGGGGTGTCGATTGCAAATTAGACACTCATTTTAAAATCTAAGATGGCGGATGCAAATTTTTTCTCAAACATTCGATATGGGTATCGTGTAATAGGTTTTTGGGGGTGTCGATTGCAAATCTGACATTCATTTTAAAATCAAAGATGGCGGATGTCACTTTTTCTCAAACATTCGATATGGGTATCGTGTAATAGGTTTTTGGGAGTGCCGATTGCAAATCTGACATTCATTTTAAAATCAAAGATGGCGAATGCCACTTTTCTCAAACATTCGATATGGATATCGTGTAATAGGTTTTTGGGGGTGCCAATGTTAAATCTGACATTCATTTTAAAAACAAAGATGGCGGATGCAAATTTTTTCTCAAACATTCGATATGGGTATCGTGTAATAGGTTTTTGGGGGTGTCGATTGCAAATCTGACATTCATTTTAAAATCAAAGATGGCGGATGTCACTTTTTCTCAAACATTCGATATGAATATCGTGTAATAGGTTTTTGGGGGTGCCGATGTTAAATCTGACATTCATTTTAAAATCAAAGATGGCGGATGCAACTTTTTCTCAAACATTCGATATGGGTATCGTATAAAAGGATTTTGGGGGCGCCGATTGCAAATCAGACATTCATTTTAAAATCAAAGATGGCAGATGCTACTTTTTCTCAAACATTCGATATTGGTACTGCGTAATAGGTTTTTTGGAGTGCCGATTGCGAATTAGACATTCATTATAAAATCCAAGATAGCGGATGCAACTTTTTCTCAAACATTCGATATGGGTATCATGTAATAGGTTTCTGGGGGTGCCGATTGCAAATCTGAAATTCATTTTAAAATCAAAGATGGCGGATGCCACTTTTTCTCAAACATTCGATATGGGTATCGTGTAATAGGTTTTTGGGGATGCCGATTGCGAATTAGACATTCATTATAAAATCCAAGATGGCGGATGCAACTTTTATTCAAACATTTGATATGGGTATCGTGTAATAGGTTTTTGGGAGTGCCGATTGCAAATCTGACATTCATTTTAAAATCAAAGATGGCGAATGCCACTTTTCTCAAACATTCGATATGGATATCGTGTAATAGGTTTTTGGGGGTGCCGATGTTAAATCTGACATTCATTTTAAAAACAAAGATGGCGGATGCCACTTTTTCTCAAACATTCGATATGGGTACTGCGTAATAGGTTTTTGGGGGTGCCGATTGCGAATTAGACATTCATTTTAAAATCCAAGATAGCGGATGCAACTTTTTCTCAAACATTCGATATGGGTATCGTGTAATAGGTTTTTGGGGGTGCTAATTGCAAATCTGACATTCATTTTTTATAATCAAAGATGGCGGATTCCACTTTTTCTCAAACATTCGATATGGGTATCGTGTAATAGGTTTTTGGGGGTGCCGATTGCGAATTAGACATTCATTTTAAAATCCAAGATGGCGAATGCCACTTTTCTCAACCTTTCGATATGGGTATCGTGTGTCTGGTCTGTGGTTCGTGAAGAATGATTGTTTTGCTTTTGTAAACTTTGTGACAGTTTGGTTTTTTATCTTGTTACGCCAAATAAGTATAACTTCGTACGTGCGTACATAAGTACACACACAATTTTTTTTTGAATTGAGGCAACTTTTCATTTTGCGCAGAAGATTTCTGGTTGTTTGCTTCTGAAGAGAAGATTTAATATGATTCTTTGATTTCTATAATACCAAAGCCATGTAGTATCTATAGAAATTGACGTTGAAGTGCAATTGGGTTGCTGACTAAAACAATCTAATTAGTCCGTCATTTGTCACAAACAAAAACTGAAGACGATTCA
Source organism: Polia nebulosa (assembly GCA_951329385.1). Classification (NCBI taxonomy): domain Eukaryota; kingdom Metazoa; phylum Arthropoda; class Insecta; order Lepidoptera; family Noctuidae; genus Polia; species Polia nebulosa. The sequence goes on along the minus strand of OX589587.1, from coordinate 30,749,633 downwards.
ATGCGTTGAAACGAATGAATCACACTTGAGTTAAAATTGTACCACTGTTTATTCAAAAGTGACGTAACAAGCCCCCACTCCTGAACTTTGATGCGTTTCATCTTTGTAATTTTTATTGATTTGGTAAAGCTAAAAGTACGTGTCTAATGTTTTTTGATAATTAAATATGTAATTTTTTTTTACCCTGGAATTATCCCTATAAATTTATATTGATAAATTGCAGTTTCTCACAAGTCCTTTTTAACCGACTTCAAAAAAAGGAAGAGGTTCTCAATTCGACTGTATTTTTTTTTTTAATGTGTTTTACCTCATAACTTTTTACTGCGTGAACCGATTTTTTTTTATTTGAAAGCTGTTGCTTTACATGTGGTCCTATTTTAATTTGGTGAAAATCTGATGAAGAACTTCGGAGATACACAATGAAACTCTTCAATAAATGATAGCAAACCTTCCAGAATTGCTGCAATCGCATGTCTGTATATTGTTTTCACCACTTCACAACATTACATTACACTGATACGCTCTGAAGGGGTATACAGATTTGTACAGTTCACCCTGATACACCCTAATTTCACAAACTATGTTCAAATTCCCTATTTTTGGGGCTATCAATTCGGGCATAACTTTACTATTAATTTAGTTTTAGCATGGGGTAAAACAACTAAAAAGTGAAAAATAAAAAACTTTTTACAAGAAAAATACAACCGACTTCCATAAATAATACTAAAAAATGCAAAATAACTTTAATTTCGGAAGTCGGTGTCAAATAACGAAGAAACCAGACTAGAAACACCGACTTCCGAAATTAAAGTTATTTTGCATTTTTTAGTATTATTTATGGAAGTCGGTTGTATTTTTTTTGTAAAAAGTTTTTCTTTTATTTTTTTGTCGATAAACATAGCTTCCACATCTAGTTTTTACCGCTACCGCTAGGCATTAACTTATGAAGGCTATACCTAGTTTAAGCCGAATGCAATCGGTTGCACCTAGTTCTAGCCGTGAAATAATAGCCTTTTTTTTAAAAAAAAGGCTGTACCTAAGTTTAGTTCTAGTTTCAGCCGGCTAAACCTACGTCTAACCGCACTTCAGGTTTTAGCCATAATATATTATATAAAAGAACAATGTATTTCTATTACGCGACTGCAGCCCAATAGAAACTTGAATTTTGGACAGTACTTGTAGTTTATAACGTAGATATGTGCTAAGAAAGTATTTTACGACGTCATATTCACTCATGTCAATCACATTTTATATTAGGTTTTTATTTTTCTTTCTTTCTTTTTTATTGTTATTGTTTACAAAGTATAGGCACAGATAATATAATACTAGTGTACAGATGCGTCATAATATACAAGGAAACGGTACCGCCATAACTACAGGTTTTCGACTTGCACAAGCAACTTTTGCTCTTCGTTCGGGCTCGTCCTCTACACCCCGCTAGATGGTGTTAACAGCGACAGCTTGCAAGTTAAATGAATTTACATAAAGTCTTACCAATATTTTCTCACACATTGAGAAATAACTTTCTAGTATTTTTGGAACTTCATAACAATTTAACTGTTTCAAAATGTGTCACTATACAGATTTTAAAGAGGCGAATGGATAAACTGTAAAACATCAAACAGCGCCATCTATTTGTATAAGAAATATAAATGCGAGGATTCTTTCCAACAAACATCTTAATTTGAAGTCAATTTTAGGCTTAGGGTAGTTTATTAAGTAAGAAAATACAGTTTTTACCATATTTTTTTTTCAAAATATTTATGTTACATAATCTTTAATCTGAAATCGATGCTCGACCTAGAAACAACTGTTGCCCGAATTTTTTGCGCGCAGACTGTCGAAGTAACCAATGTTGTTCAGGCGGAGTGCTCCACTTTAAATCTTTTTTTTACTGTGGTCGCATTGTTTGAGCTTTGAGAAGTAAAAAAAAGATGGCACTGTTTTAAGGTCCGCGTTTTTTTGTTCCTGGGCACCCTGCACGGAGGCATAGAGTTAAAATTACAATAAATAGTTCAAATGTTCTGTCAAACGTCATTGACAAAAAATGGCGCGATATATTATTAAAAGTGAATTGTTTATTTAACTAGAATTTACTTAAAAACTATTGTAATTGTGATAGATATCCCAAAAAGCCTCAAAGAATCAAGTTTTACAAATAACTAAACATTTCAGAGGTTCAATGTGTGTTGAAAATAATAATATTGAAATACGAAACATCGAAATAGCCGGTTACGTAGGTAAATATTGTATTATTTATTTATTTTAAGTACGATTTACTAATTAATCTCGTATAACATTGCTCGTAATATGATAATTACTTAATAATTAGTATTAACAAACAGATGGAACAGTAAAATACAACGGTAAAATAGGTAAATATTCCATCTTGGCGTAACCTTGACCCGCCGTCGGCGCTATAATTCTGTGGGGGTGGGGTGATTGTTTGGGCCTAATGTGGTACTTAGAACATTTCACGTAGTGACTCAGGGGTATCAAAAAAAAAGGTTATATAGTCTAGTTTAATGATAAGTAGGTTTTAAAGACACAAACTACAAAATTATTGGTAAAAACATAGGTTAAACAAATTTTAACGTTTACCGCTAACGGTTACGTTAACGTTTACATTTTTTTTAAAGTACTTAGAACACGTTATCGTAATTTAGTTTTCACATGTGTTGATTTTCTATAGTTTCAGCTATACACACTTATTTTTTTTTTGTGTGTAGCTTCAGTAGTTTCCTAGATATTAAGCTATAATTTGGAACCGGCGCGGGGCGCTTGATCGGGAAACCTTCCCGTGCGCGTGCAGGACGTTGGACTCATGTACAACGCTCCCAGATTTTCGGTTTAGTGGTAAGTACGCCATCTATTGAAACTTATTTGAATTAAATTTTCTTTGTTCGAGATGAGACCCCGTGGTATAAGCATGAAAAGACGCTAAAAGAAAATGAATAAAAAAATGTACAAGCGGTATAGAAAAGGGAGGCGTAAAACTCGTTAGGCATCGAAAAATTCTTCCGCATCACTGTCATTGGGAAAAGTGTCCAGAAAACTGGCACCATTGCCGCGTTGAATGTCAATGATGATTCTTTGGTCGCAAAAAAGGCCAGCCCTCTGGTCACGTGAAGAGTCGACTAACTGCTTGCTGATGTTACGGAAATCTCGATGAGCTCTTGGACCACGGTCCTAGTGTTTCAACCCCAAACGGCTCAAACATATAACTCCCAATTAGGTTGTTATACTCGTATTTGCGCTGTTTGACTTTTTTTGCACCTGCAGCAGCCGCCCCCTAAGCACAGCCCGCCGTGCTAAGAAGATGGAAAGGCGCAAGGGTGTCGACACATCATCCTGTCTGGCCTCTTTCCATAGTCACGTGCCAAGTCATGTGGTACACCATGAGATGTCAAGAGATCGACGAATGATATCATTAATGCTTTCGTGCCGTGCCATACAACCCGCGCTCCTACTGCAGGATAGACCATGGTGTCCGAGGTAGTCGACTGCTTCACCAAATTGGTAGCGATGCGGAGCTCAGGTAGGAGCACGCTGACGTAGATATTTGTTGCGATCCGAAAGGTGGTGTCAATCAACACAATACACAATAATATGTTGGGTGACGGTAGTGCCTGTAGCCGGAAGCCCGACTCCCATTCATCCACAGCTAGAAGGCGGGCACACCCAGCAGAGCGGCTCAACCCGCTGTCTCTGGGAAAATGGGTTCTCGGGCAACGCCGTGTCCGGGTAAGCCATTTTCCAAGCGTTTATTGCGTCGGTCAAGTACGGCACTTCACAGTTAACAAGTGATGGAGTCAAAAGTCTTTCGGTCAATTTTTCAGTGCTGTGGACCGACGACAGGAACGCCCGGTAGGCTTACTCTAGAAATTTTGCGGCCCACCAAAACGAATGGGGAGTGTGTTTTGTAGCCACGCTCGGTCATCCAGGGCCACATTTAAAATAGATGTAAGAGTGCATCGAATAATTTCATAAATTTTGTCCAAGAGATGTGAGAATGCTTCCATGAAGGGGAAACTGTACTTCTAAAAGGTTTTCCTGTAATCTATACTAATATTATAAAGAGGTAAAGTTTGATCGGTTCAGTAGATCCAGAATCTACTGAACCGGGTTTCAAAATTCTTTTACCAATAGAAAGCCATGTTATTTGTGAGTGTAATAGGCTATAAATTTTTGAAATCCACGCGGACGAAGTGCTAGTCTTTAGATAAAGAACTACATTTTTTTTCTAAATTTTAGGCTCATTGGTTTCCGAGGTAATGGTAATTTTTCATCTATTGTCTTAAATAACTTAAAAACTATAAATTTTCAAATTATCTTTCATTTGAAATGTAGCTCGGAAGTTTGAAAAACTAATTTAAGTTTTCCTGTTTTCTCCCCAAAAGAATGAAGTGACCTTCTTACACGTCCGTGTTTGGGACAGATAGTCAAGAGTGTACCAAAAAAAAAATTAGCTCAATTGGTTAAGTAGATTCGGAGCAAATTGGCTGTGACAAACGGACAGACAGACACACGAGTGCTCATATAAGCACGCATTTAAATCAGGCAATCTGTTTATTTTCTAGCTACGATGCCAGTGTGTTTACACTCATAGAACGATATGGCCATCAAACTTAGAACGAGGGGGTTAAAAATTGTTGTGACATAGTCCTCTTTGCCAATTTCGCTGGTCCCATTTTATTTCGTTCGTTGTGGATGATAAATTATACAAAACTACCCTTTACCTAAACGAGGTGAAGGGGTGTTCACATTTGTAAACAGGCAAGTACTAAACCCGCGCGGACGAAGTCGTGGGCAAAGTGCTAGTTATTAAACGTATTTGCTTCAGCATCGTTTCTATACCTTTTGATAAATGTTGACCTCGATCTCGCCTGTGTAACCTATCTTAGTTATGTTTTGAGTAGGATCCTACATACTTAGTTATTTAGGTAGTGTTTCGAATTCCAGTATTCGAAAGCGTAACTTGAGATCAGAACAGCAGCTTTTCCCGTGATGGGCGTACCCAGCATTTGTTTAGGGATGGGCCAAAGATAATGTAGCTTGATAAAAAGTAAGTTTTTATGTGGCGGACTAAGCTTAGATCGGAAGCACGAGTCCGTAAAAACCACTCCCATTTTGGTTTTTACGGATTAGGACTCCCGATCTCGGCCCAGGGCGGTAACCTGGAAGAGGATGCAAGAACGAGTAAAGTGAGCTCAGAAAGTATTAGCATTTATTTTTAAGTTTTACTTTCCGTAATGAATAGTTAATTTTGTATAATTAATTCTAGATTCGTACATTTTTAGCTTTTAATTCGGGATGGAATGTGAGGTAGGCGACTCGCCCTGCCTTGCTGTGGGTACGCCCATGGCTGTGTCACAGAATAATGTCGTCGTTACTTATGTAACGAGGTACTTAAATGCCTATTAGATAACTATCTTACTGTACGGGAATCTATTATTTTCATCCTGATAGTTTCGTCGGGCTGGTCCAGGTTGCTGGGGGTAGCCCATTGGCATAGCAGGCCAATTCGCGTATGACATCATCATAGGCCCTCCAGGTTGCGAATTTGGCATCATCATAAGTACCCCGGGTGCAACAGTCGGCATCATCATAGGTACCCCGGGTGCAACAGTCGGTATCATCATAGGCGCCCCAGGTGGAACAGTCGGCATCATCATAGGTACCCCGGGTGCAACAGTCGGTATCATCATAGGCGCCCCAGGTGGAACAGTCGGCATCATCATAGGCACCCCAGGTGGAACAGTCGGCATCATCACAGGTACTTCAGGTGGCATCGAAGGTGGTAGAGCATCTGACATCGAAGGTGATGGAGTATACGGCATCGAAGGAGTCATCGAAACTACATCCGTCGAAGATACACCACTCGCTGTCAGATAAAATGTCATATACATACAACAATAAGCTAAATACTAAGTATGTTGCAGTTGAAACTCTTAACTAGTCAAAAGTACTAGCAAAATCAGATAAAAGTACTTTTGACACCAAACTCTCGAAAATAGCACTTTTGATTTAGTCAAAACCATTTTGCCCAATGGAGCAAGTTCAAAGTAGTTTTGACTAACTGATTCCGTCAAAAGTAGGTACCTATTTTTGACAGTTTACCATCACTTAAAAGTACTTTTGACCGATTAAGAGTTTTGAGTGTAACAAGTTTATATAGTACAGGTATTGAGTGTAGCTATAGCTAAACGGTCGCTAATGAGTCGCTTGTGTACGATTAGATTTATACTTTAAAAATATATGTAAGGAATTGAGACATTCGACAGAAGTACCTAACTAATAAGTACATTTTAGATAAGAAAATAACCGTAACTATTAATGAAAATGTAGGTACCTGTTACTTCGGTTTCATTCATAGGTGTCGTCGAATTGAAGTCATCTGAAGGGAGCGAGCATGTGCTATTTTCTTCTTCAGTAGAATTTAATGTAACGTCATTTTTTTCTCGCAAAATTTGTGTAAAGTCTTTCAAGAAAAAATTAACACGATTTAAAATATAATTATCAGGGATATTATGTTTAGGATTAGTAATTAAATGGTAATTCTTACCTGTTTTAAGTAACTTAACCAAAAATAAAGCTTGTTTTAGAGTGTCATCGAGATCTTCGCTTGCTACTGACACATCTAGGTTGAAAAATCCTATTGCTAAAATGCCTAACAGATTCAGTAGCGTATTTAACATCATAATAATATGTTCATTTCTCGCCTGGTCCAAATATAAAATAACTACTTATTTCAACATTATATGCCAAAAGATATTCGATGTAATAAAATTTAACGTGAAACGTTTCTAGTGAGGATTTCAATTTTGCAAGTGAACGTATAAATAAATACGTAAAAATAAATGATTGTTACAAAACTCATAAAACATTTTATTTTCTGTTATATAAAACACGAGTAGGTTACCTATGTACAAAAAAGGAAGTAAAAATATAGGGTAGGTAAAGCTGCTAAACTAAAGCTGGCGCTTTTTAGTGATTATAATTATATATTGATATATAATCACTAAAAAGCGCCAGCTTTAGTCCCCATCGTTTTATTTTTCTTTCTTCAGATTTTTCGCTTTGAAAACTTAGGATAAGATATTTTAATGGAAATTCGTCATTTCCTATTCTAGCAAAAATATTTTTATATTTTACATGATGTGTTTATGGATAACCTAGCTGCGACAGACAGAAAAAGTGGCACCAGAAGGATTCCTGATATTATTTATCAGGGTCATTGAGACTTAACAGCAGAAGGAGCTCGTGGCTAAAGTAATAACAGCCGCAAGGGTCGATCCATCAGGTTAAGCTACGCTTGCCGGGGTTGGTTCGTGGATGGGTTACATGGGAAAGCACGTTAAGCCGTTGGTCCCGGCTGTCAACCGTAGATCTTTGACAGTCGTTACGGGTTGTCAGAAGCCCGAAAGTCTGACATCCAGTCTTATCAAGGGGTATCGTATTACCCAGTAAGTGGGTTGTGGAGGTCAGATAGGCAGTCGCTCCATTTAAAATACTGGTATTCAGCTGCATCCGGTTAGACTGGAAGCCGACCCCAAGATAGGCAAAGGCGCGGGCAGATTTTATTGATTGAGACTCAACAGCAGGGTATTTTTTTTTTTGCTTTTTCAAAAAGCGGTGCTTCGTAGAAATTAACATATTTCACACTTGACAACTGCACTTCATTTCAATGTTACTACGCTTCTATTTCCGTATTTTGCCAGAAATCGCTGACTTCGTTGAAAGGCGACTGTTGTTCGGCCACCTCTGTGCTTCTTGATGAAAACTGCAGAATAAGAAATAAATAGGTTTTGTTAGTTAGGTGTTCTTTTCCGATGGAGACCAAAATGTTGTCAAAGCATTTTCGCCAGAACGCCGAAAGACGCCTGAGCCGTTTAAATTGCCAAATATGATTAGGTATAGGTTCTCAGAGACCAAGTCACTTCTGGGCATTTTAATTCCCAGAAGTAGGCAAGGGGTTTAATAGAATTGTAGCATTGATCAGACATACGTGAAGTCGTGAACTTGTTGTGGTGCCTTCCATGTTTCACTTATAGCTGTACTTTTATACTCAAACAAGACGCATGAGCACAATATTATAGTCAAATGGTTTTGGCGAGAATTTTTCGAGTGAAGTTCAGTGAATGTCTATTATTTAATTTTGCAAATTGATTCCTTATGGAGTAAAATTAGTATAGTTTTGTCTTTCAAGTGTTTATGCAACTCGACAATACGTAGAATCATTGAAACGTGGGAAGGCGTGATCTCGGTAAAATAAAGCTTCCGCCCGCGTGAAAAGTATGATTATAAATTTGAGTGGTATTTCCAAAGAGTAGCACGTTAATAAAACACTGTAGAAATGAAAATCCATAGCCAGTTATTCAAATTAGGTTGCGAGCCAAAACTTTTTGAACGTCGTTCTACATAAAGACAGACCCTTCACCTCTTCTTAGCTTCTTGCCCGTGACTCTATCTGCGTAGACATGCGGATTGAGTCCAGAGAAAAATCAAACATTTGTGAAAGATTAGAAGTTAGTACGGGCTAGGATCATGATAAATTAGAATTTCCTACATTAGCAGGGCTTACCAAAGTTGGACGGCGATTTTTTGCGCTACGCCGAACATCTCTTTTCTAGCTTCCACCCGCGGTTTCGCCCGCGTGAAAAGTATGATTATAAATTTGAGTGGTATTACCAGAGAGTAGCATGTTAAAAAACACTGTAGAAATCAAAATCCATAGTCAGTTATTCAGTTAGCGTTACTCACTAAATCTCTCCTCTGTTCCTTCCCTGCCTGAGTGCCCAGGGGTGCGGTAACTCATTTTCAGAATTTATCCGCTACCCCTAGGCATGCAGGCACCGGCCACGATGGGCCCCGTCAGTAGTGGCTGACACTAATCTCTTTGAGGCGCGTGTAGACCACTACGCACCGTCAACTCACGGGCCTAGTGCTGATCGGACGGCGAGCTACCCACTGCTCGCTGTCCGCAGGCCCGGGTCTACGGTGGCCGGAGATCGTCTCGCGACGTCCTACGCCCAGTACCTCTCCTGCGGTGGTAGCGGCCGGGGCCGTGAGGGGCACTCCGTTGAGCTTCCCTCACGCGTCCCGGCTCCGCCTTCGCGAGCATTACTGCTTCGCAGAAGGCGGAGACTGCTTCCCTTTCCCTCTCGCCCTGTACCATGGCCTGAACCAGGGCTGGGCGCGAGAGGTCGCCGCCACATTTGTATCTACGTTTGACGTCGAAGTTTTGTTATTTATGTTAAATTAACTTTTTCATGATTTTGGCACCGATAGTTTATCTGCGGCTTCATCTGCGTGCAGATCTGAAATTTCTCTTCTGTATTATTCTGTTTTCCTGGTAGTTTAAGAATCTATACCGCCCAGGATTCCAGCCCCGAAAATACTTATTCAAGATGCTACCTCTTATGATCCCAACACCTCCCTGATACTGCGTGAATCTTTACCGCTCGGAAATTTAACTTCTTCACGATTCTGTACTCCTCGTAATTTGTGAATCTTTCTCTACCCCCTACGATTCCTGTCCCAGAATACTTTTTGTGTTTCTGGTCTCCTGGTAATTTGTGAATCTCTACATCTCATAATACCTGCCTCGGAATATACTTTGTGATTCCGATGTCCTGGTAGCTTGTGAATCTATACCGCTCAAATTCAAGCCCCGGCAACACTTTTTCTTGATTCTGGTCTCCTGGTGGTTTGCGAAGTTATACCACTTAGGGTTGTAGCCCCGAAAATACCTCTTCATGATTCTGGTCCCCTGGTACATTGCGAGACTTTACCGCTTATGATTCCAGCCCCGGAAATACTTCTCATGTTTCTGGTCTCCTGGTACTTTGTGAGCTTAACCGCTCGTTCAGCCTGACTTTGGATTTCTACTTCCACCTCAGCCTTCGCTAAGTCTTGTCATTTACCGGGATAAAAAAGCCTATGTGTTAATTTAGGCTATGACCTACCTGTGTGCAAAATTTCATTGAAATCCATTCAGCCGTTTTAACGTTACCTTCAGCCAAACATACAAACATACAAACAAACAAACATACAAACTTTCGCATTTATAATATTATAGTAGGATTGTTACGTCGTGGACCGTTCGAGAATGTGGTCGAAGTTTCCAGACGATTCCACTACGTTCGAGAACATTCCATTATGGTACTGCGTAGAAGTTCAAAGATGTTTCTAGAATACTACTATTATAGAAACTATGGGCCAGTTCCAATTGTCGAACTGCAGTCAAGTAGAAGTTCTGGAAACATCTATGACTAAGTAGCGGCGGGCAGCGAGTAAGTCAGAGCGCAAGGTAAGGCAGTCCGTCACCTGCTCAAACCAGTGCTCTCATCCCGCCTCCAGGAGCGCGCTAAGCTATATAGGCATATACAAGACGTACATTCGGCCCGTGCTGACGTACGCCGCCCCGGCCTGGTTCGCCCTCGCGCGTCGTCGAGACTAACAAAAAGAAGCTTCGTGCGCAGCAACACCTGACGCTGCGCACCATACTGGATGCCCCGTACGTCGTGAGGAACGATGTCATACAGCGCGACACCGGGATTGAGAGCCTGGATGAGTTTGTGGCCCGCCTCGCGAGGGGAATGTTCGCGCGTGCCGACGCAAGCGCCTGGCCCCACGTCAAGCAGCTGGCGCCCTGGCATGCGCGCCCCCCCGACGCGAAACGCCTGCCCCGCGCTTGTAGGCGCTGTCCCCAAAATCTCCAAGCCGACAAAAGGCAACATGACGAAGGGCCCGTCTCAACGGGCCGAGGTATAGCACCCGCGGTAAGAGGGCATAGCCCTGAAGCCGCTTGCCACGTTCCCTTGCGGGAACGTAGCGAAGACCCACGAGTAAGTCAGTCTGTTTTCGACTACGGAGGCGAACGCAAGCGATAACGAAGAGTTTAGCGATCAGCAAAGAATTCGTGTTGTTGTAAATAAATTGTTTGAGTTAAGCTATTTGGTTCATAAATAGGTGGAAATTAATTTATCCCATAACAAGCAAAAATGTCATACAGTCCGAAATCTATTCGACTTTTAGTTTTTAGCAGTTTTATAGTGGTACTAAGCTGACTACTAAGTCGTGTGACTAATAAGTCATAATGTAAACGTCGAATAAACGCCTACACAACTAAATTATGCGACATTATTATAAGGTTTAGGCCGCAACGTATACTCGACATCACTTTTGGTCGTATAAACGTTTTAATCGCTTAGAAGGTTTTTGGAAGACCATATCGTAGTTTGAAAAACCACTATATAACATTTACATAACAAATATGATTTGTTTTATAGTAGTATAGGACGATTTGGTTGTAATGTATCGATAACACTACGTTTTAGTCGTGAGACTATTAAGTCATAATGTGTACGTCGAATTAACGTGTATACAACTAAATTATGCGACGTTTACTCGACAACCTTTTGGTCGTATAAACGTTTTAGTCGCATAGGAGGCATTTGGAAGACAATGGTGTTGATTCTGTTGTGCACAAACTAAACTTAATTTAGGCTATTGCTATCTTTTTCTCTCTAATAAAACAAGAAAGAGACGGACGTAAATTAGAGCTGTCAAATTTAGTTTGGACTAATATTTCCATACAAATTAAGGGTACACGTTCATCTCGTCTAAAAACACGGTGAAGCGCGTTTCTCGCACTGCCTTTTAGTAAAAGATAGCAATTCTCTAATTTTAATATGGTTATTGAACAAGAGAATCCGCACCATTATCGTAGTTTGAAAAACTACTATATAACATTTACATGACAAATATAATTTGTTTTGTAGTAGTTTAACTTGAAACACGTATAAAACGTTTCGGTTGTAATGTGCCACTACGTTTTAGTCGTGTGACTATTTAAGTCATATTGTAGACGTCAAATTAACGTGTATACAACTAAATACCCAAGTTAACCAACGATCAAGAGCGTATCACTGGAATACAAAATGGGTCCATACATACACCTTATTTTACAATGTATTCATTAGTACTGCGATGACTAAACACAAATGTGACCTAAATGTACATTTAGGTTACGTTTATTATCTAATAAGTAATTTTAACATAATAATTAATCCATAATTAAAGTACGATTATTACGTTTTTTATTTATTTTATTTTATTTATAATATTACAGTCGACCAAAATAAGGTAACTTCGGAATGTAAAGATTCTGCTTGCAGTGAAAGTGGTTGCCGGAATTTTTTTATATAAAAAAATACCACCGGCTTCTAAAACTTGTAAAATAACTTTAAGTTCGGAAGTCGGTGTTTCATTTTTTTTGTTTCTTCGTTATTTGACACCGACTTCCGAAATTAAAGTTATTTTACAATTTTTAGAAGTCGGTTGTATTTTTTGAAAAAAGTTTTTTATTTTTCATGTTTTAGTTTTTTTATTTATTTTTGTTGTACACCAGAAGTAAAACTAAATATGAAAGTTAAGGCCAAATATCGATACCACCAATAACATGAAATTTGAACATTTGGAGACAACCAAAACGTCATCTGTGTATACATATTTTTTGTTTATGTTGGTTTTTTCAAAAAGTGCTAAATCAATTTCGATAAAATTTATATGGGACCACCTCTGAATGACCTATCATACAAAAAAGAATCATCAATATCTATTCACAAATGGCGGAGATATCGCGTAACAACCATACAAAAAAAAAACACAGACGAATTGAGAACCTCTTCTTTTTTGAAGTTGGTTAAAAATGATTTATTTTACGCCATATCACTGTTGGTTTAAACCACCTTTATACACTGTATTATGAATAAGAGATCAATAAATTAATGGTTTTCGTATTTAATTAAGGAACCCTAAAGTCAAACCAAATGGTGCGCATGTCTTGGTCTTAAGGTCTTAAGGCCAACGTTTATATGACCATAAGTCCAGTAAGCGTCAGGTATATGTCGTCTCATAACTAAACCAATATGGATGCAACTTTTCTATGAAAATATATTTTAAATAAATAAACAATAATGGTAAAATATCAAAAATTTCAGGAGGCCGTTAAAATCTTCTCAACAATACATTACAAACATTGTCGAAAAACTTAGATCCCCAGTAGAACTACACTTAACATAGGTAGTAAGCAGAGTTAATATTTGTAGTTTCGTTTACCTATACAAGAAACAATACCACTTTGAAGTTTAAACTTTTAATGGCGCCTCGCGTAGAAAAACAACACAGTTATTCATAGCAGCGCGCACCGTTGGCGCATGAAAGAAATTATTAAAAAAAAAACACTAACTTAAATATTATGACTATTATTTAACTTACACGTCTTAGAAGGGTCTCGTCATAACCAGTATTCAACCAAATAGTTAGTTATTTAACGTTTATAAAACTTCTAATTGATGTTAAATGGTCACAAATTGACATTAATGTAACCACTATAGAACTATAATGTCTTATAATTGGGCCACTTTCGCATCCCATAAACGTTACAATTAAGTTTATAAGACCACTCTTATATAACCAACGTTTTCGTAAAAACGTTTTCACAACCATAATATAACGTGTTTTGTTACTTGGGATAAATGATGCCCATTTTACCAAAAGACGACACGGACGGTATTCGTACAAGGAGTCAACGGCAGCAAGACATGGAACAGAGGTGGTTTGGAGATTCCCCAATAAAGACGGGAGGTGCTGTTTAGCCTACGACAGAGCCAGTCGCTGGCCTGTGTGGAGTTTATTCAGCACCAGCGGTGCCAGACTTGTATGTGCTAATGACGCTGCTGCATGAGCAGGCTCGCCGACAAGAGAAGCAGGCCCACCGCCAAGGAGAGCAAGCCTACCGGCAAGAAGAGCAGGCCCGTTGGTTGGAAGAGAAGCTTCAACAAGATACAGAGGAACAGGCCCGCCGCCAAGAAGAGCAGGCCCGTCGGTTGGAAGAGAAGCGTCAACAAGATAAAGAGAAGCAGGCCCGTCGGTTGGAAGACAAGCTTCAACGAGATAAAGAGGAGCAGGCCCGCCGCCAAGAAGAGCAGGCCCGTCGTTTGGAAGAGAAGCTTTAACAAGACAAAGAGGAGCAGGCCCGCCGCTAAGAAGAGCAGACCCGTCGGTTGGAAGTGAAGCTTCAACAAAATAATGAGGGGCCGGCCCACCGTTAAGAAGAGCAGGTCTCATAAAAAACCTTCACTCAACACCTGGCAAGGAGCTCAAAGTGATGAAGGACCAGGTTCACCAGAATGATCGTATCTAAGGAATTAAAGTTCAGATTGCTGGGGTGAAGTAGGCTTTAGGTGAACTTAGAGAGACGGGATTGTGCCTTAAGTGGTTGCTGCACCTTCGGCACGTGGATTTAAGGTGCCGCCATTCGACGATTTTCATGGTCGGCCTACAAAATTCAATTTGAGGCCATTTTGAAGGCGAATGGGTGGACCAGAGAACAAGCTATGACCGCGCTCACCTTAGCCCTCCGAGACCGGGCCCTAACCATACTTGAGGCTCTTGGCAAGGATGTGACCTAATGAGCAGGTGCTGGAAGCGTTAGAGCCCAGATACGGTGTCATGCACTCGGAGCACGTATTTCGCGCTAAGTTAAGGGATCGTGTTCAATGTAATGCCGAGAACCTACAGCAGTGGGACTTAGAAGTTGAAAAGTTGGTTCGGAAAGCATACCACTCCGCCCCGCACTCATCAATGGCAATCTGGTACAGGTGTTCGTCGACGGAATACTACTGGATGACTTGGAGGTGTTGGAATAGTGTATTCCTTGTAAAAATAAAAAAAAATATTATGTATTTGGTCTCTGCTAAACGTAATCAGTGACAGCGATGACATGCGTCAACTGTCAGTTGTAAGTATTACTCAAACTGTCAAAATGTTGCTGCTTGTTAATTGTCGCTCGCAACTTTAATGTATGGCCGGTTTTGTCTCTTTACCAGAACGAAGTAAATCTGTTACAATCGTGCAATTAGTCTCGTTTTATTGCCCTCAATCCAACAGGTTAAGAGCCCAGCTAATATTAATTGCAAAAATAGTTATTATTTCGGGAGATTAGCGACTACGCACATGAGGTACCACATGTCTTCGATCTAAAGTAAAACCTGATTATACACTTCTGGACACATCTATTGGCCCACCTTGTATTTTCAGTTTCGTTTGGTCCTAGCTAAAATTTTATATTAGGTCGAGCAAAAAGTTTTTATGCAGTTTTGAACCTGGCACATTCACAATTTCATTCAATAGTCTTTTTTTGAATTACGAACACAGAATTTAAAGAAACAAAAGACAATTTGGAGCCTGTTTGTTGATATCAAACAATCGAATACTAAGAAAACTTGGTTTTATTGGTTTACTTGGATTTAATTCTTGAAAAAGTGATTGATATCTTTGGTTTTGCAACAAACATTACTTATTCTTAACATTAAGGTGAGGTTCTATTAATAATCTATGGATACTTCACCTGAAGTCGCCGCCCAAGCTGTGGCACTTATTCAGGCCGGACACAGCCAAAGAAACGTGAGTGCTCAACTTAATTTAAGTCGATCTGCGGTCCGAAATGTTTATCGGAGGTACCTAGAGACTGGCGGCTTTGTTCGTCGCCAAGGAAGGCCACGATCTCGGGTCACAACTGAAAGGCAGGATCGATTCATCGTGACGACCAGCTTGAGAAATCGTCACCTTATCTCCATTGAGATACAAAACCAACTTCGCGACTTCCACGGAGTATCTGTGAGCGCTCGAACTGTTCGGAGAAGGTTAAAAGAACGCGATATGGTACCACACAAGCCAGCTAATGGGCCCAAACTAACGCGAGCCCACCGAACAGCGCGCCTTTATTTCGCACGCAGTCATTTAAATTGGACACAGCAAGATTGGAGCCGTGTACTCTTTTCTGATGAGTCTAAAATTGTGTTACATGGCAATGATGGAAGGAAGAAGGTCTACCGACGTAAGGGAGAGCGTTTCGCACAATGCTGCTTTGAAGAGAGTGTTGCTTATGGCGGTGGCTCATGGACTGTCTGGGGCGGTATATCCGCGAGCGGCAAAACTCAACTTGAGGTTGTTACAGGACCACGGCTGCCAACATTAAATGCTGAAAGGTACATTCGTGAGTGCTTAGAACCTCACGTGATACCATACGCGGACTATGTGGGCCCAAATTTCCTTTTTATGCATGATAATGCAAGAGCCCATGCGGCCGGCATCGTCAGGGAATATCTTCGGGATGTGAACATCACAGTTATGGACTGGCCAGCCAGAAGCCCAGACATGAACCCCATTGAGCACATGTGGGACGAGCTAAAAAGACGTGTTAGGGCTCGTCAGCCAGTTGCCCAGACGATGCAGGAGTTGAAAACTGCCATAGAAGAGGAATGGGAGATGATCCCTCAAAATTTCATAGAGCGGTTGATAAACTCTATGCTTAATCGTATGAGAGCTGTGGTAGATGCCCATGGAGGCAACACGCGTTATTAAATTAAACCTTTATTTGATAAAACATGTTTTTTATTCAAAAATCAATTGCCTTTAACAAGGCGCATATCCGACTTGTTAGGCGTAGCTCCATGTCGTATGGTATTCTGAATTCAAATTTAAAACAATACGATCGAAAAAGATGGTAAAATGTATCAGGTTTAAAACTGCATCAACAGTTTTTGTTCAATCTAGCAATCATATTTCGGTAGGGGCCATCGAAACCTAACCTCTAAGGTGGGCCAATAGATGTGTCCAGAAGTGTATATCTCCTCAGTTACCTCAAAATTGGGATTTCCTTAACTGACACGGATTCGATGTAAATATCTTACTGATACAGACCTAGGACCTAACTAAATACGTCGAGACTGTGACCGGCATTGTTAAAAAAAATGGCGATCAATAACATGGCCGCATCTTTTCCAATTGAAAAACTAAAAGGAATACAAGATTACCACAATTGGAAATTCTCAATGCGCATGATATTGGTGCATGAGGATTTATGGGAGTTTGTGGAATCGGCGGATATAAAAGATGAAAAGAAAAACTTGAAAGCTTTGGCGAAAATATGTCTATCAGGCGACTCTACAGCATATCCACATGGAAGAAATGCAAAGACTGCATTCGAAGCTTGGAATAATTTACAACAAGCATTTGAAGATAAGGGATTATGCAGAAGACTAAGCCTATTTCAGTTTGAAGGTATGTGAATGTGAAAATATGGATACATCAAAAATCACGGGCTTTGTTCAGCAATTACATGACATAGGATCACCCCTCGAAGAGGACTTTTGTTGCAGTTATTATGCTGAATGGTTTGCAACCGGAATATGGCCCATTGATAATATATATTTATACATTGATAATAACTCTTGAAAATAATAATATGAACCTCCCAGTGAGTTTTTTTTTTTTTTTTCTCGGGGGAGTGGGAAATCATCCTATGACTTCTTCCGCTCTAAGGTGGAGCGGAAGGGCGTGTCAGACTCTTACTGACTAAAACCCACCCCTGTTCCTCCCTGCTCTGAAGAAACAGCTTTAATGTCTAAGAAAATGATTAAATGCTACAAATGCAAGAAAACTGGACATATTATGAAGAATTTCCCGCAAAAATACAAAAAGAGCAAAGAAAAAACTGAATCAGATAATGTGTTGTTGATAGCGCTCTCCTCGGTCATAGTTAACGAAGGAATGTGGTGTATTGACTCTGGTGCTACAAATCATATATGTAATAAAAGAAGTGCAATTAGTGGTGATTACGTAACCATGAAGTCCATTGAAGTGAATGTAGCCAATGGTGAAAAACTATCGGCTGTTGGTTTAGGAAGTGTTCAAGTTATGTTGCGAAACTGTTTAAATACTTGAACTGGTGTGTATTATGTGCCTAACCTGGCTGCAAACCTTTTGTCGGTAAGCGATATGACAAAGAAAGGATTTATAGTGTCTTTTAATTCAAATGTTTATAAAATAAAAGATGGTGGGAAGGTTATTGCTACTACTAGTTATATAAACAGTGTATATCAACTAGATTTGTCAGAGAGTGCCATACAATACTCTGCAGCTGTGGAAACTGTATCAACTTCTCAGGTGATACCTAATCATACCACTTTTACAGCGAGCTCAACTGAAGAAACAGCAATGATATTTTTACGAGCTGGGTATGGGATAAATTATTTTACACTGATTAGTTAACCAAATATCCTTTATTAACTCACAACTTATTTACACACACACTAATTCGCTATTAATCACTATTCTCTTCGTAATCGCTTGTATTCGCTTCCGTTCGCATCCGTAGTCGAAAACAGAGTGACTCACTCGCCGACCGCCCGGCCTATTTATACAGTCATAAAAGTTTCCAGAACATTATCGAACTATCCCATAGTAGAAACAATGCAACAAAACAAAACAAATATTCTAGAAACATCTATGAACTTCTACACAGTACCACAATGGAATGTTCTCGAACCTAGTGGAAACTTCGACCACATTCTCGAAGGTTCCAGTGTTACGGTCGACGTAACACTGCCCCCTCCTTAGCCATGCTCGTCCCGAGCATCATTAGTCCCGTAATATCGCGCCAATCGGTCTACATGGACGATCTTAGGTGCACCTCGTGGACCCTTCTGTATCCGGTAGGTAACATCGTTGATCCTGGTCGCGATTCGGTATGGTCCATCCCATTTTGCTTGTAATTTAGGAGACTTCCCTTTGCTGCGCACTGGGTTATGCAACCACACCAGTGAACCCTCGTAAAAACCTCTATTGTTTGCCTTCCGGTCGTATCGGGTCTTCATCTTATCAGACATTTGTTGGCCGGAATGGCTGATATGCTCATATACATCATTCAACTTGTTACGCAAGTCATTCGCATAATCGGTTACACTGCGTGGGGCATCAGGGGGAGTTCCGGTGATTAAATCTGTAAGCAAACGTAATTCCCTTCCAAAGTTCGAAGTGAAGTGCGAAGGCTGGTGTCACAGTCGTACTTTCATGAACTGCACTACGATAGTAGGTACAGAAGAAATGGCTGTATGTGCTTGTCCCAATCCCATTGCCTGCTTTCTACAACTTTTGACAGATATCTCTCCAACGTTTGGTTGAAGCGTTCTACCATTCCATGAAATTGTGGATGATAAGAAATAGTTCTGGTCTTGTAAGACCCATCATTCAACAAGTCTCCTGGAATACTTGCGATTCAAAATTCCTCCCTTGATCGCTGCGAATTTCCAAGGGTACTCCAAAACAACAGAAGACTTCCTGAACCAATTTATCTGCGACTGTTGTAGCTTCTTGGTTAGGAATGGCGAAGACTTCTGGCCACTTTGTGAAGTATTCCATGACAACCATGAAGTACATGTTTCCGGTTTCACTTTTTGGAAATGGTCCTGCAATGTCTAGTGCTATCCGTTCCCAGGGGGCTCCCACGTTGTATACTTTTAAAGCACATCTACTGCATGTCTGGGGTCTTTTCACAGCCGCACAACTGGTACATTTGCGACACTAGTCCTCAACATCCTCTCGACAGTGAATCCAGTAAAATCGCTCTCGTATCTTCAGTAGAGTTCTTTTTACCGCCATATGTCCTCCTGAACATCCATCACAGTAGAGCCGTAAAATATCTGGTATTTTGGCTTTGGGGACAACAATTTGTGAATGACAGTTGTGTCCTCGAGCGTTTTCCCATTTACGGCACAAGACTTCATCCTGGATAACCAAGCTGTTCCATTGTTCCCAATAACTCTTCGTGATGGAACTCAACGCCGCAACATCACTCCACTTTGGTTTAGGAGCACCAGCTTTAATCCACTCGAAGATCGGTTTGAGATCCATGTCATTTTGCTGAGCAAGCTGTAGGGTTTCCTTCCATTCATTACTAAGATCCATTCTTAGCATCCTCAAGGGCACTACTTCCTTAGTCTCTTGTTTAGTTATAGTGCTTACAGTCTTCAAGGCAAGGTCTTCTAGACAGTGCATCTGCGTTACCGTGAGTTCTCCCACTGCGATGTTCAGTTACGAAATCAAACTCTTGTAGTAGTTCAATCCATCTTGCCACTTGTCCCTCTGGATTCTTGAACTGTAATAGCCACTTTAATGCAGCATGGTCTGTTCGCAATTGGGATTTCCGTCCTAACATAAATTTACTGAAGTGCTGCAGTGTCCTTACTACGGCGAGTAGCTCCCGTCTCGTAACGCAGTAATTTCTTTCCGGTTTGCAAAAAGATTGGCTGTAGTAAGCTATAACAACTTCCTGGTTTCCTTTCCGTTGAGACAACATGCCTCCAATTAGTATTACTTGCGTCTGTGTCAACTATGAAGTCATTTTCAGGGTCAGGATATCCCAGAATGGTGTATTGCACAGACGTTTCTTTAATTCCCGAAATGCGATGTCACAGCTCTCGTCCCAACAGAATTGTTACTTCTCCTCAGTGAGTATGTGTAGAGGTTTTGCAATGTCGGCAAAATTCTTGACAAACCATCGACAGTAGGAGCACAAACCCAGAAATGCTCTGACCTGCGTCTTGTCTTTTGGAACTGGCCAATCCTTGACGGCGATTATTTTCTCCGGATCTGTCTGAACACCTTCCTCTGAAACTATTTGTCCTAAAAAGTTCATTTGTTGTCTGAAAAATGACCACTTTTTCGCACTTAACTTAAGATTTACCGTCCAGATTTTCGACAGCAGTCGATTGAGGTTCTGAAGGTGATCTTCAAATGTACGGCCCAAGATAATGATGTCATCTAAATAGACAAGACATGCGTCTCCGATCAATCCGGCAAGTACTTGCTCCATTAGCCTTTCAAACGTCGCAGGAGCATTGCACAATCTGAATGACATAATTTTAAACTGTCATAGCTCCTTTCCTGTTGTGAATGCAGTTTTTTCCTTATCCTTAGGGTCTATTTCCACTTGCCAGTAGCCACTTTTCAGGTCTACCTTATTCCTGTCAGTGTATCCAATGTCGTCGATTCTAGGCAGTGGGTTTTTTTTTTTTTTTTTTTTTTTTTTTTTTTTTTTTTTTTTTTTTTTTTTTTTTTTTTTTTTTTTTTTTTTTAGCTGTCCTTTTTCGTGACGTCGTTTAATCGTCGATAGTCCACACAAAAGCGTGTGTTGCCGTTTTTTTCTTCACCAAGAGCACAGGAGAACACCATGGACTCGATGAAGGCTCTATAACACCGTCTTTCACCATGCCCTCAATCATCGTTTCCTCAATCATCGTTTTCACTTTGCCTGATGGTACACCTTCCATGAAGATTTCCTCTGTACCACACTTCAATACTCCTTGATCAACGTCGATCTCACAACGATGTGTCCGCATGAAGTGCAATCCCAGGATGCAATCGTCCACTATGTCGGCCACGATGACATTGTGGCGATAGAATTTGTTACCTAATTTTAACTCCACCTCCTTCCTGCCTCGGATGATTATGTGCTGACCGGCAGCTGTCAGTAATTATATACGGTCGTGGTTATTGAAGAAGTCCCCAAGGAACCGGCTTGCTAGGTGAGAATTGACAACCGTGTGAGAAGCTCCAGTATCCAACGTCAGTTTGCATGGTTTTCCGTTGACTTCGCCTTTGATGACAGATGATCAGGCTGTTTCCGTCATGGGCCTGTGAGATCCAGATCCTCGGGGCTCTTTCAATACCAGCCATTGCCATTGCCATTGATGAGTGTAGGCGCGGACTGGTATCCTTTCCGAACTAACTTTTCAACTTCTAAGGCCCGCTGCTGTAGGTTCTCGGCACTACGTTGAACGCGATCCCTTAACTTAGCGCAACCACAATGGAATGTTCTAGAACGTAGTGGAAACTTCTGGAAACTTCAAAGTAACAATATCTTCAAGCCTGGGAGCACCTACGTCAGTAGGTAAGATATCCCAGGAAATTTGGAATCGAAGACTGGCTCATCTTAATTCAAGAAGCATGTATGTCTTGAAAAAAGGTATGGTAACTTTGAAGATTACGGTGGAACAGAGGACAAAGATTATCCAAAAGAATACATAATTACGTTTATTCACAAATAACACAAAAACAATATTTACTAAAAGATAAACTTAGGAACAACAACCCCGATTTATATATTACTTTGACACAAGAGAACAATCAAGGAAAGTTTGGTTATCTATCAAAAGGAAATTGATAGATAACCAAATTTTATTTCCAATTTTTAATATCTCCTCTCAACAAATACCTATCAGGTCAGAGATCTTTCTAATCCTCGGTCTTGCTAGTAGCTTGGTCATGATATCTGCTAGCTGATCTTCACTAGATACCTTATCGACTTTTAGCTCACCGCCAGTCACCAATTCTCTCACAAAGATATGTCGAACCCGGATATGCTTAGTCCGTCGATGGAATTCGGGATTTTTAGCCAGCCTAATTATAACTTCGTTATCCACTCTTATGCATGGAATCTCCTTAAGAGCAACAAGATCTTCACATAAGACGAGATAGCCAAACAGTCTCTCTGGCTGCTTCACTAGCGGCCACAACTTTGCCTCTGTGGTCGAAATTGAAACGCTTGGCTAAGCCACGACACCACTCCTCCTGCATACATGCACAGCACTCCAGTAGTGGATCTACCTGTGCTGATATCTCCTGCGTAATCAGCATCACTATAGCATTCCAAAATGCCTTGTTTGTAATCTTTCTTGTACTTGCAGTACACGCCAGAGCCTAGGTATCATACCTAGGATCTGGCGTGTACTGCAAAAATCGCATTATGCGCTTCAGTCGGACACAGTCTGCTTCTTTTGGCTTTTCCAGACTTCATGAGACTACACTTACAGCATATGCAATGTCAGGCCTAGAGCATACCATCAAGTAAGCCAAGGCTCCAAAAATTTGCCTGTAGTTATCTTTCATATAACTCATGTCCACCTTCTCGCTCCATGTACCGTTTTTTGCAATCGGTGTCGAGACCGGTTTGTAGGTCTCCATTCCGAATCTCCGCAAGATCTTGTGTACATCTACATACGACGTTTGGAATATCTTTATTCCATCTCCTCAGCTTTCTATCTCTACTCCAAGAAAATAGGACGCACTTTTTGTGGTTATTTTGAAACGACATTTGAACTCTTCCAGCAACTCTTCTATCAGTGCGTCATTAGATCCGACGACCAGACGGATCCACGTACAAAGCTACTATAAGCTTTCCACACACACTCTTTTTCGTATCAGAAGACAAAAATCTGCCTCACTTGCCTTGAAACCGATTTCTTTGAAATAATCTAGAATGCACCGGTTCCAGTACCGTGGGGCTTGCTTCAGCCCGTAGAGACTCTTCTTTAGGAGACATACTTGACCGGAGCCATCATTATAACCATCTGGTTGTTTCACGAAGATCTCTTATGTAACGAGCCATAGTAGAAGGCAGTAAAAAAAAAATAAAGTCAAAACATCGAACTGTCTCATCGCCTTCGCTCGCTGCTGTACTAATCACCTGAGCGAACAGTTGTCATTCTGGTCACAGGGCTGAAGGTCTGCATGTAATCGATACCTTTCTTTTGATGAAAACCTTTTATCACCAATCTAGCTTTGCGCTTTTCTATAGAGCCACTAGCATTCATCTTGACTTTGAAAACCCACTTATTAGGTAAAGCTTTTCTGCCCTTGGGGAGATTCACAATGTATCATTTTCCTTCAAAGAACTGATTTCGCTGTCCATGGTCTTTTACCATAGCTCTTTAACTGGGCTTCTGATCGCATCTTTGTACGTTTCTGGTTAATTGTATTCCAGTATTACGTTCTACTTGTTATCTTCAACAATTTCACGAAGTTTCAAGTTTAGGAAATAAATACTTTCGGAGATAAAAAATATCAAACTTGGATAAAATAACCTCAACTTTCGCACTATTTTATTACTTTTGACGTAATTTTGACAGCTGGAGTTGCTATTTTAGGGTGTTTTAATAATGCGTTTTGATTAAACAAATAATAAGTCGACGCGCAATTTTTTATGTTTTATCAAAATTCGCATTTCAATTAGTTTTTTTTATTTGGATTTAATTTCTCAGTGATTAGTATTTTTGGGTGAATAACTATGAAAATTTTGATATATTGACAATAAAGGTTATTATTTTTATTCTTGTGGTATTTGCTAAAGGTGAAACGAAACGCAATTTTTTTGCAGCAATACAATACAAAAAGATATATAATCTATGACTTAAGTTTAGGTTACTTCATGGTTAAAATAGGTCGAATTTTGTCCATAACCGAATCGGGGCACCCCGACTGCTCGTAAGAGTGTATATAAAAACAGGTGCGAGCCGTAGCGGCTGAGGTAAGCGTGGGTGCCTATCCTTTGTTACGCAAGGGCGAAGGGGTTGCACTTCCCGTAGCGCCGGAGACGTTGCAGGAGCAACTTTTTCGATTTGAACAATTTTTAGAAAAAAAATTACCCAAAAAGTTAACAAAACATAACCTCAAAATGAGATTTTTAAAAATTCATAAAAAAAACGATGCATTTCCTAAACTTTCGGCCCGCGGCGGGGGGTCTAGCCCCCTCCCGCCTCCACCCCCTCCCCTCAAATATATATATATTTACTATCCTAATTGTAGTCCTTCCCCATTATGAATCCCAATTTATTATAAATCGAAGCATAGCTATGAGTTATAGTTTCGAACTATTAATTTTTCCCTCTTTCCTCCTGAACCTCTGAAGAACTCCGTAGACATGTATTACTATGGTGTTTTCACATCTTCTCACTATGCACCTTAAATAGTACGCATAAAGATAGAATACATACTTATATAAACCTACAACTGAATATTTAACTGAATAATTAGTTAAATTATTCAAATCTGTTTGCAAAAAAATATTTAGAATGTCAGACAGATTTTGATAAAACGTCAAATCTTTCTTTTAATTTTCTTCACGCAACCTCCATACAATACCCGCATACAGAATTAGAACTCTTTTTTATTGCTATTTCTTTTGAAATTAGGTGTTATATTTTTTTATATACCTGTTAGGTTTACGTCATTACTTCATTAATTCATTATTTTCCCTTTTAATTAACACACAATTGCTACATTGGTGGTTATACAGTTCAAGTATTCTATGGAGCGGTTGATTACTCCTAAAATAAGCCAAAATTGTAATATCCTATGGAGCGGTTGATTACTCCCTAAATAATCCAAAATCATTTCCGATCATGGTCTAATCCCTTGATTAGACCATGATCCTTACTTTAATCTATGGCTTTAAACCATTAGAATCTTTCGGATCGGTTGATTACTCCATAAGTAAGCCATAATCACACTACTTATGGTAATATTTTTGCCGCTTCATTATTTAGAGCAGCCAGCTACTCTTTAAATAAGCCTTAGGTTCGTTTAATATATACATAGGTATATTTTGTTAAGGTTATTCCCTTAATAGTCACTTAACGTGCATAGCACGAAGGCTTCTTCGCCTTGTTATTTACTACTTGTTACAGCAGGTAAATAAACTTGTATCATTAACTTCTTATCATCATAGAATTTAACAACAGCGGTTGGTGACTGATAAAATAAGCCTACACTGTTGAAGGGCAATCTAACGAGTTATGCCTAATAATAGGATAAACTCTTTTTGACTTTGCGTGATGTTCTGCAATTACCTATATGCGAACTTAACTATGAATGAAGTATGGAAGGTATTATGGAAGGTATATGAAACTCGTAGATTGTTCCTTTTGTAAATACTCGTTGTATATAACACCCTCGCTTTTTAAATTTTCACCTCACTCATATCCATCCTATTTAAGATATATTTTTATTTTTTATATGATGTTAACGAAAAATCGCTCACTAGCTGCTCGATTTTTCTTTCCGGGGCAGCCGGGCATTGTAAGAAAGCAGTGTTAAAGCCTTGTTTATTTTATGACCTCTATTCCAAAATTACGTTCTTTCCTACCTTTTTTAATTTAAAATTCAAATATTACTTGTTTTCTCTGTCATTAGTCTCTGTTTTTATATTAAAAATCAGTTCAAATTCTACCGCCGAGTTAGACTGAGCTTCTATCTATCATTGTCATTTTCCTACTATTCAATAACTGACAGTTTCCAGTTTAGAATAGAATAGAATGGAATAGACTAGAATAAACATTTATTCGACACAGACACAACACAACACCAACAAAAAAAAGGTAATGAAAATAATAGTAGGTACACAAAGATACAATAAAATTGTGCTGAGCATGCCCATATTATACCGAAAGAGTTACCATCTCAGCATTTGCTGGGCGTTGGACACCCAGCGCTGGTTTTCAGTTGGCACCCCGCAGTGACGAGGGTAAATAAAATATTAACTGAATTAAATATCAATGTTTATGTAATAGGAAATATTGTAATTAAAATACGTAAATAAATAGTGTAAAGTAATAAGAAAATATTAAATAATATATATGTGCCACGCTGGTTACAAATTATAATTTTCTACTATACCCACAATAATAAAATAAAATAACGCGAAAACATTGCTCATCAGTCAACGCGACGTTCGACGCAAATGACGCATAACGCATGACGCAGTTTTCAGCCATGGTCCTGACAATAATGCAATTTGTACCTTTACCTAGTCACAGCTGTTTATGGTGTACGTACGATTTATGAATGCTTCATATATGCAAGCCTGCAGTAAATAATAAAATATACGTCTGAACTCGTCTTGTGTTTTATCTTCACTCCTACATCATCCAACTCCTTATCTACGGTCCTCTTACTCTACAGTCGTCCTCTGCGGACGTCCCTCTACGTGTCACCATTACTCCGCGCGGCTCCGCAACGTGACAAATCTAACTACGAGTATATAACCAATGTTCTGAATACATTCAAGATGGAAGGTTCTAAACCAGTTAAAACACCAATGGAAGTTGGTCTCAAACTTACTAAAGGTGATTGAGAAAGTTGTGGATATCGGAATCTGATGGGTGCTTAATGTACCTATATTGCTGTATGCACTAGTCCAGACATCGCACATGCGGTAAGTTTTTTGACTCAATTCAACAAAAGTAGTTTTGATGTCCATTGGAAAGCTGCTAAGCGGATATTAAGATATCTTAAAGGTACGATTAATTAGTTAGTTATAAGAAAACTTCTACTGTGTAGGTATGCGGATACGCTGACGCCGATTGGGGTTCGTGTCCAATGGATCGTAAGTCCTATACCGGATTTTTATTTAAAATAGATAATTCAGTTGTCATCATTTATCATTTATCGTCAGCTGGGAAATTCGTAAACAAAAAACCGTAGCGCTGTCCAGTACAGAGGCAGAGTATATGGCGCACTCTGATGCATGTAAAGAAGGTCTGTTTAAACCGAGTTTACTGAAAGAATGTTTGAATTTATATTGTGAAATAAGCCTATTTAGTGATAATCAATCCGCACAGCGGTTAAGTGAAAGTTTAATATTTCATTCAAGGACTGTTCATATTGATGTCAGGCATCACTTTATCAGAGATATAGTAGTTATTTATTTTTAGTTTATCTATATAGAATTTAGTAAAGATAAAATATCTCCCTACAGATAAAATTTTCATTCTCAACAGGAAAGGGGTTATGGCAGTTTAAAGTTATGCCATTCGGATTGTGCAATGCTCGAGCAAGCAAGCAAGTACTTGCCAAATGATTTAGACGACATCATTATCTTGGGCCGTACATTTGAAGATCACCTTCAAATCTTCAATCGAGTGCTGTCGCAAATCCGGACGGCAAATCTTAAGTCAAGTCTGAAAAAGTGCAAATTTTTCAGACGGCAAGTGAACTTTTTAGGACACATACTTCCGGAGGAAGGTGTTGGGTAGGTTAGGTATGGGTAGGTTTGTGCTCCTACTATCGACGGTTTGTCAATAATTTTGCCGACATTGCAAAACCTCTACACAAACTCACTGAGGAGAAGCAACAACTCTGTTGGAACGAGAACTGTGACATCGCATGTCAGGAATTAAAGAAACGTCTGTGCAATACACCTCTTCTGGGATATCCTGATACTGTAAATGATTTCATAGTTGACACAGACACAAGTAATACTGGAACTCAACGGAAAGGGAACCAGGAAGTTGTTATAGCTTACTACAGCAAATCTTTATCCAAACCGGAAAGAAATTACTGCGTCACGAGACGGGAGCTACTCGCAGTAGTAAGGACATTGCAGCACTTCAGTAAACCGGAAGGCAAACAATAGAGGTTTTGACGAGGGATCACTGGTGTGGTTGCATAACCCAGTGCGCAGCAAAGGGAAGTTTTCTAAATTGCAAGCAAAATGGGATGGACCATTCCGAGTCGGGACTAGGATCAACGATGTTACCTAAAGAATACAGAAGGGTCCACGAGGTGCGCCTAAGATTGTCCATGTAGACCGATTGGCGCGATACTATGGGACTCATGATGCTCGGGACGAGCATGGCTAAGGAGGGGGCAGTGTTACGTCGACCGTATTACAAGAACGTTCAGGCATGTGGTCGAAGTTTCTAGACGACTCCACTTCGTTTGAGAATATACTGTTAGCAAGTTCCCCCACTCAGCAAGTTCCCCTGCTCCCAAATTTGGGCCGAGCGCTGCTGCGTATAATGCGCGGCGCACTCAACAGGAGCTCTCTTCTTCGTTTGGCTCCCGGACGCAACAGACGTATTTTAGAGTCGTTATAATGTTATTCAAGGATCGTGTTTATAATGTTGTAGAAGTAGGAACGTACGTGTTATTGTAAAACGTTTTTAAGGAATAAAACTTACTTGGTTGATGAGTCATTTATTTTCATTTAAATAATAACCGCTTCTGGTCCTTAAGAATACCATTATGGTACCGCGAAGAAGTTCAAAGATGTTTCTATTGTATTCCACTAGGGGCTAGTTCGACAATGTTCTGAAAACTTCTATGACTATATAAATAGGCCGAGCGAGCGGCGGGGGAGTCAGTCTATTTTCGACTACGGAGGCGAACGCAAGCGATTACGAAGGGAATAGTGATCAGTAGAGAATTAGTGTTTATGAATATAAATTGTTTAAAGGCTATTTGTTTATTATATAGGTGGAAATTACTTTATCCAATACCCAGCTCGTAACAGTATCAACTAACTTAACGAAGCTTGCCGAGCAGGCTGACTCGACACATTTACTTCCAAATACTGCAAAAACATTAGAATGTGTTACATCTGCATTATAATAAAGAAAAAACAGAATTCTAAAACCGTGCGAAGCCAAAACGAAAAAAAATACGATCGATTTAAAAAGAAAAAAAAACCATTGTAAAGAATTATTACATTCAAGCAGATTGCAGTTTATTATGATTATACCTACATACAGGTTAACAGGCATAGATAGTCATTCAGAACAGTGCGACAAGTTGATCACTGAATTATGAATATGTAACTAATGAGGATACTTACTTTAACAGTATGGCGTGCTGCATATCCCTTCTTCCGAAAGGCAACTAGAGTTACCGGCCTCGGTCGTCGTTCAAAGGGTTCGAAGTAATCCTGTTTAGAAAAGGTTACAATTACGTTCAGTCTTGTTATCCAGGAGTCCGTGATACCGACTATGCCCTAGTGGTATGTAAATTGATCTTTTCTCCGGCCATCAGTGGCTAAAAGGACCAAGAGCGGCAGTAACATTGGGTTCGCCGACTTAAGCAATGAATCAGCAGCTAAGAGTCGGTTCTAAGAGTTGCAGGGGTTGGCGAGCTGAATTGAGCAATAGTTATTTACGACATTCAGCAAAGTTAAGTTGCAAAACTTTAGGAAATTCATTCACATCGTCATTGCAACAGATAGAGCTGACCCCATGGTCTCATGCTGCTTTTAGATAAATCCCTTTCAGGTAAAGAGGATATGAGAAAAGGATAAAACCTCATTTTTTTCGAACTCACCTTACTAAAAGAAGGATCTAATCCTAGTGACAGCGTTTTAGCAAGCTTTGTCAAAGAGTGCGGTGCTTTCATTAACATTTCATATCCTTTTATGTTCTTTCCCCATATTTCTGGTTGCTGAGGAAAATAAAATGACTTAACTATAGATAACTGGTTGAATTGTGGCAGAACATAGTCTGTATCGTAGGTAGAGGTACCATCATTAGAATCAAAACCGATAGATACCTCCTTGTGTTGCAAGGCTGGATTTAAGAGGCAAACCTGAAGTAGCTACTATTTGAATAAAGAATTCGAGATAATTGCAAACAACAAATTCTGTCATACATGAGAAAGTTTATATTCTAATGCAAGCCATACTATAAGGGCCTTTTAAAACAAATAGTCACATAAAATCTGCCTAGCCTTTTCCCAACTATCTTGGGGTCGGCTTCCAGTCTAACCGGAGGCAGAGTCGCTCCATGTAAAATACTGGTTACATGGAGCGACAGCCTATCTGACCTCTACAACCCAGTTACTGAGTAATACGATACCCTTTTGTAAAACTGGTCAAAATAGTCACTTAAAATATAGAACACTAAATTCATTCAGGGTGCTGATGCCCCGGCACTGCAGCGCATCAGGGATTCTACGCGGTCATACGAAAGCGTTGCGGGTCTTTGGTTCGTAGGCTGCGGGCCAGCACCAACAGCATCCTGACTGATCTTATAGCGAGCAAGCTAGACTGCGCGTTTGTGCCACCACTGCTACAAGGTTTCGGCTGGGCCTGTGACCTTCCAGTAGCGAAGTCACATAGTGTTTTTGTCTTGTTTTTATATTTTTGATAGCTAGTTGTATAGCGCCGTTTAGTAAAAGGCTAGGCTGTTAACTGAATAGCGAATTAACGCCTCTATGCACCCGTTGATGGAAGTGACAAGGATTCATTATTTTTAGTATACCTATGTTATGTTCCTTCCATTTCCTGAAGTTTCGTTGACATTTTTTTTTTCCTAATATATAAGTATAGAAATAAGGTCTTTTTTGCTTAAAACGTTACTTCATTAGTTAAAGAAAAAAAAATTAAATTAGTGGATTTCTATTATATTCCACATTTACCGCTATAATATAGTTAGGTACTAGTATAGTTACTAGTATAATAAAAAAAACTTTTTTACAAAAAAAAACAACCGACTTCCAAAAAGAAAATACACTAAAAACTAAAAAATAACTAATTTCGGAAGTCGGTGTTTATGTTATTTCTCCGCTATTTGACACCGACTGCCGAAATTTTAGTTATTTTTTTAATTTTTAGTGTCATTTTTGGAAGTCGGTTGTTTTTTTTTTGAAAAAAAAGTTTTTTAGTACCAATTTTTAGTTGTTATACCCCAGAACTAAAAACCCCAAAAACATGGAACGTGGGATTTAAACATCCTCGTAACTGGAGAAAACCAAAACGTCATCTATGTATACGTATTTTTCGTTTACCTCGGGAGTATATTGTTTCGGATAAAAAAAGAAATTTGAAAATCGTAATCGTAAAAAAAAATACATTCGAACATAGAACTCCTCCTTTTTCGAAGTCGGTTAAAAGGGCACGTTTAGATTTAGATAGGTAGACTAATCACCACAAGTAAATTTAGTTCTGTCCCACCGCGTAACATTTTGCTACTAGGTATGCCGAATGCCTATTGCATTATAACGCACCCGGAAAACTAGCCCGGGGGCAGAGCCGTCTTTAACCGGGGGTTCAAGGGGTGCAGTGCACCCGAACGCGAGAGTCCTAGGGGGCGCAAGCCGATCGCCAAAAAGTTCGATAGCTGTACCTCCTACACTGAGACCACGCGAGCGGAGCCGCGGGCACCTCTAGTTCATTATACATCATAGGTATTGTTTTAATAAAGACGTCGCATGCCGCTTTCGGCACGTGTCATACCGTTCGCGATATGCAAGTTAATTTCACTCTTAATTACTTCATATCTAAGAATTTAAATTCATTCAACATGTGCGCGGCAAAATGTCCAGTTCAAAGAGCGCGGTGCGCCCTTTGACATATGATTTTTATGATATGACTTTGATGATATCATCAAAGTCCTAAACGCAAATACCTGATTAAGGCGTATATAGCCGCCAAGTGGCGCCCTCATTGAATAAAAAATCGTAGCAAAGCGTAGAACACAAATATTAAAAAATCCTATGTTGCATTTGTTACCAAGAGCTTAAGGTATTTTTACGTTATTGAAACAGGACTCAAAGTGTATCCAAAGTAGTACCTAAGCAAAAGTACCAAAAACGGCCGTTTTTGACACTTTGGATACGAAACACTTTGAGTCCTGTTTTTACAACGTAAAAATACCTTATCCTATTTGTAACAAACGCAACATAGGATTCCTTAATCTTTATTTTCTATGCTAAGATACGAATTTTTATTCAATGAAAGCGCCACTTACGGGGAGGTAGGCCCTTAAGTTATGAAAAGTAAACGGAAACGCTATTCGTGCCCACACTTGTCGAGGGTTTTTCACAATTTTATCAGGATCCCATCATCAGATCTTGACTTCCTTGACATGGGACCCTTGAGGTATATATCAATCTGCCTAGCCTTTTTCTAACTATATTGGGGTCGGCTTTCAGTCTAACCGGATGCAGCTGAATACCAGTATTTTACATGGAGCGACAGCCTATCTGACCTCCACAACCCAGTTACTGGGTAACGACCCGTAACGACTGTCAAAGATCCACGATTGACAGCCGGGACCAACGGCTTAACGTGCTTTCCGAGGCACGGAGGAGTCTCGGTATGTAAAGATGGTCACCCATCCATGGACCAACCCCGGCAAGCGTAGCTTAACCTGATGGATCGACCCGTGCAGCTGTTATTATTGTTGTTACCTAAACGCTTTTTGTATCGTCCAATCAGAGCTGAGAATTTATCAGAGC
This sequence comes from Polia nebulosa, assembly GCA_951329385.1. Lineage (NCBI taxonomy): Eukaryota > Metazoa > Arthropoda > Insecta > Lepidoptera > Noctuidae > Polia > Polia nebulosa. The sequence goes on along the minus strand of OX589587.1, from coordinate 30,716,939 downwards.
GGAGTTCGCCATTTTTGACGCACGCATGCGCGATGAGGCGCTAGGTTGCGCGGGAAGATATTGACTTTGGTCGGTGTTGAGTTGTGCTTTTGGAAAAATCGGATTTTAGTATTGGAAAAGAGTTATTAAATAAGATTTGTGGTTCGAACCCGCTGCTCGTACATAAATTACACAGTAATTGCGTAAATAAAAAGTAATTAAGTGACTCTTATTTAGTAACTGTCAATAATGTTGTGAAACCTGAATTAAATTGTACGGAACAGTGAATATTTGTTTTGTGTCCGCATTTCACCCTGATAACGCCCACGCCCCACGAGACCCAAGAATACTGACGATATTGGGGAGAGTAGTCCTTTTCTCCGACATATTTAAATATATATTTTATATACATATATTTCGTCGGTTAAAAACTGATGTTAAACGACATAATTAGAAATTTTGCCAACTCAAAGGCCAAAAAATTGAATTCGATGTAGGTACTTTATAATAATAATACTTATATCTATTTAATAATATAAAACAAAATTTACGTACTTAGTATTTTTTTCGGGCTTTTGGATTGGCAAAATAATAAGTCGATTTTTATTTGTATACTAGCTGTTGCCCGCGACTTCGACTGCTTTTTTTCAATTTTCTGCGCAATTTTCTTTTCCTAAACCTTCTACAAAGTATTAAATTAATAATATCGGTAAAGTCGTTCTCAAGTTATGGCGTGATCAAGGGAAACAGGGATTCATTTTATATAAAATATGATTTCAGAGGAATAAATAAAAATGATGGGGGGGGGGGGGGTGGAGGCGCAAGTCGAATATGCGCTTTGCCGGGTAGGCTGACGAATTTGTTGTCATGTGCGGGTGCACATGAAATTACTTACATTGCTCAAATGTAACGTTTGAGGTTTATCCCATAGAGATCTGTGCTGTAATGCCGCATGAGATGGCACCTCGGATGTGGAAGCTGCAACTGCTGTGGTTTTCGTCTGCTTTATATTTTTTGGTGGTTCCTTTGTGCCTGAAGAAAATTACGTAAAAATACATTTGTTTCGTCTACTTCTCTGTTTGGTTGGTTAATAAAATAAGTAGTTTGCCTTTGATGATCTTCATTCAAACAGATAATCTTATCCAATTTGGTAGGTCAGGAGATATCTATGTGAAATTAGTAAACAAGCAAGATTGTTTGTGTGAGAATTTCGTTGGTTTACAAGTGAAGATGCCAATATTGCCTATAGCAGCATTGGAAACTTGATTAACCGGACTAGTTGTTGTCGTTAAGCATTCGGATAATCTAATGTATGAATAAAAGCGGTTTTTGTACATATTATTGCATAATACATAATGCTAGGTGTTTATTAAAACCAACAAAAACAAATTAATATTAGCAACAAAATTTATTTACCAACAAAGTTTATCAAGAAATTATTAAGAAATACATTTTCAAACATACATGCATACATAGATGCATACGTATATGCATCTATTGATTGTACGAGTACATACCTACAACCTAAATAGTTTCTTAAATAACATGTAAAAATACTGCAACATAACCATGAAATTTCCGTTTATTGTTGTTACAACATCTAAATTAATTAAACTATGTAAAAATAAAAACTACTTAAATATTATCTATTATAATAACTATTTTTTATAACCTAACTACATACTCGTACTTACATAGAACAGGTATTCTGTTTTGGTTCTGTTCAATTTCAGGCCAACACTCTCCAGTCTTTGCCACCACGTCTCCAATCTGCTCTGGACCTCTAACCCGCTTTCGGCAACCAGCACAATATCATCAGCAAACAGTATACACCAGGGAGCCTCTTCTTGGATGTCCGACGTCAAAGCGTCCATTATCATGTAAGAGGTAAGGGCTGAGGGCCGACCCCTGGTGCAAACCGACTGCCACAAACCCGACTGCCATTCCCCCACAGCCAGAAGACAAGCACGCTCAACAGTATTCGAAGACGTGTTAACCAAGTTGTTCCGTATAATACTGAAGAGCGGCACATCCCACCTTCTCTGCAAGCACAGGTTGTCGGCAAATCCGTAATTGGACAAGCCATTTTCCAGGCGTGCAACGCATCGGTCAAACACGGCACTTCAAAATCAACCAGTGAGGAAAATAAGATGTTCCTAGTTAACGTTTCAGTACTGTGGACCGAGGAGAGGAAGGCCGGTAAACTTACACTTGCATTTTTGCGGACGCCGTAGCCACCGACGCGAATGGGAAGTGTGGCTTGATGCCATGCTCAGTCGTCCAAATACGTTTATAGTTTTATTTGTATACAATATTTTGTAATTTTCATTAATTTGGTAATCTACCTTAATTTGGTACCTACTATTATAATAAAGCTGAAGAGTTTGTTTGTTTGAACGCGATATCTCTAGAAGTGCCAGTCACATTTGAAAATTTTAATTGTTGTATGATCACATACAAAAATAATTTTTCATGAGGAAGGCTATAGAATATCTAGCATTAGGCTGCGACCCACCGGAGAAGAACAGTAAACAAACACGCGGATAAAACCGCGGGGACAGCTACTTAAGAAATAAAATATTTAGTTTGGTTTTATTTGATCGCGGTTCGCAGTCCGGTTAATTGAGAATCCGTTTAACTGAGGGCCGGATAGTATTTTTTTTTATTAAAAAAAAAACATTGCCCCACACTAGGAATTATTCCTGTATTGTGGGTGCGTTCACAAACATGTAAAACTCACATACACAAGACACCCAGACCCGGAACTATCTGTAGGCCATACAAATATTTGTTCCGTGCGGGGATCGAACACGCGACACGCAGCGCAGCAGCCGAACGCTCAACCACTGCGCCAACCGTGCCGTCAATCGAGTCACCACACCACTAGGCTGTACTTAGAATTAACCCGATGTTTAGGGTTTACATTTATTCGAGATTTGTGTGTGAACTCTTGCGCTCATGATACTTCGATCTCAAGTAGGTAGGTACCTCATTCGAGTAAACGATTTCGATATTCGAGTAAACAACATATTGCCTTAACTATTGCCCTTTCCCATCGGCCATCAGGCATCACTTTTTAGTTGTGGTTAACAATAATAATAATAATAATCTGGTGTGTGCTCTAGATTCGCAGCTATCGAATTGTTTTGATAGCAGCAAAGACCTTGCCGATACCCACTCAATCTTATACTGCGCAGCTGCAGCGGCATGTCGTGTAGCTCACGTCAAGTTCACAAATTGTGACAGAGCTACACGACCTGCTGTACCAGCTTGGCAGTGTAGGATTGAGCGTCGTATTGGTGAGGCTAGAGCACTCATCGGCAAGCTTATCTGCTTCAGGGAGGGCAACATTCGCCCTAGGGTGATGCGTTTCGTGAGGCGGGCGTTCTCGGGGACTGATATTAGTTCCCGAGATTATCTGAACCGCGTCACGGAGCGTATTGACTTCCTGAAGCAGAAGGTCTATGCATGGGCAAATCGTATTCGTCGGTACAAGCGGCGAGTGGAGCGGTACACTCAGAATCGCACTTTCCAAAGCAACGAAAGGTGGGTTTATAGGGCTTGGGAGCGACCGGACCAAGGTGTGTCCGATAGACATCTACCGGATGATGACGCTATGAGTTCATTCTGGCGCAGCATCTGGTCGGTGCCTGTCAGGCACACCGAGGGTGATTGGACTCGAGAGGTCGAGCGCGCGTGCGACCTTATACCAGAAATGGGGGCAATTACCATCAGCCCCCAAGATGTAACTCGTGCAGTCCGTCCGTTGCCTAACTGGAAATCTCCAGGGCTGGACGGGCTGCACAATTTCTGGATCAAATGGTTTCAAAGGTCGCACGCTCGCTTGGCAGCTCAGTTCCAGTCTGCCTTAGAGTCAGGGTCGCTGCCCCAGTTTCTTACGACAGGAATAACCCACCTGCTCCATAAATCAGGTAGTACTGCGGAACCTAAGAATTATAGACCGATCACGTGTTTACCGACGGTCTATAAAGTTCTTACATCCATTCTGAGAGCTAAAATTAACACCCATATTGATAAAAATCGTATCATGTCAGCCTCCCAGAATGGATGTAGGAATGGGTCCCGTGGTACTAAGGAGCTGCTCCTCATCGATATTGCTATTAGCCAACAGGTTCGTCGTTCTCGAAGAGATCTGTCGACATGTTGGATAGATTACAAGAAGGCCTATGACTCGGTGCCACATACATGGCTCATGAGGGTGCTGGAGTTGTACAAAGTTGATGCAACTCTGCGCACCTTCCTGATGTCGTGTATGAGGCAGTGGAGTACAGTCCTTCACTATCCAGGATGTCGTCAGATACAGGAGAACAGCGAACCGATAAGGATCGAGCGTGGCATATTCCAGGGCGACAGTCTGAGTCCACTGTGGTTTTGTCTGGCCCTCAACCCTCTCAGTACACTACTGGAGGGTTCGGGACAGGGCTATCGGTTGAGAAGAGGTGGTCAGGTCATATCACACCTCCTTTACATGGATGATCTGAAACTCTTTGCCCCCAACAACTTGCAACTGATGAAGCTACTGAAGGTAACAGAAACCTTCAGTAGCGCCATCAGAATGGAATTTGGTGAGGACAAATGTGCAGTCATGCATGTAAAGCGAGGGGAGATTATGGAATCCGTGGGAACTCAACTCTCGGATTCCATACACCTTAGATCCCTCTCCTCAACCGAAACCTACAAGTATTTGGGTATGTCGGAAGCGTTAGGCATCAGTACTGCTGACGTGAAACAGTCGCTGAAGGAGCGCTTCTTTGGCCGCCTGAATAAAGTACTAAATAGTCTTTTATCAGGCGGGAACAAGGTGCGCGCCTTCAACGGTTGGGTCATGCCGGTATTGATGTACTCTTTCGGCATACTCAAATGGACTCAGACGGAACTTGACGCCCTGGATAGGAGGGTCCGCACACTGCTGACCGCAAATCGGATGCATCACCCACGATCATCGGTGATGAGGCTGTATATCCCGCGGAAATGTGGGGGTCGTGGCTTCTTAAATGCTAAGACCCTACACAACCGCGAGGTATGCAGCCTTAGGGAATATTTCCTAGAAACCGACGTGGGTATGCATCGAGATGTGGTCGCTGTGGACAAGGGCCTCACCCCGCTCTCCTTGGCAAACGAGAACTGGCGCAAACTTAAAGTACTGGATACTAATGACCGCAGGGAAGTATGGCAGAGCAAGGAGCTTCACGGACGCTTTTACCGGGTCCTACATGGACCCGATGTAGATTTCTTAGCGTCCGTATCCTGGCTGCGCTTTGGTGACCTATTCGGGGAAACCGAAGGTTTTGTCTGTGCGATTATGGACGACGTTATGATGACGAATAACTACCGGAAATATATTGTGAAGGACGGTACGGTTGACATCTGTCGGGCATGCCACCGGCCCGGGGAATCAATCCGACACATTATTTCTGGTTGTTCTCGTCTAGCTAACGGAGACTATTTGCACAGACACAACCTTGTAGCCAGGATTATCCACCAGCAACTTGCTCTTAAATACAATCTTGTGGAATCTGAAGTACCGTACTATAGGTATGAGCCCGACCCAGTTCTCGAAAATAGCAATATCACGTTGTATTGGGATCGATCTATCATCACTGATAGGACTATTGTTGCCAATAAGCCTGACATAGTGGTGATAGATCGACAAGAGCGTCGCACAATGATTGTTGATATAGCTGTCCCTCATGACGAGAACCTCGTGAAGGCTGAGAAAGATAAAAAAACAAAGTATCTTGATCTGGCTCGCGAGATTGTCGACATGTGGGAGGTGGATACAGCAGTCATTGTGCCGATAGTCGTGACGGCCAATGGCTTAATAGCCAAGAGCCTCGACCAACATCTCAGGAGGCTCTCGTTGGGCAGTTGGATCAAGGGCTTGATCCAGAAAGCAGTACTCCTGGACACGGCGCGTATTGTTAGGAGATTCCTTTCTCAGGAGCCCTGACCACCGGTAGCTTGGACCCTATTCCCGATACCGGTGGGCAACTACTTTTTATATTTTTAAATGTTTTTGTATTTATTTATGTTTTTCTAAGTACTTAAATATTTAAAAATTTAAAATTGTATGTACATAAAATTGAATAAATGGAATAATAATAATAATTTATTTAGCCAATAAAATTACAATGTTTTCATAAAATAAAATATTTTAATTACATTACATTTAAATTAACAAAATCAAAAAGATAGGTATTGCAACCAGCACCCTTGCTAAGTTATTAATTAACTTGTAATAAGGGTAGTGGTACAAGCCCATAAATAATATTTTAACATAATAAATTAATTGAAGGTAGAGCAAGTATTTGTTGAAGTAAAGTTATCAAGCCTTATTTGTAATATACTTAATTTTATAAATTATAATACATTCAATCGTTGTCTATTATTAATAATGATTATTTTATTTGCATGATTATTAAATTTTTATTTGTGTATGCAATGATGGTGTGTTTTAATGAATGTTTTAGGGAGGGTTATTTTCAGAAAAAAGTAGATATTCTGTATCGGAATAGTTCAGGGTAAGCAGAAAGTTTGTCAAGGACCTTTTTAGAGACGAGACAGAAAAAGAGTAAAATTTCAGATTCCTGTTTAGTTTATTATATAATTGAGGACCTTGGAAGCAAATAAATCTGTTTGTAAATGAATACTTACACCTATAGTGCTGACAAACTTGATCCTTACGCCTTTTGGTGATTTCAGTGTAGGGGGTATCTTTGTGTTGCAATAGGACTGTGCTAAGAATATAGAGTTGTCTGACAAAAAGTACCCCACAACACTTATATAATTCCCCCGTTGGGAAGAGTATCGGACGAAAAGTACTCACCTTCAACACAGCTCTTTGAGCTCTTTCCAATTTTAACAATATGGTCTTAGGGGCACCACCCCAAGCCGAAATGCAATATGACAACAGTGATTGGCAAAGTGCGAAGTAAACCCTTTTTACAATCTGCGCTTCTGCTACGTGACGAAGAGTCTTAAATACGAATATCAGTTTTCTTATCCTTGCTGTTAGTAGATCTATGTGGGCTGAGAAGCTCAGATTGTCATCAAGAGTCACCCCGAGGTATCTGATTGTGGGGGTACGTGTGAGTGTGGGGCAAGAGCAGGTGCCGTTGTTTGGACAGTTGATTGAGAGAGCGATTAGGGAATGTGAACTCGGAGGCTGTGCAGATTGGCGTAAGGTAAAGCAGATTATCTTTGTTTTATCTGTGTTAAGGGTAAGTTGGTTATTATTAAGCCATTTTAAAACTAGAAACATAGACAATACATAGACAAACGATCTCATTAATCGCGAGTCATTTCCTGTTAGCTATTGAAGAGTTCCACCGTCTAACTCCGAAGATCTTCAGCAGATCTTAATATTATTTACTAAAACCTTCCTTGAAAAATATGCATTTGAATAACGAAAACCCCATCCAAATCGGATCAGTAGTAATCGCGAACAAACAAACATTCATACATACACACGGGTCGAATACAGAACCTGCTTTTCAAACACACCCGCTAGGCCGCCACCACCAATTACGAATTAGTACCAAGCACGAATTACACAACAAATCATTAAATCAGACAAAACTATGTACCTATTTTCATGTAAATAGGCAATTTTCTATGTGAATATTTGAAATTATTTATTTATAATAATGGGTAAAAAGGGGGTGACTACAGAGATGACGACTAATAGAGGAGTATGGAAGAAAAAGACATGTTGCGCCGACCCTAAATAAATTGGGATAAGGGCAGGAGAATGATGATTTATTTATAACTTAGTGTAATTAACTTGTAAAATTATGTCTACGCGGATAAAAAATTGAGAATCACGCAAAATCTATTGAGCGTATTTTTATAAAACCTTCACCATTTTAAAGGTAATTTAAAAATAATTTATTTTTTAGTTTACGAGTTTTACTATAATACCTGTTGTTTTGTGTATGATAAATGAATCTTCTAATTTGGGAAAGCGCTCCTTGATGGGCGAGTCCTTTTACTGGGTGGACGTGAGACGCGTTGCGTGGGCTCGGCACGGAACACGCTACTCAAGGTCGTTAGCATAATAACTGCGCCTTAAGGTGGAAGCGCCAGGGTAGCCCGCGAAATTCAAATTTTCTTACGTTTTTTGCAATTTGCAGGTCAGTGTCAGGTTGTACCTTCGTCAAAATTTGATTCGCGGCCGTAGCGTATCAATACAACTGTTTCACTGTACTGTTTGTCTGTGTACTGTTTCAGATAGAATTGATGTCAAATGTAAGTATTTCATGTAATCATGACATTTAGCATCAATGCTAACTGAGAGAGTAATATTGATGATTTTAATGATAACAGTTCTGTAAATATGGACTTGCTATGGCCGCGAATCATATTTTGAACAATTTTTTTTTATCATCCAATGACATCTCCCGTGGAGCGGGAGAGCGGGGCACTCTTACTGACTAAAACCCACCCCTGTTCCTTCCCTGCCCTGAGTGCCCAGGGGCGCGGTGCGGTAACTCTGTTTCGAATTTATCCACAACCGGAGCTTTCACCTTTCACCTACTACCCGCCAATTGGCGCCCTCATTGAATAAAAAATCGTAAAACGGCCGTTTTTGACAGTTTTGCTTACTACTTAGGATAAGAAACATTTTGAGACCTGTTTTAACAACGTAAAAATACTTTATCCTCTTTGTAACAAACGTGACGTTGGATTCTTTAATATTTATTTTTTTATGCTATGCTACGATTTTTTATTCAATGAGGGCGCCACTTGGCCGGTAATAGGGACTGAAATAGTAATGTTATGCACATGCAGGCGCGGGCCGGCTCGTCTAGCATGCGCAATTGCGCACGCAGCGTATTGTTGTGTGTCGATGTCGGGCGGCTGGCGTTGTGTCTCGCTAGCGCTGGGTTGGGTTGTCAGCGAGATGCGGCGGCGGTCGTCGGGACGATTGGATTGTGTGCGTCTGCGTGCGCTGCTCATGCTGGCCTGGCGGGCCAGTGGCCGCGCACTTATGTTTTTATAACAATTATGATGTACCTAGTATTAAGATGAAGTATGTATCCACGAGAACACTGCCGACAAACTATTGTACTGCAGTTTGGCAAAAGACTTATGTTTGCATCAATTTGTGTTAAAGTTCATAAATAAACGATTTAAAATTAAAATAAAAACTTACTTTCGCATGCTACAATGTGTGCCACAAAGGGAAGAACAGCGACCGTGATATAAATGTACATCTTAACTAGTAACTACAATGTATTGTACAATATCCGTGTGCTCCGCGTCGAATAATGTACGAAACTGAATGATAGTATCACCGGTTGTTAGTAGTTATGAGAGAACTGCTTGAAATTCCGTGAAAAATGTCTAACTTGTATACATAGTGTTACACAGTAATGCTGTCAAGTGGAAGCTATTCTGCGAAGCCATGTTTCACAATGTCCCTGCCGTAACTTAACACTTAGGTATAGCAAGAAGTGACTATTGATCCAAATTGTTGTGGCAATAAGAAGTAGATATACCTATCTAATATAGTTTATGTTATTTCTTTAAGTATATTTCATCGCAGTTCTAATATGGTGGTGTGGTCTATTCACGAGGCCGTACCCGAAATTTTGCCGATTTCGCTGATTTACGTGATTTTACAGTTAAAATAATGTAATTCTAAAAGTTTTAATGCACAACATGAAAGATCATTTCAATTATGATCTAATGTATGAGCTAGTTTTTTTTTAAATTTTTTATTATAATATCGATTAATTGACCAAAACCGAGGCCGGTTTTGTAAATTTTTGCTGTAAGGGGTTTAGGGAATATCACTTATTTACGAATCGTTTTGACGTCTAAACGGTATGAAAAAAACAGAATGTATTGTTGCAAAAGTCGTTTATATATTGTATTCATCATTTTTATCCAGTTTTCTATAAAAAAATTGAGTAAAAAATATTTAACTTCGTTAAATTTTAAAGAAAACGGGAAAAGAAATGCTTTTGATATTGGATAGAACTCTCGTTCATAAAATTAAAACCGCAAAAAATAAACTTTAATTCACCGTCAATCCATTTATTGAGAAAAACATTTAAAAATTACAAAAATTTGGCAATAAAAAATCTTTTAAAACAACCTAAATCTCGACTTATAATACGCAACGCAAGCTTCGATTCATTAGATCATAATTGAAATGATCTTTCATGTTGTGCATTAGAACTTATAGAAATGCATTATTTTAACTGTAAAATCACATCTGTAAAATCACGAAAATCACAGCAATTAGTGAAATCGGCCAAAACTTCGTGTACGGCCTCTTATGAGAGTTTTGTTCAAAAAGGGTAAGAACGGCACTAGTGATACCCTCTGGTATATCGGGGTGTATACTCTATGCCTATACCTAATTACTCATGGAGCTAAGGGTCACCTTACTAGGGAATACTTATGTTTTAAGGAGTAGGTAGGTACCAAAACCGTACTTAATATCGATACCTACTTTTTTGCTAGTTTTTTCATAATAAATTTTAAGACTTTCATCAGAATTTTTATCAACATAAAATGAAATGGATTTCCTATTTTAAAGCCGCATATAGTTTTGTGGGGAAATGGAAATGTGAATATTTTTATAGGATTTTTAACAAAGTGATTGGATACGGAACATAAAAATAGTCTTTAAAAACAATATTTTTTTTGAATAAACTAGGTAAGTACTCAAATAAACTATTAAGTAGGTATTCAAATTAATTGACGAATCTATATAGGTACATTAATATTTAAGCAAATACAAGATTAGAATATATTTTATTGGTTAAACAAAAGAAACGCTTATTGGAAAAAGAAGTACCTAAATAAAATGCTTAGGTAGGTACATAGTAATTTAGCAGCAGCATGAGCTCGACTTAACTATCGAAAGGTAACAGTTCTTTCGTACTATACGTGGCCTATAAAATAATCTATTATCAGACACACGAGTTCAGGTACCCGAAGGAAAGAAAGATTTAACTTGTGTTAAGAGGATACCAGTATTCTCACAACAATTCTTCATACCCAAAGTTACTACATCAGAGTCCAACACAGAACAGCCCTTTCACGTGTGTGAGTGTAGTGAAATTGTGGAGTTATGACTTTGTGAAGTGATGTACTCAGGTCCGGGTTTAGGGGAGGGCAGGCGGGGCTACTGCCCTGGGGCCTCCACAAGAGAGGGGCCTCCACAATAGAGATAACAAAAAAACCTTTTACGTTTTTATTTCCCAAACGGTCTGTCCGTCGTCTGTCACAAAATTTTGTTCGGATTTTTTTTTTAAATCCCATTGTAGTATGAAAAAAAATGGCGATAATGTTTATTATTACGTTTATTTTAGTAACAAATACCATTATATTGATAAATCAGATTTTTTTCTTTGATAATTCCCTCATTTGGTACGGAACTCATTATGTGCGAAGTCTGACACGCATTTGGCCTTTTTTTTCCAAACGGACTTTTTTTCGCATTTTTACCGATAATACTTGCACAAACATAATATTGTTCTTGAATATTAAAAACAATACATCCATATTTGTTCACAACATCCCATAAAACATCAATATATCTGTAGGTGTATTCGCTAACTCAGTTGACATCAATGAGTTAGCGAAGACGCCTGCAGAAAGCCCTGATTGCAAGTTTCCATTAACTATCAATTTTTGATTTGATCAAGTATCTCGGTGGCAATATATTTTCAAAGCCTCGAAAGTATAATGAATTCTTCACGATTTTTCTCCTTGAAATCGTTAATCTAATTTAATAATATTATGTGAACAATCGATATTATAGGCCTTCCCCAGGTTGTGCCACAACACCCTGTCCTCCGCCTTCCTATGTCCAGCAGTGGACTGCGATAGGCTGAGTTGATAATCGTTAATATTCCATTCGGAAGGATTTTTATATAAAAAGGTAGGTACACATATATATATATGGGGAGGAGGAACGAGGGGGTAGACCCCGTACAGTGGGCGAAAAGTTTAGGCAATGCATTGTTTTTTTCTATGAAATTTAAAAAAAAAACATTTTGAGGTTATGTTTTGTTCATTTTTTGGATAAACATTTCAATAAAAAATGCTCAAAACACAAAAGTGGCTTCTGCAACCTCTCCGGCGCTGCGGGAATTGCAACCCCTTCGCCCTTGCTTAACAAAGGATAAGCACCCACGCTCACCTCCGCAGCTTCGGCTGCCAGCTCTGCCTCAGCCGCCACGGCTCGCCCGGGTGCCTATGCTTTGTTACAGCGGTCAAGGGTTGCTCTCCCTTCGCGCTTCCTGTTTTTATATTATACTCTCTAGGGGTAGGAGCCAAAAGTCTACGTGTGAAAAAAATCGACCTATTTTAACCATGAAGTAACCTAAAACATAGTAACATAAGTCATAGCACAGATTATACACTAGTCATAGATTATATATCTTTTTCTATTGTATTGCTGCCAAAAAATGCGTTTCGTTTCATCTATAGCAGATACCACAAGAATAAAAAAAATAACTTTACAATAAATTAAAATTTTCCTAGTTAGTCACCCAAAAAACTCAAATCACAGAAATTATTAAATCCTAATTAAATTGCGAGTTTTGAAAAAATGTAAAAATTGCGCATCGACTTATTATTTGCCTAATCAAAACGCATTATTAATTTCCCTAAAATAGCAACACCAGCTGTCAAAATTACGTCAAAAGTTCTAAAATAGTGTAAAGATTGAGGTTAATTTACCAAGGTTTGATATTTTTTATTTCCGATAGTATTTATTTCCTAAACTTGAAACTTCATGAGATTGCTCAAGTTAAAAAGTACTTTGCACTAAAAAAAATTGAAGAGTCTACTCCACATCCCGTATATAAAAGACGAGCCTTCCATTTTTCCCAAATAAATAATTACTATCGACTTCGATCAATAATAGTACTTGATCGAAGACTATCGACAATTTTTTTTTCCATATTTTCTTATTTTGCCAGATAAATAAATATTTAACTAAGCAATAAGGATTTTTTGACGCAATTTACTGGAATCAATTCACGAACCTTCTCCATGAAAAATATAATTATTTGGCGGTAGGATTGAAGAATATCAATTGTTTTACATAAACAATCAAATCGTCGCCACGACAAATAAAACGCTATTACTAACAATTAAGCGAACAAAAAAAAGGTTTGCGTGTTGAAAGGACATGGCCGGATCCTGCCCTCCGAATGTACATTAATGTACAGTAATTATTTATATGTGAAAAATACTAAAAAAATAAACTAAAATTAATCGCAACAATTACTTTTCTCTAGAACAGGCGAGAAAAAATGCAAAAATAATATGTGCGTTGTTTTAGTGTGGTTTTCAATTTTGACATAATGCATTGCAACCAATCCCATAATCGCATTTGCGTTTGGATGCACGCATAAGGCAAACACTGTATCAAAGCAGGCCTGAAGGTCCGATTAAAATTATAAAACACTCACGACTGCTACTCGTAGAATCGTATTGCTAACCTCTAAAAGTTCCACCGTAGACCCGGGTCTGCGGACGGTGAACAGTGGGTAGCTCGCCGTCCGATCAGCACCAGGCCCGTGAGTCGACGGCGCGTAGTGTTCCACGCGCGCCTCAAAGAGATGATTGTCAGCCACCACTGACGGGGCCCATCGTGGCCGGTGCCTGCATGCCTAGGGGTAGCGGATAATCATAACAGAGTTACCGCTCCCCTGGGCACTCAGGCAGGGAAGGAACAGGGGTGGGTTTTAGTCAGTAAGAGTTTGACACGCCCTCGTCATTGGATGATATCACACCCCACAAAAAAAAAAATCTCTAAAAGTTAGGTTAGGTTTCACGATTATCGCAAACGCACTTTTTCGTGCTGCTGCCGCGCGTTATAATGCTGATCATACTGATCACATTGCGCATCACGCATCAACAGTAATATTCGAGAGTGTGTATCCGAACGAACATTCATCATTTCTTATCTACGAGTACATAAACGGCCTGTGTGGTGCGTTGCCGGGACAAGATGCCCATATAATCATGTTTGCGGACGACCCAGTTCTGCTTTTTCGCGGGAAGACATGGGAGCAAGTTTTTCAACTGGCAGGAACAGGGTTGGCTACCATAACTGAGTGGTTTGAGAACAGTCTCCTCTCACTAAACCCAAACAAAACAAAATACATGTGTTTCACCAAGTCGGCTACAACCAAAGCTGGAAGTGACCTCAAACTTAAGATACATACATATCCATGTAACCGCACCCTGGACCGCTCAAATTGTAAGTGCCCGGTACTCTCTTGCGTTGAGAATTTGAAATACTTGGGTGTTATATTGGATGAGAAGCTTGCCTGGAACATTTACATAGCAGCGCTAGTTGGGAGGATTAGAAAAATGATATACATTTTTAAAAACTTACGTGCTGTGGCAAACTATAAAATTCTAATCTAAACATATAGAGCGCTGTGTGAATGTTTGATTAGGTACTGCATATGTGCGTGGGGTGGTGCTTGTAAAACCTACCTTATTGCTGCAGAAAGAGCGCAACGAGCGGTACTTAAGGTACTCATGTCCTACCTATTACACATCCAACCACCTCAGTCTGCGAAAAAGCCGACGTTCTATCAATAAGAAAAATATATGTCCTGGAAACTATTAGGAGATACCACACACACCATACCAACACTACCACCTGATGAGACCAAAAGGGTAATTTCTTGTCCGATCCCCCGGGTCAAGACCCCGATTTGCCCGTAAACACTACTCTGCCATGGCACCGCGTTTTTACAACGCTTTTAATAAGAAAGCAAAAACAAGGAAACTAAACAACCACGAACTGAAAAAGGCTCTCTTTGAGTGGCTAAAAAATCTAGACTACGAAGCCAAGGAAAATCTATTTAAGATTGTCATGTAAAGTGCCATATTCACGCAAAAACACAACATCACACACACCACACACTCAGATACACTAACACACCACACACCACACTCCACAAACTATCGTGCATGCTGATTTTGTTTTATTTTATTTAAGATAATTTTGTTTTTAATTTAATTTTGGTTATTTTAATTTTTATCATATTTATTTTCTTCTTTTTTTGATTTGAATTTTAAGTATGATTCTAATTTTTGACATTTTCTAGTTTGTTGGTATTGATTTTAATTTAATTTTGGACATTGTTATTGGTTGTAATTCCGATTCTAATTTTATTTTCTGACATTGTTTTTAATGTTTGGTAATGATTGTAACATTGGACATTATTATTTGTTTATCTAATTTATTTTATATGGTTTTAATTTTTGACGTTGTTTTTGTAACGATTTTGATTTTTATTTTATTTTCTGACCTAAATTCTAATTTTAATAATCCACCATGTTTTGTTTTAATGGTAATTTTGCTTTATTTTTATTTATTTTTTTTCATTTATAAATTTCCTTTCGTTATTTTTAATTTTCTGAAATTGTACTAATTTATGGGGAATGCACTGGCTCCTGTAATACAGTTTGAAACTAGCTCGGGAGCCAGGAATTTCATGTAAGATGTAATGAAAACTGCTTCAATAAATAATTTATTTATTTTTATTATTATTATTCTAGTTATTTTGACGTTGCTGCATTGTGCAGTCTTGCGTTGATCTTGTCACGTATTACTGTGTTGTCATTTTGTTGTTTTGATGGATATTTTAACTTAAGGCGTATATAGCTGCCAAGTGGCGCTCTCATTGAATAAAAAATCGTAGCAAAGCGTAGAAAATAAAGATTAAAAAATCCTATGTTGCGTTTTTTTCAAAGAGCTTAAGGTATTTTTACGTTGTCAAAACAGTATTAAAAGTGTTTCGTTTCGAGGCCGTTTTTGACACTTTTGCTTACTACTTTGGATACGAAACACTTTGAGTCCTGTTTCAACAACGTAAAAATACCTTGTCCTATTTGTAACAAACGCAACATAGGATTCTTTAATCTTTATTTTCTATGATAAGATACGAATTTTTATTCAATGAGGGCGCCACTTACGGGGAGGTAGGCCCTTAACCCCACGCTATCGTTTATCAAACTTTCGTTTAACGCTTTTATAAATGTGAATATTCTGCCGTGCATAATTGACTTGTTAGTTTACGATTTGGATTCTGACCCTCACGAATCACGATGTCAAAGTGAATTTATATTATTTTATAACCGAATTGTAGTGTGGCCACTAATCGAATTTATCGAATGCGAAAGTATTCTAACAACTTTAACACCGCAGTTGGAAAATACATTGAGTGAATGGTTATCATACAAGAGAAGTTGAGTTTCATAATCTGAAATCCGAAACTAGCACAAATTAAAAATCTCGGTTACTTGGTTGAGTACAATATTTCAAGTTTTTCAGATGGAGTTATTTGCAATGCATGTTATGTATTTATTGATAAACTAACGCTTGGAAGAAGCTACCTACTTGGCTACCCAATAGTGTGTATTGGTTGTGGATGCTCTATTATGGGGAGGCGTTACTCAGTGTCAGTCCTTTTTCATACAATACATTTTACAGGTCGGTCACATCATCAGTCACTAAAGTCTCCATGAACTCTTTCAAATGAGTCCAAACACGATGGTTCTACGTAGTGCCGTCAATAAGATCCTATAACTACCTTCGGGAGTCCACCATCAGGTCGGTCACATCATCAGTCACTAAGGTCTCCATTAACTCTTTTAAATGAGTCCAAACACGATGGTTCTACGTAGTGCCGTCAATGAGATCCTATACCTACCTTCGGAGTCCACCATCAGGTCGGTCACATCAACAGTCACAAAGTTCTCCATGACCTCTTTCAAATGAGTCCAAACACGATGGTCCTACGCAGTAGCATCAATGAGAATCTATACCTACCTTCGGAGTCCATCATTAGGTCGGTCACATCATCAGTCACTAAGGTCTCCATGAACTCTTTCAAATGAGTCCAAACACGATGATTCTACGTAATGCCGTCAATAAGAACCTATAACTACCTTCGGGTGTCCACCATCAGGTCGGTCACATCACCAGTCACTAAGGTCTCCATGACCTCTTTCAAATGAGTCCAAACACGATGGTTCTACGTAATTTCGTCAATGAGATCCTATACCTACCTTCGGAATACACCATCAGGTAGGTGATATCATCAGTCACATAGGTCTCCATACTCCGTCAAACAAAATTCTCAAGAGCGAGTTCAAAAATATAACAAAATATTGTTTAAAATACTGTTTAACCCATGCACTATACCCCTGAGTGTTTCCACTGCGAGGATCGCCCAGAGGACACGGTGGAGCATACGGTGGAGGTTTGCCCCGCTTGGGCAGAACACCGCCGTGTCCTCGTGGATGCGATAGGCGGCAGCGACCTCTCGCGCCGTGCCCTGGTTCAGGCCATGGTACGGAGCGAGAGGGAATGGGAGGCCGTCTCCTCCTTCTGCGAAGCAGTAATGGTAGCGAAGAGGGAGGCGGCATACGTTGGGGAGACTCAACAACAGCCGAGTCGACCTAGCGCCCCCAGCCGCGACCGCCGCAGGAGACGCCAGGGGCCGCGAGACGATCTCCGGCCACCGTAGACCCGGGCCTGCGGACGGCGAGTAGTGGGTAACTCGCCGTCCGATCAGCACCGGGCCCGAGAGTCGACGGCGCGTAGTGTTCCACGCGCGCCTCAAAGAGTTGTCAGCAATAGGGACGGGGCCTGCCACGGCCGATGCCTGCCCGGGGGTGGAGGATAAATTCGAAAGAGTTACCTCGCCCCTGGGCACTCAAGGCAGGGAGGAACAGGGGTGGGTTTTAGTCAGTAAGAGTCTGACACGCCCTTCCGCTCCACCCTAGAGCGGGAGAAGTCATAGGATGATTTCCCACCCCCCAAAAAAAATAAAAAATAAAAAAAAACCCATGCACTATACGATTTTGTTTTAGAAATTTTATTCGGTAAATAATTTGGGGCCTTCGCTCCTTCGTTGCCCAAAGGCCTCCAGACCTCCAAATCCGGCCCTGGATGTACTTGTTTGTGCATAGAGGAGAAAAGTTCATGAAAATAGAGGAAAGTTCATGTATAGGTTGTGTATTAGAGAAATTATAACTATAAGAGATTTTCTGCTTCATCATAGCTCTGCTCCTTTAGCCAGCCATATACTTTTCTCTTACATTCCTGAAAAGTAGTGGAGTAAATGAAGCGACGTTCGTTAGTTTTATTATACCTATAGGTGACTTCCGATACCATGGCATTGGCTACGAGCAAGTTGCGTCGTACAGCTTTAAGTAGGGCACACCCTGTAGCGTTGGTGCTTATTTCGAGAACTGGCTTCATAGGTACTTAAAAAAATGTGTGAAAAATGTGCTTACGCATTAACTCATGAAGTACAAAGAGCTGCGTAACAGAAAGAACTTTACAAAAATGTAGGAACCAATTGCCAATATTCTTATTCAAAACTCATTTGAGCCATAATAACATTCGAACCGTACTTCGACGGTTTTGGCTTTGAGCTGGCCAAACTAGTACGGAGTTTCAATAAAATTAGACACACATCTTATAAATACCTTAATTTGCTACATAACAGTCGTGCGGTAGACTGAACCCACCTTTTTTTTTGTTGGCGTTGGGAAATCATCCTATGACTTCTCCCGCTCTGGTTGGAGCGGGAGAGCATGTCAGACTTTTATTGACTAAAACCCACCCCTGTTCCTTTCTTGCATGAGTGCCAAGGGGCGCGGTAGCTCTATGAAAAGGCGTTGTAAAATAAGAGAGTGAAAATAACAGGAAATTTTGATTTAATTTTTATAATGAATTATTTTGTAAGTATTTAATTCAGATTTAATTATCGGCCTCGCGCAGTTCGTCGGTCATGTTGTAGAAGGCGGCGTGGCAAGGTGCGCGCGTGCATGGCCGGCGCTGCTCCTCGCGCTCGCCGTGCGCGCACCGCCCCGAGACGCATACCCGGTACCGCGTGATGGTTCCTCCACCGCACGTCACTGAACAATCGCCCCATTTGCTCCACCTACTCCAGATTTTACGATTCTTCAATGTTTGGTCGTCTTCACATGAAACTGTTTGAAAAAAAATATTATTATACTATAGTTTAATGTGAGCGTCGTAGCTAGGGTCCTTCCTACTCCTACCTGAGCGCCTCTGGCAAAATGTGAGCGTCGTAGCTAGGGTCCTTCCTACTCCTACCTGAGCGCCTCTGGCAAAATGTGAGCGTCGTAGCTAGGGTCCTTCCTACTCCTACCTGAGCGCCTCTGGCAAAATGTGAGCGTCGTAGCTAGGGTCCTTCCTACTCCTACCTGAGCGCCTCTGGCAAAATGTGAGCGTCGTAGCTAGAGTCCTTCCTACTCCTACCTGAGCACCATCCGCGCTTGTTGGCTTGATGGATTTTAACGTCATCAAACAAATTATGGTAGGTATTTATAGGATGGGAGGTAGTTGATGACAGTTGCCGAGGGCCAAGCTACGAATAAGTAATAAGTCAGGAACTCTAATTCAGAACAAAATCCACACAAATAGTGGCCCTACTTCAAATCAAAACGACGTATGATTCAAAATACGAATCACCTTCGAGGTTACAAAAAGACATGCTTGGTGATTGGTTTAAATTCAGAACGAAAGCCCCGGGATTGACTCGCGCGCGTGCTGCAACGTCTGCTATGACATGACAGTTGTCATAACGGCGTGGACGATGTTATGCAATAAGTGAACCGGACCAAGTCAATAATAAAACAATATTATTTTACAATGTTTTTTTTTTATAATATATTTTAGTTTTTTTATGGTTTATATTTTACAGTACAATAAACTCTATGTTCCGTGTAATATGATTAATTTATTAGGTTTTTGTAAGACATTATAAGAGAATCTTTCTTCGCAATGTAGTGAAGGCGGATTCTAAGAAATTCAACGATTATACATTTTATCGAAAAAATATAATGGTCGTTATTTCTCTGGTGACTGTTTTTTAGTGGACGCAGAATATCTTAATTATCAATTATTTTAGAAAAACACTGTATTGATATTACTGACCGATTACTCGCTCGAGTAAATGATTCCCACAAGTCGAAAAAGTCAAACCTGCGTTAGATACCAACTGTAATCGTTCATTATTGTTCTTTTTTTTTCTTTTTCTGTAGTATCTCTTAAAGATTTCTTCGGGACGAAACATCTGCTTAAAAATAACAACTTATTTCAGATTTGATATCATAAAATAATTGATTTAATAATAAAACAGTAGGTAGCCACCGTACAAACTGGTACTGCAGTTTTCTGTTACATGGTATATCCTTTAAATGATTAAAAAAAATATTTTTCGTCAAAATGAACGGAGCATACTCTGCCGGTTTTCACAGGCATCCAGTCATACTCTTGTCTCTGCAGCTATCTACTTATTTTGACGAATTGGATTGGCAGGGAAACAAAAAGAAAACAAAATAAGCAAAATACATTACTGCTTAAAAAACATCTCAATTTTATCGACTAACATTTAAATATTTGATCAAAAAGAAAAAAATGACCTTCTAAATTAGGTCAATAATTTACTTACTGACTTCATTTTGCATAGTATTGACCATCTCTGTTTGACAAAATATTTGAACATTTTTTAATATAATTATAATTTTGCTACCACTTACTAGTGAAAAGTGATCCCTGGATATTTTAACCTTGCATGGCTCCTGCACGAAATAACACACATGCTGGCATGATGATTCACAGCTGTAGTTCAGAGGCCGTACCCGAAATTTTGCCGATTTCGCTGATTTACGTGATTTTACAGACGTGATTTTACAGTTAAAATACTGTATTTCTAAAAGTTTTAATGCACAACATGAAAGATCATTTCAATTACGATCTAATGTATGAGCTAGTTTTTTTTAAATTTTTATTACAATTACGATTAATCGACCAGAAACCGACGACGGTTTTGTGAATTTTTGCGTAAGAGGTTTAGAATATTACGAATCGTTTTGCCGTGTAAACGGTATGAACAAAATAGAATGTGTTGTTGCAAAAGTCGTCTATATAATGTATGAATCACTTTTTACCACTTTAATATAAAAAGTTTGAGTAAAAAAATATTTAACTTAGTCAAAGTTTTAGAGAAAATGGGCAAAGAATTGCTTTTGATTTATGCTATTTAGAACTCTCGTTCATAAAATTAAAACAGCAAAAAATAAACTTCAGTTCACCATCAATCCGATTCTTGAGAAAAGAAATTAAAAATTACAAAAATTTGGCAATATTTTTTTTTTTTAAACAACCCAAATCTCGACTTATAATACGCAACGCAAGCTTCGAATCTAGCTCATTCATTATATCATAACTGAAATGATATTTCATGTTGTGCATTAAAACTTATAAAAATGCGTTATTTTAACTGTAAAATCACATTTGTAAAATCACGTATATCAGTGAAATCGGCCAAAATTTCGTGTACGGCCTCTTCATAATGAAAATCGAAAACGTACGCGAATATTTGATGTGTACTCGCTTGCAAGAAAAAATTCCGACTGATGACGCGCTAAACACGGACATTTAAGCCCCGCCTACTTGAATATGACTTTTGTTGGGTCATTTTTTTAGCGTAGTTATATTTCCTGACTTATCACTTATTCATAGGGGCCAAGTAAAATGGCTTACGATAAGACTCAAATAAAAGTAGGTAGTGTAGTAAGTAGGCCGGTGATGAATTAAAGACAAGGGGCAAAAAAAGAAAAAAGTTACAATTATTTTGTGTTTTAAACTTTCATAATAAATACGAGTACTTCACCTTATCGCCACTCTACAGCACTACTATATCAAAAAGCGAAAGTCTTGACGGTGCGCCAACTGTTTATTCAACAAACCATCCTGAAACAACAGACTACTAACCTACAATCCATTACTCCCTCGAGCTAAGAGAAGATTTATTCCTGTTGTCAACTACCATATTTCGCCTTCAACTTCTTTTGCTAAATGTTTTTTTTATCACCTCGGTCGGTATCTCTACAATAAAGTAAATAGGATCATATCTATAAATGAACTCATTAAGATAAAGTGCAAAATGAAACTATATAGTTGGCTTCAGGAACTCAATTACGATGACACTGAAAACTTATTAACAGTTTTAACATAAACATCACCATGCAAATATGCTGCGATCAAAAACAAAAAAAAAAAAAACAGACACAACCTTCACGACCCCCCCACACACACAACCACTGCACACACTTCTCTAACTACACAAACTACACACACTCGCAGTACACACTCAACCGTACTCCTATCCTGATATTAGTATCAGGATAGGAGTACGGTTGAGTGTGTATAATGTATGAATCACTTTTTACCACACTCAACCGTACTCCTATCCTGATATTAGTATCAGGATAGGAGTACGGTTGAGTGTGTAGGCAAAAAGTTTTTTTTTTTAGTTAGTATTGTTAGCGATACTAACTAAAAAAAAAAAATCTTTTTGCCTAAATGTTAACATTTCCTAATTGCATAGTTTGTACGAGTACATAACATAATTTGTTAAATTTAAATGGAGGAGTTCTGGTGACCTGAAATACAGGCCTTGCCCCGCACCTGATGTTGGAGTAGGGCCTACTCCAACGTTCCACTGGGTCCCGAAGGCTTGATTAGGCGATTGTTTTTGGTGTAATTTTTCTTCTCTTGTATTTTTTTTATAGTGCTTCGTTTCGTATCCACTGACCATTCCCTTATTTGGTACGGAACCCTAAATGTGTGAAGCCAGACACGCATTTGGCCGGTTTTTTACTGATGAAAAGTTTATCTTTTGTTTGTGAAGTTTCTTCCTTTTTTCATTTAGTATAAATCTTTTTCATAAACTGACAATGGACACATAATTTCTACGATTGTGTCATCATCAATCATACCATCAGGCATAGGTCTTGGTATTATTATTAATTTACACAATGCACAATATAAACAAAGAGTTTTTACATATTCAAATAAAAAATAGTCTACAAATATAAAGCATCAATAAAGCGTCCACGCGCGCGATCACGCTGGGTCCTCTGCGGCGATCTAGTCAATTCTAGTCTATGAACGCACAGTAATACAAAAACTTAGTAAATATTTGCAATAACACAAACGTATTTGCTTAGTCCGACGATAGCACGCCGGAGCAGCGAGCGACACAACCTTCCCACTCCCAATGCTAACGCACGTCTGACTCCGACCCCGTAGAGAGAGAGCCAGAATATATAGGATGTAACAGAAAGGTGTGGTCATATTTTAAGAACCGGTTCTGCCCATGGAAATGAACAAGTTTCTCTAGGAAAAAATAGAAAATTCCAAAAAAAAATTTGACTTTCTATACAAAGTTACTATCAGCTGATCAATATTTGTATGGGAGGTAAAATTTTTTTTTGAAAATTTCCTCAGGTTTTCTTGAAGAAAGTTGTTCATATCGATGGGCAGATGCAGTTCTTAAAATATGACCACACCTTTCCGTTACACCCTGTATACATTTGCGAAATTGACCTTACTTTGTAAGACTTTCTTTGAAAAATATTGTTTGATTTATATAAGCAACGTCACAAAAGAACCTATAATGATCAATTAGCAGCAATTAGCAGGAATAATCTATTCCACGATTTTATTCTCGAGTAAATCAACAGTCGTTTTTCCACGCAATCTAACGTTTAACTATACTTGGAATAGCTATGCGCGAATAGCAGAGTGAATGGTGAACGAATGTAATACCCGGCTATAAAACGTTGTTCTACAAACGGGACGGTATAGAAGCAAAACTCATGTCAGCTATCATTTGTGGTATTATAGCGTGGTAAAGTAGATGTCAATAGTGTCAATGTCCTTAAAGTAGAGATGGGCCGATATCTGTATCAATGACTGCATGACAATGACAAAAAAATATCGATGACGGAATAATGACAAAATCATCAAAGATTTTTATTTGAGTATCACGTAACTTCAATTCATGAGTATATTCTGAAATGATCGCGGAACTGTTTAGTGAAATTATCATTACTTATTTAGTAGTAAAAAACTGCCCTTTGCCTTTAGCTCACGAAATTATTTTTTTCATGGTTTGCGACATTCATGGCAGTGGATTTAGGTATTGATTAATAATCATGGAAATCATCAATATGTTTCCATTAGCGATATGTTCTGCTAGATAATTATGACTATTAATTAAGTATTACATGGCATTTTGTCGTTCTTGCAAGTAAATACCTGTGTAAAAACTTGGTCGCGTAGTTACGCACCTTCCATATAAGTAATTCCAATCCTAACTTCATGCTTTTTCCGGGCTTAGGACTTTCGAGTAATGACTTAAAAGCATTTTCTCGTTGTCATCGCATGATGAAATGATTTTAAAAAATCGATGAGTTTAACATGTGATATGATATCGGACTCATCTCTACGCTATAGTTGTTTTGTTTGTCGTGTCGTTTTGGTTCATGTGGTTTTTATTTTCGGATTTTGCATGTTTACTACATCATAAAATCTAAAATGAGTGAAATTATGCGTAAACGCAGTCCCAATTGGCTGCCGTCAGAAAAAGAACGTTTTTTTAAGCCTAGTAGATTTTCATTTAGAAAAAAAAAAACGGATGGGGTTACTGTGAAAGCCAAATTGGCGCAATGGTAAATTATTGCTGACCAATATAATAGCCATACAACCCACTGTTCTCGCACTGGAGAAAATTTAAAATGATAAATTTTCCACCAAAATTCTTGACCAAAATGTATGCGACCAAGCCAGGGCAAAGGATCCGACTTGAGGAGACAAGAGTTGTGGAAACGTGCCTGCCGGACCCGGGGCCTCAAACGGGTCGCACACTGTCCGTGATACGCAGAGCTAAACGAATGATCTACAAATGTTTTAAAAGACTTACCAGAGGTTTCTGAAGGCTTCGAAGAAAATTTAAAATGTTAAATTTTCGTCACCAAAAACAAAGTTGCTTCTTTGCTCAAACGAAATCTTATCTTCATCATGGTCATCATAGTATTCAAATAAATCTATTGTCTCTTTAATAAAAGCCACCTTGGAGGTCTAGGTATAACTTCCTCATCACTGTCATTATTCAATTCGTTTAGACGTTGCATTTTATTTATTTGAAACAACAAACTCTTGTGTTGACTGTTGAGTAGAAATGACAGCACAAAACAATAGGACGCCATTTTATTATTCTTGAAATAACTCCGTATGCCACGCTTATCGGTGCTATAGTGACTATTCCCGAATAGACTCGCTATTCCTCGGATTGTAGTTGGTTAAACGTGAAATTGATTTACTCTCGAGTAAGTATCGATTTATCCTAGAATAAGATTAATTCCAGTTTGGTCGAAGCCGCCCTAAGAGTAGGCAGAATAGTGAATAGAGAAGCGTGTTTCTAAATATTTTTTTAAGGCAAATTATGTATTATTAGTCATATTGAAAAACCACAAATAAAGTACATGAATCAATAATAATTTTTGTTTCAAAACCTTTACCCTAGCCGTTACCAAGGAATAGGCTTTAGAAAGTCACCGTTTTACGGCACTAAACCGGAGCTAGGGCCTTAAAGCAAAGCGACAAAACTATCGAAACTACCACTCGCTATTCGCTCATTGCAGGCGGTGTGATAAGTGCCTGCAACAGTGATTTGGAACTTTCATCATAGTAACCATACGGCGCGCGGCGGCCCGTCCACAGTCAATCTCGATCGCGATCCGCGATCCAAATTTGATCTCAAAACATCTAGATAGAGAATATTGAAATCAGATGCACCAATCCGTCAATCTACTTCGCACATTATCAATCTTGATCGCGATCATTGATTTTGATCGCGGACCGCGATCGAGATTGACTGTGTACTGTGGCGATTGTAGACACAGCCTAAATTCAGCGGGTCTGCACCGGCCTTCAGCTGGCAGTTAAGAATATTGAGGACTCGTTCGAGTATATATTAAAAGCATAGGTTGGATGTCAGACTTGAGTTTTGCCCTTGCAAGTGGGCACACATGTAATTCTTATAAAAATTAATATACTTAGAGTCTATCGCGCCCTCATCACTTTTCTTATCCACCTGTAGCCAGTTACCCTTTTATACACCGCACTCTCGCATTAAGCCAGCGAGTCTCTAAGCTACGAGACATCCCCCGAACTTCGAAGGACCCCTGAAGCCCTGCAGGCCTTAAGGTCCGGGCCGCCTACAAAATCAGTTGTTGTTCTTTACAAACTTTACAAGGTTTACTGCGATGAACATTAGTATTCTGAAAAACTGCATTTAGAGTAAAAGATTTTTTTTTTCTTTTTCTCCTGAACTTGTTAAAACTAGAACCCAAGAATATATTAACACATATTTTCAAAATAGGATAAATGCGATGGGTTAAAACGTTTGTTTTCAATTAAAGTTTAGCACGTAATAATTCATGTATGGGGCGTAACATTGGGGTGTTTTCGCAACTTGGTTTCGATGCAATTGCGCAAGGGGGTGGGTCACTCCTGCCTGCCCGACGCGCCCCCATGAAATCATCAATACCTACCGCGTCTCCTCTCTAGCGGTATATAGGCCGCACATACAAACTATAACAAAGATCTGACGTCACAGAAATCCTACATCGCGCAATCAAAGTTCTCCGCGCGATTTGAACTGATACAACAGCCCGACAACAATCATCGGGCAGTCGTCCAGCAGACAAATCACCTGTCGGGTCGCAGGATCCTCCCTCTACCTACCTTTACTTACTCTTCTATTTGCAACCGAACTAGCGTGATTGGTTCGTGGGAATCATCGAATCATTACTCGCGTTGTATCTACGATTTTGTTTGGTAAAAGCTTTTACCCGTTTCCTTGGATTCATTTCAATTGGTATTGAGATACCTAATCGACGAGCTGGGATAAGCGTGCGTTTGTTGTTATTGAGACGCGCTATTTGACGCAGTATCTACGCGACAGCGGCGCACGTGGAGCGGTTGAGCACTAGGTACGTCCGATCCGAATCCGTGAAAATACAGATCTTGAAAACTCGGACCGAATTCGGATATTGCTTTACGCACTACCTCCGATCCCAATCCGTGATTCAGACGTCATTTTACGCAGAGCCACAGCAGAGCGTTCACGTCGTTGATCATGAGTTCTATCAATCGACATCAAGTTCTGTTAATGCTATTTTACGTACGAAGACCTAGAAAGACCTAAAAATATTTGCCCTTAAAGTTAAAGTCAATATCCCTTAGAATCACCAATTTTATTCAGAAATTACCAAAACAAACACTAGGTTTTGTAATATTCCTAAGTATCTAAAATTCCGTTTTCTTCTGGTTCTGTCTTTTTATAATCATACATTTTTGTATAAACATGGTATACAAGTACCTAAGTATTCTTACTAACGAGGAATAGGGTAGTTTCCTAAAAAAACTAAAGATGGATAATTTTATCAATAATTTCGTTTGTTATAATGTTCAATTTTGTTCTCTAAAATGTAGGTGTAAATATAAATCTTAATGATACATATAAGTAACTCCCTAGGATACTACTTACTACTAACATACGTATGAGATTATCATTCCAAAAATTTTCAGTTGATTTAAGTAACATTGAGGACCTACACGAACCTTAATACCTAACCTATCCGTGTCGGTGTTGGGGTGCCCTAAGTTTCCCATTCGGACGCTCTTTGTTCAACGGTAGTAGGATCAAATGTTAGTTTTTACAAAATGCTAATAAAATGTTATAACAGCACATGTTATACAAACAGAACGATGATAAAGGTAGGTCTGTTAAATGAAAAATATGTCAAGTACACATTCATTGTGCTTACAGCTATAGGAGTGGACTTTCCTGCCAGAGTCTGTTTCTTGATTGCTACAACCTGGGAGTCTCAGAGAATAGGTTACTACTAGGCAACCGTGCGCCATTTTCGACCACATCCTCGCATCAGGTAAGATAGTAGTCAAAAGCGTGCCTACCAGTAGTTAAAAAACAAATCTAATAATAGATAAAGTTAAAATTAAGTAATTAGTAACCTTTATAGTGTAGATTAGAGCATTATTTATGGCTTTTGATAATATAGCAAATATCATGATACCTACTAAATAATGGGACAATTTAAGTATGAAGGTAGTTAGTTAACCTACGTACAAGCTTAGTGTAGGTACAAGTATACCTATGTGCAGCAATGTGGAAGTACTTCTTGTAAGGATATATCCAGCTTGTTTGAATGACAAAGTATTTAAAGGTGTTATTTGCGTTCACCTGTCTCATATTCGGCATCATCTGGCTCCAACGGCTTACAAGTCTTTTCTGTGTACGAAACCTTGGCTGAAGTTTGCAGAGGTGCCTTATGTTTATGCTGTTCCTGTCTTACGAGATCTATCAACTCAACGGGACTCAACACTAGTTTATCTTCCTTTCGATTTCTGTGAATTGCTTGTGCTAGGCAAGTGAGACCAAGAAGAAAAAAACTTATTTTATTCATTACCTTAACAGGTAGGTACCAAAACAACCGTAAGGAGACAGCTTCTATCATTCTATGACAATGCAGTCCAATCCCAAAGAGACTAGCTATACCTAACCATAGATGTGAGATACAGGTACCTACCAAGCAGGTAGGAACCTATTTCTAGAAAGAACGCCTTCAGAATAAGGCAAATACAAAGTTAACACGGTGCTCAAAATTAGTTACCCGTTCAGAGCATTAACTTCGAATGAAATATCAATCGTTAAAAGTCGAGTAAGAAGCAAAATATTCTTCTTGGAAAGGTCTTCCCAATGGTGGATATCTTATTGCTGTAGAGCTTCGGAGCATCTTCCCATAGTTGGACATTGATTGAGGTAATATGTACTACGTAGGTACTAGTAGGTACATATTAACTCAATTTAGTTGGAAACAGATTATTTTTTATTATAATATAAAAATACTAATTTACCTTTAGTTGTGTATTTCTGTTAGCAGGAAACTGTCATTCCGATGTCGCGTAACTAAGTTCTTATTTCTCGTCCCTGGTCCCCCAAACCTAGTATTAGTGGTTAGTAGTAAGAGTTGCCTAGTAAGAGTTGAATTAGTACTTCTCCCACTATAAATTATAGCATACTAGCTGACCAGACAGACGTTGTCCTGACACGCGAACACGCTTCTGCGACATCACCTTTATCCATATCAGTTTCATCGACTCTTTCAATGTTGTTGTCCATTATTTCTCAAAGCATCCCTACTAAGGTCTATTACAATTGCATTTGCCGAACTGCAAACTACTTCAGGATATTCATTCATTGAAGTTTCTAGTGTTTTTTCATCAAAAATAACGTTTGTAGATCGGACTAATGAATTTCTTTCCCGATTCCAAAGTCTGTATCCATCATCATTGTCCATCTGTAGCCAAATAAAATGCATCGTGTAACTTTCTTTTCTTCTCTGCTTGGGTACATACGCATAGCAAGGTGAACCGACCATCGCTGGTGCGAGGTGCTTTATCTGAGGCATCTTGTTACATTTCATAAGGCGACTTGTGTTCCACTGAGGTACGTTTTGTCCTGTTTTTAACTTTTCAGGAACTTCAGATTTATTTTTAAGGAAGTATACATATCTGTATCGTGTGTACTCCTCTTTAAACAGTACGAAGTATCGATATCCAGAGACACTCTTAGGGAAGGGTCCACAAACATCTTTCGTTTTGTTGCCTTCTCGCGAACACCAAATGGTTGCCTGTGCGCTTTACCAAAGATACTCCCTTCGCATAAATCTCCACTGTTAGATGTCTTTAATCTTAACTCCTTCTCTATCAATCTTTTGATATGTCTCTTGTCTTGATGAGCCATACCCTCGTGCCATAATTGCAGCACATATGGCTTTGCAGTCTATCATATACCAACCGCCATACTTTTGCCTTTTTCCTGTTAAGACAACCTTATCATTGATCATCATGGAACATGTTGTGACCCGTGACTCAAAAATACTTGAGGGGTTCTTGTCCTGTGTACTAAGCACAGAGAAAAGGTTCTTCCTAATCTGGGGAACATACCAAACATCTCTTAAAAAAAGGAAGTCACGTTTTCCTTTAACATTGGCCTCTACACGGACTGTGCCTTTTCCAATAGCCTTTATCATGTTTCCGTCGGCCGTAGTTACTGTGTGAGGTTTAATAAAATGTTTAAAATCTTGAAATAGATCTCCTCGACTTGTGACGTGATGTGTTGCTCCATTGTCTATGTACCAATGATCACAATCACTGTTAGTGCCTGCCGATCGATTCTGTTGACAGGTCACCGTGAAAACTTAGGTGGAGTGAGTGTGAAGTGAACTGTAATTTCACCTTGACTGTATGGATTGACAGCCCACTTCACATTCACCTCACCTAAGTTTTCACGGTGACCTGTCAACAGAATCGATCGACAGAATCTGTTGAATTCACCATCAGTAACATCATGTTGGAACTGTGAGCTTTATTTTCCTTCTTTTTCTCGCCTTTTATCGGGCAATCCTTTTTAAGATGTCCTGACTCTTTGCAAATAAAGCATTTGTACCTCTTTTTATTTACCTGGTGTCTTTGGTCATTTCCTTTAGCAACCTTTCTATTAGTTTTTACATAAGCGTCAGCCATCGTTGCATTCAGCGCTTTTTCATGTGCACACACTTGGGCTGTATTGTTGTCTACCTACTGTTCTTTCCTTCTTAGACATCAATAGCCAACTCGACTTGAAAGAAAAATATGTTTCCGGCAATGTATCCAGGATCTTGCAAATTAAGAGAAGTTCAGGCATCTCAACGTTCTCTTCTTCAGTTCCTCCTTCAGACCGTGCCACCAATTCTTCAGTGTCGAGACATGAGTCGTTATGTTGTTTGATAGGTTCCTTTTCAGTTTGAAGAAGTCTAAATATAGGTCGTAGAACCTACTCTCATCATACAACCTTTTTTTTTTGGGAGTTGGGAAATCATCCAATGACATCTCCCGCTCTGGGTGGTTCGGGAGGGCGTGTCAGACTCTTACTGACCAAAACCAACCCCTGTTCCTTCCCTGCCCTGAATGCCCAGGGGCGCGGTAACTCTGTTTCGAATTTATCCACGACCCCTGGGCAGGCATCGGCCATGGCGGGCCCCGTCATGTTTTGCTGACAACTCTTTGAGGCGCTCGTGGAACACTACGCGCCGTCGACTCTCGGGCCTGGTGCTGATCGGACGGGGAGTTACCCACTACTCGCCGTCTGCAGGCCCGACCGGCTTTCCGTGCTTTGAATACCGCATAACACACCTTTTTAGCGCTCTAAATACTGTCTCCATATTCGAGGAGTTACCGCAATACATGATCCCGTATCGTAATGCAGACGTAACATATGCATGGTACGCCATAACCAAAACTTTTTGATTAACCTCCTTTGCGAGATTACGTAAAGCATATGAATGTTGAAGCAGGCGTTTATATACGTTGTCGTATAGGGAACGTGCACGACGTAGTCTGTGCCATCTAGTGAAGTAAATTCGAAACATTTACCTTTTAAAAACTTGTCATTGACACTTCCGTGCCATATAATATATGTATACACACACGTATCATGCACACATGCAGCACGCGTAACGTAGACTGCCATCTAGTGAGTGGAATCCGCAACTTGTATTGCATAAATACTAGACATTGACATTTATGTAGCGCCATCTATAGTTCTTGCACACTCCCTATATGAGTTTTCCACGAAATGTCTCTATCGAGACCAAGCCCTAAAAATTTTGTAGTTGTCGTTTCTGAAATTGTCTTGTCTCCATATTTTACGTCAGGTTTTTTATGATTTGTCCTTTGCTCATAAGTCATTATTTTAGTTTTGTCAATATTAATTTTTAAATTGTTTGCGCCATCCATTCTTTTCATCCATTCATTAATACTTGGAGACAGTGGTTTATCTCATGGTTATCATGTAAATGACACATTATAAATTTACCGGTGTAGGTGTTACCCAGGATCTCAGAAGGATAAGTACTGGTTCATCTAATTCTTTGATTTGACCGCTACGAAGATTAGGCGCCAAATGTAGAGAGCAAATGACACACCGGCGAGAGAGGCCATCTCTCTACCAGGTTTACCGAACCTCTACCAGGTGTAGACATTTTTCAGGAGTAAATCAAGAGTTCAAGGCTTACTTAAAACTAAAATGAGTCAATTTGATCACTTATCACTAAAACAGGACTTCAAGGCTCATCTAAAAACTAAAATAGTCAATTTGATCACTTAATTATCACTAAAACAGGAGTCAAATATCTCAAAAAAAATCCACTGCACGAACGTAAACGCTCAACTCGACAGCATCAAATTGTAACGAACAGAAGTAAATACGAAGGAATATTAGTACTCTGTGGGCACGAAACAATTAGATTGACGCATTGATTTGACAGATAGATTCTGATAGATCTGTCTTGGTGTGATCATGTTAAATATTTTGTAAGTAATCGATTTACCAAATCGATTTGTTATAAGTAATAATTATTGTTTAAAATAATGTTAGTTTAATTAATGAGTGACTACGAGCGGAAAGAATGCGCCACTCGCGAGCTGCGCACGTGCATTTAAAGTTCACGCGCCAGGTACGTGCCGCGCGCGAACTGTGCGTGTACTGCGCGCGCGCTGCTATCGCGCTCCATGTACTGCATGCAACTGCATGCGAGCGCCAATCGCGCGCACCGTGCAAACTGCAAACCTTGCGCGAGTTGCGCTAAAGAGGCACACCAAACAATTGCAATAACTACACGCGTGAAGCTCGCGAGCTGCTCTCGAACGGCTCGCGAGCGGTGCATTCGCGGCGCATTCGCCAGATCTGGACACACCCTTATATTTGGTTCTACACAGCACAGACGCTCCGTTCCGATAGTCGGATCTGATTTGATCTTCCGACCGCTTCGGACTTTTTGGCTGGAAACAGACGGTCTTCAAAAATGAGTGTTAGAAGGCAACACCGGAGCGTGTGTGCAGTTAATCCGATTCGGTAGTCCGATCAGACAACTGACTGTTCGCTAGATTACGCCAGGAGAAAAGCTATTGTAGCCTCTGTCCGGTCATTTTAGTCGGCGGATTAGTAAAATATCGATATTTTCAATCGATTACAATTATTTAATTGACGTAGTCTGTCGTCTGGCAACAATAAGGTTAAGTTTTATTGGCGGAACTGACATAAATTCAATGAAATAAACATTAATTATGTTTTGCAATGCAAAGGTAAAAGAAAAGTTGATAAGAAAATACTTGAACATGAAAAAATACGACTTAATTTTTGAGAAGTAAATAGTCATGACACGGCACCAAAAATAAGGGGCCCATTGGTTGTCATTCTCCTTGTAATCTTACATCAATGAATGAATTTTTCTATAATGAGTTTAGTTAAGCTTATTTTATGGCTGTGTTCGTTTTCCCCAGAAAGCACATCTTTTTCAATATATGTGTTTAAAACATTTACACATTAAAAAGTTTTATCATACTTTTTTTGCATTGATTTGCCACCACTCATGCGAAGACAGTTGCGTATAACACGTTCGGTTTTCATGCATATGTCAATGTGTTTCGCGACAATAGATTCTGCACAGCGACATGGGTCACTAAGACATCTACAAACAAAAATTAATAACCTTTTCAACACATTTGCTCAAAAAATGCACTTACGAAGCCTGTATACATTATTCGAAAGTTCAAAATTACGCACCATACACTGGAACGTGTGTTAAAATAGATACTCGCACCTAAGTACCTATTTTACCGCACGCTCCGTTGTATAGCGGCGTGGCGTATCCTTTACGGTTTTTTTTATTTCCTTATAAAATATATAAGAATTCCACCAAGGAGTTTCGCATTACGAGAAAAAAAATATTGGCCGTCACGGGACGCCCGGCAGATGTGAAACATCTATTTCGTGTGTTGTGCTTTTTCTGTGTTGTAGTTGTTTGTGTTGTTGATGGCTGTGGTGGTTGTTGCTGTTGGTAGTGTTGTTGTTGTTGGTTGTGGTTGTAGTTGGTAGTGTTGTTGTTGTTTGTTTCTTGTTGTTGTTGTTTGTTTCTTGTTGTTGTTGTTAGTTGTGGTGGTTGTTGTTGATGCTAGTGTTGTTGTTGGTTGTTGCTATTGTTTATTTGTTATTGATTGTTGTTGTTGGTTGTGGTGGTTGTTGTTGTTGTTGTTGTTAGTTGTGGTTGTTGTTGTTAGTTGTGGTTGTTGTTGTTAGTTGTGGTGGTTGTTGTTGGTGGCAGTGTTGTTGTTGTTAGTTGTGGTTGTTGGTTGTTGTTGTTGTTGTTGGTTGTTGTTGTTGGTTGTTGTTTGTTTGTTGTTTTTTGTTGTTAGTGTTGTTGGTTGTGGTGGTTGTTGTTGCTAGTAGTGTTGTTGTTATTGGTAGTGTTTATGTTGGTTGTTGTTGCTGGTTGTAGTTTGTTGTTGCCGGTTGTTGTTGGTTGTTGTTGTTGTTATTGGTAGTGTTGTTGTTGGTTGTAGTTTGTTGTTGCTGGTTGTTGTTGTTATTGGTAGCGTTGTAGTTGGTTGTTGTTGCTGGTTGTTGTTGTTTTTTGTTGTGTTTGTTGTTGTTATTTGTTGATGTTGATTGTAAGTTGTTGTTGTTGGTTGTTGTTGTGTTCCTTTTTTTCGCATAGATGTTTAAGGGAGAAGGGGGTCGAGAGCGGTGGCGTAGTGGGGGCACGACGGCGTCATGCCGTTTTTTGTCACGACATTCGAGTCGGTTTTAGCAAGCCGTGCCAATAGATGATTCATATCAAAAACAAAAGTTTGTTTCATTGCCTAGTAGGTACTGTTTTCTCGCAAATGTGTTGAAAAACGTTGTATGACACACGTGCGGCTTGGTATTTACAAACTCGTGACTATGGTAAACCCTGGACTACGTCTCGGGCTTACATTCGTCTACTCGTTTGTAAAAACCAACTTACCGCACTAGTATCATAAATAACTATATAAAGTAACAACACTACTCCACGCATTCCCTGTTACAGAACAGACAATGTTTGATACTATAGTTGGTGCGTTGTAGCAGTGGTTGTAGCAAACATTGGCCAAACATATTAGCTAATTGAATTATATTTACAATTTAATTCTGTTTTTATTTTATGAAAAACACGACAAACTTACCGAAAAAAAGATATTCCTTCCTAAACCTTGGTCTTACGGTGGTTATTTACACAGTTTTTGAACGCGCACTGCGGCATTTTGGACGTCTTATTGTTGGCTATGATTGGACCCAGATTGGACCATACTAATCGGGCCGTTTTTGAAGCGCTTATCGGGAATCTAGTACTATTATTGATCGAAGGAGTAGTAAAACTTTACAACAGCCTGCCTAGTGACATAAAAATGTGTGACAATCTAAATATTTACACCAAAAAAAAACTAAAATCGCATATTACAGTCACTATTTCTAATGAGATGCTGCTTGTTACTTTCTCGTGTATTTTGGATTGCAGGATGAATAAATGAATATACTGACAGAGAGTTCACTTGTGGTTTTATTTGATCATACAGTAGTTACACAATCACACTTAATTGTTACACAAAGTCAATTCACGTCACGATAACACTATCCCGAGTGGGGCTCACCGAACGACTGGCTTGCCCGCGTCGCCTGTGCATTTTCTATGAGAATGCTTACATTGCAATTGCTGACGCTGTACAGTCGCTACACTGCTGAACAGATTGTAAAATATCATTATTTAGTTGTAATTGTATGAAACTTTTGAATTTAATAAGACATTTTTTTGAATCTCATTCTAAGTGACTACTACTAGGTATGTTCCTATGAGAAAATAAAGTTCTACCTAAATTGTTGGTGTCAAAAGTGGTTTTAACTAGTGATACGAGGGCGGGTCAATAAGTCCGTGACTTTTGGAATAAAACACAGATTTTTTGATAAATAATTCATTTTATTTTTGAACGTAGTCTCCCTTGAGCTCTATACACTTTGTCCAACGCTTCTCCAATTTTTTATCCCTTCCAAAAAATATGATTTGTCGAGGTCCTCAAAATAGGCCTTTGTTTGCGAGATGACTTCATCATTGGAGTCAAATCTTTTTCCACCAAGCCATTTCTTCAGGTTTGGGAACAAGAAGTAGTCACTCGGAGCCAAATCTGGAGAATAGGGCGGATGAGGGAACAATTCATAGCCCAATTCATGGATTTTTGCCATGGTAACTGCACATGTGTGCACCCTTGCATTGTCTTGGTGGAAAAGAACTTTTTTCTTGGCCAAATGAGGTCGGTTTTTTTTCAAATCGTCATTGAATCGGTCCAATAAGTTGGCACAATATTCCCCATTGATTGTTCTTCCCTTTTGAAGGTAGTCAATGTGGATTATCCCGCGTGCATCCCAAAAAACAGTCGCCATAACTTTATTGGCTGACAAACCCACCTTGGCCTTTTTTGGCGCCGATTCACCCTTAGAAACCCACTGTTTTGACTGTTGTTTGGTCTCTGGTGTGTTGTGATGGATCCATGTTTCGTCCACGGTTACAAAACGGCGCAAAAACTCCTCCATATTGCGATTAAACAACGCCAAACCTTCCTGTGAAGTTGTTACACGATTGCGTTTGTGTTCGACTGTGAGCAAACGCGGCACCCATCTTGCGGAAAGCTTTCTCATGCCCAAGTGATCATTCAAAATTGAAACCACTGAGCCATGCGAGATCCCTACGGCTTCCACAATCTCTTGCACTTTCAATCTTCGGTCGGCCAACACCATATCGTGAATTTTTTCGATTGTTTCGGGTGAAGAGACCTCAACTGGGCGTCCAGGACGTTCGGCATCTTCAGTGCTTGTACGGCCACAACAAAATTCAGTAAACCACTTTTTTACCATTGAAATCGATGGTGCAGAGTCCCCATAGTATTTATCAAGCTTAGCCTTGGTCTCGGTAATGGTTTTTTTTCGCAAAAAATAATGCTTAATAAGCACACGAAATTCACTTTTTTCCATTTTTTCCTCAAATTACTGGGTAGTCTGAAAAAAAAAAAAAAAAGTCTGATAAAGATAGCTGTCAAACACAAACTAACTGACGCAGCAAGTTCAAATTTTGACAGGAGTCAACTGACAGATGCCTGTTGACAGGAGTAGTGTTGCTTTTTCAGTAAAGAGGAAATTCAAAAAGTCACGGACTTATTGTCCTGCCCTCGTACAACAATATTATCTGGTGGTATCGTTTAAATTTAAAGCACCCACCGTACCACCAGAGGTACGACCAGGGGTTCAGTGGGTCTGCAGTTGTCTGTCTGTTTCTCCGCTAACTCCTCCTAAAGCATGCACTGGATTTTAAAGCGGTTTTTACTTAAAGAAAAAACGATAATTGAGAAAGGTTTGTGTGTGTCACTGTTGTCCATCTGTCCCATCACTATTCGATTGGTAGATCCTTGGGAACTACGCGGGCCTGCGGACGGCGAGTAATGGGTAGCTCGCCGTCCGATCAGCACCAGGCCCGTGATTCGACGGCGCGTAGTGTTCCACGCGCGCCTCAAAGAGATGTCAGCCACCACCACTGACGGGGCCCATCATGGTCGATGCCTGCATGCCAAGGGGTAGCGGATAAATTCGTAACAGAGTTACCGTTTCCCTGGGAACTCAGGCAAGGAAGGAACAGGGGTGGGATTTAGTCAGTAAAAGTCTGACACACCTTCCCGCTCCATCCAGAGCGGCAGAAGTCATAGAATGATTTCCAAACACCAAAAAAAAAAATACAGTGTGAACCAGGAAGTAGAACCTGTGATACCACTGATACACCGTTGTATGGATTTGATTACCTGGGGATACCACAGGTCCGAATTCAAGTTCCCGTGGCACCTCCAGGGGTGTCTTGGGTTCGGAATGCATTAAAGTACCTACTTAGTAGTGTTGCCCAAATGCAAGACCAAGACGAGACTTAGGCCAGTCTTGGTCTTGGTCTTGCGTCAATACACCTGGTCTTGGTCTTGGTCTTGGTATTGCGCTCTCAGTCTTGGTCTTGGTCTTGGTCTTGCAGCAAGAGTCTCGCAAGTCTTGCAAATACCTATTAGCCTATTGCTATTTATTGAATACGTTAGTTTAGATTTTAGATTATGATTCGCGCTGTAAGACGTATGTAGTTACAGAATTATAATCATCAAAATCATCAATACAACCCTCCAAGTTCATAAAGGTCGAGGATTATTACAAAAAAAATGACTTTTTCAAGGTCAAACTCATTCCTCGACCTTTGAATATCAATTTTCAATCTTGCTGTTCACATTTTAGTACCTAGGTATATCACTCACTATCTATCATTTACCGATATTAACAATGATTATTTCGAAATCAAAATATTCGCAATTCAATAGATGCAATACCTACTTAGTTATTAATTATCATCTCGCCCGACAGCTTTAAACGCTGTAGTGTTCGAATTCGAGCCAGTGTGTGAATGTATTTATACAAGAAACTCAGAGCATTCAATTTATACCTACTTACTGCTGAGACATCTTCAAGGTTATTTAATTTTATCCTCCTGTACCAACCCTACCAAAATAGGTAACAATTTTGTGTGCCTCTGTCCGTACTCTTTGTCAGCGAATGCGGCGCTCAAACAGTGTCAAATGCTGTGATACACTTGTTGCAAACCGCGGCGTCTTTGTCGGTAAATTATCAAATAAGTAGGTATATAATACACCGACCAACCAACAGTTTATTCGCAGAACGTTACATTTTCCCAATCAATCTTGAACCTTAATTCTTTAGCGATAAAGTTGAAAATCTGTTAAAGAAATTTGACAGATTGTAGTAGCTTGATGTGCTGGCGTCTGTACCATAACATTGGCTGCCATAGAAACTGTTACTAGACCTACTCGACACGCTGTTAGTTTTAAATTTTGCTGAATAGAAGAATAATATTAACTTTGAAACATAATGTTTATATAATTTTGTTGGCTATAATTTTAAGCACATACCAACCTACGAGTACTAACGTTAGATCTGCACATTAGACATAAACAAGCTTAATATATTATTATAGGTAGATACCTACAAGGTATGAACTTTGCTTGAAAGTTATTCTAGGTACACTTTATCACATGGGATGATGGGAACAGATTTGTGAGTATTAACACGCTACCTACTTAATAAATAGTTGAAACATAATAAGTACTTACCTACCTAATCAGTACAACCTTTTAGGGTTCTTTCAGACGAGCGGCACGTTGCCAACTGCAGATACAACTGCAGCCCTTAGTTTAGTGTTATGACGATACCTACGGTTTTGATACTGGGGAACGTCTCTCAAAATCGGGACTGAAACCAAATACCTATTTAATAACGCCCAAATCTCAGTTTGTCTTAACTGCAAGACGCAAGAGTCTTGCAGGCTTAAGTCTTGTCTTGCTCACGTCTTGCAGGGTTCAGTCTTGGTCTTGGTCTTGCTACAATAAGGCGGTCTTGGTCTTGGTCTTGCGAAAATGCAAGAACAAGACCAAGACTGCAAGACCAAGACCGATTTTGGGCAACACTACTACTTAGTGAATTCAAATTAAGTACTATACGATGAATTTAATAATGATGGACATGGAACTTAGCATTCGTTTGTATTCGGAAATGCGATGATTGCTGCTGCGTGTCGCGGGTTCGATCCCCGCACGGAACGAATATTTGTATAGACAGTTAGTGGTTCCGGGTCAGGGTGTCTTATGTATGTGAGTTTAAATGTTAGTGAACGCACCCACGACACAGGCGTAATTCCTAGTGCGGGGCAAGGTTTTTAAAAAAAAAAAATTATGAAAACAGTTGTAGGTTCGGTAGTGTTTCTCAAAGTGGGTGAAAAGTTATCACGGGGGCGTTATCAGTGATCGCCCCCTCTTCTGAGCGCTACAGGCTTTCAATGGTTTCAGTATGTGACTAAAGGGGGCGTTCATTGGGGTAGGTAAATCTCTTAACTGAGCCATGGATAATGTTCGCGATATTTCCACGATTTCTGATCCTACTATTTCTATAATCGTGTTTGTCTGTACTTGAACTTAGTGCTGAATAAGGTAAAAAAGAGGGGTTCTACAAACACTAGTTCGACCAAAACACGATTTTTAGCCGAAACCGAATGTTCAGCTCCCCTTCTAGTTTCGGCCGAAACAGTCCGGTTAGAATGTTGGCGAGCAACTGTATCTGTATTTGATGAATGTTGCTGATGGAACTGATCGCATGTATTACAGAAATCCATAAGCTGATGATAAGGTAGGTAGGTACCTACTTGGTATTGTTATTCTATTCATTAAAAACAAAATGACATTCAAATACCTATTCAAGCTATTGCGCATGGTAAGTAAAAAAAACACTGTTTACTTTCATTATCATTTATTTAAGATATTTCTTTGGTTACACCTTATACGTGATCTTTACTACAGATACTGAATATTAAAATATATATATATATATATATATATACAGACATTACAGACGAATTATGTCGGATTAACTTATAGGGTGATGCTGGATTACAAAAGGTGAAAATCTAGAACTTGACTTTTTTATAGTTACAGACATTTTATGTGGTCGAATTGAGAACCTCCTTCTTTTATTTTCGTCGGTTAAAAAGCAAATCAATTATGAAATAGTACGCAACTCAATTACACGTAACCTATTGGAAGGATTCATATAGTGTGAAAATAAAAACTTTTGACAACATTTAGATATCACGTTATTATTTAGACGAGGTACCCAAATCTGGGTTTTGTGAACACATAATTTATAAAAGGAAGGGTATTTTTTTTACCTAGGTATATATCATAATTTAAACATCTCATGCATTTAAATCAGGGTTGAGATGATGTAAATCATGTGATTTCAATCAGTGACTTAATCCGTCAGGCCCCTCGCATCTCCTTAAGGAGACACTACAATAGGTTTTTAATTGTGTCTGCTAATGAGGGGCTTGACGGGCTTGATCGCGATGAAAAAAAATATGTTTTATTTTATTTCAATAGTTGAACTAAATCAATACCTTTTTAACCGACTTCGAAAAAGGAGAAGGTTCTATGTTCCACCGATTTCTCTGTCAGTTGTGGACCGATTTTCAAAATTCTTTTTTTATCCGAAAGACTCCCGAGGTGGTCCCATATAAATTTTAACGAAATTGCTTCAGCACTTTTTAAAAACTGAACAAAAACTAAAAATACGTACCTATACATAGATGACGTTTTGGTTTTCTCCAATTACGAGTAGGTAAAAACAACAAACTTCCAAAAAAGAAAATACACTAAAAATTAAAAAATAACTTTAATTTCGGAAGTCGGTGTCAAAAAACGAAGAAATAAAATACAATATGCCCGAATTTATAACCCAAATAATATGAATTCGGAACGTAATTGGAAAAAGCTAAAACATCATCTGTGTATTATTTTGTTGATATTTCAAAAAGCGCTGAATCAATTTCAATAAAATGTATATGGGACCACCTCAGTATAGGTACTCTATCGAATAAAAATAATTTTGAAAATTGGTCCACTATTGACAGAGAAATCGGTGAAAATAAAAACATACTATACAGTCGAAC
Organism: Polia nebulosa; assembly: GCA_951329385.1. NCBI lineage: Eukaryota > Metazoa > Arthropoda > Insecta > Lepidoptera > Noctuidae > Polia > Polia nebulosa. The sequence goes on along the minus strand of OX589587.1, from coordinate 30,675,545 downwards.
ATAGAACCTCCTTCTTTTTTCGAAGTCGGTTAATAAGCGACTGTTTTTGCACGGTTCTGTTATTAAGGTGGCACTAGTCGATATTTTGTCCTTACAAATTTTGGGAGGGTTCTCCAACTCCACTGTTTGACATTGTACAGCCAAAGTTAAACATGATATTGTTTTGTCACATTATTAATGTTGTCTGTGTGGAAACAGAATAGTAAAAATAAAGAGCCATTAAAAAGTTATAAGCCAACAAAGATTCGTTTTTCTTGCTAATTTTAACGCAACTTTGGGCGTAAGTACCTACGTAAAAAAAAAGTACAAAATCTCGAACACAAAGTCGGCACCGACAAACCTCAATTATAGAAGAGTTTAATAAACTTTATTTTTAATTGATTTATGCAGTGGCTTTTTCATAAAACTCGATTTTCCAAAGGACTTTTCGTAATTCTTTGCGCGGTTGATTTAGTTTGGAACGGTGCAGCAGTGTTTGTGTGCGTGCAAACCAGATATAATACATGTAGACTAGCATCTAACTGCTCATTACTGATATTTTCTCTGTTGGACACGATGCCAGGTGAAACAGCGTGCTTTTTGGCCACGTCCACCAGTGAGTTCGAGCTCGCGACTAGTTCAACCTTAAGAGACGATTTGTTAATTTTGTAATAATTATTTTTTGTTTTAATATAACTGAAGACGAACTGCAATGTTAATTAGTTTTTATTATATGATTAAAATATAAACAAAATAAACAAAGAGATTTTATTTATAGCTATTAACCGACTTCCATGTGAAGAACATAGTGGTATATGTAAAAGAAATAAACAAAAAATCTGATTTAAATCAAATAAAACCGATTTAAATCAAATTAATCCGATTTTTTATTATCAACCCTGATTTAAATTAATTGCCGGTAGTTACATTATAGCATAACAACCGGTAATTAATTAAACAAATATAAATATAACTAAGTAATACATGGAGAATACAACACAACAAACGCCCCGCGACTAGTTTCGATATCCTTACTATGCAATCTCTACCACTCACGAACTTTCATAAAAACATCTAGATTACCATTGCTAGCTATTTCTGCTCTCGTAATATTTACGATTTTTTTTTCTAATTATTAGCGTGAATTGTTTTGTAACTAATTTAAATATAACTATATCTTCATAATTCTTATCACAATCGGGTGTCTGACGAATATCACTCATTTGTAAAACATTCGGCTGAAGAGCTTCTTTCAAATTTTGTAACATTTATTGTCAATGCTTCAAGTTATCAACGCTGAGTAAGCATTCGATTTATTTGCCAAGCCTTCAGATATAATAATTGCAACATTTAAAAAATGCATAGGTAATTAACACGTGTTTCGAGCACTATGCCACGTGAGCTTGTGGACACGGGGGACGAGGGCCTGCAGACGACAATAAATCGAACAAATACTAAAATAATCCGCGAAGATCAAATGGTAGACAGATTTATATTCAGAACATTATATTGAACACTAGGAGAGACACTTAGACTTTGTCCAAATTAGGCGTTTTGCGCGTAGTTGAGCTACTACTTATGATCTATCACATATCCATGCGCGTATTTCACTTGCTTGGCTATGCCCGTCATTGCACGTGTCCAAAAATACGGGGCACCTTGGTGCGACCGATATATGCGCGTAAAACTTGTTATTTGGTTATACACTAACAATCAGATTTGTAATTGTCCCTTATTTAATGATATTTAATTTACATGCATTAGGCCCAGATTTGAGTTAAATAATTATGTCGCCCAATAAATAAGTACGTGAGGTATATTATTACCCTATGCAAAGAATATAATAATAAATCCGTTATGATGGGTAAGCGTGTAAAGCACGCGACGGCTCGGGACTGGGGCTCCACAAAGGCCTGACATACAATTCGCATGAAGACGAAAACAGACAAAGCAGTCGGCCATCCCCGCCCAGTCCAAAGCTCTAACTGTCGTCCTGCGCTTTCTCGAGCTAAACATTAGCTTACTAAAACTTCTCTTGACCAGCACTTTGGCTAGGTTCATCAGCCTTCTTCCAAAAGCTTCAGTGCTCCAGCGTCAACAAACAATAAGCGGTACAAAATACTGGATATATTTTAAATGTCATCTGTTATTAATTAGTGGTAAACCCTATTAACTGGCTGAGCATGCAGAAACTTTGATACGTGCGCCACATATACAATCACGCGCTAATTTGATTGTTGATGTTAAATATTTGTATGCTTTAAAAGCACGAAGGATAAACGATCAATGTACGTAGGTACATAATATATTTGAATTAAAAACTACGTTTAACCGTAATATAACTATTTACATTGGGCAAGATGCCATTTTGTATATTCAGACTTTTGAGTACCTAATGTCTTTCGTTTGGGTATTTTATAACAATTTATTTATTATAATCCCAAATTTGTTTTTAGATACGTTAAATTTTTTAAATCGAGAAAGTTGGTAATAAGCCCAAGTATGTCATTTAATATTACACATACATTTAAAATTGTTTAATTTTACATTAATAACATCCTGTTTCTGATAGGTAATAAACCCTAAAATCAACAAATGACTGCCACACGTATGTAATTGATAACACGAACCAAGGTACTAGAGTTCAAATTTCTAAGCAAGCCACGGATAGGTTATAAATTACCTATCGTTTTTTTGTGTTGAGATGTTCACAATTTGTCGAGAGTTTATAATCTTGCGAGATAGATTAACTTCGTGTTTCTTTCAGAAACTGGATGAAGGTACACAAGGTAGCTAAGCGGTTGATCCAATTCTAGTACTACGTATTGTAGTAAACACTTCTAGTGGATTAAATATTAGATAACGACAAGAGATCTTTTCGAAACTTATTATTATGTACTAGCATAGATAATATAATACTAGCGTACAGATGCCTCATCCCATACAAAGAAACGGTACCGCCGTAACTACGAGTTTTAATCTGGCACAAGTAACTTTTTTTCTTCGTTCGGGCCTGTCCTCTACACTTCGCTAGATGGTGTTAGCAGCACTGGCTTGCAAGCTGAATGAATTTAATTAAAGTCTTACCAATATTTTCTCACACTTTGAGGAATTATTTTATAGCATTTTTTGGCACTTCATAGCAGTTTTGCTGTATCAAAATTGTGTCACTATTCAAATTTTAAAGAGGCGAATGGAAAAACTCTAAAACTACAACTTGGTACAAGAAATATCTAAGGATAAGGATTCGTTCCAATAATCGTCTAAATTTGAATTACAAGCCAATTATTCCACAATTTTATGCTTAGGGCAGAATAATAAATAAGAAAATACAGTTTTTACCATATTTATTTTCAAAATATTAATATTACTCAAACTTCAATAAGGAATCGATACATATTACGCCATCTATTGACATTTATTTGAACTAACTCTTTGTTCGAGATGAGACCCCCTGGTACTAGCTAGCATTTAGCAATTTAACATGTTTCAGTCTACAGCGTGAGTCTCTAGAAATGTGCACATATCAAAATGGGGGAATCTATGCTTAATTTTATCGACAGCAAAAATATAAAAAAAAACTAAATACCTAAAAAAAAGTTTTTACAAAAAAAATACGACAGACTTCCATAAATAATACTAAAAAATGCAAAATAACTTTAATTTCGGAAGTCGGTGTTTCTAGTTTGGTTTCTCCGTTATTTGACACCGACTGCCGAAATTAAAGTTATTTTGCATTTTTTAGTATTATCGTTAAGTATATTAAGTTAAGTCGGTTGTATTTTTTTTGTAAAAAGTTTTTTTTTTTCACTTTTTAGTTGTTGTACCCGATTTTATAAATAAATTAATAGTAAAGGTATGCCCGAATTGATATCCCCAAAAATAGGGAATTTGAACATAGTTGGTGAAATTAGGGTGTATCAGGGTGAACTGTACAAATCTGTTTACCCCTTCAGAGCGTATCAGCGTGATGTTATATTGTGAAGTGGTGAAAAAAAAACACAGACATGCGATTGCAGCAATTCTAGAAGGTTTGCTATCATTTATTGAAGAGTTCCATTGTGAATCTCCGAAGTTCTTTATCTGATCTTCACCAAATTAAAATGGGACCACATGTGAAGCAACAGCTTTCAAATAAAAACAAAATCTTCAAAATCGGTTCACCTAGTAAAAAGTTATGAGGTAACACACAAAAAAAAACTGTCGAATTGAGAACCTCCTCCTTTTTTTGAAGTCGGTTAAAAATCAATCTACCTAGCCTTTTTCCAACTATCTTTGGGTCGGCTTCCAGTCTAATCGGATGCAGCTGAATACCAGTATTTTACATGTAGCAACTGCCTATCTGCCCTCCACAACCCAGTTACTGGGTAATACGATACCCCTTGGTTAAAACTGGTTGTCAGACTTTCGGGCTTCTGACGACACGTAACGACTGTCAAAGATCCACGATTGACAGCCGGGACCAACGGCTTAACGTGCTTTCCGAGGCACGGAGAAGTCTTGGTATGTAAAGATGGTCACCCATGCAACCAATAACCAACCCCGGCAAGCGTAGCTTAACCTGATGGATCGACCCGTGCGGCTGTTATTACTTTAGCCACGAGCTCCTCCAAAAAACTAAATACATAATTTTTTATATTAAAAAAACAAACGAAAACAAAACGGTGTATCTTTAAAACCGAATGATCTATCGCGATGAAATATCGATAAATTCCATAATGGTTGGAAGTAATTAGGCCTGCTCATAAAGTGAAAATTGTTAAAAAAAACTACCCTCAACTAAAAGCAAACATTTTTTCTTTCATCAATTTAAAAAAAAATTAAAATTATTTAGATTTTTTCCGTCGATAAAATTAAGCACAGATTCCCATCATTTCAATATGTGCACATTATAAAGATTCACACTGTTTATCCACTAGAACTATTAATTATTAAAATGAAATTGTTTGCCGGGCATCCTTGTGACTAGGTTCGACTAGAACAATGCAATCAAACTAGTTATGAAAGTACAGAAATTTACTAACAACAAATTATCAACTACTCAGGTCACAATGGTAACTAACAGAGATGGGCATTAATTTCATATTAAAATTAACAATAGTAAACAAAACAAAGAGAAGTTTGCTACGTACGAGGAAAGACAACATTATGTAGCCTAAATAAATTACTTCAGTACATTTATAATATTTGATGCATTTTCTTACTTACATTTACGAACACTATATTTGAGATATTTAAGACATAATAAAATATGTACGTTACAATACGTATTAGCAAAGAGAGTAACAATTACGCTTATACAATGTACATACTTAATCGAGTAAATATCTTCAGGAGTGCGGAAACAAAGGTTTTTTTTTAATTTATGAAGTTTATTAAGGCCTCCTATTGGATAATATCACTAAAGATATTATATTTTTTGAAAGAAGGTATATCGCCTCTCAGGGCGAGGTTATCCAGTTACTTAAAGGATTTCCAAGCATATATATTTTAAATTTAAATTAAACTATAAAGTATCAAAGTAAGAGACTTTGAGTAGGTACCGAGGGAAATTATAATTCGTCGTTTTTGCAGAAAGATTGAAGAATCTACAACAAACTCAATTAAATAAAGAAAAATACTACAGATATAACCTCGCCATAAGCCAACATTTTGTTTTGAACTGCTGGTGCAATATCGTTCAAGGTCAAAATGTCCAACGGTGTCAAAATGTCCAATTGGCAAAACATCCAATACTCAAAATGTCCAATTCCCCAAAATGTCCAATCTTTGAGAATGTGGTAAAATTGTTCAATAACTCATCAAAGCGATTTTTAAAGGGCCTACCTCCCCGTAAGTGGCACCCTCATTGCATAAAAATTCGTATCTTAGCATAGAAAATAAAGATTAAAGAATCCTATGTTGCTTTTGTTACAAATAGGATGTCAAAAACGGCCGTTTTTGGTACTTTTACTTACTACTTTGGATACGAAACACTTTCGAGTCCTGTTATAACAACGTAAAAATACCTTAAGCTCTTTGTAACATACGCAACATAGAATTTTTTAATCTTTATTTTCTACGCTTTGCAACGATTTTTTATTCAATGAGGGCGCCACTTGGCGGCTATATACGCCTTAATAGTTATGACAAACAATAAATACAAAATACTGAAAGAATCAAAATATGTTTTAGTTATAAGTAACAAATGAAGACCAGAGAAGACCACAACATATCCGAAATCACTATTTTTGTCATAATGTTATATAAAAAATATAATATACATAATCATAATTTTTACAATTATAAGGTTGAACGGCAGACTTCGTGCCGCATATTTTTTTGCTGTTCTGTTACAAATTAGTACCACTTATTAAAGGCAACTAAGCCTGTGCACTATTTTTAGAACTTCGGATTAATTAATAATATCAATGGAAAGATTTTAATGAATAAACGTAACAAAATCGTAAACTAAACTCAGCTATATTTTCAGAAGTTGCCATAACGTAAAATAACACAAATATCGAAATATTATAATCATTTAAAAATAGAAACAACATTAAATAAAATTAAATATACCTAAGAATGCATAATTGTTGCATAAAATAATAATAGTTAACGATTTAGTGTTAGGAATGATTTTCGTCATCAAAATTCCCCACCGTCGCACTGCCGACTCAACAACGGCATACAACGGCAATTATTTATTGACAAGTAAAGAAAATCTGTCATTCAGTTCAGTTCTTTGTTATAGTAATAGCAAAGAACTGAACTGATTGAAGACAAAGAGTATAGTAATACTCTTTGTCTTTGCTGTTGTTTTGAACTGTGGTTTGTGCCTGCATCTGAACAATTTAGTGAATTACTCGTATCTGTCCGTTTTATAGTTGCAGACACAAACATGAACGGTCGGGACGCAATCAGAAGTTATTGCTGTAACTGCATTGTGGGTTTAAGAACAGAGGGATGCTGCTCACATGTGATGAGTGTTATTTGGTAGCTATGCTATGCACGCCATGAGGGTATTACCTGACCTGCCCCCTTCTTAAATGAAGTAATATTAAGAATACATTAATTATAAGTACAATAAAATAAATGTACTAACAAAAACAAAATAGTTTTTTATTTTCCTACACTCAAAACCCCATCAGAACTTCACCATTATCAAACTGTTGCGGTCCACTGCTGGACAATGGGGTGCATTACATTACACTACCTACTTAAATGGTGGGTAAAACAGTACAAAGATAGCGACAAGCAATCTAGAACATTTACTTTTTCACCAAAATAATGTTTATGTACCTTTAAGTAACAATCTACATTGGTGCACTAGTGCATAACCTTAACAAATTAAACAGGTTATAACTTTTACGTCTCAAGTTCTTAAAATCTAAGAATTTAAAAAGGGCTTATCTATCATATTAACTACCAATTAAATCAAATAATATCCTAAAAACGAAATTTTATTAGTGGTACGAAATTCTCTTACAAGCCTGCCATTCGCCTTTTATTGAAAAAATCATTAAACATAGTTTAATAACCAAGCTAAGACATGAAAAATACTTTCTTATAAATAATATATTACATTCTAAACCTATCCATGATGTTTGTTACAAATTATAATTAATACATTCCTTCATGTTTATTATATCCTCGTCACTGTACTTATATTGGTTATCTCAACAGCAATATGATATAATTATAAGACTTACTCGATATTAACACCACAAGTTTAGATCACCTCTTCAAGCACATCTCTCTATTTTATAAGACGTAGCCCACCATGTGAGCTGATAATACAATTTTCTCGATAGACAACGTGTTCCCGGATGACGAATCTTTATTTTGCGAGTAAATCGTTTTCATTCCACCAATCATTCACATTTAAAGCTAAGAAAATGAGACGTGATCGTAATTATTTCACGAAAAAACACCCTTAGTGTTTTACATACATAATTAGCCGAATTATTTTGTATGAAAAATATAAACTAAAAAAGATTAATTGTTGATTCTTTGACATGGTCTCATTAATACCCTACTATGTTTAATGTTTCTTTCAATAAAATTTATAATTATAAAAATTCTGATGTTGTTATTGTATTTTTTATATCACATTATGACAAAAATAGTGATTTCGGGTATGTTGTGGTCTTCTCTGGTCTTAATTTGTTACTTATAAATAAAACATATTTTGATTCTTTCAGTATTTTGTATTTATTGTTTGGTATTAAAAAAGCGCTTTGATTCGTTATTGAACAAAATCAAATTCTCAAAGATTGGACATTTTGAGAATTGGACATTTTGCCAATTGGACATTTTGACCCTAAACTTGCAATATTGCATGTTGTATGCTGTAAAATTCTCTCTTCTGTCAGCGAGATATTGGTATATCGGTGATGTGTTCGTATCGGAGTGCAGTTTTAAATTAAAATTTATATTCCATTTTCCAGCACTCATGAAATCATGAACTAAAGTAAATAACAATAATAATATTGATTTCGGTACAGTCATGTACGATTGTCACCGAGCAGGCCGTGCCGAAGCGCATTTAACGATGTGACAGAAAATTTAAGCGACCAAGAAGCAGTTAAGGTCAAATTTGCAAGTGAACCCCGACCGACTACCGCGGCGGCGGAGCTTCATTTATTATAAACTAGCACTTCGTTCGCGACTTCGTCCGCGTGGATTACAAAAATGTATAGCATATGACTCACAAATAACGTGGCTTTCTATTGGTACAAAAAAAATCAAAATCAGTTCAGTAGATCCAGAGATGACCCCCTACCACCTCACAAACTTTACCTCTTTATAATATTAGTATAGATTTGCATGTAAGTAAATATGACATCTGACCACTTCCCAATCGCTTCAAGAGGGTACTCTCCTGTGTTTATTTTTGTACAATATTTTATATGAAACAACAAAATAACACTAAAAATTGATCTTTTTCTGTAAACAGCATCAAAATTGTTTATCAAATGAAGCAGCAATCAACATGTCAAATCTATATATATGAAACAAAGTCGGGTTAGTTACACCAATTATAACTCAAGAAATGCTGGACCGATTTTAATGATCTTTGATTTGTTGGATTTGTCTCCGCGCCAAATATCAGAATAACGATTAAAACATCGGCAAAATTAACACAAAAAAAATATGAAGATAATTCATTTTCTCGTACATTTTGTATGGACCAACGGCTTTTTTAATTGATTTTGAGACTGTACTAAGTTCGCCGAGTCCGCTAGTATTGGTATAAGAAAGAGTGGGGGCATGGTGGGGATAACAGCTAATGGCGGTGACGTCATCGGTCAATGTGTACATCCTTTTGCTGTTTCTTGGCCGTTTCCCCTCCCACCAGATTTGAAAGGTTTCTAACTTACTTGGTTGTGAACGGCGTTGAAAAGTTCTTTCTATTTTGGAAAAAGTTACTTTTTAATACAAATAATAAAAAATGCAGAGTCAACAACCCTATTGCAAAATGCGCTCCGCGGCGGCTGGCTCAAGCGCGAGCCTCTCTATGATTTAAAAAAAAAGTAATTCATAAGCATTTCTTACTCTTGCGCAGTGCAAAATCAGAAGGCTTTTATTTAGACATTAAGGTAATGCCTAAGGCCCTGTCGGCACCACAATATTTCACTGCACGATTTTTTTCACGAAATTCTGTAACATTAAATCGTAAAGGAGTAGCTGTACTGGTGGTGAAAAATTCGCGCGGAAAAAAATCAGTGATTTGATGCAAATTGAACGCGATGCGGTGCGATTCAAGATTCAATTTCAATTCAAGATTCAATGTGTTACAGAATTTCGAGATAAAAATCGCGTGGTGAAATATCGCGGTGCGGACAGGGCCTTATTAAGGTGTCGGGCCCAGTGTTAGTAAACCGCATTAGCGTAATTTAAAATCTTATCTTTTTATTATAATTTACCTATTTACAACTTCCTAATACACAAGACTGGAGCTATAAATATAATATGATACCAGTGGATTGTTCCATAGTAAGTGAAATGGTGAATCATCATGATGATAGCTAGTATTTCAGATGTGTCAGAATCTACACATTTATACGAAACCTGTCGGCCAAAATATTTGTGGCTGATTAACTGACTGATAAAACTGTTTTTATGAAACAACCCCCAGCAGAGCACTAAACAACACATAGGTAATAAAGCACAATCTTTTTTCCAATTGTTTGGGTTTTTCATTTACTTTTCATGACCATCGGGAGGATTACAGATAAATAAATTCTAAGTGATATTTGTATATTCTGTCTCTAAATATTTCTCGTTTATCGAATTAGTTTATTGCTATCTTATTGAATTATTTTTTTGAATGTTTTCAATCAATCTGTAATGTAATTTTCATGAGCATCATAGCAGGATTACAGGTAAATAAATTCTAAGTAATATTTGTATATTTCTTTAAATAATATCTAATAAATAATTTCTTGTTTATCGAATTACTTTATTGCTATCTTATTGAATTATTTAGTTGTATTTCAGAATGTTTTCGAACAATCTGTAATGTGTTTTTCATTAGCTTTTCATGAGCATCGGGAGGATTACAGATAAATAAATTCTAAGTGATATTTGTATATTCTGTCTCTAAATAATATCTAATAAATAATTTCTTGTTTATCGAATTAGTTTATTGCTATCTTATGGAATTATTTAATTGTATTTTAGAATGTTTTCGAACAATCCGTAATGAAATACAGGCAGTCCGTCTTAGATTACAATTTAAATGTTTTTAGAGCCGATGTTTGAGTAATATTTCTTACTATTTTATTTTGCTCACTTAAAAACCTTGTGGAGCTAAACCATTTACATCCGTTAACGCCTAAACAAGGTGAATATAAGAAAGAATAAGGCCTATACATCCTAAATACAGTAACCAAACTACCCCAAAACCTGGACTGCCTGCATTTACTCCTCGCCTAAGGACTTCCACATAGCAAAGTCAATATTTTACACATTATTTACATATGACACGTGTTCCTCTTAGTGCATAACATTATTCCATTGTCTTAGTCGCGCAAACTTATTTTAGTTTGGGTGTAAATTATAATTCGGTATAACTAATCTATAGTGGGTTAGCACTCTTATAATTACTTACTTAGCTTTAGGGCTCCGTAGCCAAACGGCAAAAACGGAACCCCACATTTAGAATATTACTTTGTCTTAACTATAGTTTATAGAAATAACTGTCGATGAGTTAACATTTAGAATTTGAGTAACATGATACGTGGGCACGTGAATGGAGCGTGACATCAATGCCTTGTAATTGTCATGAGGTCAATTGGAAGTGCATGCGCCTGCGCAGCCGGCGCCGCTTCCCTCGAGCCACGGCGCAGCTGCGCACACACACGCCACACAATCATCTTACAGACTAGTTTAGTAACCAACCTTCAATAAACATTTCAACAAATAACGTCAATCACGGCAAAACTTTAACTAAAATTACAAATCGCCTTGCACACATGTATATCAACAAGAGTGTAGATTTATAATAAATCCTATAAATTATATTATTGCTTATAACTTTTCATTTTCTTTATTTTTCTTACAAATTATATAATGTGTGTGTACGTTATACTTTGTTTAAGCAGTTGTAGTTATTAATATAACTAATATATATATAAATTGAATATAAGTAAAGTTTAGATCAGCAAAAAAACTTGCACAAGTTGATTTTCGCAAGCAATTTTAAAGCCAGATTTAGACTAGCATTAAAGGGCTTTCATTTCAATAGTTTGGTTTTTCCTTATTTAATTGGCTTACATAATGAAGAGTATTCTATCTTTCTAGCATAAAGAAAAAATCTGCAAGTTTTCCAATTTACGAAAGTTGGAAAGATCGCGTGAAGTTGCGTGAGATCGTCAAAAAATAGTTATAGCAAGTAAGTCCTGCAAGTTTTGTAACCTGTGTAACTAGCACGTTTAGCAACAGTGGTAAGCAGATGGCCAGGATGCCACTGGGTATGCTGTTTAGCAACTCGCTGCAAGTCCATCATGTATTTATTTTTTGACATTATAAAACCTCTGTCTTAATTTCACTGTACAATATTTTTTCTATAATATTTTTGTATATAACGGTAGGAAGAAAAACGTTTGGACCACTGATATCGCCATTATTTTGGTTTTGTTCTACTCTAGGGCAGTTCAAGGCTTGCCGACGAGATCTTGCTGAATATTTGTGCTGCAAACATGTAATGTCTGTGTTTAGACAAATGCAGTTAGTTGCTTATGCAATTGCAGGGAGTTCTCGCTAGTCTAAACGGCGCGGCGCTTTACTTAGAAAACGGGGAGTGAGTTTTCCTTGACTGCTAACACCGCAAACACTTCCTCGGCTTGGGGAAGCTTATGCAATTTTGATTGCTAATCCAAACTACACTATGGGCCAGTTCCTTAATGAGTATTTTGAGTTATGAACTTTAATGCCAAGCTTTGACAGGTTTTCAGTCTAACATAGCTTGATAAATACTCAACATCAAATTCTCAATTCAGAAGTCGGGCGTTTATTTAATAATAACAATAAGTATCAGGACGGTTGGCCGCACATTGAAAAGTCGCGAAAGTGTCAGCAGCATTTTCTGTGCTCAAGAACCGCACATTTTATTTCTAGGGTTCCGTAGGTCCAAAACACTTAGTCTGCCTGTCTGTAAAGGCATTTAAGGAACTCTTAATGACATAGACTTGATATTGGTTTTGAGTTGTCCGTAAAAATACCATTCGCATTTACCTTATCTGCTTTTGCAAACCGAAAAGGCTGATATAAATTTACTACTTGATGGAGTTAGCTTTATGAAAATACTTGTTTTTTTTTAGTACCTAGTAGAATAGACGACCAAACACTTCTTTTGGGAAATCAGTAGTTAAACCCAAAATGGGTTGTTACCCACAATCCAAGGCAACTACCCTAACTGAATAACTGGAAAGCAACTCATGCGATGTAGACAATGTGCGTCCACCTGAAGGTGTATACATTATAATGCACTTACAAACAACCATTTTAATTAGTTACTCTCAAAGGAGCAGGGTACCCAATTAATATAAGTACAGCCAATTAATGGTAAATCCTAGTTATTTCTTTTATAAATACCATAAGTTATTTCTAATATCTTAACGAATCGAGGACGCTATAAGCGTTTACTAACTAATTTGAACATCAATAAAGATTTTATTAGTTTAATTCGTATTATATGATTATTGAATATATTCTGGCATGTTTTCATTAGTAATAAGGCAGTATGCAGTTTGTTTGGATTATTTTACTCGACTAAGACAAAGTTAATAATTTACTAAAATATGATTATCGCCAGCATTTTATACTCTTTCGTAACTGTCTACATATAATAATATGCAACAGAAGCACACAAACACGAACAGTCGCTCGAGTAACTTATTGATGCTGAAAACAATCCTACGATATGCGTTTAACATCTTTTTCTAATAAAATTACAATAATAAAATACCTTAATCTATTTTGCGAAGCCCTGTTCGTAATAATAAATATTCTATTAAGCAAAATATATTTAAGGCTTTTCATCTTTGTTAAGGAACCACTCTTAATGCTTCGAACAAAATTAAACTAAACATTATATTTTTATAACAAAATATACACTATCGGGCTAAATTGTCCTACTTGACTACATTCCACAATATAATTATGTAATAACATTAATTTTAAAAAATCTCGCTTGTACATTGGTACTAAAATTATTCTAGGGATGATTCTATGAATATCTGCAGCGTAGGTTTTACTAATTCTTGAAACGATTTGAACAAAAAAGGTGTGAGATATTTATCTTACTGTACCCAAGAAGCGGGCACCCACAGGGGCTCGGACTGCACGCGCCACGCCGCCTTGAGCAGCTGCGACAGCGCGGCCGGCAGCTCGTCGTTCACGACCTCCTCGTCGAACATGTAGCCGTACAGGAAGTTGATGCGGTTGGAGGAACGCACGATGTCTGAGAACTCTTCTTCCTGTGAATACATTCATAACTTCTTGAGGAATCAAGGCAAGCTGTGGTCAAAATATCCCCACACTTAGTTTGGTCCTCGTCGTAATAGGGAACATGCGATAATTTTATTTTTGTTTTCATTTTAAATAATTCCATGTAGAATAGACCACAAGTATATTAAAAAATTAAAACACTGTAATTTATTGCAAAAAATGCTGTTTTAAACGGACAGTTTGAATTTTCGCTCGAAAACGGACCTATAGTTTCGATGACGTCACTCTTGTCCAGTGTTGCCAACTCTACGTTTTTTTACGTAGATCTACGTATTTTAGGCCTTTCTTGCACACCTACGAACTTGAGTCCCAGAATCTACGTACTTTCTTTCAAATTGTACAAATTTGCAAAATATCATTTCTTTAGGCTGAAGAAGCACGGTCGCGGACAAATTTAAAATAGAGTTACCGCGGCCCTTGGCACAGGCAACTGAAGGAACAAGGGTGGGTTTTATTTTGAGTTTTCATAATTGTAATGTTTGGTACCGAAGATATGTGACATCCACCAATCCGCATTGGGGCCACGTGGTGGATTACGGCCCACACTCTCTCACAGAGAGGAGGCCTGTGCTTCAGCAGTGGGGACATTAAAAGGATGATGATGATGAATGTTTGGTATTTGGTCATTAGGAGTATGTATTTATTAATTTATCATAGGTACGAGTTTAGTTAAAATCGAGATTACTATACTAAATAAATACATATAATAAAGTACGTCTATATTATGTATTTTATTATTATAGTAACCTCGATTTTAAACAATATTTTTTATTTGTTGTTGTACACATAGGTGTACAACAACAAAGACCTTTGGGTTAAAGAGGCTACTCTGTGGTAGGTAGCTACCACAGTAGTAGTCTCTTTAACCCAAAGGTTGACTGGTAGATAATGGCTTGTTGCATTAAGGTGGAAGCGCCAGGGTAGCCCGCGATTTTCAAATTTTCTTATGTTTTTTTGCAATTTGCAGGTCAGTGTCAAGTTGTATCTTGGTCAAAATTCGATTCGCGGCCGTAGCAAGTATGTATTTATAGAATTATAATCATTAAAATCATCAATACATCTCTTTCAGTTAGAATTGATGTCAAATGATTACAGTTCTGTAAACACGTACTTGCTACGGCCGCGAATCGAATTTTGACCAAGATACAACATTTTTTTTTTTGGGGGGTTGGAATCATCCAATGACTTCTCCCGCTCTAGGGTGGAGCGGAAGCGCGTGTCAGACTCTTACTGACTAAAACCCACCCCTGTTCCTCCCTGCCCTGAATGCCCAGGGGCGAGGTAACTCTTTCGAATTTATCCTGAACCCCTAGGCAGGCATCGGCCATGACGGGCCCCGTCATGTATGCTGACAACTCTTTGAGGCGCGCGTGGAACACTACGCGCCGTCGACTCTCGGGACTGGTGCTGATCGGACGGCGAGCTACCCATTACTCGCCGTCCGCCGGCCCGGGTACCAAGATACAACCTGACACTGACCTGCAAATTGCAAAAAATGTAAGAAAATTTGAATTTCGCGGGCTACCTTGGCACTTCCACCTTAACCCAGATACTGCGACGGGCCTTTTAAAAGGCCCAAAAAAATAATTAAATCTACCTGCGTTTTTCATAATTTTTCAATTAATTGCCATACATATTCATATTAGCAACTTACTTAGTACCTATCAACATTTTATTTTATGCAGTTACGTTTAAAATTGGACACACATTTTCATGTATATTGAGTGTTTTTGAAGATCTTGGAGTTTTTTTTTACAATGGCTGCATAAAGGTAAGCTTTTATGTTATAAATATGCGGAATCTGATAGAAGTTCGCTTTCATATTTACATATTGGTTATTTCATAAAAATATTACCTCATTTGTTTGGTTCGAAACGCAAAATAAATGCTCCGTTTTTACGTTTGAAATCGATGGCCTTTTAAAAGCCCCGTCGTAATTTAGGGGTTTATTATTTAATTATTTCTATTTTAGCACGCCATTAGTCTATTGCTCAATCTCATTGAAATTGTTGCTGAGTTAGGGCGAGCTGACGAAGACACTTTATTGCCGAACCAAATAACCATTTTCCCACCTGAGAATGCCAACGCAGATGTTACTGACGAAGATTCTGGAGATGAAAAGTTCGTAACATTACAAAATCTTCAAGGTAAAATAATTATGAACTAATTTAATTTACATGTCAATGAACCCACAAATAGGTATGTTACCTGTTTTATATTATAACAATATGTATGTATGTTATTTTCTTGTAGGATCTCAGCTCCTGCTGAGGTGACGTTTTTTCAGAGTTCTGACGAGGAAGATGATGAGATTGCGTAAGAGAAGACGCACAATTGACACGATCGGTGAAGATAGTGAAATTTCAGTGCCAAATAGAACGTCTAGTTGTCTTCTAACAACCAACAAAGACTTAAAAAAAGACATAATATAGGGGTTCATTTGAGTACAAATCTAGTTTACCTGAGCACATTCTAGTTTGCAAATGGAATGACAACAGTGTCGATACTGTTGGCTCAAATACTGAGACTGTGAAGCCTTTGCATGAAGTCAAGAGGTTTTCACAAGAACATAAGAAATATGTGCATGCTGATCAACCCTTTGCTATAAAAAATATAATGAAAATATGGGAGGGGTAGATCGGTCGGATCAGCGGAACATAGGTTTGTATTGGAACTTCTATTCGTGGCAAGAAATGGTACTTTTTTCTTTCTGTCATAGCCTAGTTATGGCTGTACATAATGCGTGGCAGCTATACAAACGGGACGGCGGAGAATAATAATATCTGCCCTAGGGTGGAGGATAAATTCGAGTTACCTCGCCCCTGGGCACTCGAGGCAGGGAGGAACAGGGGTGGGTTTTAGTCAGTAAGAATCTGACACACCCTTCCGCTCCACCCTAGAGCGGAAGAAGTCATAGGATGATTTCCCACCCCCCCAAAAAAAAAAAAAAAAAAACGTCGGAGAATATGATCACCTTACTTTTCGCAGATCATTGGCAAAGGATTTGCTCAAAACCTACAAAAAAGTGATAAGAGGACCGTGTCCTACACCTAGGTCTCATCGAGAATCATCTTGATATGATAGGGTTGATTAATTGGTTCAATATAGTGTGCTTCAACTAAGATGCAAAGTTTGCTAAGTAAAAACCTTTTTATTTGTCAAAAGTGTAAAATTCATTTACACTCCAAGAACTGTTTTATGACCTTTCACAGACAAACTTAGTAACGAACGTATTTGCAGTGTGTGTGTGTTTCTATTGTTATATTAAAACCGTAATTTTGTGTTTTTTACTATCCAAATTGATTAAATACTAATTCTTAATACTTTGTTTCATTACTAGACCGCCATACATATAGACCCCCATATTACGACGGGCCTTTTAAAAGGCCACCTTTTCCTGGATTTTCCAGAAAAGTTGAATTTTTTTCTCCATTTTTCCTAGTTATAATGAGTCATACAAAGAAACATATCCAAAAATGACGGCTAACGGAGGTCAAAAATAGTTTCAGTAACATCTGGGTTAAGTCCGCCGATGTATCACTATTGTACATGAAGTTTAAATAAATAATCATACTAATATTATAATAATGTGAATGGATTAGAAGTAACATTGGATACTTTTTATGACAAAAAAAAATATTTTTACGAAAGTTACATAAAAGCGGGTGAAACCGCGGGCACAGCTAGTTAATATAGAATTTACGACCAATCTAATCAAATTCTAAATTGGTATAGAACTTAAATAGTCGTAAGCTCTTCGTGGAACTATAAAGAAGGACGATTGGTGGTATTTCTGTGTGATGCACATAAACTGTTCTTTAACTTCCATAAGCATCATATTTTTCGTAAATACCAGTTTAATACTTTCGCGTCAAGGACCAAGTTCGCCAAGCTCTGTTTGTATTTACATTGAGTATGTATTTTATTTTACATTATCGCATGTGCAAAGATAAACCCACTAAACCGCCACCGATACTATTAAATGGTATAGATGATGTCAATAAGCTCACTGAACCACTTGAAACTATTGTTGACAAGAACCAGTTTACTTTTAAATTGTCAACTGAAGCCAGTTGAGAATAAGTAATTCAGACATTCAAAGCTATAGACAAATTATAAAAGTAGTACGAGAAAATGGGTTAGTCCGGCCATACATTTAATCGGAAAGACCAGAGATGCTTCATAGTGGTAATACGGAGTTAGTGTACCACAGGCCAGTTTCCTTGCCCGTCAGTTTCACTAATTCACCAGTTTACTTATTAGACAGTTTCGGTAGGTTGACAATTTCACTACTTAGGTATTTTCCTGATTCTTCAGTTTCCTCCTTTGCTAGTTTTGTTAGGATGTCAGTTTCATGAAATTGCCAGTATTGCAATCTGCCACTTTCGTTATTTGTCAATTTCGCTAATCGAACGGTTTACCTATTCGTCAATCACGCTAGGTAGACAATTTTGCCATATACATATATACTCGTATACAAAGTTGATACGACAGAGGGGCTTTCCTTTAAACTGCCTATACTAGGTACTATTTTCAAGCTCTGTACCAAAAATCAATTAAATCGGAGCAGTAGTTTAGTTTTGGCCTCGTTTGAACACGATGTATCTTTCCTAACAGCTGATTATGTCTATACGCACAGGTCATGCACCTTAAAACGATAAATCTGAGTATAACCTACGATACGACGCGTTGTTGCCGTTCTCACGCAAGTCACAAGTACATTTTCGCTATAAGATGACAATGCAAACAAGGATAATGGGTATAAAGTATGGTATAAAGGGTGGTTGCGTTTTACTCTGAATTGTAAGCTATTTAGTTTGTTTGAAAAAAAAAAAACCTCATTTATTATTATTTTTATTTTTATACCGTATCGAATTAATACTAAACACGTATAGTATACGTAGTTTAATTTAATGCCCCTCTGTCACATCAACGTTGTATATATATAATATTTAGTGTTATTGGTACAGTCAGTGACAAAAACAATTAGAACGGCCAAAGTAGTTATAATATCAAACGTATTATTGTTAAAAATTAGGTGTTCAACTGAGATTATTCTCAAACAGTTATCATATCAGATAGGGAATAAGTCAACTTTCCACAAGTAGGTATATGAAATGACAGCTTGGGTGGTGTGCAGATATTTTTTTTCATTCATTTCAGCACGATGACACACAAGATACCTACTGTTTTCTTAGGACCACATGTACAACGTAAAGCAATAAATCAAATATATATATTTTTAAATTTTTTTTTCAAGCCTTTTCCACATCGTCGCTTACCATCAGGTGAGTTGACTATGACATATACAGGATGTAACGGAAAGGTGTGGTCATATTTTAAGAAAGACATCTGCCCATCGGTATGAACAACTTTCTTCAAGAAAATCCGAAGATTAAAAAAAAAACATTTTACTTCCCATACAAATATTTATCAGCTGATGATAACTTTGTACGGAAAGTCCAATTTTATTTTCGGAATTTACAATTTTTCATAGAGAATGTTGTTTAATTCCATGGGCAAAACTGGCTCTTAAAATATGACCACACCTTTCCGTTACACCCTGTATAATGTTAAATAAATAAATATTTTTCCGTCAAACGAAATTATAACGCGAATAAACTAACAAAGTGTTTTTGTACGAAGTTTCAAGTCACCAGAAAAGATACTTCTCCTCCTTTCCTCTTAGAAAATAGTTTTCTGCAGGTACTTATGTAATCGGGTAATAACTTAACAAGGAATGACATGACACGACACAACGGAGTAGTAAAATACAATATAAAGTAACTGACAAACAAAAAAACTTGCGAACAAGGAAAGTAACGGGTTAGGAACATGACGAAATAGCAAAACTGACAATCTAAACTAACTGACGAACAAGGAAACTTGCGAACCAGGAAACCAACTTAATAGGGAAATTGACCACTTACTGAAACTGACAAATAAGGAAATTGGCGAATTCAGAAACTGTCTAATAAGTAAACTGGTGAATTAGTGAAACTGACAAGCAAGGAAACTGGCCTGTGGTACACTAACTCGTAATACGGAACCTGCATCCAACAACACCAATGTCCGCAATCAAAGGCAAACAGACAAATTTATAATAAGTTCTACTAGATTTGTGAATTGA
Organism: Polia nebulosa; assembly: GCA_951329385.1. Taxonomy (NCBI): domain Eukaryota; kingdom Metazoa; phylum Arthropoda; class Insecta; order Lepidoptera; family Noctuidae; genus Polia; species Polia nebulosa. Next base: position 30,655,441 of record OX589587.1, on the reverse strand, counting down.
AAAACGAATATTTAGAGTGTGAATTTTACGAGCTGTGGCTTCTAATTTAAGCTTAAAAAAACAATAACTTTGTATTTTGTTTAATAAATATTTAAAAGTATTTTTTTTTTGTTTTATTCTTTGTAAGTTCTATCGTAGTTATAGGTAATAGTAACCTAAGTAGATATTAAACATAACTAGTAACTGATTACCACCTGTGCTAAGATAGGTCGAGGGAGCCCCGCGTCACGGGGCTCTTATTTCTGGGTGGTTTAAAAAAAATAACCACGAAGGCTAAGGCGGGAGCTCCGCTCCGCTTCGCTCCCGCCTTAGCCTTCTAACCTAACCTACCCGAGTCGGGGTGTTACCCATATGACGTTTTTTATATATATTAAACGTTAGACCTAATGATTTTCGATTACATAAACGTTATATCAAACAACGTTATACTAATTAAGTTTTAGAATAAATAAATATTATATGTAAAGAAATTATATCAACAGTTGACGTTGATTATATCTTATGAAGGATAATAAAATGAAATTAGACCAAATGAGTTTATACGTTATGAGACGCACCCCTGTGGTTCAGGTCACTTTCACACTTCGGAGAGAAAACTGCTCTCCTGTACGACTTCAAAACTCAACATTACAGCACAAAGACAGGGTAAGGTACCACCTATAGCAGTATAGGAATACACCTGGATTGCCATTTGACGTGGAATCATTCGAAGAAGGTACCTTTCCAAATCAACTTAAAATAAGTTTGATAAGAAAAATTCTAAAACCGACTCAAATAAATATTGTCCTATCGCACTGTTACCAAATGCGTCTAAAATTTTTGAGAAGGGTATGTGGGACCCCGTATACTCTTTTTGTGAAAAGTTTACGATACTTGACGACTGCCAAAAAGGTTTCCATGATGTGAGACAGAAGAAGAGAGTCTTCAACAGGGCTGCCAAGTCCTGCAAGAAAGTGTTGCGGAAGGCTCGGTTTGACCACATTAGCCGAATTGGGAACAAACTTGCTTCTTACCCAGCTGGTAGTAAGGGGTTTTGGTCCCTGGCTAAGTCCGTTGAATCGAACTTCTGCCGCCCCTCACTACCTCCACTGCTGATACCCAACGGGTCGCTGGCCCACTCCGCGGAGGAGAAAGCAAACTTGTTTGCCTCTCTGTTTGCGGAATCTTCGCGTCTAGATCGTGGTGCGCGAAGCCCCCTGGTACTCTTGGTGGATGAGAGTCGATTATGTTGGAAATTCGCATTCATCAGAAGGATGTCCGAAGGGTACTGCGTAACCTAGACGTGGACAAGACTAGTGGCCCCGACGGGATACCGGAAATTGTACTGAGGACTTGTGCGCCTGAGTTGTCTCCGATCTTGACACGCCTATTTCGCCTTTAGTTTGAGACTGAAAAAGTGCCGCTGGCTTGGAAGCAAGCTAACGTGCAACCCGTGCCCAAGAATAGTTGAGGTGACCCAGCAAATTATAGGCCCATTTCGGTAACTTCCGTACTCTGTAAGAGTATAGAACGTATACTGAATGGCAAGCTCCTGGCATACCTACCCATCCTCAGTGACCGACAATACGGCTTCCGCCGAAATCGAACAACGGGGGATCTTCTAGCGTATGCCATTCACATCTGGACTGAGGCCATCGAGAAACAAGGGGAAGCCCTTGCGGTCTCCATTGACATCTCGAAGGCCTTCGACAGGGTCTGGCACGATAGCCTAATTGGAAAGCTTCCTTCCTTCGGTCTGCCCGGCGGTTTGTGTGATTGGATTGCAGATTTCCTTAGGGATCGGTCTATCCGAGTGGTCATAGGTGGCTGCTCGTCCGGACTGCTGGCTATTAATGCCGGTGTTCCTCAGGGGTCGGTGCTCTAGTCAACTTTGTTTTTTCTGCATATTAACGATCTGCTAAAACCCGGTACCTTTGGGTATGCAGACGCGAGATACGTGCCCGACGCACGAGCTAGTGGGTCTCAGGTCCGGTCTCTCCGAGAGGCTATGGTTGGGCACTTGAACTTGTCCTTACAGGCTGCCTAAGAATGGGGCGATGCCAATCTGGTCATTTTCAATGCTGCTAAGACCCAGGCCTGTCTTTTTTCTGCTAAAATGAGTCAATTTCACCCGGCTCTATCTTTCCGAGGTGTAACCGTGCCGATAACCGACCAACTTGATCTTCTTGGTGTTACTTTAACATCTACCTTCAATTTTGGTCCCTTCATAGAGGCAAAGGCTCAAGTGGCTGCCAAAAAAAAATTAAATAACAAAAAGACCTTACAACGTTAGCAGTCTACAAATACGTACAAGAGGCTTTAACTATTATAAATAACAAAAACTACGCCATCGGTATGCTACTCGATATGACTAAAGCCTACGATAAGGTGCAATTTAAAATACTATTTCACAAGTTACGAGTACATGGGATAGGAATACGAGGTGAGGCTCACGAATGGTTAGCATCGTACCTAAAGAATAGGATACAACTTAAACAAATATATATATTTATTAATAAATTGAAGCGATTTCTCGAATCAAAGTCATACTACACAGTAAAGGAGTACACCAAACATTTTGTAGAAAAATAGAAAATCCAACATAAACATAAATACATAAAAATATCCATAACAAAAAACAAAAATAATATAAGAATAAGAAGAATAATAATACAAGAATTTCATAATAATTACTTACAATTATTATATACTATACCTGAATACACAAACTACTATACCTTTAGAACATAATACTCGTATTATACACCCAATAAACACAACTAATCATTTATATTGCTTGAATAACTACTTAGCCCTCTTCCTCTCTTCTACTTTGCAGTGCCCGACAGGGTCCATATTGATATTTTATTATGTTATAACACCTATTTAACACATATGGAATGCAATAAAGTATTGAGTCTTAATCACGCGCAGCTATTAAAAACATCTAAAGAGAAAAGACATACTTACTATAGTTGAATTTAAATTATCATTGTGTAACTACAAAGGCTCGAGATGTCCTCACTGGAGGATACACTTGACTTGATAAAATCGCACAAAATATTTGCTTATATTAGAAATACTGATTGTAGATTAGCACAGAGAAAAAAAAAAAAAATTACATCTTCTTTATTTTCTGTAAACGAGAACCAAAAAAATATGTGATGTCGTGTTTATTTCTAACAGATTTAGATTAGAAGGCGAACGTTCCCTAATAATACAGGAATTGCCCCTCTGGTGTCACCTCACACAAAAATGCTTATGTATGTGAAAAAAAAAATAGTTTTTTTAATAAATGGCATTCTAACATTTTATGAATTCAGCCAGCGTGATAAAATAAAACTAGTTCCAACTTACCGTGAAAGCGCGGGAGCATTCTTTGTCGAAGGTGGAGCGTGCGTTGGCAGCTGTGCGCGTCTCCACCAGGCGCTCCTGCGTAGGCGGTCTGATGAACACGATGTAGGGCCGCAGCCGAGGAGTGCGCAGCATCTTCAGCGCCTGCCAGTGCGGACTTAGCACGCACACGCGACCTGCAAAACAATGTCGGACTCAAGTTATTTCTTAATGTTCTTCGCTCATGCTACAGACCTACAGTCGTTGCGATCTAATGGTAAGATACAAAGAGGATCTGTTCAATTAACGCCCAAATGCACTCATATAAGTTCATCATCATCATTTTAGCTGAAAGACGTCCATTGCTGGCGATGGGTTTCCCCCAAATGTCACCACAGCGACCGTTCTTGTGCGTCTCGCATCTATCGGCTACCCGCGACCCTCACTAGTCATATAAGTAACGCTAAGTTTCTTCCCAGTCATTCTTCTATTATTATTGTTATTATATATATATATATAAAAGGAGAAACTGACTGAATGACTAACTTTTTTTTTTTGACTGACGACTCACAGCCGAAACTACTGGGACTAGAATCGTGAAATTTTGCACACGGCTTCCTTTTACAATGTAGGGAAGCACTAAGAAGGGGTTTTTGGAAATTCGACCTTTAAGGGGTGAAAAGTGGGGATTTTGTTTGTATGAAACTTCGTCATTCCACACGGGCGAAGCCTCTGGCAGAAGCTAGTAGGTCTATATTACAGAACGTTCCTAAAGTCCAGTTTGATCTTCAATCGGTTGATCACTGTTCAAGTATAGAATCACTTGAGCATTAGTCCTATTTCAGAACGGTTACTAATCTCACTCAGCTAAATCGAGACTCTAGAAGAGATAAGTCTTGTTGTCTACCCGTTGCCGCGTTCGATCCACTATTCTAAGCTTTGATTGAATAATACATCAAAACTTAATATAGTTGAAATGAACCAGAATTGACAAGTAAATCAATGCACAAGCGACCACGCTTGGGAGATGACAGAGTATCTGATGAATAACTGCTTAAGTTCTGTTCAGAAACTAAAACCTAATTCAGCTAAACTATGTTCAATGAATTTATTGTTTGAGAAACCTTTTAAAACAAAAAAAAATAGTCTCAAACTACTTTGAACCGAGATCAATTCTGGAGTCTAGTTCTGTAATACGGATCTTTGTACTTAATTATAAATGACACGATACTCGTAAGTATATAAATATAGTTTCAAGTCATTTCTTACTAATTATTTTGGCATCTTCACAAGGCTTCACCAGATTGCGTTTGTCGCGAGTCGAGTGTATACCTAGGCACTTACGTATCATTCGACATTTCGTGATCATGAACTAGGTACCTTACCAGAATTTACGATGGTCTCGACGCTCTCCGCCGAGGTTCCGTATAGGTTACCCTTATATTCGCCATGCTCAATAAATTTCCCATCAGCTATATCTTGTTCCATTTTTTCACGACCAACAAACATGTAATCTTTACCATTTGGCTCGCTCGATTTTTGGGGTCGAGACGTAACTGAAAATGTTTGCAGAAAAATTATTGATATTTTTTTGATATACATGTGAAATAACAGTTTCTGGCGTCACAGAAGAGAGGTTATGGGATTTTTTAGCAATAAAAATGTATAAGTTGGTATCTTTGGGCATTTTACCAACCTTAGCATAGCTACAGCTATGCTAAGGTTGGTAATATATAGTCAAATAGTAGATTGATATATAAGGGTCGAAAGGAAACAATTTCCATACGAGGTATTGCGCTCGGACGGCTATAGTCCGAGTAGGAATTGGTGACTTTCACCCGTTTTAAACACTCTACTGTTCATTTCGAAGTTAATTGATATTTTTCTTATTTATGTAAAAATTTTGTAGCCGACTACCTAACCAAATTTTGTTCTATTTTTAAAATAAATTCCCGCCCTAGGGAAAGCGGCGTCTTCCACCCGCTACTCAGATCAAACACTACTTTCCGAGTATGAGAAATGAAAAAAATATTTGGACTTACATGGTATGGGTGTGACATATTTTTCAGGATCTGTGGCAATAAGTCTCCTACGCAACTCATTCCTGCCGACCCCGGGCGCACCCACCAACACTACCGGGCGCACCATGCCCGGGCGCGGGTACAACCGCGCTACCTCTTCGTACGTTGGTATCATTTCACGATCAAAATCATCATTCTCTGTAATATCATATATAACTTTTTTGACTTTGGGTGTAGACTTGCAGGGCAGCAAGGCGGTGGCCGTCGGGGTTGGTGAGCATGGTGTTTTCGGGGCACAGTCCGAGTTTGTGACGGAGACACTGCAAAGAGCCGGTTTGCCTGCGCCGAGCATGCAAAATGGTTAAATGATAATGATCATGAGCCGAGAGTGAAACGAAAAACGATACAACATGCATCATATGATGAATCGACAAGGAAGTTATATTATCTTTACAAAAAGGTAAATGCACTTCTATAACATTCACAATTATCAACAATACACTGATACGAATACAATTTTTAGCCTCCTAAGAACTAAAACGCACCTTCCAATATTTGTGGGTCCGTCTGCCTTTCATGGATGATGCGACCTTCCTGCAGTGCTCTTGACGGTATCAAACCCGCTCTCATTACTCTGTCGCCTTCTCTTCGAGCTTGCCACCTAAACACAGAAAGGACACAGTTAAAAACCGCTTATACCTAATGAGCAGTGATCGGAATTAGGTGAGCTAAAATACCTAAAGTTGGATAAATAACAGAAACAAAGTGGAGACGCCTTATGCTTAAATATTTTTTCGGGACTAATATCCCGGGTTTTGGGATATTACATAAGTACAACTAAAAATAATACAGTAAAAGAACTATCGAATTCAATTCCTGTTTCTTTAAAAAACAGTATGCACGATTTTTGTTTAAAAACAATCGAATTCAATATCTTATTTATTCAGTAAGTAGGACCGCTTGGATCACTCAGAAAAATAAAGGTAATCTCTTTATCTTCGTTTTAAAGATGTAAGTAAGCGCGGAAGGTAATGTTATATTCATACCAGCAGGTACTTATCTAACAAGGTAAAGGTAAAAATAAAACAATTTTATAGCATTTATTCATTTTGTACAATTATAGGAACTAATCGATAAAGAAATGAATTTCAATAATGAAGAAAGTCACCAATCTAGAGACTTAATCAGAATATTATATCCGTTGATGTTGAAAGTTGTCCCTTAATCTGAAACGGTACAGTTTTCATCAGGAATTAAGTTTTCCTTGTCATCGCAAATAATATCTTCGTTCAGAGAATTAAAATAAACTATAAGGAGTTTTTCCATTATTATTTTTTACCAGACTTCAAAAAGAAGGAGGTTATCAATTCGGATGTTTGTATGTGTATTTTTTATTTTTTTATTTATTATTTATTTATTAAACTTAATGCACAAGTAAGAATTACTGTACAATGGCGGACTTAATGCCTTAGGCATTTTCTACCAGTCGACCTTAGGGTGGTGCAGAGACGGAACGTGGCAGGTGCAACTTAAGGGAAACAATAAACGGAAAAAAATACAATAATAAATACATACCTACTTAAGTATATACATACAACAAAATTAAAAATGTAAATGAGAAAAATGAAAAGAACGAATCAGCGTTGTGACGATTTTTCCAACTCCTTGCGAATGTGTTCACGCGCCTTCAACTTAAAAGAGAAACGACTGGTTGCCGTCCTGATGTTCGGAGGGAGTGCATTCCATAAGGAGACCGCCTGGACATGGAAGGAAGAATGGACAAACCCAGAGCGGTGAGAGGGACATCGCAGAAGACGATTATTGGCTGAACGAAGATTTTTAGCGTGAGTCGAGCACAGAAACTGAAAATGCGAAGTCGTCCGTTCGTCCGTCAACTCCGTCATATATTGACGGATTTGCAAATTTTTTTTTTTTCGAAAGAGGTTTGTTCCAAAATGGTCCCATTTAAATTTCATATAGATCTGATGATGGGTTTCGGAGACAGACAACGGAACTCTTCAAAAATTGACAGCAAATCAACCGCGATTGCTGCGATCATATGTCTATGAATTGTTAACACAGTTAAATGTGGAACCACAACAAAAAAGAGAAAATAAAAAACTTTAAAATTAAAATAGAACCGACTTCCAAAAAAAGTGCAAAATAACTTTAATTTCGGAAGTCGGTGTCAAAAACGAAGACAAAACCAGAAACACCGACTTCCGAAATTAAAATTATTTTGCACTTTTTTTGTACTTAATATCCATTTATAGGTAGTGAACGACCTTTCAACATCAACTGAAGTTATGGGTACGACAATGATTAATTTTCATGACTTTTTCTATATTTTCACAAATATCTCTAAATGCTAGATCGGGATTTCTGTTTATAACGTTTTCTAGTTTTGTTTTAATTGGTTCAAAAGATGTGACTCAGGCTGGCTGGACATATTTTCAAAATAGCTCGCATTTAACTAGGTCAATAGGACACTTTACTTTATGTGACGGATTGATGTGACCCTTATTTCAGAATTTGTGACGCTACAGAATCTTAGATAATCGATCCAAAACGTGTCCAGACAGCTTGAAAAACCACTTTTCGCTGGTCTCTCAATCTTGGTAACGGAAGTTATTTTGACGACTTTTTGCATATCAACGGGCGTCACATAAATTTGTGACAGGCTTCGAGCTAAAAGTGTTTAGCCGTCACATAAAGTGCCCTGTTGACCTAGTTAAATGCGAGCTATTTTGAAGATTTGTCCAGCTAGCCTGAGTCACATTTCAAAAGAACACCAGCTTAGAATAGTTCTTGCTTCGTCAAATATGTGGAAAGTTCCGTTACCAATAAATTAGACTTTTGCAAGTCCTTTACAGAAAGAACATGGGACAAAACGTACCCACCTTGTAGCAATGAGACTAGTACCATTCGAAAGTTCTTAAAAAATACATATATATTTTGTATGACGACAACTCTGTAGCTCACGGGAGAAAATAGTTATTCGACGTTGAAATATGCTGCAAACCCTTTGTGAGTTCAATTAGTTTACTGTATTAATAAAATTAATATTAAATATCCCGAAACCCGGATCAAATATCCCGGAAAAAATTTTTAGTTGTAAGGAAGTCTCCACTTTTTTTGGTCTCTGTTCTTTAAACTTTAGGTATTTTAGCTCACATAATTCCGGATTTTTGATCGGAATTATGTCAGTGGTTAAAAACTTGCCAGTATGCGTCATCTTGGGACACTATGTGCAGTACGTCTCCCTTCTTGAAATCCAGCCCCGCTTCCTTGCACGGGATGTACGGATCTTCTGAAGACTTGTAATTGAAGAGAGCGCGAACTCTAACTTTACTTTCCCGGGAACCTCCTTTGCCAAAAGAAGGCACTAATTTGAAGGTGATGGTGCCCTCAGAACTTTGCTGTGAAATTAATATAAACTAGGTATAGTTGTCCTTAATTTCGTAAAGGTATCAATAATGTGTAGTGATTGAGACTGGCATTGACATACCAGTATCGATAGCACATCGGCAGGTGTCTTGTTTTCCACGCTGATACCGTTGACCTCGATAACCTCGTCCCCGGCGTGGATCAACCCAGATCTGTCGGCGGCACCGCCGTGCATCACGCGAGCTATTACAATTTTGCCAGTCTCTTCGTCCGTTTTAATTGTTGCTCCCTATCGCACAGAACGAGTTTAATACATAGCTCCATGTTATGTCGAATTCGATGGAATGAGTATAGAGATTTTCCTAGGTAGGTTATCTTAATTTGGTATAATTCATACTTTTTATCAAAATGAACCAATTGGTAAAGTGGAGGATTCACAATTATTTTAAGTAGGTACCTACTAGGTTATAGATACAAATTATAATAAAAAGACACTATGCAAAAAATCAAATACATATAGGTCAGGTTGATAATTAATAAACAGAATAAGCAAGATGTATTGTGTGGGGTAATAGTGTAACAAACAAAACATTTGAAAAATGGGTGTCGTACCTACTGGACAACACAATACAAATTGCATCGGCATCTAGAGATAGCAGCTAATCATTCTTGAACTTGAAGACACGGTGACGATGAAGAATAACAAATACAGAAGAACATCAAAAAGACAAATTAAAAAATAGGTGAATGCGTATACGTACACTATGTGGAAAGGATTGAAAATAATATTGGAAGCATTCAAATGAGTAGCATAGGTACTTAACATATATCAATACTTACCACAATTGGCTCTGCACTCTGTGCTCCACCCTTTTAATAAAAAAACAATTTCAATATACCCTAAATGATGACATGGTATTTTATTCACTAATATTACATAATGCTTGAGGCTGGTATTCCACTTATCAAATATCTTTGTCCAATATCGATGTTCAATATTTGATCAAAATTTCTTTGAGGGATGCCCATTCCACTTGTCCAATAACTTTGTCCAAGATTTTGCGTAGCCTGAGAAAATGGAGTAACGTTGAGCGACTTTATGTGCTACTATTATCATTAAATTATTATTTAAAAAAAAGGAAAAGAAGCTGGGTGAAGCCATGGATCGAAAGGCGAAGAGAAAAACCGGCCAAGAGCGAACCTGACTCGCACGCAAAAGGTTCCGATCAAATCATATTTTTTCAGGTTTAAACTACATATAGGTACTTCTTATAGGTTTGCCTGTAAGCTATAAGTAAATAACTACATTCTGTATTTTTTTTCAAAATATTGGACCTAGTGGTTTCGGAGATAAGGGGGGAATGGTCATTTTTCATCTTTTTTCTCAAATAACCTAAAAACTTTACATTTTGGAATTATAAAAAAAAACTATTTTTAATCCTTACCCTAAGCCCTTTCATTTGATATGTAGCACGTAACAGTTTAAAAACTTTTTTTTTTAATTTTCTGATTTGCACGCCCAAAATGAACCCCATATTCCAAATTCATTTATTTACGTTACTCGTTCGTGTTTGGGTCACGGATATTCATGTGTGTACCAAATTTCAACTCAGTCGGTCGGGTAGATTAGGAGTAAATTGGATGTGACAGACGGACGGACAGACTGACACACGAGTGATCCTATAAAGGTGGTTTTACACCGGCGAGGCGAGGCGTGGATGGGATGGGCGTCACATCTTTGGTGTATAAGGATGCGCGAGGATGTGCGAAGCGAGAATTGAAATATTTGTTAGTACAATATTGAACTTTATTGCTCTAAGCATAGAGTATTAATTTACTTTGTAAAACGGATATACTACTAATCTCGCACCGGCCATCGAGAACCCGCTCGGTCTCTCTCCATCAAGCGCTATCTCGCGAAGTCTCGCGCTGGCACGCGCTTGCACACGCCGGCACGCGCTGGCACGCGCTGACACGCCGCCGAACGTTAATCGCACAATACTGGCTCTTTCTTCACAAAACTTAGTAGGCGCGCGAGACACGGCTGGCCGGGCGGCGCGTGATAGCGCGAGCCGGCGCGAGGAGGACGCGCTGGCCATCGCGAGACATCTTTCGGTATAAAAGAGTGCACATTGCAATTCTCGCCCATCCCATCCACGCCTCGCCTCGCCGGTATAAAACCACCTTCAAGGTCCCGTTTTTATATTCGAATGTTCGGAACCCTAAAAAGCATTCAAGCACTACGGCCGATCGGAATCCGATCAGAATCCGTGAAAATACGGTCCGGACTAGTCGTAGAACTATTTGTATGGTAGTTTAAGCACTAGATCTGATTCCATCATCCATGAATCTCGTTCGGAGAAGATTAATGACGGACCGAAGTAATCATAGTATTATTTGTATGAACAGTCGCGCACTGCGTCTGATCCGAATCCGAGCTGCGTACGAGCAGAGAGGTAGAGGGGTGGGGGAGGGACATGTGGTCGGGGAACGTGACTAGCCGCAGGGTTCCCAACTTAGGGGTTTATCCCCCAAAAGAGGGTAAATAAGTGGGATGGGAAATTTAAGAGGCTTGATATTGTTTATTTATTTATTTAAAATTCAAGTACAATAGTGGTACATAGGCGGACTTACTGCAACAAGGTATTCTCTACCAGTCAATGGTGTTGATTCTGTTGTGCACGAACTAAAAGTTTATTTTCTAACTTTAGGCTATTGCTATCTTTTTCTCTCTAATAAAACAAGAAAAAGACGGACGTAAATTAGAGCTGTCAAATTTAGTTTGAACTAATATTTACATACAAATTAAGGGTACACGTAAAAACATGTCGTCTAAAAAACTTTTTTACAAAAAAATAGAACCGACTTCCAAAAAAAGTGCAAAATAACTTTAATTTCGGAAGTCGGTGTTCCTGTTTTGTGTCTTCGTTTTTTGACACCGACTTCCGAAATTAAAGTTATTTTGCACTTTTTTTGGAAGTCGGTTCTATTTTTTTGTAAAAAAGTTTTTTATTTTTCACTTTTTAGTTGTGGCTCCCCATTAAACTGTGTTAACAATTCATAGACTTACGATAGCAGCAATTGCGGTTGATTTGCTGTCAATTTTTGAAGAGTTCCGTTGTCTGTCTCCGAAACCCATCATCAGATCTTTTTGAAATTTAAATGGGACCATTTCGAAATAAATGCCTTTCGAACAAAAAAAAAATTTTGCAAATCCGTCAATATATGACAGAGTTATGCCCGAACATACATAAAAAAAAAAAAAAAAAAAAAAATACAAACATCCGAATTGATAACCTCCTCCTTTTTCGAAGTCGGTTAAAAACACGGCGAAGCGTAAGGCGTAAGCTAGTTTGACATCTCTAACTTAGTTCATAGCTATAGCCGTCCTTTTCTCGCACTGCCTTTTAGTAAAAGATAGCAATTCTCTAATTTTAGTTTAGTTATTGAACAAGAGAATCCGTGTCAATGTATAGATATTGTTAAGGGTAAAAATATATTGTTACTTTATATAATATATATTGTTAGGGCATTTTTAGGAACTATTTTGGTCCTAGGATACTAAAATTTTTAACCGACTTTCGAAAAAGTAGGGGGCCCTTCTATGTTCGACTGTATTTTTTTTTTTTTATGTATCTCCGCTGATTTATCCGTCAGTCGAAGACCGATATTCAAAATTTTTATCCGATAGAATATACTCCCGAGTACATAGATGACGTTTTGGTTTTCTCCAATTACGAGTATGTTTAAATTCCACGTTCCATGTTATTGGGGTTTTTAGTTCTGGGGTATTATAACTAAAAAGTGAAAAATAAAAAAACTTTTTACAATAAAAACAACCAACTTCCAAAAAAGAAAAAACCTTAATTTCGGAAGTTGGTGTCAAATAACGAAGAAATAAAAGTATTTTTTTTTAATTTTTAGTGTATTTTCTTTTTTGGAAGTCGGTTGTTTTTTTTTTGTAAAAGTTTTTTATTTTTCACTTTTTAATTGTTGACCTAGCGACTTTACAACACTTAGTACAATAGGGATGTTTCTTGGGTATAAAAATAATAATAGGGATGATGATTCCAGGGTAAAAAAAAAAACTATTTAGTCCGTTAGTTAGATTATCAAAAAATATTGGACACGTATTTTTTTGCTTTATAAAATCAATGAAAAATTAAAAAGATGAAACGCATCAAAGTTCAGAAGTGGGGGCTTCTTACGTCACTTGTGAATGTGGTACAATTTTAACTCAGGTGTGACGTCATACGAAATTTCAACGCACTGTATCTTCTTCGTTTTTTGTTTACGTGACAAAAAAAAAAAACGTGTCCAATATTTTTTGGTATTCAACTGACGGGCTAGTTAGATTTTTTTAGTCATCAACCCAATTCTATTTAGTCCGTAAGTTAGACTATCAAACAATATTGGACACGTATTTTTTGCTTTACCAAACCAATAAAAAATGTCAAAGATAAAACGCATCAAAGTTCAGGAGTGGGGGCTTGTTGTGGTGGTGGTAGTGGAAGTCACTTCGTGGTAAAATGTGTAGCACGTCGGGACGTCACCTGAAATTTTAACGCACTGTATCGTTCTCATTGTTAGAGTTCCGTACCCGAAGGGTTTAAACGGAGCCCTATTGCTGTCACTCATGTGTCCGTCTGTCACAAAATTTTGTTTCGAATTTTATTTTAACTTCCCATTCACATATGAAAATGTTTGGTGATTATGTTTATTATTACGTATATTTTATTAACAAATACAAATATGTTGATAAATCAGTTTTATTCTTTGATAATAATTCTCTCATTTGGTACAGAACCCTAAATGTGCGAAGTCCGACACGCACTTGGCCGGTTTTTTGTTTACGAGATAAAAGAAAAAAACCGTGTCTAATATTTTTGGTAATCTAAGTGACGGACCATTTAAATCCATCCCTGTCGTATTGACGTAACACTGCGTGGTGATTGTAAAAAGCTCCTTTTAAACATCGGTCCAGCAAGAGAGGGTGCCCCCAGAATATTTTACTTCTGCGTCTTTGTACGTACAATAGTATTGCCAGAAGTTGACGTCGATTGAAAGGTCTCATAATCAACGACGTGAACGCTCTGCTGTGGCTCTACGTAAAATGACGTCTGAATCACGGATTTGGATCGGAGGTAGTGCGGAAAGCAATATCCGAATTCGATACGAGTTTTCTTGATCCATATTTTCACGGATTTAGATCTGACGTAGTGCGAAACCGCTCTTAAGGTGAAATGTACAGGGTAGCTCGCGAAATTCAAAATTTCTTACGTTTTTTGCAGTTTGCAGGTCAGTATCAGGTTATATGTTGGTCAAAAAATTATTGCCGGCCGTAGCAAGAACGTATTTACAGAACTGTAATCATTAAAATCATCAATACAACTCTTTCAGTTAGAATTGATTTCAAATGTAGTTTTTCATGAAATCATGACATTTGGCAAAAAACGTAGCAAAATTTGAATTTCGCGGGCTACCCTAGCGCTTCCACCTTAAACATTATTAGTCGAGGACAAACATTCATAGCGTTTTATACGTGTAAATGACTGTATGATATTGTTATGAAAGTATTATTAAAAAGACAAAATCTTAGTTGCAGCCATTTTGATTTAAATGTCATTTTCTTTGGTCCAATATCGGTGTTGCTAGTACGTTTGATGAAGTCGTCCAACTTATTTGATCAAACGTACATTGGACAAAGATATTTGTTAAGTGGAATAGGTGCCAGTCTGAGACACTGCATTGTACAAAGATGATCCATGCCTCTGCTTCATACTGTAGGTACTTAAGTTTTAAAATAAGTTACAAGTACTGTTATGAAATTAGCAAACACTTTCACCTATCTATATATATAAGATTTAAGTTTAAACTATTTTAGTATTGCTGAGTATGATGTTCATTTATTGTATTTAGCTGCTATTTCTAAATGAATTCACTGGCTTTTATCGTTAAATCTGCGACTAACTTATGGAATATTCGAAGCTAATTCTTACCAAAGGTTCGTCACTTTTAACTAATTGAACAATTTTCACTGTTTCTTCTTCATCATCCAGTTCTGGTGGAATATCAGGGAGATGTGGGTAGTAATCTTTTTGAGCAACTGCATCATGAGTGCAGAGTATTGCCTGAGGAACACACAACTTAATTATAATGTGATAATATCATATAAAGATTGATCATTTTGTACAAGATCGATCAGCTGTCACCTGTCACATTAACCTGTTATTATCTGCAGACATAAATGTGGAAGTGAGTTGGTTGGTTGTCTATTTTGACCATGGACACCTATCAGGTACGGCAGATTTGGGCAAATCACAGAGTTCTTTTTTTCTAAGGGCAGGGCAAATTAATTTATTAGACCCATCTCAAGATTTGATAAAATAATTTAGTAGCCTTATTTGGGAAATCCTATTTTACATTAAGCAATAAATAAACAGAATGGCGTTATCTTCTAATGCCACAGTTTGCGTCCTTCGTAGTTTTGCCTTGCCTTGAAAGCTGAGCTATCATCTTCTCAGTCAGATGAGCTGAGCTCATCTGCTGTTCATGGATGAACTAACTCCAGTTGTGTGTACCAAAAAAAGACATAGCTTGTGGTGCTCAAGATCACAGAAGCCTTCAGCAAGTCTATCAAAATGGAATTTTAATGACACATTGTGTGTGGTAGCTCATGTGCAGTTAGAAATTGTGGTTATCTCAGAAAGTTTAGGTACCTACCCTTATTCGAATTTGTAGTTTTGAAGTTCAAAGAGCACCACTCTCTGTCTCCTTCTACAATACCTCGGAATGCCATAAGCTCATGGCATAGAAATAGACGATAAGGTGCAAAAAAAACATTAAGGGAATGGTGGCACATCTCTTAAGAGTTAAGTCTATGATCTGGCAGCGAATAGCTCTGCGCCTTAAATGGCTGGGTGACAACGGTATCAGCAGGCGAAGCAGTATTTTTGTGTAATGTTAAAAAATACATATTTTGTAACTTTTAGATAATGAATATGACGAACAATAGAAAACTACTTACTTGAAAATGTGGTTTCTGCAACAAGCTAAGGAGTTCTCCATATTCTTTTGAGACTGAAACTACATCATGGAGTAGCTCAAACACTTCCAAAGTCACCTGCATGGCATTAGAGAGAAGAGGATAAAACTTATCATCTTTGCCTTTGGCCACTATTTTGTTATGTACTTGAACAAGAGCATGAAGCTGTTTTGACTGCAGAAGTTCACTCAAAAATGCAACATCTTCTCCACCTGACTGTACTTCTTTCAACGATGCAAGGAGGCGAGTGAGAGCTATGAAACAAATATTTTATACATTTAATCATTGCACAGTGGTTGATGAGGGATATTTCAATCGGTAGACATGTGAAATTGTTTTATAATGTTTTAGGCAGATTTGTGCTAAATATCCCCATGGATTTATACATGTAATGTATTAATCCAGGGCTGTTAGCAAAACATTGTTTGTGAAATTAAGCTAAAACAAATTAAGCGAAAACCTTAACGCGTCAGGCCCCTGCGTCGCCACCAACAATAGGTTTTTAATTGTGTCTGCTAATGAGGGACTTGACGCGTTAAAAGCCATCCAAGTACTTCAAGCCACCACATGAAATAGCAAAAAAAAATCAGCTGATCAATCCATACAATTTTATGTTCACTAGGGGTGTGGAGTTACCGACACCAGCCCAAAGAGTACTATAAGTATATCACCAACTCAGATTATAAGAAAACTTGACTTGAAGAAGCCTTTAATTTAACACTGACAGTGACACAGCATATGGGGCATACAATAATTAGTTCATGTGCCTACAACACGCCTCCGAGTTGTTGTTATACATAGTTATGTGGGGTTGTGTTTGTAGCAACATCTATGACGACACATATAAACAAATCCTGCATCGCGCAAGCAGAGTTCTCTACACTATATGAACATGATATACAACAGTCCTTACACTTTGAACTTTCATAGTCTAAGCAACAGTCCAGAAACAAGTATCGAGCAATTGCCCGGCCCAGACAAAACAATGTCAAAAGGTCAATTGGGGATCTTCTAGCGTATGCCATTCACATCTGGAGTGAGGCCATCGAGAAACATGGGGAGGTACTTGCGGTCTCATATTTCAGTTTTCGACATTTTCATCGGCAATGATAGGCTCGTCGAGTCGAAACTCCAAAGTCTTGAGCATAGACGCTGAGTTAGAACCTAGCCTGTCGGTTTTCTATCGGTTGCATTTTAGGGAGTGTTTGATGGAATTGCATAATTTAGTTCCGTCAAGCCCGTTTCATCATCGGACCACAAGACAAACAGCGATGCGCCACTGGTTCATGGTGGACATCCCATCCACATACACAAAACGTTTTGAGAACACATTCAGTGTGCGTACAGCTAGGGAGTGGAATTCCCTGCCTGAGTCTGTGTTTCCTAATAGCCACAACCTAGGGGTCTTAAAGTCAAGAGTGAATATTTACTTCTAGGCAAGCGTGCTACATCTTCGACCACATCATCGCTTACCATCAGGTGAGATAGTGGTCAAATGCGTGCCTAACAAAAAAAAAAGGTATTATTTGATCTAGGCAGCGAAAGTGTTAACTCAGACAGCTTTATGAACCAAAATATTGTTTATTTCATGAACCAATAAGCTTGTGTATGTTATGTAAGCATGTTACAGACAGGACAATGAAGCTTGCACCATTTGCCTGTATTGGGTCCTGGGTGTATGACTTCCTCAACAAGTGGGTTTTTAATAAGATCTATTCAATAGAAATAATAACATTATGATTGATAAATTGATCTTCATGGTCCCAGACAGACGTTGTACAAACCCAGCAGGAGTATTACTATTGAGTTGTTTGATGAATTGTATTCAAAACAATTTAGTGACTTAGATCTCATAATAATGCCACATACCTGGATCCCAGTGCTCAGATGATGAGTCCATAGTCACAACGTACTACTTCAGTTAGATAATGAACCTTGGAAAACACAGACATTCAGCTATTGATTTTCACTTTAAACACCCAATTTCAAATATGTAACATCGCGTGCTAAATAAAGATTTATTATGTATAACCGCGCCCTATGAGTTAACTCTAAAAAAACGATAAAAATAAGGTACTTATTTTGTGTGTTAATTTTTTTTTAAACATGGTTTTATTCTGCGCAAATTAATCTAAATAATTTTTATATTTCAAAACCAGTGGGTTCACCAGACGTACTCAAATTTAAATGTTTCAGGATTCAGGGGTGCATGAGATGGTGAAAATTTGACGGTACGTATTTTTTTATTCCCGTTCAATTAAAGCTATACGTATTAAAATAAGTGAACACATGCAGAAAATTATTTTTTAGAACTGTTAGAAAAATGACTGAATTATCTAAACGCAGACGAGCAGACCAAAGTAAACTTGTAAAACTATGCTACACACAACACTCATAAATGGCGTTTACGTACTGGAAATGGAAACGTCAAATATAAGAAAATCAATAACACAAACGTTCTGTTAGTACTTAGTAATTCTATGCATTTGGCACAGAAAATTAATTGGTAAACAAACGATGATGCATTATTTACCTATTTTTTATTTTTAGAAGCTGCCATTTTATTACTTTTTCGATATAATAAACAACTACGAAAAGTTGGCTGTATAATACTTACCATGGCCTAGTTTTTAGACATTGGTAACATTTAAAAAATCTGTGTTTAAATTTTATGGCAAATTCTCCTAAATTTAGGGTACTTTTCATGTTTTGGGATTCTGAGGGTATTTTTAACAGGACCTGAGTGCTATTCTGTAAAATCTCACCGTGAAAGCTTAGGTGAAGTGAACGTGAAGTGGACTCGGACTGTCAATCCATACAATCAAGGTGGAATGACAGCTCATTTCACACTCACTCCACCTAAGTTTGCACGGTGAGCTGTTAACAGAATCGACCAGCTGTAAATGAATAAATCACCAAGAAGTGTGTTTTTTTTTTTGTTACTGTGCAAAAAATAACGCAACCCTTTGTTATGGTTTATCTCTGTCTTTCGTATACTTCAAAAACTTTTAAATACTGGTGGTCCACTTATACCAAAGCACATAGCAATACAGAGTTAGGCTATAGTTAGTTATTTAGTTAATATTTTAGTTATTTGTATACACATTATTTTGTTAATTTCTTTTACATCAATATTTTTTACTATTGCTATTGTAATGGGAATTGGAACAGAAGATTAACATTAGGTAAAGACTCAATTACACCTTCCGATTTCAAGGGACCCAATTTAGGAAACAGGAAGGTGTAAAAGCAGTTAGAGCAGTTAGTGTCCGATTTAGTGAGATTGGGAGGCCCCGATTTGACTTCCTAAATTCAGTACGATTTAGGATAGTGTAATCGCATCACCACGATTTAGAGCTAAGTGTTGCCAATTTCGCGACTTTGTCGCTACAAATGGGCTATTAGTATTTGTATATGTGTTTAAAATTAAATTAAATTTCTCAATTGCCCTTTCCCAGAAAAAAGAATTCTCTCTGTTTTGTTATTTGGTCCGCTCCTGGTAGAACCAGAATTAGAGACTTTCTAGCGACTTTTGATATTCTGTCTAGGGGCTTGAATTTGTAAGAGTTGGCAATACTGCCGATTCAGGATTCAGAAAAAAAAATAATGGAGTCCAATTTAGGATAGTGTCATCGCTAGCTTTCTACTTCCTAGTTAGCTTGTTCCTAAATTGGGTCTCTTGAAATCGGAAGGTGTAATTGAGCCTTAACTTAACAGCTAGGTTATGGGGGTATTTGTTGAAAGGGCTTAATTTATGAGTAAACGAAAATGAAAAAGTAACGGACTTTGTGGTCTCGGTGATCTTTGAATAAAAACGTTAAAGCGCATTTGTTTTTACTAGTGTCTAATTATTGTTTTTACCAGAAAAGTGCTATTGTAGGAGTAATACATAATTAAAAATGACCCGGTGATTTACTCCTCTCCATTTTCCCTATAATGGTCGCAATTTTTTGAGCCGTAAAAATAATCGACATGTCCCCAGAGTTGGTACAGGGTCTGTACCTACTTGGAAAATTTCGCACAAAACATAAAATCCTTAGAAAAAAATACTGAGGTGAAGTTGTTACTTATTTAATATTTAGTCAATGCTTTCCGGCGTCATTTTAGAGCGGCGTCGTTTGAGTTACCTCTTTCTAGACCTGTACAGGCGCTTCATGCTGGGGCCAACTCTGGGGACATGTCCATTATTTTTACAGCTCAAATATTGCGGCAATTATAAGGAAAATGGAGAGGGATAAATCAGCGGGTCATGATGGCCTCAGCATCGAGCACCTGAAGTATACGGGGGACATCTGGCACGTGTGCCTGCTTTGTTTTTTAACAAGTGCATTAGTCACGTTACTTACCGGATGATCTTATGTACATAATGGTATCTAGTGCCTATTGTATAAAATAAAACGAGGGATGCATGTGACATAATTACAGGCCCATTTCTCTGGCCACTGTCATAGAAAAAGTTTTAGACAGTCTGCTTGATAAACAATTAGCAAAACATCTCGAACTGCATGACGCCCAGTTCGGCTTTAGGCCTGGGCTGTCAAATGAGAGTGCAATCTTGTGCCTCAAGCAGACTGTTCAATATTACACAGACAGGAAGACGCCTATTTTAGCCTGGATCTGTCAAGGGCATTTGATCCTCTATATTAAGATGTTCTGTGGCGTAAACCACAATGTGATACTACTTTACCATCTTTGTGGTATGTATTGGTATGTATGTACGTATGTACTGGTATGTAGTAGTCAAAGTAATAGTGTGAAGTGGGTTGGCTCGCACTCGGACGTGTATCGGATGGAGTGCGGGGTGAGGCAAGGGGGGCTTAGCACACCCCGACTCTTCAACCTATTTATGAACCTACTGATTGTTGAGCTCAGCAGCATCAATATCGGATGTCATGTTGACGGAGTGTGTTTTAATAATATTTGTTATGCTGATGATGTGTTGTTGTGCCCATCGATCCGTGCTCTGAGGCGACTAATCGCTATAAGCGAATCATACGCGGAGAGTCATGGGCTCAAATATAACGTCACAAAGAGCGAACTAATGGTTTTCAAGGCAGGCAGTGAGACATATTCTAGTATTCTAAAATATGTCAAACCGTGTGGAGAATCCATGCGAAGGGTAGACAAGTTTAAATACTTAGGCCACTGGGTCACCAAAGATCTTAAGTAAGACAATTGTGACATTGAGAACGGAACATAGGTCGCTGGCTGTTCGCTGTACCATGCTGGCCAGCAGGTTTGCGCGATGTACGAAGCCATTAAAAGTAACGCATTTCAAAGCTTACTGTCAGTCCATTTACACGTGCAGCCTGTGGGTCAGTTTCACTCAGAGGGCATAAAAATAGAAATGTCATAAAACTTAAATGAAAAATGACAATAAATTATTTCAAATTAAATTACAAATTTTCAATTAATATATCAAATAATAAATTATCTTATTTTTTATTATTATTATTTTAAATTATATTATACAGATCATGTTCATGTAAAAGAGTAAAAAGTTGAGCAACTGAGCCTGAGCTAGGTTGAGCCTGTATTTCACATCCCAAAAAAACAGTGAACAATAATACCGTTAAATAGTCTTGCGTTTACAAATATCACCTTACAACAAAGTATCATTTACAAAATAATATTGTGTCCAACTGTATCAGTCGGAGATGTTTTAATTATCTAGGTGTCTCAGGTGCAGTTTTCTTGGAAGGATTTGGGAAAAGCCTTTGATCAGCAGTGGCAAAGTTTAGCCATAGGTAATAATATTATTTATATATTTTTTATTTAAAGGGATATTAAACAACTAAGAACTTAAATAACACATGAGGTTAACAAAACATTAAAGTAGTAATGTTGCATTATCCACAGATCATTATCTTCCTGCCCTTAAGCCATGTTACTTAGGGTCGGCGCAACACGTTTTTTTCTTCCATTCTGTTCTGTCAGCCGTCACACTATTACTAACTCCTTTTTCTTTCATATCACACCTCATACAATCTATCCATCTTTCCTTTGGTCTCCCTCTCCATCCATTCACATTTATATTCATAACTCTTTTAGTTACATGTGTTTCATCCCTCCTCTTCACGTGACGGTACCAAGATAAGCGGTTCCCTTTCTATTTTTCTGTCACTAGCTCCACTTTTAAACTACCTCTAATGTAGGTACTCATTTCTCACTTTATGCATTCTCGTTACTCCACTAATCCATCTCAACATTCTCATCTCTGCCACAGGCAATCTATTTTCATCCGCTTTTTTCACAGCCCAACATTCTGATTCATACTGTCAGTACGACAGGTCCAATCACGGACTTATAGATTTTCCCCTTTAACTGGAGGGGCATCCGTGGGTCGCAAGTTGTTCCAGGGACCTGTCACCATTTCACTGAGTTGGTCCTGTGTGTTACGTCTCGGTCTATATCGCCATCCCCTTGGACAAACGACCCGAGATACTGAAAGTCGGAGCAGATCAGTATGGGCGTTCCGGTGAGAGCTATGGCATAGGACTGGATAGACCGCCGAAATTGCAGAATAGGTTTTCTGTTTTGTTTCTGCTCAATTTCAGGCCAACACTCTCCAGTCTTTGCCACCACGTCTCCGGCTCTAGACCTCTAAGCCGCTTTCGGCAACCAGCACAATGTCATCAGCAAACAGCATACACCAGGGAGCCTCTTGCGGGATGTCCGACGTCAGAGCGTCCATTATCATCAGCAGGGGTATTCGCTAACTCAGTTGACATCAATTTAATAAACACACTTTTTAGTACATTGCTTGGTGGACATCGATTATAATAAGCACTACGTAGTACATTTCTGTTTTCCTATACGTCAAAGCAGTAATGTACTGCATAGTGCTTGAATTGATCTCAACTGAGTTAGCGAATACACCTGCAGGAAGAGGTAAGGGTTGAAGGCCAACCCCTGGTGCAAACCGACTGCCGCACTGAAGCTGTCACTGGTGCCCACTGCAGACCGGACTTGTGTACTGCATCAACTGTACATCGCTCGGATCAACTGCACATAGGTACTTCCCAGGCACACCTTTCTCCTTAAGGGCCCGCCACAAAACCTCACGAGGCACCCGGTCATATGCCTTTTCGAGGTCAACGTACACCATGTGCAAGTTTTTATGCACAACTCTGTATTTCTCGCACAGCTGACGGATAACGAAAAGGGCACCCGTTGTACCCCGACCAGGCATAAAACCTAACGGGTTCTCTGAGATTTCACTCTCTTCTCTCAGACACCTTTCAATAACTTTTTCCCAAGTTTTCTTACTATGTGACATTAGCTTTATTCCTCTATAGTTGTTGCACTCCAGCACATCACCTTTGTTACTGAAGATGGGCACCAACGAAATGTTGCACAGTTCATCGGATTTGGCTTCTTCCAGCAACAATTTATTGAAGAACAAAGCTAACCACGTCCATCCATCTACCCGTAATGACTTTCACACTTCAATTAGTATTCCGTCTGGACAAATTGCCTTACGATTCTTCCTAGTCCATTTCCAACAGGGGCTGGGTGCTGCCCCTGTGCGTCGCCTGTGGGGAACGCCATAACCCTATCGCACATTCCATTTATACCTATCATGTTGCTACAAGACTTGTCAAATGTTTTACAGTTGGTCACCAGCCTGACACCAACCCCCCTTGGGAATGCTGTTGCTGATGGTTTACCTGCCACCACTCAGGTAACCATTTTTTTTGTAGTGTTCGGAAATCATTCAATGACTTCTCCTGCTCTGGGTGGAGTGGAGGGCGTGTCAGACTTTTACTAACCGCTTCTTTCGCTTGAGTGGGGCAGAAACCCACCGTATGCTCCACCGTGTCCTCTGGGCGATCCGCACAGTGGTGACACCCGGGCGTTTCCACCCGCCTTATCCGACACAAGAACCTCCCGAAACAGCCGTGTCCTGCGTCAGGCGGAAGGTGAGGACGCCGTGGCGTCTCTCCAGTCACTCCTTAAAGAACCTGCTTACTTGGGCGTCATATTTGAGGAAGGATCATTTTGATCAAATGACATATATTTGGGGAGTTTTTAATTTTAACCAATGTAAAATCCTATCAGGCACACGGTTTGTAAATTATTTATCAATGAGGGGCCTTACTGCCGCAATTGTGGCGTTCTAATTTTGGTTTTTGAGGGTCATTATTAATATCCCAAAAACCAAAATTAGAATATTGGAAAAGGAAAGTGCTACACGGACGGCATCCCCATGATCTAGAACAGTCCAACATAAATACAATAGCTTCAAATAAATGGCTTAAAATAGGAACTTTATTCCCGGACACCAAAGAGTTTATTATTATAATCTAAGATCAAATCATAAATACTAGAAACTACAGGAAATACATAATCAAAGACCCCACAATAACGAATAATAAATGCCGCAAGTGTCACAGCCAACCAGAGATCATACAACACATTATAGGAGCATGCACAACGCTCACACAGAATTATTATACTCACAGACACAATCAAGTGGCAAACATCATTCACCAACACCTAGCAATCAAACATAAACTCATACAAGATCAAGATACAAACACTCCTTACTACAAATATGTTCCACAAACTATTCTAGAAAGCCCCACACACAAACTCTACTACAACCGCGTCATTCTAACTGACAGGACCATTCACTACAATAGACCAGATATAACTCTCCAAGATAAAGTAAACAAAATCACATACCTGATAGATATTGCAGTCCCCAACACGCATAATTTACAAAAGACCATAGGAGAGAAAATAAGCAAATATGCAGAACTTAAAGAAGAAGTGACTAGAATTTGGAGACAAAATAAAGTACATGTCGTGCCCATAGTTGTCTCCACTACAGGGGTTATACCCAACCATCTCCACCATAGTCTCAAATAAATAGAACTGAAAGATTCAATTTATATAACACTCCAAAAAGCTGCAATTTTGAATACCTAAGTAGATATCAAAATTGCAGCTTTCTTGCAGAATAGTTACCTAGAAAGTTCATGCAGATAGAGGAAAATGAAATTTCTCCTCAGAACATTTTTTTTTTTTTTTTGGGTGTGGGAAATTATCTCTTGACTTCTTCCGCTCTAGGGTGGAGCGGAAGGGCGTATCAGACTCTTACTGACTAAAACCCACCCCTGTTCGTCCCTGCCCTACGCGCCCGGGGGCGAGGTAACTCTTTCGAATTTATCCTCCACCCCCGGGCAGAGAACATACACTCTACCGCTCACCACACGCTACATTGACTTGGCATGGCCCGTTAATGTAGCTTAAAACTAGCCAAAGTGCCAAGAAACAGTCCATGTTTTTCTCAAATAATAATATTTTTTTAAATATTTTTTATTGAACTAAAGCCTAAAAACTATTACAACGGTATAGTAGAAGTACATACATTGAGAGGCATAAGCTAGGTAGTAATACATTGAAACCCTGATCTCTAAACTAGGTTAGTACCTGTATCTTAGAAGATCAGTGTCTCTATGCAACAATGTTACAAGCCAGTAATTTTTACAGCTCTAGGACAACTAATAAAAAACATCGCAGAAATAAAAATGAGACTTATACTATGACAAATCAAAAGAAGTGAAGGTATGCCGTTAATGTGTGATAGAGGTGTGTATGTGTATGTGTGTGTGTATGTAAGTGTGCCTGTATGAATGGGAGTGTGTGTTAGTGCATATGTGATTAAGGAAAAATTTGTATTATTTTTATATTTAACTTTAAAGCTTGCCTAAAAGAAGATCCTCTGTTTGTTGATGAGTCAATGTTAGTAGATAATTATGTAACATTTGTTTGCATTTATATTTTGATTTTGTGTATAATTTCAATAAATTTGTTTAAAGTGTTATACAATTTTGTGGTCGTGACGTAATACTGGCGCCTGGCAAACATTGTTCTGTGATATTCTAGTGGAAAGATATTGTGATTATTTCTGCCTGTTGGTTCTTTGTGAGGACGGGAAGACTGTTTACGGACTAACGTATGGAGAACATATAGCTGCCTGACGGTTAACACTTCACATTCAGCATATAATTGTAATGTGGGATATCTTCGTGGCTGAAACCGCATAACCTTTAAGACCGCACGTTGTGCACCGTCAATCCTATAATAAATTAATTTAACGTGCCCCCCCCTCTCCCCAAACTGGAATACAGTATGTAAGAACTGACTGACATAGTGCAGAATATACCAGTTTCAGGGTATTACTATCCGTAGACCTGCGTAGTTTTTAAAAAATAAATATTAGTTTACGAATTCTGCCCGTAAAAACATCTACGTGCTTGTGCCAGTTAAGGTGTTAATCAATATGAGTGCCCAGATATTTCACACTATTAGTCCTAGATATGCTGAGGCAGTCACATATATGAGATGAGATGACACAGTGGTACACGTGTGGGCCTTAAAGAGATGCGATAGCGGTGGGGTAAGATTTAATCTAGTGGCAAAGGGAACATAAACCGTTTTCTGTACGTTCAGGGTGAGCAAGTTGTTCGTTAACCAACTCATAACATGTTTCAGTGCATTTTCGGCATTACGAAAGCATTGGACCCAATCCTCTTCATCGATTACCATAGCTGTGTCATCAACTCATCAGCATAGGTAAATATTTTACAATGTTGGATAGGTATATTACACACCTCATTTACGAGTATATAAATGAGGGATAACGTGGGCCCCAATATGTTGCCTTGCGGCACGCCATATGCAATAAGTAATGTTTCATTCTCATTTTAACCGATTTTAACGTATTGTGTCACGCCCCTTAGGTATTCGGAGAAAATATCCAGTACGGTACCACGAATTCCGATGCGCTCCATCTTTTTCAGCAAAGCTTCCCAGCTTTGACCTTTGTCGAAGGTCTTCGACAAATCAAGAAATATACTCACGCATTTCAACTTCTTATCAATACTTCTAGCTACATATATAGAAAGAGCCATAACCGCATCTTCAGTGTACAATCCTGTTCTGAAACCAAATTGGTTATTGGATATGACTTTGTTAACTTCCAAGAAGCTGGTAATGCTTTTATTAAGGATGCGTTCCAGTATCTTCGATAAGGCAGTAAGTATCGAGATCGGCCTATAATTATTGACTTCGTCTCTGCGCCTAGCTTTGTGAACCAGATGGAGAACATCATTTTTAAATGCATCTGGGAAGATTCCTGATGAAATCGAAATATTACAAATGTATGTTATTACTGGAGCCAGAGCATGTCTTGCCACTTTTATTATCAGAGCCCGGATACCATCCCAACCAGTAGCACAATCAGATCTTAGGCTTAAGATGACATTTTCAACGTCTTGTACATTTACCTCTTGAAGGATCATTGAACCGCCAGAATTTAATATGGGAATATTAGGTGGTAAAGAAGTCGCGGTTATTTTTGATGCCAGATAGTTGTTTATACTATTTAAGGAGGAATTTGGTGTTTCACAAATATTTAGTAATTCGGTAGAAGAAGCA
Source organism: Polia nebulosa (assembly GCA_951329385.1). Taxonomy (NCBI): domain Eukaryota; kingdom Metazoa; phylum Arthropoda; class Insecta; order Lepidoptera; family Noctuidae; genus Polia; species Polia nebulosa. The sequence continues at coordinate 30,628,228 of OX589587.1, read as the reverse complement.
CGGTTTGACTGTATATCGGATACTTTTTTATTACACTCCAAGTTGCCTTTACATCAGCCTTGGAGAATTCTTCTTTTTCGTAAGAATTTCTGAGCTTTCGTAGCAAAGAGTTACAATGGTTTCGGTAACAAGTGTAGGTGATTCTAAGTATTTCATTGTCTTATGACAATGTAACTCTTTGCTACGAAAGCTCAGACAACAAATACTCCATGAGTTATTAAACCGATAAGCACGTGTAAGTTGGAGTGACGGCACCCCAGCTGCTTATGTCATATATTCCGACCGAAAGAAGATATGACTATTTATTATAGCTCAAAAGTTAAGGCATATTAGCTGCCAAAGGCAGCAAAGTTCAACCCCAACGGCCAAAGGCAACGCCGCTCCTAATGTAAGTAAATGAAAATGTTTCATGAAATCTTGACATTTGGCAACAATTCTAACTGAGAGAGATGTATTGATGATTTTAATGATTATAATTCTATATGTACATACTTGCTACGGCCGCGAATCAAATTTTGACCAAGATACAACCTGACACTGACCTGCAAATTGCAAAAATCTAAGAACTTTTGAATTTCACGGGCTACTCTGGAGCCTTCACCTTAATCAATAATGACAATGTAAACAAAACTATATTACAAGAATATTTACCCAGACCCCGGATAGCAAGAAGTGCATGTTTCAGGCTAGCCCACAGGAGTTGCATAACAGGAATAAATAAAAATAGTATCTTCTGAACGAGAACCTATTACGTTAATTAACTACGTAGGAGAATCCCTTTTTTAACCGACTTCGAAAAAGGAGGAGGTTCTATGTTCGACTGTATGTATTTTTTTTTATGTATGCCCACCGATTTCTCTGTCAATTGTGGACCGATTTTCAAGATTCTTTTTTTATCCGAAGGAATATACTCCCGAGGTGGTCTTATATAAACTTTATCGAAATTGCTTCAGCGCTTTTTGAAAAACTGAACAAAAACAAAAAATACGTACACAGATAATATAATACTAGCGTACAGATGTCTCATCCCATACAAAGAAACGGTGCCGCCGTAACTACGGGATTTCGACTTGCAAAAGCAACTTTTGTTCTTCGTTCGGGCCCGTCCTCTACACCTCGCTAGATGGTGTTAGCAGCGACGGCTTACAAGTTTAATGAATTTACATAAAGTTTTACCAATATTTTCTCACACATAGAGGAATTACTATATAGTATTTTTGGCACTCCATAACAAGTTTACTGTTTCAAAATGTTTCACTACACTTTTAAAGAGATGAATGCATAAACTCTAAAACTTCAAACAGCGCCATCTGTTGGTACAAGAAATATAAATGCCTGAAGATTTGTTCCAATAAACATCTAAATTTGAATTAGGAGCCAATTATTCCACAATTTTAGTGCATAGGTAGTAAGAAAATACAGTTTTTACCATATTTTTTTTACAAAATATTATACTTCATTATGAAATCGATGCATATTACTCCATCTATTGTTTGTTTGTTTGAACTAAATTTTCTTAGTTCGAGATGAGACCCCACGACTTATATGATGTTTTGGTGTTCTCCAATTACCACTATGTTTAATTTTCATGTTCCATGTTATTGGGGGTTTTAGTTCTGGGGTATAACAACTAAAAAGTGAAAAATAAAAAACTTTTTTACAAAAAAAAAACAACCGACTTCCAAAAAAAAATACACTAAAAATTAAAAAATAATTTTAATTTCGGAAGTCGGTGTCAAATAACGTAGAAATAAAATACAAACACCGACTTGGAAATCGGTTGTTTTTTTTTTTCTTTTTTTTTTTTTAAGCTTGGAAATTTAATTATTTAGAATTTAATTTAATAACAGTTTGAAACTAGCTCGGGAGCCAGGGAATTTCATGTAAAATGTAATGAAAACTGCTACAATAAATAATTTATTATTATTTCGTTTATTCATTTCATATACAAATTATATTATATTTTTAAATATTTCAATAAAATAATAAAAAAAACATTTAAAAATATAAAAAATAGTATCCCACTGGTATCGGGAACAGGGTCCAAGCTACCGGCGCGGGCGGTCAGGCTCCAGAGAGAGGAACCGCCTGACAATGTGAGCCGTGTCCAGAAGTACAGCTTTCTGAATCAAGCCCTTGATCCAGCCGCCTAACGAGAGCCTCCAGAGGTGTTGGTCGAGGCTCGTGGCTAAAAGGCCATTGGCTGACACGACTATCGGTACAATGATCGCCGAGTCCACATCCCACATGTCGACAACCTCGCGAGCCAAGTCAAGATACTTGATTTGTTTATCTTTCTCAGCTTTCACGAGGTTCTCGTCATGCGGGACGGCTATGTCAACAATCATTGCACGCCTCTCGATTCGGTCCACCACCACTATATCAGGCTTATTGGCTACAATAGTCCTGTCAGTGATGATGGACCGATCCCAGTACAATGAGATTTGACCATTATCGAGAACTGGGTCGGGCACGTACCTGTAGTAGGGCACTTCCGATTCCACAAGAGAGTATTTCAGAGCAAGTTGCTGATGGATAATCCTGGCTACAAGGTTGTGCCTATGCAAGTACTAACCGTTAGCTAGACGAGAACACCAGAGATTATGTGGCGGATTGATTCTCCCGGATGATGACATGTCCGACATATGTCAACCGTGCCGTCCTTCACAATAAATCTCCGGTAGTTTTTCGTCATGATAACTTCGTCCATAATTGCACAAACAAAACCTTCGGTTTCCCTAAAGAGGTCACCGACACGCAGCCAGGCTACGGACGCTAGTTGATCTACATCGGGCCCATGTAGGGCCCGGAAAAAGCGTCCGTGAAGTTCCTTACTCTGCCATACTTCCCTGCGATTGTTAGTGTCAAGCACTAGAGGTTTGCGCCAGTTCTCGTTAGCCAAAGAGAGTGGGGTAAGGCCCTTGTCCACCGTCACTACATCTCGATGCATACCCACGTCAGCAGCTAGAAAATATTCCCTCAGACTACATACCTCGCGGTTGTGGAGGGTCTTAGCATTTAAAAAGCCTCGGCCTCCACACTTCCGCGGAATATACAGTCTCATCACTGACGAACGTGGGTATGCATCGAGCATTGCATTCGGTATGTACATAGTTAGTAGTGTACGGACCCGCCTATCCAGGGCGTCAAGTTCTGTTTGAGTCCATTTGAGTGCGCCGAAAGAGTACATCAATACCGGCATGACCCAACCGTTGAAAGCGCATGCAACTTGTTTCCACCTGAAAGAAGGCTATTGAATACCTTCTTCTGGCGACCAAAGAAGCGCTTCCTCAACGATTGCTTCATGTCAGTCACATTGATAGCTAACGCTTCCGACATACCCGAATACTTATAGGTTTCAGTTGGAGAGAGGGATCTCAGGTTTACGGAATCCGAGAGTTGAGTTCCCACGGATTTCACAATCTCCCCTCGCTTTACATGCATGACTGCATATTTGTCCTCTCCAAACTCCATCCTGATGGCACTACTGAAGGTTTTAGTTACCGTCAGTAGCTCCATCAGTTGCAGATTATTGGGGGCAAAAAGTTTCAAGTCATCCATGTAAAGGAGGTGAGATATAACCTGACCACCTCTCTTCAACCGATAGCCTAGACCTGAAGCCTCCAGCAGTGTGCTTAGAGGATTTAAGGCTTGACAGAACCAAAGCGGACTCCCTTTCTGTCACCCTGGAATATACCCCGCTCGATCGTTACCGGTTCGCTATTTCTCTGGATTTGTCGACATCCTGGATAGCGAAGGACCGTCCTCCATTGCCCCATACATGAAATCAGGAAGGTGCGAAGCGTTGCATCAACTTTATACAATTCTAGCACCCTCATGAGCCATGTATGAGGAACTGAGTCGTAGGCCTTCTTATAGTGTATCCAACATGTCGACAGATCCTTTCGGGAACGCCGAACCTGTTGGCTAATGGCCATATCAATGAGGAGCAGCTCCTTAGTACCGCGGGACCCATTCCTACATCCATTTTGAGAGGCAGACATAATACTGTTACTATCTATATGTGTGTTAATCTTAGCTTTCAAAATGGATGTAAGAACCTACTACCTAGAACACCGTCGCGACGGTAAGCACGTGATCGGTCTATAATTTTTAGGTTCCGCAGTACTACCTGTTTTATGGAGCAGGTGGGTTATTCCTGTTATTATTATTAATTAAATCTATAAAAAGAGGTAGATATCGCACTAGCGCGCGCAAATTGTTGCAGAGAAATTCAAACAATTATTGAAATTTGATTTAGTCGGATAACAGCAGCGAGCGAAGAAAAGCGTGTCCTGTGGCATGACAATAATATATCTATGATGCCAAGTTGTCTGTGAAGAGTGTAAAAACTATGGTTCCAAGATAAATAAGAGTGAAGGAATTTCTTTCAATATAATAATTATCATTATAGAAATTGAGATCGCAAGTGGATAAAAAATCCTTCATTCTGTGTGAGACTCTTTCTGACTAAAACCCACCCCTGTTCCTTCCCTGCCCTGAATGCCCAGGGGCAAGGTAACTCTGTTTCGAATTTATCCTCAACCCCTGGGCAGGCATCGGCCATAACGGGCCCCGTCATGTTTTCCTGCCAATTCTTTGAGGCGCGCGTGGAACACTACGCGCCGTCGACTTTCGGGCCTGGGAGGTTAGACAAAATACTTTTCTGTTAACGTTAACGCTAACGCATCTTGCAAAATGTATGGCAACGACATTACTGGGCGTGAGTCATGTGACAGTTCTCTCCGCAGGTAATGTCCTTGCCATACATTTTGCACGAAGTGTTAGCGTTAGCGCTATTATAAAAGTTATTTGGCTAAGGGGGCTGGTGCTGATTGGACGGCGAGTTACCCACTACTCGCCGTCTGCAGGCCCGGGCTAATTATAACTATTCACTTTCAAGGGAGCCAATTTAGGAAACAGGAAGGTGTAATAGCAGTTAGGACAGTTAGTGTCCGATTTAGTGAGATTGGAAGGTCCCGAGTTGACATCCTAAATTGTGTACGATTTAATAGTGTAATCGCATCACTATTATTTAGTGCTAAGTGTTGCCAATTTAGTGACTTTGTCGCTACAAATGGGCTATTAGTATTTTTCTGCGTATATTATAATTAAATTTCACAAGGGACCTTGTGAAATTTAATCCCAGAAAAATAAATCCGAGTCTGCTCTTTTTTTTGGCCCGCTTCTGGAGACTTTCTAGCGACTTTTGATATTCTGTCTAAGGGCTCCAATTTGTAAGAGTTGGTAACACTGCCGATTTAGGATTTCGATTTAGGAATCCAATTTAGGGCCGATCTCACTAATTCTAAACGCCCAGTTAAACACGTCTATGCTCGCTTAAACGCGTTTAGCCGCTGTGATAAAGCTGAAGAGTTTATTTGTTTGTTTGGTTTAACGCGATAATCTCAGAAACTACTGGATGGAATTGAAAACATATTTTTGAGTTGAATAGTCCATTCATCGAGGAAGGCAGAGCAGAACATCAATGAAAAATGTGGCAAAAACGGGAAAAAAAATCCTTTTGACAGCTTTTTTGCGTGTGCTGCGTAAACGTTAAAGTTAAGCAACTATGTATGACGTAATTGTTCTCCTTTTAAAGTTCCGTGACAGCATATGTCTATCCTTTATGGTTAACTCACTATAATCTTTTAAATGGTTTTTATTTTTTACGTTTTGTTCAGTAAAACTTTATAGAGCGAATGGTGAAATTGGGCCCTTAAGGCTCAATTACAACTTCCGATTTCAAGGGACCCAATTTAGGAAACAGGAAGGTCTAAAAGCAGTTAGTGTTCGATTTTGAGATTGAAAGGTCCCGATTTGACTGCCTAAATTGTGTACGATTTAGGATAGTGTAATCGCATCACTACGATTTAGAACTAAGTGTTCTTAATTTAGCAACTTTGTCGCTACAAATGGGCTAAGTACTAGTATTTTTTTATGTTTAAAATTAAATTTCCCTTTCCCAGAAAAAACATCTGAGTCCGCTCTTTTTCTTTTTTGGTCCACTTCCGCTCCTGGTAGAATCAGTTTTAGAGACTTTTTAGCGACTTTTGATATTCTGTCTAGGGGCTTGAATTTGTAAGAGTTGGCAACACTGCCGATTTAGGATTCCGATTTAGGAATCCAATTTAGGATAGTGTAATCGCTAGCTTTCTACTTCCTAGTTAGATTTTAGGTAGATTTAAATGGCGGCTCCATCTAGAAATAGTGCGCCCAATGCATTTTTGGCACCAGTAATTTTAATGGTACGTACAGTCGACAGTGATTTGCACTTGCATTAGATTAGATTAGATTCGTTTGTAGACAGCCTGGCGCGGAAAATTCATGCAGCTAGGTAGGGTAAATCTGGGGAAATCTGAAATCAGATGGTGGAAACACTGTAAAAAAGTTTATAGATTGTTTTCGACTTACGTTACGAGGTTTCGCCGCGATTAGTGCATGCATTACAAGCTAGCAAAGTCTCAAGCGGTAGTGAGCGTTATCGGCTGTAAATTCGTTGGTGATTTAACAGTTATCTGCGTTATAGATACAAGAAGTTGGAGACAAAAGGTTAGTAGTGCCGTCGCTTATTTTGGTCTTTATAGTATTTGACGTCGGAAATAATGGCGCTAGTTTGAGATCCTACAGATTCATGACCATTTAGTACAAGTAGGTTGATGTAATATGTAGCTATACCAACAGTACTGTGTGTAAAGAAATCGATTGACCTTTAGTGAAACGCCGATTGTTTACTTGCTAACACTTTTTTAATGAAATTGTATTGTAAATCTTGTCTACGTGTCTTCGAAGTATAAAATTGTAAAAATAATAATGTATGGGATTTAAGGAACGTGACTTGTTGAGTACCTACTTAAATCATAAAATTGTAAATATCAATTTTATAGAGGATGGTTTAGCTAGTTTTATTAGAAGCCAAAATAACGTCATCACTAAAATTATTTACTATAGACCTTTTTTTGGCTTTAAACAGGTAAGTAGTCTATTCTAACTTGACATAAAAAATACTTATTAAAACCTGTGCGAGTCGTACTCGCGCATGAAGGGTTCCGTACCATCGGTCAAGATTATGTGTATCTACTTCTTGCCATTATAAGATCGAGCAAAAAAAAATGCGTTTTTAGTAGGGGAGCCCCCTTTTCTTTTTAATTTATTTTATGTTGTTATAGCGTCAACAGAAATACGCATTCCATGAAAATATCAACTCTCTACCTATAACAGATAGTGAGAAACAGCCGGCTTACAGACAGACTGACGGTAGTACAGCAGAGGCTTAGTAATCCTCGGTCTCGTTGGTTACTTTTTGGGTACGGAACCATATAAATGGAATAAAACCAGGACTATTATTCTGTTAAAAGTGTAATATACATACAAAGTCAAATAAATTGGTTACAAAAAGTCAACAATATTGATTTGATTTGTAAATGAAAGTTATAGTGAATGAACAATCTAAGTTAGATCCACTGTTTTGTGATACTTATTATCTGTTTAACATCCCATTGTAACACTGTAATATTGACCCGGTTCAGAAAGTAATTATAGTGCTGCTAATATTAATAAAAAAATGTATGTTAGCTCTTTAGTTTTCAAAATTTATACATTTTATTTCAATTAATGCGAAGCTGTAATTTTCATGTAAGTCAATAATTAGTGAGATGCAATTCAATATTGCATCTCATTAATTATTGACTTACATAATAACAACTTTTATTACACTGAACGCCTGACGGCATACCCGTATGCCGATCCAGATTACGCGGCTTAAACCTCTATTATTAAATAACTAAAGATCTTATATCCTGTGGCATGGTTCACATGCATTCTTAGATAGTTATTACATAGTGTTAAAAAAAAAACGCAACACAAAACGCAACGCAAACGCAGAAACGCAATTTTAAAAAGCCGTTATGTTGTTTTGATTTCGTAATTTGAAGTTTTGAGTGTGAATAATAGGAAAATATGATATCGGACTCTACAACTCCAACACAACAACTCTATTACTTGTCTATTCATAGTGCAACATGCAAAATTTCATGTAAATTGATACAGTGGTTTTAACAACTACCCACACACACACACACACACACTATTCCGACAAATCGTTGATAACAGAATTTGAATAAAATTCAACTCTTGAATTACAAGTATTGTTTACATGTTATTCTAAGGTCTGTTTATTCAACAACACAAAAAAGTTTACTTTAAGTGCCTCGCTCCAATAGAAACCTCAGCAAGTTGTTTTTTATAAACCCGGTCGTAAATATGTCAAACTGCGATAAGAGGCGCGGCCGTTGAGGGGTTCTTCTACTCTGCTATATAATATTGAGTATTATATCCATACAAATATTATAAATACAAAAGTAACAGTTAATCTGTTTGTTACCTCATCAAAACTTAATGGCAGAACAGATTGGATGAAACTTGACTCACGGTTAGACTATATCCTGGACATAATATACTTTTTATCCCAGGAGTATGTTTCCTTAAAATAATTTTCAATTTTCACATGAGCAAAACCACTAGCAGATGTTAGTGTCTAAATAGATTTTTACAGTGGTTCTATCAGCAGTCATAAACTCTTAGAAGTTCTGATCCAATTATAAAAATAATTTTAACAATAGAAAGAAAGCTACGCTATCACTTGAGTGCCTTGCTTTTTATTCTGTGGGATAGGTGACTGAAATTGTGCGAAAAGCCAGTAATTAAAATGTGTAATGTGAAAACTAAAGTGCCTATCATTCACTGCACTCATGATCAAATGTAGTCAAGATCAACAATATGGTTGAAATATATAGATTGAAAGTGCTAAATATCACAATACTTGAATTTAAATTAGTTATAGATGCCTATTGATGCTACAGTGTGAGCCATTTGCTGATGGCGTTTGTATACTGAACACAATGGAATCATGATCAGAATATGAAATGAAATAAATGCTATGATTTTATAAAGTTATATGTTTCATGGTCTCTAAGGATAGTCAAACACAGAAGAGCTTGTATGTGTATGTTACTGTACACAATGGAAAAGTAGAAAAAATTTATTTAATGCAAAAAGATAGTTGTTTTGATAATTTTAATGAAAGGACAATGTATTTACAACAATTTCTCTGTGTTTAAAGAGTTGATTTATGTGATTTGATTTGATTCTTTTCAATTGGTGTAGGAAGCCTGCGCTCAGTGGTCCCATGCATATTAAGCAGTTGTTTTTTAGTTAGTTGTAATAATCTTGATGATGTTTTAACCTGCAAAGAGTAAGTAGATGTAAAGGAATTAGTCTGGGGTTGTAAAGGTTCAATACAACAGAATAAAAAAATAGAAAAACAACTGAAGAATGAAAACAGAAAATAGAAAACCAATGAAAACCATTACTACAATGTTTTTTCTTTTCTCACTCTAGTTTTATAATTTAGAGTTAGATTTCTGATTATGCCTACAACTCATAATAATTCAATGTGTCAATCTTTTATTAGTCATCCATTTTTTAGGGAAGATATAATGCTTAATGCCGGTCTCTCAATTGAAGTATAAGCCGGGGCCGGCAGATCAGTTTTCGGCCTGCACCGAGGAGTCGCAGCTCGAGCTCCACCTCCAGAGGCAGCTGGAGGATGATGTTGCGAGGTATCTATTCTTTTCACAATACACACATAGAACAGCTCACATTTTACAACCCATTTATTTGAATCTGTGGTGCTGCTTGGAGTCTGGGAGTACCCTAGATGTAAACATCCCTTTGGTGCCTCTTGGCCGATCTGCATACTGCCATCTGTTTGATATGGATGGCAATTTTATTTTTCAATTTCTTTTGCTATTATTTTATTGAGGGATCCAAACAGTGATATGCAGTGGTTGGAAATAAAATATGCATCATTTTGAATACTGCACACTTTGTATGTAAAGCACAATGGTAATTTGATTTACTGATAAAAAAATACAGAAACAAACTTTTCAGCTTGTAAATATCCACTGCTCTTCCTTGGACCTCTCTACAACTGCTAATGGTTACAACATGTTACCTTGTGTGGCACATAGAAATTCATAGTATGCTCACCGCACTGAACGTTTGTTCTGCGCAATTGCGACGCAAACGTCTTCCGCATCAACGCTACTTTATTTTGGAGATCTGACACAATACATGAATAATTCTAACCATCATCCTACAATTTACAAACAAGTATACTTACTTATTTTTGTGTATTTGCTGCATTTAAAATTTTCTATGACCAATATTCTGGGAGGAGTTCTAGCCAAATTCAATTACGTCATAAACCCTAGAAAGTTCAAGCCTACATATTATTCTTATTTATATCTCACAGAGTACGCACGAAGACGGTGATCATTGCCCACCAGGCACATCAATAGCAATTAATTGGTATTATCTTTTTTACGTTTTTTTTTCTTATTTCATAGTGATAGGCATTATACATATACCTGCCTGTTTCTCGTCCTGGAATGCAAAATAACTTGGATTATCGCGACTTAGCCCAGTCTTAGTAACCAATCCAAATTCTAACCTATCTTAAATACTGATAGTTTGATGGTCTATTGACTAATTGGACGTAGTTTTGCAAAAATTTACCAATCCTCATCATCATGTATTCGAGAAAATAAAGTTGAGCGATTTTCGTTTTATTTTCACTAACCAAAATGTTGTTTATGTAAATGCAAGTTTGTAAATAGTTGTTCCAAAACCCAGCTAAGGTTCTTTTTCTCTTCGGTTTTGATAATATTCGACATTCATGGTACGTTATGCCAAACCTATTCAGCCGTTTCTTTTTTAATTATAATATAATGATAATAGCAACCCATAAAGTTGTGCCAAATTCCTCCATTTTCTCAGACTACGTAAAATCTTGGACAAGTGTAATGGGCATCCGTCAAAGAAATTGGATCATATACAGGACAAAGATATAGGATAAATGTAATACCACCGTAATGGCTCAATTACACCTTCCGATTTCAAGGGACCCAATTTAGGAAACAGGAAGGTGTAATAGCAGTTAGAGCAGTTAGTGTCCGATTTAGTGAGATTGGGACGTCCCGATTTGACTTCCTAAATTGTGTACGATTTAGGATAGTGTAATCGCATCACCCCGATTTAGAGCTAAGTGTTGCCAATTTAGAGACTTTGTCGCTACAAATGGGGTAGTAGTATTTTGGTTTGTGTTTAAAATTAAATTAAATTTCACAAAGTCCCTTTCCCAGAAAAAAAATCTGAGTCCGCTCTTTTTATTTTTAAGTCTGCTCCTGGTAGAATCAGTTTTTAAGAGACTTTAGAGCGACTGTTGATATTCTGTTTAGGGACTCGAATTTGTAAGAGTTGGCAACACTGCCGACTTAGGAGTTCAATTTAGGATAGTGTAATTGCTCGCTTCCTGCTTCCTAGTTAGTTTGTTCCTAAATTGGGTCCCTTGAAATCGGAACGTGTAATTGAGCCTTAAGACGTGAAGAGGTAACAGACAGACACAGTTACTTTCGCATTTATAATATTAGTTTAGTACCTATGTATTTCTCAGTGGTAGCCCCGCCGCCGTGAGGTAAAATTGCAAAAGGATAACTATTTCACGACCATTTTTCATTTTTTTAAAGTTTAAGGGAGGGGGATGGGGGGGGGGGGAGGCTTTTACGTGCGTTTTCAATGCGGTTTTTAAACTGAAGGCTAGGTTAATCGGCTGTACGTTGGTCCATGAACATTAATTCAAGTGACTTTCAATTACAGTTAAAAAAACTGCGTCAAAGACGCAGTTTTTTTTGCTAGTGAAGAGTGGAATAAAAATTAAGTCACCTACCACCTATACCTATTTTAAAACTGAATATGTGTGAGCATAGTAATTTGAATAAATATTGTCTCGATTAAACGATCGGTATGGTGGATGTTGAAAAACAATATTACATTTAGTGTACCTATCTAACCGATATACGTAATAAATAACGTATTAGATTATTCCCTTGACGTCGAGTCCCGCCACGTCGAGTCCCGCAACGTCGAGTCGCCTCTACGGCGAGTAGCCGCCACGTGTCGAGTCGCCACTACGTCGAGTAGCCGCCACGTCTAGTCGCCACCACGTCGAGTAGCCGCCACGTCGAGTCACCGCCACGTCTTCTTGTTCTTTTGTATTATGTTTATCTGGCTGGTCCACCACGTCGAATGTGACGAAAGGTACAGTCAATGAAACAAATTATTCAAATCATAATGTTTTTATTTATTTTGACAATCATTGAATAACTTAAAAAAAAGAAATATAACATTATTTATTTAATTTGACCACAGTAAATCACAGATCAGTTACATAGGCAATGAGTATACGACAAAGTACCCTTTAGAGGATTATTACAATTAGTTACGTAAAGGTGTCACGTCCTAGATTACACAGGTTAATAGGTACTAATAACCTGTTATTAATAATCACAGATTTTTTATAACATGATAATATAAAATAGGTAAGTACCTAATCGTCATCTGTGTAGTCACCCCCTTTTTACCCATATCCTCTTTCACACAGTCCATCCATCGTTTCTTTGGCCTTCCCCTACTCTTATAGCCATCCACATCCATACACAAGACTTTCCTCACGACATTTTCTTCATTCCTCCGCATCACATGCTATACAACGATAATCGATTTCCACACATCTTTTCAGTCAGCGGTGCCACTTTTAGATTCCTCTTATATACTCATTCCTAATTCTATCCATGCGCGTAACACCACACATCGCTCTTAGCATTCTCATCTCAGCTGCATGCAATTGCTTTTCATTCATCTTTTGTGGCCCTAAATTCTGAACCATACAAGAAAGTATATACGAAAAAATATATTCAAGCAACATAACAATTTCAGCAAAATTGACCCAATTTTTTTCGAATATCTGTGTATTCAGAGCTCATCAACATCAAGAATCATCCTCTAAAGGGAAATTTGTCGTATACTTATTGCCTATGTAACTGATCTATTATTTACTGTGCTCAAATTAAAATAATTAATGTTTTATTTCTTTTTTTAAGTTATTAAAATGATTGTCAAAATAAATAAAAATATTACGATTTGTATAATTTGTTTTTTTGACTGTACCTTTCCGTCACATTCGACATGGTGGACCAGCCAGTTAAACATCATACAAAAGAACAAGTAGACGTGGCGGCGACTCGACGTGGTGGCGACTCGACGTGGTGGCGACTTGACATGGAGGCGACTCGATGTAGCGGGACTCGACGTGGCGGCGGCTGGACGTGGCGGTGGCTCGAGGTGGCGGGACTCGACGTCAAGGGAACAAATCTGTTTGTTACTTCAGAACGGCTGCATCTACTCAGCTAATTCTTTTTTTGTTGTGTTCGTAATTGTCAGGACAAGGTTTGTATGAAAGAAAATTTTGGGAAATCAAAAATAAAAATTATACTCGTGCGAAGCCGGGGCGGGTCGCGCTAGTATAATCAATTGCCAAATGTATGTAAGCGCATCACATCAGAAAGGCTGCACTTATTTGGCTAATTCCTTTTTTGTTGTGTTCGTGATTGTCAGGACAAGGTTTGTATGAAAGAAAAGTTTGGGAAATCACCCGTGCGAAGGCAGGGTGGGTAGCTACTAGTCCTACTATTATTATAAATGTGAAAGTGTGTGAGAATGTGTTACTCTTTCAAACAAAAACTACTAAACGGATTGGGACGAAACTATACAAAAATATAGCTAATAAATCAGAATAACATAAACGCTAAAATTTATAACGGGGGAAGTATTAGTACTTCCCTCGCCGCTGACAGAAGCTAGTAACTAATAAAATTCTTACAATTCAAGACTTGCTATAGGATGATAGAGAGGTCAATCTGTATCTCGGGACACACTCAACCGATTAAGGTGAAACATATTCAATTCTTAATTGAAATCTGTCCAGCCCTTTCTAATGTGAAGCAGTAACGCACATATTGAGGAAAGACCGACAAATTCTAAAAGCGATCGACTGCTGTTTTGTGTAGGTTTTTCCGCCGATTATTGTGGAAGTAATACCAATGAAGCCTTTGTACCTTAACGATTTAATTATAGCATTTCGATATTTTTTTGGTTTTTCTTTTTCATAAATTAGATAGTGGATTGGTTATCAAGATCGGAATCTCGTGCCTATTTTTTAATAGGATTGTCATACGCTTTTCGTAACATACTCATTATTTACCAAAAAAGAACTGTACATGTTTTCGTAAAAGGTGCAAAAATATAGAACCTTTGTTGTGGTGGTTCACACGTTTATTTTGTATATTTTGTGCTCTGTCAAAAATAACCTGGTTATGGTGATGGTTGTAATGTACCGTAGGTACTACTTTGAAGGCCTGCTTATTAATTAACTATGCTTCATTACATTTACTTGTTACAGAATTTTTGATGAATCGATTTATTCGGATCTTGAGGTGGTGTGTGGGAAATTAAAGATCCTGACTCATTCTTGCATTTTAAGAGCACGCACAGATAAATTTTATCACCAACTACATACATTTTTGCATGTGAACATTGAGCGCAATACTTTTGACGAAATATATTCTTTCATAAGGTACGATGATCATGTGGTATACAGTGTCAAATTAATTTATCCAGCGAAACTTCGCAGACGTGACGGCTATCGATATCTAAATAGGACAAAGGTTCTTTGAATCTCTTATGTAACTACGGGGTTAACGACACAGTTAGGAAAGTTATTTGAAATATGATTAGATATCAATACCCATTTCGCCTGTGAAGTCTCTCTAGCTAATTTAATTTGCATGTTTTGAACGATTCTAGTTTTCTTTTGTAATGTAGTTTGTAGGCGAAAAGTTATATTAATGTTCACAGGTTAATTTTTAGATGGGACAGTCGGGTGAATAACATGAATAAAATATGTAAAAATTAAAGCGGTATTCTTTGTTCCTGATAAGTAGATCAAAATAACACGATTACTTATTTAAGGAAATGTGTTATTCCAAAATTATTCCGAAACAGAGATCACAAAAACAAAAATGAGCTGTAATATTTTTAACAAATATTGCAATTATGGTTTTTCTGAGCACATAGCTCAACTTCTTAGATAAATTTTGCCCTGAATCCCATCTTAAAAAAAAACTTCCTGTATGGCATCGATTGTAATCCAGTAGTAATCACTTGAGAGTATGCTTTGCATGTTTTAAATTCATCAATGTTTACATAAATCCCACTATAATATGGCAGCATTTTGTTTTAATACCGGGTGTTGTCTCACAGCAAGTTAAGAAAGTAAACAAAAGTATTGTTTAACAGATTATAGAATTTAGGCTTTCCGTATCCAATTATACATGAAAGTCCAAAGGTACAAAAAGGATACAATCAGTAACCAAATTGTACAGTTTTTGTATCCAATTATACAATC
Source organism: Polia nebulosa (assembly GCA_951329385.1). Taxonomy (NCBI): domain Eukaryota; kingdom Metazoa; phylum Arthropoda; class Insecta; order Lepidoptera; family Noctuidae; genus Polia; species Polia nebulosa. Next base: position 30,612,864 of record OX589587.1, on the reverse strand, counting down.
TGGCAGCCCTGCCGCACAGGCAACTGAAGGAACACGAATGGGTTTTAATCGATAAGAGTGATCTGACACGCTCTCACGCTCCACCTAGAGCGAGTAAAGTTATTTGATAATTTCCCACACTTAAAAAAGGAGAGACACAGTGTCGTTGAATATAATAAATATAAGCTAAAACCTAAAAAGATAAACGCCCAACTCGTTTTAGAACAAAAAAAAAGAGACGAATAATCAGTCAACCTTCTGAATCAAACAGTTCTCTTATATGAATTTATCAATAAAATCTTAATACTGTTGTGAGACACCCTGTAAAGGTATGTGTGATCCATAAAACAAAAATATTTTCTTGTCAAAAACCTATCTCCTCCTGTGCGCTTTATATCTTATACTACGCTTACCTTGTGACTATGTTACGCTTGATTTGTGATTACAACACGCTTACCCTCTGACTACCAAACGCTTACTATTTCTAGTTTTACTTATATTATTTTCTGGCTGTAATATGATATCGTGGTAATGACAGGCTACCTTCATGTAAAGAAAGGATTTTTTTAATGAAAAAGTAATCAAATTAAACAAGAATACACACAGATCAGCACATTGAGGCTGAATGTGCAAAAAGAATAGTAAAATTAACACATTCACCATGACCACATTCAAAAGGAATAATCTCAATCCTGAAAAAAAAAATGCAATGGAAGAAATTTTACAGAAACCTTCAAAAATGTGGAATTATTTTTTATTTCCTGTCCTCAAAATCCTCAATTGATTGAGATGTTTAAAGTGCCGCCGCAATCAAATAAATGGATTTATTGGTGCTTGTACAGTGATTGCTTCTTGCATCTTACTATCTAGGTAAACAATGCTAATACAAAGCCTATTCATTTAAATCCAATGCCTTGATGTCATTGAATTGACTACAATGTACCAAAATAATTTAGTCTAAAGTCAGTTGTTACCAGATATTTTTTTTTTAACATTTCATTGAACATTTGAACACTTCATTAATAACGAAGTAAATCTTAGACCATGGTATTGGTAAAGATTTTCTTGATGATATTCATTTATTCTGTTGCAGTGATGTGTATACTGAATGCAACATTCAACATGAAGAAAAAGAAATAATTAAGTATTTGAAACGCAATTTAACTGTTATAAAACCTACCCCAGCCAAGCCCAACAAACCCAAGGAAGAAGGAGAAGAACCTGAGGTTTTCTCTACGCCTAAGTGCATTACTCCATACGTAGATAATGACGTCCAGAAAGTAATTCATTCTAGTCCAAGCACTGAGTTAACAAAAGAATACTATGCACTAGTTCCCATTGAAGGAAATTTACTTGAAAAGGAACTTATCGAGCAGGACGAACTCTCTAATGCGTTCCATTCTATTATAAAAGGTCAAGCAGAAGATACCAGTCAAATAAAAAATTTGCAACTCAATAAGCCAACTTCGCTATCCCTTAATTCTAGTCATACTTCCAAAACAGTCAAACATTCCAGTAGTTGTGATATTTTGAATAACATTTGTCTTAAAGATAAAATCTCTCCAAAATACGAAAATAATCTAAACACAGTCGCTGATAAGGACTTTAAAACTAATCAGATATTACCGTTAAGTGAATCAACTGGACGTAGTACTAGTAAGAACATAACCAAACCTAATTTGGGGGCTGAAAAATCGTTAGATCCTCCATATTCGCCTGATAGTTTAATTACGGATGAACCCAGTTCTTCTTCAGATTATCTGTCGGCCGCATTCGCTTGTTCTCCGGGCGTTCATTCGTCTGGTTTCCAACATCAAGTAAATGTTGAAAACATCACATCCAGGATGGAAAACATTTACACTTTGTCAGATTCAGGCTTGGAAGATACAGCAATGTTGGGTAGCGTCAATAGTCACAAGGACGTTACTTTAACAAATATGTCTTTATCTGAGAGCACACTCCACGATTTAATTACTGACGATGCGAGCATCTCTGCAATATCTATACCTGGTTCGTTAGCGGAAAAGAATCACTTACAAAGATCAAAACAGAATGGCACATCTTCTGAAAAAGATTGTAATAGCCAGAATACCTTTACAGAACTCTGTGGCAAATCGCTTAAAGAAGAAAAACAGAGACAAAACGAAGAGATTGTTATATTAGAGTCGTCTTCCTTATCCTCAGAGACTGGTTCTTGGGAGTCCGTTTACCCACCAAAATTAATAGAAAAAGAAATTTGTGAAAAATTTTTACTCCATGAGCGCCGGCAATATTTGAAATCACCTAGTTTAGTTGAAAACACTCCCTTCAAATCAACGGCTTGTTTCATAGATGCCTCTAGCTTAGTTGATGAAGAGGAGACTATACAATTAACAACTGACAACGCGCTTCCGTCTAACGTTAAGTTGGATATTTTACCCGCACCGAGTCAACCGGTTCCCTGTTCCACTTTTAAACCGGATATTAGTCCAATCGATTGGTCGGAAAGTAACGACAATGAAGATTCCTTGGAACAAGCAGAAAAAAAAGACCCTGATTCCATACATAAAGATTTATCGCCTACTATTTTTGAAATGACTCCAATTACAGAAGATTCCTTGTGCACTAATGCATTTGAAAATGCAACTCAAGCAGAACTAGATAGTGCAGAAGTTGAGAGTGCTAACTACATGTCTAACAAAGAAAGATCACTTCGAGTTAGTGCAGTATTTATGCCCAACACTCCAAACAATTCAATACTGTCATTAAAAACCTATAAACAATATGAGTCAGAAGACAGCGAAAGCAATAATACTATTGTAGATTCCGATAGTTTTACAATGAAGCAAAGAAAAGGCAGCAATTCTCCACCTATCCTGTCAGGAGGCGTGTCGGTCGAAGATCACTTACCTCAAGTTGGCAGTAGTCACGAAAGTAGCCCTTTACCAAAATTTAAGCTGGAAAATACACCTATTGTAACTGGCGCGTATTTACCACAGTCGATAGACCACAGTCAAGGCAAACCAAGAACAAGTTCTGCTTCAGCTTGGGTGGTTGATATGTCTAGTGGTCCAAAAACAGATGATAGTAATTCAGGGAACTCTAAAGCTTCCGATGAGGTGGTAAACGAAAAAAAGAATATATTTTCTATGTATATAGATCTAGGTGAAAAATCAACTTTAAAAGACATGCCTACCAGATTGTCTTCTTCCATGACAAAAAAGAATTCTGTAAGTGTTGAGAATAAGTCAACCCTGCGGAATTCTAAAACTCCAGAAAATACTAGCGAACGTACTTTAAACGATAGTGATGTTAGTGTTTCAATTTTTGAGAAATATGAATCTTTGTGCAACGATCCTAATATTAGTATTTCAGAAATAATTGCAATCCCGGCGAAGCATGAAGCAATTCCAGAAATTTTAGAAGATTCTTTTGCAGATCTTTCACCCAAAGCTAACAAGACGCGAGTGCAAAAAAGTGGGGGCAAAATGTCTGCGACAAAAGAATTACCTGAACAAGAAGAAGCTTCAGCTGATGAAGCCAAAGATCTTTTTGTAAAACTGTCAGACTTAGATAAGCCAGTGCAAAAACCGGAAACGTTAATCACAGTCGAAAGCAGAGTCGATGTACGCATGACAAGATCCATTCCTGACTGGGGTGAACAAGCATTTTCTACCAACTCTAGATCGATTGATGTTATTACGTCCTTTCATTCAGAAAATGCGCTAAGTTTGAATAGATTATTTCCCCATTTAAGAAACGAATTCAGTAGAAGCATGCCCGGTTCGTTGTCGAGCAGAACACGATCACCATTGAGATTGGGAACTTCTATAACCCACGGTGACGCCGATGAGCAAGTGTCTGATATGTCTGAAATAAGTAGCATGCAGAGCAGCAATTGTCGCTCGGGATTAGGTAAGTTTTACAACAAATTTTACTTAGTATTGACTGACTGTTAGCCCTTTGAACATTTGGAATTTTGTTTTTGACCAGTTTGTGTTATTAGGTGACTAGGCCTGTGCGTCCAGTTTATTACTGCTGCCATTTTTTACTTGCTTGTATCAAAATAAAATAAGATTGTACAAATTTAGTACCTACAATTGAAAACACATAACTAACACCAAAATATTTCGTAGGAAACAGTACAACAGATAGTCAGACGTCGAGTTTAATAGAAAACTGTACGTCACGTCTTGGTCAAGATTTATTAAGAATGTTTCTGGAAGAAATAGCCCCTGACGTCATTGTGGAAGTGTCGGGGAAACGATTTAAAGCACATAAGTGCATTTTATCTTCCAGGTATAGTATTTTGGTATTCTTTTGATGTCGTATGATAGGCGATTAAACAGGTAAGTCGTTATAATGGCACGGATTCACTTGTTCAATATCTAAAGTAAAATTAGAGAATTGCTATCTTTTACTAAAAGGCAGTGCGAGAAAAGGACGGCTATAGCTATGCACTAAGTTAGAGATGTCAAACTAGTTTACGCCTTACGCTTCGCCGTGTTTTTAGTCGACATGTTTTTAAGTGTACCCTTAATTTGTATGGAAATATTAATTCAAACTAAATTTGACAGCTCTAATTTACGTCCGTCTCTTTCTTGTTTTATTAGAGAGAAAAAGATAGCAATAGCCTAAATTAAGTTTAGTTTGTGCATAACAGAATCAACACCAATAGCTCGTTTATTAAGAAAATCATGAAATTAAACCTTATTGTACCTCATTTTTAACTTCCAACCAAAAACGGGTGTTATAAGTTTTACAAGTTGATCACGTTGATTGTTACTTTACAAATAATCGAAACTAGAACAGCGCCCTTTGCATTCAATAGCATAATGTGTTTCGAGTATTGATGGGGCTGTTGCACTTCTGTAGCGCGCCATATTTTTGCTGACGCCTGTAACGATGCGAAAAAGATGCCTCCCTGTGCACCTCGACCAGCCTCAACATATTCTGTATCGCGAGCAGGCTTGTGTGTGAACCGTTGCTGCAAGCTTTTTCATTTGGTGATGAGCTTATAGCAACGATCCACATAATTATTGCAATGCAAGTTTAGACCCTCATAAATGCATGTTGTTGTAAAACTGAAACATACTGTTAAAGCCCGGTTTCTAAGGTACTTTTAACGGTAGTTTATCTGTTCTTTAGCGCAATTGGTTCGATAACTTTTGAAAATGCGTTTCTAAACAACGTCAAGTAAGTTAAATGCTGTTTAAACTATGTTTATCGTTGATCTTCAGAAACCGAGCATAAAGGCGCATTTTAGCTGCGTGGATTCATTTGTTTGACAATGGTACCGATTCTCTTGTTCAATAACTAAACTAAAATTAGAGAATCGCTATCTTTTACTAAAAGGTAGTGCGAGAAAAAGACGGCTATAGCTATGAACTAAGTTAGAGATGTCAAACTAGTTTACGCCTTGCGCTTTACCGTGTTTTTAGTCGTCATGTTTTTACGTTTACCCTTAATTTGTATGGAAATATTAGTTCAACTAAATGTTGACAGCTCTAATTTACGTCACGGCTCTTTCTTGTTTTATTAGAGAGAAAAAGATAGCAATAGCCTAAATTAAGTTTAGTTTGTGCATAACAAAATCGGCACCAATGTGGGCCTACGTTTCCACTGCAGTACACACTACACACCCACAACTATGTACAACTATAGCATGACCCACCGCGGCACACTGAGAGGCTACACACGTGTTGATGCAGTTGTACATAGTCGTGGCTTCATATTCGTGTATAGTATGTACCGCATGCACAGCGTGCATGGCGTTGAGAGCGTTGAGCTATATAAGCGTGAGCCCCATATTCGAGCAAGCCACGCATGTACCAATGACGTCAATTGATGCCTAGCTAGATCTAGGTTGCAGTGGACACCATTACGTACATCTTCTTGCAAAGCGAAGCTTAACACACGTGTGTGGCCTCTCCGCGCGCCGCGGTTTGTCTGCGCCTTAAGTCCACTATCAAAATATTTTTGTACATTTAGCAAAACAAAAGGCTACTAACATAGTTTTTAAGAAATATTGTTACTAACATATTGAGTCGTTATAAGTTTCGTTACAATCAGTAGTTAAATTATAGTAACGATACGCGAGCGAACGCGAATTGCGCTATGTCTGCTACTATCGCGACTGTCATAGCGATATTGCCTTTTCGATTTTTCTGAAATTAAAATAATCTAAAATACATTTCCTGACATGTATCTTTCTGTTTTAGATGTCAGTACTTTGCCGGTATTTTGAGCGGCGGCTGGGTGGAAAGCTTAGGCAACGTCATAGTACTTCCACCGTAAGTATATCAATCTTAAAATCTTCAGTAATCTTTGAATTTGGTTTGCTGATAGTCAGCATGCTGAAATATGTACAACTATTTTCTTAAGGCTTGTATTCACGCCAGCGGCCTTGAGTCTTTAGCTTGCGTGTTCTGTGCCGAGCTTACGCAACGCGTCGTACGTCCACCCAGTTATAGGACTCGCCGATAAAGGAGCGCTGTCTGCGCGATATGTATTATAATAAAATAATACATATTTTTTTAAAGTAACAAAACCAAATCATTTTCCTTTGTAGTGCAAAGCAGTAGATATTTTTTTATACTTTTTTGATAAAAATTAAGGAGTAAAATGGATTCATCTCAATGATTTGGAGGTGATTTGGTGGTTTTTTTTCTTATTATGTGATACTGATACAAAAAATATGGCTAAAATAAATTACGTATCATATCATGTAGATTTGATTTTGTTCAGATGTACGAGTAATTTCTCTGTAAGGGCCGACGAAAAGCTGCTTCATCTGCACGGTTTTTTTAAGTTTTTTTCGAGAGAGCAGCCTTAAGTCCCTCGGGAATCATAGCATTTCCGAATACAAACGAATGCTAATTTCCATATCCATCAATTATTCGATTTATCGTATATAATAATTTGAATTCAGAACTAAGTACTTTATTGTTGTTTTGTTTTGATTTCCGTGTGAACATGTAAAGAGCTGTAAAACTATTTTCCTTTTTAACCGACTTCAAAAAAGGTTTCTGTATTTATAATAACATTATTACTCCTTTTCAATATTATGTAAAGTATACTAGGGAAATAAATAAAAATATAAACAAAATATAAATGCTTCTTCTACCAACTTCTAAAAAAGAGGAGGTTCTTATGTTCGACATGTAGGTATGCAACTAAAATCAATATTTATCCGGTTATTAATCTTTTCAATCAGTCAGAAAATTTCTTCATCTGATGTAGCTGTGTCAGTATGTTCACTAGAGATGGAATGATCACTTTCTTCACTGTTCGAACAGGTATTTATTATATTTCCCTTGTGTGAATCAAACATTGGTTAAAATTTTCTATGTTCGTCCTCACATTTTATTGAATGATCACAAACTTTTTTCCATTCTTCCGGGCCGATCATATTGATTTTTTCCAATATCATTTCTTTGATTGTTGTCACATTCATTTTCATTGCAACATCTTTAATAGCTACGTATCCTTTAATTTGAGATCAATTTTTTTCAATTGGATTAAAATCCGGATGATATGGTGGCAATCGTATGGTATCGGCTGGTATGGCCGCGTTCTTCCATAATAATAATAATAATAATAAATCTGTGGCCCGGCTGTCAACTTGACTGACGGAAAATTTTTTCTCGCCAATATTTTTATCTAATTTTCGTAAAAATAAACCAATAACAATGTCCAAACAACAAAAACGAACCAGAAAAAATTAAGAAACCATAAAAGCAATAACCAATACCGAAAAAACAAATAACAAACAACAACATGGCGATAATATAATGGACCAAACGAAAAAATGCTGACTAGAAGCCGGGCACTTCACCAAAATGCACCATCAACATCTTCGGGTTCGTCGCTCAGCTCCGCCTCGCAGCCGCGGTCCTACGCCAACCGTGAGTCCAACAATTCCGGTCGCTGCAGTAGCGTCGAGCTCGAGCGACGAATACACCACTCCGCCGATGACACCACCACCTGCGCGTCGACGGGGAAGACCGCCAGGGAAGAGAGCCGACCACCAGCCAGTTTGGAACCTCGAGGCCCACCGGCCTCTGATAGGGTTCCCGCTGCCGGTGGATGTGTGCAGCGCATGCGATGGACACAATCCATTAACGAAAACGTCATGCGCTCATACTATGGGGCTACAGAGGGGGGAATTAACCTGACTGCGTACCGTGGTCGGATGCTCTCTCTGTTTCAGGTGCTTGAGCCAGCTGTCAACGTATCGGCCCAACGACTGTCGGATCAGGTGCGGGTCATCCAGCGTAACTGTATGCTTGATGATGCCATAGGTACTTGATAGACTACGCTTCGAATCACGGAGTAGCCGTGTCTCACCTGCTTCGCCAGCGGCCGCGGTGCAACTGCAACCTAATGCACCACCGCGACCTGACCACGTTGGTGAAGATGATGATGACGTGGCTGTATCCGTGAGTACCCAGTGTAACGAACGATTGAGGAGCGCTTTGAAGGATGCGTTCCGAGAGCACCGCTCCACACCGCCTGGGCTTAGACCTCGTCTACCTCGTTTGCCCATGCATGAAATAAGGCGCTGGTATGTGCTCTAGATTCGCAGCTATCAAATTTTTTTGATAGCAGTTAAGACCATGCCGATACCCACTCAATATTGTACTGTGCGGCTGCAGCGGCATGTCGTGTAGCTCACGTCAAGTTCCCCAACAGTGACAGAGCTGCTGCACGACCAGCTGTACCAGCTTGGCAGTGCAGGATCGAGCGTCGTATCGATGAGGCTAGAGCACTTATTGGCAAGCTTATCTGCTTCAGGGAGGGCAACACGCGCCCTAGGGTGATGCGCTTTGTGAGGCGGGCATTCTCGGGGACTGATATAAGTTCCCGAGATTATCTGACCCGCATCACAGAGCGTATCGACTTCCTGAAGCACAAGATCTATGCATGGGCAAACCGTATTCGTCGGTACAAGCGGCGAGTGGAGCGGTACACTCAGAATCGCACATTCCAAAGCAACGAAAGGTGGGTTTATAGGGCTTGGGAGCGACCGAACCAAGGTGTGTCTGATACGCACCTACCTGATGACGACGCCATGAGCTCATTCTGGCGCAGCATCTGGTCGGTGCTGGTCAGGCACACCGAGGGTGATTGGATTCGAGAGGTCGAGCGCGCGTGCGATCTTATACCAGAAATGGGGGCTATTGCCATCAGCCCCCAAGATGTAGCTCGTGCAGTCCGTCCGTTGCCTAACTGGAAATCTCCAGGGCCGGACGGTCTGCACAATTTCTGGATAAAATGGTTTCAAAGATCGCACGCTCGTTTGGCAGCTCAGTTCCAGTCAGCCCTAGAGTCAGGGTCGCTGCCCCAGTTCCTTACGACAGGAGTAACCCACCTGCTCCATAAATCAGGTAGTACTGCGGAACCCAAAAATTATAGACCGATCACGTGTTTACCGACGGTCTATAAAGTTTTTACATCCATCCTGAGAGCCAAAATTAACAATCATATTGACACAAATTTTATCATGTCTGCCTCTCAGAATGGATGTAGGAACGGGTCCCGTGGTACTAAGGAGCTGCTCCTCATTGATGTTGCCATTAGCCAACAGGTTCGTCATTCTCGAAGAGATCTGTCGACATGTTGGATAGATTATAAGAAGGCCTATGACTCAGTGCCACATACATGGCTCATGAGGGTGCTGGAGCTGTACAAAGTGGATGCAACTTTGCGCACCTTTCTGATGTCGTGTATGGGGCAGTGGAGGACAGTTTTTTACTATCCAGGATGTCGACAAATCCAGGAGAACAGCGAACCGATAAGGATCGAGCGTGGCATATTTCAGGGCGACAGTCTGAGTCCACTGTGGTTTTGTCTGGCCCTAAACCCTCCCAGTACTCTACTGGAGGGTTCGGGCCAAAGCTACCGGTTGAGAAGAGGTGGTCAGGTCATATCACACCTCCTTTACATGGATGATCTGAAATTCTTTGCCCCCAACAACTTGCAACTGATGAAGCTACTGAAGGTAACAGAAACCTTCAGTAGCGCCATCAGGATGGAATTTGGTGTGGACAAATGTGCAGTCATGCATGTAAAGCGAGGGCAGATTATGGAATCCGTGGGAACTCAATTCTCGGATTCCGTACACCTTAGATCCCTCTGCTCAACCGAAACCTACAAGTATTTGGGTATGTCGGAAGCGTTAGGCATCAATACTGCTGACGTGAAACAGTCGTTGAGGGAGCGCTTCTTTAGCCGCCTGAATATAGTACTGAATAGTCTTTTATCAGGCGGGAACAAAGTGCGCGCCTTCAACGGTTGGGTCATGCCGGTATTGATGTACTTTTTCGGCATACTCAAATGGACTCAGACGGAACTTGACGCCCTGGATAGGAGGGTCCGCACACTGCTGACCGCAAATCGGATGCATCACCCACGATCATCGCTGATGAGGCTGTATATCCCGCGGAAGTGTGGGGGTCGTGGCTTCTTAAATGCTAAGACTCTACACAACCGCGAGGTATGCAGCCCTAGAGAATACTTCCTCAAAGCTGACGTGGGTATGCATCGAGATGTGGTCGTTGTGGACAAGGGCCTCACCCCGCTCTCCTTGGCAAAAGAGAACTGGCGCAAACCTACAGTACTGGATACTAATGACCGCAGGAAAGTATGGCAGAGCAAGGAACTTCACGGGCGCTTTTACCGGGTCCTACATGGGCCCGATGTAGATTTCTTAGCGTCCGTATCCTGGCTGCGTTTTAGTGACCTCTTCGGGGAAACCGAAGGTTTTGTCTGTGCGATTATGGACGAAGTTATGATGACGACTAACTACCGGAAATATATTGTGAAGGACGGTACGGCTGACATCTGTCGGGCATGCCACCGGCCCGGGGAATCAATCCTACACATTATTTCTGGTTGTTCTCGTCTAGCTAACGGTGACTATTTGCATAGACACAACCTTGTAGCCAGGATTATCCACCAGCAACTTGCTCTTAAATACAATCTTGTGGAATCGGAAGTACCGTACTATAGATATGTGGCCGACCCAGTTCTCGAAAATGGCAATATAACGTTATACTGGGATCGATCTATCATCACTGACAGGACTATTGTTGCCAATAAGCCTGACATAGTGGTGATAGATCGATTAGCGCGTCGCACAATGATTGTTGATATAGCTGTCCCTCATGACGAGAATCTCGTGAAAGCTGAAAAAGATAAACAAACAAAGTATCTTGATCTAGCTCGCGAGGTTGTCGACATGTGGGAGGTGGATACAGCAGTCATTGTGCCGATAGTCGTGACGGCCAATGGTTTAATAGCCAAGAGCCTCGACGAACACCGAAGGAGGCTCTCGTTGGGCAGCTGGATCAAGGGCTTGATCCAGAAGGCAGTACTCCTTGACACGGCGCGCATAGTTAGGAGGTTCCTCTCTCAGGAGCCCTGACCACCGGTAGCTTGGACCCTATCCCGATACCGGTGGGATACTATTTTTTATATTTGTAAATGTTTTTATATTTTAATATTTAAAAATGTAAATTGTAAGATAACACATAGAAATAAATGGAATAATAATAATAATTCTTTATTGGGACACAGTTTACAGAAAAATTTTAACCCTGACTCCTGAGCTAGGTAGAGTACCTGTATTTCAGGCGCCAGTGACTTCTTCAATGTTTACAATTTAGCACGCAAAAAAATTAAATCTAACAAATATTGAAATCAAAACAACTTTATAAAAAAAGAAAAATACAAATAACATTAGAAAAATTAACAGACTTCGAAATCATTAAAAGTCAAGCTTTTGTGTGAATGTGTGCGAGGAATACCAAAAGTTTTGTGTTCTTATGATTCTATTTAATTTGGTTGCATCAGACTTTCAGTTGCGTAATAGTCTTGAGTCAGTAGCCAGATCTTTACCTTGGTTTTTGTTTCGCGGGTTGTAAGGGAATTCATCCCAACAGACCAGACAAGAGCCTCAAGTATGGTTAGGGCCTGGTTTCAGAGGCTTAAGGTGAGCGCGGTCTTAGCTTGTTCTTTGGTCCACCCATTAGCCTTTATAACAGCCTCTAATTGAATTTTGTAGGCCGACCATGAAGATGTTCCGTCGAATGGCGACACCTTAAATCCACGTGCCGAAGGTGCAGCAACCACTGAAGGTACAACCCCGTCTCCAGCCTTGAGTTCACCTAAAGCCTTCGTCACCCTAGAAATCTGAACTTCAGCTTCTGAGATACGATTCTCATGCTGGTGAACCTGCTCCTTCATCACTTGGAGCTCCTTGCCAAGTGTTGAGTGAAAGTCTTTTATGAGGAACATCTGCTCTTCTTGGCGGCAGGCCTGTTCCTTTTTATCTTGTTGATGCTTGTCTTCCAACCGACGGGCCTGCTCTTCTTGACGGCGAGCCTGTTCCTGCAACAGCGCCATTGGCGCAGACAAGTCTGGCACCGCTGGTGCTGAAGAAACTCCACATGGGCCAGCTACTGGCTCTGTCACAGGTTGAGTACCACCCGTCTGTATCGGAGAATCTCCAAATCGCCTCTGATCCATGTCTTGCCTCCGTTGAGTCCTTGTACGAATACCGTCGGTGTCGTCCTTTGGTAAAATTGGCATAATTTATCCCTCACTTCTGACACCAATTTGTTACGAGCTGGGTATGGGATAAATTATTTTTGCACCGATTAATTAACCGAATATCTTTTATTAACTCAACAACTTATTTATACAAACACTAATTCACTAATAATCACTATTCTCTTCGTAATCGCTTGTATTCGCATCCGTTCGCATCCGTAGTCGAAAATAGACTGCCTCACTCGCCGCCCGTCCGGCTTATTTATAGTCATAGAAGTTTCCAGAACATTGTCGAACTATCCTATAGTGGAATATTCTAGAAACATCTATGAACTTCTACAGGTTGACAGGACAGAATGGAAGAAAAAAACGTGTTGCGCCGACCCCAAGTCACATGGGATAAGGACAGGAAGATGATGATGATGATGATGATCCATGAACTTCTACACAGTACCACAATGGAATGTTTTCGAACGTAGTGGAAACTTGAACCACATTCTCGAACGTTACAGTGTATTACGGTCGACGTACTCGTAACAATACTAAAACCTTTTAAGGCGAATATCATGCTTTTCAATTAGTATTTCCCGATTCCTTTCTGTTTATTTACCCGAGTGCGCGACACAAGGGAGGGTAATGTGTTTATCAGCCTATGTATGTATGTATGTTCCTTTGTGGCAGTTTAGGCACATATTACCATATGAATCACTCCATACAAAATGTTCGCTACCTACTGCTTTAGTAGCCTATACCTACGACTCGCTAGACGCTGCAAACGAAAATGTACCTAACCTTACAAGCGTGAAGTGAGTTTTGCTTTGTAGCTGCGCGCCGGCGCGTGGTTTTGTGAATTGCCAGGGCTGCCTCTTTCGATAAAGATGTCAGTAGGTATTTGTTGTTACACTTTATGAAATAAAATAAAATTCTTTTTAATGATTTAGCATGTTTAATTGTTAAAAATACGTCCCAAATGAAGATACATAAAAAAAATTACAGGTGTTTTATTTTTATATAATGATCTTTTTTTTCCCATGTCGATATTCGCGATTGTTGAACTTTAACGTAGAGAATATTTGGAATATGCTACGGCAATACTTCGCGCTAACGCGAACTACACTTCGCGCGCTCTCTGTTGCACAGCAAGACGTCGAGCGGTGTGCGAGAGAGAGCGCGCGAAGTGTAGTTCGCGTTATCGCGAAGTGTAGCCGTAACATAACTATTTAATAATGATTCAATAGTAAGGTACTACACGTGGCCACGAATAGTACGAATGAAATACGAAATAGAGGAAACTGAAAACACGATTCATTGATTTTTTCCTTCATTTACACAATTAGCGTAATAGGTGACTACTATGCTTCTACCTTAGATTATAAAATGTCCAGATTCCTAGTACACCACCGTAAATTGAAACCTAGTTATTTTCAAATGACGGTTGACAAATTGAGGTCATTGACCTTTCTATTCTTATCTCAGACGCATAATAGAAGTTATTACGTACCTACCAATACTTAATAAAATACAAAAACGAAACATGCAAGTTTTCAATTTATCTGTTTAAAAAACGATAGTAAAACAAATTAGATACTCAAATTTCTGTATCAGCAGGTAAACTAAAAAAGATAACTTTTTATCTCTTCTCTTGCTGGATCTACAACCATCAACTGCACATAATACACCACTACTAACCATGTCATAAGAATTCGAAACTATAAAAAGTACGTAAGGTCGACCGAATTGTATGCGAACGTACGCGCCTCGCGGCTGTCGGCAACCCACTGAGAAATGGGTCGCGGGCGAACCGGCGGCCGGTAGGCTGTTAGCGCGCGTAAGTGCATGGAGTGATTCATATGGTAATATGTGCTTTAGGGACCAAACGCGTGGGCCGATTTTGATAATTCTTACGTCAATTGATTCATCTTAACCTTACGAGTGCTACTAAAGACATGACTGTAATCAAAATACAATATGGCGACAACCAGACGCCATATTGTGAAAAAGAGAAAAATAAAGTCGGTGAACTATATTAAGTGGGGTATCATAATGAAGGGTTTGAGGAGGCGATTCTAAAAATGTAACTCACTAAAATGTAGAAAATAAAAATTAAAAATATTTACAAAAAACCCGACTAAAAAGTTTCAAACAAGTCACTTTCCAAGCAGTCTGATGCAGTTGGTGGCATGAAATCAATAATTAAACTAAAATAACTCACCAACTGCATCAGACTGCTTGAAAAGTCCTTTGGAACTTTTTAGTTGTTTTTAACAGACGAGTTTTTAGAAAATATTCAATTTTATTATATCGAAAACCAATATATTTTAATTTTTTTCTTAATGTCTCTAAGACAGCTTCCAAATTGGATAGCCTCAACAAACTTCGATTTTAAAGTTTTTAAACAAGGTAATTCCTTAAAGCGCAAATGAAAATCGTAAATCAAGTTACGTATGACACAATAATAGTCAAAATCATCCAAATTTAAACGAAATTATTTGGTCTTTTTTAGAGGTTTGCACCGGTGTGGAATTTTGAGTACCGGTGATTTGGCGATCTTCGGTGATTTACTGGTGATCTCCGGTTGATGCGTTGGAATTATGAGCATACGATAAAAAACTTTTTACAAAAAAAACTTTAATTTCGAAAGTCGGTGTTTGTATTTTACTTCTTCGTTATTTGACAGCGACTTCCGAAATTAAAGTTATTTTTTAAATTTTAGTTTTTTTTTTTGGAAGTCGGTTGTTTTATTTGTAAAAAAGTTTTTTATTTTTACTTTTTAGATGTTATACTCCAGAACTAAAAACCCCAATAACATGGAACGTGGAATTTAAACATTTGGAGAACACCAAAACGTCATTGAGGTATACATATTTTTCGTTTTTGTTCAGTTTTTCAAAAAATGCTGAAGCAATTTCGATACAATTTATATGGGACCACCTCGGGGGTATATTCTTTCGGATAAAAAAAGATTTTTGAAAATCGGTCGACAACTGACGGAGAAATCGAGGGACATACATACGAACATAGAACCTCCTCCTCTTTCGAAAGTCGGTTAATGAATATTTTTTGCTAAATGGGTTTGCTTATAAAAGAAAATGAGTTTTCATTCATTTTTTATTAGTTAAAAATAGTGTTCAAACAAATAATCAAAAGTTTACTCCAGTAAATTATAATAAATTACTAAATTGCCAAAATTCCACCACAATAACATAATTATGATTAATATCTGAAAAATCCGTTTCTATGTACATTTTTAATATATTAACTGCCGCATCACGATAATAACTAAATGTAAAATAAAAACCAGCCAAAACCGAGTCGGACGCGCGCGCAAAGGGTTCCGAAAAAATCATATTTTTTCAGGTTTTTTTTTAACGGCCTTCACCTTATAGGTGGTCCTGTAATCTATAAGTAAAGAACTACTTTCTATATTTTTTAGGAAATTTCCTTTGATTCCCGGGAGATAATAGGGCGGGGAATAGTCATTTTTCATCTATTTTATTAGGTAACTTCAAAAATTATATATATTTTAACATTATGAAAAAAATATATTCGAGACCCTCACAATGTACCCTTTCATTTTATATGTCGCACGACACAGTTTGAAAAACTTTGGTTTTTAATTTTCCTATTTTCAACCCAAAAGTGACCCCCATATTCCAAATTAATTTATTTAGGGTACACGTCCGTGTTTAGGTCACAGATATTCATATGCTTATCAAATTTCAACTCTATCGGTCCAGCAGATTCTGAGCAAATTGGCTGTGACCGACGGACTGATGGACAGACAGACAGACACACGAGTGATACTATATGGGTTCCGTTTTTCATTTGGACTTTTGGAACCCTAAAAACAATATTAAAATCATAAACCTTTCTTTTATATATATCAACTTTATTAAAAAAATACTGCTACAATAAAACCGGTGATCAATCGGTTAATATTCGGTGTTTATACCGAATAAATTCACCGGCAAATGACCGGTAATTCGCCGGTACTCATTGCTCCGGTTTAAACCTCTAGTCTTTTTTACTCTTTTTAGTGATGGGAAGGGAGCCGATTTATCTTATTATCAATTTTTTTTTTTTACAATATCTTTACAGTGCCGACTACTTACATTTTTGAACTTTTTGAAAATATCCATTGCTTTCTTTCTTGAATTCATCGGCTTCTTGTAAAAATACAAGTACTACTCGCTTAAAATTTGTTGTGCCTGCGACTTTAGCAGCTTTCCTCCCATCTTTAAAATAAATTACAATAAGTTAAAAGAAAATTATTACTCTATACCTATACTTCCAAGTCGATTGAGAGCGTCCGGTCTATGCCTAGAGGTAGCGGATAAATTCGTAACAGAGTTACCGCTCTCCGGGGCACTCAGGTAGGGAAGGAACAGGGGTGGGTTTTAGTCAGTAAGAGTCTGACACGCCCTCCCGCTCCACCCAGAGCAGGAGATGTCATTGGATGATTTCCCACCCGGCCAAAAAAAAAAAAAAAGCGCCCGTTCTAACCAAGTGCAAGGGCAAAGTGACTGATAGAAATCCGATGATTGACGAAACACGAAGCTTGTCCCAGTATAAAATTGTAACAGTAGGTTAACTTTGTTTTACGACGTTTATGTCAGTTTAGTTTTGTATGTTTTTTGTTCGTTTGTTTATTGTTACGTTAAAACTCGAAAAAAAGAATTGATTGTAAATGTGTATTGACACATTCATTATTAGAAATAAATATAGGGTAAAGTGTCTCACAGTGAACCAGGTAAATTTCGATGGTTGATAATTGTCTTTGTTTTTCATTCGTTGTATTTATTTTTTGTATATTGTAATCAATCAACTACGAACTTGAATTCATAGGTACTTTAGTTTGTCTTTGATTTTAGGGTAAAACATACTTTACGGTTTGTACTGGATGCACACTTATCAGGCTGCTCATTTTACTTGTCTTGCAATGCATGGTTTCTAATTGGCATGCCACGTTTATTCCTACTGTCTACGATTTCTGGCAGTAGGCAGCATTTAAGGTAAAACTATAGCAGCTTTGGCTCCATATTTGCTAGCCAGAAATGGTCATCTCTTTCTAGGCGTCCTGTTTACAAATTCTCTTTCTCACCTGCCCAGATTCCAAGAAGACATACCTGACGTCCTGTGAGGCTGTGACAAGTAGTTGGGCCTGAATTTGGTAGTACCAAATTGCTCTTTTTATTTACTGGAACAGGTCTTTCTACTCGTATTTTTGTTATATTTTTATATTTGAATTTTATTTTCTACAATCGCTTTTGACATCTGTTAGAGAAGGTGTGATAGGATACTTTGTTTGTGGAAACGAAGTGTCCTATCACACCTTCTATAACAGGATGACATGATAGTGGTATCATGTCATCGTCTATCAACCCGTCAGGTGTGACCCCGATAAATGAGTGTATGGGGTCACAAAATAATCCGCAGGGCGAGATCACAACATTCTCATGTCGCTGCAATTGCAGCAGCATCTGTTTTTCATTTTCTATTCTATGAGCTGGAACTCACATAGCCCAATTTTGACTTGTGCCGTGGGATTGTGGATAAATTCGAAACAGAGTTACCGCGCCCCTGGGCACACAGGGCAGGGAAGGAACAGGGGTGGGTTTTAGTCAGTAAGAGTCGGACACGCCCTCCCGCTCCACCCTAGAGCGGGAGATGTCATGAGATGATTTACAAACCCACAAAAAAAAAAAAAACGTAGCGAGCCCTTACATCTTAGTATCGATAAACTGCCAAGATAAAAAGTATTATTATATTTTTTTTTTGGTGTAGTTTTGATACTGTTATGTTTGTATACTGTATATAAAAACGAAAATATCAAATAGTTTGTATTTACGTTGATATTACTATAATTGTAAATTGATGGTACCTGCTACTGGTAGTACGGTGACGCAAGCAAGTAGTGTACCTAATTATCTATATACAACTATGAATATTGTATTGTCGCGTCGTCTTTTATGGGTTTGGTAGGTAGACAAATACATATAAAAATAATAATCAAACATAACATTTTTTTAAGTTTCTGCAGTTTAATTTTAGAATTTCTTTTTCTTTCTTTACTTTTTATTAAACATAGTTTAAATACCAGTATACCTATATTGAAACTGACACTAGTATCTACAGTTTAATTAAAACTTACAACAACATTATTTTACAAACTGATTAACAACGACAAACACGGAAAATAACAACAATATAACGTATATTTCAATCGATTAGCAGGGGAACGTAGCGAGCCAGCAAAAGCGACACAGGTCCTACCTGGGCGACGCCTGGCGGGCTCAGGGCTATTTATTACCAAAGCGACGCGCTGTTTGTTTTATAATAAATATAATAATGATCTGGTTAGAATAATGAACTGTTTTGAGTAAACGTAACCATAGAATATCCTTTTAAACCTCATTCGATATTTTATGGTCGAGTGAAGTTGTAAATATCGTGTTATGAACCATAGAATAATCAAGAATGTTAATTAAACTACAACACATATTTTTATCATCATCATTCTCCTGCCCTTATCCCAATTTACCCATATCCTCTTTCACACAGTCCAACCATCGTTTCTTTGGCCTTCCCCTACTCTTATAGCCATCCACATCCATACACAAGACTTTCCTCACGACATTTTCTTCATTCCTCCGCATCACATGCCCATACCACGACAACCGATTCCCACACAATTTTTCAGTCAGCGGTTCCACTTTCAGACTTCCTCTTATATACTCATTCCTAATTCTATCCATGCGCGTAACACCACACATCGCTCTTAGCATTCTCATCTCAGCTACATGCAATTGCTTTTCATTCATCCCTTTTGTGGCCCAACATTCTGAACCATACAAGACAGCAGGTCTGACCATTGTTTTATAAATCTTCCCCTTAAGTTTTAGGGGAATGCGGGAGTCACAGATAGTCCCGGTGACCTGCCGCCATTTCATCCATCCAGTGTTAATTCTGTGCTTAACAGTCCGATCTATTTCGCCATCGCTTTGCACGAGTGAACCGAGATACCGAAAATCGGAGCAGACTGGGAGAAGCGCGCCATCTAGCACTACAGCTTCAGAACTGGAGAGACCGCCGAAATCGCAGAACATGTATTCAGTTTTGGTTCTGCTGATTTTCAAGCCAACTTTCTCCAGCTTCTGTTGCCACTTCTCCAATCTGCTCTGGATCTCAGGTCCATCTTCACCGACCAGAACAATGTCGTCGGCAAACAGCATGCACCAGGGTGCCTCTTCCTGTATTTCCGACGTAAGAGCGTCCATAATCAACAGGAAGAGGTAAGGACTTAGAGCCGACCCTTGATGCAAGCCTACAGCCACACTGAACTCATCGGTGTTGCCAGCAGCCGACCGGACGTAGGTACTAGATTGTCTGTACATAGCACGAATCAACTCAACATACTTCCCAGGCAAACCTTTCTCTTTCAAGGCCCACCACAACACATCCCGTCACAACACATATTTTTATCATATCTAAACAAATAATGTTTGATTGTTTAATGTTGAACCAAAAATAGGTCGATTCTGAGAGTCCTGGCCTTAAGTAAATAGTTGTACTGTATCTTTTTGTGTATTGTGTATAGAAGTTAGCATTTATTGCCAACACTGCAAAACAAAGACACGACACACAACTATACTATACTGTGTATCAGTATACACAATACACAAAAAGGTACAAATTTGACTGAGACAGTTCTCAGGTAAAAAAAAAGACCACCTATAATGTATATTAAAACTGTGTTACCGATACACAGTTCAAATATATATTAATGATTATACATGTTCTCTTTAAAAATGTTAACCAATTTAATGTGTTTTTAGGTTCTCATACAACGTGGTTTATTTTGCACTGTGTCACATTTACTCTGGTCTCGCCACCATCCCAGATTCTGTGAGCATCGTAGAACTGGCCACAATCGCCGATATGTTGAGCTTAGAAGGGCTAAAGGAAGCCATCATGTTTACGCTTAAAGCCAAATATTGCCATCATTTTCATAAGGTATATTTTTTAAATTTAAATTTTTTTTTGTTTTGCAAAAGTTTTTTTTTCTGCTCGCTTTTACTTAATTGGTATTTGGTAGTTGTATTCTTAATGCACATATGATGTTTGGGTAGTAATATTATTAAAAAATAAAAGGCTAGGCAGATTGATTGACTATTATCAATCAATCTGCCTAGCCTTTTCCCAACTATCTTGGGGTCGGCTTCCAGTCTAACCGGATGCAGCTGAATACCAGTATTTTATATGGAGCCTATCTGACCTCCACAACCCAGTTACTGGGTAATACGAAAAATACGATACCCCTTGGTTAAGACTGGTTGTCAGACTTTCGGGCTTCTGACGACCCGTAACGACTGTCAAAGATCCACGATTGACAGCCGGGACCAACGGCTTAACGTGTTTTCCGAGACACGGAGGAGTCTCGGTATGTAAAGATGGTCACCCATCCACGAACCAACCCCGGCAAGCGTAGCTTAAACTGATGGATTAAGCCGTGCGGCTGTTATTACTTTAGCCAAGAGCTCCTCTAATATTAATATAATAGTACAGTTACTAAATAAAAATATGCGTATTTGTTTTAGATTTTTTTTTGTTGCCAAAAACATGTATTTTAATGTTTTTATTTAGTTTCACTTGTCCTGGTGTTTGTCTGTTTGTTTATAATTAAATCGTCCAAGTTTTGACCGACTACGACTTTTTTTTAAAACTGAGTCTATTTTCAAGTAGAGTGTGTGACAGATTTGTTACATTGTGTCAAACTGTTATCAAGGCAGCTTATAATGTAATTTTTGTTATTTAATGTTGCAGCCATGTGAAGTGTGTATTGTTGGAGTTTTAGAATGTTTCCCATTGTCTTCCGTGTATGGTCTAGATGATCTACATCACAAATGTCTCAAATGGATTACAAAGCACTTCTCTAAAGTTTGGCCAACTAAAGCGTTTGCCACGTTACCCACGGATCTCTTAGACAAGTGCTACCAGCATCATATCGTCAATCTAACCATTGAGAATGTAGCCGAAACAGTGTACGGGTGCGGCATCGCTGGTAAGTTTGATATAGCTACAAGTACGCAACATTACCGATGAGCAAGCTTTGAAAGTAGTTGGTTCAAAGTAGGCTCCTCGATGTGCTACGAATAGGGTACTTAGATGACTAAAAAATCAATTTGGTCCGTCAGTTAGATTATCAAAAATATTTGACACGTATTTTTACTTTTGTCTCGTAAAAAAAAATGAGGACGGTACAGTGCGTTGACATTTTGCGTGACGTCACACCTTGCTATACTTTTTACTCAAAAGTGACGTAACAAGCCCCCACTCCTGAACTTTGATGCGCTTAATCTTTGTCATTTTGTATTGATTTGATAAGCGAAAAATACGTGTCCAATATTTATTTTGATAACACTACTCAACACGAAAAAAATATCGGGAAAATTTCTTGGTGTATTTCGTTGATAATTATTGTGTCCCTATTACCAGAAAAATAACCATTAGCTTACGTCACATATAGAAAATAAGAAATACTTTTTTTTATCGCGTGTAGTGCCCTATGAAAACGTCCAATAGGGTGCGCTGCTTAGTTCTAGATTTCAATTTAAAAAATTAAGGATGATTTTCGAGGTGCTAAGGAATAAAAATCATCATCACGCGCCTATCAAAAGTCAGAAAACTACATTTTCTTACTTCTTTGTGATAAGGTATAACTTTGGGTATAATATGGTAGGCGTAGAAATTATATGAATGTCGTATTGCAGAATATTTAGCTTTATTTCAATAATAATAAATACTACTTTAAACATTTTGTCTTTGAATTGTGAGCAACAGAACTATTTGCTAAATTTTCCATTTTTCGTGATTTTCTGGTGATTACTGTATCATTTCTTTTGGACCTATGTCGATATGTTTTTTTTTCTGGCATCTAGTTCGTACAAAGTACAAAATATAAAACATTTTCAAAAAATTTGATTTTTTTTAACGATTTCTTAAGGAGCGACCCTCACTGTAATTTCAGAAGGTAGGTAGGTAAAAAATTTCGCGGTAGCCATCCTTAAAATAGCTTCTATTTTTATATACACATGTCGTTCTTTAACCATGTCCCGATTTTTCGTTAATGTGCCGGCTTTATTTCGTTTTATTGAATTAAGCTTAGTTTTTATGGCAAAATCGTACTCCTTTGAGATGATAGCCTTGTTAATCAATGCATGTAAAAAATTGCGGCATAAAATATCATCAAAGATACACTTTCTGCACACACACGTAGACTTTTTCGCAGAAAGGATAGGTGCAGTGAGTGATGAACATGGTGAGCGACACTGAACAGATAAAAGAGGTGTGAGCGTTTACACCAAGATATTGCTTCTATTGATAAGCGTTATCGTGGAAAATTGAATACGGAGACGCCAAATCCCGCTTACAAAAGGCAGGCAGAAAGAATCAATACAGTTAATATTTAACTTCAGAAAAATATTTTCTGTTAATGCTATGAAAACTTGTGAAAGTTAAAAATGACTTTATCTTAAAATCTATATGTGACTAAAAAGTTTTATTTACTTTCCTAAGTTCTCTCTACAGAGAACTTAGGAAAGTAAATGAAACTATGTAATTAGACTATGTCCCTAATTTGTAATCATCATATAGTCAAATCACAGATATATATATTTTTTGGTGTGTCTTGTAATCTAACTTACGGACTAAATATAATTATTATGTTAGTACCCAGGAATCAGCCCTATTGTTTTATTAAAATATTTTGGTGTTTAATCCAAGTGATTATTTTTTAGCGGCGTCCTTACAAAACAGTAGTAGATGGTCGGAAGGCGTAGCGCGCATGTGTCGCAGGCTCATCAATGTAGCAGCGCACTTCGCCGCCCGCAAGCTTACTCTGGTGTACCAGTCTATACCTCCGCTACCTAGTGAAGCTCCTCACGCCGCCAAACAAGCCCTGGACGATTTTCTCGCGGCTGCCATAGAATGGGCAACTCCCGAACAACTCGTTTGTGCTTACGGTTACCTTTCAACGATTGACAGGGACATACGTAATGGCCGCTGCTCCAAACCCGACATTCTTCTGCACACGCACGCAAGTAACTGGCGCATGCAAGTAGAGGGCGCCTTGGTGCGAGCGGCCCCTCGGGTTGTTACTACACAAATGTTTAAGGAGTTGCCGTCTAACTTACGAAAAAGGTTACGTGAACTCGGCTGTATTAAGTATGGCGCGCATGCTTTGCCCCTTACCTCTCCTACTCATCAGCCGGAAAGAAAACTTAAAACTCGGACGGTAGGGAAGAGTAAACCTTCAACATCAACGGTTCGCAGTGTAGATATAGCACAAGTGCGCGCTTCATTTGTGCCTTACACCCCGAAACCTATACTTCCAGTCAGTTCTGTCGAGACTCTTAAAACGAACGGCAGTCTCCGTGAATTTAAGAAACCGTTTGTCTCTCCTCATACACCGAAAGTGAGAACAACGAAAGCGCAAGAAGAGCGAGCTAAATTTAATAAAACAAAGAAAACGAAATCTCAGGAATTGGTGAATACTAAATCGAGTGCTCCAAGAACTCATTCGTTCGAGAAGACCATGCCACGATATTTAGAGCCGTCACACAGAGATAAGAAAACGGCAGTTGTGAATAAACACTTGCCGAAGATCGAATCTTCGAGTGAGTCGTCACGTAACTCAAGCCCTGTACATCTGCGGAATCTGCGGGCGAGCCCCACGAAGGGGCGCCGGGGCGAGATGGGCAGGCCGAGCATGTCGCAGGACAGCCTGGCCACCAGCTCGCGGCCGCGCACCGCCGAGCCCAGCACCGACTCGCTCAGCGAGTCTCAGGCGAGCAACCGATACGCCACTTATACCAAGCAGAAGCATACTAAAGGCTCCGCCGAATGTAAGTACCTATTGCCTGTGTCATAATTGAGTGCCATGTTACTTCTCTACAGGCTGTAACGGAAAGGTGTGGTCATACTTAAGGATAATGTTCTATTACTAATATGTAGTACAAAACAATAGCAAAAATCTAAATAGACTATAACGATATTTTATGTTATTTTGTTTTATCAATCATATCGATAATTTCACTATCAAAACAAATGTGTAACAGCACTAACCGTGCAAGAACCTTTTTTACGTACCTTCTCTTAACTGCTGCGCTCCTGGCATACGCCGTGCGACTAGCGCTCGTGCGAGTAACATTGGACACCGTAAATTGTTTTACAGCTGGCGAAGGACGAATAAGTATTTTCACATCACGCAAATCGCAATTCATAAAGTAAAATAAAAACGCTTTTACAAAAAAAAAAAAATATAAATTAGTAATAACAAAAAACGAAGACATAAAATACAAACAACCGATTTCCAAAAAAGAAAATACACTAAAAATTAAATAATAACATTAATTTCGGATGTCTGTGTTTGTAATTTATTTCTTCGTTTTTTGACACCGACTGCCGAAATTAAAGTTATTTTTTAATTTTTAGTGTATTTTCTTTTTTGGAAGTTGGTTGTTTTATTTGTAAAAAAGTTTTTTATTTTTCACTTTTTAGTTTTTATACCCCAGAACTAATAACCCCAATAAAATGGAATGTGAAATTTAAACATACTCGTAATTGGAGAAAACCAAAACTTCATATATGTATACGTATTTCTCGTTTTTGTTCAGTTTTTCAAAAAGCGCTGAAGCAATTTCGATAAAATTTATATGGGACCACCTCGGGAGTATATTCTTTTGGATACAAAAAGAATTTTGAAAATTGGTCCACAACTGACAGAGAAATCGGTGGACATACATAAAAAAAACATACATACAGTCGAACATAGAACCTCCTCCTTTTCGGAGTCGGTTAAAAATAACACCATTTTACACTACGAGTTCGAGTTCCCCATAAACGATTTAAAGAACATCACCAAAAGTTTACATAAAATGCTCGGCCGTCCATAACACGTGCCCCAAAATTCGGGGAAGCAGGCACCTCATCCCAGTAGCGGTAACTTTCACAAAAACTGAAACACAGTTGAAAATCCACAGCAATCAACTCCTGCGTGGGCTTAAATTGGTACGTGTTGTGTTGACCATCTTCGTGGAGCACACGCCACACTAGCATGTATGGAACACCTAAACACCACCTGCGCTCCGCATGCTTGTCCTGGGGTTCTCTGCAACATGCTCCAAGGTGGTTAGTATAGTAGTTAAGTATAGGGACTCCGTTGTCCGCACTTAGACTCTCATTTGGTCCGTTGTACGTAGGACCTAACATAGCCAGCCTAACTCCGCCCAGAAGCACAGAAGCTTCATAGGAGGTTCACAGGCTTCGCGGAGCGACCTCACTGTTCCGAGGATTTGTGCACGTTGGGTAGCCACGGCTTCGCATTTCAGGATGACATGAGCGACTGATTCTTCAGCGTCAAAGCAGCCTCTGCAGAGAGGGCTGTCCGTGGCGCCTAGGTTGAAAAGATGTTTATTCAAGAGGAAATGTCCCGTGATTGTCCCTATTATTATTCTGAGGTTGGTTGGTTAGTCGTGGGTGTAGGCTTGGCAAGGCCATTCTCGACTGCCTGCAGTCTGTTGTCCGTGATCATCTGTTATTATGGAGATCAGTTGATCATTGGCGGATCCATGTACGAAATTACGAGAAAGGTAGGGGAAGGAGTGGGTACGGGCCTAGCTCTACCATCTCGGAACCTCTCTTCGCAAGTTCGTCCGCGGCATCATTGCCTAGAGATCCACTGTGCCCCTTGATCCACTGAAGGGTGATCCGGTTTGATATCGAAATACCCTCCAGGGCTAGGTCATCATCTGCCTAGCCTTTTCCCAACTATCTTGCTAGGTGACATTCATAAATTAATTTACTGTTAGTGTTTGTTATGGCTTTGAGCACAGCCAAACGGTCCGACAGGAATCTGATTCCATAATTGTGTATCCCCAAGCATTTTACAGCTGTTGCCGCTTGTGTCAGGGCGACAAATTTACTTTGGAAAATCGAGCTGTGTTTGCCTAGTGGTATGTGAAAGTTAATGTTGAGGTCTAGAGAGTGTACACCAGTCCCTGAACCGTTTTGTGTTTTTGAGCCGGCTGTGTAAATGCGTACTTCATCGACTGGTCCCTTTCTTCTTCTGCTTCCTGTATGCGGTAGTTTTTGTTGAAAGTGGGTTTATTGAGTGTTCTATCACACGGGGCAGCGGTGGTTGATACTTATTCGCCCGGTCCAGGATTTCCGTGTGAACACTGGTGTAGTTCTTGCCCCATATGCCCACGACCCCATAAGCCTTTTCTCTCAGAGGAGTCTGAGAGGGCCGTAATCCACCACGCAGGCCCAATGCTGGTTGGTGGATGTGTTTTCCTTCAACGTTTTGAGAGTTTTCGTACTTGATTCATTAATCAATATTTTTTGTTACATCTGTGCATACAACTCACAAATAAGCATTTAACATTAAATACTTTTAATGTTGAATTATTCAAAATTTGAGATACAATTAATTGATTTTGTTTTTGTTTTTTTTTGTTTTAGCCTCATTATCCTATTACGTTATTTATTAGTTTACTTAAGTACAAGTAATTAAGTTTTTTTGAGTTAATAGATCATGGAGTTCAAAATCTTTGTCGGGTTTGTTTCTTTTACGAAGTTTTTTTTTATCCTGACAAAAATTGTATTAGTAGTAAAGTATTGCAGAAGTGTAGTGGTTAAGGTCTCAGCGATTATTTAAATGAATTTTTAGTTATAGAGCTCTATCCTATTCAAACCGCACGTACACATGAATCGAATACCGATGTGTACTAATATGACACAATTTAAGGTTCCTTCCTTTACGCTTTTGTAGATCTTTATAAATTCCTCTTTCAGTACCTGACTCAACCCTAGTATTTTTTGTTGATATCCTCTGAAATTATCTTGATTTAAAGTGTTTTCCCGCCAACCCGCATTGGGCTCGCGTGGTAGATTACGGCCCACACCCTCTCACAGAGTTCGCCTAGCCAGAGGAGGCCTATGTTTCACCAGTGGGATTATTAAAAAAAGCCTAATTATGTTGTAAACTAAACTATGCTATTAGTGGTTTATTTTTTGTACGGAACCATTCATATAATGTAACAGGGAAACAGTAGTTAGTAAAGCCAGGTAGAAGGAATTGGGCGTTCACGAAAAGGAAATATAGGCCTAGTGAGCGAGACAGAAAGATTGTTTAGAGTTCAACGTCCTAATCAGCTGTTAAGGGTTGTTCGTATTACCGACTAGACGAGATGTCGATGTTATTATCCATAGAAAAGAAAATTCAATATTTCCATATTAATAAACAATCTTGAATTCCGACCATAGGTTCCAGTAATTATAAGATTCTTCTAATGATCCTCAAATATGACCACACCTTTCCGTTACACGCTGTATAATATTGTATATTTGCACTGTTATTTGAGACGACATTGTGGGTGCTGGGCACAAATTCCTTCTTGCTTCACGTATGTTTGAGGCACAGTAATAAGTCTTGATTAATAATGTACCTAAACTTTTTACAGCCATTAAAACCGCATTGAACGTAGAACCAGCGCCTGTATCTGTAACAGAAAATAAAATGAAGACTAAGATACCTGTCTATTTAAACCAAGGTCCAAAATACAGGGGGATAGACAGTCGAAATTCAAAGGACCAGCAAAAGTGGGGCAAGTTTGTCCCCAAAATGAACTCAACCAATAACAAACCGCAAAATGAGCGCAAAGTACCGGGATCTTTGATGAACGCTACTAAGTCAAGCTCGGCGAAGATAGTTCCGAAGGTAGGCTTGGTTTATTTTACTTTCTTGCTGTCTATTCGGTCCCACTCCTGGGTAGACTTACCTCTACGGCTTTGGCACAACTATCGCGATCTTGTATTTTTTACTTTCAGTTTCGAAGATATAAATGTTCATTTTCATTATGGGAAGCATGTTTTTTGGCTAAGTTTTAGTAATATTAGAATACAAATAATTACTTAAAGTAAAAACTTATACTTCCCACAGGTGAAAAAAGAGATGGAAATACTCTGTAAGAGCAACATGTCGAGGAGCCTGCGTTCCCAGCCCGGCAGGCAACAACCTCACCATGATGAGAAGGAATCATCATCCCTTGTAGAGACAGAGATGACCAGGAACAACATGTCAAAGAGTCAACGAAGTCCGCATGCGCATTCGAGCAAGCAACAATCTCACGATAGAGGGTCTTCATCGCTTGCTGAGACAAGGGCGCACAAGAGCAACATGTCTAAAAGTCAGCTAAGCACCCACTCCAACAAGCCTCAGCCTCACAAGGACGAGAAAGAGTCCCCACCTCTCAAAGAAATACCCGTCATGGAGCGCTCTGGAACATTCTTAAAAGACGAACCTACTTTTGACGACATTATCAACTTAGATATATCACAGTAGAATCTTCATTCAAATTAGCAAATAGTAGAATATATTGAGTAGTATCTCTCATCTATAATCAAAGCATTTAATATCTTTTTAGCCTCAGTAACTGTCTCTAGGATGGCAACACACCTTACGCTTCTGCGTTGTCACTGGTATTGCCACTTGAGGTGGGCTGCCAGTATGATTGCTATACATTACCTTACATAAAAATAATAGCAGTATTTTACTTATTCTCTAAATGTCTCAGCTCTTATTTATATGAGTAAATTACACTCATTGTGCTTTGAATGTATAAAATTCTACAGTTGTTACTAGCATATGAGTTGTGGTCTGGGCTCGAAACATATAGTACGGTACATTCTCCTCTTTGCACTAGGTAAGTACGTCAATCAATAATAATTTAACTTAATCATCATCATCAGCCTTTTAATGTCCCCACTGCTGGGGCACAGCTTTTTAAGAAGGGCGACAATGCCCTGCTTAAGAATTACAGACCCATCTCACTTCGGATCTATGTCCACAAGCGGTTTTCCAGAGTCATCACAAACCGTCTCGCGCGCAGGTTTGACGACTTCCAGCCTCCCGAGCAAGACGGATTCCGAAAAGGCTTCAGCACCGTACATCACATACATACGCTGCGGCAGGTTATACAGAAGACTGAAGAGTATAATCTGCCTCTCTGCTTAGCGGACTACGAGAAAGCCTTTGATTCGATTGAGACTTGGGCTGTACTGCAGTCTCTCCAACGGTGCCAGATCAACTATCGGTACATCGAGGTGTTGAAGTGTTTGTACGAAAACGCCAAGATGTCAGGACAACTTCAGGACCAGACCTCGAAACCTATCTTTCTGCAGCGCGGTGTAAGGCACGGAGACATTATTTCTCCAAAACTGTTCACAGCCGGAATGGAGGATGTCTTCAAGGATCTGGACTGGAGAGGGCTTGGCATTATTAACGTCAATGGCGAGTAGTATCACTCACCTTCGATTAGCCGACGAAATAGTGGGCATGGCTGAGACTATGGAGGCCCTCAGTACAATGCTCGATTACCTCAGTAGAGCTTCCGAAAGAGTACGTTTTCAAATAAGCCTGGACAAAACCAAGGTCATGATAAATACCCATTTAACACTCACTACTACCAAGATCGGAGACTCTGCACTCGAAGTTGTAGACGAGTACGTTTATCTGGGACAATCGGTCCAGTTAGGTAGTAGAGCTTACTTCGAGAAAGAGGTATATCATCGAACCCGACTTGGCTAGGCGGCGGAGGCTGCGCGGTATCTTCTCATCCCTCATACCACAACGTCTCAAGACGAAAATCGTATGACCAGTGCGTGTTGCCAGTCATGTCACGGAATTGAAACGTGGTCGCTCATAATGGGCCTCATCAGAATGCTTAAAGTCACCCAAACGGCGATAGAGAGGGTTATGCTAGGAGTTTTCGTGCGTGATCAAATCAGGCATGATGATATCCGCAAGAGAACCAAGGTTACCAATATAGCCCGAAGAATCGCTAAACTGAAGTGGCAGTGGGCAGGTCATTGCTCGCAGAACAGACGGTCGATGGGGCCGAAAAGTTCCGGAGACGAAGACGCAGCGTTGGAAGGCCTCCAACAAGGGGGACCGATGACCTAGTGAGGGTCGCGGGTAGCAGATGGATGCGAGACGCACAGGATTGGTCATTGTGGTGACACTTGAGGGAGGCCTGTGTGCAGCAGTGGACGTCTTTCGGCTGAAATGATGATGATGATTATGTAGTTAAAAAATATTGACTTAATACACAAAATATACATTTTATTTCTTATTATTTGATATGATGTGTCTTGTAACAGTAATCATCACTATAGGACTACTTTTATTACATTGGGTTTACCTGTAAAAATAATTGTATGTGTACTAAATAAATGAATACGCAGAGATATAAAGGGTTTAAGGAAATGTTATAATGTATTTTTGTGATTTAATATTACAGCCCTGTGAAGTGTGTATTGTTGGAGATTTAGAAGGTTTCCCATTGTCTTCTGTGTATGGTCAGGATGATCTGGATGATCAACATCACAATAGTCTCAAACGATCTTTTCCATTTCTATAATAACTAAGGTAATTATAATGTTGTGTATTTGCACTGTTATTTGAGACGACAATGTGGGTGCTGAATCCTAAACCTCGCTGCCCATAGGTTTTCGACGCACTGAAAAAAAAACTGACTTTATTAAAGCACCAAAACTTGTTACAGCCATATAAACCGTGATGAACGTAGAACCAGCCCCCGTCTCTAACAGAATAAAATGAAGACGAAGATACCTGTCTATTTAAATCACGGAAAAAAAGAGGGCTGGACAACTTACATTTAAGGGACCAGCAAAAGCGTGGCAAGTCCCCAAGAAGAACGCAACACATAACAAGCCCAATAAGCGCAGTGGATCTTTGATGAACGCTACAAAGCCAAGCTCGGCGAAGATAGTTCCAAAGGTAGGTTTAGTTTATTTTTATTTTCTAGCTTACCTATTCAGTCCCACTTCTGGGCAGGTTTTGACAGAATCTATCCGGTTCGTGCCGCCAGCTCTTTACTGGCCTGCCGCGTCCCTATTTCACTGACTTGGAATGCTATTTACCAGCGCTGTTTTGTTTTAACTCTTAATCAAATTTTCTGCCATTGACCAACTAAATGAACATCGGGTCCGCGCTCAAAAGTTTCCTAGCCAAAAGAGTTCCAAAAGAAAACGAGTATTCCATCATCATTCTCCTGCCCTTATCCCAATTTATTTGGGGTCGGCGCAACATGTCTTTTTCTTCCATACTCCTCTATTAGTCGTCATCTCTGTAGTCACCCCTTTTTTACCCATATCCTCTTTCACACAGTCCAACCATCGTTTCTTTGGCCTGCCCCTACTCTTATAGCCATCCACATCCATACACAAGTCTTTCCTCACGACATTTTCTTCATTCTTCCGCATCACATGCCCATACCACGACAACCGATTTCCACACAAATTTTCAGTCAGCGTTGCCACTTTCAGACTTCCTCTTATATACTCATTCCTAATTCTATCCATGCGCGTAACACCACACATCGCTCTTAGCATTCTCATCTCAGCTACATGCAATTGCTTTTCATTCATCCCTTTTGTGGCCCAACATTCTGAACCATACAAGACAGCAGGTCTGACCATTGTTTTATAAATCTTCCACTTAAGTTTTAGGGGAATGCGGGAGTCACAGATAGTCCCGGTGACCTGCCGCCATTTCATCCATCCAGTGTTAATTCTGTGCTTAACAGTCCGATCTATTTCGCCATCGCTTTGCACGAGTGAACCGAGATACCGAAAATCGGAGCAGACTGGGAGAAGCGCGCCATCTAGCACTACAGCTTCAGAACTGGAGAGACCGCCGAAATCGCAGAACATGTATTCAGTTTTGGTTCTGCTGATTTTCAAGCCAACTTTCTCCAGATTCTGTTGCCATTTCTCCACTCTGCTATGGATCTCAGGTCCATCTTCACCGACCAGAACAATGTCGTCGGCAAACAGCATGCACAAGGGTGCCTCTTCCTGTATTTCCGACGTAAGAGCGTCCATAATTAACAGGAAGAGGTAAGGACTTAAAGCCGACCCTTGATGCAAGCCTACAGCCACACTGAACTTATCGGTGTTGCCAGCAGCCGACCGGACGTAGGTACTAGATTGTCTGTACATAGCACGAATCAACTCAACATACTTCCCAGGCAAACCTTTCTCTTTCAAGGCCTACCACAACACATCCCGAGGTACCCTATCATACGCTTTCTCAAGATCAATGAACACCATGTGCAAGTTCTTGTGCACACGTCTGTACTTCTCGCACAATTGACGGAGAGCGAAGGTGGCGTCCATTGTCCCTCGACCTGGATTAAAACCCAAACTGGTTCGGGGTAATCTCACTCTCCTCTCGCAATCTTTTCTCTATCACTTTCTCCCATACTTTCATAGTATGTGCCATGAGCTTTATTCCTCGATAGTTGTTGCAGTCCTGTACATCCCCTTTATTCTTGAAGATGGGCACTAGCGAACTATTGCACCATTCTTGTGGAAAACGAGTATTCCAATCGCGCGTTTTATATTCGTCTGATCAACAAAATGAATTCGAATTTGGAATACCATTATAGATAAAAATATTTAGACCACAGATTCGATTTTTTATTGATTTACTTTGTTCTATTATTTTAGTGACGTTTAAAATTCAATTTTGTTGTTTTTTTTACCTATTTTTATTTTAGTTTACCTCGTGATCTTATCCGAAACGTTGCTCAGAATAGAGATTATTGCCAAATCGCAACAAAAACAATATTTCAATTCGAAAAAAATAATACAACCTTGTTAACAGGTCATTTTATACCGCAAACTGTCTTTTATTTATTGAATGTACAAAATTGTGCAAAATTATAAACAATTAGAAAGTAAAATAGGTATAGATACATAACAATAAAATCAAATAAACTACTCTATTACTCCTGTTTTCGTAAAATTTTCGCTAGAGGGTACATTAAGGTGAAAATAGTGCAGCCTCATCTTCGACTTGAGGTTGCACCATATAAAATAAACTGTCGTAATTATAATTATGCTGTTTATTAATGATGATACGGTTTGGATAAGGGAAACAGCCTTATTATATTATTATTTATTTATTGATTTATTTATTAACACTTCATGCACAAAGGTATAGGCGGACTTAATGCCTCAGTCTCTACCAGTCAACCATGGGTGGTGAAGAGATTACATGGCAGGTGCAAGTATAAAATATTTAAAAAAAAAAAACGATATATTTAAAAACTAGGTGGTTTCCAAAAATGTTCTAAAATAGTCCCGCCGTTTATTTAGTTGTTGTTTCTTGCATATTTATACTGTTTTCACTATGTAGTTACAATCATTTGTTTTCTTTACAGGTTTCCACGCTTGAACTTTTTTGAGCACCATCAACAGACCAGCATCAGATATTCATTCGAATCTACATAGTAAATTACTAAGTTTCTTTTGTAAACATAGGTCATACAGATTAAAAAATATAAACTAAAAACGAGTAAGGAGTAGTAGGCACCTAAAGTATACAACTTTTATCTTAAAAAAAAAAAGATTTTTATTCGTTTTCTATTCCTGATGTAACTCTCTCTAGTGTACAATGTGCCAACTACCAAGCTCGTTATGATAAACATTACGCTGTTTTTGCTTCGCCACAGTCGTATAAAATCAAATAGGTAAAAAAAAATATTATAACCTTTTTAATAATCTTGATGTCCTAGTATGTATATTCTATCGTTGTTATTCGAGTTACTGAGGCCCTAATGCATGTTCTCCGGTTAAGTGTCTAAGATATCTTGGTGTACCTAGATAAATAATATAAAATCATTTAACCATATATACTCGAGACAGATTTATTTACACTGACATATTTCCTAGGAGTTGTATATTTATAATACTAGTTTATAATTTAAGGTAAACGGAAATGTAGGCAAGTAAAACATTTTTATAAGATTATTGCTAGGCTAACAAGGTGTGGGCGAAAAGTTTGACTCGTGCGCATCTTAGTCTAAATGGAGTTAATCATACAGTGTTTTGGCGCTTAGTCTGTGCTGCCTCACTTCATAAGCGCCAACACTGAAATAATGCCATTGATAAAATTACACCTCAAATGTGTACAATGCTGATTTAAGAAGTAGTTTAATGTTAACTTTTTTGCTTCGTGACTCCGAAGTACTGAATTACCTTGTTGGATAGTTTGATCTTTCAACAATAAACAAAGCCCATTTGTTTTAGCTGAAAAAGTGAATTACAAATAAATTGCTGATATTTATAAATTGTTTGAAAATACCAATATGGATGAAAATACCAACCACTTCCAAAATCTGTACTGGCTTGACTCGTGTTAGTTTCTTAATAAATTATATTTGGCATTCTAAACATAAAGTTTTAGGGTTATTTTAGCTCCCTATCTTATAGTATTTCTATTTATTTATATGCAACTCAGGATAGGGTTTATACAACGTCTGTCTAATGCTTATATAAAGAATTTCGTCTCTGCTTTCTTCTCGTAAAAATGCTTAAATGTCTAGCTGGATCTAGTACATATTATAAAATAGATTTAGCGATTATGATTAAGATTGAAATTTCGTTGCCATTTAAATTATAGTATAATATGTATATTATATAGTAGTAGTAATATTTCAACAACACTATCTTTTTCATAGAAAAAGGTAAGGTATTTTTAAAAAATAATTATTATGTTTTATCGTGAATTGTTTGTCAAATAATATCTTATCATATATTTCAATATAATAAATCGGTATACAATGTAGCCTAGATACTTAAAATTTTGTAATATAATTTATTCTTAGAGTTCTTTTCCGTAACACATCTCAGTTCAGTATTAAGTATATAATAAGACTTCCCTCCGAAAAACGTGAATAGTTTAAAATAATCTTTTTAATTTTAACTATTATTATTTGCTATATTTTATCTTATACATTTAAGTCACCGGGCTAGTGCAAACACCGTAAGGGCGGATAAATGCGTGAATTTGTAAATTCTTGTTTCTATATAAGACATGGATATATTGTAAACAATACAATTTGGATGGGATTTGTTGCATATGAAATGATCTGACAGCTGACAATTTATCGAGAGTTTATAACCTGATCAAGATTTATTGCAATCTTACGGTGTTTACAATAATCCGGAGACATAGAATATATAAATTTTGTAATGTCCTAGTGTGTGTAGTATCCTACTGTAGTACTTAATTGTAAGATATGTTACCGTTATACATAACGGTAATCATATCTTACAATTAAGTACGTATTTATAATGAATAGTAATCAAACAATAATATTATTTTTAACAAGTAAATTAAATGAATTGTAAGACTGTTCACAATCTTGACCTAAACAAAGGATAAAAAAGTAATAATTTGGATTTAATTTCTTAATTTCTTTCATTTCTTATTTATGCAAAAATGGGTATTCGCGTAAGATGTAGTATTCACTGCGGTCGTAGTCGGAATGAAAATCAGGCTTAGGAAACTACGTGCATAACATTTAAGGTTTTTTTCATCCACGTGTTGGAGTGCATTCATTGTGTAAAAAAAAGTGCTTAATAAAATATAAGTGTAGATGAAAATCTAACTAGGATATATATATATATGTAGGCATTTATTTATGATACTGTAACATCACATTCAATTTTATATATGTACTTTTGTGTAACCACACTATGTATTATATATAATAGATTTTAAGGTTTTTTATTGATGATTGTGATACAATTTGTTATTTTGAAAAATTTATTTTTATAAAGTATCTACGTTCTCAGTGGTCTCATTATTAGTCATTTTAAGAAGCAACACGTTTAACACACTTGCTTTAACGAATATTTGGTATTGAAAACGTAAAAACAACAAAAACTGCTGATAACGATATATCTATGTAAATTAAAACTCATGAACTTCTTCAAATTGAAATGTGTACTTACCCATTTCAATTATCTACTATTTTGTAAAACGGGTCCCTCCGTTGTTCCGTGAAAAGTAAATAAAATACTGTTCAGTTTTATTAATGAGGTAACTCTTGCAGTTATCTAATATAAAAAGTTGTGACTTTGCGGTTTGTACCTTTCCTAATAATTACAATATTTTAGAGCCAACTTTATTTTTTCCGTGACGTATTTATATTATTTTTTTCCTTAAACTTTTTGTCTTCTTTCTGTTACCTGCCATAGTTACGGAAATAGATGATGGGACCACGGAAAATAGTTTTATTTTAGTTATGCGACGTATTTAAATGGAAGGTATTTAATATCGGTAGACCCTTTTTTGGTTATACTGCACAATTTAAATGTATTAATGAAATATGACAGCTGTAATTAAATATTATTTAGATATAAATATGTTCTTACTTGGATTTACTCTAAAAATGATCTCAATGATGCACAGTATTCAATAATTTTGTTGGTTTTCATCAGCACCTGGCCATCAGCCGATGCAATTTTTCTAGGCAATATAGGTTTTTTATTGATTTTATTTTTTCTATGTACTTGGACCTGTTTCAGTATCCGGAACATGTAAAATGTTATAATTAATTGCATATATTTTATTTTACTTACACAATTTAGGTTCACTTTTCCTTACACATTTCTATCACAAAGTGCACCCTTTGTATTATTGTAAGCCTGTAAACCTCTAGATTGTAATCATGAATATATTTATTATTGTAATTTTATTGTTGATGGAAAATGTTATTTTAGGAACATTAATAAAGTTATTAAACATGTGCAATGCCATATTGTTATTTTATTTTTATAAATGCCGTCTAAAACTTGAAAATACTATACTACCTACTACCACAGACATAATATATAGTCCTCTTCACCTTATCCGGCGACAGCGACCCAGACTACTTCTCCTTCTTTTCGTGAGCTCTCTGATGACTGGCAAAACCAAATTTGGTCTTAAAAACCCGGTCACACCGTGAACAGAAGAGCTGACCTGGCAACTTTTCCGAAGGTTGTTAATTTTGCCATTAAACTAACATCATCATCATCTTCCTGCCCTTATCCCATGTTACTTGGGGTCGGCGCAACACGTTTTTTTCTTCCATTCTGTCCTGTCAGCCGTCACGCTATTCCCTTTTCTTTCATATCACTCCTCACACAATCCGTCCATCCTTTCTTTTGCCTCCCTCTCCATCCATCCACATTTATATTCATAACTCTTTTAGTTACATGTGTTTCATCCCTCCTCTTTACATAATCATACCAAGATAAGCGGTTCCCTTTCAACGTTTCTGTGACTGGCGCCACTTTTAAACACAACTAACATAAAAGACAAAATATTTTTTGCAACGAAACCGTATTTTTTTAACGTGTGTAACACCCCTAAATCAAGTTAAAATATTTGATTGGCAACATGTTATTTGACAACCCAGCTTTAAAATAACTCATTTTTGGCGGTTATCTTTTTCGTGTGCTACAAGTAGCGGCACGTAAGTCTAGCGCTGAACGATAATTGCTGCGCATGGGTAGGTGGCGCGGGTGGCGCGCGGGGAACAGAATGCGACTGGGGAGCCAATCGGCGCTACGCACGCTCGCCCTTCATCCCGCTAGCCCCCTCAGGTACCTTAATTTTTACTTCTGCGCAATAACGGTCAGCGCTAAAGTTTCGTGCCGCTACTTGTAGCTAGCTGTGGGTGACTTCGTGCTCCGAAACTTTAATGAAAATTAATGGGATAAACGTTGTGTAGGTTATTCAAATTTTAATACCACATTCTTACTAATACTCTTTAGTTAAAATCATGATAATTTAAGTCCCTCTAAGCAATTTAACCTTAGAAATCACTGTTGGCAAATTTACCAACCCAATACTAAGTTTTACTGACGTCAGTTTTGCCATGTTTTCGCCAGGGCTGTCACAAAAATATTCTAAAATTTGATTGTGAAAGTTTTTCAATGGACATCGATCGAGGTGTAAGTTGGCGAATGTACCTATATAAATCCTGCTTCCTCGTAAGTGATAGAATAATCCTACCTATGCCAATATTTAAAGCATATTAGCAGCAATTAAAGTTCCCAGTGTTAATTTAGCTGCCACATAATCTTCATTAATATGAGTCGTTTAGTGTGTATTAGCCGGAGTGACGTCACCCCATCTTCCTCATTCAATACAGACAAACCAGTGAGGTTAGGGTTTCGGAATAAAGTCAGAAAAATAAGGCAATAGCTGCACAAGAAAGAAAATAACTTCAACGATAATACTTAAAAATGTAGCGCAACGGAGTGGCAACGCCGTTCCTTACCTACTCAGAAGGAATAATTTGATTTTTTGGCGCGGAAACTGTTCTTTTGTTTATTACGTGGAAACTAAAAAGCCTAGAGATTTGAAAATTTTACTGCTTGTAGCAGCATAATACATAATCATGTCTTCTTTCGCTTGGAAGATATGACATGACCAGCTGGGGTGCCGTCACTCCAGCTTATACATGCTTATCGGTTTAATAATTCAGTGTATTTTGATAAGGCATTTGAAAATTTTGCTGCCTGTGGCAGCTATTATGCCCTAATTTTTGAGCTAAAATATGTAGTCATATCTTCTTGCGTTTGGAAGATATGATTGAGCAGCTGGGGTATGTTACTCAGGATGGCTGGACAAATCTTCAAAATAGCTCGCATTTAGCTAGGTCAATAAGGCACTTAATGTGACGGCTAAACACCCTTATTTCAGAATTTGTGACGCTACAGAATCTTAGATATTCGATCCAAAACGTGTCCAGACAGCTTGAAAAACCACTTCGCTGGTCTCTCAATCTCGGTAACGAAAGTGATTTTGACGACTTTTTGCATATCAACGGGCGTCACATAAATTTGTGACAGGCATCGAGCTAAAAGTTTTGTGATACGTACAGCGGTTTAGTAGAAAAATGCAAAAATCTGTGTCCAGCCATCTTGAAGTTACGTAAGTATAATACTTTTGGCTGGCACTTCCGAATCTCAATAACCGCAGCGTTTTCGAATATGGTTCCTTAACTAATATTTAGTGACGCATGTGACTCAGGCTGGCTGACAAATCTTCAAAATTGCTCGCATTTAGCTTGGTCAATTGGGCACTTTATGTGCCGGCTAAACACCCTTATTTCAGAATTTCTGACGCTACAGAATCTTAGAAAATCGATCGAAAACGTGTCCAGCCAGCTTGAAAAACTACTTTTCGCTGGTCTCACAATTTCGGTAACGGAAGTGATTTTGACGACTTTTTGCATATCAACGGGCGTCACATTAATTTGTGACAGGCATCGAGCTAAAAGTTTTGTGATACACACAGCGGTTTAGTAAAAAAATGCAAAAATCAGTGTCCAACCTGCTTGAATTTACGTATAAAACTTCTGGCTGGCATTTCCGAATCTCAATAAGGGAGCGTTTTCGTATATGGTTCCTTTACTAACATTTAGTGACGCAATATGTGACAGTAATAACGTTTGATTTATGGCGTCACATGTAAGGGTTTACGAGAAATCAATACAAACTAAATGTCTAGCCAGCCTGAGTTCAAGCTGGCTGGACTCATGTAGGTATCTCCGCTGCCTGAGTGATGATCTACGGCTATCTAAATGTGTTCAAAATTTTGTGACCGGGACGATAATGATAACCTGAATTTGTGACGGAGAAACTTTGAGTAGTTTCAAAGATATTGATCATTTAAATTTTCCCATACAAACACTGCAGTAAAACCTACTATATTGTTAACCTAATATTGTAGGTTTTATGTAGGATTATGTATATTTTAAGGTGTTTTCTTTAATGGAGGAAAATCCGTGTATTGGTGATACAAATACGAACAACTCTATCTGAATTTTCCGTCACTATAACTTCTACAGGAATACTAATTTTTGTATAAAAAAATTTAGGAAAAAATCACGGAGTTTTTAATAGGGGAAATCTTGAAATTAAAATTTAACACCGTGACTACCGCCACCCCACCAATGGCATGATATATCTCGTAAACTACTGGAGTACTAATTTTGAATTTTCGGAACTAATTTTATCTTGCAGGGTAAGTAGGTACTAATTTTCTATGTAGGTTTGAGGAAAGCGACAAGCTCCTCAAACTTGGAATCGACATTAAAAGTCGTGGTCCTGCTTAACGAGCGCGCGAAAGTAATCATCGTTGATTTCTCGGTAAATACAAATGGTGAATGCACTAGGGTGGCCCGCGAAATTCAAATTTTCTTACGTTTTTTGCAATTTGCAGGTCAGTGTCAGGTTGTATCATGGTCAAAATTTGATTCGCGGCCGTAACAAGTATATATTTATAGAATTATAGTCATTAAAATCATCAATACAACTCTTTATCATCAGTTAGAATTGATGCCAAATGTAAATAAGTATATCATGAAATACACGGACGGTAGTCACGGACATCAATGATGACTATGATTTTTATGGTAATTCGATTAATTTTAACCAACATTTTGGTAAGGCAATCTTACCCTATGTGACTGACTTTGCCATATAATTATTTAAGACTAAAATGTAATTAATGAAATTTGAAATTTTAATGGGTATTACATTGTATTTCCATGATGCACA
Source organism: Polia nebulosa (assembly GCA_951329385.1). NCBI lineage: Eukaryota > Metazoa > Arthropoda > Insecta > Lepidoptera > Noctuidae > Polia > Polia nebulosa. The sequence continues at coordinate 30,571,860 of OX589587.1, read as the reverse complement.
AAGTAAAGCTGATTGGTTGCTTTGTATAAGATCCTAATTTTTTTAAGAATTAACTTTTCAAACTTTTTTAGCCACCTTAAAGTGGCAAAGTAGCCAGGTTTTACGGAACCTAAACTTTTTCTTTTCTTTTTTAATTATGTCTCAACACACACAGTAACCCACGGGGAAGTTGCGAGGTAACCCCATCACAAGTATCCTTATAACTTACTGGGGCTGCCTCAATTTTTGTGCTGTAGGACAACTATTGTATGAGGAACAATAAAAACTTTAATTTATTTTATTTTATATAATACCTACTATAAATGTAATATTTCTAGATATCTTCAGTTCATCGCCATCAACTCTAGTGCCTATCGACTTTAGCGTTGTGTACTAAGGCCCCGGGCACGAACCCAGCGGGCGGCGGCGAGGGAGCGGCGCGTTCCAATGCATAGTGACCATTTATATTAAAATAGTCCTACAAAAAGTATGGGTTGCACTGAAATTTGAAGTCTGTCATGTACCTATGACATAATTAACCCAAAATTTGATAATTATTAGGACCGCTGCGAGTCCGCGGCAAGCGAGTGAAGCGGGTAGAAATCCACCAAGTCTTCTGACGAGCCAAGCAAGCCTTATTGAGGTAAAAATGTGTATAAGTCCAGCTCCCTCTTATGTGATAGAATAATTCTACCTTGGCATATTTAAGGCATTCTAGCTGCAATCAAAGTTGCCAGTCTTAATTTAGCTGAAACAAAAACTTCGTTAATATGAGTCGTTTAGTGTGTGTAAGCTGGATTGACGTCACCCCAGCTTCAGGAAACCACATAAGTAATACAGCCCACAACTGTCTTTGGTCTTTCAAACCGTACGTCTATATCAAGATCAGTATTTAAAAGCTTGGTCAGCAGGATAAGTAACTAAAAATAAACTTAACTTAATTTCTAATGATTTATTTTTAAATATATTAATAAAACGGTGGTTGTGCCAGTAGTTAAAGATAAAACCGGGGATATTGCTGATAAAAGCGAAATACACAGTTAAGTAAATATATAGCTCTGCACGATAACCAGTTTGGATTTAGACTGCAATTATCAACGGAAAGTGCCATACTGTGTCTTAAGCATACCGTCAGATACTACAATGACCGTAAAACCCCGGTATACCTATTCATGCTTTCACGACTTTTCCAGGGCTTTTGATTTGGTGGCGTATGATCTCTTGTGGGAAAAACTTGAGCGTACCGACCTACCACGAGAACTTGTTACCATCCTCAAATATTAGTATACAAACCAAGTCAACAGCGTCAGATGGGCGAGGGCAATGTCGGAGTCATATCGTATGGAATGCGGTGTGAGACAGGGCGGACTGACCTCACCCACGCTATTTAACCTCTACATGGACGCGCTGATCGTCGCGCTGAGCAGTCAGCATGTCGGCTGTCATTTAGATGACGTCTGTGTAAATAATTTAAGCTATGCGGATGACATGGTACTGCTGAGCGCATCGATCTGTGGCCTGAGGAGATTGATGGAGACATGTGAGGATTATGCGGTTAAACATGGACTTGTTTATAATATTAAGAAAAGTCAGTACATGGTCTTTGAGGCCGGTGGTGCTAGATGCCCAGACAGTGTGCCACATGTATGTCTGAATAATGTACCCTTAGACAGGGTATATCATTTTAAATATCTAGGGCATATAGTCACGGCTGACCTCAGGGATCATGCTGATTTGGAACGGGAACGAAGGGCTGTATCTAAGAGAGCTAATATGCTGGCTCGCAGGTTTGCGCGGTGTTCGGATGACGTAAACATAACTCTTTTCCGAGCATATTGCACGTCTATGTACACTTGCAGCCTGTGGGTTAATTACACGCAGAAAAACTACAGCACCCTTCGTGTCCAATTTAATAACGCTTTCAGGGCGGTTTTGGGTCTGCCCCGCTACTGTAGCGCTTCAGGTATGTTCGCATTGGTACGCACGGACTGTTTCCATGCGACCATGCGGAAGCGATGCGCGTCTCTTGTGCGCAGAGTGCGAGCCAGCGCCAATACCGTTCTAAAAATGATAGCAACTAGGTTGGACTGTCCTTATGTGCGACACTGCTGTGACAGACAAGTTACATATAGTGTCGCATATAGGAGACTACTGTAATTAATTTTAATGAATTTACTGTGATGTATTTTTAATAATTAATTTTTGTTAATGTATTGTACGAGTATGTATGTATGTAATTATTTTTTTCTGATATGGGTTACCTGAAGTAAATAAATTTTAATTTTTCTTTTAATTACAAACGATATTCAACACTGCTAGACACTTTTTGCCGGCCATAACTTCCGCCAGACGCTTTAGGCTTCAAAAAAAAAAAGTTCATAGGGAAGGATCCCGGATGCAGCACGTGGATGCCTTAAGCCGCAATCCCGTGCCATCCGGTGAAAAATCGAAATCTGAGATCATTATGTCGATTACAGAGGCAGATTGGTTGTTGACAGTACAGGTACAGGACTCCGAGATAGTAAGAATAAGGGATATATTGGCATCAGGAGAGGCCGACGACCATAAAGATATTTTTAACAATTTTGAACTTTTATGCGGAAAACTTTATAGGAGAACTAGTCAGGGGCGTAGATGTTAGTCGTAGATGTGATGGGTCGTTCCAAAAAAATGTATTTGGCAAATCATAAGCTGTAATCATGATGATTTAGGTCATTTTTCTGTAGATAAGTGTGTTGAGCGTATACGTACACGGTATTGGTTTCGACGTATACGTTATATTGTAAAAAAGTATATTAAAAATTGCTTGAACTGTACTATTTTTTTTTATTTTACTTTACTTTACTTTTATTTTATTTTACTATTTTAAAAATAAAGGAAGTGTAAAAGAGGGACAACTGTACCCTCTGCCAAATATGCACAACCTTTCCACAACCTCCATCTTGACCATCTAGGACCGTTCGTAAGTAACAACTAGAAACAAAAACACATATTTGTTGGTAGTTTTAAATTCATTCACAAATTTTTTTTATGTGCTGTAGGTACATAAAACTAATGCGACTGGAGTGAAAGAATTAAAACGTATATCTAAAATATTTGGTAATCCTAGAAGAGTAATTAGTGACGCAGGTTCTTCGGACCCCCCCCCCCGCCGTGGGCCAAAAGTTTAGGAAATGCATAGATTTTTTTTAATGAATTTTTAAAATCACTTTTTGAGGTTATGTTTTGTTAATTTTTTGGATAACAATTACACTAAAAATTGCTCAAAACACAAAAGTTGCTTCTGCAACGTCTCCGGCGCTGCGGGAACTGCAACCCCTTCGCCCTTGCGTAACAAAGGATAGGTTAGAACAAAGGTAACGCGCTGTAACATAGCATAGGCACCCATGCCTATGCTATGTTACAGCGGGCGGGGGTTGCTTTCCCTTCGCGCCTCCGGTTTTTATATAGATTCTAGGGGTAGCAGCCAAAGGACTACGTGCAGTCGGGGTGCCGCGATTCGGTTTTGGAAAAAATTCGACCCATTTTAACTAGGTAAAAAAAAATGCGTTTCGTTTCACCTTTAGCAGATACCCAAAGAATAAAAAAAACTTTAAATCGTCAATAAAACAAAATTTTCGTAGGTATTCACCCTAAAAACACAAATCACTGAGAAATTTTTAAATCCAAACAGAATAACTAATTAAAATGCGAATTAAAAAAAAAAACATTAAAAATTGCAGGTCAACTTATTATTTGCATAATCAAAACGCATTATTAAAACTCCCTAAACATCAAATGTCAAACTTACGTCAAAAATGATGAAATAGAGCGAAATTTTAGGTTATTTTATCAAAGTTTAATATTTTTTATCTCCGAAAGTTTTTATTTCCTAAACTTGAAACTTCGTGAAATTACTCAAGATAACAAGTGCTTTGCACAACAAAAAATTGAACAGTCTACTCGAGATCCCTTATTGTAAAGTTGAGCCCATACTTTGATTTCAGTATTCTGTCCAGACTCGTGAGGTGCCTGGGGCACCATGCAGCATGGCCGCGTTGGCAACATTGCATCTGGAGCGTCATCTGTGAATAACAGCGAAGAAACTGACAGCAACGAAGGTTCCATACGGCTGAGGTTCCTGGAGTGGGGCACCAGAGGCTATATAACAGCGAAGCACAAGCAGAGCGGCCTCTTGGGTTTTCGGATTTTGGATAGTTCACTATCAACATAATCTGTATCATTAATTGTTACTTTCTTGTGCCAATCATTATTGTAAATTGTAAAATAAATACTAAACCAGTTCATTATTACTCGTCTCGAATTAATTTAAAGTAAAGTAGATTACAGGTAGGTACCTACTAAATAAGCTAATATGAATATGTATGCCTATCAATTGAAAAATTATGAAAAATGCAGGTAGATTTAAGTAGTTATTTTTATGGGCCTTGTATAAGGCCAGTCAGTGTTTGTTCCTAGTATAAATACTACGAACCGAGACGACATACAGTGATATCCATAGCATTTATGCTATGGATATCACTGTATCTTTTAAACAGATTAATATTTTTATGTGCAAACATGAGATTCTCATAAATATATTGAGAGGGAACAATCATAATATTAATCTCTTTAAATTTGCCTCTGAGGGAGTGTCTGGGACTTAATTTATAAATTGCATGAATAGCCCTTTTCTGTAAAACAAAAAAATGTCTGAATATCGGCGGCATTTCCCCACAACAGAATGCCGTACGACATCACACTATGAAAATAACTAAAGTACCTATACTAAACGAGCTGTCTCTAAATCAGTTAAACCACGAATTTTCATTACGGCGTATGCTGCAGAGCTAAGATTTTTGGACAGTTTATCTATAAGGGGGCTCCACTGAAGCTGCGCATCCAAAGTACTAGTGTTCACTTGTATTACATTGGGTAATGTGAACTTTATGCATTTTGTTTTTTTTCTCGTTAAGGAGAAGATTATTGATATTGAGCCAGTTAACTACAGTTGAAAGAGCATTATTTACATCATCAACAACCACCTGCTGACGTTTGAGTTTAAATAAAAGTGAAGTGTCATTTGCAAACAGCACTATATCATGTTTATCCTTTATGAGGTAAGGCAAGTCGTTGATATAGATTAGAAACAAAAAAGGACCCAGAATTGAGCCTTGAGAAACCCCCATTCTGACTACAGACCCGCGAGACCTTTTGCCGTTCACATCAACTCTCTGAATCTTATTACTCAAGTATGAAGTAAGAAGATCCAGAGAGGCGCCCCGGACTCCGTAGTAGTGCAGCTTCCTGATCAATGTATCATGGAGAACGCAATCTAAAGCCTTAGACAAATCACAAAAAATGCCCAACGCATCGCATTAATTTATCTACCCATGCATTATAAATGTGTCCCAAAAGTTCAACACCAGCATCAGTTGTTGAACTACCCTTTATGAAACCAAACTGTTTGTTATGTAATAATTTGTGTTTAAAATATCTTTGAATTTGATCTAAAATAATTTTCTCAAAAAATTTACTAAAAGTAGGTAGCACTGATATAGGTCTATAATTAGTAGGGTCTGATGTGGGTAGTACATCCTTTAAACACCCTGATCTAATGAACTACCCTGATCTAATGAAATATAGTAAAATTATACAATATTTTACTATATTTCATTAGATCAGGAAACTCACCACAATCTATACAATTATTAAAAATTACTGCTAAAGTAAGTGCTACAATGTTTATAACATACCTAGCAACGTCAACAGAATTACCCCATAGATCTGCAGTCTTTTTAACATTTAAAGTATTAAAAGTTTTAATTACATCATTACAAGTGACATATTGGAAATTAAATTGGGATTCACAAACTGGAACGTTTTCTTTAAGTAATATTTCTGCAGCAGTTGGTGATGAATTTAGAGATTTTGTTGTCGATACGGGAATCTCTGGAAATAAATTTTCAAATGCCGCGGCGACTTGCGAATCTGATTTAATGATACCGTCATCAATAGCAAGGCTGTAATCACTACTTCGGTTGCAAGACCTTCCCGTTTCGCTATTTATAATATCCCAAGTCGTTTTAATTACATTACTACTATTTTTAATTTTTGTAGCGAGATTTCGCCAAATAACATAATAACATACTTTTTTAAATAATTTAGAATAATTCATAACATATAAATAGAGGTGTTATGGGTACAGGTTTTAGTCTTCATAACTTTCGAGTTTTCGCAGTAAAGCTGAGTGTCTTTTTACAATTTTCAGTATTTTCTTATTAAAGTCCCTTTTTATTTTGTGGTCGTATTTTTCATTGATATTGAACTCATTGTAGTTTTCGCCTGGTCCCTCATCAATTTCTATCAATTCTCCAGTTTGCTCATCTAGAATGAAGTTTGTCACTTCGTCCCAAGCTCGACTGCATCTTTGCTTACAAATTCTCCAGTAACTTCATATACTCGTAAGTACTAGTCAGTTTTATGGACAGTTATTACGGCAACGGCTGAGTTGAGCTCGGACTCATGTTGTACTGTTAAGGTAGCAGTGGGACGGATACATCCTGGTTCTTAATAGGTCCTGTAGCATAAACCTCGTCGGATGGCAAGACGAGGTTCTTGCTACAGGACCTTGCAGCAAAATCTAGTGTCGGTGTGATCATATCGAAGCAATCAACCGACACAGGTGTGATCATGGTCTCATCGCCATTTTCTACAAATTCTGTAGCAGAATGCTCGGGTGGCGGTTCCTCGTGATGTTGTTGAATTGCTGCTGTGAGTACAAAATGTACTCACCTGTGCCTCGTTTCATTTAGTCTAACAAGATTGTCTACGCTTTTAGACAGGTAAAACACCAACCCTTAAAATACAAACTGCCAAACCATCTATGTGCATACCAATTCTGTAGAGCTATTCTGTAAAATCTCACCGTGAAAACTTAGGTGAAGTGACTGTGAAGTGGGTTGTCAATCCATACAATCAAGGTGGAATAACAGTTCACTTCACGTTCACGCCACCTAAGTTTTCACGGTGAGCTATGAACAGAATCGACCGGCTGACATGTGCAACATTATGATTAAAAACTCTTGATGTGAACACATAACCAATTTTTGTGTGTTCCTCTGTGGCCGGACCACAGTTTAGTACTCAGATGCTATAGTTCGAAATAAAACCTACCTAAACTCTACTTTCATCGGAATATATATATATTTTTAGTACCTCAAGAGATATCTTTTTAATTTACAATTTATGTGGTCCGGCCGCCAGGCAGTGCTCTCTGGCCGCGCCACCTCAAATTAAATAGAGTATTAATAACTATTAATAAATCAATATCCTGAAAAAAACTACCTAAAGAGTACCTTGCATACGACAAATATGGTCCAATAAACCCCTTTAGTTAAAGAGTTATTGGTCGTAGGGTGTGGTCCGGCTGGAAGGTATACTCTGCAGCAAGTCAATTTTGCAATATTTAATATTAACTATCCATAAATCAATTTATATAATAGTACCTTTTCTCTACTCTTCTTTGATACTTTTGGCTCTCAAGAAACTATTCATTTTCATTAATTAATCTTTAAAGTATGTGGCGCGGCTAGGGAGGATTACTTTCAGCAAATATAACGAAATATGCTTTATTTCTTTATGCCAACGAAAACTACACAATAAGTACTTTATAAAAAGACCTGGACTTCATCTATAAACTTTTATTTTTATTACCAACAATGATTTTGAAAAAGGTGCAATTTTTGGTTTTTGTTTACCTATCTACCTAAGAATAGGTAGTTAATTTGCCGAAGTAAGTGAACATTTTGGTTTAAAATAAACAACAAGTATACGAAAAACAAATAAATATTTTCATACTCAAATATAAACAATAAAAAATAGTTAATAAAATAGGTTTTATAAATTGCGGAACTTAGTATAAATTTAAACGCCTTGCAATATTTTGTTAAAAATTTGTATTACAAGTTAATACAATAAGCGTTACAATGTTAGCAGAATGTGCAGGCGTTATTACAATAGTTTACGTACGGGGGTAGTTTGTTATTATTTAATTATTATAGCTTGAATATATTTTTACTTTAGTAGTTTGTTCCTACTATTTTGTATCGGCCATAATAACAGCGCAAATGAGTGAAAACAAAAAAAAACGCGGGCAAAGTGCTATCAGTTTCCCTTGATAAACAAAAATCTGAGTTCGTGAAATATGAAGACCAACTTAAATAAAGATTTGCTGCCACCACCATCAAGTAAGATTTTTCTTGATATTCGCAAAAACTTATCATGTCGAATGAGCATGAAAGCTATTTATCTTTCTTTAAAAAAGAATTTTGCTTATTTCTTCAATAATACAATGAAACAGAGTTCTTCTCCAGAAAATGATGATACATGAAATCTCACTCATAATCCACTTATGTTGAGGTAAAACTGTCTTCTTGTGCCACGTTACTGATGGTCTATCTTTAACTGTTCGCGAACAATAGCTAGTGACTGGTCTTATATTTTGCCAATCGGATAATGATATTTCAAAATTCTCAACGGAATTATCTTGTACAGAAGACTTTGGTGAATCTAAGTCTTCAGATGTCAAATTATCATCATTTTCTGGAGAAGAACTCTGTTTCATTGTATTATTGAAGAAATAAGCAAAATTCTTTTTTAAAGAAAGATAAATAGCTTTCACGCTCATTCGACATGATAAGTTTTTGCGAATATCAAGAAAAATCTTACTTGATGGTGGTGGCAGCAAATCTTTATTTAAGTTGGTCTTCATATTTCACGAACTCAGATTTTTGTTTATCAAGGGAAACTGATAGCACTTTGCCCGCGTTTTTTTTTTGTTTTCACTCATTTGCGCTGTTATAATGGCCGATACAAAATAGTAGGAACAAACTACTAAAGTAAAAATATATTCAAGCTATAATAATTAAATAATAACAAACTACCCCCGTACGTAAACTATTGTAATAACGCCTGCACATTCTGCTAACATTGTAACGCTTATTGTATTAACTTGTAACACAAATTTTTAACAAAATATCGGAAGGCGTTTAAATTTATACTAAGTTCCGCAATTTATAAAACCTATTTTATTAACTATTTTTTATTGTTTATATTTGAATATGAAAATATATATTTGTTTTTCGTATACTTGTTACTTATTTTAAACCAAAATGTTCACTTACTTCGTCAAATTAACTACCTATTCTTAGGTAGATAGGTAAACAAAAACCAAAAAGTGCACCTTTTTCAAAATCATTGTTGGTAATAAAAATAAAAGTTTATAGATGAAGTCCAGGTCTTTTTATAAAGTACTTATTGTGTAGTTTTCGTTGGCATAAAGAAATAAAGCATATTTCGTTATATTTGCTGAAAGTAATCCTCCCTAGCCGCGCCACATACTTTAAAGATTAATTAATCAAAATGAATAGTTTCTTGAGAGCCAAAAGTATCAACGAAGAGTAGAGAAAAGGTACTATTATATAAATTGATGTATGGATAGTTAATATTAAATATTGCAAAATTGACTTGCTGCAGAGTATACCTTCCAGCCGGACCACACCCTACGACCAATAACTCTTTAACTAAAGGGGTTTGTTGGACCATATTTGTCGTATGCAAGGTACTCTTTAGGTAGTTTTTTTCGGGATACTGATTTATTAATAGTTATTAATACTCTATTTAATTTGAGGTGGCGCGGCCAGAGAGCACTGCCTGGCGGCCGGACCACATAAATTGTAAATTAAAAAGATATCTCTTGAGGTACTAAAAATATATATATATTCCGATGAAAGTAGAGTTTAGGTAGGTTTTATTTCGAACTATAGCATCTGAGTACTAAACTGTGGTCCGGCCAGAGGAACACACCCAATTTTTCATTGCCAGAAATGAAAATTAGATGCACATATAGATTTTATCAAATTGATTTCTACAGGGAAATAACACAGTTGTTTCTGTAGTCGATGGGCAATTTGATTTTAAGACCGTTTAGCGAAAAAATAAATTTCAAAAAAATGCACATAACGGTTTTGGCAGGCGCACCGACGATAATCAATCAGTATAATTATATTTAATAAATTGTTGTTGTTTTAACTAGGGATACAACACTGTTACCTGGTGGGTTCGTTCGTTTAACGGCCCCATAGATGAGCACTTACTAGCATCTTTTTTTTTCAATACTCTGCGGTTTGATTAAAGTAAAAATACAAGAAATTAGTCATAAATTAAGTCTTTTATTTCAGAAAACGATACAATATAGCATAATAGTACAATATAACAACAATACCATACGGAAATTTAAATGTTTTCTATTGTAAATAAAAAAATAACCCTACTGCATGACGAATTTGCGACTTCTTGAAAATGATCTTACGATCATTGCGTAATGTGCGTTAGAACATTTTACAAGAGTCGATTCAATTAAATTGTAATTAACTGCCGGTCTACTTCAGTTGGCATGTGACGTATCCAGTACATATTCTGGACCACCCTCCTACCTAAGTAAGGGCCTACTGAAATTCTGACTGTCCAAGTGGTTAATCAAAATATCAATTATCTATTATTATTAAAAATGCTCATATTAATTATAAATATTTGTAATAAAACAATAGCTTCATGAATTTCAATTTGCTTTTTACTATTTTTAAGGACAAGTTTTCATTAGATACTTTCCAGTAAAATTATAGTGTAATTACCTAATAGATAAGACAGCTGACGACCAAACCCATGTACATATAAAAGCAATATGGCCAAAACCTTGATAATGATTTAGAACGGACCCAGATTCGGTGAGTAGTAACGGTAAGGAAAACGTCACTGCTTCCCGAGTGGAATGCCCTCCGCATTCTATTTCTTTTAGACAGCAGATGTTATTAAGTTACATAATCGGTCTAATTACTTATATAATATATCCAACCAACTTTATCATGATTTTAGAAGAAATGCACTGCTACCGCACAGTAAAACACATAACCCTTCCGATCTTATTTTTATACGGTTTAGACAATATTGTTACCAAGTTACCGATAATGTTTTTAATCCATGAGCTTCGGTCGTCGGCTCTGAATCTAAATGGAAAATAGGTGCCTGTCATAATATATTAACTCTTCGGTTTTCTGTACAGTCGGTGTTGAGAGTTCGATCTTATCTAGATTATGTAGAGATACATTAAATACAAATGAAACATTCTGTCCATCGGCTATAATTATATAAAACCACCACAAATGAAAATTAAAAATGCCATAAACAAGAGTGAAATTCTTCTAAATATACTGACACAAAACTACGATTAAATGTGCTATGAAACATGACATATTGACGCCTATTTATTATTATCGAATAGTAGCCGTGGAGGTGCCACAACAGGCCCACGGCTGTACTACCAATTTATTTACTCGAACAATCCTCACTTCGCACCTCGTTTCTCAAACCGACGTTAGCTGAGCTTCAAGACATTCAACCATCAGTATGATATACCACACTATGAGACGTGATCAGTTCTTAGCGAAACGAAATAAATATTAGAGTAGATCAAGTTTTTAACAAGTCAAATGTTGCGTATTATTCCCATATTGAGATAAACATAAAGCTCAGCTAAGGCCAGACCAGGCATTGTTAACGAAATGGTGTTATGAAAGCAAGTTCCAATCCTCACTGTGTCACTCCTGCTGTGCACTTAAAATAAATAAACTTAGTATTCGTTGTAACAAAATTATTTTATGGTTTAAAACAGAATGTATTTCCAAAATTGTGACGACTTGCTAACAGACTGAGTTAAAAATATGATCCCCAAACCCACAGAGAAAGAAACACTGTAGAAAATTATAGATACAATTTGCAGGGATTTTCGACACTTTACACCACTATGTTAACCTGTCCTAGGGTATTATGTTTCAAATTGTGTAAGCGTATAATTTTCTATACAATTTTAAGAGTTCACACAAAATAACCAAATACGTATGCACTTACAATACGAACATTTCAAAAGCCATTATTGTATATAAGTTTAAAAATAATTACAAGATTTTTTACTCATATTTTACACGAAAATACAAAATAAGTGAACCTGATATTTTACGCTATGTTTTCCACTTATCACGTCGTAACATTAATTCAAAAGTATTCAAGGCTGGATATTGTAAGTATGACAACAACTACATACCAAAACACAACGACTTAACGTTCTATATAATATTAGTATTATTAGTGTACACCACACTGCAACCAGTACATGTACATGGGAGCACGATATAGATCGCGCAGTGCGGATAGTACTTACTAAGCAGAATTCGGCACGTCAATACTGGCGCGATAAAGGTCGTGGTTTCAATGTGTACAGTGCCATAGTGAAAATATGCACAAATATAAATAAATGGCCGATCTTCTGTAAGCTCGGGGCTCCGGAATATTAGGTTAAAGTTTAGTGTCGTCACGAATAACATACGCTAAACATTTTAATATTTATAAATAATAATAGTAACAATACACAGTACTAACATTTACATTTTTCACGGTGCAACGGTTATTCGAAATATGAATGATTCCACACTGATTTATCTGCCTTATACCTATTATTATATTTACGTCAAAACTGTTTAATTTATTTGAGATACTTTTTCCTGCACTAACAGTGGCGTAGTAAATGATTTGCACTGAAGCACTGAGGAAATACGGGGCGTCAAGAGTAACGGGTCTTGTTCAAGAAAATATTGAAGTTATCGAGAAGCATCGTAAGCCGCCTGTGGCAGTCTGCCACCCCTAGTTATGCTCCTTTTTAGCCATAGCCCATAGGGTAAATACGCCACTGTGCTCGGAAACATGGGCTAACCAAAACGGAAACTAACGATCACCTTGAAACGTAATAACGAAAAAAAAAAAACTGTTTTTCCTTATCGCTTTGTCGTTCTCCAAGTGTGGTTTTCTACCATCGACTTGCTTAATTTTTTTACAGCAATTTAGTTAAACATACTTAAATTGAGTATTTTACTAAATTGAAGACAAACATAATGCTTCAACCCACACACAAATTTTACAACAGCAATTAGGAATGGGTATTATTGGGTATTCTCTATTGATATTTTGAGAAATTAGTGGTGTAACAAAATATGGCTCTGCACAAGTTTCTCCAATTTAGTTAATACTCGATGTTACTTGAGAAACCCAAACAGTTCCAAAACTCTTAAAACATTTCTGAATAATGTAAAAATCCTCTCTACTTTATAAATCTATGTGTAAGTACCTAAGGCAATGAAGGGTAGCTGACCAGTTGAGATGGAAGAAATGATGGCACTTATGTACTTCACATTAGACACACGTCCGCTATATGGCTTCACAAAGTAGTGTGAGCTTTAGTTTTCCCGTTAACACATAATTATTAATTAAGAGATGACCCTCCATGCACATTGCGTCATCTGGGACTAGGTGCCTGACGTTCAATAAAACTTTGTCAACTGTATCCACCCATTACCTCAATTTTACACAAAAGCTGTTGTTACTTTGCCACAGAATGTGGAAAATATTACACTAATTTTATAATCATATCTTCAATTTAGTATAAATGCCGACAAGCACACTTGGCAAGCCGCACTAAGTAACTCTGTTTTCTTGATAATTTTTGGTAATATGCCCAAGTAATTATTGTGTATTCTTAATGGCAAATATTAATCATAGTGACGATGAACATTATAATATAGAAGAACGTATGCGCCTTACTATATTAAGTATCACGTTTAATATCCAAGTTTTATCAAGAAAAATAGTTACATCTTTATAATTTTATTATTAAATAAACTACGCAAAACAAAATATCTATGATATATATAATATTCTATTGACCAATCTACTGCCCTGACATCTCACCACTGTTTACAAAAATGCTTTATTATAATAATATACTGATAACATCATGCTTCACATGGTCTGTTCAACCCAGTAGTCTTTGTGAGTTGAGTCGATTGGAATCAACCCGATTTCAGTGAATGGTGACGTTAGGATTGAGAATACTTGACGCTGCAGTGAAGCGTCACAAACTAGGTGATAACAGTAACAGCATTATGTTAAACGTAACACAAGTAGTGCTACTTATAATGAAATAACATGTCAATTGCTAAGTCCTATTATATTGTAAGTTGCATAAATGGTAGATTATGATATCGTACGTCAGTTTACAACAATCTAAAACATGAAGTCAAACCTTAAGGGTAGGGTTTAACAATTATAATATAAAACTCCTTATAAGAATTCTAAGGGTAGATTGTACAAAGACTCGCTACACCTTATCAAAACGTCATTCTGTCTCTATCGACTTTAAACAATTGGCAGAAATACAATGATGTTTAAAATAGGTAATCATGTGTAACCTTAGCGAGTCATTCTGCAAGAAACCTTAAGCGCCTATCTCATATTAATGTAACTAGAAGGCTCAGGTCCGCATGATATAAAAAGCTGTTGCATAGTAGCGTGCGCAACGATTTTATCTACGGCTTTGTCATAAGGACCTGGCCTTAACAGACAGGGCAATGATTGGTTTTGGAAACATGTAAGTTAATTTTAAGGTCTGGGATCTTTATGTATAGCTTCGGAAGAATGGCTTGGCATAAATACTAGAGTATTTCAAAGAGGTAATATTGAGAAAATACTTATATCAACTTTTGTGAAAATATACGAAATTATATGATCCTGTATAATTTAAAAGGGGTTTGCTATTTTTGAGTATAGGTACCATTAATTAATAAACAACTAACAGGAACACATTGGTTGCCTTGGAATTGGATCAAACACTTGATTAAGAAATAACAAACATTCTAACAAACTATTTAAAATGGAAACAGGGGTTGATTTACGTTGATAGTTTAAAAACACCGGTAGTTAGTCTTGGCGAATCTAGTGGAAGTTTAATTTAATATATTATCGTATAAAAACCATAAAAATTAGGTGTTTTAGTTTGGAGGTTAATCAAATGATAAGTATTACACTGATTAGATATCATCAAATTCTTAGAGGAACACAAGTACGGCATGACGGAAGCTTTAGAGGTTGCTATGAAAAAATAAGCTGCCTTGTGCGAGAGGGATGCATCGGGAGCGGTGTAACAGCGGTATCTGAGAGGCGATGTCAAGGTCACCGCGGGTTCGAGTAGACCATTCACATAAGGAACTTGCCGATGATGATGCCGAGGAGTGCCATGCCGACGGCGGTCAGCACCCAGGGCATGAGCGTGATCTGTGCGTTCTTCTCGGGCCCATACGAGTGAGGGGTGCGCGCCGCGCGCCCGTCTCCGCCCGCCGACTGACGCAGACGCATCAGCTCCTCCTGAAACACAATCGTTACATATGTACCTCACTATCTCTACCTTCACACGCACCTATAGCGATAGGCTGTATAATCGTTTTTGCATTTTATAAATTGTCGCGTAGTTCCGCATGAGCATAATATAGGATATTCGCTAACAATCGCAATGCAACAGTGTTCAAGCAATTTTAAGGTTGAATGGTTAATTTGTCCTATTTACTTAAGTATTTAATGATTATTGCATAGTGAGGCTTCCTATCAGTTTATAGAGAGTATTGCTTTTATTTTAAGATTAAAAATAATAAACGCAAGAGAGAGAGAGAGAGAGAGCGATCGAGCTAAATACGCAAGTTTTTACCAGACTACACCAGAAAGAGGACAAATTAAATGGGAACTATATTTTCTATCACCAAAATTTATATTTGTCATCAAGTTGTATCACCTAATAAATAGATCTATCGCCACGAAATATTTTCGTTCTCAGATAAACAAAAATTGTTCCCAGGTATGAATTATCAAATTAATGTTAATATATGTGTAAAATATGAGATCGATAACCAATAAAATTATATTGCATTACATGAATATAAACTTCGTTCTTATAATAACAGTTTTGTTACTTAAATAATAGCTCTGTGCTCAGAATGGTAGATCTGTCACCAAATAAATCGATTATCGATCCCTGACTGCGACTCCTTTTTATTTGATATTTTGTCACCAATACAGTAGTAACATTTTATTTCGTTCAGATATTAAATTAATAGTATTCGTTACCAATTTAATACATCAATTTATAATTTTAATGAAAAAATGATCAAAGGGGCGGAGACAAATTGGCGCGCTTTAAAAATTGACCAATTATTTTAACTTTAATTAAGTGTTTTATCTATTATTCTGCTAGCCATAAGCCAGCTATTTTAAACCAGCGCTGATTGTTCAGTGGTAATTATTTTAAACAATAAATATTGATTATTTTGACTTTAATTGTTTTATTTACTACTCTGCTAAAAATTTTATTTAAATATAATTTATACTACCAGTGGAAATTTAAAACGGGAACTATATTTTCTATCACCAAAATTTATATTTGTCATCAAGTTGTATCACCTAATAAATAGATCTATCGCCACGAAATATTTTCGTTCTCAGATAAACAAAAATTGTTCCCAGGTATGAATTATCAAATTAATGTTAATATATGTGTAAAATAAGAGATCGATAACCAATAAAATTATATTGCATTACATGAATATAAACTTCGTTCTTATAATAACAGTTTTGTTACTTAAATAATAGCTCTGTGCTCAGAATGGTAGATCTGTCACCAAATAAATCGATTATCGATCCCTGACTGCGACTCCTTTTTATTTGATATTTTGTCACCAATACAGTAGTAACATTTTATTTCGTTCAGATATTAAATTAATAGTATTCGTTACCAATTTAATACATCAATTTATAATTTTAATGAAAAAATGATCAAAGGGGCGGAGACAAATTGGCGCGCTTTAAAAATTGACCAATTATTTTAACTTTAATTAAGTGTTTTATCTATTATTCTGCTAGCCATAAGCCAGCTATTTTAAACCAGCGCTGATTGTTCAGTGGTAATTATTTTAAACAATAAATATTGATTATTTTGACTTTAATTGTTTTATTTACTACTCTGCTAAAAATTTTATTTAAATATAATTTATACTACCAGTGGAAATTTAAAACCTTGGGAGTCTAGTTAAGTAGCAGAATCTTTTGGTTGAAACGATGATGACAACCCTAATTTTTTATTTGAACTTAATGCAATTTTCTAGTAACATAATATGATTTATTGGTGATCTCTTTAAATTAGTTTGCTTAAATACTTATTAGGACACACCTATTATAATACATACAAAAACATTTATTTGGTACTAGACCTTATATCTCAGGATTTTAGGTGATTTATTGTGGAACTGATTTTGCATTGTTTGGTGACTACATTTTGGTGACAGATCTACTATTTGGAGGACAAACCCTATTATTTAAGAAACACAAAACTAATTAAATTGGTGATAGCTTAAATGATACCCATTTAAAACCTTGGGAGTCTAGTTAAGTAGCAGAATCTTTTGGTTGAAACGATGATGACAACCCTAATTTTTTATTTGAACTTAATGCAATTTTCTAGTAACATAATATGATTTATTGGTGATCTCTTTAAATTAGTTTGCTTAAATACTTATTAGGACACACCTATTATAATACATACAAAAACATTTATTTGGTACTAGACCTTATATCTCAGGATTTTAGGTGATTTATTGTGGAACTGATTTTGCATTGTTTGGTGACTACATTTTGGTGACAGATCTACTATTTGGAGGACAAACCCTATTATTTAAGAAACACAAAACTAATTAAATTGGTGATAGCTTAAATGATACCCAAATTAAATATGGATAATTATTGATTGATTGATGCATAACTAATGGGATCCATAGTAAATGAATGAATTATTCTAAATATAGTCTGTTAACTTATCTTGAGGTTTTTGCTATGCTAGTGAGGCCAACACCTCAACTTTAGGTAAAAATGAATAATGTCATGAATATTAAAAAATATATATATATCCGCATAGCTTTTGGGAGCCTTCGCCTCAATAAGACAAAACCCAAACGAAGTTTGCATTCGTAAAGCATTCTCTCCATCTTTTTAAACACGACGAGCACAATGAGTGTAACGTTAGTTTGATCTAAGACAAAACATATAGCTATAATTATCGCTGAGCAAAGGTGTATTTTGCAATGCATAGCACTTTCTCACTATTTTGGAGTCAGCTTCCACTCACTTGAATACAAGTATTTTACATGGACCGACTAAAGGTTGTCTTGCATGAGGCCGAATACGCCTAACTTGAAGTGTAACGTAAGCAACGGCGGCATGAATTTGGCTCCTTAGGCCGATATCGATCTGCCAGGTTCGCAGGAGTGACCCAAGGAGTCACCGCGGCCCTGGCACAGGCAACTGAAGGACAGAGTCCGACACGCCCTCTCGCTCCACCCAGAGCGGAACAAGTTATTTGCTGATTTCGCACCCTTTATAAAACGCCGATATCGATAAACGTGACTGTGTAGCGCGCGGGAACAATTTGTCAATTTTTTTTTCCAAGCTCCATTCATCATCATCATCATCCATTCCAGAAACCAGGTGTTGGATGTGTTCCCCTCTCTTTCTTTGACCCTTGAAGTTTTACAGTTAGTTGTACAACAGAGACAGAAATATATTTACTACGTAACGTTGATTTTTAGTAAGATAACCCACATGTTTGTAAGGGTGTAAGGTAGTTTTAGTATCTATAATATTATTATACTTGTTTATCGAATATCATGTCTATAGAGACTAGACAGACATGCGAACTAATGGACACATGGGAATCGATTGAATGCTAGGCTCATCAAAAATGTCTAGACTTCCCCGACCTTGATAACCCAATCAGAAGGACACCTCAGTCCGTATTAATAAACCAATATCATACTTCACATGAAAACGATTTTTAAGTTTGAACAACTTTCGAGAGAAAATGGTATTATGCAATTAAACATAAATGACATGTTACCACCACATACATACAGGTGATGAAATTAAGACACAATTTTTTGATGGCCTTACTATTGCATTTGCTAAAGCTGATCGACAAACCATCAAATCGAATGATAGTTACACTTAACCATTATCATAATAGTCTGATTTAGAAATGAATACATTGACTAGTCACGCGTAAGGGTTGCAGAGGTACCCGGGCCTGCGGACGGCGAGTAGTGGGTAACTCGCCGTTCGATCAGCATCAGGCCCGAGAGTCGACGGCGCGTGGTGTTCCACGCGCGGCTCAAAGAATTGTCAGCAAAACATGACGGGCCCCGTCATGGCTGATGCCTGCCCAGGGGTTGGATAAATTCGAAAGTGAGTTACCGCGCCCCTGGACATTCAGGGCAGGGAAGGAACAGGGGCAGGTTTTAGTCAGTAAGAGTATGAAACACCCTTCCGCTCCACCCTAGAGCGGGAGATGTCATCGGATCATGTCCCAGCCCACAAATAAAAAAAATGGTAGCAGAGCTATCAAACTCGAATGGTTTTTTTTTTAATTATAATGATCAAAGAAAAAAAAAAAAAAAGAATCAAAAAATCAAAGTAAGATAACTCGCCCATAATTCTCCGACGACGATTTTGTGTGTTTTACCGTCATGTGTACTTCGTCATTATACCCAAACTAAAGAAAAATATTTCACACATGCGGGCCAATACCCCGTATGTATCTAAAACTCGAATACTAGTAAAAACGCCGTAAGGCTCCATTTAGATGAAGGAGCTATTGAAGTACAAGTAGACATTATGCTGTAAATAGCACGACGAAAAGCATAGTGAAGATTTGAAGATATCAAGCATGTTCTATTCGTGCTTCAAAACAGCATAATCTAATTGAGACCTTAAATTTGTTACCGAAACATGAATGCATTGCAAATTGTTTAGTATTATTGAATTGAATAAAAATATTGCTACACTGGAATTTAGCTAGAACATCGCATATCGGCACATTGCAGTAGAATTATGGAAAATCGCAGAACACTAACATAACAAAAGATCCAATTATTCGAATGTATGATTATTGTGTTGTTAAAAACATGGTCATTTCAGTATATTAACGTCAGGAAGTCTCCGTGGACACTAATTGTCGTTACGTTTTTTTCCTGTACGGATGTTAAAGCAGTGTTGAACTAATAATTTGAAGTAAAACAAAACGATCACGTGGTCGCCTGAGAATAATTTCCTCACATGTTAACCTTGGTTGACGTCTGAGATTAGTGTGCTGGGTAGCCCCTAACACAGCAATGTCTCTCTTCGTATACCAGTGGGTAATGTTCGGTGGCTACAGCAGTTGATGTTATTCAATAGTACAGCTAAGTTAAAATACAGTATCCAATGGTCAGGAAACCTTTGAAATATTCCATATCATCCAAGTCTTCATAGAAATTTCTCATGTTTTACAATTATTATTATTAAATCGCACAGCAGATTCGCTTTGTGTGCACGTGCACAATACTAATAGCCAGGGTCATGCCAATGTTTTTGTTATTTTAAATTTTTAGGAAAATTCATACACAGAATAGTTTTCTACAGCTATAATAGATATACAATAGGGAAATATCTAAATTCTTGCTTGTTTAGTTGTATTAGATAGAATTCTAAATCCAGAAGAAGAAAAATCATAAAAAATGACTCACTTTTAATTGCAGATTTTCGTGTCTTAATTTGCTTTCTTCCTCCCTCAAAAGAATAACTTCTAAAGTCGCCTTTTGCAAATCAGTTTCCGCGTTCTCAGACTTAGGGAAAGTCAAAGTCTGAAATGACGATAAAAAAAAATGTATATAAGACTAATGATATGATATACTTACGTCAACAGTAACAAAAATATAAAAGAACGTTTTGCAAATAAATTATAAACATGCATTTATGGGCAATAATAGTAAATACATGTATTGTGTGGGTAATGGGATGTCAAGGATGTAGGAAGTATACAAGATACGCTAAGCTAATCGACTCAGCTAACCTAGATATTTAGCAATCAAATGCTGCAGTGCTAATGCATAAAATAGTTTTCCTTCAAACTTAATGTTTATATTCGTTAGAAACAGGTACTGGTAAAATATTCAATTAATTTTTTTTTTTTTTATAATTTTTTATCAATTTTCAATTAGACGTATACTAACTACATATATAAATACTATTTACAGCGTACACAAGACAAAATAATTGTTTATTAATAAAAAAATATTTATAATTTGAGATCTCATAATTTTAGAATAAAAATGTAATGTTCAGGTACCGTTTTGCCTGTAGTGTGATCATCATCCTTCCGCTTTGCTTCATTCTGGATAAGACCTTCTACGGCATCCTGTAAGACAATTGAAATAACATGCCAAGCTTGGACTAACATTATCCAATATGGATACGATATTTACATATTGAATATCACTAACTGTACATAGGTAATGATCGACTTAGCAACTACAGGTAAATACGTTATCTAGCTGAGCGTTAGTCGCAATACTACATGGCTGATTGGCGAAAGGGCAAATGAAAAATTGAAAAAGCTCACAAACAACGAAAACGTAAAGGAAACCATTACAATCAGTTCGTGCGCGGAGTCTCGTTCTACAAATAGATGTAGGAAAGAACTCCACAAAACAACACATTGGTAAAATTATAAGTATTGGTAAGGACATGTTAAATATAATACCTTTGTTGATGATTTAGCTTCATCTGCAACGGCGACGCGTTTCTTGGTCACTTCGTTCTGAACGACGTTGTCACCGGCATCCTTTAAAAAGAAACAGAATTAACGGTTGGTTAACTTCGTTCTCATGCAGGTAGGTACAGGACATGAAGAACATAAAGTTTCAACTTACATTCGCGTTGGTGGGACCGCGTGGGGAATCAAAGACGCACTTCAGCTTGTTATCCATCAGTTGATCTGGACTGATCTCCTTCCACTGAAACGGTGATGCATATAAATTTATAACATTTTCATTAAAATGTTTATTTTGTGCTATTGTTAGAGCTGATTTTTACAACTGGATCAATGAAAAACTGAGTTCCAAAAAGTAGAGAATTGAACAGGACAGGATTGACACAGGAAAAAATCCTTTTAATTTTAATGGTATATTGCCACAATATTTATGATAGCAGACAAGGGTACATACCACTTGATCAATGTTAGTCTTTCCCTCAGGAGCGACAACGCTTTGCACCATAAACTTATGTTTATGTTTCTCATTAGGGTCGACATACACAGGCTGTGGAGTAACTGAAAACATTCAGCACATCATTATTTGAGTTACACACATACACATAATATATTCTACAAGTTCAACTGACAAAGTATAAACAATGCTGGTAAAAGTAGCTTAATAGACAGAAAGTACTTTAAAACAATAAGAAATATACTTTGTTACAGTGTCGACTTCATAATGAGGATGACATAATCGTGACAGTGATTTTTGTAAGATGACACCAGTCTTTAAGTTTGAATTACACTTACTAGCTATTTCCACCTTGGAGTTTGGCTCAAGCACTCCAGAGTTAGGGCGTACACAATACTTCTTTGGTGCTGTGGTTTTTATCTTGAACAGGACTGTATCATTGGATGGATTTGTCAATCGCATGTAGGTGGTGCACCCCTGCTCGAACAGTCCTGAATAATCAACTAAAAGACTCAATTATAACGACTATTTCATTGAGGGTAGGCACAACTGGCAACAGTTACGCTACTTGTATTAAGTAGAATAATGTTACTCTTTGTGCTCACAACATAGCTGAAAACATTAAGAAAACTAACGATTACGTATATTATACTAGAACACCAGTCTTTATATTCTAAAGTATGTGTAGCCTATGTCACATAATTATGTATGTGTATGTTTTGGCGTGAGACGGAATTGGGTCTAACGTATCTCTACATAGTAATCCAAGTCGTTTCACGCGTCTGTCCGTTTCTCCACTAACTCCTCGCAACCACACAACGGATTTTAACCCGTGGTGCGTCCTATTAGCAGACACAATAGATTTTAATTATGTCTCGCCCACCATGTGTCCGCTAGACGCGCAGAGTTAATGCGGTTATCACTAATAGAAAGCGCGATAAATGAGGAATTTTTGTGCGTATAATTTGTACCCGTGCGGAGCCGAGACAGATCGCTAGTTAAATCATAAAATAAGAAAATTATGTTTTAACGTAGCTCTAAAGATGATGGATACATATTAAATGTATGCGTGACAAAGGTAAGGTGGAGATCGATGAAACGTGAACATAGAAATAACAAAAATTGTTGGAAAGGTTAATGTGTTTGTTTATATGAGAATGGGGTAATAGATGCTTAAAGTGAAAAGAAGTGTGAAAACGGAAGTAGTGTTTGGTAGTGTCCGACCGAACGCCGATTTCTGGCCGCAGCCGATTAATTGCCTATCGCCACAACCTTCGGCCGAAGCAGAAGGCTTAAAAGCTCTAAGAAATTTTGTTCAAGATTGGGTAAGAGCTACAATTAATACAAATAAATAAAATTGAAGTGTCTGTTTGTAATGTCAAAATAATAGATTTTTTTAAGCTCATAGTTATTATTATATTATTATTTGCACGACACCTATGCCTAAAAATCAGTTTTTTTTTTGTCTGTCTGTTTGTTCCAGCTAATCTTCGAAACGGCTGGACCGATTCTGATAACACTATATAAGGAGTAACTTAGGCTAATTAATTTCCACGCGGGCAAAGCCGCTGGCAGAAGCTAACTAATAATAATTTTAAAACATCTCTAGAAGCTATAAGATCTAGAGACGATAAAAAAATTACCTTCCAAAAATAAGAAAAGTTGTTATTTTGTAATAATGTCAATTATCTTTTCTTTAATAAAGTAGGTAATTAAAAATCACAATCAGATCGAACAATCAGTCTTTTGTTTTGTGGAGGTATTCGGAACAGGGTGTAAAGTCCCGCAAACCTCCGTTGAAAAGGGAGGATCCTCCGACCAGACGGGTGTTGTCTGGTCCGGGCAACTGCCCGACAGTTGATTTCGGGCTGTTGTATATGTTCAAATCGCGCGGAGAACTCTGCTTGCGCGATGTAGGAATCTTGCTGTTCTAGTTCGTATGTAGCGTCATAGATGTCGCTACATCACTCCCCTCCGGAGATCGGAGATCGATTGTTCTCGATGAGTCGTTCATACGTGATGCTTGCCGGGCCAGTGGAAGGTTGGTTCCAGTGAGTCGGAACAGGCGCATAGTTCACGGTGAGTCGGAACTGTCTGCGGTGATGATATCCCAGTGAGTCGGGATGGTGTTGCAGACTCCAGTGAGTCGGAGTACTGCTGCGGGCTCCAGTGAGTCGGAGCGGTGCGTCGTTTCGTTGTCGGCGTTATCGTTTGTCGGCGTATCGTTGTCGGCGTTATCGTTGTCGGCGTTATCGTTGTCGGCGTTATCGTTGTCGGCGTATCGTTGTCGGCGTTATCGTTGCCGGCGTTGTCGTTGTACTGGCTGGCTGTATGACTCGTTGCTAAAGAGCTTGGAGAAAGTGATGATGATGACGTCACGCTGGAGTAGCTGCACGAAGGCTGCGCTGACGAGGTGATGACGTCATGACGAAGGCTGCGCTCACGTTCATAGTCGAGGGTCACTATTGTGGAGGTATTCGGAACAGTGTGTAAAGTCCCGCAAACCTCCGTTGAAAAGGGAGGAGGATCTTCCGACCAGACGGGTGTTGTCTGGTCCGGGCAACTGCCCGATAGTTGATTTCGGGCTGTTGTATATGTTCAAATCGCGCGGAGAACTCTGCTTGCGCGAGGAATCTTGCTGTTCTAGTTCGTATGTAGCGTCATAGATGTCGCTACAGTTTTTTCTTAACGAATTTCTTGCGAAACTAAACTACCAAATAAACAAACAGTCACTTTCTTAATAAATATTGGTTAATTACACAGCACAGTTTTGAATATTTATATAATTGAAAACGTAACAAGTACGAAATAATTAGGTAATGGTGCCGATTATCATGATCAATAACTAAACTTAAATGAGATAATCGCTATCTTTTACTTAAAGGCAGTGCGAGCAAAAGGACGGCTATAGCTATGAAAAAAGTTACGAGATGTCTAGTTTACGCCTTGCACTTTACAGTGTTTTAGTCGATATGTTTTTAAGTGTACCTTTAATTTGTATCGATATAATGTTGTTTGTTCAACAAAATTTTACAGCTCTAATTTACGTCAGTCGCTTTCTTGTTTTATTAGAGATAAAAATATAGCAATAGCCTAAATTAAGTTTAGTTTATGCACAACAGAATCGGTACCATTGACTTTGTTACCAACAACCAGAAAAAATATAATATTTTATCATTAGATTAGAACCTTCGGCTTCGGCCGGGTTTCGTCTTTTTTTTTTTGGCCCAAGTTGGCTGAAGCCAAAGCTTCGGTCGGACACTAGTGTTTAGCAAATTATGTTTCTGGCTAACCAGTTGATGACTAAAGACAGTTATAGTGCTGCACTGAAAACTATGCTTATCTAGAGAAGTTGGCTATGCCAAAACGTGACGAAATGATTAAAGAAGAATTCATGCCTTATTTTTGAGGTGTGTGAAATAATCCAATGAGTTCACGAGCACGCCCGAGCGGGAGAAGACTTTTACTGACTAAAACCCACCCTTGTTTCTTCAGTTGCTTGTGCTCCTGGGGTCGTGGATAAATACGAAATAGAGTTACCGAGGCCCTTGGCTCTCAGGCAACTGAAGGAACAGGGGTGGGTTTTAGTCAGTAAAAGTATGACACGCCCTCCCGCTCCACGCAGAGCGGTGAAGTCATAGAATGATTTCACACCCCGCGGATCGCCTCCACGAGGACACGGCGCGGCGATGCTCCGCCCAAGCGGGGCAGAACTCTACCGTGTCCGGTGAGGACCTGCTTCAGGCGGAAGGTGAGGACGCCGTGGCACCTCACCAGCCACTCTCAAAGAAGGGAATTTACGCCGCAATTGTGGCGTGCCCACGAAAAAATGCCATAAAAATGCGTTTCTTGAGAGCATGTACGAGTATGGTGTAAAGATTTAGGAGTGTCGTTAGGTATAGTATAATAGTAAAGAGAAGTGTCACAACTATAAGAGATTCCCTAAATAAGTAAGAGGAGAATGCTTAACATAAAAATACATCATCCTACGTTACGAGCGTTTATTCCTCACGGTAGGTATGACATACACATACATGTTCTTAAGGTGAAAGCACCAGGGTAGCCCGCAAAATTCAAATTTTCTTACGTTTTTTGCAATTTGCAGGTCAGTGTCAGGTTGTATCTTGGTTAAAATTTGATTCGCGGCCGTAGCAAGTATGTATTTATAGAATTATAGTCATTAAAATCATCAATACATCTCTCTCACTTAGAATTGATGCCAAATGTCATGATTTCATGAAATTCTTACATTTGGCATCAATTCTAACTGAGAGAGTTGTATTGATGCTTATAATGATTATATTTCTAAAAATACATACTTGCTACGGCTGCGAATCAAATATTTAGTTTAGGAGCTAATATGCCACAGACAGACACAGATACATACCTACTACAACCTTGTAACATTTCATTTTCGTTGGAGGTTAAAAAGTGTTAAGACGGACAGAGAGAACAGGAAAGGAATTGTATGAAATACCGTGAGGAGTTAACGATCTTTACACGTACTCTGTAAAGTCAAAGAAATTGTTTACCACCTTTAGGTCGAATGTCACTTGCACGTCATAAAACAGGTATTATGTCTAGGTAACAGTTAGATAGTTTCAACTTTAGCGAAGTTTCCATTTACTGGAAACTGTTCTGTTCTGTTCTGTTTTTATCTTCCAATAAAAAGGTACCTATCAATCAATCCCTTCCGCCTGGGGCTTCACGTTGAAAAATAAGACTGACGCAATCCGCACGTGTACAGGTAAAGGGCACGTGTACGGGGAAAAGGGCACGTGCAGCCAGGCCAAGAAAAGGTGGATCATTTTCTGCTGAGAAGTTACATATACACTGTAGATCTTAGGGTGTGTGCAGATCTGGCGAATGTGCCGCTCGCGAGCTGCTCGTGCGCTGCACGCATGCAGTTACTGCAATTGTTTGGTGCGCCTCTTTAGCGCAACTCACACAACAAGGCTTGCACGGTGCGCGCGTTCGGAACGCGCGCATGCTAGTTGCATGCAGTACGTGCAGCGCGCGGTTGCGTGCGGGCGGCGCATTCGCCAGATCTGGACACACCCTCAAATAAACCACCTCTAGGGTTAGGTTAGGTAGGGTTTAAGGCGCAGATATACTGATTTTAAATTGAACATTATGTCTAAACGATTAGTCTTATTTCTTTGAAAAAAATATATCGGGTGTAAAAAGACAGTTTCCGAAACCGAAAACCACATATTCTACCCATTAAATGGATCATGTTTGTTCTAGACCATACCTGGGAAACCACTGGTTCTGGAGATGTTGAAGGTCAAAGTAGCAATTTTTATTTTTACGAAAATGAATTCTAAGTGTTATTACAAAACTTTTTTCCAAACAAACATTACCTGAATTTTCGATTTTTTTTTTCGAAATTACGAATTTGCAGTTACGAAAACGCAATGAATATCAAACGTATCCGAAAAGTACCTACGTGGCTTAGAGCGAAGGGGGTCGGGTTTAACTACACCCTCCTGTGTTCGCGTTACATTGCGCGGAATAAAAAATAGTTTTATTTTTCATACCTAAAAATAAAAGTCGTTTCCCAGCAATAATTTTTGCGCAAATCTACTTTGTTAGACGTACAGTACCTACGCTAGTTAACGGCTCTGTGATGTGTCTTATTACACCCTGTATGTTACTCTAGACAATTTTCTTCGTAATTTGATACGTAAATATTTGAAATTATATTTTTATAACATAGTGTAATTCATTTGTAGTTGATGTCTAAAAAATTGAAAATCACGCAAAAGCTATTAATAAACGTTTTTTTTATGAAACCTTATCCATTTTTAAGATAATTTACATATTTATCTTTTACTAGACGTTTTAGTATAATACCTGTTGTTTTAAGTATACATAATTATAATAAATTAATAATGCGTCTAATTTGGGACAGCGCTCCTTGATGGGCGAGTCCTATTACTGGGTGGATGTACAACGCGTTGCGTGAGCTTAACACAGAACACGCAAGCTAACCACTCAAGGCTGTTGGCATATAACTGCGCCTTAACTCGAAACCGTCAATGAACCCAAATAAGTGGAGTGGAGAATTGATAATTGATATTTTTACGGTCGATATAAGTTCAAAAATGACAAGTATTTCACGTTGAGCAATAAGGTGGTAAGTAGATTTGCTCGTCTTTCGTAAATATGTCAGATTTTGTGGCATTCACCATTTCAAACTATGGCATACGTATGGTGAACATAAATGTACTGAATAGCAGATTTTTTTTTCCTGAGTTTATCCATTAGTAAAAGTTCTTGTATGTCATGTTTTGATTTGGGAATGCCTCCGCAGCCGGCGACGGCCTCAAATATAACGGCGGCAGTAGGTAATTTTTTTTTTTTAGTTTTAGCCCAAGATCGAGTGAAGTGAGCTCGGGAACTTAGGGCACCCCTACACGGACAGGTTGGGTTCGAAAGGGATGAAGACAGCAGACAGGAATAGAGCCCCGCGCAGCGTGGCTATGTCGGTTTTCCTTACTTACGACCGTCGTTCGTCGTAGAGAGCAGTTGTGGCCCAGTGGTAACAGCCGCGACTTACAAGTTGTAGGTAGTAAGTTCAAACCCAGCCAGGCGCTTTACTTTGTGTAAATTATTTCATCATCACTGCTCTCAAAACGGTGAAGGAAAACATCGTTAGAAAACCGGCATGTCCTAGAACGAAAAATTCGAAGACGTGACATCCACCAACCCGCATTGGGCCCGCGTGGTGGATTACGGTCCACACCCTCTCACAGAGAGGAGGCCTGCGCCCCAGCAGTGGAGACATTAAAAGGCTGATGATGATGACCGTCGTTAGCACATTACATCTCTCTATTTCAACTGTTTTATTAGATGTGAGCTTAGTGAAGTGGTCGGATCAAGTGATACGTATGCTTGTGATTGCAAGTTCAAATGTAGCTTGAACATGTTTACTATTTGGATATTTAGGGACTTATTTTTTTGAAGATTTATATGCAAAAAACAGTTTTTTTAATTGTTTGGGGGCTTTCTGAAACATTTTAACTGCATATAAATTACCTACATATACGTTTTAAAACTATGCCAAAAGCCTTTGACGACACGGTTGGCGCAGTAGCTGAGCGTTCGGCTGCTGCGCTGCGTGTCACACTTATGGCCTACAGATAGTTGTTCTAGGTCTGGTTGGCTTGTGTATGTGAGTTTAAATGTATGTGAACGCACCCCATGGCACAGGAGTAGGTAATTACTAGTGGGGTCACATTTTTAAAAAGATATATTTTTATTTTGCAAACCCCATTTTCCGCTTTTTTTTCTAACCGATTCCGGCTGCAATTTCGGGACACGGCGCCGGCTGCGGAGGAACTCTCTTTTTATTTTCCTCTTGAAATATTGCTTGAATTAAAAGTCACTCTATATTTATTTTGATTGTACTTTTTATTCAGTCTCTCCTTTTCGAATACATCGCATCTGATGCTAGTTATATAAAAAAAAGTTAGGAGTAATTTACATCTTTGCTAATTTTTATTTATTCTAAATAATATTATATTTCGCAACTTTCAACGATTATTGTTGGTCCAGTATCTAATACAATAGGCGTCAATGCAAGTGGTTGAAAATAATCAAGAATATTCAAAACCTGCCAATTAAAACGGTAACTATAGCTTTCAGCATTTAAAAGGGCTAACAGTAGGTTGAAAAGATACAGACTACGCCTAGCCTAGCTATGAATTCAAGTCTTTTGTTAATACAACAAATCAATGAGGCTCTTGTTGGCAACAACAAACAGTGAAGTGAAAAGATTGTTGTTTTAGTATTAACAAATTCACAATTTTCAGCTGGGGTATCACTAGTTTCAATATCTGTACACATTCTTATATTGAAATAGGGGAAATTATAAGCTAAATCTAGTTCTAACTAGTATGTAAGTTTTTCTATGAAATAGTATTTGTGCTTACAAATCACCTACACATTATGTTTTGAAACTATGCCAAAACCCAATTGAATGCTTGTCCCTAGAATAACATCAAATTGAATCCATAATAACAACTTGTTAATGGAGAATGTAAATAATTACATGTTTATCAAGGTTGTATGTATTGTTGCAATCACAAAAAAAAACTAATTGTTCTATTTATAAAATTGTTAATGATGGTTTATGTTGAACATGGGTGGTAAGTTCTAAAAGAAATAGCCCTATTTATACAACTGGATGTTAGTATAATTATTGATTAGCAGATTCTAAATTCAAGATAACATAATTATGTAAGTATGTATGTCGGGCTGGTGTCCGCAACTCCTCGCTCAAGGTGCATATTTTGCATACAGAACTAATAACATAAGTATGTCTCATCCATCGAATTCAACTATTTAGAGAACAAAACCTCTTTAAATGATTAGTCAGCACTTTACCACCCACTTCTACCTTTTTTCTGGGTAGAAAAAGTTTAAATAAAAACCTGCTCATCAATGTCTTAACTAATCATATTGGTTATTTATTTTAATAAAAAAGGCCAATAATGTTTGTATTCCAAAGAATTTAACCACCTTTCTCATTATACACTAAAATACAATACTTATAATTTCAGATGTGTGGCCGGAAAAGTAACTACTCCTAAGTAGTTTAGTTTATGACTGAATAGCTTTTGTCTGAGAAATCACCTGTATGAAAGACCAAATTTATCCTAAGGGAATATACTATAAGGATAAGAAGTATCATATAAGTCCAAATCCAGGTTGTGGTCTACTAGTTTTCCAAATTTTGTCCAAATCCATTCACATGTCGAGGCGTTTGCTAACTAACACTTTCACATTTATAACATAAGTAGTATATAATTCTGGAGAGATCAATGATGACTACCAACTGGCAAACACACCAGACTCAGTTAAAATTAAAACACTAACACACGTCTTTAAGTCGAGAGTGAATAGATTACTTCTAGGCAAGCACGCTCCATCATAGCTTAACATCGGTGAGATAGTGGCCAAATGCGAGCCTATAAATGATAAAAAAAAAACTCATTTATAAAGTATAATTTTTTGAGGGTTTGAAATCATCTGATGACTTCTCCCACTGTGGGTAGAGTGGGAGGGTGTGTCAGACTCTTACTGACTAAAACCCACCCATGTTCCTTTAGTTGCCTTATCTGTTCCAGGGCTGCGGTGACTCTTTCAAACACTCCCGCAACCCAAGTAAGTAGATCTGGTGTTAGCAAATCAGCTCTTACTTAAAAAAATTGGTCTAAGGGCTGGTTTTTCAATAGTCAGATAACTTTAACCTGAGAATAAATACAGACAGATTTTGTGTAGAAAATACCTACACAATATGTCAATCTGTCATATTTATTCTTCAGTTAAAAAATTATCTGGCTATTGAAAAATCGGCCCAGGCATGTAACATCTTTGAATATACATAAAAATGACTATGAAACCATAAAAATCGGATGACCTAGATGTCTATGAATAGTTACAACATTAACCAAACTTGCAACTAAATATTAAAAATTACACTAATCACTTGAAAAGTAAATTCATTTTTTCATTTATGTAGATCCAGCAAAATGACACCTTGTTAACAAGGTGTTTCAGTCAATATACTGTAAGGATAGTTATAATTTTACATTATTTAAGTTTGGATTGGCACGCACTACAAAGGCTGGTTAGAGGTAGTGCAAAAAAAGTGTCTGGAAGGATATGGGGGAGGCCTTTTCCCAGCTTTGGGATACCATGTTTGTTTCCTGTGGTCAGCTTTTGGCCTTTTTCTTAGGTTTCACAAGACTTCATATCAAAATTCAGAGTGGCCCCTGAATCAATTAGCATTTGACTTTCAAAGTTGCAGAGTCGATGCAAATTTTTCAAATCTCAAGTCCTGTTATGGTTGCTCCTTTTTATTTCAACTAACCAATCTGAACAACTAGCATGAGCTTCAACAGTTGAAATAATAACTTGTTCAAAGTATTGACTTAAATAAGCTTTAAAAAATCTTAGATAAAACCAAACTAAAACATAAGTTTAGAATCAACAGTTAATTCAGAAATTTTGTACAATAGTAGCTACTAAAGCATGATTTAGGATCATTACTACAGAAAAAGAGATACATATCAATCACTAAGCAATGATTCATTCTTGTTACTCATAGTAAAATAGTGTTTGTATTGTTATTTTAATCCAAATATC
Organism: Polia nebulosa; assembly: GCA_951329385.1. Classification (NCBI taxonomy): domain Eukaryota; kingdom Metazoa; phylum Arthropoda; class Insecta; order Lepidoptera; family Noctuidae; genus Polia; species Polia nebulosa. The sequence goes on along the minus strand of OX589587.1, from coordinate 30,539,725 downwards.
ACTGACTTACTTATCTAATTATGTATACATATAATGTTCAATATCTGTTGTCAGATTGTTGAGATCAAAATATTGTTTTATTGCTTAATGTTGCTGTTGTAGCTACTACTGCAGGATTGACCACCATTTAGCCAACCAATGAAATACATGAACACAGTGCAGATATTTATTCAACACCACTGCTCACACAGTGACAGACAACTTAAGTACCTATACGACATTTTTAAGGTACCTATAATAATCAGCGATTCATATTTAATTATACGCTGTTTCCAAAACCATTATTTTATTACGTGAACGGAACCTTACAGCTGGTCAGTACATTTATGTTTTACTACGACTCAAAGGAATCCATGGACATTTTTCGAGAAATCCGTTTTTTCCGGATGATCACATCTACAATACAACTTTTTGCCATTTATTAAGAGTATATCAAGCGTTTCGTAGCAAATTACAAGGAAAATGTAAAAAACCGCACCCTGACAAAACGCCGATATCTGGAAATAGAAACTCCATTTGTCAGCAGCTAGCTCGCGACCTATGTATGCTACCCAAGTTTCAATGCGGGGGTATAATAGAGCTTGCGCAAAATAAAGAGAGTACTCACCTTTAAATTTAAGTTCATTTTGAGGCTCTATTGTTAACACCTGGTTAGGCATTTTGTTTTATTATAAGTTTAGTATCTCGTTGGCAAAAAACTGCAGATCACGAAAAAATGACCGCTCCGCGATGTCGGCCAAAGCGAACGAACGATGAATGACGAATTCGACGTGCGCATTGCGCATGCGTTCTCTTTCTTTTTTCTTGGCGTCTATTCTTAAAATTCACTAAATAGTGACAAAATCATAATTGTTCTCAAAAAATATTTTCTGTTTCTACATAAAAATAAATAATTATTAAATGTTCTTTGTTGGAACGGTACTTTATAGAATAACCTCCTTTATGGATTTTATGGATATGTAGTACCTACACTTATGATGTACCTTTTGCCATTTGATTATTTGTAATGTAGGTACGCAGTACTGCGCGCGCATGTTTAAGCCATTCCATAAAAATAAACTTTTAAATCTTCTGATACACTGGATGTTAGTTGACTGCAATTACTACAGGTATATTACAAAAAGATTACAACTAATCTCTAAATCTATACCGTTCAACACTAATCAATATGTTCAGCCATTATTTAGCTTCATCCTTGTTTGTTCTTGACATGACTACCCGAAAACGTTTTTTACACTTTAACATTGATATATTGATACCGTCAGGTTCAGTTAGTCATGGATGGTGGATAGTTCATGTTTCCTCGATCGTCGTCGACGAAAATCTTAAATCGACAAATCGTCGTTTCTGGATTTTTAATTTCTACACACTACTTAATTTTGGACTTTGTTGGCCTGGTTATGGCAAGTTTATACGTGCAACGTGGAGCTAGTAGAGTAGGTCCTACTGACAAAACCTGCACGAAAATGTATAACCAATCGAGATCATTCTCGTCTTCTGTTAGAAAGAAGTGATATAACGAAGACAGGGTTGGAGTGTAGCCTTAGGGGCGCTATGGCGCGGGACTTAGAAATTTTTCCTTATTTTTTTCAAATTGGGTTTGTCGTAAAAACGGTTAGATTAAAAAAGGTTAGATTAGGTTAGAACTGTGACCAACTACGAGCGAGCGAAGCGAGCGGTGCCGCAGTAGCATCCGCCCCTAAAGGCTCAATTACACCTTCCGATTTCAAGGGACCCAATTTAGGAACGATCTAACTAGGAAGTATGAAGCGAGCAATTCTAACTGCTATTACACCTTCCTGTTTCCTAAATTGGGTCCCTTGAAATCGGAAGGTGTAATTGAGCCTTAAGGCTACCCACTGACCGAAGACAGCTAAGCACACATTGGCTAGTCCATTCCCTCCATTTAAGTTATTTGTCTCATGATTTATTCCTACTCATCCTTGCTGCCTTGCCACGCAACTCGCCACTTCCACTTCACCGCTGATCAAGGCTAATTACGCTGCGTCATCATATACCTTGGCGGTATGAACTTGACGTGAATTCGCTTGAATCTGGCTGGCAACACTGAGATGACGTTAAGAAAACCATAGATTTTGACTGACAACTTGCCCAGTGACAAATGTTGTGACAGTGACATTATAATTACTGACATTTTGAGTTGACAGAACTACAGAAAAAAAAGACAGCAGGATTCAATTGAAGATTGGCTTGAATTGGTGACTCTTTTCCCTTAGTCGACTATACAAACTGTATAAAAACACTTGAATATGCACGTGTCGAGAACTGCCGGCAAATATCTGATACTGTTTGATTTTAACTAATTCCCAATACGTATTCAGATAATCAGTTTCTCATTCACCCTTTTCGTTTATGATTGACGTCTTGAGGTTGACTGAAATGTCAATGAGTTATATTTATTTCAAATATTTGCTATTTCTATTTGTTCATATTGAAAATGTGCAGTGTTAAGATTCACTAGAGTAATTTGAATGGTTAATATGCTAAGCCTTAATGAGGCATTAATTGTTTGGAAACATCGTGCAAATGAAATTTAAACATTTGTGATGCTTGCATAACAAGTTCGTGATGCCCGGCTACTGTGGTTAGCCACTTTTGTAAATATGAATAGTTTATATATCAACTTTTCACTGAATACGTGCTTAAAATTAAATGTGAACACTAAATGTAAATTATTATTGAGCAAAACTGATAAAGACCACTTTAAAGTTCTCAATCAGAAATGCGGCTTTAGGTCGAGTTCCTATAGTTACTTTCGCACGACAGACGCTCCTCAGGTGCTCAAAGATGGTATTACGATATTGCCTTCGCCACAAGAAGTAAGTTTATTGAATTCTTTATTTTTATTTGACATCCTTTTATTAGAATCCATTTACATTTGTCTTTCGTTTCTATAATATGCAATAAAATAAAATTCACAGTCTGACAAAGACTGAATAAACCACTCATTCTCAAATAACTGCTTAGCGATGAATCCATTAGCAGTAGTAGTTGTTCTATGGGTAGTGCTGGCCCAGTGGTAACGGCCGCAACTTACATGTTGTGTTGTAGAGGTTGTCTTAGAATATATGCTTTTTATAGTGGAGGAACGCAGTTGTGAAACCAAAATAAACAGTATAAAAGGTAAAACGTATTTTATGAATTATATCATCACAACACCATTATTTTTTCATCACTATGGTGACAGATAATTACTGGACTCTATGGAGCAAAGGGTCCAAGGAGTCTGCATTTAACACTTTCCCTTAATTGTCTGGTTTACATATACCTAGTTCAGTACATGTTTTTTGATGGGTGGGCTTTGGCACAGCCTTGGTCAAAAAATCAGCCAGTTGCTCATTTGAGCTTACTTTCTACTACTATTACTATACCTCCGTCTTTCACAATTTCTCTTATGAAGAAATGTCTTATTCTGATATGTCTTATTCTGATATGTTTCGTTCTCTTGTAGAACTCGGGGTTGTGCGCCAGGCGTATAGCAGCTTCATTGTCAACATGCAGTGCTGGTACTTCTGTTAATTCAGCCAGATCATTAAAGATCCTAGTCAGCCATACTAGTTCTCTAGCAGCTTCACTAGCAGCGACAATTTCCGCTTTGGTTGTTGATATGGCGACTGAGGCTTGTTTTTAAAACAACTAAGATACAATGCCTCCAGAATAGCAGCATACCACTCCTGTGGTTGAACGTCCACTCATTTGACAACCACCGTGATCAGCGTCGCTATAGCCTTCCAATAGGCCACATTCATGCTTGGCCTTGTATTTTATTCCAAAAGAAAGAGTGCCTTTAATATAGCGCATAATCCGTTTTACTAGAAGACAATCTTCTTTAGTCGGTGATTCTAGTTTCCGGGATGCAACTCCGACAGCATATGCAATATCTGGGTGTGACCCGGTCATCAGATATGCGTGGGACCCAACAGCTTCACGATAAGGGAAGTGTGCCTCTACTGCATCAACTTTCCCTGATTGAGCATTATTATCTAAAGGCGTCCCAATTGAATTGTACTCGCTTGGTTCGTCTGCCTATGCTAGATGTTATATGGTCTCCCAACTATCTATCTTGAGTGTAGTTTGTTTCTTTCATTTTGAAATGGTTAATTTAATTGCAATTGTGGAAACTAATGAATTATTTATTGTTTTCTAGGTCACTGTTATTCTACGGAAAAATGAATTCAATAAGGAGTTCACAGAGGGTTCTGTGAAGGCATATGACTCCAACCAGCTGGCTTCAAATAGCCCTATTGAAGATACCAGGTCGGAAGGTGTCTGCACAATGTCTCCAGGTAACTATAAGAACTAACAACCTGTCCCGGCTTAGCATGTGCAATTTAACTTCCAGTGTATTTTCCAAAACCTTTCTATCGTGCAAACATCCTGACAATTACAAACATTAAAGAAATAGCCAAATTGGCTGAAACATTCTCAAGTGATGCTCCATGATACTTGTGACAATTGATTTTTATTTATATAGATTGTAAACTAAATAGAAGTGCAAAACTAGAAAAAAATACATATATAATGTTTTTTTTGTGCAAGATTGCAGCATCAATCATAAACATTGATTGATTGATTTTTAGTTAAATTTTAATTTATATTTGCTATTTTTGCAAACTTTAATTACACTATGAGCTGAATAATATGTATAAGGATTGGACCATAATTTCTTCCAAAAGGATAAAAAAAAAAACAAATTTCTACATAATAAATTAGAAATCTTATTTAAGATAATAAAATGCAGCGGCCCGGACTCCACCAAAGCGGAGATGTGCAGAGATGTTCGAAGCGGAGATAAGGAAAGATTTATTTCAGCTAGGGTGTATCCTAAGCTGTAAGGAGATACGTACTGGCTAGATTGGACCAGAGATGTGTGCTGGCTAGAGCGGAGATGTTTGCTGTCTAGAGTGGGACTGTGTACGGCTAGCGTTGGATGTTGAGATGAACGCATAGTTTACTACATTATCGGCGCCGCTCAATGCACGCCACTCACATCTCTTCTCGCTTCAGCGGAGACGCTGCGCACCGTCGCCAACTTGCGAGGCACAACTCATATCTCCGCTTTGTACCGCTTCCCAGCTCAATCTCGACGAGGCACAGCTGAAATCTACGCTTTGATTGCGCCATACAAATATGATACATCTCCGCGCAGTGACATCTACTGCAGCTGAGCGGAGACGTATCTGCTCCTCTCGTCTTGTCTCCGCTTTGGTGGAGTCTGGGCCTAAGGGTAGAAGATGGCAAGCCAGCTGTTGAAACATTTGACTAGGTGCAACAAATGCAGCAGCTGCAATGCCTATTGAGATAAATGTTCTCCATGTTATTTTTCAATGAATTAAATATACAATAAAATAAATGAACTTAAAAGATATAAAATTAAGTTAGATTGAATTGGAATAAATTGAATTGAATTAGATTGGATTAAATAGAATTGAATTAAAATGAATTGAATTACATCATCGTCTTCCTGCCCTTGTCTCTTTACTATCTTACTGAATTACGGGCACTCCATTGCGGCGCTAGTACCCCTCTTTGAGGAGTGGCTGGAGAGGCGTCACGGCGTCCTCACCTTCCGCCTGACTCAGGTCCTCACCGGACACGGTTGTTTCGGGAGGGTCCTGTATCAGATCTGGCGGGAGGGAACGCCCGGGTGTTACCACTGCGCGGATCGCCCAGAGGACACGGTGGAGCATACGGTGGAGGTCTGCCCCGCTTGGTTGGAGCACCGCCGTGTCCTCGTGGATGAGATAGGCGGCGGCGACCTCACGCGCCCGTCCCTGGTTCAGGCCAGTAATGCTCGCGAAGGCGGAGGCGGGACGCGTGAGAGAAGGACGATGGAGTTGCCCTCACGGCCCCGGCCGCCTCCACCGCAGGAGAGGCACTGGGTGTAGGACGTCGCGAGACGATCTCCGGCCACCGTAAATCCGGGCCTGCGGATCAGCATCAGGCCCGTGAGTCGACGGCGCGTAGTGTTCCAAGCGCGCCTCAAAGAGATGAGTGTCAGCCACCACTGACGGGGCCCATCGTGGCCGCTGCCTGCATGCCTAAGGGTAGCGGATAAATTCTGAAATTGAGTTACCGCACCCCTGGGCACTCAAGCAGAGAAGGAACAGGGGTGGGTTTTAGTCAGTAAGAGTCTGACACGCCCTCCCGCTTCACCCAGAGCGGGAGAAGTCATTGGATGAGTTCCCACCCCACAAAAAAAAAAAGAAAAAGGTTTTAAAGGAACCTTCGACCAGATACTAAAAAGTAAAAAAGTACTGCCGGTTTCCAACGGCGTTATTTTTGGGTGTTGCTAATATTTGGTTGCTGAGGCACTCCCTTCATTTTAATATATTACGAGGTAGTTTATTGTAATATTTAACACCGCATGTTCATCGTCCACGGAGTTTCTTGCCTGCTCTCCTCCATAGGAACGTATTAAAGAAGTGCCTGTAACTGTTTTGATTGAAAAAGATAGTTTGAGTTTAAGTACTTGTAATAAATAGATAACTTTTAGTGTAGGTAGGGGAGCTATGTTATGAAATTAGTTTTCTGTACTGGTTTATGACAATTGGTTTCAGGTCTTCTGATGGGTATATTTGATGGGCATGGCGGGCCTCAGTGCGCACAAGTGGTTTCGAAACGACTATTCAACTACATAGCAGCCGCTCTCCTTCCAGTTGATGTCCTCAAAAAATACCGAGATGATGGGTTACCACCAGAAAAGCTGGTGGAAACGTTTAACGATAAGGTACTGGTACAGATACAACTTTAGTGCACGCATTGCAGAACTAATGTAGTTCTGCAATCCATGCACTAAACTAAACAAGCTTTTAATTAGAATTTCTATGCTTTGCTATTTTGACGATTCCTTTTATCAGAAGCAACTGTGCGATTGTATGTGAAATTATCAAATACTTACTGCGAATTCTATTATTTATTACCAACACCTCAAGTAACAAAATTGTCTAGGCTGGATTCAGCTATGATATTTTACACTTTATGCTAGCACCTTTTTTTGCTCAATTAAATATGTATGATGTATTGAATGACATGGATAAAATATATGGGTTTCAGATGCAAATGGTAGAAGATTTGAGGGACAAATATCGTAAAAGTTTCAAACAATATTTAGCTGATCTTGTGCAAGAATCTAGGGAAGTAAACGTTGAAAAGTCGTTAGAAAAAGCTATATTGAGATTGGATAGCGATTTATCGAGCGAAGTTCTTGAGAGCTACAAACTTCGTGGTAGAGTAAGTCAAAGAAGCCTATCTGTGGCTCTGTCCGGGGCGGTCGCGTGCGTGACGCACATCGACGGCCCGCATTTGTACGTGGCCAACGTGGGCGATTGCAACGCAGTACTGGGTATTATGACAGATGATAATGAATGGATAGCCAAAAAAATAACCAAAGAGCACAATGCAGAAAACTTCGATGAACTCAAAAGAATTTGGAACGAACATCCTGACGGCGAAAGGAAAACTGTGATAAGAAGAGACAGGCTGCTTGGCGAATTGGCACCGCTTCGCAGCATAGGAGACTACAGATATAAGTGGCCTAAAGAGCTTTTGAAAACACTATCCGCGCCATTTTTCGGAGCCAAGGCTGTACCTGCTAATTATTACACACCTCCATACTTGACAGCGATGCCGGATATTTACTACCATCGACTAACTCCTAAAGATAGTTTTTTAATAATCGCTTCAGATGGTCTCTGGGATATGTTGACCCCATTGCAAGCAGTAAAATTAGTTGGTGAGCATATGAAGGGGAAAGTTTTCTTTAATCCGCTAAGTTTACCGAAGAAGAATATACAACTGGGTACGATTGATGAGCTTTTGGCTCATAGGAAAGAAAGTTTGAAGAGTAAGCCTAAAGATAAGAACGCTGCGACGCACCTGATCAGGCACGCGATCGGCGGCACGGAGTACGGCGTGGACCACTCGCGGTTGGCGCACCTGCTGACGCTGGCGCCCGACGTCAGCCGCACTTTCCGCGACGACATCACGGTCACTATCGCCTACTTCGATCCTGAGTTTCTTAGACAATGTCCATCGTAAATATTTTATAATCCTATTTTGGTTATATTTTATCGAGACGCCTCAGTAGCGTGACTTTTTGCGCCCCAGAACATTGAACAACTGTGAATGTAATGTCAATTTCAATTTTTCGAAAACGAGCGGTAGCGCTGTCCGCGATATGTCTTTGTTTTTTCGCTATTGCGGCGTCTCGGTGACACGGTAACGATAATGTTTTGCCTATTTGCATTAAATGTTATTTTAGTGTTTAAATGTATTTGCGTGTATTCAAGAATTTCTTTATTTTGTTCGTTGTTATTGCTGGCGCCTTTTGAAATTAATTTATTGAAGTTCTGCTTATTAGGTAATAGTGCGTAATTGAGTCAGTAAGTAGTCTAATTGGTGCGTTTATACTGAATGCTATTTTCTGAATATTGACCGTACAATATTCTCCATAACGAGTGGCGAAAAGATTTGATTACGAACAATAGTAAGCCGTTTGCGATTGATCGTAATCGTCCACTATAGCTACGACTGTTAATGTTATTCAAGCTTTAATTGAAAAGATTCAAAAATATCATTTTATTTACTTAGGTCCTAAAATAAAAGACGAAATATTACATTTATTATTTTTGCGAAATTGACATAGAAAGCAGGCACTTGACAGCAATACTAGCATTGTTGAAAACAAACTATTTTCCAAAATTTAATAAAAATTACGGGTCGTATCGAACTTGTCTCAAATTATTGTAATTGTATTTTAACCAAAAATTATAACATGTACACTGTCATATTACTAAATAAGAAATACTCACTGCGTGTGATCAATATGTAGGGAATCACCAGATAATAACTAATTATTTATAATATTGTATTATTTATTAGCAAGGTATTATAATTAATTACAATTTTATATAATTATAATAATTATTATATCCGAATAGGATCCGCAACAGTTGCAAGTATGGATTGAATTTAAATTTAATAAAAGTATGTCAACATTTAATATGTACTTATAGATGTAAGTGATTTATACTTTTTAATTATTATGTATGTATGCTAAATTTGCGATAATTTTAAATTCACACAAACAGTATTGAGATATAATTATTTTATTAAAAATCATTTTCTAGAGCCCTTGTTCTGTCAAATATAATTAAGGACGTAGAAATCTCACGCTCAATATTTTTGAACGAAAATAACAAAAATAGGCACGACAAAATTTTGAATTTTATTCATATTTAGTTATTAATATTTAATTTTATGAAATGCGTTAGTGTATTAATTATTTTATGTTACATTTTAAAATTTAACATACATCGGACAAAGCTCACGTTAGCTGCTAGTTTGGCGCCTATTATGTTCATTTTGTTAGTTATTTTAATGCTGATTAATAATTGTAATAGTGTAGGTTGTTATATTTATTGACATGATGAATTATTTGGCAATAAAGAGTTACTCGGATTTCATTTGTTTTATTACAACAAGTAAGGGAGCTCCCACACCATGCGGCCACGACAACTCCTGGTCATGGTCGCGAGCTTGACCCTGAACCTTTGATTAAGATGCTTGTGTTTGACGTTACGTTGCTAGGGCTTGCTCGTAGGGCTGGTGCCGCACCACGCCAATATCGGAGTTTCCCAGAGCTAGCCCTATACTTGAATTTTTAATTTGAGAATTATGACAAGTTTCAGAAAGACAAAACTCTTCTAAAGCAGTCGTTGATAACATCATAACTTAATCTACCATAATTAATCGTTTGTTGTAAAAAAATACACTTGACATCCAGAAAAAAATAAAAAAATTAAATTGGAACTCGGTTGTGTATTTCTTGTAAAAGTTTTTTATTTTACTCTTCTTAGTTTTCGGCTTCATCATCTGCTGATGATGAACCATGTACGATTCGACCATTTTCATCAGAACCATTAATTTCAATTTGCTTCGTCATCGTCGCTCAGATATCTTAATCGAGATATCCTTTTGCCACCCACGAAATATTTGTCATTGAGGAGGTTCGATGACCATCTGGGGTCTTCTTCATCAGGTCCACTTCAGAAAATGATACTTTATGTATGGAAATTATTAACTTCTTAATGATAATACCAGAATTGCTATATTTTGCCAATAATATTTCAGGAGTTCCCGCAATTCCTCATGGATCCCATCATCAGAACTGGATTTTGATAAAACTATGACCAATCTGGAAGTGTATAAAAAATAAAAAAGAATTTTCCAAATGGATTACGTAAAATGACAAATAAATGACGGCGTTCAGAGGTAACAAACATAAAAAAATCGAACTATGTAAATAATTGAGAACCTCCTCATTATTTTAACCGACTTCAAAATAAATTCATAGTTAACAAACATTTTTTTTAAACAAATCTCATTCAGCAACTATTTATATCTCAATTAAATGTGTCCGTGCTGTTTGCATTGAAGAGTTCGTTTATCTGGAGCTAATCCTGGATGTCGATTCTGGTCATGTTTATCATAAAAATACATTAATGGAACTGAACCACCACGTAAAAATTCAACTCCGTAAGATGAGAGGAAGTAGTTCTAGTACAGCTTGCAAGATTTGACCCGAACATAGCAAGTTAACTACAAGCTTGTAATAAATTTCTGTAGTTTACAAAAATATAAAAACACTTCATTTTTATTTTCTTCTCAGCTGACTCTCTTATTCATGGACCGGGGGGAGGGAGCGGTGTGCCCTGGCATACAAAATCGGTCAAAATTATAATATATACGAGGTGCATTCAATAAGTACCTAGCCTCATCGCCAGAGGGCGCTGTAGTTTCAAAAGAGTTTTACCACAGTGTAGCACATTCTTTTTTAATTCTTTTTTCAAATTTTCATTCCAATCCCTTCATTTGTTTTAATTTGACAACTTATGGAAGCGAACGTGTCGATCGGTTTTACAAAAATGGAAAAAGAGTAATAACGTTCGGTGATTCGATTCCTATTTTTGGAAGGGAAAACGCGCATCGAAATCAAAGAGCGCTTGGATGCTGTGTACGGTGACTCTTCTCCATCGATGGCCACCGTCAAGAATTGGTTCAACGAGTTTGCACGTGGCCGTACGTCGGTTTTTGATGAACCACGTCCAGGTGCACCGAAAACAGCTGCTACGGAGGAAAACATTAAAAAAATCCATGATCTCGTATTGGCAGATCGCCGATTGAAGGTACGGGAGCTAGCTGAGACTGTAGGCATTTCAGAAGGAACAGTGCATCATATTCTTCACGAGGAACTCGGCATGAGAAAGCTGTCGGCGCGATGGGTGCCGCGTTTACTCACACCAGAAAACAAGCGCAACCGTGAGACCACATCGGAGACGTGTTTGGCGCTGTTTAAGCGGAATCCAGCGGAGTTTTTGCGTCGTTTTGTGACCGTCGATGAAACCTGGATCCACTGGTACACACCAGAGACCAAGGAGCAATCAAAACAATGGATCCAGACCGGGGAACGTGCTCCAAAGAAGGCGAAAACTGTAAAATCGGCCGGAAAAGTTATGGCCACCGTTTTCTGGGATTCACAAGGTGTGATCTACATCGATTACCTCGAGAAGGGTAAAACAATTACAGGGCTTTACTATGCCGATTTATTGGGCCGATTCGACGCCGAATTAAAGAAAAAACGACCCCATCTGGCGAAGAAAAAAGTGCTGTTTCACCACGACAACGCACCGGTTCACACGTCTGCCGTTGCCATGGCCAAATTGGTCGAATTACGCTACGAATTGCTGCCCCATCCACCGTATTCTCCAGATTTGGCCCCTTGTGACTTCTTTCTGTTTCCTAATCTGAAAAAATCACTCGCCGGGAATAGATATGGATCGAATGAGGAGGTTATCGCCGCCACGGAGGCCTATTTTGCAGAGTTTGACAAAAACTATTTTTCGGACGGGTTAAAAAAGTTGGAGCATCGCTGGGCTCAGTGTATCGAACTAAAAGGAGACTATGTTGAAAAATAAATTGCCACTTTTCCAAAATTTTCGTTTACTTTTTGTAGGCTAAGTATTTATTGAATGACCCTCGTATATATTAAATAAGCCTCCTAGAAATGATTCCCAGCGTATTCCAAGCGAGGAGCTGAAGTTTTACGAGGTCGCGTCGCTCGCTTTTGAATCCTCTTTTTTTAGGCCCAGTTTCTATCTCTACATGAGGCCATGTGCTAAAGATGGGGCCCCCTGAAAATAGTTTTGCCGGCGCTAATGCTCTCATTTGATACCCATATCATGGGAATGCATACAAAATAACTAGTCCGCCATCTTTGGGAATCCGCCATATTGCATTAAGAATGACGTCGCTTAGTTAACCATGCATGCCATCCAAACTAAACATGTACGCAAATTGTCTGAAATCAATAAGTGGTTCAAAGGACATTGGGAACTATCTGACCCGCTTTTCGAAAAGTCGCGGACACTAATAAAATCTACAGAGTGTAACGGAAAGGTGTGGTCATATTTTAAGAACTGCATCTGCCCATCGATATGATCAACTTTCTTCAAGAAAATCCAAGGAAATTCTAAAATTTTTTTTTTACCTCCCATACAAATATTGATCAGCTGATTATAACTTTGTATGGAAAGTCCAATTTTTTTTTTTGGCATTTTTAATTTTTTCTTTGAGAAACTTGTTCATTTCCATGGGCAGATCCGGCTCTTAAAATATGACCACACCTTTCCGTTACACCCTGTATATCCGTTGTTTACTGTATACTATACCTGCTTTAACACTGAAGTTTTTTTCTCTCTCACATATGGGAATGTTGAGAAAATGAGGTAATTGTATTTTGGTTTATTTTCGTTATAAGTACTTCACAAAATGTTATAAGTTACGTTCAAATTAATTATTACAAATGTTATTAACCGACTTCAAAAAAGGCGGTTCTGTATTCGACCCATATGTATGTATGTTTGTTTGTTCCCGATTTTCTCGAAAACTATGATCTATGATCTCTCTCGAAATCTATGATCCGATTTGGAAGGGGTTTTCGCTATTCCTATGTATATTTTTCAAGGAAGGTATTAGTATACCTACTTATAATACATAAGGATCTGATGAAGATCTACGGAGATAAACAATGGAATTCTTCAATAACTAAAAGCAAATGACTCGCGATTACTGCGGTCGTTTATTTCACGACTAAAAAGAGGAAAAAGAAAACAAAAAAAAAATAGAACCGATTTCCAAAAAAGTGCAAAATAATTTTTATTTCGGAAATCGGTGTCCGATGACGACGAAACAACCAGAAACATTGATTGATTGGTGTAATAGCTTTGGCTGATCGACGGATACTGGTCGATAAACAATCGACCGGTCGACGTCGACTAATCCATTCTACCATCGATCGACGCTCGATCAATTGGTGTACCTACTAGAAACTATCGATCGACGTCGACTAATTTATTCTACCATCGATCGACGGTTGATCGATTGGTGTAATAGAAACTATCGGTCGACGTCGACTAATGCGTTCTACCATCGATCGACGATCGATCGATCGATGTAATAATACCCTAAACCGGGCTTAAACGTTACACGCCACTAGCAGACTGCAAGTTAATTGCAGTCCTTCGTCATCTGTCGTGATCTGTGTGTTCCTATGTTTTAAAGTCTATTTGAGCAACTAGCCACTTGGCATTGTTTTATGGAAGTGAGGTATAGTCACGCATTGTATTAACTTGTAGGGTTCGTAGTAAAATCCGTAAGGGTGTGTCCAGATCTGGCGAATGCGCCGCTCGCAAGCTCTGTACGTGCTTTATAAGTTCGTGCGCCTGCTACGCGAATTGCGCACTTTTAATAGTTCGTAGTAACACATCATCATCGTTTTTCAAAAACCAGTGACGTGTTTTTTGTTATTTGATGTTTTTTATTGGTCTTAACAACGTTTAGTTCTAGCAAAATTGAGATTCAAATGTCACCATGTAGTATTTTCAAGTCATGTTTTTTTTAGGTCGCCACCGATGCTGGCAAAGACCAACGTTAGAATACCAGAATCTGCCTTACCAGAAGTGCAAGAACCCGATGTTGGAAATGTTCAAGAACTTCACGTTCCTGAGTACAACAGAGCTCTAAATACTCCAAGACACTGCATTTTTAATAATTGCCAAAACCCTACCCGCCATCGCATACCAACGGCCATCAAGATTCACATTTTTAGTGAACACATGCTATATATTCCCGATGGAGCTAGAGTATGTGTACTACATCTTGAAGACAATAGCTGGGATGAGTCACCCCAGTTTTGCAATGATATTCACAACTTCAATGCAGAACAGTTTAGAGACATCTTTGATATGTTCAGAACAGCTTTGCAAACTGGACAGAGACTTAATTTTGAAGTGAGAGATGCTATGAGTGACTAAGAAATGCACTTTTGGACTGGACGAAAACCTGATCAGTTTGATGGCATACTAGAGCAAACTCCGTCACTTAGCGGAAGATGCAAGCAACCAAGAACTGCGTTAGGCTTATATTTAACAAAACTGCGAACCGGAGATTCCGATGAAAGACTTGCGACACTATTCAAAATGTCAAGAAGAAAAGTTACTACTAGCTATTGTTCGCGAATGCCTCAGCAATGAATACGTGATCTTACATTTGGGAATAGATCACATTACTAGAGATAACATATTACAAAGGAACCTATGTATACAACCCAACCTAACTATCCCTAAAGCTTTGTTCGGAAATAACGACAATGATAAAGCAATATTAATATGCGATGTCACATACATATACATCAACAAAAGTTCCAACTTTTTATTCCAGCGGCAGTGCTATAGTATACACAAGTTTAAGAACTTACTAAAACCATTTTTAATAGTATGCACGGATGGCTACATTTTAGATGTCAAGGGTATGCTGCAAAAAAACCGACGCCAATATAATGAGCGACATCATGAAAAATGAGGAAGATCCACTACATTGGTTGCTGCAGACAGATGATGCATTTTTATTAGACAGAGGGTTTAGAGACAGCCTAGGTGATGTCTTAGCTCTGCAGCATACGCCGTTAGGAAAATTCGTGGTTTAACTGATTTAGAGACAGCTCGTTTAGTATACTTTAGTTATTTTCATAGTGTGATGTCGTACGGCATTCTGTTGTGGGGAAATGCCGCCGATATTCAGACAATTTTTGTTTTACAGAAAAGGGCTATTCGTGCAATTTATAAATTAAGTCCCAGACACTCCCTCAGAGACAAATTTAAAGAGATTAATATTATGACTGTTCCCTTTCAATATATTTATGAGAATCTCATGTACCTATGCACATAAAAATATTAATCTGTTTAAAAGATACAGTGATATCCATAGCATAAATACTAGGAACAAACACAAGAAAAAAAATAGGTGGTTCGTTTAGATGCCAATGTATACGTTTCTATAATAAACTTCCTAGCCAAATTCAAGAACTAAGCATAAATAAATTTAAATCATTTATTAAACGTAAGCTATGCCAGAAAGCTTTTTACACAATTAATGACTTTCTTGAGGACAAAAAGGCGTGGGATTGAGCTGCTTCAATGATATACATGAGCCATTGTTTTCATATGTACTACTTACTGATAAAAAAAAAATTATATATATATTTTTTTAATATTCGTTTTTGACATGAATACTTTTATAGTATTATATTATATTTTTTTATTTTTTATTGACATTTTATTCCATTTATTTAATCTTATATACATACACTTTACATTTTCAAATATTTAGGTACTTACATATAAAAACATAAATAAATACAAAAACATTTAAAAATATAAAAAGTAGTAGCCCACCGGTATCGGGAATAGGGTCCAAGCTACCGGTGGTCAGGGCTCCTGAGAAAGGAATCTCCTAACAATACGAGCCGTGTCCAGGAGTACTGCTTTCTGGATCAAGCCCTTGATCCAACTGCCTAACGAGAGCCTCCTGAGATGTTGGTCGAGGCTCTTGGCAATTAAGCCATTGGCCGTCACGACTATCGGCACAATGACTGCTGTATCTACCTCCCACATGTCGACAACCTCGCGAGCCAGATCAAGATACTTTGTTTTTTTATCTCTCTCAGCCTTCACGAGGTTCTCGTCATGAGGGACAGCTATATCAACAATCATTGTGCGACGCGCTAATCGATCTATCACCACTATGTCAGGTTTATTGGCAACAATAGTCCTGTCAGTGATGATAGATCGATCCCAGTATAACGTGATATTGCCATTTTCGAGAACTGGGTCGGGCACATATCTATAGTACGGTACTTCTGATTCCACAAGATTGTATTTAAGAGCAAGTTGCTGGTGGATAATCCTGGCTACAAGGTTGTGTCTATGCAAATAGTCTCCGTTAGCTAGACGAGAACAACCAGAAATAATGTGTCGTATTGATTCTCCGGGCCGGTGGCATGCCCGACAGATGTCAACCGTACCGTCCTTCACAATATATTTCCGGTAGTTATTCGTCATCATAACTTCGTCCATAATCGCACAGACAAAACCTTCGGTTTCCCCGAAGAGGTCACCAAAGCGCAGCCAGGATACGGACGCTAAGAGATCTACATCGGGCCCATGTAGGACCCGGTAAAAGCGCTCGTGAAGCTCCTTGCTCTGCCATACTTCCCTGCGGTCATTAGTATCCAGTACTGTAGGTTTGCGCCAGTTCTCTTTTGCCAAGGAGAGCGGGGTGAGGCCCTTGTCCACAGCGACCACATCTCGATGCATACCCACGTCAGCTTTGAGGAAGTACTCCCTAAGGCTGCATACCTCGCGGTTGTGTAGGGTCTTAGCATTTAAGAACCCACGACCCCCACACTTCCGCGGGATATACAGCCTCATCACCGATGATCGTGGGTGATGCATCCGATTTGCGGTCAGCAGTGTGCGGACCCTCCTATCCAGGGCGTCAAGTTCCGTCTGAGTCCATTTGAGTATGCCGAAAGAGTACATCAATACAATGACCCAACCGTTGAAGGCGCGCACCTTGTTCCCGCCTGATAAAAGACTATTCAGTACTTTATTCAGGCGGCCAAAGAAGCGCTCCCTCAACGACTGTTTCACGTCAGCAGTATTGATGCCTAACGCTTCCGACATACCCAAATACTTGTAGGTTTCGGTTGAGCAGAGGGATCTAAGGTGTACGGAATCCGAGAGTTTAGTTCCCACGGATTCCATAATCTCCCCTCGCTTTACATGCATGACTGCACATTTGTCCACACCAAATTCCATCCTGATGGCGCTACTGAAGGTTTCTGTTACCTTCAGTAGCTTCATCAGTTGTAAGTTGTTGGGGGCAAAGAGTTTCAGATCATCCATGTAAAGGAGGTGTGATATGACCTGACCACCTCTTCTCAACCGGTAGCCTTGGCCCGAACCCTCAAGTAGAGTACTGAGAGGGTTTAGGGCCAGACAAAACCACAGTGGACTCAGACTGTCGCCCTGAAATATGCCACGCTCGATCCTTATCGGTTCGCTGTTCTCCCGGATTTGTCGACATCCTGGATAGTGAAGAACCGTCCTCCACTGCCCCATACATGACATCAGGAAGGTGCGCAAAGTTGCATCCACTTTGTACAGCTCCAGCACCCTCATGAGCCATGTATGTGGCACCGAGTCATAGGCCTTCTTATAATCTATCCAACATTTTATTATTATTTTTTTTTTTGACTTGAATACTTTGTTAAGTATTATATTTATTTTTATTTTTTGTTTGACATATTATTACTGCTATTTTGTTTGACACGAATATTTACTTTGTAAAGTATTGTTACGTCGAACGTATTTCACTGGAACGTTCGAGAATGTAGTCGAAGTTTCCAGAAGTTTCCACTACGTTCGAGAACATTCCATTGTGGTACTGTGTAGAAGTTCATAGATGTTTCTAGAATATTCCAGTATAGGATAGTTCGACAATGTTCTAGAAACTTCCATGACTGTATAAATAGGCCGGACGGCGGGCGATTGAGTCAGTCTGATTTCGACTACGGATGCGAACAGATGCGAATACAAGCGATTACGAAGAGAATAGTGATTATTAGTGAATTAGTGTTTGTGTAAATAAGTTGTTGAGTTAATAAAGAATATTTGGTTAATTAATTGGTGTAAAATAATTTATCCCATACCCAGCTCGTAACAAATTGGTGTCAGGAGTGAGGGATAAATTATGCCAATTTTACCAAAGGACGACACGGAGGGTATTCGTACAAGGAGTCAACGGCAGCAAGACATGGATCAGAGGCGGTTTGGAGATTCCCCGATACAGACGCCGGGTGGTGCTCAGCCTGCGACAGAGCTAGTCGCTGGCCCATGTGAAGTTTCTTCGGCACCAGCGGTGCCAGACTTGTCTGTGCTAATGGTGCTGTTGCAGGAACAGGCTCGTCGTCAAGAGGAGCAGGCCCGCCGCCAAGAAGAGCAGGCCCGTCGGTTGGAAGAGAAGCTTCAACAAGATAAAGAGGAGCAGGCCCGCCGCCAAGAAGAGCAGGCCCGTCGGTTGGAAGAAAAGCTTCAACAAGATAAAGAGGAGCAGGCTCGCCGCCAAGAAGAGCAGATGCTCCTCATAAAAGACCTTCATTCAACACTTGGCAAGGAGCTCCAGGTGATGAAGGAGCAGGTTCACCAGCATGAGAATCGTATCTCAGAAGCTGAAGTTCAGATTGCTGGGGTGAAGAAGGCTTTAGGTGAACTTAGGGCTGGAGACGGGGTTGTGCCTTCAGTGGTTGCTGCACCTTCGGCACGTGGATTTAAGGTGCCGCCATTCGACGGAACATCTTCATGGTCGGCCTACAAAATTCAATTTGAAGCCGTTATGAAGGCGAATGGGTGGACTAAAGAGCAAGCTATGACCGCGCCAACCTTAGGCCTCCGAGACCAGGCCCTAACCATACTTGAGGCTCTTGGCAAGGATGTGACCTATGAGCAGCTGCTGGAAGCCTTAGAGTCCAGATATGGTGACGCGCACTTGGAGCACGTATTTCGCGCTAAGTTAAGAGATCGTGTTCAACGTAGTGCCGAGAACCTACAGCAGTGTGCCTTGGAAGTTGAAAAGTTGGTTCGGAAGGCATACCAGTCTGCCCCTGCACTCATCAATGGAAATCTGGTATAGGCGTTCATCGACGGAATACGTGACTTGGAAGTTAGAGCCGCTGTAAGACTTGGGCATCATGAGAATAAAAATAAATATATAAAAAATCTAAGTAAGTAATCTAACAATAAACAAGAAAAAAATAATTTCAGCACTCAAACCTCGATGCACTCGCCGGCTACATTGGTTTTATAATTTAAAGATAAAAAGCCTGTAGTTCAAACAAAATAAATACACGTTAGTATGTTTCCGAACGAAAACTTTGAGTAACACCGAACGTTCTAAATGTCAAATGACAATAATGACATAAGTAAAAAATCAAATCAAAACAAAAAACTTAAAAAATTGAATGACCGACACATGACCGACATAAAACATAAAAATTATAAGTACCTATTATATACTCAGAGAAATGGAAGACCCGCAATGAAGACTCATCACTTTACTGTCTAGCGAGTTCTCTTATCGGGCACTGGCTTCGAAGTTACGGCTGAGGGCTCAGCAACGGGAAACTGAGCCACAAGTTCTTGATATTCCGAAGCAAACTCAATCTTCCGTCGCGATTTTTCGGAAACCTGGATGACAATCTTCCGCTCAGACGTCCAACACTTATGTATTCCGAAGTACTTCCGAGCATTCATAAAAATCTCGTGTCTGAGCTTAGTCAGGAACTCAGAAAGCGTCAAACCAGAGCCTTTCAGCTTTGTCTTATTTCGCCACACCTCGTTCCGTACGATGCGGCTTTCAAATCAAACTAAGAGGGGACGAGGTTTGCTGGTGTTGCTTCTTGCTTCCAAGGCGGTGACAGGCTGTTATATCTTTAAAGGCGACGTTGGCCATTTCCAGACGCTCCGACAAAACCTTCAGGAAACCATTGCTTAGATCTGCTCCCTTGTCCTCACTCAGGCCATGCAACAGAAGAACCTTAGCACGGGTTGTCATTTCGTGCCTATCCAGCGTCCAGCCAAACACAAGCAACTCCATCTGGGATTTCAGTGAACTCAATGTTTTCCAAACTAGGGTCTTGAACTCAGTGAAGTCCTTGGATAGGCTGGCAATAGTCTTATGTGAAGCTTCACCACTGGCATTCTTCAAGTCTTCCTCATACTGTGACATTCTTGAAGCAAATGTAGTAGACAGCTCCTCCACAGTGCTTGACGATTTGGAGTACAGGTCCATTTCAGCAAAGAGCAGTGCTTGCAGTGTAGAGAAGTGGTGTCAAGGAGATTTGATGAACTGACTGAGTGCACCAGAGGTTAATGTACTACTTTATTATGTTTCTTGCATTTAAAGGTTGTTTTTAATATTTTATTAAATTAATTATATGAGAGCTCAAAATTCTAACTGTATTATTTGGGACTACCCTCCAATTACTCCATTTTTTCTCAATAATTTCTCGAGATTTTTACATCATCTCATGGTTTTCGACTAGAGCAACAATTTCTTTCTTAAAAGATTTTCATCCGAGCAACTATTTTGAAAATATGGAGCGTTTTGTAAAAAATAAAATAAAATTTGGAGGCCTCTAACTCGGGAACGGTGCGTCGGAGGGCCATGCTTCTCAGAGTCTAAATAGTTTCTATGGACAAGGTTAATAAGGTGCTCCAATAAAACAGGCCGAAATCTGTTAAAAAAAAATCTCTGAAAATTTTACTAAGTCCTTTGATGATCCGGCCCGACACTTAGAAGAATTTTGCAATCATTTTTTTCCTGAATGAATGAATTTATCAGTAGCAGTATTAGGGTCTCTTTCCCCGTAAAGAGGCTTAAGATCCAATTGCCTTATACTTTCATCAAGCCCCTCATAGTCTATCTTCGTAATGGTTGAGCAAGCTGCTGTTGTCAAGTCTTGGATTTGGATGCATAACAATGTGGAGAAATGATCGGTAATTGTGGAACTATAGACGAAAGTACGAGTGGGACACTTAGTTCTTAGTATCGTGTGGTCCAGACAGTTATCACCTCTGGTTGGAAGGACATGGGCAGGAAGACAACCATGAAAAGCAAGACAGTCCAAGTATTCATGAGAACGCATGTCAGATGTGTTTGGTTTTATATCTAAATTTAAATCACCAGTTATTATTACAGATTTGAATGCATGAAGCAAAGAGAGAACATTATTGAGGGCAGCTATAAAACTACGAATACAGTCAGCAGATGGTGAGCGATATATGCACACTATTGCTATCTCAGAACCAATCTTTATAATAAGACCAGAGGCTGATTGGTAAAGGTCAAGTTCTTCACAGGTAGCTAATAAATAATATTCAAATCGCTACCGGAACTCGGATACGTACTACCCGGCTAGTGTTGTGCTGTACCAAAATAGTCACGTAACCGAGCCGGTAAACGACGCGTCCTAGAAGTGCGGGCAGATACTAATAGGGGTCATGCTATAGTAATAGATTATCCATCACATTTCTTACGTCAGTTCTAATACTTTCAGGAGTTAATTCTATACCTTCACTGTCACTTGAAGAACTCATTTTTCAAAACAAAACCATGAATTTCTAAAAATCCGTGAAAATTGACGAATACGCGGGCTGTAGTTCGCGTGTTTTTAATTTGATTTCTTTGTTTTTCATTCAGCCGGCGGTGCGACTATGGGTCGTCGTACCAGCCAGTTTTATTCAAACAATATTTGCGTTCGATTTCTTTGGCGCTGAACACTAAGATGTTCCAAACTCAAAAAGTGCGCGTCAAAGATAATTGCGACGCACTTATAAAGAGGATTAAAAACACATTACTGCCCGCTAAAAGTTTCTTATAGAAAAAAACACCTTTGGGTGCACTTAAAGGCGAACCAAGTCGTCCTTTTCGAATAGATGGGATGTTAGAGTAGATTGTATCATAAGGGAGCAAATAATATTTTTACGGCGAGGGCGCTTTTTTGAACCCAGAGCGAATCCACTTCGCTTTTTCTATAAGAAACTTTTAGCGGGCAGTAATGTGTTTTTAATCCTCTTTATAAGTGCGTCGCAATTATCTTTGCCGCGCACTTTTTGAGTTTGGAACATCTTAGTGTTCAGCGCCAAAGAAATCGAACGCACATATTGTTTGAATAAAGACTAGCTGGTACGACGACCCATAGTCGCACCGCCGGCTGAATAAAAAAAAAAGAAATCAAATTAAAAACACGCGAAGTACAGCCCGCGTATTCGTCAATTTTCACGGATTTTTATAAATTCATGGTTTTGTTGTGAAAAATGAGTTCTTCAAGTGACAGTGAAGGTATAGAATTAACTCCTGAAAGTATTAGAACTGACGTAAGAAATGTGATGGATAATCTATTACTATAGCACGACCCCTATTAGTATCTGCCCGCACTTCTAGGACGCGTCGTTTACCGGCTCGGTTACGTGACTATTTTGGTACAGCACAACACTAGCCGGGTAGTACGTATCCGAGTTCCGGTAGCGATTTGAATATTATTTATTAGCTACCTGTGAAGAACTTGACCTTTACCAATCAGCCTCTGGTCTTATTATAAAGATTGGTTCTGAGATAGCAATAGTGTGCATATATCGCTCACCATCTGCTGACTGTATTCGTAGTTTTATAGCTGCCCTCAATAATGTTCTCTCTTTGCTTCATGCATTCAAATCTGTAATAATAACTGGTGATTTAAATTTAGATATAAAACCAAACACATCTGACATGCGTTCTCATGAATACTTGGACTGTCTTGCTTTTCATGGTTGTCTTCCTGCCCATGTCCTTCCAACCAGAGGTGATAACTGTCTGGACCACACGATACTAAGAACTAAGTGTCCCACTCGTACTTTCGTCTATAGTTCCACAATTACCGATCATTTCTCCACATTGTTATGCATCCAAATCCAAGACTTGACAACAGCAGCTTGCTCAACCATTACGAAGATAGACTATGAGGGGCTTGATGAAAGTATAAGGCAATTGGATCTTAAGCCTCTTTACGGGGAAAGAGACCCTAATACTGCTACTGATAAATTCATTCAGGAAAAAAATGATTGCAAAATTCTTCTAAGTGTCGGGCCGGATCATCAAAGGACTTAGTAAAATTTTCAGAGATTTTTTTTTAACAGATTTCGGCCTGTTTTATTGGAGCACCTTATTAACCTTGTCCATAGAAACTATTTAGACTCTGAGAAGCATGGCCCTCCGACGCACCGTTCCCGAGTTAGAGGCCTCCAAATTTTATTTTATTTTTTACAAAACGCTCCATATTTTCAAAATAGTTGCTCGGATGAAAATCTTTTAAGAAAGAAATTGTTGCTCTAGTCGAAAACCATGAGATGATGTAAAAATCTCGAGAAATTATTGAGAAAAAATGGAGTAATTGGAGGGTAGTCCCAAATAATACAGTTAGAATTTTGAGCTCTCATATAATTAATTTAATAAAATATTAAAAACAACCTTTAAATGCAAGAAACATAATAAAGTAGTACATTAACCTCTGGTGCACTCAGTCAGTTCATCAAATCTCCTTGACACCACTTCTCTACACTGCAAGCACTGCTCTTTGCTGAAATGGACCTGTACTCCAAATCGTCAAGCACTGTGGAGGAGCTGTCTACTACATTTGCTTCAAGAATGTCACAGTATGAGGAAGACTTGAAGAATGCCAGTGGTGAAGCTTCACATAAGACTATTGCCAGCCTATCCAAGGACTTCACTGAGTTCAAGACCCTAGTTTGGAAAACATTGAGTTCACTGAAATCCCAGATGGAGTTGCTTGTGTTTGGCTGGACGCTGGATAGGCACGAAATGACAACCCGTGCTAAGGTTCTTCTGTTGCATGGCCTGAGTGAGGACAAGGGAGCAGATCTAAGCAATGGTTTCCTGAAGGTTTTGTCGGAGCGTCTGGAAATGGCCAACGTCGCCTTTAAAGATATAACAGCCTGTCACCGCCTTGGAAGCAAGAAGCAACACCAGCAAACCTCGTCCCCTCTTAGTTTGATTTGAAAGCCGCATCGTACGGAACGAGGTGTGGCGAAATAAGACAAAGCTGAAAGGCTCTGGTTTGACGCTTTCTGAGTTCCTGACTAAGCTCAGACACGAGATTTTTATGAATGCTCGGAAGTACTTCGGAATACATAAGTGTTGGACGTCTGAGCGGAAGATTGTCATCCAGGTTTCCGAAAAATCGCGACGGAAGATTGAGTTTGCTTCGGAATATCAAGAACTTGTGGCTCAGTTTCCCGTTGCTGAGCTCTCAGCCGTAACTTCGAAGCCAGTGCCCGATAAGAAAACTCGCTAGACAGTAAAGTGATGAGTCTTCATTGCGGGTCTTCCATTTCTCTGAGTATATAATAGGTACTTATAATTTGTATGTTTTATGTCGGTCATGTGTCGGTCATTCAATTTTTTAAGTTTTTTGTTTTGATTTGATTTTTTACTTATGTCATTATTGTCATTTGACATTTAGAACGTTCGGTGTTACTCAAAGTTTTCGTTCGGAAACATACTAACGTGTATTTATTTTGTTTGAACTACAGGCTTTTTATCTTTAAATTATAAAACTAATGTAGCCGGCGAGTGCATCGAGGTTTGAGTGCTGAAATTATTTTTTTCTTGTTTATTGTTAGATTACTTACTTAGATTTTTTATATATTTATTTTTATTGTTTACTTAGATTTTTTATATATTTATTTTTATTGTTATTTGTATTTAGTTAAAATGGAAATGGACTGGTCACATGATGAGATCAACAACAGGAAAGTGGACTAAAAAAGTAGCAGAATGCTACCATGACCTCATTTACCTTTCCTATAAAATTTGACTTCCTAAACGCAAGGCCAAATTTCTCTTTCTTCGCAGTTTTAAAAACGTTGATTTGGAGCGTTTGAGGGCTGATGCGGGTGGGATTAACTGGTCTTCTGTGTTCACCGGCGAGGATATGGACTCTATGGTGTCACTTTTCAGCAGTACTATGTTGGATTTGTATGATGCACATGCTCCCCTTAAAAAGGTAAGAGTCAAACACTGCTATGAACGATAATGTCGAAATCACCTACGTAGGTAATTTCGACATTATCGTTCATAGCAGGAAGAAGGGCAGACCCCGTAAGCTATCGGTTGCCAAGCCAGCTCCAGAGCCTTGCTGACTTGGAGGGCGAGGATATAGCACGACCCCTATTAGTATCTGCTCGCACCTCTAGGACGCGTCGTTTACCGGCTCGGTTACGTGACTATTTAGGTACAGCACAACACTAGCCGGGTAGTGCGTATCCGAGTTCCGGTAGCGATTTGAATATAGTTTGTTA
Source organism: Polia nebulosa (assembly GCA_951329385.1). Classification (NCBI taxonomy): domain Eukaryota; kingdom Metazoa; phylum Arthropoda; class Insecta; order Lepidoptera; family Noctuidae; genus Polia; species Polia nebulosa. The sequence continues at coordinate 30,514,388 of OX589587.1, read as the reverse complement.
CCGCCACTCGTAAGGAGTGCCCGCGCGATCTATGGCGCACACACGAGTTGGCATTTTGTAACTGCTCTCAACTAAAAGTCTAGTAAATGTAATCCGCACTGCATTTTTTGTACAAACATACAATAAACACAGTTTACACGTAATTTAGTTGGAGTTTGCTTTGTGTGTAAAGTACCCCGACTAAATTACCTGCAAAATCCCGGAAGAAATATATGAAAGCATGGTAATTTTATTGAATTGTAACCTGTACTTCGACAGATACTTGTCTTATTCACATTCGATTTTGTTATAGGTGCCTTTAATTTTCGGAGTACATGGAGCTTTTCGTGGCAATGAAGTTTTAAAAATAACTGTGGATGATGTCGAAAATCACTCGGATGATTTACTGTTAGTAAAGCTGACAGACATAAAAACAAAAATTGACCGATCCTTCGTTATTCGAGGAGGATAAAAAACTATTGTACAGAAATACCTGGACCTGCATCCTGCTGATATGAAGACCAATCGGTTTTTCATTCGTTATCAAAATGGCAAGTGCTTGAAACAAAATATGGGAAAAAATAAATTTTCGAACATGCCACAAGAAATGCTACTTATTTGAAGTTACCAGATATCAAGCTGTATACAGGACATTGTTTTCGTCGTACTTCTGCTACCCTTTTGGCAGATTCTGGAGCGGACTTAACTGTTCTCAAGCGACATGGAGGATGGAAGTCGAGTGCTGTAGCAGAGGGGTATATAGAAGATTCCAATGAGAACAAGGCGAAAACATGTGAACGCATCGTGGAAAACATTAAATTGCAACCTTCAGTTAATCCATTCATGTCACTGTCGCCGCGCCCATTATTTCCAAACAACGAGATCACCTTCACATTTTCCTCAAAATGAGCCAGATTCGGACATTATTTCAAACACGCAGAATATAAAATCTACAACAATCTCTAATCCTAATAAAACTGTAACAATAAATTTTCATAGTTGCAAAAATGTCTCAAAAAATATAACTTTTTAGTTGTTTTATTATTAGATACTATTTAATTTAAATTTAGTTTTTACTTTATGTTTTATTAAATAATCATATTACAATAAAATATGAGGCGCCTTTTATTTTCTCATAGTGGGTGATGAAAAGTAGAGTTTATCACTCGGGCGCAAAATATATATTTTTGGCTCGGGCGACGTACTTTGAATCCCTCGCTACGTTCAGGATTCTACTAAAGAATCCCTCGCTACGCTCGGGATTGTACTCTAGAATCCCTCACTTCGCTCTGGATTAAAAAAAGCGCCCTCGCCGTAAAAATATTATTTTGCTCCCTTATGATACAATCTACTATTCCAAGATGGGGGGATGAAAATAACTATTTCAATCGCCTGCCAATCCATCCGTATGTCTGTGTATCCAACATTCACAATGGAATTCAATTAAATTGAGCAATTTTCCGAAAAGAACATTGAGAAAAAGCGTCCCTACCCTTGCAGCACTTTTTGTTATATACCAAATGAAAGAGCGTAAAAAATACATAATTTTATTGTTTGGCAGTAAATGTGTAAATAAATAAGGGAAAAAAGTTATTCAAACATAAAGATAGAAACACAATCAATCATTTTTATTAAAAAAATATTTTTGTACGACCGAGTATCGCGTCAGTCTACACTAAAGCCACAGGATAAATTCATTCACAATCATACTGTAAGAACCCTAGCCCTCCTGTGGCTATAGGGCTCTTTCCTCAGAAGCACGACGACGTTATCGGGGGCGTCGCGTAGCATACAACTCGATGGCACGGTGCGAGAGGACTGTGTAGATGGGATCTATCTACGGGGCACTTGATTAATAGAACTGAGGGCGACTACAATTAACTATATTCATCAGAATATTTCAGAACACCATTTTAGCCCACACGTTCGGGCTTGCGGATTATTATTATACTCTTTGTGCGGATCCCTTCCCTCTCTCTGACACAAACGCCAAGCCTCACCTTTCTTCTAATTTAATTTCAAACGGCTTTTCAAGAGTTTCTAGAAACTTCCAACCTGCCAGTCGGCAACATAAGGTTGCCAACATAAGGTTGTCACAATACCTTCGTTCGAAATTGACTCATCAACACTTATTGTTTAGCATTGTGTATATATATGAGCCATACACTCAAAAAGTATTCGTACCGTCTACGATGACATCATTCTAAGCACTACCAGTTGTTTCGTCGAATTTATCCTGTGGCTTTAGTGTAGACTGGCGCGATTCTCGGTCGTAATTATTATTTATGTATGCATGCATGTACAGCATGTAACAAAAACCCTGTCCGATCCTAAAGGGTATTATTTGGTATCGTACTGCGTACACATATACGTAATCATTTAATGGATACGAGATAAATATTTTTCCGCAAAGAAAATAATTAATTTAAAAAAAAAGAAAAACTTATCAAAGGAGATAGGATATTGAGCCCTCGACAAAGTTCACCTACTGTTTCGTTTCAAAGATGCCGCCTGAGCGAGACAGAGTGCCCACAGCGCGGCTAGTGAAGGGCGGTATCGTTTGAAAAAAAAAACTTTTTTATTTTTCACTTTTTAGTTGTTATACTCCAGAACTAAAAACCCCAATAAAATGAAAAGTAGAATTTAAACATACTCGTAATTGGAGAAAACCAAAACGGCATCGCGGTATACATAATTTTTCGTTTTTGTTCAGTTTTTCAAAAAGCGGAAGTATATTACTTCGTATAAAAAAAAATTGAAAATCGGTCCACAACCGACGGAGAAATCGGTGGACATACTTACATAAAAAAAAAACATACAGCCGAACATAAAACCTCCTCCTTTTTTGAAGTCGGTTAATAAAAATAGGTAAAAATGAAAAGATTGCGCCGGCCGGTGGTGTGTTGTAGTATTTATGAAAATTTGCCATATTTAGTGTTACATTTCGCATTTATTATAAAAATAAAAAATCAACTTTTGGTTTTTATGACTTACATTTTTTTACCTATTTTTTCTAGATCGTATGTTAAACCAGGAAGATGCCTTTATTGGATCGGACAGGGTTTTTGTTACATGCTGTATATTATATATGCATGTATTATGTGCTCAAAAAATAATTCAATTGATTGTGTTTCTATCTTTAAGGATGAATAACTGTTTCTCTTATTATTCACACATTTACTGCCATACAATAAAATGATTTATTTTTTACGCTCTTTCATTTGATATATGAAAAAAGTGCTACAAGGATGGGGACGGGGGTCCATATAAATTTTCCCATTGTTCTTTGCCAAATAATTTACCTAGTAATAGTACACAAGTGACAAACATAAGCATAACAGCTCCGAAAAAAAACTTTGAATGTTACCAATTATTGTAGAGAGAACAATGGTCACTACAAAAGCACAAAAATTTTTACTTGTCAAAAATAGGCAGGGACGTAATCAATCGATTTATGGCAGTATCCATTCTAGATATTAAATTATTAGTTTTTTAATTTAAGTCATGGCTTTATTTAACTATTTACCACGAAGTAACATCAGATTCTATTAGTGGCTAACCGTAGTTTAACGCGTCAAGCCCCTTATTAACAGACACAATTAAAAACCTATTGTTGCGTTACCTTACGGTAACGCGAGGGGCCTTTTTTAAATTTTTTTGACGCGTTAATTATCAACGTGAATTTATACGGTTCACATTGCCTTTTTTTTTTTGGGGTGGGAAATCATCCTATGACTTCTCCCGCTCTGGGTGGAGCGGGAGGGCGTGTCAGACTCTTACTGACTAAAACCCACCCCTGTTCCTTCCTGCCTCGAGTGCCCAGAGGCGAGGTAACTCTGTTTCGAATTTATCCTCAACCCCCGGGCAGGCATCGGCCATGACGGGCCCCGTCTCTTGCTGACAACTCTGAGGCGCGCGTGGAACACTACGCGTGCCTGGGATTAAATTTCGATTAAGAAATAAAATCGAATTAGGCTTAAGAAAAAGTATGGACTTCTCTAGTAACGTAAGTAATTACGGATGCGTTCAAAGGTAGATATTTTAAATTGCATTCTATAAGTAGTATTTTGTAAAACGATTTTCTATATTTTCCCTGCTTTTAAAAATAAACTGATGGTATCCTATAATTACATTAACAATGCACTATATATTGGTAGCAGTCTCATCGCGGGACTAATTTCTGTTTTTTCTTATTCCACAGTGACCATTGTACTTTTACTTTTTAAAGTAAATGAACACTAATTTGTATCCTATTTCTTGCACCTAGCATTTTCCTCGCTGTAGTGGGGTGAAAAGTTGTGTGTTCGGCAGCAAAGTTATTCTGCGTCTCATTCCTTTGAAACCTGACTTTGGAGCTAACTAACTCTGTTACGAATTTAGCCGCTACCCCTAGGCATGCAGGCACCGGCCATGATGGGCCCCGTCAGTGGTGGCTGACAATCACCTCTTTGAGGCGCGCGTGGAACACTACGCGCCGTCGACTCACGGGCCTGGTGCTGATCGGACGGCGAGCTACCCACTACTCGCCATCCGCAGGCCCGGGTCTACGGTGGCTGGAGATCGTCTCGCGGCGCCGGAAGCCTCAGTCATCTCCTGCGGCGGCTGTTGCTGAGGGCGTGAGGGTGACTCTGTTGTTAAGCCTCCCTCACCCGTTCCGCCTCCTCCTTCGCGAGAATTACTGCTTCGCAGAAGGAGGATACTGCTTCCAATTCTCTCTTGCTCCGGTGCTAATACACATTTTAAAGTGCCATTTGTTTTTGGATTCTTGATTCTTTAATCGGTACGTGTGTTATGGATAACCATCGCAGTCAGGTACGAATCTGTTGTTACAAACAGAGCACAACTCTTTTTTATGTCAACAGACTTTTTACATTTATATACTAGTACTGGCATCTTGCGGAGGCTGTTTGCAGTATTTGTGTTCGTTAATTGGGATGACAACATGCTATCTCTCGTTGCATAGTACGTATAAAATATAAGACACAACTTAATTGGTGACAGCAGCTACACGTGGTACTGCTACTCGACGATAGATGGCGCTATCATATTTTTTTGCAGCAGTTTATCATCAAATTTTTGCAGCAGTTTTCTGAATGACGAGTTTCTCCAAAATAACGGTTTGAAAAAAAAAAGATATAACTTTTAATTACATTTGATTTTGAGTTTAGTTATAAAAGGTGACATTTGAAAATCATATAATAATATAATATTTCCTTTAATAATCAATACAATTTAGTATAACTTAATACATAAAAATTGGCTATCTAAACTATTACAGTCCGTAAAAAAATTTAAGAATGACATTTAAATATTCCACGTGCATACCCCCCATTGGATACATTTTTCTCGGTTCCTGAGAAAAAGCAAAAGTGTAGGAAATGTCACTTTTTGTTCGTAACCAACACATTTATAAAAAAAATGCCGTTTGCAGATACTGCCAAGTCTGTGTGGCTGTGGGCCCTGGGCTGCAGCCCAAAAAGCCCTTATATAGAACCGGCCCTGAGTGCCTGTGAATCTGCATGTTGTCATGATGCGATGCTGCCATTTACCTACCTATAGAAATGCCGCGTGGTTGTATTTCTTTATGTGGTCGATTGTCCCCCTGTATGAGAATGGTTTTTGCGATTTGAGACAGTTCCGGCACCTACCAACGCTAACCTCGGTTGGTTTGGTCCCATATCATACTAATATTATAAATGTGAATGTAAGTTTGTTTGTTACGCTTTCACGCGAAAACTACTTAACCGATCATCATGAAACTTTGTACACATATTTTTGAAGGTATTAGAAGTAATATAGATACTTTAATGAAAAAAAAAATACGAAGATAAGATACATAAACGCGAGTGAAGCCGCGGGCACAGCTAGTTAAACATAAATCTAATTCTTACAAATCCGATTGCATCGCGGAGCCAAACGTGAGAATTAACATTTTTCTCGCTGTAGGTACCTACCTAATACTTTCACCTTTGCGGCTCTGCTTACTTTTAATCCACCTCAAGCAATACCCACAGGTGTGTTGATGTTATGATAGCTTCGTGCCTCCAGTAGGAATTGAAGGTACAATTGAAGGGAAAATATCCTAAAGGAAAACAATGTAGGTACCTAGAAACCAAAACTACTTAGTAGGAATTTGAATCACGTAGCGTTGCAGTTTCTTCTTGAAGGGTATGGGATTTAAATAGATAGGTACAGGTCAGACGTTAGTCAGTTATACGAACTGGGTACGAAGTATGCCCGAAGGGTAGACCATGGGTGGAGTTGGTCTTTCTTTCCTGAAGTGAGGATAGTTCACTTCCGTACGTCCAGACAGCGACGGCTATGTCCAACTGCAGAGGTTTCTTGACGTAGAAATAACAACAAAGGCTTACCTTTGTTGTTATTTCTACGTCAAGAAACCGCTGCGCGCAACGCTGTCTGAATTGGGCATTTGGAGTTATTATAACCTAATCAAATTCTAAAAGGTAATAAGACGAGTGTTTCTTAAACTCTACTCTAGCATGAGAACCTGTCAAAATTTGGCAGTCAGCTGCAGCTACTCTTTTTATTGTATTATCGTCATTAATTCTCATTACCTAAGCGGTTTTTCTGCGTTATTTGTTTTGACACTGTCAACCTATGTATGATTTTGGGGGCCAAGGAGTTGTTCTTTAGCTGTAATAATAGATTTTTAGTTCGAAATTATAGACTAACCATATTCTAACTAATTAACAACTAAGTTGACCACATCCATACTGATTGTGTTAAAACGTGCTATATTTAAAGATGTATTTGTCATAAAGATATCGTAGGTCGTGCCGTCTGTTTATGCATCAATCAACATATTTTTAGTCATAGAAAAGTCGGTCTGAGGACACTTCCTTGAGGAACTCGTATGTAATGGAGAGATGACCACGAATCCAATCACCAAGTCAGACAGGAATCTCTTACTAAGGTGGACTATCAAACATTAGAGCGGTAAATCCCTCAATCATCATTCTTTCAAACTGGGTTTGCAGTCTGGGGACAATGACTATGTCTATGCCTTTATCAAATCGGGAAAAATTGCCAGAACTTTATTTTGTTTTCAATATTATTAAAAACATTGTATGTATGCTATGGGCTCGTATCTATTGTCTCCAGACTAGAATGGATTTTTTGAAAGCCAGTGTGAAAGATCCAGATTATTCTAGAAAACACAAATTAAAATAAATCAGTGGAGACTAAACTCTTAGATCCGAGGGTGAAATTTAAGTAGGGTAAAGGTTTAAAATGAAAAATAACGTCAATTTCAATTCGTTTATTATTAATCATCATTATTAATAAAAGTGAATATTATCGTAATATCTATGAAAGTAGGCGAATAATAAATTACTATTTACATAGAAAGAGAATAAGTAGGTATTATCAGTTTTACATAAATAGGTATGATTACAAATCGGTGGATGGCGACTCTACTGCTGAATTTCAGCTTATTTATGTACTTTTGCTAACTATTTATTAGTAGAATAGCATACACACGGTAACTTTAGGTAGGTACCTACAGGTTTCTTAGACGTTAACTTTAGGCTTCCTTTGTGTTTAGCGTTGGCATCCATCGCTTATCGCACGTATATCCTACTTAAACGCGACGTCAACCAGCGCCAGGTGTGATGGCAAAGGCGCCCTTAACCTTTTAATTAGATGTTTATAATTCAGTCAGCTTGTCGCCATTATAAAATTACAAGGAAATAATTATAAACTTGCTATGTTAAAGATCTAGGTTTAGATATAGTTGGCTAAATAAACTTGTGAAAAGTTACATCGAAATCAAGGGTTTCTAGTTTTCCTACACATCGAATTTTTATGTTATGGTATTTTAGATAGGTAAATTAATGAACAATTTTTAAACCATAAAATATGCTAAGGTACGTCTGATGGATTTCCCTTTCAAAATGTAGAAAAAAATAGGTACAATATGAACGTGGTACATGTTTTAAATATTCTATAAACAATAAATGAGGTCTTTGGGTACAAAAATGTGTACCTAAGCTCCTCTGTGATAGATAGAATAGTGTTCTAAAATGCCTAGGTACATTTATTTAATTACTTCTCTCTTAGCCAGGCACAAGAAATTCCAATTAGGCGCCATCGTTATAAAAATAAATTATAGGTAAATAGGTAGGTACCTAGGTCCTAATTGTTGTGTTTAAATTAAATTAATTAGAAACGAGTACCTGTGGATCAACTGTGAAGAAAGTAATGTTTCAAAGATTTGTTAAACATTTCTAATTAAGTGACTTATCATCCGTCCTCGATCTAAATGTAATCAGACTTGGCCAGGCGTTCGAATATTTATCATTGTCATATTTATTTAGTAACCTTCTTCAAATTCTTGTACGTGTTGCGCACCTTGATTCTTATATCTTCGTAGGGCTTGGTTCTTATATATGCCTAGTGTTTAGTTCTTATATCTGCCTAGTGCTTGGTTCTTATATCTGCCTAGGGCCTGGTTCCACCTAGTTCGAGCAAGGCCTATACCTACCCGTTCCCCAAAAAGTACAGAAGATTGAAGTTTCAAGCAGTAAAACAGTTACAAATGCATTTGGAGCAGAAAATAGCTACTGAAAAATACTATTTCTATATAATTTATTATTAAGTCATAGTAATGTATGATTATTTAATATGATTATTTAAATTTCAGCGTACCTTTTAGATAAGATCAGATTTTATAGCAATAGGTAGGTAATCAAGAGTTTAGACGAGTCGGTACCTATAACTCAGTCATTGGGGCTTTAGTTAGAGGAATGTTTTTCAACTACCAGACAATGTTTAGGTTGTGAGCTTCACGGAGTATTCTCCATTTAATAAATCATAAGATATCATTCTGTCCGTCATTGTCATGCTACCAGCTGTTATATAAATAAAAAAATAGCCATACCACAGAAAATAAAGTGTCAAAAATAATAGTAGAGAATAAACATAAACGGATCTCTTCCAATAAGAAACCAGAAAAAAATAGGCAGTTATACAAAGTGTAACAGAAATGCGTGGTCATATTTTAAATACCGCTACTGCCCATAGAAATGAACAACGGTTTTAATCGAAGACAAACTTGATGTTATTTTTAAGATTTAAAGAAAAAGAAATAGAAAATCAAAGAAGTAACAGAAGAAGCGCTATAGGTATAAGATACATTTTCAGAACAGTCCAACGTGAGATCCGCTACTTAACCTATACGAAATGCACAGCCCGCGACAGTGTCCCTACACTAGTTCGTTTGAAAAACGCATCTTAACGTCTACAAACACTGTTGAAAGACACAATTGACACGTGATCCAAAACTACCAATATAAACTTACCTAACGTTCCAGAACTTGAAACGGACAACGCCATCGCAATATATAGCTGAGAGGTTACGAAACGCGAAAATTCACACCTTAATATAGAATCCATTACATGTATCATAAGAAGTTTAGTTTACTTTTTAAGCAAAGGATAACAATTAAGTTCGTATAAAGCTGCAGGTAAGTTTCTTACATGATAAGTAGACTCTTAACAACTACGTTATGTTGAGAATCGCTAAACGGAAATATCCAAAAGTCCTCCAAAATATATTTATAATTATGTGAAAGAGGATGGAGAGAGAGATGTAGGTAGCCCTGTCTTAGGGAGTAAGTTGTATAGATATATGTAGAAACTATATATATTTGGCAATGATTATACAAGTAAAGATTAGTGCTCTCCAAGAAAAGTGCTTAACGTGCTGCCAAGACGACTCGCGGGCGACTGAAACGTTACATTCGTGCTATAATCTCAAAGTTAAAATGTATTACACAAACTACATCATCTACTACTGCTCTAACACATGGATAACTTGTCATAAACATAGAGACAATGAAATATATAGATTTATATGTCCTCATGATAAAACTCGCCGAAAGAATTGCGCCGTAATAACGCATCGCGTTCGTCTCAACAATCATCATTTTTAACGTTACTTACACTATTTTATATCTTTATAATACAATTTCACACAATTCACCTTCATTATTGAAATTGTCTTTTTTTACTCCCAACGAATCGCATTTTCCAATTTTCTACGTATTTAAAGTAAATCAACGCCTAATCCTTAAGTTTTATCATTTAATTTTCATATGTTAAAAAATGTTGTATCTCGTCTTCAATGTATTTCCAAAAATTGTAGACGAGCAAAGTTTAATATTTGATAAAAAACGGCACAATTCGTTTTAGGTATTTATGGCTTTGCCACATCTGCACTCAATTTTTATGAGAGTGGGTATTTTATATTATAAATATGGGGCAGTAAAAACCCAAAAACGCCTGTACGCCAAAATTTAATATTGTCTTAAAATGCAAAATTTAACGTTAATGGGGCGCAACACTTAAAAAACTAACAATTTATCAACAACAACAGTAAAGTGTTAACGTTATGTCTCGACAAAACGCATGAAAATACCAAAGTTGTTAGCGTAATGCCAGCAGGGTGCGCTGTGCGACCCCGAGGGGAGCTGGCGACGTGTTGTTAGCGTAATGCCAGCAGGGTGCGCTGTGCGACCCCGAGGGGAGCTGGCGACGTGTCGCGTCTCTGTGTGCTGACACCTTATGCGTTCCTCATTGTAAGTTTTGTTGATGACGTAAAGGTTAGGCGATTGTTTTAAAAAATGGTGTAAGTATAATCGCTTTTTATCGAAAGTTATCTCGAGTGCCTAGTGCACCAACGACTAGTATTACAGCCGTCTGCGTGTTCTCAGGTCATTCTCTCGCACGGATTTAACTTTGTTTGATGAGAGCAGGAGCTCAGTCTAACAAGTTTCAGTTAAGTACCTATTTATTATTGGCTTTTATGAAATATTCGTTAATGTCGTTGGTTTTTGCGTGTCTGGTAGTAGGGAACTTAATGAAAATTCATCATTTACTTCAGAACGAGCATTATTTAATTTGCCAACACGAAGCGGACGGCGAGAAAAATTACAAATTATATACGTTAATAATTAATACATTTCACAATTCGCCAATATTTGTCCCATTGTCAGATATATGTAATACTTATTTAAATACATAACAACCGCAAATTAATTTTCAAGTTGTAAGCGATTGTAAACGTGTGAACGTAGATTGCAGGTACTAAGATTTTTTTTCCAAAAGCACTGACAGGTATTGTCTTAGATAGTAATCGTTGCAACGTGAAAAGTATTTATCTGCCTATTATTAGGCTCTTAATGTGCGACTGATATTAGTTGGAAAAGTGTCAGGCAAATCACATTGCCTTTTCGGACACCACATTGTCATTACCTATGTTGTCACATCGAGGAGATTCCTACATTAGGTACCTAACTATCTATATCACAAATGCCAACATGCGCAAGTCCCTGTCGGGTTGCAAGTTGCTACAAGTAGGTATCTACCTACAACGACGAGACATATTATTCATTATTTTGTTTTTCAGAACTTTAAAATTTACAAATAGGCGGAATTCAAAATGAATTATCTAATTTTTTGCCCAGAAATGAGGAGTAGAAAAATATTTTAGGACTTTAAATTATGCAGTTTTATTAAATTGGTTTTAGGTACCTAGATCAAACATAGGTAACTTGGAAATGTTGAAGTTATTCATAATTCACTATGTACACAAGTTGTTCACTGCTTACCTTTTACAAGCAAATAATTTAAAAATAATTTTAATAATTCTATTATATAAATGAAACCTCGCTCCTGGCCTGGTGTTCAAATTGGCAAATATTGGCAAAATAAAATAATATTGATTAATATCTATCCGTCGCCTATGTTATAATAATAATAATAAGTATATCAAAAAAAATATTAGAAATTTAATCAATTAATTAAATTTTAAGAATGGTTCTAGCTGATTTGGGTGTTGCGATGTCATATAATTTTAAGAACCAATAAAAAAGTAGAAGGTAAGTGACCACTTATTGATGATAATTGAAACAATATACACGAAAAGTTGTACGAAGTGGACAAAATCGAATTAAATCATATCTAGATCTAAATGAAGACAAACACGAAATGAACACAGAAGTCACTTAACAAACACAAGCGGCGGAATGATATCAGCTTTAAGTCGAAGTAAACGTGAATTCCGGCGAGAGTATGACCGTCGATTAATCGCCCCCGAGCGAGAGGGCCTGTACGATGCGGGGATCGGCCTTGCTGCCCTCACGGAACTCCTCCAGCGTCAGGCGGTCGTCGTGATTCTTGTCCATCTGGTCGAAGATCTTATCGACGCGCTTCTGAGGAGTGTTGTCGTCCTCAGGCTGAGGGGTCTGCCCCTGGAGACAGAAGAGGTTAACAATGAGATACCAAGATAAATAAAAATCGATATGGATATAGTGAGGATAATATATCCACAGAAATTCATTAAATTAAGAAGCATTTGAGAGAGGCAGCAAAGTGTTAGAACTTCTTACGCCCTTATCCAACATTTGGTACAAATCTTTGTATATAATTATTAGTTGTTACGCCCAACCATGAACCATTTCAAAAGTTTCATTATGGTTTGCAAATAAATTCTAAAGGATTAATGGGGCTAAATTGAATCGTTGCCGCTACAATGTAGAACGCGCTACTCTGCTGGTATTGCATTTAAACACTGGCTGTGTCAATAATCAAATCAAATCAAAAGTCATTTATGCAAACTAGGCTGAGAGCCAGAATATTTTGAACGTCAAAGTTCTACATAAATATAGTCCAAAAAACGGCCGCCCATCACCACATACAAGTGTTTTAGCTGGAAAGAAGAAGAAAGAAGTAGTGTCGCAACATATTCCCCAGCAACACATATATCTGTTGATAAGCAGACAATTCTGCTATGAAAATAAATTATAATTATTACTAAAAATTATTATAATTACTACAATATTTTCAAAGAATTATTTCAAAATATTGTATTGAGAGGACACATTACACCCCGTCAACACAAACAACCGTTAGGCAAGATTACAGCTCCAAACATTTCTTAATTAAAAGATCCATTCTACTTTCGCAATTTACTAAATCTTTTCAACTTAAGACTTTTCCGGTATTAGCTTGTATAAAAACTTTTGTCTTAAAGAAAATGAAGAAGGAAACAGACATTTTTGAAGTGTCTCTCCGCAGCTAATCGAAAGTGAATCAATCACGATAATATCTTTTTTGTGACGAAATTAGAGGGAGATTTTTGAGGAAAGTCCAGGTGCCACGCGGTTATGTTTTCGATCCTTACTGAGAAGTAGATAATAATTAATGAAGAAGAGGACGCTAGTCTCAATGAGGAAGCTGAGTAAAACAAAAGCAAAGTAAATACGGTAATTAAGCTGATGGAGGGTTATACATACCACCATCTGATAGATCGCGTCGACTATGTTGTACATTTCATCCCGGGTGATGTAACCGTCGTTGTCAACGTCGTAGAGCCGAAAGGCCCCTGAAATTTATAACACCAATTAACCTGCATAAATTTTCACTATGCAGGATATCGTAGTTGATTGAAATTACGTGTTACATTTCACACGTTCAGACGCAATATTAGCAAATAATTTTCAGTCCTGTTGACTGAATAGTTTGAGGAAATGCGTTATGTTGTCCGTGTAGGACTTTTTATGTATTTAGGCACGTACCTACTAACAGCCTTATTTATATAAAAAATCTAACCATGTTAATCTGTTGAAAGTTTGAATTTAGAATAAGCTTATTAGAATTTAAACTTATTTTATGGTTTTATACGGACAAGCAATATAGTAGGAAATAAAATAATAGAAATATAGGTATACGATGACAAAGTTTATATGTTAGGGAATATGTCCATTGATAAATTGCAAAAAGGGTTGACTAGCTAAATCCGGGGCGTATGTTATTAAATAATATACCTAAACTTTAATTAACTTTTTTTGATTAACTTCCCTCATTTGTGATATATGAAAATCAAGCATAATTCGGCAGAATATTACGCAAAGAATTGAAAAAATATAGGTTGCCTACCTTTTTTTCAGCCCAACTATGAAGTTGCCAGGTACAAAGAGATAAACAGGCGTAGTTAATATACCCTCATCAGTTATTTAATTCTTCTTTTTTTAAATGCAAGTTTATTTTATCACCTATCCAATAATATTAAGGTTGCCTTATCAAAATTGTGCCACATCAATGGTGGCTTAAACTTTAAATCTTAAGTTTTAACGCGAGCAGAGGGAGTGACAGAGAACGTCGCGCGCGCCTCGCTGTGCGACAGACAAGGATACAGAGTTCTGAAAAAAGATTTTTGATAGTGGAAGCACGCTCTTTTGATTAATTACTGGAATTAAGGCAAATTAAATACTAACAATGATATCATTTTGTTCGCTCATTTATTTAAAAAATATTTAGAATGAAATAAAAGAAAAAATCTGATTCTGACTCGTCAGAAGTGCCAACGTCAAAATCTTCTTCGCTTTCTTTATATTTAATGTGTTGAGTAGGTATGTTCTCGACTTGCAAGGGTGTTGCGTCCCCTATGAACCATGTTGGCTTCAAATAGCCTTGCAAAAACCAAACTCTTTCATCTGGGTTTAGTTTGACACAGCATGCATCAGTTGCAATGAAGCCATATTGCATTAAAATAAATTGTGCGTAAAACATTCTGTTTCAGTGAGATCCAGCATGGTGGGATCAGATTGGAGTCGATGCCTTTAACCTTTTTCATAAAATCTTTGCCTTTGTTTGTTCTTTATGTTTTTTGGAACACGTGGGTCATTGACGCTTAAACACTGTATGATCCCATAAATAAGAGCAGTAAACTTCTGAATAGATTCAATTTTCTCTTGGACGAAAAGATCTGCTGGGCCTGTCAATGATGCGAATATTTCCTGGAAATCCGTTCGTCTTAAAAATGTTTTAAAAGGCTTGACATTCCCTTTGTTATAAAATGCAGCTGTGTAATCACAGCCCGTAAATGCGTGAATAGCTGGCAGACCCCAGTATAAAGTACAAACATAGTAAAATTAATGCAATCAAGATCTTTTTTATTGCTTTTCTTTGATGATAAACTCGCCAACCAAATTCGAGTCTCCGGAACTTTTTAGATATTGGCCAGGAAAATTACCAAGACATCAATATCATTTGCTCTGACAAATATTTTTGAACTTGGTGGCCTTTTGATATATTATTATGAAACATTATCCGAGTATCATCTGCCTCTAATATGTTTATTAATAATCACATAAATAATCTTCTTTTGACACTTCACGACGTGGTTCCCGACAGCATGATAAGAAAAACAGACTTCTCCAATTATTATAAAAATCTTTTTATTTTGGGTAATTGATACTAAATTATCATTTTCCCCGTAAATAGCCAAGAATTATATCGGGGCTTCTTTGAAGCAATAACTTTTAAGACTTCCTAGAAAATAGCTTGGTCTCGATTAAAGAGGTCCTTGGATGTCATACGGTATATCGAACTCTAGCCGACTTTGGCGTTCAGTCAGTTGATAGAGCGTATTAAGTGATAGTGTGAGCATGTTAAGCAAGCCAGGCAAATATGGATGGGGCACACTTTTGACAAGGCAGCCCAAGGCAGTCATAAATAACAAATGAGGGAAGTTAATCAAAAAAAGTTAATTATACTTTATATTATTTAACTAGGCCCCGGATTTAACTAGGCAGCACATTTGTAATTTATTAATGTCCATATCCCCTAACGTATAAAGTTTGTCATCTTCAAATAACACGTGGTATATATTTCTATTACCTTATCTTAGACCAGACAGCCATGTGTTTTGTTTGTAACTGTGGGTGCTCAATTGTGAGTGGACAAATAAATTATTTATTATTATGTCGTTTATTTACTTTCTTTAAATATAAATCATAATTTTAAATATTTCTTACAAAAAATAAAAAAAAAACATTTAAAGTTATACAAAATAGTAGTCCGCCGGTGTCGGGAGCAGGGTCCAAGCTACCGGTGGTTAGGGCTCCAGAGACAGGAACCTCCTCACAATGCGAGCCGTATCGAGTAGTACTGCCTTAGTATTATTATATTATCGAAATGCCATTACACACTAATGTTAAAAGATAAGGAATGTTGTGAATATACCTACTTAAACGCCTCAAAAATACTTACAATGTAGCTTTTCGTCGAGATTTCCCCGTGACGTCACCGATAGAGCCCGAATGAACTCCTCAAACTCGATGGAGCCATCCTGAAATAAAGGAGATAAATCATGACATTCCACAACTATCTATGTACTTATATACTGCATTGTGGTACTAGTTTTGTTGATAGTGGTAAAAAAAAAATTATACATAAGACTTGTTACAAATTACACGGTACAATCCGCCGATATGTGGGTCTATCAAAGGTACGCCTCTGCCTTACTCTTCGGGGAATACACGTGTTATGTCAAGTCTTATGCCTAACAGGAGATCTCACTGTCTTAAACCCGACACTAATCCATCGTGCAAGTTTCGAAATGATATATTACGACCTCGCGGTCAACACTTGCAACTAAAAAATAACAATAACTGAGTGCTGCCAGCGGCTTCGCCCGTGTGGTTTTAGTGCTTCCCTCGTTATAAATTGCAGCCGATAATCTATCTCTGTGCCTCATTTGTTCCAGATTCGTTCAGCACTCTGGCGTGATTGAGGAACAAACATCCATCCAAATTTTCGCATTTATTTATATTATTTAGTAGGAAGTAGGATTTCTCGAGTTAATGATTTCACAATTAGACGAAACTTCTCGTTTGCACGAGAAGATCTCGCGATCTATTCCAAACTGTCCAATAGACATATCGTCATATGAATAAGTCAAGAGTTACCTAATATTAATTAAGGGCCGTATATTCTAATTTTAATCATGTGGAAAGTAGGCTATCGAAATTTTTGTGGCAATCTAGATTTCTCTTGGTCACTCAGCAGTAACATAAATCATATTTTTTTTGAATTAAGTGATATAAACAACGTGTCATTTCAGAATGGACTTTTCAAGTTTATCTAAATTGTTAGTGATATATTAAAAACCCATAGAGTATAGTATACAGTGGTAGGGGGAGGTTATGGTTGCGCAAGCCGTACTTACTCCCCTTAGGAAAAATTGCTGTACCTTTTTGTGTAATTTAAATTAATCAAAATCTTTTGACTCCCTGAATCTTTATTTATTCAGCTATCAACTAGCATGTATTGAATTTACTAGTCCGGCAACAGAAAACTTTATTTTCTAAACTTATTAAAAGAAAGTTATTAGTCCACTTACGTTGTTTTCGTCGAACACCCGAAACACTAGTGACGCAAACTTACTGGGGTCACCTTGCGGAAAGAACTGTTTGTAGATCTTGATGAACCCCTGAAAATACGAAATGAAGACGTTATTATTTCAATGCACGTGTGGATAATTTTATAGCTTTTCATTTGTTTTTATGAACGGATAAAAATGTAGAAGAACCAAATTAGTTTTTGGAGACCAGAATGAGTGTCAATCACATGCAGCTGAAATGAACATGCTAAGAGGGATGGTGTTATGCGAATGGATACAAAGAAAACTTATAGATACTCATATATAAGGGTATCTGAGAGTTGAGGAATAAGGAACATGTGCGTGTGAGCCAAAAAGGCTGAAGAATGTATTGTGAGAAAAATGATTTCGTTAGAAAGAGATGACTATATTTTTGATTACAGAGATGTCCCTAAGGAGTAGAGTATATGTTGCACTGACCCCAAATAGACTGGGATAATGACAAGAGTCACCCATTAGAAGTAGCAGGATCTAACATTAAACTAATAAGCTAAGGCAGTAAACTGATAATGATGTTGATGATGTACTACATCAGGTAAGTGGAGAATAATTAAAACTGGGATCACAGTTAGTTCATACCTGTTCAGTCAGAAGTCCGTTTGGACAGTCCTTAAGAAATCCTTTGTGCCTAAAACAAAAAAAAAACCATTAATGCTCCTATTAGCGCTAAAAGGAACAAGAATATCTATATTTTCCGCGCCGCATACATACCAAAGCCGGATTTCCTTTTCCGTAACTGAAACAAGCAAAGAACAAATAATTAATTAAATTTATAAACTTTCAAGGAATATTATTGTCTTATTTAACAAGTGAACTAATTGGGACTGACCACTTAGGAACAGCGGCACTGTTAGCAACGGTTTGCAAACGTTCATTTGTAAAAAAATATGCCTCTATAGGCCCAGGGTGGAACATTTTGTGCAACGTAAACAATATGTCAGTACGCCCCGAGGGCATAGTCAGTTAACTGGGTGACATTACACAGATTATTACAGAGACACATTGACTCCCATGTAATTGGAAACAAGCCTATTGTCATTAATCGGGTACCAATCCAGAGCCCAGGCGCTGAGAAAGTTCTGTGGGTGTCCCCAAAATCCCTAGCGCAATATGGCTTTTTTTTGATGTTGGAAATCGTTTAGAGTTTCTCCGACTCTTACTGATTTAAACCCTCGTGTTCCTTCAGTTGCCCCTTGCGTCCAGGGCCGCGGTGACTCATTCGACAAATCCCGCAACCCTATGCAATATGCCTAATGCACGATCTGAGACACGAATCCAGATATTCTGGTTCAGCAGAATGCCTCGTTTTTCGCATAGTTGACGAAGATGCCTTACTAGCTAGACTCCTGGGTCGTAAGCGTGATAATATTGTTTGTATTACCTAACCGTGTAACTGTTGAATATGGCACCCGGTTTAGACCCGATCCATAAATTCATTCGGATCGGCGTGGGCTGTTATTTTACGAAACATTTAATTAGAATTGGGTAGAGGAATGGTTTTGTTGTTTTTGCAAGGTCATTAAAGTATTTCCAATGAGAGTTTGAACGTTGCAGCGATTCAATGAGTGGTTTGGTAAAGATTACTTACTAATCATCATTTTGATTACATTTATAATTGAATCGCCTCCCTGATAAGCCTGGTATTAAGGCAGAGGAAAAAGACGCCTCATGTTGTTTACCCAAGAAATCCTAGTTATTACTGTGAATGACATTATACGAATTAGAATCGGCGTACACTGTAGCAAAAAGAATATTGTCATGAATATTATAAACACGTCTAAGCCGTAAGTACGGTCCACACAGTAACAATAAAATGTTACAATTCTGCTAAATAGTGTTGCAAGTAATGTACATGACATCTGTAAGATATTTAATGAAAGGTCATTTTCTTATAGAGTTTGCGAAAGATGCTAGTTAAATCATATAATATCACGGTTTGTTTATTTTCGAAGATAAGATTCTGTATTCCTTTAAGTAAGTACCTAGATGTCTAAATAAATGCCTACTGTCAAAGATCGTGAACATTGTTTTGATTAAAAAATCGCCGCGATTGGGTCAGATTACATATTACATAGTAGGCCTATTCACCTAAATTTTCCATTGCTGAGGGTTTCTATCATAGTCGATCCGTGTGAAACTGTCGCATTATCGCTCGGCTTTCAATATTTATGGATGTTGGTATCATGGGTGAATTTTAACAGAGGATTATAATATTTTAACGGTGAGGCTATGGAAGTGCGGATAGCGAATAATCTCTTGGGCTACATAATTGGTGAACTCTTGACGGTTTGCATAAGGTTTATTTTAATAAAAAGATTATATTATTTAGGTAGGTCCTACGATAAATAGTATAACACGATTACAGTTGCCACTTCCAGTTACACTTTTAACAATACATTGTTCCAACTGTATTTGTTTCTTGATATCACAGAGAATAAATAAAGCATGAGCGTTCTTGGCAACATGAATATGATACAACCTCAATATTCTGCAATAACGATGATAAAATAAGAATAAAACACAGAGTAACATAAATACCGTAAAGTCGGGTTACTTTGGCCCTGCCAATAGGAACACAGAAAACTCAGTATCCTGTGTTTCTATTGTTTAACGAGCTTGGGTCAAAATTATACCCCAGGATCAAAGTAACCCGACTTTACCGGTATTCTCGAAGTTTTTTTATTTAAATTCAGTCAAAACTGTCCCATTCATGGACCAATGCCTATTCCATTCCTTCCATTTCTCTCTTTAAGGAATATTAATCTTCCCGAAATTTAAGATTCCTAAAAAGAAGTTAATTGACTCTTAATCATCAGATCATAGAAGATTCAACTCAAGTTATATTATTATTCCGCTATCACAGACACAAGATCCGCCGTCTTAGTGACTCCGGAAATGTGATCGAATCGAAACTCATCATTTATACAAAATTAGCAAACCTAAGACACATTTTATTGAAGGGAAAGTGTTTATAAATATTGCCTCTATGCCGATATTCTCATCATTTGGTGTTTGAATGGGAAAACGAAGATGTCACTCGTGCTGGTCAGTCTCTTTAGATATTCAAAAAAAGTTATATGTGTCAGTGAAGTTTAAAGTTAGTGCTGTGCATCAAAATGTGATTTAACCAGTTGTGTTATTGTTCTAGGTATTAATAGTGGCCAGCTCGGCATTAGCAGATGCCGGTTATCAGTATAATGCACCAGGTGCGTCCTTCGGTCTGCCTGGTCAGCAGCCAGCAAACTTCAAACCAGGGCATGGCTCTCAGCATCACAACGCATTACCAAACGCACACGACAAACCGTTGTCGCACTCGATATCATATAAGGATTACGTTTATTTAAAACAAGATAATCGACACAGTCATGGAACTCATGGAAGTATAAACCATGGAACTGGTAATGGTGGATTTGCAGTACCCAGCGTACGACCAACTACAAGTTACAGTTCGAATAATGGCTACGTGAATATAGGCTACGCACATAGCCTTGTACCCGCGCCGACTGTGAATTTGAACAACAACTACGCACAGAACTATGCACCAGTTAATAATCATTTAAACAGCGGCCTTACGCAAAACTTTTTACCAGTTGCAAGTGGTGTTGGAACCAGCGGTTATTCACAAACTTCTTCACTTCCTGGTTCTAATTCAATCATTGGTTACGTGCAAAATTCAGAATCATCTATGGGTGGTAGTCTGAATACGGGTTATATACAATCCCCATCAGCCTCTGCTACTGCTCATTTGAATAATGGTTATACGTATACCGCAGTACCAACCGTCAGTAACAATTTAAACAGTGGAAGTGTTGAGACTTTTGCACCTACTGCAAGTGTTCAGACTTTTGCACCTTCTGCAAGTGCCAACTTAAATGCTGGTAACTCAAATGGCTGGGTACCATCCTCCAATTCTGATGCAAGCCATGGTTTCACCAATGCGGGTATTTCATCTACTAGTTCCAATCTGAATTCTGGTTACTCACAAACTTTAACGCCATCGGGCAGTGCTAGTTTGAGCGATGGGTATTCAACATCATCCGCTAGTGCAAGTGTGGGCAGTGGTTATTTAACTTCATCTGCTAGTGCTACTCTGAATACTGGTTACTCTCAGACTCTGGCACCTTCTGGAACATCCAGCCTCAGTAATAGTTATGCTCAGACATCTGTACCATCCGCCAGCGGAAATGTAATTAATAGCTATTCTCAAGTTGCGGCAATATCTAGTAGCGCTAATTTGAACAATGGCTATTCCCAGGCATCAGTCCCATCAGGTAGTGGTAATCTGAATAATGGCTACACGCAGACTCTTTTCCAATATCCAAGTACTTCCAGTAACAGCAATAGTTACGCTGAAACTTCAATATCATCTACTGATGGTAATTTAAATAACGGCTATTCACTAGTCCCATATTCCAGCTCATCTAGTGCAACCAATAGTTACGCCCAAACTTCTGCTGGTGGTAATTTGAATACAGATTACTCTCATTCCTTGCCGCCATCCGGTAGTGTTAGTTCAAGCAATGTTGGTTATTCCGGAACTTCAATACCATCAGCTGTCACTGGTAACACCAATTATAACACAGTCTATTCTAATTACTTATCATCTGGCACTGCTAGCTCTAGCAATGGATTTTCCCAGACTGCTACATCATCTTTTGGTTCTGCTTTGAACACAGGTTATTCTCAGTCAGCTACTTCCAATTTGAATACCGGATACTCACAAAATTTATCTGTTAGTGGAGGTTTTAACAGCGGTTATATTCAGCCAGCTGTACCCCAGATTGGTACTCAATTAAATACTGCCTATGGACAATCAGTCAGTTCTTCACTGAATAATGTTTATGCCCAGACATCTCCTTCCTCTTTGAAAGTTAACCTTAATCCAACATTAACGTTCGATTCTTCCATAAACAGTGGCAATGTTCAATCATCAACAGGGTCTGCTACTTTAAACATCGGTTTTACGCAAACCGGTTCTAATAACAATTTCAATGGAAATGCCAACTTGGTTAGTGGGCCTAGCAGTGCACCGGTGACTGCGGCGGTGTTTAAGCACATTTATTTCCATGTCCCTCCTCCAGAAATAGAAGAACATAAAGTGATTCCCTCACCTCCGCCACCGAAGAAGAACTACAAGATTCTGTTTATAAAGATGCCGTCGCAAGAATCTAAATCTAACTTGGCCCGTCTGAAACAAATAGCTGAAGCGAGTAATGCAGCTGCTTCTGTTGAACATAAAACTTTGATTTATGTTTTGGTGAAGAACCAGGAGACTCAGCAACCGGTTATCATTCCAAAGCGGATTCCGTCAGAGCACGAGGTGTTCTTTGTGAAGTACAACGGTAACCCTTTGGACATAGCAGCAGAGGTCAACGACGAACTGGATAAATCTGGTACAGTGCAAAGTATTGTTCCTTT
Organism: Polia nebulosa; assembly: GCA_951329385.1. Classification (NCBI taxonomy): domain Eukaryota; kingdom Metazoa; phylum Arthropoda; class Insecta; order Lepidoptera; family Noctuidae; genus Polia; species Polia nebulosa. Next base: position 30,491,746 of record OX589587.1, on the reverse strand, counting down.
AGAGCCAGGTTTAGTGAATGGAAAGAAGTGACACGATGAAACGCTATCACTAAAGTCTCGTATAGCCTAAAAGTGGTAAACATTATTGACGAAACGATTGCATCAAAATACCTAACTGTTGTAAATTTCAAAGTAGATCACGGGAATTGTTACGTGTATAAAAGTCAGTATTTCAATCTCTTAAAGCTTCTTACTGCTATTCGCCTCCTATCGATAATTTTGTCCATAATCATTAATTTTATTAAAAAATTAAAAATCTTTTCTTTGATCATGCAAAAATGAGTGGATGTTAAGAATGTACTATATTATGTTATTGTGAATAATTAAGATAATCATAGAATCTGTTTATTGTATTCCACGATTTCCGCCCGTATTTTCGTCGACGATGAATAATATCCCCTAAATGTTTGTAAGATATTTTAATAACATTTAACTTTTAATTAATATGTGAGTTAAAGTTAACATGTACTTACACCTATGTTTTGTCTTTATGCGAAAATGTGCCGAGCGAATTGCTATAATTATTCTTTTATGTATGTACATGGTTTCTACTTTTGAACGTTATTTCTGATTTATTCGCATCGTGGCTATAGCACATACAATGACATTTTATGTAGCACACAGGACATGACATTTAAAATGAACGTAGATTTAGCCAAAGTTCGTGTTAAGTTAATTAAGTAATTTATTGGCTGCTAATGAAAGTAAATATGATGAAGAGAATGTGATCTTATTATCCATTTTTCACGTACCAGACTTTGTATTCGACAGGTTGTGTGTGAAGTCACTTGAAATGAAGCTGATCTTCAGCTGTTTCAGTCGATCAGGTAAACAATGCATTGTTACGAGTATACTATTATTATATGTGTTGAAGGTGAAACTGAATTGACTTGACTGATTGACGCTTGATTAAGTGTGTGAGTCTGCTAATCAGTGTTACTAATCACATCGTTATTTTTTTTTTAAATAAGGCCTCTATTGCACCAATGCGCATAGGACCGTAAACTGTGTAAATAAAATTTTATGTAACAAACCTAAAACTATGTATAGCTAATGTTGGTATGATTGTAATCAAACTTCTTTGTATACCATGTTTATATGTAAATTACTTACATTTAGTTACGTATCTAAATTATGTAATAGATATGTGAAATCCAACCATCAGCATCGCAATAAATGAAGAAAATTAGATAATTAAAGTTAATGGATTGTTTACATTGCGTTTTTGTATAAATATTAATGTTACCGTGTGAAAGTTTTATCGACCGTGACAGGTTTTGAATAGCTCCCAAAACTTACGTTCAATGCCACTACCTGCTAATGGAAATAGTGTTCCAATAATAAGGTAGTAAATTCTGTATCATTGTAGAGTTAAAATAGGGAGCTGTTTTTAGCAATGAGTTCTTTTCAACGATACAAAGTAAAGTGAAGCTGCATAGGTATCAGGCTGCAGCTTTTATAAGTGTCCATACTGCCTAGCGAACGTACCGCCCCCTTCCTTATCTCGGCATTTTTATAGTTCTTCTTCGTTTATTAAAGCAACCTGACGGAGATTAAAGATACTTTCGAATTGATTAGGAATTTTACTGCCTTTGTTTATGCCGGCGGAATATTTTATGTCAATTTATCTTGAAAGTTACGTTTTTTTTTACTGTTTGTTTAATTGAAGTTGTTTTACGTGACGTCGAGTTTATTAAGGAAGGTTTCTTGCTATTGTAGCATTACAATTAGCCACGAAAGCACTGTTACAAAGTCTGTTGTTAACTGAGTAGGTACATATTGGACGTTGGACTGCCTCTCTTACAAGTCCTCTATTTCAAGTCCTGTAAGTAAGCTAGCGAGCTTATGAGCTAATAAGTCTGAAAAGCGATATTCAGTTTGAAAATTGTGACAAGTGTGTGTGACAATTAAACTGGCTTTTGCAATTTAGTTAATTATTAAAACATGACTATTGACTAATGTTATACGCCACAGCTCTATAATAACACGGACACCGTCACAATAGGTGATGTGATGAAGATTGAAGAAAACGCAGTAGGTATTTTTGCAAAAGAAAAGTGGAAGTTCGAAGTGGACACATTTGGAGCGGGCTGTGAATGCCAAAACCAATAAAATTGACGCGTCATACCATGGGTGTTATGTTACGTCATTACGTGGGGCAGTCGACTTTTTACTCCCAGACACATTGCCGTCAATTCTTTTGTTCTACTTGCATAAACCTGCTTTGAAATATGGCACGTTGAATTTGAGACACAAACTAGCTATGCTAAGGTTAGGTTAACTAAGGTTTTATTGTATCTGATAAGCTAACTGAGCTATATTTGTTAAGCTAACCAGCCCCCCTAGCCATATTACTTTTCTATTATCGTTTACGCTAACGTTTAGTACGAAATGTATGGCAATGACATTGCCATACATTTCGTAACCTGCGATAAGTCACGTGACACTTATCTGTAATGTAACAGCTTTTCTTAAAACTGCTCTGCATAAGGTCCTGGCTTCGATCGGCTAGGCTTTATTGGGGATTTTCGTATGAAATTAACAACCCGGAGTTTGGATTCTTTTCTTTAGTGGATAGCAATAGGGTCACTTCCAATTGAATATGCAATTTAGAAAAGGGCACACGTTTAAATATTCAAAGTTTCCAGGAAATGTAAAATCCCTAAATGCAAAAATAAAAAACTAATAAGTTCCAAACAGTCAAGCTATCATGGTTTTATGCAGTCAGGTTTTTAGAAATTTTATTTTTTTATTTTCTACATTTTTGTATTTTTGGAATCGCCTTCTTGAGCTATTTATTTTGATATTCGAATTGTAGATTGTCGGGCCAAGCTAGGCAGGCGCTTTACTTTGTGTAATTTATTTCATCACCACTACTCTCAAAACGGTGAACGATCGAAAACTGATGAAACTGGCATGTCCTAGAACAAAAAAGTCGAAGACATGTGACATCCACCAACCTGTACTGGGCCCGCTTGGTGGATTACGGCCCATTCCCTCCTAGAGAGAAGGCCTGAGTCCCAGCAGTGGGAACATTATACATTATAAGGCTGATTATGTAATGTTAAGTCAACAGAACATTACATAATCAGGCGAAATATTTGAGTACCTAGGAACCTACACCGCTGCCTAACTTATAATATTTGAGTACCTAGGAACCTACACCGCTGCCTAACTTATAATATTTGAGTACCTAGGAACCTACACCGCTGCCTAACTTATAATATTTGAGTACCTAGGAACCTACACCGCTGCCTAACTTATAATATTTGAGTACCTAGGAACCTACACCGCTGCCTAACTTATAATATTTGAGTACCTAGGAACCTACACCGCTGCCTAACTTATAATATTTGAGTACCTAGGAACCTACACCGCTGCCTAACTTATAATATTTGAGTACCTAGGAACCTACACCGCTGCCTAACTTATAATATTTGAGTACCTAGGAACCTACACCGCTGCCTAACTTATAATATTTGAGTACCTAGGAACCTACACCGCTGCCTAACTTATAATATTTGAGTACCTAGGAACCTACACCGCTGCCTAACTTATAATATTTGAGTACCTAGGAACCTACACCGCTGCCTAACTTATAATATTTGAGTACCTAGGAACCTACACCGCTGCCTAACTTATAATATTTGAGTACCTAGGAACCTACACCGCTGCCTAACTTATAATATTTGAGTACCTAGGAACCTACACCGCTGCCTAACTTATAATATTTGAGTACCTAGGAACCTACACCGCTGCCTAACTTATAATATTTGAGTACCTAGGAACCTACACCGCTGCCTAACTTTTTGGAGAAAGCAAAAAAAAAGCGCGCGGTTTTATTATTATTACAAGCTTTTATGTAACTTGCAATGTTTGTTTGTTTGGGCCAAATCTTACAAGCAGAAATAGAACCACTTCCTCCTATCCAATGGGGTTGAACTTTTACGTGTTGGTTCAGTTCCGATGACAATGCATTTTTATCGTAAGCATGACCAGAATCGAGATCCAGGATTAGCTTCAAATAAAGGAACTCTTCAACGGTTAACAGCACAAACACGATATATTGTGTACGCATAGTCGGTGCTTGTTTTTTTTAAATCTTTAATTTTTTAAATTAATTTTTAAAAAATATTTTTTCTTTGTAAAGTCTCGTTTCTAACAGTTATAACAGCGGAACCGCATAAAATAATCACGGGGTGGTCGTAAGTCGTAAACAAATTAGATTTAGTGGCCGCCGGGACTGACCTTTGCCGAACAAACGGAAATTACATTCTTATCTCTTTCATCTCGACCTATTAATTCGGTACATAGGTACATACCTACCTGGCATTGAATATAGTTACTGCCGTGCGTCCTTCCCTTTGTGCAAATCGATCCCAAGCAAGTAGGGAGGCTTACTGGCAGATTTTTAAAGTCAAGGTCAAGTTTTAAGAGCGTGAATAGGTCAATGCAACAAACGTGATTCAGGTTTTGATGTCATACTAAATAATAATACGAATCACTACCTACGTATATTATAAAACAAAGTCCCAGCCGCGTCTGTCTGACTGTACGCGATAAACTCAAAAACTGCTGAACGGATCTTCATGCGGTTATTCTCAATAGACAGAGTGATTCATGAGGAAGGTATAAGTAATAATAAAGCGTCCGTATCCTGGCTGCTCTTTGGTGACCTCTTCGGGGAAACCGAAGGTTTTGTCTGTGCGATTATGGACGAAGTTATTATGACGAATAACTACCGGAAATATATTGTGAAGGACGGTACGGTTGACATCTGTCGGGCATGCCACCGGCCCGGAGAATCAATACGACACATTATTTCTGGTTGTTCTCGTCTAGCTAACGGAGACTATTTGCATAGACACAACCTTGTAGCCAATATTATCCACCAGCAACTTGCTCTTAAATACAATCTTGTGGAATCTGAAGTACCGTACTATAGGTATGAGCCCGACCCAGTTCTCGAAAATGGCAATATCACGTTATATTGGGATCGATCTATCATCACTGACAGGACTATTGTTGCCAATAAGCCTGACATAGTGGTGATAGATCGACAAGAGCGTCGCACAATGATTGTTGATATAGCTGTCCCTATGACGAGAACCTCGTGAAGGCTGAGAGAGATAAAAAAACAAAGTATCTTGATCTGGCTCGCGAGGTTGTCGACATGTGGGAGGTGGATACAGCAGTCATTGTGCCGATAGTCGTGACGGCCAATGGCTTAATTGCCAAGAGCCTCGACCAACATCTCAGGAGGCTCTCGTTAGGCAGTTGGATCAAGGGCTTGATCCAGAAAGCAGTACTCCTGGACACGGCTCGTATTGTTAGGAGATTCCTTTCTCAGGAGCCCTGACCACCGGTAGCTTGGACCCTATTCCCGATACCGGTGGGCTACTACTTTTTATATTTTTAAATGTTTTTGTATTTATTTATGTTTTTATATGTAAGTACCTAAATATTTGAAAATGTAAAGTGTATGTATATAAGATTAAATAAATGGAATAATAATATTCCACAACTATCACACAACGCCATCTAGTCCCAAGCTAAGCAGAGCTTGTGTTATGGGTACTAGACAACTGATAAACATACTCGTACTTATATATTTCTAAATACATAAATATTATAGATAAATTACACCCATACACAGAAGTGTATAATTTGTGTTACCTGTGATCCTGGGGCGAGTCGCTAGTATAATATTATAAAGAGAAATTGTAAATTACATGAGTTTTTGTGTATGTGGAGGGTAATATCCACAACCACAGCAACGATTCGAAAAATAAGCACCTACATTATTCTAGACGGAAATAAGCTATATTTATTGTTGAATTCGGGCAAAGTCGGGGTCGGCTGCTAGTTTAGAGATTGTTATAGATGTTATAGCTACAACACTCGTCTTTAATTCAGGAACATTTGTGGCAATGCATCTGCCTAGCTTTTCTCAAATAAGTTAGGGTTGGCTTCCAATCTAACCGGATGGAGCTGAATAACAGTGTTTTAAGTGGAGCGACTGCCTATATGACCTTCACAATCCAGTGACGGGGTATAAAGACATTGATGAGCACAAGAAGGTGCGGCTAGCGGGTTGGCTGTCGTTCAATACATGACACCATCAAACTGGGACATGCCCCAAGGGGCGCAGCGGTAAGGCTACAGCTTTTGGCTTTTATAAAGAAAAATCATAGTTTCGTTTTGAACTTTCCGTACAAAGTTATCATCGGTTGATCAAAATTAATATGCGAAGGCAAATTTTTTTATGGGACTATGACTTTCTTGAAATACTGTTCATTTCTATGGGCAAAAGCAATATTTAAAATATGACAACCCATTTCAGTTACACTCTGTGTATTCCAGCAGGAAATATATATATGAAGGTGGGCTCTGATCCAGTTTTGATTAGGTTATTTTTATTTAGCCCATTTTTCCGAGATTAAATGCATCCTGAAGAACCAGCTATTTATTAGTGCGAAAATCAACCAGAAACTTTTGAAAGACGTACACACACCCACAAAATTAACTGTTTACCCAATAATCATAATTCCCTTACCCTTATTATAATCTACTAGTCGTTATACCTCATAAGTATTACGAAAACCAATATAAATAAAAAAAAAATATATCCATCCTATTTCTGAAGCCCAGTCCTCGCATCGTTGATAAAATATCGAATTCTATCGTAACTCAAGATACACTCAATAAATTCAATTCTAACAATAAAGCACGAAAGTTTCCTTTTCTATAAATGAAATCGGAATAAACCAGCATTGTCATTCGTATGATATTTCATTTGCATGTAAATTATTTGGAGTGGCCGTTCATCACAGCAAGGTCTGTGTATTGGAAAAATATATGGAAGAATTGATCTGATTCTTTTACGAACAACTAGGTTATATTTGGTTAAAAATATACTTTACCTACACTATTATTGCTTTTTTTTTGGTTTTAAAACAATACAAGCAGTTTATTAGGCTTTCCTTACTTAGTACCATGCCAACTTTTCAGCATATACGGTGAATAAAATCTAAAGACCGATATTTGCTGTGAATTTATAGTTGTGGTTGTGACTAGCTTCTATGTAGGTAAAAGGTAAAATTGTAGGCATGTAATTAAATTAAACAATTGACAGTTAGTTGAGCCAGTACCCTTAAATGGCGTTGATCATTTAGACACAAGCACCTCGTTAGTCTAAAACTGGCGAAGTGCGAGTCGGACTCGCACACGAAGGGTTCCGTACCATAGACAGAAAAAATCACGTTTCTTGTATGGGGGCGCCATTAATTAATACAAAATTAATAATTAAATTAATATATTAATTTTATATTATTTTTATTTTTGGTAGTATAGCAGCAATAGAAATACATATAAGCACTGAAATTTGTAAAAATGTACCGATTCATGAGATAAAACGAGCTGACAGACATGTAGACAGAAGGACGGACGAACGGAGAACGGACGGATGGACAACGGAGGCTTAGTAATAGGGTTGCGTTGCTTACCCTTCGGATACAGAACCCAAAAAATCACGAACATTCTGGGGTACCTAGTTACGAGTAGTTAAAATCCCAACAGCTCGAACGCACAGCCTTGACTGGAGCCCGACTAAGCTGATTAGACTAAAAAACCGGCCAAGCGCGAGTCGGACTAGCGCACCGAGGGTTCGTACCAAGTTGCAGGTATGTAAATAGTTTATTCATCACGGGAATCGACTCGCGAACAAACTTTACTTTGCCGTTGAAAAACTGTTGTCCCTATACATCGACATAGGTCGCGGTCAGTTTACCAACAGCAAATGAGTCAGTAATTACAAAAAAAAAAATGTGATTTAACTACAAATTTACGGTTTTTGGGCTTTTTCCTTTACTCTAAGCCAATGCTTCTTGCCAAAATTAATAATTCTACGTCGGGCTACCCTATAGGTTTTGATTCTTTTGAGTGTCAAAATATGCGGAATAAACGGCCGTATCTTTTGATTAGGTTGGCCTAAAAGTTTGACATTTTTACTGCTACAAGGGATTGCAGATTTGAGTATTTAAAAATATTTAATTTCAGCTTAGTACCTCCTCGCGTTCCTGAGAAAAAGGGTCTTGATAGACGTACAGACAAACGGACAACAAATTGATCCTATAGGGGTTCCGTTTTTCCTTTTGAGGTATGAAACCCTAAAAAAACAGGAATTAAAGGTATGCGGCACTCCATTGTTTTCACTAAACTGTGATTTAACTAGCTACTCTGTCGGTTACCAGTGTTTATTAATCGTTAAAACTCAACGAAACAGTTAAATGGTCCGTGGTTTAGATTAACTGAAAATAAGTACTACGAAGCTAAGATTTAGGTCAGTTTACAACTATTTCAGGATGCAAAAGTCAGTTTTAAATAAATGAATTAGATACTATTAAAATCGTGTACATATTCGTAAACTAACATGCACTTGCAGTGTTGTTCCTAAACCACTCAAGTAATACTTCTGAATTCACCTTTGAAATGAAAACACCTATGCTTCATTGGAAAATGAAGATTTCTATGTTGTTCACTAAGTGATTTATGAAACGTTTAGTTTCCATGAGTTTTTGTTTTACTAGCCGGAGACCAAGCGAGGCTCAAAGTCAATCTTTAGGTTTCCGTATCCGAAGGGTAACCAACGGAACCCTAAAAATAACCTACAACAAATAATAAAAACCGGTCAAGTGCGAGTCAGATTTGCGTACCAAGGGCGCAGTGTTGCATTTTTCGACACTCTTAAAACTAATAGGGTTCTTGCTATTGACCTAAAATCATAAAATTTCGCAAAATCCTTAGTATTTTATTTGATAAATAATTTTAAGAGACAAATTTCAATGCCAAAATGAATAGTTGTTTATAATAATTGATTCTAGATGTCCATTCGGAAAAGTAGTAAAAGAACGGATAAGAAACTCCATGCTTACTCTTTTCAAATAAATGGCTACCTGCAATATTGCCCAAACTCATTAAATTTATCTACATATGACTTATTTCTCCTCACAACATATCCCCATAAGTGTCCTACTCTATATTTTACAACCCATAAAATCTTTACTGGACCCTAGATAAAATTTTACATCAAGGTAAACAGCTTACGACATTTTAAATGCAGGTTCTGAAAAGCTTTTGAAGTCCGCTTTCGGAAAATTGTTTTTATAAAGAGCATGTGTGAATATTTTCAGTAGGTACGTTGCATCGTTATTTTTAAATTGAAAATACCGAAGCAAAAACGTTCAGTATAAACTTGCCGATAAAATCAAAACACGAATGGCGCATCTCCAAAATAGATACAAAGATCTAAAATATTTGATGCAACGTTAGTTACTCAGGAACACGTGTTTCGTGTAAATCATAACTGAGATAGAAAAATAGCAATGCTTTCGTGGCTTGTTGCAGCCGACCGAGCCATTGTGCCCTCAGCCTCGCTCTCCACTTCCAACTGTTAGCATTTCCTCCCTTACTTTATTTCAATTGATTTTGTGTCTTAATTTCTGCCTTTACGACAATCAGCCACAAAGTTTTGAATTAGAAAACTTTAGATTGGAATCGAGAGCTTCCACCTGTGAACTTCTCTGTTGGTTTTTTGTCACAATTACCTCGTATTTGTTGGAGATCTATTGTCAATTATTGGAGCTAGATAAATAACCAATCTTATATCCTAACCTTTACCAAAGGACTCAAGGGTCTATCAAAAACATTTGAAGTAACAACACGCTTTATTTAGTGCAGTCGTCAATCGGTCTCACAATGTAGAGAAGGATCATATTGTTTTGATCTACAGCGTGTCACGAGGACATGTTGATCTACAGCGTGTCACGAGGACATGTTGAAATCTGATATGTTCAATTGAAGTGCACTCAAAGTTATTGGAGTACTACATGGTATTGGTTACAGTCAATCAGCTACGAATTAAGTCCCCAGCGATACAATTTCGATATTTTCACTCAAAGTTCTAGCTTTTTTTGTTATATGTATCGAATAGATCATAGTAAGTGACGTACATAATAAATTGATTGTTTGACGTTATGAAGTTACCGAGTTACGATGTTCTCCATCGGTTTATTGTAATTCTATCTCTGACTAGCTTCGGCCCGCGGCTTCGCCCGCGTGAAAAGTTTAATTATAAATTTGAGTAGTATTTTCAGAGAATATAACATTTAAAAAGCACTGTAGGAATCAAAACCCAAAGTACTAATATTAATATTAAGCTATGAGCAGTAGTAGTAATCGGGCAATAGGCTGAGAGCCAGAGCTTTTTGAACATCAAAGTTCTACATAAAGACAGTTCTAAAACTCCTGCCCTTTTTATTCTAAATCATTTTGATGGATATTGTTAATACATTGCTTCATATATACGAAAAATTTGTCTGCTCAACAACTTCAAATTAATGCAATTAATGATGTTGAACTCTAAAAACGCAAAGAATTGCTACTGATAGTGTGTTAAGCAATTACCGCGTTGGTCATCATCAGACTTTCAGCATTGATCATGTAATGTTGAAAGCTAGGTCATCCTAACTATCTCTGATAGAGAGAACCGATAAACACCTACCTGGTCATCATCAGACCTTCCGAATATATCATGAAGTAGCACCGGTGCTCAATTAGATAAATGTTGAAAGTTAGGTCATCCTAACTATTTCCATTATTGAGAACAGATAAACACTTACCTGGTCATCATCAGACCTTCAGAATGAATCATGTGAAAGCTCCCGTGCTCAATTAGATAAATGTTAAAAGCTAGGTCACCCTAACTATTTCCGTTATTGAGAACGGATAAGCACTTATCTGGTCATCATCAGACCTTCAGAATGTATCATGTGGTAGCACCCGTGTTTAATTGGCTACGTGTTGAAAGCTAGGTCATTCTATCTTTTTCCGTTATTGAGAACCTAAAAACTTCACCACCCGTTTTCACCCCTTCAAGGGGTGATTTTCGAAAAATTAAAAAATATGTAATTTTCATTTTTTAATCAAGATTATTCGTGCCGAGTTTTAACTTTATCGAACCAAGCGTTAAGATTCTACCATACAAACTTTAACACCCTCTAAACCCCCATTTGGGGGTAGTTTTGGCAAACTAATTATGTCGAATCTTTTTATTTACTTAGAGACGCGTTTCTGCTAAGATTCAAGTTTTTAAACCAAGCACTAAGATTTTTTGTACAAACTTCCATCCCGTATTTTACCCCTTTAGGGATGGAATTTCCAAAAATCCTTCCTTAGTGGATGCCTACACTGTATAAGGTATCTATGTGCAAAATTTCAAGTCACTAGGTCCAGCGGATTGGGCTGTGCGTTGATATATCAGTCCAGTCAGTCAGTCAGTCAGTCAGGACTTTGAATTTTATAGGATATTATATAAATAACTCGATACTGACATAAGCAATACTAAATAAGTAAAGTTTGAGTAAATTGCCGTCACTAATCCGATAAGTCACACTAGGCCTTAGGAAAGCAAAATAGTAATTAACTATTATATTATTTATAAATTTTTAAGCCCACTTTTCAATTAAACATAGCTGATGCGATTAGTTATGGATCCTAATGATGGTACGCAACTGACGGTTCTTTAACAAAGTGTGTTACCGGAACCCTAAAAATCCCACACACACACACACACCCACCGACATATGTCTATCGCTTCAGACTTTATTTCGGATTTGATAAAATATTTTTGAAATTGCGTTGTCAAGGCATCCTTTTATAGCCAGATAGACATCCAATCGCACACAACTGAAATTGTTTTAACACAATATGTCAAGAAGAAGAAAATTGCGTTGTTATGACATCTTTTATGGCATATAGAAGAAATGCCTCCGGAAGATCGTAACAGGAGCTGGTGTGATGGCACCATTATTTCTGCGGAAAAACGTATACTGCAGGATGCCTCAAGGGTTGCCACAATGACTGGCCCGCATTACAAGTACTCTACCGCATTCAGTTGATTCCTACATCCTTCACAGGTCGTTCATCTAACCACGCTGCGCCGAACTACTTACGCAGTTGCTACTCTAGACTTTTCAGTCCCACCAGTTGTGGTTTGATGAGAACACCATTCTGCACAATGCCATCTTACGTAAGTTAGGTCATAATTACTACTAGAAACTATAGGTGGCCATTGATAGCGGTATGAATATATGTTTCTTAAAATTGCGCAATTATAAGTGGTTTTGGCTCTATTTTCACGACTGCAACACGCAAATCTAGTGTCAACCCAGAACTCGTGCGAAGTGTTAGAGTAGAAACTATCAAGTTTTGTTAGAGTTTCATTTGGCAAGCGCGTGTTCGCGAATATCGATGAGAGTGAATGAAGTGAATGATGTAACCTAAGTTTCTACTAACCTAGACCTAAATTGGCCTTCAAATAGGAGACTGTGAATGTACCGAACTTATACCTATACTAACTCTTTTGTGTCCCAATAATTGCAAATAATGTCTTCCATTATAAACTACAACTAATATTATTTTATTTAAGGTGCATAATCATGGGCTACGCCCAGTTGGTCACATACTTATGCAAAAAATAATGTTCTGGTTTCCGTTTCCTGCAAGGTATACGCGCTCTCTGAAGATTTCAACTGTCTATCTCTATCTATTACGGTTCATGAGATACAACCCGCTGACAGACAGAATGACGGAAGGACGGACAGACAGCGGACGCTTAGCTCTAGGGTTCCGTCGGTTACCCTCGGGTACGGAGCGTTAAAAAAGTACGACTTTGATACATACCTACGAATTGTTAAAATACCTATATATTTCGTTTTTCATATTTTTCGATTTACAATATCTTCAAAAATTTAACAAGTCACTCATATTCTGTGCAGATGTTCTATCTATACAAAATATATAGTCACAACAAGATGGCGAATTCTATTCGTATTTCTTTTGGTAGAATTTGAATGCTCGCTGGCTGTTGAAAAATATAACTCACAAAAATTTAGGAAATATATACATTGAAAATTTTCAAAAAACCCGACATATAAAAAATAACAAAAAAGTTACTTTTCAAGCAGTCTAATGCAGTTGGTGGTATGAAATCTGTGTTTGAACTAAAATAAAATTATAATTTTTGTAATCGTTTCCTGAAGCTCTTTATTTTGATACCCCCATGACCATGTCACAAAAAAATACGACTACACTTACCTAATGGCGGTCGCCATTTTGTTTTTTTTTTCAAAATTCATATAGCCTATGTCACTTCGGTTGTCAAGACCAATCTAATAATACCTCGTTCAGTAAAATCCATTTAACCGTTTAGGCTACAGCGCGTGCCAAAGAAATAGACATACACACATTACATGCATACATACTACTCTTGAAAAACATTACCCTCCTTCTGAGGCAGTTGGGTACTGCTAATTTTATTGGACATCAAAATTAAGGGATAGTCTTGTGTACTGCTAATTTTATTGGACATCAAAATTTTATATTAATAACATATTATACAATTTTTTACAAAAAGAGTAGAAAAAGAATTAAAGGATATTAACTGGTAATGAAAGAGATGAGATTAGGGTGGAATGCGAAGGCATCAAATGTTTTAAATTCCCCGATGATTTCGAGTGTCTAGATTTCTAGAATGTGTCTCATGAAGGAACTTAAAACGTTCTTTGAGATAAGAGAGGGTTGTAGAAACAAACAGAACACTGTAAAGTAATGATAAATCATGGGCATTCCGGCGAAGGCAGATTAGCACACACTTGAGCTTATTACGAAATTCAGAAATATGGTCATATTTGCGCAAATCTAGTCATCTAATGCAAAAGATTTGGAATCGCTCACGTTTATCTAGCTGCACTTCAGTAAGATCTAAATAACTAGCATCGGCATAATTAAGGATTGAGAGAAGGAGGGATTGGGCGAGCGCAGTTTTGGTGGCGGTTGGAAGAAAGTTGCGCAGTCTTCGTAAATACCCAATAGACGCAAACAACATGCGGCTAACTTTTTGCAACTGAAGACCCCGTGAAAAGTCTTTGCCAATTAAAATACCCATTCTTTCTTTGAGTCGCTGTATGAAATAGTTGAGCCATCAAAAATAATTTACAGCAGCTGTGTCCAGTCTATTCTTGAGCGCAATCTGATTGCCCACCCTCCAAAAAGGCTGCCAACAGCAACGACTTGAGTCTTCGTAGGATAGGACCATGAACCATATTCCACTCAGAAATACGAACTAAACCTGTATTAACCTTATAAACTGCCTCATGTCTGAAGCATCTAACGGAGTTTGCGAATATATTTGCAGATCGTCAGCGTAAAGGAGGAAGGATAAGAGAAGTACATTGGAAATAAAATTAATAAAAAAAAAAAATAAAAAAAAAAAAAAATAAATAATAAAACAAAAAACAACACAATATTTAAAATAATAATAATAAAATCTGTGCTACGCCGGCAGAGGAATTGCTGACACACAGGTAACTGTGAAACCAAACAATTGCCATTGGAGATAGGATATCAAAATTAGCGGTATTAAAAGCATTGCTGAAGTATTATTATAAGGACCTTCAGATTTCCATTTTCAATATCAAGTCCAATATCGACCGCAATGCTAACGAGAACTATTGTAGTGCTATGACCTGGACGAAATTCGGATTGGAAAACATTAAGGAGGCGGTTTTGCGCAAGAAAACACGAGGTTGGATAAGGCGTTCTAGAACTTTGGATAGAAATGGTAGTATGGAATTTAGGGAAGGAAACAGGATTTCACTTTTATGGAAGAAGGGTAATTTGGGCTTCTTTCCGAGAAGAGGGGAAAAGACCGCGGCATACGCAGAATACGCGAATGATTAAGGATATGGCAGATTTACAGGAAGGATTTCATATATTTCGACTGATACAGTCAGCATCAGCATTAGACGTGATTGATTCTATATTCTTCTCAACATCGTAGTCGGAAAATTGATTAAAGACAAATGGTGAATAATCGGGAGTGGAAAAATCAGAAAGATCAATTAACATTTAGAAGAAGTGGAAAAATGTTGATTTAGTAATTCATTAGCAATAGAAGCAATAAAGCAATAGATTTAGCAATAGAATCTTGGCGCATTTTTGCGAGTCCCATTTCCAGATTTTAGCTAGGTTACCATTTTCAACGGACTTACAAATGTGGCGGCGTTGGGCATCTCTACACACCAAGTGGCTGCGATTGCGGATCGCAACATATTTTTCTCGACTCAAGACATTTTGTTGTGCGTCTCATGGGTTTGCCATAATCGCCACGCTTGGCAGGCAGGTTGGCAATCGCAGTGTGTATTACGCTACACAAAGAATGCTGATATACCGCAGACATCCCGGACGTCAGCCTGTGTGAGATTAGGATGGCTCTGAAGCAGTTTAAAAACAACAAGGTGTTCGGAAGATGATGGAATTACGGCCGAACTCCTGAAGGCTGGTGAAAAAGCAGTCCCAACCCTTTATAAGGCTCTGTCCATATTGTGGACGCCATTTAATTCCGTCATACTAGAGGAAAAAACGCCACAGGCTTGGAGCAGAGGTGTATTCTTCTTTAAGAAGGGCGACAATGTCCTGCTTATGAATTACAGGCCCATCTCACTTCTGAGCCATGTCTACAAGCAGATTTCCATCTCGCGCGCAGTTTTGACGACTTCCAGCCTCCCGAGCAAGCCGGATTCAGAAAAGGGTTCAGCACCGTAGACCACATACATACGTTACGGCAGGTTATACAGAATGCCTAGAGGTAGCGGATAAATTCTTAACAGAGTTACCGCACCCCTGGGCACTCAGGCAGGGATGGAACAGGGGTAGGTTTTAGTCAGTAAGAGTTGGACACACCCTGCCACTCCGCCCAGAGTGGGAGATGTCATTGGATGATTACCCACATCGCCAAAAAAAAAAGGTTATACAGAAGACCGAAAAGTATAATCTGCCTCTCTGCTTAGGATTATGAGAAAGCCTGCGATTCGATCGCGACTTAGGCTTTACTGTAGTTTCTCCGACGGTGCCAGATCGGCGCTGAAAGGTTTGTACGAAAACGCCATCATGTCAGTCCGACTTCAGCACCAGACCTTGAAACCTATCCTACTGCAGCGAGGTGTGAGGTAGGGTGACATTATTTCTCCGAAACTGTTCACAGCCGCAATGGGTGATGTCTTCAAGGTTCTGGATTAGATTGGGCTAGGAAATAACGTCAATGGCGAGTACATAACTCACCTTGATTTGACGACTATATATAAATATGGAGGAACTCAGTACAATGCTCGACGACCTCAGTAGAGCTTCCGAAAGAGTGGGTCTTAAAATGAACATGGACAAAACCAAGGCTATGGTAAATGCCCATGTAAAAAAAAAAAAAAACCCGTTCCTATAAAGATAGGAGACTGGTACACTCGAAGTTGTAGACGAGAACGTTTACCTTGGGCAAACGGTCCAGTTAGGTAGGGCTAACTTCGAGAAAGAGGTTAACCGTCGAATCCGACTCGGCTGGGCGGCGTTCGGAAAGCTGCGCGATATCTTCTCGTCCTACATACCATAGTATCTCAAGACAAAAGTCTGTGACCAGTGTGTGTTGCCAGTTATGACATGGAACTGAAACGTGGTCGCTAACAATGGGCCTCATCAGAAGGCTTAAAGTCAGCCCAAGGACAATGGAGGGCCATGTCGCCAAACTGATGTGACAGTGGGCAGGGCACATTGCTCGTAGAACATATGGTTGATGGGGCCGAAAAGTTCTGGAGCGGCGACCGCATATACGAAGACACAAGGTGGACCGACGATCTGGTGAGGGTCCCGGGTGTGGTGGACCGGTCGTTGTGGCGACACTTGGGGAGGGCTTATGTTCAGCACTGGACGTCTTTCTGCTGAAATGATGAAGGCGTTTGGTCTACTTTTAAGTCTTGACTTATCCGCTTCTTTCCTCTGTAACAGGGCAGCAGGTGCTTAATTTTGACATGCCGAACAGTTGCACATACATCGAATAGCTGGAGAAGTTTATTATTGAATACATTGACTTTGTAAAAGTCAATTTACGTAATACCAAACTCAATGTTTCACATTTTATGAAAATTATTTAACATAAAATGGATCAGGTTGAAGCATTCGATCGGTTTCATGGCAGTTGGCAGTCAATAATAAAGAAGGAAAATGATGGAACATTACAAAGCAAAAATTAAGAATTATGGATTGGTATAAGAATGAATTCCACGGGTTTTATGTGAAAAATATTCAAAGGATTCTTCTTTTTGTTGGAAAGCATATTTTTATTTCTTCGTTCGGTTACTGTCATAAGTTGATATTTTATCCGAAAGGCAGACAGTTGTCTGATGTTTTCTCATGGGAAATTATTTTTTAAGCGGGCGGGAAGGAGAATACTACCAATGCTCCTTGGCCAAAACGATGTAATGCTTTTAATTGTTCAATGAAAATATTTCTTTGGCCCGACAACAGATGAAAGGTAGTACAAGTTTTTACTTTCCTAAGTGTCAAGCTTAATGCTATTAAAAGAAGAGTGATGTACTGACCCTGTTAATCTCTGGATTTAGCTAGCGAAATATTAATTAACTTAGACTTTAAATAGTTTAGGGGCTGTTCTAGAAATTCAGCTATTGAAAACTTTTTTTGGTTATGTAGTTGTAAGTATCTAGAACACGTTGGGTGACGTCTACTTTATTATATATCCTCAAATAGTAGAAAAGTAATTTTTATTTTGAAACTCAAATTTTGTGTTACGCTTTTGTCACTGCCACGTACCTATACGAAACATGACTCGAAATGAAGTCTTTCAAAAATATAAGTACCTACTAAGAAGAGAAAAGCTAATATACCCCAAAGTCACGGTCATTGGTGTTAAAATAACTGACTAACAAACAAACACATACATATAAATCCATGCATTTCCAATCGATTTAATTTAAAGCTATCCATCCTAGATTAGTACTATCGTTACGGGACCCCAAGAGTTCAGCACACATCAAAAACTGATTTTCCAAATCGTAACTTACCACAGAATATTCTTAGTCCTCTCAGTTACCAGAGAAACAGACACAATAGAAAATCTATTGTTATCCGGTTACCGGTACCTGACGCGTTTTAATAGTGTAATGAGACCATTATGCAATGGTAATAAAGTTGTTAAAAGATCATGTCTTGTCTTTTATTTAATAATCATTTTGGTTGTAGACCTAGGTCTAACTGTACCCTAGCTGTAATATCACACCGGGATAACTACGGCTATCACAACTGTCATGATGTAAGCAAGTTGTTAATTGCTGATATAAATCGAGCACTAACGCTACACATAGTTTCAGCACCATCTAAGATTACAACTCTTGTTATTACGAGTTTTGTTAAATGATAACTCACTACATACTATAATAGTATGATGGTTTACCTTCACGTGGGGTCTGCAGTCTTCCAAAACATCCGTAGTTAGAGACTTGTTTTTTATAAACAAAACGAACAATCGTGTCACTTACTGACCAAACTGAACCTGCAACTCGGGTTGAGTTGCAGTTTCAGTTTGGCTACGGAAAGTGATGGTTTTCATATCTAGAAATTCCTATGGAGCGCGTAAGTCTAGCTTATTTTATTATATGTGTTTGTGTTGTGTAGTTGCAGTGCACATCTCGTTTAAGCAGGTTGAGATAAAATGCCCTAACATTTTTATTTACAGGTTATCGCATTTCTGGTTATATTCTCAATGAATTTTGCCATTCAAAGTTTTCCTATAGAGAATGGATTTTCGGTGAAGTTTAATCCCATTTCTCCTAAAGAGGAGCTTAGACCGAGAAAGTTCGGCACATTGTTTGCAAAAATTCCACAAGAATTTAAAAGCCAAGAGGAAATCAGGCGAGAGGAAGTTCTCAATACGGTTTTGTTTCCTCAGAAGCCCGAAATGCCACATGGATATTCGAATCAAGTGGCCAAATTACTATTTCCAGCTGAATATGTTTATAATAGAAATAGTAATGTTATCACAAGAGCGATAGAAGACCATTGGGAAGGATTAAATTATTTGAACCTGCCAATAGTCAGGCAGCCCTTTGATGATTACCAGGTGTTAGTGGCTACTGCGCCACCAAATGTGCACCTTGGTGGAGACGGTAAGCAGACGTTCATATATATTGTGTTCCCTGTAGAAAGATCTAAAGACAACGGTGTTTACAATGTACCTGTGGTATACTTTGTTAATGGGAACACTGGAAGAAACAATTCAATAAAGAAAGAAGATCCGATACTGATTGTCGACAGCAACAGAACTGTTACTGGAATAAGAAGTAATGAAATCGCAAAGTTCATCAGATTTAAAAATAAATTATCAAATCGCTTTAACTATCAGGTTTCTAATTAATAAGGTAATTTAAGCAAGCTAAATAAGTTTAATATAATTAATTATTTTTATATATTCTGCCAAGTGTAGATACAGTTTAACTTGAACCACTGTGTTAGTCTAGTACCTATACTTTAAAAAAGATTATTTATTTAAATCGAAGTTAGTTTCATTTCACATATACCTTTACATACACATTAAATCACGCCTTTTTCCTATGTTAGCAGGAAGAAACTAAAGAACGCCACCAGCTACGATCCTTATAAAATCCTTTTGATTGGTTTACGTCCATACTTACACAACTCATTCATCATTTCAGAAATTTTCATTGAAATGAAGAAACCTCTGGAACCTAGATGTCTTTAAATTTTTATGGTGCAGGTAAAGCTGTCAGGGTATGTCGAGTGCTTTTAATGAGACCTCATCAATATCGGTGGTATTTTCATTCAGAGGCTTGCAGTGTGGGGTTTACACTATGCCCCCATGGAATGCAGCTGTTAGATAAAAATGTCAGATGGGCGACCGACCAGCCAGCGGGGCTACTTGACTACTGAGATACCACCATATTGCATTGAAAGTCCTACGACTTAACTTAACTTAGATCAAACCTAGAGGTATCTCATAATAGGAGAATCAGTAGAAACGTTAACACTATAACTAAATGTGTAATTTTGACGCTAATTGTCCTATTCCAAGCCCATCTACGATTAAGTTGCCTTGGTCTTGTTGTTGAAAGCTCACTGGATAGCCGACGACGGTGAAGCCAACGAAACGTCAATAACTTATCAAAGATATCGGTCAGTAATCTACCTTAATCTAACTTGAAACAAAAAAGTTAAATTGTCATTGAAGGTGTCAGTGTAAAGTTGAATACAATGTCGGGTTGGAGTTGTTCCAGCTGTGAGAAATGCGTCAGCCGCTAAGTTCGGGAAGGTGGGTCAGGGCAACATGGTCGATAAAGCCAGATGCGATGTCTTTAATATTTAAAGACATAACATCGCATTGGGCTATATTGCGATTGTTTTACCGCTTTTTGCAGAGCTGGCTTGCTTTACACTCAATATTTAGAGGAATGCAAAAAACGATTTTCGGTCATGACAACAACCATAATCGTGCTTATTAAGGTTTTTTTTTTTAAATTAGTAAGTTAAGATTTATGAACTAAACTTAAATTTGTTGACAAATAAAAAAACTAACCAATCGCGTCTCGGACTTCGCACATTTTGAGTTCCGTACCAAATGAGGGAATCATTAAAGAAAAAATCTGATTTATCAATATATTGGTATTTGTTAGTAAAATATACGTCACTAACATCACCTTTCAAGTGAGCAGTTAAAAAATTCTTCGAAACAATATTTTGTGACAGACGACAGACAGACAGACGGACACGAGAGTGACAGCAATAGCGCTCCGTTTACGGAACCCTAAATATGGCAAACCGTGCCATGCAGGGGCAAGTCACTACATAGCTTGTTATGAAATCGTCTTTAGGTATTTTTTCGAAGCCATCGCTTTAACAATCTCTATGTTCCCGACTTCAAATATTTCGGGGAAAATATGAAAATGGTTCGACGAGGGTCACTTTTATGTCATAACTGTTTATGTTGAGCATTTGTTCTGCGAGCTTATTGTCCGTCTAAGTATAGTCATCATGATCAAAAGAATCCTCGTCCAATAGCATCGTTCCCTCACAATATCGGACAATATCTTATATCTATAGCCTATAACAATGGTTACTGTTCACGATGATATATCAATTTTTCACAACAGCTTCGTGAGTTGTTACAATAATAACGAATTTTGATGTTTTGTCTCACGTGGTTTGAAACCATGTGCTTTCAATTTAACTTGTATTCTCTATTGGGTTGGCTCAGAGCCACCTATATTGGGAAAACGCATTCAATTTTATGGAGGTGTTCATCCGAAGTATAAGCAATGGTCCGAAAGTTTCTGATGATATAATATAACAGTCGTTTCGAGACATTTGTGTAGATGGCGCAGACGAATTGATACGTATGCGAGACACGATGTCGCCTTACGTGATTCTACGTTTGCGATAAAAGTGAATAAGTAGAAAAAATAGTCGCATAACAAGTAAAGGTACTTTTTCTAAAAAAAGTTTACTTATGGGTAGGTACATTTATCTAAATCTCTTTTGTCCTGCATAAAACCATAGAACCATAAAACCATATTACTTAATTATTGTGTACAGTTTGGCAATCGTTACTTTTATACATATTTTATATAAATTACAATAAGTTATGTACGTGTTTTGGTTAATAAATCCAAAACATCACATTATATATATTTTGCATTTTGATTGATAAGATTATTTTGAAAAAAGTTAAATGTGAAAAATCATTAGAAAAATAATTTATAAGGCGTCTCAAAAGCCGATTAATCCTTGTTACTCCGCCGCGCGTAAATTCATGCTGATACAGTATCTGCCACGGAAAGGACCGTTGCTGAGAAAAAACTTGACAACCCGCCGTTTTTTTTTTGTTTTTGTGTCAGCCTTATTTACAAAACTCGCTAACCATATACTTAGTTTAAATACTGAATAGTGGATTCTAAATCCAATATAATATACATGGCATCTATCAAATTTATATGTTTAAAGTACAAAAAATCCTTTAAATCTTCAGTCAGCACTTTACCACAAACATCTGACTACCTTATTCCGGATAGAAAATGTTGTAATTAATAAGAACCTGTTACTCAGTGTTTAACCTCTATTACAAATATTTTTTATTTATAACATGTTCTGGTTCTGGTTAAATGAATAGCAAATACGAAGCAGCGTTGTCGAGGTAACAGTAACTGCATTAGGATTACGACGAGAGGTTTCTGCATCAGATCAGGCGAGAGGAAACGCCCGGGTGTTACCACTGCGGGGATCGCCCAGAGGGCGATGCACCGCCGTGTCCTCGTGGATGCGATAGGTGGCGGCGACCTCTCGCGCCCGGCCCTGGTTCCGGCCATGGTACGGAGCTAGAGGGAATGGGAAGCAGTCTCCGCCTTTTGCGAAGCTGTAATGCTCGCGAAGACGGAGGCGGCACGCGTGAGGGAAGCTCAACGGAGTGGCCCTCACGGCCCCGGCCGCTCCACCGCAGGAGAGGTACTGGGCGTACTGCGATGGGCGTAGGACGTTGCGAGACGATCTCCGGCCACCGTAGACCCGGGCCTGCGGACGGCGAGCAGTGGGTAGCTCGCCGTCCGATCAGCACCAGGCCTGTGAGTCGCCGGCGCGTAGTGTTCCACGCGCGCCTCAAAGAGAATAGTGTCAGCCACCACTGACGGGGCCAATCGTGGCCGGTGCCTGCATGCCTAGGGGTAGCGGATAAATTTTGAAAATGAGTTACCGCACCCCTGGGCACTCAGGCAGGGAATAATAATAATAATAATAATAATAATAATTTATTCACACAAAAACAAAACACAAAAGACCTATGAAGTCCCTGCCGCCTGAGCTAGGTTCAAAGACCTGTGTTACAGGAGGCAGTGTCTTCTCCCATTTGTTGTCACAAAAGTAAAAGAAAAGATGCAAATTGATATGGGTGTGTTTATCTGTAGAGTATTAGTGTGTAGTGTAGTGTTGATGTAGGAGTATTAAATTTTGTGTTTTATGATGTTTTATGTGTGAATACGAGTATGCTGTACATTTATCCTACTCATGGCATTCCTAAAATGGAGTGAGTTCAGGGTAGCAATTTTTCAGTCTGGTCATAGTCTAAACCTAATAGCCACTGCCTTAGTGATATTTTAGTTTCACGAAGCGATAGGGGGTGGAAGTTAATTATTATATTTATCTTATTATATAAGTATATAGACATGAAGCATTGCTGTCGCCTGGCAGATGCTGTATGGCACTTCAATGATGGAGAAACGTCTCTGATAGTACGCTTTTTGTGGTAATCTGAAGTATTATATGGGGTAATTTTATGTTGCTTAATGAGTAGTTGCAGTATATACAGTTGTCTTACTGTAAGCACTTGGCATGATTCGTACAAGGTTTTCGTTGGGAACCTATATGGCCTGTGTGTCATGACTTTTAATAAAGACCTTTGTGCTCTTTCTAGGTGTATCACTAAGGTCTTGCACGCCCCTCCCCATACAACAGCACAATATCCAAGAACTGACTGAGCTAAAGCATAGTAAACAGTCCGTAGTAGTTCAAAGTCGGCAACATGCCTCAAATGTCTAAACACCCATACAAGCTTCCTAGTACGAGCTGTTATCATGTCTATATGTGGAAGCCAACTCAATCTTTCATCCAGTATAACCCCAAGATATTTAACGTCGGTCGATTTTTTTATTGAAAGGCATGAACAATCCATGTTAGGAGAGTATTTACAAGTATGTACCTTGAGATCAACATTTGGTGGTGTAATTTTGGCAAACGAAAACTGTAGGTATGTGGTTTTTGCAAGATTTAAAGTTAATAGGTTTGTGTTAAGCCATCGACTGATCTGATTAAGTCCCACCTCAGCTATTTGCTTGACCTCGTCCCATGAGTCACCATGGAAAACTAGGGCCGTGTCATCAGCATAAGTAAAAATTTTTCCATTTAGAAGTTTTTGTTCACACAGATCATTTATATAAACTAAAAAGAGACTTGGGCCAAGAACACTGCCTTGTGGGACCCCATAAACCACTGAAGCAGGGGCACTCACATAATTACCGATTCTAACTTGTTGTGTACGGCAATTTAGAAAATCTCTCATAATCATGAGCGCATTTCCACGAATACCGATGCGTTCTAACTTGTCCACAAGGGCAGGAATCGAGACGGTATCAAATGCTTTGGCTAGGTCGAGGAATATGCCTAGACATTTTTTCTTGGAATCAACCTGTGTAGTAACATAGTCCGTTAATGTACACACGGCATCTTCAGTACTTTTCCCCGACCTAAAACCAAATTGACAGTTTGATAAAATGTTGTGTTTTTCAAGATATTTCATGAGTCGGCTGTTCAATACTTTTTCAAATATTTTGGAGAGTGATGTCAGCACCGAAATAGGTCTATAATTTGAGACTTCGTCTCGAGGCCCACCCTTATGAACAGGAGTAATAAGTGCCCGCTTAAAAACTTTCGGAAATACTCCTTGCGAGAAACACAATTCAAAAAGTCTCATTAAAGGAGGGATTATAATGTGTTTAGATA
Source organism: Polia nebulosa (assembly GCA_951329385.1). Taxonomy (NCBI): domain Eukaryota; kingdom Metazoa; phylum Arthropoda; class Insecta; order Lepidoptera; family Noctuidae; genus Polia; species Polia nebulosa. The sequence goes on along the minus strand of OX589587.1, from coordinate 30,467,287 downwards.
ACTTCAGTAATTTAACCGGAATTGTGTCCCAGCCAGCTGAACAATTATTCTTAAGGCCCAGTATCAGCGACTGAAGGAACAGGGGTGGGTTTTAGTCAGTAAGAGTCTGACATCGCTCCACCCAGAGCGGCAGAAGTCATTGGATGATTTCCCACCCCCCAGAAAAAAAGGAATACGACGAAGTGGCGTAATTATTAAACTATCCTGTAGATACATGATTATGATTTTTTTTCTTTTTAACCGACTTCAAAAAGGAGGAGGTTCTTAATTCGGTTGGTACTTGGTATATTTTTTTATGTACCTATGTACAGCGTTTACTCCGAGGTTTCTGATCCGATTTCTGTGATTCTTTTTTTGTTCGATGTTTTTTTTTTGTGTTTTGTAAGCTTGAGCGTCTCCAAATCTTTTGCATTAGATTCATATGAACCACTCGCTTCGCTCATGGTTCAATCCTATAATCCTTCGCTAGCTCAGGTTTCAATACAAGTACTTGCGCCAAAAAACAACTTTGCAGCCTTGCATAACAAATAATTATTTTTTTTGAATAGCTATAATGTCGGCCAGATTAAAACTTTTCTAAAAAACCTGACATATTTTTAAAATCAACTTCAACTTATGATGCTCTGTGACTTCAACTCTTGGTTTAATGGCTTTTGTGGAAGATTCAACACAATTTTGAAATCTGTAATGAGTCAAGAATTGAGTTTTTAAAATCAGTAGAGATCTTGTCTAGGTCCAATGTGATGTAGACTATTTGACACTTGTTGAGAAGAAATGTTTCAGTTTTAATATCTCCTTGCTTAGGACGGTAGAAATCTTTCTACAATCTGTAATTTTGTCTATTCTTCCGTCGACAAAATCCGTTTCTATGGTGGTCATGCTACGCGTGCTGTAGGCCATACAAATCTTTGTTCCGTCCGGGAATCGATCCCGCAACACGCACCGCTGCAGCTGATTGATCAACCACTGCGCCAACCGTGCCGTCAGTATGAACACACTGCTGGATATTAATGCCCCGGTTCCTCAGGAGTCAGTGCTCTCCGCAACATTGTTCTTGCTGCATATTAATGATCTGCTTAAATCCGGTACCTTTGGGTATGCAGACGACAGCACTTTTGCTGAGAGATACGTGTCCAACGCACGAGCTGTTGGGTCGCAGACCCGGTCCTTCCGAGAGGCTATGGTTGAGCGCTTGAATTTGTCCTTACAGGCTGTCACTGAATGGGGAGATGCCAATCTGGTCAAGTTTAATGCTGCTTAAACTCAAGCGTGTCTTTTCTCCGCTAAAAGGAGCCAATTTCACGCGGGTCCATCTTTCCGAGTAACCGTGCCGATAATCGATCATCTTGATCGTCTTGGTGTCACGTTAACATCTATCCTCAATTTTGGGACATATATCGAGGCAAAGGCACAACTGGTTGCCAAAAAGTAGGGAATCCTAGCAAAGGTGAGACGATACTTCACGCCGGAACAGCTGCTCAACATTATCAAGCGCAAGTTCGATCGTGTATGGAGTACTGCTCTCATCTATGGGATGGATCTGCCAGATACCAGCTTGATGCGCTTGAGTCCATTGAGAAACGAGCCAAGAGGATCATTGGCAATGATAGGCTCATCGAGTCGAGGCTCCAGAGTCTTGATCATCGACGCCGGGTTGCTAGCCTGTCGATTTTCTATCGGTTGCATTTTGGAGAGTGTGCGACGGAATTGCATAGTTTATTTCTACCAAGCCCGTTCCATCATCGGACCACTAGACGTACGGCGACGCGCCACCGGTACATGGTGTACATCCCACCCACACGCACAAAACGTTTTGCGAACACATTTATTGTGCGCACAGCTAAGGAGTGGAATTCCCTGCCAGAGTCTGTGTTTCCTGATAGCTACAACCTGGGCGTCTTTAAGTCAAGAGTGAATAGGTTACTTCTACTTTAAGCGATAATGTCATCAACGTAGGATCACGCTTGCCTAGAAGTAACCTATTCACTCTGGACTTAAAGACCCCCAGGTTGTAACTATCAGTTAGTAAAGCTCGTGCCAATACAAAAGAAGAAAAACATAGAAAAATGCTTGTATAAATAAAATACACGTCGAAGACTGAAGATCCTGAAGAACTAGATATATCGCGCCTTGGGCGTGGAGTTGCGGAAACCAGCCCGACATACATAAATAAAAAATAAATAAAATAAATAAAAATGTTTATTGCATCAACTAAAATTCTTATTTCTATTTACAATATGGAGCATCCTTTTAAGCAAATAGTTTGCTTGTGTTAGGAAGCTCTGCCATTCTCTTAGTTTTATTATAATAATGACTACAAGGTTGTCTCAAGCTCGCTCAGGATTAATGTAAATTTATACAATTATAAGAATTAAACTACATGAAAACACAAATGAAAGCAAAAATGAAAATAAAAAGAAAATTAAATATAATAAAATGGAATGAAAAAAAGAAAACGCGCTGGGTTGTGTGTGTTATGTGTGGGGGTGAATGTGTGTTGAGTAGTGAGTGTGAGTGTGGGAGTGAGGGTTGTTCCATTAGCGGATGAAGTATCATAGCGTATTGTGGTACATGTATTAAATGCATACTATGTTCTCATCACTTGTACTATATTTTCTATTTCGTCATAGGTCTTAGACTTTAGCCATTTTGTCAAGACGTTTTTGCATTCGCGGTATGTTAGTGGGTATATTTCAAGTTCCTTATTAAGGAGATTATATAAATAGGATGATTGCCTAGGATATTGTCTTTTTGCGAATGTAGACTTTACTGAGATAGTGGGAGCAACCGTGTTTTTTCTTCTGCCTTTTGTTTTCTGTGGTTTAAATGATAGAGTTTTATGCTTAGTTAGTATTATATGAAGCACGTAAAGCTTTCTAACTGTAAGAAGATCTGACGTACGGTAAAGGTTCTCAGTTGAAAATCTGAAGGGTTTAAAGAACATTACTTTTAGAAGCAACCTCTGAGCCCTCTCGAGGTCTAGGAATTTAATTCTCGTGGCACCTCCCCAGACAGGTAGGCAATATGCTAGGACGGACTGAGCAAGCGAGATGTAAATCTGTAGCAGGAGTTTTCTCGAGGCTACATGACGCAATGTCTTGAAAGTCCAGATTAATTTCCGTATTCGCTTCATTATTAGTTCCGTGTGATTGTGCCAGGATAATCGTTGATCAACCATAATACCCAAATATTTGGTGGATTCAACTCTAGTAATTTCTGTGCAAGAACAATTTGGGTTTACAGGATAATGGCATTTATGAATCTTGATTTTGAACTGTGGGGGGGGGGTTGAGAGGTGTTGTACTTTGTGAAGCAGATGAAGTTGGTTTTGGCAGTATTTAAGGTTAAAAGGTTAAGATCAAGCCAAGCTGCTATCCTTGCCAATCCACGCTCGGCAGTTATCCGGAGATTGTTCCAGGTATCAGCACTAAACACTATAGCGGTGTCATCTGCGTATGAAAGAATGTGTCCGTCTATGATCTTCATGCTGCATAGGGTATTTATATATATGAGGAACAATGTCGGTGCGAGCACACTACCTTGTCCTACTCCGAACAAGACGGTTTCTTCAGAGCTAATGGTATTGCCGATCTTAACCCTTTGTTTACGCTCGCTTAGATAGTTTTTGAGCAAGGCGTGGGGAAGACCTCTTACTCCAATTGATTCCAACCTATCCAGCAGAGTGGTGACAGAAACTGTGTCGAAAGCCTTTTGGAGATCCAGGAAGACAGCAAGGCACTTACCTCCGCTGTCCACTTGACTGGTTACAGCAGACGCAAGCGCCAGTACTGCGTCCTCCGTAGACCTTTTTTGCCTGAAACCGTACTGCGAGGACGATAGAAAGTTGTTTTTGTTAAGGTAAGATAAGTGACGTGAATTTATTAATCTTTCTATTATTTTAGATATTGATGGCAGTACAGATATAGGCCTATAGTTCGACGGATTAGTTTTGTCTCCACTCTTGTGCACTGGTGTTATAACAGCGAGCTTTAAGGCGTTCGGGTAAATAGCGTGCTCAAAGCACCGGTTCGTTAAGTGGGTTATAATTGGAACGACCAAAGCATGAGCGGTCTTTAGGAAATTGACGGTTATGCCATCCCAGCCAGGAGCACTATCTGTTTTCAGAGACATTAAAACACGGTGAACTTCATCCTGGTCCGTGTTTATTAGTGCAAAAGATGAGAGAGGTAGAATATTAGGTGAGTCATAGTTTTGGCCAGACCCTGAAGTGGTATTGTCAATTATCTCGTTTGCAAGAATTTTACCTATGTTGGAAAAGTATTTGTTTACAGTGTCAGCTGACTCTTTTGGTGTTGCCTTAATTTCCAATAGATCCTTATTGGGGGGTTTGCTTCGCTTGCGATGAGTAATTTTATTAATAGTTTCCCATATTTTTTTGGGATTTTTATATGCTTTAGTTAGTTGATTTCGATCGTGTTGCCGCTTTTGCTTTTTAATAATACAGTTGCAATAGTTTCTGTATCTTCTGAAGGTGATCTTTAATATTTCGTTATGAGGTTCAAACTTTAACTTAAGTTGCATGTCATTCCGGTTACGTATACAGCGCAGTAATCCGACCGTCATCCATGGTTTTATAAGTCTACATTTTTGCGGTATTACTGCCGTGATGGTGTTATTTCTAAGGCAAGTTTGTATTAAATGAATTAATCGGTCACAAATTGTATTTGGATCGTTAAGGTTTAGCAATTGATGTAAGTCACTTTCCGCTAGGTTTCCCAATGCTTTATCAAAGTTAATCAAGGTTTTAGTTTTAGCGATCTTACGTACATATTTTTTGTTTTTTAATTTTAAGAAAATCATTGAATGATCTGTAATAGTTGTGTTTAATACAGCTACGGTCGCAGTAGTATTTATGGGGTTAAGTTTTACCATGAAGTGGTCTAAACAGTTTTTGCATCTAGTGGGTAGTGAATGCCCTGGCAGTAGGCCGTGCATCGCCAGCATGTTGAGATAGGTCAACCTGTTTGACCGATCATAGGAGTGTTCAGCCTCATTATAAATCAAATTAATATTTATATCTCCTGTGACTATTATGTTTTTACTCGGCGCAATAGTGGTTAAATGATTATTTAATGAATTTATAAATTCGTCGGCTTTTGGTTTTGAAGGCGACCGGTAGATAGCCAAGACTGAAAGCTCAGGGTGAAAGTTAATTTGAAGGCATGATGCATGTGTCAGTTTTACTTCCTTTACTGAGATCTTATGAGTATTTTTAACATAGACAACAACTCCGTCGGCTTTGTTTAAGTGATTGGCAGTTTGGTAAGATAGATAGTTTTGTATCTGGGGTATGGGTTTGGAGATGTCGAGTCTACATTCGGTTAATGTTATTAAATCTATATCTGTTTTTAAACTCTGTAGGTTGAGTAGCAGGTCGTTGTGGTTGGAGTAAATGCTTCGTATGTTTTGTGTCACGATGGTTATGTCAGTGGGATTTCGTTTTATTAATCGATTTAGATCCTCTGGGGAACAGCTAATACTCTGTGCACTTTCTGTACTGTCTATGTTGATTATTGTTTGTAATGTGTTACTCATAATTATACAAGAAGATTGGCATGTAATCCTTATCTAAATTAGACATATTTTTGTTGTGTAAGCGGGAGAGTGGTATCAGTGTGGAGTGTGTTATTCGAGTCAGCGAAGGTTTGAATGAGAGTGTATGTGATGGTATAAGTAATGAGAGTGAGCGCGATTGATTTACACCTTTAGGCTTAAAAAATAAAATGTTAAAATTATAATTAATCTTAGGGCTATATGATTTTAAGTAGTATACAAAAACAATTATATGTAACTGTAACAGAGAAATACATACGGCTAGTCATTTTTGTTGGATTAGGTTATTTACTTGAGATTCACTATTTATGATTATGGTTGGCGCAGTTTCGTCCTTCTTTACATATACCTTTCCATAAGAGGTCCAGCAGAATTTATAATCTCGTGATTTAGCTAGGTCACGGGCTAGATAAAAGAGCGTGGCTCCCTTTGTGGTTAATTGTTCTGAGACGTAAATTGGCGTATATTCTCCGGTCTTGAATCCAAGGTGCTTGGCGCAGATTTTTTCTTTACTGTTTCTATTGAAGTCTTTCGTCTTTTTAATAAAGTCCGTTTTAATTATTGCTGAACTTAGCTCGACCACTATATTGCTGTTCTTGGTGTTGCCACGCTTATTTTGCACTCTGTATATATCTGTAATATCTTTAGTATCTATGGTACTATTTACAGCTTGGGATAAGGTTACCACCATCTGTACTAGGTTGTCTTTAGATTCCTGCTGGACTTTAGGAACGTTTTTTATTTCCAAGTTTGATTTTCGCGAGCCTCGCTGCAAGTCCTCGATTTTTTCTTCTAGGATTATTACGTATTCGTTATCTCTCTTCACCCGAGTTTCTAGATGATCAATCTTCTTCTTTAAGTCCTCGTTTTGAGCCGAAAGAAAAGCCATGGCGTTCTCAATGTTGGCATTAGTAGATTTTATTTCCATTACGGTTTGATAAATCTTTTTGATCTCTTCTTGCTGTGGTGACATTAATGATGATATTAATGCTTTGACTTCCTCTTTGAACGCGCGGAAGTCAGAATCGTAGTCATAGTAATCCTCTCGTGGCCTCTTATTTCGTAGTGATACGAAGTTAGGAGGAGTGTTTTGTTCAAATTGCGCGGCAATGTTCGATTCAGAGAGGGATTTGCCACTCATTTCATCCATTTTGAGTACCAGGAGATAATAAATTAGTGAGGATATATTTTAGCTGGTAAGCAGTTGTATGTTGCTTTGATAGCTGGTACAGTAATTTGCACAGTAATTTCAACTTTGGTTATGATCGTTCGAAGATAAAACAAAAAGTCTGAAGACAAAAACAAAAAGTTTTATGTTTCTAGCGGGGTTCGATCCGGTGACCACAGCGCGGCGTGCGAAGAAATGTAGCTACTTAAACCACTCTGCCAAAGTCACTTTACGTGTAGTGACGAAAGTTGTGATCCGTATGCGCTGGGCGTTGAGTCACGTTGTATTATGCGCAGGCGACAACGGGGACGCGGCGGTTAGCGCGGGAGGTATCGAGCGCTCTGCGGGTTGTCGTAGGTCAGGGACAAAGTTCGTTAACTTATTTTTCAAATTCAAGATTTTTTTCCACAGTTTAGTTTTAATATTACTTTGCTCCACACAAGCGTATCAACACAAAAACTCCACAGTTCGATAGGTCACTTCACTGGCTTTAAGTAAACAGTATATTATTGGTACAATTTCCACTTTTTACTACTTTATTTATTTAAAATCTGAAGAGCAAAAATAATAACGTTGTGTCTTTACCAGTAGCGTACGGCGATGTCCCCACATACAACTAGATATATAAGCCTATTTATAATATGCCCTGACAAATGACGAATCACAGATGTCGATGTGAAAAAAGCTTCAAAATGACGTCGCGAAGTCACATTTTAGTACAAAGATTTTTTCTCCTTATTTGTTAAATTTTTATTATCCACGAAGAAAAATGTCCGCTATAAAAGACTTCGGCAGTAAAAGTCAGATCCTATAGGCATTTGTACTTCGTAACGATGGAGCAACCAAATTAAATTATTTGAAACTTTGACTGTTTAAATTGGTGTCGTAAAATCTAATGGACAAATCCTTCGACAGACTGAACTCAGACTTCTGATGGAAGTATTAACCAAGTACCAAGTTTTGAAGAGAATCAACTTCAATGGACTAGTACAGCAAAAGAAACCCTAGAAATCTGAAAATATATCTTATTTTATGGATCAGGGTTTTGCGTGTCTTTGAAGATCAGGTAAAGTGGAGTTGTAAAGTTCACTTCTGCCAAGGAAGAGAGAAGTATGGAACTTCTCTCTTCCTTGACAGAAGTCTTCTTCATTAGTCATCTTCACTACTTTTCAAGTAAATTTCAATGTATTTAACACTAGCTGACCCATGCTGCTTTTGCTGGGCTAATTTTATATAGCCCATGTCATTGAGGAATAATATAGCTTTTTACTGATGAAAGAAGTTTATAATAGGTTCAGAATTTCCAGAGATTACTTGCTACAAACAAACTTACAAATTATACCTCTTATGATACTAGTCTAGATAAAAAATAATATCGCTAAAATATACAAATACACAAATAAACTAATAAACAACTATAATGAGATAGTTATCCTTCAAATATTTTTAGCATTACTTAAGCTATTCTATCTATGTTTGTGCGAACTGCAAGCGGCAGATAATTCCGAAATGATCTTTAGAATTTCACGCTCTAGCGGGCTATTACTTGTTATCAGTTTTTGAATGTCTACTCCAGTGCAATGCCGTTGTTGGTACCTGTACAATATTATCAGCGCTCACATTGTCTGCTACATTAAACAGTTTTGAAAGACATCGCCATTTGCAGAAAATTTGAATATGTTTACTGAAACTACAAGATGCCAATTAAATTAAATATAAAAAAGAACCTAACGCCTAAAAAAAAGAGAACATTTGAAAACACAAAAGAGCTGATGACCTTAAGACGGCTGAACCGATTTTGATAAAACATGTCTAGGAACCATTGCTAGAAAACCTGCTTTCAAATGAAAAAAAAAAACCGCATTCAAATAAGAGCTACAGTGCCACAGACAGACACACAGACAGACAGTCACACACACACATAGAGGTCAAACTTATAACATCCCTCTTATTGCGTCGGGGGTCAAAAATACAGGTTACTAAGTAGTAACATTATAGTTCTTTGTATATTTTTAATTGGTAATAATCGTTTTAAGGATTTGGGGAGGTCTTTGCCCAGCAGTGGGACACTATGGGTTAATATAAATAAAAAAATCGTTTATTGTAACTGTACTTAATTAATTTGATAGGAAATGGATACTAAATATTTGTACCTAGTGTTGTGTCTAGTGGCAAAATAAATAGAACTCATAAAATGTTATAACATCTCACACTGTGACTCAACTTCAGATTAAAAAAAAAGTAATATTATTCTGATTCCGGTTTATGGTAGCAACCAAAAGTTTGCAGATGTAATGGGTATCGATAATCTAAATACGATCAAACAATCTTAATACTTAGTTTCAGGTAGGTACTACACTACCAGCGACCATTGACGCAGCTGCTCAACGTTTTAGGTTATCTGTAACTGTATTTTTCATCTCTAATAAATTAAGTTAATGTAGTGCATTAGAGTAATCTTTCGGATTTACATACATACATATCATGAGCCTTATTAAAAAAAAAGCATATGATTAGTTATACTCTTTAGTAGGTTCTTAATTCATAATTTTCTATGTAGAATTTGAATTTAGAATCCACTAATCAATAATTAAAGTAAGCTTAAGGTAGCGATTTCGATTGTATAAATAAAGCTGTATGTAATGAGATATTGTGGAGGACCGAATTAAGTATATACCTATATGTTGGGGCGTATTTTTCCTTATTTGTATTAGTGTTTTAATTAAAACTCAGAATCACACCGTAATAAATTATATTCTGAATTCACTTAATTCCATTACAGTTCACGTCATCTACTGACTTACTACTCTGTCAAGAAAGTACCGGGAAAAGGTCAATAATAAACAAAATGTTAGTTATTTTTCCAAAATTTATTATATCGCCTTTAAAGTATGCTCCTTCAGTAATGATACATTTAAGCCAACAAACAATCCAATCATCGAATCATTTGAACCATGAACAACAGTTGTGCCAAATTAGCAACAAAAAAAAAATTGAATTTGGAACCATAAGCAAATGATCAATTCCAGATACATTTTTGACAGAAATATAATTATCTATAACTATCTATAGATTTATAAATGAATCCCTATTTCCTTGGTCACGGCTTCACGCGTGAACGGCGGGACCGATTTCGCTAATTCTTTTTTGTTGTGTTTGTTATTGTCAGGAGAAGATTCTTATGAAAGAAAAAAATAAGAAATTTGCGCGGAAAATTAGAAAACATCAGAAAACTCGTGCGTTTGACAGTTCGTGCGTCAGGACAACGTCTGTCGGGTCAGCTAGTCAAACAATATTTTATTAATTTTAAACCTATTCTACATTCATGATCCTTCAAAAGTATAACAAATCGACCAGTCTGGCAAAACCAAGAAGGATCGATGCTACTATATCCACTAAAGTGTGTACATTTAAACTTGTCGCTATAGACCTATTTATGATTTCATTTAAATTTCATCCATTTACAAGGATTTCATTTCAATTTTATCAGTTAAATACGTTTCTCTAAAGGAGCTAGGGCCAATAGACACCTCAGTTTCAAGCAGATTTGAAAGCAATGGAATTAATTTCCATGAAAATACGTTGGTTTAATGGACTAGAAGCGTTTGAGCCTTTTCCCCGTTATTGTGCGATATCCGAATGAATGGTAACTTAGAAGTTATCAACCCTGAACCGAATATATGTTTGGTTTGCTTTTATTACAGTTTCAATTTAAATGATTGATATCTATTCATCTTTGGTAGTGGAAATTCCAGAATAAAAGGAGTTTAGAACTTTTTAATGTAATTTTCTGTCTGGAGTTGAAGCTTGCATCCGCATTGTGACAGATGAGGTTTCCTAATAACTCCCGGGCACACCAAAGTTCGTAAATTTTTGAGAGATATCTTTGACCAACTTACTAATTGATTGATCTGTTTTAAAGGAGGTAGTGAACATTAAAGTAACTCAGGTCATTACATATCACCAGGGTCTCTAAGACCAGTCCTGGACGGCTCATTGTTAAATTAACTGATGGATGAAAATTGATAACCTAGGAAACTTTAGTGATTAGAACTTTTTTTTTTAAGAAGAGGATAAGGAAAATATACGACCAAAGTTATTTTGATGGAATTTAATGAACGGCAACTAATTGATTGAAAACCTGATACACTCTGATTGATGTGAGTGGCTAACTTAAGATTTACGTACGTAGTTTGACGCTACGCGTCATATAGGGCCCGAAATCGAACAAAATGATTGATTACAAATAAATTTAATGATGTACGTTTTAACGCTTGGGTGGGGTCCGAGTGCACGTCATCTTTTCAAAGATATTTCTCGCCGACTGATTGAGATTGCGTGACCATAGAGCTGGTTCGTTGTTCGCCCAAAGAATTGCATTGCCATTCAACGTGGCAATGCTAATTCTTTGCCAATTTTCTGAGCACGATTCCGGCTTGCCCAGATGATAGTGCTATGTAGGAGTACTTCGACGCCTAAGTGTATTGTGTTTTTGTATATATTTATGTACCTAGTTATTTTTAAGAATGATATTTAAGTAATTTTACTTTTACATAGAGATTTAATAAAAAATTGTGACTTCATATTTAAAGAACATCTTACTTCATTAGAACGGTAATGCTATGGTTTTAAAATACACAGTAGTTAAAGATGGAAATAAAGATAATCTTAAAATTATAATTTGGTTTTAGTCCTCATCATAATTGCAAATTGACATTAAAATAGACACCTGCACTAATAAATATAATTGTGTCATTTATCTAAGTCATACGCAAATACTGCGAAAATGTAACACTACGAGTGGTCTGGTCTCGCCACTCGAATATGCCAGACGAAGTTATATTATTGGCCACTTTGACTTTGCCACCCAAAGAGTGCCCGCAGGACTGACAAGTTTGTCTAGTCTGGGATGCCGAGGATAGCACTCGGTTTAATGTCGCGTCAGTAATTAAATGCAAATCTAGTAAAGCAATTGGCTGTTGATATACAAGTCATTTAACCAATCGCAGCATTTTGGGCAAACCTTTATGTATTGTTTTGAGGTCATTTTCGTTCCAGATACTGGGTGTAAGCGTCATTGCTGGCCCGGGTGTCCAACTAGTAGTTCACGAGTTTTAAACACGCTGGAAAACTTAGTTAGGATGTGAAAAATACTAGATATTGCTCTACTCTTGCTCTTGAAGCATTCTCATTTTTAATCAGAATTGGAAATGCATATATACAAAGCGAGCGCTCATAATTAAACGTGGCCGAGCTGAATATTTCATTGATATAAATTTAGACCTGTGGAAGGAATATTTTCCATTGGTATCGCAGGGTATATATAAGTAAATGGCAATGCTACCTATGCGTCTAAAATGAAATAATTGACCCATTTTCGTGACATGTGTTGTTTAGTACCTAAAGCCAGAAAATGTATGAAAGGAACTTACCAAATGATCCGATTGTCGCCAGTCACCTGTCGACTATATATTGGATAAGGCCCAGAAAGTTTTCATCAGCTCTCGATTTTCATAAAACTTGTGTTGGCATGGGCGTTAACGCGAAGCAAAACTTGTACAAAAAGAACTTTATCTTGACTCACAAATACCCACGAACTTGGCTAGATTTTCGAAATTGTAAAGAAATTTAATGCTGCTCTGCTGACAATGGATTCTTGAAATCGTGGAACAACGGTCTTACACGTACAGGAATTAATCGTGAATATACTTTACAAGTCGCCAAGACATATTTTACAGAGAGCGAAATTCTTCCAGTAAAATATTGTCCTTTCGCTTCATTCCGCAAAGGTTTTCACAAGAGAGGTATTAAGTACCTTCCCACTTATTCCTTTAGTTGGAGAATTTAAAATCAGGAAACTGCTAGACAAGGTAATATTATTCTCAACGCTCTTAAACTTGGAAACTGGCTCATAATAAAAAACTTTTTTACAAAAAAATAGAACCGACCTTAAAAAAAAAGTGCAAAATAACTTTAATTTTGGAGTTTTTTATTTTTACTTTTTAGTTGTGGTTCCACATTAAATTGTGTTAACAATAAATTAAAATGGGACTTTTTGGAATAAACCCCTGTCAAACAAAAAAAGAATTTTGCAAATACGTCAATATATGACGGAGTTCATCATTATTCTCCTGCCCTTATCCCAATTTATTTGGGGTCGGCGCAACATGTCTTTTTCTTCCATACTCCTCTATTAGTCGTCATCTCTGTAGTCACCCCCTTTCTACCCATATCCTCTTTCACACAATCCAACCATCGTTTCCTTGGCCTTCGCCAACTCTTATAACCATCCACATCCATACACAAGATTTTCCTCACGACATTTTCTTCATTCCTCCGCATCACATGCCCATACCACGACAACCGATTTCCACACAACTTTTCAGTCAGCGGTGCCACTTTCAGACTTCCTTTTGTATACTCATTCCTAATTCTATCCATGCGCGTAACACCACACATCGCTCTTAGCATTCTTTCATTCATCCCTTTTGTGGCCCAACATTCTGAACCATACAAGACAGCAGGTCTGACCATTGTTTTATAAATCTTCCCCTTAAGTTTAAGGGGAAAGCGGGAGTCACAGATAGTCCCGGTGATCTGCCGCCATTTCATCCATCCAGTGTTAATTCTGTGCTTAACAATCCGATCTATTTCGCCATCGCTTTGTATGAGTGAACCGAGATACCGACAATCGGAGCAGACTGGGAGAAGCGCGCCATCTAGCACTATAGCTTCAGAACTGGAGAGACCGCCGAAATCGCAAAACATGTATTCAGTTTTGGTTCTGCTGATTTTCAAGCCAACTTTCTCCTGCTTCTGTTGCCATTTCTCCAATCTGCTCTGGATCTCAGGTCCATCTTCACCGACCAGAACAATGTCGTCGGCAAACAGCATGTACCAGGGTGCTTCCTCCTGTATTTCCGACGTAAGAGCGTCCATAATCAACAGGAAGAGGTAAGGACTTACAGCCGACCCGTGATGTAAGCCTACATCCACACTGAACTCATCGGTGTTGCTAGCAGCCGACCGGACGTAGGTACTAGATTATCTGTACATAGCACGAATCAACTCAACATAGTACACCTTTGTTTTTCAAGGCCCATCACAACACATCCCGAGGTACCCTATCATACGCTTTCTCAAGATCAATGAACACCATGTGCAAGTTCTTGTGCACACGTCTGTACTTCTCACACAATTGACGGAGAGCGAAGGTGGCGTCCATTGTCCCTCGACCTGGCATAAACCCAAACTGGTTCGGGGTAATCTCACTCTCCTCTCGCAATCTTTTCTCTATCACTTTCTCCCATACTTTCATAGTATGTGACATGAGCTTTATCTCTTGATAGTTTGTTGCAGTCCTTTACATCCCCTTTATTCTTGAAGAAGCACAGCGAACTGTTGCACCATTCTTGGGATTACTTCTTCATACAACAACTTATTGATGAATAAAGTCAGCCACATACATCCATCCTCTTTTAAACACTTTCATACTTCTACTGGTATGTCATCAGGGCCCATGGCCTTTCCATTTTTCATACATTGAACTGCCTTTCTTACTTCATCCATGCTAATTTCTCTCACCAAACCCATATTTACTTGTACCTCTTGAAGCACACCATTCCATTCATTCTCTTCGTTCATCAACGTTTCAAAATAAACCTTCCATCGCTCTTTTATTTCGTCATCTTTCGACAAAACCTTACCGATTTCATCTTTCATACATTTTATATGTATTATATCCCTCGTTCTCCTTTCTGTTACTTTTGTTATCCGGTAGAGCTCCTTCTGGCCTCTAGGGCTGTCTAGTAAATCATATAACTTTTCCTGCGCCTTAGCCCTGGAAACTGCAACCGTCTTTTTTGCCTTTCTCTTCCATTCTTTATAAATTTTCTTTTAATCTTCTTTCAAATTATCATTTCCGGTTTCTACATTCTGCCATACTTTAAACGAAGTTTTCTTTTCTTTCAGCATCATTTGCACATCTTCATTCCACCACCATGTATCCTTTTCTATCATGCCTTTCCCTTGCGATTCTCCAAACCCCTTTTTTTGCTACTCGCCTTATACATTCCGCCTTCTCTTACCTACATTCATTCACAGATTTTCCTTCCATATCCTTCATTTCTATCATTTTGTCTACCACTTGACTTTTAAACATACTTGCACACTCCTCATTTTCTATCATACGCCATCTGATTTTGGGTAGGGGCCGTTCTTTGTTCCTACCGGATGAGACACTGACTGTTACGTCCATCATTATGAGCCTGTGTTGAGAGACTAAGCCCTCGCCTGGCAACACTTTACAGTTTTTGACTGTTTTGAGACTGTTTCGTCTCACCAAGAAAAAGTCAATTTGGGTCGCGTGCTGGCCGCTTTTGTAAGTGATCAGATGTTCGTCTTTCTTTTTGAACCAGGTGTTAGTTATTGCCAGGTCAAAAGCCGAAGCAGCTTGCAGCAATGTCTCGCCATCAGTATTACGGTCTCCGTACCCCCAACCACCATGCACTCTCTCATAACCATACTTTAGACTTCCTACATGCCCGTTAAAATCACCCCCACAAACACCTCTTCACTCTCCTGTACATTCATCATCACACAATCGAAGTCCTTCCAAAACTTCTCTTTTATACTATCCTTACATCCTGATTGAGGTGCATACGCACTAATAACATTTACTAGCATACTCTCCACAACCACTTTAATAGCTATCACTCTATCAGTTACTCTTTTAACATCCACCACACATTATTTTAACTCACTATCCAAAACTATGCCCACACCATTCCGTTTGCCATAACTTCCACAGTAATAAAACTTATATCCTTCCCTTAATTCTCTTGCTTTTGCACTTTCCATTTCGTTTCTTGCAAACACGCTATATTTATCCGTCGCCTTTTTAAAACATCTGCTAACTCTTCCTTTTCCAGTCATAGTACCTACATTCCAGCTCGCACACCTCAATCTTAATTCTCTCACTCTCCGAGCTATATATAATATATGACGGAGTTATGCCCGAAAATACATTAAAAAAAAAAAAATACAAACATCCGAATTGATAACCTCCTTCTTTTTGAAATCGGTTAAAAAGTACACCGCTTCTATATTAGTAACTCGGCACAATCACAATGGAGTGTATTTCATACTCAATCGCCTACCAATCCGTCTGTGTCTCCAACATTCACAATGGAATCCAATGAAATTGAGCTGCAATTTTCCGCAAATTTGCCAAATAATTTACCTACTTTAATTTTAAAGGAGAATCATGTTGGTTGTGAATATATTATTTTTAAGACGTGACGTTTAATCCACGTTACCATTTACCCAGATAATTCAGTATGGTGGATGTTCTCGTTTTCTTCTTGGTATTGAAATCTTGATGTGTGAAAGTACCACATTACCTTTTTTTTTCAACTCACAGTGTCGCTAATGTCTAACAGGTTCACGATGTTTTTGCTAAACACTGTTTCTTGTGCTCCATTACCTTTTGGCATAATCTAATAGTACTATAGTGACAAACTCAAGCATAACCGTTCAAAAAAAAAAATCTTTCAAGATTACCAGTAACTTATAATTCTGCTCAAGCCTTTATAAATTAAGGCTGGAGCAGAATTATAAGTTATTTCTTCTCTAGGGTCTACATTTTGGCGTTTAATTTTATGTTACCACTGAAATTGGTTTCGTTCTGTTCTCCCCATGGTACAGCATTATGCGGAGTAAGCCTTCTTATGTAACATAAAAATAGAATATAATATATCTTAAGTATATTATATTCTATTTTTATGTTTCGTGGTTAGAATAACGTGTAGTTTTTGTTTATATAATTTTACACGATTTTATACGTTTACCTTTTTATAAAAATCAGTTTTCAAGCAGTCTCATGTAGCTGGTGGTATTTATTTTAGTTCAATCACAGATTTGACCCGTGACTTGTTTAGAACATTTTATTCTTTTTTGCGGTCCGGTTTTGTTGACATGAGTATTTTTTTTATTCCTTACTTTTTTATTGAGTTTTATTTTCGGAATTGCTCCCCCAGCCCTTTATTTTGATACCCCACATAACTTTGTCACAAAAATTCGACGTCACTATCCTAATGGCGCGGTCGGCCGCCATCTTGTTTCTTGACTTCGGAAATCAAGACAAATCAATTGATACCTCATATTATTATGTGAAATCCTTCCAGCCGTTTAGGCTACAGGGCGTGCCAAAGAAATAGACATACAAATAATATTATACATACATACTCACCAAAAACATTACCCTTCTACTGGGGCAGTCGGGTTAAAATATAGGTATATTGTAACAAGGCAGTGTTAAAGCCTTGTTTATTTTATGAACTCTATTCCAAAATTACGTTCTTTCCTACCTTTTTTAATTTAAAATTTAAATATTACTTGTTTTCGCTGTCAATAGTCTGTTTTTATATTAAAAATCGGTAGTTACTAATTTTGCCGCCGAGCTAGACTGAGCTCCTATCTATCATTGTCATTTTCCTACTATTCAATAACTGACAGTTACCAGTTTTCAAGATTTCTTAGGCATGGTCCTGACAATAATACAATTTGTACCTTTTATTTAGTCACAGTGTAGGTGTACGTACGATTAATGAGTGCTTCATAATTATATCAAGCCTACTATTAATAATGAAACTCTTTGAATCATTTTGATACACATTATACAACTAGCTGTGCCCGCGACTTCGTCCGCTTGGAATAGTGTCTTTGCGCAGAATTTGTACATTTTGATAGACTACGTTTTTTGTTTGCCCATCTTTTGCCAAAACATAAAGATTTTGCGGATTTGACACACGTGAGCATGCCACATAGAGTTGCCCATGGGAAAATCATTTTTTTTTCTAAATGAACTCCTGCAACTTTAAGCGTATGTCCTTGAGCTTTATTAATTATTATTGCAAATGCTGCTTTCAGGGTAAACTGCACTCTTTTAAATTGAAATGGCAAATCAGTCGGAATTATTGGAATACGGGGTATCAAAACATTTTCTCCTTTTGCCATTCCAGTCATGATTGTAGCTTTTATAACGTTATGCCCCAGATGTGTAATTTGTAGACAAATTCTTGTCAAAATAGAAATCTTGACGCGCCAAGGCTATGTAATGATAGCCTTGGCGCGTCAAGATTTCTCATTAATAGGACTGGAACATCAACTTTCAGCCTCACTTATGGGAAGGCACTCCTGATAATTCTAAAGAATTGAGAACCTATAGGGTATGATGTGACTTGTTCAGTGTCCATAACATTATCTACTCAGAGGTATTCGACAACATCCCCCTCCACGTTTGACATGATTTGTTCGTTTATTTGATTAACTATCTCATTAGTCGGCGCCAAAATTGCCCTTTCACACAGCCATTCTCGATTGCCCATATTTATTTGAAGATCAGAATAGACATTATTTTTAGGTCATCTATGCTACCAACAATTTGATAGAACTCATGTCTTAGTGTAATCATGTCGTTACTGTCAGTTGGCCTACAATCTTCTCCGATTTTTAGAAGAGCAGCTGCATATTGCCCTGCTTGAGAATCATTATGAAGTTGTACTCGCATATTTGTAGTGAGACAAAACTTTGACAGATGCTTAAAAACAGGCATTTATTACATCTGCTGGCGTACCAATATGATGAATAATGGCGTAGTAATAACCGGAAGGGTCTGTCTAAAGTCACCAGCTGAAAGTACCACCATTCCACCCATGATATCCTGGTTGCATTTTACATCCTTGAGGGTAAAACTTTTACAAACTTTGACTGTCATATTTATTTATATCGAATCAACAGCCTAAAAAATAAGTTTCAAGCTTCTACCTCTAAAAATGACGATATACTTTCATACAACTTTTCATCCCCACCTTTCAAACCCTTACACCCCTTTTTTCGCATTAGAAAGCCTAGGTCCTTTCTCAGGCTCTAGACTATCTGTGTACCAAATTTCATTTACATCGGTTCAGTAGTTTTGGCGTGAAAGCGCGACAGACAGACAGACAGACAGAGTTACTTTCGCATTTATAATATTAGTAAAGAAGTAAGGATTAGGTATGATATTGTATGAGATTGAAAAGCGCTATCGAATATCACGTCTTCGATTCCGTATGCTATAGAACTTTGGACATTTGTTTTCACTGATTTAAGGCGCTATTAGCTGTCAATGACCTTGAGTGTAACCACTCGAGGTCGTTGACAGCTAATAGCGCTTGCGTGTTTTGTACTGAGCTCACGTAACGCGTCGTACGCCCACCCAGTAATAGGACTCGCTCTTCAAGGAGCGCTGTCCGAAATTAGACGCATTATTAATTTATTACACATAAAAGAACAGGTATTAAAATAAAATACTGAGACTTATTTACAAATAATTAAATGATCTTTAAAATGGTTTTCATAAAAATACGCATTATAGTTTTTGCGTGATTCTCAATTTTTTATCCGCGTTAGACGTAACTTTACAAATTAATTTCAGTATGTTATAAAATTATAATTTCAAATATTATAAGATCAATTTCGACGAAAATTGTCTAGAATAACAAGTATTTTCTTCAAAGCAATAAAACTAGTCGTTTAGACGTGATGTTCAATTTAAAACCATTAAAAGTCGTATAACTTCGCCTTAATCAATTTTCCTAGAGCCCCAATATAAAGTCTTATATAAAGCATTATAGATTTGACTAGTGATGATGATTCTAAATCAAGTAAAAAAGTCAGGGTAATCTCTAGTAAAACTAAACTTAAAAAATATATTAAAATTAACAAATACGTTGGTGAAACTAAAAAAAAATGGTTAATAAACAAAAGTTCTTTATTAAAAATATAAAACTTAATAGGGAAAGGTTAAGTCTATTAAAACAATATGATAAGTATTCTTTAACTTAGAAAAAAGTACTAGGAAATACCAAACTGACACAGAAGACTTGCAGTGTAAACTTGACCGGTTACAACAGCAACCACGTTCAATGACCACTAAATATACAGCAACAGAGAAACAAATGAGGGAATATGTGTTGGCAATGAATGAGCTGGTAAGCTTACAAAAATCAAACTGTGAACATTGCCAATCACCATCAATGGCACCCACTCCATGATTCCAGACCATTCATTGCCAATATATAATACCACCTTAATGCAGTCTTGTGCCAGTTTGCCAGTAGAAATAACTAATTATTTATCGCAACAAATTGTAAATACAGAATAGTTATCTACTGTGATGAAATTGGAAAGGATTTAGGCCACTTTTTGATAAATGAATATCCGGTACACTCAATAATGAATAACTGTATGCCTGGTTGTTCATTATTGGACATAATGGAGACTATACTCATAATTTTAGTTGGTGATAGGGGTACTGTGAAAAAAAGAGAATTGCTCCAATATTATAGAACCTTGTCTGCCCTTAATTTAAGTAAAATTGTGATGTTCACTTTCTCCTATAGCCAAAGTTTGCCACAGGAGGAAAACCAAATTAGATATAATATTAATATAATATTGCACAATTTGAAATCTAATAATGACTTATTCCATTTAATTGACATTAAAAATTACATTGGTAATCGTTTTTATTTGACAAAAGATAGGAATCTTATAGACAGATACTATCTTTCAAATTATTGTAGGAGACAGATAACTGTGTTGCTATCATATTATTTTTGTATAACAGCCAAGAATTTGGCTAAACAAACTGCTCCTATTGAGCAATGCTATGACATTCCTCATAATTCTGCCAATGTCTTGGCATCAAATTTTGACATTATTAATAATTTAAATTAGAAATCAAGACAACAGAGACAATCTCTAGCAATTATGTAAAGAATGAAAAAAACAATGTTTTAAAATCAACAATTATATCAACCTGGTACACCAAAATATTTATGGTTGTATGTACAATGGATTTAGAAATAGAATTATTCCTTAAATTGAACGATATAGACATTCTTTGTATAACTGTACATTGGCTTAAAAGCCATCATATTATGTTTAATTATAGTAATCGCCAGGTTAGTAGTTCGTTCAGCAGAGTAAACGCACGCACGAGTACCTATACATGGTGGCTCATTAATTTTAATAAATAAACTACTTAAGTTTAAAGACCGCAAGGATATTGTGAGCCTCTCTGTTGAACAGACAATTGAAATGGCCTGTATTGAATTGGAGCAGTTTACTATATTAAGTGTGTACAGACCAACTTCAGGATGAAGTGTTACACAAAATCTGTAACTCGAGTAAGTCCGTCATCGTTTGTGGCGACTCTAACGTTAATTTGTTAAAAACTTCTGGCTTATGGTGAAAGCTCCAGGGTAGCCCGCGAAATTCAAATTTTCTTACGTTTTTTGCAATTTGCAGGTCAGTGTCATACTTTCTCTGTTAGAATGGATGCCAAATGTAAGAATTTCATGAAATCATGGCATTTGGTATCAATTCTAACTAAAAGAGTTGTATTGATGATTTAATGATTACAGTTCTGTAAATACGTACTTGCTACGGCCGCGAATCAAATTTTGACCAAGATACAACCTGACACTGACCTGCAAATTGCAAAAAACGTAAGAAAATTTGAATTTCGCGGGCTAGCCTGGCGCATCCACCTTAACCACTAAAATTATAAGTTTGTTTCAGTCATACAATTTTGCAAATCTGTTTATGGAGCCTACTAAAATAACCCCACTACTGCATGTTGCCTAGATAATATTTTTGCAGATATTTTACTTACCCACAAAAAAAATATTGTTTAATTAGACTCTGATCATAGTGGACAATTGATCACTATACCAAATATAAACAAATATAAACGAAAAAAAGATATCACTGTTAACCCAAAATCTAAAGGTCGCTTGGAAACATTTAAAACTAAACCCTCAAATAAATTCCCACTTTTGTCTTCATAATTCAAAATTATAATATTTTTTTCAAAATGTATTGCACGCAATTTGATTCTACTTTTATTCCTAAGACGATTTCGGTAAATAGCAATATTTCCTTCAATGACTGCCACCATTGGTATTAATAAAAGTAGAAAACGGCTGTATGAGCTGTGTAAAGAACGGACTTATATTAACACTGTAGAATATAATTTATATGTTAAGAATTATTGTAAATTATTTTAAAAAGTTTGTTATTTGGCGAAATCTCGCTACCTTAGTTCAAAAATTAAAAATAGTAGTAACGTAATTAAAATAACTTGAGATATTATTAATAGCGAGACGGGAAGGTCTTGCAACTGAAGTAGTGATTACTGCCTTGCTATTGATGACAGTATTATTAAATCAGATTCGCAAGTCGCCGCGACATTTGAAAATTTTTTTGGAGAGATGCCCTTGTCGACTGCAAAATCTCTAAATTCATCACCAATTGCTGCAGAAATATTACTTAAAGAAAACGTCCCAGTTTGTGAATCCCAATTTAATTTCCAATATGTCACTTGTAATGATGTAATTAAAACTTTTAATACTTTAAATGTTAAAAAGACTGCAGGTCTATGGGGTAGTTCTGTTGACGTTGCTAGGGCTATTATAAACATTGTAGCAACTACTTCAGCAGTAATTTTTAATAATTATATAGATTGTGGTAAGTTGCCTGATCTAATGAAATATAGTAAAATAATACCATTGTTTAAATCGAATCGAATCGAAGATATTTTAATAAATACAAATTATTACATAATAAACAGTTTGGCTTCACAAAGAGCCGTTCAACAACTGATGCTGGTGTTGAACTTTTGGGACACATTTATAATGCATGGGAAGATAAATGCGATGCGTTGGGCATTTTTTGTGATTTTTCTAAGGCTTTTGATTGCGTTCTCCATGATACATTGATCAGGAAGCTGCACTACTACGGAGTCCGGGGCGCCTCTCTGGATCTTCTTACTTCATACTTAAGTAATAGGATTCAGAGAGTTGATGTGAACGGCAAAAGGTCTCCAGGATCTGTAGGCAGAATGGGGTTCCTCAAGGCTCAATTCTGAGTCCTGTTTTGTAATCTATATCAACGACTTGCCTTACCTCATAAAGGATAAACATGATATAGTGCTGTTTGTAGACAACACTTTACTTTTATTTAAACTCAAACGTCAGCAGGTGGTTGTTGATGATGATGTAAATAATGCTCTTTCAACTGTAGTTACCTGGTTTAATATCAATAATCTTCTCCTTAATGAGAAAAAAACAAAATGCTTAAAGTACACATTACCCAATGTAACACAAGTGAACACTAGTGTGTCAATAAAGGGTGAAGAGTTGAAACCCGAGGATTCCACAGGGTTCTTAGGTTTAACTTTGGATGCGCAGCTTCAGTGGAGCCCTCATATAGACAAACTGTCCACAAAACTTAGCTCTGCAGGAAAATTCGTGGTTTAGCTGATTTAGAGACAGCTCGTTTAGTATACTTTAGTTATTTTCGTAGTGTGATGTCGGATGGCATTCTGTTGTGGGGAAATGCCGCTGATATTCAGATAATTTTTATTATACAGAAAAGAATAGCGAATAGCCATTCGTGCAGTTTATAATTTTTTTTTTTTTTATATTTGATAGGCTCGCGTTTGACCACTATCTCACCTGATGGTAAGCGATGATGACAATTAAGTTGCAGACACAACCTCAGAGACAAATTTAAAGAGATTAATATTATGACTGTTTCCTTTCAGTATATTTATGAGAATCTCATGTATGCACATAATAATATTAATCTGTTTAAAAGATACAGTGATATCCATAGCACAAATACTGACCAGACTCAAGAAGAAAATGGGTGGTTCGTTTAGATGCCAATTTATACGTATCTATAATAAACTTCCTAGCCAAATTCAAGAACTAAGCATAAATAAATTTAAATAATTTATTAAACGTTAGTTATACCAGAAAGCTTTTTACACAATTAATGACTACCTTGAGGACAAGAAGGCGTGGGATTGAGCTGCTTCAATGATATAGGTACATCAGCCATTGTTTTCATATTTTCTTTATAGTTTATAAACTTTGATGACATTTTTTATTTTTTTTTATACTAGTTTTTGACATGAATACTTGTATAGTATTATATATTCAATTTTGATTGTCTTTTATTATTATTATTTTTTTGACATGAATACTTTCTAAAGTATTATATATATATATATGTTTTTCGATTACATTACAATTATTGTAAATGTGAGGACGTTATTATTATTATTTTTCTCTTCCTTTTTACAGTAATTTTTAACATTGTCTGACAGTTTCAGTAATTTTGCGGCCTACCCAAATGTCCTTTCTTTGGTATTGTTCGTCAAGTCATTCAGCTCCTTAGTGGTTTTAAGCTGAGCTATTCGACTATTGACAAATGCTTGCACTGACTGGACAGGTCCACTCAAATATGTGTGGTTTTTTCTTCAAAAGACCATTACAGACACTAAGCTGCATGGTCCTCATATAGCATTATGTGACTGCGAGAACTATGTATGGCTTTATATTCATGTAGATTTTATGATTGTCTGGCAGTTTGTGTTTTTTTGCGGTCTACCCAAATGCCCCCTACTTTGGTATTGTTCGTCGGTTCGTTGAGCTCCTCAAAGTTTTGAGTTCAGTTTCACGATAGCTGGCAAATGATTGCACTGTCTGGACATGTCCACTCGAATTTGCGTGTTGCTTTCCTCAAAAGCTCATCCCAGACATCAACGTACATGGTTTTCATATGATGTGACACTGGTCAAAGTCTCTTCTAAAGTGTTAAAATCCATACAATATGTACAATTTATGATATGTACATATTGTATGGATTTTAACACTTTAGAAGAGACTTTGACCTCAAGAGTTTGTTTTGGTGTTTCTTCTCAGGGAAACACCGCTAGGAAACACCGGCCTCATCTAGCTAAAACTGACAAAAATAATGTTGACGTGTAAAAGTGTTGTTAAAACCTACTTATAAAAATAAAATCATTTATCATTTACAGTCAGTACAGGTGTGTGAAAAGGTATAGGTATATTATATTATATTAAAAAATTATTACGGATTCCACTGCAGGTTAATGTATGGATATTGTAAGCCGAGATGATATTAGAAATCAGGTCGCCCAACCGTTGCATGCTCGCCTGCTCGTCATTTTACGATCCCTGTGTGAACTTGGTTGAGCAATAAAATGCTCCGGGAGAGTTCCGACATTAAAATGCAGGTCGTTAATTGAATGTATTCTTAAATCTGTTGCTTCAATCATTAGGTACAGTATTGACGTTATGATTATGATAGTGAATACTGACGTCTCCTAATTAAACCGGTTGCGGACCAAGAGCTAAGTTAGCTTAGGTTAGCTGGCATTCCGAAGTGGGCCCCGACCTGTCTGCTGCCCCCTATCCAGCAGGACCCTAGGCGGTGCCGCGCGCGCCTCTAATGGACGTCGTGGGGGGAGGACACCTCACTCTACTCGCGGCCCGAGGTGGCCCGTATAGGCGGGCCGGCACTAGCCGGGAATCATGGAAGTCGTATTAGGTCTCACGACTCCCGGTCCAAGTGTGGGAAGGAACACCGGGGTGATTTTTAGTCAATAAGAGTCTGACAGACCCCTTCGCCTGCCCCAGGCGAAGGACATCCACGAGGATTTACCAACCCGGCAACAAAAAGGTTAGCTCGCATGGTTGAAGTATCTTTTTATCCGAGTGCCCCAGAAGGAGGATAATGTTTTTCGAGAGTATGTATGTAAGTATATATATATACCGTAACGAAGTATGTCTATTTCTTTGGCACGCTCGATAGCCTAAACGGCTGGATGGATCATTTGATTGGGTTTGACAGCCGAAGTGACTTAGGCTACAACAATTTTGAAAATAATAAAATAAAATGACCGCCATTAGGTTACTGAGATCGTATTTTTTTCTGACACAGTCATGTCAAATAAAGAAGTTGAGGAGGCGATTCTAAAAATGTAACTCACTAAAGTGTAGAAAAAAAAATGTATTTTCAAAAAACCAGACTGCAAAAAAATTTAAACAAGTCTCTTTTCAAGCAGCCTAATATACTCAAGCTGTAGCTTAGCAGAGTTTAGAACCTCACTTGATGTTCCATTGTTATATTTGGGTAAACACAGCGACTAATATCCGTGTTACATGGGCTAGTTTCTCAAGCAAGAGTAGCAAGATTGTGCTAGTAAGCTCTAACTCTGGCCTCGTGTTTACTAAACTATCTTTATTTTTATATCAGCCTAGCCTTTTCCCAACTATCTTGGGGTTGGCTTCCAGTCTAACCGGATGCAGCTGAATACCAGTATTTTACATGGAGCGACTGCCCATCTTTATTTTTATATGAACCAGGATATGGCTTGCTATTTGAGTTTCGAGAATTAAGGCGACATATTGATAAAAAGGCTGTTTTTCCTTTTAGTGTTTGGAAGAGGGATTTGACATTTTGGTATATGCTTTTTGATTACATGATCTAGTATTCAACTGAGAAAGTTTATTTGTATGGTGGTTACTTAATAAACGGCAGAAGGAAATTTTCTCGACAGAAAGCAAATTGCGAAGTTCAATCCATCTTTTTAATTAAGTACATGGTAGTAAATAAAGTAACGCTTTAGAGAAGTATATTATGAAATTTCTTTTAAAACATAGAAAATAAACTTATCAAATTCTTAACTCAACAGATTTTGATGTAATAACACTGTTATGATATATGTGGTGCGCTTAAAGGCCACCTTTTGAGTTATTTTTGACATAGGCCCTTAGCACTACGGGAAAAAAAGAGTTACGCCACGTTTTCTGCACACACGGTTGAAAATTTGGAGTTTTTACTTCTGCTTCCTAAGTTACCTACAACGTATAAGACCAAAATAACGTCACGAAATTCGTACAAAACGCAGCACCAAAAATACGCACTTGACTTTTGCCCACGTTTTCCCACTCTGTATCTCCCCTAGCCATGAGCGAATACCATTTCTAGTCTTAAATGACGTTTAAAACCTCGATTAGCGTTTATTGCAAAGTGGCAGGTAAGCCAGTGCCATGTTGGTTCACCACACTCTTTACTCTTTGAAATAAGGATTAATAAAACCAGCCAAGTGCGTGTCCAGCCACGCTCAATGTAGGGTTCCGTAGACCGTACTTCACCTAAGTTTTTTTGTTTTTGTATTTTGTACGAAATTAAATGAGTAGAAACATTTTATAAGTTCGACTATTACTCTAAAACTAACAGAGCTACTTAGCCGTGATAGTTTTCCTTTTAATTTCGTTATATACAGGGTGTAAGGGAAACGCTTCCGAAAACGAAGACAGATGATAAGGCTAGTGATTCTCGATACGATACCATCAAAAAATCTGTTCTTTTTTTTACATTTTTACCATTTTTTGAATCGTTTTGCGTACACTATGCTGTGTTCGCAAAACACAGTGACTGAACTGACTGAACTGTGTTCTCACTATGCTGTGAGAACAGTTAAATGAAACCGTTATAAGCGATTAAAGACCTTTTTTTTCTTTACAACTAGCATGCAATGTATTCGTAAAATATCAGCTGACACTCGCGCATTACCTTGAGTTCAAAGTGAGCGCGCGCTCGCCGACAGCCGCGCGGCCAACGATCCCACGTCCACTCGACGCCGATGTAAAGCGAAATGTTACTGGTATCCGTTTGCATTTAGGTTGTACATAATCTTCGGCTTTGGAAGCGTTCCCCTTACACTCTGTGTACTACTGCCATGATTTTTTTCACATATTCAAAAACAATAATTTAGCTGGCAGGGGGGGGGGGGCGGATACTTGACTCAAAAAAATTGACAATTTAAAGCTTGGTTGGAAAAATGGTTTTCACAGAGCCGTAATATTTTTGAATGACCTATCCAACGATACCTTTTTTTTTTTTTTTTGGGGTTGGGAAATCATCCAATGACTTCTCCCGCTCTAGGGTGGAGCGGAAGGGCGTGTCAGACTCTTACTGACTAAAACCCACCCCTGTTCCTCCCTGCCCTGAATGCCCTAGGGCGAGGGAACTCTTTCGAGTTTATCCTCAACCCCCGGGCAGGCATCAGCCATGACGGGCCCCGTCCTGTTTGCTGACAACATTTTGAGACGCGCGTGGAACACTACGCGCCGTCGACTCTCGGGACTGGTGCTGATCGGACGGCGAGTTACCCACTACTCGCCGTGCGCAGGCCCGGGTCTACGGTGGCCGAAGATCGTCTCGCGGCGCTCGAAGTCCCAGGCGTCTCCTGAGGCGGCTGCTGCTGAGAGTGTGAGGGCGACTACGTTGTTGAGTCTTCCTCACGCGTCCCGCCTCCGCCTTCACGAGTATTACTGCTTCGCAGAATGAGGAGACGGCTTCCCGTTCCCTCTCGCTCCGTACCATGGCCTAAACCAGGGCAGGGCGCGAGAGGTCGCTGCCGCCTATCGCATCCACGTGGACACGGCGGGGCTCTGTCCAAGCGGGGCAGACCTCCACCGTATGCTCCACCGTGTCCTCGGAATCCAACGATACCTTACACCATGGGATAGACGAGAAAAAAATCCCCACTTTACGTATATAAGAGGTACCCTAAATATTTTTTTTTCATGGTTTTATTTAACTCTATGCGCCACTCTATGGGCGTGGTTAATATTTATATCCATGCCAAATTATAGCTTTCTAATAGTCTCTGAGCTAAGCTGGCGACGGACGGACGAACAGACTAACATGGCGAAACTATAAGGGTTCCTTATTGACTACGGATCCCTAAAAAAGATAGTTGCAGCGATATGCCTGTAATCTGGGGTTTAATTGATCTCTCAATTAAACCCCAGATTTTACTGCAGCGCTCTCAGCTAAACTGTTACCCACTAGTAGTGCTTTAAATCTTTATACCTAATGTAATGACACAGATTACTTAATAGTCTCGACGTGATCTGATGTAATCGTTAATGTTTAAATGTAGTCTGGCAAGGCTGTGGCGCAAAATTTGACTTTTATATTTTAGGTCTTGAGTAGTGGCTTTAGTCTAGCCGTGGGCAGACAGCTTAGCTTTCAATCGATATCTGCTATCCACTCTTTGTCACTTTTTTAGAGCGCGTTGACCTAAAGGTTTCTCATAAGGCTCACTAGTCTACGATCTGTTTTTTTTCGAGCACTGAACAGATTTGCAGCAGTTACTGAAAGAA
This sequence comes from Polia nebulosa, assembly GCA_951329385.1. Taxonomy (NCBI): domain Eukaryota; kingdom Metazoa; phylum Arthropoda; class Insecta; order Lepidoptera; family Noctuidae; genus Polia; species Polia nebulosa. The sequence goes on along the minus strand of OX589587.1, from coordinate 30,438,454 downwards.
AACTAACTGAAGAAATTCTGTTAAACATATTGGAAAGTTTATAGCAGTGTGTTAAATAAGGACTCTAAAGCTGTAGCTTTAAATAATTACCCTGATAGCATCATGTTGAGGAAATTCGATTTTAGTGAGGGTGGTGCACAATCAGAGGGCCTGCTTTTAATGAGTACAGAATGTTGCTTAAATCTAAGTCTTTAGTATTAGGTGACACGAAATTTTATTATTAATGTGCCTATCGATAGGAGACGGACGATACTTGAATCTGCTACTCCTTAATTTTGCAAGACACACGTAATGTGGCCAGTTCGACAATTCAACAATGTGTTCATTTAAATAATTCTTAGAAAGAATAATGTTTCAAAAACAGAGGGTCATGGACATCTAGCTGCGAGTGCTATTTTTCACATCGATAGCTATAATTAAGGCGCTATTAACTGCCAATGACCTTGAGTGGTTAGCTTGCATGTTCTGTGCTGAGCTCACCTAACGCGACGTACGGCCACCCAGTAATAGGACTCACCCATGAAGGAGCGCTGTCCGTAATTAGACGCATTATTAATGTATAACACATTAAACAACCAGTATTAAACTAAAACACTTAGACTAAATCATAAATAATTAAATGATCTTTAAAAGGGTGAAGGTTTCATAAAAATACGCTTTATAGTTTTGGCGTGATTCTCAATTTTTATCCGCGTTAGACATAACTTTACAAAATAATTACACTATGTTATAAAATTATAATTTCAAATATTTTCAGATCAAATTACGACGAAAATTGTCTAGCGTAACATATATTTTTTTCAAAGAAATAAGACTAGTCGTTTAGAAGTGATGTTTAATTTAAAAAAATTAAAAGTCGTGTATCTGCGCCTTAAAGGTTATGAGCAGCAGGCGTATTCGCTAACTCAATTGACATCAATTTGATAGGAACTTTGCCGTACATTACTGCTTTGACATATAGAAAAACCGTAGTGCCTATTATAATCGATGTCCACCGAGCAATGTACTGCATAGTGCCTATCAAATTGATGTCAACTGAGTTAGCAAATACATCAGCAGGTGGTGAGTAGTGGTGGCCCAGTGGAAACGGCCCCGACTTACGAGATGTATGTCGTAGGTTCAAACCAAGGCAGGCACTTTACTTTTTGTAATTCATCACCACTGCTCTCAAAACGGTGAAGAAAAATATCATGAGGAAACTGGCATGTCCTTGAACCAAAAATTAAAATACATGTAACATCCACCAACCGAGCGAGGAGGCTAGGTTCAGCAGTGGGAACATGAAAAATGCTTATGCTAAAGGTGATGAAATAACAATGGCTGACAAACATATTGGCGAAGATGATAACCGATATACGAGTACCTATTACTGTCCATCCACTCTATACAACGCCTGGGGTTCAAGATAAAGCAACCTATCTGAACGATGATCAAAAGTCAAGACCACGTGAAATTTCGTTAGCGTGTCATTTATATTTTTTTTGACTCCTTGTCAATCGTTACTGCTGATAGAATGTCACTTAGTACCTACTAAATGAAATTTTATCGGTTATCCTGCTGATATCTTGATATCAATATTTCTGATTCAATCACGCAAGGTAAGTCCGAGCATAGCCCTCTCCATTGCCCTTTGGGTGACTTAAAGCCTTCTGATGAGGCCCATTGTGAGCGATCACGTTTTTGTGGCTTATGTCTGTGTTTCCTCATAGCTACAACCTGGGAGTCGTTAAGTCAAGAGTGAATAGGTTACTTCTAGTTCTCTTCCACACATCATCGTTTACCGTCAGGTGAGATAGTGGTCAAACGCGTGCCTATCAACAATAAAAAAAAAAATGTCACCACTGGCAAAATGCACTGGTCATAGACTTTGTTTTGAGACACTGTGGTATGTGGGACGAGAAGATACCGCGTAGCTTCCCGTACGCCGCCCAGCGAAGTTGGATTCGACGGTTGACCTCTCTCGAAGTTAACCCTACCTAACTGGACCGTTTGTCAGGTAGATACTGCAAGCGAATTAAGTTCCACTCCATAAAAATACTTTCACTTCGTTTTGTTAACGAACGAACGAACGTTGAAGAAATTATTTTAAAGCTCCCACTGGTCGTCAGTCCGCAACTTGGTAAACTAATACTAACTCTATCGCCTACTAATATCTAACTCGATCATGTCTCTTAGCTTATTTGGTGACGTAACATGATTTAACTGCAGTGACATTTGAACCGTCAACATAATCGAGTTTCCCTCGTTAACATTGGCACAGTTATTTAAAAAAAATCTCTATTATTATATTCCGCAAACAAACTGAGGTCAAATTAACAAATATTTTGCAATATTAATGAAAATGCGGCCAATAGGTACTTAAATGGTACCATCTATATAAAGATACACTCATAAATATTCAAACTAACGCAATGATGACTCAGTATTAGGTCGTATATGTTTCTAAAGTACAATCGTACATCGAAAGAGCAGTTTGAGGTGCTTCACATATTACCTCATGTCAGGGTCGACTATTTTGTTATTCTAATTAGAGAAATAAAAACCAGTTTTTTAACATAGTAATTAAGTTTTCATGGTATTGGATGCCGAAATTATTTATTGTAAAATTCTCACGTAACTGTTATGTAAAAATCCTTTGAATTTTTTCAAATCAAAGTGAACAAGAATATCTGATTTAGTGAATGAATTGCGAAAAAAATAACTGTTGAAATGATACAACAACGTTGCCCGCAACAATATAAATGAACAAAAACAAAGCATAGGTATCGGCTCATGTATGACTGAAGCTTTTGTTAGGGAACATAAATATCACTGATCGCATTATGAGATTACTTTTACAGATTACTTTCACAATTAAAGATGGTTCTAAGTATACTTTTTATCAGGAATGTGCATTACAAAAGTAAAATGTCCGAGAGACGGGCTTTTTAAACCAACATCGACACACGAACTATTATCGGCTTATCAATTCAGTTTATCGTCTCTCACGACATTAACATATTACTTTAGGTAGTCGCCGTCTAACGACATTGATAAATTGGTAATTTAGAACATATTCTACAACGATTGATCTCTATTAAGTAACATGATTTTGAAAATCAGATAAGTTTGTCAATTTATGGAGTATTTAGAGTGTAAGAATTTGTTGGTAAAGTGTGTTTTAAAAATCTTATGGTCGAATAATGTTTAGTAATTTTCGGATTTTCTGACCCTAGTTTACGGAGTTTGGGCCAAAACTGAGACGCTGTTTCCTGTATAAAGATTTATATTCCTGAATTTTGGAACATAAATGGCTCTGTACATCTCTATTTTCGAGCCCATCATGACCTTTCTTGGCACAAGACACATTGAATTATTATGGTCTTAATTATTGGCATCGAATTTACACGCCATTTAGTTTAATGTAGGGAGCCTAATGGATAATTAAACCGTAAGGGAATATACATGACATGGCGACCATTTGTCTCTGTGATCGAATTTGGTTAGCCAAATAATTAAATCGTTAATTAAAGTTATGACACAAATGACATAACATGAGTCATATTGTTATGAAATCGTGCGGAATTCCAAAACATTCTAATCTAAATAATATAAATTTAAATGAGAATTTACATTTTATTATGTTTTGTACCTTGACGGAATTAAAATTTAAGGATAATGGACATTGAAGGTAAACAATCTGTCGTCCTTAATATAGTCTGAAACGAGAACAATGTCATAATTGAGCTTTAAATATAAAAATATCTTTCCAAGGCGCTGAAACCGATAGCTATGTTTTAAATATTCTGGCCCAATTTATTGAGTAATTATTTCCGTGTAATTATTTTTTTGACATTAACATTGAGTACCTATAATGACGAAAACTAGAAAAATAAAAGGTTAAAGACAATTCCCTGCAGAAACTGCGATAAGAGTTTCTTATAAATTCCGCTATTGATATTTTGGCCTATCTTTGCATAAATTTGAGATATTGTGTAGTCGATGGTAAGTAGGGAAGAAAATCAAGCGCCAGTTCACTTTTCTATTCATTGTGAACAATATTTCAAGCATAAAATAACGTTGAGGCATGTGTTATAAGTGCAATTTTGTATAATAACAGATATTAGCATAATAACACAATAAGTACTGTTCATTTACATGATATGAGATCTTATTCAGCACATTTTAGTATTAATGTTGAGATAACGTGGCTTAACGAGAATCCACGATTGAAACTGTCGTCTTTGTTTAAGTTGGTGCACTGATTTATCTATGGTTTATTGTAAAGTGCATTGCTATGTAAAGTGCAAATTACTCTGGATAACAATTAGCGCAATTAATGGTAAAGATGGTCAAAAGACTCATTTTTGTATTCTGTTAAGCTGTAACTTTACTTTGCTCCAATTAGTTAACTTTAAAACTGTAAAAATGAGAGCTCGTTATGTAATAATGTCATCTGTCGATGTGCACATCTGTTGAAAGATTGTGTTGATTAATAACCATTACCACAGCAGCCAAGGTAAGTCCATGTCTAATACAGAGCAGAGGAGATTCACGGATTTTTAAGGAACGTTCGGAATAGCATCACAGTCGCAAACTGTCAAAAACACCTATAATTTCTACAAATTTTGACAAGTTTTTGACATTGTTTGAGACTGAGATGATATTGCGACTTAGATTTTTTACACGATTTTATTATCTATTAGCTTCACCTGTAACTATGTAAAAAAATCTTAGAAACTATATTTGACCCATTTCGTCCCGTTTCCGATTGAGCTGAAATTTTGCATACACGTTTAGTTTGAATGATAATGCATGGCTGGTTTAGTGACTTTATTCTAAATCCAATACGGCGGACTCCCAAATATGGTGGACTAGTATAATTTTTTATTAATTCCCAAGATATGGGTACCGAATATGGTGGACTAGTATAATTTTTTATTAATTCCCAAGATATGGGTACCAAATATGGTGGACTAGTATAATTTTTTATTAATTCCCAAGATATGGGTACCAAATATGGTGGACTAGTATAATTTTTTATTAATTCCCAAGATATGGGTACCAAATATGGTGGACTAGTATAATTTTTTATTAATTCCCAAGATATGGGTACCAAATATGGTGGACTAGTATAATTTTTTATTAATTCCCAAGATATGGGTACCAAATATGGTGGACTAGTATAATTTTTTATTAATTCCCAAGATATGGGTACCAAATATGGTGGACTAGTATAATTTTTTATTAATTCCCAAGATATGGGTACCAAATATGGTGGACTAGTATAATTTTTTATTAATTCCCAAGATATGGGTACCAAATATGGTGGACTAGTATAATTTTTTATTAATTCCCAAGATATGGGTACCAAATATGGTGGACTAGTATAATTTTTTATTAATTCCCAAGATATGGGTACCAAATATGGTGGACTAGTTTAATTTTTTATTAATTCCCAAGATATGGGTACCAAATATGGTGGACAAGTATAATTTTTTATTAATTCCCAAGATATGGGTACCAAATATGGTGGACTAGTATAATTTTTTATTAATTCCCAAGATATGGGTACCAAATATGGTGGACTAGTATAATTTTTTATTAATTCCCAAGATATGGGTACCAAATATGGTGGACTAGTATAATTTTTTATTAATTCTCAAGATTGTAACACTTAAAAATTGAATAAATTTAGATTCGTGGAATGAAGCGTTATTTTGCAAGTTGACAGATGACAGTTTGTCGTTTGACGTTTCTTTTTTTTTCCCAACTTGATCTGAGAGCGAGTCTGCCTATTAAATTTTATATATTGGAAAAAAAAACTACTTAAAAGCACCTAATGATGGCTCGAGGTGTAAAAGGGACCAGAGTCAAGTTCAATGCTGTAAGCATAAGAATGTAGGAAGATGTAAGTACTTCTATTGGGATTTTCTGTAGCAACGCTAAGTCTTAAGCATGGCATTTAAGATTCTCACCGAATGTTTTCTTGTTGGCAGGGTTCCTACTTTAGATTTAATTTATATTATGGAAAAATTTATAAAATGGTCGGATCATAAACTTCACTATATTTTGGAAGAACAATGCGGTCTTAGCAAAGGGTTCCGAACACCAACGTCCACGTGTCCAGAGATGCCCATAATTAGATGACCACGGCTTAGATACTGCTTGAGGATCTCCTCACTGGACCTATAATCTTCGATCTTCGAACGATAGGGTAAAAGTGATTCATCATAAATTGTAAGTTCAACATACAATTTTCTGTGTACTGAGTGCTATCTGGTGTTATGCAGTGTTGAAAATAAATGTGATGTATGTGAAGACCAAAATCAAAGCACTCTTATTTACTACATACAAATCACAGTCATGCAATGTACCCGAAGATTGGTAACCAGGGTCTCATGCCACATATTATCTCTGACGCTAGCCGGTGGAAGAAAAATTTCTTTACAAGATATGGGTACCAAATATGGTGGACTAGTATAATTTTTTACTAATTCCCCAAATCATGGTTTGTTGAGAAGAATACGAAAAATAAAATTACGTCACTCTAAATTTAAAATGGCGGACTCCCAAAGATAGTGTACTAGAAGCGTCTTAATAGTTTTTTAAAACTATAATATTTTTAAATAAGAGAATTGGCCTTCTGATGTCGATGCCGGCTGATGAAATTACATTTCAGGAGGTCCGCCAGACCCATCCTTATACACTCAAGATTTCACTATCGACACCAAACTTAGATTATTTTATTACTCCAATTTACAAAATCAGAACATTTATTAAAACGATATTGCTCGATACGCTTAATTGTCTAATTTAAAATAACACAGATGAAGTGAATGGAAGGTCATGTTTACGTCACAACAGGGAGGCATTTACGATCACGTTGCGAAATCAGGATGCATGTGCTAACTTTTAGTTTGCTTTGTAACAATATCTCTATTACTATCACTATATATATATATTTATAATATAAAACAAAGTTCCCCGCCGCGTCTTTATGCGATTAACTCAAAAACTACTGAACGGATTTTCATGTGGTTTTTACCAATAGACAGTGATTCATGAGGAAGGTTTATGTGTATAATTTGCACCCGAGTTCGCTAGTTTATATTAATAGAGACAATATTTTAAATAAAGCTGAATCACATACTTACATAAATTTAAAATGAAGTTATTATGTAAATAGTTATGCAAAAATTTAGATTTTTACTGTTCTTGTATAATGTTACAAACTGCGGAAAATATTTTTTGGTACTAGGTAGATAAACTACATATTTATGAAGTCACAGTGATACAAGTGAATATTTATAGACTTAAATACGACGTTTTTTTTTGCATTAATTTCACCCTAGGTACTATAAGGGCCCTTTTCCTGTCATGCGGGTAGCCGCCCGCGTGTGGATCTGGTCCGCATGCGGGTGATAGCACGGTCCTGGCCACACGCAGGACAAACAGTTCGTTCGCCGCTGCAGTGTCGCACGACAGTAAAAACTACACTGGCGTAAGAACGCGCTCCACCATGCGGGTGGTACGGGCGCGGGTACGCGCCCGAAGCCAACCCGCGTTTCGCGCGCGTGCTGCCCGCGTGATAGGAAAAACATGTATGAAATGATAGGATGCCGGCAGCCCGCACGCGAGCGGTTACCCGCATGACAGGAAAGGGCCCTAGGAAAAGGTTGAAGATCGAGGTTCTATTTTCTATTTTCCTTTTTCGCATATCGTGAGTGGGTAGGATTATAGATAGGGCCCGCTTTTAAAAAGGTGTGGAGCACTATTGGTATGTTTTTGCAGTAAAGGGATATTTGTTATAAATATCATTTTGGGGTACGACCTACCGAGGCCACAATTTTGTTAGGACGATAGAAGCTCAAATCAAGTCTTTATTAATATTTTATTTTGTTCAAAATGATTCAAGCTTTGCAGTGCGTATTTCAAGTAAAGAAAAATCTCCCTGCCATGATTTTACGAGAATTATTTGTAGAATAAGTCGTGCTTGTCTCCTCAAATCATGAAGAGGAAAACTTATATTTTAAACATGAATAAAATTACTAGATCCTAGCCTAGCCTATGCCCAGCTTTGTTAGGGCCGGCTTTCAGTTTAACCGGAGGCAGCTGAGTAGGTACCAGTATTTTACTAGGAGCGACTGCCTATCAGACCTCCACAACCATTCCACAACCCAGTAACTGTGCAACACGACACCATACCTTGCCAAGACTTGTGTCAGATTTTCTGGCTTCTGACTACCGTAACATCAATCAAAAAGCTACAAATGACAGCCGGTCCCAACAGTTTACATAAACGTGAAATAAATATAGTAAACTCCTACGTGTTTTCCGAAGCACGGAGGAGTCCTCGGTGCGTAATTGATAGTAACCCATCCTCATACCAACCTCGGCAAGCGTTGCTTAACTTTGAAGCTCGACCCGTGCGGTTGTTCGGGTCGAGCTTCAAAGGTAAGCAACGCTTGCCGGGTTTGGTATTCTGAGAGGAGCTTGTAGCTAGATAGCTGCAAGCTCTTCTCAGAATACTTTCAACTATACGGCTGCAATTCCACATAATATATTCCATATTAAGTAGAATTGCAACCAGACTAAATAAATCTCAGGTGTATCGCATGTAGAACAGCGATTGGTGAACGTGAAACGCTCGTCTCAACATTTATTTTATTCTTGAACATTGTTGTGATTGATTAAATCGCCGAGTTAAGGGAGGGAAAACAGGTAAGAGAATTGTGTCAAGAAGAGAAATCTTCTTAATACTCCTGACAGCATTTATTTACCAAAACGGACCTATGACATTATCTAAGTAGGTATTTTAAATGTTAATGACTATTCAATGCAACGCAGTTGTAGAGCAGTGGTTGTCCAGATTGGCTCTGACTTACGAGTGGCGAGTTCGAATCTAGGCAGGTTTGTGCGATTTATTACAATCACAACGGCTCTCAAAACGGTAAATTGTTTTTTATTCATAAAATACAACTTTTGGTCCACAATAGGAGTTAGTTGCACTTAGTAATGTCAGTTATGGCAAATAATTTGACGTGTTCGAGCAGGTGGTGACGTGTTGGAACAGTATTTGCGAATCCAAAAAGAAATCGTCCCTAAAATATCGATAACCAAAATCTCTGCTAAGTTTAGCATGAAAAGAGAAAAATTTCAAAGTGCGAGTCGATAAGGAGACGAACAGGAACCCCGTTGGAGACAAAGAGCTAAGGTGAGTTAGTTTAGCTTAACTCGCATAGTTGAGGTAATTTTTCATACTTGTGCGCAGGCGCAAATTAAGTGAACTACACAAAATTTCCTTAAGCTAAAGTATTTTAGTTAAGCTTGGCTGAATGCCGTGCCCCATTATAAAGCCTTAAAATCTTCCACATTCCTCAAACACTATACCCGAATTGGGCCCGCGTGGTGGATTACGGCCCACACCCTCTCACAGAGAGGAGGCCTGTGCTGGAGGTATATATATAATAGTTTCTATAAGAAAAAGAAAACAAAAAAATGGACCTGGATTGCCCCAAATGGATTACATAAAAATGAAATTGATTTCATTATGTCTAATAATGGCAAAATGATTCAAGACGTGTCAATCATAAATAATTTAAACTTTAATTCGGACCATAAAATGGTGCGTGCTAGACTGACAAGCACGCATATAAAGAGAAAAAGGATGTTCCATAATGAGAGTCCTTCCTTTACATACACCCGTAATTGCGACCAACTAACGACTTGTTTAAAAGAATCAATAGAAAAAAGCAAGGTAAATAACATATCAACTCAGGCCAAGTATGAAACACTTGTAAACATTTTACAAACAGAAACCAAGAAAGTTAATCCAAAAAATAAAAAGGTCGTTTCTGATAAGACACAGCAGCTGCTACAGGAGAGGAAAAAATTATTACAAAGAAAAGAAAACAAAGTCCACCGCTGTAAAATAGCAGAAATTAGCAAAGAGATAAATGAAAGTATAAGAAAAGATAAAAAACTAAAACGACAAAGTACACTGAAAAATCATATCGAAAAAACTGGAGGAACAAAAAAGGCTATTAAAGAATTGAACTCTAAAAAAGATTGGATGCTAAAGGTGAAGAATAAAGACGGAAACTATACAAACAAAAGAACAGAAATACTTAAAATAGCTACAGACTATTATCGAAATTTGTACCAAAGTAAGAACCCGAAAGAAGGAGTAACTGAAAGGAACACAACAGACTTTGAACCGACACCAAAAATATTAAAGGAAGAAACAATTAAAGCAATTAATACACAAAAGAGAACAAGACTCCTGGAACCGATCAAATAACGAACGAACTACTAATAGCTACTTTACTGACTAGATAGAGACTGAAAATATTCCTACAGATTGGACCAAATCAACTATGATATTACTACATAAAAAAGGGGATAGAGGAGAAATAGTAAATTATCGACCAATCAGCTTGATGTCAAATATTTATAAAGTCTTCTCTAAAATAATCTTGTCCAGAATCGCATCTATACTTGATGAAAACCAACCGAAAGAACAAGCGGGGTTCCGTAGTAAATACTCAACAGTAGATCATATACATGTTTTAAGACAAGTCCTACAGAAATACAAAGAATACAATAAAACTTACTATCTAGGATTTGTAGACTACAACAAGGCCTTCGATTCCTTAGAACATGAATACATCTGGGAAGCATTGCGCTCTCAAGGTGTACAGGGAAAGTATATACGAATACTAAAAACCATATACTCAAAAAGTACAGCCCAAATTAGGCTGGAAGAAACGGGAGAGGAGTTTCCTATAGAAAGAGGCGTCCGACAGGGCGACCCAATTTCGCCCAAATTGTTCTCAGCGACCTTGGAGATGATATTTAGAAACCTAAATTGGAATAAAAATGGACTCAACATAAACGGTGAAAACCTAAATCACTTACGTTTCGCAGATGATTTAATTCTGTTCTCAGAATGTCCAAAAAAACTAGAGCAAATGCTACAACAACTAGCAGATCAAAGCATAAAAGCAGGACTTTCTATGAACACAACAAAAACAAAAATTATGACTAATGCTTCACAGACATACAACATCACTATAAACATGGAGGAAATTGAATACGTAGATGAGTATATATACCTAGGACAGCTAATAGCCACACAGGATACTATGCATAAAGAAATTGATAGAAGAATCGCCAACACGTGGAAAAGATTTTGGTCTCTTAGCGAAGTTATGAAAAACAAAGACATGCCAATTAAAGATAAAAGGAAATTATATAACACATGCATTTTGCCATGTTTAACATATGGCTGTCAAACATGGTCATTAACTGAGAAATTAACTAAAAAGATAATAGTGTGTCAAAATGGAATAGAAAGAAGTGTAATCGAAGTAAGACGAAAAGATAAAGTAAGATTAAACAAAATCAAAATTATAACAAAATTTAAAGATGTAAATAAAGTATGCAATACACTAAAATGGAGATGGGCAGGACATATAATGAGAGAGAAAAATGAGAAATGGACTAGGAAAATATCGGAGTGGTACCCCAGGGATGGCAAAAGGAGAAAAGGTCGACAAATGAAACGCTGGGAAGACGACCTCAAAAAAGTCGCCGGTCCAGAATGGACCAGAATAGCAAGAGACAGAGATAGGTGGAAGTCTTTGGAGGAGGCCTTTGTCGAAGGACAAGCTGTTGTAGGAATAACTGATCGTCAGTAATAAGTTTACTATATTGTAATATGTTAAACAGCAATAAAGGCTTATTTTATTTTATTTATTTTATTATACCTATAGGTACATATGTCAATCCTCGGCATCACATTACATAACTTCATGCACCTTATTGTACGCAAATCAAACTTCTTGATTCAATGACCATCGATTTAAAAAAAGATAACAAATGAAAGTTGAAAAATGAAGTATGTCAAATCCCAGACTTGTTATTACTTATTCTTTTTATTTCTTGAGTATTTTGACTTTTTTCTACGAATGTGTGCCCATTTCTGTCTAATCGAAAGTCAAAATCGAAAGTAGTAAGTAGGTACGAGTAGGTAGATATTTTTAAATAAATTAAGTTGAAGTGAGAGATGAAGTATTTTTTTATTATTGGTTTACGTTTCATCACACCTGATGGTAAACTATGATGTGGTCGACGTTGGTTCAACCTGGCTAAGAAGAAATAAATATATTCAGTCTTGACTTAAAGACCCCCAGGTTGTAGCTATTAGAAAACATAGCATCCGAAAGGAAATTCCACTAAACGTCTTTAAACTTGAAGTTGATCGCCTTTATGAACTATAGAGAATGGTGTAGATAATATTATGTTCTTAGGTAATCACGTCTCGATCTTACGGGGAAGTTTCACCGGAAAATTCAGGGTCAAATTAAATAAGTAAGAGGTATCTCTTACTATGTGACCCGGGCCTGCGGACGTCGAGTAATGGGTAGCTCGTCGTCCGATCAGCACCAGGTCCGAGAGACGACGGCGCGTAGTGTTCCACGCGCGCCTCAATGAGTTGTCAGCAAACAGGACGGGGCCCGTCATGGCCGATGCGGGTTGAGGATAAATTCGAAAGAGTTAACTCGCCCCTGGGCATTCAGGGCAGGGAGGAACAGGGGTGGGTTTTAGTCAGTAAGAGTCTGACATGCCCTCCCGCTCCACCCAGAGTGGGAGAAGTCATTGGATGATTTCACACCCAACAAAAAAAAAAGAGTTACCTCTTAAAAGAGCTCTCCGCAACCATCCCTGTGCAACGCCTGCTAGGACACATCCCACCCTTTATAGCCATACTCATTTAACGCACGTGAAGTCATGTACATACCCACAAACGAGTAGGAAGTCGTTCTTCGTACAATAACTATAATACCGCTCGCAAATGCACGCTTTTTCTCACATTCTCGTGCTAACGGCAAACGAATGTTGAGCGATTTTTAATTCCAGCCAAAATGAATAATATTGTGCAACCGAAAATTCATTTTATTTGAACCATTCAAGTGACATTTATATTATACAGGTTCACAAAATAGTGGGTATGCCATTTAAAATGAGTTTTTATTTGAAATACTAACTTCATAACGAAAATACTAAACCTATAGAATTATTACTTAAAGACTTTCTTGGACGAGATGAATGGCTTCTTAGAGAAAGTTTTTTTTAGCGTGGCCATTTATAAAGGACTAATTGATTTTTGGAAACTTCTTCAAAAGCTATTGGTGGGCAATCGCCTTCCATTTACGCTGCCTTTTACATAGGGTGCGCTGCCCTAGATAATGTAGAAATGGAGCCGGGCGGAAACTATTGCATTTAATTAGTTTTGGATTTGACGATATTCCGAAAAAATGTTTTAGCTTCATCTATTTATTTACTGTACTTCACGTCCACAATAACTGAACGACCAGCAGCATTGCTTCAAGTATGGGTGGGGATTGAACATATCACTCCCACCCGAAGTCACTGTCTCACCGAGCAGACACGGACTCCCATACAAAACGTGCGCAAAGTGTTGTACTGGTGTTAAGTCGCAGGAAAACTTTGATTGCGCGATGCAGGACCGCTCCGTACGGGAGACGGATTGTTGTTACCCATTTTACAATTAGAATAACTATTAAGTTGCATAATTATTTTCGTTTTACCTCAAGTACCTACCACTTAATGATTTGAAAATCTGTATTGTCGAGCTGTACTTTAATAGAATAATAATATAATAAGATACAATTGAGCAGAGCTCACGAGTTTCATACAACGTTTTTCAACACATTTTCGAGAAAAAACAAACATGTATTGCTTTTAATGGTTAATTATTAAAACTATTGGTGAAAGTACAATTTTCAAAGCGATGGTAAGTTTGTGTTATATTGGTGCTTGCTACTTAGTACTTTCGTTTTCTTCTTGTGTAAATGTCGGCGACAAAGGCAAATCATAGAAATTACTGGAAGTAGTAGGCACCAAATAACTCATACGAGAAGTACATGGTTGTGGTTCGGGGCAAAACTTTTTTGTCTTTGAATAGAGTTCTATGTATGATTCAGCGGCTGTGTCAGAACGCCGGCATGTCGCTTTAAAGTTAATATATCGGCCCCCGAATCACCCAAAATTGTAGCCGAAGTTATTTTAAAACTGTGTCCAGTGTAAAAATCAGCTTCAGGCAAACCTAAATACTTTGCCATTTCTTTTGGCATATTATCAAATTTGTTAATACTGATTGTTTGTGCAGTACATTTTCCTTTCTGAAAGTTTTGGAAAAAGCGGTATTTTTTTCACTATTTCACAAAACGTTCCGTGGATTGTAAAAAATCGTGGAATCTTGGTTTTGGTCTGGGTAATTTTGACGAGAAGTATTTCTCCGTATGTCTACATCTTTTGTAGTAATATTATAAAGCTCTTGACGTCTGTAACATGCACCAGTAACACCGAATATTTAGGCAAAGTGCAAAAAAAAATCAATGAATATATCTTAAAAATCAATCTTCTTAACTTGTAATAGATGCACCACGTGGGAGCTTGGCTTGTATGTATCAGCGAGTTCAGAGAAATATGCCAAAAATGTCATCAGATCATAGTATGTTTTGATATCAACACCATGTTTGAGCTTAACCATGCTTCTTAATATGTAATAGATGCACCACATGGGAGCTTGGCTTGTATGTATCAGCGATTTTAGAGAAATATGCCAAAAAATGTCATCAGATTACAGTATGTTTTGAAATCAACACCATGTTTGAGCTTAACCATGCTTCGTAATATGAAATAAATGCACCACGTGGGAGCTTGGCTTGTATGTATCAGCGAGTTCAGAGAAATATGCCAAAAATGTCATCAGATTACAGTATGTTTTGATATCAACACCATGTTTGAGCTTACCCATGCTTCTTAATAATATAATAGATGCACCAAGTGGGAGCTTGGCTTGTATGTATAAGCGAGTTCAGAGAAATATGCCAAAAATGTCATCAGATTACAGTATGTTTTGATATCAACACCATGTTTGAGCTTAACCATGCTTCGTAATATGAAATAGATGCACCACGTGGGAGCTTGGCTTGTATGTATCAGCGAGTTCAGAGAAATATGCCAAAAATGTCATCAGATTACAGTATGTTTTGATATCAACACCATGTTTGAGCTTAACCATGCTTCTTAATAATGTAATAGATGCACCACGTGGGAGCTTGGCTTGTATGAATCAGCGAGTACAGAAAAATATGCTGAAAACACATTTTCAGAACATGACTGGGTTTTTTTTCTTGCTCTTCCATTGTAGGAAACTATCGTAGGCGGCTAAGTACTTTTCTTTAGATTTTGCGGGGATTAGGCTATCGTTTGCATTTTGTGCTTGATACATGATTTCTGGCGGGGTTAATTCTATCAATTGTTACATTTTTTTTGCATTTTAAAATTAATTGCATCTTAAAAATACTCCCACAGTGACAAATACGACAAAAACAAAATATGAAAATTATGGGAAAATTGGGAAATGGCGCGCAAGTGTTTTTTTTCACGCGTCAATTGCAAGGTGAGTGAAATACAGCCTACTTCATCATTATAATTTTAATATGATAAAATGAACATTTTATCACTTAAAATTATAGTTTTACTTAAAAACAAATTATTGTGAATTATGAATAATTTGATAATAATAAATGTTTATTTGACTTAATTAAGGACGTACACATTTATTTATTCCAAAAATAAATATGGAGTTTCAGCGACATAGAACATCTTTGTTGTTACTAAAAAAAATAACTGTATTAACTTGCAGTAAGGTACTAATTTAACTTTGTAGGGATAATTCTATTACGCACTAGTATGTAATGTTATTACGCACGTGTGTGTTATAGCTCGGTTTATGGCCCTAAAAGCGATGTAATAAGGCTCAATTTACGAGCAATTATGTTGAAAAGTTATTTTATAGCATTATTTTGTTTGGGAAGGAGTGTTGTCAAAAAAATATATAGGTAGAAATATCTATGGAAAAAAGTTTGTTAATAAGGGTATTATTTTTGATTTCCTAATTGTAATTATAATAGATTTTATGTCAACGAACTGAAAAGTAAAAAAATATTGTATTTTTTTATAATGCATAGCTTCTATATAATATACGGCAGGTTAATCCTACTAATATTACAAATGTGAAGTTTAGAGATCAGAATAACATAAAGGCATTTATAATGGGGGGAAAGAAATAATTCCACGCAGGCAAAGCCGCTGGCAGAAGCTAGTAATACATTGAAGATTAACACAAATGAAAACTATCCACAGGTACTCTTCTACTTGGATTACAGCCATACATTTGCGGACTATATATTTATGTGTATTGTGTACGTAAAGTGTTATCTATGAAACCGAGCGATGTGGGCTTACGCACACTGAAAAAATGTGCACGTGTCCAACGAAAACCAACCCGTCTTCGTGAGATAGAACAATTAACTATACTACATTAGGTGCGAGGCATTCCCAGCAATAAGAAAATCGTAACAATCAGTGGCCGGTTAGGGTTATTACACACGTGGCGCATGTGTTTCCAGAGTATTTGTATGTGTTGTAGCTTAAATTAGGTCAACCCTTTATTTTCAGCGAGGGTCGTGTCGTGAGAGGAAACTAAGGGATTATGGCTAGTGGGTGGATATCAGCTTAACTATGTAAGCGGCGAGTAATCCTCCACACGTGCTGATGATAGAACAAACTATAACTTTTTTTATGTAAACAAGCAGTGCTTTTCAGTATGAGTAAGTGTTTGCCACTGGTGGATAACAGCTTAACTATGCCATCTGAAACTAATCCGCCACACGTGCTGATAATAGAATACACTACAATTTTTTTTAAAAGTAGTTTTCAGTATGAGTAGTTACGAGTACATTGTCTCTATGTATTCAGTATGAGATCGCGCAGAGTTTAAAGAACCATTTTTACCAAACTATCTGCTATCGCTACTAAAATGATTTATTGTATCGTGCAACTATAATGAAAACTTTATAACAAGTAATTGTCTGCCAGTCTGTCGCTGGCGGGCGATAATTAAGTTGCAGCGTCTGCACGCAGCCTAAAATTAAAACCTAATTTCTTTTCCATTAGTTTACTTTATTAGTTTATATTAAGTTGATGTATTGATACTAGCTGATTTCATATCAGGCCGCAGCCATTGTATTTGGCAAATGGTAACGTAACAGCAATTGGCAAATCATATTGCAATATTGCACCAATTTAGAGGATTCATAATGATAAAAAGTGATGGTATAAACAAAAGGATTGCTTCACTTCCTCGCTTGTAGGTGGACCATGTGGTCGTATCATGAATTCTTATGCAATCATTTTACGAGTGTTTGAATTACTCTCACGCGGTGGAACGCCGGTCGATTGCCGCTTGACTACCGCAGACGTCCACATCGTTTACACTAACTCAGCCGGATGTAAAGCATAGCATTAAGGCGCCATTCATTTTACTACCAAACTGGTTAAATTCACTTCAATAAAAAAAGATTAACCCATGTTGTTGAACCGCCGTAAATATCTCAGTATCAACGATCAAGCCTTCCATGAGAAGACTCTTACGTAACATCTTTGGAGCCTGTACGCATCGGTACTATTTTATCCGTTCTGTGCCTGTACTAACAATTAATTAAGGTAGATAATTAAGTGATAATTTGTTAAAATCCATAGAGCCGCGATGTGCAGGGAAGTGAACGGCCAGATGCAAATGGCATTATGCCACTGTAATACAATCTTGCCGCTCTGTTTGTAACAATGACCAACACGTCGCTGATGAAACACATATCTTTAAATAACGCACACATATCTCTTAAAATATTTCAATATTGGGTATTTTAGTGCATTGGAACTAAATTGCAATTTAGTGTCCATTGAGATTAAGTGAAAGGAAATGGCGTATCTTCGCAAACTCGTTACTGTCGCGGTAAACGTTCTGAGCGCTATAAAATGTTTCGTTGTTCAAAGTTCTTACGTTTTATTGGGCTGTTAAATTGCTGTAATATAGGTTTGAGAAATATTGTCCGCTGTGATAAGCATTATTTTATTTAGACCTGAAAAACGAACAATGTAACACGATTTAGATTAGTCGAACGAATCTTACACGAGATCAAGCTTTCAGTTTTGATTGTCTTTACAATACAAAGTTCGATAGCGTTCAATTGATTTCAAAAGCTATATTTCAAAATCATAAATAGGTCCTAGGTATTCGGAATTGGTTTTGTGTGGCAATCTGTTGTAACATAGTTACAGGCGACGTTGCCTATAAAACGTGATCTGAAGAGCATTCGCGAGTCTATGAAATGAATCATCACTTAGCGAGAGAGCTCTTAAAACTACCTTGAATTATAAATCAGATAGTTTCAAGCTCGTAATAAGGCCTTCATACTTCTCGCCTGTGGATACCGTCTGCAGCTATATTTTAGTTTCATGTAGGCACTATTATACACTCGCTTATTCCAGCGGATTCGCACTCGTAAACACCGAAAATTATCCTACGGGATCGTAAGTTTATAAAGAATCATTACGATCCAAACCAGAACATGGTCTACCGATGTTCCAAATCCGTTTAGTCTGTGATTGATTTACTAACATACAGACTTTCACACTGACATAATATTAATATCTGTCAGTTTCTTCAGGCCAAAGTGTAAATGCCATTTTAGTTTTGTTGTGGCAATATATAGGATGGTATTTCCGTCTTGCATGGCTCTAATGCTCCACCTCTCTTTTTACTGTAACAATGGTTGTAAAGACACAGGACACTGGAAGGCTTACTCTTCCAAGCCTTTTGTGTTTCCTTTCTATCATATTTTGTGTTTCCAACGTTTCGAACAAAACACTTTAAAGTACTTAAATATTTTTGAAAGAAACAGGACGTTGGGAAGTTTAGTAGCCTCCCAAGCTCTATGTTTAGTGGCCTCCCAAGCTTTATGTTTCTTTCTTACCATATTTTGAGTGTTTAAAATAAACACTTCTATGCACTTCAAAGTGAAATGCCACGAAGATAAAAAGAACAAAAATAATTCAGGACAGCAGAGTTTACACATTTTTGTTTTATAGAGTACAAATATTTTTTAAAGAATTTGTCTTGTATTTTCCTACATAAAAATATCTACTCCTTTTCAAGTCTTCTGTAAAGTAAACGACTATTCGTCCAGTTTCGTATCCAACGAAGGTATTTAATCATCTAGCTAGATCCCGGTAATACGCTTCAGTAATTCAAGAGTTTAATTATTTAGGCGACCAGTCGCAATCAAGGATGGGGTTACTTACCGACGGCGACGGGTTGCGGCCTAATCGTCCAATACAACAGCGCCTTCTAAAATGACGAATTTAGCCCGATTGTCTTTATTTACGTAAATAACGCTAACAAAGGTCAGGTTTTCTACAGATTTTTACATGTAGTTAGTAGTCCCGCTCTCCAGGATGATAATTTAAGAGTTCACTAAAAACACTCCGGTGATGGAAGGGCTCCCGTCCGTCACCGGAGTGTTTTTAGTGACGTAAAAATCCTACATTCCTGGGTCTTTTTCCCCAAAAGTCCTGGGGCTTTTTGAAGGTTTCGCCACGATAGCAAAAAAAGTATTCGTATTGATATTTAATTTAATTTACAAAAAAATTGAACAGGTTTCAGATGTTTTCATTAAAATTTCTCTCGTTAATTAAAGTAAAAACAATAAATTCTGATACTATATATATAGTTCAGCCTCTTCTCTACTTTAGTTAAAGTACATATTAAGAAGTTATACTTTCAACACGTCTTTCTTTAGAACTGTAGAAGATTTTAAGCACGAACTAACCGTAATGTACAATCTGTAAAGGTCTAAAACTCAATTACGGTCCAATCTTAACTTTTAACATGACTTGTCGATAAATCCTGACATATTCACTAGCTCAACTTAAGATGGATCGGTGACCGAACTTTTCGTGCAGAACAAAAGATATTTACCAAGACCTCACGTAAAATACGTATAAATAAATGCCTGACAATTATTTTTGTGTACAAATAAGAAACTTAAACAGCAAATGAGGCGAAATTCTCGAAGAAACAAAGCCTAAACATAAGTTTACCAAACAAGACAGACAATAAATTCAGAAGATAATTTATTAGAGCGCGATCGAATTGCTCAGAATTCACGATAATATTGTGTACTTGTATCAGAGTAATGTAGCTTCACGGAAACCATTTCACTGCTCAGCTTTTGGTCCGTTTCCAAACATCGTCTGGGTTACTTCTTCGTTATATCTGTGGATCAATCATTACGATCTTTTATTCCAGGCAAACAGAATTCTGGCAGAACGATGTGCTTCAGCGGATTCGTTTTTTAGAAGCTTTTATTCGTATGATCAGAAGCAGTACCGGATGACGGGTTCGCGCGCGTCTGGCGGCCGGGCCAGCTGAATGGCCAGCTTCTACGTGGGTTATCCTGCACGTTAAATAAATTATTCAACACCGACAGACCCTTAGCAGGTTTTTCTTCGCTCATGGTGCATGGGGGACGCGTGTCCGTTACGTAAACGTGTGAAAGAGCCGATGACGAGAACACAAAGGATTCCATTTATCATTCGCTCGGAACACTGTCATTTGTGAAGTGTTTAGCGAGAGTCGCGTCGCGTCGATAGCTCGCATGTTAATGGCGCTTACCTTCAAAAGATATTAATATTACGCTTTTTACCGAATGCCTTCACGGGATCGTAGTCGGTAGTGAGATGCTAAAAATAGCTCTTCTATTTTATGAGTTATTCAGGTTGAGTTTACAGTAACACTCTTGATTCTGAGTCATTAATCAACCCATGTCAGAAACGTCGCCGCTCTCCGGCAACACTGAAGCATAAGGGAATATTGTAGGGTACAACGAAAATGGTATTTTATAAGTATGTTGGGCTCAAAGCTGTTTTAATTTGTCCCGTAACCTTTAATTATAAAAAAAAATATTGTAAAAAGGGTTGCGACATTTCCCCCAAGATTTTTACAGAGTTGTTTACTCGGTCAGAGTAATGAAAGGTGTCAGAAACTCAGTACAACTTATGGCTACGGTAAGAATTACGGAATTAATTTTATTGAAGCGTTGTGAGAGAAAGTATAAAGTAATATTTATTCTGCAATAACATAGAAGGGATGCTAGAATCAAGAAAATTGACCTACTGTTTGATCTGTTTCCGCACGTAGGTACACATTTCATACATCGATGTCGCTGGCGGTTGATTTGTTATACCGCTTCATTTATTCAAAGTGATGGTCTCAATATACAGGGTGGCCAACTCAATTGTGTAAAACTTTAATTTAAGATATTTTTTTATCATACTAATTTTACCAGATATTTTTTCATAATTATAGGCATTATTCAGGATATACAATTATGTACAGCTACCAAATGTTCACCTGTTTTGTTAACTGATTAAGAATGCGTTAGCTTTAAGTCGTACTTTTTATCAAATTTACGGATACATTATTTTAGTTATCCAAATATTTATTTCTTTATTTATTTAGGTTAGCATAAAATTGTTTACACATAACATTTTATTTAAAGTACACATTTATAAGTGCAACAATTACTTACAGTGTCTGCTTTAAATGTATAAGATAATATGTCCTTTTAGATAGCCCAACAAAAAATATCAGGGTCTGTCGAATCTCGTGAGTTTGGGGGTCGAAATACTAAGAACCCAAAAAAATAATTCAACTTTTTAACTAAAAAATTAACATCAAACAACAGCAGAGACTAGCCTCAGATCGATTTGTCGGATTTGGCCACGCTATAATCATGACGCTAGTAACCAAAACTAAAAGATTGCGATACAGTTCCAATGATGACGCACCCATTTTCGACGGTTGTGCATCTTTTGCAAACCACATGCTATCCATAAAATTGTATTGGCTTTCTTTTAATTTATTTGTCATTCATGTCGCACAGCTATGTGGTTGGTTACGTTGACTTTTGGTTACCTGTTACCCAATCTTTGCATTTTCAATTGTAATCACAGCGACCATCGTAAAATGCCTTCTTTGTTCTTATGACAACAAATGCATACCAAAGCTCTATACAAATGCTAAGTTTTTTTGGTGTCAGTGTCGATGAATGTTAAGTAATGTTAAATTTGGATTATCTTGAAATGATCGCAGTATGTGGTCGGATGTAACCAGTGCAGTGGTGTGGCATGTCGACCGCTCACCGGTGACGTCACAGAGTGAACGTCGGCAGCGATCATTCTTTAGAAGCATTTATGGTGTAACAACTGGTTAGGGATAGTGATGGACCAATTTATGGATTTGTACCGCAGCCTATGTTTGGATGACTGCGGTGAGAGTCTGATCACGCAACGTTCAAAGAAAAGCGGCGTATGAGTGGAGGCGACCTTTCAAGGTCATCTATTGAAAACAAGGTCTCGCAACGTTTTGAAAATTTTTCAAAAGTAGTTATTTGGATATAATGGTGCGTCATATTGGAATGAGGTCGACTACAAGTGAGCGTCCACCACATCGTTATATAAGCAATTAGTTTCGAGAGCGTCGTATTCTATTTTGTTTTCTTTATTTCATGTAAGGCACTCATTTGGAAGTGCTGTGCGGGATGTAATTGCGGGCTTATTTTCACGCAGTTTGTGAGTATGTGGCTCACGTTTCGCGTTAAGTGAAACGTAGTCAAAACACTGCACATGGACCGCATGGCCGGCCCCGGCAGGTTCAGAAGAGAGCGAAAGTGGAATTGCTACCTGATAGCATTTTTGAATCTGCGTTAGTCTGTGACAGATCAGCCCAGTTTCAGCTTTAGGCTAAGGCTATGTTACCATTAATTATTTTAACCACCAATTAATTATGTATAGTATTGCACCTGCCTACAGTTGGTTACTTTGGATTTGGACTGGAATATCCATGTGATGCTAATCACACGATTAACTTGACTTTTAACGATTCATGCAAGCAACAAAACTTTAAATGAAATTACAATTTGAAACGCATTAGCAATTCAAATGGTTTGAACTGACGGCACATTAATGTGTGCTTCTGTAAGCGCACGCGCAGATTACTGCTAAGATAAATTGATCACGGCTGGCCACTTCGTTGTTCTAATGAAAGTTACGAAACTTGTTCGCCACAGACAGACACTACATTCCGATTACTCTCATCGATACGTTTAAGTGGCTCTGATTATCTAATGTTTGACCAAACAGGATAACTTTACTCTGTCTAGAATCTCCATATAAGAATGCTGATTTGAATGTATGACTAAATCTGATATAGGTTACAATTACTTAACCACTCTTGTTATGTGCTCAGTTTGCGTTCAAGCCTCACACAACAACATTTTATGGTTTTTTATTTGCAAACTACCTTGATCAAAGAAGAGAAGATTTCTAAACAAACCTCATCAACAAAATTTTATAATTACAATGCAAGGCACGGACGTCGGCGGCGGTCAGAAGCATGTGCAGATGTTTTGAAAGGGGATTTAGTCGGAATCACACAGAGTAATATATGTAAATGCGTATGCAGTATTGCAGACGTTAAGGCAACACTTAGCTGTGATATGTGCGTAGATTTGAACTCGTCGTTGTTGTTCGTCGGTCGTTGCGACCTTCCTATGGTCGTCAAAGTTGACTTTTGGGCCAGATTTTGTTAGCTAAGTATACCTGAGCACGGAAACTGACAGAGGTGGTAATAATAATTATATATATATTACACAATTAGTTTGTTAGTTATACAAAATAACAATTATATATATAGGGTGTTAAAAATTAACTCTCGAAACTTTAAGGAGTGCTTTGGACCATCGAACTGAATAAACTTTTACTATGTGACCAAATTCGAAATCGCGAAAAAAAAATCAGCTGTTGCCTACGTTTATGTTCGCAAAACTCGTCAAAATGTACGGAACAGCAGATTTTTTTTTCGCTGTTTCAAAGTTGGTCCCATAGTAAAAGTTATTCAGTTCGATGTTCCAAAGCACACAAAGTTTCGAGGGTTAATTCTTTAACACCTTAAATATATTATATAGAGGTATTAACAAACAAATTACGCGTAACAATCATAAATAAACTAACGCCTATCAATGGAGTCCGTGACAGAAATTGTGCGTTTAACGCATTTTCAGCGCCACGAATTTGAATTCTGTGTATTGCCATCTGTAGATGCCGCCAGAGTAGTTATTCTGAGCTCTGTGCTAAGTACTCGTATTTGTCTGCTTTCATTGTATTTTGTTTACTATGCGTGTAAGAATCTGTGTAATAAAATGCTTAGACTGGGTCAATCGTATCAATTTAATGTTGTTTAAACTATAAGTAAGAACAAGCGACCCGCCCGGATTCGAATGGGTGCGTTTTCTAAATTTTTTATCATACAAATTGCAAGCAAAATGCAGCCGATCTGAAGTGATGCGCTTACAGACATACAATGGTCAATTGTTTTTTTGTTTTTAAGTTATGTTCTACGATACGATGCTACATTCGATAATTATTAATGCGTCGTTTGAGTTTAATGTCGACGACTGTAATAATAAAATGCAACCAGTTTTACGGTACTTATAATTACGGTAATAGCTGAATTTATACAATAGGGATGACGACAGGGTAAAAAAATAATAATTCTATTTAGTTCGTAAGTTAGATACAACGCATCAAAGTTTAGGAGTGGAGGCTTGTTACGTCACTTTTTAGTAAAAAGTGGTACAATTTTAACTTAAGTGTGACGTCATTCGAAATTTCAACCCACTGTATCGTCTTAGTTTTTTGTTAAAGTGACAAAAGAAGAAATACGTGTCCAATATTTTTTGGTAATCTAAGTGAAGGACTAATTAGATTTTTTTAGTCGTCAACCCTATTGTAATGAAGTTCTATGGCAAAATGTAATCTATGTATCACTATTGTACACGAAGTTTAAATAAATAAATAGTTGTGCATTTATTTGCTATATTGTGTCTAATAAACCCTTGTCTGTGCCGATGGCCTTTATTAAACCTTAGCTAGTATTTACGATCGCTCGACTGACGGTAGGTAATGCACTGCAAAAGAGGTTTGTTACTTCTTATTGGACTCGGATTATTTAATAAAAAAATCTTTTGGTTTTTCCAATAGTTACCAACAAAAAAAGAACGGTAGCAAGCACGGCTGCGGACTTTGAGGTCCCGTGAAGCAAAAAGTGTAATTGGGTTGCAAAACTCCTTGTTATAGCCCGATATTGGAATTGTGCACGATAAATGGATATAGGCTCGTTATATCGACTGCCATCGGGCTGGAAGTGCCTAAACTTTAATAAAAAGAACCCGCTTTTGTGCTTTATAGATGAATTTTTAAACTCCCGAAATAATTGCATATTTTGGAAGATCTAATCGCCACTTACACCCACACGCCATATTACCATTTTGGGAGCACAGTAGGCCAGTTTTTTGATTGCTATCATCATGGTTGCTCTGTGTTGTTGTACAGTTAAGTATCAAAATACTTGACTTTGTCGCAAGAAAATTTGCGTAAGAAATATTCACTTCTAGAAAATATATGACAAAAAAGGCTTTGTTTTATTTATCCACATTTTATTGCACAAGTAAAATGTCGTATAAAGTGCCCCAGCCGAGGCTGCTGGCATCCGATCAAGTATTGGGCTAAGCAAAAACACGACGAATGTTTGTGCAATAAACTTATATTGAGCCATGAACCATGAGCCATCCCTGTTTCTACAAATTCCTGCGATTGAATAAAACCGATACCCTGGACTAAATGATCTTTCCTAATTAGATTATATTCTAAAAGTACGTTGATAGGTTCTTTGACACTATTCATTACTTAATTAATTAGAAAAAATCGGATTACTTCTACGGTATCGGACAAGGAACAGGAATTAATTTTCATACTCTAGTTCTGAGAATATTACAGATTTTTCTTTTATAAGTATGAATTTTTTATTGAATAGACTAGCAAAAGTTTCCGATTTTGATATAGGTATCGAAAGTAAAATCGTTCAGATTTTTGAGTAGGAAATATATTTTTAGCAAAAAAAAACCAGGAAGGTTTGAGATCAGTACACATCCCAAAATCGTTAGGTATCGAAACAGAGATTAAACAAAGCAAAAAAAAAAAGAAGTGGACAAGAACAGAATAATGAAGTGCCACTAGTTAAGTTAAAAGAAGGAAAAAAAAAAATGTAGAAAAAAGCTTTGAGATCCCTAACTGCATTTTTCCAACACCGCTCCATAATTCTTAAAGCTTTAAAATAAAATTGTTACTGCATTTCCTTTAAACATTTTTCATTAAGGCTTGTTATATCATTAGTGGAAGTGTCATGAGATTTTAAGATGACAATAGTTTTTAGCAAATTAACTTAATTGCCATTGCAAGCGACTGCGGCGAGCTCGTGGCTAAAGTAATAACAGCCGCACGGGTCGATCCATCAGGTTAAACTACGCTTGCCGGGGTTGGTCCATGGATAGGTGACCATCTTTACATACCGGCACTCTTTCATGCCTCGGAAAGCACGTTAAGCCGTTGGTCCTGGCTGTCAATCGTGGATCTTTGACAGTCGTTACGGTCCGTCAGAAGCCCGAAAGTCTGACAACCAGTCAAATTATCAAGGGTATCGTATTACCCAGTAACTGGGTTGTGGAGGTCAGATAGGCAGTCGCTCCATATAAATTACTGGTATTCAGCTGCATCTGGTTAGACTGGAAGCCGACCCAAGATAGTTGGGGGGGTTAGGGATCAACTGACTCAAGTGCCATTTTGCCCAACGTTTACACTTTTTGACTTGTTCAAGTTTTGCCGGACGTGCCTGCACTCTTTGACTTGTTCAAGTTTTGCCCGTCGCGCCTGCTCTCTTTGACTTGTTCAAGTTTTGCTGTTTATTCTATGCTGACTGCTGGGAAATCAACTTTATAATTGGTGTAATGAAACTTTCTTTTGGTTTGTTCATTTATATAATTTTGTGGCGATTTTAACTAACATCATGTCAACCGTACCGGTTGAGGTGTATATTGTATAGCTCACCCTGATATAGCCAATTTTGTATCTAATATGGAACTATTACCTTGCTTATTATCATTAACTGGGTAAGGGGTGCTACAGAGAATTTTATAATAGAAAACCCAATGACACAAGTCGCACTTGCGACTAAGTCCAACGAAGACGCCACTTTTAAGGGGTTCTGAGGTTCAATAGTGTGTCAACTAGGTTAATGATTATCCTTTTAACTACAGTAAACTAAGTTAGCTTATCTCTACAAATTCTACGTAAACAGTCATTACATTTTTATGTTATCTGTTTCAGATCAACTTGGATGGAAAGTTTATTTTATAGCATCGCTACGGCCATTAAAATAAGTAGAATTATCACTCAAAAGTTTCGAACGTGAACGTTGTAACATTAGTCTGGTTCTCAACTTTTTATCGCGTCTACAAAGTGTCCGTACATTATTTACTTTTTTACCTGTGTAAGTGGTATAATACGATAAAATGAGAGGATTTGTGAGAGAGCAGTTGTGGCCCAGCGGTAACAGCTGCGACTTACAAGTTGTAAGTCGTGGGTTCGAGCTCAAATAGCCACTTTCGTTGGTGTAATTTGTTTATTACTTACTACTGCTGTCAAAACAATAATTGCAGCAATAGTTGTTAGAGCAGACGAGTCCTGATGTGGAGACCACGTTTTGGCAAACGAAGCATGAGATGCCCCAGCTAAAGGTAGCTGAGACAGACTGGATGCGGAAGGCGGACAACCAGGTATTGTAGCACAGTTTGAGAGAGTCTATGTTTAACAGTGAATATAAGAGCTGATCGATGGTTGGTTGTGTAGAGAACAATACTATAGACGCTAGTAATAAATTATCTGTGACTATAGTATACCTATAGGTATATAATTATTTAGATTGGACAGTTTCCCGTGTTTTGCACAAAGCCTTGACATGCAATAGGTACGTATAATTACAACTGCGTGTGAGAGGTGAACTTGAGACAACTCCGCAACGTAACAAGTTACTCGAGTCGAAAGCAGTGCGGCCCAAGAAATTAAGTAATACTTGAAAAGCAGCAATTCTGTTTACACTTTAGAGTTAGAAGTCGTAATCATTAATCATCGTTAACTGTTGGCTAATTACAGTGGAATGTTCTATGGTTAAGATGGTTATTTTTAGTGCGGCTTGATTAGCTGCGGATGGTGGTTCTGCTGGGGTCAGCAATTCGCTATGGATGAGAGGTACTTATATCCATAAGTAGGTAACCATCACTCGATTCTTGGCGGATCCCAAGTGTTAAAAAACAATCTCGTAATTTTTAACTATAACGCCCACACATTTCGAATGCCTTCTAGATGATACAGATTGTAAAGAAAATTATACGAATAATTAAGTACCAGCATTACAAAAATAACTTTACATTGAACCTGACTTGACTTTAACCGTTGTGAGATTCATTTAAACTATAAAAAGGTTTTGTTTGCCTAATTTCAAAAGCGTTTTATAATCCGATTAGGCTGGGTTTAATTTGGCACTTAATGAAATAATTTAAACCCTTGGAAATCAGCCTGATACTCGAAAAAGCTCATTGCTTTCTAGAACGTTCGGCTGTGCAGCATTCTAATATACAGAGATGATTAATGCGAATAGGAAGCTAGCACTAACGAACGGACTGATGAAATATTTGTGGACAAAGAATTATGAAAAATGGGTGTCGTGGGCGCTGCATAAGCGAAATGATGTTTGATATTAATAGTTTGTATATATCATTTCAGTCGCTTGGGTAATGGACGTCTGCATATTTTATGAGTGTTGAAGCTCGATGAAGAAATAGCTCATTTCTATAGCTCCTCTATTTTATGCAGGGTTTTATCTGCGATCGCTGACGCCCCCGTCCGTCTCGCGCTCTGTCTCGACGTAGAAATTACTTTTGATGCCTTCACTACTTGGAACAGGTACTGGTAGGGGTGCCAACTTTTTTTTTTAAAGAAATATTGTATTTCTGATTTCAGACAGGGTAAATAAAGAGTACCACCTTAAAAAAAAGAGTAAGTACATTTTATTTTTATTTTAGAAAAGTTATTTTTGTGCCTTTTGCGGCACATTACAATTTTTCATAATTTTTAAAAGAATTGTATGACTCCAAACATTCTTAATCTAATTTTTTAGGGTTTTCTTTTATTAATTTGAATGGACGGACATATTAATAATAAACGTTACATTTTTGGTTTATGACAATGGGTAGGTATACATGACTGGTGTTAGTAAATATATTAAACGTTGTGAAAAATGAGTATATTAGCGTAATCTATTAGTATTACAGTTTATAGGGTACAATACTCTATTTTAGAGTACGGTTGGCAACCCTAGGTACTGGATTCGTTCTCATTTATAGCAGCATCATCTCAAGACTCGTCTTATTTCAATGAAAACAGTAGAAAGGACACTGAGTCTAGAGACTATTTCTACAAGAACAAGAGATTATCACATTGAGATTTGTGTCAGCAAAATTGTATAGTTAATTGATTAGCGGGTGAATGTATTGGAAAGGTCGTGCCAAGGTTTGCGGCTGGCCGTCGGCCCAACTTGAGAATGAGCATACGTATGTACGAGTATGTTTATAGCGTATAGTGGCGCGGACATTGGGCAACGCGACCTCCAGCAGGTAATGAGACTCATGCGAGGAGAAAAATAATATCTAAATCATTACTCTACCGACATTGCCTACCGCTGACCCCTGTGAACAGCCATAGTTCAAGGTGCCTGTCGTTCCACTAATTGCTCATATGACGCGTTTATGACAGGTTACAGTTCAGTGCCAAGATGTAAATCGTAATGTCAGTTTTATTGATATTATCATTGCTGCACCAAAGCTTTGCTAAGCCCGTCTTGATTTGATTGATCTCGTTAGGGGATTTGTTTTAATTATTCGGCTGTTCAAGTTGCAGAGCTTAGGTTATTTGGTAATCTTTTAAGCGCCTTAACACTGGGGTCCACTCATACGGATGGCGTAGCGAGACAATTTTAAGACGAACAGAGATTTCAAGTCTTCAAAACTATATCTACTTAAAATAATAACTGCGTTCGAATAGGTACGAATTTTGAGATATCACTTCCACGAAAAAAAAATGAATGGGTAATTTGTTAACGAATAAAATTCACCGTGTTGCAAACTGTTTTCTGGAATATAATGTGAAGTGAACCGTGGCCGTGTATCAGAGGTGCTTCACTATGAGCCAAGCTTTTGTGCCACTGCCCGTTAGCTAGTTTTAATATTCAGATAACAATATTATAATTTTTAGCATCGCATTTAAATATTATTACATTCTTGGTTTACATATTGAGGCAGCCATTCATGAAGAGATATAGCAAAGTCATAAAATACAAAGTAAAGTAATAATCGTCTTAAATATGGTATATTTTGAGAAAGAGGGATGGTGGTATTACGGAAATAATAAAACAAATCGAATGTCATAATGCTTCAAAAAAGAAAATGAAGAAGTCATATGAATGCCGACGTACGGATGGAGTTCCGTAGTCCTAGGTTACGAATTGAGTAAAAAATTGTTACGTAAATCAAATGATTAAAAATTGGCATGCATACGATGTTTTTGAATGAAGGCCAGTGTCTGATTTCATGGTTTCTGCGTAATAATATTGACGACGCGGTTGGCGCAGTGGCTGAGAGATTGGCTGCTGCGCTGCGTGTTGCGGGTTCGATTCCCGCACGGAACCAATATTTGTATGGCCTACAGATAGTTGTTCCGGATCTCGATGTCTTGTGTATGTCAGTTTACTTGCATGTTTGTGAACGCTTTCACAATACAGGAGTAATTTCTAGTGTGGGCAACGTTTCTTAAAAAAACAAGAAACAATTATAAAATATACAATAAAATAAAATATTAAATAAATTTTAAAAATATAATTATGGGTGAGCCGTGCTAAATGCTGACGCTTTGTTTCCACTGGTCTACGAAAAACTACTGTGCTCCATATTACCTAAAAATTTTAAGTGATTTAAAAAAAAACATAAGCTAAGTAGTTTGCTACCCAGGCCTGCGGACGGCGAGCAGTTGGTAGCTCGCCTTCGATCAGCACCAGGCCCGTGAGGTCGGCGCGTAGAGTTCCACGCGCGCCTCAAAGAGGTGACTGTCAGCCACCACTGACGGGGCCCATCGTGGCCGGTGCCTGCATGCCTAGGGGTAGCGAATAAATTCTGAAAAGGGGTTACCGCACAGGAACAGGGGTGGGTTTTAGTCAGTATGAGTCTGACACGCCCTCCCGCTCCACCCAGAGCGGGAGAACTCATTGGATGATTTCCCACCCCACAAAAAAAAAAGTAGTTTGCTAGTTATGAAGACGTTTTTTTACTCTTTTATAGACTAGAGTGGATGCAAAAGAAGGTTTTCTTGCTTTAATTAAAAAAAAACCCTAAAACGCGTAGAGAAATATAAACTATTCAGTACTGATTAGGTTCAATTGACTACGACGATTAATTCCCTGCAGTTCACCGTGATTGAGCCATCTTCAAGTACAATGAGCTCTACGAAATGACCAATCAGTCCGTAATTATTTGTACCTAACGTAACTTTTTCTAATCAAGTTTCATTGGCTTCTTCAGTAATAAATTGTACAAGGAAAGCCATATAAGCACTATCGTAAATAAAATATAGTTAGTACCTACGTTGTTGGAGTTGGCAATTGAATGTTGAAATGAAAATTAGACTACAAGTTTTATAAGAACTGAAATTATTGACTCTATGTGGTCATTTACTACGTTTTTAGATTATTTTATTGCTATACTATATATATCCTATCCATTGAAAAAGTAAACAATGATGGTATGTTACTGCTGTTCCTTTATTCTTCTTTGAAAAAGTAAGCAATGATGATCTGTTACTGCTGTTCCTTTACTCTCCTTTGAAAAAGTAAGCAATGATGATCTGTTACTGCTGTTCCTTTACTCTCCTTTGAAAAAGTAAGCAATGATGATCTGTTACTGCTGTTCCTTTACTCTCCTTTGAAAAAGTAAGCAATGATGATCTGTTACTGCTGTTCCTTTACTCTCCTTTGAAAAAGTAAGCAATGATGGTATGTTACTGCTGTTCCTTTACTCTCCTTTGAAAAAATAAGCAATGATGGTCTGTTACTGCTGTTCCTTTACTCTCCTTTGAAAAAGTAAGCAATGATGGTATGTTACTGCTGTTCCTTTACTCTCCTTTGAAAAAATAAGCAACGATGGTCTGTTACTGCTGTTCCTTTCCTCTCCAAATTCGAAAAAGTAAGCAATGATGGATTAACGAAATGATTTGCAAAGAGTTGAAAATTGGTGCAGAGTTAACCCACGCCCCACTGAGGAAATGGCAGGTCTCCGCACCAAAAAATCGAAGACATCTGACATCTACCAATCCGTACCGAGTCCGCGTGGTGGATGTTAGTGCACTCCTTAACTGATTGATTTTATGTAAAACAGTTTTTAATAATCTCGTCTAATAATGAATCGAATAAAAACTTGGAGAAAACAATTTCATACAATGCTTTTTCTGTGGATTTGAATGGTCATTATACGGGTGCAATCTGAATGTTCGCGGGTTCCCGATGAACGTGTGCACAAGATATTTAAAACAAATTCTGTGCTTTTCGAATGCGGGAGTAGCAAGTTACTGAGCCATTTGTTACCACATTGTTTTTGCGCTGTTTGCTCGCACAGAGCGTCATTCTGGGTGGAATGGATGGCACACAATGAGCGGAACTTTATGCTGTAACACAGATGCGGAATGTACCCGAAAGTACCTACTTGAAATTTTGAGGCATTTCCTTTTAGTTATTTTGGGTTTTGGGCGAAAATGTGTTCCAAGAACCAATTTGTAAAGTTTCACTTTAGTATGCCCCGTTGTAAAACTAGACAAGGTATGATTTACCTGTGACTGTCAAGCACAGGGCCTATAAGCCCCAAATGAGCAAATAAAACCAATTTATTTTCCGTTAAATCGAAGCTTAAGTATTTATTTAATATTATATAAAATTCATCATTTAAGCTCGTAAATGAATAACAGCGATGAAATAATTTTTCATTAGAGGATTTTCGAAAGATGTGGGTTATCGATGTAACCAAATTTGCCTCAAGCTTGTCAGTAATTACGTAAATCTAACTTTCAAGACCATTTTATCGTGGTTATCCATTAAAAGAGCCTGTGAAAGTAGGTATGTGTACCATGTAGGTCTGCCTAACACCGAAATCTAATATTTTATTTCGCAGTTCGGTAGATATTTATAATTATGAAAGAGTGATGCCAATTTGCGAATATCTCGCAAAGTATTTTAATGAATAATTTCATATTAACGGGTTATGTAAAAGGGTGTCTGCACGTATTTCGAATATAGGCACCTACTTCATCATCATCAGCCTTTTAATGTCCCCACTGCTAAGGCACAGCCCTCCTGAGAGTGAGAGGGTGTGTGATGGGCTGTCCACCACGCGGGCTCAATGCGGGTTGGTGAACCACCTAGGCACCTAGTTGGTACCCATTTTAACATATGCTTTAAAAGTAGTCGGCAATTAATTTATTTCTGGAGCAGAGAGGATTTATCCCGCCTACCGCGGTTCAGTAGCATATCAGATTGCACACTTTGATTTTAAACGCAGTTCGGTAATTTTATTTGCTTATTCGGAACACTGTTTAATGAGATCTCCATCGGGCTGGGGGCGTCCAAAATACGAACCCATTTACTTCGTTTATTCCTTGTGAGCGGACGAAAACGAAACCAATTAAACCATACGTTCGTTAGAGCGATGGTCATTACATATTATACTTGCACAAAACTAGCATCCATTCATAACCGGAATACTTTTAAAAACAAGTTTTATTTTAACAAGATGTGTATAGATGTGGCAGTGACAGTCACTTTTTTAACGCTCTCCTTTCTCCGTGGCTAATAAATTAAATTGTACAATGTTTCAGCATTGTTAAATAAAAAAGGAGGGCTTCCAGATAACCTGCTTTTATTATTTAGAAAGGAAACATCGTTTATTATTTTTCCTAGTTTAAGTAAGTTTAGCTTTGAAACTATGTTGCTCCATTGTGCCGAATGGAATGCGTTGAGCAATTTATAGAGATCGGGTGTTAATATGATTAACGAATATGATTTTGGAGGACAAACTACGTTCATTACCAAGTAAAGCATTAAGTACGTTGCAAACTGATGCGTTGGCTTATGTTGACATTGCGCCCACTACCGAGAAGTAACTAATTAATACATAGTTCCAGTACCTACTCAATTTTATCATCTTAGTAGACAACCAGCAGGGTTGTGTGTAGATAACAGATATTAAAGGAATATGAGTTCGATACTAACCCCTATATTCTAAGCAATTTGTTCCACACTCGACTCAACCAAATTGACAGATTTTACTTGCAGTTTTATTCTTCTAGATTAAAATTACTCAAGCCTTATTATTCCTTTGTCATGGAGACTGAGTCGAGTGGAAGTTTCCTTCAATAGGACTTATTAAAAGAGAACAAGATTGTTCACGTGGTTGTCAGAGATCGGTTCTGAAATCTCATTTTTTTTTTAATAATAGAGTATGTGCCAACACGCACTTAGAAAGCGCAGTGATTTTAATTTTTGGGGGACCCATTAAAAATAAATAAATAAATTATAATTTTAAAAAGTACCTTGTGACTTAGGTACCAAATTTTTGAGTATGTTTAAGTAAACTGATTTAAGGTTATGCAAGAAAGTAGCTGAAAATTGAGCTTTCTCGGAAACTACTTATTTATCCTAAAATTTTGAAAGAATACAAGAGGTTTTTTATTTTAGTTACTTATAGATTACAGGAAAACCTATAAGAAGTCTTTGGTTTAAAAATAACATGTATAAAAGATATTTTTTGAGATTCGTTCGGAACCCTTTGCGGGCACTTTGTTTTCCGTTGTCACGGCCACTGGACTCGAGTGTAGATTCATTAAACTGACTAGAAAAATGGACTTTAGCCTTGCACTACCTAATTTAATTACAGTGCACATTTAATTGGTGCAATTAGATTGTAACAAAAATGTAGATTGTAACCAACATTAGCATGCAAACCAGGCTGAGTTTTATGAGTACAGTTTGCCTCCTGTCTGTTCTGTGATTGCAGCTCACTACTTAGCACTTTGTCACTGCATGTGAAAATGTGTAAATATTTCATAAGTGGCGCCAATTAAACCTGGATATCAAAATAATAATATAAATTGGTTAACCAATGTTTTATTTCTGGTATGCCACAGCAGTTTATTTGTACGTTTACAGCGCATTCTTGGATAGCATATTTAAAAATCAGATAATTAAAAACATAAAGTTGTCTATTACAAAACTTCTCTATTGAAGCCTAATTAGACTTTAATTGCCAAAAAAAAACCTATATTTTATTTCAAACCTACATAGTCACCTATGAATAATAGAATAAAACCTAGGGTTAAAAAAAAACTAAAAACACGCTTAGAGTGACGTCATTTTATGTTTTGTGTACTTCTCAGCAAACACTTTCATTTAATACCCATATCATGGAAATTCATAAAAAATAACTAGTCCGCCATCTTTGGGAGTCCGCCATATTAGATTTAGAATGACGTCACTTAGCTAATCATGCATTGTCATTCAAACTAAACATGTGTGCAAAATTTCAGTTCAATCTAAAAAGGAAACTAAGAAGTGGGTCAGATTTAACATCTAAGAGTTTTTTACACAGTATCAGGTGAAGCTAATACGATTAATAAAAAAGTGTTTATAATGAAGCTAGGTGCATCAATGGTCGATAACAACCTGTCGTATCTTATGGAGAAGAACCAACAAGAAGCTCCATGGTTGCTCTTTTTAGGGTTTTGTAGTCCATCCATCCGCAGCTTAGCTCAGAGGTTCTTAATACTAGAAAGCTCTAATTTGGCATGGGTATACATATTAATCACGCCGACAAAGTGGTAAAACAATCAAGAAAAAAAAATTATGGGTACTTACCTCCTTTACAAGTAAAGTGGGGACATTTTTTTTTTCTCCATTCAAAAACTCTCCGTTTGCGTAAAGCTTTAAAATTTTTTGTTAGAGTCAAGTGTTTCCCCACCACGAATCGTCACAATTCTCTTCTAAAACCAACTCGTATTGACATTCTCGTTTAAAGAATTAAACTTGTGGAATAGCTGTACGGGACTACCGCGAAAATAACATACGTAAGTGGATTCCTGTGTGTTGTAATTATCAAACTAATATTATTAATTATACAGGACCGTCACATGCCACAGCTGATTAAAGGGTTCCTGGGTCGCCGAAAATTGGTTTAGACTTCGGTCTTTGGGATAGTTGGCTAGGAAAATATCAAGAAAATATGAGGAATTAATTTGTTTAAAATATGAAGTATCGACTTTGACGCAAGTGCGGTGCACCCTGTCTATCGACAGTCCGAGCACCTATTTTTTAATGTGTGAAATCATCAAATAACTTCTCACGCTCTCTGGGTGGAGAGGGTGGGCGTGTCGGACTCTTACTGACTAAAATCGACCCGTGTTCCTACAGTTGCCTGTGCCAGGGCCACGGTGACTCTTTCGAACACTCCGGTGACCCTGGAGTACGAGCACCTTGATGTCTGACTAAATCAGTAACACGGCCATACTATTAACAATTCGTACTAACATGAGAAGAAAGGAAGATACTTCTGAAAGCCAGATTAAATGCAGTTACTAAACTAACATTGACAGTGGTCTCAGCGAAATGTCACATATATTCCATTATCCGTTTCCTCTAAACTGACCTAGCAACCACTGTTGCCCGAATTTATTGCGCGCAGACTGTTAAAGAAATCAATGTTGCTCAGGCGGTGTGCTCCACTTAAAATCGTTTTTTACTGTGGTCGCGTTGTTTGAGCTTTGAGGAGTAAAAAAATGATGGCACTGTACTAAATGCCGCGTTTTTTGTTCCTAGGCACCCTGCACGGAGGCATAGAGTTAAAATTACAATAAATAGTTCAAATGTCGTCTGTCAAATGTCATTGTCAAAAATGGCGCGATGTATTTTTACGTGAATTGTTTATTTGACTAGAATTTACTTAAAATCGAGTGTAATTGTGTTTAATATCTAAAATATCCATAAAGAATCAAGTTTTACGAATAACTAAACATGTCAGAGGTTCAATGTGTGTTGAAAATGATAATATTGAAATACGAAACATCGAAATAGCCGGAATGTTTATAATGTATTAAGTAAATAATGTATTATTTATTTATTTTAGGTACGATTTACTAAGTAATCTCGTAAAACATCACTCTTAACCACTAAACCGACCATCTGGGAGCGATGTACATGAGTCCGACGTCCTGCGCGCGCACGTGAAGTTTTCCCGATAAAGCACCCCGCGCCGGTTCCAAATTATAGCTTAATATCTAGGAAACTACTGAAGCTACACACAAAAAAAAATACGTGTGTATAGCTGAAACTATAGAGAATCGAAATATGTGAAAATTAAAGTACGATAACGTGTTCTAAGTACTTTAAAAGAAATGTAAACGTTAACGTAACCGTTAGCAGTAAACGTTACAATTTGTTTAACCTATGTTTTTACCAATAATTTTGTAGTTACGGTTTAAGATATTTATTTCTCAAAAAGAATACAATTCACTTATCATGAGAAATACAGGTTAATCTTAATACTAAAAAATACGAACTTATGAAGAACGGCGGGTACTCGTGAATAAGCTAATAACAATGCACAAACAACTTTTCTGTAGCAAGTGGGTAACAAGAAAAAGTGGGTGTACTATTACATATCGTTTCTTGATGGCAAGTCAAATAGCAATTACACGTCGTTACTTCATACTAAATGGGCAAATATTTTGAATTTGTTAAAATTTATATAATATTAAAAGCTTAGTCTTTTATTTTATTTTCACCTTATTATTTATTTACAATTAGTAGTAGTTGGATAATTATAGTAGACACAAATGTAGAGGTAGCAGAAGTAACATCCTACTAATATTATAAATGTGAAAATTTGTAAGTTTGTATGCATGTGTTTCAATCACGCAAAAAACGGCTGAAAGGATTTGAATGAAATTTTGCACACAGATAGATTATAAGCTCCCACCATGCGGTAGTTTGTGTCTTTAAAACCTACTTATCATTAAACTAGACTATATAACCTTTTTTTTGATACCCCTGAGTCACCACGTGCAATGTTCTAAGTACCACATTAGACCCAAACAATCACTCCAGCCCCACAGAATTTTAGCGCCGACGGCGGGTCAAGGTTTTTTTTTTTTTTTTTGTGGGGTGGGAAATCATCCTATGACTTCTTCCGCTCTAGGGTGGAGCGGAAGGGCGTGTCAGACTCTTATTGACTAAAACCCACCCCTGTTCCTCCCTGCCTCGAGTGCCCAGGGGCGAGGTAACTCTTTCGAATTTATCCTCCACCCCCGGGCAGGCATCGGCTGTGGCAGGCCCCGTCCCTTTGCTGACAACTCTTTGAGGCGCGCGTGGAACACTACGCGCCGTCGACTCTCGGGCCTGGTGCTGATCGGACGGCGAGTTACCCACTACTCGCCGTCCGCAGGCCCGGGTCTACGGTGGCCGGAGATCGTCTCGCGGCGCCCGAACCCCCTGGCGTCTGATGCGGCGGCTGCGGCTAGGGGCGCTACGGCGACTCGGCTGTTGTCGAGTCTCCCTAACGTATGCCGCCTCCCTCTTCGCGAGCATTACTGCTTCGCAGAAGGAGGAGACGGCCTCCCATTCCCTCTCGCTCCGTACCATGGCCTGAACCAGGGCACGGCGCGAGAGGTCGCTGCCGCCTATCGCATCCACGAGGACACGGCGGTGCTCTGCCCAAGCGGGGCAAACCTCCACCGTATGCTCCACCGTCTCCTCTGGGCGATCCTCGCAGTGGAAACACCCGGGGGTCACCTCCGCCTTGATCCGACACAGGTACTTACCGAAACAGCCGTGTCCAGTGAGCACCTGCGTCAGGCGGAAGGTGAGGGCGCCATGACGCCTCTCCAGCCACTCCTCAAAGAGGGGCACTACCGCCTCGATGGTGGCGTGCCCAGCGCTGGGTTGCGACAGTCGCTCTCTCCATGTCACCATGAGATCCTGCCGGAGCTCGGTCCGCCGAGCCGCGAGTTGTCGCGGCAGCGGAGTTTCGCCCCGGCGTTTGGCCTCCTCGCGCCACTCATACAGGTGCGCGAGGATTTTTGCCTCCAGATCCCACGGTGACAGTCCGGCAAGGAGGCTCGCCGCCTCACGGGAGATCGTGCGGTATCCTCGGATGATGCGGATAGCCATGACCCTCTGGGACGCGTTCATCTGGCGAGCTGATCGCTGCCTCAATAAACGCGCCCACACCGGTGCCCCGTAGAGGGCCATGGACCGCATTATCCCCGCGTAGAGCCTCCGGCAAGAGGCGTTTGGCCCCCTCAGATTGGGTAGGAGCCGCTTCAAGGCGGCCCCGGCCCTGTCCAATCTGGGAGCCAAACGTCGAAAATGTTCGACGAAGTTCCACCGGCTGTCGAGGACGAGTCCCAGGTACTTCATCGTACCCTCGACGCCGATGCGAACCCCTCCTACCGTAATCTGGGAACCCGCCGGTGGCACGTTCCGAGGACCAAAGGTTACGCCAAGATATTAAGAATAAATAGAATACTTACCTATTTTCTCGTTGTATTTTACTGTTCTATCTGTTTGTAAATACGAATTATTAAGTAATTATCGTATAAAAAAAAAATAAAAAAAGGACTGGATACACGGGAATCCGATCCAATGGTGGGAGAAAAGAGAAGAGGTAGTGGATGCACAAAATTAACGTTGACGTATCTAACAATTCTATTCGGATCCGCTGTCAGACACTTATTTAACAAGGTGTATGGTAACTAATACGGCAAATTGACCGCGACAGGCTAGCTCCCTTGGAAATACAAATAAATGTGTATTTTCCTAGTATCTACTGCAGTTCCTTCATTTACGTTTATGGTATCAGTGAGTTTTATCATTACACTTTTCTGGCTGTACTTATTATATATATAATATATATACCTTATTATATATATACCTATAGCTAGATTCTAGATAATTATTGTATTGTTTATATGCCGTGGTTTTTATAAGTATCACTAAAAATAACTTCTATGCATCTTTATAAAAGGGGCAAAAATATTTTTTTTTCTTTATTTTTCTTTAAAAAAAACCTTGCCTCACACTAGGAATAATTCCTGTATCGTGGGTGCGTTCACAAACATGTAAACTCACATACACAAGATACTCAGACCCGGAACAACTATCTGTAGGCCCTAGGATAAGTATTACTTAATAGTAGTGTAGGCCATACAAATATTTGTTCCGTGCGGGGATCGAATCCGCGAGACGCAGCGCAGTAGCCGAACGCTCAACCATTGCGCCAACCGTGCCGTCAAATTACCACTGAGTGTGTCCTAATCAGCATAAATCGTCAAAGCGGACGGTAGAATGAGCAGAAAAACTTCGTAAATGGCGAAGAGAAAAGATGAAGCGTGTTCCAAAGGTGGAAAAATGGAGTGTAGGCTAGTAGGAAAGTGTTACTCCAACCTCGCAAATTGGGGCTACGTTGACAAAACGGCAATGTGTGTATGTGGCGCAGAGTTGCTTGCTGTCCTGAGTACTCCAGAACATGCAACACAAGTGACCTCTGCG
Source organism: Polia nebulosa (assembly GCA_951329385.1). Lineage (NCBI taxonomy): Eukaryota > Metazoa > Arthropoda > Insecta > Lepidoptera > Noctuidae > Polia > Polia nebulosa. Next base: position 30,397,890 of record OX589587.1, on the reverse strand, counting down.
CTGCTACCGACGACGCCGTAGAAGTGACAAAGTTTTGGGCCAAAAAATGTCGTGCCAGTAACACGAAGAAGCAGAAGATAATTTATTTATTATATGTATGTAACGAGAGCTATTTAACTGCCTAAAAATGTGTTAAAATGTAAATTTTTTAATCGCAATAGCATTAAACATAATTAAGTAGTCAGAAACCCAAATATTTTATTAATAATAAAAACTACGTCTTCGCCCGCGACTTCGTCCGCGTGGATTCAGAAAATAAATAAAGTGTTTAGCCTATAGCAAGCAGTCGTTCCAGAGATCACTTCCTACAAACAATCTCACAAACTTTACTTCTCTATAATATTAGTATAAGTGTAGATAATATGTTACTTTGAAATAAAATTATATTTAATTAACAAAAATAACATAGGCTAATGGAATGTTTGTAGTTCATCAATAAATTGACGTACAGTATTGAATGAGAAGATGATTGCGTCTTTAAACCTTGATTGAATAACTCTCTTGGCCTTGCTAAAAATATGCCCATCAAGGTGACTTTACTCGATAGTTACATTCTTATTAATCACAAATGTAATAAAGAAGCTATCCAATGTAAGTAGTCTTACTTTTTTCGGGGTTTAAACCGTCGCTTGGAAGATGTGGTTCCGAATATGTTCACCATGTATAAACTAGAATATTTGTTTACGCAGCATCCCTGTTGACGAGGAGCTAACATTGGATATACCCAATATTACTTTTTACCTACGTTTTCCATATTTCTCATATGTATTTTACGGACATTACTTTTTATGGAAAAGATTTCTTTAAGACTTTCGGTATGGATATTTTTAGGGAGCAATCACGTTGCCCATTTAGTCAGAAAGCTGTCTCTACAATTTATTATGTAATTCTGAATAATCTGTTTGAAACCTTTAAGGTCATTGAGTAAATTGTGGTGGTAATTGGCAAGATGGCAATAATATTCACATACAATCCAGTAAGTGGTTGTGAAGTAATAACTCTGGGATATTTCGTTATGTGCGACAATATAGCAGTCTTGTGAGGAGGCCTGTATCTAGCCGAAGGAATTCAGGGATAATTTGATTAGCACTTTATTTCTGGGTCAGTAACACACTCTTAATAAAATTAATGTAACTAGGTTTGAATACGTAACGCTGATTAAAGCAATGAATCGAAGTTATAATGGTCCTTCGTGGGTTTTTCTGAGTTATTATGCAATGCCTTCATTTAAAGCGGTGAAATAAATATTTTGCTTAAATTTTAGCTAAGGGCTTGAGATTTTCTTTGGCCAACGAATCAGCATTGCTATTCAACGTGGCAATGCTGTCGGCGTTTTGGGCACTTTGCCGGTTGACAACGTGAATTTTAAGATTCCCAGAGTTCTTTTTTCACATTATTAATATCAGTTTGTATGTCCCTTTTAAGTTATTTATTACATAAGTTGTTTATAAGTATATTTTAGTAACATTCTGTTGTAAATAATATAATCTGTGTAAGTTAATTTACCAATCCTTCAAGAAAAGAAAGAGAATTATTTGATTTGGTTTATTAAAATGTAGATACAAGGATTAATCAAAAGAAACACTTGACACCGCTTGTCGGATATCAAAAACCTTTTCTTTTCACTCGGTAATTTATGTTTTTCGTTTGAATTAAAACAATGGAATTATTCTCTTTGTTGTGTATAAAAATATTAAATTTCTTGGTAGCATGACACAATTGCCAATTTCTTTCTTTATTTACACATTTAGTATAGTAATCGCAGTAAAGCTGTAAAACAAAACAAATTTTAAAAGAAATAATATTTTGTCAACTCTGGACTCTTTTGTTTAAGACTGCTATCAAATAGCCCTACATAAAGTGAAGTAGAAGGTGCGAAATGAGGCCTTTGGGAAGCCTAAGGCTAAGGCATAGGCATAGAGGTGTATTGGTCATAGTTTTTTTGCATGGTGAAATGTAGTGGTTCCATATACCTAAAGAAACTAAGCAGAGCGTTCTATTCATAAATACACTACATTATAATACGATAAATTTTGCTGATATTGAAAGCTTTTGATTTTTCAATTTCCGAATTTTGCGAATCAACAAAAAATTGCGCGAACATTTCTATATGAAAGTTTTTTTTTGTTCTCGATTGCAACCAATAACAAAGTGAAATGAATGCCTAGTGCTTTCAGTGTATTTTTAGCCATTACATTTTTATTATTTTATTATTCAGTTTAATTGTCTGGTGTGAATTCACACAATATACATCGTGCAGCAGAATAAACAAAAGTCCTGAATGTTTGTTCAGAATCGGATATTGAAATTGAATTTATATGTTTTTATTTAATATCAATATTTTTAGCGATAGTATGTTTAAACCCTTTTATATTTGAGTCTCTGCTTTCGTAGCCCGTTTATCAGTAGGGTAGAAAATCGGAGTGTCATGACTCGGCAATACGAGGCTATTATAAATGCAGCGCCATGTTTGCCGTTGGCAGTTAGATGATATTGTTGAAACAAGACGTTTAAAATGAAAAAAGAAAACTTTACATCAGAACAAATAAAATAGTTTATTAGACTGTTAGAGCTACCCTTTGTAAGTACTGATCAGTTTATGACAATCTTTTAACAGACACTACACTTAACTACTTAGTACCAACCATACCATGGCGGGATGAATATATCCCGGCAAAACAGTTCCTGTGGGATAGACCAGACCATGCCAACGAAACTGCTGATAAAAGATGGTCTAATTAAAAAAATTGAGTTCGTAAGGTCTTGCGATTATTCCAGTACAGTATAAGAAAAATTTGAAATTATTTCCATGTAGACATCGTCCCAAAAGGTGCTCATAACACAGGAATGTTACATAACAACTACCAAAGTGAACTTAGGCTGTATATTAACGCAACACGTCGCTTCCAGGCATTATATTTAACTACGGCGCCATCCTCTGGGGCACGTGGCAGTATACGAACTGAGTCGTAAACAACCCTCTAATATCATTTAGAATTTTAGAACATTCTAGCGGAACATTAAAAAGCTCTTCATCTACTTTGTGGTTACTTTGTGAACAGCAATAATTACTCGTGTTTCCAACACTACTGGCCACTAAGAGTACTCCGTTTGCCTCTCGTTTCATTTTTAAAATTAAAATTTAACTGGAAACAGACAAAATAAAAGTTTATCCTCCCCATGCAACTCTTTAGATGTAAGCCACTTTTTAGATTAACAATATTAACGTTTTTACCTCGCTATTGACGCTCATTTTTGTTTCTGAAACCTGTAAGTGTCGTAATTTTTTTTCCTGAAATTTTATTGTAATAGCTTTTATGGTTTCGCGCTGCTTAGCATTTTCCTTGTTTTCTTTTTGATACTCGGAAAAGGGTATGATAATTATGATTCGAGTATGAGATTGAAAGATTACGCACTAGGACGGTATCTAATACCGGTTTATTTTTGCGTGAATATTCGGTATTTTTAAAAAGTTTTTTTTACTCATTTTCAGGGTAGCAGTTAGGTACTCAGGTTCAAGGTAGCAGTTCATGGTAATGGTCCCAATACGGTATAATTAAGTTTCGGCAAAAATACCAGCTTTGTTGCGTTCTGTTTAAAACATGTAGGTATATGTTATCACGTACACGTCACTTATCCGTTATCAAAAATATATTCATTGTTCTTATGAACAATCTCAAAAATACCCACTTTATTCATATTTCGTATGAACAATGAATAAATTTGGTATTTTTGATAACGGATACGAATAAACTCAAAACGTTTTTGAAATAGTTTCCATGTCTTTAATGGACAAATAAAATGCTTATTTAAGAAACAATATAACAGTTTTAAAATCTGGAATAGAAGAGTTATAGTAGTTTTCTTAATAAATAATTACGGTTGCAGTTACCCCATTTTTTTAAATAATTCAAATGGAATCAACGAGCCCTTTTCAACCATCACAACGATAACACAACACGTGACCCTGTGCTCTAGACCAATACCGACATCTCGGAACTCCTGTACACTGAATAGATGGCGTTTTGGCCATCTATTCACTTCTTATAGATCTCTTTGAAAAAAAAACTCAAAAAAAAACTTTAAACACTGATAAACTTTCCACGTGATACTGGAAATGGTAGCAAAGCAAGAGCGTAACATTTTACAACTCTCACGTTGGCAATTGTTTCAATTTATTACTCGTAGTTCAGCAGCTGCAGTTCCCATTTCTAATTGTATTTTATTTATTGGGGACATAATGTTGGATCAACTATAACAACGTTGCAAAGAGTATGGTCAAACAAAGTAATTTACCGAGGGCTTCTCGTTTACCGCTAACCGAGGAAATCTGTTTGCCCTGAAATTAACAACCAAGAAGTTTTATGATTCAATTTCGCTATTCTTACGCTCTGTAGTCGCCAACGCAAATAAAAACACGTCCCGCCGACATTGTACACACTGCCCAGTATCCAGCCACATCTTTAATGTATTTCCTCTAACGCTGATTAAAATCTTTGTGTGTCGCGTAAATTCCCGGCGAGTTATACAACCGACCAGGTGAGATAGAATTTCAGACGGCTGATGCATTATACGGAAACCAACATAGATATTGATTGCAAAAAAAATCGATTGGATTTTACGACTGTGCGTCCGAGCCAAAATAGGCTGTAGTGGATGTGGATATCGAGCAAGGCGATGCGTGCAGGCGAGCGCTGGTCGCTAAGGCAGCGTGTCGAATGCGCCCGTGCCGGCCGCGGACCTCGGCGAAAAGAAAGGACCGTATAGTTGTTAAATAATGACGATAGTTGCATGTTACCGAGTGAAATGCTCGTAGGGATGGAGTGTTCTGACGAGATGAGCACCTTAGTATTTAAGAGCGGGTCGGCATGGCGAATGTCATCAGTTAACACAAGCTCACAGCCACAGGAACATCTCCAAAAAGTGGATTTGTTCTAATCGGTCTCACCTCTCGATTTCGGAGTAAAAGTCTTAAACACTCGGAGCCGTTTCACCCAAGCACAATATGCGCGCATTTATGGTAAGCAGCTCGCGACATTTATACTTCGTTAATTTATTTAATTACTGTTTGGCACATGCGATTATAATTCATTTTAAATAATAATATTCTTTAATTAAATCAGTGTTCCTAATGTGACATTTTATACAGAATATAATCAGCGTTTCAGGAAATTTGGAACTGAAGTGAAGTGTTCAGTGATTGGATTATCGCAGTGTGCCAAATAGTGAAAACAAATACTTCAGTGACGTTGAAGTGTAATAGTGAAACAAAACTAATTAGTGATTGTGAATTATTGTCAAAATATTCATGATTCAATAGAAGTTTGTGCAAAGCAACAAAAAACAAATTCTGGCATTATTTGTCGTTATAAGAAAATACTGACTCCAAATTATAACTATAGAAACTCTTGGAGATTTGTATTTAAATTGGACACTCAAAACTCTCTTTGCCCTAATTATTTCTATTAAAAATTAAATAAATATTAATGAAAGCAAAGTACCATTTTATCCAACGCAAAATGACTTTGGTCTCTTGTGAATTGCCAGTGAGAATTAAAACTCAGAAGAAAGGGGAAAAATGAGGCTAAAATGTAATGGTACAATTAGGTCAACGGTTCTCCTTTACCCATGTGAGCATGAACTTAACGGGCGGCGGTGGGCAGCGAGCCTCGATGATGTGGAGCGCATTTGTAACTCCCACTCATGAAAGGACCTCTCGATCATTATTCACTTCGGGTGCGATCTCCATTTCACGGAGTTCATTTCCACACAGCCACTCTTTACATGCGCGCAATAAACGTAACGCGTCCATCTGTATTCCAAGAACCTAGCACATACAGAATTCAACTACCGCCAAAATTCCCCGTGCCCCTCTTGCGTAATACAAATTATTTCAACTCGTTTACGACTACCGCATACGAGCCAATCTTACGTCACATCACATTTTGCACAGTTTCTACAATAGAGTCACTTTCGTATTTGTTATATTTATTACAAAACTTACATATACCATCAAAAATATGGTATAATTATGCTTTGCGAATTGATAATGCTGTGCGTTTAATACTTTGTACAGTGTCAGTTAACTACTCAGTGTGTTGTGGGCGTTACCTACTTCTCGGACATCTTTTACTCCGTCTCGGCTAATGTGATGTGGTTAGCTAATGGTGATGCTAACTAGCTTGAGGAACTGACGGCTTCATTAAGGTTTTCATACGAATAATACATTGCTCTTATTACAGTAGCCAATTTTCAGTCAGTTTACATTTCCGTTGATGCTCGTAACTAAGTGCTGGAAATGAAATAGTATTTTGAGTTGAGTTCGTATCACACCGCGTAATCGCTCCGTGTATCGGACGCGTCCGCCCCTCATCCAGGGCACGCGTGTCGCCGGTGCCCCGCGCTCTATATACGAGCCTCAATTAGTTGCCTCGTCCCCATCCAATCCCGGATTCATGTACCAGCTTGTGTTCAATCTCAATGTAAAGAATTTAGTGCTTATGAAAATGTTCGTTTGTTACAGGTACTCGCCTGCGTGGCGCTGGCTTACGGCCGCCCCGAACCCCCGGTAGGCTACAGCTACTCGGCTCCCAGCTCGGGAGGATACAGCTCGGGTGGACATAGGACCGTGTCCGTCGGCGGAGGACACTCTGGCGGCATCTCCCTAGGTGGAGGACACTCAGGAGGCGGTCTGTCCTTCGGTGGCGGCCACTCCGGTGGCGGACTCTCGTTCGGTGGTGGACACTCTTCAGGAGGTGGTAGCTTCGGAGGTGGTAGCTTCGGAGGTGGTAGCATCGGAGGTGGCAGCTTCGGAGGCGGAAGCGGAGGTGGATTTGGAGGAGGCGATGGAGGATTTGGCGGTGCGGGTGGTGCTCTAGTCCAGAAGCACATCTACGTCCATGTGCCACCCCCAGAAGCCCCAGAGCAGAGACCACAGCGTATTTCTGAAGTTGCTCCTCCCCAGAAGCACTACAAGATCATCTTCATCAAGGCCCCGACTCCTCCCACCCCCACCGCTCCCATCATTCCCATCCAGCCCCAGAACGAAGAGAAGACCCTCGTTTACGTGCTCGTCAAGAAGCCCGAAGAACAGCCAGACATCGTCATCCCCACCCCCGCACCCACTCAGCCCTCAAAACCAGAGGTTTACTTCATCAAGTACCAGACACAGAAGGAGGGCGGTATCGGCGGTGGTATCGGTGGTGGCGACGCTGGCGGCATTGGAGGCGGTATTGGCGGTGGTGCTATTGGCGGCGGTATCGGCGGCGGTGACCTCGGTGGCATCTCTCTTGGCGGTGGATCCGGCTCTGGCATCGGCGGCGATGCTGGCGGCCACGGTGGAATTGAAATCAGCGGCGACTTCGGTGCCAGCGGCGGAGACGACAGCGGCTCTGACGGTCACGGCGGAGCCACCAGCTCCCAGTACGGACCTCCTGGACACGTGGCTGGACCCCTTCACTAAATGAAGAATAGTTCGGGTGGTAGGATAATAAGTGGAGTTATTTATTGCTAAGCGAAATTCATGCCAGTCTTCAATGCACCTAGTGATCGCGGGTTGTTTCCGCGATCGGGACTGTCCGGAAGGATCCTGCCACCGCGCACCGCAGCACGCGGTCGAACGCCCTGCACATAGTCACCTGCACCGTGTTCGCCCGCGAGCTCCGCTACGACATAACACGACTCATCGATTATCTCATCATCGCCACTCATCTACTTGTTATTAGTGCACAGTGTTAATGTTGTTCGAAAGAGGCATTTTACTGCGACTGTTATGTTATGTATTATAATATAGCTTTTTTATTTTTATAATAAAACCAAATGTGATGCTTAATCTGTTTATTGGTACCTATTGGGGAGTGGGAATTCAAAATGGACAATTGCGTCACATCCGAAAGTAGTAGTGAAAGGTTGCCCCGTGGGTGAGGGCGAAGCGGTGGCGAGCTTGGCTCTGAGCGGGTCCTTTCTCGAGCTGCATCAGAGAGGTGTTACGCAACACTAGCAGTAACGAGACCGGCGCGAACGCGGCGAGCGGCGCTCGAGCTCGCCCCTCGCGCGCCGACTCGCTCTCATTAAATGACCGCCTTAATGGATCATACGTGTAATTACACTTTCATGTAATTTAGTGGATGTCGGAGCGGTTACGTAAACTATCCGTTTCTTCACACCGCTGGACCATTAATATTTTTATGGATTAGGGTATTCCAACTCGTATGATTTCACAACCCATAAAGTGTACGTGAAATGGGCTTTATCTTTTTAAAGGGTTATATAAATGAGCTGGAATGAGTGTTGGAATGACTGTGATTAGTTCACTCTGAAGACGTGTAGTTCCATCAATTACTTGGCTTTGGCAACAGGTTGAGTCACGAGCTTTCAATTAGTTCATGAACTTGACATTTGGGCCATGATTTCATTAAAATACCTATGTTAAGCCACACTTTTAGCCAGGATCAGTGCTAAAACTTGACTTGAAAGTATTGAAATAGACTAGCTGTCATAGTCTAGACTAGAACTCTCTCATAATCTCGAAGAAACCCCATTTAACACTAAAAGTCGTGCGAACTTGTAGAAGCACTTGAAAGATTAACCGAAGCGAATCGTTTGTCTTTATATACACCCAAAAGCCACGATTTACAAACTGAGTCCACACCCGGCCAAACTTAGCGCAAACTAAGGGAAAAACAAATGAATAGAGTAAAACAATACAGCCTACGCACATTGAGAATTCCTTTACTTTATTCCCCTTTGCGAAGATAGTATTTGAACGCCGAGGGCCTTGGTACCTCCGAACAATAGTCGATATTTACGCGGGGATCGCAATAAACTTCTGGCTACCTTTCCCTGGCCGGCAAGAAATGACATTTTGTATTGGCAACGTGCCCGAAAAGTTGCGCTCGGCCATATCATTGTGGTTTGCAGACTCGCTCGATACTTGCCAGGGAGATAGTATGGTGCCGGCGACGACCACTGACCATGCAGCTTACGTTGATAACTCTCATCCGACACGTTAATCTACAAGAGACCTTCAGCTCGACATAAAACATGAAAAGATCAATAGTATTGGCTAACATCGGGGATCGTGAAGGAACTTAACATTTTTGGATTATGTTCCGAAATTAAGAAATGAAAAAAGATTCAGGGGCACGTGTTACATAAATCGAACTATTGTGTCAGAAAAGAAGAACATGGTGAGCCCGCTGACCACAAATAATCAAGAATCGTTTTTTTGTCTGCACCGAAATTATTGTAGGCTGGACAATAAAACAAATGGCCGATGTTTTGGAATTGTACCTACATGAGGAAGTGCATGCAGTTTTCCAAAAACATATTCTAGTGTGCAAAATTGCAATATTTACATCCGGGGCTAAAACTGGTATGATATCTTCCAGAAAAGTCCACTTTTAGTTACTTTAAAGACATTTGAGACCGTCCTTGTTACTCGGCCAAGAGGTGACATTGATAGATGAAGCCTTTCTAAGCTTAATCTTGAAGTTGTTCAGGAAGCTGCATTAAACGCGTGTTTTTGCCTTCCTTGGGCAAAGTCTAACGTGAAAGTTTTATAACCGATTAGGTTAGAAGTAGATTTTTTTCAGGCCATATCATTGCCAAAACTAAATCTCACAAAAACGTTTGATACAACTAGAGTCACTTAATATTAATAATGTTTACTAATATTTATCTTCACATGCAATAGTGCCTTTTAATGGCCTAATTAAAATGATGAAAAAATTATCTAAGTGTGTGAACGAATATAAGAATTTTATTAAAGTTAGTTGGTTCATGGGCCGATAAATCTTTTTCGAATCGAATGGTCTCTGATTTTGCAGAAACACAAAAGATTTTTTAGAATACTAGAACCGCAGTTGAATTAAGACCGCCACACACGTCTGCTCATCATGCAGTGGGAAGCGGCCGGCCACTTGTTAACTATTATTCTTGGCTACATTTTGTAGTAGCAGCGATTTTCGCTGACACTGACCGCAAGCGATGGTGAAGTTCTGCAGTCCTGACTCCTGCACAATGTAATGATCATTGGTATCTGCTTGGCTACTCTCACAGAGATGGTAAAAAAGCTGAAACTATTATACAGGATCAAATTAACTTACTCGTATCTAGCGAAACTCTAACGCTGATTGGGTGAACGACCGATACGATCGATTTTTTACCAAAGACCCTGTAGATTTTTGTCTGGTTATATGTGATTCTGTTATCTACTGGAGCTTTAGTGGCATTAAAAATAAGTATCTGTGACATACAGACGGACGTACTAAACACAGATAGATCGATAGACAGACAGACGGTTAGTGTAAGCAATGCTATAGTTGACACTCTAAAAATGAACATGGCTATTAATGCAAGGTTTATATTTGCTCCATCATCTCGTCTTGCTGGAGCAGCATCCTAACTTATTCGATTGTAATACTAATCAATCAAAGTGACAGCTTACACCTTAGACAATGAGAATAAAGGGTGGTAGACCACCATTCTTTCCAACTGTCCCGCCATGCATTCATAAAATGTTAGTCGTTCTGGAGAAAAGATTTAAGATTATATGATAGCTAGTTGTGACATCCACCAATCCTTGTGGGGCCCGCGTAATGGATTACGGCCCACACCCTCTCTCAGAGTGGACGTCTGTGTCCCAGCAGTGGGAACATTAAAAGGCTGATTATGATATTAATGTAGATGATATTCGACATTAACAACGGCTAACCGCTGATAAAAGCTAGTGGTCTTCTCCATGTTTTTTTTGGAAATCATCCAATGACTTCTCCCGCTCTGGGTGGAGCGGGAGGGCGTGTCAGACTCTTACTGACTAAAACCCAACCCTGTTCCTTCCCTGCCTGAGTGCCCAGGGCTGCGGTAACTCATTTTCAGAATTTATCCGTTACCCCTAGGCATGCAGGCACCGGCCACGATGGGCCCCGTCAGTGGTGGCTGACACTCATCTCTTTGAGGCGCGCGTGGAACACTACGCGCCGTCGACTCATGGGCATGGTGCTGATCGGACGGCGAGCTACCCACTGCTCACCGTCCGCAAGCCCGGGTCTACGGCAGCTGGAGATCGTCTCACGACGTCCTACGCCCAGTACGCCCAGTACCTCTCCTGCGGTGGTAGCGGCAGAGGCCGTAAGGGCCACATCGTTGAGCTTCCCTCACGCGTCCCGCCTCCGCCTTCGCGAGCATTACTGCTTTCCAGAAGCCGGAGACTGCTTCCCATTCCCTTTCGCTCCGTACCATAGCCTGAACCAGGGCCGAGCGCGAGAGGTCGCCGCCGCCTATCGCATCCACGAGGACACGGCGGTGCTCCGCCCAAGTGGAGCAAATTTCCACCATGTGCTCCACCGTGTCCTCTGGGCGATCCGCGCAGTGGTAACACCCAGGTGTTTCTTAACGCCTGATCTGATGCAGGAACCTTCCGAAACAACCGTGTACGGTGAGGACCTGCGTCAGGCGGAAGGTGAGGACGCCGTGACGCCTCTCCAGCCACTCCTCAAAAAGGGGCACTACCGCCTCAATGGTGGCGTGCCCAGCGCTGGGTTGCGACAGTTCTTGACCACCTACCTACCTAACTTTAGAGTCGGGATCCATGTTGAGAATTTGGAAGTTAAGATCATGTCAACTCTACTCTAAAGCGTCGTCCTAATCGAACGCGATCATCGCGTATTCGTCGCAGTCATTTGTACAGAAAAACAGGAAAGCGCCCTCTGTTGAAGCGAGAACGCGATCAGGTTTGCCATAGAAATAAGAACGATGATCGCGTATTCGCGCGATGGTCGATTTATATTAGAATGACGCCTAATGCCAAAGTTTAACGGGTCTTTAGGCTCAAATTGATTTTGACAAATACTCAACTTTGAATTCTTAATTCAGAAATGGGGGTTTAGTAATTATGTACCTATACCTATACTATACATATTTTAAGTAACACAAAGGTGAGGTCATATTTAAATAACTGCTTCTGACCGTCTTTAGGAACAACCTTCGTTGAGGAAATCATATGAAATTCTTAAAAAAAATTGTACCTTCCATACAGATTTTGATCAGCTGATGATAACTTTGTATGGAAAGTCAATTTATTTTTGGGAATTGTCTATGACTTCCTTAGAAAAATTTGTTCATTTCCTTGGCCAGAAACAATTTCTAAAATATGAGCACACCTTTCCGTTACACCCTGTATGTTTAACGTGACACGTATTTTACGTTGAAAAACTAAGCACTTGTATCTAAGGAAACTGTTTCGTTATCGCAATTTGCTTATTATTTGTGATAGTAAGGTCCCTTTTCCCTCTGCAGGCCGGATATTGCTTGATATAAACGTTATTACCTATAGTATAATAAACTGGATTGGGGACACAATATAAACATATCTATAAATGTACAGTCAGGTTTATTGTATAACTCCTTAAGGTGGAATTACATCGTCGGTCATTCGTACTATGGTTATTTTGAAAGATATTTTCAGACAATTTTAGAGCATGAATGTGAAGATTATATAGGTCATAGACAGGTTCACACATAGCCAGGTTAGTATGACAATCTATCATTTGTAAAGCCTTCCCAGACAGGGTGCAACACGACAATGCGACGCACATTGTCATAGAAATTGGTCTACTTCTATTTCTAGTAGCATGGGGTTGTCGCACCGTCGTCGTACTGTCGCATCGCGCTTGTCTGCGGTTGCCTTAAAACCAAAGCCATTAAAATACATCTAAAACATTTACAAAATAAACAAGTTAAAGGTCATCATCGTAACAGTTCTATTGTGCAAGCAAATGAGCAATTATATATTATTCTATAATCACATGTTTAACGACATTTGAACTTAATTTGTCGTAAAATTACCTATCTACTTAATATATTAAGTGTCAGAGCGAACTGATAATTAGTTAATGTGGAATTGGGGTGCAAACACGTAATTAACTACGTTCACTTGACGTGAGCTTCCCTCCTAGATGTTACATAAATTATAATAGTAGGTACACCTCAGGAGCCCAGACTGTGCTCTACATTTTTAATTAATCTGTCAAGAATTTTCCTAACTATGTTGAGGTAGGCTTCCAGGCTAACTGGATGTAGCTCAGTAAGTAAACGTTCGCTTATGTCAAATCGTATAGAAAAAAGAAGCTATCCGTTATTATCACCAGACGGCGCTTATACAGATTTAGTACAAATTTACTTTTACTTAACGCGATCGAGTACCTACGTTAAAAAAATCGCAGTAGGCCCTCTAAACACAATTACACAACACGATAGGCACGATCGTCTGATTTTCTACCTTCCGACTGTCAAAGATCTACAACCCTAATAGCATTTTAGTGTTGGCATTTGGTTGGTCCAACAATAAATGATATTATTTTATTGTTGGCCCAACAATAAATTCTATTATTATAAATGACAGTCGAGATCAATGGCTAAGTGTGCTTTCCGAGACACTGAGAAGTCTCGGTTTGTAATTAATCATCACCCCATCCATGGACCGACCTCGGCCAGCGTTGCTTAACCTCGACGATCGAGCCGCGTGCGACCATAGATATAAGAAAGAAGCGACAATTATTATTTAGCCACGAGCTTATCACTCTATACTTTTGACCCCTGCATCAATATTCTTGTCATTTTCATATCTACCGTAGAGCAGTCAATAAAGTAAATCCTAACTTTACGATTGCCCACTTGTATTGTTTTAATGTTATTTATATTCTTGCCTCAACGCAAGTGTAAGTGTCGTTTGCAGCCTTGCAGGGATATCTCACCTATCAGTTATTTCAATGAAGTTTTTCTTATTCCTGATGTGAACTTTTCCTTACCGCTGTCACACGGCCGGAAATAATAGATTTACCCCAATTTCGTTCGCTTGCCGACTCGGTTTTTCTTTACATTTGTAAACAAGGACTGCTTTGTACAAGGGAATTCAGTAACATTATGTATTACCAGATTTTTCTCGCTGCTTACTCTTTTTCCTTTTCTCTTTATTGAGATTAGGTTATCATTTGTTATTCTTGTAACGTATATAGGTTTGTCTGCATCTGGCAGTGAAATATTTGTATAATTTCACTGAGACGATGGCCGGTAAATCCGAGATTTATAATTTTGAATTTTTTTCTCAAAAACAATATTTTAGGATTAATTAAAATTGTAACTACTTGCGTCACTAAGGTTGTTACCTATATCCAGCATAAGAATGTCACGAAAAAGTATATAAAACGATAAACTAGGTAAAATTTAAATGGTTACCGATATAAAACACTGGAAACCTACTCCAAATTCGAAACTTTCATCGTCACAAATGACAAGGAAGCTAACTGGTGTAATCAAACAAAAAGAGATAATCTTCATGAGTCATCTGAAGCTATTGTGGGCTAGGTCTTAACGTTTTTCTTCTGTTTTACAAAAGCGCCGCCAGTGAGACGCTACACTGTGTTAAAAAGGTTTTTATTCTCCTTGAAAGCTCCTTCACCTGTCGCGCCATTGTGGGTCCAGTTCCGCCCGCGGACAATGAGAGCTTTGAGCCTTGTATAAATGTTATACTTATCTTGCTAATAGGCATTCAAATCTCAGCTAAACCTTTTCAAATACCTACCATAACTGTTAAAAATCTGCATTTGAAGTACTACCTACTTTCATTTCCGTCTTACAGATAAAGTTAAATCGTCTATTAAACTACGAACATTGTGACCTAACTAATGATAACTAATTCGGTGCCATCGTAAAGCTCTTTTTATCTCTGCGGACTTGGCATGATTCACGTTACATAATTATTATAATTTGCGCTAATTCGCTCGATATGTCTTATGCTCTCACTAGGCTCGCTAAGTGTTCCTGAGAAATTAATGTTTTGTTTTTTTTTTAAGATTCTTTTAGTTCCTGAAAGAACCATTTGCAGTAACAGCGTTAAGTGTGTTTAGCGTGTATTTGACTTGTATAGTGAGATAAATCCTTCTCATATGTTCACTCACTTTTATAAAAAAGCGCTATCTAACTAAACGCAGCAGGAAGCAACCCGAGGACACGGTGGAGCATACGGTGGAGGTCTGCCCCGCTTGGGCGGAGCAACGCCGTGTCCTCGTGGATGCGATAGGCGGCAGCGACCTCTCGCGCCCTGCCCTGGTTCAGGCCATGGTACGGAGCGAGAGGGAATGGGAAGCCGTCTCCTCCTTCTGCGAAGCAGTAATGCTCGCGAAGGCGGAGGCGGGACGCGTGAGAGAGCACCAACAACGGAGTCGCCCTCACGCCCTCAGCAGCAGCCGCCTCAGGAGACGCCGGGGACTTCCGGCGCCGCGAGACGATCTCCGGCCACCGTAGACCCGGGCCTGCGGACGGCGAGTAGTGGGTAACTCGCCGTCCGATCAGCACCAGGCCCGAGAGTCGACGGCGCGTAGTGTTCCACGCGCGCCTCAAAGAGTTGTCAGCAAGAGACGGGGCCCGTCATGGCCGATGCCTGCCCGGGGGTTGAGGATAAATTCGAAACAGAGTTACCTCGCCCCTGGGCACTCAAAGGCAGGAAGGAACAGGGGTGGGTTTTAGTCAGTAAGAGTCTGACACGCCCTCCTGCTCCGCCCAGAGCGGGAGAAGTCATAGGATGATTTCCCACCCCACAAAAAAAAAAAAAAAAAAAGGAAGCAAGAAATGTAGTAAAATAAATAAATAGAGCTGCTTGTGTCACGCGACTCTGAAAGTGCGGAAGAAGGAATGTGTTAGTGCGTGCTGGAGAATTTGTTTTCTCTACAATTCAATACATTTTGAGTGGAACATTATTTGCATACATGAGAAGCCGTGCAAGTTCACGTGACGGCAATACAGATGCTTGGCGTGACGCGAACACAAATCGTGGGTAAAATCGAAAGTGTCGACGTCATGTTCACCCAAATTAGTTACATATTGGCAACATGTTCGTTATGTGTTTCAAGAAATAAATGCAAAATTACGTGTTTCGCTAACTGTTCGTGCAGGACGTTTTCAATCGTTCTTCCCTCTTATATTATGAATGTGACTGTCTGAATCTCTGAATGTTTATGTTTGTAAATCAACCTCAATGGCTGGACGGGTTTCGATGAAATTTGCAAATGTAATAGATGGAGGATTAGAGGTCGACCATGACCTGGATCAGGACATAGGATATGTTTAGTCCCGGCAGTCAGTTTTCCGTGGAACATTTACGTGAGCGAAGCGGCTGAAAAATGCTAATTAATTAACAGTAAATGTTATCAATGTTCATATCAAGTTTTTCGGATTTTTATCCTTAACACAAGGCATTTTTGTATCGTCAAATTCCGTGCAATAAATATACCGCGCTACCATCCTCACACGTGTGCAACTTACGAGCTATTTCGGTAGGAGGATAACTGCTTCTTTTCTGAACATTACTATTACCTACATAGTAATGTTTATAATATCGTATAATTGGTGGTATTTCGTCTTCTTTAGCGAACGCCAAAAAAAACTATCTATCTTTCAAAGTTTACAGGGAAACATTGATATAAAATGACCTCAAAAACGTTTCAATAACGATGGAATTAATTAAATAAGTTTTTTTTTACGAAAATATCAGACACGCTAAGCTCGAATAAATATCCGGATTGATTTCCGTGATGCTTCTGTTTCACAATATGTAATCACGCTTGAATAAATAATTCGAGATAATTTCAATCAATCACTCCCAACTTAAGTAGATATTGACTTTAGTCACGGGGTCTCATCTCGAACAAAGAAAATTTTGTTCAAATAAATCTCAATAGATGGCGTAATATGCATCGATTCTTTATTGAATTTTAAGTAATATTAATATTTTGAAAATGAATATGATAAAAACTGTATTTTCTTATTTCATAAACTTCCCTAAGCATACAATTGTGGAATAATGGGCTTGTAATTCAAATTTAGACGATTATTGGAACGAATCCTTAGACATCTATGTTTCGTGTACCAATAGATGGCGCTGTTTGAAGTTTTAGAGTTTATCCATTCGCCTCTTTAAAATTTGAATAGTGACACATTTTGATACAGTAAATCTGCTATTAAGTGCCAAAAACACTATAAAATAATTCCTGAATGTGTGAGAAAATATTGGTAAGGCTTTAATTAGATTCATTCAGCTTGCAAGCCGTCGCTGTTAACACCATCTAGCGAGGTGTAAAGGACGGGCCCGAACGAAGAACAAAAGTTACTTGTGCCAGACGAAAACCCGTAGTTACGGCGGTACCGTTTCTTTGCATGGGATGAGGCATCTGTACGCTAGTATTATATTATCTGTGCCTTAGTGTTACATAATTATGTAGTTGTGATGCAAATATTGCATTAAAAAGGTCATAATTATAAAAGTAGAGGTTGCAGTGTTTGAAATCTGTCATGAATGACATAGAGTTTCTTGTTCCAAAATTTTAAAATTATTTCGAATTATTAAGTCAAGCTAATGTTAATGTCCATTACTTAAGTAAGATAGTAACGGTATTTCGAATTCAGCATTGGATCATGCGTATTTCACTTTGAAACTATGCTTATGACATTTCTAAATGTCTTTTAATCACTTCCTGACGGGGCTCGTGACTGAGTTATAACAGTAGCACGAGGCAATCTTCGGGGTTACCTAAGCTAACCAGGTTGGACCATGGATTGGTGACATAACATACCGACAGTCCTTACCTCGGACATTACGTTGAGCCGTTGGTTCCGACTTTTAGTATACCTCTATCAGTCAAAGCAGTGGTGGCCCAGTGGTAATATCCGGAACTTACTTAGGTCGTGGGTTCGGAGCCTGCCAGGCGCGTAACTTTGTGTAAATTATTTCATCATCATTACTCTCAATACGGTGAAGGGAAACATCGTGAAGAAATCGGAATGTTCTAGAACCAAAACTTCGAAACATGTGACTTCTACCAATCTGCACTGGGACACGTGGTGAATTACAACACACTCCCTGTTTTTTCTTCAAACAATTTAACAATTTTGTTGCCAGTTCTAATGAAACGGGCATGAAATAGAGCATGAAATATTTTGACAAAAACTTTCAAAGAGTTGCATTTCAGCTTCAGTTGTCTTCAACAAAACAGCAAGAGCGAACAATATTGTACTCGTTTGAAATTATTATCCCAGTAGGTAGAGAATACCATGATTAGGTAAAAAGCCTGTCTGACTTAACGAAATCTATTATTGAGGTAATAATCAGTTTGTTCCTTTAAAATAAAAAAAGTTATTCATAAAACACAGGATTTTAATATTTGTCTTATAAACTTTGTCTGCATACTTATTCCTAATCCCAGTGTTAAGTTTGAAATAAAAACGGATCTTATCTCCATGCCATACCTTGTCAAAGGTAATCACTGCGAATCTTATTGGGTTGGTACAATATTAAATTAAGTTTTTCTATGCAATTGAAAAATGTGAGCGTTAATTTCATAACATATCATCAAGGATGGTTAAAATATTTGGTAACTTGATGTTAATGGTATTATTGAAGTACATAGAGGAACAAGAACAGAGAGTTAGCTTATACATATATGTATATCACCGGATGAAGCACCGTAAGATTGTAATAAAAGATAGTAATAAACGTAATGTAAGATTGTAATAAATCTTGCGAGAGTGCAGACTCTCGATATATCGGGTGTAAAAGACAGTTTCCGAAGCCGTAAGCCACATATTCTACCCATTATTTAGGGTTAGATCATTTTTTTCCACTAGACCATTCTTGGGAAACCACTGGTTCTGGAGATATTTAAGGTAAAAGTCGTAATTTTTTTTTTTCCTTTTTTACGAAAATGAATTCTAAGTGTTGTTACTAAACTTTTTTCCAAACAAACATTACCCGAAATTTCGTATTTTTTTTCAAAGTTACGAATTTGCAGTTACGAAAACGCAATTAATAGCAAACGTATCCCACAAGTACCTACGTGGCTTAGAGCAAAGGGGCGGGGTTTAACTCCACTTGCCTGTGCTCGCATTACATTGCGCGGAATAAAAAATTGATTTATTTTTCATGCTTAAAAATAAAAGTCGTTTCCCAGCAATAATTTCTGGATATATAGACTCAAAATTAGTTTATATAAAATTTGATATTTTATGTAGGTAAATAAGCTCATTACTCAAGACATAAAAGGTTTATTTATTTTTTGCTTTTTAGTTCTTTTTCGTCGGTTAATTTTTTTGTTAAAAAGTTTTTTATTTCATGATTTTTTGTGGCTCGCATCATCTTTTAACACTCTGAGGCTAATTTCTAATTCTTCATCATTTCTCTTGCCACTGAGCTGATGATATAACAATCCTTCCATGAAGTTCCCAGGATATTGACCAGTTGAGGTTACCTCCAATATTGTAAAGACGTCTTTTCGTCAAAGCATATTGAGTGGTATTTGTCACTAAAACCAGTTTTTATATCTGACTTCTATTGTTTAGGAAAGGTATGGTTTCCATCATCAGCTCAGTTTCATGATGTGATGGTTCCTAAATGCAAATACCTGATTCAGTTATGAAAAGTAAACAGAAACAATATTCGTGCCCAATTTTCGAGGTTCTCTCTCAATTTTTTCAGGATCCCATGAGCAAATCCTGATATCCTTGACATGAGACAATCCTTGAGGTATACCCTATCTAAGAAAAAAAGAATCATCAAAATCGGTTCATAAATAACGGAGTGAGGGCCGAACATACATACAGAAACGCTAAACGTGCCCACAATTTTCGAGGTTTTCTCTCAATTTTGTCAGGATTCCATTGTCAGATCCTGATTTCCTTGACATGGGCCACCCTTGAGGTATACCCTATCTAACAAAAAAAGAATAATCAAAATCGGTTCATAAATGACGGAGTGAGGGCTGAACATACACAAAAAAAAAAAAAAAACATATATACGGTCGAATTGAGAACCTCCTCCTTTTTTTTCGTCGGTTAAAAAATATCATTCAAATTTGATCATTTGCAATGTCTAATAGTCTTTTAGAAAATAATGAGTTTACAATAAGGTGATCTTTCATAAAATAAAAGTATATACAATTATACGGTGACATATATGAAGATACATGCATTTATAAAGGTTTAAGATGAAGACACAGCGACAACCAATTTAAGTAGTCTTACTCCGACCAACACCAGTTTGCTTTTCATTACAGAGTTTCGTGGTAAACACGAGTTAAACGACGAATAAAATCATGATATTATAGTAATAAATCTATATTTGATGCAAATTGAGACCGCGCAATATTATTTGATGGTCTCTATCTAGGATTTTGGAAGCAAGCGCCGTTAATAGATCCCATAACCATGCCCAAGTGAAGAGGAACAAATGATGTAAACCAGGCCGTGGGTCCAAGCAAGAATGATTCGTAATACCAGCTTCTAGAGTCTGAATTTATTTCAGGCCTAACATTTACGATCAGTGGATGGATGCTCCGGGATCCAAGATTAAGACCGCTATTACCAGAACGCGTTCGTCTATTAAAGTAATGGTACTTACGTATCAAATATTCTGATGCGTAGGTACGTATTATTGTTCTTGGAAATTGGAAGTTCATTATTATCATAATGTCACCTTCGTCACCATATAATGCCATGCCTTCATTCATTTTCTGAATGTTCTTAGTGTTGAGCAAAACAAAATCGAATTTAACTGTAATAATCTTTATGGAAGAGGAAGACGTTTTACGCTGACAAATAAATCACAGCATAATCAGAATTTTCATGTTCCCACTGTTGGGACATAGCCTATGTCCCAACAGTGAGAACATAGACTTCTTCTCCGCAAGAGAGAGTGGGCTGTAATCCACCACGTGGGCCTAATGCGGATTGGTAGATGTCACATGCCTCCCAATAGTTGGTTCTAAAACATGCCGGTTTCCTCACAATGTTTTCCTTCACCGTTTTGAGAACAGTGATAAAGAAATAATTCACACAAAGTAACCGTAACAAAGTAACCAGCCCCTGGCTGGGTTCGAACCTACGCCCTACAACTAGCAAGTCGCGGCTATTGCCACTGGGCCACCACTGCCCAATAAGGACAAGATAATGAAATTTGCATGTGCAGTACGTTTGATCAGCAAGAAAATTAGTCCGGTATACTTCATAGAACTTCGTTTATATTACCTATGTCGTTAAATATTTGCTCAATGTTCCAAGTAACACTTTATAGGTAGGACTCTAATTGGGTCTACCTATATTTCAAAGTGGAATAACACATACCTCCACGTCATTAGTGTTTGGTCGTTACCATTAGTCATGGTGTTTGGTGCATTTGTCATAATATGTTATTGTCAACTATTCAAACACAAACATTCAATAAGGGAAGGTAGAAAGATATAAATTTCACCATTAATGTCAAAGTTTCATGTTAGAAGGCCGGAATAATAACGATGTTATAAAAAATAAATATCTACCACTTTTCCGACCAGTATATGCATCCGAGAAGCCCACACCTGCCAAGAAAATTAATACTGAACATTCATAGTGAAGGCTAGAGTTGAAGGAAAAAACCTAGCCAATGCTTAATTAGAGCAGACAAAGCTCGTTGTTAGTCTCAGAAAACTTAGTAGGAATAACTTTCGTATTGTTCATTTACTCTGCATAGAAACTGTGTCTGTTTACGGGATCATCAGGATCCAAACTATTAGGAGAGGCAAACTTGTGCCAGGAGCCACTGAACACGAACTTCACGCAATCCCACTGGCGCAGTTTCCTAGGTGCCTACGTGAAGTTATTTTAGGTTGTATTGTATCATATAATAGTTAGATAAATTACACAACATCCTAACATTCATAACCTAACGCTTGTATTTGCCGAAGAAAACATAGGCGTGCTATAGTATGCCCATTTTTCACCTGTTATAAGTATTATGTTGTTGGGCAATCAATGTCATCAACAGTGCACCTACAGATTTCAGGCTGCTATTGAGAAATTCCTGGTGGAAAGCCCAATAACTCTTTGCCCTACCCGGTAGAGTTTAGCAGTGGGGAGCAGTGGCAGCCCAGTGCTAACGGCCCCGACTTACGAGTTGTACCTCGTGGCCTAAAATTCAGGCAAGAGTTTTACTTTGTGTAGTTTATTTCATTACCACTGCTCTTAAAACGATGAAACTTAGAAGTCTTAGAACCAAAAATTCTAAGACATGTGATAGCCACCAATCCGCGCCGGTCCCGTGTGGTGGTTCACGGCCCATTCGAGAACTCTTAGAGAGGAGGCCTGAGCCCCAGCAGTTGAAACATTATAAAGTCTGATGCTTATGAACCCAGGACCTTATGCGTGTCATATACCTCGTGGTACCGTTTGCGACCACTATCCCAACGACCGACGGCCGGACAAACTGCCTAACTAACCAAAACTCAATCTATTGTGGAATCAAAATATTATTGTGAAAACGGTAGGTTTTCCAGCAAAATGCTTTCAGTCGCTGCCTATAAAAAATATCCGAGTACCACTTCAGTTTGACCACAGCCCCTTGCCAAATATTGGTATTTGTTAGTAAAATATACGTAATAATAAATATTATCACCAAATTTCAAGTTCATAGGTCAGTGGGAAGTTAAAAGATTCTTCGGCACAAAATTTTGTGACAGACGACAGACGGACAGACAGACGGACACGTGAGTGACAACAATAGGGCTCCGTTTGGACCCTTCGGGTACGGAACACTAAAAAGGAATTATTCAGCGTTGAATGAACTTTTGGTTAAATCAATTAAATAATAACATAACGAACGAGGTTTTCCTGAAATAACTATATAAAAACATAAAGGGAATAATGTTTTTGTTTGTTTGTGCATAAGTTTATAAATGATCATCTTTGGTATTATTGTAACAATTACAAAAATGATCGCTGAGTGAGCTACTTTATAACCAAAAAAAATGAACGCTGTTTTTATGATAAGTCAAGAGAGCGAACCTGCGAAGAAGAGCTCGTATTTTATTTAATATTTTCCAATTAATTAACATCACTTCGTACGCCAGGATCAGACACTAATTAAGATTCAGTGGCTGCAAAGTTAGCTAGAACTGATATAATTTTTCAATGGAATAAGCAGTAATATTCAATTAATTAAAATATTAACAGGAATGAGACTGTAGTTTCCTTTTTAGTCTTTTTTCTATCCGCGATAACGATTGACAAACAGTCCAAAATGTATGGAATGCTGCCGAATAGAAACTAAAAATTAACTTGCACATAAAAATATTATATTTTCTAATAATAACACTCACTGTTTAACCGACTTCCAAAAGGAGGAGGTTCTCAATTCACATGATGTTTTTTTTTGTATGTTTGTTATGAGATTGCTCCGCCACTTGTGAATAGATTTTGATGATTCTTTTTTGTTTGGTAGGTCATACTTCAGAGGTGCTCCAAAATAAATTTTATCGAAATTGATGCAGCACTTTTTGATAAAACCAACATAAACAAAAAATACGTATTCACAGATGATGTTTTGGTTGTCTCCAATTATGTTCAAATTCCATGTTATTGAGGTTATCGATTCGGGCATAACTTTATTATTTAGTTTTAAGTTCTGTCGTACAACAACTAAAAAGTGAAAATATAAAACTTTTTATTAAAAAACAACCGACTTCCAAAAAAGAAAATACACTAATCATTTCAAAATAACTTTAATTTAGGAAGTCGGTGTCAAATAACGAAGAAACAAAATACAAATACTGACTTCCGAAATTAAAGTTATTTTGCAATTTTTAGTGTATTTTATAATGCAGTGTAGTTATTTCATTGGCAATTTGTAGTTACTGAATATTGTTTAGTAGATAATACGGTTAAATGTTACTATATTTTATATTTATTAATATTTGTATGCCACTTACTGTGGCAGAATACACAGACACTTATGTTTATTTTTTGTTGCAGCTAAATTGTACCTGTGTGCACAAATATAATTATCGATTTGAGTTTATTAGCGATAGCGATTGGTAAAAAGTCCCACATGCACCTACATGTGCTGCTGAAATTTCACGTGATCAATTTCTTAAATTTTGCATTTCTACAATTGCTCTCACTGATAGAATATCTGTCTGGCAAGACCCTCTGACCAAACTTTAACTACGAGCTTTGAGATGTCCTTACACCGCACTTTCTTCGCAATCATGGACCATTGCCTCTTAAACGAACAACTTTTCAACACAGGTGCCACGGACAGCCCACTCTACAGAGGTTACTTAAAAGTAAACGCCGAAGAATCAGCCACCCAGGTCATCCTGGAATGCGAGACCGTGGCTACTTAACGTGTACAAATCCTTGGAACAGTGAGGTTGCTATACGAAGCCTGTAAAGCTCCCAGGAAGCATCTGTTATTCTGGGCAGGGTTAGGCTGGCTATGTTAGCCAGGACTCCCAGGCACAATGGACCAAATGGGCGTCTAAGTGAAGCCAACGGAGTCCCTATACTATACTATACTATACACCGCACTTTTTAGAAACAAATGAACGTCCTTACAAAATGATGGCTACTAGCCACCGGACCCAACTCATTTAAAAAACTACCATCGACTCGGGAAGAAGATGAAGAGAAATCACATATTCCTTATCTCAGCTTAAAAGATGTATATGTTTTGCTGACCCTTTTCCTCCGTGTGGTATCGAATCGATATCTAATACGTGGGGTATTGGCACCCCAGAGAGGAAATTGTTACTGAACGTAGGTACGTATCCAAAATACTTTACGGAAAAATATTTTTCAGTTGATTTTGTATCAAAGATTTTTATACAAAGAGTCAAAAGATTTGAAATAAAGGCTCCGTCTATGTTTTAGATATTTACGCAGTTGTTTTTTAGGGTTCCGTACCCAAAGGGTAACCAACGGGACCCTATTACTATGCCTCCGCTGTCCGTCCGTCTGTCAGCGGGCTGTATCTCACGATCCGTAAAATAATCTTCGGGAGGAACTGATTTTGAGGATTTAAAATATTCTGCTCTTTATGAACCTATTTACATTATCCTTCACGTAATGATGAAAGAACCAGCTAGAAATCACGGAGAAACGGAACTAATTAATTACTTTGTAAATTGGTTCCAAAAAAACTATCCTGCAACGTGTGATCTGGCTTTGCAGATCGAGGTCCTATGGAAAAAGTCAATCAGTCTATTTTTAGGGTTCCGTACGCGAAGAGTTACTAACGGAACCCTACTACTAAGTATCCGCTATCCATCCGTCCGTCTGTCTGTCAGCGGTCTGTATCTCATGTACCGTAACAAGTAGACAGTTGAAATATTCACAGAATATTTTTTTTTTTAATCTATTTAATATGTATTTCTGTTGCCGCTATAACAACATATAAGTAATAAAAATAAATTAAAAATTAAAGTGGGCCCCCTAGGGAGTTCCCCTTAATTTATAATTATTTTTTAAAATTTAAACTCTGTACCTATTACAAATCACGAGATACAGCCCAAAAAAAAGACGTTTCTAGAATCGTTTTTTTTTTTAGGGATTTTTACAGTGTTTATTGTACGGAACCTTTCGTATACGAGTCCGACTCGCACTTGGCTGGTTTTAGGGTTTCATACCCGAAGGGTCCAGACGGAGCCCTATTGTTATCACTTACGTGTCCGTCTGTCTGTCTGTCCGTCCGTCGTCTGTCACAATTTTTTTTACGAAGAATTTGTTAACTTCCCATAAACCTAGGGACTTGAAATTTGAAATTTGCTGATAATGTTTATTATTACATATACTGTACTAACAAATACCAATATTTGGTACGGAACCCTTAATGTTCGAAATCTGACACCCACTTGGCAAGTTTTTTTATAATGCTTTTGCAATTTATCAGTGTGCAGAGAACCAAAAAAATCCGAGTAACAGAGCAGTGCATCATTTGATTTAATTTCATACCTTCTGAACCTTTTCAGGGTAGAACCGAAAAGCGCTCTGAATATAAATCTCAAGTTTATGATTATTTTAGTAAAATACTTTAAGAATAACTATTCAATTATGAAATTCTGATATAGTATTCGAAGTCACGGCAGCTTAGCAGTTCAGCTTAAATAAAATATGCGTAGACGGCAAATATGGTTTATAGATCTAATAAAAAATTACTTAATTACCTATCAAAATTTTTCAAACGTCTAATAATCAATTGAATCGACGGTTCTGTTCCTAAGTAGAATCTGTTAGTTCGTCAAATAGGTCAGTACGTTAGGCTGGCCTAATTCCTACGAGGCCAAGCTTATCTGTTTGTTTGTCATGACTACGTTGCAACAAGGTGTCTACATTCTGTAGACGTGTCCATACTATGTGCTTAGTCAATAGCCGGTAGTCCCATTGTTTTACAATAGAACTTTGATATATACCGTATGCCCAACGGACCGCGTCGCTTCATTTCCTAGAACGAGAAGATCTCCACCGGAGGAGTATGTAATCAGTAACCTCTGATGAATGACAATGGACCTGAGCCTACTTGAACACTTGAAACTGCTTCCCCATTGTGTGGCAATTTCCCTTTTTACTTTATATTTGCGCGATGCATACGTAAACGCTTGTAAAATTTTCAGCTGTGAGTTTTTTCGCGTTCCGCTGGGAGCTGGTACAGCGCCCCATTTCTTTTTAATCCCGCTCACAAAGCTCGTGAAACATGTGGGACTGGGTCGAAGCGAAAACTGCGCCATATATCAAGATCTGTCTACCTACCAATTTTTCCCGCGACTTGTAGCAACTGGATTCTTATGAAAACGACCAGGCGCATCGCATAAAAAACTTTTATGTTGAATAGTAAGGAGGTATGCCATGTTTTAGGACGACGAGAGATCGTAAACTTTGCTTTATCCATGGAGTTTGCTGAAATTGAGTTGCGACCTTCAGCAAACTAGATAAATATCTTTATGAGATTTATAGTTTATTCTGTTGTTGAGGCTCTACGGTAGCAATTATTTTTAGCAATTTTACTTTAATGATAAATAGTTTTTATATTATATTGTTCTTTCACTAAAACCCGCAGTTCTCCTTACGGTGTTTAAATTAAAATATTATTGTAAAAGTCAAATATTATTTTCTGGTAAGTGATACTTTTCAAGAGAAACACCGGCCTTGCTGAACTTTCGTAACTTGACAATGATTGGGCGAATTAATTTTGTAGGAACGGTTAAAATAATAATATTCTTTTTGTATAACTTATCCTATCCTGTTACACGACGAATAGAATCTCTGTGTTTTGAGAGAATAATACCTGCCACTTGCCAACCGTTTTTCGAGCGAGATAACTCGTGTGTAACATGTTAAGGGATTATAGGGTTAATCGATGCTATCTACTGTGAGATATGAGGTTTCATGCATACAGAGACGCGGTTTTCCGGTTTGCGTACAAACGTAATTATATAAAGCGTGTTAGGCCCGGACCCGGACACCCAGACACTCGGGCATAAAGAAGGTGCAGTGTTCGCATGAATGGTTCATTTTTATTGATTTCTTTATTTACCATCGGCTTGCACTTTTATTGTTCTTCGGCGACAGAAGAATAAAATGGGGCTTTAATCAAACTGTTCATTTCTCTGAGTAAAATGGGATTCTGCTTGAGGTAAATAGGTAATAGGGGTTTGTGTTTGCCTTACTTTACGTGTTTTGCCAAACAATCGCGTGTAGAGCTAGCAAGGTGGCGTGACATTTTATGGTTTCTTTATGATGTCGAGACATTTGCGCCAATCAAAGTTGGCTTATTTGAGACATTTGCGCCAGCCAAGTTGTCTTATTTGCGCCATTTATGTTAACATCTCATATTTCAGCTAATAAATTTATAAGAAGTTTTTACAGTTTTCGTAGTGTTTTTCAACTCTCTGTTTAATTTGAACTAAAGCGTTTTAGCTAATTGTTCCCGTTAGATCTACGGCTGACAGCGGTACAATTTATGGCCCAAATTCAGAAGCAATCTCTAAAAGGACAATCCTGTGATCATGTACCAGGTTTTGGATATAATCTTGTTTCTTTCTAGCATCTATTCGATTTGTCGTGTCTGTTACAGTCCAACTGTTTATTGGTCAACACCAGTTATAAGGTACCTACTAGTTTCCACGCTTTACGCTTTTTTCTTTTGTATGAAAGGTTTTTGTCTCATAGCAATCAATTATTACGTAAGTTAATAATAACTAATCATATTAAAAAAGAAAAAACAATAACAATAAAACTATGTAGGTAATCATAGATAGAGATATGTAATATAGGTAATATAATAATAATATATAGACTGATACATATAGTTTGCAGGAAATAAATGGCTTTTTTATTTGATTAGGTACGTTTAAGTCTTAGTTACCTATAAGGTCACTACGAAAAAATTATAATACTGAGAACCCAACTCTTCTGATATACTATACTATTCAGCTTATACTTATGGTGTGACTGTAAATCCGTCTGTAGAGGGTCGTGAGTGGCAATCGTCTTTGTGTCTTCACTGTGGACACGTGCGACGTGTTCTATGTGCACACGTGCATGTAATAAGTAGGTACCTATCTTTGAGGGTAAGCTTACGTTCTTTCGTTATATGCAGGACTAGCTTCTACCAGCGGCTTCACCCGTGTGGAATTAGTACTTAAGAATACTTATAATCTATGTCTGTTCCAAATTTCATTCAGATCTGTTCAGCCATTCTGGCGTGATTAAGTAACAAAGTTTGGATGGATTCCAAACTTTTGCATTTATAATATTAATATTATAGTAAGGATGAATGCTGAAGACTGAAAACTAAGGCCTAGATATTGCGGCGCTAATTTGAAAACTGATTTGGGTTACATGTTTCATTAATTAACGTGTTCCTTAGGAATTTAGAATCATGGATTGATGGCATATGTTTTATAATAAGTGTAAACCTAACAAACTTTAGACTATGCTGGCTATAGGCACTTATTAGTGATGCATATTATGTGATCTTTTTCCTACTTTTACCTCCTCCTTTTCTATTTTACATAACAATCTCCGCAATCGAGAAACGAATTGCTTTGAATATTTCAGCAGGAGCTTAGCTTGATAACAAGAAATAAGCGTCAAGTAGGAGTGACAATTAAATAAGTCAAATAACAGATAAATGTCAAGTCTATAACACAAAGATAACACAATCTGCCAGTTTCCTCAATTTATGCCAATATAAATTTGGAGAATACTAGCTTACGTAACGTTTTCTTAAGGCCGAGCCTACAATACCGGGCAGTGTCATGGACGTCGGACTAAACCTAAAGCTACACAGAATACCCCTTTCTGTGTAGCTTTGGCTTATTACTTCTTGATATGGGATTTAAGGATGAATGCCGTTGAGAAATCCGTGCGAGGGCAGAAACCAATGAAATTCATAATTATCTGTAATGGCCCTGCATGTCAGCGCTCACATTGTTGTGGTGAATTTCTTGAAAGGTTTTTCGGACACTGGTCTTTCAGTCTCTTGAAATTGCTGGAGTACTGTTTGGACCGTAGATAAAGATACTCCTACTGTTCTAGCAGTACTAGAAGGATGAAGTCAGAGACTTCAACTTTCTTATACCTACCATGGTATATTCGTGTAGGTACATTCTTCAGGTGTTAGCGACATTATGTTGT
The DNA here is from genome assembly GCA_951329385.1 of Polia nebulosa. Taxonomy (NCBI): domain Eukaryota; kingdom Metazoa; phylum Arthropoda; class Insecta; order Lepidoptera; family Noctuidae; genus Polia; species Polia nebulosa. The sequence continues at coordinate 30,368,397 of OX589587.1, read as the reverse complement.
ATGAAAGTGACCATTCCAAGAATTTATTTATAACTAGCTTCTGCCAGCGGCTTCGCCCGCATGGTAAAAAGTAGCCTATGTTTTAATCCAGGTGTCTATCTATCTGTGTGCAAAACATTCAAATTTCTTCAGCCGTTTTTGCGTCATTGAAACACAAACATACAAACTTTCGCATTTATAATATCAGTAAGATAGTAGGATGACAGCTCAATTTAAAACAAAAGCAGGTAAAACACATGACTGTAATTAATTAACTACGCAGACTTTTGCATCAAACTTTTAAGATATTGTATATTTTTAGATGTGATAAAATATTAATTCTTCTTCGCACACTTTTATTAAAGTTCCGATCAATCAATTAATCCAGGACAACCTTAAAAATCTTATCTTGAACGAATTTCAGATTTATTTAGAAGCTAGCCCTGTGGCCTAGATTTTTTAAATAATTTATCATTTTAAATAAAATATTGTTTAATATACAGGGTGTAACGGAAGGGTGTGGTCATATTTTAAGAGCCGGTTCTGCCCATGGAAATGAACAACATTCTCAAAGAAAAAATTAAAAATGCCCAAAAAAAAAAATTGGACTTTCCATACAAAGTTATAATCAGCTGATCAATATTTGTATGGGAGCTATAATTTTTTTTCTAGAATTTCCTCGGATTTTCTTGAAGAAAGTTGATCATATCGATGGGCAGAGGCAGTTCTTAAAATATGACCACACCTTTCCGTTACACTCTGTATAATGAATATAATTCTATAAATACATACTTGGTACGGCCGCGAATCATATTTTAATCAACATACAACCTGACACTGATCTGCAAATTGCAGAAAAAGCCCCCCTTTTTCTTTTTTTGAATTTCGCAGGCTACCCTGTACATTTCACGTTAAAAGCAGTTGTGATTAACATAGTCTACATGATGTAATGGAAATGCGTGGTCATATTGGTCTGTCATGGTAATGAACACATTTATTCATGGAGGCTATAGTTAATTCCAAAAAAAAAAATGTTTTACTATCCATTTAAAATTTTCAGCAGCTTGTTTAATAAAATTTACTTTATTTTTCTTAGAGAAAGTTGTTTAGTTGTTTTATTTTATTTCCGTTAAATGATAAATGATGTTCATTCAGTAAATAGGTTACAAGGAACACTTACACGTCGATGTTTTTTGTCAGTTTAAGCTAGATGAGGCCGGTGTTTCCTAGCTGACTACCCTGAGAAGAAACACCGAAACAAACTCAGAGGTCAAAGTCTCTTTTAAAATGTTCTAATCCATACAATATGTACTGGTCAATCGTAAGAGAACCATGTACGTTATTTTAAGCTTTTGAGGAAAGCACAACGCAGGTTTGAGTAGACCTGTCCAGACAGTGCAAGCATTTGTCAGTTATCGTGTAGCTCAACTCAGAACTTTAAGGAGCTCAACCCAAATGTCATTACTTTGGTATTGCTTGTCGGTTACGAGCAATACCAAAGTAATGACATTTGGGTAGGCCGTAAAAGTACTTAAACTACCAGACAATCATGAAATCTACGTGAATATAACGACCTATATAGTTCTCATATTCACAATATACTGAGGACCATGCAGATAAGTGTCTGTAATGGTCTTTTGAAGACCACACATATTTGAGTGGACCTGTCCAGTCAGTGCAAACATCTGTTGGTAGTCGAATAGCTCAACTTAGAACTACTAAGGAGCTCAATGACTCGACGAACAATATCAAAGACAGTACACTTGTGTAGGCTGCAAAAGTACTTAAACTGTCAAACAACATTAAAAATTAAAAGGAATGGAAAAGCCATTTCTATTAACACATTTTGGATCATGTCTGAGAATAAATGATTTCATAAAATATTTAGCAATCATTTCCAAAAATCTACTTTAAAGACAGTTGTAGGTAAGTACCTACTATGTTGTCGGGATTTTGGCAATAGGGTTTCTTGGGTATGAGAATAATAATTCTATTTAGTCTGTATATTAGATTTGCGTGTTGGGTGATTTGGTGTTGGGACAACAACCAAAAAAAAATTACAAAGATAAAATGCATCAAAGTTCAGGAGTGGGGCTTGTTACGTCACTTCGTGGTAAAAAGTGTAGCACGGCGTGACGTCATGCGAAATGTCAACGAACTATATGATCCTAATTTTTTTAATACGTGACAAGAGGAAAAAAAAACCCCAATATTTTTTGATTATCTAATTGGCGGACCAATTAGATTTTGATTTTAATGAGAGATTAACTTCCATTTTCTGAGGTCCGCAAAGAAAAGGTCAAAAGTGATTGAAGACTGACTTTTGAGGACCATCTGAGGGTTTAGGTATCCACTAGAAAAGCCACAAATTGCAAAGAAGCTATTCCCACCATCCAACCTGTATAACATAACTGTCAGTACACACCTTCATAGGGATGGCCATCAAGCAACTGATATGAACCTCGTAATTCTGACACTATCGCTCAAAGAAAATGATATTACTGTCTTAAGGCGCTATTAGCTGGCAACGACCTTGAGTGGTTAGCTTGCGTGTTCTGCGCTGAGCTCACGTAACGTGTCGTATGTCCACCCAGTAATAGGAAACATTAATTAATTTATCACACATAAAACAACAAGTAAACTGAAACACTGACACTAAATTATAAATAATTAAATGATCTTCGAAATGGTGAAGGTTTCATAAAAACACGCTTTATAGTTTTTGCGTGATTCTCAATTTTTTATCCGCGTTAGACATAACTGTACAAATTAATTACACTATGTTATAAAGATATATTTTCAAATATTCTGAGATCAAATTACGACGGAAATTGTCTAGAATAACATATTTTTTTTTCAAAGAAATAAGACATGTCGTTCAGACGTGATGTTAAATTAGAAAACATTAAAAGTCGTATAACTACGCCTTAATTGGAGAAACGTTTAGTTATTAGATATTTAAACACGTTTGAACCTCGAATACTGGGAGAGCTCGTTAATTTGTAAGCTCCGGATTTCATACCCGTACATATAGTACTCGTATATATCCAACACTTGCCAGTGAAAATCAAACCCATACAAATATTTCCTGCAACTAGTGGAAGCGATGAAATAACTGCCTATTATTGAAATGTCAGTAAAACGCATCCGATCAAATTGAAATCGACCACGACAAATCTGTTTAGGTCAAATTATTGTTTTTTTGATAGAAAAATACTTTCTTTACTGTATTATTTAGGGTTATGGATGTAGAGAAAAGCTTCGTTCATTGTTCCGTGTTGTCGACCCTCGTCGGATTCAGACGAGTAGTTATAAAACAGTCTGATCGATGACATAATCATTAGTTTGGAGACCAATATTCGTGATTAAACCTCCTCTATTGTCCAAAGGCAGTGTTGCTGTAATTATAGAACAAGCAACTTAAACTACATACTAAGTATTAAAGAGGTAAACTTTTTAGTAATCTCTGGTCTTAAGGATTATAATATTTTTTCCAGCTGAACTATTTCTAAGTCCATACTTTACTTAGAGGGAAAATGGACTTTCAATTATATAGACCTTATGAGTGAAACCTCATATAAAGGCTAATCTAAGCTTATTATAAAGAGGTAATATTGTTTGTTTGTAATGTAATGCAAACGTTGATCCAATCAAATCGCAAGTTTATTTAGTAATTGACATTGCACTATTTCATCATTTCAGCCAAACGACGTAAAGTGCTGGACATACGAGTAGGTCTCCCCCAAGTGTCGCTACAAATACCGGTCCTGTGCGTCTCGCATCCATCGGCTGCCCATGACCCTCACCAGGTCATCGGTCCAACATAGCCTTCGAACCACTCGCCTCGCCAGAGTTTTTCGGCCCCACATGTTTAGGCAAATTACCAGTCGACAGCGATGCGGAGCAGTTTTTCGACGTCATATTTTAGGTTTTTAGGGTTTCGAAAGTCCGAATGAAGAAACGGAACCCTTATAGGATCACTCGTGTGTCTGTCTGTCTCTCCGTCTGTCACAGCCAATTTGCTCCGAATCTGCTGGACCGATAGAGTTGAAATTTGGTACACACATGAATATCTATGACCCGAACACGGATGTGTACCATAAATTTTGGAATATGGGGGTCACTTTTGGGGTGAAAATCGGTAAATTAAAAATCAAAGTTATTCAAACTGCGTCGTGCGACATATCAAATGAAAGGTAGGTTAGTTGGGTCTCGAATATATTATTTTCATAATTTTAAGATATATCATTTTGAAGTTACTTTTAAGAAAATAGATGAGAAATGACCATTCTCCCTCCCCCCTTATCTCCGAAACTTTTAGGCCCTGTGGGCCTAATATTTTGAAAATAACTCAGAAAGTAGTTCTTTACTTATAGATTACAGACAAATCTATAAGGCAGTTTAAAATTTTTAGGGTTCCGTATCCAAAAGGTAAAATGGGACCCTATTACTAAGACTACGGTTTCCGTCCGTCTGTCTGTCCGACTGTATCTCATGAACCGTGATAGTTAGACAGTTGAAATTTTCACAGATTATGTATTTCTGTTGCCGCTGTAACAACAAATACTAAAAAACAGAATAAAATAAATATTTATGGGGGCTCGCATACATCAAAGTGTTTTTTTTTTTGCCGTTTTTATAGATAATGGTACGGAACCCTTCGTGCGCGAGTCCGACTCGCACTTGGTCGGTTTATTTACTCTTGACGTAAAGAGTGGTCAGGTTGTTGTCGGCAGGGAATTCCATTCCTTAGCTGTACGCACAATGAAAGTGTTCCCAAAACGTTTTGTGCGTAGGTATGGGTTTTTTTTTTTTTTTGGGGGTGGGATATCATCTCATGACTTCTTCCGCTCTAGGGTGGAGCGGACGGGCGTGTCAGACTCTTACTGACTAAAACCCACCCCTGTTCCTCCCTGCCTTGAGTGCCCGGGGGCGAGGTAACTCTTTCGAATTTATCCTCCACCCCCGGGCAGGCATCGGCCGTGGCAGGCCCCGTCCTTTGCTGACAACTCTTTGAGGCGCGCGTGGAACACTACGCGCCGTCGACTCTCGGGCCTGGTGCTGATCGGACGGCGAGTTACCCACTACTCGGCGTCCGCAGGCCCGGGTCTACGGTGGCCGGAGATCGTCTCGCGGCCCCCGGTGTCTTCTGCGGCGGCTGCAGCTGAGGGCGCTAGGGCGACTCTGCTGTTGTTGAGTCTCCCTAACGTATGCCGCCGCCCTCTTCGCGAGCATTACTGCTTCGCAGAAGGAGGAGACGGCTTCCCATTCCCTCTCGCTCCGTACCATGGCCTGAACCAGGGCACGGCGCGAGAGGTCGCTGCCGCCTATCGCATCCACGAGGACACGGCGGTGTTCTGCCCAAGTGGGGCAAACCTCCACCGTATGCTCCACCGTGTCCTCTGGGCGATCCTCGCAGCGTAGGTATGGGTGGGATTCCACTATGAAATGTTAACAAATTGAATTATTTACTGCACGCCATACACCATCAATGCATTTTCACCATTCAAAGAGACGTTTTCCTTGAAAAGTAATTGCTGCAATTAGTTTTCAAGGCAAACGTTGTATTTAATAGCTCCGGTAGCTTCCTTTCCCACATTTAAAATTGACTTCAAGGTGTATGTTTCAAAGAACTGCACTTATAGAGTAATTATTATTAACTTTTCAAAGGCCTACCACTAATATAATAACTGAAACATTTTTTTTTATAATTGATAGGCACGCGTTTGACCACTATCTCACCTGATGGTAAGCTATGATGTAGTCGACGATGGAGCACGCTTGCCTAGAATCAACTTATCTATTCACCAGAACCATTATTAAAACTAAAAAATTCGGCCAAGTGCGAGTCGGACTCGCGCATGAAGGGTTCCGTACCATCGTACAAGATTAAACGCGTCTACTTGTACTAAATCTTAACTCATAATATGTAGGTGAAAAACAATACTATAAGGTATCAGACCTACAGGTCCTTTATGTGCTGATGGTGATGTCCGCGGTGGTTTGGTGAAGAAAAAATCCCCCACCCTCCCTGGTCTTTTCACTAAAAGTCCAGGCACCTTTTGAAGGTTTCCCCCGATAGTAAAAAAGAAAGGTTCTAAGGTTAGCGATAGGGGAACTAAGTCCTAAGTGAACAGTGACTCCTTCAATGCTCACATTGCTCATACGCCGATTGGCCGATAAACTGTCGACCCCGAAGCCTTTTTTACAAGGTAAAGTACCCAAGTAAGTGTAGCCTTTTACAATACCTGATTATTTCTTAAGGAAAGAGAATCGGCAACCTGGAAGTATTGATACAACACTTTGATAAAGTTTGTTACCAATAATTTACAGAAGTCATATAATTGGATTGAATTGAGGAATGAGAAATTCAAGGTATTTTACACCGACTGACTAAGTGAGGGAAAAGTTTCCAGTATTTTGATGTCACAACCATAACATGGAAACCCAATCAAAGGTGGATGTCGATCGTGACAGGAAAATCTATTGAAAAATAATAAACAATATTTTTTGTCAATATCATTTTGTTTGTGTCGAGGTCTTCGATGTCGATTTTCATATCTGTTAGTGCTTACTCTATCGAAATTCACGAACGTCATAATTTCAGTTGGTACATTAATTAATGCAAAATGTCGGATGAAATAATTCTGCAAAGTACGGTATCTAACAGAATTTAGTAAACGTTTGCTTATTTGCTAGGCTGAATTTTTTTCAGGAGCATGCAGTTCAAGGGCAAAGTAATTTCAAATGGCTTTCGAGTGGAATCAAGAAAGTGTATTTTATAGGATTCTTTATTTTGTATAACTGAAGTCTGAAATGATTTACTTAATTACATTCCTTGTTTGGGCAATAAAGCTAAAGCAAAACGCCCGGAACATTTTATACCTACAATTAAACTGTGGATAAGCGAGCTTTGTCGCAAAACAAACTCGGGTGTCAGGAATGGGAGATACTGACACCTTAGGTAGTGAAAGTGGCCGCAGGCACGCAAGCTACGGCCTCCACCTCAACCCTCCACGGAGCAAAGCGGCGGGGAGGCGGGGGGCGAGGAGGGGGGGGGGGAGTGGCGCCGGTGTCAATGTAGGCTACAAACTAACACCCGCCAACCATGGTATCCTGGTAAGGCTAAATAAATTAGTGGTTATTCTTTCACTGGTAGAAATTGAGCATACCTACCTACCTGCCTTACACGATAAACAGATCCACCAACTTTATTTGTTAATCTAAACTTCTACATTCGTAACCTTATAAGAAAGATTCAAAGTAGAAACAATAGTAATTTAGCGAACATTCATGTAAGTGAGATGTGTTCATTGGTATACGAGGGTAAGGGGGGGGGGGGGGGAGGCGCTCGCAGCTTCCCAGAATTCCCTGCTCTTTCCGCTTGTTCGGAACTATTTGACATTATAATTGTAAATAAACGACTAAAGAAAAGTTTTGTGACCGAAGTTTCAAAACGTTTTTCTTCTGGAATATTTTACCGTTTTATATTTTGTATTCAATTTTGTGATTTCATTGTTTTAGGGTTGTGATAATGTGAAATGAGAGGATAGGTTAAAAAAAACATATATACTGTCGAATTGAGAACCTCCTTCTTTTTTTTTTTCGTCGGTTAAAAATAGGGTGTTGTTAGTAAATAAATGTTTATTGTTTTATCTTTGGAAGAAAGACATACGTATAATTTGTAGGGTTGGTTCTTTTTAGTTTATTAGATAAATATGTATGACTACCCAAAGGAAGATCGAGAAAAAGGAAAGAATTAAGAGGAAAGATGTTAGAGGAGAGGAAAAAGGGAAACTAAGCAATAATTGATTATGATAAACTAGTCATAAAAGACAGACACATAGAAGAGTATTCAGACTACACTAATTTCTGTTACATTGGAGAAACGAAAGGCTTATAGGGAGTACAATTTTTAGTAAAAAAGTCACTTAAAAATAACTAAATTTTTCCGATATTTTAGTAAGAATATCATTACTACGAGTACAATTGCAATTTAATTCAGGTATATGCACCAACAGACAGATCTAGTGAAGCAAAAATACCGAAATTTTACGCTGACCTGAAAAAAGCACATACATTGTCGGATGAGAAAGTCCTTTTCCGTTTATTAGGGGACTTCAATGCAAAAATAGGGCAACCCAAAAAAGATGAATGATGATGATGGAAAAAAAAAGGCCAGATTAATGAAAGAGGAGAAAGGTTGATAGACTATGTTTATATTCGAATATAGATGGGCAATAATCAATACTTACTTTAAAAAAAGAATCACTAGAAGATGGACTTGGAGATCACCAGACGAAACCGTCAAAAATGAAATCGATTACATCTTGACAAACGTTCCAAAATTAATTCAAAACTACGAAGTCCTCAACAACGTGACGTTTACAACTGATCATAGACTACTAAGAACAACACTCCTCCTAAAGCAGCAGAAAAGAGTAGAAAAAACTTTAAACTACTGCCTAAAATCCCCAAATGAGATGATGACCTAAAATATTATACTGATAGCCTCAAACTGTTTGTCGTAGATAAACTAGAAGGTATCACAAGTGTCCAATGCTACTATGATGTGCTAGAAGAAGAGAAGAAAGCCATAACAAACAGCAACAAACGACACAAAGTATTTAGCGACGATACATGAGCACTGATCAATAGACGAAGTGAACTAGTATTAAAAAAAGACTAGAGACCTAAATACCAAGACAGAAATAAGCACATTATATAAAGAAACCAGCAAGACGATTAAAAGAGATTATAGCAAATATAGACAAGGTATAATAACGAATAACCTAAACAATTTCAAAAGTAAAAAAAGAATATTCAAAGAATTGAACCTACATAAAACATGGATACAAAAACTAGAAGGCCAATCTATAGAATACAAAACAAGACGCAATATTCTACACCAGGCAAACAATTTATATCAGGAACTCTAAAAACGAAAAGAAGAGAATATTGAGGCATTTCAGGAAACATACCATGCTACTAACACACAAACAAAAGACATATAGAGGGGATAGAAATATACGAACATCTAAATCAATTAAAATCAGACTAAAGTCCAGGCCCTGATGGGATAACCAATGAAGTTTTGAAATTAGATGCACCAATATTACTTAGCCACCTCACGGAGCTGTTTAATTTAATACTCGAAACTGAAACTGTCCCAAGTCAGTGGTGCACATCAAATATTATACTGATTTATAAGAAAGGAAACCCACTTGACATTAGCAATTACAGACCAATCAGCTTATTGGCAAGTATATATAAACTGTTTGCATCAATTATACTTAAACGCATAACACATGAAATTAACAATACACAACTAATGGAACATGCTCTGCCCGGGGGTGGAGGATACTGCCCGGGGGTGGAGGATAAATTCGAAAGAGTTACCTCGCCCCCGGGCACTCGAGGCAGGGAGGAACAGGGGTGGGTTTTAGTCAGTAAGAGTCTGACACGCCCTTCCGCTCCACCCTAGAGCGGAAGAAGTCATAGGATGATTTCCCACCCCCAAAAAAAAAAAAAAATGGAACATGCTGGTTTTCGCTCTCGCTATAGCACGATTGACCATATACATACATTAGAATAAGTTATCGAGAAATAAGACGGATTCAATAGGTCTCTGTATATAGTCTTTGTCGACTGTAGCACAGCATTTGACAGCTTAAGCCACAAACATATATGGAACTCACTAAGAAATATTAAAATCAATTTAAAATACATAAATATTATAAAGTATAGGTATATACAATAATAGCAAAAGCAACGTGACACTAGAATTTAGAGGTGAAGCAATAAGTATCGACAGAGAAGTCCGGCAGGGTGACCCCCTGTCACCAAAACTATTTATTGCTGTGCTAGAAAACGTATTCCAAACCATAGATTGGAAAACAAAAGGCATAAAAATATATAATTGCTATTTAAATCATCTCAGATTCGCAGACGATATAGTTTTACTATCTGAAACAACAAAAGAGCTGCAAGAAATGTTTTTCTCACTTGATAAAGCGAGTTCGAACGTAGGATTAGAAATGAATTCAAATAAAATAATGACAAATACCGTTGAAACACCCATTAACGTCAGAGAAAATATTATAGAATACGTTAACAGCTACACTTACGTGGGCAAACAGGTATCATTTAATAACAAGGATGAAATTGAAAGGTGAACAAACATATCATGGAAGAAGTGTTGGTCACTCAAGGAAATCCTAAAAGGAGACTACGAGATGAAAAAAGCCGTAATGGATACCTGTATATTGCCTTGCTTTTTATAATTATGGCTCCCAAACATGGGTATTCACGTCAAGAGCTAAACAAAAGATAAGAACAACACAACGAGCTATGGAAAGAAGTTTATTAAATCTTAGAAAAATTCAGAAAGTCAAAAGTGAAGAAATCAGACCAAGAACCAAGATAACTGATGGGGCTCACGCAAGCTCTAAAACTTAAATGGCAATGGGCTGGTCATGTAACACGCTATACGGTCAGCAGGTGGACGCTGAGAGTAACACGGTGGAAAGGACCAACAGGAAAATGACTATTAGACAGGCCGAAAAGAAGGTGGACTGATGACATTATAGACACAGCAGGCAACAATAGGCCAATTATTGGCAAAGATAGAAATGCATGGAAGAAGTTGGAAGTGGCCTTCACCCGAAGAGAAGTCCATATCCGTCAAAACAACTTATGTATACTAACACTTTAATACTCGTAATAAGTAAATCTACTAACAACCAAGTACTAACAACAATTGCAATGTAATTTAAGGGATATGGTATTCCCGAGTGTTGCCACTGCGCGGATCGCCCAGAGGACACGGTGGAGCATACGGTGGAGGTCTGCCCCGCTTAGGCGGAGCACCGCCGTGTCCTCGTGGATGCGATAGGTGGCGGCGACCTCTCGCGCCCGGCCCTGGTTCAGGCCATGGTACGGAGCGAGAGGGAATGGGAGGCAGTCTCCGCCTTCTGCAAAGTAGTAATGCTCGCGAAGGCGGAGGCGGGACGCGTGAGGGAAGCTCAACGGAGTGCCTCTCACTGCCCAGGCCGCTACCACCGATCGTGAGACGATCTCCGGCCACCGTAGACCCGGACGGCGAGCAATGGGTAGCTCGCCGTCTGATCAGCACGAGGCCCGTGAGTCGACGGCGCGTAGCTTTCCACGCGCGCCTCAAAGAGATTAGTGTCAGCCACCACTGACGGGGCCCATCGTAGCCAGTACCTGCGTGCCTGGGGTAGCGGATAAATTCTGAAAATGAATTACCGCACCCCTGGGCACTCAGGCAAGGAAGGAACAGGGGTGGGTTTTAGTCAGTAAAAGTCTGACACGCCCTCCCGCTCCACCCAGAGCGGAAGAAGTCATTGGACGATTTCCCAACACCCCCCCAAAAAAAAAGATTATGGTATTATAAGCGTTTTTTATTTTATCATGTATGAGGTAGGACGGAGGACGGTGTTATCGGGCTGCAGGGACGGCGAGCGCGCCTCGAGTCGGTCGGGAGCGCCCAGCCCGGCCGGCGCCGACAAACTTCCTCACTTAACTTCGCCATAAAGCTAAGTTTGCCACTTACGAGTATTTGGGAAAACTCCGCAATTACTACACAGCTAAGATCTGGCTACTTGTGACTTAACGCTGTTATTTATATACAAATAAACTTCAATTACCATTTTTTACAAATCTAATTGAATACAGAAATACTATCTTCATTATGGGTTTGTCTAGTTACAAAGGCATGTGAACTAATTTGTTAATAAGCTTACCTACCGCCTGTGTCCGGATAACTTGCGGCTATTATTAGCATAAATTCATACGACTACTGTTTTGGTGGGAGCAGCGCGGCTCCGGATTTCCATATGTTTGTCAATCCACGTGGTTAAACGGATTACACCTTCAATAAATTAATTTATTATGCATGAAATTTACACTTTAGTCCTATCAAATAATGAATCGGTGGTCTCTATACGAGCGGATAAAACTTAAACAAACTTTAAGTTTCCGCCACAGTTTTGTGCGGATAATCTGTTTTCATTGAACAGGACACATTACAACGTCGGTGAGCTCAAAAAGGGGGATTTATCTGTTTTTGATCTATCCGCAGATTAAGGTGGCGGCCATGACCCAGTGTCTTAATGATAATTCGTATAGTGATTAAGAAGTTAGGAGGACGGGCGGCGCGGGCGCGAGGCGCGAGGCAAGGTGAAGCGAGCGCGGGGCGTGGCGGGGCTCGTGGGGCTCATGGTGGCTCGGCACGCACAACACTTCCATGAATCATGATCATGACAGTGTCGCATTCACTTCACTTTATCATTAATACCTATTTAGGCGCCAGTCGATATGACGACACGAAGCCGAATCGCTTCGTCGAGTTTTTGTTGCCCTCCACGTACAGGGGAGTTTTATTATTAGACCCGATAAAAATAGCGGTAACATAACGGTTCGCTGCAATATGTAAGTTTTTCATAATAAAGTACCGAAATTTAAGGTCGTTTCGGTTATAAATTAGTTTAATAGATGTCAAATGAATAAATTACAGCTTTTATTTTTAGTAGGTAGGTACTTTATTCTTGTTTTTGTGTTATGAAAGCCGTTTATTTTCAGTTTTGTTATTTTTAAAGGTTCGATCGTTAGTGGGCGCCGGCACCTTATGTATTTAATATGCAACGTAACAGGTGGCGTTGCGTAACTAATCTTGGATTACCTGAATACCTCCATGAAGCAGGTAAGAATCGGCCCGAGTTTGTAAAAATATAGATGAACACTGATTGCCCAATAATGTCAAAATGATTGGGTGCTCGACACACGTAAAAATTTGGAAATGTTTATATTAGGTATACAAAAAATTATGACACAAATTCATTGTTCCTTTAACAGGTAGTATCTAAGCGCCATTCGCAAAGGGCCTTTACCATAAAATCTAAGCTTTCCTTTTACAGCAACAAAACGTTAATTCAGACCTTTTGCGGTTTCGTGTATCCGTGCACAATAAAATCATCCTAGAACGATTGTTCGCGGTGACTTTAATTACGATTCGCACGGTTCCGACCCAGTCCCTGATGAATCGATTTTCACTTATGGTGCCACTCGGCAAGGACGGAACCTCATTGAATCGACTGAATGCGCAACTTAGCTAAGCTTAGCCCGGATCGAATTCTGCAATACTTACCACTTTCGTGACCTTTACTGCGGTGACGTAATTAGTGAGTTGCCTAGGCACAAATTAAGGAACTAAGACCTATCTGACTATCTCCAATCGGATTAACACTGTACGTTAATCCGATTGGAGATAGTAAGATAGGCTTTTTTACTTAAACATTTGAGGATTTTAGAGGATTCGTTGCATCGATGTCGGTGTCAAGTTTCTGTTAATTAACAGGCTTCGGGTACATAGAAAGGGTGTGGTTATGCCTCAAATGAAAACGTTGCGTCGCATGATGTCGCAACCCTGCCGGCGCGCACCATCGCGCATCGCGGCACGTCCGCAAAAACTGACGCACTTCATACCGCTTTACAGCGCTTTTTGTGCCTTCCTGCCCCCTTTGCATAGCTAATAGGCACAAGATTCGAACCTGATTACTACTCTCTGAAAAAGTTTTCGTCTATAAAATTATGCAAAATATTCTTGTTTGGTTCATTCGAATTCTATTGAGCTGGTGAAAACAACATGTTTACAAAATATATTTTTCGTATTGTGTAGGTACCTATTGCGAATATTTTTGTAATCTGCATCATTGCCAATCAGTATTGTTATGTAATGAAAACTCAGCATTCAGCGTTGTGTAATTCAACTGAGCTACAGTATCTACGCAAATTAATGCATTCATTACGAAACATCTCTCCTAGTTGAATTTTGAATTAGAGATATATATCGCGCCATTAGTAAGCTTTAAAATCTGCTTTTTAGGGTTCCGTAGTCCTAACAATCGGTCAGTCCGTCTATCCATCCGAAGCATAGCTTAAAGAGTGTTAGTACTAGAAAGCTGCAATTTTGCATGGGGCATTAATTACGCAGATAAAACGATTTTTTTTTTAAAGATTTTTTTATGGTAGTGTTAAGAATTGAAGCGGGTAGTAAAACGTTACAAGTAAAATTGAATCCGTCGCATGCTCAATTAGCAGACACAATATTATATTTTAATAAAATTGTCATCTGCACACCTGGTGTGCACAGGGCCGTGTTTAACCTTTTGGAGGCCCTGGGCACATTAGGATACTGGGGCCCCTATGACTTTGACAGTAAATATATTTTTAAGCAGGCATAAAGAGTAACATATTATCATCATCCACTTAAAAAATTGTGTACTAGTTCAGTGATGATTCTTTTTTAAGACCAGGTACCTACTAAAATTATTATAAGTACTTATCAAGGCTAAGCGGCATTACAAAGGAAACAGCTAACAGCTGTTTCCTTTACAATAGAATTAACAAAATTCTAAACCTTTTTTTTCCATTTCTCCCCTTGAGAAAAATGGAGTCAAAAAAAAAATTAATACTTGGGCTTCTAAAACTAAATTACACAGCTACTGAGGACCTCCTTAATCAACACTAATAAAATGTCAAGTAGGTAATCAATCTCAAATGAATCCCAAAATAATAGCCTAATTTAATTAATCGTCATAACAGAACACAAACACACTCATATCAGCACACTCACACCAGCACTCACTCTCTCACACATAGTACATACAAACACACCTCTCACACATAGTACATACAAACACACACCCTTGCATGTGGCACATTCATATTTTTGTACCTAATTTTGTATGGATTCCCTATATACAGGCATGCCTAAATTGGGAATCCAGTAACTCAATAACCTTTTTACTACAGACGCTTGAGGTAATGTTTAAAGTGAGATGATGGAGTGGCCCCTAGTGTCCGTAACACAGGTTAAATCCTAGCACGGAACTGGGTTCTGCTCCGCTATCCACAGAGGCATTTCTGTTCGTCACTCATGTTGTTTTATTTAAGTTAACCTGTACTCATAGTTTTAAAATAAAAGATTATTAATAATATAATAATATATTCATTTAAGTGTATTTTTATAAAATAGCATGATTTTCGGGCAAACCTACTCTCAGCGCTCACTTGACGCTTGCAAAAGCTAATAAGCAAGTAAGTATTTCAGCCAGTATTTTTATCGTTTATGAATATTGGTTAGTGATCTGGCATGAACTAGGGGGGCCCCAACGATCGCGGGGCCCTGGGTCTTTACCCAGAGTGTTTAGTGGGAAAGTGGGGCCAGGGTTTGCAAGCGACGTGTGAAGAGTTAAATGTTATTGTCCGTTAAACCGTGATCTCAATTAACATGTTCATAGTAACAAACATAGAGCCCCCTTCTAAGTCCACATATTATAACGGGCGTCTACGGAACCCAACCACCCGCGTAGCCCGACACGAACTTGGCCGGTTTTTTAAGTAAAAACATTGTGGCATCCCCTAGGACAGTAACGATGCGGTTTCATACGCCCGCTCGGGCAGGCGCAACTGCTCTTGTGATTACTTTTTGAATCTAAACGTCTTAGTCGAATATGTTTCAAAACACACACTATTTGGCGTGGCAAAAATATAACCAAGAATAGAAAAAATATTTCAGAGTAAACAGGCACCGCCTTCTTACCGAAGTTGTTACAATTTTATAGTAGTGTTGGACCATTAACGCTCGCTCGCTTTTTATCAGGGTTCTGTAGTTCTAACAAAGAACCCTTATAGTTTCGCTATGTCCATCTGTCCGTTCGCGGCTTAGCTTAGAGTCTGTTAATAAAGCTGTAATTTTGAATGTATGATGTTGCCGTTAGAGTGCGGAATACGTTAATGTGCTTAAAGTTAATGCAACTTGGTAATCTGCAAATTACCGGGTACGATCCGTTAAAGCGCGATATTTTAATGCAAGTAGCAAATATCTACACTCTACCTACTCGTAGTTAATCTGCATATTAACGGAACGTATCTCTTTAAACTTAACTTTTTACTTCTTTGTTTTTATTTATTTTATTCTATACAATACCGGATGTTCAGTCGGCGATGTGCTAACGACTAACGACGGTCGTAAGTAAGATAAGTCGACGGAGCTCTGCTATGTGGGGCTCCTGTTTCTGTCTTCAGGGTTTAAAGATCTGCACTCTAACTGATTTACGCACACTAACGGTAACATTTACATATTATTGACTCAAAATGTTCATAGAAATAAACATAAAGCCCCGTTTAAGTTCGCATGTTATAACGCGAGACTACGGAACCCAACATTGCGCGTGGCCCGACACGCATTTGGCTGGTTTTTATTTGCAATTCAGTGCTTGGTTTGGGAGCTGGGCTATAGGTGGCGCGGCGGCGCGGGCCTATTGAAATCACACGCCCCTCGCTCTGCCGCTGTGTTACGATAAGACCCGCACTTAACCATACAGCTGGGACGGACGTCCAGGCTATTCGTCTTGACAGCAAAGCCATTGTACCGCCAGTTACGGAACGTAGCTACAATTCCAAGTATCGACGAGCTTTCCGAATGAGATTGAATTGGGCATTTGCGTCTTTCAAAGCCTCAAAGGCCGTCCAAACTTTAAAAACGCTTGTTTACACACAATTTGTCGTGAATAGTGTACTAAGGTAAGAAGGTAAGGGTACTCACAGTAAGTTGCGGTCGTCAGCCGGTCGATCGTGTCTTGTTTTAGTTTTGAATTCTTCTTGCCCATTTTCGCTGTGGACGACTCTACGGCACCAAGTAGCACTCACACTAAGGAAAGTCTGTGTTTGTCACTAGGCTGTGACGTATTACATATTATTCAACTGCGCCCGATTCACTCCACCTGCGAACAGGAATATTGCATTAAGAAACAGTTTAACAAACAATCTGCTGAGTACTCTAAGGAGGATAGTGTTGAGGAATTATAGTTTTTATTACACACCGGGACATAATAATATGGTCACGCAGTGTCACAATTTCTACGAAGCTGCGTCAACAAGGTCCCTTGCTTTTCTACTTCTCTCTGTCTAGCACAAAAACTTCAATATATCCGTCTCGCTCTGTATAAATTATAGCTGTTTTCCTTCTTCTGAATACTGTAGGGTGAGTAGCGAACGGCGGCGAGACGTAAACGAAATACTTATTTTGGCGTATCTTTGGCGAAAACAAGCCATTTATAAGATGGCGATAAATCAAGTGTTCTCATGTTAGGTACTCTGTGTAGGCAATATTTAGTCTATATGAAAAGTCTACTCATAACTGGTTATTACTTTAATGGCGACGATATCAAGTAAATGTATGAAAAGTTGGCGTGGTTATAAAGTATTGGCTCTTGACCTATGAAATAGACGATTTAAGACATTGCTCTGATTATTAAACTTCGAATTATCTTGGAACTAAGTTCAAGTAATTTTTGTATTAAAGGCAACATGCCTACAGTATCTATAAAGTTTTATTCATTCGTTTTTCAAAATTAGTTATTTATTTGTTTCTATGACTTGCGTTTTTTCTGTAATCTCATCATACTAAAAACCATTAAATCTCAAAAAAATATTGTTTAACACATATATTAGCTTCACTTGTAACTATGTACAGAAATATTAGAAGTTGCGATAAGTTCTGATTGACTATCGCTATTTTAACCACACAACAAAATTACCCGTTGTTTAAAACGACAACTTCATAATAATGGTAAAAAAATTAAGAGTTTTCATTATTTGTCTTGAATTTATCAAATGGGTGGGTCAACATTTCAATCACAACCTGTTTTGTGTGTGTTGTGGTTATTCCAAACCACGCCACATCAACTGTAAAATGATTAGTCACTTTATATAATAATATTTGATTCAGATGGCGTTGCAAAAACTAATCAATTATTCAACGGCAGACCACGAAGCTCGCGAGGCTAGCGATATTCAACTTTCTTCAATATTTAGTGAAGAAAAGAAAAAACAATTACTAAGAATTGAAAAATTAATTTCAGCTGAGAAACCTAATAAATAGGTCCCCGGCGTTCGTTCCACTGAAAACATTACGATAAAATATACCTTTCCGTAAGATTTTTATTACCTTTTAGTGTAACTGTTTAGTATTTATCCTCCAGGAAAACGGAGCATACTGGCACTCCATCACACTACGACTACCGGATTAGACACTAGTTTATCTTTTCAGTAACACTAACGATTTTCAAGGTTTCGGTACGATATCTGAAACGAGGGAGAAAATCTCTCGTTACTATTGTAAGTGGTGTATATGTAATTAACAAAGCTAAATATTCGCGGAGCATTTTCGCTGGTTCATTAACGCTTCGAGCGTTAGCAAAGTTTTCTTTTAAAACTCTATTACTTAAAAGTTGTCTCAATAGGTAACAATCCTTCTATTTTAATACTGTTTTCAACAAAGATGATTCATGGGGAGGAATTGTAATAGTATGAGTTACAATGTAACTTCACACGTACAATTTAGGGGGTTTTATTATTGAAATGGCGCCGTGTGGAGCGGGGAGCACTTTTTTTTTGTTTGGGTAGTCATCAAATAACCGGGCGCGGGGAGCACTTACCGAGATGATTTTGAGAGGCAAAGGTGTGCTTGGAAATCGCATTTGGAGTGCGCTTTGCGTCTTTATGTATGACTCAAGAATGAGGACGCGTGTAACTTAGATATCTTCCTAAAAGGTTTCTATCTTGATGATAGCGTGCCTCTATTGCACAGTTGCAGTTCAGCCCTTGAAAGCTATGCTTTTTCCTCAGGTTTAACATAATAGGTTGCATGCAAGCCACAGGTTGCAGTGCACGACAAGAAACAAAACCTCATAACGCTGAAAGTAATTTGGTTAGAATTGTGTGCTGTTCTGAAAAGTTACAGTGTAACTTCACACGTACAATTTAGGGGGTTTTATTATTGAAATGGCGCCGTGTGGAGCGGGGAGCACTTTTTTTTTGTTTGGGTAGTCATCAAATAACCGGGCGCGGGGAGCACTTACCGAGATGATTTTGAGAGGCAAAGGTGTGCTTGGAAATCGCATTTGGAGTGCGCTTTGCGTCTTTATGTATGACTCAAGAATGAGGACGCGTGTAACTTAGATATCTTCCTAAAAGGTTTCTATCTTGATGATAGCGTGCCTCTATTGCACAGTTGCAGTTCAGCCCTTGAAAGCTATGCTTTTTCCTCAGGTTTAACATAATAGGTTGCATGCAAGCCACAGGTTGCAGTGCACGACAAGAAACAAAACCTCATAACGCTGAAAGTAATTTGGTTAGAATTGTGTTCTGCGGTATACAATAGAGCTCGTATTAACTAAATTGCTTGGTGAGTCAAGTCTTATTATGCTCGAAATTTCATAGATTTTATAACGAGTACGGACTTCATGCAAAAGTTACTGAGCCGGTAAGGAAACTACATTGGTAATTACTTAATGAAGCCATGGTAAGCCATGGTTTCCTAAGTTGTGCACTAAATTGCGTGCTGTGCTCTTTAGTAAAATAACTTTTTCCACTCATTATGATATTATCATAGGATGCACACATGAATCTTTTGACAGGTCCATTATTTTTTCTGATATAGATAGCGAAAACTGAATTGTATGACTTTGCGTTAGTAATTTCAGTTTTCTAAGGATCTGTATTTATTTAAATGCACGAAATATTATACATATGTTGTTTGTCAACCTAACTGTACCTATAATTTACACATTGAACGGTTAGTCGATAACATTCGTGGAAAAATCTCAGTGAAAATTGTGAAACGTCAAAAGTGTCGCAAGTTAAATTGTTTTGCAGTCTTCGCAGCGATAGTTTGGTACTAGTATTCTGGACTAAAAAGAATAACAAAATAGTGCAACCGGGAAAACGTTCGGCGTTCCTCTATTGTTTATCTTTTGTCTTTTCTGAACCACGCTTCTCTTTTCTTTTGTGCTCATTCAGGCCACTTTCTACGAAACAAATTCATGAGTTTTCGTGCAGTTTTATTTTTTATGACGTTGTTCTGATATTCAATGGCGGTTTGTGTCACTTCACTATTATAATAGGAACATAAAAGTAAGCGTCAATGCGCGTTGAACATTGATTAATAATTAATGTCATCCGCTGGTTATTTCGTTGTCGACGAGGCAAAACTGCACTACAGAATTTGATTTGACGGGTACTGTGAAAGAGTGACTGAGGCTTAAGTTATTAATTTAATCTTGCCACGATATATACTCGTATTTTAATGTTATTTTGTTTCAAGCAAATATTTTAGTAACGTGTTTACTACGTTTGTTATATAATTATTTGAAACGAACGACTGTTTTATTTCAGATTTTTTTGTTTGTTTGTTATAATTTATTACTTTCAGAGTCTCGTTATGTTATTTATGTATTCAAAAAGATTTTTTTTCTTGTTATGTAGTCGTGAGCTAAGTACTTAAAACATTTATTATTAAAAATAAACAATTTCCCAACAAAATCGTAGTAATATTGTGTCATTTATAAATTATTCGAAACAAAAACTGAACAACAACGATTAATCATTGTCATTATTATAAATTGACTTGTACCAGTATTAAAATAGAAGGATTTTATAAATAACTAAGTTACAGGCATTTTAAATTTCTATCACTGTGTGAATTTCGCCTATAAGGAGGATAAGTTATATTTCTTTTGAAAAAAGTTAAGTATCGATTCACAATTTTAGACTTTAACTATTGATTAGTTAGGTAATACAGAGTTAAAGTCTAAAATTAACTACTGACGTAGTAGGTTACGAGCGTAGCAAACATGAGATCCGCTACGAGCTACGAATGGCTAGGATATCCGAGCGGATCTAAGTAGTGCTGCTACGCTCCAGATCCGCTATGATACCACCTTCGGGCGTGCTACTTATCTAGGCACCTAAATTACCCTCCACTATCGATAATGTGAATGAAATCATAATTAAGGTGATTTTCGCAAAGCAATTTCGCAGAGCCGATTCCGCTAATACACGATTATAAAACGTAATAAGTGATTGAGTTGTGATAATGGAAAGAGCAATAAAATATTTTAATATCTTTATAAACATTGTTTAACTCGATTTGATGAAAATTTATAGCTTTGCAAATGGCCAAATGAATTTGGTATCAAATGTTTTGTGTCCTTCATTTATTTTGTTTGCTTGAATAAGCGTAATAGCGTATTGTGTGTCAGCAAGAATAAAAATATCATCCATAAAAGTTAAACAACGTTAGTTTCAGGCTTGAAATAAAATCGCAAGCGCGTAGTCAAAGCTATCAGACAGGTACGACGTTATAATGTGAGAAACATTTTATTAGAAAATGTCAATTAAACATAATTATCCACAGAACCATTTCTGTGAAAATTCGTTGTCACATTGTCGCGTTGCACCTGTCTGCGGGAGCCTTCAGTCATAAGTAAGTATTCTTAATAGCAAATAGGTAGCAAATCAAGTGTCAACTTACAAATAACATAAAGATATAAACACTTAGCCTGTTTGTAACCGCCCGTAGATAAACAACTTCAGAATATCGAATAACAACTTTGTGTACTTTTGTTTAGACATAGATAAAACCTTTTTGGAGATATTATGCAGGAGATACTCGTATAACTTTGAGTATGAATTTATGGTTTGTGTGTAGAGGTAAAATGGAAGGCGAGAGGGTTTTCTAACCTGTGTGTGTGTGAGAGAGTTTGGATCACGTATGTCCTCCCTAACTTCGCTAAATTACGTGTGTCCGTCGTTAGAGGATGCCGCGCGCCTCTACACGCCTTTTGAATTATAGATCATACCTATTTATTTTAAGTTAGAATCCATTGCACCTTGGGCTATCAAGTAAATTGTATTTTGTACAGTCAGTGGTCATAAGTGCAGCGGCACTCTACTAAAGATAGGGTCTAAAATATTTTTGTAGAAGAGAGTCGGAAGACGCAACGTTGCAAGGCCTCCCACAAGGTGGACCGATAACCTGGCGAGGGTCGTGGGAATCTGATGGATGCCAGACGCACAGGACCGGTCGATGTGAGTTGGGGAGGCAAAGGTTCAGCAATGGACGTCTTTCGGCTGAAATTATGATGATGATGATGATGAGAAGAGGGTGCATGGTTCACAACTGATTTAATCTACAGTATAGAATCTAAAATACAGATTAAAGTAGAGTACTATTCGTGGACTATTGACCTTCCTCTTCAAAGAAGATACTTTAGCTTTAGTAGAGTGCGACTGCACTTTTGACCCTTAACTGTAGGTACTTTACTCACATCTTTTTTAAAACTGTTTGCGGCCAGGTCAAAACACAACTGAAAAGGTCCAAAAATCATTTTTCAAGCAGTGTAATGCAGTTGGGTGCATCAAATCTATGATTACTAACATAAACTTTTTAGTTACTTGTTTCTAGTCAGTCGGGCTTTTAGTTTTTTTTATTATTTTGATAACCCACATGACCATGCCACAAAAATACGACTACACTTACCCAATGGCGATCGAGATTTTTTTCAAAATCTAAATCATATATCTATAACAGGGGTCGAGGCCTAGCTAATGATAACTCGTTTGATACAATTCATCAAGCCGTTTAGGCTACATGGTGTGCCAAAAGAATAGACATACAAAAATACCATACATACTCGAAAAACATTATCCTCCTTCACGGCAAAAGGCAAAATTTTCGAACTGTGCCATAAGCTCGCCCTAAGTAACATGGGAGTAAATCGGCCTAAAATAGACTATCTGTGGCGGTTGGCACTGTACACCCACCTGAACTTGGACTGACGCTGCCATTAACGATGTACGGTGCTCTAATGTTATTTGCAAATGCGGAAAGTCTTTGTGACATAAATATATTTGGGTGGTAATTGGAACTGCACAAAGAACAGGACTTGCCACGAGTGCACCAACATCTTTTATTTACACACTGAACAACGCTGCAGTGCAGATTTCGAAACAATTTCCGTTGTCAATCAAATATTTCAGTTGTACTCCTTTTTGACTCAAAATTGGGTTGTCAAATAAAGTTCTTGATTGATCCGTTGCGTTTGTTCTATCACTTCTATTTTCGATTCATGTGTGACTGTCACAGTCAGACGTAGGGAGGTATGCCCGAAATAGTTTGCAGAGACAGCAAACTGAAGTGGCAGAGGGCTGACTAATAGCCATGACTGACAAATGACGGACGGTTGATGGAGCAGACGAATCCTCGAGAGACCGGGGGACTGTTGATGTTGATGATTTGAGGAATTAATTCTGTCCGGCTCTAATTGATCATTTGAAAATTTAATGAACGTTTGTTGCTATATTGGGAACTTCGGATCCACGAGTCTAGACAGTAGGCTTTTACCAAAATCACACTAAAACGCATAAAGTTATCTGATATTGACTTCATCAGTATCATCATTACGAGGATATTTCCATGGCCATTAGTACATAAAAAATGCAATGTGTCAGACAGACTTATTAAATTTTTGGCACTGACATTCTGCATTGTCTCATCAAAATAAACTATCGTACAGTTACAGCCAGACGCTGAAAGTGTCAAAGTTATTATTTGATTAGCAAGAAAACAATATTCAGAGAGCTTTTTAAACATTTTCGCTGTCTTGACTAAATAATTTTCGTAAAAGCTTTCGAAATGGATTTCTGCAGTCAATTTTATAAATAAAACCATTCCTACGAGCCAAAATAGTCCGAAGAAAATGAAAAGACCTATATTTTGTTCAGTTCTGCTTGAATAACGGCCTTTTCTATTTATAGTATTATCTAAGCTGATTCTAAATTGTGCTCTCTGACGTAAATTGGTTTCAAATATAACATTCAAACAGAGTGTTGGATAGTTAGCTGGTCTGAGAATAGTTCGGTCATTCTGTGAGACTATTTCAATGTTTATTCTGCTGTTTTTGTAAAGCAAGAACAGGTCGCAGGTAGATCACAACTTTTGGAGAATATCTGACAAATTGGTAAAGGAAGAAAGGTCTTTCAGATTAGGCATTATAAAACACTTTCCGCCCCAGAACTATTCTATATTTGAGCAAATGTGCAGTTGCACAACAGTATCCATGCAACTGCGCACTACATAGTGCAACTTGCATGAGTGAAAATCACGTGCAAGTCTTCTGCAATTCTTCTTCTGAAACCCAAAACTGGCGCTCACCCTAAAAAGTCCTCCCCACTTTCAATAGTACAGAAAATGAATTGTCTAAGCACTGCAACATCAAAATTTGTCACGATGAAACCAACGAGGAAACTTTCCAACTTTAAACTAGGTACAAACAAATTATTTAGACCTATCATATTTTGTTCCTTACTGAAGCAAAGTCGCCACTAAGTGTTTGCTTACTGATATGTGCAGTTTGAACGAGAGATGAAAACCTGTGGGAAGAAAATCTGTGTTTGCTGACAACTTTGGCGTCGATAGTTTTATGTTTATTTACTTGAGTCTCGGATGAGTCACATACTTATTCAACGAGCTGACATTTTCTTAAATTATCATTATTGTGCAATCGTAAGTTCAACAGTTACCAGTTTTTGGACTTACGATCAGTTCACATTCACAATACGCGACGATGGTTGAAGCGGCCAGCCGACTTTGACGTCTTAAAATAATCATAATTCCGGTGTGAGAGAGAGACGTAGCTACACAGGACGAATAATACTACCCCTTTCTCACACCAGAAGCAAGCTGTTTAATTGTAAGTTTCACGCATCGCAGCACGACGACGCGCGACGCTGCGGTAGGCGTTGTGGAACTTCTTGGCGCATAGTGCTTCCACGTCTATCGGCGAAGCATCGCGGGCTGTGATCGAATTATTTCACTGAAATATGTAGCACCAGTAACATAATACATAATAGAAAGTAACGAAACAAAATATTTTGTCTAGATAGAAGACTTACGATGCATTTATTGTTTTTCTAAATATTTTTGCATTCGCTGAAACCATTGTGCAAAGCAGTTGGACCAGTCTTCCTGAGTCCTCTTCAATGGAACGCATTCACCGCCGATTCAGGGCTCGTAAAACGTGTGCCTTTAAGTTTGTCTTAAATTTTTGAAACAAAAAGAAGTCGCAGGGTAAGAGGTCCGGGTTGTAAGGCGGATGCGTCATCAGTTCTATATTTGAAGCCTTCAAATACACTTCCGTTACCTTAGCGGAATGTGAAGATGCGTTATCGTAGTGAAGGAGGATATTGCTTCGGGGACACTTTTCGTGAACTTTTTCTAAGACTCTGGGCAAGCAAGTTTTGACGTACCAATCTGCAGTCACTGTCCTTTGATCTTCAAGCGATACTGTATATCCTGATTTACCGAAAACAACGATTTTTCTACCAATGCTTCGACTTTTCTTAACTTTCGTCGGCAAATCTTCCAAAGACACTCTGCCGACTGGCTTTTTCTTTCGGGTTGTTAGTAGTACACCCAGGTTTTGTCACCTATCACGATATTATAGACAGCCAATGACTATCCTCCGTTAAACTGTTTTATCATTTTACGGCACCACTGGACACGCAGTCGTTTCTGGTCCTCCTTTAAGTCATGCGGTATCCACTAAGTGCAAAACTGCCGAACCTTCAGATGCACATGTAAAATGTTTTACGCTTGGCTCATTTAAATGCCTAACAAAGTACGAATTTGCTGACTAGTAATCTTTTTGTCAGTTTCAATAAGTTGTCGTACGGTATCAATATTAGATTCTGTAACCGCAGTAACGGGCCGACCTTCACGTAGCTCATCATGGAGATGGTCACTTCCACGTCTAAATTCTCCAAACTACGAACACACAGAGCTGCGACATGGTGCTTCTTCACCAAATGCCAATGGAAGTCTCTGGCAACAGCTATCTTGTTGACTTAAGCCACAGCGAAAATCATAAAAAATCATTGAACGAAAATGTTCACGAGCTAAATTCATTTTGATAGCGACGTAACATGCTCCCAAAGAGTTCTATTTTTAAATTCCATATTAGTTTTTCATTATTTTATTGTAAGTAGTTAGATTCAGAAACTTGTGTGTAGTGCGCGTAACTTCGCGTCGTGTACCTATTAGTTTTAGCTAACACGAGACCCTGCCGAGAGGTCAAAGACGACACGACGAAAGACCTTACAGCAAAATTACTTGGCAAAATCAACATACGTCTCATTACGATAAAATGTTTCTAAGAGAAAAAGTCACTTAATCAAGAAATCTATTAGATAACCACGCAATTATTTTGCTACAAACCGCTGTCTATCTTTGAATCTGAACCAGCGAGAAGTTACGCTAACATTTTGCATTGTGTTTTGTTTAATTCAGTAGTCGCTTCACGTTGCCGGTATCCGACAACATATACCGAAATTTACTCACAAACTACCCCACATTTGTCACTTTGCAAACACAAGTTTGAACAAATGTTTGAAATTTTAATTGTTATAACTTGTTTGTGAATCATGTAAGTAATAACATATTAAAATTTTCAGCTCCCAGCTACAAGTGCACCAACTTATATAATAGGTACCTACAGTGTAAAGGAATGTGAGCGTTAGCTCCGTAGCCCCCAGATTTACGGACCTTATCTATAAGAAGAAAGTTGTTCTTATTTTATTCTTTATCTCGGCCACCTACTTTTATGTTTGTTTTATATTATAATTTAGCTATAGGATTAGTATTATGTGTAACAATAACATTCTGTTACTTACTTACATGTGAGATGAAAATGCCTTTAATATATTTGTAATAGTAGGTTTTATTTTTGGGTTTACTATCATCATCATCATCTCAGCCTTTTTAATGTCCCCACTGGGAGGGTGGGGCACAGGCCTCTTTGTGAGAGGGTGTGGGCCGTAATCCACCACGCGGGCCAATGCGGATTGGTGGATGATCAAATTTTTGGTTCTAGGACATGCCGGTTTCCTCATGATGTTTTCCTTCACCATTTTGAGAGCAGTGGTGATGAAATAATTTACACAGAGTAAAGCGCCTGTCTGGGTTTGAAATCGTTTTTTTGGTTTACTGTCGTTTTTTGTAATATGTACTATTATTTTATTGTCACTGTAAAGAATCCCTTTTGAAGTTTTTCTTTCAAATAAACATCTATTCTAAAAACTCATAATAATATGTTACCTACTAAATACATTTTGAAGATTCACAATCACGATGTCCGAGTCCAGAAAGTTAATATCGATTGAAACTTGACGAAAATAAAACAGGATCGTCTTTTAAAACGATGAGTTCGGGTTAAACTTTAAAACATTTTCAGCTTAATGAGTGCGACTATCGTTTAACTGGAACTATATTAGAGCTCACTTTACCTAAGATAGAGCGGGAGAAGTTCAATATTTTCTTAGAAACAATAGCGATTTAAAAGAACTTCAGCGTAAATTATCATCTGCGTAGCTGTTTCTCAGTCGGATGCAATTGATTTTACATAGTGTCTGCTTATCAGCACTCCACAACCCAGTTAATGGGTGTCATGACAAGGTTGCTTATGTATGGCTGTTTGTCTTATCTACGTATGTCATATCTTAAATAAACTACCGGTACTGCTTATGAGAATGTGGAATGGAGTGTCTTATACAAGAATGTTGGTATGTAAGGGCGAGAAAATGCTGCTGGTACTCCTACGCGCCCGGTTACCTCAGCATTCTCCTTGCATTGGCACGAACGGTGTATAGCTAAATTCTTGGGAAGAAATTCTTCGAAATAAAATCACAATTTGTCTCAGCCGATATTAAATGTAGTTTTCTTAGACCATAAAAGGTTATAGTCTAAGGTAGTTTCGCTGTTTTATCTCGTCACACATTTTGAGATTTCTCGTAAAGTTTGCTCGAAATAGATAATTTAGTGAATGAAAACTAGCGGTACGATGCTCGTACATCCCAAACGGTCTCTTGTTAACTAGAATTACTATTTGAAACAGGCTTTGAAGAATGAAACCAACAGTCTTGCGGCTGGAATTGGAGGATTACACATTTTTTGAATGAAAACAGTATTACAGTAACAACAAAGCAATAAATGGATTTCGACTGAGATATTTTTGATCATAAAACTGTTTAGAAGGTCCTGAAACTTAACGGCATTCTATAAAACTAAAGGCAATGGTAAAATTATGCTAGCAGGCTTCACTTCAGCTGAAAAAAAGATAAAGGTAAGAAGAAAAATCTGTTTGATCCCTCATTATCGGTTTTCTATCCACTTATACTTTCAGCTACTATTCCAACATTTCATTGAAAATAATGATCTAGACAGCTAACATTTTATGGTTTAAAGTGCAAGTTACCTAGCAAAGAAGTGTTGGATGGTCAGCGAAATTAATTATCCAATTTTCTGATGTAAAATGACGTCGGTGAGTCACCGTAATTGCAAACACCATTAGTTAATGAAAAAAAAAATCAGATTCATTGTAATTTATCGAATTTAGGTGCGTACATACCTACGTTCAGTAACAATTTCCTTTTTAGGGTTCCGTACCTAAAGGGTAACTTAAAAATTTATTCCAAAAAATACAACCGACTTCCAAAAAAGAAAATACACTTATCTTAGTTATTTTTCAATTTTACGTGTATTTTCTTTTTTGGAAGTCGTTTGTATTTTTTGTAAAAATGATTTTTTTTTCTCCTTTTAGTTGTTAAACTCCAGAACGAAAATTAAATATAAGTTACGTCTAATATTTAGTTTTAGTTCTGATCAATAACATGGAACATGGAATTTGAACGTATACTCGTAATTGGAGGAGACCAAAACGTCATCTACGTATACACATTTTTTGTTTTTGTTGATTTTTGACAGAGAAATCGGTGGATATACATAAAAAAAAACACACATTCAGTCGAACATAGAACCTCCTCCTTTTTGCGAAGTCGGTTAAAAACTAAAACACAAAGAGCGGGCTCATTGCATTCCTCTTGTACATTCCCTTCAAGTTACTTTTGAATGTTAAATATTAATTTAACATGAAACATACACATTTATATAAAGTTGCTATTTATGTACAATTGTTTAGTGTAAGATTTTGGTTCAAAATAGGACGGTGATATGTATACGACATCTGAAACGGTCGACCCCGACTACTCAAGATACGAGCATGTCTTAGTTTGGGAGTCGTTGTCTAATTGTAATGCCTCTGTACATTCACCTCACAAAAATTAAAGTTTGTTTCTTCTAACGTTTTTGTACTTTTTTGAAGAATAAATTATTATTATTATTCCGCGATCTCTTCCAGGCAACCTGGAATGGACAGTAATAATTGCCTGGACATGAAATTAATGCTGTTGTTATTATTGTGTCACTGACATAGTTATTTAAGTTTATTTATTGCTACTAACACTTTCTCATTGTTACTCGCAATAAAGAATAATTCACTTCTGCTTTTTATATAACTCACTATTTTCCTCTCGTGTCATGAAGATTTTTTAGGGTGCCGTAGTTAACAAGGAACCCTTATAGTTTCGCCATGTCCACCTGTCCGTCCGTCCGTCCGCAGCTTAGCTCAGAGGCTTTTATTAGTAGTAAGCTATAATTTGGCATGGATATACTCGTACATATTAATCACGCCGAAAAAGTGGTAAAATAAAAACATGAATTAAATTTTTTAGGGTACCTCCTGTACACGTATAGTGGGGATGTTTTTTTTTCTCGTCTATCCCATGGTGTGAGATATCGTTGAAAAGGCCTTTCAGAAATATTACGGGTCTGTGAAAACCATTTTTCGATCCAGGGATCCGTTTGTAAAATTAAGCTTAAAATTGCTATTTTTTGTTACAGACAAGTGTCCCCCACCTGCCAGCAAAATGGTTGCATTTGGATATGTGAAAAAAATCACGGCATTAGTATAACAAAATTAAAAGGAAAACTATCACGGCTAAGTTAGCTCTTTTAGTTTTAGAGTAATAGTCGCCCAACTTATAAAATGTTTTTACTTGTTAAATTTCGTACAAAATACAAAAAAAAGTACTTAGGTGAAGTACGGTCTACGGAACCTTACCTTGCGTGTGGCCCAACACGCACTTGGCTGGTTTATTGTTTAATAACTTGGTATTCTCGCGGGGCAGTGCCTTTACCGCGGGCTAGGCGTTTAACTTGTGTGGACTTATCTGACGTCACGTTACGGCTCTGATTCCGGCTTCAGAAGGGCTTATCTTGTAATTAGGCTTGTTTTTTCTTCACTTATTTATGAGACAATCTGTGCTGCAAGGTATCGCAGTGAATACACATCATATTCGTTAAATACGTTTGGAATAATATAAATAGATAATTCTTTTCAGTTACGAGAACAAATATTGATTTGATATGGAATTAAAGTGTGCTTAGAGAGGATAATTTAACTAAACCAATTATGTAATTCTGTGCAATATCATTTCCTGGAAGGGTTATTGGGCCTCACTTCAGTCCGTGATAGTACAAAGAGGAATGCACAGAAAATGCCCGAAATATACAGAAACTACTAATAATCGTTAATTCTATTTAGAATAAAATAGGTATAATGAAATAATTCTTAAGTTTGTTTAACTAGGGTAAAAATATAACGATCACTAAATATATTTCACTTGACATCCGCTTATATTTATATGAAGGTTGTGTTTATTTGACATGAGCAGTAATGTCAAACTGTCACTAAAGCAAAGGACATGTGGTTCATACAGCCTAGATACGTTTTCTATTTAAAAAATAATTAATTTGAATTAATATTGACACGCATAATTATATTATTTTAATTAGACTTACGGCATATATAGATCGTATAATACTAAATTAATGATAACTCTGCACTAAATGTATAAAATAGTTCCTTAAGGATTATTTGATGATTCCTCTTTGGCTGAATGTCACTTACTCATGTCAAATAAACACGACTTCCGTAAAAATATAAGCGAATATCAAGTTAAATATATCTAGTGCGCGTTATATTTTTACTCTAGTTAAACAAACTCAAGAATAATTTCACTATACGTGTTTTATTCTAAATCAATTTAAAGACTATTAATAGTTTCTGTCCATTCCAGGCATTTGTTTGTATGGCAGATGGGCATTCCCCTTTGCTCGGCGTGCCGACTGCCGCTGAATTACTTTTTGTGTATTCCCATGCATTTATTATTTAAACTGGATGCTCTTCGAAATACAAATTCTGGAATAGGATTATTTTTATTTTCTGTACCGCCATAATGTGGATTGATCTAAGCACCGAAGATTTGATGGATGTAGGCATTGAGAACTGAGTTGAGGTCGTTTTATTTCGTCGTAAAAATGAATTGGCACAACATGATACAATAAAATGCTATCTTAAGTTTTATGTCGTCTGTATCGGTTTAAGAGTCATAATCGAGATAGTGATCAAATTTTTTTAATCAAATTGTTAATGCCTCAGATTGTTGAGTCCGAAAATAAGTAAACGTGTATAAATATTGGAGTGGTTGGAGCGGGTAATGGCGACCCGCTTCAAGACGAAGGCGACAACGGCCGCCCGCCCCAATAACACGGGAATCAGACGCGTACCACCGACAACTGGGGATTACGTTCAACCAACGCCGATAAAATACCGTACCCAGAGGATATATTATATAAAATATGGGCCTGCAATTTACAGAACTGTCCCTTGACACAGTGCCTCGGGAAATCTTTATTTGGCTTACCAAAAACGTAATTTAAGTATCTACTCGTAAATTGCCACCAATTTAAAGAACTGAAACTAAGCATATTTTGAACTGTAGTTGCGGTGCTGTTTTACAGATGTTACCATAGTGCAATTATTCTTTTGAAGGGAATAGTCGAGCTGAGCAAGTATATTTTCACAGTTTAAAATAGTAAAACGAGAAAATGATTTTGTCTTGCTTACACTATTTTGGTAGTCATCTATTTTAGTTACCTAAACACATATTGAATTCCTTAACTGTACCTACCTATTGAACCTATCAGCCTCTCGGTAACGTAAACTTAAACTTAAGTATTAGGTCATGCCTGTGTACTTAGTCATGTCTGTAAACACTAACTAATCGAACATAAACACTATCGCGGTTATCACAAATTACGCATAGAGAGACTTTACCGTCTCGAGTGTAAGATAAGAAAATATTTGTACAAGCTAGCGATTTCAGGCTTTAATTCAAAACCACTTAGGGTCAGATCACAGCGATACATGAAGCGACGATGCTTGAAGAGGTGAAAAGTAATCGAATTCGCGAGGCGTAGCTTCACTTGGTCATGCTGCGTCGCGCTGCACCATGCTACGGCTCGAGGCACCTCAAAAAAGAAAATTATCCTCTGGAAAAATTGACATTCTATCAGCTATAACGACTGTCACAAAGTCAAAATTTATGGTAGTGTAATGCGCTGAAATGGTACGTGGTCAATCCCAAAAATTAGACCGATATAATGCCACTTTGTCTAAAGGCCAAGGTGCAGCCCGACGCGCCGTAGGGTATTGTTTCGTTTCTTTTTACTATCTCACTGGCATCTTTAAATCTTTTCATGTAGTAAATAAAGTTCTATAATGTGTAACTATTTTAAAAAAAAGCACGCAGTGTCTCGTTACGTTGCATATATTTTTCAGTTGTTGTATCCAAAGATCGTTCTGATTCACAAAGACATTATCAAAGCTACTCAATGTTCGGCTCTCAGGGAAGCATGGAGTTACCTACGATTAAGCAACAATCTTTTTGTGATTAGTAGGTATTATTGGTAAATTATTAAATCACGTTAATGATTGTGGTTTCTTTGCAAATCGTTGTTTGGAAAAAATATGAGGTTTTATTAACTTTTTAGGGTTCTGTAGTCCTAACAAGGACAATGAACCCATATAGTTTCGGTCTGTTCGTCTGTCCATCCGAGGCATAGCTTAGAAATTGTTAGTACTACAAAGCTGCAATTTTGCATGGCTATATACGAGTACATATAATAATCACCCCAAAACACACAAAACAATTTTTGAAATATATGTCGTGGTTGTACGAGTATAATGACGAATATTGAAGAAAAACTATCACGGCTAAGTTAGCATTGTTAGTTTAAGAGTAATAGTCGCCCAACTTATAAAATGTACCTACTTTCGTATAAAACATAAAATCCTAAGAAAAAATATACTTATGTGAAGTTGTTGAAAACGGGTAGTAAACATGTAATTTTGGAATTTTATTCAAAATTAAAATCAAAAGTGATTTATTCAAACTAGGCTGAAGACCAGCAATTTTTGAACGTCAAAGTTCTACATAAAGACAGTCCCCCAAAAACGCCCGTCCGTCACCACTTAGTGTTTTAGCTGTGAAGAAAAAGTGGCCAACGAACTCTCCAGCACCACATCCATCTATTAAGTTTGAAGAACTAGAATCTATATATGCAACAATCTTAACATACTTGTATGTAACATAATTATTTAAAACAGCAAAATAAAGATATATCGTCTAAAATATAATCATAAAAATTTAATTATCTGCCACTTGTGAGCTTACTGTGGCAAAATGGAGTGTGTTAACTCCATTATGCCATCAAAAACGGAAAAAAACTCAAGCATAAACACTAAACCAAATTAAATAAGCCTCCATACTTAACTGGTGTGCCTGCTTACACGTGCGATGGTAGAGTCTATCAAAGAACTATGATTCGAAGCCACATAAGTGACAAACTAGGGCCATCACAGTAAAATTTGTAAACAATGATTATAATGAACTCATACAATGTGTCGTAAGCTAATTGTGGAGATAGAACATTAAGTGTAACATTGTCATGCGTCCAACACAGCGACCAACTATTCTTATCATCTAAATAGTCGTTGATGGAATAGTATGCCTTCGAACAGAGACTAAATTAAATTTTAGTTTTAAATGCATTAAAAGGCAGGTCAAGAAAAAAAAGGGGTAGCTTATTGTAAAAGTGGATACCGAGACCCACAAACCTTACAAAGACGGTGTGAAGGAGCATGTAGTTTATGCTTGTTTCTGGTGTTAAAATTGTGGATATCACTGGTCTTGGTGTAAAAATGTATATTTTATCAAATGTATGATATGTTTGCAAAAATGAATTGAAATGCCACCGTGAGAATATCAATCTCTTTTAAAATTTATCCTACGGAAACTCTTGACCCTAGCCTGTATTTCGCTAGTATTATATTATCTGTGCCTGTATATTGTTCGCACAGCACGTTTTTGTAAAAAAAATATATTTTGTATGTCCGCAGATTTACATCACAAAAGAATATCATAAGACACAACGCAGTGGACATAACTAAAATAGACTAACCGTGCTGTGTCAACGTCAGTATATTGTCTAACTTTTCTAAGGGTGCAGGCAGCAGAGCTGAGCCTTCCCGATAGGCTTGATATATGTGGGCCCCATTGAAGTCTGGAATCAATAGTTATACCCGAGAAACCTGCCAAGTCCACAGTTTCAAGCACTTCTTTACTTAAGATGACATTGGGTCCTAGATTTCTAACATTAGTTAAGGCAAACTAAGTTCTCAATGCTAAGAGAACTAAATGTATAAAATTGTCGTAAACCAATCCTTAACCATTGAAATAGCATTATTTACGTTATCAAAATCTTGTCTATTTCTATCTACTTTAAAGGTAAGAGAGGTATCATCTGCAAACAATACTACGTCACACGATACCCTTTAAAAAGTGTGGTAAATCATGAATGTATACCTAAAACAAGAATGGTCCCAATATCGAGCCATGAGGCACACCTAAATGAACTGGTTTTCCCCGGAAAACTTTACACCATTCACATCTACACATTGGAACCTATTATATGAATAATTCATATTTAAATATTACGTTGAGAGCTTCGTTTCGGAGACCATAATGACGTAGCTTACGCAAAAGCATCATGGTGTACGCAATCAAAA
The DNA here is from genome assembly GCA_951329385.1 of Polia nebulosa. Lineage (NCBI taxonomy): Eukaryota > Metazoa > Arthropoda > Insecta > Lepidoptera > Noctuidae > Polia > Polia nebulosa. The sequence continues at coordinate 30,333,685 of OX589587.1, read as the reverse complement.
GCTTTGGAGAGATCACAGAAAACTCCAATTGCATTTTGCGAGTTCTCTCATGCGTTCAATATGTGTTTTAGGAGAACAAAACCCGCATCTGTAGTCTCGATCGATCCTTTGTAAAGCCATTTGTTTATTATGAAGGAGGCTATCTAAATTAAAATAGCTTAGCAACTGCCTAAATATTAACTTTCAAATATTTTGCTAAATACAGGTAGGATGGAAATAGGCCTGAAGTTACCTATTTCATTTTTATTACTTTTTTAAATAGAGGTATGACTTTACTACTCTTCATGAGATTAGGAAAACTTCCTGATTCCACGCATTTATTATAAGTTACTGCAAGATAGGGCGCTACGATGTCTATTATATTACTCAAAAGTTTGAGGGAGATGCCCCAGTAATCACCTGTGTTTTTTTTAATTTAAAGAGTTGAAAACGTTAACTACGTCACGTGGTGTAACGTGCACGAGACTAAATAATTGATTATACTTCAGCACACTACTATTCAACAGACTTTCAGATTTAGACGGGGATGAGTTCTTTTTTAATTTAAATGTTATTGACCGTCAAACCGTGAACTCAATTAATATGTTCATAGTAATAAACATAAAGCCCCCTTCGACGAATACATGTTATAACGGGTGACTATGGGGCCCTACACTGCGCGTTACCCGACACGCACTTTTCCGGTTTTTAGGATATGATATGTAGGTAAGCATGTAAATCACAAATTTTGGAAACAACATATAATATCAGTACCCAAATACGTTTTATTACTAAAATTATAATATTATTATTTTAAGCCCACATAGCTCAGAACCTACCTAAATAGGTCGATAGTCCCAAGATTATTAATTTTCTGTCTCCCTCGCGATAGTGTCAACTTAGGTTAAATCTTAATCATCTAATAAACTTCATAATTAAAACAAATGATCCAAAATTATTATAATATCTAATTAAAATAGCTAATTAAACTAATAAATAACTTAATAAATAAAATATGTACAAGAGGCATAAAAAATCCGGTAGTGGTAAAGCTCATTGGGCATCAAAAAATTCGTCCACCTCGCTGTCAATGTCCAAAATTATAGTACTAATTGGATTAAAACGTTGTGGAACCAACCACGAATAATTTAATGGAAGAGAGCCAAAGTCTGACAGCGACCGAAGACCAAGAACAGTGTTTTTTATAGTTACTTATTACAGTTTTATTAACTTGTAAATCACATGATTTAATAATATTTTTACTGTGTACTCGTACATGCACACACTTTCTATCAAAAACCAATGCATTGCTTTATATGTTTGTGAACTGACGATTGTTTCGTCTCCTCGACACTGCAAATGAACTTTATTGCATTGTCAAAATGAATGGTACCGCCACTGTATGTATTATAAAAGTACCCCGTAAGTTTCTTTGTAATATCCCCTGAACGAGAAATCACAGTAAGCAGGTACAAAATGTTGTCCAAATCCCTGTAAGCTAATTCATATGCGTTGTAATTTCTGAAATCTTAGTTATAATAGTTATATTGTATCACCTGATATATATATTATTCCGAGCATATTTATAATTTGTAACTCCATGGGAGAACCTTGTAACCTTCCTGCGGGACAGGCTTAGCCTAGTGCAGGAAGTCTTTGTAAATTCCATCATGTTTAGTTTTCAACGTAAACGAAATTTTCTGGTATAACACACTGTAACCTTTATTTTTCATTTTAATATTTTATTTTCTTATTCTTCGATATTTCAGCTACTTGTCTATAGATAGCCTCGATAGCCAGAAAAATGGGCCATCTCGGTGTTAACCGACCTTATCAGAGCTCAATGCCTGCCAAGATAAAATATGGCTCAAAATCTGAAAAGAGTTTGTTCAAGTCGCCACCAATAGAGTCACATCCTGTTGAGGTCACCGCCGGCCGTCGTCTGATATATTCGTTGCTAAGGTATTCTAGAATTTGAGGGAATTAGCTGTAGATACAAGGTTAACATACTTTAACAAAGCCAACATCTACGAATACTGCACAGCTACTGATCTATCTAAGTATTGTGTACAGCAAAACTGATTGCTGGAATTCCGTTTATTATTAGGTATGGAAATTACTAGAGTACCTCTCACAGGCGGGTCACTTTTTCTGCAGAGTCACTTATCCTACTTTAGTTTTATGTGTTTATTATTGCATCAGCGACAAGGATTGTCGAAATGTATGGGATGGTCAAATGTATGTATACGCTATCTGACATTGCTATCACTGGTCAATCCATCATCGTCATCATGGCATCATAGTGATCATCGTCTCTGTGACGTCCTAAAGACGTCACGGTTCCAGTGTGAAAGAAAGACGGAGCTATACAGGACGAATAGCGCTATCCCTTTTTCACAACGAAATCATGGTGGCATCAAGAGGTCATAGTAAAGCCACTGAATTAGAAACATTGTCGTTGAAAATCACAACGTCAAAATTATATTCTCCGAGTGAAATTCAATTCATTTCAGTTGACATCTTGTTGCTAAACTGACATTTCAGCAGAGACAACCCTTCCAATTCCACAGTTTAATTCTAATTCCGCAGTTTCCAAGGAGTGCAAAACTTTAGATACATAACAGCTAAAATATATTACCGTAAGGTGTTAGTTTACCAACAGTTAATATGAAAACTTTTGTTTACCCAGTAGTCTCGCCGGCACGTGTATTTACTTGCAATCATTTTTAATTTACATGACTTTGAACCGAGTATCGAGTGTACCGACAAAGGTTTTTACAGTTTTTAATTTAATTTACACAGCTTTTCCTGCGGCTTTGCTCTCTTGGCCAGTCCTGATGGAACCGTACATGTTACCGGATAGAAGTAGACTGTGGGACTCAGACATAGTAAAGGAAAAGCACTGAATCGATTGCGTACCCAAGTAGGCCGTTCAAATATAAATTGGCAACATGGGAGATTATTGAACCCTCAGCCAACCCGGGCGAGTGTGGTGCTCATGTTCAGACTATGTCCCATTTGCTGGAGTGCCCGAAATATCCATTTACCTCACCCGAGATGACCTAAGCAACACTTCCAACGAAACAATAAACGTGGCCACCTACTGTGCCCAAACAGTATTATTAAAATAATGTATAGTCGAAAATAAAAAAAGAAGAACAGACGGTGTATCTTTCTATCAGTGAAATAAATTTCGTAATTAGTTTTGTAGTCCCAAAAATATAACCATTTACAAACATTAAAAATATTACCACTTTAAGATATTAATTTGATTTTCCACTTTACCAGAACACTCAGTAGTTTAAATTATGTTTGCAGTTTTTAATAGGCTTTTCCAGTCAGCTGGTCCCGCGCTGTCTCTCTGGTTGCGCCCTCGGGTTTTATCCTGTTGACGCCTCTTAATTTCCGCAATAATGCCTTGACCAAACAATCTCTCACAAATATATAAACCTTAATATGTAGGTATATATACGATCCTGAATAAAACATTATTCTCCGCCCAAAGGGTGTTTGGTGGAACTAAAATATGTGGCCATCGGCTTACGCGGGACTCGGCTTGTTAATAAGTAACGTGCTGTATATTACATTATGGTGAGCTTAAACGTTTTCATAAATACATTATAGAGGGAAAGTGCGGCAAAATAGTTGAGTGATAAAGTGAGCTGTAACTAAGACGCCAGAACGCTCAAGTATGAATGTCGCGCGATCGATGGTTGAGACCAGAGGCTCTACAGGCTCTATTTATGAAATAATTAACCATGTGGATGATTTGAACACTGATTAGCAGGTTCTTATTTCAACATTTCATACCCGGAAGAAGGTTTTATGTGCGGTAGAGTGCTGTTTAATAATTCTCGACTTTAGAATCTAAAGTCTCAGTAAAGTAAGTAGGTATACGAGTATAATCAGTAAAAACTAAGCAATAGAAGAATATCAAAATGTCAGAGATGTCAAAATCTGCCTATGCCTAGCCTTTTCTCAACTATCTTGGGGTCGGCTTCCAGTCTAACCGGATGCAGCTGAATACCAGTATTTCACAAGTCCAAGATGTCAATTCCATACATTTAAGTATTTTTGGCATCCGTTATCGGTCATACAAGTCATTTTACCAGGAGCTCCAGAAGACACGATAAGGATTGTCGCTTAGCAACATGTCACATGGTCAATCCCGTTGCCTGTGTTTAAAGGATTTGTTAAGCAACTTTACCCGTCGCTGTGATTATTCAAACGTGACATTTATTTCTACTGCTCATATATTTATCTGTGCAAGTGTGCATTTATTTTTTTATTTAATATTGGTTTTGATGCACCAATGACAGCCCCATTTCATGACCAGACAATTAAATGGCTGGAACTCCTGGAAGAGATGCGTGGAATACGATAAGGCCGCCCATTGTATATGTTTTAGTATCCTTTATTTGTAAAATGGTGTACAATAAAGTATATAATAATTAAATTAATAAATCGCTAACATTACGGACTGTTGACAATGGTACTCGCAAATAGAATGTCATTTTATCTAGCACTCTGGATCTCGAGATACTTTAACTCCTACTTCTATTTATCGAGCAGAAATCTACTTGTCGGGATTCAGCTCAACTGCAAATTACTTACGGAGTAAATGTTGCTATTTAAGTGCACTGCAAGGTAACATTTCCAGGACACGCCGCAGTTGCGACGGTAGGGCCCCTCTTTGAGGAGTGGCTGGAGAGGCGCCACGGCGTCCTCACGTCGTGACGCAGGTCCTCACCGGATACGGAAGTTAGTAGAGGTTCCAGTGTAGGATAAGGCGGAGGGAAACGCCCGAGTGTCACCACTGTGCGGATCGCCCAAAGGACACGATAGAGCATACGGTGGAGTTGTGCCCCGCTTGGTCGGAGCCCCGCCGTGTCCTCGTAGAGGTGATCGGCAGCAGCGACCTCTTGCGCCCGGCACTGGTCCTGGCCATGTTATGGAGCGAGAGGTAATGGGAAGCAGTCGCGTCCTTCTGCGAAGCCTAATGCTCGCGAAGGAGGAGGTGGAACGGGTGAGGGAGACTCAAAAGAGTGGCCCTGACGCCGCCAGCAGCAGCCGCCGCAAAAGACACCCTGGGCGTCAGGGGTCGCGAGACGATCTCTGGCCACCGTAGACGCGGGCCTGCGGATGGCGAGTATTGGGTAGCTCGCCGTCCGATCAGGATCAGGCCCGAGAGTCGACGGCGCGTAGTGTTCCACGCGCGCCTCAAAGATATGTCGGCAATGCATGACGGGGCTAGTCATGGCCGATGCCTGCCCAGGGGTCGTGGATATATTCGAAACAGAGTTACCGCGCGCCTGGGCACTCAGGGCCGGGAAAGAACAGGGGTGGGTTTTAGTCAGTTCACCCAGAGCGGGAGATGTCATAGGATGATTTCCCAACTTCAAAGCAAAAATAGGCCAGTGCAAGGTAAAAAAATATATTTCTAATTAAGTATATGTCTATATTGAACCGCGTAGGTACCATTGTTAAGTCTATTGGTTTCCATTCCCGGGTGGAGTTTTTGGTGATTACAGTATAAATAAACTTCTTTTTTCTGACGTCCTTTAGAAAATTAAATAATTATTAAATTTAATAATTTAGTAGTAATATTTCAGTACTTAATAGCAAATTTCATTTATAAGGTCTAGAAGTCCTACAGTCTAAAAATTCTTTCTTAATATTAGTCGGTACATACATATACTTCATTTTATCTTATTCTTTTCCTGGTTACTTTGGAGACGGATCGCAGTTTTTGAACTTCACTTTATAACATTGTTTACAACGTATTACATACTAGCGTCTTCGACTGGCTTTGCCCATGTGGAATTACTACTTTGCCCACGTGGAATTATAGCCTATGTGCTATTCCAGACACATTATAATCTATAAATATATTAAAATCTATCTCTGTGCCAAATTTCATCCAGATCCGTTCAGCCATTCTGGCATGATTGAGTAACAAACATCCATCCATCCAAACTTTCGCATTTATAGTATTACTAGCTGTGCCCCGCGGTTTCACCCGCGTAGACCGAGATAAAAGTAGCCTTTGGGTTAATTCAGGGTATAAGCTATCTAAGTCGCGGATAAATTCGAAATGGAGTTACCGCGGTCCTTGGCACAGGTAATTGAAGGAACAAGGGTGAGTTTTGGTCAATAAAAGTCCTACACGCCCTCCCGCTCTATCCAGAGTGGGAGAAGTCATTGGATGATATCCCACCCTCCAAAAAAAAAAGGTATACGCTCTATCCACATACCAAATTTCATCTAAATCGGTCCAGCCGTTTTAGCATGAAGCAGTAACAAACATAGAAACACATACATTCACAAACTTTCGCCTTTATAATATTAGTGTGATATTTCAAGACCGTTTCATCTGCATACGCAGATGAAACGGTCTTGATGCTAGTTTTGAAACTAGAGGTGACCTCATAAACATGGTTTTATCCCTCTCAAAGAGCATTAGCGGAAATTTGGACGTGAAAGATGTAAAGGATATTCATAGAATCCAGGGCAAAAAGGTCGAGGTTAAAAACACCCCCATTATTGTCGAGCTTGGTTCATCGATAATAAAAACAGATTTTCTACAGAAAGCCAGAACCTATAATATAAAGAATAAAATAAAGCTGCAGGCTAAGCATCTTGGCTTCACCAACAATGAGGATACCCCTGTGTTTATATCGGAACATCTTACTGCAAAGGGAAACCGTCTATACTTCTTGGCACGGGACTTAGCCAAAACAAAACAATATAACATTTGGACGTGTCTTCGTGAAACGTGATGAAAACTCTCGGGCTATTTTGATCAAGACTGAAACTCAGGTACATCACTTAATGCAAGAACTGTGACTAAGTTATGTAAAGGTTTTTAATAGTGTGTCACTATTCATTAATTTCTTATGTATTAGTAACCTAATTTTTTATCATTATATCTCGTTCAATGTAGCAGGCATCAGGACAATTACTAAAAGCTACACATCTAAGCATATTCAATATCACCGTAATGTTATAAAATGCAACACTCACAAAACTTACACATTACACTCAACAACACTCTCCCTAACAATCGATCAATCTCCTATCATGCACCCACCATTACTCAGAACACACACACTCTTGATCATACTTAAAGCGCCTTTCGTAATTTCATTAAGTGTCGAATTAGATCATTCACAACTTGTCTATCAATGTTTCTTCACTAAGGTACGTTTCACGAAGCACCACTTGTATTTTAAACACGTAAATGGATAGCAATCTTAGTACTATACGGGAATTAGATGACAGCGAAATTTCGAAGTCTGCTATTATCAACATTGAAGATTTGCATAATTACTTACCACACGATAACTATAACTTAACAGTAGTAACCCAAAACATCAGGAGTGTCTATTCAAACTTTGAAGACTTACAGCTAAACTTATCACAAATAAAACATAACATTGATTTGTTGATGTTAACGGAGTGCAGGCTTAACTATCACAGACAGCTACCATTACTTGATAACTACACTTCCTACTATACGAAAAATCAGCTAAATCAAAATGACGGTGTGGTAACATACGTTCGAGATGGTCACCTGGCCCATGTTACTGAAATCAATATTTCACATGCGTCAGCTATCCAGGTGTCCATTTCTAACCATACCATCATAGGCATTTACCGTTAACCCTCTAACCTTTGTGCTGATAACTTTATAAATTCACTAAATCTTCACCTTGACTCTATTAAGACACATAAAAATATAATAATTGTGGGTGACATCAATATTAACTTAATAATCAAGAATTCCGAAACATCTCAACAACGCAGTAACAGATTAAACTATTTAAATATGTTAGCGGCACATGGCCTTTTACCAGGGCACTGTTTACCTACCAGAGAACAAAGTTGTTTGGACCATGCACTTATAAAAATTGACACAGCTTTGAGCTCAGCATTTGTGGGTGTTATTAACACCTCAATCACAGACCACGCATTGGTATTAATCAACATAACCCGATCACTAAAAATTAATAAGTTCACCAAAACTAAAACTGTTGTTGATTTTGATAGTGCCTACACTTACTTGATAGGTACTGATATGTTATTTTTTAATACGTGCAATGACCCTGAGATCATAGCTTATAAATTTATAGATTTGATAAAAACCTCACTATTATCAAATACTACAACTAAATCAGTCCCAAACGGTAGGCGGGTTACCAAGCCTTGGATGACTGCTGGTGTACTTCGATGTATTAATCTCCGTAATAAAATGCAAGTGCAAACTAAGAAAGATTCTTATAATATAATACTAAAAATCACTTTCAGACGTTTTCGTAACAATTGTACAAACTTAATAAAAACTAATAAGAAAATCACAAAGAGAACAAATTACTAGGACAATAAACAATCCAAAACAGCTGTGGCTAAAAATTAATGAAATTACACAATTTAAAACCCCTAAATCAGGCAACTCTAACCTACTTAAGATCACACCACACCCTCTTGATTCTCTAAACCGTATTAACCAGTTTTTTGTTACAATTGGTAAAACGTTGGCGGAAGAGATAATTAAAAAATCTGACCTCTCTAATCCTGGCTCTTCCTACCTAAGGAGTGAACAGCATACTACATCGTTCGTTTTGCTTGATACTGACCCGCAGGAAGTAGATGGCATACTCATGGGACTCGATTCTGGAAGCTCGCCTGGCTGGGACGGTATACCTACTAAGTTTTTGAAAATGTCTAGGGACTTCATAGTCCCTCGAATAAGCCAACTTGCTAACCTGTGCTTTAGAACCGGGATATTTCCAGAGGCTTTAAAGCGATCTATGGTTACGCCTGTGCATAAGGGAGGGGACCGGAACGATGTCAATAACTATCGACCTATTTCAGTTATATCATGCATTGCTAAAATTTTGGAAAAATTACTAAATAACAGATTAATTAGTTACTTAATAAACATCATATTTTATCTTCCTCGCAATATGGATTCAGACGGGGTCTATCTACACAAGACGCTGTGAAGGCATTAACTGGCGATATAGTCAATAATGTTGATCAAGGACTGAAATGTCTTACAGTTTTCTTAGACCTAAAAAAGGCATTCGACACCGTTTCTGTCCCAATCCTTCTGCACGGACTCGAAACAATTGGCATAAGAGGTACGGCTCTTTCTCTTTTTGGTAGTTACCTATCTAACCGAAAACAGCAAGTTAGGGTCGGAAACCTCACTAGTGACGTAGAAATTGTATGTTTTGGAGTACCTCAGGGAAGTGTGCTTGCCCCGACGCTGTTCCTGATTTATATAAACGAGTTGTGTAATATTAGGAACAGTGGCGGACGAATTTTTTCATACGCAGATGATACAGCGGTAGTTTTCTCTGGTGAATCTTGGGCAACCGTGCGTTCTGTTGCTGAACGTGGACTAGCGGTAATAGCAAGTTGGTTAAATGCTAATCTTCTAACCCTCAACGTTGCTAAAACTAACTTCATCTGCTTTACTCCTAATCAGAGGACACAGACAGGTGCTGATTTTGGGATCGTGATCCATGAGTGTGCAACCTCTCACTATCCTTGTAATTGTCAAAGCATACAGCGAGTTAATTCCACTAAATATCTTGGTATAACTGTAGACCAAAGACTGTCCTGGCACACCCATATTGAAAATACCATGGCCAGGGTCAGAAAACTTATATGGATTTTTAAAACGTTACGGCATGTGATGCCACCGTTGCTACTCAACAAAATATATACTGCTTTAGCACAATCGGTCATCACATATTGTATATCGATCTGGGGAGGGGCCACCAAGACCAAATTTCTAGACCTAGAAAGGGCTCAAAGGTCTCTCATTAAATGTATGTACTTTAAACCCTTTCGTTACTCTACAGACAACCTTTACAAGGTTAGTAATCTTCTCTCTGTAAGGAAATTATACGTATTGAACATAACCATCCAACTGCACAAGACCCTTTCTTTTGATCCATCTAAGCTCGATAAAAGACGTAAAGACATTGTGTCCCGTTCCACTCTGGTCCGTACGGTATTTGCCAGGCGTCAGTATAACACTCAATCTACCTATATTTATAATAAGTTGAACCACATATTGAATATTTACCCCATGTTGCGGTATGAATGCAAAAATACTCTATCGGAATGGTTAAAATCACAAAAATACGATGAAATTGAACTACTTAATCTTAACATACATCACCAGATCAATCATTAACACATACATGTACTCACACCCATACACCACTCACACCCACCTTCCACATACACACACACAAACATACACACACACACACACACACACACACACACACACACACACACACCCACAAACCCTACACATACCTGAACTTGCTACAGCAATTTTGTAATCATCCTAGAATTCTAAATTTGCTTATTTTATTTTTCATTTCCTTTTAATTATGCCTCAACAGTATAAATTATTACCCATGGGAAGTTGCGAGGTAACCCCATCACAAGTATCCTTATAACTTACTGGGGTTGCCTCAATTTTGTGCTGTAGGACAATTGTGTGAGAAACAATAAAGTTATTTTTTTAAATAAAGTTATTTTATGATGAGATTCGAAATGATTAGATATTTTTTTTTAATGAACTGAGCAATAACCTGTCAAAATGTACCGCATCAGACGTGTCACGGTAAAAATATTCTTTATATTGAAAAGTATGAGACTATATGCCCGCTGGATCGTTCTGCCACCGACCAACAACGTCGCGTGCCATGCAGAACGTATCGACACGGACAAAATATTATTTTCAACTCACTTACTCAAAAACTCGCTCCTATCCTACCACTTTTAGGCTCGTAGTGTATCTCGCACTAGTGCGGCGGCCAGCCCGCGCCATAATTTATTATATTTATTTTATCAAGCTGGTCGCTGGACAGCCACCACTGCTCGCCTGGCAGCCCCTACCAAGGCTCATGAAAAAGTGAAGTTTTACTTATTATTTTCGAGAGTGTTGCAAATCGTGTTTTGATCGGCCGCAATGACAAAACTTGCATCCAATTGTACTATTTCCGACACGCTCCGTGCATGACACTCGGCGGTGTTTGTCGGTGACAGACTGCTCTAGTGGTCATAGTAGTCCATGCCTTTCCGTGCTTGATACGTTCCTAACACGGTCATGATATAATATGGTGGGTGTGGTGGGCAGAGTCCTCTTTTTTGTATGGCATAGTGACGATGGTGACAGTGTAAACCTGTGACGTGGCTCAATCAGAATAGAATAGAATAGAATAGAATACTCTTTATTATGTACACCATATAAATTACATAAAAATATGAGGAAAACAAAAGACAGCTACTGGTCAGTCGCTTCATCTCTCTCGAACTTTTCGCTTCACACCTGAATAAAAAACTCAGTCCCTTCTCCACGCCTATGGAGAATATATATTCCCATCCACCTGTTTGGCTACTGACTAGAGGTCCAAGAAAACGCAAGCAATTCATTAATGATTAGAAACTTCGTCGTCGCTCCACTGTAACTGATCTTTATTTATATGACAAGTGTAATACATAAGCTTCGTCGCCTACAGCATCTGAATATTATTGAATTTTTTCACACAGCTTGGTATTTATATTTTACAATGTTTGAGTAGGTACGTGTCGAGTAACGGTTATTGAATTATTTTTGTGGTTGACTAGAAATTTCAATCGATGTCGCTCATGGTTGGATGGAAAAGCATTATTTTTATCGAGTAGGGAACTTCCTAGTGGGATTTGCCCGCGGGTATGCCTGCGGGCAAAGTCTAACTTCTGTTTTAAAACAATAAACCTTGGTAGGTGTGGTAGGACAGCGATAGAGAGGTTTGGTAAACATGGCCCGCCACATGTCCGCAGGCAGGCCCGTCTAGTGTATTCCCCGCTAAGCTCAACTGGATTTATTTGTTTAGCTCGTCCAACGGTAAATAACTTACTAACCAGCTATTGAACGTAAATAGAATGAGCATAACTGTTCAGCTAAAAATGATTATTGTTACCATTATCCGCTACTGCGCTACCGGCGAGGGCTGCAAATCACTCTGAGGTTATATATCAATGGAATGAATGTATAAAACTGAATGAGCGGCGTGATCGCCGGTTGGCATGATATTATAACGATATAGACGGGAGAATTAATGGCCGGGCTTGTTTATGTTACCGCGCACGCCAACCTTTTCTGTGTCACACCTCTATTTAACAATTAGGTTCCAACGGGCTCATATTGACAATTGGAAAAACAATTGATAGCGCAAACGGAACGGTACAGCGCGAGCGGATTTTTTTCTTAAAAAAAAATAATTATACCTACATTCATATTTGGCCAGAAGTCGTTATTGAGTAATTTTTAGGGTTCCGTTGAAAGGAAAAAAGGAACCCTTACAGGATCACTTTTTTGTCTATCTGTCTGTCCGTCTGTCAAGGCCCTTTTTCTCAGGAACGCGTGGAGGTATCAAGCTGAAGTCAATGTCAAATACACAAGTCTGCAATCCCTTAGAGCAGTGCAAAATCAAACTTCTAAATCAACGCAGTCAAATGATACGGCCGTTTATGCAGCATATTTTAACACTATCAAGGGAATCGAAACCTATAGGGTACTTCCCGTTAACCTAGAAGCATACAATTTTGGCAAGAAGCATTGGCATAGAGCACAAGTAAAGGAACATATCCAAAACTGTAAATTTGTAGTTACATCACATAAAAAATATTTTTTGTGATTATAAACTTATTTACTGTGGGTAAACTGACCGCGACCTGTGTCGAAAACAGTTTTCCAACGGCAAAGTTAAGTTTGTTCGAGATTAGATTCCTGGGATGGACGAAGTAAATTACAAACCTACAAGTTGGTAAGGAACCTTCGGTGCACGAGTCCGACTCGCACTTGGCCGGTTTTTAAAAATAATAATATTATGGTTTATAAAACTAGAAAAAACGCATTTTTAACCGACTTCGAAAAAAGGAGGAGGTTCTATGTTCGATTGTATATATATTTTGTATCTTTTTTATTTTAATTTTCGTATCTTCTCAGCAAATCCATTCATTTGATATCTCTCAAGAGAATATCATGGGGATACACAAAAAATAACTAGTCCGCTATACTCTGGAGTCCGCCATATTGAATTTAGAATTACGTCACTTGGCTGACCATGCATTTTCATCCAAACTAAACATTTATGCAAAATTTTCAGCTCAACCGGAAACCGGGAAATGGATCAAAGTTAACTTCTAAGATTTTTTACATACATGCGGTGAAGCTAATAAAAGCGTGTTAAAACAATGTAGATCTAAGTTAAACCTACTTCGACGGTTTTCTGCACCATTTATAATCGTTGACGTTAACTGTAAGTTACCACTCAGTTTTAGATACCTATGAACTTCCTTAGCCGCTCTGGACAAAGTGACATTTCGTAAGCGATTACGATACTTATCTATAAAGTAAAAAGGCCTTATTTATAAAAAAAAATAACCATTTCAAAGTAGGTATAAACGCTCATTAGCAGGTTCTTAATTCAAAATTATCTATGGAGATTTTGAATTTCGAATCCGCTAATCAGTATTTTAACTTATCATCTGCCAGGGTCGCGGGCAAGATCGAAAGAGTCACCGCGGACCTGGCACAGGCAACTGAAGGGACACGGGTGGGTTTTAGTTTTAGTAAGACTCTGATACGCCCTCCCGCTTCACCCAGAGCGGGAGAAGTTATTTGATGATTTCCCAACCCATAAAAAAAAGAAAAATACATGTTTGTAATTCACACGTGGTACCTCTACCACGTGTGAATTGCACACATTGAAACCTTCAAAAATTTTGGCCAAAACAAAACACAAAAACATAACACTGTATAATGCTTCCTATCTCATTTTCTCCCACGTTAAATCTTATAAATTAATGTGTCTGTCTCTTTTTACTGTCGCTTTTTCGTTTCATCGACTTTCAAATCACAACGATGCTTAAGAAGTTTTCACTTCAAAAACTAACCAAGTGATATTTCGGTAGCGTTAAATTATTCCCTTAAATTGTATGAACTCATAGAAAATTGTTTTTCCTGATAAAATTTCCCTTGAGGCTCTTAACACGCCAACGTCTCTTAAAAAAGAAATTGATCATTTCAAACTAAAAGTTAGTTCAAGAACTGCAACTGACATCTCAACTAACTTAATTTATCTTTAACCACTTTATGTACTTGCCAAAAACTTTTAGAATAGAAGTTGTTTTTCATTTACAGTAAAGAGTAAAATCGATGAAGGGGGCAACTAGATTTATCAAACAAGACAAGAGGAAATGAATGTTTCTATTGAAGTCGATGTCAACAACAGATTATTGAAAGTAAAGTACACAAAAAGACAATATATATATATTGAATTCCTCTTGATTCTCTTGATGATGTCTTTTCAGAATAATGTTTTAACACAATACTAGACTGTGATAGAACAATCCTTATTGTGACTTCACGTGTAGCCCGGACATCAAATTGTCTCGTAATAAATTCCAAACATTTTGGACTTTCACAATCGTTACCAGTGATAGATTGAGACTATGTCTAGAGTCAGGAATCGAAAAAGGAAACCAATACCAACAGTTTTCGATTAATTTTGATGCATCAAGTGTCAAAATCACTTTTTTAGTAAGTACAAGATTTTTCAGGACCCTTTTCTGACCAGGTCCTGCTGTATCATAACGTAAAGACACGTCAAAATTTTAGTTTTCCGACCCAAAGCGCTACTAATTTTTTCTAGGAACCAAAAGTCCTACTACAGTTAGAGTCAGAAGTAAGTTCTCTTGATTAGATTAGCAAACTGTCGGACACTAGTCGTAGTATTGCATTAGTGTTGCCAGCCCTCGGTCCCTCAGGATGTGATGTACGGGACTCGTATTCACAAGTATTATACAACTAGTTACAGATTTGGCTAATGACTGTTTGCCACATTCTCAAAAGATACTGTATAATTGTGTCTGTAAATCTTCAAGTTCGGTAGGAGCATTGGTGGCTGAGTGGTAACCACGGAACTCAATGGAACCCACGCTGGTCACCCGCGATCACTGCTCTGAAAACGGTGAAGAAAAACATCGTGAAGAAACCGGCTTGTCCTAGAACCAAAAATTCGAAGACATGTGACATCCACCATCCCGCACTGTGCCTGTGTGGTGGATTACGGCTCATTTTCTCGCCTATAGAGGAGGCCTAAGTCCCAGCAGTGGAATCATTATAAAGCCTAATTATGATTATTAACTTCTCAAGTTGAAACATGCTGTGGTGGCAACTACCTTTAAATGCATATTATTGTAAAACTGCAACATACCGTTCAATGGACTAAACAATAAGATTATGTGCTCGATGCATGTTGTTGTATATTACTTTTTTCGACAAAATAAAACGTTAAGAAAAGAATGATCTCTAACGGACCGGCCCTAAATACATCGACATTTAGCTCAAAAACAGACAGTAAAGGATTTACGAAGCTAAAACTAAACTAAAAATAAAATCACTTTATCTATAAATCAATTTGACAGTAATACGTGTCCTGAATTTTTCAAGCTAATCTTTAGAAAAGACTAAAGTGAGACTTAAGGCTCTTATACCGAATACAGCATCGTTGACCTTGACTAAACCTACCAGTGAACTATTATGCCCCTCAATACCCTCTGATTATAGAATATTTTGCTTTACTATCATCAAAAATTGAGCATAAATTCACTGAACTATTTCACGATGTACATAACTTTACTCTCGTGTATTTCTCAAACTTCCATGATCGCTTAAGTACTTTTACATCCGCAACGGAAACTATATTCTATCTCGTTTCATCACAAACTATTAGCATGATTTTGTTTCAATAATAAAACCGATTCATGCCCGTCGGTCGGTTGCAATCGGCTGCAGTCGGCGAGCCACCTTTGGGACGTGAGGACCACGCTGCTATGGCAGCCGCTGCACGTTAAAGTGATCGTAAACTTTTAACGTAGGAAACTATCTCATGTTAGCCTGCTTTAGGGGATGAAGTAAAACGGATACTAACAATTAGTTTTGTTATTATTGCGGCGTTTACTGAACCTTCTCTGATGTTAAGCTACGTTTAATTTAACTTGCCTCAAGCACTCGATGGACGAGGTCCAATTATTAAATGTTGCAGATCCGTGCAATTAACTAACCTTCCACGATTATCCGAGCTGAGGTTTCAAGTGTGCAGTACGTAGTCTAGTTAATTGCAATAGTTTACCCGTTTGAGACCTAACTTTGCGTAAGGGTTAATCGGTATAGTGTCCGGGCGTACGGGTATATTGTCTTGTACAAGCAACTGATTTCGATAACATTGTGTTGCAGCTTCACGTTTTTGCTCTGGGAATAATTATAATCAGCAGGATTTCTGTTTGGTAAAAGCAGTATGATATTTTTAACAGACAGAAGGACGCCCGTGTTTGTACATTTGACGTAATCCCTTAGTCTGCAAGTCGCCTCTAAGACACCCACGTGCCTGGCGGAATTATCCTAATTTTCACTGGAATCACGTCAAAACAACTCTTGTAAGTATTTCGCCTGCATTTTCCTTTGTATGTTGAATTTATGCTGTAAATAAAAATGAGGGAAGTTTTTAGTAAAACAATTCTATGAAAAGACGTTGGCGAATCCTTAATTGTTCTTAAAAGCCCCTCATTATAAAATGAATGCTGAAAGAGTAATGAATGTCCCTGACTTTCTTTGCGTCATATTTTACGTCATTATCGTGAGGTGAGAGATGCTAAAATCTTAAAGATACTACATAACTGGGGAAAGTGGTTTTTCTTTCATTTAGTGATATGACTTGACAGAAAAGATACACTTAAAACAATTGAAGATAGCAACTTTCAAATATTGCTCTCTTCTCTGTAAGAGAGCATCAATGGATACTACGAGTAATACATTAAAAACAGTTTATCGTAAAAGATTGGTTTATAAGAAGCCAATTAAGGGCGAAATGTCAGAGAGTTCCGGGTTATTGGTTCTGATTTAACTTATTTACGAAAAACAGGAATCGAGATTTTTGTTGACGCGACGGAAAGTTTTCTTTTAACAATAACCCATTGGAAGGGTGGTTGGGAGGTGCCTTTTGTGCTCGAGCCGCAACTTTGGTAGCTTGTCAGCTTGGGGACAAATAGCTACCTATTCTATGGCGTGGGTACTTATTTTGTGTAAAACTTGATTTTGCTTTTTGTCAGTTTAACGTTACGGTCTCTAATGGAAAATTCAAGTAAGTGCCTACTTACTTTTTTAAAAATCTTTTGGTTACCTAAATGTTTTCGGCAACTATATTTGCTTATCGAAATTTATTCTAAAAACTGTTTGTGCAATAACATTTACAAATCGTCAACAATAAATAGGAAAAGCATGCTAATGCAATCTTAGTAACAGACATTTAAGGTACCCAGCGGTCGATTGACATTGATCAACTTTGATCGACGTTTATCGATGGATGGGGGGTACCTATCTTTGACTTTTATTTGGTGTAAAAGAAGCGATTGATCGACACCGACTGATCCATTCTATCATCGACCGAGAAAAGATCGATTGCGCTGGCAACAGCACACTATATCCCGGGCCTGCGGACGGCGAGTAGTGGGTAACTCGCCGCCCGATCAGCACCAGGCCCGAGAATCGACGGCGCGTAGTGTTCCACGCGCGCCTCAAAGAGTTGTCAGCAAAAGGACGGGGCCTGCCACGGCCAATGCCTGCCCGGGGGTTGAGGATAAATTCGAAAGAGTTACCTCGCCCCTGGGCATGTAGGGCAGGGAGGAACAGGGGTGGGTTTTAGTCAGTAAGAGTCTGACACGCCCTTCCGCTCCACCCTAGAGCGGAAGAAGTCATAAGATGATTTCCAACCCCCCAAAAAAAAAAAAAAACAGCACGCTATATAAAAATATTATATATATTTTCTTTTCCCTTTCATTCGATACCGATTTCATGGGAATAGGTACTTACATAAAAAATTACTAGTCCGCCATTTTTGGGAGTCCGCCATATTGTATTTAGAATGACGTCACTTAGCTAACCTGCATTGTTGAATTAAACATTTATTCAAACTGTGGGCTCAATCGGAAACCGGGAAGTAGGTCAAAAACTTCTAGTTAGTTACAGGTGAATTTAATAAAAGCGTGTTAAAAGACATTAGTTACCGTGCGGGTAAACTTTAAAAGTCACAGATGTCTTTGGAGTGTTAGAAGGTATACCTCTATCTAACATAATATAAACGGGAGCACCTTATAACCTACAACCGCCTGTAAGACACAGGAATCAGGGCATCACAATCATATCTATCTACCCAGCACGAATGCATGTCACATCTTCCGAATCCTCGCATTTGGCTGGCTGAATGCCAGGTTCACTTGCCTTGCTTAACGAAACCGCGTTGGCCGGTTGTTAGCTAACCTACGTAACGTTTTTCCATTTTTCATAATAGTTATTATGCCCTTTGTGGGTTTTAGAATATATAGAGGTGTATAGATAGGCAGCTACGGACGGATCAGCCGTTATAGAGCTTTAATAGTATTATTTATTTATTTATTAAAACTTCATGCAACACAAATGTACAAAGGCGGACTTAATGCCTTAGGCATTCTCTACCAGTCAACCAAGGGTGGTGGAGAGATAACATGGCAGGTGCATAAACTGAGAAAAAAAATACTAAGACGAAAATAATTACAAAAGTATATATGTATAGTTAAAATAAACATACATATATATTTAATATAATATACCTACATATATTGTAATAATAATATATAAAGTTAGAGATAAGGATTTTAAGACGACTTCTTTACTTGTTAAGAAGGTTATTACTTTGTTATTACTTTATTCGGTTTATAAATTATAATTTTAACTTCATCATAATAATATACAGGGTGTAAGGAACATGAACGCGTGCGGTCCATGGCCCTCTACGGGGCACCGGTGTGGGCGCGTTCGTTGAGGCAGCGATCAGCTCGCCTGATGAACGCGTCCCAGAGGGTCATGGCGATCCGTATCATCCGCGGATACCGCACGATCTCTCGTGAGGCGGCGAGCCTCCTTGCCGGACTGTCACCGTGGGATCTGGAGGCAAAAATCCTCGCGCACCTGTACGAGTGGCGCGAGGAGGCCAAACGCCGGGGCGAAACTCCGCTGCCGCGACAACTCGCGGCTCGGCGGACCGAGCTCCGGCAGGATCTCATGGTGACATGGAGAGAGCGACTGTCGCAACCCAGCGCTGGGCACGCCACCATCGAGGCGGTAGTGCCCCTCTTTGAGGAGTGGCTGGAGAGGCGTCACGGCGCCCTCACCTTCCGCCTGACGCAGGTGCTCACCGGACACGGCTGTTTCGGGAGGTACCTGTGTCGGATCAAGGCGGAGGTGACCCCTGAGTGTTTCCACTGCGAGGATCGCCCAGAGGACACGGTGGAGCATACGGTGGAGGTTTGCCCCGCTTGGGCAGAACACCGCCGTGTCCTCGTGGATGCGATAGGCGACAGCGACCTCTCGCGCCGTGCCCTGGTTCAGGCCATGGTACGGAGCGAGAGGGAATGGGAGGCCGTCTCCTCCTTCTGCGAAGCAGTAATGCTCGCGAAGAGGGAGGCGGCACACGTTAGGGAGGCTCAGCAACAGCCGAGTCGCCCTAGCGCCCCCAGCCGCGACCGCCGCAGGAGACGCCAGGGGCCACGAGACGATCTCCGGCCACCGTAGACCCGGGCCTGCGGACGGCGAGTAGTGGGTAACTCGCCGTCCGATCAGCACCAGGCCCGAGAGTCGACGGCGCGTAGTGTTCCACGCGCGCCTCAAAGAGTTGTCAGCCAAAGGAAGGGGCCTGCCACGGCCGGTGCCTGCCCGGGGGTGGAGGATAAATTCGAAAGAGTTACCTCGCCCCCGGGCACTCGAGGCAGGGAGGAACAGGGGTGGGTTTTAGTCAGTAAGAGTCTGACACACCCTTCCGCTCCACCCTAGAGCGGAAGAAGTCATTGGATGATTTCCCACCCCCCAAAAAAAAAAAAAAAAAAAAAAGGAACATGAACGCACATACCTGTACTAGTGATTCAGTACATGATTCTGGACCCCCTAGCGTTGGAATTTTTCGTCGGTCTTTTCCTAATTTTTAAAAAAAAAATTTTTTTTTTCACTTTATACTGTATAAAATCGTTATACCTATCTACCCCAAAGACATTTTAAATGAAAAAAAAATAATTAAATTTTTTCATTAATTATTTTTTCATTTAAAATGTCTTTGGGGTAGACAGGTATAACGATTTTATACAGATTAAAGTGAAAAAAAAATTTTTTTTTCAAAGACATTTTAAATGAAAAAATTTAATTAATTAATTTTTTCATTAAAAATGTCTTTGGGGTAGACAGGTACTCGTATAAAGATTTTATACAGCTTAAAGTGAAAAAAAATTTTTTTTTTTTTAATTAGGAAAAAGCCGACGAAAAATTCCAACGCTAGGGGGTCCAGAATCATGATTGTACTGAATCACTAGTACACGTATGTGCGTTCATGTACCTTACACCCTGTATAATACAGAAAACAAACCCAAGCCAGGTTTTGTTTGTTATTTAGTGGCTTAATGCAGACTTTGAACTAGCTCGGATTATAATTCATAAAATTTAAGCAATGAAATAAAAGTGCCGACACTGGAAAGTGACTAAATTTTTAATTGAAAGCAGAGTGCGAACAGTGAACATAAAATATAAAATTCGTCAACATTTTAGTCTCTAAATGAATGCGGTTGAGAGTGTTTATTTATAGTTCGCAGAAATAATGGTTTTGTGGAAATATACTGTGCGACAAACGTAATAAAGAGCACAATAAATGTTCTGCCTGCAACCTAACCATAGCCAACTGACTTTGCCTTTTTAAAAGGGGTTTTCCCATAAAGTCGGCTTTACCTCCACTCAGGAGTTATATAGTTTTCATAAAGTTTGCCGTTACCGTGCCTTTTAACAGTGACTGGTGGATTTAAAAGCACCTATTGAATTGAAGTACAATAGAAAAAAAAACAGTTAATAAAATACATCGTTCCACTTGGATAGAGGACTACTTATTTCCTTTTCTATGATTTAAACTCGAGAATCCGATGGATGCGAGACACACAGGATCGGTCGTTGTGGGGACACTTAGGGGAGGCCTATGTCCACCAGTGGGCGTCTTTCGACTGAAATGATGATGATGGAATATTTAAGTGCCTTCGGATAGTAAGTTGTGTAGCAAATTATTAAAAAAAGAAATTTTGTTCCGTTACATAAACAACATATTGCGAATGATACGAGGCGACAAATGTAACGGAAATTTAATTCCAGCTCACAATACAGAACTCCTCGTTAATGCGAGTATGTTTTATTATTTTTCGAACGACATTGTGCATTGAATAGAATTACACACATAAATATTGTTGTATTCATGCCTGTGGCGCTTAAAAAATCCGATTGTTTTTTTCTTTGAAATATAGTATTACCGAAAATAATACGTCCTTGCATAAGTACTGAGAATCAGTTAAACCAAATGCAGCATAAGAGGCAAATGAGTAACAAGAAGAGCTGTGCCCTAATCCATGTAGGTAATATTGAATTTTCAAAGGAACAGATTATTCAAGCCAAAGAACCAGTGTTTTGAAAATCTCGGATTAAACTAGGTGACTACATACATAGTCAGCCTCTTAATGTTCCCACTTTTGGAACTTTTGACAGGCCTTCTCTCTGCGAGAGGGAGTGGGCCTCAATCAACCACGCGGGCCCAGTTCGGGTTGGGGATGTAACATGTCTTCGAATTTTTGGCTCTAGGACATGCCAGTTTCCTCATGATTTATTTATTTCACCATTTTGGGAGTAGTAGTGATGAAATAATTACACAAAGTGCCAGCCTGGGTTCAAACCCACGGGCTACGACAGTCAGACCCGTTACCACTGGACCACCGTTGCTCGATTACAACTACTATTGATAAAATAACTTTCTAGAGTGACTGGAAAATCGCCTTACCAACGAGATCCGGAACCATTTATCGCACCCAAAAGTGCACAGTGCCTGTCCGATAAACCACAAAGGACTTATTAAACCTTGTCATTCCATACACACCTTAATGTTCACAGTCAAGGATTATTTAGGCAGTATTTGTTTATGCGTAGGACTGTGGGCGACTACTTCAACTTCATAATGACAGCACCAATTTGTCTTATAGATATTAAATGCAAGCTCTTATCACGATCAAAGTTTTCTAGCTTTTAACTTGAGTACCTACCTAAATAAAATATTACTTTGTCGTTAGTTTTATACTAGAAAGTGAAGAGGAGTTGGAAAGTGTTATTTATATTTCAAGTAGGTAGTTTATAAATGTTTTCTTTGCATCTAGGAATTAAATGGAGAGCAGTGGTGACCGCGACTTTCAAGTTGTAAGTCGTGGATTCGAACCCAGACAGGTGCTTTACTTTGTTTAAATTATTTCATCACCACTACTCTCAAAACGACGAAGGAAAACATCGTGAGGAAACCGGCATGTCCTAGAATCTAAACATCGTAGACATGTAACATCCACCAACCTGATTTGGCCCGCGTGGTGGATTACGGCCACTCTCTCACAGAGAGGTGGTCTGTGCCCAAGCTGTGGGGAAATTATAGTGTCAATAACAACACTTTGATATAAACCTACGAGAAAACGTTACCTTGGTACCTAGTGGTTATGTGCGAATAAGACTTCGCACAGTACCACCGGGTAATTATATCTTAGAGGAGGAAACTTGAGATAAATAGGAAAAATAACACACAACTTTCTAGGCACATAAAAATGAGGTGAAACTATGGCGCATAGATAAATAGGCCCTACTTCAATGCTATCAGGAAATAGGGCGACACTGTGGTAACAACTGAGTGACACCTACAAGGTTCATGCGCCATTTTTTTGGTACTATTATATTTGAAAAAAATTAAAGCCAATCGGTACACTGCGTGCTAAGCGCAGATAACCAGCCATGTGAACCGTCACCCGTTTTGAAGTTTGATCTGAAATTCAGTCGGATTTGCGATTAACCCATTCGCTCTGCCATTCGATAAATGCTACGGATAAATACGACGGACAACATAAATTTTATAGATTAAAATAAATACGGTGTCAGAGCTGATGCGAATAGTATTTGAACTAATCGCTTATCAGCAGGTTTCCACATTGTGCTTCTTTGAAAGATATGAATGGTTTTAATATATAAAATGTCAACTCGTTCAACCGCTTAAAACACATTTATTTTGATTTTCAAAATAGAAATTTAATTGTATATTCCACATATTTTCCTATTTCGTACCTACTAGAACTGATTAATTAACCAAACACATTCTCGTATCCACATTCTAATGAACCAGCTAACATTAAATCTCGAAATACATTTCATCCCTTAAGGGTGGAGGACATTTGGCCGTAGGTACAATTGTGAGATAAAATTGTCGACACCCCTCTCAAAGTTGCCGTTTATATGTTAATTTCGAACGTTTTATTGTTTTCCCGACGAACGGAGGTGGAAATAAAATGAGAAGCGTGCGCGTATTCTGATTTTAGCTTAGAGAGAATTCAATGGTCATTACGCCGATTTTTAGCCAGACTTGTTGGTTGATAAGTACCTATTGTGCTTTGCTATACAAGGTACCTATAACATGCAGTAAATAAGGTAGATATATTTTAGAACTATGCCAAAACATGCACCTAGGACATTTTTTTAAATTTTGTCTTCGCACTTTTTGTGCATTTAGCCAGTGTCAAGTTAAGGCGCTATTAGCTGCCAACGATCTTGAGTGGTTAGCTTGCGTGTTCTGCGTTGAGCTCATGTAACGCGTTGTATGTCCACCCAGTAATAGGACTCGCCCATCAAGGAGCGCTGTCCGAAATTAAACGCATTATTAATTTATTACACATAAAACAACAAGTATTAGACTAAAACACTGACACTAAATTATAAATAATGAAATGATCTTTAAAATGGTGAAGGTTTAATAAAAATACGCTTTATTGTTTTTGCGTGATTCTCAATTTTTTATCCGCGTTAGACATAACTTGACACAATTACACAATGTTATAAAAATATAATTTCAAATATTCTCAGATCAAATTACGACGGAAATAGTCAAAAGTAACACATATTTTTGTCAAAGAAATAAAACTAATCGTTTAGACGTGATGTTCAATTAAAAAACATTAAAAGTCGTATAACCGCGCCTTAAGAAAGTATTTAGTTTTAGATACAGAATACTGTCACTTATTTCCATTAGAATGTGAATAACCACTAAGAATCAATTTTCTCGACAAAATCCCGCCAAAAAACCACCTAGGCATTTAATAATGACTCTCGTTTTTGACAGATTCAGCACTTATCTCTATTCCAATCTAAGAAGTTTTGCAATCGAGATTTGTGCGTGACCATTTCACTAGAATATAAATGAACCTTACAAAAAGAGGAGATTCTCAAGAAATTTAGTTTGAAATCGGGGCACACGAGCATCGACATTTCAAATTGAAATTCTAAAAGCCGACTTGAGTATTGGTCTCATGCATGACATCGCGTAAGGTAAACCTCTCAAATGCACGACTTTCTCTTAACATTTGTGGTCTTGCTTGACCTACGTGTACGAGTGAGAATGACCCATCATTCTTATATTTTTTCATTCTTAGATTACCAAATGAGGACGATACAGTGGGTTGCAATTTTGCGTTATGTCGCACCTACGTCAAAAATCGTCACTATAAATATTTACCCAGAAGTGACGTAACAAGCCTGAACTTTAATGTATTTTTTTTATTCGTTTGGTAAAGACCATCCCTATACTTACTGCAACGTTTTTCTAAGTGTATTAATAAGAACAAGAAAATATTAATAAAAAATAAATTAAAATTAAACCGCAGCTGCATTGTACCTTGGGGCACATCTGGCGGTTGCGACATACTATTATCTGTTCTGTGGCTAAACTGTCAGGAGCCAGTCCAGGCAGCGGTACAAGAAAATAAGTAAGCAATTATCGTATTCTTTTATAAAGAACGTTTAGCCTCAAAAGCGATTTCATGTCTGTTATCAAGGAAAAGTTTTAAATTGGTTTTTAGGGTGTCCTGAATGTTAAAATACCGTTTTTGACTTGACGTTTTCAAAAGCCTGGGTATTTTCTTATTTGATATAAATATACCACTTGAGTGCACAAATGACCTAGTACTCGAAGTCGCAGCTAGGGTGACCGCCGCAAGGTGGATCGACGAACTCGGAAGGTCGCGAGATCGCGGTCATTGTGGTAACGCTTGGAAAAGGCCTAGTTAGAAAGACTTCTCTTATGTGGAAGTCTTTTGGCTGGGATTATGATGACCACTTACGAGTATGATAGTTGAAGGAAAATAAGAGGCTAAAGACAAAGTGACATTCTATCATTACAGCGGGACCTAGCAGAATACCAGGACTGCGTTGTTTAGTGTTTTATTACATATCGCAGCATATGCTGAGTTAGGCGCATTTTTGACCACGCACAGCTCTTTTTTCATAATTATTTTGTTAGTTTTAGTTCTTGTACTAGGCACAAATGAATAAGTTTGCTTTCTTTTTTTCTTTTCTATCAGCGACAACGAATTGGGATTTTCGGGCCAAAATTATTTAAAAGTTACCCATGTTTAACCATGGATCTGAAAGAAGAAGAAGAAGAAGCGACAACGACGGTCCAAAATGTTTAGGTTGATCAAGTGACATTTCAGAACTGCCACCATCCCAAGGTCATAACCATGCAGTGAGCGAATGATTCGCTCGTTTATTAAATTAAGGTCATGTTTAACATCCCCGAAGAGATCAAAAAGCTTTAAGTATACACAACAGCGCTAACCACATTATTGGAAATTCTTGCTAGAGTGAAAAGGTTCCCTGTTTACCTCGGATGGATAACCCAACACAATTAATGGAGGCTTAAAATAATTATTACATGATGTCAGTAATGTGATCCATAAATGTTAGGTACGTAGGTAGGTATTTTGTCGCTCGCACGTCATTGCGAGGGGTCTTAGGGATCCATATAGAGGACCAGCCAATCGGAATCGATTAGTTACATTTATATTAAAATTAGAATTCCCTTTAGATTCTAAACCGGACTTAGAGAAAGGAATAGGGTTTTATTTGACTAATTTAAAACAAAAGAAAAGCATTATCAAGAGACTAATATTATAAAGTACCTTATTATCTTCCGACCGTTATCCCAGATTACTAGAGGTAGAGTCAACACGTTTTCTTCTTCATTCTTTTTATAATACCATGAAGTATTAAAGTAAGATCCGAGAGTCGCCAGATATTACTTATTAACAAAATTGAGTATTTACTATAAACGTACGCATACTTGCTGGTTTGTACCAACGGCTGGGATCTTAGAGAATATTGTATCTATCTTAATACTGAAATCACAACTTTTTAATTACTTTCTATTAAGGATCCATTCGATAAACTTTAACAGCCATGTATCAATGTAGGAATACTAAATTAAATCGTTGACCACTAACGAAACGATCTGGCCTTCACTTCCATGAAATCCGATTTTCAACTGCCCGTGAATTTTCAGCCTGAATCGGTAAATCTACAAAAGGTGTTCGAAATTCGTAGAACCGGGCTAAAACTTGAATGAAATAGGTATCAGAATTGCCAGACAGGAAAACCAAAGTTATTCAAAATTATACAGAATTAGTTTGGTGTTTAAAAACAGTTTAGAAAGTGGTTATATGTGTAAAACGAAGGTGTCAATATAATAATCGACTTTGCATTGCTCAGTCAAGTGTCCTTAACTTCCATACAGTTGGACATAAGCCCATCTCAAGTTGTGCTGGAACTTTCTGTTCACTCATTGTATTGAGAAATCAGACATTTTAGAACTACATTTCATGTATGTCCCCCAATATCGGCAATTATTACGCGCACAGCCAAAGAGTAGAACTATAAACTGTGTACCTTCAAAATAAGAGAGAACATGCACCTTCTGAGCACCGTCTTTCCATCGCAGAACTCATCCATCGCTTTCATCTGGTGAGATAGAGGTCAAGAGGTGGCCAAGCCGACTGTGAGATCCTTTTAAACTTAGAGATTAACGCTTTCGTGAAACCCTTATGTCATATAATTTTAGACACATCTATCAGGATATGCTTGCAATTAGAACTATACCAATACTTATTAATGTTATAATTATTCCGTAATTATAGAAGTTAGCCTTTTTTTAAGTTAGCCTGCTAGCTACACACATATTAATTTTAAAACTAAGACTATCCAATGAATATACTATCTTTGAAGCTTTAAAACTATTTAGATGTAAACATATAAGTTCGAAATAATGTTTCAATAAAGTTGACACTCAGTCTTTATAATTTATATTTCGAGTCAGTTTCCAAATAAACAGGGTGAATTTTTCATGTCGATTTTCATAAATTTGCCGTATATCATAAATTTTTAGAATTTGGCTCTTATTAACGACACTATCGAATGGTGCAATAACACAGGGTGCGTTTCAAAATCAACGGGTTCTATAACTGGCTAGGAATATTAATTTTTTGAAATACCCAACGATGTAGTTTTTTGAAATACTCAAAGGAGTCTCGGGCCCGATCAAAGTCGTACTGCTATGAGTATTTTTTGCTATTCCTCATAGTTTCGGTCTTGACCATACACGCCCACTTGGAAAATTCACTATATTAAATCACAAATTCGCCTCAATCGCCAAGGTGTCTTAAAATGTTATACAGGAGGTGTTCACGTTCGAACGCTAGTGAATTTTCCGCCTCCGGCCACGGAAAACGCCCTGACTACCCTACCATAGGGTAATGGTACTTTTTACGGCTCTGCACTGTAATCAGTAGGAAGAATGATTGTATGTATTACGGCGAAGTGTACATATACAATGCGTATGTATTCCCTGACGTTTCTTTTCGCTTTTCCCCGTGAGCCATCGATTCTTTTCTTTGGCATTTTTGCATTTATGTCCGTATTCATCTCAGATCGAGGGGTGGTCGGGGTGGAAAGGTTTCCTTGCACCTATTTTTCTTTGCCGGTCAACTTTCAGGGTGAGGAACGTCATTCCGGCGTCAACTACTGGAGCATTTCACACACTTTATTCACGTTCCGCGTTTCCGGACTTTTATATCTGTTTAGACATCCCGCTAAAAAGTTTAGAAAAGCGAACATATTTTTAAAGTTTAACCTGAGTTTGTCGAGGTGTGTCAGTGACATAACGTTGAACAGTGTTTACTAGCAGTTAGTTCCACTAAATTTATTCAATGTGAAAATAAGTTTCTAAAATACTAGACACAGAAAAAAGTAAAATATTATTATTCCAGGAGCACGGCATTGTAATAACAGTATATTTAGCTTTTTGGTTCATAAAATATGCGAATTTTAACGCAATAGGTAATAATTTTTCTTTATAAGATAATATTTTTGCTTTACCCGCGTCTGATAGAGGCACGGGGGCTATGTCTAAAATATCTTCAAGCATCTATTTCGTGGAAAAAATTACCTGCGCACAAAGGTTTTAAGATTGATGTGTTTTTTTATGATTTTAATAAAATATACATAAAAAGTCATGATATTTTTGTGGTTTGTTGAACATTTCGAGCGAGAGGTGTAATTTTATGCCAAGTGTCATTGTTTAAAGTTATAGGTACAAATGCCATTCCTTTTTTTAGCACAGCTTTAATAACTAGCTGTGTGCCAGAGCACTGTGCAGGTGCAATAAACACGTTGTTGCCGTATTTTTACAATCGCTGCTGTGGTTAACCGTCTGCGATTAAATTTTTCTCGTTCCTTTCATCGCATAGTAAAATTGCTCTTAAAGCAAACGTACAAGATATGTGGTCACACCGTAAAAAATAATTAATGTTGGCGACAAACTTAGCAATTTACCGAGTGGCTCGTAAAGTCTGAAGTTTCGCCCGTCAAACACTGAGTGCCACACAACTTTGGACAATTCTACCGTACCGTCGACGCGTCAAATGACGTCAGGAGAGCAAAGCTGGCCTAATGGAATATCCTACGTTTAATGAACATTATTCTAGCTACAATACTTCCACGCGCTGCCACATTATGATGTTGACGCAGTTCGTACAATTGTGCTGATTGTTCGTTACAAGACGATAGTTTATTTATAGCATGACCTTTTCTTTCACGTCGTTTATGATAAACAATAAATAACGTCATACTGAAACTAACTTAAACTGCCAAGCGCAACCAAGAACGCAAAACATGTTAAGTAAATGTGACTTTAAGCGGTTACCTTAGTAATAAATCTAGTACGGCTGTAAGGTTTGTTATTAAAACGCCTTCGCTTACTTTACATGGTTTTCAACTTCGAAGCGAGTCCCCGCCACCACCAATTCACACCCTAGGGATATACGTTGTGTTTTTTTTTCCAATTTACGGTTATGTTTTCTGTACTAACACAAGTTTCGTTTCGAAACCCGTAGTTGCGTCCTTTTTAGGGTGATTGATGCTAGTGACAGAACAAAAGGTAACGAATTTTCGAAGCCAAATATAAAAAAGCCTGTGTGAATAATGAACCCCTTGATAATAACTGGAAGCGTAACGAAATTGAGGCTTCGCTCGTAATCTTCTTATCGGGTAAAAGTCAGGGGGAGCGGATCGTGGGCTCACACGATGCCATATCACTCGTCAGCAGAATCACACTACGTAACTCTAAGGCGTCATTACTTACCTCACTTCTAAACTATCGTCTATTCTCTTACAAATGACGTCGCTATCTTATTTACTTTAGTAAAAATAGTGTTTTACGTTGGTAATGTAATTGTATAGTGTGGACAAGTTTTTCTTTGCTAAAGTTATTAAACAATTGGCAAATTAATCAATATTTTCAAATCATCCCTGATTTGATCAAGTCCATCCTGATACTGATCACCAGTGAATTCGAATATTAAATATTAACACTCATGTGCAATTTTGAAATAAAGTAAGTGAAAAATATAGTCTGATTTTACCATATTACTTATTTTACCTACTTACTTATTTTTAACACAGTTTTATTATTAGCTTCACTCGTAACTATGTAAACAAATCATAGAAGTTAAATTTGACCCATTTCCCGGTTTCCGATTAAGCTGAAATATTGCATAAGTACATGTTTTGTTTGAATGACAATACGTGGTTAGCTAAGTGACGTCATTCTAATTTCAATATGTAGGAGTCCCAAAGACGGCGGTATAGTTATTTTGTATGCATTCCCATGATATGGGTGTTAAATGAAAGGGTTTTCTGAGAAAAACACAAAAATTAAAAAAATAAAGTGTTTTTTTTTAGTTTTTTTAAACAACAAATAATTATCATTAGAAGCTTGACGTCGAACCTTTTCAGGGGATAGTCAGCAGTCGGTTTATTATATAGCTACCATTCAATGAATGCGGAATAGTACATTGTTCACCGAGAGGAGAAAGTGACCGATTACCGTCGAGGGTGTCGTTTGAAGCCCGAGCCGTAGGCGAGGGCTTTAAAACACCCGAGATCGGGAATCGCACTTTCTCTCGAGTGATACATAGTGCTTTATACTACACCTACGAGGAAAATAAAAAACTAAATCTTTACTAATTGAAATTTATATTGAAATTGTTGCAGTTAGTGAAGCTTAATGTAACACTTTTTCCATTAATGTTTGTTTGAGATGTTTGCGACAATGTAGGAGGAATAACTGGCTGTGCTGTTGGCACTGCGCTCGTAGAAGGCTGTGGTGCCAAAGGGGCAACTGGCTGCTGAGGGGCATTTGGCATCGCCGCGCTCGTTGATGGTTGAGGAGATGAGTCTTGATGCACATTAATCGATCCCGATATTTGGTTATTTATTCGTGTTTTGTTTTCTACGGAATTCTCTATGTAACCTTCTGCAACAGCGGACGATTTCCAACCAAAGTGGCGTTTTATTGTGGTTAAATGAGCACCAGTATCGGCGAGAATAGTCGCTGAAGTTCTGCGAAAGCAGTGGCCAGTGTATTCTAGTGGATTGAGTAAATTAAGGTAGGAAGCTATTTCTCTTGGCACAGTACTTATTTTGTTTTTCCCAATTACTTGTTTCGTACATTTTTTGTTTTTATATTGTAGTAAAAACCGATTGGTTTTGGGGTCACTGGGGCGAATTTCGTTATATTTCTTCATTATCTCATAAAATATAAGCCGATATAACAAATGATCGCTGAATTTTGGTTTTTGTGTTAGGAATATTGACAATTATTCCATTTTCGACGATTTCGATATCGTCTGTTGTCATATCCACAAGTTCTTGCGTCAGGCCCCATTTACTCCTAAAATCAAAATAACCTGTAAACAAAAATATCAAACACGAAAACCTAGTAGATTTCTACTCATAAATAGGCACGTAATAAATCATAAACCAGTGCATTTTGTTCATAAACTTACCTTCATCAACAAATATTTGTCATCTGGAGCATTCTGCAAAAAGGAATAAACATCCTTTGTAGTAAGCACTTTTGATTTCTTACTACGGAATCCCACCGACTTTCTTTTCAGAAATGCTGTAAGTTTTTTGGATTCTTGAATATTTATGTCGTTTCTTGTCAATATAGTACTTTTCAACATTGAGTACATAGACCATAACGTACTTGGTTTGTATTTTTGCGCTTTTTCACTGAAATAAGCTAGCAAAACAGTTTCAGAAAAAGATGCCGCATTTTTTTCACTTTTCCATTGCAAAAAATCGTCATAAGTTTTATTATATTTTTTAATTGATTTCTGTGGTAAAAGGTTATCAATCAGTATTTTTGCTGTTTCCTTCAACTGCGGCGGAGTTAAAAAATCTTCATCATCACTATCACTACTTATCATTTTGATAGTTTTATTTCACTTTCTACGAAAACTGAATCCTCAAACAACACACAAATTGATAAAAATAACGTTTTACCTTTTTGATGTTTGTTCGTACCTGGAATAGGGATTTGATATTTTGGTATATGATTGACTACATGATCTAGTATTTAATTAAAAAAAATTCTATAAAAAATTCCATAGTTCGATCCATTTTTTTTTCTTTTTGTAGTTATACTTCTTTTGGCGCGTTAGGGAAAAATGGTGACAGTAAATTTCTACGATGCGCGCGCACACCGACAAAAAACCTACAGCCTGAAGTTAGCTAGAACCGACACCCTGAAGTTAGCTATGGTCTGTGTTTCATGAAGAATGATTGTTTTCCTTTTGTAAACTTTGTGACAGTTTGGTTTTTTATCTTGTTACGCCAAAGAAGTATAACTTCTTACGTGCGTACATAAGTACACACACACATTTTGTTTTACAAGGCGTGCCTTGTAGCTAAATAACTCTACAACGTCACGACTATACAAAATTTCCTTTAAAACAGATAATTTCCTTTAGAGAATAAACTTTTAACTGATCAGATTTTGATTTAATTATACTTTACGCGTTATTCTTCTGAATTCCGCAACGGATTTAGATGCAGTTCTCATTATTATTTAGAGTAGGTTTATGTTTGTGTGTTTGTCATTAATATTTAAGTTAGATTTAGCACAAAAATGTTGATGCTTTGCATTGAATGATTGTACCCTTGCAAAGGAAGGGGGAATGTTCTGAATTCAGAAATGACAATGTGCAAAGTACCCAACTTTCGTCAAAATCAAGAAAAATGAAATAAATTGTCCAATGAAATTATGAATGCCTGTCGTAGTTACAGAGCCAGGCTCAGGGGCGGACGACGAGACAAGCTAATGGCTCGGACTGGCCATGACTCGAGCCCGGCTTGGTGGCCTTCGTAAGAAAATGCTTTGCTATACGGTAACAGGGGCAATTTTCTGCCTGACATCGGACTTCGAAGCAAGTCGATAAAGGATTAGTGAACTAATCTGTTGAGGTTCAAGATAAAGTGACATTCTATCTAAGTGATATTCTATTAAGTCCAAAATGTATGTTGTAATGGATTGACGTGCTCAATCTCTCCATTTTGACTTTTTGACTTTTTGACATGTAATGTCATTTTGTCTAGAGACTCTTTATTCAGTTTTCATCACCTACATCAAGAAGTTAAATTGTACAATAGGGTATTGCACCCATTTTTGAAAAGTGTCTCAATTAGATTCTATAGTGTAGTAAACCAATAAATAAAAACACAAAATTTTTATTCAATCAATAAGTGATTGCCCAAACTCTCATTCAGCCTATCATCGACTACGCCGACGCGTGTTATTTGGATGCCACCGAGGAGCTTTTAAATAAACTTGAGCGATTGCAAAATATATGTATTCGTTTTGTTTTCAACCTTAAAAAGTATGATCATGTCTCCAACTTTCGCAAGGTACTCAAGTGGCTCCCTATCCGTCTTCGCAGGAACTCTCGTATTTTATGTCTGCTGTTTAATATCCTTCACAATCCTAAAATGCCCGCCTACCTGCGGGAACGCTTTTCCTACTCCCGCCCTTTTGATGCGCCTTGCAGGTCGCATCTTAGGAATCTCCTAAAATCCCCTCGCCACACAACCGACTTCTACTCCTACTCCTTCACTGTGCACGCAGTACGGTTGTGGAACTCTCTGCCGCCTGACATTAGGGACTGCCAAACTCTTGCAGTTTTTAAAAGGAGAGTAAAGGAACACGATCTTTACATTTCATGATAGTTGCATATAAGTATGTATTATTATTTAGTTTATATGTATTAGTACCTATCTATATATATACATCTATATATATATATATATATTATATTATTTAGTTAGTTTTATATCTTTACATTGTATGTGTCCTAGCACTGTTACACACCGTGTCTACTTCTCTTTTTTTTTCCATCTCTCCTTTCGCAGGTTTGCTGTAAGAGATTTCTATAGAAATAAGCATAACCTTTGTACATATTTCTCTGTTTCCTTCTTCTGGTCTGTGTTTTTTGTATGTGTGTATACATTAATTGTTAAATAAAATAAAATAAATAAGTGCCTTAAAAACGCATTTATATTTTACGAAAACGCTGGACGCAGTGGACGCCATATTGCTCTATGCTCATGATGTCAGTTGGCTATGTAAATAAAAGTGCAAAGCATAGATACGCTGATCAGATGACAGTTGACACTTTATAGTTTAAATAGCCGTATGACGTATAACATGGCGGCTACTATTCCATGGTGTTAAAAACAGATTAAAAAAACTGAAAACTTTGAATCGAATTTAAAAATTTTATGTTTTATTTTATGAACTAAAACTAACATTTTCCGACTGCTTTTTGCCTAAGCTATCTCAATAATATATTTTTAGTTTTTTCTCATATAGAGTAAAATACCCTATTCCAACACAAACAGCCCTATTCATAAAACTCGCGATCCATATACTCGGTTTAAATAGTGATAACGGTTTCTAAATTCACATTTTTTATAGAAAAGTTTGAATTAAGAACCTGCTAATCAGTGTTTATACTAATCAAATGGTTATTTTTTTTAAAAAGGCCCAAACCGTTTCTTTTTTGGGGTGGGAAATCATCAAATAACTTCGTTGGCGTGTCTTCTCTTACTAACTAAACCCATCGTGTTCCTTCAGTCGTGCCAGGGCCGCAGTGACTCTTTCAAACACACCTGTGACCTTTTTTTTTTTTTTTGAAGGATGGGAAATCATCCAATGACTTCTCCTGCTCAGGGTGGAGCGGGAGGGCGTGTCAGACTCTTACTGACTAAAACCCACCCCTGTTCCTCCCTGCCCTGAATGACCTGGGGCGAGGTAACTCTTTTGAATTTATCCTCATCCCCCGGGCAAATTTATCCTCAACCCCCGGGCAACACCTGTGACCCTGGCAGAGGCCCAAAGGTTAAAAGATTTCAAATTACGAGAATTCACTGATAGAAAGCTCAATTATAGCTGTGTGTCATAGGTTCTCTTTACCACGGAAAAATGCACGACAATCACTGAATATCTTGTAACAACTTCTAAATATAATTCGCGGAAAACTTGTTTTAATAATCTGGATTATTTGAATCGGGAAATGATTGTTACTAGTGCGTAGGCGCATCCTGAACAGGAGATTGAAAGGATTCTATCGGAAGTGTATTTGTCAACCTCTAGAAGTATTTGACGCCCGCGGCCAAATCCGGGTTGTCAAATTGAACCCCGACGACAACCCGGGTTGACAGCCGATTTTTTTTTTTTTTCTCTTTAATATTTTTTTTTTTGTCCGACTCACCAGTGAGTCGCAGGGCTTCACAGGTACGATCACTAGTCAAGGGGAATAGCGAATTAGGAGAGTAGTAAGAAATGCCAGCTGTGACAGGACGACAGGTTCTTTAGCTATTGAATTGTTTCTGTTATTTACTATTATGGAAAATCATTCAGAATTTTCTTGTAAATGTAGGTATTAACCCCCGATTTCTGAATGACGAATTTAAAGTTGAGCATTTGACCGAAGAGAAGATGGAACGCCTTGGATAGCTTCCTGTCGAATTGGCGTAAAGAAGCACGGCTGAAAAAGGGATGGAAGAGATGGGGGAGGCCTTTGTGATATCAAACTTTGGCAAAAAAGTTATATAAAAATCTAGCATGTTTCAACTCCAAATCATCAATTTAGGAACCGTCTTGGCGATTTGGCAAATATACAAGAGACATTATAGTGTACAAGCTCGTGCGCAAAAATAGGTACGCACTGTTTGTTCCTCTACTCTCATAGTGCGATGGGACGGCAGTTCGATCCGACCGGGGACAGATAAGGCGTAGGACCAACAGCTTCACGAGGTCCGGGGGTCTCACACCACCAACTTCCGAATTCGGCTGCTTCAGAGCAATTCCTAATGAAAAAACTCGATAGCACATTTTGCCCGACCCGGGAATTGATTCGACACCAACTAGGCAGTTGAGAGACGACTAATAGAGAAATATATGAAAAAGAAGAGATAGGGATGTGTATAACTCCAGCTTCCTCATATGTGATTGAATAATCCTACCTATGCCAATATTTAAAGCATAATAGCAGCAATCAAAGTTCCCAGTATTAATTTAGCAGCCAAAAAAACTTCGTTAATATGAGTCATTTAGTGTGTGTCAGCTGGAGTGACGTCACTCCAGCTTCCTCATTCAATACAGACAAACCAGTGAAGTTAGGGTTTTGGACTTAAGTCAAAAAATTAAAGCATAATTGCAGCACAAGGAAGAAAAGAACTTCAACGATAATACTTAAAAACTGTTGAAACTACGATCAAAAACGTGCTGTGTAAGCTGGAGTGGCGTCACCCCAGCTGCTCATTCATATCTTCCAAACGCAAGAAGATATGAGTATGTATTTTAGCTCAAAAATTAAGGCCTAATTGCAGGCCATAGGCTGCAAAATTTTCAAATCTCTGGTCAAAATACTCTTTGAGTTATTAAACCGATAAGCATGTGTAAGCTGGGGTGACGTCACTCCAGCTGACACACACTAAACGACTCATACTAACGAAGTTTTTGTGGCTGCTAAATTAATACTGGGAACTTTGATTGCTGCTATTATGCTTTAAATATTGGCATAGGTAGGATTATTCTATCACATAATTATGAGGAAGCTGGAGTTATACACATGAGGTAGGGGCCAAAGAAAGATGAATATTAAAACGCTGATGTGGTCGCTCAGTTTAGTAAGTATT
Source organism: Polia nebulosa (assembly GCA_951329385.1). Classification (NCBI taxonomy): domain Eukaryota; kingdom Metazoa; phylum Arthropoda; class Insecta; order Lepidoptera; family Noctuidae; genus Polia; species Polia nebulosa. The sequence goes on along the minus strand of OX589587.1, from coordinate 30,297,129 downwards.
CGTATTTTGTTACACTTTTGAAGTACTCCATTTGCCCTTGGCCTCATAAAGGACAATTTAAATTTTTGATGCACCACAAAATTATATTTACTTTTACCATTTTATTGAATCATCATATTGAAATTCATCAAGCCTTGTTAATTCAATAATGGCAACAGTTGACCCACAGTTCGAAAGATGGCTTTGTGCTGTTTAAAATTCGCGATGTAATTTAGTTACACACAATTAGCTATAAGATACGAAATATTTTTAAATGTAAATCCAAATCAGCATCGTCCTGTTTTATTGCTAAAATCATAGTAAGTATGGAAATTTCATTTTAATACGCTATTTTAGTAGGTAAGCGCATTTTACATTTAAATAAATTATGCTATCATTATCAGTTTTGTAAATTGATATAGATTCATTTCTGATTAATTGAAATTTGGTTTAAAATTCGTTTAAACCAGCATTTCATGTTTAGTTTCATTAAATTAGAAGCACTACCAATGCGAGTACCGAATACAAAACAAAGGCGCACGAACTAAAAAAATTTGGCTCGAAACTGGAAATGATCAACAAATACTTAACGGCGGCCATCAATCACTCTGAAGCCACATAACTCTACAGTACAAAGGAAACACAATAAAAGAAGACTAAAATTACTTCTTTTCGTGTTACGGGTTAAGGGCCATTTTGTTGCCACACTTAAATAAGCAAGGGTGTTGTTGGAAAAAAATAGAGCGATCTAATAAGAAGGGGACTGTAAACAGCGTCCCTTCTGCAAACGAGTGAACAAGTACTGTAGCGTCTGCGTTCTCCTGACAGATGCCACCGGCACTGTTACAACTGAAAGCAATTATATTTGTCAAGTGTAGCATTAATTACTGAGCATTCCTACGCAAACACTGTTCTCGTGTTTCAATAATAGCCAAGTTATACACGTAGGTATGTTGAACCAATGCCAACATCAACAGAGTAATTGCTGGGGTTAAGTAGGTAGGTACCTAAATATGCAAGCCTACGTATCTCTCTGGCCGTAAAAATAAAAAATCAAATCTCAACTTTTCATAGTCCTAACCTTGACCGAGTGTTTTGTGTTAAAGTCGGTCAAAGTTAAAAAAGCCTTTTCGGAGGTTGCGTAAGAACACGGTGGGCGGGACGGACACCAGCTTTATATAAGACTAGCTTGTGCCCGCGATTTCATTCGATACAAATTTCAACCCCCATTTTACCCGGTCAGAAATGGACTTTAGGAAAAAGCTTTGTAAAGGAAAGAAAGACAGAAAAAGCTTTAGTTGTGACTTGCACGGAAAATAAGATATTAATGATGAAGAATGACAGCTAAATAATAAAAAAATAATGAAACATTATAAGTATAAAGAAAAGACCTGTGCGAGGCCAAAAAATCTCCTATCTCAGCATATGCTACATTAAAAAAAAAGGCATCGCTGGTATTATGGGCCTGAGTGATACGAACATACTCACGACTACAATAGGAGCATGATCAAGCCGTCTTATCTGAACCAAAGACTTGACTGTGGGTGATTATTATATCGCCAAGGTTTTAAGGATTATATATATATCTACACACCTCCACTTACATATACACACGTCCGTATGCTCTAATGCACAAAGCATGGACTTTTAGTTAAGTTTTCTGATGATGGGGGGGCCTGGAATTCTAAGATACAAGCCTAGGCTTAGTTTAGACTCCAGATCTCCCGCAAATTACATATTTCTATTTTAATTTAAATACATACTTATATTTTTCTGCCAAAGAACATAATGGATGTTTGAAGTGTAATTTGTGAAGATAAATATATATTTTTTTTTTTTTTAAGGTAGATCTCTGATCACGGCCAGAGTGAATACTGCAGATGTTACCGCGGCTTTTCTTTTTTTTCCCCTGGAACGCAACTGAAGGAACACCGGTGGGTCTTATTCAGTAAGAGTCGGACACTCACTCTCACTCCACTCAGAGCGGGAGAACTTTAGATGATTTCCAATCCTCAAAAAAATAAAAAGATGTAATGGGTGGTACAAAATCTGTTCTAGCAATTTTAAAATAAAAGTTTAATGCTTGTATTACCTACTTATTTTTATTTAACTCTGTAGAAGCAACCGGAAAGATTCGACAGTTAGTTTACGATCCAGGTAACATTATGCTAACTTTTAGTGCGTCTTTTAGTGCGTACGTTTTGGTTTGAAGATGTATTATATTATACATCTTCAAACCAAAACGTCAATTTAATTATTTATCGCTGTCTGCTGTACATATCACGACCTAATAATAATGTATTTTTCGAAGTATCCTTGCTCAAGAACTTAGTATTTATCAAGCTACACGGTCATGGTGGCTTACGTGGCATGGAAAATAGTACGAGTAGCTGCATGGGAAATCAACGGTTTATGCAATATTTTGCTATGTCAGTTTAAGTCCGGCGGAATTTATTTAGCTTTTGCATTAAACCGATAAATTGTACGGTAGGCAGCGTAAAACGTAGGGGATGTTTTTTAATATTTAAAATTAATGGTTACGGGAGCACTTTCGTAAACATACTGTGGTATCTAATTGAAGCTTCAATGTTACAGTGTTTTGTTGTTCATTTTATCTTCAATGTTTTCCCATGAAAAGTTTGTTTTTGCTGACTCTACATCAAGGCAAAACAATTTTTTTCTAATAATGCAGTAGCCGGTTGCATGTCATTCACGTTTAGCAGATAATAGAGTTCAGTTTAGGGGAACGGACTATGGCGCTGAAATATTGACACAACACACAATTTGTGACCAGGCTATGGCGCTGAAATTCAACGGTGGTATCGGCTCCGGCTATTATTCACGCCCTAAGCTTTTGTATAATTTTCCAATATGTTCCCACTAAAATTCACTAAACTAGAACGGCTTGTAATGAACAAATTAACATAACAGAGCTCCACACACGGATTTATCTGCTTTTACCATACTTACTTTCCTTATGCATTCAAATTTAACCACGTAACGTATACTTGTCGATTTTCACAAAATAATATATTTATTTATATTATCTGGGTGCCAATTGTGTAAAATGACATTGACGGAAAACCAATGATGCAATGTGACAATATTATTCAGTAATTAAAATTAAAGCTGACATTTAGCAAAATTTCAGTCAACATTTTCAAATGATTTACAGGATTATTCCGAGATATTTCCGCTAATAATCTTGAATTAGTCATATCAATTGTTCATTGCTTAACCGTTAGTTGTGCTTTGTATCAAAACTGTCACAGTATTTTCAAATAATTTACAGGATTATTTCGAGATATTTCCGCTAATTATCTTGAAATAGTCATGACAACTGTTCATTGCTAAACCGTTTGATGTGGTTTGTAACAAAACTGTTGGAGAATTGATTGGAATCACTGTTGATTATAATTGTATCGACTATTATAGTATGTTGTGTTTGTTTTGTATTCAACCCTTTGACCGCTCGTAAATAACAGAGCGAGGGAAGGGAGGGCGACGAACTAGCAGCGAGCCTTGCTGAGGACATCTCTGCCGCTAACTTGCTTAGTAATTTGCCCGACAACTCGGGACTCAAAGCTGACTGTCGGTACCATTCGACTATCTATACAAGCTGCTACACAATGCAGATTGTCGTTTGTTACATTTAAAATAGTTATTGATCATTTTGAAAGATATTTAACTTTGTCTTAATTGTACTTTCTCCAGTTTCCTCAAAGCATTATGGTGAAGCGTCAATTGCCCTTTTTAATATTCGATACAAATAAAATAGCAAATAAAATATGATTTTTCCGTATGATTGATTATATATTTAGCTTATCCTTGTAAAAAAGATGACAAAATTGAGTGTCTATTTGATGGCGCCCAGTGGTATGGAGTGAGCTCGTCAGAGGGCGTTCGCGTCATAATCCAGTTTCCGCTAACCGCCATTAAGCGACACATTAAGTATTTGCGTTCCCGCCTTTTGAAAATTCTTTTTTTTTCGTAAAATAAATTTAATGGACATCTGTGAGACATTGTGAACTTATAGTTAAGTGTTAAATTTTGGAGTTTTAAGCATTCCACTGGTGGATTATTCAAGATTTGTCTTGGCGGCCGGCGACGATTCCAGCGGCCTGACGGAGCTACTCTTCGCATCTCCCTGGGTCCGATTTATGGTTTCAGGCAACACAAAGTACGTGGGCTTTTTGCTGCAAATCGTTGTATTAGTATTGGTGTCTCAGGGATTTCATCAGTAGAGATTTAATTTTCATTAGTTTTTTGTACCGCTATATTTTGTCGTTCGACGCAAATGAGGTGTAGGCTATTTACACGGCACACCACATTATTTTACAAGAGATGCGTCATGTTCCATCACGTAACTTTCTATTTCGTTTTGCTGGTCAATTTTCGTTGCAAGCTCTTCTTTGTTAAATTCGTACTTATAAAGTTTTACAATTTACAATAGCTCGGTCACGTTGAAAATAGGATGTCGCCGAGGCGTGGCACCTCAGTGTCGCTTGCCCCCACACTGACAATTTAGGGTTGAACGCAACCCTCCTCGACGATTGCAAGACTATAAGCCCAGCCAACATTATCTCATAAAATTTTATGATAGGTCATGTAGGGTTAGGGTAATCTTTTTTATTTTTATTTTGATTTAAGGCAATTTTAGAAGTGACCTATCGTTTGTTGCGGCTTCTAGCATCACTGAACTTTGTACCGGCCGACTACACCTCGAACTGGTTAAAATTTGACCCGTTTACACTGTGTGGGGTAAACTTGGCCTTGTCAAACATATCCCTCGAAATTGGACGTGCATTCCGTGCGTTAGGTGATAGTACCTATTGAATGTGCCAATATTGACTTCACGAACACACCTAAAACAAGCCGGCTTAATGGAATCACCCGGTAGAGAGCGTAACTTATGTGATTTCATACAAATGGGACTTTATATTGTTAAGAGACGTGATTCCAAAAATATTCAATGTGTAAATGTCACCGGATATATATTATATAGATAATTTCAAATACAGTTAATCGCATTCTTATTGAAATGAAAGTGCTTACAATTTTACGGGATTTTTTATAAACTAACAGTGTTAACAATTATCCAGACATTAAGGTATATTGGTATATTATATATTGATTATTTTTTGCATCTTGGTCAAAATTGTGAGTAACACGGTGCGTGCAGGTGGTATTTAGGGTTGTCGGGTTATCATAATTTTGATGACGGCTTCTGCGCCACGGGCTTGCGCGCAGTTATTATCGACGTCAAATTTACTGGATACCTACGCACTGTGTACGTATTTAGGCACGCACCCCGAAATTTCGGGAACCGGGAGGGAGAATTACGCAACAAATCCTGATCATTCATCCAACGACGAAGTTGTATTAAATTTGTTTTCAAGAGATTGTGCTGGATCATCCGAACATTATGTCTGTTATACTTTTAATTTAAATCTCCCCCCGTTTATAATACCGACGTTAAGGATCGTTCACACCGGGGCCATTAGACGTGTTTATGGGACTAAGTAATTAAATACAGTTTCAGTCCTCTTTTCACAACAGAACGCAGATGAAAAAAATGATAAAGTGACGTAGCCATGCAGGCTTTGAATGAAGTCCTTATAAGTCCAGTATAAAGTGTACCGTCTCACGCGTCAATAATGCACCGAACACAAATATAATTATCATTCTTTTGCATAGACCACAACGGTTTATCCGATCTTTTATCGGTGTTCGTTGGAGTTAAACCTTAACCGACATGACTGCTTTTTGGTTTTATTCTGGTATTAAATAAAATGTATAGTGCATGAACAACAGTTGTTTTTTTGGGAATTGTTTCTATAACTTGTCGTGGTTGAAAGCTCCACTACACAATAACCCTGACTTTACATACCGACTTCAGGTTCAGTTTATTTATTCAGGAGAGTGGTGAAAAGAAACTATTACACTATTCATGCGACGCGAATGTTCCTCAGAGAGACACTAGTTCAAGCCATAAAACTACGAGCAAAGTATAAGCGAGCCGAAGATATTACGTTCGCATTTCCTTTAAATCATGCAGCTGCAGAGGTGAATGGAATCATATGTTCTGTTCACCCTCCATCGGAAAGGACGTGTTTCTTTTTGAATGTGAATTTTCATACGAATTTTATTTAAACTTCAACGGTTGCCGATTTTAGTCCGAGGGTGCGAGACCATCCATTACATACCGACACCGCTTCGTGCCTCTAAAAGCAAGTTACGTGTTTGGTCCCGGCTGTCATTAATTTGTGCATTTTTGACAGTCGATAGAGTTACTCAGAAACCCTTTGTACGTTTTACCCAATAAGACCCACCCGCGCCAACCAGGGTTGGTAGTTGCCGGGCCCATTTTGTATAAAATATTCGTTATTTAACCTCCTGTTAAGCAACAAACTGTGACTTAATTTTCGCGCAAGTGGAGCTGGTGTACACGGGAAATACTGGAATTCCGCTTTAGTAAGACTGGATACCGAAAAAGCTAGGAATACTTTTCCAATCTTGTTCAATGGTCAATGCAGCAGTTAGTTTGTGACATGGTGCTTCATTTTACAGTAGGTTCCTACTATAGAAATATCTAAACAAGAAGACTCTTTAACTCTGAATAAAACATACGAGATTCCTCAACTTTTAATAAGCAAAGTTACAATTTGAATTTTACAACAATTCTGTAGAATTTTACTTACGACGGAAATTCTCTTTGCTGTCTTTTGGCTACCGTGCATTTTATTTCGTTCAAGTATCAACAGATATAAATCTACCTTAGCTTTTGTGAGAACTTGGAGCGTTAAGTATGCAAACAAAAGGAAATGAAACAAAGATAATAATATTAATAGAAATACGTAAATCCCGCTTCGTATACCCGAGCATTTAATTATTGAAAATATCATCGAATTTTTTTATTTGGAAATCAGACAGTTGCAGACACCTTGAACTGTCGGATTTCCAATTAGTGCGATCGAAACAATCATTTTAACGTTATTAAATATTTAAAAAATGGACGAAGCTATAAAATTGTTAATTATTTTAATGGATTTCAATTTTAAACGATAAACGATTTGTCACGGGTACGAGTACTTTCCAGATAATTTCGATATTTCCGCGAAGAGGAATGATGATAGCTCAATTTATCGATGCTAACATTTATTAAGTGAACAAACGGATTATTGGGATACTACGAAACTATTAGTTATGATTGATACGAAGTCATAATAAATGTTCAGAGGATTAACTGATTAGGTCGACTAATTAAACTTAGAAGCTTGAAAATCCTGTGAAAACACGCAATAAGTACATCGAAATTAATAACACAGAATATCTTTTCTCTCTAATATTTAGTGATATTGGAAACCACTTAGTCGATCTAGTTAAGATTCCTTGTGAGTTACCCTCTGCATGTGTAAAGGATAAAATATGGAAACGTATATTATTTTTACAGACGCATTCCCAGTATTGCGCGATATTTTCCGGCTTTTTACGGCGTCTACGTTCGATTACCAATGCCAGTTTGAATTTATGTTTATATTGTATTCTATGAAATATTACTAACAGTATACAATTTGACAGTAAAGCCTGAATTGGATATGAAAATTGGCATCTTCTGTTGATATTTGTTTGCCGGGAATGAAGGGGATGAAAACTTGGGGCGCGGTCAACTTCATAGTAGATAATAGGACCTTGGACTCTTTGTATTTGCTTTTTTTCGGATTCAATAAAGACTTTTTCACTTTGCCCCGAGCAGATGATCGTCAATTTCCACCACGTAGCGCCACGTTTCACTCATATACTTCGAACGCTGCATTCAGTAAACTTTTCATTTAAAATCAATTTCCTTTACAGCGAAGATGTGGAAAAGTGTCATGAAAATCCAATAGGATTACAATATTTCCTCTCCGCTTCAGCGCAAAGAGGAGGATATCGGCTGTAATCCCAAATATTGAATGGATAATCTCGTGGCGCGATACACACTGGCAAGCCCGCTGCACAGCCCACGATAACTTTCCACACACTAACAGTTTACGACACATATTAGTATGTCCTCGGGACCATCGGTGACCTGAAATAAGTATCCACCTCACCAAGCAAACTGCTAGGTACGGTGGATACCTACTTAATTATCTTGTGGTTCCAGTGTCAGGTACCTCTCCCTGTAAATCAGAAAACGTGACCGGTAGAAGAAAGAACTGCCTTTGCAGAAAGATTTATATATTTCGTGTGGTAATATTTTATTATATTCTTCCTAAATCGACATTGTATCGTGACCGGACGCAGAAGAATGGTTTGCTCATCGTAATTAACACGCTTTTCTTATTCGTACCTCAAACACTAGGAAGGAGTAGCGAAGATTAGGCGTTTGGAGATTATTTTGTAATTTTTGACATCGCGTTTAGTTATATTTCTTAAAGTTTTGGTACAAAAGATAGATGGTACTCTTTTTTATTCATTGAAATCTATTGAAGACCTACAAGTAGATACCTATTCGTGAATATAAATAACTTTTTACCCTGTAATAGCGCAAACTCTTTCTATTCCTACATTTTGTCGAGTTGAACGAAGCATAAGAACGTCCCTTATGAATAGTATTTTTTCAATATTTTAGAATTGATAGTAAAAGTTTTTATATTCACCCTCTGAGTAATTTCACCCCCTGATTGCCAATTAATTCAAAGTCACCCTTCATTTCTACCAACAGGTTCGCCCGCGTAGTAGTAGGAACATATTCCCGGGACAAAAAGTCTCCTATGACCTAATCGAGTACATGTTCTAAGTGCGTGCGCTAAGTTTTGTCCAAATCCATTCAGTCGTAAAGTGGTGGAAAGGTAAAAAACAGACAGACAGTCAGAGTTTCTTTCGCATACGTAAGTATGGATACCGAGCTTGCTCGAAATATCATCAAGATATACCGCCCAACCCTGTGTAGATCTGGTTCGCTTTACGGTTTATTAATTAAATAATAAGAATAACAATAACCCCACCGCCGTATCTCTACGTTGATGTCGTGGTGGGGCTTGCGCGCCCCAATGAACCCTAGGTCTGTGTAGGTAGACTTAATTTAGCTGCAAAATGTCCAGGTTTAGGGGCCAGACTAAGAGAGAAACAACCCGCCGGGCAGTTTTATGGCAAACTGTTGGGCAGTAGCGACCCCACGAACTCAAACTCGCGGCAAAATTTTGTTCCTTATCTCCGGCTTGTCTTTATTGGCCGGCCGTAGTGAACACTGACGAGGAACAGAGCTCCCACCTCTCTCTTGCCTTTATTGGCTGGCTTGAGTGGAGATTCGCGAGAGCAATCGTGCTTGGGAGAAGGATGTATAATCCAGTAAGATGCTGGTAGGGTCTTGACCGTACTTCCGGGATTGCCCTGATAGCCGTGGTATACCTCTCCACTCTATAAGCCTCAGAGTATGTTGCCTCCTTGTTGCTACCTCACACTAAGTGCTAGCGGCAGTTTTTGGGGGCCCATTTGTAGAGTGTGCAAGTCACCCCCTGCCTTTTTTAACCGACTTCAAAACGAAGGAGATTGTCAATTCGGATGTTTGTATTTTTTTTTTTTATTTATGTTCGGGCATAACTCAGTCATATATTGCAAAATTCTTTTTTTGTTCGAAAGGGGTTTATTCCGAAATGGCCCCATTTAAATTTCATATAGATCTGATGCTTTCGGAGACAGACAACGGAGCACTTCAAAAACTGACAGCAAATCAACCGCGATTGCTGCTTTCATATCTCTATGAATTGTTAACACAGTTTAATGGGAAACCACCACTAAAAAGTGCAAAATAAAAACTTTTTTACAAAAAAAATAGAACCGACTTCCAAAAAAAGTGCCAGTAACACCGTATTATAATAACATTGTACAGGCAGGGGCCATAGTCTTTAAATAGTTCTTGGCAACCAGTCAAATGAAGCCTCCCAAAACCAAAGCCTAATATATTTGTTTTCCTTATTTCGCAATAGTTTGACACCAACCGGGAGTTGTCCTTGGGTGCACTTGTATAATCGTACAGGGATAAGCGTCGGTTGGTGCCTCATTTTAGAAAAAGCGTCTAAGGGGGCCTCTGTGAGTTAGTTTCGGCTCCTTGTACGCCTTCCAAAGGTCCGGGACTTCAGGGCCCCGTGAAATCTAAACAATAATAATAAAAATGTTTATTTATATCCACAAAATTACATAATACTGCTAGCTATCTATGTTGACAGATAGGTAGTTTGGCAAAACAGTTATAATTTGTGGGAGTCTGAACTAAGCCTAGGCCTCATGTATTTCAGAGCTCCAGGCCCCCTTCACATCCTAAATAGTAAAGATTGCCAACGTGTAAACAGTGCGATGGTGTGTGTGTGTTTATAATATTTATAAATAAATTAAATATAAGTATTTACAATTACAAAAAAGGTATATAATATTATTGTATGTTCATATTCATAACCCTGCCACCTGTCCCACCATCACCAGGTAACTTCCCAATTAGTTGGCAACCCAGATACTGTGAAACAGGCGCCAAATGTCATATATAAATATATTAGTCACAGGATGACCAGACCTTCCTCGAACCGCCTGCAGAAGGGACATGATTTATCGACTGGCGACGGGAGATAGAAAATTATAGGGTTTGCGATTACAAAAGTGCTTCTAAAACTACGCAGGAAACTACTTTTATGGATTGTCCCTGGTTACCTGATGAATATTAAGAATAACTTTTCTAGACATTATGTTTACCTAGTTCATAATAACTTCAAATCATTCAGAAGACTTTCGAAGAAACAGTTTCAGCATTTAATCGCTTGAAACACGAAAGGTTTTTCAAAAACGTAATCAAAATTATTATTACCGGAAAAAAATACTCTGATAAAAGGGGTTACTTTCATTTAGATAGACAGACATTGATGAGCTGATAAAGAACGTCAGAACAAAAGTTATTTTCTTAATTTTTACAAAAAAAAAAGTTGAAATAACAGCTTCGTATAATCAAAACGTGCACCCGTAAAATTAGGACACAATTAGATTTTTAGATGAAAAATTCTGTCCCCAATGCATATACTCGTATATTATATATAATCAATATTTGAATTTTCCTTGCTTCTTACAAATAACTAAAACACTCAAATTAAATAACTCATTTGTTACACTTTAAGTGACTCATTGTTACGAATTGTAAGCGCAAAAAGATATAGGTACATAGCTACACTGTAAAATATCGCTTCCATTCTCTACGTTTGGGGAAATGCCCGGAAAATATCTTATGATTTCGGTTGACATTAATATTTCGGCGTCCTAGAACAAACAAAGTAAAATATTATACAGTTGTGTATGATGATACTTCTTACTTAATATAACTTCAGGTGTTTTACTTTACAAATAGATGTTGGAACAATGTGATAACATTTATTCAGTGTGTGCAATGATGACGCAGTAGTACCTTTTGTAGCAAGGTAAACAACGCCGGTCAGCTTCCACAAAGTTAGGGATCATAGATTCCCGGCACAGATTGCCTTCCGGCCGAGGTACGATACTTACTACAGTCGTGATAATCGCAGCCATCGAACAGCATCCGCGCAGTGTTTGTCCTATATAACGACAGCCACAGAAGAGTCGCATTATGCACATAATGTGACTGCGAACTGGCAAAGTCGCAGCGAGCCCCAGAACTTCCCACGTAGAAGTACGTACTTATAATTACACAAGTATTTTGTCTGTCATATTAAAAAAATTAAATGTCGTAACTGCAGCTTTTAACATCAACTATTCTCTCATTATTTAAACATTAATGTTTTTATATTGCTGACTTTCACTATGACCCCGATTTAGAGGCGATTTCGCGTAACATAAAAGGAGATTTAATTTGAGATTTGCATGTTACGACTTATTCTGATTAAAAATATAAGAATCGTCTTGGTTCGGGCAGGTACTGTGACGACTTAACAAACAGATGTACCTTGCTGTTGTACTTTACATACGTGAGCATACGTTATGCAGGTAATGTCGTCTTTGGGTTTTGGAAGGTACCAAAATATTTGTAAGATGCATATTGTGACGAGATTCTTAGCAAACATTTTGTTTGGTGTAAAAGCACTTTTACAACCAACTTCAGATTCATTAAACGGTCAATGTTAACCGATATTCAATAAAAACAAATTAGAAGTACATTGACCTTACCTCTATTTATATCTTATCGCAAAATCTCCAAATCGTTTCAGTAATTATCTGCAGAGCTTACTGACCTACACGAAAGCGTCGAAGTCATTAGGGCGACTGCTTTTTTTAGGGTGCCTAGAATTATTTAAAAGAGAAATCTCTTACCTAAGGGCTACAAACTAATTTTAGTATTAAGCAAAAGTAACACTTGTTTTGATCCATGTTTGATCAATTCAGTTCCAAAAATCCGACTATCAATTATTATGCCATGGCCTACGCGTGAATTCGTTCCAAAATGAAAAGTTCGAAGTGGACTGGGCAAAACAAAAAAAAAAATTGAGAAACACAGATTTAATGTTTCGGTGAATTGAATATTAGTTTCCAGCTGCACTCAAACAGTTTGATCCTTATATTTTTGCTTATTGGTTTCTATTTAATATGATGAAACATTCTATAATCATTCACGCTTGCCTAGAATTCATTACAATATTCACTCGAATTTTGAATTGAATAGAAATGTGTATTGAAAATAAATCAATTCCTAACATTTCTCATCATCCAAATAACTTTGCAAATCCATCCCCAACCCACAACTAAGTGTTACTTAAAAGACTTTAAAAAAATAATATACTCAGTAAAATTAATTAAATATCAGATTGGTAGGTAGGTACTTAATCGGATTAGTAATGTCTGCGTCTGCGGTCGCGTCTGGAGACTTTAATTATGAAAAAGTATTCTTATTCTTCTAAATGTTCTGTATGTTAGTGTAATGAGCAGTTAGCATTCAGCTGTAAAAACTTGGCAAATAAACCAAATAAAATCTCGTCATAAGTGTATGTTTCTATAATTATTAGCTTTGAAAGCATATTCAATAATGTCGAAGCTAACCTCGTTTACAGTTCACTGCACAGTCGTTTTGATTAACATGTTACTGAGAAACGCAGCAATTTGACTGCTATGCGAATATACCCGCGCCGAATTAGGCTAACACAACTTAGTCTAAGTTAATCTAGGGCATCTCTAAACCGGTCAATGATCCAACTATTTCCAAAGAATAAAGCTGAAGAAATAGACGGATCAAACAAGAAATGTTAAACTTTGGTGTTTCGTAGATCGTCTACGGCGTAGCGCTACGCTGGCTACGAAAACTGATCGACGCGTCCAAAATCGTTGGCGTCGAACGTCTAAACATTACTCTAAGGTCTAAACCTTCAGTATCTTGATGACTAAACACTGGACGTTGTGGCGTGCGGTGACGGACACATAAAATCGTATGAAAAACTTCAAATATTGTCTCATGTTCCGTCGCATTGTGCGTCAGCGTTGAGGAGGGTTATGTCCGCAAACCGCATACAGCAGCGTATTGCGTTCCGATCACCGACATTGTACTTTTCGATCGAACTGATAATGATTGTCACTTGATTTGCATAACAGAGATAAGATTTTCACAAAATTGTATCTCTGGGAAGCAAATCTTCTGAGAGCTGGTACCTTGGTTTAAAAAAATAGATTTGCTAGTTACCAAAGAGCTTTAGATAGGAAAACTTAAAGTCCTAGGTCGCTGTCGACGAATACAGTGAAGTCTATTCTACTATACTACCGTGGTACTAAGCAAACGACAGTCTCCTCGAGATTACTGCGCAATATTGAAGTGTACAACTGCCTTTGACCGAGTAGGTAGTACTCAATGCTCAATCACCTCTTGGCTCAAGGACCTTGGGATGTGTAGAGTCTGCAAACAAGTGACGAGCACCAGTATTTGTTGTTACTTACTGCGTTAACTGTACCTGGGGCTGTACTTTTACTCAAGGCATTTGAAAATCATCATTTGCCTGCCTTCTCCAAACTATGTTTAGGTCAGCTTATTGGTCAGCTTCAAGTCTTACCGGATGCAGCTGAATACTGCTTATCTGACTTCCACAGCCCAGCTAGTAGAAATAACGATACCCAGTGGTAAGACTAGCTGTCAGACTTTCGAGCTCCTTACTACCTGTAACAACTGTCAAAGATGTCCGAATGCCAGCCGGAATCAACAGTTTTCCATACTTTCGAGACACGAAACACTCCCTGTCCCAGTATGCAGTGGGTGGACACCCATTTACTGACCGACATCAGTAAGCGTTTCTTATCCTGGAACATCAACCCATGCGGCTTTTGTTATTCAACCAAAAGCGGTTAAAAAAGAAAATTAAAAAAAAAAAACTCCGTCGAAGCTAAAGGTACATTCCATAACAAAAACGTGAAAGGCTATACTTAATCACCAAAGAATTCTCATTGAAAAGTTTGTTTACCTACACTTTTTATTTCAAAGGCAATAATATTAATATACAGCCTGTTTTTAAGAGTGCACTATTGGAAATTAATATAAACAATAGTGGCCTTGTTTTGATAATCCGTGCGTGATACGAATGGAGCAGAGGCTGCGGCTGAGAGCTGAGTGTAGGTTTATCAGTACCATAAACGCGGCTGCAAAATAGTGTGAGTTTTTGTTTTTATGCCTACTGGTTGGTTCCATCTCACTACGTATCAGGTAAGATTAAAAGAACAAAGGGTGTCTTTTTCAAACGTAGCGCTCAAAGAAGTGAACAGAAGCGTATTCCCGCGTATCGACCCTTGACGAATCAAAATTTCCCAGCGTCTCTCGAAAGACCAAGAGAAAACGAGGAGAGTTTGAGTCAGTTAGTCATCTCAGGACTTAACGAGGCGAATGATAGAGCTTATCAAGTGCCTACAAACTGATCAGAACAGATTGAGCAGTAGTCTATCGACACAAAAATAAAAAAGAGTGGCACTCCGGGAATACCGACGGAAGTGAAAACTTGAACAAAAATGCCCAACGCGCTTAAAGAAGTTTTCACTTCAATATTATTATAGTTTAAATACACGCTTTTGAGTGACTTCTCAGTAAACTTAAATCGTTTAACTTCTAAAACTTAGTTTTCATAGTTGAAAACTAAGTTGTTTTCTTAATTTTCAAGGTGCTAATAAAAGCGTGTTAAAAAGAAGAATCGAAGATTGTGCTAAACCCTAGATAGATGTTCATACGAAATGCCATGAACAATAACCCTCATGTCAATTTCATTACAAAATCGGCTCGATGCGCGCCACTGTGCTGACGTGCCCCGTCAGGTGTATATCGAACATTAAATTTACCCTTTCAGCTCATGTTTGAGATTTACCAAAAATAGCAGTAATAATAATTATACAAATTCACATGAATTATTAACAACGAGGGGTGTAAAGTTCATAAAATAAATTGAATACATACTAAGATATGCGAAGGGCACGTTTCAGCAAAAAAAACTTCGTCCGCTCCCGGGTAACGTGTTCCTAAATAGGTTCTCTAAAAACTTTTGGTTGTTCATTACAAGTCAGCCACTGAAAGGCCGTGTGTTTCCTCGAAAAACAAAAATAATACGGTTTTGTCACCGCAAGCACAGCTATTTTTACATTTCGGAAGGATTAAAGCGTAACCTTTTGAAAGAAAAGATCTTTTATCGTGTTTGAATAAAACTGCCAGGGCTATATTATTTAATTGGTGCCACAACTAAAAGCTACCTAATCACATCATTGCACACGTGATAATGCTATCAGTGAATAATTTGTACGCCGCGATAACATGTGAAAAAGTTACCTAACCGGGCTAAGGCCATTCATATTCGAAAATGAATAGCCTGACTGATGAGATGCGGCTGGATCCTATAGATACGATCTATACGTCGCTATTATAGTCCGGGAGCCCGATTGTCAATAACTTTTGTTCTTCAACTACCCTTTTACGGCGAAAACATGTCAGGCACCGCTAAGACAGGGGGCGTCGGTCGCTCGCAAATGAAAGAAAAGAAATATATCTTCTCTCCATTACATATAGTATATGATACGGCATGGAGAATAAGTAAGTATATTATTTCCAATATTTCAGTAAGTGCACGTCGACATACAATCTAGAAAACAGCGCTAAGCTACTACTCGTCTGCGGTTTGTTATTTGTTCCGTTTTGTATTTTCATTCTCTGGACCGCTTTCTAAGCGGTGACATTAATAAATATTGTCTGTGAAAACGTTTTGAAAGGAGATGATATTTTTCTTGGCTGTATATTGGTGTACCAACTTTGCTGTTAGGTTAGGGGTTACATGGATTTTAATGAGTCATTTTCTATTGATACTGATAGATTTATAAAGATCCTGATCAGAAAAACAACTCAGTTTAGAGTCCACTTGACAGGTTTGAACGCAACTTACACTTGAACGACGGAGTATCACTTGAGCGATCCACATTTCTCAATGCTGAAAGCAAACTAGGGATTGCTTTTTGTGAAAAAATCGCGGGATACGCTGTAAAAGGGGGATGAAAGCATGAAGTACGTAGGTCAAAGAGGAGGAGCACATGTGGGAACATAGTGACAGATACAAGAATACTCCAGATGCGAATCAATCTGGAATCAGGCAGCCAGCCCATTGTGTTCGAGGTTGGCCTGCCACACTCCGTGATTGACGACTTTTCCGACTACCGACTGACCCAACCCCTTACATAATGAATGTAGAAAAACTATATTTCCTTGGACTTGACGTAACTTTGTTACAACATTAAGGGTACAGTTTTATAGCTACTTTATTCTACTAAAAGTCAGACTTGGTTTTATGGGGGATACCTATAAAAATCAAGCTTAATTACGAGTAATTATGAAAAAAACATTTTTTTCTGGAAATCCTGAAATTAAAAATTAAGCAATAATCTTTTTAATTATATAGCAAATTATATTCAATTATGTTCAACAAAATCTGGCTAAATAGCAAGTATCACAAAAGTAAAAACAACATTACAGCACTAGTGCTTTTATTGTATGTTTTATTATATTACAAAGATAATGTACGTATATCAATCGCGACGTAATTAAAAATTTATTTTCTAGCTAAATTACTGAGGTTCTGTTTTAATTTTCTAACGTATCGTAACCTAGAAATTATGGAATATAAACTCCATTATATAAAGGTGCAGTATGTTTTTAGGGTTCTGTATCCGAAGGGTAACCAACGGGACCCTATTACTAAGCCTCAGCTGTCCGTCCGTCCGTCCGCCCGTCTGTCCATCCATCTGTCTGTCAGCGAGCTGTATCTCATAATCCGTAATAGGTAGACAGTTGAATTTTTCACAGAATGTGTATTGCTGTTGCCGCTATAACAAAAAAATAATACGTAGAAACGTGATTTGTTCAGCCCATACAAGGAACGTGATTTTTTCTGCTTATGGTACGGAACCCTTCGTGTGCGAGTCCGACTCGCACTTGGCCGGTTTTTTTAAGTGACGTGGGTACATGCTTACTTTGACTTAAATTGACTTATCCATATATTAGTACGTGAAGCAAAAACTTTCAACCACTTTTTACAAAAATTAGGATTGTCGGAGGAGTACGAAAATATGCATTAGAATTAAATTAATTCAAAAAACATAACACACGCTACCATGCGATTGACACGTAGGTACATGTAATTTCTCTTTAGTTTATGATACAGTCATGTAATGTCATGTCATATTTATGGGTATAGTCTTTGACAATAGAATCTTAATATAACACTTAAAATTTAAGTGAGCTCACTAGTATATAGAAAGAGACCAAATGAGTGCGCGGCCAATATGACACTTTTTTTTAAGGTTGCTACAGTCATAGTGACCAGTAGTGACGAGGGTGACTTTTCTTTAGGTCGCTACAGTCATCGTGACCAGTAATAACGAGGGTGAATTTTCTTTAAGTCGCTCCAGTCGTAGCGACCAGTAGTGACGAGGGTGTCTTTTCTTTAGGTTGCTACAGTCGTAGTAACCAGTAGTGACGAGGGTGACTTTTCTTTAGGTCCCTACACTCGTAGTGACCAGTAGTGACGAGGGTGACTTTTGTTTAAGTCGCTACAGTCGTAGAGACCAGTAGTGACGAGGGTGACTTTTCTTTAGGTCGCTACAGTCGTAGTGACCAGTAGTGACGAGGGTGACTTTTCTTTAGGTCGCTACACTCGTAGTGACCAGTAGTGACGAGGGTGACTTTTGTTTAAGTCACTACAGTCGTAGAGACCAGTAGTGACGAGGGTGACTTTTCTTTAGGTCGCTACACTCGTAGTGACCAGTAGTGACGAGGGTGACTTTTGTTTAAGTCGCTACAGTCGTACAGACCAGTAGTGACGAGGGTGACTTTTCTTTAGGTCGCTACACTCGTAGTGACCAGTAGTGACGAGGGTGACTTTTGTTTAAGTCACTACAGTCGTAGAGACCAGTAGTGACGAGGGTGACTTTTCTTTAGGTCGCAACAATCGTAGTGACCAGTAGTGACGAGGGTGACTTTTCTTTAGGTCGCAACAATCGTAGTGACCAGTAGTGACGAGGGTGACTTTTCTTTAGGTCGCTACACTCGTAGTGACCAGTAGTGACGAGGGTGACTTTTCTTTAGGTCGCTACAGTCGTAGTGACCAGTAGTGACGAGGGTGACTTTTTTTTAGGTCGCTATAGTCGTAGTGACCAGTAGTGACGAGGGTGACTTTTCTTTAGGTCGCTACAGTCGTAGTGACCAGTAGTGACGAGGGTGACTTTTTTTTAGGTCGCTATAGTCGTAGTGACCAGTAGTGACGAGGGTGACTTTTTAGTCTTCTGTTCATTCAAGCTCTGAGTTTTTGATTCACGGCCAGAAAGGAAATGCTCAGTTCAGATCTCAGTGTAAACTACTACCTACGTGTTACTATACTACGTAGTCGGTACTACACTCTTGTCGTGCTCTCTGTGCAACAACACCTGCACTCCGAAAGACTTTTACGAGGCAAAAACTAACGCTATCGATGTGGCCGAATTTTGGGTTAAAAGCACATTTAAATTGGAATCATCGATACGATGAAGAAGAAGCCAATAATATTTTTATGACGCTTCTATTAAGCTCATTTCTGGAAGGCTACCTACAGACGATAGATATGGAGGTGCCGTTCGGAGTAATGCCTACACTTAACCGGAACGATGCTTTTATTATTATTTATTTATTTAATGAAGTTAGTAACCTACAGAAATAAGTTTCAGTTTAGGCTTATGTAACAATCTTGTCTCTTTACGATTTTCCGCCTACTTTCGAGCAGACATATTCCGTGAAATGTTTCGTGTTTGCGTCGATTTGAGGCCCAGTCTAGACACATAAAACTTTCAAATGAATCTATTAAATTATGAATATTTTATCGAAGTTTAGGTTAGAATAGAGAGGACACAATAGTTTGAATCTAACCAAAAAAATATTCCAATAATGCGATTCCTAATTTTATTAGAAATATAAAAGGTATTACTAAAACATATTTACGTATCGTTGGTATACACAATTTATTATTCCCCAGTGGAATATTTACCAGATAATAGCAAACCTAACCGCATACACTAATTAATATAAATGTATACCAATTATGTATTATATAATACAATTGCAGGTTAAATTCTCATGAAATTGTCGTAAACACATATATCGATGAAACCGAGGTCCATGCCGTCCAAATATATTTACGATGCATACTACGTAGTTGTAATATAATAAAACACAAGTTATAATAATTCGTAATGGATATTCGTTTAAAGGTACCTACTTAGACAGTTGATAATGTGACAACAGCGCGTTTCGTGTTATGTTATTTGAAAGATAATAAAAGCTTCATTTAATTGTACTACACCATCAATTCAGTCAGACATGTGCAAGTAATGAATTAATAGTCATTTTGCTTTAGCAGGACGTCATCTATGTACTCGTATGTAAATAATGTTTTCATTCGGATTGATGTTGTTATAGACAAGTATTAATAATAGCATAGTTTAAAAAACTTAAAAACATGCTTTTGAATGACGTCACCCTTTTATTTAATAGCTACCTACCAAAATTTCTCAGCTCAATCGGAAACCGGGCAGTGGGTCAACTTCTTAGATTTTTTAAATCGTCAAAATGAGGCCCGAAGCTAAGATTAGTGCAAGCCCGTGGCCCGTTTCTCGATCTTTTGCCTAAGGCAATTTACTGCGGTATATTACATATTCATTAATAGTTTACTTGCTAAGCTGCCATTTTATGATTGGTTGCATATTTTTTAAATTGCGATACATAACAAACTTGTTGTATGTATATTTGTAGTTTGTATTTTTCATTCTTTTTTTATGTATCGGGCATAACTCCGTCATATTTGCAAAATTCTTTTTTTGTTCCAAAGGGGTTTGTTCCCAAATTTGACTGGCCTGTTGGTCTAGTGGTTAGTGACCCTGACTGCTATGCCGGAGGTCGTGGGTTCGATTCCCACCCAGGACAAATGTTTGTGTGATGAGCACGATCATTTGTTCTGTGTCTGGGTGTAATTTATCTATAATATGTATGTATTTAGAAATATATAAGTATGTTTATCAGTTGTCTAGTACCCATAACACAAGCTCTGCTTAACTTGGGACTAGATGGCGTTGTGTGATAGTTGTGGAATATTATTATTATTCCATTTATTCAATTTTATATACATACAATTTTAAATTTTTAAATATTTAGGTACTTAGAAAAACATAAATAAATACAAAAACATTTAAAAATATAAAAAGTAGTTGCCCACCGGTATCGGGAATAGGGTCCAAGCTACCGGTGGTCAGGGCTCCTGAGAAAGGAATCTCCTAACAATACGCGCCGTGTCCAGGAGTACTGCTTTCTGGATCAAGCCCTTGATCCAACTGCCCAACGAGAGCCTCCTGAGATGTTGGTCGAGGCTCTTGGCTATTAAGCCATTGGCCGTCACGACTATCGGCACAATGACTGCTGTATCCACCTCCCACATGTCGACAACCTCGCGAGCCAGATCAAGATACTTTGTTTTTTTATCTTTCTCAGCCTTCACGAGGTTCTCGTCATGAGGAACAGCTATATCAACAATCATTGTGCGACGCTCTTGTCGATCTATCATCACTATGTCAGGCTTATTGGCAACAATAGTCCTATCAGTGATGATAGATCGATCCCAATACAACGTGATATTGCTATTTTCGAGAACTGGGTCGGGCTCATACCTATAGTACGGTACTTCAGATTCCACAAGATTGTATTTAAGAGCAAGTTGCTGGTGGATAATCCTGGCTACAAGGTTGTGTCTGTGCAAATAGTCTCCGTTAGCTAGACGAGAACAACCAGAAATAATGTGTCGGATTGATTCCCCGGGCCGGTGGCATGCCCGACAGATGTCAACCGTACCGTCCTTCACAATATATTTCCGGTAGTTATTCGTCATCATAACTTCGTCCATAATCGCACAGATAAAACCTTCGGTTTCCCCGAATAGGTCACCAAAGCGCAGCCAGGATACGGACGCTAAGAAATCTACATCGGGTCCATGTAGGACCCGGTAAAAGCGTCCGTGAAGCTCCTTGCTCTGCCATACTTCCCTGCGGTCATTAGTATCCAGTACTTTAAGTTTGCGCCAGTTCTCGTTTGCCAAGGAGAGCGGGGTGAGGCCCTTGTCCATAGCGACCACATCTCGATGCATACCCACGTCGGTTTCTAGGAAATATTCCCTAAGGCTGCATACCTCGCGGTTGTGTAGGGTCTTAGCATTTAAGAAACCACGACCCCCACATTTCCGCGGGATATACAGCCTCATCACCGATGATCGTGGGTGATGCATCCGATTTGCGGTCAGCAGTGTGCGGACCCTCCTATCCAGGGCGTCAAGTTCCGTCTGAGTCCATTTGAGTATGCCGAAAGAGTACATCAATACCGGCATGACCCAACCGTTGAAGGCGCGCACCTTGTTCCCGCCTGATAAAAGACTATTTAGTACTTTATTCAGGCGGCCAAAGAAGCGCTCCTTCAGCGACTGTTTCACGTCAGCAGTATTGATGCCTAACGCTTCCGACATACCCAAATACTTGTAGGTTTCGGTTGAGGAGAGGGATCTAAGGTGTATGGAATCCGAGAGTTGAGTTCCCACGGATTCCATAATCTCCCCTCGCTTTACATGCATGACTGCACATTTGTCCACACCAAATTCCATTCTGATGGCGCTACTGAAGGTTTCTGTTACCTTCAGTAGCTTCATCAGTTGCAAGTTGTTGGGGGCAAAGAGTTTCAGATCATCCATGTAAAGGAGGTGTGATATGACCTGACCACCTCTTCTCAACCGATAGCCCTGTCCCGAACCCTCCAGTAGTGTACTGAGAGGGTTGAGGGCCAGACAAAACCACAGTGGACTCAGACTGTCGCCCTGGAATATGCCACGCTCGATCCTTATCGGTTCGCTGTTCTCCTGTATCTGACGACATCCTGGATAGTGAAGGACTGTACTCCACTGCCTCATATACGACATCAGGAAGGTGCGCAGAGTTGCATCAACTTTGTACAACTCCAGCACCCTCATGAGCCATGTATGTGGCACCGAGTCATAGGCCTTCTTGTAATCTATCCAACATGTCGACAGATCTCTTCGAGAACGACGAACCTCTGTTGGCTAATAGCAATATCGATGAGGAGCAGCTCCTTAGTACCACGGGACCCATTTCTACATCCATTCTGGGAGGCTGACATGATACGATTTTTATCAATATGGGTGTTAATTTTGGCTCTCAGAATGGATGTAAGAACTTTATAGACCGTCGGTAAACACGTGATCGGTCTATAATTCTTAGGTTCCGCAGTACTACCTGATTTATGGAGCAGGTGGGTTATTCCTGTCGTAAGAAACTGGGGCAGCAACCCTGACTCTAAGGCAGACTGGAACTGAGCTGCCAAGCGAGCGTGCGACCTTTGAAACCATTTGATCCAGAAATTGTGCAGCCCGTCCGGCCCTGGAGATTTCCAGTTAGGCAACGGACGGACTGCACGAGTTACATCTTGGGGGCTGATGGTAATTGCCCCCATTTCTGGTATAAGGTCGCACGCGCGCTCGACCTCTCGAGTCCAATCACCCTCGGTGTGCCTGACAGGCACCGACCAGATGCTGCGCCAGAATGAACTCATAGCATCATCATCCGGTAGATGTCTATCGGACACACCTTGGTCCGGTTGCTCCCAAGCCCTATAAACCCACCTTTCGTTGCTTTGAAAAGTGCGATTCTGAGTGTACCGCTCCACTCGCCGCTTGTACCGACGAATACGATTTGCCCATGCATAGACCTTCTGCTTCAGGAAGTCAATACGCTCTGTGACGCGGGTCAGATAATCTCGGGAACTAATATCAGTCCCCGAGAACGCCCGCCTCACGAAACGCATCACCCTAGGGCGAATGTTGCCCTCCCTGAAGCAGATAAGCTTGCCGATGAGTGCTCTAGCCTCACCGATACGACGCTCAATCCTACACTGCCAAGCTGGTACAGCAGGTCGTGTAGCTCTGTCACAATTTGTGAACTTGACGTGAGCTACACGACATACCGCTGCAGCTGCGCAGTATAAGATTGAGTGGGTATCGGCAAGGTCTTTGCTGCTATCAAAACAATTCGATAGCTGCGAATCTAGAGCACACACCAGCGCCTTATTTTTCTTATGCATGGGCAAACGAGGTAGACGAGGTCTAAGCCCAGGCGGTGTGGAGCGGTGCTCCCGGAATGCATCCTCCAAAGCGCTCCTCAATCGTTCATTGCATTGAGTACTCACGGATATAGCTGCGTCATCATCATCCTCACCAACGTGGTCGGGTCGCGGTGAAGCACTGGGTTGCAGTTGCACCGCGGCCGGTGGCGAAACAGGTGAGACACGGCTACTCCGTGATTCAAGGCGTAGTCTATCAAGTACGGCGTCATCCAACATACGGTTACGCTGGATAACCCGCACTTGATCCGACAGTCGCTGGGCCGAAACGTTGACAGCTGGCTCAAGCACCTGAAACAGAGAGAGCATCCGACCACGGTACGCAGTCAGGTTAATTCCTCCCTCTGTAGCCCCATAGTATGAGCGCATGACGTTTTCATTTATGGATTGCGTCCATCGCATGCGCTGCACACTTCCGCCGGGAGCTGGGACCCTATCAGAGGCCGGTGGGCCTCGAGGTCCTAAGCCGCTCGGCGGCCGGCGTCCTCCCCGTCGACGCGCAGGTGATGGTGTCGTCGGCGGAGTGGTGTATTCGTCGCTCGAGCTCGACGCAACTGCAGCGGCCGGAATCACTGGACTCACGGCAGGCGCGGGTCCCGGCGGCTGCGAGGCGGAGCTGAGCGACGAACCCGAAGATGTTGGTTGTGCTTTTTGGCAGCGTGCCCGGCTTCTTGTCAGCATTTTATTTAGTTATCAGTCAGATAAAACTTGCATCTTGCATGCATTTCGTCGGTCAAAATAGATTCATGATGTAGGTACTTTTTCTTTTTGTTAAATTGTTGGGTTCTTTTTACTTGCTGATTTACGTTTGAAATACATTTTGTTGAATTGTTGATTAATAAAATTATTGAAAAAATTTTGAGTGAAATAAAATTGATGCTTTCAAGTTGACAGCCGGACCACAGATTATTATTATTAAATTTCATATAGATCTGATGATGGGTTTCGGAGACAGACAACAGAACTCTTCAAAAATTAACAGCAAATGTGTATGTGTATGAATTGTTATCACAGTTTAATGGGGAACCACAACTAAAAAGTGCAAAATAAAAAACTTTTTTACAAAAAAATAGAACCGACTTCCAAAAAAAGTGCAAAAAAACTTCAATTTCGGCTATCGGTGTCAAATAACGAAGACACAAAACCCGGAAAACCGACTTCCGAAATTGAAGTTATTTTGCACTTTTTTTGGAAGTCGGTTCTATTTATTTGTAAAAAAGTTTTTTTATTTCCCAATCAAAAATAGGATCGGGACCTCTATGGGACCTGACGTGCCGCCCGGCACAATAAGTATTGGCTCTTGCTCAAAAAAGTTTGACGAACACTTTGAACACCTACATAACTGAAAAACCTGAGTGAAGTCAGTCACTGGGTACGGAGTCCATACGAAAGAGCCAATTGTATTTTCTGGTCGCATTGTCGCTTTTAACCTGTCCAAAGGAGTCTTGGCAGCAGTGGGGCTAAATGTGCGAAGACATAAATGGCACAGTGAGGGCACCGCCAAACTAAAACGCTTGTTGGGGTTCAAACATGGTTCACATCATAAATGGTAACTCGGTCCTGACTGCTCGCGTGCATACGTCTACTTGGCTCGCAGTCAGGTCATTACGCGACTAGCATCGATTTTCCAGACGTTTAAAGACATAGATGCTTTAGAGCGCATCATCTCACGATCTTGGTGTTTAGACGCCAAATCATCAAATTCTTGTAACTTTTACTTTGCCATGTGTTTAAAAATAAACACCTTCTCTCACGAAAGGTCGTTGAGGCGAGAGTGGCTACTTTAATATTAAAATTACTTTTTTCTGTTTTAGCGATGACAATATATGGTCCATTCACCTAAGTAGCGATATAATTAATGTTATTTGAGTTCATAACTGTGTACATACGAGCATATAACACTGGGCCGCGAAAATTCCGGGTTGCTAATAAAAAGTGTTGTAGTTTTATTTTTAGAAACTTTAGTATGTTGTAGATGACTGATTAATACATAAAATTAAATACATAATACGTTTTGTACACTATTTAATGTTAATATAAAATACTAAAAAAATAAAATAAAACACTTCGAACATAAAACAAAAAAAAAAAAAAAATTGTACAAATTAAACCTTTTTGAGATTTATAACAAGCATTACTAATCTGCTTATACCATATTATTAAAACGAGCGATCTATGTACATAAGTTTGGAAGATATCACAGTTTTTCTATGTGATCTGTTTTTTTCCCAGTGTATGTATAAAACAAACATTCAGATTCTACCAATTCACGTGAATTCCACATTCCATAACATTTTTATTTCCAATGAACATCACAAAACTTTCAGTTACCATCCGATAATATTTTTCAAAATACGAATAGGAGTACAACAGATCTATGACAATAGACAAAGACAATAGGCTTCCACTCGTGCAGTATTGCGATCTTTATGTCCAATATCAGTTCATGCAAATTTTTAAAAGCTTTTGTTGCAAAAATACGAGGAACACGCATGCTTTCATGAGTCCTATTGAAATGTCTGCCCTATTCGTACATCAACAGTTAGAGTCTGCTATGAGAATAGTTCAATTATTGTAGCTATCAATAATAACTGACTTGCTTGGCGTTGATTGCCCACCTCGTAATTTGTCAGCTAATATTTTTACGTGATTATGCAATGTTGTAATTCTGTGTTAACGATGTGTGTATTTGTATACAAACAGTTGCTATACGCGGCTTCTGCGGCGTAATTAACAGTAGCAAACTGAACCACTTCATAGTCGTTAATATTGGATTATGTCAACATTCCCAGCGATACATCGACGTCTGTGTGAACCGACACTATGGAATTATGGTAAAGCGAATTAACACTAACTGTGTTAATTTAATTTTAGCATAAATCTGGAGAGAGAAACACTTTAAACACTGTAAAACTGGAGTTTAATTTAAACATTTGCTTTCATTCGCGGTTGTTGATTTTTACAACAGTTATTTTGATCTTGTAGCTTTAATTACGAGTAAAACACGGAACGAGCTGTTGCAGTCGATGCGTTCTTAGGGTTCCGTAATCCTGACAAGAACAAGGAACCCTTATAGTTTCAGTCTGTCCATCTGTCCGCCCGTGCCATAGCGTAGAGAGTGGTAGGTATTGCAATTTTGCATGGGTATACAGGGTGTAAGGGAAATGCTTCCGAAAACGGAGACAGGTGATAAGGCTAGTGATTCTCGATACGATACCATCAAAAAAATCTGGAAAAAAATACTATAATTTTACCTATATTTTTATCATTTTGCGTACACTATGCTGTGAGAAAAGTTAAATGAAACCGTTATTTTCAGTTAAAGACCCTATTTTTTTTACAACTTTAGCATGCAATGTAATATTTGTGAAACATCAGCTGACGCTCGCGAATTCATCGAGTTCAAAGTACGCTTGGCTAACGTCCCCACTTCCACGCGACGCCGAAGTAAAGTGAATGATTACTAGTATCCGTTTGCATTTAGGTTGTATATAATCTATATTCTGGCTTTGGAAGCATTCCCCTTACACCCTGTATATGTCGCAGCCATCTGGTTGAATTCGCCATTCAATTGGGCGCCTAGCCCATTCATTAAACGCTGGCATTCAATTAAATGGCTAGGCCGATAGTTAATTCAACTAGAATCACTCAACGTTTCACAACTTGGCGTGTTGAAAGTCAGCCCTTTGAAGATGACTCACTAAGATTCAGCCAAGTGATTCGAAACTTCAAGTTAAATGAAAAATGATGAATGCTGGGGGTAAATTGCCCCCCTTAATAAGCATTAAGGGGGGCAATTTACACACTATTTTCGAAATTTAAGAAGAAGAAGAATTAAAATTAGACCTGTCAAATTTAGTTGAACTAATATTTCTATTAAAACACGGTAAAGCGCATAGCGATTCTCTTTTTTTATTGTTGATAGGCACGCGTTTGACCACTATCTCACCTGGTGGTAAGCGATGATGTGGTCGAAGATGGAGCACGCTTGCCTAGAAGTAACCTAATTTTAGTTTAGTTATTGAACAAGAGAATCGGCATTAATATCCAATTTATTTAAATGACTAGACGACAACTAGCCATCTGGTTAAACGTTGCGTTCATCATTTGAATGCCAGCGTTTAATGAACGGCCTAGGCGTCCAATTGACTGGCGGATTCAACCAGATGGCTGCGACATACACACTGTGTAACGGATTAAGCACAAAACCTATGAAACCCCAATTGGAATATTAAATTTTATGTCTAAAACTACTATAATTAAATTTAGTTAAACCAAACATAGTATTTTTTTATAAAATAGTTATCTTAAGTAACCATAAAACGTTTGAGCGTCCTACACGAGCTCTACGCACACACTCACAGCAGGTCTGGCCGCCGTGCCTCGCCAGCTGATATCTGTTCTGATGTGTGATGACCTATTGCTAACTTTTGATATCGATATTTCCGGGTAGTTTTATAGCAAGTAAAATTATGATTTACTTGCACAGGCTTTTTACTTGTTTTTACTTGCGGCTTTGACTGCCCCTAAGACGAGACTGACCTAATTTTGTTTACTTTTACGATTGTGTTAAGTAATCTGCATAACCAACAAGAACCTAGGCTTAGTAACGGGTATGAATTTTTAATTTCTGTAAAGGTCCACCTACGCCAGAATCCGGCGGCGCTGGTGCCAAATTATTTACCTATCTTAAGCGTGTAACTTTATTCTAAAACGGCGTATTTAAAAGATCAAAAATTTAACAGTAATTAATAATAAAATCGTATTAATCGTACTTACAAAACTCAACTATTTTCACTTGATATACACTATTCGTTCACTTTCTTTATCACGTTTCAAGGAGGTCAACGGCTTGGATGCACTTAAATCTAAGCTGGTCTTGAATTCATATTTAGTTTAATGAGCTCTTCAGTATCAATTTGGATCGCATACGTAAACAAAGATATTAAGATATAAAAGTGTAAGAAAAGTTATGACAACAACCACCAAATAGGTACCGATTCCGCATGACTAAACGAAGCGCGCGCGTCGGCGATATCAAATGAATTTGTCTCGCTTTTCACAGCATTTTTTACATTTGGGAAAAAACGTAGCATAGTTAGTCTAGTATTTTGCCATTTCTAAACCAATCAAAGTCACAGGCGGAATACACAGTCGGTCGTGCATTTAAATAACCCTTATTGGTTGGGCAGAAGGATCAAATTCTCTGAAATTGACTATTTTTTATTTAAAGTGCACGACCTTATTATTAGATCATCATCATCATCATCATCATCAGCCTTTTATTGTCCCCACTGCTGGGGCACAGGCCTCCTCTCTGTGAGAGGGTGTGGGCCGTAATCCACAGTGCGGGCCCAGTGCGGGTTGGTGCATGTCACATGTCTGCGAATTTTTGGTTCTAGGGCATGCCGGTTTCCTCACGATGTTTTCATTCACCGTTTTGAGAGCAGTGTGAAATAATTTACACAAAGTAAAGCGCCTGCCTGGGTTTGGACTCACGACCTACAACTTGTAAGTCGCAGCCAATACCACTGGGCCACCACTGCTAGATATTAACTAAAAATTCGGTCGTGCATTTAAATAGGCCTTATTGCTTCGTATTAAAGTTTAAATTTCCTTGAATGAACGATTGTTTTAACTTGGTACGAAAATCGATATAGTTAAAGCAATGCAGTATTAAAAAAAAAAAGAGGCAGCCAGATGGCTCGCGGTATTTGAGCTTTCAAAGTGTTTTGGAACCGTCCTGTGTAACCCGAACTGAGCCAACTTAGTCTGGAGCGGAAATAAGAGGGTGTGAAAATAAAAATTGTCGCGAGGCAGGCGATTGAAACAGCGGTAGCCTGAAAGTGTGTACGCTGATTATATAATGAAATTCTTATGCCATCTTGGTGCGACCAGCGCCCTGTACGCAAGCGAAGAAAAAAATTCTTTCTTTCTTTCTTTCAGTCTCCTTCTGCGAAGCAGTAATGCTCGCGAAGAAGGAGGCGGAATGGGTGAGAGAAACTCAACTGAGTGGCCCTCACGCCCCCAACCGCAGCCACCGCAGGAGACGCCCTGGGCGTCGGGGGTTGCAGGATGATCTCCAGCCACCGTAGACGCGGGCCCACCATGGCCGATGCCTGCATGCGAAGGGGTCACGGATAAATTCGTAACAGAGTTACCGCGCCCCTGGGCATTCAGGCAAATAAGGAACATTGGTTTTAGTCAGTAAAATCTGACAAGCCCTCCCGCTTTACCCAGAACGGGTGAAGTCATAGGATGAAATCCCAGATAAAAAAAGGCATTCGCTTGAAAATTGGCATGCTAGTTCTTAGTCACATACAGAGTCAAGAAAAAAATTGCCATCCGCCCCGGTCTGTCGATTATCGATCCAATTATCGAGTGCTGGACGAGAACTTAGGAAAAATACACATAAAATCATTGGAATCGGATGGCATTTGTTTTTTGAGTCTTGTATGATGTGAAAAACAATATGCGCTTATTCCAATTTGACGAATTTCACGTTTGTAGGGGGTTTGTAGCCACAGGGGGATGGAACTTCATGGGAGAGGGATGGCATTTGTGCATATCGTTTTTCACATCATACAAGACTCAAAAAACAAATGCCATCTGATTTCATTGATTCATGCCTCGCGACAATTTTTCACCCCCCTATTTCCGCCCCAGGCCAAGTTGGCTCAATTCGGGTTGCACAGAGCGGTTCCACAACACTTCGGGAGCTCAAATACTGCGAGCCATCCGGCTGTTTCTTGGATACTGCAACTACGCGTCATTGCTCTGAATAGTATGAGTGTTTGTGATTTAAGTTATATTAAAGATTTTCCGCGAAAAATTAACTCTTATTTTTAATGACGGAAATCAATTCAAAACTCGATTCTGAACAAACTAATTTAAGATTTTGCGTAAATAATGTTACATCCTGTATATTAATCACGCAAAGAAAACGAAACATTAAAATTTTGAAAATGATTTTTTTCTATGGTCAATCGTGTGGGTTTGTTAAGACTAATTTTCGATTCAGTGATTCGTTTGCGAAATATTAAACTATAAAGTGATATTTTTTGTTCGAGTCGAGCGTCCCCCAGACTATAAGCAAAACTGTTGATTCGAAAAATCTGAAAAAAGTCGTGGTGTGTATATATAACGAACTTTGAAGAAAAACTATCACGGCTAAGTTAGCTCTCTTAGTTTAAGAGTTATCTTCGCCTAAATTATAAAATTGTTCTTGGAAAATTTCGTACAAAACACAAAAGCAAAAAAATACTTAGACGAAGTTGTTACTTATTAATAATTAAAACATGTATATTTTTTCTTTTTCGTTTTTAAATTAAACGTTAAACCGTGAACTCAATTAATATGTTCATAGTAATAAACATAAAGCGCCTTCTATGTACGCATGTTATAACGGGTGACTACGGAACCATACACTGCGCGTGGCCCGACACGCACTTGACCAGTTTTTATATATAATTGCTACAGTTTTCGTCTAGACTTATATAACAGCGTCTTTGAAAATAAAATCCAAGTGTCTAGTTTTAACTTGAAACTTTCGTTTCAAGAGGCATTTTGAACGGCTTGCAATATAACTTAGTTATGGTCGTTTATTGAGAAGGATCTTTGAAAACCTATCAGTTTCTATGACTTGGAAACCGGGTAGAATTAGTTGATAAATAATGTAGCATCTAGCCAAGGAAAAGGGTACCTACACTGGGAGATGACTGCGAGATAAAAATTTTGTTTTCATTCACCAGAATTTCTAATAAAAAGACAGTGTAAACACGGCCATTTTCAAGCCAGAGAAGTTCTTTATGATGTAGAAAGGGTTGCATATACCAGAAAAAGACTTTCCAGATCGGCTATAAGGTACATGTTTTATCATTTAAGTAAATGGAGATGTCCAGTTCCCGGCCTGAAGCACTGCCATTATTCTTTTATATGCCAGGGCGGGGCAACAGGTTCCATTAAGGACATTGCAGCGTTTCTTGTACCTAACTCTTATATTCTCAGATAGTATTAACGTATTTAAATGTAAGACAGTTTTTTCTCAATGAATTGAAATTTCTTTCGACTCCTTATTGTTTCGTGTAATCTTGCAAAATCTTTTCATACTGGTATCCTAATTATCAGTTTCCTCGAAGAGCAAGTTAGTGTTGATAACTGAAGAAAACATAACATTTCTAGCTATTTGAATTTTATGAAATATTTATAATATTGTGCTGACAATACCTACTGAAACGTCCCAGCGGCCTAGCTAGTTCAAAAAATTGTCGTCAGGAACGCCAAAGCTACCCAGCTGGTTCGCGCGGTTTGTACGCTTTAAAGTATTGTATTCTGTGGGGGCTATGCTAGTGTGTTCTTACTTTATTGTTTATGGTACTCGACTAAATTCCTCGTCTTTTTGTTCTTGGGCACTCCGCACTATGACATAGAGATTTTTTTAAAATAAATTGTTGAAATGTCGTCCGTCAACAGACAGTTTATGTCAATTTTGTGATTTAATTGGAATTTTCGTAAAATCAAACGTAATTATGTTAATTATCCATTAAATCGGAAAAAATTCAAGGATTACGAGTAAATAAACTTTTCAGAGGTTCCGTGTGTGTTGAAAATGCTGCAATTGAAAAACGGAACACGGAAATGAAGGGATGTTTACGTAATTGTATAATGTATTTTTTTTTAGTATTATTTACTACATAATCTCTTAAAACATCGCTCGTAATGTGGAAAGTAGATAATAATTAGTATTTACAAACACATAAAACAGTAAAATACAACTATAAAATAGGTCAATATTCCATCTTGCCGTAAATTGACTCGATTTTGGCCGGAAAAAAATGAGAGAAAGGGGTGTTTTGTTTGGGTTTAATGTGGTACTTAGAAGATTGCATCTAGTGACTTATGGGTATCAAAAAATAGGTTATAGAGTCTAGTTTAATGATTCTCTATATTATCAGCAATACACGCGTATTTTTATTTGCATATAGCTCCAGTGGTTTACGAGATATAAAGCTTTGATTTGGCAATTTGATGGGACGGGCGCTTGCGCGGCGCGAGCGAGCGAGCGGGCGGCGGCCTCCTGAGAGTACTTTGCGGCGTCCAGCCGGGCGTTCCAGTGGACAAAACAACAATGACTTTCACCTGAGGCTTTCTGCGACTGGACACAGGCAGTTTATGCCTGAT
Source organism: Polia nebulosa (assembly GCA_951329385.1). NCBI lineage: Eukaryota > Metazoa > Arthropoda > Insecta > Lepidoptera > Noctuidae > Polia > Polia nebulosa. Next base: position 30,264,278 of record OX589587.1, on the reverse strand, counting down.
GGCGGAAACCATCACCGGGCACTGCTCACTAAATAAACACTTCCACACAATATAGGTGTAACGGATAGTCCCCTGTGCAGAGCTTGCACGGAGCGGGAGAAAACAGTCGCGCACGTGCTCTTTGAGCGCACAGGATTCGCCGATATACGCATTCGACCCTTAGGATTACCGAAATCCCTCATAAATTTAAATAGACTGAGAGGCCTAATCTGTTTCTGGAGAGGTGGGTTAGTTGGAATAAAGGCCACTACGTACAGGTACCAATTCCGGATAGATAGATAAATAGACAAAAACTTTTAACCCGTGGCGCGTCTAATTAGCAGACACAATAGATTTTAATTGTATCTCGCCCACCATGTGTGCGCTAGACGCGCAAAGAGTTAAGATATAGCTAAATAAAAAATGATGTATCCAGGGGACTTCTAGTCAGTCTCCGCCTTCCGCAAAGCAGTAATGCTCGCGAAGGCGGAGGCGGGACGCGTGAGGGAAGCTCAACGGAGTGGCCCTCACGGCCCCGGCCGCTACCACCGCAGGAGAGGTACTGGGCGTAGGACGTCGCGGGATGATCTCCGGCCACCGTAGACCCGGGCCTGCGGACGGCGAGCAGTGGGTAGCTCGAAGTCCGATCAGCACCAGGCCCGTGAGTCGACGACGCGTAGTGTTTCACGCGCGCCTCAAAGAGATGATTGTCAGCCACCACTGATGGGGCCCATCGTGGCCGGTGCCTGCATGCCTAGGGGTAGCGGATAAATTCTGAAAATGAGTTACCGCACCTCTGGGCACTCAGGCAGAGAAGGAACAGGGATGGATTTTAGTCAGTAAGAGTCTGACACGCCCTCCTGCTCCACCCACACGTCATTGGATGATTTTCCACTCCCATAAAAAAAGGGGACTTCTAGTGGAAATTCACTTGAAACAAACAAAAGATACTTGCAGCAGAGAAAGTTGCACAAAAGATACTTGAATTGCAACTGCCAACTTTGGACGTTACATTGTAAGTCTTTTTAATTGACAAAATATAGCCTAGTCGAACTTGGTTGTGCACTATTGTGTAGTGTACTAACTAGATGATGCACTGCATTCGTGCTTTGAGTGGCTCACTGAAATCCTTCAAAGCTATTTAAGTTGGTTTCGATTGACTAATTAGAGCCAAACCACTTCTGTTCTATGAGTAGTACAATTCAGTCTCGAAATGGTAACCTCCAAACCGAACTGGTTTTGCCAATCATGAGCTGGTAATGGAAGGTTCATTATTTGTATGCACCACTTACAACAACACGAGATTCGGCCACCCCGCTACAATTTGAAGAGTGTCGTACAATAAGGGAGCTATTAATGAACGATGTACACCTGTCTATCCGTCTGTCACTAAGAAATTTAAAATTGACACCTCTTGACGTGACAAATCTTTAAAAGTGAGTTAATGTTTTAATTAATAATGCGTTCCTACTATAAAGTAGGAACTACCGTTTTGTTTACGAAAGCTTTAATCACGTCCCTCGTCATGTTCCAGAGATGAACAGGACATAGAGTGGGATTAAAACATAAAACTGAACCGTTTAATGTTTTGACTTGCACGAGCCAATAAAGCAACCAGGCGGTTCAACATGGGTGACTACCGCCTTTGTCTACAAAGATGAAAAGATCCGCCTAGTGGCAAAAATAGCTCCGCAACGGGATTGCAATTAGACGTGATTAAAACCTCCTTCGCTTCACCTCAGAAAGATCTAAAGCCGTATAAAACAACGACAATAGAAACCTTTCTGCTTCGAAGCTGCTAATATGGAACCACGCAATAATTTATTTAAATTTCATACACAGGTAAATTACTAGTGTAGTTAGTGATAGCGTAACGGCTGATAGGACAGAACGGAAGATAATTTAATGGTAAAAAAATGTTTTTAAAAACAAGCTTATACCAGGGACAATGAACTAAAAAGTTGGAAATAAATTCTAGTAAGTATTTGGCGTGTAGGTACTTACCTATATTCTTAAAAGCTTGAGGCACTACCCGTTACAGGTTACAGGTTAGATACTTACTATACTTCTGTATAAATGTTTGTAACAATATTTATTTTTTTATTTTCTTCTAAGAATATACGTAAGTACCTACTTGCCAAATACATATTAGAATTTATTTTCAATGTTTTAGTTCTTTGTCCCTGATAAAAGCTTGTTTATTTTTAAAAAAAATACTATTAATTTATTTTGAACTTTTTAGTAGATAAGTATTTTAGAGTAGGTGTGATGTCATAAAATATTCTACGGATATTATGATTTGATGTAAAGTGCTCCTCAAGACGAATCTATCTACCCCAAACTCGGTGGGGTTCTGTTGTTTTATCACAGAGATGCAGTGGCCACCTTCCAGCTTCATCATCATACCCTGGATATCGTCTAGGTGTAAAGTGTTCCTCAAGACGAATCAATCGAGTGCAAACTCGGTGGGGTTATGTTATACTATCACAGAGATGCCGTGGTCAACTTCCAGCTTCATCATCTGACCCTGGATATCATCTAGGTGTAAAGTGCTCCTGAAGACAAATCAATCGAGCCCAGACTCGATGGGTTTATCTTGTTTAGTTCAGAAGTTCCTATGGCCATCTGCCGTCTCCATCATCAGATCAGCCCCATGGTACCATATAATTATATGGACACAGAAGATACATAAGTACATCAAATTGGAGTCCAATCGGATATCGGGAAGTGGGTCTAATTTGAGTTGCAAGATTCCACCCGAACAAACATAGTTAGTTACATACATACATTGCAAGTTAAATTAAAAAAAAATGTAAAAAAACACGTGTTGCGCTGACCCCAAGTAACATGGGATAAGGGCAGGAAGATGATGACATAGGTAAATTGCTGAACAAAGGTGGACTTAATGCCTTCTACCAGTCGACCTTAGGGTGGTGCAGAGACGGAACGTGGTAGGTGCAACATAAGGGAAAGAATAAACGGCATTAAAATACAATAATAATTACATACAAACCTACAACAAAATAAACAATGTCAATAACGATAATAATTAAAAATGATATGTCAATAACTAATACAAGTTTTATAATATTCTCCATGTTAGACAACGGGCATAATGACCACGACCGTACTAAATTGTTCATAATTTACCACGAGTCATGAAGCAAACGCACAAATTTATTTACGAACTTAAATGTAATTAGTACTTTCACAATTATTCCGGGTTAAGTTGTACACGATTTATGGTGATAAGTATCTACAACATTTACACAAAGGTATTGAACTTTTTATCGAGTTAGTATTGATTGCGTTACGGTCAAGTATTATAGGTTTCTTTAGGGATCTGAGTTGGTGTAATTCAGTTATGGTTTCACCCGGCGCACCCTGCCCAGGTACCTACTTACTTGCCACTCCTGTCTAAGCGGAACAGCTAAAATACCCGTTCATGTCAGGTTGAACGCTAAGAACTTAGGTACTTTACGGGGAAAACGCCGTCAAGGTTAAAAGACTCGATTAAGGTATTTTATTTTCATCGTTTTTATTCGGAATAAGAAAGATATTATGCTATTAACCCACTTTAAATCTTGCCAAATGCCGTTTGCTGGATGAATGACTCCGTTTTATTCGAGTAAAATGAGAAATTAACCTTTTGAATGTAGATACAGGTGTGTGTATTTAGTTACTTTTCTGCATTTGAATGTATAAGTATTATAATGATATATTATGACTTTTCCACATCTTCAAGCTAAAATGCAATACGAGAATCCAGTGACTCATATCTTTTATTTACTTTCGTAATTACGAGTTACAAGTATTTTGTCTATAAATTCTGGAAATGAAAAATGTTACGTCCAAACTATGCAGTTCGATACGTAATATCTCTCGTTTGCAACTTTGTTACAGCTATCAGCGTTTTGATGTTATGTAGTTTCTTGTTCAAGAGATACTCGTAGATGTGTTGTAAAAATAACTCTATTTGTAGAAATACGAATATCTACAGCATGTTAGGTTTAAAGATTGACATAATTTTAGCGAGTGTACGTATTTTCTGTTTGTAGAGTTTATCTCTAACAAACAGTTTCTAAATTAGAAATTAGGAACGTGTCAAACGCAACTTCAATGCCATAATTTGACAGGGTATCATGATCAAGAAAAATTTGACAAGATCTCAACATCAAATTCTATATCAGGGGTATAATTCGGTATATTTTTTTTTGCAGTTTAGCCTTATTCCAAGTATGCCAACTACATAATGTACTTGGCAAGCTGTATATACTTCCTTCTGCAGCCTTCACATGCCGTCTTCTTTCGACTTAGAACCTACTATTTAAAAATACAACACGCCATGGCAAAATATTAGCCGAAGAGCGAGGTGGTAGAAGGCTGACTGCCCAAGGTTTGGACGTACATTTCGGTATCGCCTACCGTGAAAGGCATTATTGAAATAACCGTACTCCGTTAGTTCGCAAAAAACCATATTATATATATATATAAAAACCAAATTGCAAAAAACGTAAGAAAATTTGAATTTCGCGGGCTACCCTGGAGCATTCACTTAAAATAGTTAAAGAATGTGGTGAAAAATTATGGAGAGTAAGGTACTCGTACATGTTAATACTGTTTTTTTTATCAGGTTTAAACAAGTTGGTTGAGAAAATGTAGTAAAAGTTATGGAGAGTAAGGTATATGTTACAATTCTCTAGCTAGGTTTTAAATACCTAGTTAAGAATATGTGATGAAAAATAGTAAAAAAAAAGAAGAAAAATATGTGATAAAGGTTACTACAGTTTTTTTTTTGCTTACAAAAATTGTTTAGTTATAAGTAACAATAGTTTATCCTTTTTATTGTAATAGTTGTAGGTTGCAGTTTAGGTTGAGCGTAAAGCCTCATTAGCAGACACAATTAAAAAACTATTGTCGCGTCTCCTTAAGGACACGCGAGCGGCCTGACGGATTAATAAATAAATAAGTAGATATGCAACATGAACAGCGGTATTTATTTTTACTCCTGACTGTACTTGCCAAACAAAAGGTTGACGAAACCGAAGTGAATACATTCTCAAAAGTTGACAAAACAGGAAATAGTGTAGGTACGAAGATCAAAGTAGTGACGAAACGCCACTTGTGTTCTGTTGTTTTTAGAAATTTTGACTTACTGACGAATCGGAAATATGATGAAGCGAAAAACATTATTTTTAATAATTTTTGGATCTAATACAATCTATCAGTTCTATAAATAATGCATATCCTGCGTTCAACCCGAGACACTGTATACCAAAGTGTAGCTTGGATATCATAATATAAAGCGGTGGTTTGCAACCCAGATGTGTGGTCCACAAAGAAGTCCAGCCGGGGACATAACGACATTATGTCCTCGTGAGTGAGTCTGTAGCTACGTCACAGATTAATATCATCTTACAAGGACTTTCTGGAAAGATACTGCACATTATGTTGTTAGGTTCCTTTAAAGAGGGCAGTTTGCGAGGCTTTGAAATCTAATTATAGACATATCAAATTTGGGTTTGAACAGTTTTCTGCCAGTAATACAAACTTATGACTAAATCATACTATAAGGTTATTTATTAATAGCTGCCGGCAAAATAAAAGAAAGTAAAACGGAAACATGCAATGGACAATATTATCGCACAATTTGCAACTTCAATTGAATCTGTAGACATAATCAAACAGTTACTTGGCACCTAGACAGAAAACAAAATGAAGAAAATAAAATGCTTCTAAAAGTAAAAGAATCCGTCTTATCTGGAGGTAGCACAGCAGAAAGGAAGGGGTGCGACAGGTATGACACCTCTATTTATGGATTGATGAATTTTCTTTTAAATTTTCCCTTGAAATATCTACTTTCTTAACATTTTGATAACACTTTCTTAGATCGTAAGAATACCTGCAGCGTTACTAACAAAAGCATTATACCCAACCGTTCCAGAACGTATTCTGAAACTATCATTCTGTAATAATCTGATATAATTATTTGTGTTAAGCACCGTTACATTGTTCATTGGCTTGAAATTATTGTTCAGGGAGACGTAGGCAAACCCTGTGAACTCAATTTGTATTCCAGCGAACAAATAAAGCATTCCGTGTTCCAATCACGGCGGCACCTGTACAAGATCAAACCATTTCTACAAACTAGCAGTCGGTATCAAAGAGAAACTTTTCCGCTAATTATATTTAACTGGCTGTGCCCTGTGGTTCCATCCGCCCGCGCTATAACATCGTTTTCGCTTAACGTTCTTTCTGACTTTTTGTTCTTTTTGCTCGGCTCCTGAATATCGTAGCGTGATATTAAATCGTCTAAAAGCTTCCGTAAATAATAGGCTATATGCCAGAATTTATCAAATTCGACTTGTATTTCCGAAGACTAATTGGTTCAAACAAACAAATTCTTAGCTTTATTATATTACACTATTTAATAAACGCAAAAAAATATCATAGGGTAGAAATTGAAGGATGGAACGGTGCGGGAACAAAACGCTTCGAGATAAATTAATTAATTAGGCACACTGGCACTGACTACATGTTTTGTATGAATTGAATGGGAATGTAACTTTTGATATATTATGTGACTATATTAGGGTCAGCGCAGACAACGATTGAAATGCTAACTACTCACGCAGTTTTTAGATTTATAGAAAATTCTATGTACTAAATGTTAACTAGAATAGAGTTCATATTAATTTATGAGATAATTTACTTTGGCGTGCGTTAAGTCAACGGTCGGCCACGTCGCTTTTTTATACTCTATTGAAGTTCATTCCAAATTTATTTTATCAAAGACTACTTCGCCGGCGAAGCACACTCACAAATAACGTGGCTTTCTATTGGTAAAAGAATTTTTAAAATCGGTTCAGTAGATCCAGAGATTACTCCCTACAACCTCACAAACTTTACCTCTTTATAATATTGTATAGTATTTATTATAGAAAACTGCTAAAGCAGTTTGCAATTATCTTGTGCTGACTTTAAAAGAGTAACTGGCTGTTCTCACAGTAATGGCTGCTGAATCAGGTGCAGCGCGTAAAAGAAAGGTGAGTAGGTAACCGCCTGCCGGCAGAGTGGCAACTAGGGGAACGTTTCTATGCTATTTGTTCCAAACGAGAGTAAGCCGGAGCAAGTCGTCTCGCGTGTAAAAGGGATTGTTGCTCTAATTGGCGCCTGTCCTTAACTATGCCTCCATGGGCCTAACGAGACGGTCTCTTTTCAGACGTCTTTTTGCTGTCAGCAAAAGCTGCTTTTAACCCAGGTGCAGACATTATATATACACCGCTGTTTGCCTACACTCAAACGTTGCGGCCAATATACACCTCTTTTTGCCTCCACTCAAACGTTGCAGCCAATATACACCATTCTTTTTTACTTCACTCAAACTTTGCAGCCAATATACACTGCTTTTTGCCTCCACTCAAACGTTACAGACAATAAATATCACTTTTACCTCCAATCGAACGTGTGATGCAATATTGATACAAATGCAACGGTAACTGGTGAGTTTGCAGCAATTGGATGTTTATTTTCATGAACATGCATGTAAATAAATTTACATTGGTCAACGCATTGACCGCAATAGTTTTGTTAATATTTTTTCAGACAAAATATGTTGATACGAGTAAGAACATAATGATAGTCAAGAAAAAGTTTTGTTTCAGGAAAATGACTTTTGAAGAAAGTGTAAATTTGACGAGCTCTATAAATGTGTGATTCAAGTATCAGTTTTCATCTCAAAAGAACCCATTCGTTCCTAAAATTAGATTAACTTCTTCACATTAAATGGCCCTATCAAATGCCCACGCGGTAACTGCCTTGGGTATATGTACCATCATATATTTCATGGTTCCATACGATATGGATATCACACTTCACATCTGTCTACACACCTTAGCCTGTTTCCAACATACTAAGGTACCTATGCATCATTTTTATTTAGGTAGGGAATAGAGGTCATTGAGCAATATAGTTGATCACCAGAGGTGATAAGATCTTCATTTGTTTTAATTTATCACTAGTTTCTGTCAGCGGCTTTGCCCGCGTGAGACTCAAAAAATATCCCAAGGAAACATACTCCCGGGATAAAAAGCATCCTATGTCCTATTCCAAGACATGATATACCTATGTGCCAGTTTCATCCAAATCCATTCAGCCATTAAGACGTGAAGAGGTAACAGACAGACGATTGCTTTCGCATATTATACAATATTAAGTAGGTATGGATGAAAATTATCCTAACTCGCATTTTTTTGTAAAATCATTGCGAGTTAGGTCATTAAAGTGTATATTAGCTCCCTTTCCCTTCGGTGAATACGTCCTTTCGTGAATACCTACCAACTTGTTTATATTTCTGGCACGCACTCCATTCGACTATAAGTTATATTTCTACAAATGGGTTTTCATTTGGCATTGTGGACCTTGAATGAATACTGTCTGCCTCAGTAATGTCAGATTGTATCGTGTAAATCTAACTTTTGTTGGTATAGCAGTTTCGTAATATGTCGTTTGGTAGAATTTGTCTCATTTATTTACTACAAATTTATTTACTGACAGAAAATAAGACAAGGACAAAGAAAGTAATGATATAGTTTTTCGTTGCCTATTCAATCTATCTTTATAAGTATAAAGATTATCATTTGAGAGGAGCTCGACCGACTCAGCTGTTTCTTTAAGACTTATATTAGCTTTACCTGTAACTAACTATGTAAACAAATGTTAGAAGTTATATTTGACCTACTTCTCGGTTTCCGATTGGGCTGAAATTTAGCGTACATGTTTAGTTTAGACTAGCGTCTGCCAGCGGCTTCGCCCGCGTAGAATTTTATTAATATATAGGCTAGTAATATATAAATTTATAATGGTAAAAAAGACTTTTTTCAAATTCATAAACTTCTTCAGTTTAAATGGATTCTTAACTATATAATAGGTTAGGCTATAATATGGTTTTTTGCGAACTAACGGAGTACGGTTATTTCAATAATGCCTTTCACGGTAGGCGATACCGAAATGTACGTCCAAACCTTGGGCAGTCAGCCTTCTACCACCTCGCTCTTCGGCTAATATTTTGCCATGGCGTGTTGTATTTTTAAATAGTAGGTTCTAAGTCGAAAGAAGACGGCATGTGAAGGCTGCAGAAGGAAGTATATACAGCTTGCCAAGTACATTATGTAGTTGGCATACTTGGAATAAGGCTAAGCTGTTAAAAAGATATCGAATTATATCCCTGATTTAGAATTTGATGTTGAGAACTTGTAAAATTTTTGTTGATCATGAAACCCTGTCAAATTATGGCATTGAAGTTGCGTTTGATACGTTCCTAATTTCTAATTTAGAAACTGTTTGTTAGAGATAAACTCTACAAAGACTCCTTTTCTACATCTTTATAGGAAATACTGTACTACATAATATGTACATTCTGACAACCGAGCAATTATGTAGATGCTCCAAGGTACTCGTACTCTTACACGTGTAGATCCAAGTACCCCCAGAGTATCACATCCTCCGTGCCAAAATCGGAACAATGGGTAATCTTTTAAATTTCCGTTCGCACGCAAACCACAATAGAAGGCGGTATCAGCCAAGTGTTGCCAAGTTAAACCCAATCTCGGCGACCTACATGCCATTTCTTGTAGAACGTCGCCTTTTCTTTAACACAACACTTGAAATACTCGTGACTGTAACTACTCTAATCATGCGCCTTTATAATAAACTGATTTTATAAAAAATGCTTCCAAAAAAATAAATTCCAAAAAATTAAATACACTAACACTTAACAAATAACGACAAAACAAAATACGTTCAACTAAAATATTTTCTGTTTTGGAACTCGGTTGTATTTTTTGTATAAAAGTTTTTATTTTTCACTTTTTAGTTGTACCGCAGAACTAAAACTAAATATTAAAGTTATGCCCAAATTAATAACCCCAATAGCATTTAATTTAAACATAATTGAAGGAAACTAAAACGTCATTTGTTTATACATATTTTGGATTCTCTTTACGAGACGCGAGACTAAGCGGACGTGTGTATTTACTAAATATAATGAAATAAACAATGACGGAAAATATATAATTTTTGCGCCGTCAGTATAAAAGTAAAGTGTGTCGTTTATGACTTGTAGGTTTTTATTGACTTTCAAGATTGTTTTTTTGTTTTTGTTACCGAAGTTGCAAGATGAATTAAGTAATTTTTAAAAATAATATATAAAGTGTTTTGGGTAGTATGCCTAACCCAGTATCGAGCCCGTTTGCTGGCCGTAGCCAATTACTACGGCGAAGTCCTCCACCAACGCCTGCTGAACCATTACCTCCGGCCGACTCAAATCCACCAGCACCAGAAGAGAATGAATTGCCGAGTGAAGTCATCAGCACGACGGAGGTACAGAAATGGTTAGGATCTATAGATGCCATTCTGAATGAGGTTTGTACTATTGTCGGTGACGGTAAAATGAACTCAGACCAGAAGCTTCGTGTGTCCAATCTTTGCCGGAAGGTCTCGAGTGGGACTTCTCAGATGGCTGTATTATATCAATCATTGAAGCAGAAAACGATCCAGGCCCATACCACAATCCAGCACCTACAGGTTCACCAGAACGTTGTGAACTCTCTCCAGCAGTTCAAAGAGGTCGTAGAAACAAAGCTGAATCCAGAAATTAATTCTTATGCTAGCATGGTGAAGAAAGGTTCCGATAACTTCATCCGCCCTGCAAATTTGAGATCAGTCGCCATCTATCCCAGCGATAAGACCCAAACAAGCGATGAGACCAAGTCACTTGTTCAAAAGATTATCTCCCCGGAAGAACTTAAGCTTCATGCTCGTGGAATGAGAAAAGTAAAAAATGGGGGCGTACTGATTATCACCGAAAACAAAGGTGATATTGATAAACTTAGAAATTCCAAGAAATTAATATCATCAGGCCTTACAATAGAAGAACCTTCTAAACGCCGCCCTAGGGTCGTTGTAATTGGTGTTCCCGTTGCCCTTACAGAGAAGGAGGTATTTGACTGCATTTACGAGCAGAACCTTTCAGACAAGTTGCCGAATATAACACGTGAGTCTTTCCTTGAGAGCATCAAATTGAGCCATAAATCGGGTAAGAAAAACCTTAATACATGTAACTACATCTTGGAACTACCCCCTAGCATAAGAAAAATTATCATAAATCAAAGCCGAGTTTTTATAAATTGGACATCATGCCCTGTGAGAGATTTCACAATAGTCACCAGGTGCTTCAATTGCCAGCAGTTCGGACATGCAGCCAAGTTTTGCCGGGAAACTAGTCCTACTTGCAACCACTGTGGAGATACTGGACACTCCTTCAAGGAATGCAGCAGCAAATCTTCTGCCGCTCAATGTGCGACGTGCAAACGCTTTAAAAGGAAATGTGACCATCCAACTGGTGATGTAAGTTGCCCGGCGCGCAAATTTGCAGAGCTCAATTACATCAACTCTATAGACTATGAAGGCGCCTAAGAGCGTCACCGAATACTATATTTGGTTAGCACATAAACAGGTAGTTTATCCTCTATTTAATTTTCACTTAGTTTGTAACTATTCATGACAAATCAGCTAATTTGTGATCTAGATAGTTTTTCTGTGTCTGAATCTAAAGTCTGTAATGTTGAGGACTGTAAGCACCTTCTTCCTTCTGGTGACAAAACGTTGACCCTGCTCACACAGAATATTCGCAGCATTAATCGTAACATGAACGGATTTGAAGTATTATTACAGAATCTTGACATAAGCTGTGATATTATCGTCCTAACGGAATGTTGGTTGTCAAAGCAGACAGTCAGTTTACCATCTCTTAACGGTTATCATTCTTATAAAACTGACAGAAACATAAACCAAAACGATGGAGTAGTAGTTTATATTAAAAATAACTTACGAACAATCAAAGAAGAACCTATATTCCAAGACAGTAATTGCTTAATATTCAAAATTATTCCCGATACGGTAGTTATGGCTATTTACAGACCTCCGTCTCAAAATATGGACAGATTTTTAGACTCACTTGACACAAACTTAAAAAACATAACATCTTTTAAAAACATAATACTTTTAGGCGATATTAACATTAACATTTCTCCTGAGAAATCCGATACCCATGTACATAATTATCTGAATATTTGCTCATTTCATGGACTTCTACCAGCTCACTATCACCCAACGCACCAGAGCGGCTCATGCTTGGACCACATTATTCTAAAATCAAAAAATCCATCCATAACATTGGTTACTAATTCTTCGCTTACCGATCATCAAGCTGTTTTACTAACATTACAAATAAGTTCACCTAGAAAAAACTGCACGCGTAGCTACACTCAAGTCAATATGACAAACCTTGAAAATGACATACGCGGTATAAATTTTGACCCAGTTTATAATTCAAACGATGCAAATATTTCTTTAAAGTATTTCATAAATTCGCTACAAAATGAAATACGGAAAAACACAATCACCAAGACAATGCCTAGAAAGTATAGCTGTATTAAGCCCTGGATCACACCTGGTCTCGTTCGTTGTATAAGACAAAGAGACAAACTTCATCTGAAATTGAAGCTCGCACCTGATAACGAAATACTTTCTGTTACATATAAAAGGTATCGAAACTTCTGTAATAATCTTTTGAAAAAACTAAAAAATCAGTATGATAAAAATGAATTGCAGAAGGCGGGGAAAAATAGTAAACTTGTGTGGAAATTTATAAAAACTAATACATTTAGATCGAAAACTTCCGAACCTTCGTTTGATCTACTATTAACAGAGGCAAACCCATCCGAAGCAATAAATAAAGTAAACTATTTTTTTACCAACGTTGGTAAAAACTTGGCGGAAAAAACATTAAATGCTAGTGCTTTTTCCAGTCAAAACCCGACTACAACATCCTCTTCACTAAATTCTTTTGTTTTATTAGACACCGACGTTTTCGAAGTAGTAAGCATAATAAACGGGTTAAAAGATGTTTGTGCTACTGGGTGGGATGACATACCTAATAATATACTTAAAAAGTTTAAATATCTACTTGCCCCTCCGTTAACCCACATTTTTCAGCTATGTTTATCTAATGGAATATTCCCTAAACTGCTTAAAAAAGCTGTGGTCACACCTGTTTTCAAGTCTGGAGACAAAAACTGTGTAAATAACTACAGACCTATTTCAGTGTTAACAGGCCTTTCAAAAATTTTAGAAAAAATAATTAACAGTAGATTAATAAAATATCTGGAAGATAACAGACTTCTTTCAGATAGTCAATTTGGTTTTAGGCCCAAAAGATCAACTAGCCAAGCAGTACACAAATTGACTAATTATATTACTACCAATCTAGATAATGGTATGCACACCATTGGGATCTTTCTGGACCTTGCCAAGGCCTTCGACACAATTTCTTGTTCATTACTTTTGCAGAAGCTTGAAACACTAGGAATAAGAGGAGCACAACTACTACTATTTTCTGATTATCTCAGTGAACGTCATCAATGTATAAAAATTGATCAGTATACAAGTTCTGAACTGAAAAATAGTGGTTTTGGAATCCCACAAGGAAGCATTTTGGGCCCTACATTATTTTTAATTTACATAAATGAACTGTGCAGCCTGTTACTCCAAAATAGTGTCATAATTTCGTATGCGGATGATACCGCTCTATTGTTCTCAGCAAAATCAAAGGTTGAGGTCTTTGAACATGCTCAGAAGGGTTTTAACATTGTGTCTAATTGGCTTCATAATAACCTCCTAACATTAAATGCAGATAAAACAAAATACATTTTATTTACAATGAGAAATACTAACATACCGCTTACTAATCTAAACATTTACGCTCATAATTGTAATTCGTTCGCTGACACTGCATGTACTTGCCCCACTTTAGCTAAAGCTGACCATTTAAAATATCTAGGTGTCACTATTGACTCCAATCTAAATTTCCGTAAACATATCGAATTACTATGTACTAGAGTGCGCAAATTAATATATGTATTTAAAAATTTACGGAACATAGCCGACTATAAATTAATTAAACAGGTTTATTTAGCTTTGTGTCAATCCATTCTTACCTATTGCATAACTTCATGGGGTGGTGCTGCAATAACAATTTTACTTCCTCTGGAGCGTGCTCAAAGAGCAATACTAAAAGTTGCTACCTTTCGCCCTTTTAGATTTCCTACGCATCAGCTCTACATTGCATGTAATGTACTAACAGTACGGCAATTATTTATTGTAAGCATAGTACTACACCAGCACACTGCACTTCCTTTTGATCCAGTACCTTCCGACAAGAGAAGGAAGGACTTGGTTTGCATAAAGCCTCAAACTAAACATGCATTTGCTAGTCGATTTTATGTGTTTTTAGGACCTTTTCTGTATAATAGGCTCAACAAGTTACTAGGATTCTATAGTGTTAGTTATAAAAAATGTAGTATTATGCTATCCGAGTATTTAGCGATACTAAATTACACAGACACGGAAAAGCTTCTAGAAATTTTGGCTTAATGATAATTTATTTCCTCGTAAGTATTTACTTTTGTATATTTACATAGGTTTAGTTTAAGATAATAATGTACAAATATGCTTTTTCTCATAGTTGTTAATAGATTATTTTGTATCAGTTTACCTTAAATTTTTACTGTCCCAAATTTTAATTATACTGTAAAGTGATGGCCTGAAACACAGGTTTGAATGAACCTAGTTCGGGCGGGTCGCTATCTAACATTGTAATTCCTAACCATCATCTTATTTTGAACCAGTAATGTACCATATTTTAGTTTTAGTTTATTTTTAAGCACTATAATTGTATAGGAAATGTTACTCCTGTAGACTAAATGTAAACTTTTTGTATACCATAATTCAATAAATAAATATTCTATTCTATTCTATATTCTTGTTGATTTTTTCAAAAAGCGCTGAATTCATTTCGATAAATTTATATGGGATCACCACAGGAGTAGGTGTCTTTCGAATAAAAAAAGAATTTTGAATATCGGCCCACAGTTGATAGAGAACATACATAAAAACAATACATTCAGTCGAACATAGAAGGAGAGGAGGAGTCCTTATTTTATAGTTGGTTATAAAGAACGGTAAGAAACTAAGAATAAAACTTAATTAGTGTACACAGACCTACTTAGTTATAATAAGCAATACTAATAACTGTAGTCTAAAGGATTTTTTTCTGTTTCTAAGAGGCCTACGAAGAAGCCTACAGCGTAGCCGTGCAAGCTACGAAAGGGTCTACGACGTAGGCGACAATTTATGACACTCGTATATTGAGACGAATTTAATTTTATTTTAATCGAACAAGTTGAAGGTACTAATATCAGGTCAATGAAATTGCCTTTTTGTACGGAAAAATTAAAACATTTTTTTTACGAAATATAACTTTAAATAATCAAAATATTTATATAAAATATCAACATATTCTTTCCATATTATTGGTAGTTTGTTGATGCCTCTGCAGTTGAATTCCGCTGCATGGGAATCGATGAAATCTTAAAGGCATCCTAAACTGCTTTCTTTTAATTTCCTGAACGGAAGTGATTAAATCAGGTACAGATCGTTCGTTGGTAGTGTTAGGTCCGTATACACCGTTGATATTACGTGCCTTTTAAAAATAATTATTTCCATGTTGGAACTCATATTATAAAAAAACATATATTTTTATACAGATGGCAATATTACAGAAAAACAAAACCCTTTTGAAATAAATGAGGAACTTTTAAAAAATATTTGAAAAAGGAATAAAATGTCGTTGATATAAAATTTATTTAAACTTATAATTCTCAGCCAATCCGAAGTTACATAAAACGGCTACTTAATAGGTAAAGACGTAATATTATTATATAGAGGTAAAATTTGTCTGTAAGTTTGTAAGTAGGGGTTAATCACCGGAACTGCTAAACAGATTTTGAAAATTCTAGTATAAACCTACATCATTATTTGTGAGGCTATAAATATTTTTGAAATGTATGCGGGTGGTGCTTTTTTTATTTATAATTTGATTTTAACTCTAAACTGTGTTGCCAAAAATATTCCAATTATAATCAATTATTTCTAGTACGACTCGTAGGAAATAATTATCTCAAATTAATTAAACCCAAACGAAATTCCTCGTTCAAAATCACAATACATTATTTTATTCCATTATAATGAAAACGACCTGCCTAATTTTTAATAATTCGTAGAAAAAGCGAGTTTTTAATATATAATTATGTTGGTTCTACAAGTTTAGTTTAATTACCAGTAATGACAACTTGATACTAAAAATTAACTTGCGATTTAATTTAATTATCTCTTGCTCACAATATTTCTACGATTCTCACATTATATTTCCATTTTCTGGTAAATAACAAAGCCGACATTATATATTTATTCTTCAAAGAGGATTACTTTCAAACGGTAAACTGAGAAAAGCGCATTTGATATATGCAAGATATTGCTTTGAGAATCCTGTTTCATATTAAGCAATGGAATAAACGGAACGGGAATTAAAATTCTACTTCTAACATTTTCTAAAAGATGAATTTCTCATCACTAGGTAATCTCTAATACCTTGGAAAACTATACAATTTCAATTCGAAGTTTACCTAGAATTCAATAAAGCCTTCCGCTCCGTCCATGATGTGAGTTCAGCTAGAACTGAGAGTTTACGTCAAGTGAGTGGGCAGTCGCACTAATTGTTCACTTTAACCAGCGCCCAGATCTGGGATTTCCAGATCAGAGTTCCAATTTGGTAAAATAATGCCAGCTTCTTAGTGTTGAATCCAATTCAATCCTTGGGGCAGGTTTTCAATTCATCTTCAAGTTCGCAGTTTAAATCATAAAATGTATTTAGAGGATAAAATTGCAAGTAAACGAAATTTCAAAAAGCAAACTTGTTCATGCAATTAATACAAAGTGTGCATCACTATTTAGTAAATTGTGTTGCGCATCACTAATGAGCGCCGACGCGAGCGCACTTGCTGTTTCTGGACGATCGTGACGCCATGAGCAAGGACGGGTCGTCAACGTTTTTCACTGGCGAGGTCACCATTTTTAGTATCGACAGTTAAAATTACGGCGTGGACGCCATTTATGTAATAATAAAGGCAGATTTAGAAAGTGAAACTGTGGTGATCATTAACATTTAGTGGCTACAGACCTTTCCCCACCAAATAAACAAATAGAACCCGCGACTTGGAAGTAAACTGTACGTGTGACGGTAAGAAGAGGTCGAGACAAGAAACAGCGCGTCGGGACTACTCGCACCGATTCACCTCCCATAAGGTTTGCATCTGATTCCTGCGCCAGTCTACGAAGCTGTGACAACGGCGGGACCCAAACTAGCCGAAGCGGTTGTGCAAACAAAACCCATGCAGTCTAAAATAGATCAGTCTAAAACTATTATTATTCTTATTCTATTAATTATTATCAAAATCGCGCTCTAGAAACCAAAATCTGGAAGGTTTCTCCTTGGAGGTTTCAAAGGTCTGACGGCAATTGACTCATTACTAAGCGCAGTCCCTTTGAGGAGCGGATATAGCGGCAATAGTGCTAACACGGCGCTTCTCTAGAAATCTCTTCTTTCAAAAACGTTCCAGCAAACGTCGACAATGGTTCTGTGTCTGATTTATAATTTAAAAGGGGTATTAGTGAAAAATGCACTAATTGGTAAGCTAGATGGCTATTTCCTGTCGTTTTAGTCGTTTCCTGTTGTAGTGTGGCCTTGCCCACAAGACTAGAACTCCAATTAAAAAAAACCTTTAATTTTTTCAGAAAAGTAGAATATAACAAGCAGCGATGGTGCAACGTAATAGGATAGGATAATCACTTTTATTTATTTATTTCATGCACAAAGGAAGAGCGCTGTTGTCTGAGATACAGATTTTACGTTATCTAGTTCAGACACAGACGTCTTGTGGAATGTTTTGCTAACTTAAGCTCATAAAAATTGTTTGACATTATACGTACTTAATTTTGAATTTGAATAAATTATTCTTATTATTATCACGTTTATTCATTTGTAAATACATACAAATTATATTTTTAAATATTTCAATAAAAATTTAAAAAAAAACATTTAAAAATATAAAAAATAGTATCCCACCGGTATCGGGAACAGGGTCCAAGCTACCGGCGGTCAGGGCTCCAGAACAAGGAACCGCCTGACAATGCGAGCCGTGTCCAGAAGTACAACTTACTGAATCAAGCCCTTGAACCAGCAACCTAACGAGAGCCTCCTGAGGTGTTGGTCGGGGCTCGTCGCTATAAGGACATTGGCTGACACGACTATCGGCACAATGATCACTGAGTCCACATTCCACTTGTCGACAACCTTGCGAGGCAAATCAAGATACTTCATTTGCTTATCTTTCTCAGCTTTCACGAGGTTCTCGTCATGCGGGACGGTAATGTCAACAATCATTGCACGCTTCTCGATTCGGTCCACTACCACTATATCAGGTTTATTAGCCATAATAGTCGTGTCAATGATGATGGACCGATCCCAGTAAAATATGATAATTACGACAATTAGAGAACTGGGTCGGGCACATACCTGTAGTACGGCACTTCCGATTCTACAAGAGAGTATTTCAGAGCAAGTTGCTTATAATTATTGAAAATGGTATGTTGTATTAGTAAGTTGAACACCATTACTTTATCGGTTATTGTTAACACCACTATTATGTTTTTACTCTATGGTTACATCACTGTCTGTGAAATCGCTCAGTAGATTAAATCAAAGTTATATTCCAAATTCTTATTGTATTCATCATAATTATCAGGTTATGGGCCCAGGCCACCTTATTTTAGCTAAAAGTCAAAATAATCAAGTTTATAAAAGTGAAAAAGAAATTAATTGTCTAGTTGCTCGGTATAACGTAAAAACTCTGCACGTGGTTTTCTCGACATCAGAAAAATGTCTTCAAATACGATGACACTGATAGAAAAGCTGACCGGTAGAGAAAATTATCCGACTTGGCGATTTGCTGTGCAAACATATCTTGAACATAAAGAGTTATGGTGCTGTGTCGCTCCGAAAGAAAAAGATTTCATTGACCCTAAGCTCGACACAGAGGCTAAATCAAAAATAATTTTACTAGTGCACCCTATTAACTATGTGCATATTCAGGAAGCTAAAACGGCTAAAGAGGTATGGAATAATCTGGCAAAAGCCTTTGATGACACGGGTTTGACACGCCGTGTTGGTCTACTTAGAGATCTGATTACCACGACACTAGAAGGTTGTCAAAATATTGAAGACTACGTTAATAAAATAATGACGACCGCTCACAAGCTGAGGAACATTGGTTTCTGTGTGGATGATGAGTGGTTGAGGACCTTATTACTGGCTGGTCTCCCTGAAGTGTATCAGACAATGATCATGGAACTCGAGAGCTCCGGTGTGAAAATTACAGCTGATTCAGTGAAATCTAAGGTTCTACAAGATATGAGAAACTCAGAGTCTAATGCACTATATGTCAAGAGTAAACATGATCAGTCGCAGGCTTCAAAACAAGCTCAAAATAAAAATAAGTCTACTAAAGGTCCTAGGTGTTATGTGTGCAATAAATATGAGCACATAAGTAAAAATTGTCGCAATAAGAAAAAGGAACATAAGTCTAATGAGAACTCTGATTCTGGTTATGTTGCAGTGATCTCCGCTACAATGATCAACAACAGTAACTGGTACATTGACTCAGGAGCATCAATGCATATGACCATGCACCGTGAATTGCTTTATGATGAGATCACCCCTCCAATTACTACACTAAGGGTTGCCAATGACAAGAAGTTACAAGTGATGGCATGTGGGAAGTTGAACCTCAACGTTGTAAATAAGCAAGGCAAGATGGACACGATCAAGGTACAAAATGTTCTTTATGTTCCTGGACTGGCTACTAATCTTCTCTCTGTCAGTCAGATAATAAATAATGGCTGTCAAGTACAGTTTGACAAACATGGTTGTACAATCTTGAATAAAAGTAATCAGCAAGTTGCAGCCGCTAAAATTATCAACGATATGTACCGGCTAAATACTCATAGTATTCCTGCATACATATCTGCATCAACAGAGAATGATAACTATCTATGGCATCAGAGAATGGCACATTTGAATTTTGAAGACTTGACTAAACTAGCGGAGAGTGCCGGCGTAAAACTTCAAAATGCAGAAAAAGTGAAATGTATTTCATGCTTAGAGGGAAAGCAGTCAAAAATCCCATTTCCTTCTGAAGGTTCCAGAGCGAAATCGAAGCTAGAACTAGTTCACTCTGATGTCTGTGGAAAAATGGAAATACCATCTCTTGGTGGAGCTCACTATTTTGTTACATATATTGATGATTTTATCAGAAAAGTGTTTGTTTATTTGATTAAAAAAAAGTCTGTTAAAAAAAAGTCTGAAGTCTTTCAAAAATTTCAAGAATTTAAAGCATTAGTTGAAAACCAGCTTGACTTAACTATAAAGACACTCCGCACTGATAATGGAACGGAATATCTGAGCAATGAATTTCAAGCTTTTTTGAAGAAATCTGGAATTACACATCAGACCTCTGCTCCGTATACACCACAGCAAAATAGTTTAGCAGAGAGGATGAACCGAACATTGCTTGAAAGAGCTCGATGCATGCTTATAAATGCACACAGATTGCTGTGTGCATTTATAAGCATGCATCGAGCTCTTTACATACAGAAACATTACTGGGCAGAGGCTGTCTCAACTGCAGCTTACATCACTAATAGATGCCCAACAAGATCATTAGCATTTTCAACACCTGAAGAAATGTGGAGTGGTAGGAAGCCAGATATCACCCATATGAGAATCTTTGGTTGTGAAGCAATGGTGTATGTTCCGAAAGAGAAAGCAAAGAAATTGGACTCAAAAGCAAATAAAATGATATTTATTGGCTATAGTGAACAGACCAAAAGATACAGGTTATTAGACCAAAAAACAAAGAAAGTTTTGATTAGCAGAGATGTAGTCTTTCTTGACAGCTCGGTAAAAAGAAATTATGCCTTGCTACCACTAACAGAGTCAGTTCCAGAATCATGTGAAAGTACAGATAGCTTGTTAAATGAAGATGGTTCTAGTAGTAAGACGTCTTCACCTGAGAAAACCGAAACAACAAACGATGAAGATTTCTACTCGGATGATGGTTCATTGTATGATCCAGATGAAACAATAGAATCTTTAGATGAAGTAAATACTGTAACAACAAGATCTAAAGCAAGATTATGCAAAATGGAAGCTAACAATTATATATGTACAGATAAAATTCGAAAACAACAGGATGTCCCACAAACATATAGTGAAGCAACATCTTCTGATAACTCCAATGCTGATATGTGGAAGCAATCAATTGAACCTCTTCAATGTTTTGTTCTCTATATGTGCACTTAACTACTCAGTTAAACGCCAATTCGCGTTATGCGTGGCAATTGATTGAGAAACCGAAAGGAGTGCGAGTCATTGGCTGCAAATGGGTCTTCAAAGTTAAAGATGAATCATCTGGTCCGCTCTACAAGTCGAGATTATGTGCCAAAGGATGTAGTCAGAAACAAGGCATTGACTACAAAGAAATATACTCTCCCACAGTGAGGTATGATTCTGTACGTATTTTACTTTCAGTAGCAGCTCAAAATAATTTGGATATTGTCCAATTTGATGTCAAAACTACATTCTTACATGGAGATATAGAAGAAGATATTTTCATGACACCACCTGAAGGTTTGAATGTTCCTTCAAACATGGTATGTAGACTTAACCGTTCTCTTTATGGTCTTAAACAAGCACCAAGGTGCTGGAATCAAAAGTTCGATTCTTTATTAAAGAAATTTGGTTTTGTAAGCAGCCACAAAGATAGGTGTGTGTATGTTGGAAATGTGAACGGCAACAAGGTGTATTTGTTACTATATGTTGATGATGGGCTCCTTATGTCGAAATCAAATGATTCACTCAATAAAGTAATGTGTGAATTAAAGAAAAACTTTATAATATAGCAGTGTGATCCAAACAACTTCGTAGGATTACAAATAAAGAGATCTGAAGAATCTATTTCTATCCACCAGTCAAAATACATTGAACGATTGTTATATAAATTTAATATGCAAGAAGCTAACCATAGTATTATTCCAGTTGATCCTCATACTTCACTGGAGAAGACAACTGAGACCCAGGATAACAATATTCCCTATAGAGAGGCCGTGGGCTCACTGATGCATCTGGCTGTGGTAAGCAGGCCCGATATTATGTATGGCGTTAGCCTTGTAAGTAGATTTCTCAATAGTTTTGGTCACACACATTGGAATGTCGTCAAGAAAATATTGAAATATTTAAAAGAAACTAAGAACTTTGGTCTGTGTTATACAGCATCACAACAGAACAAAGTGGTAGCTTACAGTGACGCTGATTATGCAAAGGACATTTCTACACGAAAATCTTTGACTGGTTATGTGTTTATAAAAAAAATGGAGCTGCAATAACATGGGCAACACAACGCCAACAAAGTGTTGCTTTATCCACAACAGAAGCTGAGTTCATGGCATAAACATATAGGAGTGCAATATAGTTTTGTTAAAGATAAATATGCTGAAAAACAAATAGACTTAAATTATGTTTGTACTAAACTACAATATGCTGGCATATTTACCAAAGCTCTACCTAGAGACAAGTTTCAGTATCTTCGAAGTAAAATTGGTGTTCAGAAATTTAAAACATAATTAGCACTTGATTAAAACTTGTTTATAATAGTTATTACAAAATCTTTGGTGAGAGCATTTCAAACTACTCGTATATTTGAATGTAAATTAATATTTTTTGTTTAAGATTAACTTCAGTAATGGGTTCAAATTAGGTGAGAGTATTATATTAGTAAGTTGAACACCACTACTTTACCGGTTATTGTTAACACCACTATTATGTTTTTACTCTATGGTTACATCACTGTCTGTGAAATCGCTCAGTAGATTAAATCAAAGTTATATTCCAAATTCTTATTTTATTCATCGTAGTTATCATGGTATAAAGGTAGAATTAATACCTTAGGCAGTCTCTTCCTCGCTGGAGTGTTCAACGATTACAAACGCGGAAAATAAAGAGAGCCGCAAAACCAATCAGTAATTAATTGTTACAAATGGCGCCTTCATGTTAATCTCTTAAAACACATTCCACAATTGGCAAATTTAATTCATAGGGATACCAGGGTGTCCCATACCCGAGCTACGAATAACACACGAATGGGAAGAGCACTTGAACAAAATTAACACGGCACAAGTATTCCAAAGGGTAGGGTAGGATCTCGAGACTCGAATACATCGGAGTTAGCTGACCATGGCCATACTCGTAATATGACTTTACTTTTCGAGTGGGAAAAGCCCAAATAATACGGACAACATAATTTTAATTCAAAGAAGTGCATTTTGTTTTGTACGATATTTTAAAAAGACAAAGCTGACACACGCGCCGTGGATTATAACGAAATTCTTTATAATAAATATATTTTTAAAAGTGATTTCAGTGAATTCCCCCCATATAATTTTAAGTTCACTTAGTCTATGCTAAGATTGTCACGTAGGAACCTAATATCAGTAGGTACCTAACTAGCGACTCACTCCGGCTTCGTGTATTGCTCTTTCTATTATTGAAAATCGTATCGAAATACTTTGCGTAGCTTAGGAGTTCGCGGATAAACAGAAAGACAGACGCGAAAAGCGTCTTTTTGTTTTACACAATGAAGAACAAGAAATAAGACCCCTTATACCACTGGAATTAGCAATACTTGTTATTAAAGAGCTGAGTTACGATTTTGAAGTTAGAGACAATAAAGCATCTATCCCAAAAAACTTCTGCAAGATTCGCTTAAGTCAACACTAAATATACCTAACGTTGAAAATGTTGTAGGTACCTAGCAAACCGACCATTTGTGAGAATGTCTGTTTCTTTATTACGGACGAAGGTTATGGGAAACTATGGCTAAGTCTCGCTCAGCTGGACACCCAGGGACGCCCAGGGACCCCTGTTATAAGACTTTATGAGGATACTTGTAAATGTTTGGTATGGCCATGGGTAGGACATGTCAGGCTTTAAAAAATAAGTGACATAGCTGAACCAGAGAAAATATTAACGACGATCTTATATAAAATAGGTAGGTAGGTACTTTTTATTAGTATCATATAGCAGTAGTGAAAAGAGGAAAAAAAATGGTGGCATTTATTTCCATACAGGATAACGCCCGGCCCCCGCGCTACCCTCTTTTTATTTTTCGATTGTATTAGTTCATCCAAAGATAGTTTGGTAGATATCGCTGGCAGTGATAAGGCCGCTATTGTATCCCTAGATTTAAGTTCGTGTAAAAAGCTGTCTAACGTTTTTGGTGTACAAAAAAGTTTTATTGTATTCTAATACTTTTTTTTTTTTCATCAGCGGTACATCTTTATGGTTATGCCAATTGGCAATCCATCACAAATTTTATCATTCCATGAAGTATAGGAACTGTAAATAAACATGACTTATAAATCTTTATTTATGTTAGTAGGCCATTTGATGTGTGGCTTTATATTCAAGAGGGCATACGCGTAGGTACTAAAACCTCTCCTAAAATATTAAGGGGACTGCTCGTATTGAATTTTATACTTTCAGCGAAATAACATGTCTTTTAGGGGCTTCATGTTGACTGAGAAATGTGAAATACGAGCTCATTTAAATGTAGGCACTTGATATTTCTCTATATTGGTATTCCACGCAAATACCTTGTCGACAGTAATACCTATACAAGTACAGTAATACCTATACAATTAAAGAAATGCAAAATTCAGCGAACGAAACGTACAATGCAAGACAATAATTATTGTCTATCAATGTCAATTTAGTAACTACTTCTTCATGCTAAATCCTTGAAATTATTTCCAAAAATCTATATCAAATTCATGATATATGAATACAATTATAAATTAGACAACAATCCCTAACAGGTTTCATAAATAAACCTGTTAGGGAGATACGTAGGAAATATAAAAAAATGTGATAAAATCGGGGTCGATCCTTCGACACGATTCCATTCAAATCAACAACCCTTTTCTGATTCCTATTTCTACTAAAGTGAGGAACTGTGAAGACCCGTCGGACTCCGATATTCTCCCTTATATTATCAATTTGCATGTGCCGGAAGATATCACGACAATTGACGGCCACGTGTAGGTATTACAGCAGAATATGTATTGGTATATTTCTATCCTAATTTGCGAGAAACCATTCGCACTGACACGGAGTTCAGTGAAAGCGTTTGCCTTTTCACGTGATGGACAGATTTCGCGTTCGTAATTTTCATTCGGTGTTTTGGGTAGTAAAAAAGAGCTGTAATTGGATTTAATTTAAGAAGAGTTTTTGCAAAAGTGTCATAGTTGCTATATGTGTCACCGTATTATTGCAAAAACCGTAAGTTTTTAATAATTTTTGCGAGATTAAGTTTCATTATTTTTAACCCAGTTCAAAAAAGGAGGTTCCGTATTCGAACCGTACGTATGTATGTTTGTTTGTTTGTTCGCTTTTCTCGAAAACTACTAATCCGATTTGGATGGGGTTTTCGTTATTCAAAGGCATATTTTTCAAGGACGGTTTTAGTAGAATCTGATGAAGATTTTTGGAGTTAGACTGTGTAACAGCAAATGACTCGCGATTACTGCGATCGTTTGGCTATGTTTTGTTAACACAATTTAATGGGAAACCACAACAAAAAAGGAAAAAATAAAAACTTTAAAAAACTTTTTTTCCAAAAAATAGAACTGACTTCCAAAAGAAAACAAAAAAATGCAAAATAACTTTAACTTCGGAAGTCGGTGTCAAAAAATGAACAAACCAGAAACACATTTTGGAAGTCGGTTCTATTTTTCATAAAACAGTTTTTGAAATTTATTTATATTTTATATTCAATAAATCCAATGTGTCAATAGTTTACAATATATCCGTGTCTTTTTTAGAAAAAACAGTTTACATTTTTACTCGATTTATTAAACTTACGGTGCGGTGTTTGCAATCCGGTGACATGTGCACTTGACGAAGTTAGTAACTTCAAAACATTTTTAGCGTTGATATCATCACCAACCTTCTTGCGCAAAGTACGCAAAATACTTTCAAAACAATAACTTAGTCCCAACCTACCTTTCTACAAACGATCTCCTTGTATGAAGGAGCGAATTGTATGTAAAATAATTAATAGGTTCCACCAAGTATTAATACAAAGACGTATTGTAGTGCTAGTAAAGAGGATAACTCCCACGCATGTCCTGCTTACATATCTGAAAGATTTTATTTACTTTGTGGAGATTGTGTGCAGAAGATATATTTTACACACGAAGAAAAGGTCTTAAGCACACCCGGGTTAAGGCCCCTCTCGCGGTCCAGTGGCGCCCTCATTGAATAAAAAATCGTAGCATAGCACAGAAAATAAATATTAAAAAATCCAACATGACGTTTGTTACAAAGAGGATAAAGAATTTTTACGTTGTTAAAACAGGTCTCAAAATGTTTCGTAGCCAAAGTAGTAGGCAAAAGTGCCAAAAATGGCCGTTTCTGGCACTTTTGCCTACTACTTTGGATACGAAACATTTTGAGATCTGTTTTAACAACGTAAAAATTCTTTATCCTCTTTGTAACAAACGTCAAGTTGGATTTTTTAATATTTATTTTCTGTGATAAGCTACGATTTTTTATTCAATGAGGGCGCCACTGGACCGCGAGAAGGCCCTTAAGAGTGCATCCATCTCGCAACGCGCGGCTTGGCCCTCTAAAAGTGGGCAATCCAATACGCGATTATTATTTTGTAATCTGTTCACGCACTTATGCAAGACGTATATACTCGTAGGTATCTATATACATATCAAGCCGCTTGTAACTTTAATTAGCATTACAAATGTTGTTAATCATTTTGACTAACAATCGAGCCAATCTAGCTGTTATAGTTACGAACACAGAGCATGGAATGGCCACGCTGTCAGCACCCGTCTGGAGGTAGCAACTTCTGTCAACTTATTATTCAAAACTATTAGTTTCTATACGTAATTTGTGTCGTAGTTTGCACTATATTGCGGTGAACTTCATACTTGTATAGAATGTGGTTACAAGGCCACCTGTACCAGCATATACATTCCGAGCTCTGTGGTAACAATATTATTACTTCAGTCATAGAAAAAAAATGCTCGTAAGACTGCGTAGAAAAAAGACTACACTAATCCGTTATGTAACTTAAAACAGGCCTTTCTGTTACCTTAACCTTGGAAAAATCTGAAAGAATACTCATTCCACAATATTTAATATTATGTGGCAGAATAAATAAATAATTTATTTTTCTTCAAAAATTACAGATTATGGTAAACTATTACAGAGGCCTTAAAGTAAAAATAAAACAAGAATAAAGGTGGTTTTACACCCGCGAGGCGAGGCGTGGATGGGATGGGCGAGAATTGAAATCACGCTTACTCTTTTACAACGAAAGATGTCTCGCGATGGCCAGCGCTGTCCTGCGCCAGCTCACGATTTCACGCGCTGGCTATCCCTATCTCGCGCTGCCCGGCCAGCCGTGTCTCGCGCGCCTACTACGTTTTGTGGAGAAAGACCCAGTATTGTGCGATCAACGTTCGGCGGTTTGTCTTGTGCCATGTTTCGTTATTACTTATTAAATATGGTGATGGAGGAATAAGAATCGGAAGAAGATATTAGAATAAGACCTACATAAGGTGAACCAACAATGTGAGCCAAGTACTAGTATTTATTTCAGCTTTGTATAACAATAAATAAAAGTAAGGAAAATATATAAGTACCACTGGGAAAGCTGGAAAGTATAGGTAGTATGCAGCGATGTCTCGCGATGGTCGGAGCGAGCCGGTGCGAGATTTGTATATCTGTTTTACAAAGTAAATAAATACTCTATTCTATGAGCAATAAAGTTCAATATTGTACTAACAAATATTTCAATTCTCGCCTCGCACATCCTCGCGCATAAGATTGGCAGGGCGTGGATTGAAATTTTGCCATACAAATTTCAATTCTCGCCCATCCCATTCACGCCTTGCCTCACCTGTGTAAAACCACCTTGAGACGCGCACAAAAATTCGCGACTAGGAAAAACATTATATAAACAATCACACAATGGAAACTTATTCTTAATCCAACACTTTTTTTCCTGCTTTGAAACAGGAAAAGTTAGCTTAAAGATTACGTCATGTCGTCATTTGTTACACGGCGTCAGAATTTCGACTTTCTGCATTAGAATGAGCCTAAGTAAATTCCATGAAATGAATCGATTGAGAGATAAGATCACCGTCTGGCGTCTAAATTAAATTAACGAACACAAGCTGTGCCTAAGCTCTGTCTGAAAGCGTCAGAATGTTACGTAAAGAATATATTCGTTCGACCAAACCCAAAGATCGTTGCATAAACTATTCACAAACAATGTTATGCTGAGTCTTTGTTAGATAAACAAAAGCATGGCCGTGAGAACAACGTGGGACGGGGTGCGGAAAACGCTAACTCGGGTCATTTCCAAACAATCTCCGTCCCTGAAGTGTAGGCCCAGCGATCATTCCATCTGAGAACAAGCCCAATAAACAGATTGTTCTGTTTGCAAACGTGATTTCATAAATACAAATCAATTTATGTTAATGTATCACCTTGAGCTCTATGATAAATGAGCGACTTGTCTCCCGAAATACCTTTCAGTTCATATAATGATTGTCGTTTTAGGGTTCCATATCCGAAGAGTCCAAACGGAGCCCTATTGCTGTCACTCACGTGTCCGTCTGTCCATCATCTGTCAAGAATTTTTTTTTAACTTCCCATTGAGAACTTGAAATTTGGTGAAAATGGTTTATTATTACGTATATTTAACTAACAAATGGCGATATATTGATAAATCATTTGGTACGGAACCCTAAATGTGCGAATTGCGTCACGCACTTGGCCGGTTTTTCATTTTACGGGTGTGTCACATGGCTGGTGAATGTAAATAACTGGGTGAGAGATTAGCTTTGTCAAGAGGATTAACAGCGTAGTATTATTTTAATAGATACTTTATGTAGATAAAATCCTAATAGAGTATGGGTCATACCTAAGGATTATCCTGGGCCTCAAGGATAATACCTAGATAATAATTATTTAAAAATATTGTGACAAACAAAATCCAGCAGAAAAGATTAGTTTTTAGTTATAATTTTTTCAGTCTTAAACAGTCTTTACTAGTTTTAATGTAGCTTTAACCTAATATTTATTCTCTCCCAGAGTAAACATTGTGCCTAAGATAACGATCACACTTTTCTCCACTTCCCAGCCCATACTGTCGATTCACATTATAATATACTTCAACAGTTTTCCTACTCTGAATTGGCCACTCCACCACGTTAAGGGTTGTAAGTGGAGCTTAAGAATTATATCAAGTGGCGGCAGAGTATTCGCCGATATTTCTACAGCCCACCCACTTGACTATTCTAACAAGAATTATTCTAACAAGATTTTTATCGGTTTAAACAGATGTGTTTATTTTACGTTTGTGCCTGCGTAGTATTGAAAAGGATCGTATGAAAGAGGAAAATTTATTTCACACAAGTTTTCCCGTATCATATCGTCGCTTTCCAACTTTAAAGTTCAAATATTTGATTAAAACTCGCAACAATATTTTATTTCGACATTGTGTCCAATTTCGTATTACATTTTCGTTGGCAATCTAATTTTATAAATTCCTGACTAAAATAATTTTAATTACGAATCTTTTACATTCAGATACCACTTCTCCACATTTATAATAGAACGAGCCTGCTATAATGGATAAAGGAAAGAGACAAGCGAATTAATTGTGTCCCAGACGCTTTTTCGTGACCTCAATTACTAGCTATTGAAATTGTAAACGTGGAAGCTAGATTAATGCTGCAATAAATTATTGATGACAAAAAATCTACAATCTGTAGCTATTGTTGGGTCCACCAATACAACGCCAGATTTACGGCGGTCGTGTAGTTAACACGGCCGAGAACCCTTGTCACAAGTTAGTACAACAATGTTAAGTTTGCAGCGATTCCGCAACTATTTTGTATCACGTATTAACTATTAATTGGTGCGACAAATCGTACAGAGAAATAGTTGCCCTCACATCGGGGTGTGATCGGAATGTGTGAAAACAACGACTTGTCGTCAAGGTCGGGGCCCGACAAGCTAACATTCTGCCAAATTATCAAGCATTCAGATCAAACGAACATTTTGAATCTAAAAATATTACTGACGGCTCTTCGCGATAAATGGTGGCACAAATATTTGTAATAGAGATTTATATCCAAAGTGAAGGCCAATAACGCCTGTATTTATTAGCCTCTGCAAACTATGGACGTGGCACTCAACATAATTGTGTTAATAAAACTGCTTTCCCTATAAGAGTATTCTAGGCAAAATACGTAATCCTCATCAGCATAACTGTACCTACGCAGCCTTTATTGTGACATACGACTAATATCGCTTTCCTTTATTCATTTTTATATTTTGTTTCATTCACCTTGAATCTAGAAAAAAACAATCTATACTAATATTATTAAGATGTAAAGTTTGTGAGTTTGTGAGGTTGTACGGGGTAACCTCTGGATCTGTTGAATCGATTTTGAAAATTATTTTACCAATAGAAAGCCACGTTATTTGTGAGTACGAAGTCGCGGGCGAAGTGTTAGTGTTAAATAAAAAAAAAACTAAAATCTTCTACGGATATTTCTAAAGTTTTCATAAAATGGCCTCCTAACTCGCGCCCCAGTGATGAAATCTGAAACGCAATTAAAAATGTATATTTCACAGTGATGCAGTGAAAATGTCAGCCCTTACGCCCTGAAGCCCGTGAAGCACATCAATGTCATGTTGCTTTAAAAATGATGCTTTTATTCGTTAGGCTGCGTTATTTTTTAAATATAAAAACGTAGGCATCTGCAGTTAATGAGTTGAAAGCAGACTCAAGCTTCACTCGTCCTTTTCAAAACGAACAATTCTCAACCATGTTTCTTAATTAAACACTGATTTGAGTTATGATGTAGATGCTTTTGTTTTGTTTCGTGGACCCTCTAAGGAATACATTTAATTTGGAAAACGTGAAACGTTCCGCGTATCTTGAAGGCAGTTGGTTCTAATAAAATTTAGGTAGGTATATATTGTTTTAGATCTGGTACAAAAGGGCATGATAAAAGCATGGAAGATTTAGATAACGATAGCGTAGGCCTTCGGGGATCTACAGACGGAACAAGGGAGCATCGGAGGCGTGATGGTCCGTGTAATTAGGCCGTGACTCGCTCGACCTTTCGCCCATCTGCGCGGCGGGGCCCTTATTCCACTTTTATTTCAACATTCCATCTCTTTTCATCATTCAACCTTCAGCTACACAAGCCTTATGACTTCCAAATTGAATGCGTAACATTCAACCGTATTTAAATGAGAACGGTTAGCTTTTAAAAGTTTTTGCGGCAACTTTGTTTCTTCAGCTAAGTGCGAACTATAAAAAGCACTTTAACTGATCTCTACTATTTTTAAACTGAAGAGGTTTGATAAGCCTATTTTTAGATTGTTTTATATTTTGTAGAGGAATGAAGCTTGCATTTTACTTTAGTTCTGTTTGTGAAAGTTCTGTGGGGCACCCCACACCTGACACTGTGCATTATTTCAATAGTTTCATAACTGCACGCGAGCTAACATGGCCTTTCCAAGTTACGTGCTCAATTAAATAATTAAAAATTGAAGGGGCGTTTCTATAATGATAGACTCATTCAGTTTCTTTTTTTTTCTTTTGTCTTGCAACGACAATAACGGGTGTAAAAAGTTTTCGAAGCCGAAAGCCACATATTCTATCCATTATTTGGATCATTTTTTTTTCCACTAGACCATACATGGGAACCCACTGGTTCTGGAGATATTGAAGGTCATAATCGCATTTTTTTTTACTTTTTTACTAAAATGAATTCCAAGTGTTATTACTAAACTTTTTTCCTAATAAACATTACCTAAATTTTCGAGATTTGTTTTCGAAAATTCTAAATTACCCATTTGCAGTTACAAAAACGCAATGAATATCAAACGTATCAGACAAGTACTACGCGGCTTAGACCGAAGGTGCAGGGTTTAACTCCACTTGCCTGGGTTTGCGTTACATTGCACGCAATAAAATTTTTTTTTCATACCTAAAAATAAAAGTCATTTCCCAGCAATAATTTTTGCGCAAAGCTACATTGTTAGACGTACAGTATGCGTATTTAACGGCTTTGTGATGTGTCTTTTTACACAATGTATATTAGTCAGCCAGAAATGTGTCGTGGAGTGGTTTGTTGCTTCAATGTTATGTACTTGTTGACGATCTTTGAAGAATATACCCTCTACGCTACGTTTACTGTAATATTCAAAACACAATAGTAGTTTAAGATACTGTCACATAACAAAGGGTATTTAAATATGAGTGTGAGTTTATTAACTGAGCCTCTGGCGAAATTTAAAAATAGTATCACACGAATGTTTTAATCCCTCTAGAAGTGCAGTTTCATACACTATTTTATCTAATCTCATCAAAAACATGGAATTACAGTTATCTGTGGATAAATATTGTCATTGAGTTTTTACTTTTAATTTCTATTGGAACTTTACGACATAAGAGTAGATAAAAAAACTTTTTAATTTTAAGTTCTCTGAGGATAAAGTCTGTCAATAAGGATTCCTTTTGATTCCATAATTGGAACTTTATGTTACGAAAGTATTTATTATCAGTTAATTTCTAACTGATAATATGAGAGGTTTGGAATACTTCCGTAACGTTCCCTTTTTATGTGATTAATATGAATGCATTTTTGAATGCATAAAAATAATTGATCTACTAAAGATCAATTATTTTTCAATTTAATAGTGTAAAGGACATCATTGAATATGGGATTATTTATAAAATAACCAAAGGAAAAAGAGATTAAATTCTGGATCAAAATGTAAATAACGTAAATTTTTTTTCAAGCGTAATACTCGGAACTACTACTTAAGTCCTCTCTAATCTAGTTTATTTAGCATAGCTCGTAACTATAATAACACAGCTCTCGTATGTTTGGTAGTTATCAAAACATGTATTAGTTTATTATTGTGTAACAGAAATACGTGTGATATTTTAGATACTGCTTCGTCTGCTCCTGCCTATGGAAATGAACAACTTTCTTCGTCTGCTTTTGCCTATGGAAATGAACAACTTTCTTCGTCTGCTTCTGCCTATGGAAATGAACAACTTTCGTCGTCCGCTTCTGCCTATGGAAATGAACAACTTTCTTCTTCTGCTTCTGCCTATGGAAATGAACAACTTTTTTCGTCCGCTTCTGCCTATGGAAATGAACAAATTTCTTCGTCTGCTTCTGCCTATGGAAATGAACAACTTTCTTCGTCTGTTTCTGCCTATGAAAATGAACAACTTTCTTCGTCTGTTTCTGCCTATGAAAATGAACAACTTTCTTCGTCTGTTTTGTGCCTATGGAAATGAACAACTTTCTTCGTCCGCTTCTACCTATGGAAATTAAAAACTTTCTTCGTCCGCTTCTGCCTATGGAAATGAACAACTTTCTTCGTCCGCTTCTGCCTATGGAAATGAACAACTTTCTTCGTCTGCTTCTGCCTATGAAAATGAACAACTTTCTTCGTCCGCTTCTGCCTATGGAAATGAACAACTTTCTTCGTCCGCTTCTGCCTATGGAAATGAACAACTTTCTTCGTCTGCTTCTACCTATGAAAATGAACAACTTTCTTCGTCCGCTTCTGCCTATGGAAATGAACAACTTTCTTCAAGAAAGTCATAGACAATTCCGACAAAAAAATTATACTTCCCGTTCTAATATTGATTAGTAGATAACTTTGCTAGGAACGTCCGATATATTTTTTGGGAATTGATTATTATTTCTGCGATGAAATACATAATTATGTACATTTTCATGGGCAGAGGAAGTTTCTAAACTATGAACACGTATTTCCGTTACAGCCTGTAATGTATTTTATTAGTATTACTTTATATAATAATATGTTTATACTCGTATATATATTTATCACACAATCACATTAATATTATAAAGGCGAAAGTTTGTGAGTATGTGTCTTTGTATGTTTGCTACTTCTTCACACTCAAACGGCTGGACCGATTTCTATGAAATTTGGTATGTAGATAGCTCATACCCTGGCTTAACACATAGGTTACTTTTTATCCCGGTCTACACGTGTGAAACCACGGGGTGCAGCTAGTAGGTACATAATCTTTACGACGGTAATTTTCGATTTCATATTGTTTTTACCTTCTAACTACCACAAAGTAGTGTCGTACACCCAAAGGTTGACTGGTAGAGAATGCCTTGTTGCATTAAGCCTGCCCATGTACCACTATTTGTACATGAAAAATGTATGAACGCTGAATGTTCTCCTTAAAAAAGAAAAGTTACATAATTATATGTAGGTTAGTAATACCGAAAGAAAAAAACATTTGCCTGCCGACTTTGGAAAGTCACGCAAACGAAGACGCGGGCCTAAGCCAGTAGTCAAATAAAAAGCTTAACGTTTCAATATTGAGAGCCAGGATTACGTAATATAAAAATACATTTTTATTAAAGTAGGTATTGGAAAATGAAAAACAGGAGGCGGTAATCATTGCAATTTTATGGCTCCGGCCATATGCCACCACCGCCTGTGATTTACTAGAAATTCATGATCGAGTGAGGCTGCACGTCTCGGCTACAGTGGGGTTATCGTGTATACGGAATGAAGTCAATAATACGTATGTATAAAACTACACAAAATTATTTATAACCACAGATGACAAAGCACCCTTTTATTCAACTAGGTAGTTACCTCAAGATTAAATTAAAACTTAGAACGCAACTTTTAGAAATTCCTTGTACAACTTTACGTCAACATTTCTACTTCAGGTCTAAAAGTTGAAATTGAATAAGTACTTTCATATTTGAAATTCGTGTGTTTTACGTGACTACCTCGGAAAAGTTACGGTTTTTGCTGAAATAACCGATGTCGGCTACATATTTCACGTGTATTATGGAAGAAAGAACAACCGAACCACTTGTAGTTATTAATGTCGAACGTATTGATAAAAATGTCGGCTTTTCCATCTTCAAACTGTTTATGTATCTATGGTTGTACTGTCAGCGGCATTATCTAATATACGGCTGTTTAGTTTTGTAATCGCATGAAAGTAGTATTTATGTTTTATGATGTTAGGTTGAAACTCATATAGGTAAGTAGAGGTATAGGTGTTCGTGTCGCACTTTTCCCCTTGAAGAATATTTTAAACGTTCACTATATGATTTCTGGCTGCCACTGAAAGGACATTATGCAAAGTAATGACAGATTTAGCAACTTAGTTCGCGAAATCGATCCGTAGGAGTCTGGTTTTAGCCGTCCTTCAAGAACTCTGCTTATGAATACTGTCACGATTATGCCTACTCTACAATAAATTGATATATTTTTGTCATGGACAGATGACAACAAGGTGTTCAATACTGCTGCCTACACCTTTAAACCAAATGACAATTAATTAATGAATAATTCATTTATAATTACAATATAACAACAAAAAAGACGCAGATTTTCACTTTCATTGTTTCCAGAAAGTCTGTGTTTAATTGAGTCCATTATTTTGGGCTTGCTGCTGCATGCAGAACATATTCATTTAAAATGTGAATAATTACTGCTCGCCAATGCCTCTGGTAATGACCCTGACCTTGGTTCGGAATTTCCTCAAATGAAGGCGCAATAGTGTTTCATTTATTTGGAATAGTCTCGGTAAAGTAAGCCGCGGAGGAACTCAATCCCGAGATAGACAAACAGATAACCTTATTCAGACGTTGCCAGTAGCTCGTCCACAAAAAAAGCGCGTGTAGTCGACAGGTCGGCTTCAATACGTGTCGGAGATGAACGCGGCCGTCCCCGTCCTAATGCGGTGATTTGTATGCAAGTCTGTTTGTTTTCCTAGCCTCCCTGTAAGCCGTCCCCCTAGTCTACAGAGTACTGCCCCCATTGCGTACAAAAAAACAATATAACTTACTGCCTCACTGAAACTACTAATTTGATTTGGAACTGTTAAGAACGTTGTTCTAAACGGCATAGGTACATTTTCATTATTTTCCCGACACTACTGTTTCCACCCCGCCGAACTTTTATCACGAGATTAAGAAATAACTTACTGCCCGTTCCGCGTGCGTGACGCTAACATTATTTATGTTTAATTCTGGATACGCGAAATAAAACTTTTTTTATTATTATACTAACACACAATAAAATTATAGATTTTCAGAGTCAACTTACATAAAGACCTTACATTCTTTGATACTATTTTTGCAACTCACTATGAACCTATGTACCTACCTACTTATTTAAATTTTCAATGTTATCGGAGTGTCTTTCAGCGGAATTGTACCTACTTACTTATTTTGTCTTACCCTGGGGTAGTCCTCGGCTTGTAGAAATAATTCTAGACTAACTAAACGTGGTAAAATGGATTACTATGTTACAAAATGTAAGTATTTGCCCACTTTTAAATTGAGATGGATGTACATGGATATACTCATACATCAAGACAGATCAATAAATTTTTTTCCACTTTAGACAACATTTCCCTGCAAAATTAATTTGATTATTGTATGGACGAATCCGACCTTGCTGTTTTATGACGCGCAAGTCACATTCGTCCTAAAGGTACCTTATAAACAAATAATTTTCTTTACTGTTCCTTAGTTAGTTGTTAAGAACCAGTACAGTTCAGCGAATATATCTAATTTAATTATATTTCTAAATAAATATACCTATTTTTTCATACCCCTTCTTTTTGTATCTTCAGGTGCTCCAAGTTTTAGTGCTACTCCTCAAGATTGCCTTACTTTTCAGACTATGCATACATAAGCCCCTCTAAGTTTTCCATTACCAAATTAACTCTTTGACTAGCCTTTTTCGGAGAAACTAGCCAAAATATTCCTTGGAGAGGACTGCAAACTAAAGAGTCCGAATCCAAAGTTTGCAGATAAAATTTAGTATAAATATACCTACCTCTAATATTATGTATACACTAGCAACCCGCCCCAGCTTCGAACAGGTACAAATTACACACTTAAACCTTCCTCATGAATCACTCTGTCTATTGGTTACACACCGCATGAAAATCCGTTCAGTAGTTTTTAAGTTTATCGCGAACAGACAGACAGACGCGGCAGGGGACTTTATTTTATAATATGTATGTAGTGATAATGTGAATTCATTTAATATAAGTTTTTGTATGTACTTAGGTACTTACCTACATGGTCAATGCATTATCAAAATGAATATTTACCGTAATAACTAGTATAATTATGCATATTTATACATGAATTTCATTTTCCCATTAGGTAGCAAGGATGGCTAATTGACGTGAATATTTAGATTTACAAAATCCATGTTTGCCTAACTCATCGGTTATGCAAACATGAATTTTAATAATATGGACGTAACATTAGCTTTTACCATAGCTAATTTAAGTTTTGATCTTCACATGGTGAAGATACCTACTATAATATTTTGTTAAGATAAAATATACAGGGTGTAACGGAAATGCTCATATTTTAAATAATGCTTCTGCCGAGTTGGCTACTCTGTATGTACTCGTATAAACACACTTTCTTCTAGAAAGTAATAGTCGATTACCAAAAAGGACTTTCCGTACAATGTTATCATCAGCTGATCAAAATTTAAAAAAAAAAAAATAACCCAGTTTTTTTCAGAAGTTACAATGGCTTTGAACAAATAGATGATTAATAAGTACTATTAGGTACAGTATGACATGAAATATATGAAGCTATAATAATAATCATGCTGAAATAAAAATATCGGCTAGTCAGAAAGGATACAGCGCGGTTGACGGAGCAGGGTGCGCCGGACGGACAAAAGTATCGCCTCACGCGGCCGCTCATATTAACTAGCTAAAATCATTTGTCTGGAAAGAGACAACTGTCGACCTACTTTTTTATATTGTTACGATTATAAAAGCGGGATGTTTTTTTGGCAAATTTTTCATGTTTTTTGTGATGACTTATAAGAGCCTTATGAAATTTTGACTGTGATTTTTATCACACGTTTTGTATGGAGGAGAACACTTACTCTTTTTACTATTTCATAGCGCTCTCGCTTTTGCATTTTTTTAAATCTATTTTTATGTAGCCTAAATGCCGAAGCATGTTTTGTTTAATATAATTAATTATAAATCCTTAAGTAAACGTAATTATAAAAATAAAAATAAAAAATCAAAATGCTACATTATGCGATGCATCGGCAGTTGGAATGTACGAAAATACGTTTGATAGCGCCCTTAACTGATTAGAATTTTTTCCAGGTGAAGAAAGTATAAACTCGTATTAGATTAAATAAGAGATAAAAAGATAAACAAAAGATTGTATAAAAGTCAACTTTTAGTACTTACAAGGTGGCGCAAAATTAATCACCCAATTTTGTTTTTGAATAACTTTTTTACTAAATAAAAAAAAATGATTTTGATTGATGGAAATCTTTATTTGAAACTTTGCATTTTTTTCTGTTAAGGTTGAACTAGTCGCGGGCTCGAACTCACTGGCGGGCTTGGCCGAAAAGCACGCTGTTTCACCTGGCATCATGTCCGACAGAAAAATATCAGTGATGAGCAGTTAGACACTAGTCTACATGTACAATGTCTAGTTTGCACGCACACAAACACCGCTGCACCGTTCCTAACTAAAAAGACCGCGTAAAAAAATACGAAAAGTCCTTTGGAAAATTGAGTTTTATGAAAAAATCAATTACAACTAAAGTTGATTGAACTCTTCTATAATTGAGGTTTGTCGGTGCCGACTTTGTTTTGGAGATATTGCACTTCTTTTATTATTACTTATTTACGCCCAAAATTGCGTTAAAATTAGGAAGAATCTTTGTGGGTTTATAACT
Organism: Polia nebulosa; assembly: GCA_951329385.1. Lineage (NCBI taxonomy): Eukaryota > Metazoa > Arthropoda > Insecta > Lepidoptera > Noctuidae > Polia > Polia nebulosa. The sequence continues at coordinate 30,225,355 of OX589587.1, read as the reverse complement.
TTTTAATGGCTTTTTATTTTACCATTCTGTGTCCACACAGACAAAATTAATAATGAGACAAAACGATATCATGTTTAACTTTATATGTACAACGTCAAACAGTAGAGTAATACCCTCCCGAAATTTATATGGACATAATATCGACTAGTGCAACCTTAAGTGGAAAATATGATATCCGTCAAGTGGCTGTCGCCAGTGTTAATACACATTTGGTCCCGTTTTATCGCATTTTCCATGACTTTCCGCAAGATTGCCGATGATAACTGTTCGCATTACTGTCGAATATTCTCCTTATCGGCTTGTTGGCATAAACCCGCGACTTCAAGTAGCCCCAAAGAAAGAAGTCTGGTATTAAAAAAAAAAAAAATTCACGCTGCGCCAGCACCACCAGCCGATTATTGGTAAAAAAAATCTACACAATTAAGGATGATTCAAGTTACACCGTGTCGCCACCGGGCCGTGCCCCGGTGGCGACACGGTGTAACGTGAATCATGCGTGACCCGGTCAAAGATTGTTGCATACATTTTGTATGAAGTGATTCATGCTAGACCGGGCCGCGGCCGTGCCCCGAGCGGGGCGCGGCTGAGGCACGGCCGAGGCACGGACGGGGCACGGCCAGGGCTCGGCCCGGTGGCGACACAGTGTAACATGAACGTGTGCACCGGGCTCGGACGTGCCCCGGCCATGCCCCGGCCATGCCCCGGCCATGCCCCGGCCGGGAAACAATTGGGCACGGCCGAGGCTCGGTGGCCGCACGGTGTAACGTGAATCATCCTTTACGCTCTCGCGGAGTATAGCGCTCCATTGCTTGTCTGTTTGTATTCTGCAGCTGTCTATTTTACAAATGTCAAATATGAGTGACGTACGACGCCATTTACAGAAATTATAGTATCTTCCGATATGGTGATTAATTTTGCGGCACTTTGTATATGTATATTTTATTAAATGTTCGTTTGTATGATATATTCGAAAATATAGTAAAATATGTAGTAACAGTTGACTTGTTCCTAGATTTTGGCGATATAAAATATATCGCCAAAATGTAGAGATTGGCGTTAAATTTTTTTTCGCTTATTAAGGGTTGGACCTGTAGTAAAAGTGATGGTGGTAATGATAAATTTAAAAAGCCACTCTATCAAACGTAGAACCACTAAGTTCCTCTCCAGCCTACCTGTCCTCTTACCGTTGATTTACTGTTTCTAATACTCAAGTACGTAATAATTCGTAGCTGGCAATAAACGTCACTGGTGACCATAGCTTCCCCATAAACTGGCACAATAGCTGAATGCTTTGTGAATGGATTATGCCATAATCAGGAAGAGATGCCTAGCGGACTGGTAGGTTGGACCTACGCACAATTCTATGTTCAGTGAATAGATTGTAATGCTCATTCATATATTATTGTATTAATTCTCAACTGTAAAGCCAACCGGAATGAGGTAAAATTACGGGGTAGGTAATGGGGTTGACGAGTAACAAAATCTAATTAGTCATCGTCCTATTTTTTCTTTTGTCACTTTAATAAAAAAATAAGACGATTCAGTGGGTTGAAATTTCGGATGACGTCACACTTAAGTTAAAATTGTACCACTTTTTACTCAAAAGTGACGTAACAAGCCTCCACTCCTGAACTTTGATGCGTTATATTTTTATAATTTTTTCATTAATTTGATATACCTAGCAAAAAATACGTGTCCAATATTTTTTGATAATCTAACTTACGGACTAAATAGAATTATTTTTTGATAATCTAACTTACGGACTAAATAGAATTATTTTTTGATAATCTAACTTACGGAATAAATAGAATTATTTTTTTTACCTTATCGCCATCCATTGAGTGACAACAACATACTAAATGAAATCCACGAGTTGTGAAAAGGCCAAGAGCGAGTCGGACTCGCAAGCAAAGGATTCCGAACAAATAATTTTTTTTTCAGATATTTTTTAAACTTCTTATATGTTTCCCGTAATCTATACCTAAGTAAAGAACTACCTTCTGTATTTTTTTTTCAATTTTAGGCCAGGAGTTCGGCAATAAGGGTAATGGTTATTTTTTATCTACTTCCTTCATTATCTTAAAAATTTTATACTTTAAAATTATGATCTGACTAAATTTGATACCTTTACTAAGCTCTTTCATTTGATATGTAGCACGGTACAGTTTGAAAACTTTTTTTTATCCGATTTGCACCCCAAAAGTGACTCCTATATTCAGAATCCATTTATTAACCTTACACTTCCGTGTTTGGGTTACAGATATTTATTCATGTCTACCAAATTTCAACTTAACCAGTTTAGCAGATTCGGTGCAAATTGACTGTGACAGACGGACAGACAGATGGACAGACAGACACACGAGTGATCATAGAAGGGTTTCGTTTTTTGTTCGGACTTTCGGAACCCTAAAAATAAGAATTCCCCAGTAAAAATAACCAGTGGCACTCAGTTGGAACAAGCTATCTAATGCCTCGTGCCTACTCGACAGAATTATTTACACAACCAGGCAGTTAATATAGCACTTTGAGTTCTAGAAAAGATACGGATTAAAACATCGTCTCTTACTTAAACAGGTACTCGTATATATCTGTGTGAAAGTCTTTTTCTAAATCTCGATGTTTCATTTTAGCGGTTAGGTAGAGTACTAAAACGTACCACTTTTAAACGGGCTCTGAATATTTGAACTATTAATTTATTGAGTGAGCCATTCGCTGGCGCTCCATTTTTATTGACAATAGGGACAAGGAGACATTCTACCAGCGTTATTTGTCAAACAGTTCAAGGGATTGACATGCGCTACCGATGTACCACGCTGTCACTCCCCACTGTTTTGGACTTTTGACAGTCTACCGCTGACAGAATTTCACCGTGTTGAGGTGACAGCCCAAAGTTCTGGTATAAATAGTTTTACCTGACCGGTTATGTAGCTATGCACACCATTTCATCATCATCATTTTCCTGCCCTTATCCCAATTTAGTTGGGGTCGGCGCAACATGTCTTTTATTTCCATCCTTCACTAATAGTCGTCATCTCTGTAGTCACCCCCCTTTTACCTATATCCTCTTTCACACAGTCCATCCATCGTTTCTTTGGCCTTCCCCTATTCTTATAGCCATCCACATCCATACACAAGACATTCCTCACGGCATTTTCTTCATTCCTCCGCATCACATACCTACCACGGCAACCGATTTCCACACAACTTTTCAGTCAGCGGTGCCACTTTAAGACTGCAATGTCTAACTGGCTATTATACACGCTAAAGTCCTCAATGATGACAAAAACTAAATACCAGACATCAGAAGTTAACGAATTCTGCCGTGATGGGCAAGACTTTTAAATATGGTTATTGATAATGGCGCGCTGAAATCACATTGTTCCCCCCTTCCGCAAATACTGTAACCTACGAATAAGTAATAGTGATTAATGGTAAAAATGAGCGCACTGCTAATTGTTCATTAGTAGCCCCATAATTTATGAAGAAAGTGGTTGTAATTCTTAAAATATTTGATGCTGTATTTTCATTCTTGTATAGTATTTCACCCGCAATGAACCAGTGACAAATTAACGTAATTAGCGAGGCTCCGCAGACGATATGGAGCACCAAAAGAAAATATCCAGTCATGGGGACTGCCAACAGAATTGAAAACTTGAAACCTCGGAACTACTATAGCTAGAATGAACGCTTATAGTGGATCGGAACACTCTGCACTGCGCAGTAGCAAATTAATGTGACTATACACAAGCCGCTGCGCCTCGCCAGTCTGGCCGCAACACGTCACTAGCATGTCAGTGACGCGAACCCATAAGGTTTGCATAAGTTTTCACTTCTAAAATTATAAAAATAATAACGCTCCAGCGACAGTAAAACCTGCAGCCAGCTGTAGACGATTGGAAATAAAAGTTTAGTATATTTTGTTTCATCCACATTTCGAGACCTATCCGGTCTGCGCTTAGCGTTCATTTATTTAATTTAACCCTACATAGCTTGGGTACCTACTCAAATTGATATCTACGGCACTTGTCCAAGTGCAAGGTTATGTTAATTACAAAATAAAATCTAACCCAGTTGGTTGAGCAAAGTTGTTTAAAATTCAAAATTTTAATTAGTTTTGGTGTTTGTTTTATATTCATCTTAACTTCAAGCTAACCGTATCTTTAAACAGTCTTTGTTAAACTTTATTAATTAGGAGGTATCTACCTAGTCTTTAAATTACAAAATGAAAAACAAATAAAAAAGGAGGAGAAGAGAAATAAAAAACAACTAAAATGTTCCAAACAAGTCACTTTTGAAAGAGTCTGATGCTGTTCATGGCTGTTATTTTAGTTCAATTACTAATTTCATGCCTAGTCTTTTTAGTTGTTTTTTGAAAATATTTTTTTTTTATTTTCTACGTGAGTTATATTTTTGGAATCGCCTCCTCGAACTCTTTATTTGGATAACCCACTTAATATAGTTCGTAGACCTTAATTTTCTTTATTTTCACAATACGGCGTCTGGTTTTCGCCATATAATATTTTGATTACTGTCATGTCTTTAGTAGCACTCGCAAGGTTAAGATGATTCAATTGACGTAAGAATTATCAAAATCGGCCCACACGTTTGGTCTCTAGTGCCACAAAGGAACAAACATACACACATACGAGTACATATATGCATACCAAGATAGACTGATAAACACATTACCCTCCCTTGCGTCGCGCAGTCGGGTAAAAAGCAGGAATCTACGACGTGCATCGTAAAAGATAGCGATTTTTAACACGCTTTTTAGGGTTCATAGAGATTCGGCCTGCCGTCTGTACGTCCGATGCATAGCTTAGATCTGTTAGTACTAGAAAGCTGCAATATTGTGTGGGTATACGAGTATATAGGGTGACTGGTAATTAGTGACCGATACTTAAACACGTGATTGTACTCATGATTATACACAACTTTCCCAAAAAAACTTTTTTTTTAAATACTTATTCACTTTCAACAAGCCCGCTTGGCCGGGCACCACGTGCCGTTTTTAACCGACGAAAAAAAAAGGAGGAGGTTCTCAATTCAACCGTATCTATATTTTTTTTTTTTTGTGTATGTTCAGCCCTCGCTCCGTCATTTATGAACCGATCTTGATGATTATTGTTTTTATAGATAGGGTATACCTCAAGGGTGGCCCCATCTCAAGGAAATCAGGATCGGATAATGGAATCCCAATAAAATTGAGAGAAAACCTCGAAATTTGTGGGCACATTTAGCGTTTCTGTTCGTATGTTCGGCCCTTACTCCGTTTTTTATGAACCGATTTTGATGATTCTTCTTTTCTTAGATAGCGTATACCTCAAGGGTGGTCCCATGTCAAGGACAACAGGATCTGATCATGGAATCCTGATAAAATTGAGAGAAAACCTCGAAAATTGGGAACGAATATTGTTTCTGTTTACTTTTCGTAACTTAATCAGGTGTTTGCATTTAGGAATCATCACACCATGAAACTGAGCTAATGATGGGAACCATACCTTTCCTAAACAATAGAAGTTAGATATAAAAACTGGTTTTAGTGACAGTAACCACTTGATATGCTTTGAAGAAAAGACATCTTTAGAATATTGGAGGTAACCTCAACTGGTCAATATCCTGGGAACCTCATGGAAGGATGGTTACATCATCAGCTCAGTGCCAAGAGGAATGATGAAGGATTAGAAATTAGCCTCAGAGTATTAAAAGAGGATGCGAGTCACAAAAAATCATAAAATAAAAAGCTTTTTAACAAAAAAATCAACCGACGAATAGGAACTAAAAAGCAAAAAATAAATAAACCTTTTAAGTATAGTATAGAGTATTGAACTTATTTACCTACATAAAATAACAAATTTTATATAAACTAATTTTGAGTCGGCGCCAAATATTAAAATATAATACATCTAGCCTTCTTCATTTCTACGTTCATATAAAATTTAGATATTTAATAATCAGATTATTGTTTGGCGCCGACTCAAAATTAGTTTATATAAAATTTGATATTTTATGTTGGTAAATAAGCTCAATACTCAAGACTTAAAAGGTTTATTTATTTTTTGCTTCTTAGTTCTTATTCGTCGATTGATTTTTTTGTTAAAAAGCTTTTTATCGGTGTATTTAAACAGTGTCGGTACCTACATGTTTCGGTTGTAGCTAAATAAAAAATATTTTCAAAGGCAGCGTTTTTGACTAATATTTATAAGATGCAACGTATGTCCGCATAACTACAAAATATCTAGGAACGCGCGCGCAGTAACATTAAAAGTAGGCACGATCTATTAGCTGATAGTTTGACCTCAGGAAAGGACAAATGTACTAGTAGACTAGTAGTAGCGTGTCATGCTCCTCCGCCACCTGCATCGCTCCCTTTGCCTCAGTGCTAACAGCTGATCGCAGCGGTCACTGCCTTCACGCGCGCGCGAATTTCACACTGTTGTTATTGTGAAAAAAGTGAATACGTATCTATATAAAAAAAGTTTCTTTGCGAAAGTTGTTTGTAATCATGAGTACAATCACATGTTTAAGTATCGGTCACTAATTACCAGTCACCCTATATATTAATCTTCTAAAAGAAAGAATAAAATTTTGGTACCATTCAAAATATGTCAGGGGCTAGCAAAAGCCTTCATGGCAAATGATGGGGATGAGTAAGTAGGTAACAGCATGCCAATAATTGCCCTAAGTGCTCCGCAGCCGCAAATCAATTACATATTAATTGGATTATCTCATGTGTCAACAACTTATTTGCAGATACGAATAATAACCTAAAATCTTCAGGGTATACATACAATACTGTAAACTATTTATTTACCTGCTTTTAACACTGACTTGACCTGTCATGCCCATTGTGTACTCCATTTTAATACAAAATTACATTGGCACATAATATAACTTGTTTCAAGTGCATGGTATAACTTTAGCAGTGTAACTTTATGCTTAATGTCAGTAACGACATTGTCACTACATATTATAAAACAAGTCCCCCGTCGTCATAAAATCAAAAACTATTGACACCAATAGACAGACTGATTCATGTTCCTCATGAATCACTCTGTATTTTGGTGAACATCGCATGAAAATCCGTTATAAGTGTATAATTTGTATTGTATATTTTTTATTATTATTTTTGTTTTTCTTTACCCGTGCGACTGGGGCGGATCGCTAGTTTGAAATAAAAGAGAGGGCTGATTAACACAACTTCTCGACCGTATAGATAGGCAGTACTGAAATAACCAGTATTTTCGATTAAAGCTTTTTTTAAAAAACCCAGAAAAATATTTCGGTTTCGCCCAGATCCGCTAGAAATGTCTTGGATTGGTTAGAGATAAAAACAAATCTTATCTCTTCCTGTCTTGAATTGTAGGTACGCAAGTAAAATCTTATTTTGAAGAACAACCTGTTATACTTATAAACAAATTGAATCGCTTTTCTGCTATAAGATCCTTCGTATCATTATTTTTTTTATTTTTAGTCGAGTATCTACGCGACTCGTGTCTAAAAATATACACTTGTTTCTGCGTAACCTAAAGGTTAACCGATCTTTTCAAATAAAATCCTCTCGAAGAAGAAAAGGTGATATGTCATATTTGCTTACTGTTATTTTTATTCGTATAATGACGACGGAGCTAAGCATAGTTTAAAAAAATGTGGGTTTAGTACTTACTACTTCTTTGTGTACTTTATTATGGTTTATGAAGACCTTGTCCATAATTTTATTAGAACCTGGAATCTATAGAATAGACTTTTTCAATATTTTTGAATACGCGACCCCTTTGTAAGAAAAAAATCTGGCAACCCCTCAGGACCGTAATATTGCGATGAGCGGGCGGCTGTACTGGGCTCTTGTGATGAATTTTTAAAATCGAATACCACCTTAAAAATAGAGGAATGAAGAGGCACAGTCAGAAGAGCTCGTGGCAAAAATAATAACAAACGCACGGGTCGATCTATAAGGGCAACTATTGCCGAGGTCGGTCTGTGAATGGGTAACCATCTAACACACCAGGATTCCTCCGTCCCAGATGTATTCAAAGGTGAACCTAATGAAAAAGTTAAGTTTTACCCGATGACAATACCTTCAGGTGTGTAATGACACTTCGTCCACAAGTAGGTACACACCTGTCATTTTCTCACGAGCAAACCACATACACTCATCAGGGCGAACCTATAATAAGCATTCCTCTTCAACATGTATTCAATACCTACGCCGTCTTACCCTCGCTTTTAATTTATTATGCACTTTTCCCTTGCAAATTCTGCGAAACATGAGTTTCGACAATTTATCACTTATTAATTAAATGTACGTAGGTACATTTAATTAAGTAGTAGGCTCTACCACCCCAATAATATATAGAAACATAATCAATAGAAGCCAATTATATGCCACTATTTGGTATGCGACAAATTTGAATAAGCTCATTTAGTAGAAAAATAAACATCTCGAAATGATAAATTATTTAGTTTGGTTATGGCAAATGGAAAACTTGAGCTTTTCGAAGTCTAAGTTGCATTCTATCAGCAATAAGGATTGTCAAAAGTCTGAAATGCCACCAGTCATTATGCATTTAAAGTGAAAGCTCCAAAAGAAAAAAAGGGGTAGCTCGCGAAATTCAAATTTCCTTACGATTTTGCAATCTGGAGGTCAGTATCAGGTTGTATGTTGATCAAAATATGATTCGCGGTCGTAGCAAGTACGTATTTACGCAACTAATCATTAAAATCATCAATAAAACTTTCTCAGTTAGTATTGATGCCAACTTTGTACCTTTGTGTTGCATATTTTATTAATAAATAAATAAGATATAAATTTGAAACCGACCACGTAATATTTCGGAAGAGCATGTTAATCATATACGGTTATCAAATTTAAATTCAAAATTTCTATTTCAGACCAAGGGATCCATATCATAGTGTTAGTATGAACTTAGCCTATATTAGTAAATTCAATAACTTAAAAATACAATAACTATACGTTAATTAGCTACATGAACATGTGCGTACCTACATGTCTGCCACCCCAGAGCCTGACAAATGGTCCATTAACCTTGTCCGCCAGTGTAGCTAAAATATTGTTCGGGCTATCCCTGAATCGCCGCAACATCGATACACACCGTTTGCGCATAATGGCTTGAAAGTCATATATTCGCGCTTCCGCAAACATGCCCGATGCACTGCAAAACCGAGGCAGCCCCAACGCGCAGAGCGTTGTAAGCCTTCTACGTATACTCGTACCTAACTCACAAGTTGCACGAGTAAAACAACTGGCAGTAGGCTCTGAAGAGCGTCAGTTTTACCTCGTCCGTGCACCGCGCATACCTGCGGGCAAGCATATTGCATCGGGCTGACAACGCCCTGCGCTCCCTATCTATATCCTGGTCATTTGTGAGAGAACCCGTGACCACATGACCGAGGTATTTAAATTGAGTGACGTCTTTTAATGGTGTTCCTTGTAACGTCACCGGTGGTATATTCGTGGGTGTATTATTATGTACTTTAAACACCACCACCTCATTTTTAGTAGCATTATACCTCAAGCCATGAGAATCCGCATACCTCTCACATATGGCCAATACCTTCTTTAGTACAGAGATTGATGGACTGAGCAGCACCATGTCATCAGCATAACTAATGTTGTTGATCATTCTTCCGTCCACTGAACAACCAACCATAGTACTACCCGCTCACCAACCAGCCGGTCTATCTAACAGGATAAACAGAGTGGGTGAAGTCAACCCCCCTGCCTCATTCCACAATCTAGCTAATACTGTACTGGTTGAGCATCTGACCGTCTAACACAGTTTATCTGACTTTCATACCAAAATTTAAGTATACTTATAACCTCACTTAGTCACTTGTTACCAAGCAGTGATCCAACCATTTTACGCACCCGTGCGAGTCACTCATTTACGTATAGGTGTCTGAACTTCTACCCAGTATGTCAATATCAGCACAGGTTAAATGACAATCACAACAAAACTTTAATACTTCATTACAGAATAACTCACCCACCCGGGTGCGCGTTCAAATCTCCCAACACAAACACATTTTCCACATTAATAGATTCCACAATTGCATTTATCTCGGCCAAACATTCGATGAACTCACTTAAATTATAAATATTACAATACACCGAAAATACAAGAATTTATCGATTCTCAATAATTATCTTAATCGCGACCAATCTTACGTTATTACACTGTATGACCGAAATACTATCAAAACGCACTGGTTCTCCATAGCAAAGCCACTCCTCCATATGGTCGACCACGCAGCAACTCAGACGATTCTGTGGCCGAGACGCCTGTAGAACCGAAGCCAGGGTAAATGGTGTTCAGATATGCCAGGTCATGTGATAGTAACCAAGTCTCTTGTAGTGCAATCACATCAAACGTTAAACATAGTTCTCTTACGTAACCAACCGTTCTCTTTATTGATTTACAATTGAAACTCCTTTTTCTTTTTCTTTTTTTTGTGGGGTGGGAAATCATCCTATGACTTCTCCCGCTCTGGGCGGAGCGGGAGGGCGTGTCAGACTCTTACTGACTAAAACCCACCCCTGTTCCTTTCTGCCTTTGAGTGCCCAGGGGCGAGGTAACTCTGTTTCGAATTTATCCTCAGCCCCCAGGCAGGCATCGGCCATGATTGGCCCCGTCTCTTGCTGACAACTCTTTGAGGCGCGCGTGGAACACTACGCGCCGTCGACTCTCGGGCCTGTTGCTGATCGGACGGCGAGCTACCCATTACTCGCCGTCCGCAGGCCCGGATCTACGGTGGCCGGAGATCGTCTCGCGGCGCCGGAAGTCCCAGGCGTCTCCTGAGGCGGCTGCTGCTGAGGGCGTGAGGGCGACTCCGTAATTGAAACTCCTAGGCTTACATTTTCGTAAATTATTCTCCTTAAAAAGATTCATTTTATGACTTATTATTTACCGGATGTCGTACACTTCTTGTCTAAAACACAAAGTATTTTCTAAAATATAGTCGTCCGGCGACATTTTATCATTCTAAAATAGATCAATTTTATATTTAGGAATTGAAAACTTAGCAAGTGACAAGGATGGCTGATGATGCTGGATGATCTTCGTTGTGTGCTGCATAGGACGTGGAGCGAATGAAACAACAGTATCACAGTCGCTCACAACATGTTTATTTTTTTTATCAAAACAGCTGTTTTTTTCCTCATTCAAGGATTCCAATATACACACAGGCCCGCTATCTACCGCATCATTATACGAATGGCAGATAGATGCTCCGCGTTTTCTGAAGTTCACAATGCGCTTAAAGTCGTATCTTAACGACTTATTATTGACCGTCTTAACTTTCTCAAGGCCACAAAAATAGGCACACTTTCTGAGTCTGTATTCACAAACAGAGAAATTATGTCGTTCAGGTCCCGATACACTTTATTTCTTTTCTACGCGATTTTTTTTGTTGTTGTTGTTGTATTCACTGATTTGAATAGTAACGTCTTTGCAAAGTCTACGTCCTCGCCAGTAAAAGCAGAACTACACACTTTAATAATACTTTCTTCATCCATAATTTGTATTTTTAACCGACTTCAAAAAAAGGAGGAGGTTCTCAATTCGACTGTATTTTTTTTTTTTTTTTTTTTTTTATGTGTGTTACCTCATAACTTCTTACTACGTGAACCGATTTTGAAGATTTTTTTTTATTTAAAAGCTGTTGCTTCACATTTGGACCCATTTTAATTTGGTGAGGATCTGATGAAGAACTTCGGAGATATACAATGGAACTCTTCAGTAAATAATAGCAAACCTTCCAGAATTGCTGCAATCGCATGTCTGTATATTGTTTTCACCACTTTACAACATTACATCAGGCTGATGCGCTCTGAAGGGGTATACAGATTTGTACAGTTCACCCTGATACACCCTAATTTCACCAATTACGTTCAAATTCCCTATTTTTGATGGGGCTATCAATTAGGGCATAACTTTACTATTAATTTAGTTTTAGAATGGGGTAAAACAACTAAAAAGTGAAAAATAAAAAACTTTTTACAAAAAAAATACAACCGACTTCCATAAATAATACTAAAAAATGCAAAATAACTTTAATTTCGGAAGTCGGTGTCAAATAACGAAGAAACCAAACTAGAAACACCGACTTCCGAAATTAAAGTTATTTTGCATTTTTTAGTATTATTTATGGAAGTCGGTTGTATTTTTTTTGTAAAAAGTTTTTTTGTTTTGTATGAATGCCAGTACTTCGCTGATTAAAATATTAGGTACAATTACACTTTAATAACGCCATGATTTTTAGCACTAAGGCCAGTGACCTCACTGGTCCGCACGGTAACTCGTTACGAACGAGACTTATCAATGTCAATCATATATATTAGATAAATGTATTTCAAACAATTTTTTTTATAATTTAAAAATCTAAAGTCTAAAGTTATATAGGAAAATTTACTATTCCAATAAAAATTGATCTCCGAAACCACTAGGCCTAAAATTTAAAAAAAAATGTAAACAGAATGTAGTTCTTTGGTACCCTTTGCGCGCAAGACCGACTAGCTCTTGGCTGATTTTTTTTAACGTGCTATTACTTCTTAAATCAACTAAAGAAGTCCTGATAAAAGAGTATATACAGAACTTATTTCCCCGGATGGACTAGGTACTTGATGTTTTGGCTTTCTCCAATTACGTTCTAAATCCATGTTTAGTTGGACCCCAGAACTAAAACTAAATATTTAAGATATGCCCGAATTAATAACCCCAATAGGTTATTAATACGGCCATAACTTAAATAGTTAGTTTTAGTTCTGGGGTACACAACTAAAAAGTGAAAAATAAAACACTTTTTTACAAAAGATACGAGTACAGACTTCCAAAAAAATGATTACAATAAAAATTAAAAAATAACTTTTTTATTTCGGAAGTCGGTGTCAAATATTGAAGAAACAAAATACAAACAACGACTTCCGAAATTAAAGTTATTTATACATTTTTAGTTTATTTTCTTTTTTTAATATTTTATTTCAGATACCTAGAGGTTATCAGCTCCTTTGAATACAGCGTAGAATTCTCATTTCTAGATTGAACACGGGGGCAAAGGCTATGAGAGCGGCCAGAGATAAATAGTACGAACCCAATGATTAAAGTCTGTAATCGACTGCAGAAATACGCCAGCAACGAAATAATTTTGCTAACAGGACTTCTGTTTCGTTTTAAACTAATATTTAGCTAAATCCTATAGCTGAATTAAGGTTGAATGCAACATACAGCTCAAAAATAAATACCAACTCCAAGTAACTATGTACTCGTTTGTATAACACGCGTTAGTAAACTGGGCGAAAGATAAATCCTACAAATCCTACTAAGTTTGTATGTTTGTGTTTCAATCACGCAAAAACGGCTAAAGGGATTTGAATTACATTTTGCACACAGATAGATTCAATCAATTAGATTATAACCTGCATAAAAAATAGTTAGTTTATTATAAATGCGAAAGTTTGGATGGATGTTTGTTACTCAATCACGTCAGAACGGCTGAACGGATCTGGATGAAATTTGACACAGAGATATATTATAGTCTGGAATAGCACATAAGCTATAATTATTAGTAGGGAAAGTATTAATTCCGTGCGGATTGCTGGATGTCACATGTCTTTCGAATTTTTAGTTCTAGGATATGCCAGTTTCCTCACGATGTTTTCCTTCACAGTTTTGAGAGCAGACACAAAGTAAAACACCTACCGTTCCTTTTTTTTATGGTGTGATGCGCCTACCTAGGTTCAAACTCACGACCTACAACTTGTAAGTCGCGGCCCTTACCACTGAGCCACCACTGCTCTTTAGAAACATAATATTTGTAAGGTATAAGATGAAATAGTGTCCCAGGTCCCAGTCACCCAAAATAAATATAATCCGACTACGTCACCGTATTCTGGGTAAGAGCCAGAATAGCTGCTGATCAGAGAAATAAAACGAGCTCAACTTTGTAATATCTCAATTACTAAGTTATTGTTCTAGCCACAATGCTACATCATCAATTCATCAGACCGTGTCAACGGGCCGCGAGTGAATGGAAAACAAATCGCGATATGGATGAGTGGTTAAAACCAGACAAGCAATGATTGACAGCCGAGCAGAAACAAATGCCTGCAAAAATAAATGGAACTTGATCAAAATCGATGTCAAGTCATGACAACGACATGTTATTAAAAACACACAAACATATAGCTTCACTTGTAACTAACTATAGGTGCATAATATGTAGTAGTTGAAGTATTGACCCGCTTCTCGTCGTTTAGTTTGGATGACAATGCATAGTCAGCTAAGATGCCTGGGGGAAGCGGAAAAATTCTGAAAATGAGTTACCGCACCCCTGGGCACTCAGGCAGGAGAGGAACAGGGGTGGGTTTTAGTCAGTAAGAGTCTGACACGCCCTACCGCTCCACCCAGAGCGGGAGAAGTCATTAGATGATGTCCCACCCGCCCAAAAAAAAAAAGAAAAAAGCTAAGTGACGTCATTCTGCGTCCAATATGGAAGACTCCGAAAGGTGACGGACTAGTTATTTTGTACGCATTCCCATTTTAAGGGTATCAAATGAAAGGGTTTGCAAAGATGAATACGAAAATTAAAAAAATAAGTGTGTTTCTTAAGTTTGTTTTTAAGCTACAGAAAATTATTTTTGTTCTCTATTCTAAAATCTGAAGTACAAAAGTTCCGCTAGACGTTTTATAGAAACGTTTTAAACAAATCTTAGAAGTTAAAGGAGAATGAACAAAAGTGGTAAGTAGGTACCAAAAAGTCTCATGCATCAAGATCAAAATTGTATAAGTAGTAATTATTTTCATATCTTTTTACGACATTACGCGTCAAGGATTTAGTTTTTGAACCGGGAATTTACTATAAGTATAAAAAACTATGAATATTGTGTCACTTCCGACATGACGATCTTCACACAACCGTTCATATAGACGTAGAATGCAACACAAACTATTTTTGAAGAATCGACTAACCAGTCGTGTCAAATGTTTCTTTTGTATAATAAATAACTATAACGTTTGCTTCAAAAACATTACACGAATCATATGTATTAGCTTTGCTTTCTTTTTGTTGAATAACGGTAACAATTAAGTAAAACCAGTACACCAAATGGATTTAGTATTGCTAATTGACACAAAATCCATTTTTTTACTTAAAGATATTGATAACAATTTCAAATCAATTAGCAGGCACATTTCTGCTGAAATTTGATCTGACGTTATAGCTTTACGCTTAAGATGAATTAATTATTGTATTGTGTGTTGAGAAGTAGAACTTGTTTGTATTTTGTGAACTTATTTCTGTGTACCTACATATTTCATTGTGCAAATATGTCGAGTCGTGGGGTCAACCGACTGATACGGTCAGTCACCCCTCAAAACCGATGTATCAATTATTGTTCATTTTTGATACCGAGAAACCTGCTTAAACATTCATTAGAACAAGCGTCTACTCCAATGATTAAATTGTTACAGTCGTGGATAATTCATACTCAGGTAAGCAGATCTTATTTTGCTCTTGTGTTAAATGGCAATAAAATATACCTATTTGCCTGGTTTTGAGGTTATTTTCGATTTTATAAAATAACTTCGAAACCTGGGTTTTGTTTACAAAAAGAACTTTTGTAAGAGTTAGTATGATACGCGCAGACTATAAAAAACAAAGTTTTATTTTGATGCAGCATGGTACGGGATTCCATACATCATGGGTATTGTCCTTTAACTCACTGCCCGGTTTCCGATTAAGCTGAAATTTGGCGTACATGTTTAATTTGGATGACAATTAATGCATGGTTAGATAGTGTCATCATTCTAAATTCGACACGTTGGACTCCCGAAGATGGCGGATTAGGTATATTCTGTACGCATTCCCATGTTAAGGGTATCAAATGAACGGGTTTGCTGAAAACACGAAAAATAAAAAATAGTGTTTTTAGATTTTTTTAAGTAATGAAAAAAAATAACACACTTTTATAAGCTTCACCTGTAAATTTGTAAACAAATTTTAGTAATTTAAATTTGACCCACTTCCCGGTTTCCGATTAAGCTGAAATTTTTCGTGCATGTCTAGTTTAAATGACAATGCATGTTAAGTCATTCTAAATCCAAAATGGCGGGCTCCCAAAGATGGCGGACTATACTCCATTTATTAGCAATAGACAAGGTTTACCGGTTTATGTCGTCTGTCAAATTAACGTAAATAAATAAAGTTCTGTGATTGTCTTTCTCTTGTATAATGTGAATACTTGTGAATGCGACGCCGATGTTTATTGATATTGCCGAATTGTTTGGGTATTTGTTAATTATATGTTGTTAAGTATACTGTCGCCTAAGAAAACTTGATTACAAAAAATACAACCGACTTCCAAAAAAAAAATACACTAAAAATTTAAAAATAACTTTAATTTCGGAAGTAGGTGTTCGAATTTTATTTCTTCGTAATTGGACACCGGCTTCTGAAATTAAAGTTATTTTTTAATTTATTTTCTTTTTTGAAAGTCGGTTGTATTTTTTGTTAAAAAGTTTTTTTATTTTTCACTTTTTAGTTATTATATCCCAGAACTAAAAATGAGAAAAAAATGAGAACGAGAAATTATTGGACATACACAAAAGAAAATCATACATACTGTCAAACATAGAACCTCCTCCTTTCTTCGAAATCGGTAAAAATTTTTTGAAAGTAACATGTTTTGTCATAAAACATAATTATGTTTTCCTATTTATAAGCGTATCTCGGGCTACTAACATATACTCAAAGAAACACAAAAGGTCGCCTGCAATCTCCCCCTCGCCAAAGAAAGCCCATGAAACATGATTTTGATGGCTTGACGTTTAACATGATTTTTAAGTGGAATACCCAGGAAAATTCATTGTTTTCTCTTTAGTAATGAGTTCCCCACCTTAGATAAGATACTGGAAGCAGTAAACAGTCACAAGTCTGTGCCAGATTATAATAATAATAATCTTTATTTAATCAGACTATAATGTGGTCTATAGTGTTAGTAACTAAATAGCTTACCCTTTGTTAGTACTTAATAACTAAAACCGATCGGGTCCTATTTGTGAGTGCCCACACTAGCGGGCTGTCTGCCCGGGTGGCTATCGATTGCAGAATAGTGTTGGGACTGCCACGCAGCCTGTGGAGTAGCGAGACAAATTTCTTACGCCACAGTGCATCAAAGCACGTGTATAAAATAATTTTAAAAAGTTTAAAGTTCACCTAGATCAAACGGTGCAAAAAAAGTGCACTCATAGACAAGCAGGAGATCGTCCTATAGAGACTAAAATATCTTCATGAAATAAAAGGGTTCAGGAACGAAGGCAAATTATTTAGAAGAGGTTAGGCTAAATGAAGGTAGGTACAGTTCTTCACATATTTCTTAGCAGTTTTTTATGCACCGAGCAGTGTATGACCTCCTGCATTCAATAACAACAGATAAGGTTTATCTAATATTTGCTTAATTGGTCATTAAGTTATAACTATTTATTTTGATTTATTATACAGTTAAATAAGAGGAAAGTACAACATAATTACATAAACTTGTTTTGTGATTAATTTATTTAAATTAATAACCTTTTATCACACCTACAGATCACACAAAAAGCTAAATATGGCAAGACACCACTATGAAGTCGTCAAAAGAAGCACATCAGGAAATTCGATCCGCTGGTTTAAAAAATCTCGTGGGAAAAGTTAGATGGCTTATCATTGATCATATTGGTATGTACCTGATTTACTTGTATTTGTTTTAAATATCACCAACAAATGAACACCCCATTGTCATTGACTGAATTAAGTAATACTATTGTTTTATGAATTAACACATGAAAAATTAACTATAAAAGTTATGTTGTTGCTACTTTATAATTATATACATTTAGGCTACTTTATGTTTATATAAAACCTATTTCCAGAAGTAAAATGATAGATACGAGTATAAGGGGTACGGAATAATTGACTAGTATTAATATTATTTGGCACCACCAAGTGAAGGGTTTTTAACGGATGCTGTTCTGATATTTGATGCAAAGAAAAGTTATGTAGATTGGTGATGGAGATTTTGACTCCGTAATTCACGCCTTTAATTTCAAAAGTGGTTCCAATTAATTTTGACTAAAATTGACAGTGGCACTGTAATCGTGTTGGGCATTGCCATACCACTAAAGGAAGCTGCTAACTACAGCCACACGAAAGGCAGATATACAGGAGATTAGAAAAAGTAAAAAAAAAACAGAAACATTTATACCAAAAATTTGTAGTGGATGAGATGGTTACAGAGAAGGGTAGGGTATAGTATTGCGCCTCCCACCCTACCACTGCGAGCTCGACCCTATAGAATACATATGGGCTCAATTGAAGGGCTATATGGCCCAACATACTAAAACATTCTAATTAGACAAGGTGAAACGATTACTCCCACTAGCTCTGGCTAATATTACGCTAGAACGATGGCAGTCTTGCGTTGTATTGCTCGTATAATTAAAGAAGAGGCAACTTGACGGCATAGTGTACGATATGGTAGAAAGGTTCATTATTAACGTTGGTGAAACTTCTTACTCTACATCATCTGATGATTGTGACTAAATTAGATGATGAAGACGAAGAAATGTTACCAACGTATTGTGTGTCGATATTTTAAATAAAATATTTAAACAAAATACTTTACTAATATTGTTTAAATTTGAAAGGTAGTTAAGTATTTTATAAGTTTTGAATATTATATAGCGATTGTTATTTAATTGAAATAAACATTTAAAAAAATGTAAATTTAAAATAAAATATTTGCATCCCTGCTTCTACGAGCCTCTTTTTTCTAATGCTGTTATAAATATGGTATAGTCATTTTGCATGACTACACCATATTAATTTTTTATACCCATTTGATACCCACAGAAGGGCTTGCTGAGAACACGAAAATTAATTAATTACAATAAATTTGAACACACCTATTAAATAATATTATTTATGCTTCACTTGTGAATTTGTATACAAATCTTAGAAGTTAAATTTGAGCCACATCCCGGTTTTCAATTTAGTTGAATTTTTGCGTAAATGTTTAGTTTGGATGACAATGCACGGTTAGCTAACATTATTCTAAATATAATACAGCGGACACCCAAAGATGGCGGACTAGTTATAATTTGTATTCATTCCCATGAAATGGATATCAAACTAAAGGCTTTGCTAGGAAAATCATAAAAAAAAATAAAGTGTGTTTTTTTTTTAAACTAGAAAATTATTCTTGGTACGTTAAAAGTTTTATTGCGCGGTTTATAGTATTTATTTTTAAAGCACCAGTGACTTTTGAATATCTCTCCTTGTTTAACCCCGCACCCCTGCCGAATGTTTGCTTCGATTTACATAATCAATATGCAAAAACAGGCTATCTAGGGATTTATGACATCCTGAGCAGTGTTGTCTGCTATAAATTAGATGCTATTCATATCGAGCCGTCATTATCACGATGGATGACTACCGGACAACATAACCCATAAAAATACCGAGGAGCCATGTCGTTTACAAAAGAAAGCACAGCCACGAGTCGTTTGAGAATGTCACAATTTAATAAAAAAATGCTCTGAGATCACGATCTATATAAATGATAACTTCATTTGGGACGATTTTATTAGTTTAATTTAGTTAATACCTATTTACTTACCTAATATTTACATACCTATCTACTTATAAAATACTTAACTAACTATATTTATTTTATTTCACTAAAACCAACAAAAAAAAATCATAACCTAAGTACGTACGTATATATATATAAAGACAAAATACATTCAGGCGTCGAAGTACTCATCCACATCGCTGTCTCCACTTCATTTAAGTAGTTCACCAGTAAAAATATCATTTTAAATTCTATAACTTATTCGGGACAAAAAATATCCTATAATAACAATACACGTAAGAGATTTTAAACTGAGCTGCCTTAATACAATCCTGACAATATGTTCAAATGATACTAGTACGGCACTCAAGGTGAAAAGGGGTCGCGGAACAAAGACGAAGACACCACCCACGGCTCTAAACGTAACGATTAAGCGAGAAAACTCTCAAAATCACCGTTAAAAACTCACGGCGAGTCAACAACTGAAGTTCCAAAATGCTCGATAATAATTTTCTATAATTTAAATAAACTAAATAAACACACTTTATGTTCTATTTTGCGTGTTCTTCTCAGGAACCCCTTTCATTTGATATATCATGGGAATGCATTCAAAATAACTAGTCTGCTATCATTGGGAGTCCGCCACATTGAATTTAGAATGACGTCACTTAGCAAACCATGCATTGTCATCCAAACTTAACAAATATATATTATGCCAAATTTCAGCTCAATCGGAAACCGGGCAGTGGATCAAATTTAACTTCTAAGATATGTGAAGCTAATAAAAGTGTGTTAAAATATAGTTAGTTTTATTTTAATAAATAACAATCCCTATACTAAGCCGTTTTCCATAAGGTGCATAATTATATCGGGATCAGCCTCCAGACTAATATAACAAGCGATGAAATCCGTATTTACACAAGCTGCCTAAAAGCTGTCATTCGCAACCCAACTCAGTACTGATATTGGAGGAAGCATAGACAGCTGTATATTGGTTATATATAATTATTAAAGTAGAGACTTTGTGAAATTATAGGAAATATAAGTTCCATATTGTGGCGACTGCGGTATTCTCCGTGGTTGCGTCGCGCCAGCTAATATTCCTGTTAGCTATAAAGCATTCCTTCCATATCCAAAGTACATTTTGCACTCCATATCGTATTTTCGTGGAGGCTAATGTGATCTAACGTAGTACCTTAATATTTCAGTATGCGGTAATATTTTACGGAAATGCAATATTAATTTGAGTAATGAACGTGGAATCAACCACTCTAATTGTCTAGTGCTGCGGTCCTGGCCTCAATGGTCAAGGTTAGTGGTCCAATTAATATCGAATAGAAGGACAATTTATCCGACCGATTAACGATGCATTCTTGATCGTTAGCTCTCCTCTACATTCACTCAGTCTCGAAAACTTCACTCGCTTGAAATTCAGTTTGTTTAAAATTCAATAGCTTCCAATTTCTGAATTCATTTTATCTGGTGTTTAAAGCGATCAAGTTATTTTGTAGTTATTTGTTCGATGGAAGTGTAAATATGGAATGGGCGTAAAACACCGTCCGCTCAGCATTTAAAGCGAGAACACGCAGCAATCCATCGTCAAATTGAAAAAATACAGGTAGACGTATTCCGTGAACTGCCACGAAAAATAAACAAATGTTACATTTTAAATATGGGATTAAAAATATGATATTTAAAATATTACTAGTGATTTTATACACGTATCGTTGTTTTTACTGAATGCGAATCGTCGTAATTATTACCTATTTTTTTTTATAAAAACGAGAGTCAAATGTTTATGATAATCTATGTCGCAGCCATCTGGTTGAATTAGCCACTTAATTAGACGCCTAGGCCGTTCATTTAACGCCAGTGTTCAATTAAATGGCTGAAGGACAACCAGCCATTATTATTTAACTAAATAGTTAAATTGGATATTGATGAATTTGTGATAATAACCACTGACTATGATTGTGTGTGTACAAAAGGCAATATGTTAGGATGCAAGAGATCGATCCTGGAGCCACCACTGTGGAACATCGGGTACGACTGGGTGCTGCGCGCCGACCTCCCTAGCGGCGACAGCGTAGTTTACTACACAGACGACACGCTGGTTCTGGCGCAGGGGAGGTTGCACCAGGCAGCAAGGAAACAGTTAGGTCGTGCGGTCCATGGCCTGCTATGTTCCATGGCATGGGTAGCTCACCGTCCGATAAGGACCAGTCCCTCAAGTCGACGGCACGTAATATTCCACGCGTGCCTCAAAGAGATGTCAGCAGTATCTGACGGGGCCCGTTGGGGCCGATGCCTGCCTGAAGTCGCGGATAAATTCGAAATAGAGTTACCGCGACCCTGGCACAGGCAACTGAAGAAACAATAAAAGTCAATAAAAGTCTGACACGCCCTCCCGCACCACCCAGAGCGGGAGAAGTCATTGGATGATTGCCCGCCAAAAAAATAAATAAAAGGATGAGCAAGAAGAGCGAGCGAAGCGAGAGCTCTTTTTTTTTTTTTTTTTTTGTGGGTGGGAAATCATCCTATGACTTCTTCCGCTCTAGGGTGGAGCGGAAGGGTGTGTCAGACTCTTACTGACTAAAACCCACCCCTGTTCCTCCCTGCCTCGAGTGCCCGGGGGCGAGGTAACTCTTTCGAATTTATCCTCCACCCCCGTGCAGGCACCGGCCTTGGCAGGCCCCTACACTTTGCTGACAACTCTTTGAGGCGCGCGTGGAACACTACGCGCCGTCGACTCTCGGGCCTGGTGCTGATCGGGCGGCGAGTTACCCACTACTCGCCGTCCGCAGGCCCGGGTCTACGGTGGCCGGAGATCGTCTCGCGGCCCCTGGCGTCTCCTGCGGCGGTCGCGGCTGGGGGCGCTAGGGCGACTCGGCTGTTGCTGAGCCTCCCTAACGTATGCCGCCTCCCTCTTCGCGAGCATTACTGCTTCGCAGAAGGAGGAGACGGCCTCCCATTCCCTCTCGCTCCGTACCATGGCCTGAACCAGGGCACGGCGCGAGAGGTCGCTGTCGCCTATCGCATCCACGAGGACACGGCGGTGTTCTGCCCAAGCGGGGCAAACCTCCACCGTATGCTCCACTGTGTCCTCTGGGCGATCCTCGCAGTGGAAACACTCAGGGGTCACCTCCGCCTTGACACGACACAGGTACCTCCCGAAACAGCCGTGTCCGGTGAGCACCTGCGTCAGGCGGAAGGTGAGGGCGCCGTGACGCCTCTCCAGCCACTCCTCAAAGAGGGGCACTACCGCCTCGATGGTGGCGTGCCCAGCGCTGGGTTGCGACAGTCGCTCTCTCCATGTCACCATGAGATCCTGCCGGAGCTCGGTCCGCCGAGCCGCGAGTTGTCGCGGCAGCGGAGTTTCGCCCCGGCGTTTGGCCTCCTCGCGCCACTCGTACAGGTGCGCGAGGATTTTTGCCTCCAGATCCCACGGTGACAGTCCGGCAAGGAGGCTCGCCGCCTCACGGGAGATCGTGCGGTATCCGCGGATGATACGGATCGCCATGACCCTCTGGGACGCGTTCATCAGGCGAGCTGATCGCTGCCTCAACGAACGCGCCCACACCGGTGAAGCGAGAGCTCTTGACATGGGGTACCCCGACCCCCGTTTTTTTAAACCATAGAGCCCCGCGTAGTGGGGCTCTGACTACGCCTTTTAAATAAATTGAATCAATAGTAAATATTCATATCAATCATTTTTCATTTCATTTGAAGTAAATTTCAATCACTTGGCTGAGTCTTGGTCAGTCATCTTCAAAGAGCTGACTTTCAATACAACAAGTCGTTAAACGTTGAGTGATTCTAGTTCAATTAGCTATCGGCCTAGCCATTTAATTGAATAGCGTTTAATGAACGGCCTAGGCGTCCACTTGACTGACTTATTCAACCAGATGGCTGCCACATATTTATATTAATACGTGAAGGAAAAACTTTCGACCTCTTTTTACTAAAATTACGCGCAGGGAGGAGTATGTTAAAGTTTATATGGAGAAGGAGTGCAGAAAGCTAATATTTTTATAAAATATACATTAGAAATAAATTAAATTACACACACTACCATGCATTTGACACGTATATACTCTTTTGTTTATGATTCACAGTCATGTCATGTCAGGTTTACGGGTATATTCTTTGACAATAGAAATTTAATAACGTTCGAACTTCAAAATGAGGTTGAATTTCGACCTTTAAAAGATAAACGTTTGAAACGACCCGGCAAATCACATTAAAAACCAACAGAGGGTATAAGGTTTAGCCGCTGTAAAATGCATAAAAATGGAAAACGTCGACGAAATTTTAATTGGAATCTTGCATCGGGATTCGATTTATAAAAAAGAATTTAGAAGCACCGTTCGTCGATCGTAGGGTAAACAAAAATGAAAAGACCTAAACTAACAGTCTGGCGCAGCGAGCGAGCGATACTTCCCCGCGAATAAGCTTTAAGTGATCCCAAGCGCAGACCTCTTCAAGCAACCCAATCCGCACTATTTAATTTCTCTCCTCATGTAGTAATGTATTTGTACAACTTTAACCTTACTCTCAAAGGTTATCGCGACCCCAAATCACAATATTATGTTATTGTTTAATACCACTCGGTTTTAGTTTGAATACACATATTCATACGTGTGCGCCAACGGGAATGCATTTTACTGCCCTCTGCGGAGACGTACCGAACTTCTAACTACAAATATTAATTTCTAAGTTTTCGGTGTGATGGTATTCACACACACGCACGTATTTCTCGGTCACCACTAAAGTTCTAGCTCAGAATACCGAGTCGTAAACTGCGTATATTCATGCCAGAATCCTGAAGAACACGGCCAACACTAGGTATCTACAATATTACGAGGCACCCACATCCTTACGCGCGATACTAAACATAATTTACTTATATAATTGCAACAAATAATTCACGAAACCGAATAAAAAAGGCAAAATAAATTATCCAACAATGAAATGAAAACTCAAAAGTATTTTCCTTTTACAATTTTTAACGTAGGTAAATTTCCTATGAGCACTTTCCCAATTTAGAAATTCATGTAGCGTGTAATTACTTTAGGCGAATCTGCTGTGATGCTGAATTTCCGAATTTGATTCGTTTAACGTTTGATTCAGGACCGGTTGAAATAATGAAGCGCGACGTCAGCGTTTGACTCCGGCACGCAAATAATGAAGCGCCGACGTCAGCGTTTGACTCCGGCACGCAAATAATGAAGCGCCGACGTCAGCGTTTGACTCCGGCACGCAAATAATGAAGCGCCGACGTCAGCGTTTGACTCCGGCACGCAAATTCCGCAATAGATAAACGTAACTTTTAGCCATTATCAAAAACCAGCCAAGTGCGTGTCAGGCCACGCGCAAGGTAGGGTTCGGTAAACCGTACTTCACCGATTTTTTTTTTCAAGGATTTTGTATTTTGTACGAAATTTAACAAGTAGGTAGAACATTTTGACGGTGAGTGATGGGTAGCTCGCCGTCCGATCAGCAACAGGCCCGAGAGTCGACGGCGCGTAGTGTTCCACGCGCGCCTCAAAGAGTTGTCAGCAAGAGACGGGGCCCGTCATGGCCGATGCCTGCCCGGGGGTTGAGGATAAATTCGAAACAGAGTTACCTCGCCCCTGGGCACTCAAAGGCAGGAAGGAACAGGGGTGGGTTTTAGTCAGTAAGAGTCTGACACGCCCTCCCGCTCCACCCAGAGCGGGAGAAGTCATAGGATGATTTCCCACCCCACAAAAAAAAAAAAAAAAAAGGTAGAACATTTTATAAGTTGGGGGACTATTACTCTAAAACTAACAGAGCTAACTTAGCCGTGATAGTTTTCCTTTAAAGTTCATTATAAATACTACCATCACGATTTTTTTTTTGATTTTTCAAGCCAATAGTTTAGCTTAGCGGGGAGGGACGCTCCATTTTCAAAATTTTATTATTTCGTTATCGTAGTGTGATAAATATATTATCTACGAGTATACTTTACACCTTTCTAGTACTAACAGTTTATTAGCTATGCCTCGGACAGACCAAAACTATAAGGGTGGGTTTCTTGTCCTTGTTAGGACTACGAAACCCTAAAAAGGAATGTTATTTCCTTGAATTAAATCCAAAAACAACATATTAAGGTTCACCTAAAAGTGAACTATATATTTATAAACTTTAGCGTGGGCTGCAGTGGTCTGCCTGTGGTTTTCAGTGCCCAAAAGCCGAACCAAGCCATCGGCTACCCTCAAGTCTCTGTAAGCTCGTTGTGGTTTAAGCCATTTTGAATGATACGATTAGTTTTACACAATACCTGCACGGCATTATGCCAAATGCTTTATTGTGGTATATTTGTGGTTCAGGAGTCAAGGCTAATATCAAATGGTGCTTGACAAAAGGGAATAAAACAGGAAGCTCCTGAGAAAAATATCCACAATGTATAGCGCATTCTGGAGGCAGATAAAATATAAAAACATTTCATTGAAATGGAACCTATTTGGGACGGTAAACGTTTCCGTGCGTTTTCACAAATGTTCCGAAACTGCTGGTACACTTGGTATTTTATTTTTTATGTTTATTTAAATATTTTTAGATTACGCTGTTAAAAACCAAACGTTGAAGCATGAACTTTCAGGTGGCTGTTGTACCAGAAATGTTTATAATTATCTCTGGCGAAAATGTTAAAGTAAATAAAGTTGAGGTGCTTTACATAAAGTGCAGTGTCTGGGGAACTGAAGCGCATAACGGCCACTCTGCTTCGCGTGTTATCTCACTGTTTCTCATTCCAGCGTAAACAAAAGAACAAAGACCCGTTAATTCAATAAAGTGTAATCCACAAAAGTGAATACCTACGCGTTTGATGTTCGTGATAAGCTACCATCGATGTGCTGCACTTATGATTACTGATCAGATATCATTGATATAACTAAAAGCATGTTTATCAGAGCAGCTACAATATTTTCACGAATTTATTTCATATGCGTCAACATAATCGCATATGGATATAGCCATGTTCATGTCACCGTTTGATGGATTATCGTGACTTAAGACCAAGCTGTGGTTCCAAAAACTTACGCGAAATAACCATTCGAATAAAATCCTTTTCGTATGAAAAGGGTTTTGTTCCATAGTGAACAAAGCTTAAATAAAACCTTCTATAAAATTGTACTGCTAAAGGAATATAAAAGCTGAAGCGCAAGGCTAATCTAGTTTCTATACAGACGGAAGAAAAAGTATTGTGTGAAGTCTAGATTAACTATTCGTTTCAGTTAATTTCTGCCGGTTGTAACGTTTACACTGGCAGCCCGAACGGAATGCGCAAGTAGAATTGTTACCGTAAAGTAGAGGAACAGTGTTGAAAAAAAAGAACGCAGCGTGTCGCGGATCAGCACCAAACGTATGCAGGCGCTGTGAGGCGCTATGCGGGCTTCAATTGTCCTCGCTTGCGTGACTTTCTTCCCGAAAAGAGAACATCTGTGCTCAGAATTAAAATACTTTGCCTGTCGCAAATAAAACACGGTACAGTCGGATTGTTTCAAAGTTTACAATCAAGTTTTATAAAATGGAGATCATGCTGGATACGCACGTGGAATAAACATTATTTCAGTTGTATTACGGACGCTATATACGACATTATAATTATGTATTTATTTTCGTTCACATTTTAGTCTGCGAACGTAACAAAATATGAATCATTTTTCTCTTCGTTTTTTACTTTATTGGTGTCGTTTTTCCCTAAAGAATTCTTTGGTGGCCGGGTGAGTTTTAAAAGACTTTATGAAAAAACATTTTTTCTGTCATTAAAATATTTTGACTGGATAGCTTGTTACTTTTATAAGAAATAGACTGCCATTTATGATTCTATATTTTGATAATACGAGTATATAGAGGAGATATCTAATAATATAAGACTAATTTCCTTGGGCAGATAACAATGGTCGTGCCGCCTGCACAGCTACGAGGTTTTACAAAGAGCCGTGTATCTAACAAACAATAACTGTTGCCTTTACGAGATAATATGTCTGAGATAGATCAGTGAGCAGTGGACAGGCTCGCAGCAAAGCATTATTCACAAGCCGCCTCCAGCCCCCACACCGCGCAAAAATGATAGCCGCTTTATTAGACCTCTACGAACTTACTACGAGCTATGACCCGCGACTTTCATCAAGTTTTTAAATATTTACACGATTTTAGTCTTCCGTTTTTCTTCACGTTTTGATGACGCAGCTAATTTGAATTTACAAAGTTTTCACGAAAATGTAAGAACGCAGTGTCTTTCATGATTTTGGAGTTCAAAATACAGGTAAACTTAAGGCGCCAAAAGGTTTTCGCCAGGCTTCTTGAATATTTTTTTCTCACTTTTAAATTCCGAAAAAGTTAAAACATGTCGACTTTTTTTAGGCAATACTAGCAGTCATTCATAAAACTTTTAAAAACAACGAAGAAATCTAACGCACGTAATTTAAAAAATACATAACTGAAAAGTACACGTTTTATCATAAAATATTTTTTAAATATTGATAAAAATAAATTTTGCAATATAGTACTATCCTTTCGCTGCCAGCTGCAAATTCTAAACAAGATGAAACAAAGATGAGAGCAACAAAAGCGATATCAAAATGTTATATAACGTAAGATGATGCAGAGCTGATGAGAAAACAAAAGAGTAGAAATGATTGTAAGTAAACAAATGGCTTACCGCCTTAGCTGGGAAGTTTGGAGCCAACAGTCGACTATTAAAGTTTAGGATGTAGACTTGGAAAGTGTTGAGAACAAAGATAGCGAAGTCGTCGGAGGTCGGTAGCGCGGGAGGGCTACCGTCGCGGCACGGGGACGCGCTCGCTCGGGGTGAGTAGAGCGAGTGCGGCGAGGGTGCGAGTTCGTGTGAGCTCTGAGCGTACCACGGCAGGTCCGCTCTCCAGGGCGGCCCAACTTGGAATCAGCGTCGCCCTCCGCCACGGTTATGTAACACGCGCGGCGTAGCGCAGCGCGGCCCGGACCCCGCTCACCCCGCTTTTAGGGAAAAGATGAATGAGTAAAGTTTCCTAACGGACGTTAGTCCATGGATCGCGCTTGGTTTCAGATCGGCCCGCGGTTACATAAAGCCTGCGCACATGCGCGCTGGCTGCTGAGTGCCGAGCGTCGCATCATCGGCTCGCGCTAAAATCGCGCGCGCCGGTTCTCTGCCGATCTTGATGCTACGTTTTATGGGCGACGCATATATCACGCGCTCACCTATCCTCGCTGGGGAATACGTATCCATCCCAACCATCCATGCACAGTTTTATAACGTATTAAAGAAGAAGAAAGAAAGAAAAAATATTTATTTTGCACAGATTACAAAACGCACCGCGCGCGCGTATTATGAACGTACCGTCATAATTCTCAACAGTACCTAACGTAACTATGACAGTTCATTCGAATTCGTACGTAACGATATTTTATGTCCGCTTGGAGCCATCGAGAGGACCCTTTACCCGCAGCGTCGTAATAAAAGTATTATTAATTAATGTCCTTACACCGGAAGCCACCTTTATTACAGTTTATAAGGATCCCATATATATTTTGTGGAACTTATTATGCAAATCTGCGATAATTTGTCAGGGTCCTGACACTATT
Source organism: Polia nebulosa (assembly GCA_951329385.1). Classification (NCBI taxonomy): domain Eukaryota; kingdom Metazoa; phylum Arthropoda; class Insecta; order Lepidoptera; family Noctuidae; genus Polia; species Polia nebulosa. The sequence continues at coordinate 30,196,122 of OX589587.1, read as the reverse complement.
AAGTGAAACCTGGCATTCTTTTTACGAGAGGTTAATGGCATAATTTAATTAATTTCAGCGAGCTTCATCTATATACGTCATAAACTTCAAAAAAACATTTTCCCTCTCAATTTCAAAGCTTCAATATTTAAAGTGACAGCCATGAGTAACCAGATCGAGGAAACTTTTGTTGGTGCAACCTCCACTTTTGCGGAAGAGGTTCTAGTTTATACGCCCGCTATAACGTTCAACTTGAAGTTCAGCCTGGTATGGCGCAACTAAGAGAAGCTGAAATAAAATACAGCTTTACAGTTACTTAGGTACAAAGCGTTCACTGGTTATGATATGTTATCGAATGAAAAATTGATTCCTACGTGATACGTTTTTGGTGTTAGACCACGAAAATAGTAGGTACATTTTGATGGAAGTTGGGCAGCTATGTCATTGCAGCCGAAGGCGAAATCATTTTGGAGCTGAGAAACGGCAATGTACAATTGCCGACATGTATCAAACGACGTTTTTCAACATACTTACACGAAACTCTCAATTTTGGGCCATACATCGAGGAAAAGGCTCAGGTGGCTGCCACAAAGTTGGGTATCCTAGCAAAGGTGAGACGGTACTTCACGCCAGAGCTGCTCAAATTTTAAAATTTTATCAAGCGCAAGTTCGATCCGTTATGAAGTATTGCTCTGATCTTTGGGACGGATCTGCCAGATATCTGCATGGTGCGCTTGAGTCAATTGAGAAACGAGCCAAGAGGATTATCGGCAATGAAGAACCCGTCGAGTCAAAGCTGAAAAGTCTGGAGCATCGACGCCGAGTTGCCAACCTGTCGGTTTTCTATCGGGTACATTTTGGGGAGTGTGCATTGAAATTCCATTGTTTAATTTGGCCAAGTCCGTTCCATCATTGGACCACTAGACGTACGGCGATGCGCCACCGGTACATGGTGGAAATCCCACCCACACGCACAAAACGTTTTGAGAACACATACATTGTGCGTACAGCCAAGGAGTGGAATTCCCTGCCGGAGTCTGTGATAGCTACAACCCGAGTCTTTAAGTCAAGAGTGAATAGATTACTTCTAGGCAAGCGTGCTACATAATCGCTTACCGTCAGGTCAGATAGTTGTTAAGCGTGAGCTTATCAAAGATAAACAAATACTTAACATTATTATTATTTTTTCTCTTCTTATTAAACAATTGTGAGAAATGGTCCGCGGTTTTTTTTTCATGCGGTTTGGTGGGGTTTGGCCGGCGACTAATGGGGGCTGGCGGGCGACTAGTGAGAAATACACCTATTGCAAGCCTAAAAGCGGTAGAAGTAGGAGCGGATTTTCAAACAAGTGTGTTGAAAAAATGTTTTTTGTAATTTTATCGACAAGATAAAATACTCTCTCGAAGATGTAGCGGTCGCATATGCGACTAGTGAACATGGAGTTCGGGGTTCGATTCCCAACTCGTGTTATTGTGTTTTTAGGATTTTTCACACACAAACACAAGACAGCGCTTTTAATCCCCGAAGGTTTGCTAATTACTTACTGTGCTAGCTTATTACTAGCTAATTATTGTGGATTAAAATACATTGAGAAAAGTATCAGTGTACAGTGAGTCTAGAATGAGGGGTGACATGGATTTGTCAAAAGTCAAAAATATTGTTTTGACGTCGTGACTTTTCGATAGCGCTCGTTAATTCCATACAATTTGTATTTTTGACAATCGTTACCGCTGATAGAATACCACTTTTTCAAGAAAAGGAAAAGTGGTACCTATTATTACACTGATACTTCTATTCTAGGCCCTTTTACTTACAGGGTGTAACGGAAAGGTGTGGTCATATTTTAAGAACTGCATCTGGCCATCAATATAAACAACTTTATTCCAGAAATCAAGAGGAAATTCTCAAAAAAAAATTTTACTGTCCATACAAATATTGATCAGCTGATGATAACTTTGTATGGAAAGTCCAATTTTTTTTTGGAAATTTTTATTTTTTTTAATAGAAAGTTGTTTAGTTCCATGGGCAGAACCGGTTCTTAAAATATGACCACACCTTTCCGTTACACCCTGTATATTACACTGATACTTCTATTCTAGGCTCTCTTACCTACATTACACTGATACTTCTATTCTATGCCCTCTCACCTACATTACACTGAAACTTCTCTCGATGTGTTTTTACCCAACTGACCCAGAAGGAGGGTAATGTTTTTCGAGAGTTTGTAAATATGTAAGTTTGTCTTGCTATTTGTAACGCATACCCTGTAGTCTAAACGGTTGGATGGATTTAAACAAATAAGGTATCATTAGATTAAGTTGGACTGCCAAATTGACATAGGCTTCATGAAAATTAAAAAAAAATACAAGCAATTTGGCGACCGCCATTAGGTCAGTGAGGTCATATTTTTTGTGACATGATCATGTGGAGTATCAAAATAAAGGGTTCGAGGAGGCAATTCCAAAGAATAAACTTACTAAAATGTAGAAAAAAATATATTTAAAATACGGTTGTCTGAAAAAGAAACAGTTACTTTAGTTCAATCATAGATTTCATGCCACCAACAGCAATTGAAAGTTTTCATTTTTTTTTTTACATGTGATTGATTCACCTCTGCTCTGCCCACCCGCTCGGTGAATGTAAGCGTGATGTTATATAGTCTTAGGCTGCAGTGTCTCGTGAGCGCAGTTTCACGTGTGCCGTGAAGTTGTTTAGAAAATGTGTGGGGAGGTAACATGAGTGTTGTCGTGTCACCATTAAGAAGTTTGTAAAGGAATTGTAGAGCTGGCACGTGGAAGTATTTGGAGCGAAGAGAAGTGGAAATATAATTGTGGAAGCCTTTTGTGGTCGGTGGACGTCAGTCCGAAGTGGCGATGAGGATAAGAACTGTTTTCTCGACAGTAACTTGTACGGTAATAAGGTAAAATAGGCATTGTTTGTGAGCTAGTTAGTGCCTGGTCTAAACTTAACGTAGTAACGTATATATGTATATGTAACTTCTGTATTAACTTTTAATATCCATAATATCCTAAAATATAATAGTATCCCATAAGTACGTTATTGAAGAAAAATAAAGTAACACTTCGTTTTCTCGGCAATATATAGGGTGACTGGTAATTAGTGGCCGATACTTAAACACGTGATTGTACTCATAATTATAAACAACTTTCCCAAAAAAGCTTTTTATTTTATACTTATTCACTTAATATATCACAATAACAACAGTTTGAAATACGCGCGCGCGCGAGGGCAGTGACCGCTGCAATCATCTGTTAGACGCGGTCTCGTATAGTACAGAGCACGGCTCGCAAGCCCGCTTGGCCGGATACCACGTGCCGGTTTCGGTGTACCTAAGCAGTGTAGGTACCTACATGTTTCGGTTGTTGCTAAATAAAAAAATATATTTTCAAAGACAACGTGTTTGACTAATTTAATACTTTTAAGATGCAACGTATGTCCGCATAACTACTAAATATCTAGGAACGCGCGCGCCGTAACATTAAAAGTAGGCACGATCTATCAGCTGATAGTCTGACCTCGGGAAAGGGCATATGTACTAGTAGTGTCGTCTCACGCTCCCCCGCCGCCTGTTCCGCTCTCTTAGCCTCAGTGCTAAGCTAACAGCTAATCGCGGTGGTCACTGCCCTCACGCGCGCGCGAATTTCAAGCTGTTGTTATTGTGAAAAAAGTGAATCCGTATAAAAAAAAAGTTTCTTTAGGAAAGTTGTTTGTAATCATGAGTACAATCACGTGTTTAAGTATCGGTCACTTATTACCAGTCACTCTATAGAGGCGTAGCTTTTATAGCATAGCGTATCCTTATGGGAACAATTCATCCATAGGAATAAAGTCACCGCCCGAAACCTCACGAATACTTCCAAAAGTATATTGGTGACTGCGGCACAAGGTTATAACCTGAGCCTGCAGTCTCGACATTGATAGCGAAACTTAGGTTAGCTACCGATCGCTAAATTACAAGCCCTTAAAAAACTACCTCATTTGTGAGAAAAAAAATTAGGTCAAAGCCTGAAAAATAACTGATTTTCTTGAAATACTCGTATGTACAAAGACGGTGTAAATTTTAACTTGCACGCACTATTTTTCATGAAAACTTTTAGTTTATTTAAATTTTAATAAATAGATTTTGCCGCTTGTAACAATTAAATTAACTTGTCAAAATATTAAAGGACATAAAGTTTGCCTCCTTGCAGCATTATTTTTTTAGCGAACGAATTCGGTCGTTACGCGATTGTTAACTATATCGAGACAGCAGGCCCTGGTGACATTGAGTTATTGCATATAACTCAATGTCACCAGGGCCTGCTATAATTATTTTTTCATTTTCTAGAATGTAAATAAGGTATATTTTATTATAGTACCTAAAGTGTGATTGAAATATTCAAATATTACAGTTGAGCTGAAGTAAACCTTAGGATACTTCCGGCGTGTCCGCGGTGCATATAACTCAATGTCACCAGGGCCTGCTGTCTCGACATAGTTAACAATCGCGTAACGACCGAATTCGTTCGCTAAAAAAATAATGTTGCAAGGAGGCAAACTTTATGTCCTTTAATATTTTGACAAGTTAATTTAATTGTTACAAGCGGCAAAATCTATTTATTAAAATTTAAATAAACTAAAAGTTTTCATGAAAAATAGTGCTTGCAAGTTAAAAATTACGCCGTCGCTGTACATATTTCAAGAAAATCAATTATTTTTCCGACGTAGCGACAGATCGTTACGATGTAGCGATCGCTATCAATGTCGAAACTGCAGGCCCAGGGCCTTCAGCCTCGACATTGATAGCAAAACACGTTAGTTACCGATCGCTAAAATACTAGGCGTTAAAAAACTCCCCTATTTGTGAGGAAAAATTTTAGATCATAACCTTAGATTTTAACTTGCAAGTACTATTTTTTATCATACTTATAACTTTTAAATAATGAATAACTTTTACCGCTTGTAACAATTAAATTAACTTGTCAAAATATTAAAAGACATAAAAATTTGCCTCCTTGCAACATTAATTTCTTAGCGAATGAATACGATCGTTACGCGAACGTTAACTATGTCGAGACTGTAGGCCCAGGCGCTTTTGTCACGTCAGCTATGTGACGTCATTCTAAATCTAATATGGCTAACTCCCAAAGATTAGACAAGTCATTTTGTATGCATTCCCATGATATAAAATGGGTATAAATGAAAGGATTTGGTAAGGAGCACAAAACAAAGTGTGTTTCTTAGTTTTTTTAAACTACCGAAAATTAATTATCTTTTGTATAAACCTACACGAGCACTTTGAAACATCAGAAGCTAATTCTAATTCGTGTGTTTTTTACAACGGAGAAGGAACGGCAAGAAACTCCACGGTTACTCTATTTATTCCTATTTTAGTATAGGCAGGATAAAATGGGTTTGCCTTGCACTAATTTCCAACAGCATTTTTTTCAATTTAAACTGTAGTTTGGTTTTCATATCTATTTGCACTCCGAGCAATAACTATATACATTTTGGCTAAACAGGCCACTGCACGTACAGTCTGACGCAACACGTCACTAGAGTGTCGGTGATGTGAACCCATAAGTTTTTCCTATACCAAAGGTCGCTTAAACAAAAGTTTTCACTTAAGAATCGGCCAAGAGCGAGTCAGACTCGCTTGCAAAGGGTTCCGAACAAATAATATTGTTTCAGGTTTTTTTTAAATACCTTCTGTTTATAGGTTTGCCTGTGATCTATGAGTAAAGAACTGCTATCTGTATTTTTTTCAAAAGTTTGAGCCCAGTTGTTTCGGAGATAAGCGGGGGGAATGGTAATTTTACATCCATTTTCTTAAATTTAAAGCTTTATATTTTAAAATTATGAAAAAAATATTTTCGAGACCCTCACAATGTGTCCTTTCATTTGATATGTCACACGGTACAGTAGATCAACTGTGTTTTTTTAATTTTCCACTATTCCAATTTTTTTTTTCTGGAGTACACATTCTTGTTTGGGTCGCAGATATTCATCATTAGCCTTTTAATGTCCCCACTGCTGGGGCACAGGCCTCCTCTCTGTAAGAGGGTGTAGGCCGTAATCCACCACGCGGGCCCAATGCGGATTGGTGGATGTCATATGTCTTCGAATTTTTGGTCCTAGGACATGCCGGTTTCCTCACGATGTTTTCCTTCACCGTTTTGAGAGCAATGGTGATGAAATAATTTACACAAAGTAAAGCGCCTGCCTGGGTTTGAACTCACGACCTACAACTTGTAAGTCGCGGCCAATACCGCTGGGCCACCACTGCTCTACACTGCAGATATACATGCGTGTACCAAATTTCAACTCTATCGGTTCAGCAGATTCGGAGTTAATTGGCATTTCACAACAGACGGACATCCAGACAGACACACGAGTGATCCTATAAAGGTTCCGTTTTTTCATTTGACTTTCGGAACTTTAAAAATAGAAATTCTCCAGGGCCGCGTCATGGTAAAAACAACAGATTTTTTTTAATAGAAATCAGGAAAAAATAGACACCCGGAGTATTTTTGTTAAAACATGTAAAGGATAGGTTAAAAAAGCATATTTTTCCAGAATTAAACATTCGCGTCATCGGTAATTTCGATTTTAATAAAATACGAATTTTCGTTAACTATGTTTCAATCAAAAATATTTTCTTACGGTATTAAAACATCAAATTGGTTTTATCAAACATATTTAAAAGGCAAAATCAGATAGCTGTTCATTAGCAAAAGTTAGTTTAATTTTCAGCGTGTAATATAATTAATTAATGTGCACTATTCCGGAATAATAAGTAGACTGAAAAGAAGGCGTTTTGGAAATTGACAGCTGCACATATTTAGATTAGATAGAGATTTTCCCAAAGAAGATTTTGCTCAGAAAACCAAGTCACTTTTACTTAATTGCTCATTGTCTAATGACTAATGCAAGATTATAAATATAAAAAGATGTGTATTTGCTGTGTTAAAAATATCTGTCTAGCTTTTTTAACCTGCGCAGACTTCAAAATCAAAACACTATATATATTTTTATCTACATCCGTAGTTCCACATAGCGAACAAACAAGGAGAAAAAAACGCAGGTCACACAGCTAGCTAAGCTGACGTATCATCTCAAAGTACACGTGGGAAGAAAAATCGCAAATGGAGATATTTCCATCAACAAATAAAATACATATTTTAACAATTTTACTTGCTTTGGCAGTACATATACTAAAATTGGAACGATACAGAGAAGATTAGCATGGCCCCTGCGCAAGGATGACACGCCAAATCGTGAAGCGTTGCACATTTTAGAGCAGTGGTGGCCCAGTGGTAATGGCCGCGACTTACAAGTCGTGGTCGTGAGTTCAAACCCAAACAGGCGCTTTACTTTGTGTAAATTATTTTATTACCACTGATCTTAAAACGGTGAAGGAAAACATCGTGAGGAAACCGGCATGTCCTAGAACCAAAATTTCGAAGACATGGGACATCCACCAACCCGCACTGGGCCCGCGTGGTGGATTACGGCCCACACCCTCTCATAGAGAGGAGGCCTGTGTCCCAGTAGTGGGGAAATTAAAAGGCTGATGATAATGATGATGACTTGCAGTAATAAATCATTAATAAAACACTAGTCTACAAACAAAATGAAAAAATGCAACAGATAGGTGTTTCGTTATATTTAAAGGCAAGGAGCCTTTAATATAAATATTTCGAATTTGATTGTAGAAAAATTCCAGCACATCTAGATTTTCAGTTACATCAAGTTAAAGTTTCTACATAAATAGTAAGTAAACCCTAAAATGGCTCAGATAATATATGTTTTTTGTATTGATCGTGTTATCTTATTGTTTGATGTTTAATTTCAAGTCAATTGTAATGTGTAGATTTATTTTTCAAATATTAAGTAGCCCAGAGTTCTGATCTTGATTCACTTAGGATAGCTGAAATAGTTAAGCTATGCTAATTTAGTTTATTTATCAGCTCACAAATGGGATAAAACGGAAAATCATTGTAAAATCCCGTGGCACGCCGTAGGATGCTGCGGAATTTTGAACAATGACGTGAGGCCGCCGCGCGGCGCTCATACCTTCTGTAAACCGACAACGTGCAGAGGTATGCCGAAACCTACCACAACATACCGTTGGAGAGCTTTAATATATTTAAAGCAAGTGAAATCATATTATATAGGAAGATTATTCTTTACAACAGATTGAATTTATACGGCACCTTCTAATTTCTGTCAGCGACTTCACCCGCTTAAAAGTCGGATACCTAATAACCCAAGGCAACATACTCAGGACAGGTGTATCCATGTGCCAAGTTTCGCCTAAATCCGAATGGGAAGAGGTAGCAGACAGATGACCCATAATTTTGATATTAAACTTTTCAAAGAGATCTTGACCTCCGAGTTTGATAAGCCAGCCAAGTCCAAAAGTTTTCAAAAAAATTACATGACGTGTACAACTGATTTTGATATCGTGGACATTACAGGGTACCTAAACACGGGTCGTGGAATTATTCGAAAAAGTTACCGCAGCCTGGAACGCTAAGGGCAAATGAAGAAAAACAGGTGGGTTTTAGTCAGTAAGAGTCTTATACTCCCTCCCTCTCCATCCAGAGCGGGAGAAGTAATCTGACGGTTTCCCACCCACACAAAAAAAAACCTATATTAAAAGCAAGCCTAAAGCTTTCTCCGTACTACGTTACGGCGTAAAACTACGCATCAGGCTACGGCGTAGCACTTCTCGCCTGGCTACGGCGTAGCACTACGCCATTTTGTTCTAGTTTTCGGGGAGCCCACTTATTACGTGAAGCGATTTTGGCGATTTTTCGACCCTCTCTCACCCCTTGATGAGATATCGTGAGATTTTGCTCGATCCCCTCCCCCTCCCCTAAATCCCACGTCAGATTTATCAAAATGCGTATCTCCTTCAACCTCTCTCTGGTCTAGCCACTCTAAACCGTTATATGTGAGCTTCGGACTTTGCGCCTTGGTGTAGCTGGTACACTATGGACCGCACGCCGGTGTTCTGCAACTCTTGTGATGGATGAAAAGTAGATACCGCGTGTACTGCAGCATCTTCTTTCTAGAACACCCCCGTGAGTAATAGAAGTCATAGGGCATGCTGATGAGAGAGAAAATGTTACGGATCGTCGGAAATACAATCGAGGGGCTACTTATACATAATTAAAACGCGACTAATATGAATATATTTATGATTAAGCCAAATTTTTGTGGAAAAACATTTTTTTACTAAAAACCCAGTTTTCTCTTAATTTTACAGTTACTTGCGGGAAAAAATATGTGATGTTTGCCGTGACCCCCCTTTCTCCCCCACGTGAGATTGGGTGAAGTTTGGCTCAACCCCCTCCTCCCCTAAACACCTCACGTAATTAATGGACGCCCCTTAAAGTAGGACCACAATCGACTTACTCTTTATTTTATACCTTGCAATTTATTTTGTGGCTGTGGCATCTTCCACGTTTTGTCTCTTCAATAACTCAAGGTAAACCTTGAATGCCTATGATATTAGATTCGCCTTGGCACATTTATTTTGTTCAAATAAGTATTAAGTAAGTTAATAAATATCTTACAATCGTATAAAAACCAAGTAACAAGTAATAACCAAATAATTAACTGATGGTAATTCCTACGTTTATATGTGTTTACGTTATAGAAACTTTAACAAAGTTATAACTTTGGTCCCGGTTATGGTCTAGACTTGTTGGTCGAACTGTTTTACCAACTAACATTCATTTTATAATAAACTTTTATTTCAGTGCCAGTTATGTAATGTAATGGAAGCTGTTATTCAGACATCAAAAACTTTTACTTTTTTAAATATTGGTGACATCGACTACTTGGTCTGTTTGCCCAACGTTGGCGAAACCCTCCCCATTTTTTTTTATACTGTTGATAGGCTAGCGTTTGACCACTATCTCACCTGGTGTCAAGCGATGGTGTGGTCAAAGATACAACACGCTTGCCTAGAAGTAACCTATTCACTTTTAACTTATATACTCTCAGGTTGTAGTTATCAGGAAGCAGACTCCGCAGGGAATTCCACTCCCTAGCTGTACGCACAATAAATGTGTTCTCAAAACGTTTTGTGCGTGTGGGTGGGATGCCCACCATGTACCGGTGGCGCATCGCCGTACGTCTTGTGGTCCGATGATGGAACGGGCTTGGTGGAATTAAATTATGCAATTCCGTCGCACACTCCCAAAATGCAACCTATAAAAAACCGACAGGCTAGCAACTCGGCGTCTATGCTCAAGACTTTGAAGCTTTAACTCGACGAGCCTATCATTGCCTGGTCTTGGCTCGTTTCTCAATTGTCTCAAGGCCATCAAGCTGGTATCCCTACCTATCTATATCAAATCCGTCCCAAAGATGAGAGCAGTACTCCGTAGTTCCGTACGTGATCGAACTTGCGCTTGATAAAGTTGGAGCAGCTGTTCCAGCGTGAAGTACCGTCTCACCTATGCGACCCCCAACTTTTGGCAGTCACTTGCGCCTTTTCCTCTATGAATGGACCAAAATTGAGTTTAGATGTCAACGTGACATCAAGAGCTCAAGTTGAACTGCTGGACATACTCGTAGGCCTCCCCCAAGTATCGCCACAACGACAGGTCCTTTGCGTCTAGCAACCATCGGCTCCATCTCCTTTTCAATTAAGATATATTTTTGGAATTGCGCAAGCTTTATTACAACTTGCAGTCGGTTTTTACACGTGAGGCACTCGACTAACTTAGATAAAACCATACTACATCCTGTACGCAGTACGCAACGCGCGGCGCGCGCGCGTGCGCGGTTTTTGTACGCAGTTCAAAAATAAATTATCAAAAGAAAAATCAGGAAAAAATTGCAACAAAAACCAGTTGCGCAAGTTAGCCCGTAGTTACGTACATTCGCATTTTTCTTCTGAAAGTTACTCCATGAACTTGGAAAAACCCGTAGTAAGTCCTGTATTATTTCAGTTTAAAAGTAGATAAGAAATTTAGACAATATAAATGAAGTACAAAATTAATTGCGCAAGTGGTTACGACTCGGTCTGAGCACTTGGTCGGGTTTCCTAAGGACGTGGCTCCACCAAGTTGGAGCAAGGAGTAAGTCATACAAGGCCCTGTATTGAAAATAGTTTTAAACAGTAGTTGAGTTTGTCATGCTCGCTCAAATGTCTCGCTGTTGGTGGCACGTGTGTTGGATCATTCAGATCCCTTCAAAATGGTTGAGCTGAGTGATGCTGATCCACGGGTCTTGTTCGTGAACGGGCCCCGTCAGTTGATACTGGTCATCTCTTAGCTGCCATTGGCTTGTAATTATCTTTATTTTCTGAATTGTTGGTTTTTTTTTACATTGCTCTCACTTATAAAAAAAAAATCATCATCAGCCTTTTTAATGTTCCCACTGCCTCCTCTCTGTGAGAGGGTGTGGGCCGTTATCTACCACGAGGGCCCAATACGGTTTGGTAGATGTCAAATGTCTTCGAATGTTTGGTATTAGGACATGCCGGTTTCCTCAGGATGTTTTCCTTCAACGTTTTTGAGAGCAGTGGTGATGAAATAAATCACACAAAGTAAAGCGCCTGCCTGGGTTTGAACTCACGACCTACAACTTCTAAGTCGCGACTGTTACGAGTACCACTGGGCCACCACTGCTCTCAAAAAAATATGTAACCAGAAATATTGTAACACATAACATGGTTTGAAAGAGTGTCCATGGATGCACGTTTCTTCTCCATAGAGAATGCGCAAATTAGCTTCATCTTTTGAAACGCTTTGGAATGTGCAAATTAGCTTCATCTTTCTGACTGACCGACTTATTAACAATTCAAAAGTGCCTGTAAATGGAATATTTGAAATAAATGCTTTGAGTTTACAAGCACGATGAGAGCGCTCCTGCATATTCAGGGTATTCCAACTTTAGTAAAGGTATTGAAATTGTTTAGCAACAACACGTTCAATTCTGTTTTCGGCCTAAAAATGTTCCAATCGACGTCTAGCGCCATCTAGCATAAAGGTAAGTGTAGTAAAAGATACTGCCACCTAGTGGCAATTGTTGTACGAACAGTACCTTCACCTAGCTTGTAACTGAAATGCGCAACTGAAAGATGGCGGTACCTGAAATAACGAGACAGTTGGGCGCCATATCCACGGGCTCCATAATAGGTATGAATCAATTTCCACACGGGCTTTATTATGGTTTCGATAAATTAGTGCGATTCTCTCGCCTGAGAAGATAGCGCCTTAGACGTGCCACTAGCTATCCTGAAATCTTCGTCTTAGCGTGTCGATGGCAAAAATATTTAAATCTGAAATGACATGACATAGCATCACACCTTACTTTTGTGAAGAACTAAGCATAGGCTTAGGTACAAAACCTCCACACTTAGCCAGCTCTCTCTAGTAGCCAAGGCTGACAACATGGGACCAATTTATAAAAAAATTTGGCAGTGCCTCCGCAGCCGGCGCCGTGTCCCGAACTGCCAGCGCCAGCAATCTTATTTCAAGGTTCCATGTTGTACTGAGAATGTTTATAAACAGTTTTGATTCGCAGGATTCGGCCGCTGAACGAAATGACGAGAGGACGTGTGTTGGTTGTCCCTGTGGTTTTTGTTTGTAAATTTCGTGATTGATTTAGTAAGACTTTCGATTCCTTGTCACTCTTGTGACACTTATACCTTGGTGTCCTCCCACCACTGGGCGGTCGAATTATTAATTTATATTATTGACGTTTTGATTGTACTTGAAAAAGGGTTTGTGATTCGCTGACGCGAACCCGGACCGTGTGTGTGGGGAGACTGAGGCCACCGTGGAAGTAGCAGGGGACCTCTAATTACCGAGATACTACGTTTACGTGCGCCTCGCGTCATCAGCCTACTTGCTACAATCTACGCGCTACGAACCATCTGTTACGATCCCTCTGCTACGACTGCTACGAACTGTGCATCGGCTACGAAAGTGATAGCGAGACGTTTACTTCTGTATTATTATTTAACAGTCGACTTTTTATACAATGGCAGCGTACAGCGTACTCCGTCTAAGTCTCAACCTAATATACTGAGTCAAACACGCTCCGAACCTGATTTGAACTCACCTATCACGACGACTGAATTTTGTCAACACCAGGAATAGACGATCGAAACTGAAAAACTCGCCACAAAGTGGGGCCACCCCTCATCGTGACGAACTGCAAGACACATTGGTTGGCTGGAAAACGAACCAAAATACTAACCTTCCCAAGATGCTAATAGAACAGTCAACTACCTATCAATATCAAGTCGTAAAATAGAATAGAATAGAATCAATAAAACTTTATTGTACACCAAAACAGTCACACAATTGTTTTACACGAGCCTTAATCTACAACGGCGGTACAACGGCGGTCTTATCGCTGAACAGCAATATCTACCAGACAACCTTGGGATGGACTGAAAGAACTTAAAATCTAAAAGGGGGGTAGTCTGCGATGTACTGCTAATAAAAAAAAGGATGTCAAAATTTTACATTTAAAAATACATACTTAGATACATACAAAACAAATGTTACATAATTTCGTAGAAGGTGAGACAAAAAGGAAAAAAAAAGGATAAAAGGAGAGCTAATTATAGAAGAGATGAGAATATATAGAAACAGAAAGGCATTAGAGAGAAAGGAAATGGTCTTTTACTAGATTTTTAAAAGAAGCGAGTGACTGGGCTTGTCTAACTGGCATCGGTGACGCATTCCACAATCGCATAGCTTGAACTGCAAATGATTTGTCATAAAACTTTGTGGAAAGCGAGGGCATCAAAAGTATCAAATTCTCTGATGATCTCAAGTGTCTAGAATGTGTGTCATGAAGGAACTTAAAACGTTCTTTGAGATAAGAGGTTGTAGGAATAAACAGAACACTGTAAAGCAATGATAAAAACATAAGCATTCCGGCGAAGGCGGATTGGCAGCCACTTGAGCTTAATACGAAATTCAGAAACATAGTCATATTTGCATAAACCAAATATGAATCTAATGCAAAAGTTTTGGAGTCGCTCAATTATCAAGCTGCACTTCAGTAAAATCTAAATAACTGACATCGGCATAATCAAGGATTGGGAGAAGGAGGGATTGAGCGAGGGCAGTTTTGGTGGCAGTTGGAACAAAGTTGCGCAGTCTTCGTAAATACCCCGCAGTCGCAATCTACGTCGTCGACGTCGTCGTAGTCGATCAATTCGTAAAATATTAAAATACAGGCGTCTAATGCGAAAATATGTAAGACTATTGACCGGTATTGAACGATCTATGAATTTAAGAATAAAAATTTTGATGATTTAAAGAAAGATGTGGAGGAACTGAAGAAGGAAAGACAGGAACAACGCTGTTACATTGAAACTCTTGAGAGAAAGATACCTAAGATTTACAGCTAAAATCACGCTCAAATAGCATCGAAATACGTAAAGTCCCGCCGACCGACGACAAGAATACTGGCGCTCTAATAAAAACTGTATGTAACATCGGGAAGCTAGCAGGAGCAGAGTCGACCTCGCGGTCCTGGTGGCCTCGCGACTCGGAAATGCATTTCTTAAAAGCAATGAACGCAATGAAAAGTACCTATTTACTCGTTTTGTCCTATCCAAGATGTGATGCTAAAATTTTTGAGCTAGCTTCGCTCGCTCTCTTACAGCCTGGGTTCTCTTGGTTCTTTCGATGCGAGATGCAAGAAAAGGCCAAGAATTCGAGGTCGCTTTACACGCTATTTCATACAATCTCTTAGTTCTTATGCTTTTCTGTACAACTTCAAGTTGATATTATTACTCAGTGTATGTAATCAAAGAAAAGTTAACGTCTCCACTTCGGATCGGGGTGCTATAAATTTCGAGCTCGCTTCGTTCGCTCCAGCATCACCTACGCATTTCTGTTTATTTATATTACTTTCACGCTTCCCAATAGCTAGAAAGCCAATCTAAGTATCGGTAACAGTCTTGCGCCATTCGAATATGCCGTTATTTTTTATTTCAAAGTATATTTTTATCATTTGAAAAAATCCGTTTCTTACGTCAACAGAGGGACTCGCGGAATGTACCTTGCCCACATAAATTTAGATCTTGCACCGCCACTGAGCAGGAGTTTCTATTGCTGATGCAGAGTTCAGAAATGTTTATCGCCAACCAGGAAAATCCACTCTAACAACTACCATACGCCCCATCATAGCTTAAAAGTGTACAAATTCAACAAGATCTAATATCAACTGTTTGAAATTATAACAAGAATTACCCATAAGGGGCAATAAACCAAACACTGAAAAAATCAGCATCCCCGGGAAAAGCCAGCCAGTGCGGAAGAGTTACCCACAAGTTCCAAAATGTTCTTCTATATGACACATGAATTTGCAATGAAGAATACATTATATATATATATATATATATATATATATACATATATATATATATACATATATAAATATATATACATATATATATATATATACATATATAATATATATATACAATTTTATTGTATCTTTGTGTACCTACTGTTATTTTCTTTACCTTTTGTTTGTTGCTGTTGTGTTGTGTCTGTGTCGAATAAATGTTTATTCTATTCTATTCTATTCTAATATTATCTATCTATACATATAAAATGCTTTGTCCTGAATGACTGACTGACGGAGCAACGCATAGCCTAAACCGCTGATCGCAGAGACCTGAAACTTGGAGGGTGTGTTCTTTGTACGATATAGGCATCCGATAAGAAAGGATTTACCGCAAATCTACCCTTAAGGGGGTGAAAAAGGGGGGGCAAAGTTTGTATGGGACAACGTAATTCCTTGGTCCAATCTACTTGAAATTTTGCTTAAACCTTTTTTAACAGAATTGATGGAAGAAATGTTTCGTATTTTATTGAAATTCATCCCCTAACGGGGTTAAAAAAGAGTAGAAACTAATTTTAGCGGTGATTTGCTTCGAACTTGATATCAATACTCTTTAGTGCTTTTGATTTAAATTACATTTTTTTTTTGACACATGTTTGCAAACTCAATCAGTTTTTATTCAAAAAGGTTGAATTTAATGTAAATATAAAATGCTTTGTCCTATATAACTGCCGGTCGATTCTGTTCACAGCTCACCGTGAAAACTTAAATGGAGTGAGCGTGAAGAGAACTGTCATTCCGCCTTGATTGTATGGATTGACAGCCCACTTCACGGTCACTTCACCTAAGTTTTCACGGTGAGATTTTACAGAATAGCTCTACAGATTGATCAACGCACAGCCTAAACCGCCGATCGCAGAGACCTGAAACTTGGAGGGTATGTTCTTTGTTTGATTTAGGGACCCGATAAGAAAGGATTTGCCGAAATTCTACCCTTAAGGGGGTTAAAAAGGGGGGCAAAGTTTGTATGGGACAACGTGATTCCTTGGTCCAATCTACTTCAAATTTCTCGTTAACCTTTTTTAACAGAATTGATGGAAGACGTGTTTCGTATCTTATTGAAATTCATCCCCTAACGGGGTTAAAAAAGTTAGAAAGTAATTCATCCCCTAACGGGGTTAAAAAAAGTTAGAAAGTCATTTTGGCGGTGATTTGCTTCGAAGTTGATATCAATACTCTTTATGCTTTTGATTTAAATTACATTTTATTTGGACACATGTCTGAAAACTTAATCCGATGTTATTAAAAAAAGGTTGAATCTATTGTGTATTGTTGTTTGCATTTTTTTTACATTTATAAATTTGTCTGTGTCTATTTTTAAAAATGGGAGCAGAGTTGGTTAACATTAATGGGAAATTAATAAACTTTACTATTGTACCAATAGTGGGGGATGGCGCATGCCTTTGCCGTACGCTTTCTTATTTGTAGTACGGCACACAAGAATGCTGAACACGAAGCGATATTCGTAAAGAAATTATGTGTCATGTGACGAACAATTAGGATGAATTCGCTGTTATGTCTCATGACCGAAATGGCAACAATCCTAATCCTAATCCTACTAATATTATAAATGCGAAAGTTTGTATGTTTGTTTGTTTGTATGTTTGTATATTTGTATGTTTGGCTGAAGGTAACGCAAAATCGGCTGAAGGGATTTCAATGAAATTTTGCACACAGGTAGGTCATAGCATGGATTAACACATAGGCTACTTTTTATCCCGGTAAATGACAAGACTTAGTGAAGGTTGAGGTGGAAGTAGAAATCCAAAGTCAGGCTGAACGAGCTGTATACACCCACAAAGTACCAGGAGACAAGAAACATGAGAAGTATTTCCAGGGCTGGAATCATGAGCGGTAAAGACTCGCAAAGTACTAGGGGACCAGAATCATGAAAAAGTGTTTCCGGGGCTTGAAGCCTGAGCGGTATAGAATCACAAGCTACCAGGAGATCAGAATTACAAAATATATTCCGAAGCAGGTACCTATTATGAGAGGTAGAGATTCACAAATTACCAGGAGATCAGAAACATGAGAAGTATTTCAAGGACTGAAATTATGAAACCGTTGGCAGAAGCTTGTCATCTAATATAAACAAAATGTCCTTTTCAAATATAGGGAAAATTATTTATAGGTGCTTTTTCCACCCACATACATCCTGTCTCTGTTACACCCTTTTAGGAGAATAAATAGATAATATTTTGCAGAAATTAGGGAAAGTTATTTTGAGGTGCTTTTCCCACCCACATGCATCCTGTCTCACATCCTCTTAGGAATAAATAGATAATATTTTGCAGAAAAATAATGCTTATTTTTGACCTTAGTTAGAAGAAAGTCATTCTAAATTAGTAACTAGCGGATGTCACGCGATTTTACCCACGTAGTTCCCCTTCCCGTGGGAGTACGGGGATAAATAAACTACTTGCTGATTATAGCTCATCCATTGCTGAAAGAATTTTTCAAATCGGTCCAGTAGTTTTTAAGTTTATTCGTTACATACAAATATACAAATCTTTCCTCTTTATAAATAATCCTACTAATTTTATAATTACGAAAGTTTGTATGTTTGGCTGTCCTTCACGCAAAAACGGCTGAAGGGATTTGAATGAAATTTTGCACACAGGTGGTTCATAGCCTGGATTAACACATAGGCTTTTTTATCCCGGTAAATGACAAGACTTAGCGAAGGCTGAGG
Source organism: Polia nebulosa (assembly GCA_951329385.1). NCBI lineage: Eukaryota > Metazoa > Arthropoda > Insecta > Lepidoptera > Noctuidae > Polia > Polia nebulosa. Next base: position 30,178,052 of record OX589587.1, on the reverse strand, counting down.
TGGAAGTAGAAATCCAGAGACGGGCTGAACGAGCGGACACGCTCACAAAGTACCAGGAGACCAGAAACATGAGAAGTATTTCCAGGACTGAAATCATGAGCGGTTACGCTCATAAAGTATCAGGAGATCCAGAATCACAAAATATATTCTGAAGCTGGTATTATAAGAGGTACAGATTCACAAATAACCAGGAGAACAGAATCATGAAGAAATAAAATTTCCGAGTAGTAAGGATTCACGAACAACCAGGACATCAAAATTAAAAATGTATACCAAGGCTGGGCTTATGAGAGGTAGAGAGAGATTCTAAAACTACCAGAAGACCAGAGTCGTGAATCAGTATTTTTGGGGCTAGAATCTTAAGCGGTATAGATTCACAAAATACCAGAAACACAAAGAGTGTTCCAGGGCTGAAATGATGAGCGGTATAGATTCTCAAACTACCAGGGAGGGCGCTGGAATCCTGAGCGGTATAAATTCACAACCTACCAGGAAATCAGAAGCACAAAACATATTCCGAAACTGGTATTAGGAGAGGTAGAGATTTACAAACTACCAGGAGACCAGAAACACAAAAGTATTCCGGGGCAGGAATCGTAGTAGATTCACAAATTACCAGGAGAATAGAATCATGAAGAAGTAAAATTTCCGAGCGGTATAGATTCACGCACTACCAGGAGATCAGAATCACAAAAAGTATTCCAAGGGTGGGATCATAAGAGGTAGCATCTTGAATAAGTATTTTCGGGGCTGAAATCCTGAGCGGTATAGATTCTTAAACTACCAGGAAAACAGAATCATGCAGAAGAGAAATTTCAGACCTGCACGTGGATGAAGCCGCAGGTAAACTACCAGGGTGCCAAAATCATGAAAAAGTTAATCCTACTAATATTATAAATGCGAAAGTTTGTATGTTTGTTTGTTTGTATGTTTGTATGTTTGTATGTTTGTTTGTTTGTATGTTTGTATGTTTGGCTGAAGGTATCGCAAAAACGGCTGAAGGGATTTGAATGAAATTTCGCACACAGGTAGATCATAGCCTGGATTAACACATAGGCTACTTTTTATCCCGGTAAATGACAAGACTTAGCGAAGGCTGAGGTGGAAGTAGAAATCCAAAGTCAGGCTGAACGAGCGGTTTACGCTCACAAAGTACCAGGAGACCAGAAACATGAAAAGTATTTCCGGGGTTGGAATCATGAGCGGTAAAGTCTCGCAAAGTACCAGGGGACCAGAATCATGAAGAGGTATTTTCGGGGCTACAACCCTAGCGGTATAGCTTCGCAAACCACCAGGAGACCAGAATCAAGAAGAAGTATTGCCGGGGCTTGAATCCTGAGCGGTATAGATTCACAAGCTACCAGGAAATCAGAATCACAAAGTATATTCCGAGGCAGGTATTATGAGATGTAGAGATTCACAAATTACCAGGAGACCAGAAACATGAAAAGTATTTCAAGGACTGAAATTATGAGCGATAAAGACTCACAAAACTACGATAAGATCAGGATTCACGAAAAAGTAGTTCCGGAACTGGAATCATGATAGGTGTAGATTCCAAAACTACCAGGAGACCATAGTCATGAACCAGTATTTTTGGGGCTTAAATCCTAAGCGGTATAGATTCCTACGACCTACTAGGAGATCAGAATCACAAAATATATTCTGTGGCTGGTATTATGAGAGGTACAGATTCACAAATTACCAGGAGAACAGAATCATGAATAAGTTTTCCGAGCAGTACAGATTCACGAACAACCAAGACATAGAAGAATTACAAATGTTACCAAAAGGCTGGGATTATGAGCGGTAGAGATTCATGAATTACCAGGAGACCAGAATTATGAAGAAGTGATTTTGGGGTTGGAATCATGAGAGGTATATTTTCTAAAATTACCAGGAGACCAGAGTCGTGAATCAGTATTTTTGGGGCTAGAATCTTAAGCGATATACGAGTAGATTCACAAAATACTAGGATACCAGAAACACAAAGAGTGTTCCGGGGCTGAAATCCTGAGTGGAATAGATTCTCAAACTACCAGGGTGGTGGCTGGAATCCTGAGCGGTATAGATTCATAACCTACCAGGAGATCAGAAGTACAAAACATATTCCGAAGCTGGTATTGGGAGAGGTAGAGATTTACAAATTACCAGGAGACCAGAAATGTGAAGAAGTAAAATTGAAATATATGGGCCAAAAAAAAAAAAGCCCAAAAATAAATAAATGGATAGATAGATAGATTTTCAATAGACTTTCAATGGACTTTCAATGGACTTTCAATGGACTTTCAATAGACTTTCAATGGACTTTCAATGGACTTTCAATGGACTTTCAATGGACTTTCAATGGACTTTCAATGGACTTTCAATAGACTTTCAATAGACTTTCAATAGACTTTCAATAGACTTTCAATAGACGTTCAATAGTAGTTCAATAGTAGTTCAATTGTAGTTCAATAGTAGTTCAATTGTAGTTCAATAGTAGTTCAATAGTAGTTCAATAGTAGTTCAATAGTAGTTCAATAGTAGTTCAATAGTAGTTCAATAGATGTTCAATAGACGTTCAATAGACGTTCAATAGACGTTAAATAGACGTTAAATAGACGTTCAATAGACGTTCAATAGACGTTCAATGGACGTTCAATGGACGTTCAATAGACGTTCAATAGACGTTCAATGGACGTTCAATAGACGTTCAATAGACTTTCAATGGACTTTCAATGGACTTTCAATGGACTTTGAATGGACTTTGAATGGACTTTCAATGGACTTTCAATAGACTTTCAATAGACTTTCAATAGACGATCAATAGACGTTAAATAGACGTTCAATAGACGTTCAATAGACGTTCAATGGACGTTCAATGGACGTTCAATAGACGTTCAATAGACGTTCAATGGACGTTCAATAGACGTTCAATAGACTTTCAATGGACTTTCAATGGACTTTCAATGGACTTTCAATGGACTTTCAATGGACTTTCAATGGACTTTCAATGGACTTTCAATGGACTTTCAATGGACTTTCAATAGACTTTCAATAGACTTTCAATAGACTTTCAATAGACTTTCAATAGTAGTTCAATAGTAGTTCAATTGTAGTTCAATAGTAGTTCAATAGTAGTTCAATAGATGTTCAATAGACGTTCAATAGACGTTCAATAGACGTTCAATAGACGTTAAATAGACGTTCAATAGACGTTCAATAGACGTTCAATGGACGTTCAATGGACGTTCAATAGACGTTCAATAGACGTTCAATGGATGTTCAATAGACGTTCAATAGACTTTCAATGGACTTTCAATGGACTTTCAATGGACTTTCAATGGACTTTCAATGGACTTTCAATGGACTTTCAATAGACTTTCAATAGACTTTCAATAGACTTTCAATAGACTTTCAATAGACTTTCAATAGACGTTCAAAAGTAGTTCAATAGTAGTTCAATTGTAGTTCATCCTACTAATATTATAAATGCGAAAGTTTGTATGTTTGTTTGTATGTTTGTATGTTTGTATGTTTGTATGTTTGTATGTTTGGCTGAAGGTATCGCAAAAACGGCTGAAGGGATTTGAATGAAATTTTGCTCACAGGTAGGTCATAGACTGGATTAACACATAGGCTACTTTTTATCCCGGTAAATGACAAGACTTAGCGAAGGCTGAGGTGGAAGTAGAAATCCAAAGTCAGGCTGAACGAGCGGTTTACGCTCACAAAGTACCAGGAGACCAGAAAGATGAAAAGTATTTCCGGGGCTGGAATCATGAGCGGTAAAGTCTCGCAAAGTACCAGGGGACCAGAATCATGAAGAGGTACTTTAAATTACGAGGAGACCAGAAACACAAAATATATTCTGAGGCTTAAAGTTTTTTTTTTTTTAATTATTTGGTTATAAATAGAAGGTAGAGATTCATAAATTACCAGGAGACCAGAGTCATTAATAAGTATTTTTGGGGCTGGAATCCTAAGCGGTATAGATTCATAAAATACCAGGAGACCAGAAATACAAAGAGTGTTCCAGGGCTGAAATCATAAACGGTATAGATTCTCAAACTACCAGTTCACAACCTACTAGGATATTAGAATCACAAAACATATTCTGAGGTTGGTATTAGGAGAGGTAACATCTTGAATAAGTATTTTCGGGGTTGGAATCCTGAGCGGTATACATTCTCAGGCGTATAGACAACCAATAAACAGAATCATGAAGAAGAGAAATTTCAGACCTGCACCCGGATGCAACCACAGGTAAACTCTACCAGGGTGCCAAAATCGTGAAAAAGTTAATCCTACTAATATTATAAATGCGAAAGTTTGTATGTTTGTTTGTTTGTATGTTTGGCTGAAGGTAACGCAAAAACGGCTGAAGGGATTACAATGAAATTTGGCACACACGTAGTCATAACCTGGATTAACACATAGGCTACTTTTTATCCCGGTAAATGACAAGACTTAGCGAAGGCTGAGGTGGAAGTAGAAATCCAAAGTCAGGCTGAACGAGCGCACACGCTCAAAAAGTACTAGGACACCAGAAACATGAGAAGTATTTCCAGGGCTGAAATCATGAGAGATAAAGACTCACAAAGTACCAGGAGACCAGAATCATGAATAGGTGTTTTCGGGGCTACAATCCTAAGCTGTATAGCTTCACATACCACCAGGATACCAGAATCAAGAAGAAGTGTTTCCGGGGCTATAATCCTGAGCGGTATAGATTCACAACCTACCAGGAGATCAGAATCACAAAATATATTCTGAGGATTAAAGATTTTTTTTTTTTTAATTATTTGGTTATAAATACGACACGTAATGTTCCCCGCTGGCCTCAAGGAGATATCAGTAATACCTGACGGGGCTGGCAGGGCCGATGCCTGCCTGGGGTTGCGGATAAAACCGCGGCTCTTGGCACTCAGGCAACTGAAGGGACAAGGGTGGGTTTTAGTCTGACAAGCCCTCCCACTCCACCCAGAACGGGAGAAGTCATTGGATGATCAATCCACAAAATCAATGAAAAGGTAGTCCATTGAAAAGAGATGTTCGGCGTGGCAAACATTATTGCTTAGGTGAAATCCGCAAAATTTAATCGCCGTCCAACTTTGCTAAGCCCTACGAATGTAGGAAATTCTGATTTTCATGATTCTAGCCCTAACTATTAAATTTAACACGGTAAGAGTAACAAGATAGGTACCCCGACACACTGAGCGAGTGTGTGTGCGTCCCAACAGTCTTTATGTAGAACTGTGGCGTTCAAAAAAATTCTAACTTTCGGCCTCAATTACACTTTTCACGCGGGCGAAGCCGCGGGCGGAAGCTAGTTTAACATAAACAATAAAATAATACAAACACTTTCCCAACACACAAAAAAAAAAAAAATGGTAGCCCATAGAAAAGAGATGTTCGCCGTCCAACTTTGGTAAGCCCTACTAATGTAGGAAATTCTAAATTATCATGATCCTAGCCCGTACTAACTTTTAATCTTTCAGAAATGTTTGATTTTTCTCTGGACTCAATCCGGATGTCTACGCAGATGGAGTCACGGGCAAGAAGCTAAGAAGTGGTGAAGGATCTGTCTTTATGTAGAACGACGTTCAAAAAGTTCTGGCCCGCAACCAAATTTGAATAACTCACTGGATTTTGATTTCTACAGTGTTTGTTTAACGTGCTACTCTCAGGAAATACCACTCATATTTATAATCATACTTTTCACGCGGGCGAAGCCGCGGGCGTAAGCTAGTTAAAATCTTCACGTATATATTACCACGACAACACACTTATCACGGCACTAACATGATGGTAACGGCGGAATCATGGCATGTGTCTTCATGACTATTATGCTTTCTGCTGGATTAAAAATGGAACCATCTTTCTTCGTAAGAAATCTGAAGATACTCGTAAACAATCACACTAATATTATAAAGGCGAATGTTTGTAAGTGTGTGTGTTTGTATGTTTTTTCCTTCTTCACGCTCAAACGGCTAGACCGATTTGGATAAAATTTAGTATGTAGATAGCTTACACCCTGGATTAACACATAGGCTACTTTTTATCCCGGTCCACACGGGTAAAACCGCGGGGCGCAGCTAGTTACTCATATACTCCGAAAAATGTCTTCAGAATTATTAGTAACGAAAACATATTATGACTACTTACACATATATTGTAACTTATTTCCTTTTCGTATATTTTATCTTTTTCGTACATGTAAGCTACATCCATACTACCTTGTTTGCCTGTTGTTGGTAATAATGCATAGCATCCATTTCTATATATTTATGCGTTTACCATACAAAACAAATAACATGCATAACAACTACAATGTATAAATGATACATAGTTGTAGTTGTTAAACCCACCAAACAATTCACAAACTCATACAAATACGAATACACAAACAAAAATATTTTTATTCACTTTAATAAGTTGTGTTTTTCTGTATAATAATAGTAAACTATTCTGCTTTTTTATGTTCCCATTTAGTGTCTGTTTTTATCTCAAATGGCTACTATAAACAATAACAAACACACAACATCTGGGAATTGCCCTTATTTTATGCTACGATTGCAGATATAGAAATAATGAAATAATGCGGAATGGTGGAATCAAGATGGCCGACGACAGCCCGTCCCATCCCACGCCACAATCGTTACGGACACAGCCTATAATAGTAGCAAGCTAGTTACGGAGCTGTAGGATTATTGTTTCCACTTCACTTTCATCGGCGTCAAGTAAAACAAAGGAGGAGTTGGTCGGTGACGGTGGTATATTATGGTATATGTTTGCATTTATGTTATTTTATTTCATTGTTTATTTTTTTTTTGGTTTTATGTATTCTTTTTTTTTACTACTTTACCACACAGTGTCTACTTCCCTCTTTTTTTTTCAACTCTCCTTTCGCAGGTATGCTGGAAGAGATTTCATTAGAAACAAGCATTACCTTGTACATAATTATTTTTATTTTTTTTTCTGTTTCATGTCTGTCTGTTCTGTATGTACATAAATTGTTAAATAAATAAAAAATAAACATCAAAGCTTGATATGAGGTAGTTATAGATTTCTAAACACACAGTTATAGTTTTTCTAACATCAGAAGTGGGATAGTTCTCTGGTTTACATAACAGATTTTTAATGAATCTCATTTTTGTTATTTTCATGGCGATGTTGGAGCAATGGCTGTTTTTCTGAATGCCGTTTGAGACGATGGGTCACCAAGTACATTCGCACCAAGATGACATCGCGATGGCGCAATACAGCCCCAGACAACGGCACTACTAGGATCTAGATGCTGTACGAGAATTGGGATTGTGGATCTTCAAACTCTTGTCAAAGCATCTGGAGTATTTCCTCAGAAATCAAGCAGAAACGGATGTAGAACAGAGTAGCAAAAGTCATAAGGCATTGTTTTTTATTTTACTGTTAAAATATGATTTATCTGGAGGATGTAGAATTTCTGTGAATGTAGAATAACTATCTTTATAGTTATTAAGATATTTTTATAGACAAGTATAAAACAATAACCTCTAATATAGTATTAAGAATAAGATAGTTGCGGGGATTAATTAACACATAGGCTACTTTCTAACCCGGTAAATGACAAGACTTAGCGGAGGCTGAGGTGGACGTAGAAATCCAGAGACGGGCTGAACGAGCGGATACGCTCAAAAAGTACCAGGAGACCATGAAACATGAGAAGTATTTCCAGGGCTGAAGTCATGAATGGTGAAGACTCACAAAGTACCAGGAGACCAGAATCATGAAGAGGTATTTTCGGGGCTACAATCCTAAGCTGTAGCTTCACAAACCACCAGGAGACCAGGATCAAGAAAGTTTTTTCGGGGCTTCAATCCTGAGCGGTATAGATTCAAAATCTACCAGGAGATCAGAATTACAAAATATATTCCGAGGCTGGTATTATGAGAGGTAGAGATTCACAAATTACCAGGAGACCAGAAACATGAGAAGTATTTCGAGGACTGAAATCATGAGCGGTAAGACTCACAAACTACCAGGAGATCAGGATTCACGAAAAAGTAGTTCCGGACCTGGAACCATGAAAGATAAGATTCTAAAACTACCAGGAGATCATAGTCATGAATGAGTATTTTTGTGGTTAGAATCCTAAGCGGTATAGATTCACAACCTACCAGGAGATCAGAATCACAAAATATGTTCTGAAAAAAAAGGCTGGTATTATGAGAGGTACAGATTCACAAATTACCAGGGAACCAGAATCATGAAGAAGTGTTTCCGGGGCTGGCATTACGAGAGGTATAGATTCTCAAACTACCAGAAGACCAGAGTCGTGAATCAGTATTTTTGGGGCTAGAATCCTAGCGGTATAGATTTACAAAATACCAGGAGAGAAGAAACAAAAAACGTGTTCCGGGGCTGAAATCATGAACGGTATAGATTCTCAAACGACCAAGGGGGATAGAATCCTGGGCGGTAGAATCATAAAGAGGTATTTTTGGGGCTACAATCCTAAGTTCCACACAGTGGGCTGAAAATCGAGCTCCATACTCAAAGAAACATATGGAAAAGAATTTAAAAAAAAAAATGAATGTCTCGGGTATACCTCCCTATATGTGATATTAACGTATGGATGGTACAAGTAGCTCCACGCGCGAGAAAAAAAAAATTGTTTTTTTTTTGTATGGGAGAAAACACAAAGTATTTTTTTTTGAAAATGAATGGAACTGAAGGGCTCGTTCCGTATGGTGTCGGACGTAAAATAATAACACCATCCCATCACCTCCCGTGGGTGTCGTAAGAGGCGACTAAGGGACTCACCGGAGAATGGGCAGCAGCATTCTCCGTGTATTATAAGAACTACACTGCGATCGCCAACCCGCTTGTCAAGCGTGGCGATTACGGCAAATCCCCCCCGATGAAACGTACACCAAAAAGATGGCCTCTAGTGCCCGGCAGCCTGCCAACCCTTGACTCCGGTAGCGGTCAAGGCCATGGCGAGGCAAGGGGTGCGAAGAGTCTCCGGAGTGAATCCGGCTACCCCAACAAACACCGACGACTGGACCTGGCAACATTTAACTCAAGAACACTTCGGACTGATGAGAAGATCACCGAACTTGAGAAAGAATTAAGCAGCTTGCGATGGAGTATTGTGGGATTATCTGAAGTCCGAAGAGAGGGGGAGGACTCGATAATCCTTGAATCCGGTAATCTGCTCTATTTCCGGGAGGGCGACCAGGGTGGTGTCGGATTTATCGTCCACAGATCCCTCGTGAACAATGTGGTGAAAATCGAGAGTGTGTCGACCAGTGTGGCGTACCCCGACGACGAAGTTGAGGCCATGTATGAGGATATATCCAGAGCCATGCATGGTTACAAAACTCACTTTACCGTGGACAAGGGGGACTTCAACGCGAAACTGGGCAAACGAGACGGTGACGAGCTGCGAGTGGGGCAATTTGGATTTGGACGTCGGAACCACCGGGGACATATACTGGCCATTTTTATGGAGAAGGAAGCCTCTATATGATGAACTCCTTCATCAGAAAGCGTGAGCACAGGAAGTGGACCTGGAAGAGTCCCGACGGTGTAACTAAAATTGAGATTGACTTCATCATGTCGATGAAGAAGCAGATATTCAATGATGTCTCTGTGATCAACACAGAGGTGTGTCATCTGTGAAAACTGGAAGTGATCACCGCATGGTAAGAGGCACATTGAATCTAAATATCAAGCAGGAAAGATCTCGACTGATGAAGTCTACGCTCCGTCCAGCACAGATCCGGATCCAAAACCTCGAAAGCTTTCAGCTCGAACTTCAAAATCGTTTCGAGTGCCTAGTGAGCTCCGTGGACAAATACAATGATGGGTTCGTGGAAACTATCCATACGGTCGGGTCTAAATTCTTCAAGACTCGCCGTACCGATAAGAACAGGAAGCTCTCTGATCCTACTCTCAAGCTCATGAAGGAGAGGTGGGAGATGATTCTGCAGTCTTCAGACGATGCGTGTAAATACCGGCAGCTCAATAGACGGATCTCCAAGTCCTTAAAAAGCGACCTCCGTCGCTTTAATACCGAAAGGATTAAAGACGCGATAGAGCGGAATAAGGGCTTCAAGTCTATTGGGCAAAGCCAGCTTACGGAACTGAAGACCGACGATGGCAGAACTATATCCGCCAAATCGGAGCTTTTGAGAGAGATCGATACATGCTACGGACAGCCATACACGTCAATGACTAAACCTGCTGCGAATCTAGCTAACGACCCAAGAGCTAGATTTACCCGACACTATACCAAAGACATCCCGGACGTCAGCCTGTATGAGATTAGGATGGCTCGGAAGCAGCTTAAGAACAACAAGGCGTCGGGTGATGACGGAATCACGGCCGAACTTCTGAAGGCGGGTGGAAAACCGGTCCTTAAGGCCCTTCAGAAACTGTTCGATTCCGTCATACTTGAGGGTAAAACGCCACAGGCTTGGGGCAGAGGTGTGGTGGTACTTTTCTTTAAGAAGGGCGACAATGCCCTGCTTAAGAATTACAGGCCCGTCTCACTTCTGAGCCATGTCTACAAGCTGTTCTCCAGAGTCATCACGAACCGTCTCGCGCGCAGGTTTGACGACTTCCTGCCTCCCGATTTTTGAGTTTAACGAAAATGTTAGTGAGCTTTTCTGTAGCAGTTTCATAACTTTGACTCTCGCTGATGTATTGGAAAACCTTCGGTGATACGTGGTTAATAAGCAGTTGCATTTTTAACTTATCCGAGAAATCCGTGTCCCCATCTTTGTTGACTGCTAGGAAGTTCTTGAACGTAAAATGCCAGTGGTTCCATTCCTGAGAAGCAGTTGGTGACGTCGGGTCGAGATATAACACGACTGGTCGGAGATATTATCCATAATCGTAGTAAGGGTTTTATTACACAACGTTATTGTTTGAGATCAATGATCTTGAGATACTTACATTTATTTTAGCAGAATAAATTGTTATGTAATAACAATTACCTTTGTAATAGAATTTGGCTTTATTTAGCTTGCTACTATTATAGTCATCTGTGGCTTTATTCTGCTAAAAAAATTACATAGGTATGACAAATGTCAATAGGTGACAATAGTCACAGATGACTATAATAGTAGCAAGCTAACAATAGTATGAAAGATATCAAAGATTCACCGTTTTCTTCGTAAAACGGCCAGCAAGAATTTACTCCATTCACTCCGTTTGCTAGACGCATATACTCTTTGGCTAGACGATAACAACTAACAACCAGAGATAATGTGACGGATTGATTCTGCCGGACGATGACATGATGACGAACCCGACAGATGTCAAGCGTGTCCTATTTACAATAAACCTCCGATAGTTATTCGTCATGGTAACTTTGTCCATAGTGGCACAGACAAAACCTTTGGTTTCCCAAAGAGGTCACCAATACGCAGCTAGGCTTAGGAATCTAATTGGTCTGTTGTTATATTGTCTATTATTAAAAGGGATGCACCTTTCTGCAGGTAACCCTACCTAGGTAGATATAACTTTCTTATCAATTTAGCTTTATAACATTTTATAATGGTGACAATTACAAAGAACAATAATGATACTGTGTGAGCTCGGTTCGAGGTTTATTTTTGTTGCAGACAAACTTAGGTCTTATACACTTAGGCGTTTACTTAATGCCTTTAGGCAAACCAATAGACACAAAAAAGTTCTTCTATTCGTATCACATTTTCATTATACCTACCTCCAATAAAATAGAAAATTAAAAGGCCAGCTAAAAGGAACAATAGGTTCCCGAATTCGTGGGGTTTTTCTACTGAATCGTAATTTTCGTGTCCACTAATAATTTACCATGTGGAACAATGGACGACTTGGGATCGCTACGATCACAAGCTTGGAGTGAACTAGGCCAAGGGAAGCACTTATTTGCTTTTGTACAGATTCAATCTGAATAATTTGGACGGTTTAATTAAACCCAGTGTGATCTAGTGGCGAGAATAAGGCTTCGGGTCTTTAGATAGTTAGGTACTAGGTACTGCTCAGATTACCTAATCGGTTTTTTTCTTGGAAAACACATCAAATATCTCTCATTACTGTACCTACAATATCATTGATTGAAACTATAATCAGGTAGGCACTTTAAAAATAATTATTAATAACTTTTCACTCGGCAAACCTCAACATTCAAATGTAGGGAAGACGGTGGCACAGTGATCACGTCCTGCAGTGCACAGCGACCTTTGGGAATACCCTTTTACAGTCTCCTCAGGGATGTGCCCTTACAGGCGTTGCACAGAAGGGGTTCCGGAGAGGTATTTTAAGAGGTAACGTGGCAGAGGCCCAGTTCCATGTGTTGAAGGTAATCGATGGGGTGATTTTAGTGAGGTAAAAAGCCCACACTCCGCGGTCTTATCACCAAAGCCCCCGCAACAAAGGAAAATAGAAGTACTTAATATACCTTTATATAGGCACCTTAGTAGTAGCACTACACCTACCTTGATTTGACAAAGCCTTAGGAATGACCATTTTTGTGCCCACGAAGTAGCGAATTCCTCGTACCACTGACATGAAAAGGTAGTCCCTGATTTATTCCAACACAAATAATTTTTGAACGAATAACTTCAACCAGATGCACTGTGCGGGCGTCCTACACTCCGCATCACTTGCGACTAATCAACAACGCGTTACGGACCGATTACGAACTGATATCGATAGTAAGCCAATCTCCATTCAAATATTAGTGCCGGGAGTTGGGTCTAACTAAGTATTACCACTAAGAGTTGCATTTTGTTGATAACTAATTCACGAGACGATTCGTAAAAGCTTTTTTTATCGTTTTAGGCACGCGTTTAACCTCAATCTCACCTGGGTAAGCTATGATGAGGTCGAAGATGGAGCACGCTTGGCCAGAAGTAACCTATTCACTCTTGATTTAAAGACTTCCAGGTTGTAGCTATCAGGAAACACAGACTCCGGCAGGGAATTCCACTCCTTAGCTGTACGCACAATTAATGCGTTACCAAAATGTTTTGTGCGTGTGGGTGGGAACTCCAAAAAAGCAACCGATAGATAACCGACAGGCTAGCAACTCGGCGCCGATGCTCAAGACTGTGGAGCCTCGACTCGACGAGCCTATCATTACCGATGATCCTCTTAGCTCGTTTCTTAATTGACTTAAGCACATCAAGCTGGTATCTGGCAGCAAAAAATGCCCATATAGATATAACTAGACCACCGCCGCACTCTAGGCTAGGTAGTTGGTTATAGGTAACAGTACGTCACCTCCGCAAGAAATTGTACCTCTGCATTCGCATCTGCCAATTTTTACGGAACCACTGCGCTCCGTTTATTTTATATGTGGTCCAATAGGTACATTAAAGGGTCTTTGCTTAGTTCAAGTTTTATCTCCAGGTTTTAACTCAAAGCTTTGACTCTCAAGTCTGGGCCATGTTTTTTTGCCGCACAAATTACGGTTTATTATTGGCCGTGTGTAGTTATTCACAGTACACGTTTTGTCTTCGGTACGGTAAAGTAATAGTAGATTGTAGCATCGAGCGCAAAGTGCACTCGTGATAGTTTAGTGCCCTCGCATGCGCTCGGGCACCAACTTATCACTTATGCATTATTAACTCACTTTAGCAAGGTGCGTAATCTACTTTTCATTCAACTAACCGTGATAAAATATATCTCAAAATGAAAACTCATGTAATGAAAACAAAGTTTAATTCATCTTCTCAAAAATTTAAAACTTACAATTATTAAATGTGCAGATACTAAAAGTGAAATTTGCACTTTTACTTGTAATATTTATTCTAGTATTTCTTTTGACGTTATAGGGCCTGATTATTTTAGACACAATGCAGTGAAACACAAAATTACTAGCAAACTCGTATATCTTACTTAACACATCACAATACACCATGTTAAATACAGACACACAGTACAATGAACAAAGCCTTACATATTACAGGTGAAGTGCCGGGCTTGAACAGAGCTAGAGGTGAACAGAGCTACCCCATGCGCGCATAAGAGCGGTTGCGCACTTCGTCCGATACTCATCCGATACTAATCCGTCAAAATACAGATCTATAGAAAACTCGGACCGAACTCGGATCGGTAGTGCGTAACCTACCATATAAATTGTTCTACGACCACGCCGGACCGTATTTTCACGAATTAGTATCGGATGAGTATCGGACGTAGTGCGCAACCGCTCTAACAGTTTTATTACGGTGTCTGCGGCCCTCCGAACGTCGCAGCGTGGGCCAATCAGACACTCTCCTGCGCGGACCGCGTCGCGTCGGTCACAAAAACAACGAGCAACAACCACGCAGGCGGGACAGGGACCGCAAAACACGCTATTGTAGGAGCCATAATGATGGCTATATAGTCGTACAACGGTATGAGGATTCGCGATCTCATACCACATGTTACAAACAATGTAAAAACAATATAACTTAACTTTCTCTTATAGTTAGACAAGACACAATAGCATTTATTTACATTGAGTTGCTTACAATTTGTTTGGTTTATTTGTGAATATTATTTTTTTTGCTGCATTGGAGTATTTTTTTTTTTGATAGGTACTCGTTTGGCCACTATCTCACATAGTGGTAAGTGATGATGTGGCCGAAGATGGAGCACGCTTGCCTAGAAGTAACCCATTCAGTCTTGACTTAAAGACTCCCAGGTTGTAGCCATCAGGAAACACAGACTCCGGCAGGGAGTTCCACTCCCTAGCTGTACGCACAATTAATGTGTTCTCAAAACGTTTTGTGCGTGTGGGTGGGATGTTCACCATGTACCGGTGGCGCATCGCCGTAAGTCTAGTGGTCCGATGATGGAACGGGCTTGGCGGAATCAAATGATGCAATTCCGTTGCACACTCCCCAAAATGTAACCGATAGAAAACCGACAGGCTAGCAACTCGGCGTCTATGCTCAAGACTTTGGGGCTTCGACTCGATGAGCCTATCATTGCCGATGATCCTCTTGGCTCGTTTCTCAATTGTCTCAAAGGCATCAAGCTGGTATCTGGCAGCAAAAAATGCCCATATAGATATAGATAACTAGACCACCGCCGCACTCTAGGCTAGGTAGTTGGTTATAGGTTCCGCAAGAAATTGTACCTCTGCATTCGCATCTGCCAATTTTTACGGAACCACTGCGCTCCGTTTATTTTATATGTGGAGGATCCCCAACTTTTTGACAGCCACTTGAGCCTTTGCCTCTATGAAGGAACCAAAATTGAGAGTAGATGTTAACGTAACACCAAGAAGCTTAAGTTGATCGGTTTTTGGCATGGTTACACTTCGGAAATGTGGAGCCGGGTGAAATTGGTTCTTTTTAGCGGAAAAAAGACACGCCTGGGTTGCTTGCGGCACGCTGGCCAACTTGACCAGATTGGCATCGCCCCATTCTGAGACCGCCTGTAACGACAAGTTCAAGCGCCCAACCATAGCCTATCGGAGAGACCGGATCTGAGACCCACTAGCTCGTGCGTCGGACACGTATCTCTTGGCAACAGTGCTGTCGTCTGCATACCCAAAGGTACCGGGTTTTAGTAGATCGTTAATATGCAACAAAAATAATGTTGCCGAGAGCACCGACCCCTGAGGAACACCGACATTAATAGCCAGCAGTCCGGACGAGCAGCCATCTATAATCACTCGGATAGAC
This sequence comes from Polia nebulosa, assembly GCA_951329385.1. NCBI lineage: Eukaryota > Metazoa > Arthropoda > Insecta > Lepidoptera > Noctuidae > Polia > Polia nebulosa. The sequence continues at coordinate 30,162,417 of OX589587.1, read as the reverse complement.
CGATCCCTCAGGAAATCTGCTATCCAATCACACAATCCGGCGGGCAGACTGAAGGAAGGGAGCTTGCCAATAAGGCCGTCGTGCCAGACCCTGTCGAAGGCCTTCGAGAAGTCAAGGGAGACCGCAAGGGCTTCCCTTTGTTTCTCGATGGCCTCACTCCAGATGTAAATGGCATACGTTAGAAGATCCCCATTTGACCGATTTCGGCGGAAGCTGTATTGTCGGTCACTAACATAATTACAGTCGTCGTCCCATCGGACTACGAGAGTGTCGAGAGTGAAGGAACTGAGACAGCACCTGTAATTGCGCACACGCTTGTGTATTATAATAATTACTCCTGCGTACTTGGCTAATCTCCGTTGGTTGGTACCGTCATCGAAATTCGGTCGGGAGGATTATTATTCTATTTATTTCATCTTTTGTATGTACAATCTCGAAGAAAACTCCATTAAAGAATGTATAAGAATTACATTGCTATGAACTCGAGCATGATACAGCCCGTGCTTGTGCGTTTGTGTGTATGAGTGATGCCTCAACATTCCACAGATAACACACACTAATGAACTGTCGTCGCACTACGCGAAATAACAATATATTTCTGTTGCATTTTGAGTACACGTCATAAGGACGACCTGTTCATTGCATTGCTAAAATTCGCAAAAATCTAACATGTTCCAGTAGCTGTTTGGGCTAAGCAATAGGTTCACGGTCAATAAGGTTCTAGTTCGAATCTTATTAAAAGGAATTGCTGATTTTGTTTATTTGAAATCATAATAATGTTTGTATTTTAATTAAGCAAGATCTTGTTAAAAAAAAATGTAACATGTTCCAGTAGCTGTTTGGGCTAAGCAATAGGTTCACGGTCAATAAGGTTCTAGTTCGAATCTTATTAAAAGGAATTGCTGATTTTGTTTATTTGAAATCATAATAATGTTTGTATTTTAATTAAGCAAGATCTTGTTAAGTATTTAAGTTTATTTATAATATATTCGTGCTTGTTATTTATTTAAAAAAAAAAGTTAAATATTAGTTATTGTTTTGTTATTTACCTATACATATGTGATTACGTATTTTATCTTATCGGTGTTGGAAGGTTAATATTTTGTGTAACCCCCATTACTTTCAATGCAGTCAAGTAGACGTCTGCGCATGGACCCACAATATTGCCACATATTTCGGTTCCTCTTTTTTCCCACACATCCATTTTTTTTTTGTGGGTGGGATATCATCCAATGACATCTCCCGCTCTGGTGGAGCAGGAGGGTGTGTCAAACTCTTACTGACTAAAACTCACCCCTGTTCCTTCCTTCCCCCTGTTCCTTCCTTTCCTTCCTTCCTTGAGTGCCCAGGGGTGCGGTAACTCTGTTAAGAATTTATCCGCTACCCCTAGGCATGCAGGCACCGGCCACGATGGGCCCCGTCAGTGGTGGCTGACAATCATCTCTTTGAGGCGCGCGTGGAACACTACGCGCCGTCGACTCACGGGCCTGGTGCTGATCGGACAGCGAGCTACCCACTGCTCGCCGTCACAGGACACCTCCATGCAGTGGGTTTTTAATGAATAATATAATAATAATCTTTATTTGTACATTTACACTTGAAAATTTAGAAAACAGCTACAAAAACATAATGCTGTACATGGTGACAATCAAAAACTCGAACTGCTGCCTCCTAAACTAGGCAAAAAGCCTGTGTCTTAGGAGCCAATGTTCCTCCAGGAATATCAATTATCAATAGACAACATTGCAAGTAAAATTAACATAAACCACCATACAATACATCATTTGAATAAATTATCAATATTTTTGAATAGTAAAAGAAAAAGAAAAATTACTAAATTAGATTAGTAAATAAGTAATTAAATCATGAATTACATTTAATCATAAAACACATTTTAGACACATACATGATTAACAGATTCAGTACCCAAACATTAAAACTTTAAGTGACGATTGTAACAAGATTCTCAGTTTCGTCGTACGTTAACTTCTGCAACCATTTGGAAAGTTTGATTTTTACTTCGTGTTTAGTGAAAGGATATATGGAGAAGACTTTATTTATTTTATTATAGAGTCGAGAGCTAGTTGCCTCACACTGACGGCTGGCAAACTTGGAACGGTAATGTACTGTATCGCAAACGGGAAGGCCTCTGCGTCTTGTTAGCCTGACGGCGGCGTCTAGGTGAAGCTTGAAGTGTTTCCGTAGCACAGCACGGAGCACAAAGAGCTGTCTTACGGTTAAGACTTCGGCCTCAGAGTAAAGTTCCTTAGTCGGGTAATCCCTACGCATGAACATGAACTTACGTACATGAACTTTAAGTAGACAGGATTTGTAGGTTCCACCCCAAACTGGTACATAGTACAATACAACCGACTGGCAAAGCCTCCGATAAACCAGCATGGCTGTTTCAGGATCCCCGGAGTGCCTAACCTCTTTAAATATGTAAATTAACTTTCTGATCCGTGTGCAAAGAGCTTCGATGTGCGGTTGCCAGCTTAGTTTGTAATCAAGATGGACTATATATATATAGGACGGTTAGCACTGAAGCCTTACCGGTACTTGCAGGTGTACTTCCAGTCGATCTTGAGGTGCAGCGACGTGCTGCAATGTACTATTCTGCACGAAAGACTACGGACCCAGACTTTTTACCTCAACGTGATCGGGCCAAGATTTCTAGATTACTTAAACCTCAAACTGAAGTTTGGGAGGACCTTTTATCCGAATGGCAATGTAGGTGGGAAAGTTCCATCAAAGGCAGACACCTCCACCAGTTCTTCCCATCGGTTCGCGAACGGCTGGATAGGACATGGCTGGAGGTGGATCACTGTGTTGCCCAATTTCTCACAGGTCATGGCAACTTTAAGAGTAAATTATTTTCCTTCAAGCTTGTCGCCTCACCTTTATGTCAATGTTCTACTCCTGATTGCGAATACGAACAATCCGCACATCATATCCTGTGGGAGTGTACTCTTTGGCAGGCTGAGCGCAATATTATGTTGGATAGTATTCAGCCTACGTCTGGAGTTGTCTATTACACGGACCTTGTGGAAAATAGAACGAATTTCCGTGCGTTCAAGCGTTTTTGCCATACCTATTATTGGAATCAAGTGTAACAGCTCACAATTTTAGGACCCATTCATATTAGTGTTTTTAACCAGTGGTGCTTGGCAACTGGGCCTACCCCAGTTGTAAAAACCCCCTTTTGTGCCTAATGGCCTAGTTTTGTTCTGTCTCCCGCTTGATTAGGGGGGAAGTGGAAATTATGTTTTTCTTACTCCTCCGCTGTCTTTTCTGATTAATTTCGTTGCGGGACCCAAGACAGTTTAATCGTTTCTCTGGGACTTGTCGAGCTTCATTGCCTCGGCGTTTTTCTGGTGGTCGCCACTGTTGATTCTGGCTTACAGAAGTTACAGTGGTTTGGGAATAGTGTGGCGGGCTTGTCCCAAATTAAAAAAAAAATCAAGGTGGACTCCCAAATATTTAATGTCTGGAACCAAGGACAGAGATGGACAGTTACAAATTGGGGAGTCACCAGAGCAAATATGAGCTTTCTGATCCCTGTGGAGAAGTTACAGTGTTTTGCTACGTTCATGGTTAGCAAATTTTCTGAGAGCCACTCCATCACAAAACGAAGTAATTGTTCCACTCTCCTCTTTTCTCTGTCCCAGTCAGTGTCATAAACCACTAACGCCGTGTCGTCGGCGTAAGTAAATATGTCACAGTTGGGAATGTGAGCTCGACACAGGTCATTGATATAAAGGAGGAAGAGAGGAGGCCCAAGGATGCTACCCTGCGGAACACCGAAACGAATAAACTGATCACTACTCGTTGTGCAGTTGATTTTAATGCGTTGAGTTCGATTCGAAAGATAATCCTTAAATATGTCCAATGCTAGGCAGCGAATTCCGGTGGAGCATACGGTGGAGGTCTGCCCTGCTTGGGCGGAGCACCGCCGTGTCCTCGTGGATGCAATAGGTGGCGGCGACCTCTCGCGCCCGGCTCTGGTTCAGGCCAAGGTACGGAGCGAGAGGGAATGGGAGGCAGTCTCCGCCTTCTGCGAAGCAGTAATGCTCGTGAAGGTGGAGGCGGAACGCGTGAGGGAAGCTCAACGGAGTGTCCCTCACGGCCCCGGCCGCTACCACCGCAGGAGAGGTACTGGGCGTACTGGGCGTAGGACGTCGCGAGACGATTTCCGGCCACCGTAGACCCGGGCCTGCGGACGGCGAGCAGTGGGTAGCTCGCCGTCCGATCAGCACCAGGCCCGTGAGTCGACGGCGCGTAGTGTTCCACGCGCGCCTCAAAAAGATGTAGTCAGCCACCACTGACGGGGCCCATCGTGGCCGGTGCTTGCATGCCTAGGGGCAGCGGATAAATTCTGAAAATGAGTTACCGCATCCCTGGGCACTCAGACAGGGAAGAAACAGAGGTGGGTTTTAGTCAGTAAGAGTCTGACACGCCCTCCCACTTCACCCAGAGCGGGAGAAGTCATTAAATGATTTCCCACCCCCAAAAAAAAAAAAGCCCGCGAATTCCAACGTTTTCCATTTTTGTGTTTAGGGTGGGAACAGAAACCGTGTCAAACGCCTTGGATAAGTCGAGGAAGAAACCGTAGCATTTCATACCTTTGTCTATGTAGTTAACTAGAGTTTTGGTAAGATCAGCCACAGCATCCTCCGTCGAGACTCCAGGTCTAAATCCATATTGGTTGCCCGCAATGGTTTTGTCTTTGCTATATATATTATACACAGTGAGGCTGTTATTAAGGATCCTTTCAAGGATCTTCGAAAGAGAGCTAAGTACGGAGATTGGGCGATAGTTCGTTACATCGGTTCTATTCCCACCCTTGAAAAACGGGTGGACCACTGCTTTTTTAAAGCAATTGGGAAAGATTCCGGAATCAATAGCACGATTGAAGATGTGCATAATGGGGGATGCTAAAACAGACCTAGATTGCATCAACACCTTTGCTGGAATGTTATCATAGCCAGTGGCAGTCAGAACGCAAAGAACCGATCAAAGTTTCTACTTGCGCTTCATCAACTGGGAGTATGACCAGAGACTCGTATGGAGGTGCTTGATGCGGGATTTTTGCATCATGGTTAGTTCTTGAAAGAGGCGCGACTTGAGAGGCTAGTTTACAACCTATACCAGTGTACTTTGTGTACTTCTCTTTTCCTTTTGTTTGTTGCTGTTATGTTGTGTCTGTGTCGAATAAATGATTTCTATTCTATTCAGTGAAGTAGCAGTAGTAGAATTGTTCTATACATCGCTCATTCCGTGTCTCCCACCTTTGCACCATCAAACCCCATAGATTTTCTATGGGGTTGAGGTCGGGTGATCGCGCTGGCCATGGAACAACAATTATCTCCGGGTGATTGTGAAGCCACTCACGCACAGTGCTTGCCCGGTGAATAGGACAGTTGTCCTGGACAAATGTGAATTGTGTCAACTCATCAGCTGGGTAAATGTTGCGCACAGTAGGTAGCATGACAACATCTAATACTTCTACATAATTAGAACTGTTGGCGCGTGGAGGAATAAAAGCCAGTTCTCCTGGCCCTGCTGCACTCATCCATCCCCACATATTAATCGTAATTCGACCTGAGTCTGTATTAGGGATTACGTTTTTTATTTTTATTTTATTTTATTTTTACAATTTTAAGAAAGCTTACAGACTAATACAAGTACATGGTAACGAAATAATATCAACTGACAATTGCTAATTACAAGCTTCCACATTTATATTACATTGTTATAAAAAAAAAGAACACTATAAAAAAATAAACAAACAAACATTCACCCATTAAAGTATTCTTTACTCAAAATTTTCCTGATTCTTAACGCACTCGTGCAAAATAAATCGATTTCCATATTCGATGGCAGGCTGTTAAACAACATTGCACTGCGTATACAAAAAGCGTTACGCCTATAATTTGCATTTGTAGACGGTAATTGTAATAATGGTCGTGATCTTAGGTTAATTTGATTAGTGCGAAGATAAATTTTGCTAAGTAAATCGGAACAATCGATTGATCCATTTGCTATGTTGACAAGAAAGCAGATGTCATTAATATTACGCCTTAATTCTAATGGCAGAAAGTGATAACGCTTACACCGGTGTGCGTAGCCGTCTGAAAACTGCTGTGTTTTAAAATCTAGGTATCTCATAAATTTCCTCTGAACCAATTCAATACGAGATTTATACGTCTCATACTGGGGGTTCCATACTTGAGAAGCGTACTCAAGGGTACTGCGCACGTAAGAACAGTATAGTACCTTAACTGGTTTTAAAGAATTAAAGTTAGAACAAGTTCGCATTATGAATCCCATAGCTTTTGACGCTTTCTTTATGATGGATTCTATATGTTCGTCAAAAATTAGTTTGCTGTCATGTATCACGCCAAGATCTCTAACACTATGCAGTTTATTTATGTAGTGACCATCTAATTTATACGCAGAATCAATTAAACATCTTTTCCGTGTAAACGGTACATGAAAGCATTTAGACACATTAAGCTGCAGGTTATTATACCTACAATATATCACAAACCTATCCAGATCGGACTGGAGTTGCTCCGCATCAGATAATGTACGTACCAATTTAAGGATCTTCATATCGTCCGCGTATAAAAGGATATGTGTGTTTCTAAAACAGGTTTTAATGTCAGAAATAAATATAATAAATAATAATGGACCCAAGATCGAACCTTGAGGAACTCCAGATGGGATAGAATTCCATCGAGACGTATATCCTCGTAACACGACAGCCTGTGATCTATTTTCTATGTATGACGAAAACCATCGAAATAAATCTCCGTGTATTCCTACAGACAATAACTTCTGTTTAAGCACACGATGATCAATACTATCAAAACATTTACTATAGTCGGTGTAAATCACGTCTACCTGATGACCACTGTCCATTCCACCTGTTATGATGTCGTTGGACAGTACTAAGTTGGTGGTAGTAGACCGTTTTCTGAGGAATCCATGCTGCTCATCGCTAAAGTGACTCTCCATAGCCGAGTAAATTTCTGTATATACTAGTCTCTCTAAAACCTTTGAAAAAAGACATAATTTAGATATAGGCCGATAGTTTTGTACGTCAGATTTGTCTCCTTTTTTTAAGATGGGTGTGACAAAGGCAGACTTCCATATATTAGGCACGACACCACGTCTCAACGACCAATCAAACAAAAAACAGATAGGTGCCACTAAGCTCTCTGCACAATTTATTATAAAAATGGGAGGGATCAAGTCAGGTCCACCCGATTTCGAGGGATCCAGACTCTTAAGTAGTTTTAATACTCGTTCCGGACAAACTGTGACCGAGCTCAGACATACTGATGTATTAGAATGGGTATCAAAATTCAAATTCAAATCAGTCGAGGGAGTGTCATGAAAGGTTGACTGAAAGTAAGAGGCAAAATTTCAGTGACACTCTCACCTGTGTCTGCAGTCCTATCCATATAGTGAAATACTTTAGGCAAGGTGTTATTACGCCTTTTACCCTTTACATACGACCAGAATAATTTAGGGTTAGTGACGATTGAGGCCTCTATTTTTCTCATATAGGCAGAAAAACATTCTTTCTCTAACTGTTTTGCGCGACTTCGCAAGAGAACAAAGGAGTGATAATCTGATATGTTACCGTATATTTTATATTTGCGATGATGTTTATATTTTTCATTCAGAACTTTAATCAATGCACGAGTGTACCATGGGGGATGAGCAGCTTTTTTAATTGTTTTAACCGGAATGTGTAAGTCCCTGAGTTCGTAAATTTTATTATAAAAAAGACAAACAGCTTGGTCCAGAGAGTCAGCAGATAAAAACTCGCTCCAATCCACCCGATCCAATGCAGTAATTATAGCAGGATAGTCGGCTTGGTAGTAAAGGTACTTTGCACTGTGCTTTTCAAAAAAATTGTGTGTCTCAACAAAGTCAGCGTGTATAACTAACGGCTTGTGGTGCAAATCTACTGGAGTGGCTAATGGGTCACAACATTCCTTCACTTTCATCAATCCATTTGAAAAAACAAGATCTAATAATCTTCCATTGATATTACGCACGCTATTATACTGAGACAAGTTACAAGCATTTATAGTATCAAAGAAATGTATAAAATGTTGGGAAGTCATACCTGTGGGGTTCAGTTCAGCACTATCACTCCGGCCGAGCCATTCTACATCCTTGCCGAAGTTAAAATCACCAATTATTATGAAAATATCCATTGGGTGAGTGGTTATTAAATTATTTAGGTTTTGATGAAAATTTTTTAACTGGGTTGTGTATGAGTTGCCCGTATTTTCTTTACATAAATACAGCGAGCAGATATGAATATTGTAACTTACAGTAGGTCTGGACCTCTTAAATGTGATGGTTACCCACAAGTCTTCCGCTGTAGTACGCCAGGCGTATCTTTCGATACCAGTCAAATCATTCCTAACTGCTATTAACACCCCACCACCCTGTGTTTGAGTTGTTCTACAGTAATCACGGTCGCGGCGCCATACAAGATACCGGTCATCCAATAACTCACTATCATTAATATTATCTGTTAACCAGGTCTCCGTGAATATAATAACGTCGTACGAACTTAATAAAATGTTACGATATAAACTATTTGTCTTCGTGCGCAGGCCTCGTACATTTTGGTAATATATGTTAACCATTTTTGAACCTCAGAATAACTATATAACCGATTGTTTTAATAAGTCTAAATATAATGAATAGATTCAGAGAAAACCAATAACAACGTAATAAAATGCAGGTAATCAGTAAAAAATTATAGTAATGTTCTAAACACAGCAGTGCACAGTAGCTTATGACACACAAGTTTGAAAAGACTACGACTAATGAGTTGCGATAAGGAACAATAGAAACGTTGTATAGCCGAATAGGCTTATCTATGCAAGCAAGGCGCCCAAAAAGGTATCTTAAGAATAATGTAATAAGATCCATAATGGCAGACCTGTAAATAACCACATAACAATAACATTTACAAGTGAATATTAAGTTTAACACGGAGCGACACATTAACTTTTGGAATACACTAGTAGCACTCCCGATGATATGGTACTCAATCTTTTTCACATAATTTGGTTTAACACGAACCGAAACCGACTTAATGATATTAGGAACACTATTTATTTTATTTTTATCAGATCCTTTTCTGTTTTCAACACCATTGGTGGCGACGTATCGGTTTTCCTCACATGAATTTTTGAGTGCTTCACCCATGTATATTGAAAATTAGCTTCCGCTGCTGCCTTTTTAACTTTAGCCAATAATGCCTTATTTTGCATTGTTAGGTGGTCGTTCACGTAAATACGTTGATTTCCCGGCAGGTCGATGTGCCCTGAGAAAAGAGCAGAAGCTTTAAACGACAGTCTAGCAGCTGCAATAAAGTTCTCCTTAACGTAACGATTCAAAAAAGACACAATAATGGGCTTCGCATGGTCCTTTTCTCGTGTTGGAACTCTCGTAATAAAATTAATCTGAGCTTTCGAGACCGGGTAATCAATTTTTGTGCCGATTTTTCCAACGAGCTCAAAGAGGTTCTCGTGGTTGGTTTGAGGAATGCCTTTTATTTCGATGTTGTTTAATCTAGTCCACTGCTCCTTCGCATTAGACTCCACCTCTAATTTTTCTAATCGTGCCTGGATGTGATCAACTTGCTCCTGTACCTTCTCCACGCGTATAAGGCGAGTTTCTATATCTTTAATTCTTCCATTAAACTCTTTCAGCTCCCGGTTAGTGTCGCAGAGGGACAACTTGAAGCCAGCTAACTCGGTGCGCAGTTCCGCAATCTCATCTTTTAGGCATTCCAAAGGGGCTAGTTTGTCCGGCAGAGATCTTATTTCTTTCAGTATGAGTGATTCTGTCTCGGGCCTTGGAGACGCTGGGGCTTGGGTGGCGCTTGATAATTTGCATTTGCTGCAGCGCCATGTTAGTTTTCTATCACCCAGTTTTCTGTGACCGGCTTCTGTTATGCCCGCACAATGAAAGTGCAGCTCCCGATTGCAGACTGTGCAGTGGGCTCCATCGGATAGTGGCTCATCGCATGCTCCACACCTAAGGGCGTCCATAACTATGAACGACGTAAGTATGGCGACGTGCGTAACAGAAAAGTTTGACAATCGCTGGAAATTCTATGGTCAACGCTGTATACCCTACACTGACAATTGAAAGCGACCGTGCGACTTCGCGACAGAAGCGAGACTGACTCTCTTTTTCACACCGAGTGTTATCCTTGCGCCATAAATGTAGCCTACCCTTTTGACTAGATTTAAATGTCTTTTCATCTAAAAATATGGTAGTATTCCTGTCAAAACATAAATAATCCCGTGCGATACGTAATCGGTCCTGTTTATGTCTTTCTGTTAGGAAAGGCTTTTTTGCTGGTCTTCTGTGATGCAAGCCTTCAGTGTGGAAGGCACGGCAAACAGTCTGTAATGAGGTGTCGAATAACTCCGAAAAGCGTCTCGTAGGTTTGAAACTATTGTTTTCATACACGTCCACCATATGTTGTCGCTGTGCTTCGCTAATAAGCGACGGCCTTCCACTTCGCTGTCGACTTGCAAGGCTACCCTCTGCCTCATATCGTTTGATCCAGAGACTTACAGTATTTCTCTAAAACAAAACCAAAAATGATATTAGGCAGCTATAGGTAACAAAATACTAAAGTGACTTTATATTTATATAATACTAGCTGACCCTATAGACGTTGTCCTGTCTTAGATAGGAACTGTCAAACGCGCGAAGTTTAGTTGTTAAATTTCTGAAATTTTCTAAATTCCACGCTATACTTATAATAATAATAATACGTGTCATAAAATACATACATACATACATACGTCTCGTTCTGGCGCAGCATCTGGTCGGTGCCTGTCTGTCATACCGAGGGCGATTGGATTCGGGATGTTGAGCGCGCGTGCGATCCAATACCAGAAATGGGGGCAATTATCATCAGCCCCCAAGATATAGCTCGTGCAGTCCGTCCGTTAGCTAACTGGAAATCTCCAGGTCCGGACGGGCTGCACAACTTCTGGATAAAATGGTTTACGAGGTCGCATACCCGCTTGGCATCTCAGATCCAGTCTGCCTTAGAGTCAGGGTCGCTGCCCCAATTTCTAACTACAGGAATAACCCACCTGCTCCATAAATCAGGTAGTACTGCGGAACCTAAAAATTATAGACCGATCACGTGTTTACCGACGGTCTATAAGGTTCTTACATCCATTTTGAGACCTAAGATTAACACACATATAGATAGTAACTGTATCATGTCGGCCTCTCAAAATGGATGTAGGAATGGGTCCCGCGGTACTAAGGAGCTTCTCCTCATAGATATGACCATTAGCCAACAGGTTCGACGTTTCCGAAAGGATCTGTCGACATGTTGGATAGACTATAAGAAGGCCTATGACTCAGTTCCTCATACATGGCTCATGAGGGTGCTAGAATTGTATAAAGTTGATGCAACGCTACGCACCTTCATGATGTCATGTATGGGGCAATGGAGGACGGTCCTTCGCTATCCAGGATGTCGACAAATCCAGAGGAATAGCGAACCGATAAGGATCGAGCGGGGTATATTCCAGGGTGACAGTTTGAGTCCGCTTTGGTTTTGCCTAGCTTTGAATCCTCTAAGCACACTGCTGGAGAATTCAGGGCTAGGCTATCGGTTGAAGAGAGGTGGTCAGGTTATATCTCACCTCCTTTACATGGATGACTTGAAACTTTTTGCCCCCAGCAACCTGCAACTGATGGAGCTACTGAAGGTAACTACAACCTTTAGTAGTGCCATCAGGATGGAGTTTGGTGTAGACAAATGTGCGGTCATGCATGTAAAGCGAGGGGAGATTGTGGAATCCGTGGGTACTAAACTCTCGGATTCCATAAACCTGAGATCCCTCTCTCCAACCGAAACCTATAAGTATTTGGGTATGTCGGAAGCGTTAGGTATCAATGTTACTGACATGAAGCAATCGTTGAAGGAGCGCTTCTTTGGCCGCCTGAAGAAGGTATTTAATAGCCTTCTATCGGGCGGAAACAAGGTGCGCGCCTTCAACGGTTGGGTCATGCCGGTATTGATGTACTCTTTCGGCGTACTCAAATGGACTCAAACAGAACTTGACGCCCTAGATAGGCGTGTCCGTACACTGCTGACTGCATTTCGAATGCATCACCCACGTTCGTCGGTGATGAGACTGTATATCCCGCGGAAGTGTGGAGGCCGAGGCTTTTTAAATGCTAAGACCCTCCACAACCGCGAGGTATGCAGTCTAAGGGAATATTTCCTAGCTACTGACGTGGGTATGCATCGAGATGTAGTGGCAGTGGACAAGGGCCTTACTCCACTCTCCTTGGCTAACGAGAACTGGCGCAAACCTCTAGTGCTTGACACTAACGATCGCAGAGAAGTATGGCAGAGTAAGGAACTTCACGGACGCTTTTTCCGGGCACTACATGGGCCCGATGTAGACCAGTTAGCGTCCGTAGCCTGGCTGCGTGTCGGTGACCTCTTTGGGGAAACCGAAGGTTTTGTCTGTGCAATTATGGACGAAGTTATCATGACGAAAAATTACCGGAGATTTATTGTGAAGGACGGCACGGTTGACATATGTCGGGCATGTCATCGTCCGGGAGAATCAATCCGCCACATAATCTCTGGTTGTTCTCGTCTAGCTAACGGTGAGTACTTGCATAGGCACAACCTTGTAGCCAGGATTATCCATCAGCAACTTGCTCTGAAGTACTCTCTTGTGGAATCGGAAGTGCCGTACTACAGATATGCGCCCGACCCAGTTCTCGATAATGGTCATATCTCATTGTACTGGGATCGGTCCATCATCACTGACAGGACTATTTTAGCCAATAAGCCTGATATAGTGGTGGTGGACCGAATCGAGAGGCGTGCAATGATTGTTGACATTACCGTCCCACATGACGAGAACCTCGTGAAAGCCGAGAAAGATAAACAAATCAAGTATATTGACTTGGCTCGCGAGGTTGTCGACATGTGGGATGTGGACTCAGCGATCATTGTACCGATAGTCGTGTCAGCCAATGGCTTAATAGCCACGAGCCTCGACCAACACCTCAGGAGGCTCTCGTTAGGCGGCTGGATCAAGGGCTTGATTCAGAAAGCAGTACTTCTGGACACGGCTCGCATTGTCGGGAGGTTCCTCTCTCTGGAGCCCTGACCGCCGGTAGCTTGGACCCTGTTCCCGATACCGGTGGGATACTATTTTTTATATTTTTAAATGTTTTTTTTTTTTTTCCATTGAAATATTTAAAAATATAATTTATATGTATTTACAAATGAATAAACGAATAATAATAAACTTTGTGACAGTTTGGTTTTTATCTTGTTACGCCAAAGAAATATAACTTCTTACGTGCGTACATAAGTAGACACTTTTTTTTCATAAGAAATATTCTCCTGACAATAACAAACACAACAAATAAAGAATTAGCGAAATCGGTCCAACCGATCGCGCGTGATGCCGTGACCAAGGAAATAGGGATTCATTTTTATATAAATAGAATAACTGACCCGACGAACTTAAGTTACACGAACTGCACCGGAGGAGATTTGTAGGAGACACTGAACTTGCGAATCTGTGTGCTATGTGCTACCAAATTTAAAGACAGATAAAAGAGTTATTAATAGCGACTAAATAGTATTCTAACTAGAGTTATAGGTATTTAGTGTTAGTCTCTATTAGAATATGTATAATATATGCACATTATCATAAGATTTAGGGCTGTTGTGATAGCTGTTATGTGATAACGTTATAGAATTAAATGCCGACTTTTTGATGTTTTACATTTTTGTCGGATAGATTTCTTGTCATATAATAGGAATATGTATCTTTAATAGTACATTATAAGAAATGAGTTTAAGGCCGAACGGTCCTCAATAAAGTAATGGGCAGCAGTACTTAAACTTTTGCGTGCTGTGACGTCACAGTGCCCACGCGCCGCGCCACCTGGCGGAGCGCAGTGGTTACTCAGTTAATGTCACCTACTTTGTTTTCGATAATTTGATAACATGGGCTCGTCCTGAACATTTCCAAAAAGGAATAATATTTATAACCGCACTAAATTTGCAAAATGTATAGTTTTTTATGCACACTTTTTGTTACAAAATAATAACACAAAGTTACAAAATAGTTTCCTGAATTTGATCGCAGCACCAACTGTCGGGACAAACTGGAATTAAAATAGAATATTGTTGAATATTCGATACTGCTATCGTAGCGCCGTCTGCCACAACAACAATATTATATAAATAAAAAATTAATTCGATAAACAATTTTAATTGGACCGAATTGTAAATCTTAACCATTCTCGAATCCACCTGAAGACACACACAAAATTTCATTAAAATCGGTCCAGCCGTTAAGGAGGAGTTCAGTCACATACAAACGCACAAAAGAAATATATATATATATAAAGATAATAATGTTTATTTAATATGTAATATTAAAACTGCATTTATAAATCCAATAATAAACAGTAAGTAATCATTTATCTTTTAGGCCTTATGATGGATTTAAAAAACAATAAAACAATTTTATTAACCCATAAGTCACCAAATAATGTTTATAGTATAGATTTCGAATAAAAATTTAAGTTACAATTAATCAATATAATAAGTACCTACTCACATTCAGTCCGATTTCATCACCTATATTTGTGTTTTATTAAGACCACTTTTATGCAGCGCAATAATAGTCGCCCTCGCCTCAATATTAATATTTGCTTGCATTTTGAGAATAAAATATCTAATACCACTAACATAACTATTAAACCACACGTCACTAACCAACAACTACAACCAATCGACAATGTTTAATTTCGATCAAGTTAAATATTCATAAAACTCGTGTCTACTTCGCAGAAATCTAAATTCTTTATTTAGTTGATGATCTACCTTTCTAACTTTACGAAATGTGTGAACTTGTAAAGAAAATATTTCTTCCACCGGCTAGCGTCTATTCTATTTTTAGGTGTTACAAACTAAGCGAACAAGATAAAGAATATTATATTTCTGTCTCATTACTTCCAATCGAGTAAAAACTTACAAAGTCTCAAAAACTTACAAATAGTACTGTGTGAGGTTTGAACTCACGGCTCACTGATCCAACTCCGTGGGTGAATTCTTTAGTGATTGTTGCTAAAAAAATGGACAATTGTGTATGTGTTTAGACCCGAGACCGCTTAATAAGGCGATACAGTGTGCACATTTTTAACCGACTTCAAAAAAAGGAGGAGGTTCTCAATTCGACTGTATTTTTTTTTTTTTTTTTTTTATGTGTGTTACCTCATAACTTCTAAGGTGAACCGATTTTGAAGTTTTTTTTTTTATTTGAAAGCTGTTGCTTTACATTTGGTCCCATTTTAATTTGGTGAAGATCTGATGAAGGACTTCGGAGATACACAACGGAACTCTTCAATAAATGATAGCAAACCTTCCAGAATTGCTGCAATCGCATGTCTGTATATTGTTTTCACCACTCCACAACATTACATCACGCTGATGCGCTCTGGGGGCTTACTATGAACTCTTAAAGCAGGTCAATTTTAGACGAAAAATAAACTGTCGTGCTAGTTCGTACCATGAGCGCGCTAATTAGCAGGCGAGCCAGCGATCACGTGGCCTAAGCCGGTGAGTGACTACGTCACAGCATTTCAGCACTGACCTGCGACTTATCCTACCATCAAGTATTTTTTGACATTTAAACATCCAACAATTGAACTGCCCTGCTGTCATAATTTGCAGCCTTGGGGCCTACTATGAACTCTTAAAGCAGGTCAATTTTAGACGAAAAATAAACTGTCGTGCTAGTTCGTACCATGAGCGCGCTAATTAGCAGGCGAGCCAGCGATCACGTGACCTAAGCCGGTGAGTGACTACGTCACAGCATTTCAGCTGACTGACCTGTGACTTATCCTACCATCAAGTATTTTTGACATTTAAACATCCAACAATTGAACTGTCCCGCTGTCATAATTTGCAGCCTTGTGAAACTAACTTAAATTGAACTGTTTTAATTAAAAAATACAACAAAAACGTAAGCAATTGTAAAAATGTGCATAAAATATATTTCGGACGATAGTTCAAAGTATTGTTAAACATAGAAAATCCTTATTATGCAGCTGTGTTATCCTTTATTTTAGATGTGTGATGAAGATGAAATTTTTGAGTTTCTCGAGGCAGATAATTGTTTCAATATTGTTAAACAAAACGCTAAAATTCAAAGAAATCTTATACGGAACTCAATTAAACCATTTGACATGCCGGGCAATGCTTTTGTTAAACGATATAGGCTCACTTTCTATATATTATAATGTACTCTGTGAGGCTCACTAAAGAGCTTGCACTTGAGCTCTGTAATGAGCTACGAGCTTTCATGTCACGCCCTACGAAATCAACAGATTTGTCGATTGAAGTCAAGGTTAGTACCTACCTATTAATTTATTCTATTTATCCGGCTAATCATCGTAATCATATATATGTACCTAATTGATTCTGTTGCTATGTTTCAGGTTTTATTAGCATTATCTTTTTACGCGAATGGTTCGTATCAAAGACCAACAGGTGATATCGCTGCACATTCTGTTGCACAGCAAACAGTATCAACTGCAATCGCACAAATAACAGAATGCCTAAATCTACCACATTTTCGCCGAAAATATATAAAATTCCCAGCTAGTCCTAGTGAACGGCGAGTAAATGTGATTGGGTAAGTCCTGTAAAATTCTTTAGATTTTTTAATTTTATTTTACTCTGAATGCACAACTTTGTTTTACTTATTTCAGATTTTTAAACAAGTTTGGTATGCCTGGAGTTTTAGGTTGCATTGATGGAACCCATGTAGCAATAAAACGGCCAACACACCATGAAGAACGTTATTACTGTAGAAAACAATATCATTCTTTAAATGTGCAAGTGGTAGGTATCTTTATTAGGTAATTAGAATAAGGTACATTGCAATCATTTTCTAATGTAACACACAGAGTAGACCAAAAACAAAATAGATTAAAAAAGCATGACAATTTATTACAGCCAATTTACACAACAATGATTTATATTTTATACTTTAACTAGCGACCCGCCCCAGCTTCGCTCGGGTACAAATTATACATATAAACCTTCCTCTTCAATCACTCTATCTATTAAAAAAAACCGCATCAAAATCCGTTGCGTAGTTTTAAAGATATAAGCATACATAGGGATATAGGGACAGAGAAAGCGACTTTGTTTTATACTATGTAGTGACTAAGGGTCTACTAACGGTCCAGTGGCGCCCTTATTGAATAAAAAATCGTAGCATAGCACAGAAAATAAATGTTAAAGAATCCAACGTCAAAGTATTTTTACGTTCACACAACAACAACAAAGTAGTAGGCTAAAGTACCAAAAACTGCCGTTTCTGACACTTTTGCCTACTACTTTGGATACAAACGTAAAAATGCTTTATCATCTTTGTAACAAACGTGAAGTTGGATTTTTTAATATTTATTTTCTATGCTATGCTACGATTTTTTATTCAATGAGGGCGCCACTGAACCGTTAGTAGGGCCTTAACATTAGATACTTGATTCTCAACAAATCCAGTTCAAAATTATTGTCTTGAATTTCTATTTAAAATTGTATAAACATATTATTATATGTCAATATAAAAACAATCATCCTATTTGACTATAAGACTACTACTAAGTAATAATAATATACATAATATTATATGTAGGTACACAAATGAAATGATATCAAACAGTTGATCTTGTTTGATAGAAATATATAAGATAGATTGTTTTACGATAAAGTTATTATCCTAGTTAGTGATATTGTGTAAATTAAAAAAATTACTACAATTCTAGATTTGCAACTCAGACATGGAAATTATTAGCGTGGATGCCAGCAATGGAGGAGCAACCCACGATTCATTCATATGGACCAACCATCCATTAAAAGTACATATGGAGGAGCTAAATAATATGTGGCTTTTAGGTATGTAAAAACAAAAAAATACAAAGATTGTCTGAAAACATCTGAGTCTATAATAAAATAAAGTAATCTTTAGATCAATTACCAATTTGTTTAATTTTTCTAGGTGATTCTGGATATCCGTTAAGGAAGACCATGATGACTCCTATTATAGATGCTCCTCCAGATTCACCTGAGGCTTACTACACTGGATTGCATGTGAGAACTCGTAATGTGATAGAACGGACAATTGGACTTCTTAAAGCACGCTTTAGATGCCTACTAGTACATAGGGCGGCATCTATTGTAAATGCATGTGTTGTACTGCACAATATTTGCAATAGGGCCAAAGTTCCTGTGCAGGAGTTGGATTCTGAAGAAGTTTTAGAGGAAGCACAATTGCAACCTTCTACTCAAAATATAACAAACAGCAATTCAGAGGTGCATTCTTCCAGGAGGGCCCAAAATCTTGAACTGCAATATGGCCTCTCTACTAGAAGAGAGCTTATTGCTCATTTGTGGGAGCGCCGACATGTAACCTAGAATGTTAAAATAATTTAAGTGACATACATAGCTAACACCTACAAGCAATTCTTGTTTAAATACATATAATGTGAATCTCAGAAAAAGCTCCAACGATTTAATGAAATTTAGTATGCTAAGGTTTTGATCTAGCTAGGTTTCATTTTTATAAAACGTTGTTTTATCCATGTAAAAACCGAGCAAAGCTCGGTCATGCAGGTACTGTATTTTTAAATCAGTAACATAATTATTATTAGGAGATTAGTAAGTTAATATAATATATGTCTTCATTAGTAAATTTATATTTTAAAGTGTATTGTAAGTCGGAACTAATTACCTATTGTTTATGCTGTCTAATGTAGCTGCTATATGAGAAAGTACATTGCAAATATTTCTTATGCCTGTGCTTATTTCTTGCGTTGCCTCTGCTCGCACTTGGCTTGATTGGACGAGAGCTCTTCTTGCCATCTCTTGAGACATAGGTGCTGATCGACGCCGCCGTCTCCGGGACTGAGTAGACGTCATTGCTTCTGCTGGCTGAGCGAGTTGGGTTGACGTGTTGCCTTGTTGATGCACAAGGTCTTCTTGAGACGACGGATGGACGTGTGGTTCTTGGAGGGACGGTCCAACACTAATATTTTCTCCCACAACTTCATCAGGCATTAACAAAATAGATGGGGAGGGTACATTTTGAGAAGCACTTAATGTTGATGCCTGAAATTAATTAATACAAAACTTAGTGACTATATTATGTAACAAGACTAACAAGTTAGTACCTATGTCATTCTAAATAATAGATAAGTAATTAAGTTGATAGACTGAAAATGAAGTCTCAAAAAATTCACTTTTTACCTTTAGGTTTTGCAAATAAATATTTGATTTGATAAAGAGTGAATTTTAATTATATTTAGTATGATTTTAACTCTATGTCTAATAAGATTATTATTGTTAATTCTCATAGATATTGAGTATCAAAACAAAAGTTCATGGCTACAAATTTTGAGTACTTCTAATTCTAATTTCTTCAACAAATTGGAGTAGGTACCTAATTACACCATTGCTATTTTAATAAAGTTGGAAATGTAAATCTATTTTTATTTACAAAATTCTACTTACATGAGTGCTTTCTGTGTGAAATGAGTCCACTTGGATTCCTGGAAGTCCCGCACGTTAATCCTCACCAAGAATTGACAGATATTTTTTTTCTATATCTGTCAAAGCAGGTATATCACATGGTCCCCCACCAGTGCGTAATTGGGACGTTCGGATAGTGGCACATTTTCTTTTTAATTTGCCCTTGTAATCTATCCAATACTGCAAAAACAAAATAGTACATGTAGAACCTATCTATTTAAGTAGTAAGTCAAAGGTTGATTAATAATTAACATAATTCATGTAATATATAATTTATTTAATTGTAAAACTTACAGCTGCTCAAGTTTTCCAATCCTTGTTAGCACCACCAACAACCGAATTAAGTTTTTCTGCCACCTCAGTCCACATTCTTCGAGACATTTCCCGAGCTTGAGCACTTTTATTGTAGCCCATAGCGATGTCTTTGTGAGCATTCAAAAAATCCCACAAAGTTTCTAGTTGTTCGTAAGAAACTCTTCTTGAAGCCATGATCACAAACACTTGCCTGCCACTTACAGACACGGCTTTATTTTCAGTTAATAATCTTAAGTTAAACTTGAAACTTTACAAAAACTAACTTACACCTAAATTTCAAAACGGGCTCGAAAATTCTTTTTTTTTTATTTACCCCGAAGGGAAGGCCAAAGAGAATATAATTTCGGGAAGGCTATAGTCTTATGATCATATTGCCTAGTCATACGTAGTGTATTTTTACTTTTATTTTTTTCCATTTGCAGATGTAACACATTCCAAAATTTTTTGCAGTCTTTGGCAACAAATGTGTCGAGTCAGCCTTCTAGGCAAACTTCGCTGAGGTAGTCGATACTACAATATAATTCTCAGCTCCAATTTACCAAGATCGCGCCTGTTTCAATGATTCCACATATTGTTCAGTTGCGTAGACACTTGAGACACAAAAACAAAACATACATACAGTCGAACATAGAACCTCCTCCTTTTTCGAAAGTCGGTTAAAAACTACACCAATTCGCTTTCACAAATAATGTCGAATTCCTTTTTTTGCCACGAAACAATGTTTCCTTCATCACTCTTTTTTATTTTAAACTGTTATCTTAGACACATATTTAATTTGTATAAAAACCGTAAAACCGCTTAAGTATTTTAGAACGTTTGATTTTTATTAATCTTACTTAATCTGTGCTACTAGCTTACTGAGCAGTATGTAGCAGGTCAAAAGTTGACCTGCTGCAGGCCAAATATTGGCCTGCTGCAGGTCAGTGGGAAATGCTCATGGTACAAACACAAAACCTGTCAGGCATGATGTGTTGAACTGCCCTGCACTTGGCAAATATTTTAAAAGTTTATGGTAGGCCCCCTGAAGGGGTATACAGATTTGTACAGTTCACCCTGATACACCCTAATTTCACCAACTACGTTCAAATTCCCTATTTTTGGGGACTATCAATTCGGGCATAACTTTACTATTAATTTAGTTTTAGAATGGGGTAAAACAACTAAAAAGTGAAAAATAAAAAACTTTTTACAAAAAAAATACAACCGACTTCCATAAAAAACTAAAAAATGCAAAATAACTTTAATTTCGGAAGTCGGTGTCAAATAACGAAGAAACCAAACTACAAACACCGACTTCCGAAATTAAAGTTATTTTGCATTTTTTAGTATTTTATGGAAGTCGGTTGTATTTTTTTTGTAAAAAGTTTTTTTCAATTGCCAACATTATATTAAATGGCTACTAAACTTAATGGGGCAAAGTATGCACAAATGACCGGCATCACAGTTTTGTCTATAACAATATGATATTAACCCGGCAAACAGCCCAAACCCTTAAACAAATCTTGATAGTCTGTTAGATTTATATTATGCACTCTTTTCAATAATCCTAAAATTAGACAAGCTTGCAACCCCAGCACACTTGCCAAAGAGTATAATAATAAATTGGCACACTCTGACAAGACAATCATTGACAGCAATTGCGAATTTTAATTTGTATGGCATACTCTTATACCACCATTTTAATTCGAAAATGCCCACAATAAGAATAAAATCACCGCTATAAGATTGCAGTCCACATTGCTTACTACTGAAAATATTACTGTCGTAGCCCAACAATAAAAATCGCCTATACGACAAAACAGTAATGTCGATACTGGGAAATAACATAAGGGACATTTTGTCGAAAATGAGTTGTATATATCACTGCATTCGGAACTTCTTGCTCTATCGATTGGCTAGAAAACGGCTGTATATGACATTTAAAATTAAAATTTTATACAAAATATATGTGTCGCCTTTACTTAAAGTATTTGGTATTTCCAACACACCGGTTACACACCGGGTACATCGAGTACATTTTACAACAGGTCACATAAGTTGTGCCATAATTTGAGATGTTTTAGTATTGTCTTATACATTAGTGTTCCCTGAGAAGGTACAAATACTTATTCCCTTACATTAAATTGTGACTCAAATTAACATAATCATATTGACCCTTTCGTTAATTTGTCAGCATGGAAATTAAATTGACCTGTCCTATTACATCACACTGGACTGCGTGATCCGTACAATTCCTCAAAACATATCTAAACGAATATTATTATGCGTCTCTGTCACACACGCAAAACGGTGCAACTTCTCTGAGCTAGATAGCAATACGGATTTTGTGTCTGATTTTGCTTGCGCAGTCGTGACACTTACTTCATCTTTCGCCGGCAATCTTGCGTCAAGTGCGTCAGTAACATTGTTTACGTGTGTCTAAAAGTAACAATAACATGGTTTGTGACACAAATCTTCATAACACATCGATAAATCATCGGAATCGATGCTAGGGCCGGCTCTGTGGAACATTAGATACGACTGAGTGATGCGCGTCGACCTCCCTAGCGGCGTCAGTGTGATTTGTTACGCTGACGACACGCTGGTCCTGGCGCAGGGGTGGTCGCACCAGGCGGCGGCCGAGTTGATGACACGTGGAATTGTGATAGTCATCGAGTGGATCCGGCAACTGGGGCTAGAGGTGGCCCTGCACATTCTGCACAAGTCCGAGGCCATGTGTTTTCATGGTTTTCGGGACGCGCCACCTTCGGGTTCCAACGGTAGGAGGGGTTCATATCGGCGTCGAGGAGATGATAAAGTACCTGGGACTCGTCCTCGATAGCCCGTAGAACTTCGTGGAGTACTTCCGACGTTTGGCTCTCAGACTGGAGCGGACTGGGGCTGCTTTGAAGCGACTTCCGTAGGCTCTACGCGGGGGTAGGGCGGTCCATGGCCCTTTACGGGGCACCGGTGTGGGCGCGTTCCTTGAGATGGCGATCAGCTCGCCGGTTGAACACGTCCCAAAGGGTCATTGCCATTCGTATGATCCGAGGATACCGCACGGTCTCCGGTGAGGCGGCGAGCCTCCTTGCCGGACACCATGGAATCTGGACGCAAAAGTCCTCGCGCACCTCTGGGAGTGGCACGAGGAGTCGAAACGCCGAAGCATAACTCAGCTGCCGCGGCTCGACTCGGTGGACAGAGGTCCAGCAAAATCTCATGGCGACATGGAGAGAGCGGCCGTCGCAACCAAGCACTGAGCACGCCACAATTGCGTTGGTAAGAGTCCCTCTTTGAGGAGTGGCTGGAGAGGTACCACGGCGTTCTCATCTTCCGCTTGACCCAGATCCTCACCGGACACGGCTTTTTCGGGAAGTTCCTGTGTCGGATAAGCCAGGTGGAAGCGCCCGGTTGTCACCACTGTGCGGATCGCCCAGAGAACACGGTGGAGCATACGGTAGAGTCCTGCCCCGCTTGGGCGGAGCACCGCCGTGTCCTCGTGAAGGTGATCGGCGGCAGTGAGCTCTCGCGCCCGACCTTGGTCCAGGCCATGGTACGGAGCGAGAGGGACTGGGAAGCAGTTTCCTCCTTCTGCGAAGCAGTAATACTCGCGAAGGAAGATTCGGAACGGGTGAGAGAGACTCAACAGAGTCGCCCTCACGCCCCCAGCAGCAGCCGCCGCAGGAGACGGATGGCGAGTAATGGATAGCATGCCGTCCGATTAACAGCAGGTCCCTGAGTCGACGGCGCCCATTCACGAACATGACGCGTGGATCAGCACCACTCAGCTCAACCATATTGAAGGGAACCGAATGGCCCAACACACTCGCCACCATCAGCGAGACATTTCAGTGAGCATGACAAACTCTCAACTGCCATGCTCGTTCATGTCAAAAATATAAAACAAAATAAAAAGCAGTTACAATACTCGTATATGCGCCATGGTACTCATATTTACAAAATTAAAGAATGCTCCGAAATTATACATTTTAAAAAGTCACAAAAAAAATACATTAAACATAAAAAATATGACAAAAAAAACATTTCTATAAAAAAATTATATATTTGAAAGAGATGCTCTCCCTTTTAT
This sequence comes from Polia nebulosa, assembly GCA_951329385.1. Lineage (NCBI taxonomy): Eukaryota > Metazoa > Arthropoda > Insecta > Lepidoptera > Noctuidae > Polia > Polia nebulosa. The sequence continues at coordinate 30,138,373 of OX589587.1, read as the reverse complement.
ATATTTAAAAGGGAGAGCATCTCTTTCAAATATATAAATACAAAAAAGAACTAACTAGTGGACCCAATTGGCTGTGACTGTGGAGCAGGACCGGCATTAAGCCAAGCATTTTTATCAAGGATATAATCCTCCAATTTATAATATGCTTGTCTACATAGTGTGCGTTTTTTTTAATTTGTAAACAACATAAGCAACATAGAGTACACCATTAAGAGACTTTTACTTTGAAAAAACTCTTTATTTTCTTTAAGGCGTATATTGCCACCAAGTGGCGCCCTCATTGAATAAAAAATCGTAGCAAAGCGCCGTTTTCGACACTTTTGCTACTTTGAATACGAAACACTTTGAGTCCTGTTTTAACAACATAATAGGATAAGGTATTTACCTTATCCTATTTGTAACAAACGCAACATAAGATTCTTTAATTTTTATTTTCCATGCTAACAACAGACTTCCACAAAAGAAAATACACTAAAAATTAAAAAAATACTTTAATTTCGGAAGTCGGTGTTTGTATTTTATTTCTTCGTTATTTTACACCGACTTCCGAAATTAAAGTTATTTTTTAATTTTTAGTGTATTTTCTTTTTTGGAAGTCGGTTGTTTTTTTTTTGTAAAAAGTTTTTTATGTTTCAATTTTTAGTTGTTATAACCACAGAACTAAAAACTCCAATAACATGGAACGTGGAATTTAATTAAACATACTTAAGGATGATTCACGTTACGGGGCACGGCCAGGTCACGTCCACCGGGCTAGTCATTCATGCTACACCGGGCTGTCACCGTGCCGCCACCGGGCGCCGGCCGGGGCACGGCCGAGGCACGGCCGAGGCACGTCCGGGGCACGGCCAAGCATGGATCAGTTCATACAAAAAGTATACTATAGATATTTGACCGTGCAATTGTTTGACCGGCAATTGTTTCCCGGCAGGGGCACGGCCGGAGCATGTCCGAGCCCGGTGCACACGTTCATGTTACACCGTGTCGCCACCGGGCCGAGCCCTGGCCGTGCCCCGTCCGTGCCTCGGCCGTGTCTCGTCCGTGCCCCGGCCGGGGTACGGCCGCGGCCCGGTCTAGCATGAATCACTTCATACAAAATGTATGCAACAATCTTTGACTAATCTTTGTCGGTGGCGACACGGTGTAACGTGAATCATCCTTTACTCGTAAATTGGAGAAAACAAAAACGTCATCTAGGTTTACGTATTTCTTCGTTTTTGTTCAGTTTCTCAAAAAGCGCTGAAGTAATTTCGATAAAATTTGTATGGGACCACCTCGGAAGTATATGCTTTCGGATAAAAAAGATTTTTGAAAATCGGTTCACAACTGACGGAGAAATCGGCGGACAAACATAAAAAAAAACATACAGCGGAACATAGAACCTCCTCCTTTTTCGAAAATCGGTTAAAAATGACTTACAATCATCTTCTTCGTTGCCTTTTTCTTCACTTAAACCTATGTCATACACCTTGGGACCTTTTTTCAACTTGCACATTCTAGCAAAATGTCCGTGATTTTCACATATATAACATTACACAGAAATAGCTGGACATAGATTAGGTTTATTGCAGTGACCTCCGCATCTGAGACAATCCGCAGCAACCCTGGCCACACCGCGTCCTTGTCGACGTCCTCTGCCACGCAACCTGACGCTCGCGCCGCGGCCGCTTGCGCCGCGTGCGCCCACTACGTTGACCTCCTTATTCGCGAACGCTGAAAGGCCAGCATCAGGCTCCAATACACGCTGGTTTTCTCTTGAAATTTGGTCTACCTGAACCATTTTAATTGCTGCTTGTTCCAACGTCAGGTTCTTTGTTCTCAATAGACGATCTCTTACACACGTACTTTGTATCCCACAAACAATACGGTCGCGAATCAACTCTAAATCTTTAAATTTGCAATTTTTACTCAGTAATCTCAAAGCCGTTACAAACCGATCTATCGACTCTCTTGATTCCTCGTAAAAAAATTGTACCGGGCCAATGTAATATTTTGTTTTACTCCAAAATATACGTCAAATTTTTAAATTAATAATGTGACTTTTCACTCAGGAGAGTGAAAAGGATAATTTTGACCAGGAAGTCAAAAGAATATGTTTCTAACACTTCTAACCCCTCGGGACCGATTAAATTTTTCAATAAGCTGGTCTGTACCCCAGCTTCTTCCATGTCTTAAATTATTTAAACTAAATTAAAATCCCACCGCTGTCACCATGTTGTATAATCAAAAGACAGACCTGGATGATAACTGCTTTAATGTCAACAATTAAAAATAAAGGAATAACAAAACATATAAAATCCACAAGATATCCATCAACAATCATTGTGCGACGCTCTCGTCGCATCAATCACCACATATAGTAGTCTATGATCACCACTATGTCAGGCTTAATGGCAACAATAGTCCTGTCAGTGATAATAGACCGATCCCAGTACAGTGTTATATTGCCATTTTCGAGAACTGGGTCGGGCACATACTCGTAGCTATAGTACAGTACTTCCGATTCCACAAGATTGTATTTAAGAGCAAGTTGCTGGTGAATAATCCTGGCTATAAGGTTGTTTCCATGCTAATAGCCTTAGCTAGACGCGAACAACCAGAAAAAATGTGTCGGATTGATTCAATTCAATCGATTGAAGCCACGATCCCCGCACTTCCGCGAGATATACAGCCTCATCACTGATGATTGTGAGTGTGCATCCGGTTTGCGGTCAGCAGTGTACGGACCCTCCTATCTAGGGCGGCATATTCTGTCTGAGTCCGTTTGAGTACCTATGCCTAAAGGGTACATCAATACCGGCATGGCCCAGCAGTTGAAGGCGCGCACAGCCACGTACCTTGTTCTCACCTTAAAAAAGACTATTCAGTACTTTATTCAAGTGGCCAAAGAAGCGCTCCTACAGTGATTGATTCGTGTCAGCTGCGTTAATGCTTAACGCTTCCAACATACCCAAATATTTGTATATTTCGGTCGAGGAAAGAGATCTAAGGTGTATGGAATCCGAGAGTTGAATCCCTTCGGATTCCATAATCCACCCTCGCTTTACATGCATGACTGCACATTTGACCGCGCTGAATTCCATCCTGACAGCGCAACTGAAAGTTTAAGTTACCTTTAGTAGCTCCATCAGTCGCAGATTGTTGGGGGCAAAGAGTTTCAGGTCATACATGTAAAAAAGGTGAGGTATTGCCTGACCACCACTTCTCAACCGATAGCCCAGGCCCGAATCATCCAACAAGTGCTTAGAGAATTTAGGGCTAAGCAGAACCAAAGTGGACTCAAAACTGTCGCCCTGAAAAATTCCTCGTTTAATCCATATAGGCTCATCATTCCCCAGGATTGATCGACATCCTTGATATCGAAGGACTGTTTTCCATTGCCCCATACATAACTCAAGGAGGGTGCGTAGAGTTGCATCTATTTTGTACAAATCCAACACCTTGATGAGCCATGTAGGTGGAACAGAGTCGTAGACCTTTTTATAATCAATCCAGCATGTCGACAAATCCCGTTGGCTTTGGCCATGTCTATGAGTAGCTCCTTAGTACCGTGGGACCCGTTCCTACATCCATTCTGAGAGACAGACATGAAAAAAAAAATACAGTTAGCAAGAAAATTATCATTTTACACAAAAAAAAATCGGCCAATTGCAAGCCGGACTCGCGAACGATAGGTTGGTTGGGTTGGGGGTGGGATAACGGCAAAAAAATCATGTCTGTTGTATCGGAGCCCCCTTAAATATTTATTTTTATTTGTTGTTAAAGCGTCAACAGAAATACATAATCTGTGAAAATTTCAACGGACAGACGGACAGTAGAGTCTTAGTAATAGGGTCCGTTCTACCCTTTACCTTAAAAATTGATTCCAATCGATCCAGTTTCTAATATGTACTGATCAAAAACTTTTATTGGAACAACATCATTCGAATCATTCGATCATCGTTAGAAGAGGTACTAAAAAGTCAGAAATCTTAAAAAAAAATCTCACTCCTGTATCGTGGGACAATAGATGTTATCATACAGGTAAGTACTACCCCGGGTCAGATAGTTTAAATTATATTGAATACCAACCCTTAAGACATAATTAAAGAACGAGGGTTGAAGAAACTTAGTTTAATTATTTTCATAGTATGATGTCGTACGGCATTCTATTGTAAGGAAATGCCGCCGATATTCAGTCAATTTTTGTTTTACAGAAAAGGGCTATTCGTGCAATTTATAAATTAAGTTCCAGACACTCCCTCTGAGACAAATTTAAAGAGATTAATATTATGAGTGTTCCCTCTCAGTATAGGTATTTATGAGAATCTCATGTATGCTATATATATATTTATTTTTATTGACATTTTATTATTACTATTTTGTTTGACATGAACATTGACTTTGTAAAGTACATATTATATTTTTATTTATTTTTTAATTGCATTACATTTATTGTAAATGTGTAGACGATGTGGGTTATTATTATTATTTTTAACCGACTTTGAAAAAGGAGTAGGTTATCAATTCGGATGTTTGTATTTTTTTTTTGTATGTTCGGGCATAACTCCGTCATATATTGACGGATTTACAAAATTCTTTTTTTGTTCGAAAGGGGTTTATTCCGAAATGGTCCCATTTAAGTTTCAAAAAGATCTGATGATGGGTTTCAGAGACAGACAACGGAACTCTTCAAAAATTGACAGCAAATCAACCGCGATTGCTGCTATCGTATGTCTATGAATTGTTAACACAGTTTAATGGGGAACCACAACTAAAAAGTGAAAAATAAAAAACTTTTTTACAAAAAAATAGAACCGACTTCCAAAAAACTGCAAAATAACTTTAATTTCGGAAGTCGGTGTCAAAAACGAAGACACAAAACAGGAACACCGACTTCAGAAATTAAAGTTATTTTGCAGTTTTTTGGAAGTCGGTTCTATTTTTTTGTAAAAAAGTTTTTTTTTTCCTCCTTTTTACAGTAATTTTTAACATTGTCTGACAGTTCAAGTATTTTTGCGGCCTACCCAAATGTCCTTTCTTTGGTATTGTTCGTCAAGTTATTGAGCTCCTTAACGGTTTTACGCTGAGCTATTCGACTATTGACAAATGCTTGCACTGACTGGACAGGTCCACTCAAATATGAGTGTTTTTTTCTTCAAAAGACCATTACAGGCACTGCATGGTCCTCATATAGCATTATGTGAATGCGAGAACTATGTATGGCGTTATATTCATGTAGATTTTATGATTGTCTAGCAGTTTGAGTATCTTGCGACCTACCCAAATGTCCTTACTTTGGTAATGTTCGTCGGTTCGTTGAACTCCTTCTGAGTTGAGCTTCACGATAACTGACAAATGCTTGCACTGTCTGGACAGGTCTACTCTCTGAACGTACATGGTTCTCATATGATATGACCAGTACATATTGTATGGATTTGAACACTTTAAAAGAGACTTTGACTTCTGAGTTTGTTTCGGTGTTTCTTCTCAGGGTAGTCAGCTAGAAAACACCGGCCTCATCTAGCAAAAACTGACAAAAAAAAAAATTGACGTTTATAAGTGTTGTTAAATCCTATTTACAAAAATAAAATCATTTATCAACATTTAATTTTATCATTTATCAAATGTGGTAGTAACCTTTTTTTTGGGTACTTACTTACACATTTTTACACATCACACTCTAGTCTCAATCCAATATTCACTATACACATCCAAATGTGTCAGAGACACATCAAATATTAAGACTAGATTATCCCTGCTGGATAAAATTCGTAATAGCCTGACAACCCTTAGGGATAGGTACACAAATTATAATGTCGATGGATGCGGAATTAATATACCCTTATTATAGTACAAACCAATAAGACCTAACTGTCATAGATTTAGTATGATATAGCGCCGACTGAGTTCCTATTCCACACAAGACACCCCTTAAATGTTAGGGGTTAAGAGTTGGCTGGAGAGGCGCCACGGCGTACTCACCTTCTGCCTGACGCAGGTCCTCACCGGACACGGCTGTTTCGGGAGGTGCCTGTGTCGTATAAAGCGGGAGGCAACGCCCGGGTGTCACCACTGTGCGGATCGCCCAGGGGACACGGTGGAGTTCTGCCCCGCTTGGGCGGATCACCGTCATGTCCTCGTGGATGCGATCGGCGGCAGCGACCTCTCACGTCCGGCTCTGATCCAGGACATGGTACGGAGCGAGAGGGAATGGGAAGCAATCTCCTCCATCTGCGAAACAGTAATGCTCTCGAAGGAGGTGGAACGGATGAGAGAGACTCAACGGAGTCGCCCTCACGCCCCCAGCAGCAGCCGCCGCAGGAGACGCCCTGGGCGTCGGGGGTCGCGCGACGATCTCCGGCCACTGTAGACACGGGCCTGCGGACGGCGAGGTATGGGTTGCCGTCCGATCAGCAACAGTCCCGAGAGTCGACGGTGCGTAGTGTTCCACGCGCGCCTCAAAGAGATGTCAGCATATCAGGACGGTGAACGTCATGGTTGATGCCTGCATGCCAAGGGGTCGCGGATAAATTCGAAACAGAGTTTCCGCGCCCCTGGGCACTCCGGCAAGGAAGGAACAGGGGTGGGTTGTATTCAGTAAAAGTCTAACACGCAAGAGCGGGACAAGTCATTGGATGGATTACCCAACCCACAAAAAAAAAAGCGTGAGGGGTTAGTGTGTGACCCGACAGCTGTTAGCTGGGATACTACCCCACCGTTAGGGTGTGTTGGTTCCCAAACCAATGAAAAAAAAATCCTAGCATTAAGCCTCGGTAACCTATTTAATAAGTTTTACATATGATCAAAAATAGTTCAAAATTAAGTTAGAAATCGGCGAGCGATTTGGGGTCCTCATTAGAGTAAAGTAATGAGGCATATATGCGACCGTGCAAAACAGGTTAATTCGCAGTCATCAGCAAGGAATATTTTTTTGAATTTTTAACTAATTTAGCGATTAACGCCTGATTTCAAAAATTTTACGATTTTACTGGTGGTAGGTTTCGACTGATGGCTTGCTACCACCCATTGGGCAAAGACGTACCGCCAAGCAGCCTGGCCGTGTTCCGGTACGATGCTCAGTGTAGCCAATCCAGAGGAGGTGGGTCGAAATAATTGTTCCATTGCAGGCAGACCAACCGGGCTCGCACTGATATGGGTGTATCGGGAGACTAGTCACGGAGAGTAGCGGGATCCGAGGCACAGTGCGCCGCTGGTCAACCGCAGGTAGTTGGGGGACCAAGTAGTGTGCTAGCCACACATGAAAGGCTGCCCCGCCAACTGTCGAAAAATCCCGGAATGCACCATCGTGCTGGTTGGTGACCAGACGAGAGGGCTGGATGGACATTCCCGGGGGGCTCGGGCGTCCCCGTAGTCTCCAGATTAGTCCCCCAATGATACCGTCCTGTCAGTGCGTGCCTAAAGGTTAGCGGCGGGAACCTCATTTCACTTCCTTCTCCTCTCCCTCCTTCACTCTTAAAATAATTATGCAAAAAGGAACAAAAAGGAAAAAAGCTGAATAGCGGCAGCACTCCCTCTCCCAGAAAGTGCACCTCAACAACATACGAGGTGTACGGGCTGTAGTAGTTAACTCCGTACACTGATTAGTCGTGAAGGTTTGAAAGTTCAGTAAAGTATAGAGAAACACTTTCCACTAAGATGCAATAGTTAAGTTTATTAAGTTATGAATTAGTTACAGTACTAGAGTGGAAGGCGATTATTTATCTCAGTTGTTGATAGCTACACAGTTATGAGTTCACTATTTTTTACTTCATTAGTCATGTTATTTTATAATGTGAAATTATGACGCATATCATTAGGCTAGAGTAGGTTACAAAGTAAGCAGAAAAATGTACGGCGATGAGACCGTACACGAGGTCTGCACTCAAATCTCGCCGCAGTCCACCACCACCTAGAGACTGAGAAACCAGCTCCTTTTGGAGACGCAGATCGGATGTCCGTCAGACGTGGCGTACCTATCTTACCCAGGGTTTACCCTGGAGCACAACTTTAAGCCACACGCTGGTATATGCATGTACGCAGGGGACGACATATGCTATCGGCGTCTCCGCAACCTTGAGGACTCCAGGTTCTCAACTCTTTGGGTCCTAGTGGACACAGGCCTAGATAAAATTATTTACGCCTGCGTCTACCGTTCGCACAGCGGTGATTTAGAGACAACTAGGCTCACACAACACCTCAGTAAGGCGGCGGATGCGGTTCACAGCGGTCCCCTCTGCCCAATTGGTGTTACTGGGGGACTTCAACGACCACCATCAGGAGTGGCTCTTCGCATACCAGTGACAGACAAGAGACGCGTAAGCTAGCGCTAGCGTTAAATCTCACCCAGCCGGTCCAGGGGGCATCCAGAGTGCCGGATGCTGATTCGCACACGGCCAATTGCTTGGATCTTCTGCTGACGACAGATCCAGACCGTTACTCAGTGTCATTAGGTACTTCCGACCACTGTCTGGCGAAGTCTGTATCCGTCTACTCCCCGCCCCATCCTAGCCCTGAAGGCACCAGGCGGGTTTGGCGATACAGGTCAGCAGATTGGGATGGCATGCGATCTTTCTTCGCATGTTATCCTTGGCAGCCCACTTGCTTTTCTTCGACTGATGTTTCACCGTGCGCGGACGCCGTGACTTGCGGCAGGGAATGCAGTACTACATTCCATTCTCTGACGTAACAATGTCTGGCGAAGCTCGACCATAGTTTGGTGCCAGGTGCAATCGCGCTGATGCGCTTAAACACGCGACCTACCTGGCATGGGTCGACGCTCTTCGGGAGGTTCCTGTGTCGGATAGGACGGGAGGAAACGCCCGGGTGTTTCCACTGCGCGGATCGTCCCGAGGACACGGTGGAGCATACGGTGGTGGTCTGCCCCGCTTGGGCGGAGCCCCGCCGTGTCCTCGTGGATGCGATAGGCGGCAGCGACCTCTCGCGCCCTGCCCTGGTTCAGGCCATGGTACGGAGCGAGAGGGAATGGGAAGCCGTCTCCTCCTTTTGCGAAGCAGTAATGTCGCGAAGGCGGAGGCGGGACGCGTGAGGGAGACTCAACAACGTAGACGCCCTCACGCTCTCAGCAGCAGCCGCCTCAGGAGGCGCCTGGGACTTCCGGCACCACGAGACGATCTCCGGCCACCGTAGACCCGGGCCTGCGGACGGCGAGTAATGGGTAGCTCGCCGTCCGATCAGCACCAGGCCGAGAGTCGACGGCGCGTAGTATTCCACGCGCGCCTCAAAGAATTATCAGCAATAGGGACGGTGCCCGTCATGGCCGATGCCTGTCCGGGGGTTGAGGATAAATTCGAAACAGAGTTACCTCACCCCCGGGCACTAAGGGCAGGAAGGAACAGGGGTGGGTTTTAGTCAGTATGTCTAACACGCCCTCCCGCTCCCACCCCGCACCCAGAGCAGGAGAAGGAGAACCACATTAGCCACATTGGGAACAAACTTGCTTTTTACCCAGCTGGTAGTAAGGCGTTTTGGTCCCTGGCTAAGTCGGTTGAATCGAACTTCTGCCGCCCCTCACTACCTCCACTGCTGAAACCCGACGGGTCGCTGGCCCACTTCACTGAGGAGAAAGCAAGCTTGTTTGCCTCTCTGTTTGCGGAATCTTCGCGTCTAGATCCTGGTGGCGCGAGGCCCCCTGGTACTCTTGATGCGAGTCGATTATGTCAGACATTCGCATTCACTAGAAGGATGTCCGAAGGGTACTGCGTAACCTAGACGTGAACAAGGCTAGGGGCCCCGACGGGATACCGGCAATTGTACTGAGGACTTGTGCGCCTGAGTTGTCTCCGATCTTGACACGCCTATTTCGCCTTTCATTTGAGACTGGAAAAGTGCCGATGGCTTGGAAGTAAGCTAACGTGCAACCCGTGCCCAAGAAGGGTAGTCGAGCTGACGCAGCAAATTATAGGCCCATCTCGGTAACTTCCGTACTCTGTAAGAGTATGGAACGTATACTAAATGGCAAGCTCCTGGCATACCTAGAAGCTAACGATATCCTCAGTGACCGACAATACTGCTTCCGCCGAAATCGGTCAACTGGGGATCTTATAGCGTATGCCATTCACATCTGGAGTGAGGCCATCGACAAACAAGGGGAAGCCCTTGTCATCCATCCCTTGACATGTCGAAGGCCTTCGACCAGGTCTGGCACGACAGCCTAATTGGCAAGCTTCCTTCCTTCGGTCTGCCCGCTGGTTTGTGTGATTGGATTGCAGATTTCCTGAGGGATCGGTCTATCCGAGTAGTCATAGATGGCTGCTCGTCCGGACTGCTGGCTATTAATGCCGGTGTTCCTCTGGGGTCGGTGCTCTCGGCAACATTATTTTTGTTGCATATTAACGATCTACTAAAACCCGGTACCTTTGGGTATGCAGACGACAGCACTGTTGCCGAGAGATACGTGCCCAACGCACGAGCTAATGGGTCTCAGGTTCGGTCTCTCCGAGAGGCTATGATTGGGCGCTTGAACTTGTCCTTACAGGCTGTCTCAGAATGGGCCGATGCCAATCTGGTCAAGTTCCATGCTGCTAAGACCCAGGCGTATTTTTTTTTTCGCTTAGAGGAGCCAATTTCACCCGGCTCCATCTTTCCGAGGTGTAAACGTGCCGATAACCGACCAACTTGATCTTCTTGGTGTTACTTTAACATCTACCCTCAATTTTGGTCCCTTCATAGAGGTAAAGGCTCAAGTGGTTTTCACGCCGGAACAGTTGCTCCAACTCTATCAAGCGCAAGTTCGATCGTGTATGGAGTACTGCTCTCATCTTTGGGACGGATCTGCCAGATACCAGCTTGATGCTCTTGAGTCAATTGAGAAACGAGCCAAGAGGATCATCGGCAATGATAGGCTCGTTGAGTCGAAGCTCCAGTTTTGAGCATAGACGCCGAGTTGCTAGCCTGTCGGTTTTCTATCGATTAAATTTTGGGGTGTGCGACGGAATTGCATAATTTGATTCCGCCAAGCCCGTTTCATCAACGAACCACAAGACGTACGGCGAAGCACCACCGGTTCATGGTGGGCATCCCAACCATACGCACAAAGCGTTTTGAGAACACATTCATTGTGCGTACAGCTAGGGAGTGGAATTCCCTACCGGAGTCTGTGTTTCCTGATAGCTACAACCTGGGAGTCTTTAAGTCAAGAGTGAATAGGTTACTTCTAGGTAAGCGTGCTCCATCTTCGACCACATCATCGCTTACCATCAGGTGAGATAGTGGTCAAACGCGTGCCTATCAACAATAAAAAAAAACACCCGTCCTGGATATCTGTGAATAACCGGTGCCTCGGGAGTTCAAGGTACGAACTGCCAATCTTTTTTTTTGTGGGGTGGGAAATCATCCTATGACTTCTCCCGCTCTTGGTGGAGCGGGAGGGCGTGTCAGACTTTTACTGACTAAAACCCACTCCTGTTCCTTCAGTTGCCTGAGTGCCCAGGGGGCGCGGTAGCTATTTTTTGAATTTATTCGCGACCCCTGGGCAGACGGCCAAGCTGAAAGCTGGTAGCTGAATGGAACAAGCGACTTGCCCAAGGTTCAACTCATTTATGAAGTCACTCCACCATAACGGAGGTGAGGCTGTTACGGCCTCATGATAGCCTTCTCATTTCTCACCAAGTGATATTGATACTAATTTGCGGAGCTGGAATTGGAAGCCTTCATTAAGTGTCACCTGTTATTGATATGGGGCCTAAGCTGTCGTAAATTAGAGTAGATTTCAGATAGAGACATAACTACCTTGTCATAAGTGGTGTAAATTATATTAGACTAGCGGCCCGTCCCAGCTTCGCACTTGTACAAAATATAGACCTAAACCTTCCTCATAAATCACTGTCTATTAGCGAAATCTGCATGAAATCCTTTCAGTAGTTTTGTCGCAGACAGACAGACGCGGCGGGGGATTTAGTTCCAAACGTGTAGGCCCTTCATACATTACGATAGTCGCAAGAGACGATACTTCAGTCCCATGCCAATAGAATTCATGTAAGCTACTTGAGGTTCGTAAATTATGCTACTAAAAACCAAGAAAATTTCATCATTTGCATGCATCATACACCGCTAGGACGTTTTTTTAAATAATTATGTCGAGTGATTCCAGTGACGAAGAAGCTATTACAGAAATAGAAGACGAAATAGAAACAATAGAAAATACTGGGTTCATCTTAGATTCAGGCAATTTAAAGTTGTACAGACATGGATATTCTCTATTTCTTGAACTTTAATATTGAACTGCTGTTCCCCTCCATCTTACCGAGATGCGTAGGAGACGCGATGCGCGGGCGACCTACACGACGGGTATCGCGAGCAAAGAGTATAATAATAATACGGGACATCGCGTGACTAGTCGCAGACACGTAGAGCCGTAGAATACCGGTAGCGAAAGTGTGCGAATCACTATACAAACGAATGTGAGACACTCCTCGGCGACTCATCTTTGAGACTTGTGTAATGTAAGAAGGGCCGTAGTACTGTGGTAACAGATATCCGTTGCTTTTATATGCGGCGTATAGATTCTGAATAGCCGTTGATATTATAGCAGATCATCGATTGTTGTGAACACCATGTTAGCAGAAAAGATAGACCCACAGTCCAAGAAAATTACCCTCTATAGAAGATAGGATCTGGCGCTTATAAGTAGTTACCTATCTGGGGTACATAAAAGAACTCAAGTTCGGTATTTACTGTATTTATTTAAGTGATCATTTACATACATTTGCTAATATCTGCAAAACATATTTTCATCTAAAACATATTTGTAAAAGTAATTAAATCATAAACATAATCTAAAAATTTACAAAATAATTATTGTGAGTCATTTAATAGTTTGTACATAATGAAAAAACAGGTAATAAAATTATACGTAGACGTAATTTAGAACTTAATTTTTAAAATATCTATGAAACGTTATTTCATAAAAATGAGGCGTGCACTGCGTGCTTTGTATAGTGAAATAGCTCTTTTAGCATCAAGTAAAGTAATCATTTTATAAGTTAAAAACTAATATTTAAGTGAAAAAGACTGGTTGTAATGGGTGGAAAAAATTAAATGTTGAGTTTTGGAGGCCATAAGAATGAGAAAACGAAAGGTTTTTCTCATAAATCATGCACAGCGCATTTTATTTTCGTTAATTTTTATTTGATATTTTTTTACATCAAGATTTCAAAATTCAACATTAAAATTTCATCCTACTAGACTAACAATCGATAAATATTTTAGCAATATCTAATATAATATGAATAGTTGTATTTTTTATATATATAAGCCAATACTAAGCATAAAATATGTACCTAAATAATACTACACGTTACCTATATAACAATGTTGTGCCTATACCCATTCTTTACGCTGTTTCCATGTCTGATGAGACATTTCACCAAAGAGAATTAAACCACTTGAGAGCTGATAAACCAATTTCTTCGAAGAACACGACTCACCACTGCGGGCCGAGGGACGAAGAAAATACAGCGGTTGTGATTGGCCGATGCAACAATGTCAGGACGAATGTTCCAGACATAGTGATGCACAAGTCAGTTTTGCAACAATAATATCGATGTCGATAAAATCGACATCTCTACATGTTTATTAAACAGAAATATGATTATAATAAAACATACCGAAACAGGCAAAAACGATGTCGTTGTTGCTAAACTAAATAGACGGCGTCGGAACTTTAAACTTTAAAAGAAAATCATTTGGAAATGCCTTGAACAAACAACGCTATATTTTTTTTAGAAACCAATAAATCCAAAATGTAAACATTAAGTAAAATTATCTTTTACCATTAGGAAACATCGGCATTTCGTCAATATCGACTTTCTTTTGAAGTTGTTGCAGCACTACAGCTTTAATACAGATAGAAAGGAACAGACGTATTGACAATACTCAGTGAGAGAAAGGGACTTTTCAAAAAGACGTCAACGCGGTATACATTTTTACGTAACCAACCAGATTAGCTTGAGCCCTGCACTTACTCATAATATTATAACTAATAAATATATTTTACTTACTGATGAAAGGTTATGCCATCTTTTTTATATCTGGATGTTCTAGACGATTTCCCACACCATTTAATTCAACAGGAACTCGATAACTGTTATGCGCAAAAATGGTTTAAAAGTTATCAAAATAAAAGCGTGTGCAGAGATCTAACAACTGGTCAAAACTAAAATGGCCACTCATATTGCCGTCTAATATAAGTGCAATTTCATATATAAGTCGTGAGTCTGAGTCGCCCGTATGAGCCAAGAGGCTTTATAGTCATTGCCTTTCACAGATAATAATATTATCATCTTTTGAAGAGATACACACTGTCAGTATTTTTTGTACTTTTAGTGTTACATTAAAAAATACAGGCGGCAACAGATATAGAGAACCATTATTATCACATCCGTGTCATTTCTTTTAAAACTACTTACAATACTTTACAAAACAGGCCACACAGCAGACTATTCATTTTCTTTTTCCCTTCAAACCGCTTTATTCGACTAACAGAATACATATATGTATATCATGTTCTCTTTCATTATATATATACATATATATGTTTAAATATAGCATTTGTAAATATGTTTTATGAAATATTTATATAAAACACATGAACAGTCGTGTTTTGACTGTTTTGTGCTCAACTGGTTCAAGAGATAAATTTCCTGATTATAATAATATAGTTAAAATAGACAACAATGGCATATCTTAAACATTACAATTTTGATGATATTTGTTGTGTAAAGATATAACTATTAGAACAAAAGACGATTTGCCGTTTTTACGAAACATGAGTTTCAAAATCAGCCATTCACAGATACACATGCCAGCGGATACCTATTAGAGGTTCTCTTGATTCCTAATCTCTGTAAACGACGTTTTTGAAGAAGATTCAATTATTTGGTCTAACAATGTGTGGACAAGCATGAACCACATTACTAGTGACGGTTATATGAAATCTGTCATTTTGCAAAGCTAACCTGAAATAGATATAATCAACTTTATTTTACTTACTATAAATGTAGTAATCAATCATGAATCTGATACGTTGAACAATAAGTTCCAATACTACGCCACAGATTATTATTTTTTATTTCTAATAACAATACACTGAGAGTGATAACATTTATTAAGAACTATTTAATACTGTTATATCTATTTGTCTTCTTGTGCGTTTAAGATTAAAGGTGGTACAATTTCATGGATTTAACTATCTTTAATAATAATATGACTGTGTAAACATATGTAAAAGGACTGCGAAACACATTTTAGCAAGAGTTTGTACTACCGTTTATGATGTAGATTAGTCTGGTGTACATTTATTACTAATGCAACTACCTAATGGTAATAATAATTACTTCATTTTCTACTTGTATGAGCATGATAGTACTTGATACCAATAGGCATTCTAGAGAAGACAGTAAGAATTTTACTACGAACTACAATTCTATTACCTACAATTCTTATTTTTTTTTTTTTCATAAATATGTAAACACTCAATATTTTTTTTAAATCACTTAAGTAGGTATAAGTTTCCTTAAATTCTAGGTACGAACACATTTAATATGTCTAATTTTTAAACTGAATTGTGAAGCGAATTACGTGCCAAAGAAATTATGACTAGTTATAGAAAAGGGTAAACGCACAAGAATCTTGATGTAGTATTTTACAATTGTCTTTGAGTAAAGACCACAATTGTGCAGAACCTTCACAAGAAGTGTTTAGATAGATAGTGTAACTTAAACCCTATTTACAACATCGATTTAGCATGAATGCTTTCTAATAACATTAATAATTCCTTATAATATATATTGGTAACGACATCCTAATAATATACACTACGAAGTAGCTATGTCATGCATTATAAAGCGAAACGTATCATAATTTAATGCTATTAAGTACAGTATTAGAATACTTCATTTAAATAATTACATTCTTGTATTACAATAAATATATTTCAAACTCATCATCAATCAGATAAACTGCAAAAAAATCCGGTGTGTGCCAGTATTATCTAATTTGAAATATGAGTGGAAGAAATTATATTTACAAAAGTATTTTAGAACTACTTCAAATACACTTAATTACTAAAAAGTTCAAGTAAAATTTGTTTTCAACTAACATTGAAGATGAAGCACATTCAAGCTACGCTAAACCGTTTAAGTATCTTCTTAAGAAAGCCAGCGACCACAATAAACCATTTTTAGGTTTATAGGACACTATATTCATTTCAGAGTTTAACCACGATAAGAATACTGTTCGTATTGCTATGAATAATACTATGTTCGCCGTCATCTGACCGCGGGGAAGGTTAACAAGGAGTAACAAACACTAACACATTTAATAGTTTTAAAGCTTTGTTAAAGTCTGTTAAAGCTTTTGAAAAGTCTTGCTTAAATTTTTTCACTGTATAATGTCATTCTGTACTCACACTGTATAATGAATCTCTGATGTTTTCATCGACTTGACTGGATAAGCTCAGCTGTTGTGCTTACTTCTTCAACAAGGAGAACCACCGCTTGAAGCCACCAACCTTCTTCCTTGTTGGTGGTGTATGCTAGTGTTGGATACTCCTGGAAGCTTCGGCATCCTGACGGGTAATGTTGAAAGCCTCCGTTTTCAGGAAGTCAACAGTTTTGTAAGCATCGGTGTCAACGGCCGACATGGATTTGCCGTGAGCGATCTCAACCTTCTTAGAAGGCTTATTGGTTTCGGGGCCCTGAAATTATTGAAAGATTGTATTTTTTATTATAACGCCTTGAAACATCTTTAGCTAAAAATCCGTAATTCAGAATTGACAGAACCAGTTTACTTAAAAAAAAAATACATTTTTTAAAAACAGTTAGGGTCTAAATAAGAACATGTAAAACAATATCAGTATAAATTAGTTGTTTTAATGTTTTTCAACCATACCTTTGCCTGAGGTGGCTTTGTCGTAGGCAGATCTAAGTCTAAATACTGTAGCGCATCGGGTTTTTCATCTCCTTGGCCAAGTTTAAGACCACCCTGAAAATTTACACAAACGTTGTGATAATAGTCCACACACACATCATAGCCGGCGGCACTCATCAACGGAACGGCAAAGCACAGGACTTATAGACGACGAATAACATTATAAAGTAATGCCATGAATAGTTGACATTTAAAATCATCCCAGTTTTAGGTTCATGTCGTGGTTTTATTATATATTATTATTCACCGCCTACAAATCCTTGCTACATAGTCCGGTTGGCGAAGGCCGGTTATAACCCAGACGCAAAGCTCCTTTTGTTTAGGCTTTCGGGTAAGCGGTGCAGGCTTGGCAATGAGTAGTGGGTAAAATTCTTAACGAACCGGCACAAATTACTCGGTTTAATAGGATATTAGCGACCGCGTACCCGCCGCCGAAACGTAAAACATCGGACCGTCAGAGTTAAAGTGTCCAAAGAACCATTTTATCCAACTACTTTGAATATTGTGCACGGCAATTTTAACTATGCCGTGAATATGTTACAAGTAGTATTAGTACTTAACGTACAAGTGCATTAAAAATCGATGTAAATTAAATTTAAACTTATTCTGAGTTGGTTTGGACTCAGTAATACACTTTTTCTCTTGTGGTATTTAAAAACATATAATCTACTGCACATCAATCATACAAACATCTTAACTACAGTACTTAAGTTCAACAAAAGAATAATAATAAATAAAAAAAAGACATTTACAAACTTGTCGTTCAGGTGATACGTTAAGGGCCATGCGAAAATAAAATAAAATGAGGAGGGATGAGCCTATGACAACGAAGTATTCTCTCCAGCAGTTAGTCTACTGCAGCTAAACTAAACAAACGACGAATACGCAAGACACTAGGGGTGAAATAAGATGATGGGTGATCCTTTAACTCAAATAAAAACTAGACACGCCAACGTTCCAAATGCATGCTGACTGCCCAATTACCAAGGTCCAATTACCAATTACCAAGGTGCCAAAAATACTGCCCTTTTTTGTGAAAGTGATTAAATAAAGGAAATACAATAGAATTTAACAGTGCGATTTGTATCGGCTATATTTTAGAAACTTAAATCATGTTTGCGGCGAAATGTCCATACCATTTACACCATTGGGTCTCTTCAGGGCAATCACAGCTAGTATAATTTTCTAATTTAATTATTGATAAGCTCGCGTTTGGCCATGCACTATCGCACCTGATGGTAAGCGAGAATGTCTTCGACCACGGAGCACGCTTGCCTAGAACTACCTAACCTAGTCACTTTTGCCTCAAAGACCTTCAGATCTTAGCCGTCTATCAATAAATAGCTGACTTTTATTATTGATCAAGCTAAGGTTAATAGTAAAGTTTGTTGAATAATGTACTATTACGCACTAATATGCTACTTTGGCGAATGAAGAAAGATTGAAATTGCCATATTTCTTTGAGCAAGTATGGCGATTTACGATCGTATCTTCTCTGTATGAGAAGAGACCTTAGCCTTGCAGTGGCACAGTAACAGGCCTACTTTTATGAGCACTAATTTTGTTTAATTTCCTGTACTCAATTACTTTCTACAAAAATCAGCAGTAAATCTAACACTTTGAATAAATACAAAAATCATTTCCACGAGCTAACATTGAAATAATTATACGCATGTTTGTGCGTACCGCCGTATTTATCGGTGTGGTTACTTCTGGGACTGGCGGCAGAGGCCGGGATCGTAATGGTAGTACCCTATAAGACATCGTGGGCGTTCGCTCTGTTCCAACCGAGTGCGCTCGGCGAGCAGATTGAGCTGGTTTTGCAGCGCGCATTTGGGGCTCATGTTGAGATTGACGTGGCCCTGCAGATTGGGATCGGTGTATGTTTTGAGAGGGACCTGCCGCTTGCTTTCGAAGCTCATACTGAGATGGCCTTGCTGCTTGGGCTTGGTCTTCGCATTGAGATGTGCCTGCCGCTTGCGCTTGGAGCTGATATTGAGGTGGCCTTGTAGCTTGGGTTTGGTTTTTATCTAGAGATGGAGCTGCAGCTTGCGGCTGTTGTCCTACTGATTGTGTCGCGGTTGTGTTGTGGGCGCGACGTAGCGGCGACCGTGATGCCTTTCGACGCGAATGTGAATCCAACGGCGTCGCCGATGTGATCTTATTTGGGCCCACAGATGTACCGGGTAAGCTGCCGCTGCACTTACAGCAATCACAGTGCACGTCTGTGCATGTGCATGTTTTGCAATGAACTAAAGTAACTTTATTCTTGTTTTCCTCTTTGTCATCCTATAAACAAGTAAAGAAATAAAATGTAGTGTTCCAGACGTACTAGTACAGACTTGGCCTATGATAGCTACGAGGTGTAGGGTATCGAGTATCGACGCCAGGCAACAATAAATAATAACTCAGCCTTCGCATCGCGTCATTACGCACTCTCCCGCGCCTAGAGCTAACTAGCGTACCGTCTCAGTTAATCGGTAAGCCTATAATAGTAATACCAGATTCTATTAAAAATAATGTCACGTTGAAAACTCAAACTAAACCTTTTACAAAAATAAATTCACGCTGTTGAAATAAAGGATACCCCTTCACTTATACAGTGTGAATTTATTTCGCTTATTATTTACAAATCAACTATTGGTATCGTTTAAACCTGTCCCAATGACCCAGCCTAATGAGAAACGACAAGTTAACTTCAGAATAAGGTAATTTTATGAACTAAGCATTTATTTACCCAGCAGCAGAAAAAAAAATTAAAAACCAGGCAAGAGCGAGTCGGTCTCAAAACAAACAATTTTTTTTTTCAGGTTTAATCTGTACCTATAGTTCTTAAAGGTTTTCGTGTAATCTATAAATGAAGAACTATCTAAATTCAGATTTTTTTCAAAATTTAAGGCCTAGTGATTTTGGAGACAAGGGAGGGGAATGGTAATTCTTCATCTATTTTCTTAAATAACTTAAAACTGTGTATTTTTAAATTATAACAAAATACATTTGAAATCCTTAGGAATAAACCCTTTCATTTGATATATTATAGTGGTGAAGGTCATTTTGGTAGCTACCTGAAAGTGACACACAACTGCAATTGCGACGCGACAATGATGCGACGACGTTTTCATAGAAATTGTTGTGAAATAGGTCTTCAGAACAATTTCTATGAAAACGTGTCGTCACATTGTCATGTCACACTCTTAATGATCTATCATTTCGGATGATACTTGTAGTACGAGAGCCCACGACCAAAACCATGTCCCATCGTTTTACGACCAAAAACCATATAAAATAGTTAGACTTGATGAATCTAAACCCGACAGTTTTATGGAGGCCCATTTCTGCTATGTCAAAAAAAAATAAGCAGACGGTTTTATCACATTTGATATTAAAGTTTCGTCACTTTATTAGGAAAAAGTTTGTTTTCAGAAATTTTGCGCGTCACATGTGGCATGAGCGCAGTTTCAAAAATATCAAAAAATTTAACCGACCGGTGCAATTTTTTTTTAAATATTCGGTATTGCTGCCGAGATTATCAAAAAAATGTATTCAGATATTTTAAATGTCAACTAGATTTTCAAAAACGAAAAGAACTTTTCGGGATCGCCCGGCAAACGCGCGGTGCTTTGTATGCTCCTGTTTCTCGCTTCACTACAGCGCAAGCGTCAGCAGGTTGTTTTGACCAGTGCTGCCAACACTGGTCTGCCTACCTTTAGTCAGTAGCTAGACATTTTGCAAAAATTTGCTCGATTTTCAGATTTTTGATGTGAAACATCTATAGCCGCACGTAAAACCGATTTCTGGCGTGGCAACGCATGCCGTGGCGACGCGTCGCCACGCTATACGATGTTTTTTTGTTTTGTTATTACACCATCAAATAGTAAGATTTTTTGTTTTGTTATTACACCATCAAATTAAGCATTATGCATATTACTTTTACAAAAAAATGTCGATGTTTCACATCTGCCAGGCGTCCCGTGACGGCTCACATTTTTTTTTTACTCAAAAAAGTTGCTAGAAGTAGCTAAATGCTCTTTAGTAGATATTTAGCATTACAATAAAAAATTACAAATAATTACTATCGTGTTTAATTTTGAAATTGTCAAATTATTATAATCGTGTTAACAAATAGAATAGGGAATGCCCAGTCATTCAGTGTGTCCATAATATTGCCAACATTACGGCATAATATGGTCCGTTGTACAGTTGAGCCAACATTAGGCCCCGTTTACGGAGACGCGGGCGTCGCGCGTCGCGTGCGGTTTGGCGCTATAAATTTTTCAAACGTTACCGCAGTTTTCTTTTGTCCAATTTATTAAAAAAAAGTCCTTCAATTTCAGTTCGATGGTTTCGGGTAAGCTGTTTATTAATCATTATCTGAGAATTTTAGAGATGCCACTTATTCATTTGCTTGATAGACGTAAATACGCTGCAATACGATTTTTTAATGATTTCTGACTATAGGAAAGTTGTCTGACTAATAAGGTACTACACTAAATTTGTCTGACATAATTTTTTTCTACATCTAGGCTACTTTTTTCATAATGTTAAACAGTTTTCAGACAGAATGCTATGTCACCGATCGGTAAAATTTTTCAATATGTACAAAATGGTTTCAACACATAAGATGCTCACACTTTTTTCTGAAAAATATCTTGTTCTTATCAACTGACCAATGTTCACAAGAAAACCAGATTTTCAGACGGTTTGCTATGGCTTTTCTTTTTTGCATCATTTTTAATTTTCTCAAATGGTCTCCTAGGTACGTGTGACGCTACTGGTGTCTGAAAATTGTGTTTTTGGTTTCCAGAATCTATCGTTCAACTACATTCTGAAAAATCAGCCATGAAACACTTCGGTAATTTTTTTTGACATATTGGAAAATGCGGCCAGGTCAGGCGTGACAAGGAAACTTCTGAAATTAATATTTTTGGAATCAGAATAACCAAATCTTATCGATTTTGTACGATTTTGGTCGTACAACGATGAAGCATAAATTTTGGTCATGGGCTCTCGTACTATTAACGATATATCGAGCCGTGAGTGTGAAAAACAGATAAACGTTTTGGCTTGATCAGATAATTGTGCTAAATTGAAAAACGTTCACGGTTCACGGATAGATCGTCTTTTGAGGTTCAATAATGATGTTTCTCAGTCTCATATGTATTAAGGTGCAATTCCGAAGGCTACAGTGCCGCCCAACATGTTCAACTTTGGCCCAAAAACTTCAGAGCGCAGAGCGGACGCGTCAGAATACCATTGACAAAACGTGATAAATGATAGATGTTGGGGGCTAACTTTCGAAGTTATCGAAGTTGTCCTGCCGTACTTCGAAGCCTGGCTGAAAAGTGGGCATTTTACTCCTACAGGCTCACTCAGGTGCTGATCGGGCACGGGAGCTTCGGTGAGTACCTGAATAAGATTGGGCGTGAGGCCACGGCAAATTGCCACCATTGGAGGCGACCTAGATTCTGCACCACACACGAAGAGCATATTATTCAAGGCAGGCGGGATTCCTGGGTCGCGGGTGTTTAGAGTTGGAATTTTGTCCGCCCAACAAGTGACCCCAGGAAAGACGGTGTCACAGTAGTCACGTGCCGCCGTGCGCAGCGAAGCTAAGGGGAAATGCATCTTTACAGTCTTACCGTCCCCAGTGATGTGCCCTAAAAGTCGTTGTACAGAGGGTATTCCAAGGTGGTATTTCAAGAGGACAAGGGACCCCTTCCACATGTGCTGATGCTGATCGCCGGAGTACTTTTAGTGAAGTAAAAATCCCCCACTCCTCTTTATTTTCCAAAAGTCCATGCGCCTTTTGAAGGTTTCCTCCCATGAAATAAAAGGCCTCCATGTCCAGGACCTTGGCTCGCCTTAGGACGTTTGTTTTTCTAACATGATCTGACCATCTGTTCAAAATATTTCGGAGACGTTTGATGTGGCATTTCTCCAGTGAACAAAAAAAAAATTTTATTATGGTTTATTACAATTTTGTTACGACGATGGCTAGCGACATCGCGACAGGCCCAGACGGTGATAGCGGGAAGAGCTGGAGTCCCTTAGCAAAATAGGTCCTTGCAGCTCTGGAAATACGACCTATTAAAAAAGAGTTTCGGGGAACTGAAGAAGAGAAGTGCTACTGCCGTAGATACATGACAACTAGCTCCGAATCGAACTGCAGAGGCACTGTTGCCTGCTTTTATTGTCAACCACTAAGCCATAGCCTTCGAAATTATACCTTGGGTTCAAGACAAACTGCAAACAATTGTTTAAAGTTCAAAATTACATTCCAAAACTAAATTCAGGTCACTCGCTGCCTGCAGTTGCTTCATTCTTCCAAGTACTAAATAACAAAACGGTTATACCTGT
The DNA here is from genome assembly GCA_951329385.1 of Polia nebulosa. Lineage (NCBI taxonomy): Eukaryota > Metazoa > Arthropoda > Insecta > Lepidoptera > Noctuidae > Polia > Polia nebulosa. The sequence continues at coordinate 30,115,087 of OX589587.1, read as the reverse complement.
GCCATTATCGTATTAATATGGCCGATGCTGTGGCTTGAATGACGTGGCTTCAAGTTCCGATCAACCGCTGGTGGCAATGATGGCATATTACAATACTGCATTGACTGTAAAAAAGGAAACATTCATAGTAAGTACGCATACACCGAGGCAGGTCCTGTCAATAATCATAACGTGCAGGTATTACATTTAAAAAGTTCATAATGTGAACATGATGAATTATTGTTACAGCTAAGCATGAGTTATGATATCAGATTTACTGACTTGGAGACTAGAACTATAGTTCGACTTTTAATTGTATTCAATAACTTGACAGTTCAAAGAAAAATAATGTTACGTGTTTTCGTGTTTTTAAGACAAGTTATTAAATTTAAAATAAAAAGATTGCTTTTATTACATTATTGAAGTTCATTAAATTTCGTTCATTCTTTTTTTTATTTATTTATTTATACAAACATTAAGGAAAACTTAAACCAAAAAATATAAACACACAAAAAGGAAGAGGTTCTCAATTCGATCGTATATTTTGTTCAATTGAATTATGAGAGAAATCCAAATTATCAAAACTGATGACGAAACAATTTCAGTTGTTATTGTAGTGATGTACTTATGTATGTGACATTAGTTATAACTCATGAATGGAACTTATCACTTTCTAGGTTTTTCTTTCCATATAGTATGGTTATAAAATTTATTAATTGAAAACCTTTCATTTATTGAGGAAATTCAGTTTTAACTAGTTTCTTTATTATCATGTAGTATTGGAAATAAATACCATATCCAATTCTCTGATGTGGCCTTAGAAAATATTGCCAACAATAAATAGTTAACGGAATACGTTTACTATTAGATTTTATAATATACTAGCGACCCGCCCCAGCTTCGCTCGGGTACAAATTATACACATAAACCTTCCTCTTCAATCATTCTATCTATTTAAAAAAACCGCATCAAAATCCGTTTTGTAGTTTTAAAGATTTAAGCATACATAGGGATATAGGGACAGAGAAAGCGACTTTGTTTTATACTATGTAGTGATTATATTTTACATATTATATTTTCAATCGGAAAGTTTTAAAGCGTAGTGCGCGGGATGGGTGCGTCGTCTATCACAGACGCCTCCCGCTTTCTATGCGGTCATCATTTGTCATACCGAGCGTGCTTTGATTCTCATGTATTAATGTTGTGTACTTTTTATTTATTGCTAGGCTCGCGAGGCGTGATGACCCGAATGCACATCGCAAGGGCTGATTTGAAGAAGCACTGGAGAAGAGTTCCTGGGTGGACTTGGGGGAGGACTTATTCAGCAGTGGTAGTTAGAGAACAAAAAGCTCGAGTTTGAATTTTACTTCTTAGCTGTAGGCAATATAAAATTAAAGTATTTGCAAAACGTTCTAAGAGTATGGTTGTGTCGACCATGTTACGGTGACGCATAGTCGTACGACTTTTTGTCCAATGACGGAACGGGATAACTTCGTGTTCTTTATTATTATTATTGATAAGTTCGCGTTTGAGCACGATCTCACCTGATGGTAAGCGATGATGTTGATGTGCTGAAGGTCGACGTTGGAGCACGCTTGTCTAGAAGTAACCTATTCACTCTTGACTTAAAGACCCCCAGGTTGTAGCTATCAGGAAACAGACTCAGGTGGGGAATTCCACTCCTTAGCTCAATAAATGTGTTACCAAAACGTTTTGTGCGTGTGGGTGGGATGTCGACTTACGGCATGTCCCTGGGAGAACTCCTCCTCTTCTTCAGGGCATCGCACAACGGGTATGAGCACCTGTCGAGGCGACGAGGGCGCGCCCTGGGACATGCGCCGCGGAACTCTTAGCCGCTGCTGTGTGTGCTGCGACTGGAAACACAATAAAAACAATACGTCAAACGGGGTGAATAGGAATGAAGGGGTAATCATTATGAATAACAACTTTTACTTTTACATGGGACCAACCCTGAAATCGCAAAATGGTGACACATCAAAATTGACCTTGGCAAGTATTGTTTAACCTGACGGCTTCACTGCCACAAGTTACTTAAGTTTAAGGCAAGATCATAATGGTCAGCCATCCAAAAGCCGACCTTGGAAAATGTTGCTTAACTCCTTAGATCAAGGTGAGACGAAAAAAAGCAGCAAAATGGTCACCCATCCAAAAACCGACCTTGACAAGTGTTGCTTAACCCCTCAAATCAAGGTGAGACGAAAAAAAAAATGGTCATCATCATCAGAATTTTTAATGTCCCCACTGCTGGGGCACAGGCCTCCTCTCTGTGAGACGGTGTGGGCCGTAATCCACCACGCGGCCCAATGCGGGTTGGTGGATGTCACAAGTCTTTGAATTTTTGGTTCTAGGACATGCCGGTTTCCTCACGATGTTTTCCTTCACCGTTTTGAGAACAGTGGTAATGAAATAATTTACATAAAGTAAAGCGCCTGCCTGGGTTTGAACTCACGACCTACAACTTGTAAGTCGCGGCCAATACCACTGGGCCACCACTGCTCTAAAAAAATGGTACCCATCCAAAAACCGACCTTGACAAGTGTTGCTTAACCCCTCAAATCAAGGTGAGACTATAAAAAAAATGGTCATCATCATCATCAGCCTTTTTAATGTCCCCACTGCTGGGGCACAGGCCTCCTCTCTGTGAGACGGTGTGGGCCGTAATCCACCACGCGGGCCCAATGCGGGTTGGTGGATGTCACAAGTCTTCGAATTTTTGGTTCTAGGACATGCCGGTTTCCTCACGATGTTTTCCTTCACCGTTTTGAGAGCAGTGGTGATGAAATAATTTACACAAATTAAAGCGCCTGGGTTTGAACTCACGACCTACAACTTGTACGAGTAAGTCGCGGCCAATACCACTGGGCCACCACTGCTCTAAAAAAATGGTACCCATCCAAAAACCGAACTTGAAAAGAGTTACTTATACTGGCGGCTTCACTCCCTGAAGTTATTCAAGTTTAAGGCAAGAAGATATATACAGGGTGTAATCTTTTAGCGTGGCAGTAAGGGTAACAACCTTCACCGTTGCAGCTACACGAAAAGGGTCTCGGGGTCGGTCCATAATTTTTCGTGAAATTTTGATGCCCATTAAAAGAATTTCAAAAAAATGACCTTTTACACAACCATTTTTATTGATGTCAATCGATCCTGTTTCTAATACTGATAAAAAACTTCTATGGGACCAACCCAGGTTAGAGTATCTACGAACGGGGTGAATAGGAACGTAGGGGTGAATAGAATCAAAACTTTGATTTGGATTTTCACTATGATACCCAAATATTGGTTTTATTAAAGCATCGATTTTGTTTTTCTAACAATTCATAAATAAATTGGAGTACTTAAATGCTACAAACAATTTCTAAATAACGTGAAAAACCCCTTCAAAGTTTTGTTTCTATTCACCCCGGCGTTTCTATTCACCCCGTTTGACGGTACTAAAAAAGTCAGAAATCGCAAAACACTTTTCCCGTACATTTTGCATGAAAATTTTGTACAAAAAATTTTAATGTCTATCGATCTTTTTCTAATACTGATCAAAATCTTCTATTGGACCAACCATCGCTAGTGCACTAAAAAAGTCAAAAATAACTATGAATAGTCAAAAGACCCTTTTTGTGTAGCTGCAACGGTTAAGGTTCCCCTTACTGCCCCACTGAAAGATTCCTTCCTGTATAATGGTCAGACATCCAAAACTCGACCTTTAAAAGTGTTGCTTAACCCCTCAGATTAATGTGCATTTGGATCGAGAGCCCATTTTATTCTTGCGAAACGAAATAACACCTAGACGGAAATTAGTAAAAACTTAAAGCAAAGGGCCATGAATTTCTTAAACGTGAATTAAAACTGTTATGATTAAGGGCCGTGCCTCACTGGGACGCCATGGCAGCGTAGCCGGGTCAAGATGTCAAAAAATTGTATGGTTGACTGCGTGACGAAGCGGGTGCCAGGTGAGGTACCCACCATAGAGCTGCATCCATTTACTAGGCTGTGCGAACTGGCAGCGCCGCCATGGCGTCTCAGTGAGGCAAGAGCTTAAATAACTTGGGCCCTCAATCCAAACGGGTGCATAAAGTGGCACAGCCTATCTCAGAAAGTAAGCCCAGAGCTTACAAAGTCGTATTTATGTATTCCTTCAGATAAATTCATGTTTCGCAGATTCCTCAGTAAAGACATTAATAAATTGAGGAACCTAAATATACCGCCATTAATCTGTACTGTTATATTAACTAAATTCTTAAATAAAAATTATTAACCCAGAGCTAGTACTTTCCGAGATTTAGATTAAATAATCATAACAGTTTTAAATCGCGTTTAAGAAAATTCATGGCCCTCTGCTTTAAGTTTTAACTATTTTTTTAATAATTTTCCTATACTTAAGTCTTATTTCGTTTCGCAAGGATTTAAAAATGAACCCTCGATTCAGATGCACATCTCAGATCTAGGTGAGACGGTAAAAACAGTAATTGGTCACCCATCCAAAAGCCGACCTTAGCAAGTGTTGCTTAACCCCTCAGATCAAGGTGAGACGAAAACTAACCAAGTGGTCTCACTTCCATGATTTACTGAAGTTAGAACACTAACCTATCCGAAGATCGATCTCAGCTAATGCTGCTTAACCTGGCGGCTTCACTATCACAAGTTACACAAGTTTAAGGAAACAAAAAAATACAAAATGGTCACCCATACAAGCACTGACGTCGGCTAGTGCTGCGTAACCTCTTAAATTAACGACACAAAAAAAATTGGTCACCCATCCGAAAACTAACCTTGGGATATGTTGCTTAACCTGGCTTCATTATCATGAGTTAAGTAACTGGCTATAAGTAAGAAAAAGATGAAGTGTGCCCCAAAGGCTGGCGGCACTAAGCATATAATGTGTCCCACAACCCATTCATCTCGTTGTTTTCTACCCTTAACCATCTCTCACCCATTTTAACTTTAATCTATATTGGAACATATTTAAGCGGATAAGTTTTGTTTGAATACATTTTTACTAAATTCATGACGCTATTTAAACGTTATAATTTTTCCTCAATCTCATTTCTTTGCCACGCCTGCATTAAATCTATTAAAAGTTGATTACAAATAGCGTTAATAATATTATTAACAAGTTTCCTCAAGACATTTTCCTTCATCGCTCTAAGATGAAGAGTATATTTTATACGGTGTATTGTTGCCTTAGCATAGTGTTGCCCAGTTAGGATAATAATTATAATGAGTTACAAAACGAAGTAACTAAGGTCACAAAGGTCTCACGTGCCCATTGGGCGAGAATCATCTTTCGTTTGCTTTCATTAATAAAAACTTGACCAAAAGAGAAGTCGCTTCGAAGCTGCCGAAACAAAAATTTAAGGCGCTATTAGCTGCCACTAACCTTGAGTGGTTAGCTTGCTTGCGTGTGTTGTGTCTGTGTCGAATAAATGATTTCTATTCTATTACGGAGCGCTGTCCGAAATTAATCTCATTATTAATTTATTACACATAAAACAACAGGTATTAAACTAAAACACTCAGACTAAATTATGAATAATTAAATGATCTTTAAAATGGTGAAGGTTTCATAAAAATACGCTTTATAGTTTTTGCGTAATTCTCATTTTTTTATCCGCGTTAGACATAATTTTACAAATTAATTACACTATGTTATAAAAATATAATTTCAAATATTCTGAGATCAAATTACGACGGAAATTGCCTAGAGCAACATATTTTTTTTAAAAGAAATAAGACTAGTCGTTCAGACGTGATGTTCATTTAAAAACCATTAAAAATTTATAGTAGTCTGACATAATTTAAGGAAACTTATTTAAAAAAAAAGAAATGTTAAACAAGACATTTTGACATTCTAGTATGTTTTTGCTTAATGGCGGCGAAACGGGGAATATTGTATCTGAAAATACAGAAGCAAGCATTTCTTAAAAGAGTTTTTCCCTTTCTACATATAATAATATCTTCATATACAAGTAGAAGTCTTACGAAAGCAACTCACATTATCATGAAATTCGACCGGTTCCTGAATCTTTGGTCCTTGAAACGGGTCCTTTTGTGGAACTTCCCTACTTCGGCCAGCAAAGGTCTTCGGCGGTCGCGGAGGGACAGGTGGTCCTGAAATACATTGTTTTATTCACATTTCATAGCAATTACGACACACGCAATAATACTTAAACATATACAGGCTGAATTTTTCAAGTGGGCGTGGATCGCCCAATCCGAAACTATGCGGAATAGCGAAAAATACTTCCCCGATTTTGATGAAATCTAAAAGAGCATCATTCGATTTTTCAATAATCAATATTGCTAGCCAGGAATCGAACCCGTTGATATTGAAAAATACACACGCTGTACTATTCACTATTCGAGTGTCGCTAATAAGGGTCAAATTTAAGGATGGTAATTGTTGAATTTAAATAAAAATAATTCTGATTTCAAAGCAATGTCTTATTGATTATCCCATAACAAAGTAAATACTAAAGGAAAAACAACACTGCCTAGGGAACGAATCCACAATACCTTGCTCAAAAGCAGTGATTGCGACCACGAGCAAAGAATTAGTCTACATATAAAGCATATCTATATAGATTTATCATTTTAAAAAACCTGTAAAACAAAGAGGCAAACATCCCCTTTTAGTACATGGGTTTAAAAATAAACTGGGCGCCAGCTACAGTTAATTACATTTACTAGCGTCGAGTCATAGGGTTGTCAAAGAGTTTTGCGTAGGATGCCCGGTTTGCAGTCCATTCAGGATGCTATTCTCGTATCGTGCATGAAAACCAAGCTAATGAGTGGCACCAATTCAAGAGAACACAGAACCATTATTAAGTGCTGATGAACCTTTTTTATGTAAAATTGTTATACTGTTTTTCACTTTCTAACAATGCACCTTTAACACTCTTCAACACCCTAAGTTGACTAGTGAGAATTCCCCTAACGCATTTACTCCGTTTTGTACCATCACAATACAGCATTTTTTGTTATACAACGTTGCCCCACACAAGGAATTACTCCTGTATCGTGGATGCATTCACAAACATGTAATGTCACATACACAAGACACTCTAACCCGGAACAACTATCTGTAGGTCATACAAATATTTGTTTCGTGCGGGAATCGAACCCGCGACACGCAGCGCAGCAACCGATCAGTCAACCACTGAGCCAACCGTATGTCAATTTACTTAACCACTGTTACTTAAACACAGTGGTCAAACGCGAGCTAGTATAATTTAAAAAACACACATTATAAAATAAGACGTTACATACCATCTTCAGTACCATTCATATTCGAAGCTACTGACAATTTAGTAAATGATTTCGTCACAGCCCATTCTGCTAAAAGAAAAATAACATGTCATTACACCTTATTATCATCAAAGAGAAATTGCACTTTGTATTTCATTGAATGCCGGTTTCTGGAAGCCTGCTCAATATTTTAAATTTCTAGTTAACTGTTGAAATTTAGGACAGCCATTCACAACAGATTTTTCAAGTGAAAATAGGATTAAACTGATGCGGGGTGCATAAATACTGCTGCAGGGCAGGTCAAGGCTAAAAATATTTAGAGCGCGCGTGGTTCGAACTTGCTAATCCACTCTTCGCCCAACGATACCTGTGATATTCCATTTGAAATTTACCCGGCTTCCCGAAAATAAAAATTTTAGCCTAACGTTTACCTAGGGGTATGGTGTTAACCCCGTTAGCATAGATCCGGCTTCCAAAAACCAGGGGTTTTTCAAAAATAAAACTTACGTAAGTTTTGGTGACTAGCGTGGAATGAGCCGTCGTCCTCATCACTCAGGTTGGAGTCGTTCTCGGAGAGCTCCGAGTTGATCCGAATGTGGGGTTGACTCGTGTATTGCTGACCGTCGCGGTCGTTTCGAGTCCCCATCGCTATGGTATTTGGTTCAAACGTGAAATGTCTCTGTTCGTCCTGCAACGATGGAACCATTTGAACCACTGGATCTTAATCCTCTAAGTAAAGCCACACAAAAGTCATATTCCATTGCAAAATAATACATTTGTAATTGTTTTATCAAGAAAATATCACTCAAAAAGCAACTAAGTAGTCTAGTTGACATTGAAGTAGATAATATGAGTTTGTGACAAAAGAGTGTGATAACGCAAGGTTGTACATTAAAGTGTAGGTACTTTAATGTACAACCTTGCGTTATCACTGAATAGTTTTGATAACTGAATAGTTATTTATGCATAATACATACATACGTAGGTACGTATGTTTATGACATGTGGCTTCGAATCACAGCTTTATCGATAGATACTACCGTTGCACGTGTAAGTGGGCACACCAGTTATGTATGGAGGTTTATTTAATTAATTTGGTTTTGGTTTAATGTTTATGCTTGAGTTTTTTGATCACATAATGGAATGTGCCAGCTACCCACCCACTAAAAATTATCAAGCTGCAGCAATCCTCGATAGCGAATTTAATTTGTGGTGAGACAATCCTCACAAATTAAAGAGAACGAAGTGTTACACCTCCTTAGATACTGTTGTGGTAGCGGATAAATTCTCAACATGAGTTACCGCACCCCTAGGGCACTCAGGCAAGAAAGGAACAGGGGTGGGTTTCAGTCAGCAAGATTCTGGCACGCCCTCCTGCTCCACCCAGAGCGGGAGATCCCATTGGATGATTTCCAACCCCACAAAAAAAAAATGATACTATTGTGGAGCCAGATTTTTGTTGTCTCTCTGGAATCATCAAATAACTTCTCCCGCTGTGGTCGAAGCGGGAGGACGTGTCAGACATTTTCTGACTAAACCCCACCCGTGTTCCTTCGGTTGGCTGTGCCAGGGCCGCGGTGAATCTTTCAAACACAGCCGCGACATTGTCGAGCACGATGACGGGATTATTTTTGTTTGAATTCGCTAACAGCAAGTAAACCACCAGCGTACGTCATCCAGCTGAAGTCAGTGTCCAGAATTTACCGAATGAATTTGGCGTTTTGACATTTAGCCGTTTCATGTTGAAAGTAAAATAAATTAATAATATGCTTTCGGGATGCATCGCAAGCACAAAATTATTAGTTTTATTTGTGCAGGTTTACGAGCAGCAAGGGACGGCTGGATCGAATTTAAATTAATAGTAGTTTCCAGAACATTGCCGAAATAGCCTATAGTGGAATGTTGCGCCTAAAGTTCAAGGATGTTTCTAGGAACATCCTTGAACTTCTACGCAGTAACTACCATAGTGGAATGTTCTCAAACGAAGTGGAAGTTTTTATTTCGGATAGCCGATAGTTTCGGTTACGGTTACGGAGCTCCATAACATCCCTGCTTTGCATCGGTCAAAGTCAATAAGTAAGCAGGGTGACAAGAGTCACTCTTGCAGCACGAGACCAAAAAAACAGACAACAATCACCAACCGAGAACCAACTACTATCGTACAAGGCTCCGAAATAGACGTGGGTGGTTTGAGAAATTGATCGTCGAATGATCCAAATATATACGGAAGGTTTTTGAAATTTTACCTCAATAACATTTTTGGAAAAACAATGCCAATGAGATCGAATTATCGTGTATTTTCAATATCAACCACGTATATTGAAGTTCGGACTTGGAATGCAACTTTGCGACATTTATCGTGGATTGATACAAATGTGCACTGAAATGATGTTGAATTTTATTTCATTTACATTATTGGAAGAACAAATATGCCAATTGTGAGATGACAATATTGTTAACTTCAATCTAAGAGTAACATTGAAGTTCGTAAATAGCCTGAGGTCCAATCATCACCATGGCGCAAGGTTACAAAACTAGTTAAACCAGCGTGACAGCGTGTGAATTCAAAATCAGAGCGTACCATTCAATAGACTACAAAACGTAATTAGGAATTGCAGCCCGGCCAACAATTTTGTATGCCATCTGTTTCCTTACAATCAGCAGTCCCTATTAACCTTGAACTACACGGCCCACCAGTCTACGTGGACTCTATAATAATTTCAGTGCAGCGCGTGGCAGGGTTCCCAAATTGAGGCATGATATTTTTAGGGTAAACTTTAGGGTTTTTTTTAATTTACAAGTATAGGCTTTAAAATAGCCGAATATTTATTTGGTGACCTAGCGACTTAACTACACCTAGTGCAATTCCTCGTTAGTAAGAATACTTGCTTTTATAACAATTAATTCATCTTCTAGAACGTTAAGCTTATTTAATTTTATCCTCCAAATGTACGATTTCTGAAAGTCAAAATTAGAAGCAAACAAAATAAAATGTGACATAATTATTAGTATTACGGTTTTAGGTATTGTTACTGGAAATAACGCGTATGCTTAAAGGTTATAGTTAGAGAGCCCCCGACACTAAACCTAGTTCGATAAGACTACCAGATGATATATACAGGGTGTAACGGAAAAGTGTGTTCATATTTTAAGAACCGGTTCTGCCCATGGAAATGAAAAACTTTCTCTATAAAAAAAAGAATAATCCCAAAAAAAAAATTAGACTTTCCATACAAAGCTATCATCAGCTGATCAAGATTTTTATGGCCGTAATTTTTTTTTTTTAATTTTCCTCTGGTTTTCTGGAATAAAGTTGTTCATATCGACGGGCAGATGCAGTTCTTAAAATATGACCACATCTTTCCGTTACACCCTGTATATTTATCACTGGTTAACAAAAAAAAAAAAATTAATATGGAAACAATTTTTCTCTAACAGCTTTTGTTTTTGAGTTACAGCTAACTACCCTTAGGTATTTGCTATTTTTACTTAGATTTGCGTTTTTTTTATTTGTACTGAAATATATTTTGTCGTTGTCATACGGTTTCGTCAAGAAGATGTTGTGTGCTTAATCCCCATTGTTTTTGCAATAATTGTGGTGAATATGTAATTTTCTATCACGCAAGTTTCCAGGAGTACGGAAAAATTGAAAGCTGGTATTTTTGATGGGCCACTGATTAGGCAACTCGTGAAAGATCTTAATTTTGTCAAATCAATGACTGAAGTCGAATCCAAAGCTTGGAATTCATTTGTCTTGGTTATGAGTAATTTCCTAGGCAAAAATAAATCTGACGACCACGTCGATCTTGTTGAGTCCATGCTATCGAACTTGCAAGAGCTAGGGTGCAACATGAGCATAAAAATCCCCTTCCTGCACTCGCATTTAGATCGATTTCCACAAAATCTGGGTGATTATAGTGAGGAGCATGGTGAAAGATTCCATCAGGGTCTTCGAGAGAGTATTATCAGGGGCGGTGGGACTCACATATGATGGCAGACTACTGCTGGAGTTTGCAACGAGATCTACCTAAAGTCGTTCATTCAAGGAAATCTTTAAAATATCATTTGATAGCGTTCAATAGAAATTTTGTTAACAGAATGTATCAATTTTCTGTCAAAATAATTAAACTGTATACGTAGTTGACGGCTATATGACACATCACACAGCCGTCAACTACGCATTCTGTACATCTAACAAAGTAGATTGCCGGGAAACAACTTATTTTTAGGTATGAAGAATATATATATATATTATTTTGCGCGCAATGTAACGCGAACACAGGCAAGTGGAGTTAAACCCCGCCCCTTCGCTCTAAGCCACGTAGGCATTTGTCGGATACGTTTGATATTCATTGCGTTTTTGTAACCTCAAAAGCGTAATTTCGACTTTAAAATTGTGACTTTAACCTATCTCCAGAACCAGGGGGTTCCCTGGTATGGTCTAGTAGAAAAAAATGATCCAAATAATGGGTAGAATATGTGGCTTTCGGCTTGGAAATCTTTTTTTTTACATCCGATATTTCAAAAAGTAAAGCTGTTAGCAATCTCTCAGTATTTTTTTCATATTCATGGCCATAGAAATACCCAATAACAGAAAAAACAATAAAGGAAACAACCTGGTGTTGACCAGTTTAATTAGTCACGTCATTAATAGGCGAACACGAAACGTCGATGCTGCAAAGCAAAAACCTGGTAAAGCTATTAAAAAAAATTAATAATAAAAAATTGGTTGTCTGTAAAGTTGGTTGACGGACGATAGTTTAACGTGACAACGTCATAACAAAACATTGATGAAATATAGATGCGGCGCATGCGAACAATGAACGTAACGGGACACTTTTTCGTACATGCAGCCGGCGTTCATCGATTTATTAGACGTTGTCACGTCAATAAAAATCCGGTTTCTAGAATGATAAGACTCCCAAGTTTCGTTTGTTCCTCGAAACAGGGGAGGGATAGGACTATACGATAATGCAGTGCTGGCAGCCCCCCTGATTGGCCTTATCAGTGGCAGCAGCAAGATAAGTCTACGGTGGCCAGAGATCGTCTCGCGACGTCCTACGCCCAGTACGCCCAGTACCTCTCTTGCGGTGGTAGCGGCCGGGGCCGTGAGGGGCAGTCCGTTGAGCTTCCCTCACACCACTTATAGCGTGGAATGGTATTGAAATTTGGATGAGGGCAATGAAGAAAACAGATGTTATTCGAATAATTTGATCATTTTAAAAACATGTTTTTCATTTCACAAGTACGACAACATGAGGTGTAAAAAAAACCGGTTAAGTGCAAGTTTAACTCGCACACGAAAGGTTCCGTACGATTTTAGTATTTGTTGTTATAGCGGCAACAGAAATACACATTCTGTGAAAACTTTAACTGTCTACCTATTAGGGATCATGAGATACAGCCCACTGACAGACAGACGGACAGTGGAGGCTTAGTAATAGTGGCATTGGTTACCCTATGGGTACGGAACCTTAAAAGCTGCTAACAACAACATTACTCTTAAATAAAACTTCCGGTTTGCGCATTTCAATTTGCGACCGTGTCACGCACAACCCAGCGCTGGGCACGCCACTATTGCGGCGGTAGTGCCCCACTTTGAGGAGTGGCTGGAGAGGCGTCAGGGCGTCCTCACCTTCCGCCTGACACAGGTCCTCACCGCACACGGTTGTTTCGAGAGGTTCCTGCATCAGATCGGGCGGGAGGAAACGCCCGGGTGTTACCACTGCGCGGATCGCCCAGAGGACACGGTGAAGCATACGGTGGAGGTCTGCCCCGCTTGGGCAGAGCACCGCCGTGTCCTCGTGGATGCGATAGGTGGCGGCAACCTCTCACGCGCGGCCCTGGTTCAGGCCATGGTACGGAGCGAGACGGAATGGGAAGCAGTCTCCGCCTTCTGCGAAGCAGTAATGCTTGCGAAGGCGGAGGCGGGACGCGTGAGGGAAGCTCAACGGAGTGGCGCTCACGGCCCCGGCCGCTACCACCGCAGGAGAGGTACTGGGCGTTCTGGGCGTAGGACGTCGCGAGACGATCTCCGGCCACCGTAGAACCGGGCCTGCGGACGGCGAGCAGTGGGTAGCTCGCCGTCCGATCAGTACCAGGCCCGTGAGTCGACGGCGCGTAGTGTTCCACGCGCGCCTCAAAGAGATGTAGTCAGCCACCACTGACGGGGCCCATCGTGGCCGGTGCCTGCATGCCTAGGGGCAGCGGATAAATTCTGAAAATGAGTTACCGCATCCCTGGGCACTCAGGCAGGGAAGGAACAGGGGTGGATTTTAGTCAGTAAGAGTCTGACACGCCCTCCCGCGCCACCCAGAGCGGGAGAAGTCATTGGATGATATCCCACCCCACCAAAAAAAAAAAACCGTGTCACGCAAGTCATGTTGGCAATTTTAAAACGCGGAAAAAAACGTTAAGAATCGATTGTTTTGTTAGTAATGTTTATCAATTCAATGCGTTAAAAATTCTTTAAAGAACATCTATTCCATTTCTATGGATTTTTTTTTCAACCCTATGAAAAGCAATAAAAATATATTTACCATAACTATTCTATTTGCATTGCATGAGACGCAAAAATACCACATCATAAAAATATGATACCCGCAGGTACTTATGACATTAACTCGCCCGTATTCGTAAGACGCGCACAAACTTACGGAAATCACATAATTATTTTACCCATTGAGTTGAGTACTCGTAAATACTCGTGGACCTAGTCTTTGGACCTAGTCTTTTTGCGGACGCGTACTTGGAAGACTCAGTACGCATTTTGCCTACTACGTTTCACCTGTAGTAGTACCTCTAGACCCTTAGTATAGGCCGTGTTTTTTTTTTGGCATCGTTGTGAATATAACAGCACAGCTGGAGCTTTACAACATAATGTCGAAGATCGATTTCTGCTACAAATAAATAGCCGAGAAATCATCGAGTTTCGGGTAGAACTTTCCATTTAATCGAACCCCATAATAATAAATACATGTCATGCTTTGATTAAACAAATAAAGAGGAAGAAATTCGTACGTGTCACGAGAAATAATAAATATCCAAAACACAGCTTCTTTGGAAGCAACTTTGGAATATTTAGTACATTTTGACCAAAAAAAAAATTAAATTTAAAATGTAAATAAAGACAAGAAAAAATTAAGAACAACACAATGAAAACGGCTGAAAACTCGAACACTACACATACAATAAGCCAATTTCATTTGTTTAACAATCAATTATTCGTACGTTGTAAAGAAATTATTCTTCCACCGGCTAACGTCAAAGATAATTTATGGCATGAGACCCTAGTTACCAATCTTCGGGTTTCATTGCATAAATTATCTTTGACGCTAGCCGGTGGAAGAATAATTTCTTTACAATTGGCGCCCCGCGTTGGGCGCCAATTGTAAAGATATATATATATATGGCATGAGACCCTAGTTACCTATCTTCGAGTATATTGCATGTGATTTGTCTGTAGTAAATAAAAGTCCTTTGATTTGGTCTTCACATATATCACATTTATTGTCAACACTGCATAACACCAGATAGCACTCAGTACACAGAAAATTGTATGTTGAACTTACAATTTATGATGAATCTTTTACCCTATCATTCGAAGATCGAAGATTAAAGGTCCAGTGAGGAGATCCACAAGCAGTATCTAAGCCGTGGTCATCTAATCATGGTCATCTTTGGACACGTGGACGTTGGTGTTCGGAACCTTTTGCTAAGACCGCATTGTTCTTCCAAAATAATGTGAAGTGTGTGTGTGTGGTCATCTTTGGACACGTGGACGTTGGTGTTCGGAACCTTTTGCTAAGACCGCATTGTTCTTCCAAAATAATGTGAAGTTTATGATCCAACCATTTTATAAAGTTTTTTTTTTTTATATAATTAAAGGTAAAGTAGGAACCAGCGTCCTACATCCCAATGCTTAACACATTTGAACTTAACTCTGGTTCCAGCTGCCCTTCGAGACATCATTAAATGCTTTTAAGAACTTTTTTCCAATAAATAAAATTTAGAGGCAGACTCGCTCTATCCAGTTGGAAAAAAAAACGTCAAACGACAATCTGTCAACTCGCAAAATAACGCTCCATTCCACGAATTAAATTTATTCAATTTTTAAGTGTTACAACGTAACCGTGGCACGCGTATTCAATCAGTACAAATCGAAAGGAGCCGAGTGATTGCTGACAAAACTGAATTGAAACGCCGAATCCAGCTGCTGCGCGGAGGGCGACCTTCATTCGCTGCAGCGACCACTGTTTCCACTGTTTGGAAAAATCAGCAATGGTTTTTCCTACACAGAAATTGATGATCTTTCAGATGAGCTATGATTTTTTGAGGAGATCGACCATAATAGATACCTAAGTACTGGTACTTAGGTATTATGAGTCTGGATGCCTGGGCATCGCTAATCATGCTGCTGCCACCGATAAGGTCAATCAGGGGAGCTTGCAGCACTGCATTATCGTATAGTCCTACCCCTCCCCTGTTTCGAGGAACAAATGAAACTTGGGAGTCTTATCGTACTAGAAACCGGATTTTGATTGACGTGACAACGTCTAATAAATCGATGAACGCCGGCTGCATGCACGAAAGTGTCCCGTTACGTTCATTGTTCGCATGCGCCGCATCTATATTTCATCAATGTTTTGTTATGACGTTGTCACGTTAAACTATCGTCCGTCAACCAACTTTACAGACAACCAATTTTTTATTTTTTTTTAATAGCTTTACCAGGTTTTTTGCATTGCAGCATCGACGTTTCGTGTTCGCCTATTAATGACGTGACTAATTAAACTGGTCAACACCAGGTTGTTTCTTTTACCTAATAGACTTATAATACCTAAGTACTGGTACTTAGGTATTATAAGTCTGGATGCCTGGGCATCGCTTATCATGCTGCTGCCACCAATAAGGTCAACCAGGGGAGCTTGCAGCACTGCATTATCGTATAGTCCTACCCCTCCCCTGTTTCGAGGAACAAATGAAACTTGGGAGTCTTATCGTACTGGAAATCGTTTTTTATTTTTGAAGTTATACTTCTTTAGGCGCGTTATGAAAAAATGTTGAGAGTTTAATTATATATTCGCGCGCATCACTGTCACACACAATTCATAGGTTGAAGTTTGCTAGAACCGATCCACCCTGAAGGTAGCTATGGTCTGTGGTTCATGAAGAATGATTGTTTTTCTAAAACATTTGATAAGGGTATCGTGTAATAGGTTTTTGGGGGTGCCGATTGCAAATCTGACAGTCATTTTAAAATCAAAGATGGCGGATGCAACTTTTTCTCAAACATTCGATATGGGTATCGTGTAATAGGTTTTTTGGGGGTGCCGATTGCGAATTAGACATTCATTTTAAAATTCAATTGGCGGATGCAACTTTTTCTCAGACATTCGATATGGGTATCATGTAATAGGTTTTTGGGGGTGCCGATTGGAAATCTGACATTCATTTTAAAATCCAAGGTGGCGGATGCAACTTATTCTCAATCATTCGACATGGGTATCGTGTAATAGGTTTTTGGGGGTGCCGATTGCGAATTAGACATTATAGTGTGGCCATTAGTGCTGTGCACTTCCTGAGGTATGCGCGGCGAGGTGGGAGGCGAAGAAAAAAGTGCATGAGTTCACATGAGATCGATACATGTCGGACAGATCTTACGATATCAGTTTGCATTTCTAAGGCAAGACTTGTGGCGGGGCGGAGGCTATCTATCTGTAATATATTATACTTAGTTGATTAAAATTTAACCCTATAAAACTTATAATTCAAAGCAGGACTTGTTTTATTGAACATTTTTTATATTTACAAACAATTATATATTCTAACGAAAGTTATTCTGACATAGATTCTGTTTCAACTTCATCTTCCATTTCGTCATCATCTTCATCTTCCACTTCGCCACCGGAACTTGAATCAGAGTCTTGCCAATTTATTATGAATGAATCGATAACATTATCGAACCTACTATCGCGACTCCAGTAATCATTTTCATTTTTCTGGACATGATCGTCGCATCTCTGCCATTTCTCCGCCGTGAATTCCGAAAACAATTTATCCAGTAAGATTATCTTTTCGTCTAGAGAAGAATTAATATAGTTTTGGGCTATGTTGTTTTTAATATCAGCCCAGACCAACTCAATTGGATATAAATCTGGATGATACGGAGGTAAACGCAGAACAGTGTGTCCACTGGCTTTCAGGAGTTCGTCAATTCTATACACGGGTTCTTTTTGTGTATTTTTGATAAGAAGTAGCAGTTGAGCCTTTATCATGGTTCCTGAAAATTCTACATTATGGCGTAGCAACCAATTCTGCATTTCACTTTTGAGGCTTGATATAGTTGGTTTCTTCTCAACCTGAACGCTGTGGTAAGACGCGTTGTCCATTACAACCACAGAATTCGGCAGCAACTCATCTTTTAACTTTTCATCTACCCACTTATAAAAAGTAGGTCCGCTCATATCTCCATGATAGTCACCGGTTCTAGCATCTGACTTGAATATAGTCAATGCATCATCCAATAAGCCATTTCGACACCCAGCGTGGAGAATTACCAATCGCCGTCCTTTCCCAATATCAGCATGAATTCCGGGTTCTGACGATGATTGCCAACATTTGCTGGCATGGTGACTGGCGTTGATGTATGTTTCATCAAGAAAATATATGTTGCAGTTTTGCGTTCTGTAATTTCTGATTTGTGTAAGATATTTTTTCCGCCACACTGTAATATTAGGCTGCTCTATAAGGAGATGTCTCTTTGATTTGCATTTTTTGAAACGGTAGCCCATTTTGTGTAAAAGCTGTCTTAAATATTCCCGTCCACAATTCAATATGCCATCCTGTCTCAAACTTGATAGTAACTTACGGACACTTGGTATTTTTTTTTCAACTTCGTAAAACTGATGAATTTTTCTTCTGATAACTCCAAGGTCAAAATCATCCACATCGTGTTTTTTCTTTAGAACTTTTGGTTTTTTTGGCGATTGAAATTTTAATTGACTTGAATTTTCAATTGATAAATAACCCGCAGAAATCACATTATGCACGGTTCTTTTGCTGTACCCCGTAGCCTCCGCAACGATTTTGGCAATATTCACATCATTTTTAAATTCAAAGCTTTCTTTGTCTGCTTTTCTTTTCTTAAAATATTCAGCCACCTTAAAAATGACAGTCTTCATATCACGAGATAACGCACGACCCATCTTTGAATATTTATCTCATGTGCGTCTGACATAGACAGTCCGATACAGATGACACTACCTGCCGTCACGAGCGTTGACGGCGCACTGACAGAGCGCAGCAGCCGATTCTCCCCCTCGTCTCGCCGCGCGCATACCTCAGGGAGTGCACAGCACTGGCCACACTATAATTTTAAAATCCAAGATGGCGGATATTACTTTTTCTCAAACATTCGATATGGGTATCGTGTTATAGGTTTTTCGAGTTTTCGAGATGCAACCGTAATCGCATCTCGAAACTAACTGATAGTTAGGTACAGAATTCCCCGCACGCACCGCTGATCCCTGCATGCTTCCACGTGGAAAGTTCTCAAATCGAATATAGCGACACCACGTAAAACTAATAGTTGCTGCCCGCTCGTAAACTTCGGTATTTTTGTGTGGCAAAATATTAACATATATCGGTACTCCTACAACCTTTTTAAATATACAATAAAATCAATAAGTCCTCGGTAAACTACATAATATATCATATTTTGTATGTCCCCAAATTACTATGAATACTACTGATTCAATAGATTAATAGAACATTGCCAAAATGTGCTAAAGACATAGCACTAAAGAACTTTTAGCACTCGAAAAAAAACTGTCTTATTTACTCCATACCTATGGAGTAAATAAAACATGTGTTTTTGGTTACTTTAATAAGAGAGATAGTGGTCAAACGCGTGCCTATCAACAATAATCATCATCATCATCTCAGCCTTTTAATGTCCCCACTGCTGGGGCACAGGCCTCCTCTTCGCGAGAGGGTGTGGGCCGTAATCCACCACGCGGGCCCAATGCGGATTGGTGAATGTCACATGTCTTCGAATTTTTGGTTCTAGGACATGCCGGTTGCCTCACGATGTTTTCCTTCACCGTTTTGAGAGTAGTGGTGATAACACAAAGTAAAGCGCCTGCCTGGGTTTGAACTCATGACCTACAACTTGTAAGTCGCGGTCAATACCACTGGGCCACCACTGCTCTCAAACGCTCTTTTAAATAATACCTCAACTATTTTCGGATGACCCTGAAGATCAACTTTTAACATGAAACTGTACCAAATAAAGTTATCTGAGTAAACAAAATAAAATCATAAAAAGATCACAGAATTACTACTAAAGGTAGCTGACTGTTATCTTAGATTTTTTAATTCGTACATTGAAACAGTGATAACATTTCGAGATAGTATCACTCAGTCAGCAGCTGAGCACTTTGAGAAAACAGCTCTTTTAAAATTGTAAAGAAAAATCTAAAATGTATTTGAATCCAGAATTCGAGATAATTAGAAAATTTTGGGACAACAAACTCTATTTCATCGTTACCTACGATGAAATAGAGTTTAAATACATCATGACAAAGTTTAAATACATATCTTTGCAAAACCGACTTATAAAATACGCAATTCTGAGTCGATACTTGAGTTGATGGCGAATGGCGACAAAAAAATAAAATATTGAAGTACAATTGAAATTACAAATACTTTATTAGTTTTTCCCGTGGCCTTTTATACAAAAACCGAGAATTTTTCGGGACAAAAAATAGTCGGGCATTAAGTTTTGAATTTGTACAAAAATACTAAAAGGATATTTTCGAGCAGAAAACTTTCTCTCCGACGCTAGAAGATAATGCTGCTTGAAAACAACAAATTAAGTGAAGAAAAAAAACATTCTTATAAAAAATAAAAGAAAGAAACCAATTAAATATTTTAAATTATTAATAATTTAAAATTGGTTTCTTTCTCATATTGTATTTTTACGAAAATTTGTAATTAAACATAAAACTAGCACTTCGCCGGCGACTTTATCCGCGCGGCTTTAGTTCTTTCCTTTACGAAATTCAACACCCCTCTAAACTCTTTTAAAAGTAGTTTTGTAAAATTATAATTTAGTTTTTTTATTATTTACCTAAATAACTATTTGGTAAGTTTCGATTATAAGTCTGGATAGCTATAAGAGAGTAGGGGAAGACTTTAGAAACGATGTATGGAATGCGTGAAGGATGATAAATGTCTAGAAAGGGCGAGCGACTAAACTGAAATGACAACTAACAGAGGTATGGAAGAAGACATGTTGCGCCGCCCCAAATAATTTGAGATAAGCGCAAGAGAATGATGATTACTATATGTGAGGTTTCGTAACCAAACGAATGTAATTTTTCATACTAACTGTCCCACTTTAACGCCGATAAGGGTTGCTTCGAAACATTGTTTGATCAATACGTTTCCATCTATTGAATCACTAATTTCTGCCAAGGGAACATATTCCCGGGACCTATGTGCTTCCATTCAAGACTATAATCTATCTTTGTGACAAATTTCAACCAAATCCGTTAAGTCGTTCTGCCGTGATAGAGTAATAAACATCCATCCCTCCATCCAAAATTTTCGAATTTATAATATTATTAGGATGTACATATAATATATATATTCATATTATATGTACATCCTAATAATATTATAAATATACACATGCATCATCACATTTTTGATGTTTTGACAAAAGAAAAACAACCAAGAGCTGTCCAGGGTTCGATTCCATTAAGTTTTTTTTAATCTAAATTAAACACCATATTCCCGGGATCCGGATGTATGGTGATTTTTTTACCATCAGCCTTTCAACTAGATGTCAGACCGAAGCGAAGGTCGATTTCTAACCGAAGCCGAAGCCGATTAATAATTTTATTTAAGATTGGCTTCAAGCTACAATTAATAACATTAATGATTTTAAAACTTTAAAGGTTTAAATTGATTATAAAATAGAAAGGTAACATTAAGGGTAACATACACAAATTAACAAGATGCCAAGGATGCGAGATTGTTCAGAATTAACAAGATCCCGCAAGATTTATTAGAATTAACAAGATGCCCCTTGATGCGAGATTGTTCAGAACTAACAAGATGCCAGGGTTGCGGGAGTGTTCAGAATTAACAAGATGCCAGGGTTGCGGGATTGTTCAGAATTAACAAGATCCCGCAAGATTTTTTAGAATTAACAAGATGCCAAGGATGCGGGATTGTTCAGAACTAAAAAGATACCAAGGTTGCGGGATTGTTCAGAATTAACAAGATGCCAGGGTTGCGGGATTGTTCAGAATTAACAAGATGCCAGGGTTGCAGGATTGTTCAGAATTAACAAGATGCCAAGGATGCGGGATTGTTCAGAATTAAAAAGATACCAAGGTTGCGGGATTGTTCAGAATTAACAACATGCCAGGGTTGCAGAATTGTTCAGAATTAACAAGATGCCAGGGTTGCAGAATTGTTCAGAATTAACAAGCACCTGCAAGATTTTTTTGAATTAACAAGATGCCAAGAATGCGGGATTGTTCAGAATTAAAAAGATACCAAGGTTGCGGGATTGTTCAGAATTAACAAGATGCCAGGGTTGCAGGATTGTTCAGAATTAACAAGATGCCAAGGTTGCGGGATTGTTCAGAATTAACAAGAACCCGCAAGATTTTTTAGAATTAACAAGATGCCAAGGATGCGGGATTGTTCAGAATTAAAAAGATACCAAGGTTGCGGGATTGTTCAGAATTAACAAGACGCCAGGGTTGCAGGATTTTTCAGAATTAACAAGATGCCAGGGTTGCGGGATTGTTCAGAATTAACAAGAACCCGCAAGATTTTTTAGAATTAACAAGATGCCAAGGATGCGGGATTCTTCTAAATTAACAAGATGCCAGGGTTACGGGACTGTTCAGAATTAACAACATTAGGGTTGCGGGATTGTTCAGAATTAACAAGATGCCAGGGTTGCGGGATTGTTCAGAATTAACAAGATCCCGCAAGATTTTTTAGAATTAACAAGATGCCAAGGATGCGGGATTGATCAGAATTAAAAAGATACCAAGGTTGCGGGATTGTTCAGAATTAACAAGATGCCAGGGTTGCAAGATTGTTCAGAATTAACAAGATGCCAAGGTTGAGGGATTGTTCAGAATTAACAAGATGCCAGGGTTGCGGGATTGTTTAGAACTAACAAGATGCCAAGGTTGCGGGATTGTTCAGAATTAACAAGATGCCAGGGTTGCGGGATTGTTCAGAATTAACAAGATCCCGCAAGATTGTTCAGAATTAACAAAATGCCAAGGTTGCGGGATTGTTATGAATTAACAAGATGCCAGGGTTGCGGGATTGTTCAGAACTAACAAGATGCCAAGGTTGCGGGATTGTTCAGAATTAACAAGATGCCAGGGTTGCGGGATTGTTCAGAATTAACAAGATCTCGCAAGATTGTTCAGAATTAACAAAATGCCAAGGTTGCGGGATTGTTATGAATTAACGAGTTGCCAGGGTTGCGGGATTCTTCAGAATTACTGCGGCCCTGGAACGCAAAGGGCAACTGAAGGAACACGGGTGGGTTTTAGTCAGTGAGAGTCTGACACTCCTTTCCGCTCCACCTAGAGCGTACTTAACAAGATACACAAAAACAAAAAACGGCCTTTCTAAGCGGCCACCTTAACGCAGAGAAATATTTAAAGATGGTAGATAATGCATTTAGACTTATAAAGCATCCTAAT
The DNA here is from genome assembly GCA_951329385.1 of Polia nebulosa. Lineage (NCBI taxonomy): Eukaryota > Metazoa > Arthropoda > Insecta > Lepidoptera > Noctuidae > Polia > Polia nebulosa. The sequence continues at coordinate 30,092,096 of OX589587.1, read as the reverse complement.
CAGATATCTCCAAACACTCCATTACCGTACTTCAACGAAGCACTAGTAAAGATTCTTGATCGGAATAAACAATATCCTACACGATGTGCTAGTTCCCGCAAATCTCTTGAACATCGGAAATAACATATTTCATTTACTCAAAGCTTTTGCAGCAAGGTCACAAGAAGATTGCAGATAAAATTGAAAATATAAAAAATATATTCCTAGCTTTTCCTCCGGTGCCTTCTATTCATAAAGTTATCTTGGAGACAGACAACTTAAAGGGAAAAGATGAGCTAATCGAGTTGACATTGACAGGAAATTGTTTTTTTTAATATATTTTTTTTATTGATTTCTACAAGATACCAATTAAATTAAAATTTGAAAATACTACCAATGCTTAAAGAAAAGCGAACATACAAAAAAACATAAAAGAGCTGATGACCTTGATACGGCTGAACCGATTTTGATAGAACACGTCTAAGAACCATCGCTAGAAAACCTGCGCTAAAAAAACCGCATTCAAATCTGTTGACCCGTTTAAGAGTTACGGTGCCACAGACAGACACACACACATAGCTTTCAAACTTTTATCACCCCTCGTTTTGAGTCGGAGGTTAAAAAAAGAAATTCATAATTCAAATGACTAAGAAAATGTGTTCGACAAGATCAGTGAGTTTTTGACTGTAATGTTCAAAGTCAAGTTGAAAATGCATGCTTGCAAAAGTTTAAAAAAAAACAGCCTTAAATAATTTAAATTAAAACAATAACTTTAAAAAACAATTGGTGTTGATTCAAATATTCAAAATAATAAATTGCTAGAAAATTCGGCAAACTGTAGGGTGCATTTACTGGCAAGCCACGTGCAAAATTATCAAAATATAATGTTGTTTCATTGAATCCCTGCAAAACCACAGTACTCACGCTAAATATGACTTTCAATTCCCAGGAAACTTTCTTCATTCTTTGAAGCTTACTTGCAAAGTACTTTACCAGTTTTCCTTTTATTATAGTATTTCATTGTGAAACGAGTAGTACCAAGCATTCCCGCAAACATCTTCAACTATCTTAAAGGGTGCTTCTTTCTCAAGGAAAATACTGAGAGTTCTCAGTTCTGTAAGCTGTTATCGCGTTTCAAGGTTGTTGCAAAATATGAATTTTCTATTTTATTATTTTCATTGTGCATAATGAAAATAATAGCAAAATAATAGCCGAGGCTAGGCAGATTGTTTGATTGTGCTGACCCTGAGGCTGGAGATCATAAGGTTGTTTTGATCTAAAAGCTCTTTATTAAAAAATAAACAATCTTCTTATCTTACCAACAGAAAACAGTCCACATTAGTTACTCGAGTATGCACCAAAACAAGTACAGAAATTAACTACACTTCAGAATACAGAGAGATCAAACAAGGCGTCCCACAAGGAAGTGTTTTGGGCCCTCTGCTATTCATCATTTATATAAATGACCTGCCCAAAGTAACTAATCATCCCGCTATACTTTTTGCTGATCGTTTTTACAAGTAGGGACAAGTTATCCCTAGAACAAGATATAAACCGCACTCTTAAGTGATAGTATAAAATGGTTAACTAATAATAATTTAAAAATGAACTTTGTAAAAACTAAAATCATGATATTTCGCAATCGTAAAGCCCAATTTACGGACCTTAATATAGAGACAGGAAACAAAATAAATGAGATAGCATCTACAAAATTCTTAGGCATGTCAATTGATTATAATTTTAATTGGAAGACACATGTTGATACTTTAAAACAAAAATTAAATAAGCAATCATACGCCCTACATTAATTTTAATTGGAAGACACATGTTGATACTTTAAAACAAAAATTAAATAAGCAATCATACGCCCTACATATGCTGGCAAAAACGGTAGACACTTCTGCTGTACTCGCAGCATATCATGGCTACGTGGGATCCTTGATAAAATATGGTATTATATTCTGGGGTAATTCCACCAATAAGGACATTGCATTCAAGGCGCAAAAGCGATGTATTAGGGGTATGTTTAATATCAACCAGACTCATAGCTGCAGACCATATTTTATTAAATACAATATATTGACATTGCCCTGTGTCTACATTTATGAGATTGCTAGCTTCGCAAGATCTAATAGACATCTTTTTGATAAGTACAGAAGTAAGCGGCATAGATATAAAATTTGTTGCAAATCTAACAATACTGCCTTATTTACCGGAAGCATTTTCAGTATGGCACCGCCTATATACAGCCACTTACCAAAGTCTGTACTAGAAACTCCATCCATCGATGAATTTAAAAAGAAATTAAAAAGATTCTTGCTGTTTAAATGTTATTACCGTATTCAGGATTATTTAATTGAGAATGTAAGGACATATTGCTCTCAGAAATATTGTTGTGACATGTGACTAATGCACTAATTAATTATCTATTATTATTATTATTTTCACATTTATTTACTAATATATCTTGACATTCTCATTTATTACATGACATTTTAATTTTAAATTATTTAAGTGACATTATTATTTGCTAATGTTCCATCACTATTTGCCACGGTGATATTACCAAAATTGGGTTATTCATTATAAATTATTGTTGCAAGTAATTGTATAATAATGTTGTGAAATTTGATACAGTCAAAGCTTGAGATTTGTATGCCTCAAGGCGTAATATGGTTGAACTATGCCTTTTTTTTTAACAACTTTATGTACGAGTAATTACCCATAGCAGCAAATAAATGATTTTGAATTTGAATTAAAAAATAAATAAAAAATTAAAGGGGGGCTCCCTAGGCCCCCCTGTAAAAAGGAGCCCTCCAGTAATTTATTTTAATTTTTATTATTTGTTGTTATAGCGGCAACAGAAATACACATTCTGTGAAAATTTCAACTGTGTAGCTATTACGGCTCGTGAGATACAGCCCGCTGACAGACGGACGGACAGAGGCATAGTAATAGGGTCCCGTTGGTTACCCTTTAGGTATGGAACCCTAAAAAAATAAAACTCTCGGTATAAAAACGTGGCGATTATGCAACGTGACTGATTCTTTACTCGGAAAATGGAATGGATTTCAATTTCGGACACACCCACACACGCTAAATATTGAATGAAAGCTTTTATACCTGAAAATTTGTTTTACATTTCAAATAATACCTTTTATTGATACAAATTTGCAGTGAAGTAATGCGAGAATGTATTCCATTCAGTAAAATTATTGGAAAAGCGATTATGATAATTATTGTATACTTCAATATAGGTATTTCGATAAAATTCAAGGTCCTGATATTTAAGTGGCGAAGATGCAACTCTCAAATGATTAACGTGTACAACAAATACACCGGAGCACAAATAGCGCGTTGCCAGTCTGTGGCTTGATCTATTTCTAGACAAATTTTCCTCGGTTGACTTGAATTACGGAATTTTGAAGGGACTTAAATGGAAACAAGCTTTGGCAACGTCAAGACTAAATAAACCAGTTGTTATGCATCGAAGACATAATTATACCTAAGTGTGACTTACCTGGGCTCGAACGCCAGTGATGCACTCCGATATGGGAATGTACGGGCCGGTACCGTCAGGGCACTCGTAATGATCGTGATCACTCATGGCTGAGATGACGGTTAAGTTGTTTTGGTACGTATCTGCAAGTCAATAAATACCATGTCAGATACTAACTAGGGTGTATGTCATCACAAAATGTACCTATGTATCTGAAGTAATCTAAGCCATCCTAAAACTTGATCAAATTAAAAAAGAGCCTAGAAGTCTAAATGCAATCCATCTGAAGTCTAACGTAAACGCTAAGAACTGACGGCGCGGTTTGCTTCCGGCCTAGAAATCGAATTTGCTTTAATTAACTTACAGCAAAAACGAGTCACAACTTGACTTGAGAAGTAAGTGTGGTTAACTGTCGCAATCGAGTCACCCCAACGAGTGCGAAAGTCGCCGCGAGCAGAGCATTATGTAAACAAGTCATGCAATCCGTGTAAAAATAAGGCAAGCCTTTGTCTGGCAAAGGGACAAAACGGGCTAAAAATAAAATTAAAACAGCGAGAACAGTAGCGCTAATAATAAAATGAAAACAATGAGACCTTTTACAAATTGTATAAAAATTAAAAGGGGTGTTACGTTATTGTTCACCAGTTTAGAAACGTAAAAATAATCTTTTCTGTTTTTGTTTTTTTATTTCTTTAAGAAACATTGCCCGACACAAGGAATTTCTCCCGAATGTGACAAATATTCAAACTCCCATACTCAAACACTCAAACCCGGCACAATAATATGTAGCACAAATACAAATATTTGTGCCGTACGGGAATCGAACCCGCACATCTCGACAGCCGATCGCTCAGCCATTGCGCCTACCGTGTCGTCAAGCATACTGCTGACACCCCGTAATGAGTTCATGACGTTGTCACTAATAACATACATCCCAGACATCGCTGATGGCCGAATAAATCATATTTAAATAAAAACAATACCAACTCCAATAGCCATTACTTTAAATGCGCACCAATAAAGTATTACGGAGAAAATAAAAACATACATGAAGCGTCGCTTATCAGATAATTCGCTTAATTTTTGCGGAAAATAATATCGGAACGAACATGTGTCTACTACGAATTCGGCCTTCATTTATCCTGACATTGAGCATTCCACATCAAAAGCATAACGCAACAGCTATACAAAAACCACGATAGTATAATTTAGACGTAAATGTATTTCCTTTTCCAAAATTTTGTAGAAATAAAACAAATTACAATAATTTAAAAACTCCTAAGGCGTAGTTTCTAATTTTATAATATATTATATTTTACTGTGGGTAATGTGTAGGTTACTAAACAAAATCACTAACAAAATAAAAGTTCAAAATTATTGCATGAAAAAAATAGTTCATTCACTAATATCTACGTCTAAAAGAAAAATAATGTGTATAAGTATATTGTTATATTATCAAAACTTGGCTGAAACAGTGCATTGTGTTCAAAAAATTATGCAGTGCACTTTATATAACAATTTACTTATTACCTGGTTCCGTGCTAGGTCCAGGGTTAAGCTCTTTAAGTTCTACGCAATCTAGGACAAAACATTATTAAAAATTAATTTAAGAAGAAAAAATTGCACAATTAAGTTCTCAGAAAGACCCGAACAAAAACGCTAATCTATAAACGATAATCTCCAATTAACTTAAAAAAAGGAATAATAAAAACCTGAAGAATAATATAAAGCACTAAACTGTTCATGCCTCTAATTTTTAAATTTAGTTTTACCTTATGAAAAGTGAAATGTTGGATATTGGCGTCAACAGGTAAAGGGTCCTATGAAAGGACCGCGCGCGGCGCGAATTGAGGGACGACTGATGTGCAGCTTGGATCACAGGGGATGGGGAACTAGTTACTCCCACGTGAAACTAAAATAAGTCCAGCGCTCTGAATTCAACTGTACAGGGCTTTAATGAATTATTGAAATTGCTGTCAGCAAAATTATTTTATTTTAATCGCTTAACATTATATTTAGTGCTTAACACATTAACAAATATTTAAGTATTTATGCTGCCTACCAGAGCGTTTTATCACGTATCTCCATTAGGTTAATCCTACATTATTAACAAGTTTTGGAGCCAGAAATTAGCTATCTTACATGACAAAAGTTCAAATCCCATTGCAACCAACATTATTTTTAGACGATTCTCATTACAAAAGATTCACTCAAAAATCAACTTACGACTCAAAAAATCAAATCACTAAAGTTGTTAGTTGCAATGAATCCAAGTTGCCTATGATTTTCAAGTATAATAACTGTGTATTTCAAGTAAATATGTCTCTCATAAACAAATTCACGCAAGAGCGACACATTTAGGATAATTTAGAAATTAGATTTAATTTAAAAACATACCTAGGACTTTACGCCTGGTAGTAGAAGTAGGACGAACATCTTCGGTTGCGCGCAGACCACAAACTCGGCAAATAGCGTCTACCCATTTTTCCATCTCCGCTTCGCAATCAGCTTCCAGGTGATAGGTTCTGCGCTGGGTTTGGATTGTGAAGACAGATCCTCGGAGGTTGGGGTTGAGAGGGGCCTGGCCGTGGCGCTCCATGTGGAGACCAGCATCCACCTGAGAAGTAAAAACATTGAGGCACTTCTTCTAAACCACTCTAAGTCTGTCAGTTTTGTCTAAGGTTGAGCGTAATCGTTGCGATTTTTAAAATGCGATGTAATAGATGAATAGTCGCGAACGATTACTTTTCGCAAGCACTAGTCTATTGGAATTGTTCACAAATTAGCGATTATTTTCTGCAGCAGTTAAAATAGGAATGATTCCTGGGTACAAAAATAATAATTCTATTTAGTAAACAATATTAGAATGTAAAACTCACAAATTTATCATCTGTTTCTTAATAATCTTAGAAATCGTTATTCCGGTTTCTGTGTTTTTTAGCATATATATTTAAGGCGACTTTTATACGACTTTTAATGATTTTTAATTGAACATCACGTCTAAACGAATAGTCTTATTTCTTTGAAAAAAATATATGTTACCTACTCTAGACAATTTCCTTCGTAATTTTATATTTAAATATTTGAAATTATATTTTTATAACATACTGTACTTATAATTTGTAAAGTTATGTCTAACGCGGATAAAAAAAATCAGAATCACGTTTAAACTATAAAGCGTATTTTTATGAAACTTTCACCATTTTAAAGATCATTTAATTATTTATATTTTAGTATACGTGTTTTAGTATAATACCTGTTGTTTTATGTATAATAAATTAATAATGCGTCTAATCTCGGGCAGTGCTCTTTACTGGGTGGACGAACGATGTGTTACGTGAGCTCAGCACAGAATGCAAGCTAACCACTCAAGATCTTTGGCAGTTAAGACGATACCTCGTAATTAAACAAAAACTTTATGTTAATTTCATTCTATGAATACTTGCTTGAAGAATTCAATTCTTTTATATGTGTTTGTTGACTATATTACCTCCATTAATCCGAAGACAGAAACATAAAACAAGTAACTTTCCTCGAGAGAAAAAAAATCGGAACTTGCCTCTGAAAATAACATTTTATTCATTTTATGTCGTAGTTATGTACTTTCTGTCACATTAAAATAATGAAGAATGTAGATAATATCTTATTAAACATTAATCAGAAATCAGTTTTTATAGAAACATAAAATTGAATTTTTAATTAATTTTTATGTAGTGTGGCGCTTACGTTATTTTTTTCGAGCAGGTTGCATGTTTCCTTTCTCTGTCTATTTACTTTGCTATCGTATAGTTCTATCACTCTCAACCATTTACCCAGTTCGCCCGTGAACATCGTGTGCGACGGTTCTATGTCGGTTGACGCTTGACGAGCCTCACGAATTACGATTTTTACTTTTTTAATTCAGTTTTTAGGATTATTCATTTCAGATAGTTTTATTTCTACTTACGTATAAGTGGTCTTCCTTTTAAATAAGTAGTGCCTTAGATAAGTTATAAATACTTTACAAAGTTTTAAATTTAGGTATGGGTAATAAAACAAAGTATAAAAAAATAAATCGAAGAGTATGCAAGAAAATTCAAAGAGAACATTTACATATGATGAGAGAAAAAAGAAAGTAAGTCCTTATCTTGTTCCTTCTGTAAAAACATTTTTAGTGTACCTACCTACACAAATTTTAAAATTGTGAAAATAATAACAAAATTTTACTAGAATTAATTTTTTACCTTTCCAGAACTGGCCCTTTATTAGATATAAGTAATATTGATAAAAAATTGCTAACTGCGCCGGCATCGACAGAAGTCCAGCCGGCCGCGGCCCGATCAGAGACGTCAACGACCGCTCCCACTGTTTTAGAAGAGGGCGATACTGTGGAGTCGCAACCACAACTAAAAATTTTAAAGGATCGAAACATGAAAAGGTAAAGTTGTTATTTTTTTACTACTGTTATAATCAAAAGTATACTGTACATTTTGAAATATATTGTTGTTTCCGACTTAAAAAAAGAGGAAGTTTTCGAACTTCTTTATTTGGCGATGAATAGGTTGATTGAAAATGAATTAAGTATAAGTTGTAAATTTGTTTAAATATAAATATCTAAATATAAATATTTAAATTAATAAAATACAGCATGTAACAAAAACCCTGTCCGATCCTGAAGGGTATTATTTGGTATGTTACTGTGTACCCATATACGTAATCATTTCATGGATACGAGATTATTATTTTTCCCCAATGAAAATTATTAATTTAAATAAAAAAAGAAAAACCGGCCAAGTGCGAGTCGGACTCACACACGAAGGGTTCCGTACCATAAACAATATTTTTTTTTGGTCTGTATCTCATGATCCATAATAGATAGACAGCTGAAAAATAAATTAAAAATTTAGGGGGGCTCCCAAGAGAGTCCCCCTTAATTTTCAATTTATTTTCATTTTTATTATTTTTTGTTATAGCGGCAACAGAAATACACATTCTGTGAAAATTTCAACTCTCTACCTATTACGGATAACGAGATACAGCCCGCTGACAGACGGACGGACGGACGGACGGACGGACTGACGGACGGACGGACGGACAGCGGAGGCTTAGTAATAGGGTCCCGTTGGTCACCCTTCGGGTACGGAACCCTAAAAACTTACTAACGCCAAAACTGAGCGCTCGAAAAAATTCACCTACAGTTTCGTGTCAACGCACCCGCGCGAGCGAGACGGTCTCTTTGATGCTTTGTCGCATGGCGCCAAAGAAACTTATGAAGAAAACTACGTTATGCGCACGCGTAGGTATCAGCTGATATCGTATTGTAGGCATAGACGCATGTTCGGTCTTGCCTAAGCACATCAACATATTAAAATATTCCTGATTAGAACGGACGTCCGACCGAAAGTTATCTCCACGTGAGACTGGCAACAACTAGCATACCAGTAGGCAAACAGTCGGCTACCTACATCAAAGGGTGGACGACTCGTTAAGAGTGCCTACAGCGCGGCTAGTGCGGGGCGGTACCGTTTGAAATAAAAATAGGTAAAAATGAAAAGATTTCGCCCGCCGGTGGAGTGTTGTCAACTTATGAAAATTTGCCAAATTTAGTGTTAAAATTTCGCACATTTTATAAAAATTAAAAATCTATAACTTTTGGTTTTAAGTTACATTTTTTTTACTATTTTTTATAGTACATAGGTTAACCTAGGAATACGCCTTTAATGGATAGGGCAGGGTTTTTTACATGCTGTATATCTAAATTGAACTCTTCTGTATAAGGATCATTGAAGTTGATTGTTTTTGTTTTCAATGAGCAGTTTTTTGTCACTAATATGAATTAATATATTAATGTACCTACCTACTTTCTTGAATAAAAGAGTAATTTTAAGAGGAGGATTTTATATGTATACAGAGTGGTGATGACAATACGACAATAAATTAAACCTCGCATACCTCAAGACGTTCTCAGTCTACATACAAAAAATCATTTGAATATATCCAGTAGTTTAGTCACAGGAAATTATTTTTCATTTTTAACATTTGCTACATGATGTATCTGATAATAGGGAAACACTGTCAGGTTAACGACCCACATCGGTATAAACATCAAAACATTAAAGTCACGTTGCCAACTCGCTACTTAAGCACTTTCGCCAAATTAGTATTTTCATCTGATTTAGTGAAAATTATACCTTAATTCTGAGTAATAAGAGTCTTAAAGCGTGTCATCAAAGTTGGATAAGAAAGTAACGAATGCGGAAATTGCAATGCACTCATAATATTAATAGAAAATTTAGTGTGAGCGAAAGAGATAAATCTAGTTTCGTTTGTTACTTCGCTTTCTTGAAGAAATTTGCTACTACTTTTACTGTAGCTTAGTGTGTCGCCGCGGTCCTGTGAAGAGTCACGCGTCCTCGCTTTGTAAGAGCCGCAAACTTTCGTGTAGGTACTTCCCCGCCGCTCGTGTTTAAATTTGTAAATTCATTTACGACGGTATTAGTGCGAAATTGGACGCTTTATTTTGGTGACAGGACACGTAACGTTTTAATAGGTATTTAGTTAAACAGTAAGTGAATTGTGCGAAATTAGACGCTTAGTTTTTATTGTTTTCGTGTTTTTTTTAACGCAACCCAACGTGTAGTTCGCGAAGGGCAGGTCAGGTGTTGACCATACAACTATTCTTAAAGTTTTAAAACGCGACAAACGGAAGCTGTATAAATACAAGAAATTGCATGCATTGTTACCTAGGACAAACCAGTTAGGGAAAACTTTTGTCGCTGGATTGAAAATAAACATTTCGAGAAGCCGGATTTCTTGTACAATGTGATGTGGACTGATGAAAGTACATTTACAAGGAACGGTTTATGGAACAGACAGAATCTTCGTTACTGGAGCCGCGTGAATCCGCGTCTAGGACGGGAGACTTCGCACCAGTACAGACTTGCAGTCAATGTTTGGGCTGTGCTAAATAATCTGTGATTCAGTGTAATTTTACTGAGCATTAATCCATAATTAAAAGCCAAAAAATCAAGTCGCTACAGGACGGCGCGTTGTTGCCGCTCTTACGACAGGTTAGTGAACTCATATTTATAAATGGTGTTCTATTTCGTTTCCAGTTTTATGCCATTTAGTTTGTTTGAAATTTTTTTTTTTTTTTTTTCGATGTTAGGACATTTTTGATAGCTTAAACTTATTCTTATAAACTAGTATTGTCCGTGTTTTCATTTATTGTCGTATTGTCTTCTCCACGCTGTATATGATATTTCCAGGCGACGTCAATCAATTCACAAAATACGAGATCATGGAGAAGAGGTCGATGGAAATACAGAGTTACAGAGCTCGCCACTACCATTCGAGTATACAGACACTCCTACTACAGATAGAGTAAGTATTTTGATTATAATGGTATTTGATAACATTAGCATGGAATTATGATAAATTATTGTAACTTTTTGACTTCAAATAGGTAATTAGAGAAAGAAGTTTGAAAAGGGGTTATAATTTGTGATATTTTCATAAAAGTTCTTTTTTAATTTTTTTCAGGATCCAAAACTACAGGCAGGCCATAGAATAATAGACATTAACTATTTTGTGCAAGAACTAGCTCGTATTTCAGCTCATTCGTCAATGTTTGACTGCGGTTTAGTGAGCATGGAGCTAACTAAGGAAAAATCTTGTGGGCTGATGTCTGAATTTACCTTTACATGTAAACTTTGTAAGCAAAATTTTGAAATTAAAAACACCAAAACTAACTTAAATAAAAATGCAGTTGCGGGAATGATGGTAGCTGGTTGTGGTCATGCTCAACTCAAGCAGGTCTCTGCTTCACTTGATTTACCTATTATGTCAGAGCATACTTTTAAGATTTCTCATGACCGCGTTTGTGATGAATGGGAAGTAACTGCATGGGAAGAAATGAAAAAAGCGGGCGAAAGAGAAAGAGATGCTGCCATAAAAGAAGGACGAGTTAATAAAGATGGCATACCAGAAATTGATGTTATTGTAGATGGCTGCTGGTGCAAACGATCATACAAAACTAATTACGCTGCTCTATCAGGGGCAGCCACTATTATTGGAAGGCGATTTGGCCAAGTGTTGTTTTTGGCTGTGAAAAATAAATTTTGCTGCATTTGCGCTAGAGCAGAAAAACGTAATGATATAGTGAAGCAACACGAATGTTTTAAGAATTTCACAGGACCATCTACATCTATGGAATCTGTAATAGTAGCCGAAGGCTTTAAGCTATCAATAGAAATGCATGGGCTTATCTACGCAAGGTATATTGCAGATGGTGACAGTAGCACCTACGCTAAAATTTTAGAATGTCGACCATATCCATCTTTAACAGTAGAGAAAATAGGCTGTAAAAACCATATACTCAGAAATTATTGTAACAAATTACAACAACTAAAATCAGACACACGCTATTCAATAGCAGATCGTAAATTACTGACAAATGAGAAAATTATGTCTGCCAGGAAATACATATGCAGTGCCATTAAATATTACAGCAGCCAACAAAATAAATCTCAAAATATTAAACACCTGCATAAGGATATATCAAAAGCCATGTTTCATGCATTTGACTCACATGAATCCTGTAATAAAGATATTTGCTTTAAACAGTCGAATTCACTGAGCTCTCAATTCTCTAAAAGTTTTCTGTGGCAGAAGATTCAGTTCTTGACAGCAAATGTGGCAAATCAGGCTAGAAGTTTGATAGAAAATGTAGATAGCAATGTTGTAGAAAGGTTAAATGGAGTAATCGCTAAGTTTGTTGGAGGCAAAAGAGTTAATTACGCTCTTAAGCGCTCTTACCAAGCAAGGTGCGCTGGAGCTGTTATTTCGTTTAACACAGGAAAAATATTATCTACAGTACATAAAACGATTCATAACGAAAGTCCACCAAAATCTGTTCAAAACTATGAAAACGCCAAAGAAGCTAAGAGACAGTACAACCAAACATTAATTAGAAAAAAAAATCGAAAACTGTTTTCAAAAAAGATTGACTTCGATTACGGTGAGAATGCCACTAAGCCTGATTTAGACCCTGAAAGCTTTGACCTTGCAAAATCAACATTCTTAAAGAATTTGGAAAAGACTAAAGAAGAACGAAATGATATTGAAAAACGAACAATCCACCAAGCTGAATGTGGAGAGTGGTTGGAACTTCGTCGAAATTTGTTGACAGCCTCTCAGTTTGGAAAGGTTATTAAAAGGAAAGTCACAAACAGTTGTGCCAATATAGTAAAAAATATGTTATATAAATCTAACATTGACCACGTAGCTTCCATAAGTCATGGCAAGAAAAATGAAAAAATTGCCCTAGAGCAATTGTCTAGTATGCTTAATATAAATATTGAGCAATGCGGGTTATTTATTGACCAAGAACACCCATTTCTTGGGGCTACTCCTGATGGAATAACCGAAGATATGGTAGTGGAAATTAAATGTCCTATAGCTCCATACAAAACGGGAATAGATGCAGCTATAGAAAATAAGAAAATGCATTTTTGGAGAAAAGATAGTAAAACTAATAAAGTTGTAGTTAATAAAAAATCTGATTGGTATTTCCAAGTCCAAGGTCAAATGCATATTTGTCAAAAGGATAAGTGTTTATTGGCTGTGTGGTATGGAGAAAACAAAATAAAAACCGAAATAATCAAAAGAGATGATAAGTTTTGGAAAGAAGAAATGGAGCCAAAATTATTGAAATTTTATTTTGATTGCTTAATTCCTGAACTAGTGGACCCAAGATTTGTTAGAAACATGCCAATTCGTGATCCAGGATATGTTATTAAAAAGAATGCTGAAAATAAAGAGGAAAGTCGGACTACTGATAATGAATTACATGAAAATGAACCAAACACAACGCAGGCAATATCAGCTAATGAAAATGTTCAAATTATCTTAGATTTTGAAAAGTTTTGAATTTTGAAATAATATTTTGTTATGTTATGTACATAATTAAGTTTCATTTAAAAAATACAACATTTTTTTTGTATAAATCTTAAAAATATGACGCCTTTTGAAACATTTATGGTGGTTTCATTCATAAGTTAGTTATAGCATTTATAGCTAAGAACGTTTCATTTTTTCCTTTTTAGGGTTCCGTACCAAAAGGGCTACCAACGGGATCCTATTACTAAGACTCCGCTGTCCGTCCATCCGTCCTTCCGTCCCTCTGTTTGTCTGTCACCGGGCTGTATCTCACAATCCGTAATAGCTACACAGTTGAAATTTTCACAGAATGTGTATTTCTGTTGCCGCTATAACAACAAATAATGAAATTATTATTTGTTGTTATAGAGGCTATAGGAATACACGCTGTGTGAAAATTTCAGCTGTTTATCTATTACAGATCATGAGATACAGCTGAAAAAAAACAAAATAGTTTATGGTACGGAACCCTACGTGTGCGAGTCCGACTCGTACTTGGCCGGTATTTTTAGTTTTGCTGCGAAATCATAAAACCGGGAAAAGATCTGTAAATCATTAGCCTCCTAAGGTCCCCACTGTTAGGGTTCTGGTTATTTCTGCAAATCAGTCTTCAATACAGGGTGTAACAAAAAGGTTAAATAATACTTAAAGGTGGCTTATACTCTCATCTCTTCAAGCTGAACAACTTTTGTTCTACGAATTTGCTCAAATCACAATAAAATTTTTGGGCTTCCCATAGAAATCAATTAATTTATTTTTAGTTTTTCAGCACATTCTTAGAACAAAAGCTATTCAGTTGATGAGTAGAAGCCATTATTTCACCTTTCTGTTACAACCTGTATACATTCCGGTCCTTTTACTATAGTAATCTTAATTAAAATAAAAGGATTTGGTAATATATTACCAAATACTTTTATTTTTAGATTTATGATTAGATTCTATATTCCTATACATCCTTTCTTTCCTTTATATCCTTTTATGATTAGATTTTATATTTTGTAAAGAACGAGTAAAATAATTCCAATCATTCCATCAATTCAAAACATATAATAAAATAAACATAAGCGTAAATCGACTCCACTAAATCTCTGTTCTAAATCACTACTTCCTTCCGCGCGGATTTCAAATTTTGTTGTACGTAATGCGCCCGCTTGACTATTTGACCCCGCCCACTTTTTATCTTTTTCGCAAGGAGGTATCGTCTTAATAGCGCCCTATTACTCTGTTTTATATATATTCAAGAACATTAATTTAAAAAAAAAATTAAAATAAATTGCGTCAGTTAGATTACCAAAAAATATGGGGCCCGAATTTTTGGTTTACCAAATCAACAAAAACAGAGTGGCACTCCGGGAGTGCCGACAGAAGTGAAAACTTGAACAAAAAGAAGTCGGTGTCGGTGTCGGTGTCGGTGTCAGTGTCGGTGCCAGTGTCGGTGTCGGTGTCGGTGTCAGTGTCGGCGTCGGCGTCGGCGTCGGCGTCGGCGTCGGCATCGGTGTCGGTGTCGGTGTCGGTGTCGGTGTCGGTGTCGGTGTCGGTGTCGGTGTCGGTGGCGAGTTTAATAAATTTTTCCTATCTCAAAAATGCCCAATGCGACTAAAGAAGTTTTCACTTCAAAAAATGACAACGATAAAACGCATCTAATTTTAGGAGTGGGGGCTTGTTACGTCAGTTTGTGCTAAAAAGTGTACCAAGGCGTCGTCACGCAAAGTTTTAACGCACTGTATCGTTTTTAAACGACTTCAAAAAAGGAGGAGGTACTCTTTTTGTCGGAATCTTTTATTTTTTATGTATGTTACTCGATTCCTCGAGACGCCTGGACCAATTCAGAAAATTATTTTTGTTTTAAAGGGTACTTCCAAAGCCCCATTTAAATTTAGTGAAGATCTGATGAAGTAATTCGGAGATAGACAATGGAATTCTTCAATAAATTATAACAAACCTTAGGGTCATTGCTGCAATCGCATGTCTGTTTATTGTTTACACCACTTTATAACAAAACATCACGCTGATACGCTCTGAAGGGGTACACAGATTTGTACAGTTCACCCCGATACACCCTGATAAAAAAATTACATGTTTTAGGTGCTATCAATTCGGGCATAACTGAACTATTTAGTTTTAGTTATGGGTTAAAACAACTAAAAAGTGAAAAATAAAAACTTTTAACAAAAAAAAAATACAACCGACTTGTTTCTAGTTTTGTTTCTTCGTTATTTGTCGCCACCGACTTCCGAAATTAAAGTTGTTTTGCATTTTTTTTTGGAAGTCGTTTTTATTTTTTGAAGTGAAAACTTCTTTACAAGCGTTGGGCATTGTGATGGGAAAAAACTATTGAACTCGCGCGACACCGATCCACTACGAGTGCTACGACGCGTAGCGTCACGTAGCGGATTGAAGTGAAAACTTCTTTAGGCGCGTTGGTCATTTTTGTCTTTTGTCGGTACTCCCGCCGTGCCACTCTTTTTTTTGTAAAATGACGTGAAAACACGTGTCCATGATTTTTTGGTAATCTAACTGACGGACCGATTACATTTTTTTAGAAATCTACCCTATTAGTAGTAGCCAGAGGTTATATTTTTTCTATGAACAATTTTAGCTTTTCATACTTTTACGGGGCGTAACTTAAATGCGTGCTCATATTTTAAATACTGCTTCTGCCTATGGAAATGAACAACTTTCTTCAAGAAAGTCACAGAAATACCAAAAAAAAAAATTGGACTTTCTTAAGGCGCAGTTATACGACTTTTAATGGTTTTTAATTGAACATCATGTCTAAACGACTTGTCGTATTTCTTTGAAAAAAATATATGTTACTCTAGACAATTTTAGTCGTAATTTGATCTCAGAATATTTGAAATTATATTCTTATAACTTAGTGTAATTAATTTGTAAAGTTATGTCTAACTCGGATAAAAAATTGAGAATCACGCAAAAACTATAAAGCGTATTTTTATGAAACCTTCACCATTTTAAAGATCATTTATAATTTAGTCTGTGTTTTAGTAAAATACTTGTTGTTATGTGAGTAATAAAATAAAAAAGCATCTAATTTCGGACAGCGCTCCTTGATGGGCAAGTTCTATTACTGGGTGGACATACGACGCGTTACGTGAGCTCAGCGCAGAACACGCAACCTAACCACTCAAGTGGTCATTGCCAGCTTAAAGCAATAGCGCCTTAAAGAAAGTTGTTCATTTGTATGGGCAGAAGCAGTATTTAACATATGACCACTCATTTCCGTTACAACCTGTGTATGTTGTTAAATCTCTGTTTGAAGGAAGTACTTATTTAGTTCATTTCAAACAATCCCTTTCAATATGTGCATTTCTTGTGTAGAGCTGCACTAAATTAAGAATAGTTTTTGACTTGCAATCCATAGAAACTGTAATGTAGGTACATAAATAATATTGTGAAGTGTCGGTAGATCCGAATAAAGTCAGTTAGACTCCAACCGTGGTTTTATTACGTTGCACTGGCGACGAGTCCGGCGTAAAATATATTTTTACGTAGAACCTACGCGTACTGTGCACCAAAAATATTGTTTTGTTGTGTTGTGTTGTTGCGATTATAAACCATTTTCGATTCGCAATGCCAATCGGTAAAATCGAACCATTTGATTTAACCTCTAAGCAATGGCCGGCGTACGTACGACGTGTCAATCAGTTCATAAAACTAAACGAGATCAAACCGGAATTGAAAGTGTCGATGTTAATTACAGTGGTCGGCGATGCAACTTATAGTTTGATGTGTGATTTATGCGCTCCAGCTAATCCGGAAGATAAAACATTTGATGAGCTAATTGAATTGGTGCGAGCTCACCTCGAGCCACAACGGTCGGATATTGCCGAACGCCATATTTTTCGTCAAAGGAGACAACGACCAGGCGAATCGTTGACCGCATACGTACAAAGTTTAAAGCATCTTGCGGTCACTTGTAATTTTGGCAACCGACTAGAGGAGGATCTCAGAGATCAATTTGTATCGGGGCTCGCGAGTGAAGTGATGAGATCTAGGATTTTCGCAGAGAGTACGATCGTCTACCAGAAAGCGGTGGAGCTAGCTCTGGCTCTGGAGGCGGCGGACCGGCACGCTGAGATAAGCGGCGGCGGCCCGGCCACGACGGGGAGCACGGGCGCTGGCAGCGGCACGAGCGCGAGCGCGGGCGGCAGCGAGGCGGGCGAGGGCCTGCACGCGGTGCGCGCCGGGCGGCCGAGCGCGAGCGGCGCGCGTCAGCAGTGCGCGGGGGGGCCCGCGGCGCCCGCAGGCGCAGGCGGTGGCGGAGCCCGCGGAGGCACGGCATGTTGGCGGTGCGGTAAAGGTCATCCGGCTAACAGGTGCCGTTACACGAATTACAATTGCGATAATTGTAATCAACGCGGCCAATTACGTGTGATGTGTGAGATAGTGCGTAATCGTAAAAGTGTTGAGTTACAGCCTCAAAGTTTTGATGATGAAGATTCCGAAGACGATGACTTTTTCAACATGGTGGTATCCTCAGGGCAAGGTAACCAACCTTATTTTATAAAAGTGCAGGTCGATTCTGAAATGCTAGAGTGCGAGATCGATACCGGTAGCCGTATTTCTGCAATCAATGATAGTTGTTATGAGTTGTTATTTAGTGACAGATCCTTGCAAACCGATAATTTGATTTTGCGCAGCTATTCAGGCTCAAAGATCGAACCACTCGGATATATTTTAGTTAATATTAAATTTAATAATGTAATGGCTACTAATGTTCGATTGTATGTAATCAAAGGCGGCAGTAGGCCGTTACTAGGTCGAGACTGGCTCGCTGCTTTAAATGTAACACAAATAAACGGAGAAGACTGTAGAAAAAATATACAAAATTCACTTTTCATTGCAGACATAAACGACTAAAAACCCGGGGTTTTTAGTCGTTTATGTCTGCAATATATATTAATAGAGACAAAATTGTTTTTTCAAAGGCATGCTATTACTCAGTATGTTTTTTATTTATTTTTCGTATCAAGTGGTTGCACTTGTTAATTTTTAGTCAAGTCGTTTTGATTGTTAAACTTTAATATGTCTAGAAGTGTACTCGACTTCGCAAATGAATAAAGTGATATATACAATCTTACTTAATACGAAAATTTAAAAATTGTAAACTTTCCTTTGGAGTTGTCAAATGATAACATCTAGATAACCAGAAATATTATATTATAGCTAGTCTGTACTGTCCAACCAAAAGTATTGAATACAGAAAAAAAAAATTGAAATAATATATTAATAAAATACATAAACAAAACGTACATGTTTTCTCTAGAAGTGAATTTGTAATTCTTTTGAGAAAATAAATATCTTTAACCGTACTTAACAATAACTAAATCTAAACTAAATAAAAGATAATAAATAAATAAATAAAATAATTTTTTAAAATAAAATAAAGATAAAGCATGTATTATAATAACACGTTGACAAAGTTTAATATTTCTTATTAGACCTGTTGTATGCTCTCTTGGCACGGGCGGAGGCGTCTGGCGGCGGCGGTGGAGGAGTTTGAGGTTCCGACTGAACCCGACCGAAATTATCACCATCAAACGCGTCCCTAAACTCCTCTCCTGAATCTACTACTTGCGACACTGCCTGCGCATCACACATACCCGTCGTGCCAGTCGCCTTCGCTTCTGTAGGTGTCTCTTGACCGTCAGACCCCTCGGTTTCTTCCACTATCGGCTGCGTGCTCGTACGCGATAGTGAATAGCGACTTGGTCCACGAAGCGGGACAAGTTGGTCGTGGTGTCTACGCCATTCCACCCCTTCCCCTATGTTTATTTTACAAGAAACTGGGCCAGTTACCTCTGATACGTAACCCTTCGCCCACTTGTCCCCTTTCTTGGTATAATCTCTCGCAAGTACATGGTCGCCCACCGCGAGTGGTTTGTGACGACCGCCGGCGCGGCGGCCGCCACCTGCCTGTCCTGCGCGGCGCGTACTACAGTCGCCCCGTCCGGACGTAGCACATCCACAGCACAGCCGCCCGCGCAAGCGACGTCCGAACAGTGCGACTGCCGGCGATACCCCTGTAGTGGCGTGCTCACAATTTCTATATTGAAATAAGAAGCGATACAAAGCAGCTAGCATATCCTCTTTTTGAAAAATAGCTCGTTTAATCGCTTTCTTTACTGTTTTTACGGCATTCTCTGCCTCGCCATTACCTTGGGGTCTGTACGGCGCCGATGTCGAATGTCTTATTCTATTTTTATGACAATATTGCTTGAATTCTTCCGAGAAGAAAGGCGGACCATTATCGGTCACTAGTTGTGATGGAAGACCGAACCGTGCAAAAATAGACCGTAAAGTGGCAATAGTGACACTAGCTGATGTACTTCCCATGACCACTGTCTCTATCCACTTTGAGTGGGCATCTACTATAATCAAAAATCGTTTACCTGCACAATCAAAAAAATCAGCATGAACGCGCTGCCACGGGTGTAACGGGTACTCCCATGGGTGTAGCGGAGCGCGCGTAGGCGCGTCTCGCACTGCCCTACACGCGTCACAAGCACGACAAGCGTCCTCTATGCCCCTATCAATATTGGGCCAGTAGACATAATTGCGAGCAATGTTTTTCATTTTATTCATGCCCAAATGGCCACTATGGATCTCTTTTAAAATATCTGGTCGTAACTAATGTGGAATTACTATATATTGATAAATAATACAACCACAATCTGTGAATAAACGTTCTTTACGAGCAAAAAAAACCTTTTCTTCATCACAACTAGGCGATGCCGGCCACCCAAACAACAGGTAACCTAACACTTTACAAAGCAGCGGGTCCCGCTGAGTCTCTTTAGCTACGAGGTGCATTCAATAAGTACCTAGCCTCATTGCCAGAGGGCGCTGTAGTTTCAAAAGAGTTTTACCACAGTGTAGCACATTCTTTTTTAATTCTTTTTTCAAATTTTCATTCCAATCCCTTCATTTGTTTTAATTTGACAACTTACGGAAGCGAACGTGTCGATCTGTTTTACAAAAATGGAAAAAGAGCAATATCGTTCGGTGATTCGATTCCTATTTTTGGAAGGGAAAACGCGCATCGAAATCAAAGAGCGCTTGGATGCTGTGTACGGTGACTCTTCTCCATCGATGGCCACCGTCAAGAATTGGTTCAACGAGTTTGCACGTGGCCGCACGTCGGTTTTTGATGAACCACGTCCAGGTGCACCGAAAACAGCTGCTACGGAGGAAAACATTAAAAAAATCCATGATCTCGTATTGGCAGATCGCCGATTGAAGGTTCGGGAGCTAGCTGAGACTGTAGGCATTTCAGAAGGAACAGTGCATCATATTCTTCACGAGGAACTCGGCATGAGAAAGCTGTCGGCGCGATGGGTGCCGCGTTTACTCACACCAGAAAACAAGCGCAACCGTGAGACCACATCGGAGACGTGTTTGGCGCTGATTAAGCGGAATCCAGCGGAGTTTTTGCGTCGTTTTGTGACCGTCGATGAAACCTGGATCCACTGGTACACACCAGAGACCAAGGAGCAATCAAAATAATGGATCCAGACCGGGGAACGTGCTCCAAAGAAGGCGAAAACTGTAAAATCGGCCGGAAAAGTTATGGCCACCGTTTTCTGGGATTCACAAGGTGTGATCTACATCGATTACCTCGAGAAGGGTAAAACAATTACAGGGCTTTATTATGCCGATTTATTGGGCCGATTCGACGCCGAATTAAAGAAAAAACGACCCCATCTGGCGAAGAAAAAAGTGCTGTTTCACCACGACAACGCACCGGTTCACACGTCTGCCGTTGCCATGGCCAAATTGGTCGAATTACGCTACGAATTGCTGCCCCATCCACCGTATTCTCCAGATTTGGCCCCTTGTGACTTCTTTCTGTTTCCTAATCTGAAAAAATCACTCGCCGGGAATAGATATGGATCGAATGAGGAGGTTATCGCCGCCACGGAGGCCTATTTTGCAGAGTTTGACAAAAACTATTTTTCGGACGGGTTAAAAAAGTTGGAGCATCGCTAGGCTAAGTGTATCGAACTAAAAGGAGACTATGTTGAAAAATAAATTGCCACTTTTCCAAAATTTTCGTTTACTTTTTGTAGGCTAAGTATTTATTGAATGACCCTCGTACATCATTAAAATCTAAAGGTAATGATTCTTCGACATAATGGAAATAATCTATGTGAGTAGTGGGTTGCCGCTCGTGTGCCAGGGGCAACCGTGATAAACTGTCAGCCGGACCGTTATCCGCTGACTTCACAAATTCTATACAAAAATCGTAACCCGCCAGTCGTGCGGCCCAGCGCTGCAGGCGACTGGCTGCCGTCTGCGGAATACCCTTCTTTTCATGAAAAATATATGTCAGGGGCTTGTGATCAGAACGCAAAGTAAACCGCCTACCAAAGAGATATTGATGGTGTTTTGTAATGCCGTAATAAATTGCTAATGCCTCTTTGTCTAGCTGGCTATAGTTTCGCTCCGCACCGTTTAGCGTGCGCGAGGCGCAACTGACTGGCCGCTCGCTACCATCCTCATACCGATGTGCGAGGACCGCCCCCACACCGTACGCGCTGCTGTCCACCGACAACACGAGCGGCCGCCCCTCCTCGTAATGAGCCAACACCTTATCGCTTAACAAAATCTTCTTTGCTTTCTCCATTGCTTGTGCACAACGCGAATCCCAATTCCACTTAACACCTTTACCTAAAAGATGGTGCAGCGGGTGAAGCAATGACCTTAAGTTAGGGATAAACTTTCCGTAATAATTTAACAAACCGAGAAAGCTTTTTAACTGTGTCACATGAGTAGGTGCGGGTATATTGGCAATCGCGTCGAGCTTAGCGGGGGGGATGCAACCCGTTACTATCAATAATAAACCCTAAATAAGTTACACTTTTTTGTAAAAAAGTACATTTTTCCAACTTGACAGTGAGGCCCATCTGACGTAATCGTTCGAGGACAGCCCGTAAACTGCGCATGTGTGAGTGTCTATCTTTTCCCGTTATGCAAATATCGTCGAGAAACACTACCGTGCCCGGGATGCCGCGTAGTGTCTCCTCCATCATTTTCTGAAATTGCTCTGGTACACAAGATAAACCATACGGCGTTCTCCTATAAGCAAACGTCCCTATATGTGTTGTAATCGCCGTTAATTTTTGTGATTCCGGATCTAAAAGTACCTGTTCGTAAGCATGTCGTAAATCAATTTTAGTAAATTCCTCCCCGTTACTTAAGTTCGCAAATAATTCTTCAATCCGGGGAAGTGGATAAAAATCGCGTTTCAACTTGGGATTAATGGTGATTTTATAGTCACCACAAATCCTGAGTTCCCCATTACTTTTGACTACCGGCACTATAGGGGTCCCAAAATCTGAGTGCTCGACGCGGTATATGGAGCCGTCCTGCTGGAGCCGCTCCAACTCGCGCTCAACCCGCGCCCGCAGCGCCAGCGGCACGGGCCGCGCGCGCACGTACACACCGCCGCTGTCTACGAGCTGTAACCGTAACGATTTCTTACAAGTACCTAGCTGATTTGTAAACACTTCAGGAAATTCTTTAACCAATTGACTGATTAATTTATCCTCTTCAATTAATTTATTAATGTTTATTTGTGTTACATTTAAAGCAGCGAGCCAGTCTCGACCTAGTAACGGCCTACTGCCGCCTTTGATTACATACAATCGAACATTAGTAGCCATTACATTATTAAATTTAATATTAACTAAAATATATCCGAGTGGTTCGATCTTTGAGCCTGAATAGCTGCGCAAAATCAAATTATCGGTTTGCAAGGATCTGTCACTAAATAACAACTCATAACAACTATCATTGATTGCAGAAATACGGCTACCGGTATCGATCTCGCACTCTAGCATTTCAGAATCGACCTGCACTTTTATAAAATAGGGTTGGTTACCTTGCCCTGAGGATACCACCATGTTGAAAAAGTCATCGTCTTCGGAATCTTCATCATCAAAACTTTGAGGTTGTAACTCAACACTTTTACGATTACGCACTATCTCACACATCACACGTAATTGGCCGCGTTGATTACAATTATCGCAATTGTAATTCGTGTAACGGCACCTGTTAGCCGGATGACCTTTACCGCACCGCCAACATGCCGTGCCTCCGCGGGCTCCGCCACCGCCTGCGCCTGCGGGCGCCGCGGGCCCCCCCGCGCACTGCTGACGCGCGCCGCTCGCGCTCGGCCGCCCGGCGCGCACCGCGTGCAGGCCCTCGCCCGCCTCGCTGCCGCCCGCGCTCGCGCTCGTGCCGCTGCCAGCGCCCGTGCTCCCCGTCGTGGCCGGGCCGCCGCCGCTTATCTCAGCGTGCCGGTCCGCCGCCTCCAGAGCCAGAGCTAGCTCCACCGCTTTCTGGTAGACGATCGTACTCTCTGCGAAAATCCTAGATCTCATCACTTCACTCGCGAGCCCCGATACAAA
Source organism: Polia nebulosa (assembly GCA_951329385.1). Classification (NCBI taxonomy): domain Eukaryota; kingdom Metazoa; phylum Arthropoda; class Insecta; order Lepidoptera; family Noctuidae; genus Polia; species Polia nebulosa. Next base: position 30,068,267 of record OX589587.1, on the reverse strand, counting down.
TTGATCTCTGAGATCCTCCTCTAGTCGGTTGCCAAAATTACAAGTGACCGCAAGATGCTTTAAACTTTGTACGTATGCGGTCAACGATTCGCCTGGTCGTTGTCTCCTTTGACGAAAAATATGGCGTTCGGCAATATCCGACCGTTGTGGCTCGAGGTGAGCTCGCACCAATTCAATTAGCTCATCAAATGTTTTATCTTCCGGATTAGCTGGAGCGCATAAATCACACATCAAACTATAAGTTGCATCGCCGACCACTGTAATTAACATCGACACTTTCAATTCCGGTTTGATCTCGTTTAGTTTTATGAACTGATTGACACGTCGTACGTACGCCGGCCATTGCTTAGAGGTTAAATCAAATGGTTCGATTTTACCGATTGGCATTGCGAATCGAAAATGGTTTATAATCGCAACAACACAACACAACAAAACAATATTTTTGGTGAACAGTACGCGTAGGTTCTACGTAAAAATATATTTTACGCCGGACTCGTCGCCAGTGCAACGTAATAAAACCACGGTTGGAGTCTAACTGACTTTATTCGGATCTACCGACACTTCACAATATTATTTATGTACCTACATTACAGTTTCTATGGATTGCAAGTCAAAAACTATTCTTAATTTAGTGCAGCTCTACACAAGAAATGCACATATTGAAAGGGATTGTTTGAAATGAACTAAATAAGTACTTCCTTCAAACAGAGATTTAACAACATACACAGGTTGTAACGGAAATGAGTGGTCATATGTTAAATACTGCTTCTGCCCATACACGACGGTTGAATAGTTTAATTCCAACAAGCCCGTTCCATCATCGGACTACTAGACTTACGGCGATGCGCCACCGGTACATGGTTGACATCCCACCCACACGGACATAACGATTTGGGAATACATTCATTGTGAATACAGCTAAGGAGTGGAATTCCCTGCCAGAATCTTTGTTTCCTGATAGCTACAACCAGGGAGTCTTTATGTCAAGAGTGAATAGGTTATATCTTGGCAAGCGTGTTCCATCTTTGACCACATCATCGCTTACCATCAGGTGAAATAGTGGTCAAACGCTAGCCTATCAATGATAAAAAAGATGATTTTGGCTTGCCTAAAAAAACTGAATCAATAAGTTAGGTTTAAAAAAGCTTTTAATTAAGTTTGAAATAATTTAGGTTTCTAAAACGATTTATTCAACAACGAATCATCAGTTTTCATAAAATAACACACTTAGTACTCATATAAATTTCAAGAACTGATATTGCATTTTTGGTAAATCGTTTTATCGTCATTAAAAATAAAGATTGTAAGTAAAGATAACTGTGTGGTAATCAGTTTCTCATAATTGATTGAGGAAAAAACTATTTGTTTCTGCAACGTAATAAAACCACGGTTGGAGTCTAACTGACTTTTTTCGGATCTACCGACACTTTTTTCACAATATTATTTATGTACCTACATTACACATCCCCCCAACAAACTCAAAGTATTCCGTTAAAAATATATAATATTGAACTTGTTAAGCTAAAACGCTGTATGTAAATATTGTAATGTTAGTTTAAGATACGAGTACCTATTTCGTTTTTGTTTTTGTCTACGCCTACTGGCACATAACATTGTTTTTATACTATAGTCTTATGTTCCAATTTTTAAAGTTTAATCTACAATTTTTAATTTTTGTTGTTGATTATATCTCCTGTAGTTGGAACGCTGTTGTCTATCCTGGGGTGGGCGTAAATTGCTGCGACGCAGTCGCTTAACTATTGTAGCTATGTACGAAATCAATTTGTTAAATATGTTTTTGTTCCAATAAAGATTAATATTATTTATTCAGTTCTTTGAGTTTCTTCTTTCTTCAGTGGGAAAATGTGATAGATTATGTGGGACCTGTCCCACTGTGAGACTAATGATGTCACTTAAGTCAGTCTCCCACACACATACATATATCATATATTTCAATCAGATTCAGTACCTTGCCAATTGAAGGCATAATAATGTATCACAATCTACTCTGAACTGATATTGTTGGGGTATTGGACGAATTTTGGAAAAGAATGAATGGTAAATCCAGATAATCTATATAAAATAAATAAAATCATTTGTCGAATGTATGTAAGCGCATCACTTCAGAATGGCTATTTGGATAATTATTTGTTGTTGTGTTAGTAATTGTCAGGACTTCAGGTTTGTATGTAAGAAAATTTTGGAAAGTCGAAAAAATAATTGCACTTGTGCAAAGCCGGGGCGGGTTGCTAGTTTAAAATAATTTAAAAAGGGTTCTACTTGAATTTTCTAAATTATTTTGTGGAATAGATAGATATTTTAACTTTAAATGATCAATAATATATTTATATTTAGTTCATGGACTCCAAAAGATTGAAATTGGTTTAAGGTTTTTGGTTTTTCATTGGTTACTCATGGTTAAAGGTTTTTTTTATACTGAACTGAACTGCCTGCTGCCAGAATTTGCCCTTGTGAAAAGTGTTTTATTATGCCATGGGAACTTACTACTGGGATGAAAGTATCCTTCGTCCTAATCCTGATCTACCCATGTGACAATATTCATCAAATTCGTTAGCAGTTTAGCTGGGAAAATATAACAGAAAAAGACACACCTTCGCATTACAAATATTAGTACTGATTTAATTAGTTTTAAAGATTAAAATTATTAAGAAACTGCACATTGTGATATTCTTTCAATTTCACTCATTCTGTTTTTCACCTCGCTGCCTTTTTTTGTATGAAATTATTGATATATTGATATTCCTGTCTAGTTACTGAATATGATTACAAGTTAAAGTAAAGTTTGAAAGTTACTTTATTAAGTTGTTTAATAAGCAACCTGTTGCTTTTGCTTTCAATTTTAAGAAAATGTTTCTGTGTTTTCTAATTTATTGGTCATTAATCTAAGGTTTCAAGTGTTTGAGTATGTTCATGGCCCCATTTCTTAGATATAACATAAAGTCATTGACACATGATGTGAAACATTTCGATAGACAAATTTTTACAGCAAGACAGTATGCCAAAATACTTGAGACAACTGGCTCTAAGTTTGTACAAGTAGCGTAGGACTGCTTGCAAGCCCAAACTAAGTATAGCATTAATCATATTTTAGTTAATAGTAACTAAGAAACATGGCTTGGGTCTGTTCTAAAATATTAAGGGTGTAATCAAGCTGTTCTTGACTTTTAACTAAATTTCCCTTTTTCACACATTTATCGGGGTTTGTATCAAGGGGATGGGCTCCTGCATTCTTTGCCTTCTGCTTACAACAACATGCCACAAACAAATCCACGAAATGGTGCATGGGAGTGACCACAATCATGACAGTTGGTACACTTATTTTTGACAGAGAATTTATTAATACATGTAATACATCACACATTATGAAAGTATTACATCTACCATAGAAGATTAGAGTTTTAGTGATAATTTATTAAGCTGTCTTAAAATCTGATAGACTTATTTATTGCTATAAAATCCAACAGATTGTATTGTACATATTTATAATTACATAAATGGATATGGAATTGGACATTCACTTTTAAGCACTTACTTGCTCACAGAGGTCCAGATCAATAGTGCCCTTGAGTCGACGGCAGTTGCGATCAGCATAATAATCTAAGAAATATTGGCCAGGGAGCTCGCCCGACTGCCGCAAGGCAAACCAGCGCCTGCGCCATCTCTGTAGTAAAAAAAGAAAACACTACACAAATTCGTCAAGTACCTGTAACAAATAGCTATCAAAGCGGCTACTAATGAAAATGTTTACAGCCAAATTTGTTTTAAACCCAAACCACTTACTCTGTCAACAAAGGTAAAATGCCAAGCTAAAGTTGAGCTCACCGTTCGCCAAATACGCCTGTTCGGTGGAGATTTTGTCAACCACCCTTCGAAAACAATATTCCTAGACATTGTTTTTGATTACTTATATCTTTATCAACAAATTATAGTGAGTCACATATTAGCAGTGTTTATGAGTTATTGTGAAGTTAAGTACATTCACAAACATTGAACGTTCACCTCGCCACTAATATTTTTCTATTGTTTTTTAACATTGTGCGCAAGTGTTGCAAGCGCTATTCTTACCACAGATCCTACCTAATCTTAAAATCGCCTAAAAATTTTGCGTTTTTAGATTAAATTAAAAGGTTTTTTTTAAATCTCTATTTATGCCCTGGTTATCATGTTTGATGGAAAATAGTCATGATAACAAAACATACTAGCCCAAATTCAATTGTCCTACCATTTGCCAACAGAGAGTCCCCACATCCCGGCGCCATCATCAGATCGGCTCGATGTTTTCTTATTATTGAATCAAACTTACGTAGGTAATGCTCTATCGTCTATCGGAAACCAACAAGTTGTCGAAAAATGGTTTGCAAATTTTAAAGCGGACAACTTACTTCAGAATCTTATACAAACATTATAAGCTTGTAAAAAAGGTAACATGATTTCTAGGAATATCATAAATACGAGTAAGTGAAGTAAAACTTTCCATAGCTTTTGCAAAAATCACGCAAACGGAGGAGTATGAAATTTTGCACAGCTTTATACTTAATATGGAGAAGGAATGCAATAACCTATAATTTTTATTGAATACGTAGAGGCATTAGAAATAAATTAAATGAATAAAAAAAAAATATTATGTACACATGCCTTTGAATGTCATGTTTATGGGTATAGTCTTTGACAATAGAACCTTCTAGCAACATGACTATTACCCCGGTGACATTCTAGTTATTGGAAAATCCCGAGGGCAAAAGTAAAAATATTCTTGTCGACATGTTTAAAAAAGAGGAAATCGACTAGGGAACGACGACTAGAAATAGTGTGTATGCGCCATAATGAAATTAATAGAATGTTTTAGCTTAGATTGAGATTGAATTTCGTCATAAGGGCATTGAGATAATATGTACCTACTACGTACCTTATGGGCAACCACTAATAAAAAATATGAATATATTATGAAGTCACTAAAGGAAAAAGGACTATTACTCTATGGTTGAGCTTATTTTATTGAGTATTTTTTTTATTTTGTAATCGCCTTTGAGGAAGTCTATTCTAATAAACGTTCGGATCATATTCCAATGTGTGAATGTTAGTTGGTTTAAGGATCAACATAAGTAGTCAAATATTTATATGTAGGTATTTCAATTGTTGTTGTAGTGTTATCGTAGTCCATGCTTGAGTTTTTACTATGCCACATTGGTGGCACTACAAAGAGTGGGCTAACTTTGTCACGTGACACTTTTGACAGATGTCACAATTAATTATAGGTACTCACACACACAGACATACCATCACACACACATAGGTACACACACACTTATTCACTACTTCCATTCTTTATTAATAAATTAAAACAGTAGCACACAATGTTTTTAGGTTCCAAATAACGAAATTGTCAGCTGACAATTTCGATAGAATTGAGATAGCACATCTTTTGAGAACAGGCCTCGCCTATTTCAGAAGATAGAGTCAACACCCGAAGAAGAAACCCGAAACCTCTCTTTACCACCACTAATGCTGCTGGCTTAGACTATGAAAGGTTATAGACGTTCCTGAAGCAGGATCGTTAAAATGTGTGAGTGACCTTGACGAACGTAACGATGACCATATCGGCTTCTCATTTTGTCTATGTGAGCTTATTTCGCGAGTAAAGATACAAGCCGGCTTATTTATTATCTTGCAGGACGGTTAAGTTCAGAAGCCTATGCTGTCAGAAAAATCCGTCAATTTATTGATGTAGATACCACTTTAGTTACTTTCATAATATCATGTTATATGGTATTTTACTATGGGGACGGGCTGCTGACATTGAATCTATGTTTATAGGGAACGTGCACGACGCAGTCTGTGCCATCTAGTGGAGAAAATTCGAAATTTTTACCCTTTAAAAACAATTTTTACTCTTTAAAAACTTGTCATTGACATTTCCGTGCCATATATGTATACACACACGTATCATGCACACATGCAGCACGCGTAACGTAGACTTCCATCTAGTGAGTGAAATCCGCAACTTGTATTGTATAATATTAGACATTGACATTTATGTGGCGCCATCTATAGTTCCTGCACGCTCCCTATTCTGCAGAAAAGAGCTATCAGAGCCATATAAAGGGTGACTGGTAATTAGTGACCGATACTTAAACACGTGATTGTACTCATGATTACAAACAACTTTCCCAAAGAAACTTTTTTTTTATACGTATTCACTTTTTTCACAATAACAACAGTTTGAAATTCACGCGCGCGTGAGGGCAGTGACCACCGTGATCAGCTGTAAGCACTAAGGTAAAGGGAGCGGTGCGGGCGGCGGGGGAGCGTGAGACGCTACTACTATTACATTCGCGCGCGTTCTTACATATTTTGTAGTTATGCGGACATACGTTGCATCTTAAAAGTATTAGTCAAACACGCTGTCTTTGAAAATATTTTTTTAATTTAGCAACAACCGAAACATGTAGTTTTCTACACTGCTTAGGTACATCGAAAACGGCACGTGGTGCCCGGCAGAGCGGCCTCGCGCGCGAGCGTATTTCAGACTGTTGTTATTGTGATAAAAGTGAATAAGTGTATAAAAAAAAAGTTTCTTTAGGATAGTTGTCCATAATCATGAGTACAATCACGTATTTAAGTATCGGTCACTAATTACCAGTCACCCTATATATGGCTCTGATAGCTCTTTTTAATTGACTCCATTTATTTGAACTTGCTGCTGTCTGTCATTTAAATAAGACTTCAATAAATTGATTGCAAGTTTACCTAGTCCATAATGTTTTAATTTTAAGGGTAAGGTTTCATGATTATCGCAATCAAATGCCTTTGAGAGGTCGCAAAAGATTCTTGTCACATCTTGGGCCTCTTCAAACGCTGTAAATACCTATGTGTTTTAGTAAGGTGAAACCAGCATCAATAGTAATCATCATCAGTAATCGCATGCATAGTGACTGATGCGCAAGTCTCCAGACAATGGGTGCCTGAAGAAGGATGGCACCGCCGAAGCAGGCCTAGAATGCGGTGGCGAGACGACTAGTAGCTTGAAAAAAGAGTTCCTGGAGTGACTTGCGGCAGGCCTATATCCAGCAGTCAGACAGTACTTATAGGCTAAACAAAAACACCGGCCGAGTAAGTGTCAAGCCACGTGCTGTATAGGGTTCCGTAGTCACCCGTCACAATATGCGGACTTAGAAGGGGGCTTTTATGATTATTGCTATGAACATAAATTTTCAGTGTAACTTAAAATCAGTTTGTCAAACCATTAAGCCATCGCTCACCAAAACAAATAAAGTTTTATGGGGAGACAGGGACTTAAGCCAAATAGAAAAATATTCTACATGTTGTAACAATAAACTGAGGGAACTTGACTTCCCTTACGAATTCCATCAGTGTTGTGATAGCATGTGTAGTCATAGTAGCGAGGATCACTTGGCAGCGATAGACGCGCTTTATTGTGACATTGTGATAGCATTGCAGGAGGCGGCTTTTGATAGCTATGTGGGTCGTGGGGGTAGTGGCGGACGGCACCGCGGTCGTCGTATTGTTGGCTGGAACAAGTATGTTCGTGGCGCTCACAGGGAGGCTAGGCAGAAGTTTTTTTACCTGGGTGTGTTATGGTCGACCTAACAGGGGTAACATTTATAATGAGATGTATGAATCGAGAAAAAAATTCAAAAACAAACTACATTATTGTCAGAATAACCAGGAATTAATAAAAATGAATATTTTAGCTACCAAAGCTCAGCCACAAGTTGGACAGCCCCCTCCTGGGCACTGGGTTCAAGCACAAGTGCGTGTGCCCGGGGCCCCAGAAGGTGGCAGATATTTGAATTAATTTTTAATTTTTATTTGATTTTGATTCCGATTTTGATTTTTGTTTGTACTCATTTGATTTTAATTTTGATTTTATTTCGATTTTAATTTTGATTTTTAATTTGATTTGAATTGAATTTTGATTCTGATTTTAATTTTTGTTTGTGTTTATTTTTATTTTCTACTTAATTTTGAATTTGATTTTATTTTGATATTGACTTTGATTTTGATTCTTATTTTAATTTTAATTTTATATTTGATTTTAATTTCGATTTTAATTTTGTTTTGTATTTGATTTGATTTTAATTTAATTTTTAAATATAGCATAGTTTCCACTTGTAATGCTATCAATGTTATGGGCCAAATGTGTCTGAAATAAAAGGATTTTTTTTTTTATTTTATAAATTGAGTTCACGGTTTAACGGTAGGACATTGGTGACTAAAGTTATAAAATCCGACTTCATTGCATTTAAACTTTCAATGTTAGGAACACCCAAGCGCTTATGTTTTGGGGCGTCTCTGATCATCCCGTTTGGTATAAAGGTCGTGAAGTATGTAGGTACCTATGTAATGTATGTTATGATTTTATTTTCCATGATTTTGCCGGTTTACTACCCATTTTAAACACGTAACAACTTCATCTAAGTATCTATATTTATTCTGTATGTAGATTAATTTGAGGAGGATTTTGTATTGTGTACGAAATTTTCCAAGTAGGTATATTTTATAAGTTGGACGACTATTAATTTTAAAGTAACAGAGCTAACTTAACCGTAATACTTTTCCTTCTAAATCCGTTACTGACATTATGATTTCTTTTAGATGTTTCAAGCCAACTGTTTAGATTGTAGGGAGGCACACTTGACTCTACCAAAAAGTAGCACTTTAATTTTAATATTTGGCAAACGGGTCAATCGAATAAAATAGGCGTGACAACCTCTCCATGTTTTTGAAATACCTACAACACTTAGCACAGGCATTGGCAGCGCAGACGGAAAGACAGACACACGAGTGATCCTATAAGGGTTCCTACTTATAGAGATATAGACCCTAGATTTTTAATTGAGAAAAGTTCCTACATTTTTAATTGAATTATATTGTAGATTGAATGGAATTGATTAATTATTGATTTATTTAAACTTCATGTTTGTAGTGGTACATAGGCGGACTTAATGCAACAAGGCATTCTCTACCAGACAACCTTTGGGTTAAATAGACTACTCTGTGGTAGGTGTACAACCACAAATAGAACAAAATAAAAATTTAAAATCGAAAATATTATACCAATAATAAAATACATTTATATGCTAAAATAATGTACTAATAAATATAATAATAAATACCAAATATTACAGTATAAAACACAAAAAATAAAAAATAAAAACTCAGAAAACAATGACTACGATGAGGACCCAACTACGTTTGAGAGGACTATAAGCGCCTACCTCCCCATAAGTGGCGCCCTCATTGAATAAAAATCGTATCTTAGCCTAGAAAATAAAGATTAAAGAATCCTATGTTGCGTTTGTTACAAATAGGATAAGGTATTTTTACGATGTTAAAACAGTACTTAAAGTGTTTCGTATCCAAAGCAGTAGGCCGTTTTTGACACTTACTTATTGATTTGGATTATTTACGTGGCAAAGTAATAACAGCCGCACGGGTTGATCCATCAGGTTAAGCTACGCTTGCCGGGGTTGGTCCATGGATGGGTGACCATCTTTACATACCAAGACTCCTCCGTACCTCGGAAAGCACGTTAAGCCATTGGTCCCGTCTGCCAATCGTAGATCTTTGACAGTCGTTATGGGTCGTCAAAAGCCCGAAAGTCTGACATCCAGTCTTACCAAGGGGTATCGTATTACCCAGTAACTGGGTTGTGGAGGTCAGATAGGCAGTCGCTCGATGTAAAATACTGGTATTCAGCTGCATCCGGTTAGACTGGAAGCCGACCCCAAGATAGTTGAGAAAAGGCGCGGGCAGATTGATTGTATTTTTAATTTTATGTAATTTTTGATTGAATTTGATTGTTATTTAATTGTATTTTTATCATCATTTTTAGGGTTGCGTACCCAAAGGTGAAAACGAGACCCTATTACTAAAAACTCCGCTGTCCGTCCGTCTGTCTGTGTGTCTGTCCGTCTGTCACCAGGCTGTATCTCATGAGCCGTTATAGTTAGACAGTTGAAATTTTCACTGATGATGTATTTCTGTTGCCGCTATAACAACAAATACTTAATAAAAAAACAGAATAAAATAAATATTTAAGGGGGCTCCCATACAACAAACGGTTTTTTTTTGCGTTTTTATAGATAATAGTACGGAACCGTTCGTGCGCGAGTCCAACTCGCACTTGGGCGGTTTTTTTTGTCATTGTTTATTTAATTGGATTACTTATTTAATTGTATTATTGATTGAATTGTTAATTCAATTACTCGTAGATGTTATAATTATTGTACCTACTCTGTCTCATTAGGCCCCATACCCTGTAATGATAGTTGTTACTGAGATGAACAAATAAATAAAGTAAATAAATAAATATATTTTTTCAACCTTAGAAACCGTACGAGTTTAAAGTCAAGATTGCGGGAATTAAGTTTATTTGTTTAGGACTTTTACTTTACCTAATACCTACTTAGAAGGTAGGTTGGCACTTTAAATTCCATAAACGAATATCATCGCATGTTTCTAAAAAAACATAGTGACATAAATAAAATAAAAACAACTCAATCAAAAAGACAGGAGCAGGAGGTAATCAAAACCCCGAAAACAGGTTTTGTGCAGCTGTAATAAATCAAAATCCCAAATTCTACCAGTGTGCAAAGATGGAAAAAGTAGGCCATCCAGCCAATCCTCCAAGTAACGTCGCCAAATTCGGTGATTACGACCCAAACAAGTAACTATACGCCTGAAGCATTAATCTGTACATTATAAATCCTCAACATATTAAAAAGTCTGGCCAAGAGCATGTCGGTCTTCGCACATTTAAAGTTGTAACACACGCTCCAATTTGGTTTGCTGGATTTGGTCTGCCAGATCATATCAAGCTGTAATACACGCTCAGATATGGTCTGGCAGGCCAAATCAAGCTGTAATACAGCTTGTAGGGTTCCGTATCAAATGTATTTTTGACAATTTGTATGACTGTTAACCCAAAGTTAACAAGATGCTTAAACTGTGAAAATTTGAAGACTGTAGCTCCAACCGTTTGGCTGTAAAACCTGTGTGACATTCGACGGTTTTCACCAACAGACAGTGTGATTCACGAGGATGGTTTAGGTGTATCACTTGTACCCGTGTGAAGTTGGAGCAAGTCGCAAGTTTAAAAAAATATTACAAGAACCACTGAATGAGGCCCATTAAATGCCAGACGACCTCGCGGCAGACCAAGGTAAAAATAGCGGGACGAGCTCAACTCCTACCGAAAAGGCTGACCTGTACCTACTAGCAAAGAAACAGGGAGAAGGAGCCCTTTGTCCAGCTGGTGGACAAAATGGGCTGGATTATAGATCGATTTGAATGTTGAAGTTTAAAGGGCTAATACGCCAAGCCTCGCGGTAACCTCAAAACGCCGCTAATTGATTTTTTTATTTTTTTAATGGGTGTCAATATATCATCAAATAAGTTCACCCGCTCTGGGTGGAGCGGGAGGGCATGTCACTCTTGCTCATTAAAACCCAGCCGTATCCCTTCAGTTGCCTGTGTCAGGGCTGCGGTGACTCGTTCGATCACTACCGCAATTTTTTTTTGTCGTTGGTAAATCATCCTATGACTTCTCATCGTCATGTATTGCTGACAACATTTTGAGGCGCGCGTGGAACACTAAGAAAGAAAGAAAAAGTATTTATTTGCCACAAATTAACGACATACACAACAATATGATTTTGCGACTCTCGGGCCTGGTGCTGATCGGACGGCGAGCTAACTCCCGCGACCATGCGTACACATGGTAGCTCCTATGAGTCGCCATGCCAATTTCGGCTGCTGTATCAATATTCTGTGTTACGATCTAACTGCATACTCGTACATTAAAAAGCATACAGTTTACCTATGTATATATATAGTTACAAATACAAATTACTAGTTACAAAAAGATTGTCCAGGAGACTTATCGATCGCCTTTATCCATAGATATTTTATTCGATAATTTAATAGGAAATGAGAATATAATTAACGAATGAATGGTAATTTACAGTTATGCTCTCACTCACGTGTCCCGCACGGTGACCACAAGCGAAGCGTTGAACCCTGGCTGTCCTCCACACCTGACGCAGCAGACCATTGCCACATATCTGGTACCACTCACCAGGGAGCTCGTTGAAGTACCAGCAAGGTCACATTTAATTCTTCGTTCACATTTAAAAGTTATTTATTACTGTTTTATTTTATATAGAATACTCTACAGGGTGTAACGGAAAGGTGTGGTCATATTTTAAGAACTGCATCTGCCCATCGATATGAACAACTTTCTTCAAGAAAACCTGAGCAAATTAAAAAAAAAAATTAACCTTCCATACAAATATTGATTAGCTGATGATAATTTTGTAAGGAAAGTCCAATTTTTTTTTTTGGGAATTTTCAGTTTTTCAAAGAAAGTTGTTCATATCCATGGGTAGAACTGGTTCCTAAAATATGACCACACCTTTCTGTTATACCCTGTATATTACGTACACGTTAAGTTTATCTATAAAAGAGAAAAGTTTAGATAAATATGTATATGTTAATTATTAATCTGATGGGTTATCTGTTAAATTAATATAATATATTATATTATAATAATATTTTTTGTGAATTCGCGGCAAATTTTGTGGTTTACATGTTTACAAACTTGATCATGTATAGCACCTTTGTTAAACTGTTTTTATCACGAACAAATAAAATAAATGTAGTTTCTAAAAAGTGTCAAATGTCGCTGACGCAGTGACGCATTTCCCGCGAACTGTAAGCATAAAGGTACTATTTGGTTTTTTATTTATTTTTTTTATTTTAAATAGGTTTGCTCTTGACTCTAGTCTAGGTTTCTGACCATCAAGAACCACACATGACTATACATTGACTTTTGGTCAGTGTTTTAGGGTGAATCTGCTGGCATTTTGCAGAAAATAATGACGGAGTGTTACCGACAATGACGAATCGTGGGAAATTCAACTTTAATACACTCGTATTAAAGTACACTATTAGTATGCATTGCCTAGTAGTATTAATGTACTTTAATACTAGTGTGTTAAAGTTGAATTTCCCACGATTCGTCATTGTGGGCAACACTGCGTCATTATTTTCTGCAAAACGCCAGGAGATTCACCCTTTACCGTCAATTTAATTGTCGCTGTATTCTATTGTGCCCAATGATATCACACTAATATTATAAAGGCAAAAGTTTGTGAGGGTGTTACTTCTTCACGCTCAAACGGCTGGGCCGATTTGGATAAAATTTAGTATGTAGATAGCATATACCCTTTTTTGGATTAATATATAGGCTACTTTTTATCCCGGTCTACGCGAGTAAAACCGCGGCGTGCAGCTAGTTATATATAAAAAAGAGGTAATATAATATCATTCATTGTGTCTAATACGTATTATATCTAATATTGTAGGCCAACGATAAACGAGCTGCCTGATGCAGTGATAGAGCAAATGGTGCGACGAGATAAAGCTTTCTGGGTAGATAAACCAGGCGTCAACGACTACACGATCCACGATTCCTATCATAACTACGGACTAAGCACAGAGGTTGTAAAACCAGGTAAAGTAATAATTTTGTTACTTCAAATAAGGGATGTGGAAAGTCCCAACACCAAGCCGAGAGTTACTCGTAAGTAGGTAGGTACTTATGTCTTTGTTCTTTGAGTTATTGCAATATGTTTTTTACCTAGAAACGATTGAGAATGATTTTGTTATTCTCAAAGACAGAAATCGTTTGTAGAGGTATGCGGAACAGGGTGTAAAGTTCCACAACCTCCATTGAAAAGGGAGGATCCTCCGACCAGACGGGTGTTGTGTCTGGTCCGGGCAACTGCCCAATGGTTGATTTCGGACTGTTGTATATGTTCAAATCGCGCGGAGAACTCTGCTTGCGCGATGTAGAATTCTTGCTATTTTTAGTTCGTGTGCGGCGTCATAGATGTCGCTACATCACTCCCCTCCGGAGATCGGAGATCGATGGTTCTTGATGAGTCGTCCATACATCTTGTGATGCTTGCCGGGCCAGTGGAAGGTTGGTTCCAGTGAGTCGGAACCGGAAGAGCCGCATAGTTCACGGTGAGTCGGAACTGTCTGCGGTGATGCCCCAGTGAGTCGGGGTGTTGCTATCCCAGTGAGTCGGGATGATGCCCCAGTGAGTCGGGGTGATGATGTCCCAGTGAGTCGGGATGATGCCCCAGTGAGTCGGGGTGATGATGTCCCAGTGAGTCGGGATGATGCTGCAGGCTCCAGTGGGTCGGAGCGGTGCTGTGCGACGTAGTGGCTTGACTGCTGGCGTCGACCAGGAGAGGTTCTTCGACCGGCCGAAGGTGCTGTTCGCTGCGCCAAGATCGCTGATGAGGTTGATGGTGATGAAAGAGGCTGAGGATGCTGACCAGGAATGCGCATCCGCTGCATGCTGGTGGTCAGGATACCCGTAGAAGCCGTTGGTACTGGCTGCATGTATGACTCGTTGCTCAAGAGCTTGAAGGAAGCGATGATGATGACGTCACGCTGAAGTAGCTGCACGAAGGCTGCGCTGACGTTCATGCTCGAGGGTCACCAGTTTAGAGGTATGCGGAACAGGGTGTAAAGTCCCGCAAACCTCCGTTGAAAAGGGAGGATCCTCCGACCAGACGGGTGTTGTGTCTGGTCCGGGCAACTGCCCAATGGTTGATTTCGGACTGTTGTATATGTTCAAATCGCGCGGAGAACTCTGCTTGCGCTATGTAGAATTCTTGCTATTTTTAGTTCGTGTGCGGCGTCATAGATGTCGCTACACGTTCAATGAGCGAAAAAATTACGCAGTGCATCTTCCAAACAGACGCATTGGAAATTTCGTGTCGTGGCACCTAAAAACGGCCACGACGCGTTGAGTTCAACACAAAAGTCAACATGGTGATATTTGTGTCATGGCTTTCATAATATTCGACCACAACGCGTTGTGGCAATGACAACAAAGCCGTGAAGTGTTCTTAGTAAGTAGGTATTAACTGATGCAACCACATCGTGAAATAAATGTGATGGATATTAGTTATTGTTTGTGTGCCATTGGCATTTTCGGGACGAGACGCAGGGGCCCTACGTCTCGTCCCAAAAATGTCAAAAGGCGTACGAAGAGCCGGATAAGGCCAACTTGATAAAAAAGGCATGGGGAACCTACCGACCACTGTCCTTGAATGCATTATGCAAATGCACACTAGTGTTATAGAATACGAAAAAAGGTATTGGGTTGTGGGTTTGGGTGATTAAATTGTACTGGTAACCTAGAACTATGGCAGTTCTATAACCACTGTTAAAACACACGGCTATACAGGCAGGGGGAACCGGGGAACCCAAAAACGGTCACTTGACAAGGCACAAAATATCCTGAGGCACTTAAGAAGTAGAGAGAGATCACAACAATCCCAGAGCCCGGAAGATGGCCATGTCCTTACCAGACGTTACTGGATTATTGGCCTCCTCCGAGCACGTTTGCTTCTGCGACTTTTCACTCAAGTCGGTCAATAAAGAAAAAAGAGAGGCTGGGCGAGCTCTGTTGTTTAGTCGGTGTTCACTCGGGGTGGGCAAGGCAAGCCGGAGATGAGGAACAAGATTTATCTCGAGAGATTAGGTCCGTGGGCTAACTACTACCCAACAACTCGCCCAGGGGCCGCGGTAATGGGGGGCATTTTGCTTTGGGGGGGTAAAGAAGGTTTCTATGCTATCTTTAACTGAGCTTTGTTTTTTCTTAAATTAAAAAGCGCTTGTCCGTAAGAAAAGTTGTCAGAGAGAGCTAGGGTGACCGTACTCTAAAATAGAGTATTGTTCTTTATTTCATGTAGGTGTACTTTATAATCTGTAATAGTTAACTAATATAGTAGGTACGCTAAAAGACTTTTTTTTACACAATGTTTATTATACTAATACCAGTCATGCATACAGTCTGAATTGAATCATTTACAAAAAATAGAAGGGAAGCTTAATCTACAAAAAATAAAATAAACAAATAGACCTTTTATATTCTGGAGTAGATACTAATTTTAAAAGAAATTCAAGCATAATTTTTCTGCATAATTTTAAATAATTTGTATTTAAAATAATGCAGAAAAATTATGGTTGAAAAATGGCATTTTATTTTAATAAAATGTCTTCTGATAGCCCCCGAAATTCAAATTTTGATACGTTTTTTGCAATTTGCAGGTCAGTGTCAGATTGTATCTTGGTCAAAATTCGATTCGCGGCCGCAACATACATACTGTATTTATAGAATTATAATAATTAAAATCATCAATATAACTCTTTCAGTTAGAATTGATGCCAAATGTAAGTATTTCATGAAATCATGACATTAGGTATCAATTCTAACTAAGAGAGATGTATTGATGATTTAATATAATTCTTCTTTAATATAATTCTATAAATACATACTTTTTACGGCCGCGAATCGAATTTTGACCAAGATACAACCTGACACTGACCTGCAAATTGCAAAGAACGTAAGAAAATTTGAATTTCGCGGGCTAGGGTGGAGCTTTCACCTTAACTTTAATTTACAATGTTTTCTAAAAAAAAAATTTAAAACTGATGACAAATTGTTATGTGCCGCAAAAAAATATACCTTTAAAAAAAAACAAAAATGTAGGTACTCTTTTTTTATAAGTTGTTACTCTCTATTTTACTTCTCTGAAATCAGATTTTTTTTTAAAGTTGGCAGAGAGAGCAGAGCTTAGGAATATTTATAACACACTTACTATAACCATTTGTATGTATGTTTGTTTGTATAGGAATCCTTGAGTAAATGCCATGTGTCGCAGTTTCAGAAAGTTTAGTAGCCCTTCTCTGAATGTCTTCAAGAGGAAAGTTAAAAAGCACTTCCTTTCAAATTAACGTAATAATAGTATATATTGGTATCTATTAGTATGTATAATATAATATAATTGTAACTATTTATGTAGGTTTATATTGTACACTGAACCCTACCTCAAATGTGATATCTCTCTTATCACTCAAAGGTTTGCTGGTAGAAAACTCAATGTTGAGTTAAGCTTGTTTTTGTATAATTACTGTACTATGTTAAGTTTTTGGTGTACAATAAATAATTAAGAAAGAATTTGCCATGTGGAGCGTAGCAGACAAAGCCATTTTTTTTACGTGATCATGTCCGCGTAAGCACCGTCTTGTGAATACGTAGATTTCTGCTGGACATGTTCCTTTTCTCCTATATTATAATGAAGATGATGTTGTCCTCCTTGTAGTAGGAAAGCGAAGTCAGGCTGATTATTTTTAGGAAGAATTTACGCTGTTGTGCCATATTCCGCTGTTGTGGCTATTGTTAATGCTTATTCCTTGCCAAAGAATTCTCCGTATTAATCCAGCCATCTGGTTAAACGTTGCGTTCAACGACTTAGGTTATTCTTCAGTCATTTTATAGAAGCGTTTAATGAACGGCCTAGGCATCCAATTGTCTGGTGGATCCAACCAGATGACTGCGACACATATACCCATTGTCATAACCCAAAAATTTAACTTTATTAAACTGTTTACTGTAAGTATATTCATTGAAGTTAATGAAAAATGAGCTCCTGATCTAAATTTTCTTAGATTTAGAACTTTTGGAGTCATAAGATTCATTTAAAAATTATGAAAAATTGTTATGTGCCACAAAAGGAACAAAAATCATTTTTACTAAAAATAAATGTACCTACTTTTTATAAATTGGTACTCCTTATTTACCCTCTCTGAAATCAGATATAAAAAAATGTTGGCAACACTGGTAGTTCAGCCAGGATGAGTAAAAATTTATTTATTAAGACAAATCAATTGAATTCAAACGTGTTTCAGTACATCAGGAACCATTTCCTCGCTCATACCAGTATGACTTGGACTGTGTCCGGTACAGGCGAACTCATGCATGTGACGGCCTGTTCCAAAAAGACGGAGAGAATAAGGTGAGTTAGAAATGCCTTTCGATGAATAAAGCGAAAGAGAAGGCCATGAAGAGCACCTACGCTGGGTGCGGCAAAGGTTTTTCAGTCCCGTCCTTATAAGTTTAGTATAAGTCTGTGTGAGCTTTCCATTTCGTTTCGACAGTAGCAGGCTATAGGTATGATCATAACACACGGTCAAATTAAACTAACTAGTGAAACGCCGCAGATTTGATGATATCGATCGATATTTATAATGATGATAAAACCAAAAATAGAACTTTTTAACTTTTTTTTCCCTAATAGATAAAAAATAGGAAGGTACTTACATAGAATTATGTAGATATTGTGACGACCTTATGTTGGCAACCTTATGGTGAAGACTGGCACGTTGGAAGTTTGGAACATTCTAGAAACACTTGAAACGCCAATTGAGAATTTAGAAGAAACAAGACTTTGGTTTGAAGGGAGACTTGACCTAGCCCACACGAAGAGGGCACATGTATTAATTTCATTATTCAATATAACATATTAATATTCCAGTTCTCTTTCTTTTATAACACATCACACATAAGCAGTCACTCTTATACACCACCCTCTCGCACCGCGAGCGAGTAAACAAACCCCCAGGAACCTAAAAGGAATCTCCAGGGACCAGCACCAAGAGAAGCTGCTCCAGGTCCCTATAAGTGGCGGCGAGCGCCGGGAAAGAACGCCGTATGTAAGAGTGACGGCAACGGTAACGGTGTGCGGTGGACAAACTGAGGACTGATGCAGTGACAGCATCAGGATAAGAGGAGTATACTCCAAGCTGAGTGGTTCCATTTTTATTAAGTGTTAGATAATATTAAAAGAGCAAAATGCGTTACTTTTCGGGACACACGTATGAAGTGTGCCTCGAAGAATTCATCGACGAGTTTGTGTCGATGGCCATTGCCAAGGGGTGGCGAAAAAGCGATTATTCGTTAATTCTTGGTGTCTGGTTAAAAGGAGCTGCGCATTATTTTTTTAAATATACATTCCAGTATGAGATGGAATTTGACACGCTATGCGCGGAGCTTAGGAGAGAATTCCCATGCAAGTGTGTGTCTTGCAAGCATAGAATCAATCAGTGTTTTTATAATCTTGAGAGGCCGGACGTTGTGTCCGAGGCGGATGAACAGTCCGAAAATAATGTGAGCGAGGATAATCAAATAATATTTTTTTCTAAGGAGGACGATGATGACCAGAGCTGCGCTGATGCAGGCCTAGTCAATGATGTCCAGGAATATGAAGACTGCGGTCTAGGCGATGATGACCGAAGCTGTGAAAATGAAGATACAGAATCGGGTCGGTTATTTACAATTATTCCTAGTAATAATATTTCAGAGAAACAAGAGATAATTGTAGTAAAAGAAACATTTGGCGAGCACGAGTCGAATGAAAATTTTATTTGTTTGGGAGTTGTTTCGGCTGATGTTGTCGACATGGAAAGCTGTGAGGTGGAAATTCCGTCGGAGACACATGGTTCTTGTAACGATGATTTTATTCAAGTTGAGTATGTTTCTGCTGATGTTTGTGAGCAGGAGAGCTTCGAAATGGCGGTGGAGTCCAAAGAGCTGTGCGTGCCGGTGGAAGTCATGCAAAATCCTGCTATTATTGTTCCAATAGGTGATGGTCCAGCGGATATCTATCGGGATGAAAACTGCATCATAAATATCACTTCACAACATCACAACATTTCACAACAAGCGGAACAGCATTTTTCACAGAATAGGCTGGAGGAGGAGATATGGGCCCTCCCATATTGTACGAAGAAGGATAATTTCCATTTCTTTGCTAAATATAAAATTATTTTTGTATCAATGTTATTTATTCTAGCTGACATGCATTGTCATAGCAACGTGACAAACAAGTTTTCGACCATAAATATAAGGTATGGACTTAATAATTACGATGACCCAAATTTTTCGATAAAAATAAAAATATGCGAAAGAGGTCAGGAATTGCTTGTAAACTATTTATTAAAGCAATATTCTGTAAGTAAATATAAGTTTTGGAAATTTAAGAAAAAAATTATAAATTGTTTTTTGAAACTTATTTTATTTTTAAAAAGATTTTTAGAGAATAGACAGTGGTGTCAGATGTCATTTGACATGACAAATAATTGTCAGATATCTGGTACCTCAAATTTAGTACGGTTGACAATATAGTAAAAGTTTAAATTTTAACCGACTTCAAAAGTAGGAGGTTCTCATTTCTTTTGTTTTTTATGTGATATTAATCGTTGTGTTTTTGTGTGTTTCATGTAACTGTTATGATGAGCTGCACGGACGTGATTGAAGACTGATGGGAGATATGACCACATTCTATGAAAAAAATTTGTTAGGCGATTATTAGTGGGAGTTAGATATGAGTTTCTCCAGAGTGCGATTTTAATAAAGATGTTACTACGGTTAGGAGGTAGAGGGAACTGCGGTCCTCTCTCCTAGGGAAAAATGTGTCCGGGTTTTTGTCGGTTTATACCAGCTTTGTTTATGGGGTATAATGCCTTCGCAAAGTGGGATCGAGTTGATTCTGTATGGTGTGACCGAGCCCGTGACAATTTTTATGTATTATTCATTTAGAGAGTATACTTCAAGTTATATTTATGGAGCACTCTGGGGGAAGTTCAGGAACAGTGAGTAGGTGTTCATAACAGTGGTCGTTTTTTCTCCTGGTCTTCATAAACGTCCAATGGAGTTAAAATTATTACAGTTTTGAATTTTATTTTTGTAAACCCCTTCTGGGTAGATGCTAACTAGAGCATCTTAGGTCAGAAAATTTAGCAGAGCAGTGTGGTTTTTAGAGAGGTTTTACCTCACTGAAGCCATGTGCATTGCCGGGATATGTGGTGCGCCGAATGGCTTAATTAATAATAAGAAAGAAGACCACTTTACTCGGGGTTCATTTTTGGCTATCCATAGGTGGACTCTGCTGCGACGTGTACCTCTCAAAGGTAGGGCCTTCGCAGTAGGTTTAGGTAGGCCTCAATCGGCTTTTCAAATATTTAGTTGAATAGAAGACTTACTAGCGTCTGCGCTTCTATTCGTAGGGGCGTAGCTCATGTGACGACCTTATGTTGGCAACCTTATGGTGAAGACTGGCACGTTGGAAGTTTGGAACATTCTAGAAACACTTGAAACGCCAATTGAGAATTTAGAAGAAACAAGACTTTGGTTTGAAGGGAGACTTGACCTAGCCCACACGAAGAGGGCACATGTATTAATTTCATTATTCAATATAACATATTAATATTCCAGTTCTCTTTCTTTTATAACACATCACACATAAGCAGTCACTCTTATACACCACCCTCTCGCACCGCGAGCGAGTAAACAAACCCCCAGGAACCTAAAAGGAATCTCCAGGGACCAGCACCAAGAGAAGCTGCTCCAGGTCCCTATAATATATTGCAAAAAGGGTTCTTATTACGCTTCGCTATGTTTACAGAAACCTCTAAGCGCCCATTGCCGCAACTGTTCGGACCCAAACACAAAAGCCCTGACTCCATTTCAACTGGCCTGGGCCATAGACCCGGGACAGAGAAGGTGGAAGGATTATCCTGACCTGACTGCAACATTGACGCGCGAAGAAATAAAGGCTTCCATGGATGAGTAAGTTCATTGAGTACCTATCCAAAAAAAACTAACGAAAATAGTACCTACCTAGGTACTATTTAGTAGTTGTCAGCTTTTTAGCAAGCCACGCTCGGCCGACGCATGTGATTGATTATCTACAGGCACAGCACGGATAATATAGTAATTCTAACGCTACAGGTCTGGCCCATTACCTCTAACAGAGAGGAAGTGTATGTTACAGCAGTGGTGGAAACATTTATAGGCTGATTATGTTCACTTTTTAAGTCTTATGTATGGAGGTGGATGGCTATAAAAGTAGGGGAAGGCCAAAGAAACGATGGTTGGACTGTATGAAAGAGGATATGGGTAAAAAGGGGGTGACTATAGAGATTACGACTAATAGAGGAGTATGGACGAATAAGACAAATGTTGCGCCGACCCCAAATAAATTGGAATAAGGGCAGGAGAATGATGATATGTTCACTTTTTAACCGACTTCGAAAAAAGGAGGAGGTTCTATGTTCGACTGTAGGTTTTTTTTCTTTTTTATTTTATTTATGTCCACCGATTTCTCTGTCATTTGTGGACCTATTTTCAAAATTATTATTATCCGATAGTATACTCCAGAGGTATCAAAATTGCTTCAGCGCTTTTTGAAAAAAAAACGACAAAAATAAAAAATCTTCCAGACTTCCAAAATGAAAGTTACATTTTTAGTGTATTGTCTTTTTTGGAAGTCGGTTGTATTTTTTGTAAAAAGTTTTTGTCAAAAGTTTATAGGTAACTTTATAGGTTACAGTTTGCCGCGCGTAGTGATGTGTTTCAAAGCGCAGCAGAAAGCGGCGTGATTCTAATTCGCTTCAAAACGATTTATTTAAATTGAAGCATTTTCGGTTTTAACCCGTCAAGCACCGCGGGCGGTCTTTTCTACCCGACTGCGCGACGCAAGGGAGGGTAATGTGTTTATTTATCAGCCTATGTATGTTTGTGCCTTTGTGGCACGTTAGAGACCAAACGCGTGGGCCGATTTTGATAATTCTTACGTCAATTGATTCGTCTTAATCTTGCGAGTGCTACTAAAGACATGCTAGTAATCAAAATACAATATGGCGATAACCAGACGCTATATTGTGAAAAGGAAAAAAATAAAGTTGACGAACTATATTAAGTGGGGTATCAAACTATAGGAGGAATTTCCAAAAATATAGCTTACTAAAATTTAGAAATTAAACATTGAATATTTTCAAAAAACCCGACTGCAAAAAACAACTAAAAAGTTCCAAACAATTAGTCAATTTTCAAGCAGTCTGATGCAGTTGGTGGCATGAAATCATTATTTGAACTAAAATAACTGCCACCAACTGCATCAGACTGCTTGCAAAGTGACTTGTTTCGAACTTTATAGTTGATTTTTATTACCGTCTAGTTTTTTTACTTCATGTGAGGTAAAGTTCCATGCTCCACGTTTTAATACAAGCCTTATCAAGAATAGACTGTAATAAATATGTTACAAAAATAATTACCTGATAGATAATTGGAGGCTACATATTTTGCGCCGGATGTGCGTCCTACATCCCTTGGCGAAAAAAACACCGTGGGCTGTGTCCCCTCCGTGATCTCAGTACCATAGGGCTGCCCCATGTCGGCGTCGTGGAGAGACTTTTATTATTTATTTTTTATTGTTGGTAGGCACGCGTTTGACCACTATCTCACCTGATAGTAAGCGATGATGTGGTCGAAGATGGAGCACGCTTGCCCGCTTGAAAACTTGCACTAGAGACTTGTAGTGGCGAGCCTCAGTGGATACGACACAGACCCCCGTGCAAGTCTTGTTTCTCTGTAAGTCAATTCCCGCGAGTGTCCGACCGTAGGTCGATTTCTGGCTATCGCCACAACAGTCGGCCGAAGCCGAAGCTGTTTGTCATAATGTGTTTTATTTTTCACAATCACAATCAGATTGATCAATCAGTCTTTGTTTTTCTCGACTAGTACGAAACTAGACTAACAAATAAACAAACACTTGGTCAATTAAATGCATAGTTTTGAAAATTTTATATAATTAAAAATAAAAGTAATAATTACGGTAATTATAGATAATCAGGTAATGAATTTCGACGTTTACGCCTTCGGTGTTTTTTTTGGCCGAAGGTGGCCGAACGTGGCCGAAGCCGAAGCCGAAGCCGAACCTTCGGTCGGACACTAATCCCCGCTCAAGATTCCAATTAATCGGGTCCATTGAAGTGTGAGCATTATAATAATATCTCACCGGATTTATGCTTGTTGCTTGCCGCCTCTCGATTTTTCTTAATATTTTATCCTATTTATTAACGCTTTCTTTGACATATTATTAAATCTTTCGTCGAAAATGGGCGACTGACAGGAAGTCCATTTCCGTTACACAAATATTTTATTATTTTTGTTTATCAGTTAATGTCTAATAAAATACCTAGCCATACGAGTAGGTTTGTACTTACTTTTACTGATTATGTTGAATGGAATATGGAAGTTTTTTGGTATTTGTACTACGGTTTGTTTCCCGGTTCATTTACTGCCAGGGTCGCGGTCGTGTTTGAAAGAGTCACTGCGGCCCTGGGACGCAAGGGCAACTGAAGTAACGCGTGTGGGTTTTAGTCAGTAAGAGTCTGACACGTCCTCTCGCTCCATCCATAGCGGGAGAAGTCATCTGATGATTCACACCCTCAAAAAAATATATAAAAGGCGAGGAAATTTTGAAAAAATAAAAACTTTTTAACAAAAAATAACTAAAAAGTAAAAAATAAATAAACCTTTTAAGTATTGAGTTCATTTACGTAAAATATCAAATTTTATATAAAACAATTTTGAGTCGGAATCAAACAACAATCTGATTATCTAAATTGTAGAAATCATAGCTTACCTTCAGCACGTGGCATGACCACCATAGAAACAGGTTTTGTCGACGGAAGAATAGACAAAATGACAGATTGTAGAAAGGTTTCTACCGTCCTAAACATGGAGATGTTAAAACTGAAGAGAAGAACTGTTTCTATTCTTTAGTCGACAAAAGTCTACAATGTAAAGCATGATGCTCGGGCAGAAAAGATGTCAAGTTAAAAGAACTTTGTCTATTCTTGGTAGAATAGAGATAGAATTGGTCATGCTACACCTGCTGGTGAGACGCCGACTCAAAATTGGTTTTTTTATAGGAGATGACCAGTTCCTGCCCTCATATTCGGGAGCATGTGCCTTAGATCTAGTTTTTACACTAAAATTTAAAAATAAAGATCTAATTTATCATGGTTATATTATTCCGACTAAAGCCAGGGTTAAAATGTCTGAAAAAACAGTATATTAATTGATTCTGCTTTTCTCATAAATGCACTTCATGATTAAGACGTTCCATTCTTTTTTTGTTGTGTTTGTTATTGTCAGGAGAAGGTTCTTATGAAAGAAAAAAATAAGAAAGTTTTGCAGAAAATTGGAAAATTTCAGAAAATCAACGACTATTTAATCTTCGCGAGTTTGACAGTTCATGCGTCAGGACAACGTCTGTCGGGTCAGCTAGTCTGTTATAAAGGAGAAACACTCGGAATGCATGGAGTCGGATTTTTGATCAAGAAAAAACCCGAAACTAACATCATACATTTTATGGCGCTATTTGAACGAGTGGCCATGCTCTAAATAAATTATAATAACAGTGTGCTATCCATTATACAAGTTTATGCCCCAACCGACAGCGCAAAAGACGTAGAGGTTCAGAGTTTTCATGATGCTCTAGAAAAAGCGGACAACCGAAAATACATGAAAATGAGAATGTCGTGGTATTACACGCAATTCAATTTCCATCAGATCATCGAATGATCAAAGCACATTATCGGCTACAAGAAAAAAAGAAAAGCAGATACTCTTGCAGACTGTTTCTAAATACCTTAAAAACAGAATAAGAAACAAAATTATATACAATGAATTTGAACAACAACATACAAGAACTAGAGACTGAACACCTTAAAGAAAGCGTTCAAACATATTACAATAAACTGGAATCCATAATCAAACAGAGTATAGAAACAAAAGAAAATAGAGAAAAACAAGAAAGAGTAAATAACATTTTTACCACATCTACAAATGAACTCATAGCCAGACGAACAGAATTAATAAAAATAAACAAAAAATAATGGGGATGAAAAAAGAATTAACCAGACTATTCAAACAAACAAACAAGGCTATTTAAAGGGACTATAAAAACTACAGATATAATATAATAGAAGAAAATATAAAACGATACCGAAGCACAAAAAGAGCTTTTAAAGAACTAAACACACATAAGAACTGGATTCAAACTAAATACTAAAAACAGAGACATAAATACAAGACAAGACAAGACATCATCAACTGTGCCACGGAATTCTATGCAGAGTTATATTGAAATAATACCGAAGATTACAACGAAGAAGAAGAGTGCGATCAATTTAAAGACCAGGAAGAAACAGAAGACCCATAAGAAATCGATACAATTGAAATAGCCATCACCATTAAAGGACTGAAACCTGACAAAAGCCCTGGTCCACTAAGCCACATCTTTAACATGGCTCTAATCTTAGGCCGTGTGCCAGAGCAATGGAAAATATCTGATATAATATTACTGTATAAAAAAGGGGATCTTAAAAAAATAGGGAACTGTTGCCCAATCAGTCTTCTTTCAAGCATTTAAAAGCTATTTACATCGATCTTGCTAAACAGAATAAGTCCAACAATTGATTTTCTACAACCTGTCGAACAAGCAGGCTTCCGATCTGGTTTCTCCACAATAGACCATATCCATTATCCATGTAATGGAACAAGTTATGGAGAAGTACAAAGAGTTCAATCGACCCTTGTACCTTGCTTTTATAGACTATGCCAAGGCGTTCGATAGTATATTACGCGACTCGATCTGGGTAGCCCTCAACGAATGTGGTGTCCATCGAAAGTACATAGAAGCCCTGAAAAACTTTATAGTAATAGTAGAGTCAAACTAGAAAACCGCGGATCGGAGATCTCAATCAGCAGAGGAGTACGACAAGGAGACCCACTGTCACCAAAACTTTTTATAGCAGTCCTGCAGAGTATATTTAAAAAACTAAACTGGCAGGAAAAAGGTATCAAAGTAGCTGGACACTACTTAAGCCACCTCAGATTTGCGAACGACAATGTTCTTATCGCTGAGACCAGTACTAGGTTATAAGAAGTAATAAACGCACTAAGTGTTGAAAGTGAAAAAGTAGGCCTAAAAATGAATGAGGACAAAATAAAAGTGATGCATCACTTCCCCGATCATGCTAACAGGCAAGGTTTTGGAATATGAGTGTAGCTATGTGTAAGTACTTGGGAAAACAGCTCATTATTCTCCTGCCCTTATCCCAATTTATTTGGGGTCGGTGCAAC
This sequence comes from Polia nebulosa, assembly GCA_951329385.1. NCBI lineage: Eukaryota > Metazoa > Arthropoda > Insecta > Lepidoptera > Noctuidae > Polia > Polia nebulosa. The sequence continues at coordinate 30,041,365 of OX589587.1, read as the reverse complement.
ATGTCTTTTTCTTCCATACTCCTCTATTAGTCGTCATCTCTGTGGTCACCCCCTTTTAACCCATATCCTCTTTCACACAGTCCAACCATCGTTTCTTTGGCTTTTCTCTACTCTTATAGCCATCCACATCCATACACAAGATTTTCCTCACGACATTCTCTTCATTCCTCAGCATCACATGCCCATACCACGACAACCGATTTCCACGCAACTTTTCAGTCAGCGGTGCCACTTTCAGGCTTCCTCTTATAGTATACTCATTCCTAATTTTATCCATGCGCGTAACACCACACATCGCTCTTAGCATTCTCATCTCAGCTGCATGCAATTGCTTTTCATTCACCCCTTTTGTGGCCCAACATTCTAGAACATGCATAAATTTACCCCTTAAGTTTAAGGGGAACGCGGGAGTCGCAGATAGTCCCGGACTCCCGGTGACCTGCCGCCATTTCATCCATCCAGTGTTAATTCTGTGCTTAACAGCCCGAAGAGATAAAGACTTAAAGCCGACCCTTAATGCAAGCATATAGCCACACTGAACTCATGGGTGTTGCCAGCAGCCGACCGGACGTAGGTACTGGATTTTCTGTACATAGCACGAATTAACTCAACATACTTCCCACGCAAACCTTTCTTTTTCATGGCCCACCACAACACATCCCGAGGTACACTATCATACGTTTTCTCAATATCAATGAAAACCACGTGCAAGTTCTTGTGCACACGTCTGTACTTCTCGCACAATTGGCGGAGAGCAAAGGTGGCGTCCATTGTCCCTCGACCTGGCATAAACCCATTCTGCGTCGGAGTAATCTCACTCTCCTCTCGCAATCTTTTCTCTACCACTTTCTTCCATACTTTCATACTATGTGACATGAGCTTTATCCCTCGATAGTTGTTGCGGACCAAGGAGTCTTTCCAGACTGAAATACAGTAAGGTTATACCACTTTTTAAATCCGGCGACAGTAAAGACACCAATAATTATAGACCTGTATCGGTGTTGCCGGTTTTCAGCAAGGTGTTTGAAAAAGTGATGCTCAATCAAATGCTCAATCATTTTAACATCAATAAAATCTTACACGATCGACAGTTTGGTTTCACCAAAGGACGTTGTACAACTGACGCTGGTGTCACTTTATTGAAACACATATTTACAGCGTGGGAAGAGGCCCAAGATGCGATAGGAATCTTTTGCGACCTCTCAAAGGCATTTGATTGCGTTAATCATGAAACCTTACTCTTGAAACTCGAACATTACGGACTAGGTAAACTTGTACTCAGTTTAGTGAAAGTCTTATTTAAATGACAGACAGCAGCAAGTTCAAATAACTGGTGTCGATTCACGGGGTTTAAAAGTCAAAATGGGGGTACCACATGGCTCAAAGGCTGTAGGTTCCTCTTTTAAGTATATATAAATGATCTCTCCCGTCTATTAAAAAATCCACCACAAATAGTATTGTTTGCTGATGATACTTCCTTAATTTTTAAGATTAACAGACGTTCCAGAAATCTTGACGACATAAATAACGCCCTTCAGCAGGTCCAAAACTGGTTCACTGCTAATACTTTAGTATTAAATAATAAAAAAAACGAAGTGCATAAGATTTGCTTTACCGAATGTTAAAAGTAATAGTTGTGACGTAGTATTGAACAAAGAGAAACTAGAATTCGTCGAAAACACTGTTTTCCTGAGAATTACGCTCGATCCAAGGCTACAATGGGGTCCTCATTTAACATCTCTTGCAGGACGGTTAAGTTCAGTGGCATACGCTGTCAGGAAAATCCGTCAATTTCCTGATGTAGATACCGCGAGGCTAGTCTATTTTAGTTACGTTCATAGTATCATGTCTTCCGGTTTTTTGCCATGGGGACGGACTGCAGACATTGAGTCTATTTTTATTCTGCAGAAAAGAGCTATCTATAATCTTCGCAGGCGCGATTCTCTTAGGGAGCTGTTTGAGGATATAAACATCATGACGGTACCTTGTCAATACATATATGAAAACATTATGTATATTCGGCAAAATCTGCATCTCTTTAATTAATAAGCTATGTGACAGCCATAATTTTAATACGAGAAATAGGAACAAATTAGATCAATCTCTATTCAGATTGGCTAAAGTACGCAATTATTTTATGGGTTCTGTGTAAAAGTTTATAACAAAATACCACTACACATTCTCCAACTAAATGAGACAAAATTTAAAACATGCATAAAACGCACACTATGTAGACAAGCATATTATAAATTGGAGGATTATATCCTTGATAAAAATGCTTGGCTTAATGCCGGTCCTGCTCTACTGTCACAGCCACTTGGGTTCACTAGTTACTTTTTGTATTTATCTATTTGGAAGAGATGCTCTTCCTCTTATATTATACTTTTTTATAGACCTATTCTTTTTTCATATTTTTTTTGTTAAATGTTTAATTTATTTGTTTTGTGACTTTTTAAAAATGTATAATTTCAAAGCATTTTTTAATTTTGTAAGTATGAGTACCATATATTGTAACTGCTTCTTATTTTATTTTATTTTTTGACATGAACGAGCAATGGCAGTTGAGAGTTTGTAATGCTCACTGAAATGTCTTGCTGATGGTGGCGCGTGTTTTGGGTCATTGGCTCCCTTCAATATGGTTGAGCACCACTCAGGGTGCTGATCCACGCGTCATATTCGTGAACGGACGCCGTCAGTTGAGACGTCATGTCTCAACTGCCACTGGCTTATTTTAATCTTTCTTTTTTTATGAATTGTTTATTTAACATTGTTCTCATGTAATAGAAGCAACAAAACATTTATGTAACCAGGATTTTATAATACATAACATGGTTTAAAAGAGTGTCCATGGGATTTCTTGCACGTTCTTCTCTATAGAGATCTACGCCTTGGAATGTGCAATTAGCTTCCCCTCTCTGACTGACCGACTTATTGACAATTCAAAAGTGCCTTTAAATGGTTTATATGAAATAAATGCTTTGAATTTGAATTCATACCCACAATTTTCTAGGGTTTCTCTCAATTTCATCATCAGATCAGGATTCCATCATCAGATCCTGACATCCTTGACGTGGGACCATCCTTGAGACTATGCCTTGAGGTATACCATATCTAACAAAAAAAAAATATCACCAAATCGGTTCATAAATAACGGAGTGAGGGCTGAACCTACATAAAAAAAATATACGGTCGAATTGAGAAAGTCCTCCTTTTTTTTTCTTCGGTTAAAAAAACGTAGTTTTACATAATTTTGAAAAAAAATCTTGTTTTGTTCGAGTTAAACAAAAGTCAGTCGAAGTACTCGTATCTTCTTTGTTTCAGTGTTGGACGACCATTTCATAACGAAGCATGCAATTGGTATTACCAAAATTACCCTCCTGTTAAATACGATTGCATTGTTCGCAAATTTTCAAAGTGATACTAAAAACTGGCTAAGTGAGAGTCGGACTTGCGCACAAGTGGTTTCGAATTAATCTTTTTTTTTACTTTTTCTGATTTAGGTACCGTCTGTCACAGCCAATTTGGAATTTATAGGACCGATTCAGTTGAAATTAGTTATTACATAATTATTAATTTCTGCAACTCTAACACGAACGCTTACCGCAAATAAATAATTTTTCAATATGTTACGGCTAAAACCCGAAGTGCGGCTGGCTATTCCTAGTTTTAGTCGGCTACAACAAGGTGTGGCCTTACAACCTATTTTCAAATTAGTATACAACCTGTGTCTGTTTATCTTTGGATCAATAAACTTATTTATTATTATTATCTCGTTATTCATTTGTATCAATCAATCTGCCCAGCCTTTTCCCAACTGTCTTGGGGTCTGCCTTCAGTCTAACCGGATGCAGCTGAATACCAGTATTTTACATGGAGCGACTGCTTATCTGACCTACACACCCAGTTACTGGGTAATACGGTATTATTCATTTGTATATATATATACATTACCTACATATAAATTATATTTTTAAATATTTAATTAAAAAAAATATAAAAAAATAGTATATCACCGGTATCGGGAACAGGATCCAAGCTATCGGCAGTCAGGGCTCCAGACCCGGGCCTGTGGACGGCGAGTTACCCACCAGTGGTTGCTGAGGATAAATTCGAAAGAGTTACCTCGCCCCTGGGCATTCAGGGAAGGAACAGGGTGGGTTTTAGTCAGTAAGAGTCTGACACGCCCTTCCGCTCCACCCTAGAGCGGGAGATGTCATTGGATGATTGCCCACCCCACAAAAAAAAAGGGCTCCAAAGAAAGGAACTGCCTAGCAATCCGAGCCGTATCCAGAAGTACAGCTTTCTGAATCAAGAGAGCCTCCTGAGGTGTTAGTCGAGACTCGTGGCTATAAGGCCATTTGTTGACATGACTATCGGCACAGTGATCGCTGAGTCAACATCCCATATGTCGACAACCTCGTGAGCCAAGTCAAGATACTTGATTTGTCTATCTTTCTCAGGTTTCGAAGTTCTCGTCATGCGGGACGGTAATGTCAACCACCAGGTCCACCACCACTATATCAGGCTTATTAGCCGTAATTGTTCTGTCGGTGATTATGGACCGATCCCAGTTCAATGTGCTACGACTATTATCGAGAACTGGGTCGGGCACGTACCTGTAGTATGGCACTTCCGATTCTACAAGAGAGTATTTCAGGGCAAGTTGCTGATGGATAATCCTGGCTACAAGGTTGAGCCTACGCAAGTACCTACCGTTACCTATTATTATTATTCCATTTATTTCATAGTATTATGTGGTCCTATGAAATCAGCGTTTTGTAAGGAGAATTTTAAAGCAGTTGCATTTTTCATACTAAAATTTTCTTTATTTAACAAGGGTCCACCTTTTATAGTAGAACTTTTTATGTCATAATATTATTTTGCATAACAGCGGATAGCATAAACTTCATTTCGCAAAAAAATCGTTTGGCAGACACTCATATAGCATACATTCAAAACTCATAATTTTGTAAGGCAGATGTTATTCGAAGTCATCTTTTGGCATAAATTTCGTATCCATAATAATTAAAAAGTAGAACTATCATATCACAGAAAGTTCACAGTCGGAATCGTCTTTTGGCATACATTTCCTATCTATGATGCACAAGGTCACGCCAATTGTTCCAAACATAGTGATGCACAAGTCAGTTTTACAACAATAATATATATGTATAGCGATAAAATCGATGTCTCTAACGCTACATGTTTTTAAACTGTAGTGATTGTTAACTGGGTGGTGGGTGCAAATAAAACATTGACGTAACACTAGATTTTATTGTGACACACGTTTTTTCTAAAAATTAAAAATGTTCTACTGAAATATGGATATACTTAATAAAACATACCAAAACAGGCAAAAACAGTGTTGGTGTTGCTGAACTAAATAGACGGCGTCGATTCTTTGCAGTTTTAAAGCAATCCGCTGTGAAATGTCTTGAACAAACAACGCTAAATTTTTTTGGAAACTAATTTTCACTGTGAACTGCATTAATCCACTTTTCTTTCAGTTCCGGTATATTTGGAAATCTAAAATGCAAACATTAAGTAATATTATTTTTATAACATCAATAATTTCACGAACACGGAGTTTGTTTTGAAGTTGTTACAGCACTACAATATTAGTACAGATAGAAAGGGACAGACGTATCGACAATACTCGGTGAGTGAAAGGGACTTTTCAAAAAGACATCAACGCGGAAAACATTTTTACGTAAATGACAAGATTAGCTTGAGCCCTGCACTTACTCACAATATTAACAAATAATAAATATATTTTACTTACCGATGAAAAGTTTGCCATCTTTTTTATAGCTAGATGTTCTACACGATTTACCACACCGTTTAATTGAACGGAACTCATAATTGTTTTTTTTTAACGCAGAAATGTTTTAAAAGTTATTATAAAACCGCGTGTGCAGAGGTCTAACAACTGGTCAAAACTAAAATCGCCGCTCCTATTGTCGTCTAAAATAAGTGCAGTTTCATATATAAGTCATGAGCCTGAGTCGCCCGTATGAGCAGTCAAGACCCTCCCGAGTTTTCAGAGTGATGGCATCCATTTACTTGTTAAAAATAAAGTTTTTTTTTGTATTTTCTGATATATACAGGGTGGAAAAGACAATACGACAATAAATGAAAACACGGACAATACTAGTTCATAAGAATAAGTTTAAGCTATCAAAAAAATCCTAACATCGAAAATAAAAAAATAAAAATTTCAAACAAACTAAATGGCATAAAACTAGAAACGAAATAGAACACCATTTATAAATATGAGTTCACTAACCTGTCGTAAGAGCGGCAACAACGCGCGGTCCTGTAGCGACTTGATTTTTTGGCTTTTAATTATGGATTAATGCTCAATAAAATTACACTGAATCACAGATTATTAACCAAATAATCAGGCATCTCTCAACCGCGTGTTATTTATTAATCAAATTATTAATCACGATCAGGATGTAGGTATGAAAGTCACTAAATTTTTCGTTTTTCAATATGGCCGCCAGGAATTCGAATACACAAATTGCACCGTCGTAAAAGGTTATTTCTAACGTCTGACAAAAGGTCCCCATTCGCAGCCATGTGTTTTAATTTATTAAAAGATATGATTATTCTATCTTTTAAATCATCAACAGTATCAACAGCTGTTGAGTACCTACACTTCATTTTTGATATGACCCCACAAGAAAAAATCCAGTGGTGTAAGGTCGGGGGACCTGGCTGGCCAACGCGTTGGTCCATAACGGCCAATCCACTGCTGTCCGAACATTTGAGACAAACGCTCTCTAGCAGACACCACTGAATGAGCTGGTGCTCCGTCTAATTGGTACCACATCTGCCTGTACGCAGTTACCGAAAGCTCATCCATGTACTCGCAAACAGGTCCATTGAGGAGTTCTAAAAACTTTTCAGCATTTAAATTAAAATTTAAAATTCGTTCCTCAAGGGTCACTTTTACACGTGGAAGAGCACTATCCACATGCGGGATTAAGGATCGATTTTCTCGCATCCTCTGGACAGCTTGGACAATGGTGCGCCCGTTGGTCGGACAAACTCGAGTGTTTCCAAACCTCTCTCGGTATGTCCGTATAGCCAAAGCGGCATTTCTTTGACACTCCCCATAAATTAAAATCATGTCGGTGTACTCCGAAGCTGTGTAATTGTAGCGCGGCATGATTATTAAAAAAAAAACACGAAAACAATAAAAACTAAGCGTCTAATTTCGCACAATTCACTCACTGTTTAACTAAATACCTATTAAAACGTTACGTGTCCTGTCACCAAAATAAAGCGTCCAATTTCGCACTAATACCGCCGTAAATGAATTTACAAAACACGACACACACGAGCGGCGGGGAAGTACCTACATCAAAGACGCGGCTGCACTACAAAGCGAGGACGCGTAACTCATCACAGGATCGCGGCCGGCGACACACTAACCTAAATTTGTTGTAGCAAATTTCTTCAAGAAAGCGAAGTAACAAACGAAACTAGATTTATCTCTTTCGCACACACTAAATTTTCTATTAATATTATGATTGCATTGCAATTTCCGCATTCGTTCCTTTCTTATCCAACTCTGATGACACGCTTTATGACTCTTATTACTCAGAAGTAAGGTATAATTTTCACTAAATTAGATGAAAATACTAATTTGGCGAAAGTGTTTATGTCCTCGTAGCGAGTTGGCAACGTGACTTTAATGTTTTGATGTTTATACCGATGTGGGTCGTTCACCTGACAGTGTTTCCCTATTATCAGATACATCATGTAGCAAATGTTAAAAATGAAAAATAATTTCCTGTGACTAAACTACTGGATATATTCAAATAATTTTTTGTATGTAGACTCTCAGTCTACGTCTTGAGGTATGCGAGCTTTAATTTAATGTCGTATTGTCATCACCACTCTGTATAAGATTGTATAGTTAACATCAGAATTAATGATCTACTGTTTTCAAGGATCTGTATCAACCCATTAAAAGTACCTACACTGTTCTTCAAGATACAGGATAATATCCTAGTTTGAAGGACAGGGGTCTTATTTATGTAAAAATAGCCACTACCATGAATGTAATTTCAACACTAATGTTTCAACACTAATTTTATTTATTCTGGCTGACGTGCTTAATAAACGCGTTGACAACCAAAAATGCATGGAAGCGCGGATTTAGCTTTAATACAAATTACCCAATAATGATGAGATCTTGCAAAGGCAATCATGAACTGCATACAAATAATTTAATAAAGCAGTCCTTGGTAAATAAATATAAATTTTGAAAATATAAGAAGTTTACATAATTGTCTTAGGAAGATTCTCTTAGCTTAAAAAAAATGTTGTAGAGAAGACAGCGGTGTCGGATGTCATTTGCCATGACAAATTGTCAGAAGACATTTGGTACGTCAACGTTAATATACAGGGTGTAACGGAAAGGTGTGGTCATATTTTAAGAACCGGTTCTGCCCATGGAAATGAACAACCTTCTCTAAAAAAAAAATTGGTTGCCTGTAAAGTCGGTATACGGGCGAAAGTTTTACGTGACAACGACTTTGAGTGGTAAAATAATTTTAATGTGAATATTCATTCATTCGTATACTCTCACTCTCTCTCTCTCGCTCTGTCTCTCTCGCTCTTAGGCGGGCTAACTGTGCTCGAGTGGAAGGGACGCGTGCCTTTCACTTTTTATGTCTGTCTCTCTCGCTCTTAGGCGGGCTAACCATGCCCGAGTGGAAGGGACGCGTGCCTCTCACTCGCTCTCATTGTGAGCGCATAACGTGAGCGGAGCGTAACGCAGTTTCTTGAAGTGTCACCCGGCAAACCAATTTATAAGACGTTGTCACGTCAAAAACAAAATTGTACTTTCCAAACAAAGTTATCATCAGCTGATCAGTATTTGTATGGGGGATAAAATTTATTTTTGTGAATTTTCTTAGTTTTTCTTGAATAAAGTTGTACATATCGATGGGCAGATGCAGTTCTTAAAATATGACCACACCTTTCCGTTACAGCCTGTATAAATAATCAATAAGTGTAAAATATGTAAATAATCGCTGTAATTTTGTGTGATATTAATCATTGTTTTTTGTTTCATGTTCAATTCAATGAGGGACGCGACCGTCGAAGATTAAAGACAGAACATACTGTGCGACATTGTTAATGTTTTACGTTTTCTCGATTAGCTTAGGATACGAGCGCGGTCTAGATTGGCATTGTTTCTAGCTTGAATATTTCAAGTTATTTCATGTCGGCACCCAGTCGATGCTTATACCGGCTTTGCGAAAAAGGTGTAGCCTTTGCAAAGGGTGTTTGGTTGACACCATCGGTTCAGCTGATGATTGAGGGCCCACAGTTCAGTCAATATGGACTGATAGTTAATATAGAGATTAACACTTAATGATTTTTGAAAAGTTTTGCCACTGGAGCGGGATCAACGTTTAACGATTATTCGAACTGGCACAGTTCTGTCTTTTTTTCTCTGACACGATAAGCGTCCGATAAGTTAAAGTCATGGTTGTAAAGGTTTAAGTTAGTTATTAAACCCCTTTTGGGCTGATGTGTGCTGACACATCATTTTATTTGTAATAGAGGGATGCTTGGCATCTTTTTCGCCAGTTTTGGTGCCAGGAGTTTCAAATATGACGACGTTAGTTTGTTGTTGCACATTAGCTCCATAGCTAATATTAAAGTTAAAAACACATGCTGTAGTGTGAGGACAACTCGTTCGTCCTATGTTGAGGCGTCTTTTGCAAGGAACATACCCTTAATGTAAAGTTAATATTCGTATTAGGGTTAGGTAGGTTTCGATCGACTCTTCAAATGTTAAAAGGAATAGAAGCCTTACTAGCGTTTGCGCTTCTATTCGTAGGGGCGTAGCTCATGTAACGATTGTAGACACAGCCTAAACTCAGCGGGTCTGCACCGGCCTTTAGCTGGCAATTGAGAATATTGAGGATTCGTTCGAATGTTAAGAGTAGTTAGCTTGGATGACAGACTTGAGTTCGCCCGTTTGAAGTGGGCACATGTATCTTTTTTCCAATTAATATAATAATCCTCAGTCTATCCCTCTTTCTTTCATCACACTCTTCATATTAGCCAGTCACTCTCATACACCACACTCTCGCAAGCTGCGAGTGAGACCAACCACTACCCTGAAGCTACTAGAGAACCCCTGGAGCCCTGCAGGCCTTACTGGAGCCTTGGGGTCCTACAACCCTACCTACTAACGTTTTTCAGCTGTTGCCAAACAAAACGGTACCATGACTCACTAATTCGACAGAAGCTGTCGAATAATACGCTTACGATAGTAGTTACGTAGCTCACTAGCATTTTGACGTGTGAAACATATGAAATACATTAAAACTATATACGTTTTTATTCTAATAAAGTCAAAGTAATGTCTGCAAGAGCTTATTTAGCATGGATAAGTTAGTGGCCGCTGAATTTGAAGACCAACGACGTGAACAACGTGAATTTCAAGCCAAAATGAGAATTTTTGTTGGATATCAATTGGAAAAATTTACCTAGACGTTTTACCTAGACTATATTATTTCTATTACTAGACTATATTATTACTATTACTAGCAAGCTGTGCCTTTTAATTAAATTTAGTCAAATCATATTCATAACTATTTCTTTGTTTATTTGTTGCATTCCTCACGTCTTTAGTATTTTTATACACTTGAACTTACCTGACTAATTATTACACTTTCAAAGTTTCAAGTGGCTTGGCATATCTACCTGCATTGAGGGGCAACTATTTGGGAATTTTGTAACTTTACGTTTTAAAATAATATAGAAAGAAGAAATATACCTTTCCATGAACTCCACCAACAATTGAAACTGTGAGACACTGGTCCTCATTGTATTTAATAATCCAAATAATCTATTGTTGTAAACTTTCAAACCACACAACGCAACTCTGTGACACAACGTCAACAAACAAAATTACAAATTGAATTTTGAAACGACGGTGACATACTATAAGGAGGAGCTCGTGGCTAAAGTAATAACAGCCGCACGGGTCGATCCATCAGGTGAAGCTACGCTGGCCGGGGTTGGTCCATGGTTGGTCTATGCTACGATTTTTTATTCAATGAGGGCGCCACTTGGCCGGTAGTAGGGCCTTAAGGCCCGATTTCACCATTCGCTCTATAAAATAGGTTTTACTAAGTTTAGCATAAAAAATAACAATCATAAATAAGATTATAGTGAGTTAACCTTAAAAGATATGCACGGTAGCGGATTTTTTTTTAGAACTTTAAAAGGAGAACAATTCTGTCATACATAATTTTTGCGTAACTTTAACCGTTTACGCAGCAAAAGGATTTATTTTTCCCGTTTTTGCCACATTTTTCAGTGATGCTTCGCTCCTGTTGGTCGCACTGTGATGATAAATAGCCTTCCTCGATAAATGGACTATTCAACACAAAAATATTTTTTCAATTCGATTTAGTAGTTCCAGAGATTAGCGCGTTCAACCAAACAAACAAACTCTTCAGCTTTATGACAGCTTCTAAACGTATTTAAGCGAGCTTAAACGTCGAAAACTGGGCGTTTAGAATTGGTGAAATCGGCCCTAAAACTCAGTAAATTTCATGGTACATCAGTACCCCTACCATGAGTTATCATCGAAAAATTACTCGCTAGCGTTATACTCGCTAGCGTGCTAACGTGTATAACGCTAGCGTATAGATTTCGATAATAATAATAATAAGAAGATAGAAGCTTCCTAGATGCAAATAAACAGTAAAAGCCCAAAAACCATACACAAACAAGACTAATAAAATATAAAAATGCATACAGACTAGACAACGAACACATGTCATTATGAAATGATAGATTTTCGAGAAATGAAAACAACTTTTTAACTATGTTAACGCTGCCTGTCGCGTACGCCATCCACCCCCGTTCGGGGGTCGCCGCTCAGCTCCGCCTCGCCGCCGCCGGACCTCGGATCACCAGTGTCACCGGCGGCTGCAGCCGCGTCGAGTTCAAGCGACGAGTATTTCTCCCCGTCAACGTCGCCAACGCCTGTACGTCGGCAGGGGAGAGGCCGGCCTCCGAACAGCCTGGTGCCGGTGGTTGTGTGCAGCGCATGAAATGGACTCAGTCCATGAACGAGAACGTCATGCGCGCATATTATGGGTCTACAGAGGAGGGAACTAACCTCAGTGCGTACCGTGTCAGGATGCTGTCTCTGTTCCAGGACCTAGAACCAACCGTCGACGTCTCGGCGCAACTATTGTCGGATCAAGTGCGGGTCATCCAACGTAACCACAAGTTGGACGATGCTGCACTTGATAGTCTGCGCTCAGAGGTACTGAGCAACCATATCATATCGACCCCGACACAGACCGCGGTACAAGAGCCCGCTAGAGGCGCAATCCCACCGCGGCCCTTAACGTAAGCGATGAGGGAGATGGTAGAATTATCACGGTAAGTTAGCCAGTGCAACGATCGACTGAGAAGCGCACTGGAGGATGGGCTTCGCGAGTATAGATCCACTCCAACCGAACTTAGACCCTGTTTACCACGGTTACCCATGCACAAAAAAAATAGGGCATTGATGTGTGCTTTGGACTCGCTGCTTTAAAACATCTTTGAAAGCAGCGAGAACCTAGTTGATACGCACTCAATCTTGTATTGCGGGGCTGTTGCAGCATGTCGTTTGGCCAACGTGAAGTTTCCGAATAGTGACGGAGCTATTCGGCCAAAGCCTGCTGTACCAGCCTGGCAATACAGGATTGAGAGGCGTATCGATGGGGCCAGGGTACTCATCGGCAAACTACTCTGCTTCAGGGCAATACACGACCACGTGTGATGCGCTTTGTGAGGCGGGCGTTTTCGGGGACTGAAATCAGTCCTCGAGAATACATGTCCCGTATCACACAGTGCATCGACTTCCTGAAGCAGAAAGTTTATGCATGGGCAAACCGTATTCGGTGGTATAAGCGGCGAGTTGACCGGTGCTCGCAGAATCGCATGTTCCAGGGCGATGAGAGATGGGTATATAGAGCTTGGGAGCGACCTGAACAAAATGTGACTGACGAGTGCCGTCCGGATGATGTCTCCACGAGTACATTCTGGCGCAGCATTTGGTCGGTGCCCGTCTGCCACACTAAGGGTGGTCGGATGCGTGATGTCGAGCGCGCGTGTGTCGCTATACCAGAAATGGATAAAGTCACCATTACGCCATCAGATGTAGCCAAAGCGGTTCGTCCGTTACCGAACTGGAAATCTCCGGGACCGGGCGGACTGCGTAACTTTTGGCTGAAAAGGTATAGCAGCTCACACGCACTCCTGGCATCTCAATTCCAGTCATCCTTAGAGTCTGGGTCGCTGCCTCAGTTTCTAACAACCGGTGTCTCCCACCTGCTCCATAAGACAGGTAGTCCCGCGGCACCCAAAAATTATAGACCGATTACATGTTTGTCAACGGTCTATAAACTTCATACATCCATCCTGAGAGCAATAATATGCATATTGAGAGTAACTCAATTATGTCTCTCTCCATTCAGAATGGATGTAGGAACGGATACCGCGGTACTAAGGAGCTACTCCTCATAGACATGGCCATAAGCCAACAGGTTTGTCGATCCCACAAGGATTTGTCGACATGCTGGATTGATTTTAAGAAGGCCTACGACTCTGTTACACATACATGGCTCATGAGTTGTTGGAGTTGTACAAAATAGATCCAACTCTACGCACCTTTCTTGAGTCATGTATGGGGCCATGGAAGACAGTCCTTCGATATTCAGGATGTCGACCAATCCTGGGGAACGATGAGCCTATATGGATTAAACGGGGCATTTTTCAGGTTGACAGTTTGAGTCCACTTTGGTTCTGCTTAGCCCTGAATCCTCTAAGCACAATGCTGGAGGATTCAGGCCTGGGCTATCGGTTGAGAAGAGGTGGTCAGGCCATATCTCACCTTCTTTACATGGATGACCTGAAACTCTATGCCCCCAACAATTTGCGACTGATGGAGCTACTGAAGGTAACTGAAACTTTCAGTAGCGCTATCAGGATGGAATTTGGTGTGGACAAATGTGCAGTCATGCTTGTAAAGCGAGGGGAGATTATAGAATCCGAAGGGATTCAACTCTCGGATGCCGAATAATATTATTTCGGTATTATTATAGCTTAAAATATTAACATATTATAATAAAGTGGCAGTTTGTTAGAAAATATTTTATTTCATTAGGACTACAATTTTATCTAGTTTAAATTAGTTTTGAATGTTTAACATACTTAATGGAGAGTATTATTACTGCATTTAGGTTCTTAATTTAATTGAAACAATGATATTGATATGATATGAAGATAAATGATATTTTGTTATTATGGTTTTACTGGTCTAAAATCATTGATGCATCTTGAAATAATTAATAGGCATCTTGAGATAATTAAGAATCTTAAAAACAAACAACCAGTAAAACCACCCGCGCCCTATCAATATGATTACTGCTTCACAAGCCAATGATACAATACTCGCTAAATATCTCATTGTGGCAGACACCCTCTGACTGAACACCTGGGCTGCATGTTTTACCTTCATTTTAGGTATTTTTTCTTTTATGACATGACTGTCCGTCAATTTATTTATTATTCTTTTATCGTCTTCCCCTGGATCAGCATCAAGTAGAATTTGCAAATGTTTCCATTTTGCAAATTTGACTTGTCCGTTTTATATAACCCTTAAATCTTTAGTAAAGAGATTATTTCTTAATCCTCTAAGGAGATGTGGAGGATCAAATATTGGAAATACTTTTGTTCCATTCCATTCAAACGCTAAACTTTTAAATTCCTTGCCTTCTGATAAATATTTTCGTTTAGTGACATCTAAAAGGCTTTTATTGACACTCATATTTGTCGAGGACTGGTCACAAACCGTGGCAATAACTTCTAATCCTGTTCTTTGTACAGCGTTTAGTACTTCTAGAATTTGCTTTTTTAATTCCGCTGCCTTCGTTGCACTCTGGCAGAATGTGAAGGAGATGGGCTGCTTATATTTTCCTTTCAGACTCTTAACCACAAAAACTAGTGCATGGTCAGCAATCCTTTTTGTGTTATTTGTACCAAAATCTTCAAAAGCAATAATTTTATCCCAATTTTTATGATAATATAAGCCAGGGCTTAATGCGACTTCATCAAATTTGAGTGTGCATATTTTTTTCTCCTTGGGTAATTTCCTTACTGTTTTTCTCAGGTGTTCAATGATAACCTCATTGATTCCAGGCTTAATAGTCACTCTACTTAATATTTTCTGGATTGTTCTTATAGAAGGTAATGCAAAGAGTCTTTGCAAAAATTTGTATGCTTTTTGTCTCTGTTTGTATATTGTTATACACAAAATTTTTTCTTTAGTTGTGAATCTTCTTCCTCTTGGTCTTTCAGATGCCTTATTTAACTGCATTCTAGTGAAAATGGCAGCAGGGTCAGGCAGTTTTTCAATGGCTTTTAAAAAAAGCTTTATTTTGGGATATCTGAGCCGCTTTTCGCACTTTTTGGTTTAGGTTAGTACATTTTTCACGCAATTTTAACAATTTAATCTTTAATTTTGTATGTTGCTTCAAGCATTCGTTTCTGGCAATATTGATGGATTTAGTGCCTGAAATCAATAACAATGAAACAAATTACTTTATCATTCAAAATGCTGATTGAATTATACATAATCAGTTTAATTTTCACACTTTAAAACATTGATATAAATATTTAACAGGGTTTTGTTAACGAGTTTGTTTTTATGATTAAGTATGACAAATATTTCTGATATTTAAAAAAAAAACAGTTAACCTTGCTAAATTATTTAAAAAGTAGACTTCATTTCAAATTAATGATTTGATCAAATTATGCATCATTAAAAAAAAATTAAATGATAAATTTTCACTTAAAGTTATCAAAAGCATGAATTCTGTTGTTTTTTAAGTAAGTAAAAAGAAAATAGGTAGGTACTGACCTTTCTTGACATAAGCATGTCTGAGAGGAATTTTTTCAGGTAGGTCCTCACATATAGGCACAATTGCTTTGGAACTTGAACCTAAAAAGTAATTGTGATTATTAATAAAACATAATATGTGTAGGATTATATAAATTCAAACTAGCCTTGTTTTTTTTTTAAAGCCTGGGCTAGTGATGTATTGGTGATGATGGTTTTACACATGAAATTATTGATTTTTAAAGAAGGTGATTTATTATTATATTATAAAACCAATATTTAATGTTGGAACAGCATATTTGGTAAGACGTCCACTGGCTGTTTGGTAATCGCATATACGTATGTTATTATCTATATAATTATCATCCCTTTTGGTCAATGTCGCTCAACACCACCTGTGGTGGAAAGTGGTGAACTTTTCCTGAAAAATAATATCAACTTGTAAAACAGTCTACTTAAATGTGAAAAATATATTGTTGTAAAAGAACGGTACGACTTTAGATGATGTGACGTGGAATTAAGGGATGAAATTTGGAGGAGGAGGGCGGAGGGGGGAGGGGGGGGGGGTGTACACCCTCCCCTTATGAAGGAAAAAGCACGGAAACCCCCCCTTTTTTTAATGATTTTTTGAAAAAGTGTTTTGAGGGTTATATTTACGTAATTTTTTGTCAATTTAAAGGGAAGAAGGGGGAAGGGGGAAGTTGTAGAACCCCCACCTATGAAGAAAAAGTAGCGGAAACCCCGCCCCCCCTTTTTTAAATCTTTTTATAATACATTTTCTGAACCAGACAATTTTTTTCTATATAATTTAGTCGTTTCTGGCACTCGCCGGCCGCTGCCGCGGCACCGCTCGCTGCGCTCGCTCGGCTCGTGCGTAGGGGGTCACGGTTCTAGCATAACCTAACCCAACCACTTAAAAAAAAAAAAAAAACCTAATGTAAATAGTTCGGTTCCGAGTAGTCTACAAATAAAAGATAGTCGTTTCTGTAGGGGGTCACAGTTCTAACCTAACCTAACCTAACCATTTTACTGAAGCAATCAAAGCCACTACAAATTAATCCACTACCCACTAAAACCAATATTTATTTGCTAAAAGGAAAATCTAAACCACCACATCTTGTGGAAAATATACTGAGTTGGCAACACTGAATTAATGTGACAACACTTGTAAAATGGCGTCGTTTCACGTTTGGTTTCACTTATCGGCAATAGTCGATAAATTATTCTAAGTGCACTAGATTTAACACTTATTAAAATCAGTGAAATATATGTAATTTAATGAAACATGACTAAAAACTATGTAAATCACTAGATATACATATTTATTTCATCATTATTAAGGAGTAAAACATTTTAGTGCCTTGAACTTTCTCTAGTATATCTATAGTAGTCTATGCTTACGTAAAACGAAACGTATAATGACGAGACAATGTCAAAAGTGTCATAATATTGTTGAATTTTTATGATTTTGTTTTTTTTATTTCTCTTATACCATTAATTTCCGTGCAAAAAGAACTTCACGTAGAAGCTTCTAATAATATTATCTTTCTGTGAAAAAAATATGGACTCGAAACTCCACGTCACATCATCTAAAGCTTAGCCAAAAGAACTTCCACAAGATGTTAATAATTATGAGAAACATACCTTTACATGGAGTACATCCAAAATAGGGCTCCACTGTACTTTAGCGTCGTCGGTTCGTGCGAGGCTTCACAATTTTACAGCTTGTACATGTATCTAAGTACTGGCCTGCGGACGGCGAGTAGTGGGTAACTCGCCGTCCGATCAGCACCAGGCCCGAGAGTCGACGGCGCGTAGTGCTCCACGCGCGCCTCAAAGAGTTGTCAGCAAAGGACGGGGCCTGCCACGGCCAATGCCTGCCCTTGGGTTGAGGATAAATTCGAAAGAGTTACCTCGCCCCCGGGCGCGTAGGGCAGGGAGGAACAGGGGTGGGTTTTAGTCAGTAAGAGTCTGACACGCCCTTCCGCTCCACACTAGAGCGGAAGAAGTCATGAGATGATTTCCCACCCCCCAAAAAAAAAAAAAAAAAAAACATGTAAGTACTCGTATCTAAGTAAAACACTTTCGTAAAATATTACACTGCTGAAACGTATAGTTTTTGAGAAAAAAAAATCCTAAAGTTGCAGAAAATTGTACTAAAATTGTCATTTTGCCACAGATAGATAATGTACGAGTTTCATTCCTAGGTTGTTTCGTTTTACGTTTAGACAAAACAACTAAATTTTAATGGTTTTTAGTGTAAATATTGTAAATTTTTAACTCATTTCTCATAGACATACAAACACAAATAACTCATAAGCATAGTTACCTTCTTTTTGTAATTTTATAATTCCTATAAATGTGCATTTTACCTTCTTTTGTAACGCATAAGCATTTTTTAACTGAATGTATTACCAAATGGCAATAACCTTGGCTTTCAACTTTGTAGCGACACTCCTCCAAAATGAAGATTGAAATTAGAACTCATGGCTGAACGCTGACCCCTAAAATACAGGTCGAGGCCTAGTTTGGGGGTTAGGATCAGATTTGTGGCAATACATTCGTGTGATATTTTATTATGACTGGCTTGTTACATGTATTTCTAAGTGTCAAATAAATATTTATTTTTAGTAATTTGTGTTTTTTGGGTGAATAACTACGAAAATTTTGATTTATTCACAATTTAAAGTTATTTTTTTTATTCTTGTATCTGCTAAAGGTGAAACGAAACGCAATTTTTTTGCAGCAATACATTGCAAAAAGATATATGAACTATGACCTATGTTAAGGTTACTTCATGGTTAAAATAGATTGAATTTTTTACTAAAACGAATCGGGACACCCCGACTGCACGTAGTCCTTTGGCTGCTACCCCTAGAGTGTATATAAAAACCGGAGGCGCGAAGGGAGAGCAACCCCCGCCCGCTGTAACATAGCATAGGCACCCGCCTGAGCTGTAGCGGTTGAGAATGGTCGCCGGAGGCGACCAGCAAGCCGAAGCTGTGGAGGTGAGTGTGGATGCCAATCCTTTGTTACGCAAAGGTGAAGGGGTTGCACTTCCTGCAGCAGCGGAGACGTTGCAGAAGAAACTTTTGTGTTTTGAGCAATTTTTAGTGAAATTTTTACAAAAAATGTTAACAAAACATAACCTCAAAATGAGATTTTTAAAAATTCATAAAAAAAAACTATGGTTTTCCGCACTTTGGGGTTTTCAAATTTACACTAAAAAGAGTATCCTCTACCCAAAAAAAATACCTACTATAAAAACGCGACCGACGCTAAAGTACAGTGGTTCCCAAAATAGCACTTAAATGCCGTCTTTCTCGGCATTTTGCAAGTTTTGTCGAATTCAAATCAAAATGGCAAAATCGAGGTCCAGTGACCCAACGCTGTGTATTACTTAATACACAGCGTTGGGTCAATCGTTTACGTATCTTATCACAGGGTCCAAGGAAGAAGCAGGGTCAAACGTTTATAGCAGATATCAAGAAAACAAGCACAGTCCTAACTCGCAATAGAGTCAAATCAGATCATCAATGTTAAATGATAAATTTTATAATGCATACTGTATAGAACATAAGTCATGTTATCTATGCTTGCTATTTAAAATAAGAATCGTTTTTTACTCCTTGCCGCTTGGTGCGCTGTTCTGTCTATTGTCTCCTGAAAAATTGTTATGTCGTAGCGTTTTAGGTTAATATTAATAAAGAAAGTTTAACTAGAAATCTTACTCAATATTCTTATTTTTGAACCATAATAATAGGTTATGGGCCCAGGTACGCTTCGTAATAAATTGAGTAAAGAGCAGAAATAAAAAGTGAAACACGTACGTGTTCGAAAGTGAAGAACCTAATAAACAAAATGGAGGTCACAAATTCAATGAGAATTGAGAAGTTTAATGGCAAGGATTTTCGACAATGGAAATTTCAAGTCAATTGTGCCTTAAAAGCGAAAGGTTTAAATATCCATGAAGAAAAACCCAGGGTGGGTGATACGACGCAGTGGGACAAAAATGATGGTATGGCCATGTTTCTATTAACTTCATCTATGGAACTAAACCAAATCTCATTAATTGAAAATTGTGAAACGGCAAAGGAAGTGATGACAAAGTTGGAATCAATTTACGAACAAAAATCGGAGCTGAACAAAATGATGGTGCACGAGAGATTCTATCAATATAAGATGTCATCAACCGATAGTATTGCACAGCATATTGCCAAAGTCGAGAACTTAGCTAAACAATTGAAAGAGACTGGCGAGGAAATAAGTAATACAGCAATTATGACAAAAATATTAAGTACGCTACCTTCTAAGTATCGCTCTCTGCGTCAGGCATGGCTGTCATTAGATCCACATTCACAAACTATTCAGAACTTAACAGCAAGATTATTAGATGAGGAAGCGAGCTTGACAAATGAAGAAGAAACTGAGAGTGCTTTAGTAGCCATGAAACATTCTAAACCACAAAGAAAATTTCAGAATCACAATATGCACCAAAGTTCAACATCTGGCCAAAATAATCAGCATCGATTTATATGTTATAACTGTAACAAGAGAGGGCATTTTGCAAGAGATTGTCTAGCCCCAAAGAAGTCTGAGAGGAAACCTCAAGAGCAAAAGATGCTTGCATTCAGTGCCGAGCAATGTTTACAATCTGAAGCTGATATAGATACATGGATTCTTGACAGTTGTGCATCTGCACACATGTCACACAGGCGTGATTATTTCTGTGAGTTACTAGATTATGGCCAGAATAGTGGTGACAAAACTGTGAAATTGGGAAATAAGAAGGAACTAGTGGTGCAAGGCCGTGGAAATATATTAATTAATAGATGTGTGAATGGCAAGTGTGAGCAAAGTATTCTAGAAGATGTACTTTATGTACCAGAGCTACGCAGAAATTTGTTCTCAGAAGGCATGGTAACAAGAAAAGGCTATGTTATAATTAAGAAGTACAATGAGGCCTTAATATTGAAAGATAATACAGTTGTTATGACTGCAACATTGAAGCAGAATAATCTTTATGAAGTAAATATTAAAACCATAGTGCAAATAGATTGTAATTTAGCACAGTCAAGTTTGAAAATCTGGCATGAACGTTTAGGACATTTAAACTTGAAGGAAGTGCAAAATATGAGCAAGAATGGTGCGATTCCAGTGAAGTTAACAGATGACATCAACTTTTGTTTGTGAGGCTTGTCAATATGGCAAACAGAGCCGTTTGCCATTTCATAAATCTTGTAGAGGAAAATGTGAACTTGGTGATTTAACCTACAGTGATGTGTGTGGACCTGTAGAACATACATCTGTATCTGAAGCAAGATATTTTGTCTTATTTAAAGATGGTGCCACCAGCTACAGGCATGTGTTTATAATCAAGCACAAAAGTGATGTCCTGGATTGCTTTAAGAAATATAATGCAATAGTGAAAAATAAATTTGGTCATGGCACTCGTATATTCCATACAGACAACGGACGTGAGTACGTTAACAATGAATTTAAATCTTATTTGGATAGTGAAGGGATAGTTCATGAACGCACAGCACCTTACACGCTCGAACAGAACGGAAGAGTGGAGAGAGAAATGCGCACAATCATGGAAAGCGCAAGATCTATGTTGTACTCTCGTGATATATCATTGAATCTATGGGCTGAAGCAGTAAACTGTGCTGTTTACTTATTAAATCGAAGTTCTTCTACCCAGACAAAGGATGTATCCCCATATGAGCTGTGGAATGGACAGAAGCCAGCACTTCAACACATAAGAGTATTTGGTTCAGAAGGGTATGTTCATATACCTGATGAAAGAAGAAGAAAACTAGATAAAAAGAGTGTAAAACTAATATTAGTAGGATATGAAAATTATAGAATGTTTGATATTGAAAGTGGGAAGATAACAATAAGTAGAAATGTACATTTCAATGAGAATAACATTCCAGTACTGAGAAAAAACACCACTTCAATTTCTATCACCGATGAACAAGAACAAAGTGAAGGAATTCAAGATATACCAGTTTCTCCAGGAGATGACCAAGATATTTCTGAGTCTTGCTTTGAAAGTGTAGAGACACAAGAGGATCCCAATGATGTGACGTATCAGCCTTCACAAATAATTTCTGAAGATGTTGAAAGAAATATTACACTGAGACCTAGAAGGAACAGGAATGAAGAAGCAAATTTTATTGAGTTTGATGTACCAACAACCTATAAAGAAGCTATAAATTGTAAAAATAGTAATAAATGGAAGGAAGCTATAAGCGAAGAATTACAGTCTATAGAAGAAAATGAAACCTGGAAGTTTGTAAATAGAAATAATGAGAAAACAGTGACATCAAAATGGGTATTTTGTGTAAAAAGAAATTCAGATGGTGATATAGAAAGATACAAAGCTCGTCTTTGTGCACGTGGGTTTACATAAACTAAGGATGTCGATTACAAAGAAACATTTTCACCAACAACGAGATTCGATTCCATTAGAATAATATTATCTCTTGCAGTTCGAGAGAATTATGAACTCAAACAATTTGATGTCAAAACAGCATTTTTGTATGGTGAGTTGTCAGAGGATGTCTATATGGAGGTGCCTGAGGGTGTCCATGCTGAGCCAGGAAAAATCTGTAAGTTAATAAAATCCTTATATGGGCTCAAACAGTCATCACGCTGTTGGAATAGAAAATTCTCTTCTTTCCTAACTACTTATGGTTTTGAAATGTGTCCCTCTGACAACTGTATTTTTGTTGGTCATTTTAATAACTATAAAGTTATCTTGAGCTTGTATGTAGACGATGCTTTATTATTGTCAAAAAGTAAAATTAAATTGTTGCATATTATAAATGATTTGAAACAAAGTTTTAAGATAAAAGAGTTGAACTTAAATATGTTTGTTGGCATGGAAATAACTAAAAATGATGGAATAGTTACTTTAAGTTAAAAAAACAGTACATTAAAGAAATTGTAAATAGATTTAACATGTCAGATGCCAACCCTTGTAGTACCCCTGCTGACAATAATGTAATTTTTAAGAAAAATGATAATGAAAGTAATATTGATTTTCTATATAGGGAAGCAGTGGGAGCCCTGATGTTTTTGTCAACCGTATCTAGGCCTGACATTTCTTATTCTTTGAATGTATATACTTAAATAGTAGATACTTAAATAATCCAAGTAAAGACCATGTAAACGCTGTTAAACGAATTATTCGGTACTTGTTAAAGATAAAAGATGTTTGTGTTACTTATAATTGTAATAAAAAAAACTAGTAGGTTTTTCTGATTCAGATTTTGCCTCAGATACTGATTCTAGAAAATCTAATACAGGATATATCTTTATAATGAATGGTGGGCCTGTTACTTGGGCTAGCAGAAAGCAAAATACTGTGGCATTATCAACTACAGAATCAGAATACATGGCTGCAAGTGAGGCTGCCAAAGAAATTTTATGGCTTCGGCAGTTATTAATTGATATTGATGAACCACAATTGGTGGTGAATGTTTAAAAGTAAATCTTTTAGTTAGGTTTAATTTTGTTGGAAGACAGTAGTTGGTTTGAAGCTTACTATTGTAATAATTCTAAAATTTAAGTGGGCGTGTTAAATGATAAATTTTATAATGCATACTGTATAGAACATAAGTCATGTTATCTATGCTTGCTATTTAAAATAAGAATCGTTTTTTACTCCTTGCCGCTTGGTGCGCTGTTCTGTCTATTGTCTCCTGAAAAATTGTTATGTCGTAGCGTTTTAGGTTAATATTAATAAAGAAAGTTTAACTAGAAATCTTACTCAATATTCTTATTTTTGAACCATAATAATAATCAAAACAACGCGAAACAAGCTGTGGAAACAACGAACGAAACAGAAGAAAATTTTCAACTTTTCAACTGACAACGTAGTTTTCCTGACTTTTCCTTTCATCATATACGTTTCGTTTTACTTATTATAAACTCCTTGAAGAGTAAAAAAAGTGTTATTTACATGCGTACAAATTGTTGCAAAGACTCTTTCCATTACCTTCTATAAGAACAATCCAGAAAATATTAAGTAGAGTGACTATTAAGCCTGGAATCAATGAGGCTATCATCGAACACCTGAGAAAAGCAGTGAGGAAATTACCCAAGGAGAAAAAAATATGCACACTCAAATTTGACGAAGTCGCATCAAGCCCTGGCTTATATTATCATAAAAATTGGGATCAAATTATTGGTTTTGAGGATTTTGGTACAAGTAACACAAAAAGGATTGCTGACCATGCACTAGTTTTTGTGGTTAAGAGTCTGAAAGGAAAATATAAGCAGCCCATCTCCTTCACATTCTGCCAGAGTGCAACGAAGGCAGCGGAATTAAAAAAACAAATTCTAGAAGTACTAAACGCTGTACAAAGAACAGGATTAGAAGTTATTGCCACGGTTTGTGACCAGTCCTCGACAAATATGAGTGTCATTCAAAGCCTTTTAGATGACATTAAACGAAAATATTTATCAGAAGGCAAGGAATTTAAAAGTTTAGCGTTTGAATGGAATAGAACAAAAGTATTTCCAATATTTGATCCTCCACATCTCCTTAAAGGATTAAGAAATAATCTCCTTACCAAACATATTATTTATTGGTTTATACAAAACGGACAAGTCAAATTTGCAAAATGGAAACATTTGCAAATGCTACTTGATGCTGATCCAGGGGAAGACGATATAAGAATAATAAATAAATAAATTGACAGACAGTCATGTCATATAAGAAAAAATACCTAAAATGAAGGTGAAACATGCAGCCCAGGTGTTCAGTCAGAGGGTGTCTGCCACAATGAGATATTTAGCGAGTAAGTATCATTGGCTTGTGAAGAAGTAATCATATTGATAGGCCGCGGGTGGTTTTACTGGTTGTCTGTTTTTAAGATTCTTAATTATTTCAAGATGCCTATGAATTATTTCAAGATGCATCAATGATTGTAGACCAGTAACACCATAATAACAAAATATCATTTATCTTCATATCAAATGAATATCATTGTTTAAACTAAATTAAGAACCTTAATGCAGTAATAATACTCTCCAATATGTATGTTAAACATTCAAAACTAATTTAAAAAATATAAAATTGTAGTGCTAATGAAATAAAATATTTTCTAACAAACTGCCACTTTATTATAATATGTAAATATTTTAAATCTTGAAATTAAAACTATTCAGTTATAACAATACCGAAATAATATTATATACTTGTAGTCTAATAACTAACTTGTAATCATTGTTTATTTCATTTCAGATCACGACATACTTCCAAAAGAGTGCCTGGACACAGCTGATTTGTTGTTTGTGGTGGATAAACTGTTCGACTCATTTAATGGTCATAGCTACCAAAATTCGGACAAAATTTACAAGTGTGCTCTAAAACAGAACTCGCCACATTTTAAATTATGGGATGATTTACTTCCAATATTGAGATCAATGAGATTTAAAGTGGAGAAAAAGTTAAAGGATGGAACGATTTCGACGAAATTTGAACAAGTGCCAAGTCTCAGGAACTGGATTTCAAATATTAATGTTTATTAAGAAATGTTTAAGTATTTAATTAAAAGAAACACACGATATAAGTAGTCTGTTGACAAGAAATATTAACCAGGATCCATTGGAAAATTTCTTCTGCAACATAAGAAGTAATGGTGTCAGAAACACGTCTCCAACTTGCTCGCAGTTTACTGGAGCGTTTAAAACATTGCTTATCAATAATTTAACATCACCACACTGTGTTGGGGCGAACTGCGAGCAAGATGATAGTAAAGCGTTAAAGCCCTTGACAAAATTAGTTAATCTCAAAGTAAAGGACACAAGAGAACAACCTTCAGAGTCTGTTAATGTGGATTTAGTAATTAATTACTTCATGCAAACAGACACGGAGAATTTTCGGAACACAACGAGTAAAGAGGCAAAAAAATATGTTGCTGGTTATATAGTCAAAAAAACTTTACAACAAATATGCAAAAGATGCCATGCTTGTAGAATGCGTTTGGTAAGCACAGTGCCTCCGAGTAACAAAGATTATACATATATTGGAAAGAGATTATGCAAGAAGATCACTAAATTATCCATCGGAGGCATTGTGCGAGTTTGTACTTAGATGATGTTTGCATAATTATTCAAACACAATTAAATGAGGAACCGCAGCAGAAACATCTGAAGGGTACAATTAAGCAAATAATAAATATATTTTGCAATTTATCCCAGTTCTCTTGTGTGACTCATGAAATCAATGTGCAAAATTTTTTAATGGATACTATTTCAAATATTATTGTAAATAGCTGGTGCACCAACGTCAACAAAATACTTAAAGGTAAAACAAATATGTATCATAAAAATTCAACAAAAATACAAGCCTTAAATTATTATACTACTGATTGTAGAAGAAAATAAATGATTCAAAAACGAAGTATAATTTAGCTGGCGCACTAACGTACTAATAGGAACAAATTAGATCTACCTCGATTCAGATCGGCTAAAGTACACAATTCTTATATTTGGGGTTTTGTGTAAAATTTTATAACAAAATACCACTCCCTTTTTCCCCACTGCTCAACTGTGACTGCTGAGCTGCGAATATTTGTAGACATTCTCCAACTAAATTATATAAAAAATCTCATCAAATCTTTGGTAGACAAGCATATTATAAATTACAGCATTATATCCTTGATAAAAATGCTTGGCTTAATGCCGGTACTGCTCCACAGTCATAGCCACTTGAGTACACTAGTTAGTTCTTTTTTTTAGGGTTCCGTACCCGAAGGGTCCAAACGGAGCCCTATTGTTTTCACTCACGTGTCCGTCTGTCTGTCCCTCCGTCGTCTATCACAAAATTTTGTTATGAAGAATTTTTTAACTTCCCATTGACCTAAGAACTTAAAAGAACAATGGCAGCTTCCCATACATTGTTTTAGCTGAGATTAAATTCTTACGTCTTTAAATGAAAAATATCTTGTTTAACTCGGCGTCATCTTCTGAATTAGTTTGTGCAAGAATTTTTATGCGAGAAGGCCGAGACTAAAAGATATTCAATCATAAACTTTTGTAGGTTATGTCTTTAAGTGACCTTTAATAATGTGTCTATTAAGTATTATTATTCAATTTCGAGGAAGTAAAAGGGTCTTATCGCATTAGTATTTCCCTTACCTATTTTCAGTATAATGTCTTGTAAATATATTGTAAACTAGGCGTTAGGCGTGAAATCGTAACAAGGAAACTAACTTTCGCATATAATATTAGTTAGGAAGTTAGGATTAGGATGTTAGGTAAGCCCAGTGGTTTTATCCTTTGCTAGGCCTTAACTAGGTATATAATAGGTATTTATAACAGGTCTTTTGGCTGCCAGTCACTGTCGGCATTATTTCTGGTATTGATGCAATAGGATTATACCTGGGAGTCTTTAAGTCAGGAGTGAAAAGTTACTTCTAGGCAAGCGGCTCCATCTTCGACCACATCATCGCTTACCATCAGGTGAGATAGTGGTCAAACGCGTGCCTACCAACAATTTAAAAAAAAAACTATGCCAGGATATTATAAATACTTGCTAAGTTTTAGCGGGGAATATGTAAGTTGATAAGAACCAATGAAACAAGTTTCTTTTTGTATCAATATTTATTCGTCCTCATAATCTCTTTTAAGAATTTCATCCAAAAATTCTGCAGGTGCCTAATGTCTGGCCCATCCTAAATACCAGACTAGCGTCATTACATGAGCGCAACATCTTACTGTGCGCCGGCCAACTAAACAATTGCAGCAGTACTCACTGATTCCTGTACGGCCATGAATATTATTCGCTATTAAAATATATACATAATATTGCTTCCTGGTTATGTGACGTGACTTTATTTTGCCTCTTATTAGTGTTGTCTCGCCAGTGCCTCTAAAGGAGTCTACACACCAAACCCGCCGACCCGCCGACACAGCCCGGCGGCTTGGTGTCGGCGACCCAAACCCGCCAACATGTGTCATGGGGCTGTGTCGGTGAGTTAGTCGGCGGCAAGAAATCAGTACAACTTTTTTAGTTAGTGATTGCAGTGTGTACGAACGTGACGTGTTGTTTTTCTCGAATATTGCAGCCTACAATAAACATGGATACTGATGCTGATCTAATAATAGCAGCATGTGGAATAATTTTAGCTGGGTCCCAAAAAACACAAGCACGTCACTATCGCTGGAGTGTCGGCGGGCAACTGAGCGTGCGAATACGCAAGTCGCCGGCCATGCCGCCGACTTGCACGCGCGGGTACGAGTCGCCGACATGATTCTTGAAGCAAAGTCGCCGACACCAAGCCGCCGGGCTGTGTCGGCGGGTTTGGTGTGTAGACTCCTTAAGATTATATTTAGGGGAATCAATGCGTTCACTGGAAACTTCAATTCTGTACCCGCCGTGGAAACGTACATGCTCGCCATAATATGAGCGCGCTTGTCTTATGTGGTACGTTCCCAGGGCGAACAGTATAGTATAGGGACTCCGTTGTCCGCACTTAGACTCTCATTTGGTCCGTTGTGCGTGGTGGATCCTGGCTAATTCAGCCAGCCTAACTCCGCCCAGTAGCACAGAATCATCCTGGGAGATTCACAGGCTTCGCGGAGCGACCTCATTGTTTCGAGGATTTGTGTACGTTGGGTAGCCACGGCCACGCAATCCAGGATGACGTGGGCGACTGATTCTTCAGCGTCAAAGCAGCCTCTACAGAGAGGGCTGTCCGTGGCGCCTAGGTTGAAGAGATGTTTATTCAAGAGGCAATGGCCCGTGATTGTCCCTATTATTATTCTAAGGTTGGCTCTACTGAGACTGAGCAGTTTTTTGGTTAGTCGTGGGTGTAAGCTTGGCATGGCCATTCGCGACTGCCTGCAATCTGTTGCCCGTGACCATCTGTTATTGTGTAGTTCCGTGGTTCTTTGGCGGATCCATGCACGAAATTGCGAGAAAGGTAGCGAAATTATTGAAGTTTTCTTTTGTTAGGCCTATCCAATATTTAAAAACACTATCATCTATTTCTTGCACATTTTCAAAATCTAAAGTTGGATGGAATGCATTCACAAAAGAAAATGCATGCTGTACCTGCTGAGCAGTAAATGTTTCCATGCTATTTTCAGAATGGAATAGTGTCTCCCATGAATTACTCATTAAGTGTTCTGAGCAAATTCGAGCTAGGCTTGGCAAGTAATAGTTATGATTGCTTAGGACAATTTTGCACGTAAATTATCCGATATACTAAGCAGTGTGGTACTAGTACAATTTGAATAAATACAATGATGGTTAGCATTGGCTGCTCGTCTGTAGTCCGGTAAAATTATTATTTGAACATCTGCCTGACGATAAAGCCTTGGTTCAGAGGGATTGGATCCAGATGGCTGATCATCCTGTTGAGATTCCTCTGGTACTGGTTGAGAACTACTAAGGAATCTATTTTCATCAGTGATGTTACCACAACGTGCTTCTCTTTGAGTGCGTAACCAACAAGGATGACACACGCGATCAGATACTGTTATCTGAAAATAAAGAAAAGAAAATTAATAAGCCTATCGTTTTAAGCTCTTATGCAGTTGCTGCTATAGAAACTTAAAATTGGAGTTCCCTGGTAAAATAATTTAGGAGACTATATGTAGTGACCCTATTAATTATTATGTTTATAATGACATATTTTATTAATGCATGCATATAACTTTTAAATAGGTTGTAGAGAATGTAATTTAGTTTACCTGTCGTGGTGCTAGTCTGCTCTCTAGAATATTTATCATAGACTGCTGTAGTTCCGAAGGGTTGTCTCTCAGTATTTTGTCACTTTGTCTACGTAGAATAGAAGTGCCACATAAAAGACACACATTAGTGTGGCCTTGCTGACTTGATCCAGCTTGTTGGTTATCATTGCTTGATACTTCTTGTTGCAACTCATGATTGACACTAAATATCGCGAGATCTCTGCATGCTTCGCAAACATAGTCATCTTCAGTAATCTGAAACAAATTGAAAATATTGCTATCTGGAATAGATCCCTGTCAGAGCCTTCTAATAACACAGAACTAATATTATTGTATACAGGATGTAACGGAAAGGTGTGGTCATATTTTTAGAACCGGTTCTGCCAATGGGAATGAACAACTTTCTCTAAAGAAAAATAAAAAATTCCCAAAAAAAAATTTGGGCTTTGCATACAAAGTGATCATCAGCTGATCAATATTTGTATGGGGGGTAAAATTTTTTTTTGAGAATTTCCTCACTTTTTCTTGAATAAAATGGTTCATATCGATGGGCAGATGCAGTCCTTAAAATATGACCACACCTTTCCGTTACACCCTGTATATCTTGTATTCATACAAATAACCAGTTCTGTGTCAACATGTTTCTACAAATTGAACAAAATATGTGTGTTGTGGCTAAGTGTTGTGGTATCTAAAAGTTAACTGTAAATACAGGTCCATAATTAAGAACAGCTACTTACGATTCGGGGATATACCCAGCTACAGAGTAATGTGGTAACTCTAGTATCAAGTTCCAAGGCATAATATCGGCGCAGTGTATTGACGCATATATTGCAATTGATACACAGAATTAGTGTCGGTCTGCCACGACGAGCTTCCATCTTAGTGGTACCCAACAAACGAGTTCACTAATAACTGATCCAAACAATGAGGCAAGATCGGTGTCCAGTAGAGAAAAGCACAATGTCACACAGGGAAAATCTCGAAGTCCTTATACACGCACGGGTCACACAGGGTAATATTAGAGCCCATAAGCAGTCCAGGTCGAGTGAATATTAAAGAAAACGGAAAAGTAATCGAGAGCAATACACCACAAAGCACAAAGCGCAAGCGTCTGTGATAGTAGGGGAGCCCAATAAGGGATTTGGGATTTACTCGAGCGCGACTGATGAATATGGGGGATACCTTGCATCCTGATGAGTACCTCTACCATATTATATAAGCCCTTTATATAGGATCGTGCGTCTTGGGTAGACCATCAGAAATACTGAAGTGCTTCAGATTATTATATAGGTAAGGTGGGTTCATTATATTAGCTAAAAAGTGTACACTTGTAAATCTGACGATTTGAGCGTAACGTAAGGGAGTGGGGAGGGGAGGGGGAGGACGGGGGGGGGGGTTATAAAGTTGCAAAAAATACGATGTATTGACATTCTTGAACGCGGTTGATTTTATAAAAAATATTATTATTTTTAAAATTCCTGTTTAGCATCATGGGCTCCCTTACTAAGACAGTGTGACTGACAACAGCCATGCAATCAACAGTCGGTGTAGAAACCAGCCAGCTATATTTTTCAGATTTGGGATACTCGTCTTTTTGCCCATAATTAATTGTATTGTTAATTCATTTTCTCCGTTTATTAATAATATTTGACAATTTGACGACATGGTAGGCGCAGTGGTTGAGCGTTCGGCTGCTGCGCTGCGTGTCGCGGGTTTGATTCCCGCACGGAACAAATATTTATATGACCTACATATATACCTAGTTGTTCCGGGTCTGGGTGTCTTGTGTATGTGAGTTTAAATGTTTGTGAACGCACCCACGATACAGGAGCAATTCCTAGTGTGGGCAACGTTTTTTTTAAATAAAAATAAAAAATAATATTACACCAAAACTGATAACATAACGATATTACACAAATACAGTAATGTTGTACATACTGTCACTTGGCAGAATAAATATGTAATGGCAACGCTAAACTAATAAAAGCCAACGAAAAAAATCAAATAACTTTCCATTTAAAATATTATTTTTATCTGGCCTTAACATGTTAATGTGATACTTTGAAAAAACGTAGAAAATTAATAGAATTTCTTTCGTAGGTATACTATGAGTCACTTTTAGACGCTGAAATTTTACTGAGCTAAGATTTCGCCATTGTTCTTTGGTGATCATATTTATTATTACGTATACTTCAATAACAAATACCAATATTACCTAATACATAAACATTGATATTTAATTCAGTTATTATTTTATTTACCCTCGTCCGTGCGTCACTGCGGGGTGCCAACTGAAAACCAGCGCTGGGTGTCCAACGCCCAGCAAATGCTGAGATGGTAACCCTTTCGGTATGGGCACGCTCAGCACAATTTTATTGTATCTTTGTTATTGTACCTACTGTTATTTTCTTTACCTTTTGTTTGTTGCTGTTGTGTTGTGTCTTCTTCTTCTATTCTATTCTATTCTATTCTATTCTATTCAATATTTGGTACGGAAACCTTAATGTGCGAATTTCGCACATTAAGGTTCTTTTTTTTTTGTTTTTTTTTTTTTGTTTGTTTTTGAATTATTTATTTGACATTGTTCTCATAATAATAGAAGCAACAAGACATATTATGTAACCAGGATTTTTGAAATACATAACGTGGTTTAAAAGAGTGTCCATGGAGTTTCTTGCCCGTTCTTCTGCCTAAAGATCTATGCTTTGGAATGTGCAATTAGCTTCATTTTTCTGACTGACTTAATATGACAATTCAAAAGTGCCTGTAAATGGTTTATTTGAAATAAATGCTTTGAATTTGAATTAGAAACATAATTTATTATTTCTATCTACCAATTAATTCCGTTATATTTATCGTTATGGCTCTTGATGTCATTTTTAGCTTATGATTTTGATGAATGATTTTCCGTATAAAGAATGATTGTTACTTATTTTGTGAAATAAGTAAACTTCTTAGGTGAATGTTTTCAACTCTAGATTTCCTTTGACGAGACTAAAATATGATGTCATTATACTTATTATATTATTTTATACACATAGTAGAACTTTGGTTACAAGGCTGAGCTAGTTTCCACGCAATGGGAGTGTGCAGATGGTCAGCGTTGCCGAGGCCGACCCAGGAAGAGGTGGCGAGACGACAGACACTGCGAGGGCTGGTTCATGATGGTGCAAAAGAAAAGAGTACCAGAAAAGAATCGAGAGAGGCTCTTGCATAGATAATACACTATATAATAACTAGGCCTTTGCCCAGCTGTGGGCGAACGCAGGCACCAAAAAAAAAAAAACAAAAAAAAACGAAAGCACCATCTAGAGAGCGTAAGCGGAGAGTACAGTGAGACATGCAGCGCCATCTCTATAGTTGGGTACTCCGTTTTTACAAAACGAAAACCAGAGTGGCCCATCTATACTTATTTATAAAGTGTATCATCTATGGAACGAAACAGAAGAACATTTTCAACTTTTCAAATGACAACGTAGTTTTCCTGACTTTTCCTTACATCATAAACGTTTCGTTTCACTTATATACATATACTACTTGAAGAGTAAAAAAAAAGTGTTATTTATTTTGCTACTATATTTTAAAATTTATTTCTAATGTAAACCATATTAAAATAATAATACATAAATACAGTATTACGGTTATTTACGGATGAACTGTTGTCAACTATCTCTACCTATCGGCAAAAAAGTAAAACTATCGACAAAGTTTATGTACCCATTACTTTAGATGGCAGCACTGTCGATGAATATTTTTTTAGATGTCAAATATATGGAAGTAACACCCTCCTGGTAACAAAGGATAGGCACCCACGCTCACCCCCGCACAAAGACTACTATAGTATACTGGTTGCTCCTCAACGCAAGTAGATCTACCTACACATCATACCTAGACATAGTTACACTTTCAAAGTTTCAAGAGGCTTGGCATATCTATACGCCAGGAGAGTAAGTGTAATAAGTCAGGTAAGTGCAAGTGTCTAAAAATAGTAAAGACGTGAGAAATGCAACAAATAAACAAAAATATAGTTATGAATATGATTTGACTAAATTTAATTTAAAGGTATAGCTTACTAGTAATAGAAATAATATAGTCTAGTTATAGAAATATAATTATAGTCTAGGTTAAATTTTCCAGTTGGTATCCAACATGAATTCTCATTTTGGCTTGAAATTCACGTTATTCACGTCGTTGGTCTTCAAATTCAGCGGCCACTAACATATTCCATGCTAAATAAGCTCTTGCAGACATTATTTTGACTATATTAGACTCAAAAACGTTTATAATATAATGTACTTCATATGTTTCACACGTCAAAATGCTAGTGAGCTACGTAATTACTATCGGAAGCGTATTATTCGATAGCTTCAGTCGAATTAGTGAGTCATGGTACCATTTTGTATGGCGACAGCTGAAAAACGTTAGTACTTACCTATCGAATAGATTGCGTTAGGTTTTTAACTTATCGTAATCTATAGTGCTCGTGGTACGAATTTTAATTCTTCCTGTGACCGCTAGGGGCGCTGTACAATATTTCATACAAATAACTTACGCAGACGCTAGCGAGTTTTGGCTACGTAAACTCATGGTAGAGGTACAAGCATTATCGAAATCTATTCGATCCACGTTAGCACGCTAGCGAGTAATTTTTCGATGAAATCTCATGGTAGAGGTACTGGGCACTTTTTGGAAGTTTCAATAACACGCTACATAAATAATGTACCTTTACAAATTATAATAGTTTTTACCTACCCCTATATGAGTTTGTCCAGTACACCGTATCATACCATGACCATTGACCGTGTTAGGAACAAGTCAGGGAAAAAACAAAGTTTTCTAAAAGCCCGACTACATAATAACAACTTAAAAGTTTCAAATAAGCTTTTCAAGCATTCTGATGTAGTTGGTGGAATATATTTTAGTTCAATCTCAGATTTGATGCATCAACTGCATCAGATTTTCTCATGACTTATATTTTTGGAATCATCTTCTCGTGCTCTTTATTTTGATACCCCGCATAACCATGTCACAAAAAATACAACTTTAGATACACTAGCCTAATGTTTTTTTTTTCAAAATTCATGTATGTAGCCTATGTCACTTGTTGGTCAATACCAATCTACCTCATTCGTTTAAATCCATCCAGCCGTTTAGGCTAACTGGGCGTGCCGAAGAAGACATACAAACATACATATATAATACAAACTTTCGAAAAACTTTACCCTCCTTTTGGGGTAGACGTGTATATGTATAAATATCTTTCTATTGATGAAAAATACAAGACTTCCAAAAAAATCAAATCTTTAGGTAACTAATATTATAAAGAAGTAAAGTTTGTAAGTTTGTTTGTAGCAAGTAATCTCTAGAACTTCTGAACCAATTTTGAAAATTCTTTCACCAGTAGAAAGCTACATTATTCTTGAATGACACAGACCATATTTGACTGTGATTAAGGACGTTAGGTGGCGCTACGTGCCTTTCAAATCATTTTGGTCCCGTGCGAAGCCGGGTAGATCGCTAGTTAACTATAATTTCGGAAACTGGTGTCAAATAACAAAGAAACAAAATTTAAAAACACCTACTTCCGACTTAAAAAGAAATCGGTTGTATTTTTTGTAATTTTATTTTATTATTTTTACGACGACCAATTTCTACAGGGTTGAAAGAGGACCCCAAGTTATCGGAGTCAAAATCGTTGCAAATTAGCTCTGTGAACCTATTTCAAGGATTGCACCCAATTGCCAGTTACGCTGTATGTAATCTGATTATTCAATATAACGTATTAGTGTGCCAGTTCTCTTTCTTTTATAACACACTCTCGCACCGCTAGCGAGTAAGACAAACCCCCAGGAACCTAAAAGGAATCTCCAGGGACCAGCACTAAGAGAAGCTGCTTCAGGTCCCTATAAGTGGCGGCGAGCGCCGGGAAAGAACGCCGTATGTAAGAGTGACGGCAACGGTAACGGTGTGCGGTGGATAAACTGAGGACTGATGCAGTGACAGCATCAGGATAAGAGGAGTATACTCCAAGCTGAGTGGTTCTATTTTTATTAAGTGTTAAATAATATTAAAAGAGGAAAATGCGATACTTTTCGGGACACACGTATGAGGTGTGCCTCGAAGAATTTATCGACGAGTTTGTGTCGATGGCCATTGCCAAGGGGTGGCGAAAAAGCGATTATTCGTTAATTCTTGGTGTCTGGTTAAAAGGAGCTGCGCATTATTTTTTTAAATATACATTCCAGTATGAGATGGAATTTGACACGCTGTGCGCGGAGCTTAGGAGAGAATTCCCATGCAAGTGTGTGTCTTGCAAGCATAGAATCAATCAGTGTTTTTATAATCTTGAGGCCGGACGTTGTGTCCGAGGCGGATGAACAGTCCGAAGATAATGTGAGCGAAGATAATCACGAAATATTATTTTCTAGCTCAACAATTAAAGCAAAGGAGGAGGACGATGATGACCAGAGCTGCGCTGATGCCTAGTCAATAATGTCCAGGAATATGAAGACTGCGGTCTAGGCGATGATGACCGAAGCTATGAAAATGAAGATACAGAATCGGGTCGGTTATTTACAATTATTCCTAGTAATAATATTTCAGAGAAACAAGAGATAATTGTAGTAAAAGAAACATTTGGCGAGCACGAGTCGAATGAAAATTTTATTTGTTTGGGAGTTGTTTCGGCTGATGTTGTCGACATGGAAAGCTGTGAGGTGGAAATTCCGTCGGAGACACATGGTTCTTGTAACGATGATTTTGTTCAAGTTGAGTATGTTTTTGCTGATGTTTGTGAGCAGGAGAGCTTCGAAATGGCGGTGGAGTCCAAAGAGCTGTGCGTGCCGGTGGAAGTCATGCAAAATCCTGCTATTATTGTTCCAATAGGTGATGGTCCAGCGGATATCTATCGGGATGAAAACTGCATCATAAATATCACTTCACAACATCACAACATTTCACAACAAGCGGAACAGCATTTTTCACAGAATAGGCTGGAGGAGGAGATATGGGCCCTCCCATATTGTACGAAGAAGGATAATTTCCATTTCTTTGCTAAATATAAAATTATTTTTGTATCAATGTTATTTATTCTAGCTGACGTGTATTGTCATAGCAACGTGACAAACAAGTTTTCGACCATAAATATAAGGTATGGACGTAATAATTACGATGACCCAAATTCTTCGATAAAAATAAAAATATGCGAAAGAGGTCAAGAATTGCTTGTAAACTATTTATTAAAGCAATATTCTGTAAATAAATATAAGTTTTGGAAATTTAAGAAAAAAATTATAAATTGTTTTTTTGAAAATTATTTTATTTAAAAAAAAAAGATTTTTAGAGAATAGACAGTGGTGTCAGATGTCATTTGACATGACAAATAATTGTCAGATATCTGGTACGTCAACGATAGTACGGTTGACAATAATAGTAAAAGTTTAAATTTTAACCAACTTCAAAAGTAGGAGGTTCTCATTTGTTTTGTTTTTTATGTGATACTAGCTGTGCCCGCGACTTCGTTCGCGTGGTTGTCGAGAACAAAACAACGTCGTTTAGATAAGAGTATATCACCTTTTTGATGATTTAGATAAGAGTCCTGACTTTGGTATAGTTGATTACGTTAATGCTTCTCTATATACTATGTTAGCGGTGGAATTACCCGGAGCATATACAAAAAGGTTGTTTGGGTTGCTAACACGTGATAGAGAAACATAGAGTTGGCCGTGTGAAAAACAATCAAAAGTAAGGTCTACACCCGCAACGGATAACGTCTGGCCTTGGGCTTTATTAATAGTCATAGCGTAACAGAGGCTTACAGGAAATTGCACACGTTTGAAAGTAAACGGAAAATTATTGGGGATAATGGGTATCCTGGGAATGAAAACAACATCACCGGAGCCGCAACCTGTTAAGATTTCGGCTTCGATGACATTTCGTTGGAGATTTGTTACTCTCAACCGAGTTCCATTGCATAGTTTTGGTGGGCTTAAATTTCTGAGTAGAATGATTGGTACTCCGACTTTTAAATAAATTTTGTGTGCTGGAAGACCTGGTGTATTTAGAGAGTCTAAAAACTCTACTGGATAGTGGGTGGCATCTCCTTCTTCTAAAACCGTGTTAATAGATAAATATTCCCTACTTTCTCCAGAAACATGTACCAATATTTGAGAATTTATTGCTGCTGCTTGGTCGTTGCGAGGTGCCAAAATAGCTCGTTGGCATAGCCAAGCAGCGTCATGGTTCGAGATCTCTGATGGATCTCCGTATACAGAGGAAATGAGTTCCTGCTGTGAGGCAACAGAAGAACACAGGCTTTCGACTAAAGTTACTTTACCTCCTTCTTGAGTCGGGTATGTGCCGTTACCAATTTGAAGTAGTAAATTTGAGAAAACCTGCGCGTTTGCGTCACCTCCCAAATATGCTCGCATATTAAAGCTCAAATTAGTTAATATGACACTACGCCATAAAATAGAGCTCTTTAAACAGGCACCTATTTCATCGGCCCTCGTTCCTCTGGGTATTATAGGGAGTGTCTGCCTGAAGTCTCCACAGAATAGCACCGTTAAGCCTCCCATCGGTCGGTCATTTTGTCTTATATCTCGCAACGTTCTATCTACAGCTTCCACAGCTTTACGATTTGCCATCGTACACTCGTCCCAAACGATAAGGGCGCAATCGCGTAAAACCCTTGCTTTATCACTATTGCGAGACACGTTGCAAACAGGGTTTTCTGTGCGGTCCAAGTCGATTGGTATTTTAAATGTTGTATGTGCAGTTTTTCCTCCTGGTAATAAAGTGGCAGCTATTCCTGAGGAAGCGACGGCAAGGGCAATTTTGTTTTGGCTCCTTATTTGAGCCAAGATAACTTTAGTGAGGAAAGTTTTACCTGTTCCACCAGGTGCATCTAAAAACAGCATTTCTCCTAATGAATGTTCTACACTACAGCATACTCTATCAAAGATTTGACGTTGTTCTGACGTCAAATTTGAACAGCCATTTCGCAATATTTCTGCTAACTCTTCGGGGTTGTAATTTATTTCAGATGTATACTCCCTATTAATTCGTTCCCCACCAACTGTCGGTGTCGGCAAGCCGTATTGACTGAGGGGGTTCCCTCCTATACTTGTAACTATATCTTGTATAGCCAGCAAAGCCCTATTATGGCAGCTTTCACGTACTTGGTCAGAAGTTTCACTATTTATATTTTGCTGTCTCAAAAAATCTTCGGCAAACGCGTCTTTATATTTTTGCCACAACTGCCCAGCGTCCGATAGGCCACAAAATGTCAACAAAATGGCAAATAAATGGCGCAAACGATGTGGACTATCACTGACGCATGCTTCGGCTAAAGCATCATCCCAATGCTGATCGCCATCTAATAAATGCCGTGCGCGGCAAGCAGCTTGAAATGTGGGATATTCTATATCGTCCACTTTGCGGAGCTCAGCAAAAGAAGTAGGTCCTCGCACTGTGTGAAGAAGAAGGCGTAAATAATAACACTCTGCATTATTTGGGTGCACCGTGTATACTCTTCCAATCACGTGTTCTTTAAAAATGCCGGACTCGCCTTCTACAGCAGTTCCACGTCTCCTGCGATTAAAAACACCTTGCTGCTTGTTATAAGTATAATAATGTGGCACTTCATTGTACAACAGAGACTTAGCGAAATTGTCTCTTTCGCAAAGGCGAAAGAATGCGAGCAAGGTGGTTTGTCTTGGGTTGTTCATTCTTTCTGCCACATTTTCTGGCTGAAAGTAAACTCGCTGCCCGCCTTCCAGGTGCACGTCAAGATGGATGACTGGCGGATACCTTTCATGAATAGGGAAACTCAAAATGCGCCAAACTGCCTCCGAAGAGCTTATGTATCGGCCAGATTGATACCTTGTCACTTCATCAAATTGGTTGTTATTTCTTAGTGCTATCATGGCTTGATCACTACCTTTATTAACATATTTACATATATATTTTATAGATTCGACGCTATTACAAATTTCAACATTAATGTGTGCTTGAAAAGCGTTTGACAAAACTGGAGAATACGGTACCACCCAACTATTATTTAGAATTATTTCTTGTCCACGGAATCTGACAGTAGCTGTGAAACCACCTTGTGACGGTGATCTTCGCCGGTATTGCGGATACCCATTTTCCCCAGCCATAGTTAGTTCTTTCAGTGCTCTGGGGTATTTTTTTGAGCATTGACCATCTTTCATGCACGGTGATTCCCTGTTTAAGAGGCCACATGGCCCGTGAACCATATGTGTTTTTACTATGTCATGCAAAATCGGATCTGCATTATAGTCCGGAAATTCTGCACTTATGACACTGTCTATAGCATCGGGACGAATTTTTTCTTCCAGCCACAGAAGAATGTGCGCGTGGGGTAAACCACGCTTTTGCCACTCGACGCTATACATAAAACAAAGAGTTGAACCGAAAACTTTCTCCTTTGTAAGTAGATTAATCAAGACTTTGAGTTTTAAATGAAAAATCCTAGCAATAATGTCATGTCTGTCGTATGACGCCTGTCCTGTGAGAAGTGCCTGGCAAATCTCCGTCCACTTTGGATTTGTTGTAAATGTTATAAAAAGGTCCGGCCGGCCGTATTTACGGACGTAACAAAAAGCATCTTGCGTTCGTTCGTGCATATACCGCGGACCGCCTGTGAAACTGGATGGCAAAATAACCAATCGACCCAAGTTTTCGACGTTATTATCTGATTGCATGGCGTCCCGCAAGTGCACGTATTCTTCAGCGCGTAACCGTCGCTGGTTAGTGCGAATATACACTAAACGTTCAGTTTCTATTTTTGCGTACATGTCCACAATAAATTGGCTGAACAAACCACGAAATCGTTGCAAATATACGAAACTGTTTTGCCTTATTTGTAAAAGGTAGGAATAGTATTGTTGAGCAGATATTTTTTTTTGATAATTAGTGACTCTCGTAGTAGGGTTCACTTGGTACAGCCCAAAATTGTACCCATCTTCACCATGACAATAAATTAGTGGATATTGCAGGGCGTCGTAAGCTCGGTGGGTTTCCAAAATGCGTTGAAGGCGATCGTCGCGTATACGCAACACGATATCACGTCTCTCACACTCCTGGTCGACTAAAACAACTGCAACTTCATCTGCGACGGGTGCATTGTGTCTTCCACGGTGTTCACCCACAGGACGTCTATCGGCACTTATAACAATTTTGAAATCATTGCTGCCTTGTGGAATTGACTCCAATGCAGCTTTGAATTCACGAACGTACTGGTTAACGTGATGCAGCAATTCTTGAAGTTGACCCAAAAGCTCAGCATTGAGCTGGGGAAAATTGTGATTTCTAACATTGAGCTGTTGCGTGTAATCGGATACAAAATAAATTTGGAGAAATTTGGGTTCATTTTCTGGCAGCAAAGATCCAATAAGGTGATAAACTTGACCTTGTACTTTGAAGGTTGGCATGAACGGTCCTTCCGTTATTTGTTTTGCCCCAAAGGAAGTCATTTGGAAAGCACTGTTATATAAACGAATATTATCCAAAAAACGGTTCGACTGGGGATGATCGCCATTCAGGAGACTTTTAAGTAAGTGTGGTGGATCTTGGAAATTTGGAAGAACAATTTTTCCATTTGAGCAGCACATTCCATCTGTCTCTTTCCTCCATTTCAAAGCATGACAAAAATTACAAATTTCTCTCATGTCACCCACGAAAGTAAAGCCAGCATAATTAATTCTAGACGAATATGTGAACCCTGATTTTTCCCTATTGTCCCAAGGTAATAAAATATTTGCATCGTCATTTTCCATGGACTCATCAGCTCCGCTATTTGTTTCTCTATTCATATGGTATCGAGCTCGTTCTATTTCTAGGCGAGATTGACGTTGTTCTGCTGTTTCTGCTCGTCTTAGTTCATCTATTCTTTCCCTTTCAGATGCAAGATAACTTTCATTGTTTCTTTGTACACCTACATAGTTATGTCTAGCTATTTGTAATCGTTCTTCTCTTTGGGAGAGAGATTCAGACTCGCGCGAGAGAGCGTGTCGCTCTCGGTCAGATGACAGACGTGCTTGGCGTTCCTCGATACTCTCTTGAGAACGCAAAGTCGCGGTCCGAGTTCTTTGCGAACTTA
This sequence comes from Polia nebulosa, assembly GCA_951329385.1. NCBI lineage: Eukaryota > Metazoa > Arthropoda > Insecta > Lepidoptera > Noctuidae > Polia > Polia nebulosa. Next base: position 29,999,582 of record OX589587.1, on the reverse strand, counting down.
AGCGCGACTCCCTTTCTGTGAAAGTCTCTGACTCGCGTGAGAGAGACTGGCGCTCCCGATCAGCAGACAGCCGAACTTCGCGTTCCTGGATATTCTCTTGAGAACGCAAAGTCGCGGTCCGAGTTCTTTGCGAACTTAAGCGCGACTCCCTTTCTGTGAAAGTCTCTGACTCGCGTGAGAGAGACTGGCGCTCCCGATCAGCAGACAGCCGAACTTCGCGTTCCTGGATATTCTCTTGAGAACGCAAAGTCGCGGTCCGAGTTCTTTGCGAACTTAAGCGCGACTCCCTTTCTGTGAATGTCTCTGACTCACGTGAGAGAGAGTGGCGCTCCCGATCAGCAGACAGCCGGTCTTCGCGTTCCTGGATACTCTCTTGAGACCGCAAAGTCGCGGTCCGTGTTCTTTGTGAACTTAAACGTGACTCCCTTTCGGTGAACGTTTCCGATTCACGTGAAAGAGCGATGTGCTCTCGGTTAGCAGATAACCGTGCTTCACGATCTTCTTCCGATTCCTGAGACCTACAAAGTCTCATCCTTTTCGCATTTCGGCTACGCAGCGAAAGGTTAGTTTTTTTTCTTTGAGGCATTTTCAAGGAAAATTAAAGCAATAAACAAAACTAACAACACTTATGACTGAATAGCCTACAAACTTAAAAGAACGGTGCGTCGAACAGTCTAGTGTGACAACGTATCGTCTGTTCGTGGTCGTGACTCAACGAATTGGCAACACTAACTTACTGTATAACGATTGGCACTATTGGATTCAAACTACGAAGTAAATCAAATACAATCTTTACTTCGTACTTCAAACCAATGACCAAAGTTGACCAAACGAAACCAATAAGATAAGCAAATACTTTTTTTTCGACCAATTTAGAAAATCGATAAACCAAGCAACCAAAGAACTTTTACGACACACGCAAGAACTTTTAAGACACCTAACGAAACCCAATTTGCCTAGTAAACACGGTGGACGTCATCCTCGCGCGGAAAATCTTAACACCGCGATTCAGAAAATGACGTCATTTGCACAACGCCATCTATCGGATTTAGATTTCAACTATCAACATTAGTTCTATTTTTAGTCTTAAGATGTCGTTGCAAGTACTATACTTAATTGCGTAACGTAATATTTTACTTCTTGAACTCACTAAATTAATCATATCTTTTGATAGAGTGAACCGATTTCGATGAAACAAAAACTAAGTTAATCCTCAAGTTGCGTATAATTTTTGTATATAAACATTGTCAGCATTGAATTCGTAGATTTTACGTGATGTGCGCACAAACAAACAGACAAACAGACAAACAGACAAACAGACAAAAATTTCAAAAATGATGGAAATGGGTTCTGTTACTTATCTTTTCACACGCTGGCTATTTTTTGTTTCAATTTCTTCAATGTACAAAAATGACTTTTCTACAGATTTATTATATGTATAGATTAATCGTTGTGTTTTTGTGTGTTTCATGTAATCGATATGATGAGCTGCACGGACGTGACTGAAGACTGATGGGAGATGTGACCACATATTATGAGAAAAAAATTAAATTTGTTAGGCGATTATTAGTGAGAAATAGGTATGAGTTTCTCCAGAGTGCGATTTTAATAAAGATGTTACTACGGTTAGGAGGTAGAGGGAATTGCGATCCTCTCTCCTAGGGAAAGATGTGTCTGGGTTTTTTGTCGGTTTATACCAGCTTTGTTTATGGGGTATAATGCCTTCGCAAAGTGGGATCGAGTTGATTCTGTATGGTGTGACCGAGCCCGTGACAATTTTTATGTATTATTCATTAAGAGAGTATACTTCAAGTTATATTTATGGAGCACTCTGGGGGAAGTTCAGGAACAGTGAGTAGGTGTTCATAACAGTGGTCGTAATATTTAATTGAATAGAAGACTTACTAGCGTCTGCGCTTCTATTCGTAGGGGCGTAGCTCATGTGACGACCTTATGTTGGCAACCTTATGGTGAAGACTGGCACGTTAGAAGTTTGGAACTTTCTAGAAACTCTTGGAACGCCAATTGAGAATTTAGAATAAAAGAAGATTTTAGTTTTTAGATAGACTTCTAGTAGCCCGCTCGAAGAGGGCACATGTATTAATCTGATTATTCAATATAACGTATTAGTGTGCCAGTTCTCTTTCTTTTATAACACAACACCCATAAGCAGTCACTCTTATACACCACACTCTCGCACCGCTAGCGAGTAAGACAAACCCCCAGGAACCTAAAAGGAATCTCCAGGGACCAGCACTAAGAGAAGCTGCTCCAGGTCCCTATAGTACCTAACGCTACTTCGGCGCCGTCATCTCGTTCTTGGTGACGTACCAGTGACGGCAGCGGTAGATAAACGACGAGTAGAACATTGACATAAAGGTGAGGCAACAAGCTTGAAAGAAAATAATTTACTCTTAAAGTTGCCATGACCTGTGAGAAATTGGGCAACACAGTGATCCACCTCCAGCCATGTCCTATCCAGCCGTTCGCGAACCGATGGGAAGAACTGGTGGAGGTGTCTACCTTTGATGGAACTTTCCCACCTACTTTGCCATTCGGATAAAAGGTCCTCCCAAACTTCAGTTTGAGGTTTAAGTAATCTAGAAATCTTGGCACGATCACGTTGAGGTAAAAAGTCTGGGTCCATAGTCTTTCGTGCAGAATAGTACATTGTAGCACGTCGCTGCACATCAAGATCGACTGGAAGTACACCTGCAAGTACCGGTAAGGCTTCAGTGCTAACCGTCCTATACGCTTTACATAGGAAAATCAAAGCCAAACGTTGACTTTGTAGCAATTTACGTCGCACCGCCCAAATGGTGGCCCTATCAGCCCAAACAGGTGCCCCGTAGCACATACAACCCAGGTAAGTAGCCCCAAAGATTGTTTTTAACGTTAGGAATGATAGGCCCCAAGTAGCCTTGGAAATCCTCGTCAACGCATAGAAGTTCTTTTTAGCTTTTTCACCTACTGTTTTTACATGCTCAATAAATGGAAAGTTATTTTCTAATACCATACCGAGGTAGCTTACTGACTGTTTTTTTTTCAACGGGAACGTTATTAAACCTTATACTAGGCCAAGACTTAAGGTTACCTTTCAAAATAAGTTGATGGGTTTTATGCGGTGCGAAGGTAAGACGGTTTCGATCACCCCACTGAGATATTAAACGAAGGGAAGTCTCAGCCAAACTCTCAAGGCCAGCCCGAGTACTTGACTGAATGATCAGCAGCCCATCGTCCGCATAACCGGTTAGTGAGCAATCGCAAGGAAGCGGAATCGCGAGAAAATCATCGTACCTCAAATTCCATACGTACGGGCCTATCACTGAACCCTGAGGACATCCCATGGTTAAAGGTTTCGTCACAGAATGATGTCCAAGTTTGAGTTTCGCGGAACCATTAAAAAGTATGAGTGAACCAGAGAATAAATATTTTTGTAGCAACCACGGGTTTTCATTTTTAGTAGTAGCATTGGCCACCATGCATTGTCAAAAGCCCCAGAAATATCCAGAAAAATCCCGATAACGTATTTATGTTCGGAAAGATTAACAATTTTACGGACAGAGAGTGTTCCATCGACGGTAGATTTTCCAACAGTAAAACCGAATTGGTTATTATGAAATTTAGATCCGTTCGGTAGCAAGCGCGGAACGATTAGTCGCTCTAAGAGCTTACCCAAAGATGGAAGTAGTGTTATGGGCCGGTACGACTTAGGGTCGTCTGGAGGCTTGTCACCGTTCTTCGGAATTATGCGTACATAGCCTTGTCGCCATTTCCGAGGAAAAATACCATCCGCTATGCATCGGTTATAGACAGTTAAAATCGCGTCACCCGCTGTTTTACACGCTTCTATAATCATTCTGTTAGATATTTTATCTTCACCTGCCGATTTGTTAAGAGGTAGTCATGAATTCGTCAGTGGATGGAAGGTCTGACGCTGGTGACTCAGGTGGCACAGCTGCCCACGCTCTAATCTGTCGGTGGTATTCAGTAAGAGAAATAGAAAGTATTATTTTTTTGGACTGGTAGGTACTCGAGTTAATATTAATTATCAGCCCTGCCCTGGCCATAAGTCTCTGGTCGTTATAAACACCTCCCTGGACTTTTTTACTAAACTCGTAAAACCGTCAAATTCTAGAAGAAAACTATTGACGCTTTTTGGATGTCAAATTTAATATTTCATCTTCTTTTGTTTGTGCACACACGCACAAATGTCAAAATTACAACTATGAATAAGTTTTGAAAAAAATAGAAAAAAATCCTAAACTCCCATCCCCTAGCATGGAGAAAGTTAAAGAAAAATCTAAATCAGAAATGGAGACGAACGACGGTGGCCTCTTCCTCCTGGAAGTACTCATCGACAAAGTATCATTTGTGAAGAGTCCTTGTTTCTCTGATAAAGACTTCAGGACCTGTGTTACTATAGCAGCGGCAGGCGTAGAGCCCCTTGAGATATGTGACGATGACCCTGGGGCTTGTGTCGCCAAAAGTGGAGGACCTTTTGTGAAAACGTTCAACAGCGGCAAGTCATGTCTATTTTCTCTTCCAGAAGCAGAAATTACAAAAGCTATGAGTAGCTTTCCTATAAAGGTTATTGTACACAAGTCACTTCCTTGTGGTTGTCTACCAACCAAGATAATAATGGGCATAGCCACAATAGATATGACGAAGGAATTCGTCCAGTCACGTAACAAGCATTTGTTGGATCCCGTGAGTGTTAACTGCCAAGCTTTGAAAGATTCATTTCAAATCGTCGCTGCTGAAGGCGGAGAGCGCGTGGGTGACATCCTCATGTTTTTACGCATCTCTTGCTTTGGAAAGTTAATAATTACAAGATTCCAAGGTGCAGGCCAACCTAATTTAGGAGCTAGTCGAGATGCTTCTATTGTAGATCGATCATGCAATCCTCACAGACAATTTCAAACTTCTCAAGACCCCTGTGTTTGCGGTGCCGCAAAAGTAGCGGGAGTTGGCAAAGGAATGCCCGGCACAGGTCCTCCCTGCCAGCACGGCGCAAGCGGGCATGGCGGTGGTCCTTGTCCGATAAGTAAGACTTTATAAACAATAACATTTTCTTGATAGGTTATCTGTTGCCATAGTTTTACACAAAAAAATCCTTTCAGCTCAAGATCCTTATAACTCTACACCTTGTCAAGATCCAGACGACATATGCTACTGTTCTGGCCCTAGACCACCTCCAAAACAACCCATGGTCTGCAGAAACATGGATCAGTATTGCTTACACGTTCCCAAAGGTGAGAATCAGAACTGCGATTATGCTACTACGAGTATATAATGAATTATTGGACCAAAGTTTTATTGGTCACAAAATCTCTCATTTTGATCCAATAATTATAATTACTAATCCAATAATTATAATTACTTAATTTATATAATAATTATTAAATAAATTAAGTATTACCGTGTTCCCAGTATTAGTAAGCCCCCGTATTAGTAGGCTATTTTTAGTTAGGGTAAAGATGATGCTCAGGACGAGATGTTTCAAACACATATATATTACGAAATGCATGAGAATCCATTTGTTGATGGCCAGGTCCCAATAAAGCATTTGAAGAGATAGGATCCAATTTGGGTGGCAACGAACTTAAGATAAAAATACCAGCCAACCTGTCTATCATCAAGAAGATCAGTCAGACTCACTGTGCAATGCAAAGCCCATACACGAAAAAGAAAACTGACGGAACCTGTATACCACCTTGCGGAAAAAATAAAATCAGTTTAGCATTTCCGAGTGAGGACACATGCTGCGGCGGCTTGCGGCCGCAGGATACGCAGTTCACATGCACCACTGAAGGATGCGTCCAGGCACAGAAGCACGGCCAGCAGCAAGCCATGCTTGCACGCGGCGACACGAAAAATGACATACCCAATAACGAAGTGTTTGTATTGAAAGTGGCAAAAACTGCTGTGGAGGGTGATAGAAAGTGTAAAATAGAACTGGAACTGGTCACACCTAAGGGTCCAAACAAAGTACAACCAGTCCGTAAAGTGGATATGAGATGCGCAACCGATCCAGAGTGTAATTGTTGTTGCGGAGGGAGAAAGAGACGATAAATTTCATATTGTACATAAAACCGTTACACTATAACAGTTCTTTGTTTAGGTATTGTTTCCAAAATTCTTTTTAACTTTTTACTATTCATATTTTATTTACTGCAATTTCCTAACGATTACTCCCCTGATAAATGAACAAATTGTCTAGATTGCTGCCCGACGGGGAACAAGGTCATATTCCAAATGCCTTCGGACACCTGCGCTATGAACCACAAACAACGAGCTCACTTTAACTTCACATCTGAAGGAGTAGGAGACGTGGCCCGAGAAGAGCCCGGCCAGCTAGTGCCGCCCACGGCAGAGGAGTACCCCGGGGTTGTGTATGACTATCCGCAACAAGTCATTAAACTGCGCATTGGAAAAGTTATCGAGATGCCAGGTCGAAAATCTAAATTTGAATACCAATTCATCACACCAGCTGCAACTCGAGAAAAAGTTGTACCCGTGAAAGACACTCGCACTGCGCAATGTTTACCGACCTATCCAGACTGTTGTTCATCTAAATGTCCCAAACGTAAAAATTAACATAAATCTTGTGTAACAATCTATTGATTAAATGTTTATTCGAGGAAGAGGGTTTGTTTTTTCTTTTGCGATTAAGTAATATCTGTAGGTTTATACTTACTGAAATATTGAGACTGGAGCCTGTACCTTAACTGCCTTTTTTAAATTAATTGCTAACAAATATAAAATGAAATCAACTCGTCCTAGGTATCCTGCCGAGCTTGCCGATTTATCAAGATCTGACGGAAGAACAAATATTGAAAATAAAATCAACAAACAAGGAATTGAAACTACTTCATGTAGAAGACCATTTCATCAGTTCTTCCATAGCCGGATCCTCGATACCATGTTCTGAAACTGCGACTATAGTCGATGAGTATTCACAATCATTTATGGACACAGGATTCTCAGCTGAATCGATTCAAGCTAAGTTAGATCATTCAGCAACCTCACTGTGTGGCATCAGGTCGAAAAGGTGCAGCGTATCATTTTCTGACAAAGTAGATTACGCTTCCAAATCTTACAGCCATGTCCCTAACTACATAAAAAAATACTCCAATGAAATGCCTAAGAGTATATTTGGAAAAAAGGTAACGACCGTTTATGTGACGCTGTTTGATGATCTCTGCCGTCGTCACACATCTGGAACACAGGCGACAGCTTCCGTGAACAAATGCTTACAAGCATCTCAAAGTAAAAGCAGCATCAACTATAATAATTATAATAATTATATGTGCAATGGAACTAGCAATAGTACAGTCGATACATCGCTTTTGGTTAGCACGGAACCATCTGTACATGATAACAGAGTTAAGTACTCAGACATTTACTTTTTCGGAAAAAATAAAAGCGATAAGATGCATAAAGAAAAAACAAAAAAGGGGGTGGGATCTAAAAAACCTGTTAAAACTGATTCCAAAAGCTCTATTCATAGTTCACCAGCGGCATCAGTACAGACTCAACCGCCAAAAAAAGCTCAATCAAGTGCGGCAGCAGTACAGGCTCAACCACCATTTGAAACTGCAAGTGTACAATGTTATCAATCATGTAGGGCGAAGACGGTTTCAATTAAGGATAGGTCCTGTCCAGGGGCAATGTATACTAGACCGTGTCCAGCACCAATTGGCGTTACCAAAGGAGATGTGGTTGCGACTATATCGCATATTAAAATCGGACCTAGAGAACTATGTCCTGTGCACGGAAAAGAACCATGTCAAGGGCCTAAATGTATTATTGCTGCATCAGGGGTAAATGCGGATGATCAAGCAGCTGTTAAGGTTTCTACAGTGACGAATCCGCGACGGGGTGTATTTGAATTAGTAATTCGTAAATTGACCGGAGCTCCACTGGCAAGGAATGAACTAATGCTCGAGTGGACGCCGCCACCATGCCGCCCACCCACCTGCGGATCGCCATGTCCGACACCTTGTGTGCTTACTGGCCCTGGCTGCCGACCATCAAAGTGCAAGATGATAGTTTGCCGTCCATCTCCGTGCAGGCCTGCCAAATGCTATAAAACGCCATGTGGGTCGCCATGCGGGAAGTGCTCTCGGACAACATGTGGTAAGCCCTGTAGACCTTGCAAGCCTTGTAGACCTTGCAAGCCTTGTAGACCTTGCGTTCCAGCATCGTCGCTATGCAGGCCATGCTCACCGTCACCTCGATGTAGGCCATGCCCGCCTAAACGGCGATGCAAGCCCTGCCCGGCACCACCGGGATGCAGGCTATCCAGCCCGTGCCCGCCATCGCCGCTATGCACCCCATGCCCGCCATCACCAAGCTGCAGAGTATGCTGCTCACCACCCAGGTGCCGCCCGTCACCAAGATGCAGGCCATGCCCTCCGTTGCCTAGATGCAGGCCTTGCCCTTCTCCACCGCGATGCAGACCGTGTCCTCCACTACCGCGATGCGGACCATGTCCTCCACGGCCGCGATGCAGACCGTGTCCTCCACCACCGCGATGCAGACCGTGTCCTCCACCACCGCGATGCAGACCGTGTCCTCCACTACCGCGATGCAGACCGTGTCCTCCAATACCGCGATGCAGACTATGTCCACCACCACCGCGATGCCGACCATGTCCGCGACCACCACGATGTAGGCCATGTCCACCAAAACCTTGCGATGCTCCCTGTTTACAGCCTGGTGGGTCACCTTGTGGGTCACCTTGTGGATCACCTTGTGGGTCACCTTGTGGGTCACCCTGCAGTGATTTACCTTGCAAAAGTTCACCATGTTTACGGCCTTGCCCCGTTGGATATAGAAAACCGCGTAAGATTCGCAGACAACTGAAAATAAAGCCGCATCGCAAGATAATATCTCCCTGCTTAAATCGCTCGAAAGCTTGCCCGATGGTACGCTGTCGTAGCGTTCCTGGTCCGTGTGTTGGATGCTGCAGTGCACCTCCCTGTACACCTAGAAAATGCTGCTCGGTCTTTCCCTGGCGACCTCGAAAATGCCCAGTAAGCGCATCACGAAAATGCGGCATGTCACCCTGCTCTCCGATGGCCTGCCCACCTTGGCCCTGCCCGTCTTTGCCCTGCCCGCCTTCGTCCTGCTCGCCTTTGCCCTGCCCGCCTTTTCCCTGCCAGATTACGCCCTACCCGCCTGTGCCCTGCCCACCACAAAAGTGCTGCTCAGCGTCTCGCTATAAAATTAAAAATTGTTGCGGAAATAACTGCTCATCTAGCTGTAACTAAGTTAAAAATTTCAGAATTAGTTATAAGATAATTTATACACATTACTATTATGACTATAATAATAAACACATTTTATCCAGGCATGGTGTTGTTTCAAGTATCATGGTGTTGAGTTGGGATTATCTGTATTCTACTCTAGATCATGGATAAATTAGCTACAGGGTAGTCCTAAGAAGTCAGTTCGAATGCCAAGCCTATCGTTTTTTAAGCCTTGATTAACCATAGCAAAATTCTTTGTCCAAACCCTCTAATAAAAAAATGCGTCAATAACTGCAATCTCCTTGCTACCTGAGAACACCATGTTTCTCAGCCCTGTAGATCCCTATGAAGTAAATAAAATAATAAAAAAACCTAAGAAATAAAAGGAGCTATGGAGTAGACCAACTTCCCCCGTTTCTTCTTAAGCAATGTGCAGACGAATTAGCCCTACCTTCGAATCAATCTTTCGAAGAAGGTACCTTTCCAAATCAACTTAAAATAAGTTTAATAAAACCCATTCACAAGAAAAATTCTAAAACCGACCCAAATAATTATCGTCCTATCGCACTATTACCAACTGCGTCTAAAATCTTTGAGAAGGCTATGTGTGGCCGCGTTTACTCATTTTGTGAAAAGTTTGCGATACTTGATGACTGCCAAAACGGTTTTCGAAAAACGTTAGCAGTCTACAAATACGTACAAGAGGCTTTAACTATTATTAATAACAAAAATTACGCCATCGGTATGCTACTCGATATGACTAAAGCCTACGATAAGGTGCAGTTTAAAATACTATTGGACAAGTTACATGGGATAGGAATACGAGGTAAGGCTCACGAATGGTTTGCATCGTACCTAAAGCATAGGGTACAATTAGTAGAGATAGAATATTTCGATAACAGCACTAATGAAATTATTAAAATTAGATCCAACAGTAAACTAGTTAACGCGTCAATTCCCCAAGGTAGTGTAATAGGGTGCCTTTTGTTCCTTATTTATATAAATGACCTTCCTAAAATTATAAACGGACCATGTGTTCTATTTGCAAACGATATCTCTCTACTCACCACATGCCAAAACGATGACGATATAAACGCAAAATTAAACTCCCTTCTTTCTACAGCTGTAAACTGGATGAATAACCATAATCTAGAAAATAACTTCACCAAAACCAAACTAATTACTTTCCATCCCCATCAAAAATCCCCATTAAAACTTAACTTCATGTGCAATGACACAAAACTAGAACAAGTTAACGAATTTACCCTCCTCGGTTTGTCTATAGATACCCATATTAATTGGAAATCCCATATACAGAAAATAAGAGCTAAACTATCAAAATTTTCATATGCCCTACGTGAAATTAAAAAAAACTACCAACCTGCAAACTGCAATTGTCACCTACTATGCATATGCCCAAGCATGGCTTAGCTATGGGGTCATGCTATGGGGAAACAGCACTGATTCTCAAACTATATTTATTTTACAAAAGAAGTTAATTCGAATAATAATCAATATTGAACAAACAGAGAGCTGCAAACCATACTTCCAAAAACACAAAATACTCACACTTCCCTGTTTATATATCTTTCGAGTTATGTGAATTTGTCAGAAAACACCCAGATTTGTATACCACTTGCGAAGAAACACAAACTAGATACACTTTACGACAGAACAAAAATAAATTAAATATACCTCAATCCCGACTGGAAATGCACTCAACCAGCCCTTTAGTTATGTCCATCAAAATTTATAATAAGTTGCCAGAAAATATTAGAGAAGTAAGCAAAATAAATATATTTATTTATAAATTGAAGCGATTTCTCGAATCAAAGTCTTACTACACAGTAAAGGAGTTTTTAGATAATAAATAGATTCCAAAATAATTTCTTTTTCTCTCTCTTTTACACCAAACATTTTGTAGAAAAATAGAAAATCCAATATAAACATAAATACATAAAAAAAACAAAAACTATTAAAAATAATCTAGGAATAAGAAGAATAATTTAATAATAATATAAGAATAATTTAATAATAATATAAGAATTTCATAATAATTACTTACAATTAATAGCAATTTAATATTATACACCCAATAAAACACAACTAATAATTTATATTGCTTGAATAACTACTTAGCCCTCTTCCTCTCTTCTACTTTGCAGTGCCCGACAGGGTCCATATTGATATTTTATTATGTTATACCACCTATTTAACACATATGGAATGCAATAAAGTATTGAGTATTGAGTACCTTCTCCAAAATTCTCATCTCGTTGATAACCGCTACAATGTTAGAATATTTGAGTTCACGAAAAAAAAGTCTTATTTACTAAACAAAAATTCATGCTCACCCTAAACATTTTTTGCTTTCGAAATCTAAAATCTGAATTATCTCATTATGTTTCAACTTACAAAAAACAGAAAAATGAGAATGAGTTTTGTGGACCCAGAGCAAAATATCAAGTTGTGTTACAACTAATCATTTGTGTTACAACTAATCATTTGAAAAGTTATAATAACAACTTCACTTTATTGTATGACACCAACAGTGAGACATGTGCAGTTAAAGAATTATTACCTACTCATTTTATTTTAGTAGGATATCATACACTTAGGTCAATGATGTTTTCCTTCCAAGTAAGTTAGGTGTAACTTAGTTACTTTTAAGTTGATGGATTAGAATAGGTTTTTTTTGTACTGTCCTACTACTGGCCAAAGACCACACCCAAATCCTTCCAGGTAGGTATTCTTGTCATGAACCACGTCAAACTAGTTCTTGCTGTCGGCGTCCGGGTCCTCTCGCCGTCTCTTCCTAGGGCCTCGGCTGCGCCGCGGTCACTGTGCATGCGGCTGATCTGACTCGCCCAATCCCATTTTTGCCTTACAGCCTTTTTCCTACGACGATGATCCCCGTTTTTTAACGCAGAGTGGCGTTTCTTATTTTGTCATCTCTTTTTACACTCAGAATGCTGCGCTTCATTGCTCTTTGACAAACCCCCGGGGTGGAACTTTAGCGACAGTGGTCTGAGCACCGTAGGTTAGGACTTTCTTCAGGGACATCAGCAGATCGCCCTTCATTAGCGTCTTCATGTACCAATAGCTTTTCCAGGCATTTTCGATACGGCGATCGATCTCCTTCTCATGCTTGTTTTCGAAAGAAACTAACTGGCCCGAGTAGATGTATTCATCGACATAATGTATTTCTTTCCCATCTACCTCGATTCTACGTATAGTGCGGTTGGTCATATAGCTTTTGTTTTGGACTGATTTATCGCAACCCACCTTGAGGCTTGCCGTGCTTAGATCTTGAAGCACTAATTCTTGTTCCAGTGGGGCAAAAAAGATTATGTCATCGGAAAACCGGAAGTTTGTTAGCCTCTTGTTGCCGACTTCAATGCCATTGGTCGCCCACGAGACTGCCAGTGTTCTAAAGAGCTCCTCGAGAGTGCTCGTAAAAACTTTCTGTATCCTAAACGTGGATTAGAATGGATAGGCTATTTAAATTAAATTTTAACAAAGTTAAAATACCTCGAAAAGCGAATCGGCAGTTACGGGCAACTTTCCAACCCAGGCGCAGCCTGATTCCACCCAGGAAACTTTAAATTAGTAGATACCTGCGTTCACTCTAGACAGAGTTCAGTAAAGAAGCGAAGGCTTCATTCACCATTGAATGACTTCTAATTCAATCTGCGTAGAATGAAGTCAAGTCTTTCACTGAATAGAAAGCAACACTATCTGATAATAATTGTCATAGACTACTTAAAATTATCTTTTGTCTCAAAAATGCACATTTCCTGTGGGACCGCGTAACCAAAGCCACGAAAAAAAAGCTTTTATACACAGAATCAATATATAACAGAAAATCACTTGCAGAAGGTTTAAAGCAGAAACCAAAATGTTTTACAATAAGCTGATAGTAAAAGACTATACATATTTTACTCTAGCAGAGCTTACTGAATTTGAGGGAACTGTCCAAAAAACCACAGGAACTTCCAAAAACAAGTTTCACGACGGTGTCAAAAGCAGCCCGCCTACTTATATGTAATGCGAAAGTGAAATATGCAAAATTTTGGCAAGACTGGGTTTTGCTCGGATTTGGCTCAAATTTACGAAGAGGAATGGCTAAGTTACCAAGAGCGTCTGACATCGACCTCAAAGGTTCATTGGGAGGCGAGGGCAAGGTCGTCTGTATTAAGAAAACGGCAGGTTTTAGGGCTGGATTGTTGGTCGTTGGTGTAAATATTAAAAATGATGTATGGTGATGGGGGGTGGTAGGCGTTAAGTTATGTATTCCAGCAAAAAGTTACCTCCTATCGAGATTCTGTTTCGACAGATACAGCGCTTCGCCACACGTAAATTTGTCAGAATTTTTTAGTGTTCATTCATTCCTCCAGTAGTTTTAGAGATATACACGAAAATCGGGCTCAGCTGCGATGACCTTATAAAAGTCATCACAGCAGTTAGAAGAAAGTTAAATTATTGAGTGTAGATGAAGTTTGAGTAGCCAAAAAGTTAACTTGTAGTTTGTACCTCCGACCTCATTGCATTATCCAGTAGTGGTGATAGTCATTTCAAAGGTCAACAATCAGATATTTTTTATTTATTTATAAATAAGTAAGTACATGCTTAACATTACCTACAGGTTAAAAACCCAAGGTGTTATTATACAGCATAAAAATTAAAACTAAATCTTATCCTATAAACAAATGTAACATATTTAGGAAGATATAAAAATAATGTATAAACAGAGGAGAACACAGTAAAATGACACATACACGATGAAAGAAAAAAAATAAACAAGGAATGTCAACAAATGCACAAAAAAAGAAAAGATAAGTGGGTATATTTTGTTTTGATTTTCCTAGATGATGTTTCCATTCCCATATACATGACGTTAGCTTCTATTTTTTTTGCTATGGCACCTTTTGGCTAACTAACCGCTTAGTCGTAGTTTACGCGCACCGCACGACTATGAAGCGCGAATATACACGGCGCGTGATTTATTTTTACAAACAGAGTGAATGAAGTGTCAGCTTCGGTACTTTACGCTATCTGGGGTGAATGCATGAACTGATAGATGTAAATTGGTTCGAGTCAGGCTGTGCCTTACATGGTGGTTTGAATTTTTATTAAGAATTAATGATCTGGGTAAGCTGCCCGTACCTTTTCACTTTTGTAAATTAACATTGTGAAAAGTTGTAAGTAGAACCTTTAAAATTACAAATTTAATGTTATACCATCTTTTCCTGTCCAAACATTATAAAAACCGGCCAAGTGCGAGTCGGACTCGCGCACGAAGGGTTCCGTACCATTATCTCTAAAAACAGAAAAAAAATTACGTTTGTTGTATGGGAGCCCCCTTAAATATTTATTTTATTCCGTTTTTTAGTACTTGTTGATAAAGCGGCAACAGAAATACATCATCTTTGAAAATTTCAACTGTCTAACTATCACGGTTCATGAGATACAGCCTGGTGACAGACGGACGAACAGCGGAGTCTTAGTAATAGGGTCCCGTTTTACCCTTTAGGTACGAAACCCTAAAAAAGATACACCAACGTTTTCTCATATTTTTAACATGCTTTTATTAGCTTCACCTGTAACTAAGTTTAACCCACTGCTCGGTTTCCGATTGAGCTCAAATTGCCCAAGAATGACTTACGATGAGCTGCTTTTTTTCGCTATTGGAACATACCACATATTGCACATGAAGCTGGCAATATCCTACTGCTAAAAATGTGAAAGAGAAACCGGTGTATATTCCATTGAAATCTATAGGTATCCCGAGAGAGTGAACCTTAAATGATGAAAAAAGGTAAATACGCTACCGAACTAAATTGAGACAGTTTGAACAAGAACTTCTTGTTGCGATGTACCTACTAACTGCTGCAGCTGAATACTTGGTCGCCACACATCAGGCAGCTATGCCCTCATTATTTCAATAATACATTATCATGCCTGGGGCAGATATGAAGGCAACTTGATTCAACCTACAGAATTCTTAAGGTGTGTCCAAACATTGAGCGGCAAGAGCGCGGCAGCAACACGCGGCGTTCGCAGGACAAATTTCTGCCGCGCTCTAGTTAGGACTAAACCGACGAATGTCTGCGCGGCACATCTGAGACACGCCACGTACTTCAGTTGGCATCTGAACTAAAATGAAAGAGATTGCGTGTGTCGTAGATCTGCTTATTATTCGAAAATTGCGAAGAAGGAACAAGAAAAAACCTATTAAAATAATAAAATGCTGGATGAAACCACTTTATCAGCGGAGGTTACAGAATTTTGAATCAATAAATTACGAAATTAATTACCGAACACCACAGTTTTTAAGAATATCCTTGGAGGAGTTTGAACATTAGCAAGCACCAACTGTCAACCAACAACTGTCCAACAACTGTCTGTCTGATCGGAGCGCCGTCTGCCAGATCCAATGTAAAACATTCCAAAATCAACAACAATATTTTATAAATAAAAAAATTTTGAAAAACGTTAAAATCGATCCAGCCGTTAAGGAGGAGTTCAGTGACATACACACGCACGGAAGAAATGTATATATAAAGATTTCAATAATATTGCCAGCTGATAAAAACTCGTAGTAACGAATTTCTATTTACTATAAGGTCGAGCAAAAACTAACCTGATCCAGTGGTATTGGTTGATTTTTCCCTATTTCTTTCACGTCTGTATGAATTTAGAAGACTTTTCATTTTAGATTTTAATTCCTTCTTAGGAAGATCTAAATTATTGGCTGTTTCATTCCATATATCTTCACGTTTCTTTTTATTATGGTATTCTTTTGGTCGAGGATACCTCGACCGAATCGAAACGAATCTATGTTTCCTTGTCCATTTTTATACGCATCAGATATACGTCCAAACACAACTACTGACGAATGTTCACTGCAAATGTTTGTGCGCGACAGGTTGACAGAAGCGTTCGCACGCGGCAGCCGCGCTCAAATGCCGCGCTATGTTTGGACACACCTTTAGATGCAGGGCCGCGGCATTGTTCGAAAGATTCACCAAGCCCCTGCAACACAAAGAGCAACTAAAGGAACAGTAGTGGGTTTTAGGCACGCCCTCCAGCTCCAGCCAGAGCGGGAGAAGTCTTCTAATGATTTTCCAAAAAAAAGGGATCCTTTGATGCCAGGCTTGTCCCTTTGGTACCATCACATGCCTATTATAGCTAACCCGTTGCTAAACATTTGATGCCAGGCTTGTCCCTTTGGTACCATCACATGCCTATTATAGCTAACCCGTTGCTAAACATTTGATGCCAGGCTTGTCCCTTTGGTACCATCACATGCCTATTATAGCTAACCCGTTGCTAAACATTTGATGCCAGGCTTGTCCCTTTGGTACCATCACATGCCTATTATAGCTAACCCGTTGCTAAACATTTCTTTGCTGTCATTTCTGTTTTTGATGTACCTACCTATGGATTTTTAGCCATTTCTTTTTATTACAGGCATGGCACAAAACATTACGACCTTAGTTCTCGATGAGTTGGGCTGAAATGTAATACATTTTGACATTTACACATTTCATTTTCACGTAGGCGGGTTGGTCGTAGTTGTGTGTTTAGATGCACGTGCACATTGGTTATGTGTGCGTAAGCTCGGAAGCTGTCAGTATCGGACCCCCACCCCCCCGAACCACCGGAGGTCGGACTAGTAGTGTTTCGTGTCTAAATTTCGCGCCGAGTACCGTCAACCTGCAAAGCAAGTAAACGGAAAAAACTTGTGTACAGTAAGGTAAGCAAATAATGTTTAGTTGTGAGTTTAATTTGCAACATGTATAAGATAATTATGAAGGTTTAAGGGTCGACAAATGATTGCAAATGTGTGTCATTTTCTCAAGACAGAGTATGAAATTCACGTTAAGTCACTCGGAACCAAACTGTGACTTTGACGCATTGGCGTAATATAGCACAACGAACTGCAGAAACGGGTGTTAGTGAATGAACCATACAGAGTACCTACATTAAAAGAAGAAAAGGATAGCAAATTATCTTCATTTAGTCTTCGATGAAAAACCGGAGAAAGACAAATTTGCAAGATTATAGTGACGATAAAACTGTCTACATAGTTGTGAGTCGAACTACTTTTTTACAGCACTTTGTATGTTAATAAATATTCAACACGAAAAGTATTTTTTATTTCATCTGCATTCAATGACTTCTCCCGCTCTGGGTGGAGTGGGAGGGCGTGTCAAACTAAAACCCACCCCTGTTCCTTCAGTCGCCTGAGTGCCAAGGGCCGCGGTAACTCTATTTCGAATTTATCCACGACCCCAGGCAGGCATCGGCCTGACGGGCCTCGTCAGGCATTGAAAAAGAAAGAAAGAAAGTAAAATTAAAATTATTATTGCTAACATCTCTAGGCGCGCGTGGATCACTACGCGCCGCTGACTCTCGGGCCTGCCCCCTTAGCCAAAACATATTTCTGTAAACGTTAACGCTAACGCTTCGTGCAAAATGTATGGCAACGATGTTTTGCACGAAGCGTTAGACAGAGAACTGTCACCTGACTCACGCCCAGTAATGTCTTTGCCATACATTTTGCACGAAGCGTTAGCGTTAACGTTTACAGAAAAATATTTTGTCTAAAGGCTCTGGTCCTGATCGGATGGCGAGCTACCCACTTCTCGCCGTCCGCAGGCCCACGCCTCAGGTGGCCGGAGGTCGGCTTGCGACCCCCGACGTCCAGGGCGCATCCTGCTGCGGCAGCTGCTGGGGGCGTGAGGACGACTCTGTTGTGTCGCCCTGACGCATCTGTCGTGTAATACTCGCGAAGGCGGGGGCGGAACGGGTGACCGTTCCGCCCCCGCCTTCGCGAGTATTACTGCTTCGCAAAAGGAGGAGACCGCTTCCCATTCCCTCTCGCTCCGTACCATGGCCTGAACCAGGGCCGGGTGCAAAAGGTCACCGTCACCTATCGCATCCACGTGGACACAGCGGGGCTCCGCCCAAGCGTAGCAGACCTCCACCGTATGCTCCACCGTGTCCACGGGGCGATCCGCGCAGTGGTAACACCCGGGCGTTTCCTCCCGCCTGATCTGATGCAGGAACCTCCCGAAACAACCATGTCCGGTGAGGACTTGCGTCAGGCGGAAGGTGAGGAAGAAGGAAGGAAAGGAGAAGGTACGCGCCCACACCGGTGACCCGTAAAGGGCCATGGATCACACGACCCCCGCATAGAGCCCCCAGAATGGGCAGGAGCCGCTTCAAGGCAGCCCTGGCCCGCTCCAGTCTGGGAGCCAAACGTCGTAAGTGCTCCACAAAGTTCCACTGGCTGTCGAGGGCGAGTCCCAGGTATTTCATCGTCCCCCTCGACGCCGATGTGATCCACCCCTCCTACCGTTATCTGGCCCGACGGTGGCGCATTCCGAGGACCATGAAAACACATGGCCTTGGACTTGTGTAGGGCCACCTCGAGTCCCAGTTGCCGGATCCTTTCGATGATTGTCGCATACCCGCGTGTGCAGTTCGGCCGTCGCCTGGTGCGACCTCCTCTGCACCAGGACCAGCGTGTCATCAGCGTAGCAAACTACGCTGACGCCGCTGGGGAGGTCGGCGCGTAGCACCCAGTCGTATACGATGTTCCACAGAGCACACCGCACGACGTCTCTCGCCGATTCCACTCTCCCTGGTGACCAGGGTAGATGATGGCCCTGTCCGTCAAATAGGCCTCGACCACGCGACGGAAGGTAGGAAGGACGGAACCCGGTGATACCGGGGGATTTTTTTGTACGAGCGTTTGTATGAAAAGTATGACGTCAATAGAGCCTATTGCCAACAACCGAGAATAAATTGAAAGCCGAGGCTTTTCTCGTATCAAACCATTATTATTAGTGTTTGTATTCATGGATTATAAATAGGTATAATTATGTGGCTAGCTTTTACATATTCTAGCCGTGCAAGGAATGCTATATTATAAAGTGACTGGTAATTCCTGCCAGGGTCGCAAAGTTCAAATGAAGAACACTGGTGAGTTGTAGCAGTAAGAGTTTTCACTCCCTATCGCCCCATCCAGAGCGGGAGAAGTCATCTGATGATATCCCACACTCTAAAACAAAGGGTTACTGGTAATTGAATGCGTTCTTTGAAGTGGTTTGTACTTAGTATAGCTAATTGAAGGCGTTCTTTGAAGTGGTTTGTACTTAGTATAGCTAATTGAATGCGTTCTTTGAAGTGGTTTGTACTTAGTATAGCTAATTGAATACGTTCTTTGAAGTGGTTTGTACTTAGTATAGCTAATTGAATGCGTTCTTTGAAGTGGTTCGTACTTAGTATAGCTAATTGAATGCGTTCTTTGAAGTGGTTTGTACTTAGTATAGCTAATTGAATGCGTTCTTTGAAGTGGTTTGTACTTAGTATAGCTAATTGAATGCGTTCTTTGAAGTGGTTTGTACTTAGTATAGCTAATTTGCAACGTTCTTAACCACCAAAACTTCGGTTCCACTTTGGGTTGTATTTGAGTTATCGAAGTTTTTAAGATAATAAAAAAAAGTTTGTTCAGCCCATTGCAAGAAACGCACTCAATTATTCAGTCACTCTGAATTATCTATTGTGCAGGTTCACGGAAGAAACAAACTTAGCGTAATGTTTCAAAACAGCGTTAAGGATGATCACTTCATACAAAAAGTATACTGTAGATGTTTGACCGTGTCCCGGCCGGGGCTCGTCCAGGCCCGGTGCACACGTTCATGTTACAACGTATCGGGGCCGGGTCGATCCCCGGCCGGGAAACAATACCCACCGATATTTCGACGGCGTGCCCCGGGCGGGGCACGGTCTAGCATGTATCGCTTCATACAAAATGTATACTATAATTTTTCGACCGTGCCCCGTTACTGCGCTTCTCGCAGCGGGTTTCCGGGACGTTTCTAGAAGTCCACAATCCTCTAGAACTTTTCACCCCAATCAGTCATCCGTTCTGCGACCAATGTGTCCGGCAAGTGCTTGTTTGGAATATTAGATGGTCCTGGTTCACACTGGTGGATGGTTCTGGTCTGGTTCTGGAACTCCATGCGTTCCATGAACTCCCACCCCACCAAAAAAAAATGCGTAGCCTGTTTCGTTCCACTGTGAGCCGATGAGGCCTTATTACGGCGACTGTGAACAACCATTTTTATTCCCGTAAACGACAACAACCTCCCATATGAATTATATAGAAAAAAAAATTGAAGTCAATTCAGGTGTATAGAATGGAAACATCATCGCAAACCAAATTAAAACCAATCCTATATTTTCCCCTGTTGTCGCATAGGGCTTCCAATCCCGCATAGCCTGGTGGGATCTCGGTATTGGCGAGATCAAATAAATTCAATGACACGGGGATCCCGATATAACGGGATCCCGCATTTTTCGATAAAAGTTGTTTACAGTGAGGAGTAAAACACAGCAAGTTTGAAATTTCTATTAGAAAAGATCAAGTACAAAAATAAATTTACTTCACATTTTGGAAGTGTTTTCGCAGAAAACACAACAATACCAGTGTCGTCAGCCAAACTACTTCGTATCTTGTTGGCAAGATAACCGGCAGCGGAGAACGCCCGCTCAGCTTCTACGCTTGTAGGTACTATAGACTGTGACGTGTGACGCATTGCGTGCTAATGTTAAGTACCTACCCATCGACTCTCTAGATTCATAAAGAGTCGTCTCTTTCTTTATCTTTGCTTCGTCCGTAATAATTTTCAGTCCCGCAAATCGTGCGGGATCCCGCACCCTAATCCCGCAGTGAGCGGGATTGATGAAATCATGCGGTATCTCGGTATTTCGGGATCACTGTATACCGAGATTGTAAGCCCTAGTTTCGCCTGACTGTAGTGGCATGAATTTTCGGTGAGGACTCGCTTGTTACGTTACAATTATGGCTCGCTCCACTCGTAATTAGGATTACAGCGGACGCCTTGGGTGACGCTGGCCTTGCTTCACTCGTCTTTATCTCGGTCAAATTTTGCGTTGCTCGCTCACGAACATCGCAAAATTAAATAATAGTACTTATTATAAATGCGAAAAGTTTGGATTTTTGTGTTTCAATCACGCAAAAACGGCTGAAGGGATTTGAATGAAATTTTGCACACAGATAGATTGTAACCTGGATTAAAACATAGGCTACTTTAGAAGCTAAAGTAAGGCCAACTAGCAGCGATACGAAAGGTCATTAACCTAAAGAACAACTGTGGCGTTGACAATCTAATATTTATCTCTTTCCATCTTGTGCCTTTGTCGTAATGTCTCGTTCTCCCGGCAAAAACATGACAACGTTAAGACGGGTTCGCCAACATTCGGGCGGCCATTTTATCGCCCATTTTCGCATGGGTTTTGTTTACATTTGGTATCGCTTCTCGTTGGCCGTACTTAGTATAAGATAATCCTGTTATTTCTTCACAACACGTTTTAACGAAATTTTGCGGTACGACCAAGGGCTTAAACTGCGCCTACTTAATTTTTAGGGTTCCGAAAGTTCGAATGCATAAACGGAACCCTTATAGGATCACTCGTCTGTCTGTCTACCCGTCTGTCACAGCCGATTTGCTCTAAATCTGCTGGACCGATACAGTTGAAATTTGTTATACACATGAATATTTGTCATTCCAAAATATATGGTTACAAAGTTATTTAAGAAAATAATTGATGATGATGGTTTGCTTAAAGTGTTAATAAATAAAATTGACCATTACAATTTAGGCCCGTTGGTTTCGAAGATAATGCCCCCATTATCTCCGAAACTAATGGGCCTACATTTTTTTGAAAAAATGTGTAGTTCTTTACTTATTATAGATTACAGGAAAACCTTTATGGAAGAGGTAGTTTTAAAAAAATCTGAAAAAAATAAAATTTATTTGTTCGGAACCCTTTGCGCACGAGTCCGACTCGCTATTGGCCGGTTTTCTCTGTACGTAAGCTTGGAGCGCAAGTGTCAGAAAATTGCTACACAAGCATCCAAGACCAACACGCCTTCGTGAAGTAGAATTACATTTTTGTGTACCTAGTGAATATTTGTATACTGTATCGCGGCTGTATGTCACAAAGTGCTTGCAGCGTTGCGTGTAATTATGAGCTGCGATCGATCGAAATCATACTAACTGACTGACGAGTTATACCTTCTTTTTGAAATATTTCTGAACTTTTGAATTTTTTTAAAACTTTGTAACTGTTTTTGCGAATATCTTTAAAACTGCTGTGGCGCCTACCCACGGCGTGTTTTCATCCCAGCACAAAGTTTGTCTAAGGCCTGAAAGTGGCCTTAGCACCGCGACAGATGCGCGATCGTCTGCGTCGTCGCGCCCTGTCTGAATTTCATATTCTAGACAGAAGTATGTGCTTCTGCTGTCGCGCTGCTAACGCCCTAATGTGAAAGCGCACTAAGAGTCAGCGCACGCCGAGTCGTAATATCTATGACGCGAATATTTATACTACGAGTATTTATACAGAACTTTATTAACTATATATAAGGAGACACATTTCCGTGAGAGTAGTCGAATACACCCAGCGATGCTTTCACGATATTCCGTGCTATGACCTACGGTTTCATGATGTGCTTCTCAGCGTTGCAATGCATTTCGCGGTGAAATAATTGGCAGAGTGATGCTTGAACTCTTCAAACCAAGTCGTGTCGCGTCTTCCGTGAGAGCTGATCCAAAAAGTACAGTCTTTAAATAAAGAATTGAAGTGGACAACATATTGCCCCAGATGGGATAACCCGCACGCACCGTATATGCGTGGCTTGATGAGTTCACCGTCACACGGGTGATGCGAGTGGCCTTTTTATCCCGACCTCCCTCGATCAGTGTACTCACGCAACCTCTATCAGTGTACCTTCTTGGTAGCCCTACTAGGTTTATTTAGGTACCAGTTAGGTATATTAAAAAAAAACAGATCTTGACCATTGCTAAGCTCAATGACAATCTGTCATATGTTTTATTGTGACGTCTAAATTACCAAGTACTCTAATAACTATTTAAACTCTAAAACTATTTAAATATACTCAAAATTTTGTAATAAAATCTTGTGAACAGAAAATCATGAGCGAAAAGAGTACGCAAATGCATAAAAATAAAAAGAAAGTTCCTTGTCCATGGCTGTGTGACTACATAGCGAATAATGTACCTCCCCCGGGACCTGCCCAGGCTGTCTTGCATCCCAGAAAAGATGTTTTTGTTCTAAAGGTAAGATAAATAAAACCGTTTAATTGTGATAACAATGTTGAGGCTGAAATAGAGAGTAACTCCCAACCTACTGAAAACGTAGACAGTGGGCGAACAGTACCCAGCAGTAATGAATGAATTGCTAAAGATTGGAGGCTAAGCCTATTATGTCTTGTACAATATACCTAGGTCATTGATATAATGACCTAAGTACTCTTTTTTCTGTAGTACCTACATAACATACAAACACCTACCCAATATTTTTTTGTAAATTGGTACGGTATTTAAGAACCGGCCCAAGTGCGCATTCTAGGGTTCCGTAGACGCCCGTTATAACATGCGGACAAGAGGGCTTGTTTGCTTGTTTATTACTATGAACATAATTATTACCTGAGCTCACTCTGTTTAACGGACAGTAACGTTTAAATAAACCGAAAAAAAATTACGTTTAAAATAAAATAAAAATAGTTTAAAATTTTATCGTTTTATATATTAAACAAGTAAGAACTTCACCTATGTATTTTTTTTTATATTTTGTGTTTTGTACGAGGAGCTCGTGACTAAATTAATATAACAGCCGCACGGGACGATCCATCAGGTTAAGCTACGCTCGCCGGGGTTGGACCCGGGATGGGTGACCATCTTTACATAGAGAGAGACTCCTCCGTGCCTCGGAAAGCACGTTAAGCCGTCGGTCCCGGCTCGCAATCGTGGATCTTTGGCAGTTGTTACGGGTCGTCAGAAACCCGAAAGTCTGATATCCACTCTTACCAAGAGGTATCGTATTTAGGACTTCCAATCCCGCATACCCTTCCGGGATCTCGGTATTGGCGAGATCAAATAAATTTAATGACACGGGATCCCGGTATAACGGGATCCTGTATTTTTCGACAAAAGTTGTTAACAGTGAGGAGTAAAACACAGCATAGTTACCGTAAAACGTGGTGAATGGTGATGCAGTGGTGAATCGGGACAAACCTTTAAAAGGGATTTTAACGCTAAAATAATGATTATAATTCATTGCCAACAAGGACTTGAATAT
Source organism: Polia nebulosa (assembly GCA_951329385.1). Lineage (NCBI taxonomy): Eukaryota > Metazoa > Arthropoda > Insecta > Lepidoptera > Noctuidae > Polia > Polia nebulosa. The sequence continues at coordinate 29,975,124 of OX589587.1, read as the reverse complement.
TTTAATAGAATTATAATTATATATACTAGGTACTATCACTCCTCCCAGTTTTTTTTAGAAAAGAAATCTTGTACTTAGCGCCAGTTTTACTCAAAATATGTCCCACAAAATATTGCACCTTTTTTTTAAAAACGTATCTCACCAAGACGGAGTCACCTACATTATATTCACAGTCAACCACTTCCATTTCTCTACTTGGTCCTGGGACTGGACTTAGACTGTGTTGCACCGGATTCATGTTTTTGTAATCTTGGGAAACAGTGTGTCGTTTTGTTGGGCCTCTTTTAATTTCAGGGTCGTCTCTGGTGTGTTGTTCGTCATGGGGTTTGCTGATAATGGTTCAATCTGCTGATTAAAATTTTCAAAGGACACTTCATGAATAGACTCTGGAGACAGGACCTCTTGACGAAATGGGGACTTATCGAAACATTGGAGAATATCATCACTGACATTTAAGATGTCTGAGTCACTATGAACGCTTATTTCAATGTCACTATCCGAGGAAGAGGTTTCACTACGTAGTCGCCTTTTTTTTCTTTCAATATTTTCTGTAAGAATTGTATGTTCCATCGTTACATTTTCACATGGCTGAGTATTTTCATTCATTGTTAAAAGTTCAAGACCTCTTTCTGTTTCTGATGGTGTTAGTTTTTCTTTACCCTTACCCATCCCTGTGTTGCTCAATTTTTGCATGTGTAATTTGCAGGATGGCTGAGTTAAATTTTCTATTATCGGTAAAATAGTAGATGTTGTTGTCACAGGACGTGTTTTTTTTCCTTTTCCTTTAGCTTTACTCTTCTCTTTGTTGCTCCGTTCTTCAGTGCTTAAGTCAGCTAATGTTATGCTTTTTCCGGGAGGAACATTGCAGCGCTTCTTCCTGGTACTTTTTGTTTCACCGGTACAACCCCTTATTTCTTCTAACATCTCTATCATAACACCAAAAGCACTGGTCTGTATATCCAAATCTGATATTTGCCCAGGCAGTCTTTCTTTCGGTCTATTTCTGTCGACAGGCAGCAGGCCGCTTTTGGCGGAACCAGACTTGAGATTTCGTGAAGCAGCGTTCTCTGCATGCAGCATTTTTAATAATTCACTTAATAGGCCCGGAAACCTATTTTTAGCAAGCGTTTTGCATTTCCGGCCTTCACCTTTTTTCCAATTAGTCAAAATAATTCGCCAGTAATGTTTCAAAGGAGCGAAAAAGGCAACATCAAGAGGCTGCAGAATGTGTGTGGCCTTTGGTGGTAAGCACACAAAATTTATATTAAATTTTCCACAATCTTCCAAAACTTTTGACGCGAGAAATGTGACGATAGATTATCTCTTATAAGAACTATCTTTTTTCCCTCTTTCGTTTTTGCATATGGAATGATGATCGTCTGGATCCAATTTTCAAAACATAGCGAATCAAACCATCCGCTTTTGGATTTATTATATCTAGTGCCTTCTGGGCCTCCTAAGAGCCACGTGTCGTACAAGTGCTCTGCTTTATACACAACATATGTTGGTAAAAGTAGTCCTGATGCTGTGCCAGAAAACATCAGACTCACAGATGATTTTGAATTGTTAATAATTCTCTCTGGGTACTTTTTTCCTCGCTTGAAAATATACTTTTTGGATCCAGGGTCGTCTGTCAGGTTTGTCTCGTCATAATTTATTACACAATCAGGTGTAACATCTTCCAAATTTTGTTCATAATGGTCAAAAAATGCGTCAATCACCTCTGAGCTTAAAGTTGCTCTATCCGAGGATATATTTGCAGCACATCTGTTAGAAATCTCATCTTTATGCCTTTGTAAAAAACAAGCCGCCCAATCCCGTCCCGGTAAATTGTCCTTCAAACTATAGACTGTCCTTCCTATTCTATGTAAATATTTTTGGGCGAAGACTCTCAAATCCATTAGATCTAAGGGGAATCCCCATTCCCCCATATGCTTAATATAATTGACGAACGTTTTCTCTTCCGCCTCTGAAAATAATGTAGGATGCCCTGGTCTTGAATAGAGTAGGTTTCCATATTTTAAATGACGGTTAATTGTGCTTTTGGGGACGCCGTATTTCTGTTCCGCTTCTCTGGTAGACAGTTTTTTTGATTTTACGTCTGATACAGCCTTGTTCAACTCATCATTAGTATAAGAGACGTACGGCATGAAACGCTTACCGTTTCTCATGTTTGTATAGGTTCTTTTATATTTTCGAACCATGGTATTTTATCTGTAAACCACAATAAACCGTAAAATAAATATAATGATAAATAAAAATTGGTTGTTTACAAATGCACTAAAGTGATGGGGTTATTTGGGACACTGTCCCAAAAAGCCCCGCATCGGTGTCCCAAAAAGCCCCATACACATTTTCAATAATAAATCAAAAACTATAAGCATAACAAAATTATTTATTAGCAAGTAAACATCGTGATAATCCATATACTCGTAATTTAAAAATAACAGCACTCTTACCAGTCAGAATTTTGCGCTGCGGAAGAAGTTTTGACACCAAAAATTTTAAGTAAAAAACGGTCTCTGACTCTTTCACTCGGATTTGAAACTAAACTGTGAAAAAGACTGACACTGACAGATAACAATTTGACGTAAACTATCAACGTGTTGCTAGAGTTTGTAAAATAAATCCTACCATACACCAACCGAAAGTAATCGATATTTTTGTTCAAAATTCTGGGTCGTCCCAAATACCACCCAAAAACCCAAATAACCCCGTTTTACGGTATATTATTTCAATGATAAAATCTCATTTAAAGTTTCGTCCCGATTCACCCCTGCATCCATATTCACGACATTTTACCGGTAAGTACTTAAAGTTTGAAATATTTATTAGATAAGATCAAGTACAAAAATAAATTTACTTCACATTTTGGAAGTGTTTTCGCAGAAAACACAACATTCCCAGTGTATCCTGTAAATCCAATACACTGTAACTACGAAAAACTGATTTTGAGAAAATGAGAAAATACTTTTTTTTTTAGTTTTTTTAAGATTACTCTAAAACTTTCTTTAGGAAGTATTTAGTGTTTGCTATCAATTTAAAGCTTCTAGCCCGGTATATTTTATATATATGTACAATATACATAATGAGTTATCGTGGATAACTTGTGTTGCCGTAATAGTCGTCAGAACTGAAGGAAGAAATTGTTAAGGCATAACACTGTATTTAATAGTTACAGTGTATTGGCTTGGTAAAACAGTGCCTAGAAATGTATGGATAGTCGGATTTTTATTAGGTGAAGTAAACTGACACATGACAATGTATTGGAAATTGTTAAAAAAAAAAAAAAACGAGTTCATTTTAGTACACGACCTGTTAATATTTAGTCACAAAAGTTAAACATTAGAAGAATTAACGAAATCAATCTTGCAGCATCTTAAGAAATCTATTACGAAAACAGAATCAGTCTTACATTTTCGTAAGGGAACTTGAAAATCAGTAGTAAAACTTAACATAACAAATAACTGTAAGACTGACTTTTAAGTTAGGTTCTTATTAATAAAAATTAACTTTGAGTAAGTCAGTCTTACAGTTATTAAAAAATAATGTAATAGCTTAGCATACGCTTAGCGTTAAGAAAATCAAAATTGAAAAATTATACATAATATTGAAATAAACCGTTACAAAGTCAGTTTCACTGGAATGTCACTAATTTGATTCATCATAGTGTTCATCAAGGTCCGGCTCAGACGATACAACAAGACTTTTATAAAATACTGATCTTGTTGGAGGCATAGACTTGCACAGCAGTAACAATTCTCTTTTTTAATTTCACTTATACCACTGGCCTTACCTTCTCTTGCTAATTAACGGAGTAGATCGCTTTGGCCAATTGCAATTTCGTTGGATAGTTTTTGCGCATCCTTTCTTTTCAAAAATTGTATTTCCTTAAAATCTCCATCATAATCATTCTTAGCAAACATGGAAAGATAGCCCCTTCTAAATTCTATGACTTTCAGGTTCTGAACGTTAAAACCTTTTGGGTATGCTGGCTTCGAATAATTTGAAAAGACGATCATATTGTTAAGAGTTGGGTATGGGATAAATTATTTTACACCGCTTAATTAACCAAATATCTTTTATTAACTCAAAAACTTATTTACTTAAACACTAATTCACTAATAATCACTACTCTCTTCGTAATCGCTTGTATTCGCATCCGTTCGCATCCGTAGTCGAAAACAGACTGACTCACTTGCCGGCCGCCCGGCCTATTTATACAGTCATAGAAATTTCCAGAACATCGTCGAACTATCCCTTAATGGAATATTCTGGAAACATCTATGAACTTCTACGCAGTACCACAATGGAATGTTCTCGAACGTAGTGGAAACTTCTGGAAACTTCGACCACATTCTCGAACGTTCCGGTGTAATAGGGTCGACGTAACAATATGTATGTGACTATAGCCACTTCTACGTTTTTTCGCGACCTAATTACCTATGTTGTTTACAAAATCGTCAAAGTCCTACAGTAGGATTTCTCCAGTGTTTTTGAAATTTTTGGTATCTGCAGCCATGAAAGTGTGACCACTCTCAAAATACTCCAGCGTTACTGTTTCAATTCCTGTCATCTCTTCATTCATCAATGATTAATCGTACTAAAGCTTCGTAATTAATTAATCGTATTAAGGACTTGTTTCTTGAATCTTGTATTCTTTAATCATCTTATGAAAATGAGTCCAACTACACTTTTCTATAGATTTTACTTCACAAAAACATTTGAAATCATTAAAAATAGAAGGAAAATGTAACCCCTATTTGAAGATACCGGTGATTTGGGGCGATTTGTAAACAATTTTTCAACAGCGCAGCAATCAAAATTATACTTTTCAGTCGCCACCGCGCGGTGCCAGATCAACCAATAATAATTAAAATCGATCGCCTAGCCTGGCTCTCTGATAGGCGCGCCCGCGTCGCGCTAGCCCTTCTACTTTGTTTCACAAAATACTGTAACTTGCAAGGCACGAAGATTATTTTGGCAATACACTGCATCTTCAATTGCCGTGTTTTTCTATTTTAGGCCTGTAGTTTTAAGTAAATACAGTGTAATTTGCATTGCATTATCTCAGTTCTTTTCATACTTATAAAGTAAAAAAACTATGAATGCTAACATGAAACAGGCTAAAAGGAATCGAAAGAACGTTGTTAATTTAAAACACTGTATCTGCAGATACAGTGTTTTGGATTCACAGGGTACCAGTGTCGTCAGCCAAACTACTTCGTATCTTGTTGGCAACGGCAAGATAACCGGCAGCGGAGAACACCCGCTCAGCTTCTACGCTTGTAGGCAATACAGACTGTAGGCTAACTAAAGGCTTGAAAAATCTGAAAATAAATATGATGGATAAAACGATCTTTAAAGAAAAACTATTACGGCTAAGTTAGCTCCGTAAGTTCACTCAACTTATAAAATGTACCTTCTCGGAAAATTTCGTACAAAACATAAAATCCTAAAAAAAATACTTATGTGAAGTTGTTACTTATTTAGTATAAAAAATGTAAAATTTTGGAAAAATATAATCTTTTTTAATTAAGACGTTAATGTCCGTAAAACCGTGAACTCAAATAATAAATATGTTCGTAGTAATAAACATAAAGCCCCCTCTAAGTCCGCGTGTTATAACGGGCGACTACGTAACCCTACAGTACGCGTGGCCCGACACGCACTTGGCCGGTTTTTAGGGTTCCGTAGTTCAAACAAGGAAAAGGAACCCTTAGTGCCTTTTCACAAGTGCTGGTTGCCGAATAGCCGGTGGCGACTGTCCGGCAACACATTCAGCTTTGACACGAGACGATTTTGTATCCAGTAGAATCTATAGTGTATAATGGGCTGTCCCATTATGGGATTTACTCGAGCGTGACAAATGAACATAGAGAGGATACCTTGCATACTGTTGAGTACCTTCACCATATACGTAAGCCGTTTTAAAGGACCGGGAGTAGTAGCCCATAACATTAGTAAAAAAAATCGATCGTCAGATATACCGAAGCGCGTCAGATTAAGGTAAGGTGCGTTTATTACTAGCTAAAAAGTGTATATATAGATAATCTGACGATTTGAGCGTAACGTAAGGGCGACGAGCGGGGGTTACAAAGTTGCCAAAAAAACGATGTCTTGACATTGTTGAGCGCGGTTAATTTTTTTTTATTTTCAAAATAATGTAAGAATCACGAAAAAAATTTTATCAGCCGATTTCCACAAGCCGAAGTAATTAAAATCGTCTATTGAAAATTAGAGCGTGCAGCTGGAATAAAGCTTAGTACAGATATATGGCAATGTCTTTTTTTGCCGTCCGCAGGCCCGTGTCTACGGTGGCTGGAGATCGTCTAGCGACGTCCTACGCCTAGGGCGTCTCCTGCGGTGGCTGCTATTGAGGGCGTATGGGCGAGTCAGTTTTTGTTGCCTATCCCTCATCCGTTCCGCCTCCTCCTTCACGAGCATTACTGCTGCGCAGAAGGAGGAGACTGCTTCCCGTTCCCTCTCGCTCCGTACCATGGCCTGGACCAGGGCCGGGCGCGAGAGGTCGCTGCCGCCGATCGCCTTCACGAGGACACGGCAGGGCTCCGCCCAAGCGGGACAGATCTCCACCGTATGCTCCACCGTGTCCTCTGGGCGATCCTCACAGTGGAGACACCCGGGCGTTTCCCTCCGCCTTATCCTACACAGGAACCTCCCGAAACTTGCGTGTCCAGTGAGGACCTGCGTCAGGCGGAAGCTGAGGACGCCGTGGTGCCTGAGATCACTCAAAAGATCGCGGGGACGATACGATCGACCAAGTGTCCTGTAGGCCTCGGAATTTAAGAAATGCATCCCCCCTATGTTCATCTGTCGCGCTCGAGTAAATCCCAAATCCCGTATTTGATTCCCATACTTTAGATGCTACTGGATACAAAATCATCTCGTGTGAAAGCTGAATGTGTCGGCACCGGCTTCTCGGCAACCAGCACTTGTGAAAGGCACTAAGGGTCAACTCACACCAAAAGAGCGTCGAAGCGCAGCGCAGTACAATGTCATATGAATTTTAGCTTTATTTTCATTACTACAATACTTATTATCGGAACGAGTCGCGGAATTCGCCGGAATTCCCACGGCGCCGCGGGCATCCGCGCGACTCGATGCGATAATAAGTAATGAAAATAAAACTAAAATTCATATGACACTGAAACTGCGCTGCGCTTCGACGCTCTTTTGGTGTGAGTTGACCCTAAGGGTTCCTTGTCCTTGTTTGGACTACAGAACCCTAAAAACCGGCACTTGGCCGTTTTTTAGGGTGGACGTGTCGAGCCACGCGTACACGCGGGTTCCGTAGTCGCCCGTTATAACATGCGGACTTAGAGGGGGCTTTATGTTTAGGTATTACTACGAACATATTAATTGAGTTCACAGTTTTCGGTCAATAACGTCTTAATTAAAAAAGAAAGTGTGTGTGTACATTTGTACGCACGTAAGAAGTTATACTTCTTTGGCGTAACAAGATAAAAAACCATACTGTCACAAAGTTTACAAAAGGAAAACAATCATTCTTCATGAACCACAGACCATAGCTAACTTCAGGGCGTCGGTTCTAGCTAACTTCAAGCTGTAGGTTTATTGTGACGGTGTGCACGCGTATCGTAAAAATTTACTCTCATTATTTTTCCCTAACGCGCCAAAAGAAGTATAACTTCAAAAAGATTATATTTTTCCAAAATTCTACATTTTTTGTACTAAATAAGTAACAGCTTCACATAAGTATTTTTTTAAGATTTTATGTTTTTTACGAAATTTTCCGAGTAGGTACATTTAATAAGTTGGGCGAACTTACGGAGCTAACCTAGGCGTAATAGTTTTTCTTTAAAGTTCGTTTTATATATCCATCATGATTTTTTTCAGATTTTTCAAGGCTTTATTTAGCTTTAGGTGGGGGGGACGCTAAACTCGACAAAAAAAACCATTTTAAAGTTTAATATTTCACAAACCATACAAAAAAATATAATAACCACACAAATTTTGGAAGAAGTTTGAGCCATTTCTATAACTTCTTTTTTACACATTTCTTAGGTTGCTAAAGTGGGTCCAACTGGGGACCGGCGCTGCAAGATGGAACTTGAGCTGGTCACGCCGAAGTACCCTGAGAAGAAACCACCATGTCGCATTGATACCAGAGAAACGCAATGTGAACCAATCCCCCCACCCTGCACCTGCTGTCGGGCAAGAAAAGGAAAACCTAAAAAACAATGAATTTACGCATTATACTTCATCTTACTCTGTTCTTCTAAGTTTGGTATCATTTTTTGGGATTGTTATTTCGGTTCGTAGTAGTAGTTTTCATACAATGAAATAATAAACCAAATATAAACACAGCTCGTTATTTCCCTCATTTGTTCCTCTGAGAGACCACGATACGTAGCGGGAGAGCTACCGGACCTAGTAGTGAATTAGTATTTCCAAATTCGTTGGGATATCACTGCGTAGTTCGGGGACTTGAAATCCTGTCGAATCCTGCCCTCACGGTGCGTTGCGGTGCGGTGTGAACGAGAATTTTAGAAATTGGGAAAATTTTAAATAAATTTGTAAAAATCTCTCTATTTCAAACAGTCGGCAATCTTGGATTTTCATAATGTAACAATTTGCAATCATACAACAGCGATGGTAAAGCTGCTTTGTCATCGTTGTTGTATCTGTTGTAACAATAATTAAAATACTTAAACATAAATTGAAGTGAAAATTTACTTCAAGTTTCTATTAGGAACCAGCTTTTGTTAATAACCTTACTTCATTGCGTGTTTATTTTTGCCACCCCCTTCTAGATAGCGCTGTTTTCAATTGTACGATTAACTGACTATGATTTAAAAGCTCATATAGCCGCTAAGTGGCGCCCTCATTGAATAAAAAATCGTGGCAAAGCATGGAAAAAATTGATTAAATAATCCTATGTTGTGTTTGTTACAAAGAGGATAAGGTATTTTTACGTTGTTAAAATAGGACTCAAAATGTTTTGTATCCAAAGTAGTAAGCAAAAGTGTCAAAAACGGCCGTTTTTGGTACTTTTACAAACGCAACATAGGCTTTTTTAATCTTTATTTACTATGCTATGATACGATTCAAGAAAATGTCAGAAACGGCCGTTTCTGACACGTATGCCTACTACTTTGGATACGAAACATTTTGAGACCTGTTTTAACAACGTAAAAATGCTTTATCCTCTTTGTAACAAACGTGAAGTTGGATTTTTTAATATTTATTTTCTGTGCCATGCTACGATTTTTTATTCAATGAGGGCGCCACTGGACCGTTAGTAGACCCTTAATGTAAGCAATGGTTTTTATCACGGAATAGAAAAAACAGTGGAAGTGCCTTAGCACTGCCTAATCACGGGGACCAGTGTCGCCAAACTTACACATTTACAAATAAAATTGCACGTTACACACATAAAAAAACGTGATATAATTGGCTACAAACTACAAATGCAACTTTGAAATATCGTCCAATTATTGTTGTCAAAAATTAACTCTTATTACAACTAACGAAAGTTGTTATTATATTACCTGTCACAGTCAATAAAGACGTTTATCGCTTATCAATCTAAAGTTGTGCAATTTACAACGAGTTAAGCTACTCACCGCTAGATGGCGCGTAAAACAAAATTATTCAATTTAGAACGCTAACTTCTTGAAAAAAAAAGGTCATATTCGCATGCACATGAAATCTCTTTTGCTACTCAGCTAAAGATGTAGACATATCGATATTTCAATATCGATGTATATTTTATTTGCAATGTTATTATCATACAAATCTTTTATGTAATGGGAAATGTTGTTTGTCTTTAAAAGGTCTAAGTTAAATAAAACGATGGTAGATAGTATTAAAAATATTTATTGACCTTGAAATAACACATATTTGTTTAATAGTTGACGTTTTGATGGCTTCATGTTTAATTTTAATAAGTGATGATAGCGAATATTAATATATTTTGCCGTGATGGCTTTCATCAAGTCGGTAACATGATTTGATGAAGGCAATTCTCCTAACTGATGATAAACTATATGTTGGAATATCGACGACCCGAAAAATTGTCGCATTATTTTTGTGATGATAATGTCTTTATTAAATATACGACACTCTTTTAAAAACATTTCGGACGTCTGGCATATCTTAATAACATCTTCTGATGGGTATAATAATCCCCCTTTATCCATAGATATTATGAATCTATGTAATGATGGACTTTTTTCTGTAACCAAAGCACCAACGCAAATATCACACTTAATTTTTTTAATTAGCTGTCTTGTTATGTAACCAGCTATGTGAGCTATAGTTTCTTTACTAAAATCGGACAGATGTAAATCAATTTCTTCTAAGTCTTCATCCACCTGTTCATCATCTTCCTTGCTTAAATCTGGTCGTACTGTACTTAGATTTATTCTTTCTACTGCTGATGAACAGGTTAAAATTGAAATTTCTTCTAATGCCGAACAGTTTCCTCTATCTGTGTCTTTAAGTTCAACGTGCACCAACATTTTTTTATAGGCAGATACGAATTGCCTTGTCGTGGAATTGTTGTGTGATCCACCATGTGCCCTTATATTACAAAAAAACAGCTCAATGTGGTCCTGACTAAGCTTGTAGAAAGGTAGATAAATCAATCTATTTGTCTGAACTAACGTGACATACAAATGTTTTATAGCTTCTATGCAACCTAGAAAACATAAATAACCAACTTTTCGAGGACTATTAATTAAGAGTGTGCCATTTTCAAGTTTTAATTTATTTATATAATCTGCTGCTACATTTAAATAATCAAAAATGTCAGATGCGTTATTTTTTTTTAATGCCTTTTTAAATCCGTAAAAATGTAGATGCCTAGAATTAAAAATATCAAAAATATTGTTCACAAGTATCAAAAAGTTTTCGGTAGGCTCACTATTATGAAATGAATTCATTGCTAAATCTCCTCGGCAAAATCATATTGCTTCTGCCACACTTAGACTAAATAATTGAGACGCCAGTTTTACCTTCATACGTTCATTTTTAAAGTTAATATGTCGGTCTCTTAATTTATTAGCTAAATGAAAAGTTTCCCGTTTTTGCAAGCTATTTAAAATTAGATGCTGCCACAGGATTTTGTTGCCATCGTTCTCTTTCTCAACTCTTCACTTTTCATAGCAAACTTCTTCTGTAAAGATTTAACAAGTTCTTCCACATTCTTGATTTTTCTTTTTAATCTACGATTCCTACTTTGTAAACGCTTGATTTTTAAATTTTGTTTGTTTAGTTTACTTTGAGTCCACTGTAACTGTTTTCTTAATTTTCTTTTTCTTGGAGTTGAATCAGTAGGACTGCTAATTAAATCAGAGTCTGTTGCTTGGCGGGCCTTCTTAGTTGGTGTCCCAATAATAGGACTTGACAATGGTGGCGTTCCTTGGAGCCGTTTCCTGGAAGGGCTCATTTCTTTCGGAATTATTTTGATCCTATAAAATATTTAAAAATAAAGTATTACATGATGACTAAAAGAGCTTCATACAAAAAGAATAGAGGAAATTGATAGAGTAACGGTTGACAGGGAGAATGGAAGATAAAAACGTATTACATATACGTGCCGATCTCAAATAACATGGGACAAGGTCAAGAAGATCATGATAAATCAAAACAGGCCCTAATAAATAATTAATAAATACATAAAAATCAATTCAAGAACGAATTTTCTTAGTAGGTATTGCTTTTTCGTTCAAAGATCTATATCCTTTCTTTGAAATTTGTACATTATTGTCTTCGAAATGCTCTGAGCATATGGTACTTAATTTAGATGGCATCCAGTTTTGTCTGCCCGTAGCTTCTATCCATTTTTTTTTTAACAAAACGATCTTTGGGAAAACTGAAATATTTATTTACTTTATTATTACTTATTTTGGGGCCTATGTCCAGCAGTGGACGTATCACGGCTAAGATATTACGTTATCTTTATTAACTATGAGCGACCCGCGCCTGCTTCAGACGGGTGCAAGCTACGTGTTGTTAAAATATCGAGATTTCTGTGCAATTTTAGATAAATACCTCTTAGGCTCCGCGGGTAAACCCGGGTTGTCGAATTGAAGCCCGACGACAACCCGGGTTGAAAGCCGATTGTTTTTTTTTCACTTATTTTTTTTTTTTTAAACTCACAGGTGAGTTTCGGAGCCTGAGAATTATATACATAAACCGTCCGAAATAAATTCTCTAAATGATGGTGCCAATTATGAAATGTAGAGGTTGGAAAAAATAAAAAAATATCGATACCGATCTACTTTATGGATGTGTCCCATCCCTAACTGAGTAGCGTCGAAGTTTCTAGAATATATATTGTGATTTTTCAGCTAGCAAGCAAGTAGATTTAGACTTTGCACTAATAATTATAAGGTTGTTTTTAGTTTGCGTTGAAGTAATAAAATGTGGTATTATCATTCAAATCAAATATAGCCAAGTTTAATACTTACCGGTGATATGATACACCTCCACAAGATACATTTTTCTTTCTGCTATCGTTTTTGCACGTCAAAACCGCACAACAAGGCATAATTTCTAATATTTTACGTATTTTAGAGACGACGTATCACGGCAAGACTCTGACAGCGAATGAAGTAATGTTGAACATCTCCGCTTATTTGTGACACGCGCGCGACGCGCGAATGGCACTTCCAGTTTTTATGAACTGAATGTTACGATTTTAGTTCAGCTGCTCCCTTTTAGATGGCACTTTCCTCAATAGCGCGATTTTATTTTCTACTGTAATAATCGAAAAACCAACGGTAAAGAGTAAAACATGCTTAGCGTGCTTAGCATAAAAAAAAGCCAATCTAGACGCAAACAAGTGCTACATATTTATATTTTTGAGAATAAGTCTACATGTTACAGATGAACTATCAAACGAACACAATATCCTAAACGTGTCAGCTCTTTTGTGTCAGCTTATTGGCATTGTCACAAGATACACTCTGGCTCTAAAAGGTTTTATGGGTTATATATAATCTATAGGTGCCTTACTATAGAACTTCCACACTGTTTAGATTTAGCTGTGGTATATCATAGTCAAACCCTAACATAAAATTAACTTTCTACAAAAACTAAAAAATAACAAAGAAACATAATAGTTGTTGCTCTATAAAGTACTGGTATTCAGTTGTATCCAGCTCGACTGGAATTTTAGTGCTACTATTATTATATTGTAATTTTATTATTTGTATATTTTTCGTTGTAATTTTTTGCATTACTTTCATTACCCTATTCTTAGTTAAACTTATAATTTTCGCCGCGTCGTAAGTCCTTCCTACTCCTTACCGTGCTCAATGACCGGGCTAATCCTTCCAGCACGTCATAAGCCGCTAATCTTTTATGTATAGCTTTTGGACCGACACTTGACACGACCAAGACTTTGTGAAAGGGCAGATTAAAATCTATAAGTAAGAACTGTAGTTTGACAAGTAACACAAAATCGTTACTTTACTTGTGGGCGGCTGATTCCTCGGCGTCAAAACATCCTCTGCAGAGAGGGCTGTCCGTGATGCCTAGGTTGAAAAGATGTTTGTTTAAGAGGCAATGGTCCGTGATTGTCCCTATCATCATTTTGAGGTTAGTTTTATTGAGGCTCAGCAATCGTTTGGTTAGTCACGGGTGCAGGCTCGGCATGGCCATTCTTGACTGCCTACAGTCTATTGCCTGTGACAAAATCAAAATCAAAAGTCATTTATTCAAACTAGGCTGAGAACCAGCACTTTTTGAACGTCAAAGTTCTACATAAAGACAGTCCCCCAAAAAACGCCCGCCCGTCACCACTTCCTAGTGTTATAGCTGTGAAGAAGAAGTGGCCAACAAACTCCCCAGCAACACATCTGTCTGTTAAGTTTTAAGAACTTGAATCTATATAATTTTATGCAACAATCTTAACATTATGTAAAACAGAAAAATAAATATATGTCGTCTAAAATATAATCATAAAATTAAATAATCCGCCACTTGCCAGCTAGCACACTCAATCATGCCATTAAAAACAAACTCTAGCATAAACACTAAACCAAATTAAAGAAGCCTCCATACATAACTGGTGTGCCTGCTTACAAGAACAAAGATAGAAACTATCAACGGGCTGTGATTCGAAGCCACAAGTGATGAACTAGGGCCATCACACTAAAATTGGTAGACAATTATTATATGAACTCATATAATCTGTCATAACCATAAGCTAAATATGGAGAAAGAACATCAAGTGTAACATTGTCTTGCGTTCAACACAGCGACCAACTATTATTATCTTCTAAGTAGTCGTTGATGGAATAGTATGCCTTCGAACAGACTAGATTTAACTTTAGTTTTAAATGCATTAAAAGTAAAACCAGACCATCTGATGTTGTGGAGATCAGTTGATCTCTGGCGTATCCATGTACGAAATTACGAGACAGGCAGGGTTAAGAAGTGGGGTACGGGCCCAGCAATACCATCTCGGAACCTCTCTTCGCAAGCTCGTCCGCGGCGTCATTGCCCAAGGATCCACTTGATTCAGTGTAGTGTGATTCGATTTGATAACGAAATACTCTCCAGGGCCAGGTGACACTCTATGGTTAATTTGTTGTTCGTCTGTCTGTTTTCTAAGGCTGAGCACTGCGAGACTGTCCGATATAAAGCTGATACCGTATAGTTTTGTAGGTATCCCCTGATGCTTTACGGCCGTCGCTGCTTACGCCAGGGTGACACACACACTGGCAAATCGAGCTGTGTTCGCCTAGTGGCATGTGAGATTTTATGTTTAAGTCTAGAGAGTAAACACCAGCCCCTGAACCGTTGCATGTTTTTGAGCCATCTGTGTAGATGCGTACTTCATCGATATCTGACTGGTCTCTTACTTCCTCTGCTGTTTGTATGCGATACTTTTTTTTGAAGGTTAGGTATTCTGTTACACGGGGCAGCGATAAGTGGTTGGTACTCAAACGCCCGGTCCAGGATGCTCGCATGAGCACTGTTGTGGTTCTTGCCCCATCATCATATAGGAACAACTGTTCGGGACCAACTCTGAAAGTACGAAAAAGGAAAATCATTATACACATTGTATGTATATCCTGTAAGCGATTGGATCATCGCAGTCGCAAACCCTTAGCAATCATGCCCGAATGCCTGGCGGGACTGTTAACCCTAGGGCTTTTCAGACCAACTTATTACATTTAAATAATGTGTTAGTTAATTTATTCTCTAAGTTCTTGTAATGTAAATAAAAGTTTATGATACTGTCACATATTCGTAACAATGGTTATTAAAACATGTGTCAGTTTAAAAACTGAGCCGCTGGCGAAGTAGGTACATAAATTATAGTGTAACACGAATGTTTGAATGCCTAATTATGTGCGGTTCGTACACTACATTTCCTAATCTCAATAAAAACACAATTTAAAATATAGTAAATATGGCACCAAAATCAGACATAATAGAATTACTGGGAAAACTTTTTTTAATATAGGAGTTTACAGGGAGTTTTAAGGTACTCGTAGTATTCGTTAACTAAAGGAAGGAAGAGCGAAGGGGAAAATTTGCCATTATATTGGGGATCAAATAGTCACCAAAGAGCCTAAAGAAGACATGAGAGACAAAAGGATTAGGACTGCATTGACCCTGATTACAGGATTGTTCAGTGAGTCATCAACGCTCGGCTTGCCTCTGCAGGTGACATAATCATTGATCTCCTTGCAACTGGAAGCCAAAGCTATGTCAGGAACAGATTTTAATTGTCCTGGTCCTCCTATCCTATGGGATGTTGGCGGGTACCATGCATCTTAGGCATTTTATAATGCCTAAGATGCCTAAGATGCATCGTACCCAATAAAGAGTAGTAAACTGTGTCTGGGGGTAGTTGTGTAGTCTCCTTCTTCCTTCCTTGGTACTATTATTTGGGGTCGGATGTCCTCACTTTCCTGCATCAAGTGGTTCGGTCTTGGGTTGTCAATTCTGGCAATTGGGCTTGCTTGAGGTCTCTCTCTATATTGGACCACCAGGCCAATGGCTGGGTGGCTCTACACGTTTTATGTTCTGGTAGGCGCAGTGTCGTCTGCAATTCTGCATACCAAACCAATGAAGGCGATTTTCAGTCATTTTAACGGTGAATGGTGCGACTTTGAAGCTTCCTCGTATGTGTTCAATTTGCTCTCTGTCAAGCCAAATCACACCTCCGCCCATCTTAACATCTTCATTTCGTTGGTATGGACATTTTGTTCATGCGTCTTTTTCATTGTCCAGCATTCGGACCCATACAATTGCGATTAACGGAGTGCTGTTTGTAGGTACACTATGCTCTTGGTTTTTATTGGAACACATGGTCGCATAACATACATGTAAGAGCGTGACGTGACAAAGTAAATCAAATGCGTAGTAGAAGGATTCTCAATTAACGATCCAAAGACCTAAACCTATCCAAGAAGGAGCAAAAATATTGTATTCAACCTTGCTTTGCTCGTTCTTACTACTGAATTCTCATAACTAAAGGTTTAGTTGCATTAGCTTACAAAGAAATTCTAATTTATCTATTTAACCATAACGACAAAATACCAATTACACTGATTAGATTACCTATACACATTACAAATTATTTAAAGCACACTATGAATAAAATAAAATATTACAAATTACACAATGTTATACATAAACCTTTCAGTCAGTCTTCTCGCAAATCGTCAGAACCTCAGACAATATCTCCTTCCATTCATCAGCGAACATAATTATCTAATCTAAACTGGATTCTAGGAGAGCGTTGTGTGCGTTTAGCGTTCTAGCGTTCGCAGAATGGGTGACCAACCTTACGGAAACGGCACCATAAAGAATGTATGCCGTCTCGCCCGGCAATAGTTGTCAGGAACAAAAATATTACACAGCGCCCCATGCAAAGCAGGTAAGTCGATGGTTCCGTGTATTGTTTTGCAAACAGTTACAAGCTGGTCAATAAATCGTCTCACCTACAATGAGTAAAGCCCAAGCAACCCAGCAGAAACTTGGTTGGATACATAATATGGATACTACCCAAACCTATGCTTTTAATTTTATTTTTTTGAATCTTTTTGAACTTTTTTTACCATAAGGGGATGTCATTTAAAATTTAATGGTACTGAATTGGGTTTCGTGAACGACTAAAACTCGTAACGCAACATTTAGATAGTTCAAATGCATTCTGTTAATTACTGACATACAGCGTCAATATCTTTTTGAAGGGCTACAAATTTAGAACCTCAGAGTACAGTTTTAAATCGTCAGCATATAATAAACATTTGGAGTGACTCAAAACTTGTGGAATGTCGTTTATCATTATCAGATACAGTAGAGGTCCTAATATTGAACCCTGACTGACTTCTGAATGTGTGTCATACGACTGCGGATTGTATAGGCCGTCGCACATACTGTTGACCATCTCGAAGATAGTCAGCGATCAATAAAAGGAAATTGGGAGCAAAACCTTTATTTTTGTGGGGTGGGAAATCATCAAATGACTTCTTCCGCTCTGGGTGGAACTGGAGGGCGTGTCAGACTTTTACTGACTAAAACCCACCCCTGTTCCTTCCCTGCCTGAGTGCCCAGGGGTGCGGTAACTCACTTTCAGAATTTATCCGCTACTCCCTAGGCATGCAGGCACCGGCCACGATGGGCCCCAGAGCAAAACCTATGGCACGTAATTTTTCTATAGTACGAGTATGTCATTATTGAGATTCTGTCGAAAGCTTTTTGAAAGTCAAAGTATAAGACATCCACCTGCCGGCCTTGGTCCATACTGGTGCTGATGTAGTCGGCTAACTCTATCTTCTCAAGCGAAAACCGCGTTGTTTATTACACAGATATCTGTTAATTTGCCTGTGAGTTTCTTTGTGTAAAATATGTTCAAACATTTTTGCAGCTGAACAGAGGATGGCGATAGGTCTAGTCTTTGACGGACGCCTTAGCCCACTTTTTATGTATTGGTGTTACTCTCGATACTTTCCACTGGGAAGGGTATTTGCCTATACTCAAAGCTTAATTATAAATGCAGCTTAAAGGTCCTGTTAAGTATTTCTTCAAAAGTTTTAGCATAGAAGACGGAATGTTATCTGTTGTTAATTGCTTCACAACATCAACAAACACTTATTTTATTTGCGTGTAACTCAGGAAAATCAGAAAGAAAGACGCTGGAGAAGTATTCTGCAAACGCTTTGGCAGCATCAAAACCAGTTAATGTTTGGCCTTCGTAGATGATAGAAGACTAGAAGCCGAAAAGAATTACATCGCAAACTTGAAATGTGCTGCCAAAATTTAATCGAACAAACGAAATTTTACCCTTAGACTATACCTATCAGAGGCCTGCCCGTGAATCTGGGGTGCATTTATTGTACTTTCGAGCTCGCTTCGCTTCTCTTTCATATACTGCTTAAAGTCACAGTCAAATTATCAAATAATCAAAGAAAATTGAAATATGGTTTAAATAGGGGAAAGTTATGTGGAGCTGAAGATATATCTCACTGAAAACAATTCTGCCGCGCCACCCAAGGTGATTCCCCCCTCCCTTCGGAAACCACAGACAGACAGCGGCTTGTATACACGTATACGTGTTCGCCACTGTAACACAAACATCGTCCCGTGGAGTCACATGGGTGGTAGTAAAATATTTTTATAAGACTAATCCAAACGTAGACTGCTAGTGAATCGCGTGAATGAGTCGACGACTCAAAAAGTGATTAATGGTCAATTACTTACATAATAATGGGTTCTCTCTATCTGGTAGAATTTTGATGCTCCGAAATTTATTTGGCTTCACACTCTTGGCATAACCTTCTTTATACGAATATTTTTAAGGCATGTAAATTATTAAATATGATTATTGTTTGGCCGAATGTTTATATGTCCGAATTTACAATGGCATACTTTATAAATGGCAGAATTTTATTTGGCATATTTACCTTTGGCAAAGTTAAAATTCCACATAATTTAGTTTAGCATCACGTTTATTTAGAGCGACAATTATTTGGTACAATTTCACTTGGCGTACTATGAAGATAGCAGAATTTCGTTTGAAATGATTTTATCAGGCAGGCATATTGCCATTTCTATAAAATGTATTTTTTAACCTTAAATTAAAATTAAAATGTTGTCTTAAAAAGTCAATGTGTTGTGCTACAAAAGTTAGTGACAGAAACGAACCGCTGCAAAACCGACTCCACGTAGTCTTGTCTGCCTTACCCCTAGAGTGTAATTTAAGACCGCGTAGGCGCGGAGGGGCGAGGCGCCCCGCGAGCTGAGAAGCAGGTGGTTTTAACAATACAGTACGATAAGCTCGCGTGGAACCGCCGGAGCCCCGCAGCGCCGGCGCCGTGACAGAAACCATGCCTGCTGCATGTGGCATGATCGCCTTCACGCTGCATGCTTGCTTGCATGCATGGTGTATGCTTGTTTGCATGCTGCATGCATGGTGTATGCTTGTTTGCATGCTTTTTATTATTATGGTAAGAAATACAAAATTATTCTAACTATGAATTTTCTATAATGTGTTAAGACTCATTCCTTCAATTATTATGGATATGAAATGTATGCCAAAAGATGATTCTGACTGTGAACTTTCTGCCAATGATGGTTCTTTTTTTTAATTATTATTGGTATAAAATTTATGCCTAAAGATGATTCTGACTTATAAAATTATGAGTTTCGAATGTATACTACATGAGTGTTTGCCAAACGATTTCTGCGAAATGAAGTTTATGCTTTCTGCTGTTGTGACCTTATTATGACATAAAATTCTGCAATAAAAGATAGAATACTTAACGTATCGGCACGTTCAGATAAATCTACTGAAAAAATGAAAAGTGTTTTCAACAGAATTGTATAAGAATGAGTTTTTTACCGACTTTAACGTGATTTCTTTTCTTGCTTTGGGAAGTTATAACTAGTCCCTTTAGAAACGATTTGCTTCACAGAGCAATACCTTGGTCTGTGAAGCAAAGTGAAGATGGTACAGACCGTCCCGCGTTGCGCTCAAGCTGTCATAGCTGCCTATGATTGGATCTACGAATTTGCGACTTTCATTGTTAGTGTTTTACAAATTCCTTCGTAATGTTGACGCAGTTGGTTTTCTTCTACGACACTGTGGCCGATCAGTCGAAACGGACACTTAGAAAACCGGCCAAATGCGTGTCGGACTTAGCACATTTAGAGTTCCGAGCCAAATGAGGAAATTGTATAAAAAAATCTGATTTATCAATATATTGGTAAAATATACGTAATAATAAACAACGTTCCTAGGTCAATGGGAAGTTAAAAAATTCTTCTGAACAAAAATTTGTGACAGACGATGGACCATAGACATATACAGCATGTAACAAAAACCCTGTCCGATCCTGAAGGGTATTACTTGATATCGTACTGCATACACAAATAAGTAATCATTTAATAGATACGAGATAATTATTTTTCGCCAATGAAAATAATTAATTTAAAAAAATTAAAAAATATCAAAAACAACACTGAGCGCTCGACACAGCGCGGCTAGTGCAGGGCGGTATCGTTTGAAATAAAAATAGGTAAAAATGAAAAGATTTCGCCGGCCGGTGGAGTGTTGTCAACTTATTAAAATTTTTCCATATTTAGTGTTTTAATTTTCGTATATTTTGAGCTGAGCGATGGCCGTTTTGCGTGGATGTGACGCATTTTTTCCCCCAGTTTTTCTTTGTTTTTGTTTTTCTCTGTTTTTTGCGTCATGTTTACCGTAAATAACGTATTTTCTTTCTTTTTTCTTTTCTTTCTGAATAATAAATCTATAACTTTCTATTTTCATGGGTTACATTTTTTTACAACTTTTTCTAGTACGTATGTTAAATCGACGGACAGACAGACGGACTGACGGACACGTGAGTGACAGCAATAGGGCTCGGTTTTGACTCTTCGGGTACGCAACCCTAAAAAGTAAAAGGAGACGAGTACGAAGACAAAGAAATTCATAAAATTTTATTTAGCGCTCAAAACGCAGCGCCTACTACCTACTGCACGCACCTCGGGGGCCTGTTATAACTAGTCCTTAAGATAATGAGACTTTTTCTTTTATGTGGGTAGGTGTATGTGAATCCCAAAAAAAGGTTCTAGGTATGCAATTCAAAGAGAAAGAAAAATCATATCATGGGCCAAGTGCTTGCCGTATTGACGGGGCCCGTCATGGCCTATGGTCCAGGGTCGTGGATAAATTCGAAACAGAGTTACCGCGCCCCCTTGAGCACTCAGACAACTGAAGGGACAGGGGTGGGTTTTAGTCAATAAAAGTCTGACACGCCTCCCGCTTCACCTAGAGCGGGAGAAGTCATTGGGTGATTTCCCACCCAGACAATAAAAAAAGTGCTTGCTATATCACACACCATGTAGGTGTCCGTAGTCGGGATGAATATTTACGAATGCACAATTATTATACACTACCAATTGATTTTTCAACTGAAAAAAATCTATTTCAAAGGAACTGTGAACAAACATCATGCTCTACTGAATTTGAGATCCAACTGCAACTCAAACGCTTACTGAATATTTTATCCATTCCTTAGTTACCTACATGTTTGAGGAGCACCCCTAATTACTTTTACACTTTCTTTCAAAGTTCATCAATCTATTGTCATTAGTCTTCGAGTACAGAACTCGAACTTCGGCTACAGAACCCTAGAAAGAAAAAAAGAGATGACACTTTGGTGACACCTTGCTGACAGCTATCAAAGCAGACAGACAAGTAGTATTTCTATCGGTCTTTCAAAATTCCCCATGAATTTCCTGGTTCAAAATTTTTGTTGTTATTAAAAGTAAATAGCATTAAAGCTGTACCTATCCGGTTAGACTGGAAGCCGACCGCAACACGGTTGGGTACCGCTAGCCTCTCAGGGGCGAAGAAATAAATAGTATTATGGCACCCAAGGCAAAGCCTAAGGTAGCAAAAGCTGAGAATCCCAAGACACCACCTAAAGCTAAAAAAAGGCCTTTTGAAGAAATAAGTGCTATTTTTAACGGCAATGAAGTAAGTTTTCTATTTCCTTGGAAGTCCCTGTATATTTTTAAAATCTAATGAATTTTTTTTATGGAGATTATGCAAGTAGGCGTACATTGTGTTTGTCTAATTTGCAACCTTGAATTAATATTTACCAACTCAAAAGCATTAATAACTACCTGACCTGACAGATTCCATTACATTAACCTTTTATCTTGTCTTCAGGACAGGTTACATAGAATAATCTATTAAAAATCATTTTTTAAAACAAGTTTTTATACCGGATATCATAGCTAAATGTGTACACAAAAGTTCGTGTCTGTGCTGTTAACCGTTGAAGAGTTCCATTATCTGGAGCTCATCCTGGAGGTCGATTCTGGTCATGCTTACGATAAAAATGCATTGCCATCAGAACTGTACCGACATGTAAAAATTCAACTCCGTAGGATAGGAGCAATATTGTTAATAAAAGCTTGTAAAAAGCGCTTTTCCTGAAATTTTCAGTTTTCCGGACACATTATCCGCTTTGTTTTACAGTTTTTAGGGAACATTCTTTTGAATCATTCATAAATCATCAATCATGGAGGCAGCATATACCGGACGGTCCGCACTATAAAAGATAGTAGTGCTTTGAGGCTCGTCGATACATGGTCGTGATTTTTGGCAGTGAGGGAACGACAAAAAAGAAAAACATCAATCATGTGATTTCCTACGAACGTCTCACGTGATCCCTACAGTTATTCAGCTTTCTTGCTCCTCACAAAAAAAAAATGTGATTTTAATCTATTAAAAACAACCTTTAATGTTAGGTTAAAATACGAGTGCCGAAGAGCACGTCAAAACCACCAAAGCTGACACCTTCACAGCTGAAGCTACAGCAGAGCTGTACTTGTGATGACGATGCTTCTATCTGCTCGGAGACATGCGGCATGGTGTGTGGAGAAGACGGATGCCCCAATAACAGGCTGGATTTCCAGGTCAGATTATGTCATCATTTTGAGGTTTTCTTGTCTTCAGTCGTTACGGAAAATCTAATACCAGTCTTGCCAATTTTCCAATGGGTATCGTACCCAGTTAGAGGGTTGTTGGGGTCAGATAGGCAGTAAAATACTGGTATTCAGCTGCATCCGGTACAGTCTGTAAGGTGACCCCAACATAGTTGGGAAAAGGCATGATGTGTCTCCTTATGCGTATTGCATTTCCTAATGCTGACATCCATTGAGTCGAGCAGAGATTGTTTTAAGAATATGGCTGTTGTTGTAGTTGCAGCTGTTTTAGTCGACATTAAAAGGGATGCAAGTGATTTAATTACGTTTTATAGGAAGGCGGCCGTATTTCATCAAAGTTGTGTGTTAATCGTTGGTTTTCAAACAATAGCTCCATTTTCCTAGCCCACCTTAGCGCTGCTCTGATGGAAAAGGATTAGTGTAGCTTAGATATTAAACATGCGAAAAAGCGCGAGTTATGTGAAAGGAATACAAGCGAGGAATGTGTGCAACCGGTGAGTGCGGATGAATCTCCTGGCGATTTGCAGAAAATAATTGTCTTGTTTTTTCTGGGTTTCTCCTTTATCATATGTCAATTTCTTTCAGATGGCATCGATTTTACCCGTTCTTCTAGTGGGGGATCATGGTCGGCCTCACTCTTCAATGAATTCTTGCAATTTCTTGCAGTTTTTTGGGCGGGGTGATCTCTTTGCGCTTTGCTCGGTGATGATGGCGAGTTAGCGGTGTTGTTGCTACCATTTTCTCCGAATAATTATTTCGTAGGGATGGCGTAATCTGTGTTTCTGCCATCAATGTATCAACGTTATCTAAGCTTCGGGCGTAGAGTGTACATCTTTCTAGTTCCTGCTGAATCGTCTTAAAGGAACTGCCCAATAACGCTGTAAGCTTCCTTATTTCGCCATCCACATTTATATTGCTCTTGATGAGTCCAGCGAGGCTATTAATAATACGCTCATGTGTTTCTAGAGCCGTTCTTATATCAGTGCTTGCACTTTTGCGGTGCTTGGGGAGCACTACTATCGTCCTTGTAATGTTTGGTTTTTGTTGATTTTTCCTTTTCACTCATCTTGTTCCCAGGAGAACCTTTAGTGCTAAACTTTAAGTACTTTTTTTTCGTACTATGCAAAACAATGCAGATGGTAAACGTTCTCCCCTGTGCGCGCAGAACGCACACTGCTGTCCGCGAAGATTAGTTATGAACAGTGGGCGCGCATGAAATCCCGGCGACAGCGATGTTACGTGGGGAACTCTTTCTGGAAATCCACAAAATATATTATGTTTGGAACATAGACCAGTCGCAATTTGTTACCCCGAACGCTTGCGCTGCACTGCACCGCCGAGCGTCACCAGTACCGCCAGGCGCCGTTGCACTGCACCGCCGAGTGTTGCTGCACTGCATTGTCAAAAGCACCTCGAGTGAATAATAATAAACACTTTATTGCAGACCATAAAAGATCCATAACCACATAATTTCTAAATAAAAGTACAAAAAAAATACTACTCAATACACGAAGTTTAAAAACAGTTATAATTCGATTAAGTTAGAATATACAATAATGTCAAAATAAATCATTATAATTAAATTTCAGTTAATTAAAAAGAAATAAAAAATAAAAATAATAAATTCATTAAAAAAAAACAATTTCAATAAGTTATGATAATAAATAAGACAAAAAATTAAATTAAATCAATAATACAATATAACAACCATATAAAAAAAAAGATAATGCACACCGTTGTAGCATTTACATCCTGCGCCCAGCGGTGACAATCCGTTGCACTCGAAGCTTAGTCGCTATTATACCCTCGGAACGTTTCGAGCACAACACTCAGTTTTTGTCCGTTTCTGTTTTTTTGTTTGGCCACTTTTACGTGCTTCAAAGTAGAGATTGCGCCTGTTTCAATGATTCCACATATTATCTAGTTTCGTAGACACTTGAGACACAAATTTTATATCACAATATCCACTAGGAATCAGTTTGCGAATAATTAAAACAGCCACAACTTCACTTGAGATCGTATGTGTATATGTATTGTGTGTGTGTGTGTGTGTGTGTGTGTGTGGTGTGTATAGTTTATTAAAGTATAATTTCCCTCGTGTGGAACGCGAGCGAGGAATATGTGCTCGTACTGCGAAAAGAATCCGCTACGCATCCTCGCACTGCGGAAGCACCAAGACAATTTTGGTGGAACAATCACACATTCACAGCACCGTTTCCCATTCTTGCACCGCCTTGCTACTTCGCACATCTCTGTTGGAGAAGCAACCGTACTAACCTAACACGATATGTATTCGATAAAGACCCGTAGGAAAGAAAGAAGTGTATGGACCGCATACGTATTGTATTACCTACGAGTACTTACCACGTTTCGTCAGTTACGATGAAGTTGCTTTATATTAGGGTCGTGTACTAAGCCATTATTTATTACCACTAGAATTTAAGCTATTTGATAAACTAACACAATATGGGTCACTGTTGTCCGAAATAAATGAATTTGAATTATCTAGACTCCGGGCAGCACTGACTTATCAGCAAAACCATAACAGGACTTAATATTACCTGTTTACTTTCATCTAACGCCTGGATTAAACAGTTCTTATCTTCTTACAACAACCATAATTTGAATTTTTAGATACCTGACGACATTTGCGAGTCTCTCACTCACAGAACAGCGCTGAACTCAGAGTTGGTGTACTCGAATACCCCGCACCACAACACTCTGTGCAATACATGTAATGTTACACCTAAAGACGCTCCCAAAGGTGTGAAAGCGCATAAAGTTCTACATCCAGACAAAGACGTTTTCATTCTCAAGATTGGCAAGCAGACTGATGAACCAAATCGTACGGGAAACATTGAGGTAAGATTTTTTTGTCAACATGTCTATTGAGGTAAGATTTTTTGTGAACATTTCTCGGGGCACAGCAAAGCAATGGATTTGTTTTGTAATACTTACGTTGACGGTAGTAGTAGGGTAAGGCGGGCAGTAGAAGTTATGGTTTTTTCTTACTCCGCCGCTTTTCTTTTTTTGTGGAAAGACGCCAAGACGCTTCCGCTGTTCTTTTTCCACAAATAAATTAATCAGTAATGAACGGCGAAGGAGTAAGAAAAAGACTTGTTTAATCGTTTCACCGGGGCTTTTTGAGCTTCATTGCCTCGGCTATTTTCTGGTGGTCGCCACTATTGCAGTGGTTGGGAATAGTGTGGCGAGGTTGTTACATTGACGGTACGAGCAATAATCATTAAGCGTCTTCTCCTATTTTGAGGCAGGTAAACTGAACTAACGCTGAGAATTGCAGAATAAAATTACAACTTGCAATAAAAACATTTAATAGTTGTCACAGGTTCACAAGATGTTTCTAAAATATTACACATTAGTGAAAAAATAAATAAAATTGGTGGAAAAATATAGAAGTTACACGCTTTTAAACTTATTCTTCTAGCCTTGCCACGCAAAATGTCGTTTGTACTGGATCGGGCCAATTTACTACGGTGTGGCATCACACACAATTTATGCTGTTTCGGTTTCATAGATTGTAAAACGCTCACAACAGCGTTATTTTTTTAATATACGCAACCATATTTACTAGGTTCTTTGAAATGTAATAATTAAATAATTCTTAGTTAAATCCAGTCAAATACCGTATAAATAACACTTAAAATACGCGCTCAGACAGTTTCAGTCTTCCGCTCAATAAACAATGCACACAACATAACTGTAAGAAGCATTGATTGATTAAAATAGACTTTTTTAGGAAATAAAATCTGGTTCCTGCCGCGCACCGGGTGATCAGCAAGTCTGGGATGCCAGTCACGTGAACGATCAGCAAGTCTGGGATGCCAGTCACGTGAACGATCAGCAAGTCTGGGATACCAGTCACGCGAACGATCAGCAAGTCTGGGATGCCAGCCACGGAAACGAGCGGCAAGTCTGGGATGCGAAATACGCGAACGATCAGCAAGAATAGAATGCCAGTCACGCGAACGATCAGAAAATCTGGGATGCGAGTCACAAAAACGATCAGCAAGTATGGGATGCCTGTCACGCGAATGATCATCAAGTCTAGGATAGGAGACACGCAAACGATCAGTAAGTATGGGATGCCAGTCCCGCGAACGATCTGCAAATCAGAAACGTTAGAAACGCGAACGATCAGCAGGCCTGGGATGCCAGTCGCGCGAACGATCAGCAAGTCTAGGATACGAGACAAGCAAGTCTGGGATGCAAGTCACGCGAACAAGCAGCAAATCTTGGATGCTAGTTACGCGAACTATCAGCAAGTCTAGGATGCAGGTTACGCGAACAAGCGGCAAATCTGAATGCGAGTCTCGCAACGATCAGCAAGTCCGGGATGCGAGACACGCGAATGATCAGAAAGTCAGGAATGCGGGTCACACTAACGATCAAGAAGACACGGGTCCCTGCGAGAATCGCTCAGAAAATAATTCGTATACTTACCTCACTTCTCAGCACTTCTATTCACATCATCACCTGGGTGAGCATAGCAAAAAATTGATAAGGCCTGCCTGAGCCTCATCAATTTTTTGACAGCGATAGCCTGTCCAGGCCAAGATCTCCACAACTCGCGAGGATGCCTGGGCACGTGTTGAGGCAAGCAGCGAAACTACAATTGACGCAAGTTGTTTTCGTGAGTCGGTGAGGTGGCTGTGACCGACCGAAGTTGAAGAAACAACTGCGACGGCTTTCTGTTTCAGAAGTTTGAAAGCGTCCCAATAAAGCCTCTTTTAACTTCAGTTTGGCACTCTGCTATCAGCAGGATGGTTGACGATGATATTCTTGTTGTTTTAATGTCAATCTGGCCGAAGATGTGGCATTCTTTTTGGAGCTTTAGTGTTATGCCAGCAAGAATAAATTATGCTTTAGCCAGTGCAAAGCACATCGCTATCCTATCTAACTGAGCATACGGATGCGGTAGTCATCAACTTTTACTTTGGCTCCGTCTGTAAAGCCGCACTCAGAGGCCATAGTCAGGTCATTAATCCGCAAAACAGACAATTTATAATGAAACCAGAAGTGAAAAATAAGCAATATAGTAACCAGCGTTTTTTTTTTTTTTTGTGGGGGGTGGGAAATCATCTTATGACTTCTTCCGCTCTAGGGTGGAGCGGAAGGGCGTGTGAGACTCTTACTGACTAAAACCCACCCCTTTTCCTCCCTGCCCTACGTGCCCAGGGGCGAGGTAACTCTTTCGAATTTATCCTCAACCCCCGGGCAGGCATTAGCCGTAGCAGGCCCCGTCCTTTTGCTGACAACTCTTTGAGGCGCGCGTGGAACACTACGCGCCGTCGACTCTCGGGCCTGGTGCTGATTGGACGGCGAGTTACCCACTACTCGCCGTCCGCAGGCCGGGTCTACGGTGGCCGGCGATCGTCTCGCAGCCCCTGGCGTCTCCGGCGGCTGCGGCTGAGGGCGCTAGGGCGACTCTGCCGTTGTTGAGTCTCCCTAACGTGTGCCGCCTCCCTCTTTGCGAGCATTACTGCTTCGCAGAAGGAGGAGACGGCTCCCCATTCCCTCTCGCTCCGTACTATGGCCTGAACCAGGGCACGGCGCGAGAGGTCGCTGCCGCCTATCGCATCCACGAGGACACGGCGGTGCTCTGCCCAAGCGGGGCAAACCTCCACCGTATGCTCCATCGTGTCCTCTGGGCGATCCTCGCAGTGGAAACAGCTAGGGGTCACCTCCGCCTTGATCCGACACAGGTACCTCCCGAAACAGCCATGTCCGGTGAGGACCTGCGTCAGGCGGAAGGTGAGCCAGCCACTCCTCAAAGAGGGGCACTACCGCCGCGATGGTGGCGTGCCCAGCGCTGGGTTGCGACAGTCGCTCTCTCCATGTCACCATGAGATCCTGCCGGAGCTCTGTCCGCCGAGCCGCGAGTTGTCGCGGCAGCGGAGTTTCGCCCCGGCGTTTTGCCTCCTCGCGCCACTCATACAGGTGCGCGAGGATTTTTGCCTCCAGATCCCACGGTGACAGTCCGGCAAGGAGGCTCGCAGCCTCACGGGAGACCGTGCGGTATCCCCGGATCATGCGGATCGCCATGACCCTCTGGGACGCGTTCATCTGGCGAGTTGATCGCTGCCTCAATGAACGCGCCCATAGTTACCAGCGTGAATCGAAACAGAAGTTACTCGATGATTATAGTCTGCGCGTGGTTGAAATCGGAACTAAACTTTTAAATTTTATATTTATCCTAATGAAAATAACAACAGGTACATTAATTATACCTATAGTTCGATTTTTAATTGTATTCTGTAACTTGACAGTTCTAAAAAAAATAATGTTACGTGCATTCGTGTAAAAACACGAAAACATGTGACATTATTAAAGTCCTGTAAATTTAATAACGTGTCTAAAAAGACAAGTTATTAAATTTACAGAACTTTGAGGAGCTCAACGAACCGACGAACAATACCAAAGTAAGGACATTTGGGTAGGCCGCAAAAGTACTCAAACTGCAAGACAATCATAAAATCTACGTGGATATAACGATCTACATAACATAACATTCAAATAATGCTTTATGAGTGTAATGTAATGTTGTGCTGTAATGGTCTTTTGAAGAAAGACCCACACATATTTGAGTGGACCTTTCCAGCAAATGTTTGTCAATAGTCGAATAGCTCTACTTAGGAGTAGTAAGGAGCTCAATGACTTGACGAACAATACCAAGGAAAAAAAGTGAGATGTCTTTTGCGTTCACAATGCCGATTATAGACTTTAATGGGACTCTATGTGCGTGAGGAAAGTTAGAAAGTACATAGATACAGTGCTACAAGGATATTTAGGCGCTTGAATGATATTGAAAGGCGGGCGCTGTTGGTAAAAAATTGTTGATTTGTCCGTAATACAGATTTTTATTGAAAAAAAAAAACAAGATAGCGGTAATGGTTCCGATTTTAAACAATCACCATAGTATACACTGTTTAATATAATTTTCAACAATCATCAAGCTGTTGTCGATTGTCTTCTGCCAAGTATCTCTTAAACCTGTATCCTTAACTTGAGAAACGGCTGTTGAACTTACAAGTCAAACGACTCTATTAGAATATCTGTAGTAAACATGGGTTTTTCTTTATTGATTACGATTTCAGTCATATCTAAAGGGTTTAACTGCGCACAATAAATACAATAGATAGGGTCGACCCCTGTTGTTTATAGAGTATGTAAGTACAGTCTGTTGTCAACATTATCTAACCCACCCTAAAAACAAACGAATTTCGACCCTCTGCATGTAACATTAAGGTTTATTCAAGTTATATGAGCTTATCAGACAAGTGCTCGAGGATTTGATGAACAAATACAATAATAATACAGACACGCAAATTTGATCTTTAAAACGTTAGCATTAGGTTATATTTTATAACTATTTGTCATAAAATGATAAGTGTAATAGCTTATTTTAATGATTGAGTTCAAGTAATTCTGATCTCGTGGTCTGTGTATAAGACTGAGAAAAACAAGTTTCGATATCAAATCCTGCGACAAACATATTGTTTTGCTTTCAATGTAGAATTTATATTCCAAAACTATTTCTTGTATTATTGTAAAGAACTGCAGACTATACATAAACTTTTTAAAATGGTAATATTTTCACATAACTTGTAATAAGTGGGTAGTTGAAAAATAAATATTCGTATTCATTATAAAGCTGGTATTCAAATGCTACTATGGAGTGATTATTTAAAATAATTTAATTAATAAATTTTCACGAGGAGAAAATGGCTGCTCGTGCTGTGCAAGAATAAACTTTATGATAGTATACTATATGGTTCAATTTTTTTAGAATATTGCGTCTAGCATTACAACTAAGATCAAATTTCAATGCGGCTTATAAGAGTTGTTTTGGTCTTGTGGTCACTAAGGTAGTGCGATGTTCATCGTTTTCTACGTTCGAAACCAAGTTTAACCTAAATTTAGATATTTTATTACAGTTAGGTATTGCTAGGGTATTGTCTTTTTAAACGGGCAGTTTGTATAGAAATAAAACTAAAAAATTGCAAGTTTAAAATGTTTATTATTTCATTAAAACACTTAAGTAAGATAAAATAAGTAAATGCTCATATATTTCCAAATTAATATACTTTTTATATTAGTATGCCATATAAACATTAAAAAAGGAATGCTTATGCTTAAAAGTTTGTTATCGAGAAAATGAATTCATCTGTGAAATACTTTACAAAATAGCTGCCTATATGTAGCGAATAAACATGTTATTTAAATAAAAAAAATCTATTTATAACAATAACATCACCACATAATCTGCAACATTTTAATGGTTTAACAATCAATCCATTGAGCATTTACTTACATGGTGTGTTTAAATATACCTACTAGATGAACTAGTAGCGGAGTGGCGCACCGTCCCCTGCTATAACTTGTTGTAAGCGGCTACGCATACCGCGCACCATGTTCCAACACAAATCTTTGCCTCTCATGTGCTCCCAAGTCGATGTCACGACCTCGGCCAAGTTGTGTTTGTGTCGCACTTCCGTTGTGTCCCAATTTAAAACCATTTGACCCCATAGATTTTCTATAGGGTTCAAATCAGGACTTTTAGATGGCCAATTAATAACTGTCACAACATCTTGAGCAGCTAACCATTCCCGCACAATGCCTGCACGGTGGATGGAGCAGTTATCGTGCATGAAATAAATATGTGACGTTGGATAGGCAATTCGCACAGTCGGCAGCATGACGTCACGCAGAATCTCCAAATACAAACTGCTATTAAACCTACCACCAACTTCCACCAATTCACCAGGTCCCATGGACGACATCCAGCCCCAGTAGCCCACGGTTATTCTACCGCTGGTTCTACAAGGTAGCAAGCACTTCTCGTTGTAACGTTCTCCTTTCCTCCGCCATAAGATTTTACGTCCATCTTTGTCCGATTTAAATGATTTTTCATCAGTGAAGATCACAACATTTTCTTCCCAATTAAAATTTAAATATTCCTGGGCAATACGGACCCTTTCTGCACGATGAGCAGGTGTCAATGCAATTTTCTGTGCCGGTTGATAATTCTTTATCCCAGCAACGTGTAAATGCCTTCTCACTGTTTCCACTGAAATATTGTGGTTTATTGCGGTTGCACGAATTGGCAAAAATGGATTTTCAACGTGGCTTGAAACAATAGCCCGGTGGCGTTCGAATTCGGGACTATACTTAATGGCTTTTGCTCCTGGACGAATCCGCTGAATATTTCCATTGTCTCCATAACGTCTTAGCCATAGCCTGACCGTATTTCTCTAAAACAAAAATAAACATTTTTGGAACCGTGTATGTAACTTGTAAGGAGTGAATGTAATGGTAAAATAGCCAACTACGCGTTCATTAATCACAATCAATAAAATAAAATAGGTATAAAAAAACACTTACTGCTATATTAACCCTTTCGCGGACGGTACTCGATCACGTGCTATATGTAGAATGACACATCAATTCTTCATACAAAATGGTTAGACGTTTGTTGACGTCGAGTCGTATTTTTTCGATACATTTGGCCAATAGCGGCACTATCGTTATCTAACGCCAACGTTTATAGACGCTCAGTCATTGCCTGTACAGCACGTCATTCTCATTGGTCTACAACGTTTATTGACGTTGAACGTCTGCAAACGTCGTGCCGTGTTTTTAGGATACTGTTATATATAATATGCACACAACGTCTACAAACGTCCAACGTACGGAAACGTTCTGTCATATTTTATTGGTTTTATATGTTATTTAGAAGTACGACGTTAAGAAACGTCAGACACATATTTACGTGTGTACAACTTGAAGCGAACGGTAAACAGGAGTTGTTGCAGAACCATCTCCTGATAAATGGGACACAGTAGGTGTTTCAGGTACCTCTAAATGGCTAACCTGAAGCGAATGGCACGGAGAAGGGGTCTCGGGAACAAGTACTTGGCCTGCATGAGGTGAATGCTGAATAGGAGCAGAATCATCTTTTGAAGAACGACTTTTTGAAGGAGACTTAAGCCTTGGTCTTTGCTGAACTTCCGGCAAAACATTATCGAAAGATGATGTTTCATATGTTTGGTTATCTAGACGTGAACAGCATGCAGATGTTGACTCAGGTTGATCTTGAGTTAAACGATTATCGGACGGTGACTTAGGCTCACTTGCATGGCTTACATGGCTACTAGGTGAATGATGCGTAGATGGTAACTCTGGAGTGCTTTAGATAAATGGTGTAAAGACGGCGATTTGGGTTCATTTCTATGGGGAGATAAACGGCGAACAGAATCTAAATCAAGGTCGTCTTGAGGTGAACGGTGAACAGGACCTAAATCAGGATCAGCTTGAAGTAACTGGTGCATAGGCGGCAACTTAGGTTCATCCTTATGGGCACCTTGAGGTGAACATTGAAGAGGACGTAACTCAGGATTATTTTGAGATAAACGGCGCATAGAACCTGATGCAGATTCGTCCTTGTAGTCGTTTTGAAGTAAATTTTTTACAGTATCATTAGATTGCCTTTTCAGTCGTTTAGCTAACGGAAATATTTCCGAGTCTGATGAATTCGCAGTTTCATAATCAGATTCATCATGTTGTTCGTTAGTACCCACATTATTCTCTGTCTCAGATAGATTGGATAGAGAGCCTTGGCAACTAACATGCGAGTCTTTATCATTGCTGTCGTCAAGATCTTGTGAGGCCTCTGAATCCGATTCTGAGCTCTGACTATCAGTACCACTTGAAACAGATCGGAAACTGAAACCATTATTAGTATTTTTAGATAGTACCTGCTTAGTATGAAGCAATTTTGACGGTGAGTTGATATTAATACCACGGCGTGCATGGGGTTGATTTTTTCGGGTCTTTTTTCTTATCAGGGCACCACCAACTCGTGGTTTTTTTATTGGTAATACGAAAGACTCACTAAGGTTGCTGTCACTATAGGAATCTTCTTCACTGGGTTCATAATTATTGTCCGAACCGTACTCTCCGTCGTCTTCAAACGGGTCCCGAGCTGTTTCATCTGATGACCGATGTTCAAATATTTTCATACATTTCTTTTTGCGTTTATCCATCTAAACCAGCAAGAAACACATTGATTAGATCCCTAGATAATGTACATTATCTTTCTGCTAGATAAACATCTAGTTACAACGTAATTTAGATAGGTTCCTGCGTAAAAAATCAAAGGAGCTAGTAGATACTTACATTCTGTTATTACTCATTTAAAAGTCCGTTTAAAAAATTAATTATAGCAAAATATAACTCTCTAAGGATAGTTTATCTGTTTTTACATAACGTATAATAAATAAACAGTCATAATACTTACATTTTATGCAAAATCACTCTCAAAAACAACAGTAAAAGCAGCGGGTTCTCGGCGGCGCGCGCGCGCGTACCCCTATGTTGACACTATGTGACTGAGGCAACGGGAATGTAGGGACGCGGGGGCGTATCATGGCGTCGTGCGTATTCTACGTACCACCAGCGCACGAGCAGGACGTCTTCTTTTTGAAGCACCAAAAATCATAATGTAATGTGACAGAACAATTTTGAAAGTTTCATGCGTTGTGGCGGAAAGATGTAGCTAGTACAATTTTGTATTGCGAGTCAACGTGAATAAACGGTCTGCTTAAAACAAGTAAATTAAAATAGACGTGGTAGTACGTTCTGTCACCACTCGTAGCTGTCTTGGAACGTATATACACGCCACCGCCCATGAAAGGGTTAAGTCGGCGACCAATCTCTCTAATTCCAACATTCTGCTCATGTAAAAATATTATTTTATGTTTGGTATAGTCGTCAAGTTGCGACATGATGCTTTATTACAGCAAATTGCTTAAAAATACTTAACGAGTTAAACGATTTACAAATGTGTGTGCGCAGTCACTGCTATTAGGCGTAGTGTAACTTTTGTTACTTAGATGAATTTATGATCTACCTCACGAAGTAAATATGTTTTACTTCGTATTCAACCACTCTTGGTAAATATAAATTCTGTGAACTTAAAGTTTTTTAAATTACCCACCCGTTTACAAAATAAGTTATTAGGCGAAAATCATATTGGTCGTTCTTTAATATTGCAAGCAATATTGTAGAAAACAAATTAAAAAAAGACACTGATGTATAGGTGGACTGTGTTTTCGAACCCACATGCTGTTCGTCGTCAATCCAGCATCAAACCGCTAAGCCACAAGAACTTGTTGGGAATACGCGAAATTAAAGATTGGGTTGTAATTATGTAGTGTGACTTAGCTTTTCAACTTTAATGTTAACGAGATAATGATTAAAATAGCTTAACAAAAACATATATAATGCCGGTGGCTCCGACTATGTTGGGTGGGTTTACCTTAACGTTACGTGTTAAAGATCAAATTTGCGTGTCTGTGTTATTATTGTATTTTTGTTCATCGAGTCCTCGAGCATTTATCTGATAAGCTCATATAAATTAAATAAACCTTAATGTTACACTCAGAGGGTCCAAAGTCGTTTGATTTTAGGGTGGGTTAGATAATGTTGACAAGAGTCTGTACCTACCTAATGACTAAAATAATAACAATAAAAATTACCAATAACAGTTTTAATTAGCCCACAAGTTCGGAGTAACCTTGGAGGAACAGGATATTGACCTTGCCGCAAGAGTGTTTCAGCTATTAATTGGTTTTCCTGACGACGGGGACCCACCGTCGTCAGGAAAACCAATTAATAGCTGAAACCCTAACACGTCCCCTCGTTGTCAGATTAGACGTCGCTACAAGCGCGACGAGTTTATAAAGGCTGCCAAAATTAGAAGAATAATGACCTCTACCGACATGAAAATAGATGGGCCTCCGAGAAATGTATACTTCAATGAGCGCCTACCTCACGAAAACCGGCAGTTATTTCGTGCCACGAAGCTATCCTCAAAACAACAAGGATTTCGCTTCTGTTGGCGTAAGAACGGCGCTATTCTTATACGGAAACAAGAAGGCAGCCCCTCTATCCATATACGCAACATCGAAGACCTGGAGCACCATTTGGGCCCCTGCACTGGACCAATCATCAGAACTACGTGATTGAGAGTTGCCCGGTCAACAAACGATACTCCTTTGTTATTACTACTAGTACTTTTTGTACCACATTTCTTTATCTTGTTACTTTTCTTTTATTGTTTACTAATTCACTTTATGTCTCAACCAAAGCACTCGATTTATTGCGTATACGCGCTTGTACTATACAAATACACCACACTTACACCACCACAAACTCACCAAAATATGCGCATTCAACCATTCTCACCACATGATTCCGTCGTGACAAAACCTTTTATACCCAGTACTACTTCATCTTTCCTCAGAAAAAATACCCATGGCGTCATTTGACATAATTCAAAATATAGAGGAACTTACTGCAATAGATTATCACGATCTCGAAAACCTGGAAGAATGCAGGTCACACATTCACGATTCCGAGCCTAGCTTCAAACTACTTTCCTTCAACATCAGACGTTCCCAATGTAATTTCGATGACTTCTCAGTAGCATTCAAACTCCATTTCAGCACCCATAGAAAAGGGTGAACGTTGCATGGCGGTCTTCTTAGACCTAGCTAAAGCGTTCGACACCATTTCAACAAATCTTCTTTTAAAGAAGCTAGACGCACCTGGCGTAAAGGATAAACCACTTGAGTGGTTTCACAGTTACCTCACCAATCGCCGACAATACGTAAAATCTGGCGAGTCCTCAAGATATATTATAAATAAGGCCCAGTAAACTTACTGGGCCCAACCTTATTTATAGAGTCCGACCGAAACTGGGTTTCCGGCCGAAACCGAAACCGAATATTCGGCCGTGGCTTCAGTTTCGGCCGAAACCGAAACCGAAACCGTAACCGAAACTCACGTGGTCAAATTTGCACCAAATTTTATTTTTAATTTACCCATTATTCTGCATTAATTAGGACATGAACTGGAAACACAGTATATCAATTTTTTTTTTGCGCACAGGGCCGCCAGCGTCCGCCAAAGCGTTGCCGCGAGAATCGAAGTTAGGCAAGGTGTACGACAACTTCCGAAATCAATTTCGGTTTCGGCAAAAGTTTCGGCCAATTTTGGCCGAAACCGAAACTGCCGCCGAAACTAGATTTTTGGCCGAAACTCGGCCGAAACCGAAACCGAACTTTCGGTCGGACACTACTTATTTATAATATACATGAATGACATACTGAACCTCAAACTACTAAACGCTGAAATCATATCTTACGCAGACGATACGGTTACCACGTTTCATGGTCGAACCTGGGAACAGGTCTACGGCCTTGCGGAAGAAGGATTATTAACAGTAGCGCAAACACTCGACCAAAACCTACTCACACTCTACATAAAGAAAACCAAACATGTTACCTTTTTAAAAACTCATTCATCTAGCCCTCCACCAGACCTTACATTAAAGTTCCACACACATGTCTAAACTATTCATACTCTCCACGGGTAGACTGCTCATGCGACTGTATTGACCGAACAGAGTCTATTCGTTATTTAGGTCTCCTAATTGATGAGAACCTATCGTTTAAAGCCCATATTCAATATCTTTCGGGCCGAGTAAGGAAACTCATTCACTTAATAAAGAAATTGAGAGACCGCACTCCACAAAACATCATGCGAACGGTTTATTTCGCTATGTGCCAGTCCATTATTCAATATGGCATATCCATTTGGGGTGGAGCTGGTAAATCAATTATGATAGAGCTAGAAAGAGCCCAGAGAGCCATCATAAAAGTCATATTATAAAATACATTCCTCTACCCTACTGACTCCCTGTCCAAGAGTTTCAAGTTTTACGTGTTCGTCAACTTTATATTTTGAATGCATACCTCCGTACTCACAAAACCATAAAGCTGCGGCCTGACTATCAATCCTTAGCTTCTAAACGTATCTTTAACATTCCGCTGCAACGAACCACCTCACTCCTAGCAAGACGCTGTCCCGCCTATCTTCACACCTACGTGTATAATAAAGTCACCAGTAGCTTAACTTGTAACCCAAAAGAACTCTTCGTGTAAAAAAGCTTTAACAAAATGGCTAGTAGGTCTGTCATACGATGAAACGGAAAATATACTCACATCATGTACCATCACACACGCCTACACACCTTATCTTTATTTGTCTTGTTTTTTCAACTTACATATTATATTCTTTGTTTTATATTTTGTGTAATTTACACAATTGTAAGTTTAGCTTTAACTCAAGTTTGATTTCATTTGTTTTAATATTTCTATAACTTTACCGTTTATTTTTAACTTAATACAAACTTCTTTTAAGGAACGAAAAATAGATATACGTTTATGTTTTCACAACTCCGGTCCCCAAGATACAGGCGCTGCCGCTGCCTAGTTTGGGAACCACGGGAAGAATAATTAATGTCATTACTAAAAGTTACAGACCGACACTAAGTTAAGATAATTTTAAGGTAATAATTGTAACAATGGATCAATAAATTTATTATTATTATTATTTCGTTTATTTATTTTTACACATAAAATTTACATTTTTAAATATTTTTAAAAGAAAAAATAATATAAAAACACATTTAAAAAATATAAAAAATAGTAGTCCGCCGGTATTGGGAGCAGGGTCCAAGCTACCGGTGGTTAGGGCTCCAGAGACAGGAACCTCCTCACAATGCGAGCCGTATCGAGGAGTACTGCCCTCTGTATCAGGCCCTTGATCCAACCGCGCAACGACTGCTTCGACAGGTGGTCGTCGAGGCTTTTGGCCATTAGGCCGTTGGCGGTAACGACTATCGGCACAATGACAGCCGAGTCATTCCACAGATCGACAACCTCGTGTGCTAAGTCACGAGGTTCTCGTCATGTGGAATGGTGACACGTTTATCATTGTGCGGCGCGCTATTCGGTCTATCACCACTATGTCCGGCTTATTGGCAACAATAGTCCTATCAGTGATGACAGACCGATCCCAGTACAACGTGACATGGTCATTTTCGAGAACTGAGCCAGGCACATACTTGTATACGGTACCTCAGAATCCACAAGTATGTATTTTAAAGCGAGTTGCTGGTGAATAATCCTGGCCACTTGGTTATGCCTGTGCAAATACTCGCTGTTAGCAAGACGATAACAACCAGAGATATGTCTGATGGACTCACCCGGACGATGGCATGCCCGACACACGTCAACCGTCCCGTCCTTCATGATATACCTCCGGTAGTTATTCGTCAGGATAACTTCGTCCATAATCGCACATTATTATTATTATTATACTTTTATTTTGCGTTGAGTTAGTAAACATTGCAGAGTAGGGTAGTTTCCTAAAAAATCTAATTGATCCGTTAGTTATATTACAAAAATCATTAGACACGTATTTTTTATTTTGTCACGTAAACAAAAAAATATATGGAAATGTGGAATTTATTTTAGTTCAATCACAGATTTGATGCCACCATCTGCATAAGACTGCTTGAAAAAGTGACTTGTTTGGAACTTTTTAATTGTTTTATGTGTTGGGTTTTCCATACATTTTAGTGAGTTATATTTTTCTAATCGTCTCCTCGAGCTCTTTATTTTGATACCCCACATGACCAGTTCACACTACACTTAGCTAATGGCGCTCGCCATTTTGTTTTTTTTTTTTCGAAATTCATATAGCCTAAGTTACTTTGGCTAATCTACTGATACCTCATTTGTTAAAATCCATCCAGCCGTTCAGGCTACAGCGCGTGCCAAAGAAATAGACGTACACACATATATAATTATATATATATATATACTAAAAACATGACCCGCCTTCTGGGGCAGTGGGGTAAAAATGAGAATGATACAATGCGTTGAAATTTCACGTGACGTGCTTCACTTTTTACCACGAAGTGACGTAACAAGCCGCCACCGAAGATTGATGCGTTATATCTAAGTAATTTTTTGCCAGTGATGACTTATGGAACCAAAACGTGGTCGCTCATAATGAGCCTCATCAGAAGGCTTAAAGTCTTCCAAAGGGCAATGGAGAGGGCAATGCTCGGAGTTTCCTTGCGTGATAGAATCAGGAATGATGTTATCCGCAAGAGAACTAAGGTTACCGACATAGCCCGAAGAATCGCCAAACTGAAGTGGCAGTGGGCAGAGCACATTGCTCGCAGAACAGATGGTCGATGGGCCCGAAAAGTTCTGGAGTGGCGACCGCGTACCGGAAGACGCAGCGTTAGAAGGCCTCCCACAAGGTGGACCGATGACCTGGTGAGGGTCGCGGGTTGATGTTGTGATGGCAAATAATGATGGCAAAGAGTGGGTGGTGATGGCAAATAATGAGCGTATCTGACTTGGAGATGTAGAAACAATTTATTTCAGCGATTGTCTTGTTCCAATGAGTATCGTTTTCAAGCAAATTCAGCTGTTGACATGCAGCACAAAATGTTGTACTATTGACAGTTTGAAGTGATTAAAATGGTTTCGGCCCAATCGACATTCACCAGCAACAACCGTAAACAAAAGCATTCCTCACTCTTCGGATGAACTGCATAAATGCGACAAACAGCATCTGTAGAACGCTGGTCCGGATGATCAGGAATCGGATCGTCTTGCTTCCGACGTTGAAATTTCTTCGATGAAGCCGTCCAAGTGCAATAATGTGGCATCTCAGAGTAGAGCAACGTTCGTGCAAACGGATCGCTTTGGCAAATCGAAAATAAACTGGCCAATGTGGTCGTTGGTGGTGGTTCAGCAAGTTGCGCAACATTTGATGCAAACGCTTTGACCATTCTCCAGATACACCGTCAAAAGTACAACAGTAGGACTGCGATAATGAATGGGGAATGAGAATATACGCCAAATCGCCTCATTGCAGCTCAAATATCGACGATGTGATTTCATCGTTTGTATTAGAAATCTGAATGCTAAAATTCGCCATAACGCTACCTTTCGTGACATATTTGCAAATGTTTGATGGATTTCACTGAATTACAATATTCCACGTTGCAATGTGCTTTGAATATTTTGGAAAGTAGTGGCAAATACGGAACAATCCAAGTGTTGTCGGACACGAAATCGTTTACTTTCAGTTCTTTGAAATAACTGGTCGTTCCATAGAAATTGTATGAGAAAAAGAATTTTCTTCATATTTTTTTTTCGTGAATATTTCCAATTTTTAATAGTTATTCTGCTATTCGGGGCGGAGACAAATCTAACAAATCAAATATCATTAAAATCGGTCCAGCCGTTCTTGAGTTATAAATGGTACCCGATTTATATTATATATAGA
The DNA here is from genome assembly GCA_951329385.1 of Polia nebulosa. Classification (NCBI taxonomy): domain Eukaryota; kingdom Metazoa; phylum Arthropoda; class Insecta; order Lepidoptera; family Noctuidae; genus Polia; species Polia nebulosa. Next base: position 29,933,913 of record OX589587.1, on the reverse strand, counting down.
AGATGCCAAAGTTTGTTTGTTTTCGTATGTACTTTGTGTGCCTATACACATATTATATTTTTAAGTTTTTATTATTTTGTTTGACATGAATATTTACTTAGTAAAGTTTTTTTTTTTATTACTTAATTATTGTAAATGTGAGGACTATGTGGGTTATTATTATTATTTTTCTCCTCCTTTTTATAGTAATTTTTAACGTTGTCTGACAGTTTGAGTACTTTTGCGGCCTACCCAAATTGTATTGTTCGTCAAGTCATTGAGCTCCTTACAAGTTCTAAGTTGAGCTATTCGACTATTGACTAATGCTTGCACTGTCTGGACAGGTCTACTCAAATCTGCGTGTTGCCTTCCACAAAAGCTCATCCCAGACATTAACGTGCATGAACCAGTACATATTGTATGGATTTGAACACTCTAAAAGAGATTTTGACCTGAGTTTGTTTCGGTGCTTCTTCTCAGGGTAGTCAGCTAGGCAACACCGGCCTCATCTAGCTAAAACTGACAAAAAAAAATGTTGACGTGTAAAAGTATTGTTAAAGCCTATTTATATAAATAAAATTATTTATCATTATTTTGTATGTTTGTGTTTCAATCACGCAAAAACCGCTAAAAGGATTTGAATTAAATTTTTCACACAGATAGATTATAACCTGGATTCAAACATAGTCTACTTTTAACCATGCGGGCGAAGCCGCTGGCAGAAGCTAGTAGAATTATTGTTTTTATATCCAGAAAACATCCGTAATACAGCCATTGCGGGTGTTTGACACATTGACTGCCAGACAGCAGACACAATAGAAAATCTATTGTTTGGGGGTCACCGTGTGTCCCCATGACAGTCAATGACTTAATTGATAAGCGATAGGTATGGAAGAATTTATATTCTTTATCTCTGAAATTCTAAAACAGATCACAACAAAAGAGTCATGAATCTGCTATATAAATAATCTAACTAAATCGTGAACTAGGTACCATCAAACTAAAAATCCCTTCTTTTTGAAGTCCGTTTAAACAACAGTTCCGATCAGACAGATCAAACGTTCCAAACATGTTTTATTATCATGTATTATTTATATTTATGAGAGAAGCCTTCTCAAGTTTTTTTTTGTGATGCCCACAAATCGCAAATATGCAGTCAAACCAGTCATGCCATATTAGCAGTTGAAATTACGTGTAAAGGTAAAGCGGTTCCCCAAGGATTGGAATGAACGTTTTGCCCAAAATGGATTCGATGAGATGGCTGACGTAAATGAAAATTGATTTGTAGTAACCTGAACATAGACACCGGATTGTGTTACAGAAAGAAAAATCATAGACTCATGGCCAAAAGAATATTGTTATAACAAGCGTAATTGACGCTTTATATGGTTGCAATGTGCCATATAAGTTCCACAAGCACTCACCTAGATAATGAGCCTAACGTAAGACATTAAAAAATAACCTATCGTTTGATGCTCTCTAGATGAATTGAATATGTACGTGCTAATATGTGCTGATGTTCATCTTTTAACGAATGTATTAGTTTCTTTATTTATTTAGTAAGTTAAGAGAGCTGTCTGTGGTATTTTTAATGCGTAAACCCAAACCGTTACTTACTTCGTGGGTAACCGTTTGGGCTGATGCTGACCAGCAGGTGTATTTGCTAACTCAGCTGACATCAATTTGATAGGCATTACGCAGTACATTGCTGCTTTGACGTATAAAAAAACTAAAATGTACTACGTAGTGCTATTATAATCGATGTCCACCGACCAATATACTGCAAAGTGCCTATCAGATTGATGTCCACTGAGTTAGTACACCTGCAGATACCTATCTAATAAACCTGCAAACTACTAGTAATTGTTTGTAATTTGACGAAGCTATATTATATTTACATGTCCAAGTATTGCATTTTATATAACTATATATAATTTTATATCTATGTATATTTTAATGTAATAATTTACGTGTAGTACACGTAGCGTAGGTAACCCCCTATTTATTTTAAGATATTTCAGTCCATCCAAAGGCTTTTTGGTAGATATCGCTTTAAGCGATAAGATCGTCATTGTACCCATAGATTTCGGGCTAAGGATGGCGATGAAGATGTAGTGCCGTTCCTAGTTATGTCATAAAAACTCACCGTTCGATTACAGGTGGAGCTGGTGACTCCTCGCGCTCCGGCCAAGGCGCAGCCAGCGACGCATGCCTGCATTCAGATCCAATGCGAGGAGAGAGACATACCCTGCCCCTGTCCTATCCCCTGCAGGGCCTGTTGCCAGACAATGCCACCAAAGAAGGGCAAATGTAAAAAACCCCCCAGGTGTTGCCTTCCTTGTTAATGGAAAACCACACCCATTAATGCCGATTCTACACCCATTTTAGTAACTAAAATGTTATTTGTCTTTTATTTTTTTTGTACGACATATCATAATAATTACAACAGAGAAGAATCTAAATTAATTTATCTATCAAATAATAATAAAAAATAATAATATACAAATAGGCCTTTTATTGCTGGTCCTATGCGGTAAAAGATAGATCAAACGAAAGATGTTGGCAGCTATAAGGGCGCTACTGCCTATCCTCAAGCAGGAGGTGTTTAGTAGCTTCCACCTTCCTCGATCGGAAAGGCCACTGCGTCAAAATAGTGCCTTTTGTTTTTCGATGACAGTCAATCGGTTATGAAAAATGTGAAGCGAAACAAAATAACAAACAAAAAATTGTATGGGAGTCAGTTTATATATCAGTTTATAGATAAACAACTAATAAAATATTTAAAGGTATCATTTATTATTGTCACAAGAAATATTTTTTTAATTTCCAAAGCGATGTTTACTGTTTAGTTCCCAGTTTTTTATCATATATAATATATTATTCTACATGCACTTTGTTCATATTCTATCGACTGCCGCCAAACAAAATAAAAGGCACCATCTCCATAGTAATTAGGTCATTGTATTTTGTAATATTCTTGTGCGTAGTTTTACTATTCCTAATTTTTTAAGATTTGGCATCTCCTTATCACGGCCTACTTCAAAAAATGTTAATTAATTGTAATTGCTAGTATCTTGCTAATATTAAACGAGCGGACTTATTGGTCTCAGACCCAGTTTCGTTAAAATGATCTAGGACATAGATTACCTTCATCGGGTCGGCTCCGTGTCTATTGTAATGTCTCGTAGCCTCTATAACCAGTTGTTATAATCTATAGAGAGAACAAAGAAGAAAATTGATAAGTACTATTTTTACCCGACTATAATAAATTGTAGAAAGAGTCCCGTTTTTTTTTTTTTTGGGGGTTGGGAAATCATCCTATGACTTCTTCCGCTCTAGGGTGGAGCGGAAGGGCGTGTGAGACTCTTACTGACTAAAACACACCCCTGTTCCTCCCTGCCCTGAATGTCCAGGGGCGAGGTAACTCTTTCGAATTTATCCTCAACCCCCGGGCAGGCATCGGCTATGACGGGCCCCGTCCTTTTTGCTGACAACTCTTTAAGGCGCGCGTGGAACACTACGCGCCGTCGACTCTCGGGCCTGGTGCTGATCGGGCGGCGAGTACCCACTACTCGCCGTCCACAGGCCCGGGTAGAAAGAGTCCCGTCTAGTCCATATACTCTTCACTGCTGATGGTGTTGTGTTAGCTGAAATCATCAAATTCTCGAAATATAACTCATAAATTGTACCTACCAACTGGTATTTTTATAACGGTTGTAATTTGAATGAAAAAAATCCCGCAACGAATAGTTTCTCAGCACAAAAAGCGTAACAAGTAAAAGTGTGTGCAGTAGGTACAGTAGTTCGTGCGTTTGCATCTCAAACGCGTAACGTGCTCTGTGTAATTGATCATGATCATTAACTGCTCATGTCAACAGCCCGTAAATATTGCATCAGATGGACGGGTGGCGGCTCGGGTGGCGCCCGCGCAGCAATGTGGATGGCAATGAACTTGCCCAAACGTGGCCTTAGCTCTTCGACCCACTCACTACGCTGAGCAAAGTTAGACCCTAAGCTCTGGCCGTGATCTCATTATTAATTTTAGACCAGTTTTCATCAGCCTAAGACTGGTGTTTGATGTGTTTCAACCTTCGATGTTTACTTCTACATATATGATATTGCCAGTTTTGTTAATAAAATTGCATAAGACTGAAGTGGCTCTCCGAGACATGAATCCTATAAATCCTTAACTTTTGGAACCTTTCTTTAATCGGAGTTTTAGTGTCATCCATGTGTCATTTAATCTTGATTGACCATTACGTTTTAAGCATAATATTAATAAAAATAAATTTAATTTAATTTAATCCGTCTGGAAGGAAGGAAGTAGTTTGTTTATCGTTCATACAAAACCTTGCGAAAAATGTTATAAGTACTTTTAGGTTATGTATTGTAAAATGAGCCAAATTCTAAATCGAGCGTAGGTATGCGCTTAAATGTGTTTCAAAAGTAGAGTTTCGAATTCCGTGATGAGTGGCATGCCATAAACTCATCGTAAACATAATATTGTAGTTGTACAGAGTACCCAGAATCGACGGTGTGTTTTATGCATACTGCTGATTAGTACACAAACTTAGTAGTATGCTACCTTACAAACAAGTTGGTTACGTCTAAATCTAAATACACTAGCTACCATAAGCTAGACACTCAGAATAAGTATATAAAGAGTAAGAATATTAAAACCATTGTAACAAGCATTATAATCAACACAACTCCCTAAGTTTGAATTGATAGTGGCATGATGATCTGAATACCAAAACAGTGCGTGCTTATGTAATTACAGTTTGCAGTTTGATCTCCCCTCTCTACTACAAAATATTAGTATAGATATAGTACTCTTTTTTTTCTGTTAGCCTAAGCTCGAAGCGCACGCACACGGTGTCTTAGAAAATAACTTACCCACAAAGAAAAAAGTGCATATAATCTACACACCCAATTAAGATCAACCCACCTTTGTGTAATAGAATATATAAGTATGGGTACCATGTTTAAACATTACAAATAAGACAACATTATACCCCTAAACCTATTCCTGGCAACCTTAGAAGTCCGATTTGACAGCTATTTTGGGTAGTGATGGGGAAAAGAAAAAGATTGATTTAAAATTCAATTCTCGAGACATATCGATTATACATGCTTACGAGTTAGGAGTCTAGGCATAGAAGGCATTATTAGGAATACAGCCGCAACACGACTGCTCTTGTGTAGTTGGTCTCGACAACTCAGTCGTTCAGAAGTTCAGAAGCAGTTCGTCTAGGGACGGACGGGCTTACCCGTAACGACTGTCAAAGAAATACCTTCGAAAATCAGCCGGGACCTACAGCTTTCCGCGGCATGCATGTAGGAGAGTGGGGATATTGCGAACACTTAAGGAAAATTGAAATTCATGTTTATACTATTACAAAAAGTCAAATTGTAATTAATTACATTTACTATTTGGCTCAAGCTTTCCTTTCAATAGCTTAACATACTGTCATAACCTTTCAAAAATATAAATGCAGGCGTGGGTTCATTAGGAATTTGGGACAGACGGCTAATTAAAGCTGCTCAGCTTTGGTGGCTATATCTTTATCACTTAACTATCTTTAATGCATACATATATACATATTGGAAATTAGTTCATAAATCTATCTAGAAATGTACTGTTAGAAATTACCCTTTAATCACATAAACATGAAAATTTAAGATAACATCTATTACAATGATACCATTACTAGCCCGCGAAATTCAAATTTTCTTACGTTTTTTTGCAATTTGCAGGTCAGTGTCAGGTTGTATCTTGGTGAAAATTTGATTCGCGAACGAAGCAAGTATGTGTTTATAGAATTATAATCAGTAAAATCATCAATACATCTCTCTCAGTTAGAATTGATGCCAAATGTCATGAAATACTTACATTTGGCATCAATTCTAACTGAGAGAGTTGTATTGATGATTAAAATGATTATATTTCTATAAATACATACTTGCTACGGCCGCGAATCAAATTTTGACCAAGATATAACCTGACACTGACCTGGAAATTGCAAAAAACGTAAGAAAATTTGAATTTCGCGGGCTACCCTGGAGCATCCACCTTAATTTATTCGGCCCATTTAGTCGAGTGAAATTCTGATAATAAAAATTCAGGCGGTGTGAACAGTCAGCGATCAACTATTAATATATGCATCTCTTTTGTTTACACAGTATGTATACTCGTATCTATTGTAGATAGTATCTATTGTAATTGAGAGTTAGTCGCTTACTCGCCGGCACTGGGACAACTGCCTTACCCTGGAATAGCGGAATTTTGTCGGTCTACCCGTGCGGTTGTTAGTGTAGCTTTTCCATTTTAATAGCGCCATTCACTGTAGGTTCTGCTTTACATAAGAATGTGAGTCCCACTAATGTTGGCCCCTACTGTTTTTATTTAAACAGAAATCAAGCATGCATTTAGCTCGTTTAATGTACTTTATCATCCATACTGGTGATTTATCTTCAAGAACTAAGCAAGAATGAACTCTTTTTCTCTCCTTCTTTCCTCAAACTCCCGCAAAAGCGCGGAGTGCTCCTTGTCATAGAAAAATATCTTAAGGATCTACTACCGGTCAAGTGGCGCCTCATTGAATAAAAAATCGTAGCATAGAAAATAAATATTAAAGAATCCAACATCACGTTTGTTACAAAGAGGATAAAGTACAGGGTGTCTCAAAACGATCCAACTATTTCAAGAATGAGCGAGAAGCAAACAAGGCGCAGGGGAGGGGTGGCGCGGCCGTCGTTTACTAGAGCGTTCCTTAAATTTTGAGTTGCCATCATGCCGAACACGGGTGAGCAACGCTCGTATTACGTGCGTGCTTATTTCGAGAACAATCGATCACTCATTCGAGTTCGACGGATGTATCGGTTACATGATCGACTGCGCAACATTGGGGAAACTCCAAGCAATGCAACAATTTTAGCTTGGATCCAGACATTCAATACTACTGCAAACACTATTGCACTATTGCATAGCCCCAAAGCGACCGTGTGGGTCGCTATGTCAGCAAACTGCATTATTGGGCCGTACTTTTATGAAGATAACAGAGAACATGCAGTGACTAACTTCTGCACGCTATGTCGACATGATACGCATTTTTTTCGGCCCTCAACTGCAACAATGTGAGCATTATAACCGGGTAACATGGTTTCAACAGGATGGGGCCACATCGCACACCACTAACAACTCTTTAGCTGCATTGCACGAGTTGTTCCGAGAAAAGGTGATTTCACAAAGAGGTGATATTGAATGGCCACCTCGGAGCCCTGACTTGACCCCACCTGATTTTTTCTTGTGGGGTTATCTTAAGAGCGTAGTCTACGAGAATAATCCACGAAATTTGACAGATTTAAGAGACAATATTGAAGAAAAAATCAGGAGTATTCCTCGACCACTTCTTCAAAAAGTTTTTGAAAGTGTACGCAAACGGTTTGTGGAGTGCCGTCAACGTGATGGCCGTCATTTAAATAACGTCGTGTTTAAAAAGTAAAATTTTGTTCCTTTTCTTTTAATTCATTTCAATAAATGCGTACAAAAATAAGTTTAATGTATTATTTTTTTCAACTAAAGTAGTTGGGTCGTTACGAGACACCCTGTATTTTTACGTTGTTATAGAATCTCTACTCAACTCAGAATGTTTCGTATCAAAAGTACTACTACTATGTTTACTATGGTTGGGTCGGTATTTTTACCTACGCTAATGTACCAAAAACGGCCGTTTCTGACACTTTTGCCTACTACTTTGGATACGAAACATTCCTGAGACCTGTTTTAACAATGTAAAAATACTTTATCCTGTTTATAACAAACGTGACGTTGGATTCTTTAATATTTATTTTCTATGCTATGCTACGATTTTTTACTCAATGAGGGCGCCACTTGGCCGGTAGTAGGGCCTTATGCACGTGGAAACAATGTGCATGTAAATCTACACACAATCCACATCACACATCCAAGACCAAACCGTCTTCGTGAAATAAAATACATATTTGTAATAATAATTAGAATGTATTTTTCGCAACTAGCTGAATTCGCCTTTCAGTTGACAGCCTAGCCTAATAACTAAACGGCACCATTCAATTTGTGGCCTGAATGATGTTCAGTTGAAGCGTCTCATACAACAATGCTAGTTCATTGTTGTATGGCTAATGCTTAAGCCATTCATGCAATATAGGAAGAACATGACAGGAAAAAAAACTTAGGGCACCCTGACATGGACACGGACAAGTTAGGTTCAAGGGAGATGACCGTCGTCTCCTACATATTAGGTCCCTTAAGACCCTACCGTCTCAAATAGGAGCTTGGAGCAGCGGGACTCTTTCGGTTTATCTCACTTACGACCGTTATATTAGCATATTGCCGGCTGAACAAAAACAAAATTAATTTTACGACTTACCATTACCACCTAAGCTTGCGTCTCTCAAATGGGAAGGCAGGTATTTAAACGTTTCCAAGTCATTTGCCTATCTGTTCCTGCCTCTCAGTGGCTGAATATCATTCGGGTGGCTAGTTGAATGGCGCCGTTTATTATAAAGGCTAGACTGTTAACTTAATGGCGAATTAAGCGAGTTTGCTGTGACATATATCTATTGTCTATTTATATACATACCCTCAAAACGAATGGAATATGTTTCCTAAGAAGGCAATTCCTAATATAAATTTAATCATATAATATTCAAATATAAACTATATACAAATTACTCATCTAACCTACTTATATTTATTTCATTAATGTTCTTTGCTATAAATACAAGCAAGTAGGTACGAGGAAGGACAACTATAATGGTGACCAATGTAGTACGTAGGTATGCATTCCAAATACTTAGGTAGAAAACACAACAAAGTTACGTACATACCAATGACCATACTTTCTGTCCATAAATAAAAATATGACTGTCATATATTTAAATTGATGAGCGAATATTTATATCCCAGACAGGCGCATTACTTTGTGTAAATTATTTCATCACCACTGCTCTCAAAACGGTGAAGGAAAACATCGTGAGGAAACCGGCATGTCCTAGAACCAAAAATTCGAAGACATGTGACATCCACCAATCCGCATTGGGCCCACACCTTCTACAGGCGTGATTCTCAATTATTTATACGAGTTAGACATAACTTTACAAATTAATTACACTATGTTATAAACATTATAATTTCAAATATTCTGAGATCAAATCACGACGTAAATAATGTAGAGTAACATATAATTTTTTTTTTTCAAAGAAATAAGACAAGTCGTTCAGACGAGATGTTCTATTAAAACCATTAAAAGTCGTATAACTTAATATAATATATTAATACGTAAGTATTGTATTTTATTTAATTCAACCCAATTAAATTTAAATATAGCTCACAAAACCTACGTAAACCATGTACCTACTATTATTATAAAGAGGTTTGTGAGGTTGTAGGGACTAATCTCTGCATCTACTGAACCGATTTTGAAAATTCTTTCACCAGTAGATAGCTACGTCATTCTTGAGTGCTATAATAGGCTATAAATATTTTCGAATTCTACGCGGACGAAGTCGCGGGCGAAGTGCTAGTATTAATTAAATCAGAAATCATAATCTCAAAAAAGTTAGTACCTATACCTATGCGCGAGATCAGACATGGCTGTATAGACTCTTTGCCTTTGCCATTTTTAGGATTCTGTACCCAAAGGGTTCAAACGGAGCCCTATTTCTGTCACTCACGTGTCCGTTTGTCTGTCTGTCCGTCGTCTGTCACAAATTCTTATCTTCGGGGTCGCTCGCAGTCGGTTCGCTCGGAGGAGGCTTCCTCTGACTGGTGCGACCTCGCTGCGGGTGTTCCTCAGGGTGGTGTCCTTTCTCCTCTCCTTTTCTCTATATTCATTAACGCTATCACTAAGGTCTTATCTTCACACTACCATCTCTATGCAGACGACTTGCAGCTTTATCACCACTTTAAACCTGAAGAGCTTAATGGAGCTATCGATGCCATCAATAATGATCTTAATAATATCAGTCAGTGGGCTAAAAGTTTTGGACTTTTAGTAAATCCAGCAAAATCACAAGCTCTCTTTATTGGTGGCAGATACTTTGTAAATCTGTTGAGTAGCCAGTCTCTTCCTCCAGTTTTGTACGATGCCGTCGCTATAGCCTATTCTAAAAAGGTCAAAAGCTTAGGTGTTTTCCTGGACTGCAATCTATCTTGGAATGTTCACATTGCAGAAGTAAGCAGGAGGGTGTTTTGTTCGTTTCGGTCACTGTAACGTCTCCAGAAGTTCCTACCTTTTTCGACCAAAGTTACTCTCGCTCAGTCTCTTCTTCTACCTCTTCTATACTATGCTGATGTCTGCTTCCTTGATGCGACTGAGGAACTCCTTGATAAGCTCGAACGTCTGCAGAATTTGTGCATACGCTTCATCTTTGGCCTTCGGAAGTACGATCATGTATCGGAATTTTGGAAGCGGTAGAGGTGGCTGCCTATTCGGTAACGTCGGGATACCCACGTTCTTTCCTTACTCTTTTCAGTTCTTCACAATCCCAACTCCCCCTTGTATCTCCGGGAACGCTTTGAGTATCTTGTTCCAAGAGGAAAACCTTGCCGCTCATCGTCCTCTCTTCTCCTTCGGTTTCCTTCCCACTCTTCTAGTCGTTACGGTAGATCCTTTACTGTTCGAGCTGTACGCCTTTGGAACTCTCTTCCACACACTCTAGGGGATAGCCCTACGTTGGAGGTGTTCAGGAGAGGAATAGGAGCATTTCCTGTCAACATGACCCATAATAATATGTTTTTATAGAATTTCTTTGTTTATATTATAGGTATATATTATGTTTGTGTATAACATATTTGTTTAGTTTATTTAAGCAACAATATTAGATTTTGAGTTTTGTTGTGCACTTATGATAATCCTAAGCAATTATGTATTTTTCACCTTGTGATTTGCTGTAAGAAAACCCAAACACTGGGTTAAGCTCGCCTTTGTAATTAACTGTCCCATTGTGTTTTTCTGTATATGTTTTATGTGTACAATAAAGATTAATAATAAAAACCTTCCCTCGATGTTGCATCCTTGCATCATCCGACGTGGCGCAAGGAGCTAGTACAGACTGTTGTCAACATTATCTGACCCACCCTAAAATCAAACGACTTTGGACCCTCCGCCTGTAACATTAAGGTTTATTTAATTTATATGAGCTTATCAGACAAGTGCACGAGCACTCGATGAACAAAAATACAATAATAACACAGACACGCAAATTTGATCTTTAACACGTAACGTTAAGGTAAACCCACCCAACATAGTCGGAGCCACCGGCATTATATATGTTTTTGTTAAGCTATTTTAATCATTATCTCGTTAACATTAAAGTTGAAAAGCTTTTAAGTCACACTACATAATTACAACCCAATCTTTAATTTCGCGTATTCCCAACAAGTTCTTGTGGCTTAGCGGTTTGATGCTGGATTGACGACGTACAGCATGTGGGTTTGAAAACACAGTCCACCTATACATCAGTTTCTTTTTTAATTTGTTTTCATTTCTACAATATTGCTTGCAATATTAAAGAACGACCAATATGATTTTCGCCTAATAACTTATCTTGTAAACGGGTGGGTAATTTAAAAAACTTTAAGTTCACAGTTCTTTATAATGAATACGAATATTTATTTTTCAATTAACCACTTATTACAAGTTATGTGAAAATATTACCATTTTAAAAAGTTTATGTATAGTCTGCAGTTCTTTACAATAATACAAGAAATAGTTTTGGAATATAAATTCTACATTGAAAGCAAAACAATATCTTTGTCGCAGGATTTGATCTCGAACCTTGTTTTTCTCAGTCTTATACACAGACCACGAGACCAGAATTACTTGAACTCAATCATTAAAATAAGCTATTACACTTATCATATTATAACAAATAGTTATAAAATTTAATATAACCTAGTGCTAACGTTTTAAAGATCAAATTCGCGTGTCTGTATTATTATTATTGTATTTGTTCATCAAATCCTCGAGCACTTGTCTGATAAGCTCACATAACTTGAATAAACCTTAATGTTACATGCAGAGGGTCCAAATTCGTTTGTTTTTAGAGTGGGTTAGATAATGCTGACAACAGACTGTACAATCATGTACAGAAAAACCTTTATACAAGTTATTTTAGATCTGATGACGAACTTAAGCAGATCTTATTCCTATATAGATTTGCAAGAAATCGCTTTAGCCTAAAGACGTCATCAAATAAATTGTTTGTTTCAGCACTTCAGGATCCGAAACTCACCTGTGAGTTTGAAAAAAAAAAAAGTGAATGAAAGAGAAAAAAAAAGCGTATATCGGCTGACAACCCGGGTTGTCGTCGGACTTTAACTCGACAACCCGGGTTTGTCTAAAACTCTTTTTAAAAAAAACTCAACGACTTCTAAAAATTACAAAATAACTTTATTTTCGGCAGTCGGTGTTATATTTTGTTTCTTCGTTATTTGTCACCGACTTCCGAAAATAAAGTTATTTTGTAATTTTTAGAAGTCGGTTGTATTTTTTTTTTAAAGAGTTTTATTTTTCACTTTTTAGTTGTTGTACCCCAGAAGTAAAACTAAATTGAAAATACATTGAAATTAAACATTTGCAGACAACCAAAACGACATCTTTGTATGCATATTTTTTGTTTATGTTGATTTTATCAAAAAGTGCCGAATCGTTTTCGATAAAATTTATATGGAACCACCTCTGAAGTATGGCCTACTAAACAAACAAAGAATCATCAAAATCGATGCACAAATGGCGGAGATATCGCGTAACAAACATACAATAAAAAAAAAATCAGACGAATTGGATGGATGGATCAGAATGTTGGGCTGTGAAAAAGACGGATGAAAAAAGATTGCATGTGGCGGAGATGAGAATGTTGAGATGGATGTAGATCCAGTAAGGAGAATGGATAAAGTGAGAAATGTGTACATTAGAGGTAGTTTAAAAGTGGCGCCAGTGACAGAAAAGTTGAAAGGGAGCCGCTTATCTTGGTATGGTCATGTGAAGAGGAGGGATGAAACACATGTAACCAAAAGAGTAATGAATATAAATGTAGATGGATGGAGTGGAAGAGGGCTGAAAAAGGCCAAAGAAAAGATGGATGGATTGTGTGAAGAGTGATATGAAAGAAAAGGGAGTTAGTGATAGCGTGACGGCTGACAGGACAGAATGGAAGAAAAAAACGTGTTGCGCCGACTTGGGGTCGGCGCAACACGTTTTTTCGTAACATGGGATAAGGGCAGAAAGATGATATGATGTTTGTTACGCGATTTCTCCGAAACTTGTGAATAGATTTTGATGATTCTTTTTTTTGTTTGGTAGGCCATACTTCAGATGTAGTTCCATATAAATTTTATTGAAACTGATTCAGCACTTTTTGAAAAAAACAACATAAACAAAAAATATGTATACACAGATGACATTTTGGTTTTTTTTATTATTATTGATAGGCACGCGTTTGACCACCATCTCACCTGATGGTAAGCGATGATGTGGTCGAAGATGGATCACGTTTGCCTAGAATTAAAGCTAAGCACTCATCATTTATACACACATAAGCTTAATCTCCTTTGAATTAATGCTAAGCTAAAATGCTAATCCTTACTCACACATTTACACTCCTCACACACACCTTACTCATAGTTCACCTTTCAGACACCGAATTACAAACACTCACCTCACTTGCTGTTTACTTCACTATTTTTTTTTTTTTTTGGGACAAGGCCGCCACACTATTCCCAAACCACTGTAACTTCTGTAAGCCAGAATCAACAGTGGCGACCACCAGAAAAAACGCCGAGGCAATGAAGCTCGACGAGTCCCAGAGAAACGATTAAACTGTCTTGGGTCCCGCAACGAAATTAATCAGAAAAGACAGCGGAGGAGTAAGAAAAACATAATTTCCACTTCCCTCCTAATCAAGCGGGAGACAGAACAAAACTAGGCCATTAGGCACAAAAGGGGATTTTTACAACTGGGGTAAGCCCAGTTGCCAAGCACCACTGGTTAAAAACACTAATATTAATGGGTCCTAAAATTGTGACCTGTTACACTTGATTCCATAAATAGGTATGGCAAAAACGCTTGAATGCACGGAAATTCGTTCCAGTTTCCACAAGGTCCTTGTAATAGACAACTCCAGACGTAGGCTGAATACTATCCAACATAATATTGCGCTCAGCCTGCCAAAGAGTACACTCCCACAGGATATGATGTGCGGATTGTTCGTATTCGCAATCAGGAGTAGAACAATGACATAAAGGTGAGACAACAAGCTTGAAGGAAAATAATTTACTCTTAAAGTTGCCATGACCTGTGAGAAATTGGGCAACACAGTGATCCACCTCCAGCCATGTGAACCGATGGGAAGAACTGGTGGGGGTGTCTGCCTTTGATGGAACTTTCCCACCTACATTGCCATTCGGATAAAAGGTCCTCCCAAACTTCAGTTTGAGGTTTAAGTAATCTAGAAATCTTGGCCCGATCACATTGAGGTAAAAAGTCTGGGTCCGTAGTCTTTCGTGCAGAATAGTACATTGCAGCACGTCGCTGCACCTCAAGATCGACTGGAAGTACACATGCAAGTACCGGTAAGGCTTCAGTGCTAACCGTCCTATACGCTTTACATAGGAAAATCAAAGCTAAACGTTGACTTTGCAGCAATTTACGTCGTACCGCCCCAATGGTGGCCCTATCAGCCCAAACAGGTGCCCCGTAGCACATACAACCCAGGTAAGTAGCCCCATAGATTGTTTTTAACGTTAGGAATGATAGGCCCCAAGTAGCCTTGCAAATCCTCGTCAACGCATAGAAGTTCTTTTTAGCTTTTTCCCCTACTGTTTTTACATGCTCAATAAATGGAAAGTTATTTTCTAATACCATACCGAGGTAGCATACAGACTGTTTTTTTCTAACGGGAACGTTATTAAACCTTATACTAGGCCAAGACTTAAGGTTACCTTTCAACATAAGTTGATAGGTTTTATGCGGTGCGAGGGTAAGACGGTTCCGATCACCCCATTGAGATATTAAACGAAGGGAAGTCTCAGCCAAACTCTCAAGGCCAGCCCTACATGACTGAATGATCAGCAGCCCATCGTCCGCATACCCGGTTAATGAGCAATCGCAAGGAAGCGGAATCGCGAGAAAATCATCGTACCCCAAATTCCATACGTACGGCTGAGCCCTGAGGACATCCCATGGTTAGAGATTTCGTCACAGAGTGATGTCCAAGTTTGAGTTTCGCGGAACCATTAAAAAAGTACGAGTGAACCAGAGAATAAATATTTTTGTAGCAACCACGGGTTTTCAATTTTAGTAGTATCATTGGCCACCATGCATTATCAAAAGCCCCAGAAATATCTAGAAAAATCTCGATAACGTATTTATGTTCGGCAAGATTAACAGTTTTATGGACAGAGAGTGTTGCATCGACGGTAGATTTTCCAACAGTAAAACCGAATTGGTTATTATGAAATTTAGGTCCGTTCGGTAGCAAGCGCGGAACGATTAGTCGCTCTAAGAGCTTACCCAAAGATGAAAGTAGTGTAATGGGTCGATACGACTTAGGGTCGTCAGGAGGCTTGTCACCATTCTTCGGAATTATGCGTATATAGCCTTGTCGCCATTTCCTAGGAAAAATACCATCCGCTATGCATCGGTTATAGACAGTTAAAATCGCGTCACCCGCTGTTTTACACGCTTCTATAATCATTCTGTTAGATATTTTATCTTCACCTGCCGATTTGTTAAGAGGTAGTCTCCTGACATCATTCATGAATTCGTCAGTGGATGGAAGGTCTGACGCTGGTGACTCAGGTGGCACAGCTGCCCACGCTCTAATCTGTTGGTGGTATTCAGTGTCATTTACTATTGTATCATCAGGTATAAGAGAATTAAGCAGAACTTCCGTTGTTTCTTCGATACCGGTAGTATGTTCATTGTTTACTTTGATGTTTTGGACATACGCAAGGTCGACTGATCTATTGGCCTTGAACTCATGATATAAAGGAGACCACGGACCCTCCTTATCTAGTTTTTCGACAATTTTCCGCAATAGGTTACCCTTAGATTTTTCCACCGATGCTCTGTAGCGTGACTTGGCAACTCTAAACGTATTTAAAGCATGAGTAAACTGGTCCCCGGTGACATTACGTTTTTTCAGCTTATTAAGATGTCTGCGCGCTTTGCGATAACTATTGCGTTGTTCAACTAGGTAGTCACTCCACCAATCACACCTACAAATATTGGTCATAGATGTGCGACCAATGGCAATGTCAGCACAGTAAGTGAAGGTTTCTGACATAATCTCAGCACTTTCTTCAGTTGACAGCCCGTCGCGAGTGAAGTCTTTGGCATGACACGCAAAAAGTGAGCTAAAGAATTCCCAATTCGCGCCTTTACATTTATATCTAAAATTACCATCTATGTGTGTCGAACCGTGAGTAAACATAGGAACGAATTCGTACACAATCAGGCGATGATCACTACAAGACGCGTCAGGCAGGACACGCCACTTATCTAAGCGTACGTCTGCACTAGAAAGTGTGACGTCAATAAAAGATTCGCCCATTTGGCTGCAAAAAGTAGATGGTGCGTCAGGGGTATTATGAATTGATAGGTTCATTTCAGCAATGAAGTCTTCAACAGCGCAACGTCGTTCGGAGTCCGTAAACCGAACCTTGCCATACCACAGGGAAGAAGATGCGTTAACGTCCGCAACGACTACATGACATGACGGAGGTTATGTATATGAGGTTCTACAGGCTCTGAATATTGAAAGTAGCAGCTCACAACATAGATCTTAAAGTTAGCCGATGAGACCTCCGCAACGGCGGCCTGACTTCACTAATATGTAATGTGTATAATTATGTAGGTAACTGAAATGTCACGGTTGTATTTTATCCTATAAAATGAAAGCCGAAAAATGTCCGACTCCTAAGTTACAGGTCTGCGTACCTAGTTTAGGGGCCGGAAATCTGCCAATAATGTTCGACTCGATTGTACAACCTATTGTCTGCATGTGTAATGTTTCCTACTTGTTTCCTTTTTTTTACAAATAAACATTATTATTATTAAACATATTATTATTATTATAGAAGTAACCTATTCACTCTTAACTTAAAGACTCCCAGGTTGTAGTTATCAGGAAACACAGACTCCGGTAGGCAATTCCACTCCCTAGCTGTACGCACAATGTATGTTTTCTCAAAACGCTTTGTGCGTATGGATGGGATGTCCACCATGAACCGGTGGCACTTCGCCGTACGTCTTGTGGTCCGTTGATGAAACGGTTGTCTCCAATTATGTTCAAATTCCATGTTATTGTGGTTATCCATTCGGGCATAACTTTATTATTTAGTTTTAGTTCTGGGGTATCTGTAGGTACTCCAGAATAAATAAAAACTGAAAAATAAAAAAACTTTTTTACAAAAAATATAACCGACTACAAAAAAGTCGGTGTCAAATAACCAAGAAACAAAATTAAAGTTATTTTGCAATTTTTAGAAATCGGTAGTATTTTTTGTGAAAAAGATTTTTAATTAAACATATTATGGAGAGAAGAATTTCAACGGTTCATGAGATATAGCCCGCTGACAGACAGACGGACAACGGAAGCTCTATAAAAGTGTTCCGAAAAACGGCAGGGTTCCTGTTGGATAGGTCTCGAGAGCGAAGCCACGGGGACAATCTATTTCTTTTATCCGCGTAAATATAATTTCGCTATCGCCTTTTTCTCCTCAGTCACGTTGTAGATATGTATATAATTTATTACATAATCACAGTGAACGCAAAGCGTTCACGGCATAACCACACTTTTTACTAAATTTTTCAATTTCGTGACAACTACGTCATAATCCTGAAACATGCGTCAAGCTGTTTGAGAGTAAAATCGGTAGATATGTTTCCATAATGTCCGTAGCAAAACCTTGAATGAGAAATAGTTATGCTTTCTTTAATTAAATATTACAATATAGGAAGGATTTCCTAGGAAAAAGTGCTTGTTTTTTCTAGTCAAATCTTAACATGGAAACTTTAAAGAGGAAGTAAGTTGTTATTATTCAAAGTATCCATTGACGAGCCGGACGAATTCGAAACTGAAGTGACAGTGGGACATTGCCCGCAAAGTAGCTGAGCAGGGCAGAGGGGCGGCCGAAGTATTCTGGATGAGAGGAGCACAGGACCGGTCAATGTGACGACGCGTTTTTAGTAAAGTTATGCCCTAATTGATAACCCCCATTAGCATGGAATTTAAACAGTAATTGAAGAAAACCAAAACGTCATCTGTATAATTTTTTTTTTTTTTGTTTTTTGTTAATTTTATTTTAAATGTCGAGTCCATTTCGATAAAATTTATATTGGACCACCTCTGAAGCTACTAAATAAAAAAAGAAGTTGTTAAGAAATATTTTATAAATTATTATACTTTAGAATTTAAGATGCTGTACGAGTTTAAGAATGCACGAGATACTTATTATAATTTTCAACCCACGTACTCGAAAACCCGCTCTTACCCCTATCGTATCTATATTACGCACTAGTGCTGAAAATGAAAGAAAAGTGTGGCAGATAAACCCTTTTTTTTGGGGTTCAGGTGTGGGTAATCATCCAATGACTTCCCCCGTTCTGGGTGGAGCGGGAGGGCGAGTCAGATTTTACTGCCTAAACCCCACCCCTGTTCCTTCAGTTGCGTGAGTGCCAAGGGCCGCGGATACTTTAGTACGAATTTATCCGCGACCCCAGGCAGGCGGCGGATAAACCCTGCATAGCAATATTACTTTTACAATATTTGTATATTATGCGATCCGGTGTACTTCCAGTCGATCTTGAGGTGGGAAAGTTCTATCAAAGGCCGACACCTCCAACAGTTCTGCCCATCGGTTTGCGAGCGGCTGGCTAGGACATAGCTGGAGATGGATCACTGTGTTGCCCAATTTCTCACAGCTCATGGCAACTTTAAGGGTAAATTATTTTCCTTCAAGCTTGTTGCCTCGTCTTTATGTCAATGTTCTACACCTGGTTGCAAATACGAACAATCCGCACATCATATCCTGTGGGAGTGTACTCTTTGGCAAACTGAGCGCAATATTATGTTGGATAGTATTCAGCCTATGTCTGGAGTTGTCTATTACACGGACCAAAGTCATCATGAATATTTAAATTAATCAAAATTTATAATTAAATAAGTTAAAGAGCTCAAAGGTGCATAGTTTATAATAGGTCTAGTTACCATAATAAAAAAAATCTTAGAACAAAAACATGCCTAGATTTCATTCCACTCCCTATCCACATGGTCACCCAAAATGTTTATAGGTACATTATTGCGCTTTCCTAAATAAAAGTACAAGTTATTTGTGCCTATTTTCTAAGTTATTTAATATCGATTATTAATTTATGTCAAAGTTTTTTTTAAACAGTGCCTATCATAGAAAGAATCAGCGTTACAAATATGTCAAACGAAAAACTTCATTCCATTCTATAAAAATTGCAATCGAAATTATTTTGAAGTACAACCTTATCGGTGCATTATAGCCCACTGCCTACGTCTCCCGCACCCCGTCTACCAAAAAAGTTCATCACGGGCACACCACACCCGTGCGCCCCTAACGGTAAATACTTACGAAAATAGTTTTATAAACCACGTTTGTCACAGGTAAGTACTCATTACATTCCATTAATTTAATAAGTAAGTGTATGATAAAAAAATATGGTTTCGATATAAAATTAGAGTATAGTTAAGTTATGTCACATTATATTTTAGTACAGCTAGTTTCCCATTTTATTCTAAATAAATTAAGAAAATCTGTTCAAATTTCATTACCTTCCATTTCATTACATTTCGTTTCCGTACGGAAGGGAATGAAGCGTTATGGAAGATAATGAAATATTATGCGAAATTAAATTATAAATCCAATTTTGAGAAAAAGCTTACTTGTTGTTCATACAAAATTAAGACTTACAACAACTGATGAAGGTTATTATTATTTAACATTTTTCCGTCTAATTGTGACACGCACGTGTTAGAACTTAAATGACTGATGACTGAATGATTACATTTAAGTTCGAGTGGTAAAATAAATTGACTTGAGGATTTAGCAAATCGATTTGCTATTTCCTCAAATAAATTTATTTTGTAATAATTGCCTGCAAACCTTCTTGCTAAACAGAACGACATACCTATCCAACTATTTTAGCGTTTTCAAAGTTTTTTTTTTATACTAGATACTTAGAGGATATGACTATGGCTAAGCAAAAGAAAAAAAAATCCACCCAAGAAAACTTAGCGAAAGACAGACTCCGTAAGAAAGTAAAATATGCAGAAATCTCACAATCAAATCAGATCCTGAAAAATACAGAATCTAAAAAGAAATGAAAGAAAAAAAAATCTTAGCATAAGAGAAATGACCACCAGACAAAAAAGGGAACATTGGTGAAAATGGCGACAAAACTCACGACAATATTTGAATAAGTTACAAGAACAAAAGAAAGTGCAAATTACGAGTATTTTACTGGAGAATTTGCCACACACTAGCGAAACTGCAGAAATCCTAAACATCACAGATAGATTCTGAAGTATGCCACCCTTTGATGCAAATAGAAGAACCACCAGAATTTACACCGAAGATAATAAAAAGCCATAGACAGACGAAATTTTCTACAAGTGCTTTGAGGCAGTTACGATATATACACTTCTGGACACATCTATTGGCCCACCTTGTATTTTCAGTTTCGTTTGGTCCTAACTAAAATTTTATATTAGGTCGAGCAAAAAGTTTTTATGCAGTTTTGAACCTGGCACATTCACAATTTCATTCAATAGTCTTTTTTTGAATTTCGAACACAGAATTTAAAGAAACAAAAGACAATTTGGAGCCTGTTTGTTGATATCAAACAATCGAAAGCAGAAAACTTGGTTTTATTGGTTTACTTGGATTTAATTCTTGAAAAAGTGATTGATATCTTTGGTTTTGCAACAAACATTACTTATTCTTAACATTAAGGTGAGGTTCTATCAATAATCTATTTATACTTCACCTGAAGTCGCCGCCAAAGCTGTGGCACTTATTCAGGCCGGACACAGCCAAAGAAACGTGAGTGCTCAACTTAATTTAAGTCGATCTGCGGTCCGAAATGTTTATCGGAGGTACCTAGAGACTGGCGGCTTTGTTCGTCGCCAAGGAAGGCCACGATCTCGGGTCACAACTGAAAGGCAGGATCGATTCATCGTGACGACCAGCTTGAGAAATCGTCACCTTACCTCCATTGAGATACAAAACCAACTTCGCGACTTCCACGGAGTATCTGTGAGCGCTCGAACTGTTCGGAGAAGGTTAAAAGAACGCGATATGGTACCACACAAGCCAGCTAATGGGCCCAAACTAACGCGAGCCCACCGAACAGCGCGCCTTCATTTCGCACGCAGTCATTTAAATTGGACACAGCAAGATTGGAGCCGTGTACTCTTTTCTGATGAGTCTAAAATTGTGTTACATGGCAATGATGGAAGGAAGAAGGTCTACCGACGTAAGGGAGAGCGTTTCGCACAATGCTACTTTGAAGAGAGGGTTACTTATGGCGGTGGCTCATGGACTGTCTGGGGCGGTATATCCGCGAACGGCAAAACTCAACTTGAGGTTGTTGCAGGACCACGGCTGCCAACATTAAATGCTGAAAGGTACATTCGTGAGTGCTTAGAACCTCACGTGATACCATACGCGGACTATGTGGGCCCAAATTTCCTTTTTATGCATGATAATGCAAGAGCCCATGCGGCCGGCATCGTCAGGGAATATCTTCGGGATGTGAACATCACAGTTATGGACTGGCCAGCCAGAAGCCCAGACATGAACCCCATTGAGCACATGTGGGACGAGCTAAAAAGACGTGTTAGGGCTCGTCAGCCAGTTGCCCAGACGATGCAGGAGTTGAAAACTGCCATAGAAGAGGAATGGGAGATGATCCCTCAAAATTTCATAGAGCGGTTGATAAACTCTATGCCTAATCGTATGAGAGCTGTGGTAGATGCCCATGGAGGCAACACGCGTCATTAAATTAAACCTTTATTTGATAAAACATGTTTTTTATTCAAAAATCAATTGCCTTTAACAAGGCGCATATCCGACTTGTTAGGCGTAGCTCCATGTCGTATGGTATTCTGAATTCAAATTTAAAACAATACGATCGAAAAAGATGGTAAAATGTATCAGGTTTAAAACTGCATCAACAGTTTTTGTTCAATCTAGCAATCATATTTCGGTAGTGGCCATCGAAACCTAAACTCTAAGGTGGGCCAATAGATGTGTCCAGAAGTGTATTTTTTTAAATTATTAATAGGCTCGCGTTTGACCACTACCTCACCTGATGGTAAAGTCTGGTAAACTGTAATGTAGTAGAAGATAGAGCACGCTTGCCTAGAAACAACCTATTCACTCTCGACTTAAAGAATCCCAGATTGTAGTTATCAGGAAACACAGACTCTGACAGGGAATTTTACTCTTTAGCTGTACGCACAATGAATGTGTTCCCAAAACATTTTGTGCGTGTGGGTGGGGCGTCCATCATGTAACGGTGGCACATCGCCGTACGTCTTGGATGATTAATATTGATTGGTCCGATGATGGAAAGGGCTTGGCGGAATTAAACTATGCAATTCCGACGCACACTACCCAAAATTGAATCGATAGAGACTTTGGAGCTTGGACTCGACGAGCTTATAATTGCCAATGATCCTCGTGGCTCGTTTCTTAATTGACTTAAGCGCATCAAGCTGGTATCTGGCAGATCCGTCCCAAAAATGGGAGCAGTACTCCATACACTATCGAACTTGCGTTTGATAAAGTTTGAGAAGCTGCTCCAGCGTGCAGTACCGTCTCACTTTTGCTAGGATGCCCAACTTTTTGGCAGCCAGTTGAGTTAAGATGTGTGCATGTGAAGTGGATGTTAAGGTGACACCAAGAAGATCAAGAATGATCTGTTATGGGCACGGTTACACCTCGGAAAGATGGAGCCGGGTGGAGTTGGCTCCTTTTAGCAGAGAAAAGACCACGCCTGGGTTTTAGCAGCATTGAACTTGACCAAATTGGCATCACCCCATTCAGAGACTGCCTTCAAGGACAAGTTAAAGCGTTGAACCATAGCCTCTCGGAGAAACCGTATCGGCGACATACTAGCCCGCGTGATGGATACGTATCTCTCAGCAACAGTGCTGTCGTCTGCATACCCAAAGGTACTAGAATTAAGGAGATCATTTATATGCAGCAAAAACAGTGTTGCCGAGAGCACCGACCCCTGACGGACCTCGGCATTGATATTCAGCTGATCGGACGAGCAGCTCAATTATCACTCAGATGGACCGATCCCTCAGGAAGTCTGAAATCCAATCGCACAGACCAGTGGGTAGACCCAAGGAAGGAAGGATAGTGTTACGTCGAATGTATTACACTGTAACGTTCGAGAATGTGATCGAAGCTTCCAGAAGTTTCTACTACGTTCGAGAGCATTCCATTGTGATACTGTGTAGAAGTTCATAGATGTTTCTAGAATATTCCACTATAGGATAGTTCGACCATGTTCTAGAAACTTCCATGACTGTATAAATAGGCCGGACGGCGGGCGAGTGAGTCAGTCTGTTTTCGACTACGGATGCGAACGGAAGCGAATACAAGCGATTACGAAGAGAATAGTGATTATAAGCGATTCAGTGTTTGTGTAAATAAGTTGTTGAGTTAATAAAGGATATTTAGTCAATTAATTGGTGTAAAATAATTTATCCCATACCCAGCTTGTAACAAATTGGTGTCAGCAGTGAGGGATAAATTATGACAATTTTACCAAAGGACGACATGGACGGTATTCGTACAAGGAGTCAACGGCAGCAAGACATGGATCAGTGGCGGTTTGGAGATTCCCCGATACAGACGCCGGGTGGTGCTCAGCCTGCGACAGAGCCAGTCGCTGGCCCATGTGGAGTTCCTTCAGCACCAGCGGTGCCAGACTTGTCTGCGCTAATGGTGCTGTTACAGGAACAGGCTCGTCGTCAAGAGGAGCAGGCCCGCCGTCAAGAGGAGCAGGCCCGCCGCCAAAAAGAGCAGGCCCGCCGCCAAGAAGAACAGGCCCGCCGCCAAGAAGAACAGGCCCGTCGGATGGAAGAGAAGCTTCAACAAGATAAAGAGGAGCAGGCTCGCCGCCAACAAGAGCAGATGCTCCTCATAAAAGACCTTCACTCAACTCTTGGCAAGGAGCTCCAGGTGATGAAGGAGCAGGTTTACCAGCATGAGAATCGTATCTCAGAAGCTGAAGTTCAGATTGCTGGGGTGAAGAAGGCTTTAGGTGAACTTGGGGCTGGAGACGGGGTTGTGCCTTCAGTGGTTACTACACCTTCGGCACGTGGATTTAAGGTGCCGCCATTCGACGGAACATCTTCATGGTCGGCCTACAAAATTCAATTTGAGGCCGTTATGAAGGCGAATGGGTGGACCAAAGAGCAAGCTGTGACCGCGCTCACCTTAGGCCTCCGAGACCAGGCCCTAACCATACTTGAGGCTCTTGGCAAGAATGTGACCTATGAGCAGCTGCTGGAAGCCTTAGAGTCCAGATATGGTGACGCGCACTTGGAGCACGTATTTCGCGCTAAGTTAAGAGATCGTGTTCAACGTAGTGCCGAGAACCTATAGCAGTGGGCCTTGGAAGGTGAAAAGTTGGTTCGGAAAGCATACCAGTCTGCCCCTGCACTCATCAATGGCAATCTGGTGCAGGCGTTCATCGACGGAATATGTGACTTGGAAGTTAGAGCCGCTGTAAGACTTGGGCATCATGAGACACTGAAGGACGCTTTGGCCCATGTCTTGGAAGTAGAGGCAGTGAGGCAAGACCATCGAACACACCGTATCAGGGAGGTTGTGGCATCACCTGTACGCGATCGTCCGCAAGGGTATAGTCCTAGATGTTACACTTGTGGAGAAAAGGGTCATCTTCGGTCAAGCTATCCAAAGCGAGGCACACTGAGAGAAGATCAATCCCAGCAAGGAAGGGCGACTGATGTGACTGCCCAGCAACAGCAGGGAAACGAGTAAACGCCAGGACTGGGGGGCAGGTGCTGGCTGGTATTGAAAGAGCCCCGAGGATTTCGATTTCACAGGCACATGACGGAAACAGCCTGATCATTAAAGTCGAAGTCAACGGAAAACCATGCAAACTGACGCTGGATACAGGAGCTTCTCACACGGTCGTCAATTCTCACCTAGCAAGTCGGTTCCTTGGGGACTTCTTCGATAACCACGACCGCATACAATTATTGACAGCTACCGGTCAGCACATAATCGTCCGAGGCAAGAAGGAGGTGGAGTTAAAATTAGATAACAAAATATATCGGCATAATGTCATCGTGGCTGACATAGTGGACGATTGCATCCTGGGTTTAGACTTCATGCGGAAACATCGTTGTGAGATCGACGTTGATCAAGGAGTATTGAAGTGTGGTACACAGGCAATCTTCATGGAAGGTGTACCATCAGGCAAAGTGTTCCGTTTGAAATTTGACGTGTCGACACTTTTGGAATACTGCGATTTAACGGAAGTAGAAATGGATAAGGCCAAGAAGATGTTACTTCAGTATGCCGACTCTTTCTCTTCTAATTATGCTGACAGGAAGAACAGGACTGGTTCAGCACAGAATTAATACTGGCAACGAGTTACGAATCCGTGAAAAGAAAGTGGAAATGATGATTGAGGGCATGGTAAAGGATGGTGTTATAGAGCCTTCATCGAGTCCATGGTGTTCTCCTGTGGTCCTGGTGAAGAAAAAGGACGGCAACACACGCTTTTGTGTGGACTATCGACGATTGAACGACGTCACGAAAAAGGACAGTTACCCACTGCCTAGGATCGACGACACATTGGATACACTGACTGGAATGAGGTGGTTCACCACGCTAGACCTGAAAAGTGGCTACTGGCAAGTGGAAATAGACCCTAAGGATAAGGAGAAAACTGTATTTTCAACAGGAAAGGGGTTATGGCAGTTTAAAGTTATGCCATTCGGATTGTGCAATGCTCCTGCGACGTTTGAAAGGCTAATGGAGCAAGTACTTGCCGGATTGATCGGAGACGCATGTCTTGTCTATTTAGACGACATCATTATCGTGGGCCGTACATATGAAGATCATCTTCAAAACCTCAATCGAGTGCTGTCAAAAATCCGGACGGCAAATCTTAAGTTAAGTCCGAAAAAGTGCTCATTTTTCAGACGACAAGTGAACTTTTTAGGACACATAGTTTCGGAGGAAGGTGTTCAGACAGATCCGGAGAAAATCGTCGCCGTCAAGGATTGGCCAGTTCCGAAAGACAAGACGCAGGTCAGAGCATTTCTGGGTTTGTGCTCCTACTATCGACGGTTTGTCAAAAATTTTGCCGACATTGCAAAACCTCTACACAAACTCACTGAGGAGAAACAGCAATTCTGTTGGGACGAGAACTTTAACATCGCATTTCAGGAATTAAAGAAACGTCTGTGCAATACACCTATTCTGGGATATCCTGACACTGAAAATGACTTCATAGTTGACACAGACGCAAGTAATACTGGAATTGGAGGCGTGTTGTCTCAACGGAAAGGACACCAAGAAGTTGTTATAGCTTACTACAGCAAATCTTTATCCAAACCGGAAAGAAATTACTGCGTTACGAGACGAGAGCTACTCGCCGTAGTAAGGACATTGCAGCACTTCAGTAAATATTTGCTGGGACGGAAATTCCAATTGCGAACTGACCATGCTGCATTAAAGTGGCTATTGCAATTCACGAATCCAGAAGGACAAGTGGCAAGATGGATTGAACTGCTACAAGAGTTTGACTTCGTTACTGAACATCGTAGTGGGAGAACTCACGGTAACGCAGATGCACTGTCTAGAAGACCTTGCCCAGAAGATTGTAAGCACTGTACCAAGCGAGAGACTCAGGAAGTAGTGCCCGTGAGGATGCTAAGAATGGATCTCAGCAATGAATGGAAAGAAACCCTACAGCTTGCTCAGCAAAATGACACGGACCTCAAACCGATCTTTGAGTGGATTAAAGCTGGTGCTCCGAAGCCCAAGTGGAGTGATCTTGCGGCGTTGAGTTCCATCACGAAGAGTTATTGGGCACAATGGAACAGTTTGGTTATCCAGAATGAAGTCTTATGCCGTAAATGGGTAAACGCTCGAGGAGATAACTGTCATCTACAAATCGTTGTCCCCAAAGCCAAAGTTCCGAATGTTTTACGGCTCTACCATGATGGATGTTCAGGAGGACATATGGGGGTAAAAAGAACTCTACTGAAGCTACGAGATCGATTTTACTGGATTAACTGTCGAGAGGATGTTGAGGACTGGTGTCGCAAATGTACCAGTTGTGCGGCTGTGAAAGGACCCCAGACACGCAGCAGAGGTGCTTTAAAAGTATACAACGTGGGAGCCCCCTGGGAACGGATAGCACTAGACGTTGCAGGACCATTTCCGGCAAGTGAAAACGGAAACAAGTACTTCATGGTTGTCATGGATTACTTCACAAATGGCCAGAAGTCTTTGTCATTCCTAACCAAGAAGCTACAACAGTCGCAGATAAATTGGTTCAGGAAGTCTTCTGTCGTTTTGGAGTACCCTTGGCAATTCACAGCGACCAAGGGAGGAATTTTCAAAATCACAAGTATTCCAGGAGACTTGTCGAATGATGGGTACTTACAAGACCAGAACTACTTCTTATCATCCACAATCTGATGGAATGGTAGAACGCTTCAACTAAACGTTGGAGAGATATCTGGCAAAAGTTGTAGAAAGCAGGCAAAGGGATTGGGACAAGCACATACAGCCATTTCGTCTGTCCTATCATAGAGCAGTTCATGAAAGTACGACTGTGACACCAGCCTTCGCGAACTTTGGAAGGGAATTACGGTTGCCTGCAGATTTAATCACCGGAACTCCCCCTGATGCCCCACGCAGTGTAACTGATTATGCGAATGACTTGCGTAACAAGTTGAATGATGTATATGAGCATATCAGACAATTCGGCCAACAAATGTCTGATAAAATGAAGACCCGATACGACCGGAAGGCAAACAATAGAGGTTTTGACGAGGGTTCACTGGTGTGGTTGCATAACCCAGCGCGCAGCAAAGGGAAGTCTCCTAAATTGCAAGCAAAATGGGATGGACCATACCGAATCGTGACCAGGATCAACGATGTTACCTACCGAATACATAAGGGTCCACGAGGTGCGCCTAAGATCGTCCATGTAGACCGATTGACGCGATACTACGGGACTAATGATGCTCGGGACGAGCATGTCTAAGAAGGGGGCAGTGTTACGTCGAATGTATTACACTGGAACGTTCGAGAATGTGGTCGAAGTTTCCAGAAGTTTCTACTACGTTCGAGAGTATTTCATTGTGGTACTGTGTAGAAGTTCATAGATGTTTCTAGAATATTCCACTATAGGATAGTTCGACAATGCTCTGGAAACTTCCATGACTGTATAAATAGGCCGGATCGCGGGCGAGTGAGTCAGTCTGTTTTCGACTACGGATGCGAACGGATGCGAATTCAAGCGATTACGAAGAGAATAGTGATTATAAGCGATTCAGTGTTTGTGTAAATAAGTTGTTGAGTTAATAAAGGATATTTAGTTAATTAATTGGTTTAAAATAATTTATCCCATACCCAGCTCGTAACAATAGCAATAAGGCTTTCGTGCCAGACGCTGTCGAACGCCTTCGGCGTTTGTCTTATAGATCAACGAAAGTGATTTCTAATTTGCATATAGAAGTAGATAAACTTAAGAAAGAGAAGGATATGCTAAGAAATCAAATACATAAAGAGCGAATGTTACAGAAAGTAAGAAAGTCTATTGAAGATACCATCGAAAAAAAAGAGGATCAAGTAATTAATGCTATAAAAGCTGATAAAATAGAGGAAGTTAAGAAAAAGGTACTTACTGTTCAATGAAACGCTCAATCACGGAAAGTCTAGCAAATACAAAAGTCTTCCTAAAAACAGAAGAGATATTTGTTGAAGGTTTCGTTGACGATTCGTGGCTCAAAAAGTATGGAGTGCTGTCAAAAATAAATTTTGATATAAATAATAAAGTGTGTGTATTAGAAATAAAGTGCGAGAAAAGAAAATAGTGGAGAAACGACGTGTGGAAAAATTTCTTCAAGAAGATTTTAACAGTCAGGTAGCTCCTGGGAAACATGAATTTTTCAATACCGCGGTGGTGTAAAAATCTAAAAGCGGTATTTATAGCTAGAGAGCCAACGACCAAAACCATGTTCAATCGTTTTACGGCCAAAACCGTATAAAATGGTTAGACTAGATGAATCTGAATCCGACTAAGTGGGCAGTACCGACCAAAAGTGTGTACAGTCCAGTTTTATGGGGGCCCATTTCTGCTATGTCAAAATAAGTAAGCAGACTGTTTTATCACAATATGTCTGATATTAAAAATGTACGTAGGTTTCGTCATTTTTTTAGGAAAAAAATTGTTTTCAGAAATTTGTGCGTCACATGTGGCCTGAGCGCATTTTCAAAAATGTCAAAAATTTAATGTCTCATAGCAGCCCGGTTAATTTCTTTAAATATTTTGTATTGTTGCCGAGATTACCAAAAAATTGTTATCAGACATTTTAAATGTCACCTAGACCTCCAAAACCGAAAAGAACATTTGGGGATCGCCCGACAAACGCGCGGTGCTTATTCCGCTTCTGTCCCTCGCTTTACACAGCGCAAGCGTCGGCAGGTTGTTCTGCCCGGTGCCGCCAAATGCAAGTAGCATAGCAGTAGCATTTTGCAAATAGTTTCTAGATTGTCAGATTTTTTACTCAAAAAAGTTGCTAAAAGTAGCTAAATGCTGTTTAGTTGGTAATTATAATAAAAATTGTCAAATAATTACAATTGTGTTTTATTTTTAAATTGACAAATTATTATAATCGTGTTAAACAAATAGAATAGGGAAGTCCCAGCCATTCAGTGTGTTTCAACAAATAGTTCATAATATGCCGTAATGTTGGCTCTACTTTTGTAGGCCGAACACGAGTACACTACCACATAGGTCCGTAGTAAAAGTTTCAGTTGAGTCAAAATTAGGTCCCGTTTGGCGCGTCTCTCTCCCTTTCATACAACGCCTTGTATTTGAACTTCGTGCAGGCCGCGGCTGCGTCACCGAACGCGACGCGCGACGCACCGCGTCTCCGTAAACGAGACCTTACGCCATAGACTATCTTAGACCACATTTTGTTTATTCTTGAAAAAAATAAAATTGATGATTGAAAATTGATGATGTCGATTTGGATAGATTAAACATTTTTTTACGTAGAATTTTATAAAAAAATGAGCGCATTTGGCTAATAATGTTTTTTTTTTTTTCAGAAGAAGATATTGAAGATCTGGAACTGCAGAGTGATTTTGATGATGACGACTACGATGATGAGTCAGACATTGAATAAATACGTTTTTATTTTATTTTAAATAAACATTATTTTTCAGTTTTCTTTTGTATAATTTACTAAAAAAGTCCTTTAATTTCAGTTCGATGGTTTCGGGTAAGCTCTTAATTAATCATTATCTGAGAATTTGAGGGTTGCAACTTATTTATTTGCTTGATAGACGTAAATATGTCGCAATACGATTTTTTTATGATATCTGAGTATAAAAAAAGTTGTTTGATTAGTAAGGTGCTACACTAAATTGGTCTGATATATTTTTCTACATCTAGGCAAAGTTTTTTATAATTTCCAACAGTTTTCAGACAGAATGCTATGATGCCGATCGGCAAAATTTTTTAACACGTTCAAAATGGTTTCAACACATAAGATGCTCACACTTTTTTTCTGAAAAAATGTATTTATATCATCAATACATCTCTCTCAGTTAGAATTGATGCCAAATGTCATGATTTCATGAAATACTTACATTTGGCATCAATTCTAACTGAGAGAGTTGTATTGATGATTAAAATGATTATAATTCTATAAATACATACTTGCTACGGCCGCGAATCAAATTTTGACCAAGATACAACCTGACACTGACCTGCAAATTGCAAAAAACGTAAGAAAATTTGAATTTCGCGGGCTACCCTGGAGCATCCACCTTAAGCTGAAATTCTGCGTACCTACACGTTTAGTTTTGATCACAATGCATCCTGGTTAGCTAAGTGATCTCAATCTAATTTCAATATGGCAGACTCCCGAAGATGGCCAAGTTATTTTATATGCATTCTCATGATAGGTATTATGGGTATCAAATGAAAGGGTTTGCTGAAGAAAAGTAAAAAGTGAGTGGAAAAGTGTTTTTTTTTTAGGTTTTTAAACTAGATAATTATAGGTTTGAGAGGAAAAATAAAAAAGAGAAAAAGGAAATAAAAGGGGAGAAATATTATCTAATTCCGTTATCTGCAATTACTGTATATTCGCGAAGACATAAATATGTAGGTACATTCCCGCTAACGATTATAACACAAGGATGATTGTCTCTAATATCTATTTTTTAAGTCCCTTGAATGAAGCTGATGCAACTCAGTTCACAGATTTCAAGGCCCGGGTTCTACGCAACTAGAATGCCGTTACTTTAGTTTTACTACCAATAGTAAGAAAACCCGATAGGCAATGTAGATTATATGCTTACTCCACATTTGAATTGTTCTATAACAGACTTCGAAAAAAGGAGAAGGTTCTATGTTCGACTGTATGTTTTTTTTTATGCTCACCGATTTCTCTGTCAATTTTGGACCGATTTTCAAAATTCCTCGTTTTATTCTCAAGAGTATACGAGTCCTGAGGTGGTGCTATATAAATTTTATCGAAATTGATTTAGCGCTATTTGGAAAAATCAACAAAAAACAAAAAAAAAATGTGTAAACAGACGTTTGACGTTTTGGTTTCCTCCAATTATGTTCAAATTGCACGTTCCATGTTATTAGGGTTATCAATTCGGGCGTAACTTTAATATATTATTTAGTTTTAGTTCTAGTAACTAAAAAGTTAAAAATAAAAACTTTTTAACAAAAAAAATACAACAGACTTCCAAAAAAGAAATATAACTTTAACTT
Source organism: Polia nebulosa (assembly GCA_951329385.1). NCBI lineage: Eukaryota > Metazoa > Arthropoda > Insecta > Lepidoptera > Noctuidae > Polia > Polia nebulosa. The sequence goes on along the minus strand of OX589587.1, from coordinate 29,901,832 downwards.
CGGAAGCCGGTGTCAAATAACGAAGAAATAAAATACAAACACCGACTCCCGGAATTAAAATTAATTTAATTTTTAGTGTATTTTCTTTTCCGGCAGTTAGATGTATTTTTTGTAAAAAAGATTTTTTTTGTATTTGTTAAAATAATTTCAAAAGAAAATAAAAATATTTTTAAAATCAGTTGGACGTTTCGTTAAAGATATTTATACAGGGTGGTCTACAGTGTCTTTTTAATATGTTTTGTAATTTATATTTCTACAATCGCATTGAGTTACAATTACTTGATCCTTAAACATCCAGTTCTATTTTTTATTCAGGCGTTAAAATTGTGCCAACTTAATTAGCACTTATGAATCATAGCCCAAAAATGAATGGTTTCTATAACGACTCGGTGTCAACAAATAAACCGTTCTTTATAGTAAAAACGTGGCTATTGTTACATCATTGCCGATAAAACTCACATGCGACTTTTACGTGGCTAGGACATAAGCCAATTTCTTTAAGTAAAACGTCACGGTGTAACTGTAAACAGAATTTGTACGTAAATGTTGAATACACGCCCGGTGCGTAAACGTTGACGCTTGCTGCCGAAGTTGAGAGAGGATCGTGTATAGTAAGCATTAGTAGCAGGGCCGAATAGAACGCCACGCAGGCAAGCTGGGGCGCCGCCACTCGGCCAAGCCAGCCGCGCTCATTTGACATTACTCGAACATGAAGACGGGCACCAACGCCGACGATCCCGGTGCGCTATGACGCAACAATCGGTCTCGCTTGCTTGTACGGTGAACTGCCATGCGTATTGCGTACGTTTGCTCTGGCATCGTTCATCGGTCGGTTTATTCTGATTTTAACTCGCGAGCCGGTCGGTCGCGTTCTGCTCGCTAAATATAAAGCACGTGGCCCAGTGCTTCAGTTGTTTCGCTATAACCTATAACCCGTTGCTTGGCAGCCGGCGCAGACTGACGGAGACTAGACGGAGGTGAGTGACGTGATTATTCAATAAACTGTAACGCGATGCTTTGATTGTGTTGACGCCTTTTTGAATTCCAAGTATTCAGGTGAAATATACGAAAGCTTTTTACTGACACTTATGCATGTGTCTAAGCACTGAATTTTTTCTTAGGAATTTCAATGCTGTATAATTTTAGCTAGAGTTTTCGTGTTATTTTAGGCGATTCTAGGAATCTAGTGTCATAATTTGTTGGAACGGTAGCTGGGTGTAACTGGATCTATGTACTATTGCATTATCCTGGTATTATTGTGAATAAAACGTGTCAACAAAAATATAAGGCAAGGTTGAACGCGTGTCAAATAATGTAAATAAAAGCGTATTGTGTTCGTACGTTATCTGTACTAAATTCTTATCTGCGTTAAATCATTTTGTCAATATTCGGGGACAATGTTTAACGCTTACAAAAGGCGCGAAAGAGCATTGTTGATGCGCTGCAAACTTCATTCAGTTCAACTTGACATTCAAAGTAGAGTGCAGCTAACCGGTGCCAGCCAATGGCACTATGGCAAGTGTGGCAGTCGAGCTGTCGTCGACAGCCGGCCGCGAGCCGCCGCGTCGGCACAGCCGGGGCTGGCCAACCACATCTGTTTGCAGTTCCGCAGCTACATAAATATGCACGTTTATGAGCTTAATTGCAGCTAGCTGTTCCTTAACATTAATACGATAAACCTATTTAATCTCTTACATAACTGTTTCACCCACAACCTGTATGTTTTCGTTCACGATACCTTTATGCATCTTCTTACTGGCATTAGAAAAGGCAATTGGGCCTTTTCCAGCCCACATTTATGTAAACTAATTCTTTCTAAAGCATAAATTCGTCAATTTATGTTCCTATCATTCAACTGAAAGTGGTGCTAGTTTGTAAAGGTACTCGTACGCAACAAATGTTTGTCAAATTTGTATAATTATGTAGGTAAAAAAGTACATTGTATTTGTTAAACAATATTACGCTTTATCGAACAACGTCTGAGAACTAACTGGCTCATATTATTATAATGTCGTTCAATGTCGTACAATACAAGTTACAACTGCTGAGAAAGTCATTTATTCAGCTGTTAACTGTGACCTGCTGACTTGATCTGTTTGTTGTAAAATCCACAATAATTTTATGACATCTTTTTATTCGTTATCACTACCACTCATACAAGCGGACATTGATCTGCCAAGGTCCCGGGTGTGTTTGCAAGAGTCGCCGCGGCCCCTGGCACAGGTAACTGTACGAACATGGGTGGCTTTTAGTCAGAAGTCTGACAATCCAAAAAAAAGCAGGCAGCAATGGCTTTGGGTTACCTTGTTTGTTATTTCTGTTACTTATAATAAATACATTAAGTACCTAATACCAACTTCACAAAAAAAAATCCGTAAGCCGCCGTATCCAACTTCAATTTATTAATTTAGTTAAAATTCAAATCTTTGGTAAGCCAGGTCTACTTGGTCAACGAAAAATGCAATCTGACGTTGTTCATATTTTTTGTGCGTATCTGCTTGCCAATAAAAGTAACCACAAAACGTGGCAACATTGCTTGCACAGTGCCGCAATATTTACTTGCTTTTTTACGACTTGTAACTTTCTAAACAAAACCGATTGACAAAATGAATGATTGTAGATATACATACCAACTTACCTAAAGTTTTGCATTTCGTGGCTAGAGCGAGGTCGTTGCTTCTTGGCACAGTACCTACTCGGTCAACTGATTACCTGTCATGGCGTATATACTTTCATTTGTCTACTTTTCAACTGTTCTAACAAACCAGATTGAACCGGCTAAAAGCGGTGTTATCAAAAAAGTAAGCGCTATTATAGTATGTAGGTGTAACGGTGTTACACATTTGTTAAGTTTTTATATGCAGCAATTAATTCACGTTGTAATGTTAGTTGTATACAGACTGTATAATATTTATGTAAGCCTTGGCATATTATAACTTTCAGGGTTTTAATAATCCTAATATACTTTTACACAATCTCTTGTTGAAATCACAAAAAGTATAATAAATATTAATAAAACGCGAAACACTTAATTTTTAAATATCTCCTATGTTTTTTGTCACTACATAAAATATCACGTATTCGATTCGATAGCCTTAAATAATTGTATTCAACTACATTTTCAGTTTTTGAGATTTAAACAGGGCTAATCAACTGACACATATCGTCTCCGAATAAAAAAGAGATGGTTAGGTTAAAACCTAAAAATAAAATTGTAACATCAGCCTGTATAGTACTTCTGACTAAGCATTCCCGTTATAAATGCTCGTGCCTAGATAGAAAAAAGTAAAAAACAAGTTATGCTTATTCGCTGATTTTTTTGCATTGTACAATAATAGCTACCAAAGTAGGTACGTATCATGGCTAATTTAAAAGTATGCGAAACTAAACATCTGTGCAATATATTATTAGTTATTATACATAAAAATAAGTAGGTTGTAGGTACCAACGTTACGAACACAGTTTCTTTGAATTCCATTGAGTTGTAAATCTCTAGGCTTTGATTTTGTAATTACGTATTGAAATTTAATAAATAAAAATTACGTTAAAAAAAATAATTAAACAATGAATTCGGTGTTTCTAGTTTCGTTTCTGTTATTTGACACCAACTTCCGAAATTAAAGTTATTTTTAAATTTTTAGTGTATTTTCTCTTTTGGAATTCCATTGTTTTTTTTTTTTTTTTTGTAAAAATGTTTTTTTTTTAAATTAAAGTTTTTATTTTCGTTTCATTTTTAAATTAAATTAAAGTTATTTTTAAATTTTTAGTGTATTTTCTTTTCTGGAATTCGGTTGTTTCTTTTTTTTCGTAAAAAAGTGGTTTTTTTTTCACTTTTTAGTTGTTATACCTCAGAACTCGAAACCCCAATAACATGGAACGTGGTATTTAAACATACTCGTAATTGGAGGAAACCAAAACGTCGTCTATGTATACATAGTTTTCGTTTTTGTTCAGTTTTTCAAAAAGCGCTGAAGCAATTTCGATAAAATTTATATGGGACCACCTCGGGAGTATATTCTTTCGGATAAATAAGAATTTTGAAAATCGGTCCTCAACTGACAGAGAAATCGGCGAACATAGAACCTCATCCTTTTTCGAAGTCGGTTAAAAATGCATTGTCATCGGCACTGAACCAACATGTAAAATTCAACTTCGTAGAATAAGAGGAAGCGGTTCTAATTTAGCTTGCAAAATTTGACCCAAACAAAAAAACATTGCAAGTTTAATAAAAGCTCGTAAAATTGGCAAGTACTTCCATAGTTGTAACAGCTCTACATAAGATCTCACCATCGTCGTATTTCTGAAAACAGGTAGAAATACAGGGAGACAGGGAGGATTTCCGAAGCGCACTCTTTTCTTGGAATATCTATCAGTACCTAACTCAATCAATAATATTTATATCAGAGCTACCAGCGAGACAACTTCATGTACCTATTTTATTTTAATACTTTACAAGATGAATCTGAAGATCTGTAGCAAAACGCTTTACTGCAACAATACTCACAATTCAGTCCATTACAACAGTGTCTTTTCCTCTTTTCTTGTCGAATTTGACTCAAATTTTGTCCGACCAGTATGTAGTCACCTGGATAGCTTTGTCACTGGCTTCGTTTAAATCATCCAAGGTGCAGGTGATTGTGCATGCTGGACAGGCAAAGACTCATTTCAAACTGTGTGTGGACGTTTATTAATCATACTACTACTATCTGATGATTGCATTTCTTCAAACTTTTGGCTATATGGTGTTTAGACATCATATAGCACCATATGGCAGTTTTATAGCGTAAGGTAGTAATCCCCAGTCTTTTTAGACTACAGACCTGAGACCACCCAATATTCAATATACAACAAGATCTGTTACTAAGTGCTTATGAGCATCCACTTTGGCATATTATAGCTGTATGTATATATCATAATAGTTCACGCAAGTGCATCTGTGATCTTGAATATTGAATATCTCTCACTAGCAGCTCGGAGGCAGAACACCTGCACTTTGAAAGACCTTTACGAGGTTTGCCTCGTAAAGGTCTGCCACGTCGACAGCGCACTTTCGACGCGGCAGAATTTTGGTTAAAAGACATTCGGGGACCCTCTCTTGACTGCAATTATTTTATGTACCTATATTTTTGCAATATGTCTATACTAACATAGTTTGTGAGATAGATTTTGTGACAATACATAACATATCAATTATAGGTAGGTAGGTAGGTACACCTCTGCATCCCACTTCAGGGATTACAAGCGTCGTGCTATATTATGGTACCATTACGTACTTAGATACGTTGTCCATATACGTTAACTCCATGTTAAGTAGCGGATATATACGAACTAGTATGATTGATAGACAGATAAATATGTCCCCAATAAGGAGACAGCATGCATGCGCGCGCGCAATATATTATCCCCATGTATCAAGAATTTACATCTAATCATTCAAAAACTTGCAGCCTTGATTAGATAAAATCTTGGATGTCATCTTTCAAGTGTAATCTTATTGATGTTGACTAAATATGGCCGACATGGCCAAACAACAACAAGATCAAAATGATACGCGTTTGTTCAAAAGATTTTTTATATTGTTCTTTGTCTACACTAAATCCAATTAAAAATAAACTACTCTTCCACGAACTTATGACGATCAGATTCAGAACCAATATGTTTAACTAACAAAAGGTTAAAATATTACAATGCTAAGTGTACTCAACAACCCTGTAATCGCGTCTGCATCGCTGTTTGGGCTGCTACCTGCATTCTTTGCAATAAAACAGTTAATCATTCATCAGTATACTTGCTGTACACCATTCATCGTCCCTGTTCCAAGAAAGGTTCACAGAAATCTAACAGTTTATTATTGTTAGTCGATTAACAAAACATCATCACTACATAGTATAAAACAAAGTCGCTTTCTCTGTCCCTATATCCCTATGTATGCTTAAATCTTTAAAACTACGCAACGGATTTTGATGAAGTTTTTTTTAATAGATAGAGTGATTGAAGAGGAAGGTTTATATGTATAATTTGTACCCGAGCGAAGCTGGGGCGGGTCGCTAGTTGAACGATAAAACGAAGTTCAACACTAAATGTGTTTGGTTGTATACTTCGTATGCATTTACGACTCAAGTGGCTTTTCTAAAATCGCCAGTCACCTATCATTGTCGCGTTTTGAAATAGGCCACTGAGCGCGAAAAAAAAACTATACAACCCTGGATTTATGTGAAACATCTGTAATGAAATGATTGCATATTTCCGTATAGTAAAGCCAAGTTATCCGTGACCGATCGTACCTATACTTATAATATCACAATGATTATATTCTTGCGTTATTAACTCCGAGAAATGTTGAACATTGCGATATAGACTTGCTTGTCGGATAGTTTTCGCAAATTTTATGACCGCACTGAAATATGTGCTTATTAGACCTATCAGGCCCGACTCTACTGACCTGATCCTCTAGTTTAGACAGTCCAAATTATCTTGAACTCTTATCTATATCAAAAGTAAGTTCATTTGCATTAAAACTTTATCTTCGTAGATAAAGTTTTAATGCATTTAAGAAAACGTAGCCATTACTTTCAATAAAGTTACTAATTGATATGATATCGAATCAGAGGCCAATCAATAAAAAAAATTGGTGAAAGCCTGTAGATTATGATAAATGGAAAATCAGACGGCACTGAAGTTCAGATGTTAATCGCGAATTGTAAATCTTTAGTAGATAGTGGTTACTGGAAAAAAATGTTTTTGTACTTCATATCTCAGAAGCGGTACTTAAAAAAAAATTCTGGACGAGCGATTAGTAAAAGGAATGATATAATTATTATTCCTTTTACTAATTGCTCACGGAGATACAAAGACAGGCTGACCTACTTAGCAAATCGTAGGCAGACATCGCGTATTCAAAATATACCTGGCCGAGAAAATGCAACCGGCATTTTCTCGGCCATACGGGCTTCGGAATAACTTTCTAATACTTTTGCAATTTTGTTTTAAAACTCAACCAAGTCGTTACAACTTCAAACGAGAATGTTTTAAGCGTACTCTTCGTTGTAGCGTTCGTCGAGTAATGGGTAGCTCGCCGTCCGATCAGCACCAGGCCCGTGAGTCGACGGCGCGTAGTGTTCCACGCGCGCCTCAAAGAGTTGTCAGCATTTATGACGGGCCCCGTCATGGCCGATGCCTGCCCAGGGGTTGAGGATAAATTCGAAACAGAGTTACCTCGCCCCTGGGCATTCAGGGCAGGGAAGGAACAGGGGTGGGGTTTAGTCAGTAAGAGTCTGGCACGCCCTCCTGCTCCACCCTAGAGCGGGAGATGTCATTGGATGATTTCCCATCACACAAAAAAAAAAAGCGTTCGACGTAGCGTCCGCCGGTGTAGCGTTCGCCGTATCGCCCGCGTAGCAATATCAATAACGTCATTTACTTCTCAATTCTTACTTTTTACTACTCTTCAGTATTACTTAGCAGCTGCTCAAAAACAAAAACCAATGAATAGTTCGTGGCACCGAGCAATGAATTTCAAGAATTGTTCCGATCGATACACAAATTGCAGTTCAAGTAGGTAAAAACGAGCTAGTAGCTATTGGTCACTCACTTGTTAGTTGAGCCATACCTGCAGTGTTGACCTAGTAACGACCCCCCGACTGGCTTGCCATAAATATTAAAGGGAATAGGGGAGGGTAAGCTACGATAATGATGGAAAATACTGAGTATAACCTTTGTTTGAACTAGTGTATTGTACGAATTTCGATGTTTGGAACATAGATAAAATATGGTTTGGATAGGATAGAATAATTTTTATCCCGGATACCTAGTACGTTCCCTTCGTAATTTCATGCGGAAGAAGCAAAAGCATATTGAAAAGTTTATAAACTCTATTTCGTTAACTTGCTCTCCTGTTGTGTTTCATGATATCGCATTTGTTTCCTTAGTAAGTCCAGCCTCTACTCACAGAATTAGTACTTCCCTCGTTATAAATTATAGCTTATGTGCTATTCCAGACTGTAATCTATCTCCGTGCCATACTGCATTTGATTGGCTAGGTAACCGACAGCTGAAGTTGCTCGAGTGTTTCACTCAAAACTTGATCCTTACACTTTAACAATGGTCCTCTTAACGGTCAATGCCTCTGCGAAAGCACACACTTCATATCTTAAGTTTATTTAAGTTTGTAATTATGTACTTAATTGACAATTAATGTCTACAAACTAAATACAATCATCTTTAATGTATTATTAATTTGAACGTTGATTACTATTTTTGGAGTGGAAATGCAATGGATTGGTATTAAAATTAGGATTTTTCATTGAAACGAAAGTAATTCAAAAAAATAATATGTCAAGCTTGCTCTTGATTCCTTCTTCTTTAGATTACAAGTTAGCTCCATCTCTGTATGAGGTGATATGCATCCCCATGATTAGTTCTGCCGGCGCCCATGCTTGCATTTACTTAACCCAATTTCTGAATTAAGCATTTGTAGGTAAGTTGTATTTTAGCCTGAAATGCTGTCAAAATTTGGGTACATGTAGATAAAATACTGAATCCGAATAATCCACCCTTAGTATACAACATAAGATAGATCTCCATCATCATCAACTTACAGCAGTCTCTGCTAGATAGGCCTCTCCAATCGCACGTCATTCATCTCGATTCCCGACAACTCTCATCCGACTAGCAGCCAGTGCCACTAAAGATCGTCGCTCCGACTTACCTGAGGGCGTCATCCTTACTTTTGTCGATTTGCGCTCTCCACTCAACTAGGTACCTACACTTTTACCCCATCGGCCAACGGATCTATGGACCGGCCGATTGTCACTAGCGCGATCAATAATAAATAATAATTATAATCCAATTTTAACTAGCAATCAACGCTTAAGCCAATGAATAATATTACTTAAGTGGAAGGATGTAAGTCAGGAAACGCTAATTCAGGCCTTGATTCGGAAAATTAAATAACATCTTGTAAGGTTGCATAAATTATCGCCGTATGGGATAATAAGGAAGTTGAGAAATATTTTTCGTTCATAAGTACCTAGATAGCAATTGGTTGAACTACATACATACCTATAACCAAGATCTTTCGACCGCCACCATTTTGTCAGTGGGTGGTCGATTAATTCAACATTTCCTTGTGAGTTAGATCACTATAATATCTGCAGGAGATGCTATCCTAGGCACAGAGGCAGTTTGACTAAAACTTGAAAAAGCCGCGGTTCTTGACGTTTACGGTTTAGAATTTTTAGTATAAAGCTGGCCTGGTTTTGTATTCAGGAAGAATTTCCTTCTATTATATGCGACGTAAACATCAGTCGCCGATATATTCACCTCTGCCTACCGCCTCGGCGAATGCGTGATGTTATGTTACGTTGTGTGCTGTTTGATTGAATAATAAATGGTCACACTGTGTTTTATGTCCATGAAATCGTCAAATCATGCATAGACGCATCAATTTGAAAGAACACAATCTTGATGACGCGACTTCACGGAGGTTGTATTTTGAAGTATTACTTCGCGAAAATTCGATTTAGATTCGAGATACTCGTATTACACCTTTTGGTTTTTAGAACACCATCTTGATAACTTGGCTTCACGAATTTTCGCGAAGTAATTCTTCAAAATACCTACAACCTGTATTTTGAAGCATTACTTTGCGAAAATTCTAATTTATAATTACACCGTTAGGTTTTTGATAACTTAATTTTGCAACGCAAATTAAAACATTTCGAGTTAATTCTAGTTTTCACGTAGCATATTAACGATTTAAAACTGGAACTCACTGAAAAAATGCCTTCACAGTGGCCTATGACAATGTTGTGACAATTATTGCAATAATTATGGTCTTCAGGTCATTACAGCTGTTTTAAACAAATTACAAGTAACGCCAGCTGATTAAATTATGTGTCTTCAAAATGTCTAGTAGATAAAGGTACATTTCTTTATGTGCATATGAAGTCATTTGCTCATTCTCATGAATAAATTAGTAGGTAAGTGAAACCAGCATAATGTTTTGTTAGTAGCGGCTGACGAAGAGGGATAATGTGGATAAAACTATTCGATAACTAAGGGAAAATCCGATTCTGTTTGTAAAATTATTAAATACCTACAAGTTTCTGCCAGCGGCATCGCCCGCATGGATTTAGTACTTCTACCACTATATTATAGTCTTTAAGTATGCTATTACAGATTATAATCTATCTCTGTGCCAAATTTAATTCAGATCTGTTCAGCCGTTCTGACATGATGAGTAACATACATCCATCTAGCCATACAAACTTTGGCATTTATAATATTATTAGTAGGATTATGGAATTATATTAGTATATATTATTAATTATTATTACAGGGTGTAACGGAAAGGTGTGTTCATATTTTAAGAACTGCATCTGCCCATCGGTATGAACAACTTTATTCAAGAAAACCTAAGGCTAATTCTCTTTTTTTTTTTTACCTCCCATACAAATATTGATCAACTTTGTATGGAAAGTCCAATTCTTTTTCTATTTTTTTAGAGAAAGTTGTTCATGAAAATTGCCATGGGCAGAACCGGTTCTTAAAATATGACCACACCTTTCCGTTACACCCTGTAGATAAGAAAAAAATATTTAGCTGTACCTAGACAGTCTCTCTGCCACGCTTGAATATTAAGGTAAAGTATTTACCACATCTAACAGCAGGTACTTTAACGTATCGTTTGCTTTTTATTTTGCAAAGATAGGTATCAATCTTTTTAGGGTTTTGTACCTGAAGGGTCCAAACGGAGCCCTATTGTTGTCACTCACATGTCCGTTTGTCTGTCCGTCTGTCATTTGTCACAAAATTTTGTTACGATGAATTTTTTAACTTCTCATTGACCTCGGAACTTTAAATTTGGTGATAATGTTTATTATTACGTATACTTTATTAACAAATACCAATATTTGGTACGGAACCCTTAATGTGTGAAATCCGACACGCACTTGGCTAGTTTTTGGAACGAAGTTCCTTATCGCGCGTTGTGAAAGGGGGCTAGACGGAAAAAATTCTTACGAAAAGTTGTCACGACACTTTTTGCTATAGTAAAAAAAATAAAATTTTATTACAATTACTTTTGTTATAGTTGTTGTTATTGCTAAAGAGTTGAGTTGAGTTGAGTTGAGTTGAGCTGAGCTGAGCTGAGCTGAGCTTAGCTGAGCTGAGCTGAGCTAAGCTGCGATGAGATGAGATGATGAAGTATAACTTCTTACGTGCGTGCGTGTGTGCGTAGTTAATAATAAAAAAAATATTATAAATTAAAAAAAAATAAAATTATATTACAATTCCTTCACTAATTAATCGAAAGGAACTTTGTTCCATCCCGGTGTCCCTTGACACCTCTCAAGTTTTTTTTTTTTTTTTTTGTAGCATCCTATGTGTGTATTCTATCATTGTCTATAAAAATATATTATTACTTAATATTTACAAACTAGGGTACTGTTTCATAAAAATGCATGACTGGACCACTGTGATAAATTGCAATGACTTGTACAAAATACATATATAATAATAAAAAACAATATGTCATGGTTATAGGTACGGGTAAAACTGATAGCTGATAACAATTTCCATACGTTCCGGTGCCTGTCATGTGGTTTTCATTATCTTTTTCTGATAAATAGAATATTTTTCAAGGCATTTACATTCAGCGAACCAAGTTAGAATTTCGAAACCGTATTAACAGATATCTTTTCATCATAATAACTTCACCACACTTCATCATCTTCCTGCCCTTATGCCATGTTACTTGGGGTAGGCGCAACACGTTTTTTTCTTCCATTCTATCCTGTCAGCCGTCATGCTATCACTAACTCCCTTTTCTTTCATATCACTCCTCACACAATCCATCCATCCTTTTTTGGCCTCCTTCTCCCTCTCCATCCATCCATATTTATATTCATAACTCTTTTAGTTACATGTGTTTCATCTCTCCTCTTCACATGACCATACCAAGACAAGCGGTTCCCTTTCAACTTCACCACACGTGATGGATAGCAATAATGTAATTGTTATTTTTTCGTGTGATTGATATTGATATAATTATAATTGCTGGGGAGCTTGTAGTTTTGAAGTGAAAACTTCTTTAGGCGCGTTGGGCAGTATTGAGATGGGAAAAAACAATTGAACTCGCGTGCCACCGACACCGCTACGCAATTCGCTACGAGAGTGCTACGACGCGTACGCCTCGTAGCGGATCGCGAGGCGCGTTAGGCATTTTTGTTCAAGTTGTTTGTTTTCACTTCTGACGGTACTCCCGGAGTTCCAGGTTTTTATATTTAATTTTTTACTGTTAAGGCCGTACTACCGGCCAAGTGGCGCCCTCATTGAATAAAAAATCGTAGCATAGCATAGAAAAAACGTGACATTGGATTCTTTAATATTTATTTTCCACTTGCCACTTGGCCGGTAGTAGACCCTTAATTCAAAATCAAAAGTCATTTATTCAAACTAGGCTGAGAACCAGCACTTTTTGAACGTCAAAGTTCTACATAAAGACAGTCCCCCAAAAAACGCCCGCCCGTCACCAATAGGCAATAGCCAATACCAATAGGCACGAGTTTGTATTGCTGGAGATTTTGTGCGCCACTTTTTCTCCTCAGCTAAAACACAAGGAAGTGGTGACGCGCGGGCATTTTTGGGGGACTGTCTGTATGTAGAATTTTAACGTTCAAAAAGTGCTGGCTCTCAGCCTAATTTGAATAAATGACTTTTTATTTTGATTGTTTTTTATATACCAATACTACATTAGAAACCTAAAATTACTATTAGTTACTGCCGTTAGATTTTAGATATGATTCTAGGTATCTGTGTGATTCTAGGTATAATGGTGTTGGTGTATTAGTTAATTTTTTTCATTTAAAATGTCTGTGGGGTAGATAGGTATAACGATTTTATACAGTTTAAAGTGAAATTATTTTTTTTTTAAATGATAAAATAATTAATTAAATTTTTTCATTTAAAATGTCTTTGGGGTAGATAGGTATAACGATTTTATACAGTTTAAATTGAAAAAAAAAAAGTTTTTTTTTTCTTAAATTAGGAAAAAGCTGACGAAAAATTCCAACGCTAGGGGGTCCAGTATCGAGAGTCGACGGCGCGTAGTGTTCCACGCGCGCCTCAAAGAGTTGTCAGCAAGAGACGGGGCCCGTCATGGCCGATGCCTGCCCGGGGGTTGAGGATAAATTCGAAAATGTACCTTACACCCTATATATGTGTGTGATGTGATGTGTGTTGAGGTGCAGCTAGAAGTGAAGTTAAAAACCACAATATTTAGGTGCCAACAACAGCAATCTGGAACTCAGTGGTTTAGTGGGTGTCCGAAGAAAACCAAGCAAAAACCAAAGAGATAACATTCTATAAATAAAGGAATTTACCTCAAACAAAAGCGGTATTTTCCTCAAGGATTTTAAAATCCTTTGTTGGAACTTACATATAAATACTTAGTCATAATAACTCACTTGTGAGTGCGTTCGTATGTATACATAAGACATATTTGTGTATATTTACAGTACAGTAATAAACGTACAGGTCATGGACACACATTGCGTTCCATTACCACTAATACAGTAGCTACTAGTAATCTTACCAAGGGGTATCGTGTTACCCAGCTACTGGGTTGTGGAACTGAGACAGGCAGCCGATCCTTGTGAAATACTGGTACCCTAACCAGCTGCATCCGGTTAGACAGGAAACGGACCCCTACATAAATGGAAGAATACTCAGCAGATTGATTGACTAAATCTTCTAGTAATTGCTATCAACAAATTTTCTTCCAACCTATGTTCGTGCTGACGGATTTGTTTTTTTTTAATATGTTTCATCATCATCATCATCATCAGCCTTTTAATGTACCCACTGCTGAGGCACAGGCTTCCTCTCTGTGAGAGGGTATCGGCCATAATTCACCACGCGGGCCCAATGCGGATTGGTGGATGACCACATGTCTTCGAATTTTTGGTTCTAGGACATGTCGGTTTCCTCACGATGTTTTCCTTTACCATTTTGAGAACAGTGTTGATGAAATAATTTACACAAAGTAAAGCGCCTGCCTGGGTTTCAACTCCGACCTACAATTTGTAAGTCGCGGCCAACTACCACTGGGCGGTCATTGCTCTCCTTCTCTAATCTGTTTTTGCAGTTAGTAATTACCTAAACATGTAAGGATAGTCTCCTAAGAACGTTTTCTTATAGCTGCGACAGTTATATAGCCAGAAAAAAAGAAGCAAAAGATTTAAAAGGGAAAGTTTTTACTTTAAAGTTATGAAATTAAAAAAAGAAACTCACTGGGCAGACAATGGGAATCACTCTTTGATAGAAGATCAAACAGAAGAACTATAACGTTGTAGTACGTTAGCCGACATATGTTACCGTACTTGTTATACGGACGCGCTAAATGTCATACGTACGTATTCGGTTGTTTTGGCATAGCGCCCGATACGATATTAATTCAAAAACAAACTTTCTTTGTCTTATCTTGCACATACACATTGTCTATGCCCCATTCATACCCTCGCAACTAAGTAAGGTATGAGTCGATCGATGCCATATTGCGAAAATATGAAAAATACTTGAGGTATCCGTAGAACACCACACGTAGATTTTCTACGTCGTTTTTCGTAGGAACGTAAACTGCGTATCACGAGAAAAATGTTGCCTTTTATTTGGCAACAAAGAACAGCTTTATTCAGACACAATTCATTTCTCATGCGTCCAATAAACATCAACAATAATGGGTAATTGAAATTGAAATCCCGAAAAAACAAATGACCAAAAAAAATAACGCAAGAATTCTGAAAAGTAGGGACAATCAACATTTTTAATGCTATATATTTTTACCGGAATTTTGCAATATAAACATAATAATGTTCCCACTGTTGGGACACAAGCCTTCTCTATGCGAGAGGGAGTGGGCTGTAATCCACCACGCGGGCCCAGTGCGGATTAGTAGATATTTCATGTCTTCGAATTTATGTAATATACGGGGTGGTTTTTTTATTTATTGGATGTCTTATAAAGGGTAAAAATCCTAATGAATTTGTACAACTTTTAAAAAAGACCGACACTGAAATCGCGAATATAAAATCAGTTGTACATTTTGCCAAAATAAGCGAAAACAACTTTTTCCTTTTCATATTTCCTAGTAAAATTTATTATAAAAATAGTTTTTGACATGAGTAGTACTTTCAACCCTTTTTCTTTTGAGTATATTGCCAACGAGTTAAAAGTCAACCTGTAATCCTTAACCAGAATAGAGCAAGTATAATACTCCGAAACCTGAATCTAGAAAAGAGAAGTTTGTCCCAATAAAAATGTCCTGAGAAGATACCGTCACTGAATCGCCGGTAACGAACACGCGTCTGATGAATAATATTTAATTAAGTCTTCGGCTGATCGACACAGTGATTTGAATGGTTATGATTATCTAAAGGGAAGCTCAGAATATATGGGACGTAAGTGCCTCGCTAATGGCTCTCGTCGGACAAGTGCAATGCAATGAAACTTTTTCATAGGATTTTGTTCTTAAATTGCTCTACAGATGGAACAATTTCAGTGAAAGCGTGTTGTTGCATCATTGTCCACTGTCAGCCAAACCAGGCTCACTGCACCGTTTCCAGTGATAGGTTAGTGACTATTCCACTACCAGCCAGCAAGCCGTCCAACACTCATAAAAGTAGTAATACGGTAAGGTGTGGTGATACTATTACTTTAAATGTGCGTTACCGTATGGAGTTTTACAATTAAATAAGGAATTCAGAACATCGAGGCGATAATATGTGGGGCAGTACGCACAACCTAGAGACCAGTTATTTTTTCTAAGTAGGTACCTATGCATCTTTTTTTCACTGGTTACTCGTAAAAACCATTAAAAGCCTCCATAGCAAAGACACTAACCTATATAAATATATTCTTGTTAACTTTCTGGGATCTGAGATAAATTTAATTAACATGAAGCCGAGCAAAAATTAACTTCACCTGAGAAGTTTTTTAGAAGACGCATTACGTAGTTTCACCAAGTATTATATTATCTGTGACCAAGTCGAATTAGGTTTCACGAAACGCGCCGTTGACTAATTATGAAAGGAAATTTAATTTAATCTAAAATGCTTTTTGCAATAGTGCTCGGTTCTACCTCCCCAGAATCGTCTTACACTGTTCGGGTTGGTCGCAGAATCGTCTGATCTGACCAAAATTCGTAAGGATATATTATATATCCTTTTTTCTTTTTGGGATCTGGGAAATCATCCTATATGACTTCTCCCGTTCTGGGCGGAGCGGGAGGGTGTGTCAGACTTTTACTGACTAAAACCCACCCCTGTTACTTCCTTGCCTGAGTGCCCAGGGGCGCGCTAACTCTGTTACAAATTTATCCGCGACCCCTTGGCATGCATGCATCGGCCATGACGGGCCCCGTCAGTGGTGGCTGACATCTCTTAGAGGCGCGCGTGGAACATTACGCGCCGTCGACTCTCGGGTCTGGTGCTGATCCCTGTGGCCGAAGATTGTCTCGCGACCTCCGATGCCCAGGGCGTTCCTGCGGTGGCTGCGGCTGGGGGCGTGAGGGCGACTCCGTTAAGTCTCCTTCACCCTTTTCGCCTCCTCTTTCACAAGCATTACTGCTTCGCAGAAAGAGGAGACTGCTTCCCATTCCCTCTCGCTCCGTACCATGGCATAGACCAGGGCCGGGCGCGAGAGGTCGCTGCCATCGATCGCCTCCACGAGGACACGGCGGTGCTCCGCCCAACGGGCAGATCTCCACCATGAAGCCTACTTGTTATGAAGACTTCCATATCGACCGGAACAAATACTTACTAGTCCTTGAAACTAAACAGTCTGATTGTTTTATATGTTGCATTGATCCGATATCTGGATTTATATTTAGATTTGTCTTGTCAAGATTATTATCTCCTTGCCTTAAGCCTTTCGCAATACGAGGGTATTGACAGCCTTGCAACAGGCTTCCAGTTCAGTAAATAGTTGAGTGGCTATTTATTTGTTGAAGTGATAGCTATATTTACTTTCTTTATCTTATTAACTTTATTATTCTATATACTAATACTCTATTAAGTTAGCTAGAAGTAGATCGTCATAAGCTACTTCACAATCATCACGAATTGTTTACATTTCATGGTCATCGTATTTATCAACATTTACGATTAGTCTTAAGTTGTCTGCCAAATCTTTTATCAGCATTCGTTTTGTTATGTTTCAAGTGACCCTGTTTTCTTCACTCACTAGCCTTCGCATGAACATTTTTATCAGTATAATCAAATAAATAACTTGGGTTGTTTTCATGATATGTTATGAATTTTATACAAAGCACAAAAACATGCTTTATTTTGTTACCTTACTATCTATACCTATTATCTATGCTGTTTGTGGCCTACTTAAAAATAATTGCGTCTGTCTCATCATCGCCTTTTGGGCTTACCGCGCCTGCCTTTTTTCCAACTTGTTTGGGACCTACGGTTTTACCACTAGTTTTGGCCCAAAGGTGATGATGTGTCCAGCCCCGTCCCAAGCTTGGCAACCGCATGGCGTACACGTGACATAACAAAATTTATTATTAACATGCTCAACGACTATGTTATCGCAAAGAAATTGCAAAAGTAGACCGTAAAGTTTTCTAATATAGTTGCTATTGGAGCGCTATTTGCAATTTTATTATAAAATCTAAAGTTACGTCACCTACAATGGGCTGGGCCACCCACCCGCCAACATGGGTGCAGCCATGATGTGTCAGCAGCAGGAGTTGTAATGTAACCTGCAACAGACAGCGTGGAGGCAGGCTACCCTTATGTGTTAACGTAACGTCTGTCTCTTTATCTATTAGAGCTTAAATCTACAGATCCACTTTCCCGATGTTATGTAGTGGTTTTTTCGTAATATTATATTTAGAACAAAGTATGAGATTTAGATAAAAGTATTTGATTGTTCTAATTCTTTACAATAAGTACACAAGCCTTAGAATAGTGCCACCATGTAAATAACTGTTGTCTTTTAAATATTGTGAATGACATGGACGTAACGACAACACTCACTGACCTGTAAATATCTCCTCGTTCATAATAATCTAAATAAATAATACCTACCTACTTATCATTCATTATTTGCATTGCCTCTGTTCTGGACACGGCTGCAGGTACTTCTTTATCAATGCTTTTAAATAATTCACGTGCTCATTAATAACCTAATAATGTTTGTAGTTGTGCGATTAGTCGATGAGTGCCATTGGCTACTTTTTAGGGTTCTGTACCCGAAGTTTCTAAACAGAGCCCTATTGCTGTCACTCACGAGTCCGTTTGGCCGTCTGTCTGTCTGTCCGTCGTCTGTCACAAAATTTTGTTCCGAAGAATTTTTTAACTTCCCATTGACCTATCAACTCCAAATTTGGTGATAAGGTTTATTATTACGTATGTTGTACTAACAAATACCAATATTTGATACGGAACCCTAAATGTGTGAAATCCGACACACACTTGGCCGATTTTTAGTCCACGATATCGCTGCCGTGGTTATAATACCTTTTATCTTTACCGAAGTATGTTTTGAGTTATTCATACTTTTAAGATCTTTTTAATTTGAAAGGTGATTGATTAAAAATAATTGCTTAGTTTAATGGGTTTGGGAGTTATTTATTATGAATTAAATATTTTGTATAATAGTTTTAATGCTTAAAACATTGAAAATAATGTTTATTTTGTAACTCTTATAATTATGTACGAGTAGTTAATCATTTTTGTATTGTTATACTTACAAAATACTAAAGATTTAACCAACCAAGCTTATAAATTAATGAAAAATGGACAATATTACATCAAATCGTTATTTGAGAATGTAAGTTTTCCTACTGAATTCGCGGAAATGTTTGGTAAAGGTATTAAAAAGGTATTCAATTCTCAAGATATCATAAGATGTCAGAATTTGGAACCAATGTTCGGTAAAAATATGCACAAATGTATCAGTGAGACATTGAAATGTTACGTTTTAATTAGATCCGATTTTTTTATCAGATTCAAGACAAATTTTATTACATGAAACAAAACTTATCCCAGTTGTTTTTTTAGATATTAAACTATTGAACTAAGGCAGCGAATTATTACACCGTTCCGAAGCTGCTTGAAAAAGCTAGTTACTTAATAATCCTGTCTGATTGTACGCAATTTATCAAATAACGGTTAGTTCTATAAAACGGTACTCTGGCACATTTACACGTGCAGAACTCACGATTTCGAGAGCGATATTCTTTATTGGGTTCAGCAAACTTTAAGGTTAAGTACCTAATGATTGATATTCGTAGCACGGTTCGTTTAGGTCGCACCTAATGCCATGTCATACGATAGTATCGTAAGTAGCGGGATCTCGCGGTATTTGTATGGCTTCCCTTCGCTACTGGGTAGGCGTCACCCAGTGTCGGATTTCGTTCGGTAAGGAATGGTAGCACCGCATCACGTTTGTTTATACGTCACTGGCTAGAAATACGATATTTATTTGTTAGTGTGTCGAACTGTCGGTGGTTGATGTAAGTAGAAAATCAGCGAAAAAAAATCTACACCGATTTTTTTTTTTTGCTAAAGAAAACTGTTTTGTAACGAGATTTTTGCGTAGGTATTTTTTTTTTAATATTAGTTTCTGTGATATTGAATAGTTAAAATAACGAAATGTTCAAATGACTTCTGGCACTGATGGTACTTATTTGATTAATACAACAGCCATTTTTATTATTTTGTTGGAGCTATAGTACCGGTCTAACGATAAACTTTGTATCAGTAATGTTTCAAGGTTATTCAATGAAGCTGGTTCAGGCTATCTTTTAGGTGTTAGTGAATTAAAAGGTATTGATAAGAATATTCAATTTCACTCAAGGCATCCTAATTTTATCAGATTTTCTGAACAAATTGAGAAACGTAATTATTCGTTACTACCTATGTTACTACCTACCTACCAATATGTATCTAAGTACTGATAAAATAATATTTTGATACAATAACGTAAATTGATTGATCGAGAATTTGAGATAGGTATCTTCATAAATATCTTAGAATTATTCAATAAATAAAGTGATTCATTGTGATAAAAGCAAACACGAAAATCCTATTAAATAGATAGGTATATTTTCGACATGTGGGAAAAGACTTTCTTTTTATCTGACTTCGGTAACGTTATACTTAGCATTTAAATCGATACATACTGGGTTTTCTCGAGTTCGTGCCCGATAAATCCGTCTTTATCTTATAATGTCAGAATTTATCACATTTAAGACTAAACAACAAAAACCGTAATTATAATTCAGATTGTTTAATCATATTGTTAATTGATTTTTAAGATTTTATTTTATTTTATTACAGTGTTTACCAGTTTAAGTACAAAAATAAATTAAATAACTAAATATGAATACTAAAGTTAACTACGTTCGTATATGTATACTCTAATTACAAATAAAATCAAAATACACTTAGCGGTCGTCCATAAATTACGACACATGAATTTCATGATTTTTATCCCCGATGATCATCATGGAATTCTGCGCAGGTACGTGTCAGGGCCTGCGGACGGCGAGTAATGGGTAGCTCGCCGTCCGATCAGCACCAGGCCCGAGAGTCGACGGCGCGTAGTGTTCCACACGTGCTTCAAAGCTATAACAGCCACCACTGACGGTGCCCGTCTGCCCTCCTGTTCCACCCAGAGCGGGAGAAGTTATTTGATGCTTTCCCACCCACAACAAAAAAAGTGGTACGGTACAGAAAAGGATATAGGATACTTATCATCCCGAAAAGAGTACTGTTCCCGAGAGACAGAATACTAAACTGGTTCTAATCATTTGTAAATCAATTCGTAAATTGAAGTATATACTAGAGATATCAGACATTATTACTCCACTGCCTAACCCTTTGGGGTAACAGGCATTAGGTTATGTAAATTATCACACGTGGCGAACAGCCTGAAGGATAAAATAACAACAGTGAGCAATGCTGACATAAAATAGCATAAAGCAACAATGACACAATTGCTGAACTGACACTGAAATAAGGAAATACAATTAAGTAGGTATATATCATGCTATGTTGTTTGATAAAACGTGATGCGTTAATAAGTCTAGAACTGGAAGTCAACATTTAATCTAAACTAATAATATATATTGTAAGTTTAACTTAATACGCTGTAAGTGGGCGTCCAAGCAAAAAGGATCCAGTTTTGTAGTTGGGAGAAAAAATTGCATTTCGCGATTTTAATAATAGACCTCTATCGGTTTTTTTTTTTTTTTTGTGGGTTAGGAAATTATTCAATGACTTCTCCCGCTCTGGGTGGAGCGGGAGGGCGTGTCAGACTCTTACTGACTAAAACCCACCCCTGTTCCTGCCTGCCCTGAGTGCCCAGGGGCGAATCCTCAATCATTTTAACATCAACAAAATCTTACACGATCAACATTTTGGTTTCACCAAAGAACGTTGTACTACTGACGCTGGTGTCAACACATATTTACAGCGTGGGAAGAGGCCCAAGATGCGATAGGAATCTTTTGCCACCTGTCAAAGACATTTGATTGCGTTAATCATGAAACCTTACTCTTAAAACTAAAACTAGGAAACTTGCACTCAGTTTAATCTTCCATTTCCATCCGTCACCAGATTATTTTTTATATTTTTTCTCATATCAAGATTTTTCAGTTTCAATTTCATTTTTTTTAACCCTTATTAATCCGTCAGGCCCCTCGCGCCTCCTTAAGGAGACGCGACAATAGGTTTTTAATTGTGTCTGCTAATGAGGGGCTTGACGGGGATTGACTATTCTAGATACCTAATCTAGTCTTAACTCAATAGCCCACTACTGGACCCTTTTTGCCTGAACGCACACATATTTGCACTACTAAAATGCCAAATTTAGTCGTCGGCGTAGTCGTTTTTGAATAACATGTAATATTCTAGCAAATGAAGAGATCATTCAATACAAGAAGTAAAATTGTTTGTTTATGCACATGTATGAAAAAGGCAGGTAAATCTCTTGAAGTTCTATTCTCCGATTACGAAGATTCTTTATTGCTGAGTGCCATAGGCAACTTAACGCGGAGGCCTGAGGACTCGTTGATGTTGAAGGACTTAACTATGTATAAAGTGAATTACTTGAATTAACTGTTAAATATTTGAACAACCAATCCTATGTATGTCGCACATGGTAAAATGCAAATTCAATTGCAATCTATACTTTTTTGGACCTTTTTGATCCAAATGGTTTTAAAGTAACGTTCCATCAACTTTAAGTACCCAACGCTAGTCAATACTAGAATTAGTGGCGATGGATTTAAATACTTCGAATAATAAATTCAAATACAGGTTCCTTTCCTATACATATAAAGCTTTTCGGCCTATAAAGTTCCCGCTGCTGCGATACAGGTCTCTATGTGAAAAGTTATACGCCGTATTTACCACGCGGGCTCAATGCGGGTTGGTAAATGTCACATGTTTTTATATTTTTGGTTTTGTATAAACGACGTTGTTGGACATGACCACCAGATTTAGGCCAGTAGTAACCAGCCAGCTTGTCAAATCAAAAAAAGGCGTCATGGCAATAAGTCTTGTAGCGATATGCTACACTATGTATAAGTCACCACTATGTAGGTATATTAAGGAAATCACTTACTCATAATTGTAAATTAATCGTGATATGGTCAGAGGTCGGCGTTCTTACACTTCCTACCTGTAGAATCTGATTAAACATCACATTGATATTCTATACGATAATACAAATAACACAGACTCATGTTTCTGGTAGACTTATCTAAAGACTAAATTAAATTAATTAATTAATCAAAATTATATTCAGAAGCCTATAAAGATTGGCAACGAATTTAAAGTTTCCAAGTCGTTAAAGTATAATATGGCTGATCGGGTTAACCTAGCCATAGAGTAAAACCAGGATAGTTGCCCCAGGGGTGTAGTTGACTCGATTGTAATTACTCTAGTTTCGCGGATGAATCGCGTTTAATTTTAATAATATATCGAAAGACTCTCCAACTACCACTAAGCTGTCGTGTCGCATAGGTACTCTGTGCGTTTGCATGGGAAGGAAATACACGACCAAATATTTTGCTGGATAGAGGTCCAACTTCTCGGCATGTATCCCAAATGTAATTTATTTGGATCAAGTAACTATTCCCTATGTGGGATAGATGTCCGAAAATATGGGGTATTCTTCAAAGCGCTACTATTATTAAGCGCAAGAAAAGTGTTTCTTTTTTTGGTTCTTTTTGCTCGATTTTAATAATGGCGATAGGTAGACATTTGAAATTTTCACAGAATGAGTGTTTCTGTTGCTGCTATAACAAAAAAATTATAAAAATAAATTAAAAATTAAAGGGGTCAATACAAGAAACGTGATTTTTTCAGCTTATGGTACATAACCCTTCGTGTGTGTCCGATTTGCACTTGGCCGGTTTTTTACCCCTTTTTTGCATTTTCAAAACCACTATCATAATTCAATTTAATGATCTGTTTGAATTTTTAACACTATTGACCAAAAGTTGCTTAAACACTAAGTGTTTAAGCAACTTTTTTTCCAGTTAATTTCTGTTTGCCCGGTAGACTGGTAGTCCGTTTTAATAAATAAACAATTAGAACAGTTGATTTAAAACTGTCTATTGATATCATTAATGAATCCATCCTCTCTATTTTTCTTCATGGTTGTGCTTTGAGGAATAAACATATAATATGTTTAATTTGAATTTGTGAGCGCAACTAATGGTTGCGCTTAGAGGAATAATTTAGTTGCGCTTTGAGGAATACCCCTAAATATAGAGGTCCACAAAAAACACTAATAAGTAGGTACCTACTCTGGAAATATCAAAGATAATGTTTTTTACTTTTCATATATTTATAGATAAAAAAAAAACAAGGCCAGTTTTACAAATAA
Source organism: Polia nebulosa (assembly GCA_951329385.1). Classification (NCBI taxonomy): domain Eukaryota; kingdom Metazoa; phylum Arthropoda; class Insecta; order Lepidoptera; family Noctuidae; genus Polia; species Polia nebulosa. The sequence goes on along the minus strand of OX589587.1, from coordinate 29,877,919 downwards.
AGTACATAATTATTTTGCTTTTTGTACTGAGAGATGATAAGTGATTTCAAAACAAAGAAACTGAAGCCGCAGTAATGTTGGCCAGTTTTTGAAATGAAAGCTTGGACAAAGTTTCCCAAGGGCACAGCTGCTTCATTACCGGGGCGGCAATTATATAAATTGCTAGCCTCTGATGTTTGTTCGGTGCGAAGTAAACGTATGTATGTATCTGTAAGGTGGGCAGACAACTACGCACAAATATTTTCCGATGACTTATCATATCATATTAAAGTGAGAACACAAAGTAATGGACACCGCAAACCGCTTTTCTTTCTTTCTGTGACGGATTCCCATCACACAAACAATGATCAGATTTATGTTACCAACGTATCGGTTCTATTTACACAAGTATCAATAAATTTAGTGCCTCCTTATTCAGTGGACGGGATCAAGTTTATTGATTCCCCTGAAAGTTAATATGACACTGATAATAATTATGGATTGTTGTATCAATACAAATATTCAGACAATAAAGGGTACCTAAACAGTTGTTAAACTTTACATGTGATTATATTAATAAACGTTCAAGCGAAACTTTTAAGGAGTCTGCCCACTACACCGTATCATAACCATGACCGTACTAGGAACGTGTCAAGCAAAAAAAAGTGTTTTGTATTAAAAAGTATGAGCCACCCACTAGACCGTTTCGTCACCGACCAACACCGCCGCGTGCCATGCATGTAGCGTAGCAGCACCGGCAAAGTATGTATGCCAAACAGGTGCGTGCAGGTGGTGAAACGATGAGCAGATCGCGAATGATGAAAGTTGTGAGAGGCGAGAGGGGCCAGGAGTCCACAGCACAGGGTAGTGTAGTAAGTAGGCCTAGTTTAGATTCCTGACTCTCACCTACCTTTGTACCTCCAATATTTGTAACACCTCTTTATTGTACTTTGTAGGAGAAAATAAATCTTTATTATTATTATTTTATCGTTTAGATTTCTCGGGACCCTGAGGTCCCGGACCTTTGGAAGGCGTACGAGGAGCCGAAACCAACTCGCAGAGGCCCTTTTAGACGCTTTTTATGAAATGAGGCACTAAATGACGACTATCCCTGTACATTATTATTATTAGAGCTAAATGAAATATGATTGCCCTTAGTCAATGGTTGATCGCAAGTTCTAATAATATTTCGTACTAGCGAACCATCCCAGCTTTGCACGGGTTCAAATTATACACCTAAGGCTTCCTCATGAATGTGTCTATTGGTGAAAACCGCATGAAAATCGGTTCTGTAGTTTTTGAATTTATCGCGAACAAACAGACAAAAGTGGTGGAGGACTTTGTTTCATAATATTTATTGGTCTATTTAGTCTAAAATCCTCTCCTAGTAGGTACATTCTGTAAAAACAACACACGCTCAGATCACTATACTCATACAGGTTCACCTTTTTTACTGTCAATATCAAGAACAACACTATTCTCGATTTCCCAAACTCATCACCCAGCAGAACAGGTAACACTGCTGACATCTCCACGAATGTCCATTCAAAAGCTATGGAATTTCAGCTCACTTTTGCACTGTACCTAACTGTAGTGCTAGTCTGTAAAGATGTCACCTTGTAAACAAAGGGTGAAGTGAGCAAGTTAACAGTTAGAGAATATATACAGCTCAAGATATTACTTTCTTAAGGCGTAGACTCAGTGGCGTGTATTTAGTGTATAGTCCTAGGGTTCCGGTGTGTGGGAAAAGAAACACTGGTCCGCAATGATATTCTTATAGTATAAAATCATTCCTTTTCCAATGACAACACACAACTGACTCCTTTAAAACAAATACATATAATTTTATATATATACTAATCTAGTTTCAAGTCTCTAGGTCCAGCGTTTTGGGCTGTGCGTTGATGTATCAGTCAGTCAGGACTTTGAATTTTATATATTTAGATATTTCATTCCTATTTTAAATCCTATATTTGACCGACCAGCCTGTCTACTGACAAGGTTCTTTTTTCATGCGACCTCCTTAGATATCACAGCATATTCAAGCTACATTACATTAGAATAGACAGGCTGTAACGTTACTCAGTCTTGGCACTCTGAATAAGTCTTCTTCAAATTACAACATGGTGACCCTACACCTATCAACTGTTTGTTGCCAAGAGTTAATTGATTGCTTCCTTTGTCGACACGAGGAGACAGCCAATGCTCTCTAGGTTACAGAGATAACAGATCATTATTATCACTTAAGCACCTTATCACCAAAACATTGATAACGTGCGTTTGTCAGAAGAAGCATTGAAGTTCAGACAATGAGCTGTGCTGTGCGCCAATTTCCTTTGCAATAATTGATATGGCACCCACCGTTATCGGAGAAATAAATTAATAATGTCTCACTTGTATTACAATTAATTAAAAAACTGTAGTCGTGTTACAAAAGAGGTTTTATGCCAGTTCATTGAGCAATTTCTACTGCCAAGCGGAGGTGCATATATGGCAGGTATATCAAGCAAAGTAGGAAAAGGTGTCCGTGGAATTAGAAATCTACGCTTTGGAACATGAAAATAGCTTCATCTTTTTCTTGACTATCCGACTTTGACAATTCGAAGTGCCTTTAGATGGTTAAATTGAAATAAATGCTTTGAGTTTTTATGATTTAGAAAAGATGTTTTTAATTCAGATTTAGTTGCATATTAATTAACTGTTAGAATAAATCCAAAAAAAAATTGGAAAGTTACATCGTTAAACATTGTCTCAAATCGTTATCACTCAGTTTAATGATATTTCTTTAATGCCTAACTGCATGTTTACGCTTAACATACTAATTAAGAGAATAAATAATTAAACACTTAGTATTATCATGCAGTAAACTTGTTCATTTATGGACTTAGCTAAGCACGAGTAGGTTTGACTACGTCACGACAACAACCAATATACCTACATCCACCAATTAGAACCAATGAGTTCAATGTCCCCCGCTTTCCCCTAAAATTTGATAAGACCTCTCAACGAGTGCCACAGAGCCTGGAGTTATATTCCTGAATGATAGACTCGCAACTGTGAGGAACTCAGATCACTGACCATCAGAGTTAAAGATAGAATAGAATACTCTTTATTATGTACACCATTTAGTTACAGAACATATAAATGAAAAAAAGTTTACATAGGGTGACACAATGGGCGGCCTTATCGCTAAAAGCGATCTTTTCAAGACAACCTTTGGATGGATGAGGAACGAAAATTTACAGGGCCCAGCGCTAACGAAGTCAATGAAGTAGCAATAGAGTGTAGTGCAGCCTAATAGTTTTGTAGTAATAGTAGTGTAGTACCTAGTAGACTAGTTGTGTAGTAGTACCTAGTAGACTAGTTGTTTAGTAGTGCCTAGTAGACTAGTTGTGTAGTAGTGCCTAGTAGACTAATTGTGTAGTAGTAGTAGAGTAGTAGGGACACGAGGCCTTTTACGATTAGGTAAATTTGCAGGAAGAAAAGGGATGGTCTTTTATAAGAACGTCTATGACGGGACCGTTTGACAATGCCCAGTTAGATAACGTCATAGTAATTCTGGGTAATAAAGACACAACTTTGTTGAAATTTTCATTCATTCACACAATCGACACACGATTTATCCATAGCGTACTGCAACCACGTAGGTACTCGTACGTACTAATGACATGCATTATGTATCTGTATCATTGAAGAACGTACAATCTATGTGTTGCGCTGTTTGTTTACCTACAGTCTTTTTACCTAACTTCAAAAAAGGAGGTTATCAATTCGACCCTTATGTATGTTATATTGTTGGCATTGCACAATTTTCGTATTTGTAACGTTAGTCTATACATGTTAGCTTCTAAACCTTAAACTTCGTTGATTTTTTTTTATGCTATCAGATTCCCCTATAGGTCATACAAAGTACCAAAAAAAATTGGCTGTAAGTATAACTCGGGCTGGGGTTGAGGATAAATTCGAAAGAGTTACCTCGCCCCTGGGCATTCAGTAAGAGTCTGACAACCCCTTCCGCTCCACCCTAGAGTATAACACGGGCTAACACTTTTATAAAAATCTTGAAGATTCCGAGCACCCATCAGTAAACTACTTAGGTATTTAACAATCTTCATGGTCCATTGTGTGAAAATTTTGACACTAACGAGATTGCTAGGTAAACGTGAGTTCGTTCCGCCACGACTCCATGGCCTATAGGTATCTATAATAGGCCCCTTTTCACATCAAGAAGCCAACCGTCTGAAGTCAAGTATCAGAGCGTAAAATCTTTAGCGAAAAATAAATAAGTATCTAAACTTCGTGAAACATCATAAAAACTGACCACAATTTACGAATGACAGACTTGCAATGTTTTTTTTATCCTTCAACACCAAATCTGTTTGAATTTCTTTCTTAGAGCATTTCAAATCTTCTTTCTCGGAGTTGTGAAGGAGTATGTCTACCTAGGGCAAGTAATCCAACTCGGTAGACACAACTTTGAGAAAGAAGTTGACAGGAGAATCCGGCTGGGTTGGGCAGCGTTTGGAAAAAATCGTCAGGTATTCTCGTCCCCTATCCCACAATGTTTGAAGACTAAGGTTTTCAACCAGTGCGTCCTGCCCGTTATGACATACGGTGCCGAAACGTGGACACTGACGGTTGGGCTGGTCCACAAATTCAAGGTCACTCAGCGCGCTATGGAGCGGGCTATGTTACGAGTTTCTTTGAAGGATAAAATCAGGAATGAAGTTGTCCGGAAAAGAACCGGACTAACTTTTAACCAGCACTTTTTGAACTATTCAACCAGCACTTTTTGAACGTCAAAGTTCTACATAAAGACAGTCCCCCAAAAACGCTCGCCCGTCACCACTTCCTAGTGTTTTAGCTGTGAAGAAGAAAGGCCAAAAAACTCAACAGCATCTCACATCTATCTGTTACTTAAGTAGCATCAGTAGATTAGTTAGTCAGTTAGATAGCAGTAGTACCATAGACACGTATCTAGGTTTATAATTAACTTTTTTTTTAATCATTTACAAGATGAAAAATTACAACCTCCTAAAAGTAAGGGTTGATCAATAGAAAGAAGCGGCAATACTAGGTCACGGCAATGACAACCTCATAAAAGTTAGCGTTGATCAATAGAAAGAAGCGGCAATACTAGGTTACGGCAGTGACAACCTCATAAAAGTAAGGGTTGATCAATAGAAAGAAGCGGCAATACTAGGTCACGGCAATGACAACCTCATAAAAGTTAGGGTTGATCAATAGAAAGAAGCGGCAATACTAGGTTACGGCAGTGACAACCTCATAAAAGTAAGGGTTGATCAATAGCAAGAAGCGGCAATACTAGGTCACGGCAATACTAGGTCACGGCAATGACAACCTCATAAAAGTTAGGGTTGATCAATAGAAAGAAGCGGCAATACTAGGTTACGGCAGTGACAACCTCATAAAAGTAAGGGTTGATCAATAGAAAGTAGCGCCAGTACTAGGTCACGGCAATGACAACCTCATAAAAGTTAGGGTTGATCAATAGAAAGTAGCGCCAGTACTAGGTCACGGCAATGACAACCTCATAAAAGTTAGGGTTGATCAATAGAAAGTAGCGCCAGTACTAGGTCACGGCAATGACAACCTCATAAAAGTTAGGGTTGATCAATAGAAAGTAGCGCCAGTACTAGGTCACGGCAATGACAACCTCATAAAAGTTAGGGTTGATCAATAGAAAGTAGCGCCAGTACTAGGTCACGGCAATGACAACCTCATAAAAGTTAGGGTTGATCAATAGAAAGAAGCGGCAATACTAGGTTACGGCAGTGACAACCTCATAAAAGTAAGGGTTGATCAATAGAAAGTAGCGCCAGTACTAGGTCACGGCAATGACAACCTCATAAAAGTTAGGGTTGATCAATAGCAAGAAGCGGCAATACTAGGTCACGGCAATACTAGGTCACGGCAATGACAACCTCATAAAAGTTAGGGTTGATCAATAGAAAGAAGCGGCAATACTAGGTTACGGCAGTGACAACCTCATAAAAGTAAGGGTTGATCAATAGAAAGTAGCGCCAATACTAGATCACGGAAATGACAACCTCATAAAAGTAAAGGTTGCTCAATAGAAAGAAGCGGCAATACTAGGTCACGGAAATGACAACCTCATAAAAAGTAAGGGTTGATCAATAGAAAGAAGCGGCAATACTAGGTCACGGAAATGACAACGTCATAAAAGTAAGGGTTTTTTTTTTTTGGGGGGGGTGGGAAATCATCCTATGACTTCTTCCGCTCTAGGGTGGAGCGGAAGGGTGTGTCAGACTCTTACTGACTAAAACCCACCCCTGTTCCTCCCTGCCTCGAGTGCCCGGCGGCGAGGTAACTCTTTCGAATTTATCCTCCACCCCCGGGCAGGCATCGGCCGTGGCAGGCCCCTTCCCTTGGCTGACAACTCTTTGAGGCGCGCGTGGAACACTACGCGCCGTCGACTCTCGGGCCTGGTGCTGATCGGACGGCGAGTTACCCACTACTCGCCGTCCGCAGGCCCGGGTCTACGGTGGCCGGAGATCGTCTCGCGGCGTCCGAACCCCCTGGCGTCTCAGGCGGCGGTTGCGGCTGGGAGCGCTAGGGCGACTCGGCTGTGTTCGAGTCTCCCTAGCGTATGCCGCCTCCCTCTTCGCGAGCATTACTGCTTCGCAGAAGGTGGAGACGGCTTCCCATTCCCTCTCGCTCCGTACCATGGCCTGAACCAGGGCACGGCGCGAGAGGTCGCTGCCGCCTATCGCATCCACGAGGACACGGCGGTGCTCTGCCCAAGCGGGGCAAACCTCCACCGTATGCTCCACCGTGTCCTCTGGGTAAAAGTAAGGGTTGATCAATAAAAAGAAGCGGCAATATTAAGTCACGGAAATGGGTGGTTATGTTCTAGGTACTGCTTCTGCTCATGGAAATGAATAATTTTCTTCAAGGAAGTCTTCATCAGTAAATTGGACTTTCCTTACAAGGTTATCATCAGCTGATCAAAATTAGTATGGGAGGCCCAATGTTTTTTTTTTTCGAAATTTGCAAATACTTTCTTGAAAAAAGTGGTTTATTTGTACGGGCAGAAGCAGTACTTCCTTAAAATATGACTACGCTTTTCTATTATGCCCTGTATAACTGAGTATCTCCTTCACGTAGGTAAATAATTTTATAAATGTAACATGTACATAATAAATGAGTCACACAAGTGAAAAGGTTACACGAGCGAAGAGTCCTTGCATGTTGCAACAAACACCTGACCCGAGACGAAAATAAGTACAGGAAAAAGTTGGGAAAAGGTGTCAGTCTCGCTTAGAGGAAAGTAACCAAATATGGAATACCATTTTGTTTTTGTAATATTTATTTATTCATTTATTTATTTATTTGTAAAATAATAGTTATTAAAATCAAATCTGTTATTTGTTCCGTCATACATTTGCGGTTAACTTAATAACAGTTTGGTTACATTTGTATTAATTTAAAGAATAAAATTTTCTCCCAAAATTCCTATGTATAGCATAGGAATTTTGGTAAAATCTAAATAGGTACTTTAAAGTAATTACTTGCAAAAATCACAAATCCATTTATCTAACTCTGCACCAGCGCAGCAATCACCACGTGCTTATTACCCACACATAAGGCAATACATCCATGTTTCTCCTCGAGTATCGTAAAAACTACCTCAAAAAGTTTTCTGACAGAGATAAAATAAACCTCTCTCACCCCGGGCTCAACCTTCGTTCGACTAAGTTGGAACCAGTACGCGAGTATTATCATTAAAAAAAACTTTAAAAAAAATTAAACCGACGAAAAGAGAAAAATAAATATAAACCTTTTATATTTCTTCAGTATTGAGCTTATTTACAAAAGTTATCAAATTTTATATAAACTAATTTTGAGGGGCGCCAAACAACAATCTGATTAAGTGATTAATTATCTAAATTTTATATGTAAGTACGTAGAAATGAAGAAGGCAATTAATCACTTTATTATTTGGCACCGACTCAAAATTAGTTTATATAAATTATATGTAAATAAGCTACAAAAAAAAGAGTCGGCGCCAAATAATATAATGATTAATTACATACGTAGAGCCTTCTTCATTTCTACGTAGACGTACCTACATAAAAAAATTAGATAATTAATCAGATTGTTGTTTTGCACCAACTCAAAATTAGTTTATATAAAATTTGGTATTTTATGTAAATAAGCTCAATACTCAAAACTTAAAGGATTATTTATTTTTTTCTTTTTAGTTCTTTTTCGGCTGTTAATTTTTTTTAAGTTTTTTTTTTATTTTACTAACTTCTAATTGTTTTGGAAAGTGATGATTCCTAAACGCAAAATGAAAAGTAAACAGAAACACTTTTCGTGTCCACAATTTTTGAACTCAATTTTATCAGGATTACACCATCAGATCCTGACTTCCTTGACATGGGACTACCCTTGAGATATACCTTATCTAACAAAAATAAATCATCAAAATCGGTTCATAAAAAAGGAGTGAAAAAAAGGGCTGAACAGACATAAAATAAAATTATACGGTCGAATTGAGAACCTCCTCCTTTTTTTTTGTCTTTTAAAAAGAGATAGAAGATCACTGTTATGTGCGGCTAGAAGTATTCATTTACAAGAAATGTCGGTATTCCACATTAGGATACTATTCCATATTTGGTTACTTTCCTCTACACGTGGTATGGCTTGAATGGACTAGTATCGTAACAGACGATCGCGAGCGAGAGTTTTGAATGACAAAACATCGTGGTTCAATCGAGGTGAAAATTCATTTCGCGATTATCGATCAACTTCACTGAACGCCATAGTTTTTTGCTGCGACGCAGTTGCTTTGTTGGTTCCATTCTATTTAAGCTCTGTCACCGAAACAAAAAGTCTTGCAATCCAAATAAAGACCTGAAAAAACAATATTTTTATATTATAACCACTTTGGATTTTTTGTCTCTATTTTTAATCGACTTCAAAAAAAGGAAGTTCTATATTCAACCCCTATGTATGTATAATGTAAGTATGTCTGTATGTCCACGATTATCTCAAAAACTACTGATCCGATTTGTGTGAGGTTTTACCCTGACATGTTAGGAGTCATGAAAGTTTCAGGAAATTATTGATATTGTTTGATAAAATCCATCCTGGTCAAATAGATCGCAGTAAGTGCAGTAGGTAATAAAAATTTCATCAGGTAGCTAACATAGCCAAACAGAACTCTGTAGACAAAACAAAAAAAAGTGAGCGCGTGCATACAATAGATATTTAAATAAGAAGTACCCAGCGGCTGACAAATACGTCAACTAGGGTTTCCGTTTGTCAAACACTCGTAGCGTGTAGGGTATTTTCTCGTAAAATTTTATTAGCCATAATAACATAAATACGAGTAGATCATTCATTATATTTATTACTTTTGTCAGACGAAATCTGAGCAATGTCGAGTAACTCGATTTAAATTGAAAATATCTGCGTGACTTTGACCAGGGACTCAAACTGTAACCGCCATAAGTATTTTTAACACTGTTTTTTTCAAACTGTTTTAAAAAGAAACCTTTATAAATGTAACAGAAACAATAATGTTACCGAATCAAAGTGTAACCTTTTATATCTGTTAATAAGTGTTAATATGTGTAACAGAAATAAGTAGCTTTAGCATGGTTTTAGATATAATTGCACGGTATGGCAACAACGCGCGCGACGGCGCGGCGTTGAGGCCGACTAGACGATCATATTATTGCAGTTGCGATTCCTACTTCCTATCGTGCGCGCGCCATTTTTAGGGTTCCCGAAACATCCGAATATAAAAACGGAACCCTTATACTCATGCGTCCGTCTGTCTGTCTGTCCGTCTGTCACAACCAATTTCCTCCGAATCTACTGGCCCGATTAAGGTAAAATTAGCTACACAGGTGTATTTCTATGAGCCTAACACGGATAAGTAACGTAAATAAATTAATTTGGAATATGGGGGTAACTTTTGGGGGGAAAATCGGACAATTTAAAAATAAAGTTTTTCTAACTGTACCTGTGATATATCAAATTAAAGGGCTGGTTGTGAGGGTCTCAAATATTTTTTTTTTCATAATTTTAAAATAAATTGTTTTAAAGTTATTAAAGAAAATAAACGAAAATACAACACGTAAACTGAAAATGTTATAGTTGTAACTCTACCATTTCTTTAAAGCGTGAGGCGTGGACTGTTTTAAGAGGCCGTATACGAAATTTTGCCGATTTCGCTGATTTACGTTATTTTACAGTTAAAATAATGTATGTATTTGTAAAGGTTTTAATGCACAACATGAAAGATTATTTCAATTATGATCTAATGTATGAGCTAGTTTATTTTTATTTTTATTATAATTACGATTAATCGACCACAAACCGACGACGGTTTTATGAATTTTTGCTGTAAGGGGTTTAGAATCCTACTAATATTATAAATGTGAAAGTTTGTGAGTGTGTATGTTTGTTACTTCTTCACGCTCAAACGCCGGGACCGATTTGGTATGTAGATAGCTTATAGCCTGGAATAACATATAGGCTACCTTTTATTTCGGTCTAGGCGGGTAAAATCGCGAAACGCAGCTAGTATCACATAATTACGAATCGTTTTGACGTATAAAAGGTATGAAAGAATTTGAATTTATTATTGCAAAAGTCGTTTAAATAATTTATGAATCACTTTTTACAACTTTTATTAAAAGAAATGAGAAAAAAAAATTTAACTTAGTCAAATTTTAGAGTAAATAGGCAAAGAATTGCTTTTGATTTTGGCTATTTAAAACTCTCGTTCATAAAATTTAAACAGCAAAAAATAAACTCCAGTTACGCTTGTATTATATTATCTGTGCTCCAGTTCACCATCAATCCATTTCTCGAGAAAAAATTTAAAAATTACAAAAAATTGGCAATAAAAAATCTATTAAAACAACTCAAATCTCGACTTATAATACGCAATGCAAGCTTCAAATCTAGCTCATTAATTAGATCATAATTCAAATTATCTTTCATGTTGTGCATTAAAACTCATAGAAATGCATAATTTTAACTGTAAAATCACGTAAATCAGTGAAATCGTCCAAAATTTCGTGTACGGCCTCTTAAGGATAAGCCTAAATATTATAGTAGTCGGTACGCATAGACACGGTGTCGGTCCAGAGGACACGGTGAAGCATACGGTGGAGGTCTGGTCCGCTTGGGTGGAGCACCGCCGTGTCCTCGTGGATGCGATAGGCGGCAGCGGCTTCTCGCGCCCGGCCCTGGTTCAGGCCATGGTACGGAGCGAGAGGGAATGGGAAGCTGTCTCCTCCTTCTGAGAAGCAGTAATACTCGCGAAGAGGGAGGCGGCATGGGTGAGGGAGACTCATAAACGGAGTCGCCCTCACGCCCTCAGCACTCAGCAGCAGCCGCCGCCGGAGACGCCTGGGACTTCCGGCGCCGCGAGACGATCTCCGGCCACCGTAGACCCGGGCCTGTGGACAGCGAGCAGTGGGTAGCTCGTGGTCCGATCAGCACCAGGCCAGAGAGTCGACGGCGCGTAGTGTTCCACGCGTGTCTCAAAGAGATGTACTTATGTCAGCCACCACTGACAGGGCATATCATGGCCGATGCCTGCATGCCAAGGGGTCACGGATAAATTCACTCAGGCAAGGAAGGAACAGGGGTGGGTTTTAGTCAGTAATCTGACACGCCCTCCCGCTCCATCCACAGCGGGAGAAGTCATAGGAGGATTTCCGAACACAAAAAAAAAATACGCATAAGCGTTGTACGCTATAATACAAATACTAATTAAAACATAAATACCTATGTATCTAAGTTTGAATTAGTAGGTATTTTTAAGTTCGTGTAAAAGTTAGTCTTAAATAGATTTTACTATAAGCCATTTAAAAAATATGTGATTCGTTCGGAACCCTTTGCGCGCGAGTCCGACTCGCACTTGGACGGTTTTTAACCGACTTCAAAAAAAGGAGGACGTTCTCAATTCGCCTGTATTTTTTTAATTTTTTTATTAACCGATTCTGAAGTTTTTTTTTTTTTGAAAGCTGTTGCTTCACATTTGGTCCCATTTTAATTTGGTGAAGATCTGATGAAGGACTTCGGAGATACACAATGGAACTCTTCAATAAATGATAGCAAACCTTCCAGAATTGCTGCAATCGCATGTTTGTATATTGTTTTCACTACTTCACAACATTACATCACGCTGATGCGCTCTGAAGGGGTATACAGATTTGTACAGTTCACCCTGATACACCCTAATTTCACCAACTGCGTTCAAATTCCCTATTTTTGGGGCTATCAATTCGGGCAAAACTTTACTATTAATTTAGTTTTAGAATGCGGTAAAACAACTAAAAAGTGAAAAATAAAAAACTTTTTACAAAAAAAATACAAGTCGGTGTCAAATAACGAAGAATCCAAACTAGAAACACCGACTTCCGAAATTAAAGTTATTTTGCATTTTTTAGTATTATATATAGAAGTCGGTTGTATTTTTTTTGTAAAAAGTTTTTTTTTAAAGAAAGCATTGATTGATCCATTGCAGCGAATATTTTAAATACTTCGAGTACGTGTTCTGCACGGATATAACAGACGGCGCGCGGCGACTGGATTGCGACTGTCTAATAGTAAATTTGGCAACGTCGCCTTTACCTGGTACACTTATTAACACTGTTAACACTATTAAATATCTGTTACAGATATAATACGGTTACACTTTTGTAAGTGTTTTGGGTTAACACATTAAAAAACACATAGAAAAGTGTTACATTTTTGATTCTGTTACCCATTCAATATGTAACACTTATAATTCTGTAACCTTTATGAAGGTGTTTTTAAGTCCCTGACTTTGACAGTTAATAAATTCGTCTGAACACCAATAAATGTTCACTCTATCTCGAAATTTACCTACCTGTTTTATTTATTTTAACTTCATGCACAACAGTGGTAAAAAGCCAGACTAAATGCAACAAGGCATTCTCTACCAGTCAACCTTTGGGTTTAAGGCCCTACTACCGGCCAAGTGGCACCCTCATTCAATAAAAAATCGTGGCATAGCACAGAAAATATTAAAGAATCCTACGTTGCGTTTGTTACAAAGAGGATAAAGTATTTTGACGTTGTTAGAACAAGACGTTGCCTCCGGTCCAACAAATAAATAAATTCTAATGACAATAACCGGCCCGTAACAGGTTTAGCAATTATTCACACAATCACACGTTATTATTCATTTTTACTTTACCTACTATTATTTAAAATTGTAAATATTTTCATAACATTCTTGATATGTTTTAATTTTCTGCAATGTAGACTCAATCATGGCTGGTGCTTGACACGCTTATGGTCAAACTTAATTATGCTGAAAGTCGACTGTTTTTAAGGTTTTTTCTTGAAAACTATTTTGATGGTAAAAAGCACCTAAGTGGTAGTAGTAAGTCCCGTTGCCCAATAAATCTAAGGTTGGTAAAAAAAATATACTGAAAGACTAGCACATCAACGTAAAATTTGTAAGTTTATTTGTAGCAAGTATTAGTAGTAGTATTAGTTAGTATCTCTAGAACTACTGAACTGGTTTTGAAAATTCTTTCACCAAGCTACGTTATTTGTGGGTGCTAACACTATAAATATTTTCGAAATTCACGCGAACGAAGTCGCGGGCGAAGTGCTAGTAATAAATATAATTTATAGCCACATATACTGTAGCTTTCTACTGGTGGAAGAGTTTTCAAAATCGGTTCAGTAGTTCCAGAGATTATTACCTAAAAAGAAACTCAAAAACTTACAAACTTTATGTAGGTAGTGTGAATTTTTTATAGGGCATAATGTAGAAAAATAATACAACATGATGTGATGGATGAGTAGGTATCCTAAAACCGTTTTCCTTGAATTGAAATTGGTCAAAATATGTAGATTAGGTACACTGTAGGTAGGGTTGCCAACTTTTTTTAAAATAAATTGAGTTTACCTGATTTTCGAGAGCTTAAATAAAGAGTAAGTACATACCATCATAAAAAAATACATTTATTTTAATTTATTTAAAGGTATTTTTTGTGCCTTTTGCGACATATTTAAATTTTTCAACATTTTTGAAAGAAGTGTATGACTCCAAACATTCTAAATCAAAGTTAATGTAGATCAAGAGCTCATTTATTATTAACTTCAATGTAAAGGTAAACAGTTAAATTTTTCGGTTATGACAATTAAGCATGACTGGTATTATAATACTAAACATTTTGTAAAAACCGGCCAAGTGCGTGTCGGGCCCCGCGCAAGATAGGGTTCCGTAGACCGTACTTCACATAAGTAATTTTTTTTTAACGATTTTGTATTTTGTCCGAAATTTAACAAGTACATTTCATTTCTACAAGAAACATTTTATAAGTTGGGCAACTAATACTCTAAAATAAACAGAGCTAACTTAGCCGTGATTGTTTTGCCTTTAAAGTTCATTATATATAATTATACATATACTACCATCACGAATTTATTTAGATTTAAGAAGCCAATAGTTTATCTTTTAGGAGGGGTAGGGGACGCTCGACTCGAACAAAAAAATCACTTTAAAGTTAAATATCTCGCAAAAGAATCACTGAATTAAAAAATTGAATTTCTAACCCCGCAATGATTTTGAAAGCCCTATCCAACGGTTCCCCACACAATAGGATAAGCGAGAAAAAAAGTAATCTCGAGCTAAAAAGAAATCTTTTTAAAGATTTTATTATTTCGTTATCGTGGCTTGATTAATAATATCCATGCAAAATTGCAACTTTCTAGTACTAACAGTCTCTTAGCTATGCCTCGGACGGACAGACGTACAGAACGAAACTATATAAGGGTTGATTGTCCTTTGTAAGGACTATGAAACCCTAAAAAAGAAGATTATAAAGTACACCTACATGAAATAGAGTAATCTATTTAAGGTTAAGGTGGAAGCGCCAGGGTAGCTCGCGAAATACAAATTTTCTTACGTCTTTTGCAATTTGCAGGTCAGTGTCAGGTTGTATCTTGGTAAAAATTTGATTCACGAACGTAGCAAGTATGTATTTATAGAATTACTAGCGACCCGCCCCAGCTTCGCTCGGGTACAAATTATATATATAAACCTTCCTCTTCAATCACTCTATCTACTAAAAAAAACCGCATCAAAATCCGTTGCGTGGTTTTAAAGATTTAAGCATACATAGGGATATAGGGACAGAGAAAGCGACTTTGTTTTATACTATGTAGTGATAATCATTAAAATCATCAATACAACTCTCTCAGTCAGAATTGATGCCAAATGTAAGAATTTCATGAAATCATGACATTTGTGTGAGTACCTACGGTTGGCAACCCTAACTGTAGGTAGGTACCTACCTAATTCTGTTTCATAAACTATTTTCCTGTTTTAAAATTTTTCTTCATAACCCAGATGAGGAAAATAATTTCTAAAATAACCCAGATTGATATACAGGGTTATTGGTAACTCAACGTATTCCCGGTAGGACGTGGTAGATTCGTTCCAATTTCTTTTTTTTTTCTTTTTAAATAAAAAATAAAAAAAGCCCCACTCAAGGAATTACTCCTGTATCGTGGGTGCATTCACAAACTTGTAAACTCACATACAGAAGACACCCAGACCCGGAACAACTATCTGTAGGTCATACAATTATTACATAATTATTATTAATACATCAAGTGCTTATTGTAAACTTGGATTTGCTCGATACCCATGGGTTTCCACGTTTCCTCGGCAATTAGGTCATACAATCACGTCCTACCAGGAATAAGTCGAGTTACCTGTAAACCTATACATACTCGTATACCTAATAGATTTCGTGTAAAGATATGTGACTGGTGAGGGTCACCGATGGATGCGAGACGCACAGGACCGGTCATTGTGGCGACACTTGGGGGAGGCCTATGTCCAGCAGTGGACGTCTTTCGGCTGAAATGATGATGATGAGATTTAAGTGACTAAGTAAGTGAACCTATAACCCAAAAACGAAAATGAAATATGCGACTAAGCGGGTACTAATCACTTTAGTAACAGTTTTATTGAATTACCTTTAGAAGATTTGTATCTACATCATCATCATCATCAGCCTTTTAATATCCCCACTGCTGGGGCACAGGCCTCCTCTCTAAGAGGGTATGAAAATATAATAAAAATCATCTTTTATGTATTTTTTTTTGTCTTTATGTGGCAAAAAAAAACTGACGACTAACCTTCCTTAAACCTAGAGTAGTTTTTTTTTCTACAAATCAGAAACAAAGAACGAAGCTCGTCTGAACCTCGTCACTACTCTTCCTGCACACGAAAATAGCAGTGCATTAAAGAGCCTCGAAATAGCGCTAAATTAGGCCATTGTGTGGAAGCTGACAAAAAACAAAAGTTCGGTACCTTGTGCAAGCTTTGTGTATTTATAGTACTTGACGTGCTTGATAGTCGGCACCAAAGTGCACACGAGCTGTCGCTATTATCACGGGTCCCTGATGGCCGATTGACTCGCATATTGATATCAGTCGATATTGGAGGCTACACGGAGCGCGTTATCAGTCGTGTCCTAACTATCGGCAACGCAGCACGTAGGAACTTTAAAACTTGAGCTCAAGTAAGTCATGCAATCCAGAATATATCTCATTTGTTTTTATTGCATTTATCTCAATATTTTGTGTTCGCGTTAACTCGTGCAAACAGTTAGTATATAGTGAGATTAAGTGTTAGCTAGCAGTTTTTTTTTTTAATTATCACGTTCGTAATAACTTGCATAGTCATCTTCGACCAATTTATTTATCTGTCTACAAATTTTTAGCAGCAGTTTACGATATTCATAATATGGTGTAACACAAAAAAATAGAAAACCTTGAAAAATCAATAAAATTACTTTTTTTTTAAGTGCCACTGAAATAATAATAAAACACGAAGGCAACTGATGTTTAGATTAAGTATTAATTACATATTTTATTCGTAAAATAGATCAAACCGACCGCGATATAAAATAGGATATGTAGATAAATATTACATAAAATGAAATATTGATGTAACAGTGTTAGCTCGTGGGCGCTAATAGAGCCATCGATAAATTAATGTAAGTTAAATTAATGTAAGTTTTACGCGCTACGCTTGACTTGGCTTATTATTCGACAAAAAAAAAAACAAAAAAACTTACGAAAATGTAGACATAAATCAAGAATTACTTAATTATTCTTCAAAATAAAGAAGTAAAAAAACAGGAAAACTCTAAATTAGAGATCAAACCTACTAAAAATATAACAAAAATGAACCGTCACATTAAAACGTACTAGACTTGAAAGATATTCGAAATTAACACAATGCCAACTAATATTTTATTATGAGCCCGTCTGACTAATTCTTTACTATTCATGAAGTATCTACAGATTTGCCCACGCGCTCGTAGACAACCTTGATCTTCGTAAACTCGAACAGTATTTGTGTTTTAAGCATGACTCGAGATATTCTCGCACATTTATCCGCTTCTGAACTAACTTACGCAATATATCGTCAAATATAAATAAGCATTACTAGGAAAATCATGGCGTGCTTACTCATTATTCATTTTAACTTAAACTATGCACAAGTCAGAAAATTTTATCAACAGTACGCGTATGTATGACCATAGATAATATTATAATACTAGCGTAGTGTGACTAATAAAAAAGTCAGTTTACAATTCATAAACTAAAGTATGGCATTAGTTAATGCATGAAGACCGTCAATTGTTTTTCCCGGCTATTGATATGATGGAGATGCACATTGCATGAAACGATGAAATTATTTTTTAATAGACCATTGCAGAGCATTTACTTGTTTGCTAGCTAGGCATCGGAAACACGTACCGGATGCTTTTGCCCATGCCCAAAAGCTATCGAAAAGAAAGTGTTGCGCAAAGTTAACATATTAAATGAACCTAGGTAGATCGAGCCTTGGACAAAATAATGAACAGCTGCTTACGTCCCATTCATTAAATAACCACCAACATCTGGCATGTAGTGCCTATCTACTGTTGAGTAATAAAAGCAACTCAAATAAATATATATAGGTTCCATTTACTTGTTGATGTGCTACCTACGTAGCTCATAAACTATGTTTATTAATCAGCCTGGGATCGTAAACCCATCACTTTACAATACAGTGACGCTTTTCGTTTGCAACAACTTTACGATAAATAACTACGAGTTATACTGTAGTCCATTAATTGACCAGTGCAAACAATGTAATTGTTTTTCATATCTGAAAATCTTCTTTTTATCTATATATGTATATATATATAGTAGTTTTTCAGTTAATCGCGTACAGACGTAGCGTCGGCGGACTTTGGTTTATAATATGTACCTAGTTGAAGATAGAGGTTCTATGTTCGACTGTATGTCTGTTTGTTTTTTTTTTTCTTTGCATGTCCACCGATTTCTCTTTCAGTTGTTGACCGATTTTCAAAATTGTTTTTTTTTTTATCTGAAACAATAAACTCCCGAGGTGGTCCCATATAAAATTTTATCAAAATTGCTTCAGCGCTTTTTGAAAAACTGAACAAAAACGAAAAATAGATGACGTTTTGGTTTTCTCCAATTACGAGTATGTTTAAATTCCACGTTCCATGTTATTGGGGTTTTCAGTTCAGGGGTATAACAACTAAAAAGTGAAAAATAAAAAACTTTTTTTACAAAAAAACAACCGACTTGCAAAAAAGAATATACTTACACTAAAAATAAAAAAATAACTTTAATGTCGGCAGTCGGTGTCAATTATCGAAGAAATAAAATACAAACACCGACTGCCGAAATAAAAGTAATTTTTTAATTTTTGTTGTATTTTCTTTTTTGGAAGACGGTTATTTTTTTTTTCAGATAATATTATACAAACTGATCTTTACATAGTAGGTATAAATTAAAGTCGCTTTCCGCGTCTCTGTTTCTCCGGGTCGTTAGTATCTAATAAGTAAGAAATTTTGAACAACCGGGTCCATAACAAGGACAGCTCACAGCATCGCCTTCTGGGCACTTTCTCCATTGACAGCGATGGGGACGATTTTTTATGTCCATGGGGTTCTTTTAGTTTTCCAATGCATTAGTAAAAATATAGTTGTACTTAGAGTTATCGGTAGATTGATAAATAAATATGTAATCGTTAATTAGCTAAGCAGCGTGTGCATAATGTGATAACTAATGTTGTTTGTTTTGTTGACAGGCACCGACGAGGAAATCTTTATCAACGGACGACTAACAACACATCAAAATGGTGAATGTGAGTATATAATCTTTAATATTAGATACATTACATATTATGTTTTATCTGATACAACGAAGAATCGGAGAATATTCTAATCGGTAGCTTTGACATTATATTGGATACTAGATAGTCGTATAGCTAAATTTATCAAGACACATTTTTATGACATGACTAGCTGGCCCGACAGACGTTGTCCTGACGCGCGAACTGTCAAACACGCGAAGTTCGGTTTTCTGAAATTTTCCAATTTTCTGCGCAACATCCCCATTTTTTTTAATTCATAGGAACCTACTGTTTACAATAACAAACACAACAATAAAAGAATTAGCGAAATCAGTCCAGACGTTCACGCGTGATGCCGTGACCAAGGAAATAGGGAGTCATTTTTAAACGACTTCCAAAAGGAGGAGGTTCTCAATTTGTCTGTATTTTTTTTTTTGTATTTATGTTACGCGATTTCTCCGCCACTTGTGAATAGATTTTGATGATTTTTTTTTGTTTGGTAAGCCATACTTCAGAGGTGGTCCCATAAAAATGATATCGAAATTGATTTAGCAGTTTTTGGAAAAATCAACATAAACCTAAAATATTTATACACAGATGACGTTTTGGTTGTCTCCAATTATGCTCAAATTCCATGGGATTATCCATTTGGGCATAACTTTATTATTCAGTTTTATGGGGTACAGCATCTAAAAGGAGAAAAATAAAAAACCTTTTTACAAAAAATACAACCGACTTCTAAAAATTGCAAAATAACTTTAATTTCGGCAGTCAGTGTCAAATAACGAAGAAACAAAATACAAACACTGACTTCCGAAATTAAAGTATTTTTGCAATTTTTAGAAGTCGGTTGTATTTTTTGTAAAAAAAAATCTTTTTTATATAGCTAGATAAGCACAAGAAATTAAAAGTACCTAATAAAAAATCACATAATTTTTCATGAGTACTTAAAATTCAGTTATTTAGTGCAAACAGTTATTTAGTATAACAAAATGGCCCTAGACCCCACACTAGGATACCCTGTGTCGTGTGATCTAGTTTTTTCGACATTAGTGACACATTATATGTATATTTGTGAGTAGTCACTAACGGTTTGATTGCAAGACTAAACAATATTTAAACTTTAAAAGGTTCAATTAGGAATCCTCAACATTTTAAACTAAAATATTCTTAGCTTTCCCACGTTTCCAACTCTTGAAATTTTACCATCGTTAATCTCTTTTTTTTGTGGGTTTGGGAAATCATCCAATGACTTCGCCCGCTCTGGGTGGAGCGGGAGGGTGTGTCAGACTTTTACTGACTAAAACCCTCCTGTGTTCCTTCAGTTGCCTTAGTGGCCAGAGGCGCGGTAACTCTGTTTAGAATTTATCCGCGACCCCTGGGCAGGCATCGGTCATGACGGGCCCCGTCGGGTATTGCTGACATATTTTTGAGGCGCGCGTGGAACACTACTTACGCGCCGTCGACTCTGGGGCCTGGACCAGGGCCGGGCGTGAGAGATCGCTGCTACCGATCGCCTCCACGAGGACACGGCGGTGCTCCGTCCAAGCGGGGCACAAGTCCACGATATGCTCCACCATGTCCTCTGGGCGATCCGCACGGTACCTACTATCGTTAATCCTTAGAATACACTCAAAAATTTTGAAAAATGAGCAAACATAGCTGTAGTAAAGTTGATTTTGACTGCCGCGCCGTGCCGAGGCAATTGCCCGTCGGTAGTCATATTGACCATGTATAAGTACATATTATAAAGTTTATAAAAGTTATAGAAGTACGAGTATTTACTCGTACTTCTATAACTTTTATAGATATTATTTATTTTTTATAATACTATTTCAAAAACCGCAACAAGGAAACGATGTAAGTAACTAACATAATGAAATGGTTATGGCCAGACTAACAATGTCTACGTAACTTACATGTTAGTAACACTTTATTGGAGCGTCAAGCGATCACCCTATAAGTCACAGTGTCAACTGCCCCTAATTAGGGAATGTCGTTCATGAATAGGTTACTTAAGGTTTTTGACATCAATATGAATGTCTCAAAGTAAAACGAATTGACAAAATGAAAGATGATCGAGATTCTATGATAGGTATTTTTACATACTTAGGTACTTATTACAAAAACTAGTGGTCACCCAGTGGTCAAAATTCGACAATAATAATTTTTTTCAAGTTTGAAGGTTATTAGGGTTCAATTGTCAAAGACTCTAACCATATATATATATAAGTAGATATGACATGACATGATGCCTGTGTGTCAAACGCATGGTAGTGTGAGTACTTAATGTTTTTTTTTTAAATTAATTTATTTTATTTGTAATACATATTATATAAAAATATTGCTTCACGTATCTACTTAGTAGGTATATATAAAAATTAATAGCTCACCAAAATAAGATAAACGACCCAACTTAGTCTTGCTCGAGTGAACATTTTTCACACGTTACATCCAATGTACGCGCCTTGTAGGTAGAAACATATTTATGTTCATGATCGTTTTCCACACGACTCGGCGGTCGAAACGCGTTAGTAAATCAAATAACTAAACAAATAATTATCTTCTTCAAGGTTCACTTAGTGCTCTATTCAAAACAAACTTGAAAAGGTTAAGATGAAGACTTATCG
Organism: Polia nebulosa; assembly: GCA_951329385.1. Classification (NCBI taxonomy): domain Eukaryota; kingdom Metazoa; phylum Arthropoda; class Insecta; order Lepidoptera; family Noctuidae; genus Polia; species Polia nebulosa. Next base: position 29,856,085 of record OX589587.1, on the reverse strand, counting down.
AAAGGTTTTTCCTTAATATTAAATATTATTATGCAGTTATGAGCTGTATTTGGTAGGTGCCCACCTATCTTCATAGTCGTACTATGTTTAGGTATTATACAACTAGCTTCTGTCTGTCTTCTGGAATTAGTACTTCGCCCATTAGAAATTACCTTATAATTCCAGAATATAATCTATCTCTATGTCAAATTTCATCCAGATCTTTTCAGCCGTTCTGGCGTGATTGAGTAACAAACATCCATCGATTATCCAAACTTTCGCATTTATAATATTCGTAGATTTATTAAAAAATAAATTTATCTAATAAACTTGATAAAATAAAGTGAATGCAGCGCGTATATTTCCTATTTATCTCTGTTTATCTTATTTGCTAGGCCACTTATAATTTTTACCACACGGTTTTCTAATCAACGAATTTGATTGAAAAACAATACCTGCGATATACTTTTTTTGATACGGCTATATTATCTCCAATCTGAATTATCTCTGATTCGCCATCGAGAGAATATCTTATCTTTTATTTTTAGAAGATCAGATCATAATGAATGCAGTAGGTAGGTAACTATAAAGGAAAACCACTGAAAACATGATTTATTGCTGTTAAAATTTATTCTTCTAGCGTGCATGGTTGATACACGTTAGAAGAATAAACTTTGACTTGCGGAATTGAACTTTGAACTTTGGCTTGAGCTCCAGAATTCCGGTTTTAACAAAATTCCGGAATTCCGATAATGCAATTCTTAAAATATGACCACACCTTTCCGTTACACCCTGTATTTCAGTATCATTTGTAATAATATCGAAATTGGTGGGATCAAAACCGGAATTTCGATATCGAAAAAACTTTTTTATAAATAAAAACAACCGACTTCCAAAAAATAAAACACACTAAAAATTAAAAAATAACTTTTATTTCGGCAGTCGGTTTTTGTATTTTATTTCTTCGTTATTTGACACCGACTTCCGAAATTAAAGTTATTTTTTAATTTTTAGTGTATTAATTTCTTTTTTGGAAGTCGGTTTTTTTTGTAAAAAGTTTTTATTTTTCACTTTTTATACCCCAGAACAAAAAACCCCAATAACATGGAACGTGGAATTTAAACATACTCGTAATTGGAGAAAACCAAAACGTCATCTAAGTATACGTATTTTTCGATTTTGTTCAGTTTTTCAAAAAGCGCTGAAGAAATTTCGATAAAATTTATATGGGACTACCTCGGGCGTAGGTATGTATATTCTTTCGGATAAAATAAAAAGAATTTTGAACACGACTGACAAAGAAATCGGTGGAAATATATATATAAAAAACATACACACAGTCGAACATAGAACCTGCTCCTTTTTCGAAGTCGGTTAAAAAATATATAATTTTGTCACGGCTTGAGGCGCGTCGTGTCCGCCCCGGCCGCTCCGCAAGGTCCGCTTCCCAACCCCGCCAAGCTTGAGGCGCGCTATTCGTTCGCTCCTTTCCGTTCGGGAAGCGCTTTTGCAGCAGTTTCTTACTTTAAACAATCATGTAAGAAGTTCTCTAAAGGACAACAGCTTGAACGCACTGTCTTTCTTGTTTCACTACCAACAAACAACCTAAATGATAAATTAATTTCTTAATTTATTGTTTTAATTAAAGTCCCCAATAGGTTTTTCAATAGTTTAATTTTTTCCTACTTAAAATACTAGCCCAACATTTGCGTAATATCAAATAATCAATAAATATTATGCATTTTTAAAAGAAGATTCGTACTCCGGAATTCCGGAATTTAATTACAAAATCAGAAGCGTTGAAAATTAAACTTTATAATATAGTTACTAGATTCTACCAGTGGCTTCGCCCGCGTGGAATTAGTACTTCCCTGTCACGGTACGGAGGGCGTGTCTCGTTGCGGAGGTTGTGGAGTGACACGCAGAGGAGGACGTAGGAGTGGTGGTGTGACACGTAGAGGAGGTCGTAGGGTAGGAGGACCGTAGATGAGGAGTTCAATAAATAATAACACGACGAGTTAACACATTTACAACAGTGGGCTTTAATATAATATTAAGAACACAAACACTGTGACTAGTAATTAAATTGTATTAATGCAAAATTCTAGGTAACTGGTATCTGACACTTGAAGAGTCAAAAAATAATAATGAGGAGCTTCTACTAGCTCGGCTGCAGAATTAGAACTGATTTTTAATATAAAAACAGAGACATGACAGAGAAAACTAAGTAATTTTGAATTTGAATTTAAAAAAAGGTAGCAAAGAACGTAATTTTGGAATAGAGGTCAAAAAATAAACAAGGCTTTAACACTGCCTTGTTACATCCCTCATTACAAATTATAGCCTATAAATGTACTATTACAGACTATAACCTATCTCTGTACTAAATTTCATCCAGATCTGTTCAGCCGTTCGGGCATGATTGAGTATCAAACATCCATCCGTCCAAAATTTCGCAGTAGGATTTATGAGATCATTAAACTGCTTACTTAGACAAAACTGACGAGCGCATCATTTATGAGATCAATAAACTGCTTACTTGGACAAAACTGACGAGCGCATCATTTATGAGATCAATAAACTGCTTACTTAGACAAAACTGACGAGCGCATCATTTATGAGATCAATAAACTGCTTACTTAGACAAAACTGACGAGCGCACCATTTATGAGATCAATAAACTGCTTACCTAAACAAAACTGACAAGCGCATCGTTTATGAGATCAATAAACTGCTTACTTAGACAAAACTGACGAGCGCATCATTTATGAGATCAATAAACTGCTTGCTTAGACAAAACTGACGAGTGCATCATTTATGAGATCAATAAACTGCTTACTTAGACAAAACTGACAAGCGCATCATTTATGAGATCAATAAACTGCTTACCTAAACAAAACTGACGAGCGCATCGTTTATGAGATCAATAAACTGCTTACTTAGACAAAACTGACGAGCGCATCATTTATGAGATCAATAAACTGCTTGCTTAGACAAAACTGACGAGCGCATCATTTATGAGATCAATAAACTGCTTACTTAGACAAAACTGACGAGCGCATCATTTATGAGATCAATAAACTGCTTACCTAAACAAAACTGACGAGCGCATCGTTTATGAGATCAATAAACTGCTTACTTAGACAAAACTGACGAGCGCATCATTTATGAGATCAATAAACTGCTTGCTTAGACAAAACTGACGAGCGCATCATTTATGAGATCAATAAACTGCTTACTTAGACAAAACTGACGAGCGCATCATTTATGAGATCAATAAACTGCTTACCTAAACAAAACTGACGAGCGCATCGTTTATGAGATCAATAAACTGCTTACTTAGACAAAACTGACGAGCGCATCATTTATGAGATCAATAAACTGCTTGCTTAGACAAAACTGACGAGCGCATCATTTATGAGATCAATAAACTGCTTACTTAGACAAAACTGACGAGCGCATCATTTATGAGATCAATAAACTGCTTACCTAAACAAAACTGACGAGCGCATCGTTTATGAGATCAATAAACTGCTTACTTAGACAAAACTGACGAGCGCATCATTTATGAGATCAATAAACTGCTTGCTTAGACAAAACTGACGAGCGCATCATTTATGAGATCAATAAACTGCTTACTTAGACAAAACTGACGAGCGCATCATTTATGAGATCAATAAACTGCTTACTTAGACAAAACTGACGAGCGCATCATTTTTCTAAGCATAATCTGCAACGAATATTAAAATATCTAATAAAAATCAAATGCCACATAATATGACGGAGCATCACTTGAGAACGGCTCGACCGTTTGGCTGTTTTTTTTTGTGTTGTAATCCGGCCAAGTGCGTGGCGGACTTCGCACATTTAGGGTTCTGTACCAAATATTGGTATTTGTTAGTAAAATATAAGTAATAATAAACATCATCACCAGTTCATAGATCAATGGCAAGTTAAAAAATTCTTCAGAACAAAATTTTGTGACAGACGACGGACAGACGGACACGTGAATGACAGCAATAATGGCTCCGTTTCAACCCTTCGGGTATGGAACCCTAAAAAGTAGTTACTCACACATTATAACTTCTCCCGCTCTAAATTTATTTAAAATTTACTTGACCATTTACTCAATCTGGAAGCTTCACTTCTGAAAGAGGTGGAGTATTTCGTTCTCCATGTTAGAATATTGTGTATCTAATCTCACGCAAGTATGGAGGTGTGTCCTCTGTAATATTTTTTATTTTATTCTAGGAAGCAAATGGCAATGCGCCGGCGCCGCAGGAGCTGGAGACGTTCCTGTCTCACGATGAGAAGAAATCGGAAAAAGTCGTCAACAAGTTAGTATTAGAATCATTCCTTTCTTGAGCGTTCAACTGGTCGTGCAAAATATTGCCTGAGCCCAGGAGTACACATAATACCTAATCCTCTACCTAACGCTCTGCGGGTTGACATTTTCAGTCATACCTAAGGGGCCATACATTTTTGTAAGTTACGTCACACGAATTTCATGTTTTTAACCCCCTCCCCCCCCCTCTCCCCTTTCCCCGTCATACTTGTCACAGCTGGTCTCATGATTCACTACATCCTTGTGTGACATCATACCTTTGCAATTTCACAATGTAGGTAAGTATACCTAGACATGATGAAATTAAAAAAGCAGTTCCAAAATTAAAAATTCCGTTTCGGTTCTCGATACCTTTGTTTCAACAATATATGTAACACCATCCATACCATTAAAGAAAGGCAGTGTATAGAGTGTCACAAGCGGCATTCATCACTATCGTATACAGTAGGTACCGCCAGCTTTTGCGGCATAATAGTGGCGCCAGCTAGACTGCCGTACAGAACGCACGGCAATATAAATAGACCGTTTAAAGTGCCGTAAGGAAATTTGCTGAATTTTTATTTGTAAGTATTTGTTTAATACGTAGGTATGTGATATATTGCAAAAGTCAGATGACTGAATTTACGTCGTTAAAAGATTTAGTTCTGGTTCTGGATGGACATTTAGTTATTTTGACAGTTTTTAGGCATATTTCATTATATTAGATATATTTCGCTGATTTCAATAAGTGCTATTAAATTAGCCCTAATAATAATTTACCTACTATTGCCGATATGTGAAACCAAACGTAAAACGACAGCATTTTATGTTGTCTCACATAGTCTGTCAGTTAGTTATGGTTGAATAATAAAAAAAATGGTTAGGTTAGGTGAGGTTAAAACTGCGACCCCCTACGCACGAGCCGAGCGAGCAGAGCGAGCGGTGCCGCGGCAGCGGCCGGCGAGTGCCAGAAACGACTAGATTTTATTTTTAGTAGGCTACCCGGAACCGAACTAGTTGGATTAGGTTAATTATTTTTAATAAATGGTTAGGTTAGGCACGTGCCGAGCGAGCGGTGCCGCGGCAGGGGCTGCCCGGCTGGCGAGTACCGGAAACGACTAGATTATATAGAAAAAAAATGTCTGGTTTATAACCGTTTATAGCACTGTTGTACTTGTACTATGTCACCCCTTGCGGCTTTTTAAAATGACGTACCTACATTAGTATGCCGAAAACTGAAGGCACTAAATCCGATCGGACTATATTACCGCTTGCGGCTTTTAAAAATGATGTAGTTAGATAATACTAGTAAGCCGCAAGCTGACGGCACTAACCGATAGTGACTGAATGCCGCTTGTGGCACTCTATACACTGCTTCAGAGAAATATTATCAAATGCCTAATTATTACAATTTTCTGCTTAGATACGACATGACGAAAGATCCGGAGGCGGCCGATTTCGACCCATTTGCCGAACGAAAGTTGGAGAATCCCACTTCGTAAGTACCTATTTTTTTTTACTTTTTATCACGCCTTAGCAACTCAGAAGCTAGAACTAGTTCTATCTTCTGTGAAATTTCCCTTTTAAAAATATTCTGCCTACCTACGGTTATTTTAACAGTAGGAGTAGAGTACAAACTTTAATGGAATTGACTCCCAACCCCATTACAGAAAAGGCAGAAAAAGTGCCAAAATTCCATAAAATGCTTGAAATGAAGACTAGTTTTTAAGCTCTTCTCGCGTTCATCATTCATATCATAACCCTCTTCGACGTACCTATCTATATTCTTATTCACTGTCCAGAACTTGTATTTTAGGAACCTTTAGAACTTGCGTAGGATGATCACTAAAACCTAAATACTAACAAGCGTTTCTATTGTAGAAGCTAAATCTATATAACTACATAAATGAATAAAAATCAATTGCCGAATGTATGTACTTAAGCGTATCACTTCAGAACGGCAGCACTTATTTGGCTATACTTAATTCTTTTTTGGTTGTGTTCGTAATTGCCAGGAAAAATAAAACAATATTGCACCCCTTCGAAGCCGGGGCGGGTCGCTTATATTATAAAATAGTAGCTATTTCACTAGGTCAGTATCTATAGGTACTTGTATAAGGTATGCAGTGTATGCAGTTGATTTTACCTACGTAGTGACCTAGAAACCCATAAAATGTAGGCAGCTATTACCGTAAATGCTTATAGAATAGTTTTATTTCTGCCACGCGAAATGTTTAAATTTTTACTGCTAATGCGAATTGTTAATAAGCTTAGGACCCACTTCCCATGGAAAAATACTCATTCACAGTCAAGGTAGTAGAAAATTTGTTACTTATTAGTATAGGATTAGGCACCTAATAGGTTATTTAGACTAATAAACTTTTCGATCTTCATAACAGCTAACCACCATTTACCAACTACTTACTCTTTTCAGCCTCTGGACATTAACAGATCAAAAAAATGTTCTTCTTAATTAATTGATTGCTTATGTTAAAAAAAAATGTCGTTAAAACAAGCTAAATATTTATAATTTAATACTTTCCAATATCCTTTAGAGTCACATGACAATCCTTACTCAAAATGCATCAGCATGAAGTTTTGCCTAAGTACTATTAACTTAGTGAGGACTTTATGAGGGGTCTTTTAACAATATTGCTTACCTAAACATTCATGTAGACACACCAAAAGAGATAAGTAGCCAGACACGCACACACAAACAATATCACGCACACACATACAAAACAATATCGCTACTTGTAAAAGGATTTATTACGTACTGTTCACAAAGACAGCCACGCACACATCGCGCCTACATTATGAAGCAAAAATTTAACAATGTAGTTAACGGGTCCCATGGCCAAGGCGCACAAGCACTGGACTGGCAAACAAACCCTGGGCCTGCAGTCTCGACATTGACAGCAATCGCTACGTCCTAACGATCGGTCGCTACGTCCTTTTTAATTTGGTACAAGCGGTAAAAATATTAATTAAAATTTAAAAAAAATATCAGTTTTCATGAAAAATAGTGCTTGCAAGTTAAAATAATTGATTTTCTTGAAATATGTACAAAGACGGCGTAAATTTTAACTTGCAAGCACTATTTTTCATGAAAACTGATCAACTGATCTGCTGATCTCTGTACATATTTCAAGAAAATCAATTATTTTTCTGACATAGCGACCGATCGTTAGGACGTAGCGAATGCTATCAATGTCGAGACTGCAGGCCCAGGCCCTGCAATCTCGACATTGATAGCAATCGCTACGTCCTAACGATTGCTCGCTACGTCGGAAAAATAATTGATTTTCTTGACATACGAGTATGTTCAGAAACCAGCAGATCAGTTGATCAGTTTTATTATAAAATAGTGTTTGCAAGTTCAAATTTACGCCGTCTCTGTACATATTTCAAGAAAATCAATTATTTATCCGTCGTAGCGACCGATCGTTAGGACGTAGCGATCGCTATCAAAGTCACGAGAAGTTTTCGATCGTGTTACGAGCGAATTCGTTTGCTAAGAAATTAATGTTGCAAGGAGGCAAACTTTTATGTCCTTTAATATTTTACCAAGTTAATTTAATTGTTACAAGCGGTAAAAGTTATTCATTAAAATTTAAATAAATTATAAGTTATCATGAAAAATAAAACTTGCAAGTTAAAATTTACGCCGTTACTGTACATATTTCAAGAAAATCTATTATTTTTTCAGGTCATTATCTAAATTTGTCCCCACAAATGAGAGAGTTTTTTAACGGCTAGTAATATAGCGATCGGTAGCTAACGAAAGTTTCGCTATCAATGTCGAGACTGCAGGTCCAGGGCCTGCAGTCTCAACATTGATAGCGATCGCTACGTCCTAACGATTGGTCGCTTCATCGGAAAAATAGTTGATTTTCTTGAAATATGTTCAGAGACGGCGTAATTTTTAACTTGCAAGCACTATTTTTCATGAAAACTGATCAACTGATCTGCTGGTCTCTGTACATATTTCAAGAAAATCAATTATTTATCCGACGTAGCGACCGATCGTTAGGACATAGCGATCGCTATCAATGTCGAGACTGCAGGGCCAGGATCGAACTTCACTGCCGGCGTCATTTTTTTGCATTATTATAAACATTTTTTTCATTTTGTTTAATTTTTATTTTTGTAATTCACGATAAGAACAAATATGGAAAAAAATATGGAAGTAAAAATAGTTGAAAACAATTTGTAATAAGAAATCAACAATTTTTATTGACTAGGTTTTTAAAATTATAATTAAGTATAAAGTTTTGTGGCAAATATTCTAAGTCGGACAAGAAAACGTTATTTTTCATGTTCAAGTGGGTTATTTATTAGTGATATGAATGAACATGTTAGTAAGCAAGATACAGGAATCTTATATTGTAATCTCACTAGCAATAACATCAGTCACATAAAACAAATAAAATTAAAGGGGGTTTAATTACACCCTGATAATTTTAATAATAGCCGATTGCACTTATTCACCGGGATTGATGACATCCCCAATATCCCAAAGTAATACAGCCACTAGACCTCCTGCATGGGAGAACATTTTTTTTATTATAGCGCTCCCCATAGTTTCACTACAATATTTTGCGACCGTCCTCCTTGTCTGACTTAAAACATTTTTCATCGCTGAATATAACTATATTCTTGCACCAATCGAAAACCAAATATTCTCTTGCGAAACGTAAACGGTTTTGCCTGTGAATTTAAATGATCTCCTTTGGGTATGCAGAAGACAGCACTGTTGCTTAGTGATACGCGTCTAACGCGCGAGCTAGTGGGTCGCAGATCCGGTCTCTCCGAGAGGCTACGGTTGAACACTTGAACTTATCCTTGAGGGTAGACTCTGAATGGGGTGATGCCAATTTAGTCAAGTTCAATGCTGCTAAAACCCAGGCGTTTTTTTGCACTAAAAGGATTTCACCCGCCTCCATTTTTCCGAGGTGTAACCGCGCCGATAACCGATCATCTTGATCTTCTTGGTGTCATGTTGACATCCACTCTTAATTTTGGGCATATATCGAGTCAGAAGGTCAACTGGCTGCCAAAAAGCAGGGAACCTTAGCAAAGGTGAGACTTTACTACACGCCGGAACAGCTGCTCAAACTTTTATCAAGCGCAAGTTCGATCGTGTATGGAGTACTGCCCTCATCTTTGGGACGAATCTGCCAGATACCAGCTTGATGCCCTTTAATCAATTCAGAAGCGTGTCAAGAGGATCATCGGCAATGGTAAGCTCGTCGAGTCGAAGCTACAAAGTCTTGAGCATCGACGCTGAGTTGCTAGCCTGTCGGTTTTCTATCAATTACATTTTGGGGAGTGTGCGGCGGAATTGCATAGTTTAATTCCGCCAAGCCCGTTCCATCATCGGACTTCTAGACGTACAGCGATGCGCCACCAGTAGATGGTGGACATCCCACCCACACGCACAAAACGTTTTGGGAACACATTCATTGTGCGTATGTACAGTTTTTTTTTTTTTTGGTGGTTGGGAAATCATCTTATGACTTCTTCCGCTCTAGGGTGGAACGGAAGGGCGTGTCAGACTCTTACTGACTAAAACCCACCCCTGTTCCTCCCTGCCCTACGTGCCCAGGGGCGAGGTAACTCTTTCGAATTTATCCTCAACCCCCGGGCAGGCATTGGCCGTGGCAGGCCCCGTCCTTTGCTGACAACTCTTTGAGGCGCGCGTGGAACACTACGCGCCGTCGACTCTCGGGCCTGGTGCTGATCGGACGGCGAGTTACCCACTACTCGCCGTCCGCAAGCCCGGGTCTACGGTGGCCGGAGATCGTCTCGCAGCCCCTGGCGTCTCCTGCGGCGGCTGCGGCTGAGGGCGCTAGGGCGACTCTGCCGCTGTTGAGTCTCCCTAACGTGTGCCGCCTCCCTCTTCGCGAGCATTACTGCTTCGCAGAAGGAGGAGACGGTCACCCATTCCCTCTCGCTCCGTACCATGGCCTGAACCAGGGCACGGCGCGAGAGGTCGCTGCCGCCTATCGCATCCACGAGGACACGGCGGTGCTCTGCCCAAGCGGGGCAAACCTCCACCATGTCCTCTGGGCGATCCTCGCAGTGGAAACACTTAGGGGTCACCTCCGCCTTGATCCGACACAGGTACCTCCCGAAACAGCCATGTCCGGTGAGGACCTGCGTCAGGCGGAAGGTGAGGGCGCCATGGCGCCTCTCCAGCCACTCCTCAAAGAGGGGCACTACCGCCGCGATGGTGGCGTGCCCAGCGCTGGGTTGCGACAGTCGCTCTCTCCATGTCACCATGAGATCCTGCCGGAGCTCTGTCCGCCGAGCCACGAGTTGTCGCGGCAGCGGAGTTTCGCCCCGGCGTTTTGCCTCCTCGCGCCACTCATAGAGGTGCGCGAGGATTTTTGCCTCCAGATCCCACGGTGACAGTCCGGCAAGGAGGCTCGCAGCCTCACGGGAGACCGTGCGGTATCCCCGGATGATGCGGATCGCCATGACCCTCTGGGACGCGTTCATCTGGCGAGTTGATCGCTGTCTCAATGAACGCGCCCACACCGGTGCCCCATAGAGGGCCATAGACCGCAAGATCCCCGCGTAGAGCCTCCGGCAGGAGGCGTTTGGCCCCTTCAGATTGGGTAGGAGCCGCTTCAAGGCGGCCCCGGGCGTATGTACAGTTAAGGAGTGAAATTCTTTGCCAGAGTCTGTTTCCTGATAGTTACAACCTGAGAGTCTTTAAGTCGAGAGTGAATAGGTTACTTCTAGGCAAGCGTGCTCCATCTTCGACCATATCATCGCTTACCATCAGGTGAGATAGTGGTCAAACGCGAGCCTATCAATAATAAAAAAACATTACATACCTAGTCAAGCCAAATCGACCAAGTGATTATCTACATAACATAAGTTGAGAGATGAGTTAGACTAGCTAGGCACTTCGATTTGATTTCAGCCAAAAAAAAAAAACTTTTACCCCAAAGAAAAAAACAAAACTTTTGTGAAGGTGGGTTTCTCATTGCGAATATAAATACGTTTAACTTAAAATGAACGCAAAATATAGGGCCACGCCGCCGCCGGGTAGTTAGGGCTCGGCGCGCACGTCTACTGTGAATATCTGTCAGTAAAATTTTCTTGGCCTACGACAGTTCACACCAGCTGCACATGCTGTCAAGTGGTTTCGTACAGTTTGTAATGTCACTTCATGTTTAGTTGCCTTGGAACGAGTAGTGAAAAAGGGCTCAGCCATGTGCATAGCAACTATATCACGGTGCCGCGCATTGGCATCTGTGTATATGCAAATCCAGCCTTTAGTCACGGTTGGCGACGATCAATATTACCCAAATATGTATAACGATGGACCCATAATTGCACAGTTCTTCTCTGTGAACAACAATAATAAAATATTGTTACAAAAACAACAATCAATAACATGTGGTTTATAAAAACATCCTCGAAACTTCTAAACATAATAATAACATTTTGTTACTCACCGATAGGTATCATAAAACGCCTCTCAATTTCACTAATTAAAACGTTTTGTACATGCGAAACGTTTTGTTCATGCAAAAAAATTCTCTTTTTTTTGTAAAAAAAAAAGGTCTAAAGAAGTAAGTAGTTAAGTGATTCGTATTTATTCACAAATGAAAGCAATTCTCAAAACACGCAGGGTATACATGACTAAAAACGGAACGAGAACCCGCTAATATATAGCATTATAACGATGTACTTATTTCTAACATTTATATGATTTGTCATTTTTAGAGGGTAGGTAAACAATTAATATATTCCAACCCAAATATAAAGAAGACTTGCTAATAGTAAAGCAATGAATTGAATAAACATACAAAAATATTGAGCAGTTGGCAGTCGGTTTCACGGTGTAAAAATCGCACGCTCGACCAATGCGCCAAGTAGAGGATTGCATTAGCCAAATTTATACTTCATAAAAATATTCTTCCTACAAATTGTTTAAGTTTTACTTCCTTATATTTTTTCTCGAATAATGTTCTTATTATCAGGTAAATTACAAAAATAAAAATTCAAGAAAATGAAAAAATGTTTTTAATAATGCAAAAGTTGACGCCGGCGGTGAAGCTCGATCCTGGGACGTTTGGTTTGCCAGTCCATTGCTTGTGCGCTTTGGCCACGAGACTGGTTAACCATGTATATTGTTAAATTCATGCTTGCACGAAGTGATGCACGCGTTGATTTTAAATAATTTCTTATTCAGGAATATATTTTAAAAGCGGGTTAGCTTCTAAACTGGCAAATAATTTTTAAGTAGGCGTCACTCTACGAATGCTCTCTGTCAATCGTGGATCTTTGACAGTCGTTGAGGGTAGTCAGAAGCCCAAAACTCTGACAACCAGTCTTCCCAAGGGGTATCGTATTACCCAGTAACTGGGTTGTGGAGTTCAGATAGGCAGTCGCTCCATGTAAAATACTGGTATTCAGCTGCATCCGGTTAGACTGGAAGCCGAACCCAAGATGGTTGGGAAAAGGCTAGGCAGATTGATTGTCATTCTACGAATGCGATGTGTGTGTGGCTGTCTTTGCGAGCAGTACGAAATGATTCGTTTTAACACTAGCGAAACAGTTTCGTATTGTGCGTGCCTGGTTACTTATCTCTTTTGGTGTGTGTACCTACCATCTAATATATTTACCCATGTTACAGATAATTTAAGTAATACTGTTTTGTAAATAAAATATTTGATTTACATATTGGTGATATAGTATTTGTTTAAGAAGTTGGTACTACAGCGAGTGACTAATTTCCGTCCCGGCTTGCCCACGCTTGCTCTTGTAAGCGTCAATGATACAAAGATGACGTCCTATTGATAGGTAATCCAAAAGAACTGCCTAGGCAAGTAGTTATATACAATTTATAAAATAAGAACCTCTCCCAGACACTTATGCGACTGAACCACACAAAACTGTCCTCGTGTTAAGAAAAGATTAGGTAGGTAGGTACCTGCACAAGGTAAGTAGATAGGTAGGTACTACATAGAATATGCTTTTTTGCTTTAGGTTTCAACTATGCCGCAAACGTTTAAAGCTCAATGAAAAGAGCTTTTCAGGTAGGTAGGCACAAAAACCTTGACACTCTGAAATCTACAATTCTAATGGAAGCATTGAATTACGTCGAAAAAACATGCTATTTTTTTGTTCACTTTATTCATGTTAAATTATGGAAGATGTTTGCTTCTTCCATAATGTAACATGAATAAAGTGAACAAAAATAACACGTTTTTTTGAATTCTATTAACCTGAAGTTAAGGGCCTTCTCGCGGTCCAGTGGCGCCCTCATTGAATAAAAAATCGTAGCATAGCACAGAAAATAAATATTAAAAAATCCAACTTCACGTTTGTTACAAAGAGGATAAAGAATTTTTACGTTGTTAAAACAGGTCTCAAAATGTTTCGTATCCAAAGTAGTAGGCAAAAGTGCCAAAAACGGCCATTTCTGACACTTTTGCCTACTACTTTGGATACGAAACATTTTGAGACCTGTTTTAACAACGTAAAAATTCTTTATCCTCTTTGTAACAAACGTGAAGTTGGATTTTTTAATATTTTCTGTGCTATGCTACGATTTTTTATTCAATGAGGGCGCCACTGGACCGCGAGAAGGGCCTTAATCTTACCAAAGACATTTCAAAGTTAACACGCTGATGTTTTAAAAGAGCATCTTCCTTTCCCAACTCCTTGTATTGAAATATTGCGACGTTCAGCTGTGACCGCATTGATCGCTTTGATCTCATTGTATAAAGTAAAAATACGCTAAAAAATTAAAAATAACTTTAATTTAGGCAGTCTGTGTTAGTATTTTATTTCTTCGTTATTTGACACCGACTGCCGAAAGTAAAGTTATTTTTATTTTTTTAGTGTATTTTCTTTTTTGGAAGTCGGTTGTTTTTTTTTGGAAAAAGTTTTTTTTCACTTTCTAGTTGTATATCCCAGAACTCAAAACCGTAACATGGAAAGTGGAATTTAAACATACTCGTAATTGGACAAAACCAAAACGTTATCGAGGTCTACATATTTTTAGTTTTTGTTCAGTTTTTCAAAAAGCGCTGAAGCAATTTCGATAAAATTTATATGGGACCACCTCGGGAGTATATTCTTTAGCATGAAAAAAGAATTTTGAAAATCGGTCAACAAATGACAGAGAAATTGCTGGACATACATAAAACATACTAACAGTCGAACATAGAACCTCCTCCTTTTTCGAAGTCGGTTAAAAATAAATATTAATTAAGTCTGTTTTAGATTTGAATAGTACCTACCTACTTCCTTTCTTCAAGGAAGCAACACAATTCACACATCATTTACTTTAGAAATAGACGTATCGTAGCAATCGTCTCGTTGTTACCGAGGCCTTCTCGTGGTGTTTCAGAAACATGGACACCCTGACGCATCTGCTGAAGGCGTCCCTCGGCACGGGCATCCTGGCCATGCCCAAGGCGTTCAAGTGCGCTGGGCTGGTCTCTGGAATCTTCTTCACAATGCTGGTCGCACTCATCTGCACTCACTGCTCTTACATCCTCGTAAGTATATCCAAAGTCCCTGGCTTGCAATTTCTTTAATTTACTTGCCACTTCTGCAACAGTCTATTGCATTATTTTGATGTATCCCATAGCCTGGGTTGTGTTTTGCGAGATTATACCACAATTTGTTATGAATAAAGCTTAGCGAATTTTACGAATAAACAATCACAGAAAAGTTTCCCCTTTTGTCCGCAATATGAGCAAAATTGTAGCACCCGGTACAGACTCAAATACCAACCTATTTTTGATCGAACATACAAAAGCATTATACCGAAAAGCTTCCATCAGGTGCTGGATAATTAAAGCTCTCCTAAGCAGCGCCACAACAAATGGCCTGTGCTTCCCAGTTTCCCCATGTAGCGGATTTCCGTGACTTTTACCATTTCCGTGACATATACTCAAGCTACGCGTTCAGCATGTTTGCTCCTTTTGTTAATTAGAAATGTTTTTTATCAACAGATCAAATGCGCACACGTGTTATACAAGAAGACTAGAAAAACTAACATGACTTTCCCAGAGGTTGGTCAGGCGGCGCTTGACAATGGACCACAGAGTCTTCGACCTTGGGGCAATGCTTTCAGGTAGGTAAACTGAAAATATTCATACAAAACTATATATTTTTAGTACACTCGAGGTACCTATGGACATGTGTCTACACACGTATGCGGATGCTGCGCTCTGCGCACACGTGTGCGCAGGAGTGCAGCAGGAAGCTCGGCACAAACAAGAGCTAAAATACAAATACTGTTTCATTTTGAATTTATTCGGTTTTTGTAGCCGGGGCCAAACTGAAGCAGGCATACATAAACCGTTTGTAAAATCCGACTTGAAAATATTCTAAAGTCAATTACACCGTACCACGGGGTCTCATCTCGAACAAAGAAAGTTTAGTTAAAATAAATCTCAATAGATGGCGTAATAAGCATCGATTTCTTATTGAAGTTTAAGTAATATTAATATTTTGCAAATAAATATGGTAAAAACTGTATTTTCTTATTTAATAAACTGCTCTAAGCATAAAATTGTGGAATAATGGTCTTGTAATTAAAATTTACACGATTACTGTAGCGAATCCTTAGACATCTATTTTTATTGTACCAATAGATGGCGCTATTTGAAGTTTGAGTTTATCCTTTCGCCTCTTTAAAATTTTAATAGTGACACATTTTGATACAATAAAACTGCTATAAAGTGCCAAAATTCTTTAAAATTATTCCTCAATGTGTAAGAAAATATTGGTAAGACTTTATGTAAATTCATTCAGCTTGCAAGCCGTCGCTGCTAACACCATCTAGCGAGGTGTAGAGGACGGGCCCGAACGAAGAACAAAAGTTACTTGTGCCAGAAAAAAACCCGTAGTTACAGCGGTACCGTTTCTTTGTATGGGATGAGGCATCTGTACGCTAGTATTATATTATCTGTGACCGTACCTAACAGTTTTTTTTTTTGTTTTCAGAATTTTCATCTTAGTCAGCCTCTTCCTCACCTACTTTGGAACCTGCTCAGTATACACTGTCATCGTCGCTAAGAATGTTCTGCAGGTGAGACTTCTAATACTGAAACTCTTGTGTTAGAAATTAATCGTGGCAGCCGGAACTTCTATGGTAGGGTTTATATAAAGTGCTCCCCCGACCCGGTCTAGCATGAATTAGTTGATTCACAACTGTAGGTAGGTACTGTAGGTAGATCTTTTAACAGCTGTTTACATTCCAAGGACTAATCCAGATAAGCTGATTGACTGCTTTAAACTATTCAGAAACATATGGCGATTACCGACATAAACGAGAAACATGTCGTTAAAACAATGGTTGTGCACCTATAATATAATTTTTAATAAGTATCATTGTTTTAGGTCGTGGCGCACCACATGGATGTCAGTGAAGAAAGCGTAGATATAAGAATATTTATCATCGCCCTATTACTGCCTCTCATCTTCATGGCATGGATCCGCAATCTCAAGTACCTCGCACCGGTGTCCATGATCGCCAACGTGTTCATGGGTCTCGGTCTTGGAATCACCTTCTACTACCTAGTCGGAACTGGGGAACTTAAGACTGATAATATTCAATCAATGCTTTTTAAAGCACCTGTGGAATGGCCTGAGTTCTTTTCACTGAGTATTTTCGCGATGGAAGCCATCGGTGTCGTGATGCCTCTGGAGAACGCTATGAAGACTCCTCGCTCCATGCTGGGCACGTGCGGCGTCTTGAACAAAGGCATGAGTGGCGTCACCCTGGTCTACATCCTTCTTGGTTTCCTCGGATACCTTCGCTATGGAGAGGACGTCATGGATTCCATTACCCTGAACTTAGAAAATTCTAAAATGTAAGTAGTATTTTATGGTATCTATTTTTATTCTTATAGTCGTGCCCATAGAAACAAAGACGCTAAACATTACAATCACCGAAGATTAATCATGTTACGGACGTGGAGTCAGCAAAATAATCCAGTAGTTTTTTTTTTAATTTTTTTATTTATTTGCTCTTGACTCTAGTTTAGGTCAAAGGTGACGTATCTTATAGCTAGTTTACACAGCGCGAGCTAGCGTGCGAGTCAGCCTGCAGAGTAGCTGCAGTACAGTAACTCGCATCGTATGGACGTATTTTATTTGCTCTTGACTCGTCTAAGTCAGAGGTAACAGAGACAGAGTCGACGATGGAGCGAGCCTACCCAGATAAAACCTGTTCACTCTAACTTTGAAGAGATTAGAGTTGTATGCGTTTGCCATATTATGAACAAGCTGTTTAAAAAAAAAATGCTTTACGGCGGTTAGTTTGCGTGTTCTGTGCTGAGCTCACGACTCGCCCAACAAGGAGCGCTGTCCGAAATTAGACGAATTATTATTTATTACACATAAAAGAACAGGTATTAAAATAAAACACAGACTAAATTGTAAATAATTAAATGATCTTTAAAATGGCGAAGATTTCATAAAAATACGCTTTATAGTTTTTGCGTGATTCTCAATTTTTTATCCGCGTTAGACGTATCTTTACAAATTAATTACACTATGTTATAAAAATGTAATTTCAAATATTCTTAGATCAAATTACGACAGAAATTGTCTAGAGTTACTTATATTTTTTTCAAAGAAATAAGACTAGTCGTTTAGATGTGATGTTCAATTAAAAACCATTAAAGGTGTGTCCAAACATTGAGCGGCAAGCGTGCGCGGCTGCCGCGCGCGGCGTGCCGCGTTGTGTTTGGACAACAGCCGCGCGCGAACGTTTCGATCTAGCTGCCGCGCGCAAACATTGCTCAGTATCGTTCGTCGGTAATCGTGTCTGGACGTGTTTGCGCTTCTCAAAAATGGACAATGAAACATCAATTAGACTGATTGAAATATGTGGCTCATTTAATGATTTCGAATAAGCAGAGCTAAAACACTGATAACCGCCTTCATTGTACGAGGGCGGGTCAATAAGTCCGTGACTTTTCGAATTTCTGACCTCTTTACTGAAAAAGCAACACTACTCCTGTCAACAGGCATCTGTCAGTTGACTCCTGTCAAAATTTGAACTTGCTGCGTCAGTTAGTTTGTGTTTGACAGCTATCTTTATCAGACTACCCAGTAATTTGAGGAAAAAATGGAAAAAAGTGAATTTCGTGTGCTTATTAAGTATTATTTTTTGCGAAAAAAAACCATTACCGAGACCAAGGCTAAGCTTGATAAATACTATGGGGACTCTGCACCATCGATTTCAATGGTAAAAAAGTGGTTTACTGAATTTCGTTGTGGCCGTACAAGCACTGAAGATGCCGAACGTCCTGGACGCCCAGTTGAGGTCTCTTCACCCGAAACAATCGAAAAAATTCACGATATGGTGTTGGCCGACCGAAGATTGAAAGTGCAAGAGATTGTGGAAGCCGTAGGGATCTCTCATGGCTCAGTGGTTTCAATTTTGAATGATCAGTTGGGCATGAGAAAGCTTTCCGCAAGATGGGTGCCGCGTTTGCTCACAGTCGACCACAAACGCAATCGTGTAACAACTTCACAGGAAGGTTTGGCGTTGTTTAATCGCAATATGGAGGAGTTTTTGCGCCGTTTTGTAACCGTGGACGAAACATGGATCCATCACAACACACCAGAGACCAAATAACAGTCAAAACAGTGGGTTTCTAAGGGTGAATCGGCGCCAAAGAAGGCCAAGGTGGGTTTGTCAGCCAATAAAGTTATGGCGACTGTTTTTTGGGATGCACGCGAGATAATCCACATTGACTACCTTCAAAAGGGAAGAACAATCAATGGGGAATATTATGCCAACTTATTGGACCGATTCAATGACGATTTGAAAAAAAACCGACCTCATTTGGCCAAGAAAAAAGTTCTTTTCCACCAAGACAATGCAAGGGTGCACACATGTGCAGTTGCCATGGCAAAAATCCATGAATTGGGCTATGAATTGCTCCCTCATCCGCCCTATTCTCCAAATTTGGCTCCGAGTGACTACTTCTTGTTCCCAAACCTGAAGAAATGGCTTGGTGGAAAAAGATTTGACTCCAATGATGAAGTCATCTCGCAAACAAAGGCCTATTTTGAGGACCTCGACAAATCATATTTTTTGGAAGGGATAAAAAAATTGGAGAAGCGTTGGACAAAGTGTATAGAGCTCAAGGGAGACTACGTTGAAAAATAAAATGATTTATTTATCAAAAAATCTGTGTTTTATTCCAAAAGTCACGGACTTATTGACCCGCCCTCGTAGTTTAGGTTCAGACTGAATTCAAATGCGTGGCGTGTCTCGCATATTGCCGCGCAAACATTCGTCGGATTGTCCAACTAGAGCGCGGCAGAATTGTTTCCTGGACATGCCGCGTGTTGCTGCCGCGCCTTTGCCGCTCAATGTTTGGACGCACCTTAAGAGTCGTATAACTGCACCTTAAGACACTGGGTTTCTCCAGCAATCTGAAATTTTTGTTAGATGATCATGGTCACTTTGAATGTGTAGCAATGTTTGCCTTACCTTTTCTTGCTCACTATACCAAAACAATAAATTAGATCCTGTCTTTTGTTTACAGTCCCGCTCAAATTGTAAAGATCTCTATCGCTATTGCCGTTTACTGCACATATGGACTACAGTTCTTTGTGTGCGTCGAAATTATGTGGAACAGCATCAAAGAAAAGTTCACCAAGCGCCCAGACCTCGCCGACTACATCATGAGAACCATCATGGTGACCGCTTCCGTGCTGCTGGCCGTGGGCGTACCTACCATTGCACCCTTCATGGGCGTCATTGGAGCTTTCTGCTTCTCGATCCTCGGGCTGATTGCGCCTGCCTTCATCGAAGTTATCACCTACTGGGACATCGGCTTTGGACCTGGAAAATTCATCATCTGGAAGAACGTTGTAGTACTAATCTTTGGTCTTTTCGCACTCGTGTTCGGCACCAAAGATGCCATTAAAGCCATCATCAACGAGTACAGTAAGTAAGGCAACACTCTTGTGCACAGCCTTTCATTCAAAGATTCTGTGTTAATGTGTGATAGATATTAGCGTACAGCTTAGTAATTAGAATAGATTATTTTATATCAGTTTTGCGTGTGAGACTTTGAGGTATTTGAAACAGTCAAGTGTCAAGGTCGTTATGTTATTTCGTTACCCTGACATCTACTTGTATTTCGACCAAATGTCTCTGGTAAAACGGACCTGAAGATTCTGTTGTATTGGTAACTATGAGTCACGCCGCTAAACAATTGGTGCTACTTATTGCATGTTGTCAATATTTGCTCCACATCATTAATTCGAAATTGTTACTTACTATACTATAGGTATTGATGTTACCTCTTATTCTGTGTATTTTATAAAATATATTTTATAGGTATAAATTATAATTGGACATGTTATAAAATTATATAAAATCACTATTACATTCCCAAATCAGAACTGAATACTGTTGAATGGTGTACTTAGAAATAGGTATTAGATCAACATGTAGGTATTTTCGAATGTGTGATGTAGGCACGGTAATGTTGTAACAATAATTTTTTGGTCCCAAATAAAATGAGCTACCATGTACACGATAGATAAGTATTTTGTAAAATAAACAAAGACCAAATAGCGATCGAACATATTTGTCATAAGCATAGAGTTGTCGGTACTTAATATCATTTCATAGCTATTTCTGTGTTTAAGAACAAATGCTTTCATTAGTCTTAACTCTCTTTTCCATTAAAATTGAACATTTTAATCATAAATTGGTGACTGGTATATTGCATTTAGTGTTTCTAAGCTTAATGTTTTAAACATAATTACTGTAACATTATTTATAGAAATATGTGTGCATTGTACGAATATCGATTAAATTAAACTGCACTTAATTATAAGTTGTAAAGATATACGAGTATACCGAAGAACTGAAATAACAATAAGTACATGCAGTCGCTTGTGATAAATAGACGAGAAATATCAGGTACGAGGCCTTTCGTAGCATGATCAGAACACTGATCGCAATATCAATTACTTAATTAAGTCCATTTTGACTTTTTACAATTCGTCTCGAACCAGCAACGACCATCATTTGATAATATATTTATATTTAAATGAGATCTAATAGAATATGAATCAAGTTGCTTTTGTTATGAATTTTATGAGGGTATCTAATTAAATTTTATGAATCAACTGTACCTAATATGTATACACTTTTTACAAAATTTATAGGCGTAATTTCGCATCAAACCCAATGAAGTTCCTATTTGTTCTTAAATTATATAGAAAATTAATTATAGGTACTTAAACTAAATTTCGTTTTGTTCATAACCACAGCGCACCAAACATTGCTAACAATTTATTTGAAATATTATCAGTTATATGATATTATTTTGTAATTTAATTATAATCTTAAATTACGCGAATAAACCATTTTTATGCTCTGTATTTTTATTATTTTTTTATTATTTAAATTTAAACCTTCGATTAAACGAGGCAGGACATGTGTAAAAATTAAACAACAATATCGAAAATTATTATATTTATTATGAACAGTGTCTATTCCCGCTAATATTTTCAAGAGAGCTCACTGCTAGCTTAACAATTATACATTATAATTATATAGACGTCTTCCTCCAAAGTCAGCTTAACGACATATTATCAGCAATCAACTAAAGAGTTCTATGAACATGCATCAAGTTCGTAGATATGAAATAATATAATACACGAATGACTTACTTAGTTTTGGAGGCGGTAACCTTATGTTGACGATACAGAGTCAAAATATCCACAAAAATGTCGCATACACGCACCGTATGCGCAAGATTCAATAGGTACCCTATCGAGAACCACTGACTGCCAAGAACACCACCAACAATAGACTTATAAACCGACGTTTTACTGTGAAATCAAATTAATACCTACGCTCACACCAGCATTCTCCAGTATCTCTATCTTGTTCCAGCTCTCAGTGCTTCAGTTCACTAGGGCGAGAAGTCCATTCGCACATCGACACGAATGCTTGCTCTTGCAAGGGTTTCTCGCTCTAGCAATTGATGCCACTAAAGGTCAACTCACACGAAGAAGACGCTTTCGCAACCTTTAAAATATAGATACAATATCGAAGAACCTTATTTACTACACAAAAATGTTTAATTTCAGTGAGATAGTTGGGTGTGCGTTACTCCAACAAGAAAGAAGCTCCTAGAGGGATATGAGTGGAACGTAGAATTAGTGCGTAATCTGATGTAACTGTGTGCCACATAAAAAAATTGTGCGTCTTGTCGTTTTGGAAAAAAACGATTCCTATTGGACTAACGTTGTTCCAGCAGGAAAATACTAAACGAATGATCGGAGGGAGAAACATTGTACATATGCAGAGCTTATATTTGTGCAAAAATGTGCGCCGAAAATGTAATTTGTGCGTCTTTAGGTTTTTGAAATATTGCATTTCCTGCTGGAGTAACTTTTTGCAGAATCGTGTATCTCTAAAACTATTGTATGTGCGCCTGTAGAATAAACATACACGAGTAGTTCTTAATTTGTGCGTATTTGTGACGGAATTAGATTTAAGAAAATGTTTATAATTTTCAAGTAATCGCTCTTTTTTGGAAACCCGAAAAAATATGGCAGCGCCTAATTAGTAAAACGTATAAGCTCGCTGAAAACTGTATTCGGTCCGCCTTGACGCTTATATAATAACCACAAAAAGTTTCAATAGTGAGCACATGCAAGCGTTAATGAATAATATTGCTAAAAGTCAAAACGACGGAAAACGACGGACGAAATACAAGAAACCGGCTCAACATAAGATGTATGTGTACGTGTAAACCAAAAATTAGTGCGTTTAGTCAAAAATATAGTGAAAATATCCAGCTTGGAATGTGGAATGCCCGAAAGTATTGCACATTACAAGGCTCACTGCTACAGAAATAATAGTAATTTATTTGAATTTAATGATGACCTCTATAGTAATCCAATGATGCGGGAAATCTAATATTATGCCACATGTAATAGTCTACTTGGTAGAATAGACAAAATTGTACAGGGTTAAGCAAAGAAATGTTGGTACAGTTTTAGAGTTGTATTTAGTGCATAGGTATAGTCAACCGCAAAGTTGTGTTGCAACGTGTTACCATTGTATGTCGTATTACTTATGAGGCATATACAGGGTGTAAAAAGACACATCACAAAGCGGTCAACTACGCATACTGTACATCTAACAAAGTAGCTTTGCGCAAAGTTACTTTGTTAGCCCCACCCATTAGCCGCGTAGGTACTAGGTTAGTTTAGGTACTCATAAGCAAATTATTTATTTGTGATTTAAAATTTGACATTTTTTTTACAAATTACATAGGTAGGTTTAATTACCAATATTATACTTGTAACTGCTCTGTGATAATGCGATTTCAATAAATTTTTAATACCTGAAAAACTGATCTGTGATTTTAAATTTTAATTAAAACAAGGTACAAATAATTTGGTTGAACTAAGTATTTGCGTTCTAATATCTATAGGTAGGTAATTTGATCTGTGATTTGATGCCATAATTAATTTAAGAATCAAAATTAAGACAATATAAATAATAATTTCCACATCAACTAGCTCTTTCATTTGATATGGTCACAAGGCGCATTTAATATTTTTTTTAATTAGCCCCAAAATTAGGTCACATAATTGCCAACGAACGTGAACGCGACTGTACGGACTCAGGCATAATACGTCCAGTAAAGAAGGTCATCGATAGGTATATGAAGCCGTTGCTTTTGATAGTCATTCGAATTTGGTCGGATAACCGGCCGTTATGTATACATGTTTGGTTTTTTGTTGATATCTACTTAATGCGAAACATTCCAAGCGGGATATTTTCACTATATATTTTTGACTAAACGCACTAATTTTTGGTTTACACCTACACATCTTAGGTTTAGCCGTCAAAGTTATGACACCGTAGTTTTGACTTTTAGCAATATTATTAATTAACGCTTGCATGTACACTATTGAAACTTTTTATGGTTATTACAAGCGTCAAGACGGGCCAAATACAGTTTTCAGTGAGCTTATATGTACGTTTTCTCAATTAGGCGCTGCGATATTTTTTCGGGTTTTCAAAAAAGAGCGATTACTTGGAAATTATAAACATTTTCTTAATTCTAATTCCGCCACAAATACGCAAATTAAGAGCTACTCGTGTATGTTTATTCTACAGGCGCACATATAATGGTTTTAGAGATAGAAGATTCTGAAAAACGTTACTCCAGCAGGAAATGCAATTTCTCGAAAACCTGAAGACGCACAAATTATATTTTCGGCGCATAAATTATATTTTCGGCGCACACAAATATAAGCTCTCTGCCTATGCACAATATTTCTCCCTCCGATCATTCGTTTAGAATTTTCCTGCTGGAACAACGTTACTCCAGCAGGAATAGTTTTTTTCTAAAACGACAAGACGCACAATTGTTTTATGTGGCGCACATTTCCAGCACATTACGCACTAATGTTACGTTCCACTCATATCCCTCCAGGAGCTACTTTCTTGTTGGAGTGGCGCACATGATTATTTGAATAAAATCGAATTCAGAAAAGTGTTCATGTCTAAATCTCTATGTTGTATCGCTATTTAAAAATATGCAGTATTGCGTAACGTACGGAACGTTACTCCTTGTTAGCTTACACTAAGGATTATATCCTTGCAACAAATAGAGATATTGAAAAAGCCTAATACGTGCGTACACTTAAATAATATGTATATTTTCTTTTTAGTCGGGGCTCGATAGATTACGTGAACATTCATCAATGTACAGTTACATTAAAATCCAAAATATAATTTCACCTGCTATAGTTCCGTTCCTTTGTAATAAGAATCGATTTAGTAAATTGGAATTGACTGTTTTATCTTACTAGATAACTAATTCATCATAGGCTAAACCTATCACATTAGGGTATTTTACAAAAAAAAACTAACTAGTGTCAGTGATATACCCAAAACATATTGGACACATATTTTTTCTTTTGTGACGTAAAAAGAAATGAGGGCGATACAGTGCGTTGAAATGTCGCGTGACCTCACGCGGCGCGACACTTTTTACCACCAAAGTGACATAACGAGCCCACGCTTCTGAACTTTCATGCGTTTTATCTTTGTAATTTTTTATTGGTTTGATACAGCAAAAAATACGTATCCAATATTTTTTGGTTATTTAACTGACGCACTAAATAGATTTGTTTAGTAAAATACCCCTATAGATTTAATAATTAATTTATCGTAATAATATCTAACACTTATTAAATAGAGTCGTGACGGCCCGGAGATTTAATGACAAGCGTTTAAAGTGCAAGGTTACAAATCGAATCTGGTGTGTACCGATGTGACTTTCCAAAGTGGCAGAAAACTTAATAAATAATCCTTTATCCTTATGAAGGTCTCAGGGTGAGTCCAGGCCTGGCGAATGCGCCGCTCGCGAGCAGCGCGCGTACATTTCAAGCTCGCGCGCCGTGTTGCGCCGCCAGCGCGCGGCGCTCATTCGCCAGATCTGGACACACCCTTATGTATTAAAACTGGATCTTCATTGTATGAGAAGGGGTGTTGACCCTTTTTTTTGTGGGTGGGATATCATCCAATAACTTCTCCCGCTCTGGGTGGAGCGGGAGAGCATGTTAGACTCTTACTAACTAAAACCCACTCCTGTTCCTTCCTTGCCTGAGTGTCCAGGCGAGCGGTAAATCTGTTACGAATTTATCCGCTGCCCCTTGGCATACAGGCATTGGCCATGATGGGGCCCCGTCAGTGGTGGCTGATATCTCTTTGAGGCGCGCGTGGAACACTACTCGCTGTCGACTCTCGGGCCTGGTGCTGATCGGACGGCGAGCTACCCATTACTCGCCGTCCGCTTGCCCGCGTCTACGGTGGCCGGAGATCGTCCTGCGACCTCCGAAGGGGTGTTGGTCCTGCAGAGACACATTATTTGACTAATATTACCACGAACGTCTACCTTATTATAACGATTCGTCCTGAACAATGTTGGTATCCTTCTTTAATATACGTATACACAATCCTACTGGACTTTAATGAGCAAACAGAAAGAGCTTATGGCAAACGCTGCTCTTATGGGAATGGGCTTGTTTGTTACCATTTACAGAATTCGACATAGCATGTGAAATTATACAATAGCCGTTCAACAGTGAAATATGGTGAAAATGCTGTTCGAAATGTTTACAAGGTAGGTTTACATGTGATCATTTCTGTAACGATTCTGGGTGCAATCACATTTACAAGCACATAATATCCGCATTTCCCTGTATCTCTTTCGTATTTTTATTACTCAGTAGTAAAATTTCCTAGATCAAGAAGTATACCTACTCGCGCGCTTTCGATACGAATGAACACAGATGCTTGCAAACTGCCTTCTCGTCATTCTTAGTCGCCAAGTTGCCACTTGAGAGAGAAATACATAAAAATGATAATCCGTGCTAGTAAGTGTGTGGTGTCATCCTCTTACAGCCTGATGTTATAAAGTTAGCTTACTAAACGTGCTGAGCGTGTCGTCACCAACATTGACATACTGTATTACAAACGTAATGTGTCCTTGCATAAACATTACACTATATTATTGACTCTCAGTAAAGTCGTATTGCGAAACAAATACTCATTTTAAAGACCATTGCATAGTCCCAAATTCAAATCTAAACTAGCTTCAACTTTCTTACACGACACTCTACAATCAAAACCTTTGCTATGTGCACTTCCAAACAGCTTTCAGCACCTCTTATAAATTAAAACTATACAGGCCCTCCATTTCCATCAACATAAACTATACCTACGAGTTTAAATTAAAACATGAACTTACAAGCTAAAGCCAAAAAATAATAAAAAATTATTTAAATAAATATGATACGAAAATAATACTTAGTTTACACGTTCTTTTGTTATTATTACAAATGACAAGCATTTCTGGTGTTTAACAATAGGCAATTTTGACAATGCTGACCACATCAAGTCTAATAACTATTTTATACGATATTTCAGGTAAAATGTTAACAATTATATCATTACTTTTTATATTAAAACACGATAGTCATGAGCTAAGTATGTAGAGTAACAACGTAATTCGTGCAGGCACTATTCTCACTGTAGTTCTAATAACAGACGAACCTCGTTTGTAGGTAGTCGGAGAGCATGTAACGTTTGAAATTCTGCCATTTTTATGAAAAGATCACACCTTTATAGATAACTATCATTACACTACACGAAAGGATCTTATGAGGTCGACAATTCGTCCAAACGTTACACCGCTATGCGAGTGACAGCTATGCATACAACAATAGTGTGCTAATTGTCACAAACGGACTAATTTAATATTAATTTCTTAGATTAACACAATTCCTGGTTTCATTTCTTTAGTAAATTACAGATTACGTTCGATGGGTAAGTTTATAGCAATAACTTCGGTCTAAACGACGGCTAGCCTAAAGTTGCGACCTTATCTAAACATCTAATAAGTAACTCAACGAGTGCTCTAAAAGTATTGAGATTTGACCTAAAACACAGACACTAATTTCCTCTCATTATCTTCCAAAAAGTGTTCATATAATTTTGCAATAAAGGGTAAAGCTGAAAGATCTAAGGGCTTTGTAAAAATAAATCTTAGGTGTTTACTGCAGCCTACACAATAACGTTACTTTTATAATCGGACCATACTATCCAATGACCAGGTTATAAGCAACAACAGAGAATCTTAAACGAAACTGTACCTAGTTGATTTTATTGTTATCTTATCGCTTGATGGCAGTGATAATGGCGCGGCTTCTCTTGTTCAATAACTAAACTAAAATTAGAGAATTGCTATCTTTTACTAAAAGGCTGTGCGAGAAAAGGACGGCTATAGCTATGAACTAAGTTAGAGATGTCAAACTAGTTTACGCTTTACGCTTCGCCATGTTTTTAGACGACATGTTTTTACGTGTCCCCTTAATTTGTATGGAAATATTAGTTCAAACTAAATTTGACAGCTCTAATTTACATCCGTCTCTTTCTTGTTTTATTAGAGAGAAAAAGATAGCAATAGCCTAAATTAAGTTTAGTTTGTGCACAACAGAATCAACACCATTGTATAGTTTTATTGTTTAATAATTATTTAACGCGTGACATAATCTTAACTAGGACTACAGAAGTTTTTTTTTTTATTATTTTTCAGTTAACCGCGTGGTGTTACAAAATGTCTTGTAATCTCTACATGATATAAATCAAAATCAATTTTCGCGTTTGTCTGTTTGTCCGCTAACGCCTCCTAAACCACGTAACGGATTATAATGCGGTTTTCACTAAAAAAAAAGAGCGATAAACGAGGAAGGTCTGAGCCGGGGCGGGTCGCTCGTTAAAAATAAGTATATAATGACAGAAACAACTAATATTTGAGTGAATGAAAATGTACAAAGCAAGAAATGTAATATATCTAAATTATTAGTGATTAAAGTATAATCAAAATGCCTAATATCAAATACAGCTGTGTACATCCGTTTGTACCCCAGATAACGCGATCTTGGACGTTGCGTACAAAACTTACTGGTTTTTATAATATCCCACATTGCGAATAAAAGGTCCACACTTTACACCCTAATAAATAACGCGCAAAACTGCACAATTTAAACTATCAACATCAAATATATTCTACACAATGACTTTATCTCTTTCACAATAAAGCGTTTCATTAAATAATGGAACTAAATAAGAATTTACTAATGACGCGCTAAATTATTAAATTCTCAAATTAAAATCATGTTTTTAAAGTTTTTTTTACCGAATAATTGCTTTCAGTCTATAAAATAATTGGACGGACATCTAATTTGAGGTTCCCAATTTTCAAATATCTTATGAATTGAGCACGGAGAGCATTATTGCATTTTAGGTGACCTCCATGGAGTAGAGGTTCATTCGAATGTTCTTAACACATTTCCGTGTTTTGTTTTATACAATCGCTTGATCGTTATCAAGTCTTCTCAGTACTTATCTTGAAGATTATTTATGTAGTGATCATTTTATTCATCTAGTTTGAAAAGAAATTAACGCAAAATTGATGTGCGAGTTATTATTGATAATGTTTTTAATCACGACTCACCAGGTGATGGGGATATGTACAAGGCAGAAGTAATTAGATTTCTATTCGCTGTCTATTATCTAACTATCAATAAAGATATCATAATAAAGCTTACAATGCCGATGCTATACTACAATACCGAGCATTAACAAAATGATTTCAAGAATAAGAAATATACTTAAACGTTTTGACTAATAAAAGGATAATTTATCCTAAATTTTAAAATGGCACAAGTTTTGTTGATCTTAAATTTGGACGACTTTGTTTCCTAATTGCGCAGCTTTTCACGAGAATTATTAAAATTGTGTATGTTAATAACTTGTAACATTATAAATAATGTCCGACCGAAGGTTCTGTTTCGGATTCGACCAGTTTCGGCCAAAAAATATGGTTTCACTGAAGTGTCGGTTTCGGCCAATAATTGGCAGAATATTCGGCTACACCGAAACTACCGTCTTAGAGTTGAAGGTTGTGAAAGAGAACTAAAAACTGACTGTCTCGTAGGTACTTAGTGTTTATGAAAGTTAGGGCTGATTTTCCAATGTTCTGATAACATTCTACCTAAGTATTTTTTTTTTAATTTGGGCTATTTTTCTTTTAACCCCACCAAGTGGAGTTTCGGTTTCGGCCCAAACTGGAAGCGGCGCCATACATTCGGTTACGGTTTCGGCTAAAAATCGTGTTTCGGTCTGCCACTAATTATAAAGTGCCAGATAATATTCATTTATCACAGGATACCCAAGATCTTATCGAGTTAACATTGGAAGTTACAGTGTCTTATCGATACTATTATTTCAAGAATCCCGAAAAATATAATTATTATTAATTTTATACAAAGCCCTTCCAGGCAACTTGTGAGATTCATCTTTGAGTTGCAGAATTGCTACAAGAAAACTTCTTTTTGTCACAATGTAAACCTAAGTAACAGTTTATGTAAGGATCCTTAAATCAGTTATTGTGTATGAGTTATTTTAATCTTTTACTATGGAATAATTTAAAAAAATGTCCCACTACAAGGCTAGCGCGAATACGTACCTTTTTTCCGCGTTATTATTTTTAAACACCTAAGATTTATTTTTACAAAGCCCTTAGGCTTTGTAAAAATAAATCTTAGGTGTTTACTGCAGCCTACACAATAACGTTACTTTTATAATCGGACCATACTATCCAATGACCAGGTTATAAGCAACAACAGAGAATCTTAAACGAAACTGTACCTAGTTGATTTTATTGTTATCTTATCGCTTGATGGCAGTGATAATGGCGCGGCTTCTCTTGTTCAATAACTAAACTAAAATTAGAGAATTGCTATCTTTTACTAAAAGGCTGTGCGAGAAAAGGACGGCTATAGCTATGAACTAAGTTAGAGATGTCAAACTAGTTTACGCTTTACGCTTCGCCATGTTTTTAGACGACATGTTTTTACGTGTCCCCTTAATTTGTATGGAAATATTAGTTCAAACTAAATTTGACAGCTCTAATTTACATCCGTCTCTTTCTTGTTTTATTAGAGAGAAAAAGATAGCAATAGCCTAAATTAAGTTTAGTTTGTGCACAACAGAATCAACACCATTGTATAGTTTTATTGTTTAATAATTATTTAACGCGTGACATAATCTTAACTAGGACTACAGAAGTTTTTTTTTTTATTATTTTTCAGTTAACCGCGTGGTGTTACAAAATGTCTTGTAATCTCTACATGATATAAATCAAAATCAATTTTCGCGTTTGTCTGTTTGTCCGCTAACGCCTCCTAAACCACGTAACGGATTATAATGCGGTTTTCACTAAAAAAAAAGAGCGATAAACGAGGAAGGTCTGAGCCGGGGCGGGTCGCTCGTTAAAAATAAGTATATAATGACAGAAACAACTAATATTTGAGTGAATGAAAATGTACAAAGCAAGAAATGTAATATATCTAAATTATTAGTGATTAAAGTATAATCAAAATGCCTAATATCAAATACAGCTGTGTACATCCGTTTGTACCCCAGATAACGCGATCTTGGACGTTGCGTACAAAACTTACTGGTTTTTATAATATCCCACATTGCGAATAAAAGGTCCACACTTTACACCCTAATAAATAACGCGCAAAACTGCACAATTTAAACTATCAACATCAAATATATTCTACACAATGACTTTATCTCTTTCACAATAAAGCGTTTCATTAAATAATGGAACTAAATAAGAATTTACTAATGACGCGCTAAATTATTAAATTCTCAAATTAAAATCATGTTTTTAAAGTTTTTTTTACCGAATAATTGCTTTCAGTCTATAAAATAATTGGACGGACATCTAATTTGAGGTTCCCAATTTTCAAATATCTTATGAATTGAGCACGGAGAGCATTATTGCATTTTAGGTGACCTCCATGGAGTAGAGGTTCATTCGAATGTTCTTAACACATTTCCGTGTTTTGTTTTATACAATCGCTTGATCGTTATCAAGTCTTCTCAGTACTTATCTTGAAGATTATTTATGTAGTGATCATTTTATTCATCTAGTTTGAAAAGAAATTAACGCAAAATTGATGTGCGAGTTATTATTGATAATGTTTTTAATCACGACTCACCAGGTGATGGGGATATGTACAAGGCAGAAGTAATTAGATTTCTATTCGCTGTCTATTATCTAACTATCAATAAAGATATCATAATAAAGCTTACAATGCCGATGCTATACTACAATACCGAGCATTAACAAAATGATTTCAAGAATAAGAAATATACTTAAACGTTTTGACTAATAAAAGGATAATTTATCCTAAATTTTAAAATGGCACAAGTTTTGTTGATCTTAAATTTGGACGACTTTGTTTCCTAATTGCGCAGCTTTTCACGAGAATTATTAAAATTGTGTATGTTAATAACTTGTAACATTATAAATAATGTCCGACCGAAGGTTCTGTTTCGGATTCGACCAGTTTCGGACAAAAAATATGGTTTCACTGAAGTGTCGGTTTCGGCCAATAATTGGCAGAATATTCGGCTACACCGAAACTACCGTCTTAGAGTTGAAGGTTGTGAAAGAGAACTAAAAACTGACTGTCTCGTAGGTACTTAGTGTTTATGAAAGTTAGGGCTGATTTTCCAATGTTCTGATAACATTCTACCTAAGTATTTTTTTTTTAATTTGGGCTATTTTTCTTTTAACCCCACCAAGTGGAGTTTCGGTTTCGGCCCAAACTGGAAGCGGCGCCATACATTCGGTTACGGTTTCGGCTAAAAATCGTGTTTCGGTCTGCCACTAATTATAAAGTGCCAGATAATATTCATTTATCACAGGATACCCAAGATCTTATCGAGTTAACATTGGAAGTTACAGTGTCTTATCGATACTATTATTTCAAGAATCCCGAAAAATATAATTATTATTAATTTTATACAAAGCCCTTCCAGGCAACTTGTGAGATTCATCTTTGAGTTGCAGAATTGCTACAAGAAAACTTCTTTTTGTCACAATGTAAACCTAAGTAACAGTTTATGTAAGGATCCTTAAATCAGTTATTGTGTATGAGTTATTTTAATCTTTTACTATGGAATAATTTAAAAAAATGTCCCACTACAAGGCTAGCGCGAATACGTACCTTTTTTCCGCGTTATTATTTTTATTCCGTTTTAAGAGCCACTCAGCACTTATATTACGCGTCGATAACTTAGTTAAAATATTTCAAAAACAGTCGTATGAAACGTGTATTCTGCGCAAGCCTTCAAAGAACATTGTTTAAAAAACAACTTATCTAGACTAAAGTATAGGTACAGATCTAATCTAATTTTATAAATTGAAAACTAAATTAATAAAACTGTCAATTTAAAAATGTTAGCAACAGTTTTCTCTTCAATGCGTGTACATTAATGCTAATTTACTTGTAAATTGACCAAAAACATACTTTACACAGACTGGTATCTTAAAACTATTTATATTAAATATTCTCAAGTAACAATTTAACTGACATTATTGCGTTTCTCACTTAGTTGTTTGAAAGGAATCTAAAACCTAACGTATCATTAAAACTAAAGTTAAAGTCTATACATCTAAAGTTTTAGATAAGGGCGTTTAAAAAGAAAACGGATGAATAGATGAAATACAAAATATAAACACATTATAAAATACTTTCAACGGTAGAGGAAACAAGAAAATTTTAGAGTCAAAGCTACGGTAAAAACATACCTAAAGAAAAAGGGTTCTATAATGTATAATTTATACATTTAATATTTGCTTGCTTTTTTATTTTCTCGTATAGAAATAAACATTCCGTTTATTGCATCAACAACACTACCTAAACGTGACTGACTTCATAGAGATTCTCTTAATATCACTAACTTTATAGTACTCTAGCCGATTCTATCCATTGCTGTTACTATAGCAACTTAGAACTATGTCCTACGAATTCTAAATACCTATTGCAATTTCAACTTCAAAAATGTTTGTACATGCATACATAATAATATAACAGTTATGGCAGTTTAGATACTCGAATTATTTGTATTATTAGTTATAATTTACATAACATCGTTGTAAAATGGAACATGTATTAAACAGGCACGTTTGTTAAGTACATAAGAGGCAGCGGAATATGTGCACAACATATTTATTTAAGCACGACATCGAGTCTTATTGGTTATGGCGCCGCTACTTAAGTTTACATACGAATTTAAGGCTTGTTAATAAATAACCCTTGTATATTTCGTAAATGTGAATTATTGTACGGAGCTTCTTATGTATTGTCGATGCATATTTCTTATCGTTATGTGCATGGAGTACAATCATGCGAGTACAACCTGTTTATAATATTATTGCTGTGTTTATTGCAAATTAATCCATTTCACTCTTAGAGAATAAAACCTCTGATTCGCCATTATTAAGAATACTAAGAATAAATACTGTGTAAGTGTTAACTGGCGTTGGCAATATTGCTTTTTGAATGTGTTCCTCAAGTTATTTAATTGTGTGCGTGATATCACTGCTTGCCTTATTTTAATATAGTTATATTGAGCCAAACTCAAGCTTAAGACAAGTAAATATAGTTGCTACTAACAATCCCTAACCTAAAACTTTAACATTGAAGATTCTACTTTAATACAAATAAGTGTTTAGAAATAAAATGCGAAGATACTGCAGTAGTTAAGCAAGTTAATACACCAGCAAGCATGTTATTGCTTCCATGTCTTTAATTATTTAAATAAAAATAATCTCTAATACAGATCCCTATTTTGTACAAAAAGTTTGTGTTAAATAATAGCGAGAATTACTGACTGTAATTACAATAATTTAAAGTGTAATTACAAATAAAAGTTAGAGTTAAAAATAACTGGCCATTACAGAAAAATAAAAGTTTAAAAAATTATATTCTATTTAAGATCGTACATTTCCGAATGAGATTCGATGAACCTTGGCGTGATGATTCTCCCGGAGTCAACGACCGGCGTGAGGAGTTCCTCGGATGGCACTTGGATACGGATTCTATTGTCTGAGGGTAGGTTAGTGGAGCCGTTGCTGGTGTAGAATCCGAGGGAGACGGGTTTGTGGTGTTCCTCGTTGTTGTAGGCTTTGTACTTGGAAGGGCTGATGGGGTGGAGGTGCGGGCTGCCGGCCAACGGGTTGTAGGTGACGTGGATGCGCACCACGTCGTCAGACATGGGCGACACGGAGGGCGGGTGCGGCGTGGCGCGCGGCGTCGAGTGCGCCGTCGACGGCGCCCTCTGTATGCTCAACCCGCATATCCCCGAACTGGAATCAACCAACCACACATACATGACTAATCAATGTCTCCGTGTCGATCAAGGAAATTGATGCATTTCTACAAAGAGGAAAAATTTTACAGTGTAAATAACTACATTATTATACCATGTATGTGCAAACTAAGAGAAAATTAGCATAGCCCGCATTTAAAGTAGTATTAGCTATCAAGATTATTGAAAATCAAGTTTTTAATTCCGCCAAAATGTATTTAGGATCATTTAGGAAAATTAGCTTGGATAGCGCTAGCGTAGCTCAAAACCAGGCTTAAGCAGAATCAGTAGAGAAAGGATCACGGTACATACAAATGTCTTGCTTCAACATTAGTGGAAAGAAGGACAGGACGCCTCCGATGTCCAGGGGTGCTACTTATAAACCAAACAAAGTATCTTGGAAAAGTATATATATTTGGCTATTCTTTGTCAGTATTTTTTATTTACTACTTGGTCTACTACCTCTTTTTTATACATTTTAAATGTAACTTGTGATTGATGGTACTATCACCTTATGAAATCGCTGATGAGTTTTGGGGTTTATGTCACATTGAACTTGTCGTATAAATTATCACAAGGTTCTAAGCGTGATCAAAGTTTGCAAAGGCCAGGTGTACAGTCAGAGTCAAAATAATAGGGACGTACAGCAAAATCATTTAAACGACATTGAAAAATAAACTTCTCTATTTAATAAAAAATCATCTAAATGACAAATTTACGAGTAGGTACTGTTCATTCTGTAACACCTGTCGTTCTTCTTCTTAACGTGTCGATGGCAAATTTAGTATTCAGTGACAGTGACGGCAACCATAAGGTCCTCACACGTACAGGCCACAGACATGCGGCGCAAGAGGAGAGAGGTGGGCCATGGTCTGCGGTGGGACGCCGCACAAGCACTGAAGATCGGAGCCATCCGAGAACACCTCTCGTTAATATGATATTTATACTTTGCTTAGTTATTCCAATCATTTTGGACAGTCTGTCCCTATTATTTTCACGGTGACTGTCCCTTAAACATTTTCAAGGTGCAACTAGATTGCAATTAATTGAAAGTTCAACCAGATGTGATACAAGGTGAATATAGTTTTAAAACATGTGACGATCTCATCGATCGACAAGTCTATGTACTGTTTGTGTAAGCAGGCTTTCAACATAGTGATCTCAAAAACGATAGTAACCTCAGTGACAAATGGCCAATTAACCACAAGTGGTGGCACGGGTGAACAAGAGACCTAAAGAACTGGTCAAACTGAGGCGACGACGGCCGCACGGGACGCAATTGCGAGCGAAAATTGGCAATTATATGCGCCAGTCCGTACAGGTTAGTCAACACAATCGGTGCTAGAGAATTTAGTCCTACATCCCGCGCGGTATTCTCCTCAGTTTAACCAGACCTTTTATCATTGAAACATTATTCGTGTAAAGTGCAATCTACATCTACAAAACATCTCACCCATCTGACCCAGTGGCGTCGTCGCTGACGTTCGAGTGCGTGTCAAGCGAGTTGTCCATGGCGTGCGAGCGGCCGCTCGAGAACACGCTCAGGTCCGCCGTGCTCGTCACGCTCGTGTCGGCGAGCGAGCGCCGCGACCCGAGCGCGGACACCGAGTCGTCACAGCGGATGCCCCCCGCCACCCCGCTGTGCTCTAAACAAACACATGCCGGTTGTAAAAAAACATTGACCCTAAGGCCGTCCAATGCGTTAGGCAGACTACTTCGACGGATGATCCGCGTCGGACAGCGGTAAGCTTTGATGATTCCAGAAACAACCGCACGCGGACCGTCCGCCGCGGATGACTGCCTTCCGCAGCAGATGGTCGAAACAAATCATGTTCACATAATACAGTCATACACCGCTAAAAACCTTGTCGGTTGGTTACTTGCTTCCTTAAAACGTGACTGAAACATTCACATTTTGCACAGTTACTGCCTAACATGGCGATAACACGCATTTACTATTTACTGGGTAGTTAACTAACTCGGTAATATGACTGCATAAAGATGTAGGAAATCTTTCATAGCCACTAGCTTCATACGCGTAGGGCACGGAAAACGAAACAAAATTATCATGCAAAATATAAAAAATTTAGTTCTTACCTTATTGGGCACACAACGTCAAGCAAAACCAATGTCATGTAGTGTAACACAAAACGCACATGCATTAATCCGAGCTTCAAAATCAAATCTCTGCTCGTAGCTCTCTATAGATAAAATCAGAAGTAAATTACGAATCTCCCTTATTTATTCAATACATACATATTTACATCAAATTAATAAAAAAAGGAAAGGTATAAAGGAATTAACGTCGTTGTCTTCTTATTTTCTTATATTTCTTATTATTTACAAGGTAGCTGTGATTATGAGGTTCGCTTCGATGCATATTGAACATGAAGTGGACTGGAGAATCTAGGCGAATGTCCATGGATGCATGGGACGTACGGAGTGGGACGCCAAATTGAGAATTATGATCTGAAGAAAAACGTTTAATGGTGTTATCATTATACTAACAACGAAAGCCTCCGGCTTAACTACTTAAGGCTCTCACTAGAGGCTTAGAAAAGACTTTTGAAAATGTTGTAGAGATGAAATGGTAGGATGTCAAGTAATCGATCTTGTCAATTGGCAGTCCAAGAGAAGTAAACTTCAAATTATTTAGTTTTTTATATAAAAGGGCCAAAGACAGGGTGAAAGCTATTAAAAAATAAGGTGGTACAGCTGCTAACTTTGATAATGAATTGAATTATTGCACTATGTGAACCTATTTAAAAAAATTGAACCCTACCACAAATGTCTATATCCATAATCGTGGTTTTAATTAACTGTGAGGTAATTACAACAGAAAAGATTTAAATTGTATACCAATACATAGGTACACAAAAACGTGAAACAATGAATAAAAAAATTATCAGCATCATATTATGGTGTTGAGATATTTTAATTTGGTGTCGTTTATCTACCTACTGTAATAACGTACTGCGAACAAATCATTTTAAATGTGATAATTTGAAAAACAACTAAAAGCGACACTGATAAGATAAATACAATGTGTGCTGTGTCTAAGTGATGCACAGTATGTGATGTCTAAATATACGACTAAAACGTACCATACATTACAGTTTATGTGTTTTGATTGTTTTTTATTTATTGTCGATCCTCATACCACCACGGGCGGCAAAACTAAAAATAAAACGATAAAGTTATGTTTTCGCGGGATATTCAATATGTTGCCCACTATCGATTACATTCATTATGATCAAAGTTCAATCACAAATACCCCTTATTCCTCTAATCCTAGTTCCTCCTTCCCTAATTCCTCATCGAGGAAAGTTGACTCGAAAACATCGACATGAAAATCTTAAAGAACCCGATACGAAGTAGGTATGTTTGGATCACTCAATTAAAAAAAAAACAATGAGTAATTCCAGAATATCGTGTCGTTTAAACTAAAATACTCAGTAGTTTTGAATCAGTATATTTTAATGTTACTTTTTGTTCCCAAGGGTTAAATTCAGGTCATATTGTGGAGGTTTCTCGATCATAGCTTAAAACTAAAGATAATTAAATAAGTTGTAACTACTGTACCCAAATAATCAATTGAAAACATCGGATGATAGGGGTGGGTTTATGCAAGAACAAAAATAGAGGTGAAACAAAATCGTCGATAAACACTACTGAGCAGAGATTCATTTGAAGCAGTCTATTAACGAGATAGAAGTTGTGGAAATACGTCATTGCACATCAAAGTGTTGCATTAAGTGCGTTTTGGGCGGTAACGCAAGCCCAACATTTTGGTGTTATGATAAAACTAAATGTTAATAAGTTTGTAAGTAGTATTAAACAGAATACATAGTGGGCGTAGCGTTATCCTATGAGAAGTAGCACAAACAATGCAGGAAGCCGGGGATCGCTCTTAAGATCTGAGGAGTTAGTAGCCTAATGATATTTAAGTCTTTAATTACTGCATACAAAATAGTTCAAATTAAGGGACTCGGTCCAAAGATTTATAAAGCTCCTCAAATCTTAAGAAATGTCATGTTAAATGCTTGTCGTTTTAATCGTGTTAATCATGACATAAACCCACCTCCATACCACCAATTAACATGCTAGTGCACAGGTTCCAATTACATACTCTATGTCTAATTCTAAAACAAATTATGATAAATGGCTAAAATGCCATTATTGGATATTCGTGTAAGTGAAGTAGGTACATAAAAATCTGCAAGCCAGTGCAGTGTGGTACTCGTATGTAGTAGAGAGAAATCAAGGGACCAAAAAGTTTAAAACGCAGCTTAAATAAAGATAATCGAGTTAGAGTTGAATAGATCTAGACCATAGACATTGTACTCTAAACTAGCGACGAGTTCCACACTCAAAACAGCAATGGATGCAATAAGGTGTCCACATTCGTGCGCAGTCATCTTTTTTTTCTTACTTTCAATAAATAATAATTCGTAAAGAATCTAACACATGTCTTTTGTTGAAACGTCACATTTAATGAGGCGATTCGGCAAACAGCAACTAGTTTTGAGGCCTGGCCCTGGTGATGACTTTCCACTGACTCGAAGCCTGTACTGGGGGCAACCAGTCGGACGAAAGCGCGTGATGAAAGTGCACGAGTGTGGATAAAGGTACTTATACGACAGAACATTCTAACTACAAAATAATATTTTAAAATATCTCGAAACTAATCTAGGTATAAAATTGGTTTTAAATAAAAGATCTAAAATTATGATAGGCAACATGGCAATTTTTATAAAATTATTAATTGATTAACTGAAGGGAATACTGCTACTTTTACAAACTGTGATCGGTAACACAAATGGAACTATGAGTCTCAAAAGGTATAAATTTTGCTTTCTTGGTATACAGCCACTTGAATTAATAAATCTTTTTTTTAGTTTTATGTCTTGTGTCAACTGTCTAGTAAATACAATAATATCCATTTGCTCAAATAATAAAACTAAAAACTGGAGGAAAACATGAAGTACCAACGTAAACACAGGACATAGGTAACGTCGCTTGCATTCACAACTACATATCACATTCTATCAAAAAAGGGCAATGGACAAAATTAATAAGTTAAAAAAACTGAATTGTTTAAAGGCTAAGAATGAAAGAAAATATCGATTGTTTACCGTAAACCAACGGTACATGGTAGACATCGCACCCATACTCACTAAACGTTTTGGGAACACATTGTGCGTACAGCTAAGGAGTGTGATTCCCTATTGGAGTCATGCTTCCTGATAGCTAAAACCTGGGGGTGTTTAACTCAAGAGTGAATAGGTTACTTCTAGATTAGCATGCTCCATCATCGACCTCGTCATCGCTTACCATCAAGTGAGATAGTGGCAATTCAATAATAATAAAACCTAAAAAGGGCTCACTGTATTAACTCATATAATTATGAACAATTTTTACTATGGGAGACCAAGCCTGAAGCCGCCAAAAAAAACTGTTAGTTCATTAATTTTCAAGATCTTAGCGAACGTAAATATAATCACACTAATCTTGAACAGTTTTAAGGGTTATTAGAGCTCCTTCGGCCGATGGTTGTGGCGATAACCGAATAATTGACTTCGGGTAGAAGTGTACCTTCGGTTGGACACAGGTAGTGTCCCATCAGTTAGAGAGATTTGCTTCAAGTAATGGTCTCGAGGATGTGGATTTTAAAGAGTTAGCCTAACTCTTTAAAATCCACATCCTCGAGAGTTAGAGGTACTTGAAATCTGAAGTTAGTTCTATTCTTGTTTCCTGGTTGTCCTGTAACAGAAACCTCCAGGTGCATTCTTGATTG
The DNA here is from genome assembly GCA_951329385.1 of Polia nebulosa. NCBI lineage: Eukaryota > Metazoa > Arthropoda > Insecta > Lepidoptera > Noctuidae > Polia > Polia nebulosa. Next base: position 29,815,192 of record OX589587.1, on the reverse strand, counting down.
AAAGATTTTAAATGTAAATAAATCTAGCAGTAATCATAATTATGTACTTTATTTTGATTAAAAGTATAATAAATTATGCCCATTGCCCTTTAAACTCATCCTACTTGCAAAAACAACTATCTGAACCTTTATTCGATAAAATAAATTAAACTATTATCTAAAAATACGTGCAAAAATGTAAGAGGATCGCCACAACAGTTTTAATTTAAGTACGAACCTAATTTTTCGACGTTTGAGCTTTAACAAAACCATGTTGATTAATAGGTTATATTAATGTTGGTCGTTTAAAATCTAACAATTAGAAACCAAGGAATCTAAATCAAATAAGGTGGCACAGTCAAGTTATTATTAACATTTCCGTTTCGTTTTTATCAGACAAACAAACTAATAAATAGTATGGTTGGTTGTTATCATTATTTGATGATCTAGTAACCACTCACATATCTGTCAGTCTTCATTAACTAATCTGCGTTATTATTAATGTAAAAGGCACATTTTAATTAATTTGTACTTATTAGGTCAAAATACTACATCATGATTTACCGAGAAAACCTAAGAGTAGTAAATCCAACCTAAAGCCAAGTCCAACACACACTAAAAGCATTTGGCCGGCTCCTGTCTATGACAAGATACTGTACAACTACAAAAGAACACCTCAGTGACTTGGTGTCCAGTAGAACACATTGGTACTAACCAACGGTTTGTGACTTACGACGCACAGAGCCCACATTGTTAGCTTTTCAAGCCATTATACCACCTACTGAACTCCACGGAAAAAAACATACTACAACTTTACAGATATATTTCGCCATAATTTTGCTTCCAGGCAGTCATGGACAACGACTCTTCACGATTGTGCAACATCAGTCAAGAACATGCATCGATGATCATCCATTAAAACAATGTGAACATCATGCAAATGTGATTTATGTGAAGCATCCAAAGCAGGCCGAAAAAAAAATTACAGCTACAGAAAAGTAGCTTTGAACAATCTGGTTCATCTCGACGAAAACTCTGAATGACAAAAGCGAATGACCTAACGAATATAATTAAATTTGCCAAAATGCAAACACTTGCTGATTTTACACTGACACTTGAGTTTAGGTACAGTTTGTGATTGAATTCAATGATACATTATCAGATAAAATGTAAAGCTCTCAAGTATTCATGTGTGTGCCTCAACAAAGTGTGCCAATGTAAATGAGCAAGCCTTATAAATGCGTGAAGTGGTCAGAGCCAAGGCTCTCGTCGGAGGTGGTACGCGAAGTGGGTAGAGATGCTTCCAAATTACCTGACACTGTGTCACTCTGTGAGACCCGCAGCTCCTGCAATTCCATTGCAGCCTTTTCACGTCTGGAACAATACAAGTGCTATTAAGGAATAAAGCTAAAAAACCGGCCAAGTGCGTGTCGGACTTCGCACATTTAGGGTTCCGTAACAAATGTATTTTTGATTATTTGTATGGTTTTGGGTCAACAAGATGCATAGACTGTGAAAATTTGAAGACTAGTTCCAACCGTTTGGCTGTACCCAAAAACTGTGTTCCAATTTGCGTTATGCAGATGACACTACCTTATTTGCCACTAGCATCGACAAACTGAAATCCCTGCTGAGCTACGAAGAACAGGCTACCCTTGATTTCGGTCTGAAGATAAATCGCAGCAAGACGAAAATCATGATTTTTGATCAAGCTAACAATAACTCGCCTGAAGTCACTAGAATTGCGAATTGTGACGTCGTTCAATCATACATCTACCTTGGGGCACTGATATCAAACAGTGGTGGATGTGCGGATGAGGTCAAACGGCGTATGGCTATCACTAGGTCCGCCATGGATCGGCTCAGAAAAATATGGAGAAACAGAAATATCACACCAAAATGCGACTAGTCAGAGCATTAATGTTTCCCATTTTTTAAACGACGAAAAAAAAAGGAGGCGGTTCTCAATGCGACCGTATATATATGATCACTGAGCTGATGATGACTGAACATACACAAAATATATATTTTGTGTATGTTCAGCCCTCATCTATGAAACGATCTTGATGATTCTTTTTTTGTTAATAGGGTATACCTCAAGAGTGGTTCTGTATAAAGGAAGACAGGATCTGATGAAAGAATCCTGATAAAATTGAGAGAAACCTTCGAAAATTGGGCACGAATATTGTTTTTATTTACTTTTCATAACTTAATCAGGTATTTGCATTTAGGAATCATCACATCATGAAACTGAGCCAATGATGGAAACCATACCTTTCCTAAACAATAGAAGTTAGATATAAAAACTGGTTTTAGTGACAGAAACCACTTAATATGCTTTGAAGAAAAGACGTCTTTACAATATAGGAGGTAATCTCGACTGGTCAATATCCTGGGAATCTCAAGGAAGGTTGGTTATTCAGCTCAGTGTTCATTAGTTCATTAGCTCAGTGGCAAGAGGAATAAGGAAGGATTCGAAATTAGCCTAAAGAGTATTAAAAGATGACGCGAGCCACAAAAAATCATAAAACAAATAAAATAAAATAAAAACATTTTAACCGACGAAAAAGAACTAAAAAGCAAACAATAAATAAACCTTGGAAGTCTTGAGTATTGAACTTATTTATATAAAATATCAAATTTTATATAAACTAATGTTGAGTCGGCGCCATATAATAAAATGATTGACCTACGTAGAGCCATTTCTTCATTTCTATGTACATATAAAATTTAGATATTTAGTGCTGAGACGTGGACTTCAAGAGAATGCGAGAAAAAGAAGATAGACGCTTTAGAAATGTGGTGCTGGAGAAGAATGCTTGGCATGAACTGGCCCTACAGTCTCGACATTGATAGCGATCGCTACGTCCTAACGATCGGTCGCTACGTCGGAAAAATAATTGATTTTCTTGAAATATGTACAGAGACGGCGTAAATTTTAACTTGCAAGCACTATTTTTCATGTAAACTAATCAACTGAACTGCTGGTCTCTAAATAAAATTTATATAGACACTCACAAATAACGTGGCTTTCTATTGGTAAAAGATTTTTTTAAATCGGTTCAGTAGATCCAAAGATTACTTCCTACAACCTCACAAACTCACGAACTTTACTTCTTTATGAATTTAGTATAGTATAGTTTATTTTCTACTTTTTAGTTCGGCTAGTTACAAAAGCGTGTTTTTAGGGTTTAAAATTATTATTTATTTTCTAATTTTAGTTCTAATCGGACAAACTTATTAAATTATTGTATTTTCAACGGTCCTTGATAAGTGTGCGAAGTTTCAATTCAATCCGACTTTTTTTGAAGTGGGTGAAAATCACGTTCAAAGATTCCGTTAGGCTGGTATTCCACTTATCCAATATTTGATCAAATTTCTTTGATGGTTGCCCAATCCACTTGTCCAATATCTTTGTCCAATATTTTACGTAGTCTGAGAAAATTGAGGAACGTGGAGCGACTTTGTGCTGCTATTATCATTAGATTATTAAAAAAAAAAAAAACAAAAAAAAAAGCTTTGGGTGAAACCATGGATCGAAAGGCGAAGAGAAAAAAGCATTCAAGATAATTAAATAATTACAAGTCAAGGACAAACATTCATTTAAGCGTTTTTTACGTTTAAATGACTCGACATTAAATTACATTGTTATGAAACCGTACACAAAAGACAAAATCTTAGTTGCAGCCATTTTAATTTAAATGTCATTAATCTTTGATCAAATATCGGTGTTGCTGTCACATTTGATGAAGTCATCCTACTTAATTGATCAAACCTACATTGGACAAAGATATTGGATAAGAAATTGTCTTTCTATTAATATACGGTGATACTTTTACCGTCAAAACGCTTTATGAATGTTTGTCCTCGACTTGTAATTTTTTAAGTTAATTATCTTGAATGATCTTTTCTATTCGCCTTTCGATCCATGGCTTCACCCAAAGTTTTTTTTTGTTTTTTTTTTTAATAATAATCTAATGATAATGGCAGCAGATATGGTTCTCAGAGTAGGTACGCAAAATCTTGGACAAGTGGAATGGGCATCCCTCAAAGTAATTTGATCAAATATTGGACAAAGATATTTGATAAGTGACTGTGACGTAAAACAAAGTATTACTTGATATGTTGTATCAAAAGACACATTCAGAAAAATGTTATGGTTTCTGAATGTGGCCGCAGTTCTTACTAGATATTTCAATCATAATTAATTATAAGAAAGTAATTTAATCTAAAGATCTCTTTAAAATACTAAACTTCTAAGCTTATATGCAATACCATTTTGAGTTTGACTGCATATTGAAAACCTGGAAAGCAAGGCGTTGGATACAATGATAAATTTGTTCCCCTACCTCAGTATCACAGTTGCTCTAGCCTGTTTTTCAGTCTCAGAAAAATTTTCTGCCCGTTGTCCAATCTTGGATTTTTTGTCAGGCTCCACAAACATACCAAGCTGTCGCTTCGGCAGCTCGTTGGGCGGCGGCGGGCCCGGGTAGTCAAGCTTGGCTCGCTTCAATTCTTCCATTGATCGTTCCAAATGGTAAATTACTATGTCGTCCTCGAACCCAAAGTCTTTATGTAGCTTAACCTAAAAATTTAATATCTTATTCACTCACAACATACAATCTTGTATTAATATCCAGCCGGATATTAATACAAGATTGTATAAGCTAAGTTACATTTTACACAGAAAATCAGCAGACCTGAATATAATTCACAATAAGATCCATATCATTTAACTTCATGATTGCTTTCTTGTGCAGCTTGAGTATTGTATATGCCATTGCAGTGACCACTCTTTCTCCGTCTAACAGATATATATCCCAGACCCTGAGGCATAAGCTAAATGGCACCCTTTCCACAAAACAAACAAAAAACCATTTGAGAGAATACAGAATGGCATCTAAACCGAACTTGTCAAAATGGTGTTTCAATTTTGGCATAAATTTTGTGAGTATTTTGTCATGGTGCTCCAGGAACCTTGTTAACTTCGGAAATCCTTCTATGTATAATCCATGCATAGCATACTTCTTATCCGACAGTAGTACAACCAAGGCCCAGAACGCATCTTCTTCATCCATATACATGAGCAGTACCCCGGCCAGGCCGGACATACCTTGACAGTAACCTACTTCAGCGTTGTACATGCTATAAGCACAAAGGACATTGAATAATGAGCATTGTTTTTCTGAATATCTTTCTCTATAAAATTGGTGTTCTCGAAACTGTCTGTTCACATCTGAATCTATTTGCCTCACATCTGTGGACCACAGTTTAGCTAATTTCAACATTTCTTGAAATTTTCCTGGATTTGCAGATTTAATTCTGTTAACATCCATCAATTTGCACCAAACTTTTATTCGAAGTGAATTTGGAATGCCTTTGTATATTCGTCTATGGAGTTTTTCTTTGGTAGTTGGTGAGTCCCAATTACTAAGCATTTTGACCCATTTTTTCTCCCTCTCCACTTCAATGTTGACTTTTTGGGGCCCTGTTTTCTGTGGCAAACGCTCATCGTGGATGAAACCATATCTGAAAGTAGCACAAACTTTATACATAAATGCAACATTATCACTTATTTATCGTTATTAGACTAAAATACACAGCTTTACATAAAGATACAATCAAAAATACAAGAAATAAAAATGAAATCGCCATGCAGCTTGATCTGCTAAACAAACAGTCAATAGTAAATTCTCTTATTGATGACTTAATGATTTAAAAAAAATTTTTTTGATAATGTCAAAATTAGGGTATTTAATTATTAAGGTAAATAATAAACACACTAGAGAATGCCGCACAGTGTCAGACAGTTCTTTTTTAGCACAGTTATTGACAAAAAGTAAGACAGTAATTTTACTTAACACTAGAAGCATGGGCGTTCCAAATATGACCCATTTCGATGTTCATGCTGCTCTAGTGAATATTTTATTTTGCGTCGAGTCCTAATTTTTTATTATTATATGATCTTAATTGTTTACACGAAACTTAAATCACGTAATTGCAATATAATTATATATTTTTTCAATTTGAATTTACCCTGAGGTGCGGTTGGGTCAACAATCAACATTAACCCAGTCACGTTTAAAAAAAAATGGACATAGTATCATTTTATAATTGTGCAAAATATGGGGTACACGTTGTGGATCAAATGGCTTCTAAATATTATGTAAAAGCCCCATCTAGACGTTGGCCAGTTCACACCTTTAACCAACTGAAAAAGGAGGAGGTTCTCAATTCGACTGTTTGTTTATTACGCGATTATTCCGCCAATTATGAATTGATTTAGATTATTCTTTTTTGGTTGAATGGGTATACACTCGAGGTAGTCCCATTTAAATTTGGTGAAGATCTGATGAGGAACTTTGTAGACATTGGCATTCCGGAAGATTTACTATCAATTAATAAAGAGTTTTCAATAATTGATAGCAAATCTGCCGGGAGTACTGCAATCGCACGTATTTTTATTGTTACACCATTTCTCCACGCTGGTTTGTTGTAAAGGGGTATGGTACGCAGTTGTGAACAGTTCACTTTGAAACACCATTATTTCACGAATAATGCTCAAATTCCATGTTATGGGGTTATTAATTGGGGCATTACTATACTAAGTACTTAATTAATTTTAGTTACAACAAATGTGAAAAATAAAAAACTTTTTTACAAAAAAATACAACCGATTTCCAAAATGTAAGGAACATAACTTTATTTTCAGAAGTCGGTGTATCAAAGAACGAAGAAACGAAACACCAACTGCCCAAATAAAAGTTATCTTGTAATTTTTGGTGTTTTTTTTTTTGTTATTTAATGCTAGAAGAATGGACAGACATAAATGCTTGGATTTTTTATTGTGACCTGAATGGAATGAAAATCAGATGAATTATTAATTCCGTGCAGGCGGTGCCGCTGGCAGAAGCTGGTTTTTTATATTTTTTACTTGAGTTATTTGAAAAATATACTATTATGATTATGCATTTTATTTATATAATTATCTTCACATTACTCTAACAAAATCAAACTGGGTCCAAATAGCCCCATCCCTGCTTCTAGGGCTGTAAGAACGTTCTGCGCTTCTACACTCCATTCGCAATAGCATTAGACAGAAGTTAAAAAAGGTTATTTTTAACGCACACTTAATAACAAAAGTACAATAAACATGTTACAGTTACGATAGACGCCGAATTTATTATAATCTATTTATACAGCAGCTGTCACACTTAGAACTATTTTAACTACATATGAAATTATATGGCTTTGATTAGTTATATTATTTCATTCCAATTTAAAATTATTGTCACTGCTAAAAACCTAAAAGACGCAAGTGTGAACATACCCAGAACGTTTTTCGATGAACTATAATTCTACCAAAAAAATGTTACCGAATCAGGCAGCCGGGGTTTCCCAATTTTACTGCATTATGTCGTCTGTTAAATTGACGTATACTATATAATACTTGTGAATGCCACGGTTTTGCATCCGTGCTTCTACGTGGCTTTTGTAATACTATTGTGAACGGAGTATAGTAATAAAGCATTTTTTATTCCTCCTTATAATTAGCTTATAATTTTAAAAATTCAAGTGTTGTAAGAAATAGCTACTTTTAACATTCACATAGTAAAATTAAATAACTATGAAAACCTACTTTCTTTAGAAAAGTTTGCTTACTTTTAATAATAAAAGCTAAAAATAATGCTTATATAATAGACGACAGAGAGAGATTACGAAATGCAGCGCAGCAGCAGTACCACAGCCTTATACTTAAAATAATAATACCAGGTGTTACCTTACGCTTAAAGCTTATGCATGAACAATGTGGCAGTTTTGCATTGGCCAAGTTAACCTTTTAACTGGTGCTGAGTGCTTTGGTTGTATGACTCTTGACAACTTTCTCTAGCTTGTGAAACATAATTTTTTCAAAGGCAGTCAGAATGGGTAATATAGATGTTTAGAAGACTTGTTGCAGGAAGATGATAATGGATGCATTGAACTTTGTTTAGGTTTATGTCAGTTCAGAGGTTTATTGAGTTAAATGACTAAACCACAGCAGGAAGTTCATCCACTAACTCTGTATATTGTATCAAATATAATATGAGCCAGTAAAACGTATGAAAAAGTTTAGACAACATGGCAAATAATACACCAAATCAGTCTGGCTCAAACAAGCAATCAATGTGGATTGATCTGTCAAATAAAATCAAAGCAGACTTACAAAGCTTAGTAATCCTAAAATATTATCATTAAACTGAATGTGATAGATTGGTGTTTTGTTACTCAATCACACTTCAGTAGTTGAACAGATTTGCATAAAAAAGTGAAGTATGTTGGACCAAGAGTGAGACCTGGATTAATATTAGAAAACTATTATTATTGTACTGTATATTGGGCTGGTTTCTACAACTATACATCCAAAGTGCATAAAACTATTATGTGTTCACATACGGGGTTAATTTCTTATCACCATCCAAATTCTATACAGATTTTTTTTGCAATTTCCGAGTTGTTAAATTTTTAGTTTAATAGTGAAAGTTGTTCATAATCATGGTTAGAATATACCCTGTGAATTTGGATGACGATAAAAAACTAACCCAGTATACAGTTGATCCATAGTAATCCAGCCACTGCCTAATCTGGCACCCCTTATAATCCAACATACCTGTAATAGAATGTAATTGATTGAAATTAAAATGTTTTTTTAGTTTTTTGTAAGTGCTTGCATTATTGTCATTCATTTTATATTAAACCCTATGTTAGATCTTTAGTTTTGTTAATTCGCTAAGTCCCAAATGGTATATTACCTAAATATAGATTTGATCTTTTAAGTATATATGTAATTTGTTGGGAACAGGGGTTTGGCAGTAATACTCTTATAGACCTGTCAGACTTTTGCAACAATTTGTTTATCTGACACAGTCTCAGAAAACATATTGCTGTATTAATGCAGGTCAACTGCACTATTAATAAAACCCTAGATTACTAGTGAAACCACCAGCTAGTTTAGCATAAATTAAGTCATATGAGGCAAGAATTAAGATTTCAATAGTAAACATTTATTTAACTAACTCCGTACAGATGAAAGGATTAATTGCCATGTATGATTATTGCTGATGCTGTTTGACTATCCATCATACTGCTTATAACTGTAAAAGCCAAATTGGTTTCAGCTGGATCTACTGAAATGCTAATTTACTAACAATAACACAAGTATATAGACAGAATGAACTTCAATTGATTCTTGTTTCGATATTAATAAAAAAACTGTTTATATCAATATAATAAATAAGAACCACTGAGGCTGGAGTTTAACCTTATTGACTGAAGTCGAGAATGTTGAAAAACAAAGCTTGCCAAAAAAACAATTTCCATCATAGGTAGTTCCATTTTGCTATTCACAAACAATGCTGCTAACAGGCAAAGGCAAAATAATATTTAAATAGGTGTACATTAGTTCATCAAACAATATGCAAATTCGCAAGACATAAAACAGTGTCATACCGATCTGTTTTGTGGTACTCCTCGAACTCTGGATCCTCCCAAGGGTCTATTTGTCCAACGAGGTTCTCCCGACCCCTCTCGTATCGCTGAAAGATGCGCTCCCGCTCCTCGGAAGCCCGTGCCAACAGTGCCTCCTCATTCATAACACAGCCTGCTCGTACCACATACCGAAACACCTACACGACGTCAGATCTTTTCACAGACCTACAAAATACTTAGCTCATGTATTACTATGACTAACCCGTCTACAGGGCAGCCCTCAAACTATCAACTACTATTAAAATCATCACGCCCTTTTCAATTGAAAATTCTTGGACGCTAGATTATTTGACGTGCTGTCATGTCATAATTGCTACCAAAGACCCAAGTTATCCGCTGGAGTTAACACAATTCACACGGAGAAAATAGTTTTACATATAATTAAACAACGAAATATATTCAACGGAAATATATTTCATTCATTAGGCCTACGTAATTATAGGGTTGTTATTATTCAAATTAGAGAAATACGCCCTCTTTTTCAATTAGAACAGGAAAATTACGAAACGAAACTACTAACAGAGATTCCTACTCGTCGCTACTCGCGTACAGTTTCTGCTCCAACTTTGTCTGTTGTGCAGGCAGTGTAAGCTGTAAGATACCATGGCAAACGAAGGAACGAAGCAAATTCTGATGCAAAAACTAAACGTAACCACAACTTTTTCTTTTTTTCCTTTTGGAACAGGCTAAGGTCAGAGACTATGCTGCCTAGTCATCAGTAGTGTATTTTTTTTCCATTAGAATGCAGATGTAACACATTCTAATGTTTTTTTGCAGTATTTGGCAACAAATGTGTCGAGTTAGCCTTCCCGGCAAACTTCGCCGAAGTAGTCAATACTACAATCAAATTCTTAGCTCCATTTTTACAGAGATCGCGCCTGTTTCAATGATTCCACATATTGTCCAGTTGCGTAGACACTTGAGACACAAAACTAGACCAATTTTACATCACAATATCCACTAGGAATCAGTAAGCGAATAATTAAAACAGCCACTGAACTTCACTCGAGAAAAACCCGCCAAAAAACCTTAAACGTAACAACTAGTTTCTCTAAAGACTCAATTACACCATACACCATTCGATTTCAAGCAACTAACCAGCGCCGCGTTCCGAGACATGGCGTGTCTCGGAACGCGGCGCATCGCTCACAGAGTACATTATAATTGGCATCGCTATAAGGAACGTACACGAACTATAGACTATAGGTGGCAGCACACATCGACACGAACGCCACAGTGTGGTAAGAAAATTAACTATTCAGGGCTGTTATCGTGTTGCCGTCTATTTGTTTACAATAGAGCTATATCGTTTTTATTAAAAAGCTTAAATATTATTCTATTTAATCTTATATTGCTGTTCAAACTGTACTTACTACCTCTAAGTTTGGAACATCTTTTGCCCGACCAACTAGGTGTCCTTCACCACACAATCCTCACTTTTGAAAACTTGATGAAAATCAATTTTGAGTACGCAGAAAAATAGTCAATAAATAGTCATAAATAGTCACCAAGGTTAAAAAAATAGTCGCATTATGAATCCGAAGTTATAGCTATATGTTGGTGAGGATTGTGTGGTGAAGGTCTCCACACAATCCTCACCTCAGTGCAAGCAAACGGCTGGGAGTATTGACTTGATTTCAATTCCAAAAAATAGTCAAAAAATAGTCGTAACGCTATGCCAAATCTCGAAAATAGTCATTAAGGCATTCCAGACATATAAAGGTGTCTTGGTGAGGATTGCGTGGTGAGCCTTTCTCGCCACAATCCTCACCTGATTACCGCGGAACGCTTACGTTTTTGAAGTTGATTTTAGTGTCAAAAAATAGTCAAGAAATAGTCGTCTCCAACCATGATAATTTCGACCTGGTTTACTATGTAGAAGTATGTTAAACTTTCATGTAAACTTCTACGTACATTATGTTTTGGTACAGTCGCGAACACTATATTTTGCACAATTATTTTATTTAGTATTGTGGTCTATTAATTTAAAACGGTAATAAAATATTATAGTTACTTTCATTATGTTTCTGGCTTTGGCAGAACTGAATAACCTTCCATAATATGGAAAATACATATTATACTTAGTCATGTTTTTATTGAAATTCAAAATCCAGCTCATAATACATTTTGATTTTTCATTCGATTCAACCACCATTCAACATAAAGAAGCGAGTATTTTCCTCACATCGCTTTTATGATGTCACCGAGTCTCGCTACCCCTCGTTTTTAAGTTCATAAAGATCAACATATTTTTCTTCTGCTTTACGAAAATATACGTCTAATCAGCAAAATTTACATGCACTTGATATGCGATATGTCTATAGAGCAACACGGGCTACCGGCGGACCGGAGACGCCGGTGGCCCGTGTTGCTCTATGGATATGTCCTTTTGTAAAAATGATAGCGAGACTACCGTAGGGTTGAAGTCATGTTTGAAACCAAACTTGACGTGTCGATAATTTCTTAATACGAATTAGTATTTTTTTTGGTTAAAACTAGTTATTTATGATACTAGTGCGGTAAGTTGGTTTTTAGAAACGAGTACGCGAATGTAACGATTACGAGACGAAGTCGAGGGCTTACCATAATTACCAGTTAGTAAATAACAATTTCCGCACATGTGTCATACAACGTTTTTCAACACATTTGCGTTTTTAAAACGTACAATAGGTAATGAAACAAACTTCTGTTTTCAGATATCAGTCGGTAAGTGGCTACAATCTTTGACGTTTCTAATATGAAAATAGCGCGCATTTGCAAATGGAGCCACGTGTGCGTGGTGATAATTAGAACTACACCTTACGTCTCATTTTCTTATTATCTATTGGTGCGGCTTGGCAGTAAAATCGACTCGAATGTCATGACGAATAGGGTATTTTAGTCTAGTTAAGAAAAAAACTAAAAATATATTATTGAGATAGCTTCGGCAAAAAAGCAGTCGGAAAATGTTAGTTTTATTTCATAAAATATAAAATAAATTTTAAATTTCAATTTCAATTCAAAGTTTTCAGTTTTTTTAATCTGTTTTTAATACCATGGAGTAGTAGCCGCCATGTTATAAAACTGCGAAAGCAATGTTACTTATGTTATGGACAATTTACAAAAATACGGATTTTACAGTGCTACACGTTATTTAAAATGCACAAATTCTAAATGTGAATTGAATGATGGACCTAATAAAAAATGTAGCTACATTCCACTTACCTAATACTGAAATATTACAAAACAAAGGGCTAAAGGCGCTGAATGAAGCAGCTTTAATTTATGACGATTCAAAAAGATCTTATAAATCTGAAATATGTGATGGAAAAAATGCTTACGAATATGATTTAGTGATTTTTTTATTTTTTGAAATTAATTCTTTAAGGTCATGTAATATTAATGATATACCAATGGACATGACATTGAAAGGAATGTCATATACATTACTCTCTGTTATTGATTATACAAATGGTGCGGGTACTATGGGACATTATAAAAGTAAATGCTATCGTTCTTCAAAGAAAAGCTAGAACTGCTATGATGATTTACAATCAAAAGTTTATTATAATTCATCCAATACCACACCTCATTGTATTATTTACACAAAACTTGAAAGTCGAGAAAACATGTTTACCGAAGATCTCAAAAATAATAAATAAAAATTCAACGAGATTAGGTTATATTGTTTTTTCCACAAATTGTTGTACATTGTATGATTTGTATTTTGACTGAATTAAAAATACCTACCTATAGAACATTAGGTAGGTATTTTTAATTCAGATCACTAAACTGAACAACTTTTGTTACGTTATTCGGAAACTCACCATTTGTTCTATTTCATGATCTGAGCTATCGGCCGCGAGGCGGTTAGTTATTTCATGTAGGTAAGTACAATAATACCTAGTCATAACCAGAGGTGCCAAATTGTATTTAAGTTCTTTGTCTATATGATGTAACGTATAAATTGCAAAGATATTAATAATAATATTAATACATATCTGTGATTTATATTAAGGATTCTGTACTGATTATAAGTAGGTGTTAATTATTGTTTTAGAGAATATAAGCAGATTATTTTGAAATTTTTACTTATATAAAATATTTCAAAATATTTATACTTTTTAATTATTATCAGAAACCAACTGTGTAATTATTGTGATAAACACAAATTACGTAACAGTAGTGTTAGTTTGTAAGTTTTATTCAACTTTAAATTGTATTTTTCTGATCACAGCCCCTACACTCCAAAACAGTAGTTAATCCTGTATATTTGGTAAGTATTCATTCTTAGATAAAGATAGAAAACCCTCCCGACACCCTCGCACGCACCGCAGTGGCCGAATATTCAGCGCGTCGACAGAGAGCGTGACCGAGTATTTGGTATTCGACTAAAGCAAAATTCATGGCATTATTTATTATTGAAGATAATAAGTTACTGTTTGAAGTGTACCGTATGGTGTCGGACGTAAAAGAATAGTACCATCCCATCACTTCCCGTGGGTGTCGTAAGAGGCGACTAAGGGAGCTTGAGACCTAGTGCATACTACTATAGCACCATGGGCCACCCGCGCGGTGGCGGGTAAACCACCAACAACAGCTTTCCCAAGGAGGGTTGGCGTCAGGCAGGCGGCCGGCTATAAAACTTCTGCCAAAACCTTTTTGCAACATGGTCTGGAAAAATATGATGTGCGATAGGGCTAGGGCGTACCCCACAGGCGACGCGCAGGGGCAGCACCCGGCTCCTGTGGGAAATGGACAAGGGTTGTCGCACCAGAACGCGCGGGTGCGACGTAAGACGCAAGCTCGGAGAGTGAGAGAATTAAGATTGAGGTGTGCGAGCTGGAATTTAGGTACTATGACTGGAAAAGGAAGAGAGTTAGCAGATGTTTTAAAAAGGCGACGGATAAATATAGCGTGTTTGCAAGAAACGAAATGGAAGGGTGCAAAAGCAAGAGAATTAGGAGAAGGATATAAGTTTTATTACTGTGGAAGTGATGGCAAACGGAATGGTGTGGGCATAGTTTTGGATAGTGAGTTAAAAGAATGTGTGGTGGATGTTAAAAGAGTAAGTGATAGAGTGATAGCTATTAAAGTGGTTGTGGAGAGTATGATAGTAAATGTTATTAGTGCGTATGCACCCCAATCAGGATGTGAGGATAGTGTAAAAGAAAAGTTTTGGAAGGACTTCGATTGTGTGATGATGAATGTACAGGAGAGTGAAGAGGTGTTTGTGGGGGGTGATTTTAATGGGCATGTAGGAAGTCTGAAGTACGGTTATGAGAGAGTGCATGGTGGTTGGGGGTACGGAGACCGTAATACTGATGGCGAGACATTGCTGCAAGCTGCTTCGGCTTTTGACCTGGCAATAACTAACACCTGGTTCAAAAAGAAAGACGAACACCTGATCACTTACAAAAGTGGCCAGCACGCGACCCAAATTGACTTTTTCTTGGTGAAACGAAACAGTCTCAAAACAGTCAAAAACTGTAAAGTGTTGCCAGGCGAAGGCTTAGTCTCTCAACACAGGCTCATAATGATGGACGTAACAGTCAGTGTCTCGTCCAGTAGGAACAAAGAACGGCCCCCACCCAAAATCAGATGGCGTATGATAGAAAATGAGGAGTGTGCAAGTATGTTTAAGAGTCAAGTGGTAGAAATGATAGACATGAAGGATATGGAAGGAAAACCTGTGGATGAATGTTGGAAAGAGATGGCGGATTGTATAAGGCGAGTAGCAAAAGATGTGTTTGGAGAATCGCAAGGTAAAGGCATGATAGAAAAGGATACATGGTGGTGGAATGAAGATGTGCAAAAGATGCTAAAAGAAAAGAAAATTTCGTTTAAAGTATGGCAGAATGTAGAAACCGGAAATGATAATTTGAAAGAAGAGAAAAAGAAAATTTATAAAGAATGGAAGAGGAAGGCAAAAAAGGCGGTTGCAGTTTCCAGGGCTAAGGCGCAGGAAAAGTTATATGATTTACTGGACAGCCCTAGAGGCTAGAAGGAGCTCTACCGGATTACAAAATTAAGAGAAAGGAGAACGAGGGATATAATGCACATAAAATGTATGAAAGATGAACTCGGTAAAGTCTTGTCGAAAGATGACGAAATAAAAGAGCGATGGAAGGTTTATTTTGAAAAGTTGATGAACGAAGAGAATGAATGGAATGGTGTGCTCAAAGAGGTACAAGTAAATATGGGTTTGGTGAGAGAAATTAGCATGGATGAAGTAAGAAAGGCAGTTCAATGTATGAAAAATGGAAAGGCCATGGGCCCTGATGACATACCAGTAGAAGTATGGAAGTGTTTAAAAGAGGATGGATGTATGTGGCTGACTTTATTCTTCAATAAGTTGTTGTATGAAGAAGTGATCCCACAAGAATGGTGCAATAGTTCGCTAGTGCCCATCTTCAAGAATAAAGGGGATGTACAGGACTGCAACAACTATCGAGGGATAAAGCTCATGTCACATACTATGAAAGTATGGGAGAAAGTGATAGAGAAAAGATTGCGAGAGGAGAGTGAGATTACCCCGAACCAGTTTGGGTTTATGCCAGGTCGAGGGACAATGGACGCCACCTTCGCTCTCCGTCAATTGTGCGAGAAGTACAGACGTGTGCACAAGAACTTGCACATGGTGTTCATTGATCTTGAGAAAGCGTATGATAGGGTACCTCGGGATGTGTTGTGGTGGGCCTTGAAAGAGAAAGGTTTGCCTGGGAAGTATGTTGAGTTGATTCGTGCTATGTACAGACACCCAACTAGTCGTAGTAAATTAACGACTGATTGTATAGTCATTTTGTAATAACTGAAAAAAATTAACTGTATTTTCGCAGCGCTTGATGTTTTATGTAGAAAAATCCTTTCATAGGCCGTAATGGGTGAACCCAATGCTCATGACATCTTTTGATACGTCTGTTCCGCCGCGCCGCCGCGCGCCGCCGTAGTATTAAGTAAATAAAAAAAAAACTGTTTTTTGTTTTAAACTGTAGTGAGTTAGTGACACAGTACCTAGTTACATTAATTACCGTACCTCCATATAAGTTACCCAAAACCTGTTGCCAAGTTATCTTTACCATACCACATCATTACCACGTTTAAGACAATACCAGTTAAAAAAACAATGAACCGTCTTGATAAAGACGCATGTTATCAACTCTATTAAAGAAACAGGACTGCCTTGAGAAAGACATTGGAAAGAAACAAGATGTGGGCGACGCACGCACCACATCGCTCTGATAAGAACGGTTTGTTTGCAAGAGCGCTGCACTCGAAGAAGATGCACACACGCGGACACGCGGCAACCCAACTTTTCACTCGCAGACGATCAGCACTCGACGACGGCGCTCAGGCAAAAGGATGGATCTAGCGCGCCAATTACTGATATTTATACTTTCGCAACGTTTGCTGACGTGTTCAAAATAGCGCTATGGCGCACCGTTTCCGCGCAGCGCATCGCGCATGCGCGAGTGTAGTAAATAGTTTTAAGGACATGCCACTTGTAATCTATAAACTTGTGATATTATTGAAAATAAAAAGAGTTAATTCTACCGAAGACCTCTCCACCAAAGACCACGAAATTGGTGACCCCGCAAGAACAAATCATGTCGATGAATACTGAAGGAGAAAGCGTATGATAGGGTACCTCGGGATGTGTTGTGGTGGGCCTTGAAAGAGAAAGGTTTGCCTGGGAAGTATGTTGAGTTGATTCGTGCTATGTACAGACAATCTAGTACCTACGTCCGGTCGGCTGCTGGCAACACCGATGAGTTCAGTGTGGCTGTAGGCTTGCATCAAGGGTCGACTTTAAGTCCTTACCTCTTCCTGTTGATTATGGACGCTCTTACGTCGGAAATACAGGAAGAGGCACCCTGGTGCATGCTGTTTGCCGACGACATTGTTCTGGTCGGTGAAGATGGACCTGAGATCCAGAGCAGATTGGAGAAGTGGCAACAGAAGCTGGAGAAAGTTGGCTTGAAAATCAGCAGAACCAAAACTGAATACATGTTCTGCGATTTCGGCGGTCTCTCCAGTTCTGAAGCTGTAGTGCTAGATGGCGCGCTTCTCCCAGTCTGCTCCGATTTTCGGTATCTCGGTTCACTCGTGCAAAGCGATGGCGAAATAGATCGGACTGTTACGCACAGAATTAACACTGGTTGGATGAAATGGCGGCAGGTCACCGGGACTATCTGTGACTCCCGCATTCCCCTAAAACTTAAGGGGAAGATTTATAAAACAATGGTCAGACCTGCTGTCTTGTATGGTTCAGAATGTTGGGCCACAAAAGGGATGAATGAAAAGCAATTGCATGTAGCTGAGATGAGAATGCTAAGAGCGATGTGTGGTGTTACGCGCATGGATAGAATTAGGAATGAGTATATAAGAGGAAGTCTGAAAGTGGCACCGCTGACTGAAAAATTGTGTGGAAATCGGTTGTCGTGGTATGGGCATGTGATGCGGAGGAATGAAGAAAATGTCGTGAGGAAAGTCTTGTGTATGGATGTGGATGGCTATAAGAGTAGGGGAAGGCCAAAGAAACGATGGTTGGACTGTGTGAAAGAGGATATGGGTAAAATGGGGGTGACTAGAGAGATGACGACTAATAGAGGAGTATGGAAGAAAAAGACATGTTGCGCCGACCCCAAATAAATTATTATGATTTATGTTGGTACGAATGGGTGAAAGTCAGACAGAGCAACTTTGAAAAACCGGCCAAGAGCGAGTCGGACTCGCGCGCAAAGTTTTCTGAACAAATCATATTTTTTTCAGGTTTTTTTTTTAAAGGTTTGCCCGTACTCTCTATGTAAAGAACTACTTTCTGTGTTTTTTTTTTTAATTTTTCGCCTTTGGTTTCGGAGATAAGGGAATGGTAATTTTTAATCTATTTTCAAATAACTTTAAAACAATATATTTTAAAACTATGAAAGGATATATTCGAGACCCTCACAGTGTACTCTTTCCTTTGGTATGACGCACGGCACAGTTTGGAAAACTTTATTTTTCAATTTTTTTATCTCTCCTTATCCCAAATTAATTTATTAAGGGTACACGTTAGTGCACAATTAATAAATTAATTCGACGCGATCGTGTTCTCTCTTCATTCAACTTCGGCCCAGACCACAGATTGCTGAGAACCACCATTAACTTGAAATCAACAAAAAAGAGCAGACGCAACTTCTCTAACATATCAACAACGATGAAAACATTGAAAGAGCAGGATACATACCTTAAAAATCTAAACCAAACACCTTAACCAAATATCCTTTAATAACTCGACAATTACTTATTTACACAAACACTAATTCGTAGTCAAAAACAGACTGACTCACTCGCCGCCCAGACGGCCTATTTATACAGTCATAGAAGTTTCCAGAACATTGCCGACTATCCTATAGTGGAATATTCTAGAATCATCTCCTTGATTGTATGGATTGACAGCCCACTTCACGCTCACTCCACCTAAGTTTTCACGGTGAGCTGTTAACAGAATCGACCAGCAGACTTTCAGACGAAACTTATGTAAACTTTTTGGTTGAGACGGAGATGCTCGTTGTGCCGAAGCTGTTTTGAAACTTGAAAATGTCTTTTTTAATGCTGGCTGTACACGCTCGTCTCGTTCGCGTCGCGTGCACAGAGCACTATAAATGCTCAATTACACTACCCAATTTCAAGGAAGCCAATTTAGGAATAGTTTAACTAGGAAGTTGGAAGCTAGCGATCACACTACACTAAATTGGACTCCTAAATCGGAATTCTAAATCAGAGTCCAGTGTTGCCAACTCCTACAAATTCGAGCCGCTAGACAGAATTATACATTTTTGATGAAGAAGTGTCGACTTAACAAAAAAAACATGTATTACTCCCCCAAAAATTGTTTTGATTTGTACTCCAAAAGTCGTCAGATAAGTCGCTAAACCATTTTTGTCGTCAAATCTTATTTTTCGTAGCTAAGACTCGAACAAAAGTTGTCATTTCTAGCGAAAAGGTCGCTAAATTGGCAACACTCAGTTCTAAATCATTGCGATGCGATTACACTACCCTAAATCGACTATTTAAGAAGTCAAAAATCGGGACCATCCAATCTCACTAAATCGAACTCTAACTGCTATTACACCTCCCGATTTCCTAAATTGGCTCCCTTGAAATGGGATAGTGTAAAAAGCGCTTAATGATCGTTTACAACCGTCTAGATGGTGGTTTATGACCTTTGTATCAACTGACTATTTTTTACATTATTTTGCTGGGATAACGCTCACTGTTTCAACGTCCACTTGTTCGTGTGCGATCATCGAAATGAATGTGTAAGGCCTGAAATTTTTCACATTTCATATTAACCTAGTACGCACTGCGAATAAAGTTTCACGCGATTTTTGTCAGTTCGATGCTGTTCCCGGCTGAGACGAACGTCGACTTGCACTTGAGTGTACGAGCAGATCGTCGACGAAACAGAATACAGTTTTTTAGTGTCATTGGTCGAAGTACATCTAGATATTTCTTCAGCAGGTCGTGATGAGTGTGGTCGCGATTGATGATGTAGATTGATTCTTCTTTGCTGTTTATTTTGATGGCGTTTACGCTGAGCTCGGTCACACGATCGATGAGTTTTCTTTGGTGCAAGTCAACTAGCAGTTTATGATGCACTAGGAAGTCGGCACCTAGTAACGAAGTCTTCACGTTGGCGACGACGAAAGTCCACTTGAAACTTCTTCGTAAGCCTAAGTTGAGCTCGAGTGTGCGCTCTCCATAGTATGAATCTTTGTTCCATTTGCCGCGAAAAGTTTGTAGCCTGTATTCTTCGCTGGCCTTGAATGTTTCTAGTTTCTAGCGGCTAATACCGATATGTCGGCTCCCGTGTCGACAAGAAATTTTTCTCTATTTTGTGTGTGTTGATCACACATAGGCGGCGCGGGCGGCTTGATTGGTTTACATCGACGCCCGCCACTATCGATGTACGTTCTAGTTTTCCCGCTTTGCTAAGGAACACGACAATTCACATTTCCGTGCTCCGTTGCCGAATCTGTAGTGGTAACGGCACAGCTACGGGCTTACGGCCGTTATCAGCACGCTGTCTTAAATGTGAGCGTGAGCGACTACGGTATGAGTTGTTTTGGCAGGAATGGCGATACGACGAAAGTTGTTGGTTGCGGAGTTTGCTGACTTCGAGTGACAATTTCTCTATTTGTTTCGAAAGCATATTAATCTGCAAGCTTGTTATTGCGTTTATCTGTACCTCATTGACTGATGAACCAGTTGACGGAGGGTTTGCTGTGGAGACTGCGGCGACTGTAGCGGGTTCAAAATGCTCCATCATTTTGTCTGCAATCGCAGCTAGTACTTCGAGCGATGACTCGGTGTTGACAGAGAGCACGAAAGTATGACTGTGACACCAGCCTTCGCAAACTTTGGAAGGGAATTACGGTTGCCTGCAGATTTATTAACCGGAATCCCCCACAATCCGCACATCATATCCTGTGGGAGTGTACTCTTTGGCAGGCTGAGTGCAATATTATGTTGGATGGTATTCAGCCTACGTCTGGCGTTGTCTATTACACGGACCTTGTGGAAACTAGAACGAATTTCCGTGCGTTCAAGCGTTTTTGCCATACCTATTATTGGAATCAAGTGTAACCGCTCACAATTTTAGGACCCATTAATATTAGTGTTTTTAACCAGTGGTGCTTGGCAACTGGGCTTACCCCAGTTGTAAAAACCCCCTTTTGTGCCTAATGGCCTAGTTTTGTTCTGTCTCCCGCTTGATTAGGAGGGAAGTGGAAATTATGTTTTTCTTACTCCTCCGCTGTCTTTTCTGATTAATTTCGTTGCGGGACCCAAGACAGTTTAATCGTTTCTCTGGGACTCGTCGAGCTTCATTGCTCGGCGTTTTTTCTGGTGGTCGCCACTGTTGATTCTGGCTTACAGAAGTTACAGTGGTTTGGGAATAGTGTAGCGGGCTTGTCCCAAATGAAAACCGGAATCCCCCCTGATGCTCCATGCAGTGTAACTGATTATGCGAATGACTTGCGTAACAAGTTGAATAATGTATATGAGCATGTCAGACAATCCGGCCAACAAATGTCTCATAAGATGAAGACCCGATACGACTGGAAGGCAAACAATTGAGGGTTTGACAAGGGTTCACTGGTGTGGTTGCATAACCCAGTGCGCTGCAGAGGGAAGTCAACTAAATTGCAAGCAAAATGGGATGGAACATACCGAATCGTGACCAGGATCAACGACGTTACCTACCGAATACAGAAGGGTCCACGAGGTGCACCTAAGATTATCCATGTAGATCGATTGGCGCGATACTACGGGACTAATGATACTCGGAACGAGCATGTCTAAGGAGAGGGTTTTACGTCAACCGTATTACAATGGAACGTTCGAGAATTTGGTCAAACCAGAAGTTTCCACTACGTTCGAGAAAATTCCATTGTGGCACCTACTGTGTAGAAGTTCATACATGATTCTAGAATATTCCACTATAGGATAGTCGACAATGTTCTGGAAACTTCTATGACTCTATAAACAGGCCGGCCGGGCGGCGAGTGAGTCAGGATCAGCCAGTTGCCAAGCAGAGCAGCGTGTCCGCAGGCTGCTCCTCCGCTCGGTCCGCACACTCTCGCCGGTTCTCCCTGTGTGCTGTCGTGGGTGCTGGTTTCGACTGGCACTTGCGGGAGTGCGCAGGGGTAGCCGCCCCGTTGCTGCCCAGTGGGGAAACCCATTGTTGCGGTCGCGGAGGCAACATCCTGTTTCGCCATCCAACAACATATTGTTTCTTGCCATCAGAACATCTGTTTCTTACGCCACTACCATCATGCCGCCGAAGGGGAGGTCCGGTGCCCGTCGCTCTCTGGGGCAGGGGGCCGGGCCGTTTCCTTCATCACCGGATCGTCCGGTGACGGGCTGGACGCCGCCGCCCCCAGCAAGAGGGGACGCATCGCCCGGCGCATCATCGGCCGCAACATCCGCCGCACTACCATCCACATCAAGAACGGCCGCCACCGGCCCGCCGACAACACCTGCGACTGCGCGCGTTTCGCCGGCACCGTCGCTGAGCCGGCCGTACCTGTTCGCCCGACGGCCTGCCGCCCCGTACCTATGCAGGCACCGGCGCCTGCCGCGTCAACGAGTCGGCCGCACGCCCCGGGCGCGACACACCTCCCCGCAGCCGCGACGGGAGCGCGCGCCGCCGCGTTGTCTGCGCGCACCGCTGCGCCGCCAGCTAGGCCGGTGCGCAAAGAGGAGCACCGGAATGCCACGTCGTGCCCCGACGTGAGGCCGCAGGCGCCGCGCATCGCTGCGCGGACTGCGAGCCCTACCACGCCTGTACAGCGCGCCGCCGCCGCCACCACGCCGAGCACGCCCGCTACTGCCCCCGTGCTGCCTGACGTCGAGCTGACGCCCCCCCCCCCCCTCTCCCGCCGGCTCCATCACCACAATCGACACGACGCTCGCCGCCGCCGTTTACGTCGCAAGTTGTGGCGACTACCAGCGGCGTGCTTTCACCGTCGCCTCCCAGGGGCTCCGCCCAAGACTCTCCCGCGATGCCGGCATGTTTTTCCCCTCGCGAGAGCGAGTGGTCAGACATGTCGGCGTCGGAGGGCGAGACGGAAGCGGAAGCCCTTGCACGGTTCATCTTGGGGCCACGCTCGGGAAGAAGCGCGGGTCACCCGCGACTCGCCCACTGAGGAGGCCCAGGAGCCCCGACGAAGAGGAGGTCGAGGAGGAGGCGAAGCGGCGCCAGCTGCGGCGCACACCGCGCGAGCGCAGCGGGGCTGAGCAGCCGTCCTTCGCCTCTGTCGCGAACACCTCTATTCCACCAACTTCGCAACGAACTCCGCCCACGACAGCCGCCACACAGGGCGGAAACACCGCGGTCCCAGCACCAGCACCACCAGCAGGGAGGAAGCCTAGATACCCGCCGCTGGTAGTGGAGAGGATGCCACACTGGCAGGTTCACTTCAGGGCCTTGCGAGACCTGCTGGGCCGCCCGCCGACTGTCCGTCCTTATCAGGGCGGCATGCGCTCCCTCCCCGGTAACGAGGAGGAGTATCGGGTGGTCCAGCGGTACTTGTGCGGCCTGGAGAAGGAAACCGGCCTAGTCTGGTTTTCCTATTCGCTACCAGCGGAGAAAGGGTTTAAAGTAGCCATCCGCGGGCTGCTGGTAGATACGGACCCGGCAGCCATAGAAGAGGAGCTCCGCAGCCTGGGGTTCGAGCCGCAGTATGTGCGGAGCATAAAGGCCCGCCAAGGACGCCCAAGCTGCATACACCACGCTGTGCTAAAGAGCCAGCCCGACGTAAGGCGGATCTACGACGTCACCTCGCTGCTGCTGATGGGAGGCGTCACGATCGAGGGATGGTGCGGGAAGAGGGGTCCCACCAAATAATTAACCAAATATCCTTTACTATCTTGAACAATTTATTCACACAAATACTAACTCGCTGATAATCACTATTCTCTTAGTAATCGCTTCCGTTCGCATCCGTAGTCGATAACAGACTGACTCACTCTTTGCTGACGTTCACTACACCCCCCCGCAGGGGGGGTGTGGTGGGCGTTATCAGGGCTTGGCCCTCTGAACGCGAATTCAGTTGCTGCCCGTAAAAACGGGCGCTTCGTGGGGGGACCTATCTGGTGTGGATGCCTAGGGCGACTGCCATAAGAGCCTACTAGGCAGGTGATGGAACTACACCTGCCGATGCTCTCACAGCATTCGCCCATGTGTGATACTGCAGGCTCGGAACATGTTTTCACGGCAGCTAGGCGGTCTGTCACCGCCGGGTGAGACCCACAGTTCCCTGTGGGAGGCCCAGCGGATGACGACCCGCTCACAGCCGCCGGCTTACAGTGAGCCTACAGTATTTAGTGAGTGGCCCCCGTCCGCCCGGTTTCCAGAGCTAACCGGTTGCCGTCCGGACCGCGGGGCCATAGATGTATGTGTGGGCGGCATTGTATGTGTAACGCCGCCCATGTAAGCGCTGTATGTACATACAGCGCGTGAGTACACAATGTGTGTGGAGTCATGTGTGTCTGGCTTGCGATACGCGACGTGCCTATATTAACTTAGAACACATCGCGCACAGTGCATGTACTGCTTGTGTAGTGTTCCTGTTTGAGCAAGTCGCGTGTAGGTGAAAACGACTTACTCGGCGTCAGGTGCTGCTGGCTGGCTGCTGGCGGCGGTCCCGCCCTGATAGAGGGCCAGGATGGCCACCATGCCCTCCAGCACGGTGATAAGCGGGTCCTGGCCCCTCCTGATGGCCTTAATCAAGTCCAGCAGGAGGCCAGTGGCCCGCTTATGGAGCTCCGGCTGCGTGATGGCGGCCACAGTGGCGCCTAGTGGACGCATGGCGGCGGTTGGATCAACAGCAGCGGTCCGTCCGTTGATGTAGTTGCCTGCGGGGGCACATGGTGCGAACCTTTACCGTAGGGACGACCTCTGTTACGGAGGCCCGGCCGCCCCTGGCAGATTCGCACCCTGTGCGGAGTGTTGGGGTTGGGATGGCTGGTTGTCGGCGTCGGTGGGGGGAGGGGGCTTCCTCCCACGTCTCCTCCTCTTCCTCCTGCGTCCAGGCAGGGGGGCAGCTGCTCCACTCGGCCTGTTCGCGGCCGCCATCAAGGAGGCGCCGCAGGCTTCGTGGTCCTCCACGTTCGTGGCCCGGGCCGCTGTTGCGGGGTGTTGTACTCGTCAGCGCCACCGTGCCCGCTCGCCTGTTGGCGGTCTCCCGGCGGAAGACGGGGCACTCGCGGTGCGACGCGGGGTGCGGTCCGCCACAATTGGCGCACGTTGCCGGCTCCTCACGGGGCCGGGGACATGCCCACCTCCGCATCGCACACAGGCGAGCGGGCGGTGGCACTGGTGGCTTGAATGCCGGAAGCGCTGGCAGCGGTGGCACTGGGCGGGCCCCCTCTTGCCTCGCCATCCCTCCACCCTGACGCCACCCATCAGCAAGATGGTGGTGACGTCATAGATGCGTTGGACGTCCGGCTGGCGCTTAAGGCCTGCATAGTATATGCAGCCCGGACGTCCTTCGCGAGCCTTAGGGTCAACTCACACCGAAAGAGCGCCGAAGGGCAGCGCAGTTTCAGTGTCATATGAATTTTAGCTTTATTTTCATTACTACAATACTTATTATCGCATGAGAAACTCGAGTCGCGCGGCGGCGCCGCGGGCATCCGCGCGACTCGAGGCGACTCGAGTTTCTCATGCGATAATAAGTATTGTAGTAATGAAAATAAAGCTAAAATTCAAATGACACTGAAACTGCACTGCCCTTCGGCGCTCTTTTGGTGTGAGTTGACCCTTAATGGCCCGTACATACTGGGGCTCAAAGCCGAGCCCCCGCAGGTCCTCTTCTATTGCGGCCGGCTCGGTGTCGACCGGCAGGCCGCGTATGGCCACCTTGAAGGCACGCTCCGCCGGCAGGGAGTACGAGAACCAAACCAGACCGGCATCCCTCTCCAGGTCGCACAGATAGCGCTGGATCACCCTAAATTCCTTCTCGTCTCCGGGAAGGAACCGAATGCCGCCCTGATAAGGGCGGGCACTCGGAGGGCGACCCAGCAAATCGCGCAAGACCCTGAAGTGGGTCTGCCAGTCCGGCAGCCTCTCAACTACCAACGGCGGGTAGCGTGCCTTCTTTTGTACACCCTTGGCGCTTCCGCTCAGGAAGGTGGCAGCCGTAGGGTGGGAGTGTTGTTGCTGCTGAGGTGGGGAGCGGCTCGTACCGCTCGTGACGCCTGCGACGGAGGCGAAAGGCGGCGTGTCAGCCCCGCTGCGCCTGCGCGGTGTGCGCTGCAGCTGGCGCCGCTTCGCCTCCACCGAATCCTCCTCCTCTTCCGGGCTCCTAGGCCTCCGCTGCGGGCGGACTGCGGGCGGGGGCACGCGCTCAAGCCCCAGCGGAAGCGGCAGTGGGGCCCGGGAATGGACCTCCTCCGCGTCAGACTCGCCCGACGATGCCGACATGTCCAACCACTCGCTTTCGCGAGGAGAGAAACACGCCGACACCGCCGGGGAATCCTGGGCGGAGACCCTTGGTGGCGACGGTGCCGCTACTCACCGCGATAACGTGCGGTGTCAGCGGCGGCGGCAGCTCGTGTCGGCGGCGGTGATGGCGCCGGCGAGAAGAGCAGTGGCGATACGTCCCTAGCCAGGGGCGTAGTGGTGTGTGGGCGCGGCATTGGCGCAGTCGCGCTCGGCACGGGGGCCGAGCCGCGCTGCACTGGCGCGGTAGGGCCCGCGGTCCGCGCAGCGAGGACCGGGTCCCGCGGCCCTATATTAGGGCAGGATATGGCTGCTCGGGGCTCCATGCGGGCGGGCCTAGCAGCTCCATGCGGGCGGGCCTAGCGCAGCGCGCGCGGTCGGCGCGGCGGCGCGCGCCCCCGACGCGACGGCGGGGGGCCGTGTCACGCCCGGGGCGTGCGGCCGACTCGCCAACGCGGCAGGCAGCGGCGCCTGCGTAGGCACGGGGCGAAAGGCCGGAGGACGGACCGAGACGGCCGGCTGCCGGCTCGACGACGGCGCCGGCGAAACGCGCGCAGTCGCTGATGACGTCGGCGGGCCGGTGGCGGCCGTTCTTGCGGTGGAAGGTGGAGCGGCGGATTGTGCGGCCGGTGGTGCGCCGGGTGACGCACCCCCTCTTGCAGGGGGCGGCGGCGTCCGGCCCGTCACCGGACGGTCCGGCGGTGAGGGAGACGGCCCGGTACCGTGCTCCTGAGAGCGACGGCCACCGGACCTCCCCTTCGGCGGCATGTTTTAGTGGTCGAAACAGGATAAAATAGGATATAGTTGCCTCCGCGTCCGCTACAGTGGGTTTCCCCACCGAGTGGCAACGGGGCGGCTACCCCTGCGCACTCCCGCAAGCGCCGGCCGAAACCAGCACCTACGACAGCACACAGGGAGAACCGGTGGATGTGAGCGGGCCGAACGGAGGAGCAGCGTGCAGGCACGACTGCTCACAGTGGCAACTGGCGGATCCAACTGACTCACTCGTTTTTCTTATGATGAACATCTTGCAGCCTAGGAGGCTGTCGTCTGCTTACCCGAACTTGCCTGTGAAGGCTCTAATTTATTAAAACCTCCAGCCAGGACTGACTCACTCACCGCCCGCCCGCCCGGCCTTCATAGAAGTTTCAAGAACATTGGTACGGACTCTCTTGTTCAATATCTAAACTAAAATTAGAGAATTGCTATCTTTTACTAAAAGGCAGTGCGAGAAAAGGACGGCTATAGCTATGCACTAAGTTAGAGATGTCAAACTCGTAGTTTACGTCTTGCGCTTCGCCGTGTTTTCAGACGACATGTTTTTACGTGTACCCTTAATTTGTATGGAAATATTAATTCAAACTAAATTTGACAGCTTTAATTTACGTCCGTCTCTTTCTTGTTTTATTTAGAGAGAAAAAGATAGCAATAGCCTAAATTAAGTTTAGTCCTGTAGCGGAATATTCTAGAAACATGTATGAACTTGTACACAGTACCACAATGGAATGTTCTCGAACGCAGTGAAAACTTCTGGAAACTTCAACCACATTCTCCAACGTTCCAGTTTAATACGGTCGACGTAACAATACCTATTACTGGGTATTAGTCAAATATTAGTGAACTGATTCAATATTAGCTACCTACTCAATCTATTATGAAAGATATATATACAAACTAACAATAATACCTAACATGTACAAATGCGTATGAAAAAACAACTCACTGGGCATCAAAAAATTCATCCACATCGCTGTCAATGGAAAAAGTGCCCAGAACGCTAGCAGCATTGCCACGTTGAATAGCAATGCTGATTCGTTGGCCAAAGAAAAGCCCAGCCCTCTGGTCACGTGAAGAGTCGACTAACAGCTTGCTGATATGCCGGAAAACTCGATGAGCACTCGGACCCCATGGCCCTAGTGTTTCAACCCCAAACGGCTCAAACATGTAACTCCCTATAAGGTTGTTATATTTGCGCGAGGTTTTCTGCACCTGCAGCAGCCGCCCCAGCACAGCCTGCCGTGCTAAGAAGATGGGATGGCACAAGGGTGTCGACACATGTTGCATCCCACACCAAAGGCCTACCCAACTTCCAAGGCATTATGGTCATTCCGTCTGGCCTCTTCCCATCGTCACGTGCCAAGCCATTGGGTTCTAAAACAGCTGGCACCCCGGCGGTGACAAGAGCCCGACGGATGATGTCATTAATGCTGGCGTGCCGTGCTATCCGACCAGCACTCCTACCGCAGGATAGGCCATGGTGTCCGAGGCGGTCGACTGCTTCACCGCATTGACAACGATGTGGAGCTCCACTCGGAGCACCCAGACGCAAACATGTAGCGATCCGGAAAGTAGCGTCACTCAGCATGGTACCAATGTTGGGTGACGGTAGTGCCTGTAGCCAAAGGCCCGACTCCCACTCACCCACAGCCAGTAGGCGGGCACGCTCAGCAGTATTGGTGGACGTATTAATGAGATTATTCCGTACCAACCTGCAGAGCGGCTCATCCCACTGTCTCTGGGAAGATGGGTTCTCGGGCAACGCCGTGTTCGGGCAAGCCGCTTTCCAGGCGTTCACAGCATCGGTCAAGCTCGGCACCTCACAGTTAACCAGCGATGGGGTTAAAATTCGTGTGGTTAACTGTCGAGTGCTGTGGACCGAAGACAGGAACGCCGGTAGGCTTACACTAGAAATTTTTGCGGATGCCGAGCCCACCAAAGCGAATGGGTAGCGTGGCTTGCAGCCAGGCTCGGTCATCCAGGGCCACATTTAAGATGGACGTAAGAGTGGAACGAATAATTTGATCGATTTTGTCCAAGAGATGTGGCTGCTTCCATAAAAGGGAAGAGCGAAGAAAATATATGAAATTTGGTCCGAAACAGCAATACCTGATGAGGGTGATCGCCGAATGTAAATTAATTTTGGAAAGTCTATCTGAAATATCGTTAAAACGTTTAATTTTGTCGTCGATGAATGAAGAAAAACTGTCTTCCAATATTGGAGAACCTAGGAGGTGTAATGAACTTTCCTCTAAAATTTTGATCTCTGGAGCTATTGCACTGAATTTCTGTATGGTCGATTGTCTGTCGGTATTGTCACAAAGAAATATTTCACATTTGGAGTAGTTAAGGTCAAGGCCAATGGACTGAAACTGGTTCTTTAGGAATTTTAAATCTTCTAAAACGGTGTCTACGTCACCTCCTAGTGTTCCATCATCTAAATACCACAGGTTAAATCTTGAATTTAGTTGTTGAAATCATCATCTATTATTGATAAGTGCGTAATATCCTCACAATAATTAATATGAAACAAAAGATACTCGTGAATATGCACGATAAATAGTGAAACTAATAGGGGTGCTACGGGTGGTATTACATTTATCCTATATCTTTGTCCACTATTTATGTCCTATATTTGATCAAATTTCTTTGATGTATGCCCATTACACGTGTCCAATATCTTTGTCCAAGATATTACGTAGTGTGTGAAAATGGAGGAACGTGGAGGAACTCTATGTGCTGTATCATTAGATTAATAAAAAATAAAACAAGAAAAATCTTTGGGTGAAGCCATGGATCGAAAGGCGAGGAGAAAAAAAAACTTGAGAGTTGTCAAGGGACACCCGGATGGAACGAAGTTCCTTTCGATTAATTAGTGAAGTAACTGTAATATTTTTTTTTTTTTTTAAGTTATAATAATATTTTTTTTATTATTTTAAATATATATATATATATATATATATTGGTTAGATAATGCTTGATCTGCTTGCAAACTTTGTACCTACCCACCAAAAATACAAGAACTTTTTATTAGATTGTTTTTCCAACACAATCTTTTTGGATGGACAGCCTCATTAGTGTCGTGACAACTTTTCGTAAGAATTTTTTCCGTCTAGCCCCCTTTCACAACGCGCGATAAGGAACTTCGTTCCAAAAAGCATTCAAGATAAATTAAATAATTACAAGTCGACGACAAACATTCCTAAAAACGTTTTTTGAAGTGAAACTTCTTTAGAATCGTTGTGATTTCAAACCGGATGCAACGGAAAAAACGACAGGTAAGAGACATAAATACAAAAATGTGTAGGATGAAGCCAGGAAAGAATGAGACAGAAATATACATACCAAATTGAAACTAAAACATTTGTATCGTATTTTAGTTATCATAAGCCTCTTGTATCATTTGTTGAAACTGAAAATGTGGAACTTGAGCAATAGATTATGTAACATATGTTAAATAAAATATCTTTTAAAATTAATTAAAATACTTTCATTTTTAAACAATTAAAATTTGTAATTATCCTACCCATGTTATATATATTCATCACATTCTTTTGTCGATTTACTGAAGTTTCACTTCTATCGTGTGTGAATCGCACACACACCTTTTTTTACGTCTAAATGACATAACATACAATTACATTGTTATGAAAGTATCACCGTTTATTAAAGAAAGACAAAAAAGTTGTAGCCATTTTGATTGAAATGTCAATATTCTTTGATCAAATATCGGTGTTGATGACACATTTGACGAAGTCGACCTACTTCTTTGTTAAAACTCACATTGGACAAAGATCTAGGATAAATGTAATACCACCCTAAGCTGCAGTCCCACGGCCCATGAAACGATGGGCCGGATAAGAAAATGGTTAAGCGATAGACCTATAACTGGAGCTTCTGCCTTGTTGCTGAAACAACTAAGATTTGAAGATCCTTCTGAGTGCAGGTTGGCGTTGCGGGTTACTGCTGAAAACTTTGATGAGTTTGTTTCACTTATACAGAGCTCGATTCAGCGCCAATACACTCTGATGAGAGATGCATTACCAGCAAAAATAAAATTAGAAGTAACGTTATCCTTCTTAGCAACTGGAATGAGCTATCGAAGCCTGTGTCATTTTTACTGTTTCCAAACCATCTATATCACAATTCATACCAGAAGTTTGTCGAACAATTTATGAAGCATTAAAACAGTTTATTAAGTTAAGTGTTTATATATTTACCTAAAATTGAAATATGGCACACATTGTTTCAAAATACGACAAACATGTGATTTAAGCGTTATTGAAGGCTTGTTAAATGTGGTTGAATGACATCACTGTTGTCAACGCTTTCGCCTTAACTGTCATAATTATGAGTATATGGAGTTTCTGGGGATAATACACTATTAGTGGTATTAGTGGAGTGGTATACTGGGAACACGAAGAAGAACATGTCGATGGACTGGGCTCTGCAGGAGGACAGACTGTAGGTGTTGGCAGAGAGTATTGGGGTACTGTGTAGCTCGGAAGAACTTGTGTAGAATTTCAATTAGTAGGTATCGTATTTTGCAATTGCTGAACCGATTGTTGTATTTGATACGAATACGCATTCTTAGCTCGTATATCTGTAAGCCTGCATTGAGTCAATATACTTTGTATCTTTTCCTTAGCAATGACTGCCTGTTCCTCTGTCAATTTTTTCAATTGTGCCGAGACGCTTTTCCAAATAGATCTAAGTAGATCTGTTTCTTCTTCGCATGTGTTGTCGTTAATTTCTCTTAAGTCATTTATCGTGTCAGATATTTGTGATAACTTGCTCCGCTTAGGTTTCGTGGGTAGGGTACATCGTGGTGTCTCTTCTGCAGACTCATTTTCTAACCCATTTTCAGAGCGTGGAACCAACGATGGTCCTGGTTCATTGCTATTCGATGATCCTGGTTCGTTGCTATTGGGGTATCCATGTTATCCTGTAATTAAACAAAATAAATTAATGTAATTGTAATGTTATAGTATTTTTGTGGTTAAAAATGGTACCTATTAAATAGGCCGCTTTAATTACTACCCTTTTTTTACAGGTGCCAAATGCAGAAGAATGGAAAAAAAATCGAAAGGGGGTTTAAAACACGATGGAATTTCCCCTTATGTTATGGTTCTATAGACGGAAAACATGTGACAATTAAAGCTCCTCCTAAAAGTGGAAGTTTATACAGCAATTATAAAAAAATGTGTGCGATTCACACACGATAGAAGTGAAACTTCAGTAAATCGACAAAAGAATGAGATGAATATATATAACAAGGGTAGGATAATTACAAAGTTAAAATTGTTTAAAAATGAAAGTATTTTGATTAATTTTAAAAGATATTTTATATTTTCTTTAACATAAATGTTACATAATCTATTGTTCAAGTTCCATATTTTCAGTTTCAACAAATGATACAAGAGGCTTATGATAACTAAAATACGATACAAATGTTTTAGTTTCAATTTGGTATGTTTATTTCTGTCTCATTCTTTCCTGGCTTCATCCTACACATTTTTGTATTTGTGTCTCTTACCTGTCGTTTTTTCCGTTGCATCCGGTTTGAAATCACAACGATTCTAAAGAAGTTTCACTTCAACAAGCAGCGTCGTATTGTTAGCTATTGCCGATCACGACTACTGTTTTTCGTACATAGATGTCGGCGCATTTGATGGAGGAGTTTTTAAGAATTGTTCGATTTACCAAGACCTGGAAAATAACTTATTACCTGACAACGGAGTCATTGTGGGAGATGCGGCATTTCCACTAAAGACTTATTTAATGAAGCCGTATCCAGGTGTAAACCTCAGTACAGAAGAAAAAGTTTTTAACTACAGGTTATGTCGGGCAAGACGCATAATCAAAAATGTATTTGGAATCTTAGTTAGTAGATTCCGGGTATTAGAAAAGTCAATAACACAAATAAACACAAACGATTGCATCTATAATACAGATGCATCTATAATATAGATGCAATCGTTTGTGCTTGTTGTGCCCTTCATAATTGGATAAGAAAGAAATCAAAGTCTTACATCATCGCTAGTCATGTGTTGATAGGGAAGATGAACAGGGAAATTTTCTGCCCGGTTCATGGAGTAGCCAAATACATGCCCTACAGGGTATACAATCAAGGTAGTAATCATTCAGCAGAAGTAGGAAGAGAGAAAAGAGAAGTTTTGAAAAATATGTTTAATAACGAAGAGAGAGTTCCTTGGCAATTAAATAGCATAGGTAGGTACCTACATTAACAATCGACTTCGAAAATCGACATTGAAACGGACAAATATACATACAAACACACATACATAGAAATCAAATACATGACCTTCTTTTGTTATAATTTCGTTTACAATAAATACTCGTAATAATGTGATTTTACTTACTATGGTTTTTCTCCATATAGAAACCGGCTTTTCAAACGAATCATATTCATCTAACCATTTTTCCTTTGGCTTTGGCCAGCATTTTTCGATTTTGTCGAGTTCCAAATAGTACGTATTTCGAATACTTTTGATTTTAATACAATTTAATTCGATTCGTAACTGGATAGTTGTAATGTAAACACCGTAATAACCTGCTTAATTATAAATTTAAAAGATATATACAAACTAATACCTAACATTTACAAATGCGTATGAAACAACTCATTGGGCATCAAAAAATTCATCCACATCGCTGTCAATGGAAAAAGTGCCCAGCAGGCGTATTCGCTAACTCATTTGACATTAATTTGATAGGCACTCTGCAGTACATTGCTCGGTGGACATCGTTTATAATAGGTACTACGGTTTTCGTACACGTCAAAGCAGCAATATACGGCAAAGTGCCTACAAAATTGATGTCAACTGAGTTAGCGAATACGCCTGCTGAACGCTAGCAGCATTGCCACGTTGAATGATTTTTGATTAACTTCATCGATTGTCAGTTCTTATATATTCATTCCTACACGAAGTTGTTTTAGTGCCGAAGCGCGCATTTATTTATTTTTTATGCATCACAACGCTTATCCCACAAGCATTCGTGCTCTCTACAAAGTTGTACGAATTTTAAAGTATCCTCTTCGTTGAATTTTCTCGGCATTTTGACGCAGAAATTCCAAACAAAAAAACAAAGATACACACACCGTACGGACATTCAACGGGCGCTCTATTCTCGCCAGCGTTGGCAGCCAGCGCTGGCTTGGCTTGAAAAACTGTTTACACAAGGCAAATACCAAGCCAGCGCTCGCTGCCAGTCGTATTGGCAGCCAGTGGCGCCGATTCTCTTATTCAATAACTAAACTAAAATTAGAGAATAGCTGTCTTTTACTAAAAGGCAGTGCGAGAAAAGGACGGCTATAGCTATGAACTAAGTTAGAGATGTCAAACTAGTTTACGCCTTGCGCTTCACCGTGGTTTTAGTCGACATGTTTTTACGTGTCGTCTTAATTTGTATTGAAATGTTGGTTCAACTAAATTTGACAGCTCTAATTTACGTCCGTCTCTTTCTTGTTTTATTAGAGAGAAAA
Organism: Polia nebulosa; assembly: GCA_951329385.1. Taxonomy (NCBI): domain Eukaryota; kingdom Metazoa; phylum Arthropoda; class Insecta; order Lepidoptera; family Noctuidae; genus Polia; species Polia nebulosa. The sequence goes on along the minus strand of OX589587.1, from coordinate 29,780,429 downwards.
AGATAGCAATAGCCTAAATTAAGTTTAGTTTGTGCCTAGCAGAATCGGCCCCAGTGTTGGCTTCGTGTAAACTATGCTTAGGAAAACTGTAGTGCCTTTACTGCCTTTATAATCGATGTCCACCGAGCAATGTACAGATACAGAGTGCCTATCAAATTGATGTCAACCAAAGACATTAAATGTATTATGTCAACTGAAACTGAGTTATTATTAGCGTAGCGATTCAATACACCTGCTGTACATAATATGAATATATTAGTCACACCTCTAAGTGAACCTTGAACCTTGCAGCAAATTTAATAAAAAATATAAGTTCTAAACTTATAGGTAATAATACATAAAATTATTAAGCAAGGTTGTACAGATGTGTCGTCTTGATAATATTGATTTATTTAGATTTGCCGTTTGCCGCACCGGCTGTGGCTATCAAAAAAATGTTGATAACATGCAACTATTATTATTAAAATGTACTGTACCTACTATAAGTAAAGTGACTTGAGACTTATCTATCGAATTAAATTAGCATCGATTACGTAAACAAAGCGACTGGAAGAATTTTGTAGAAGACTTTTGGAGTGTGATTCTTGGACTGAGTCCCTCTGACTTGTTGAGTCGCGTGTGGAGTTTAGTTGATAACATTATATTATAACCTACAAAAAGAGTGTTTTCTTGCAATTAGAAATGTTTAAGGTAAGTAAGCTACAGTTTACAATTATTAAAAGCCAGTATAAAATGGGTAGGTCTAGGTATATTTCATCGGATTAGATAATAAGAAATGCTTAGTAAAGGTGCATGTCATTAAGTGACACAGTAACTTTGAATGAATTCCGAATGAATTCGTATTCAATAAAATTCTCGAACGATAAAAAACTATTAGCCAGAAAATCAATAAATCATAAAAAAATATTCTACATTTCACTTCTTGCGTCCCTTCCCTATTTTACATTTTAACGTTAGGCGCGTTGTTGATGTAAATTGTATTATCTCCATGTTTTATTCCTAATTTCGGTGGCTCCTATAACAAAATTGGCTGTTACCTTGCTAGGGTCTAGTTGGCTTAGTGACCGGAGGCGCATCGGGGCTTGGCCGAGCGACCGTCGAACAATTATTGAAACAGGGTGGAAGAGTAGTGATATGTGACCTGCCTACCAGCACTGGACAGGAGACAGCAAAGCAGCTAAAAGAAAATGTTGCATTTGTACCAATTGATGTAAGTATAATTACTTAGACAGCAGTTTTTCTAGATTTATAAAATAGTCCAGACAGACTAGACACACTGCCACACTACTAAAGGGTAATAATAAGGTATAATTATATTATTACCCTTTAGTAGGTGTGGCAGTGTGTGTCCTCAACCACACTCGTTATTAGAGGACTAAAAAAAGTCATTGCTGCTTCTAACTTACAGTGAATGTAGTTCATATGGTATCCATTCATCCAATCCACTGAAATGTTCACTCTTAATACTTGGGTAACTTACTTACATTAAGGGTCCTAAAAAGAACGAAGATCTGGTTTCTCTAAAATACCAGGTAATTGAAGAGCTGCATAGAAATTATGTTGATTGGCGACGACCTTATACTGATGACTCTAAGAGCAAGGATGGTCGCTGAGTCGCTATATTTGATCCAGTTACCCAGTCTTCCCATTGTTTTAAAACTAACTCTCATGTGTCCATTATGTCGCTGGAACTCATAGCTATTTCAGAAGCCCTAAGTCTATGCGTTGATACTGAGAAAAATATTGTGTTCTGTGATCTTATCTGATAGTAAAAGTGCTCTTCAACATTTGGCTCGATGTTTTCAGAGGTACATTGATAGCCTACAAAATTCTAAAATACATTTATGAATTTAACTTACGGTCAGTAAATGTGAAGTTACAATGGGTTCCATCGCACATAGGACTAGCAGGTAACGAGGAGGCTGATAGGTTAGCAAAACTGGCAATAACAGTTGGCACAGAAATAACAATATCACCTGACTATACAGAAATTCTGCCAAAACTTAAAACAGCTTGTTTTGAAAAATGGGATCTTTACTTTCAAGACCTAAGTAACGTCAAAGGGATCTGGTACAAGGTAATACAACACCAACCTTCTCGTATTCCTTGGTTTGTGGACTCCTAAATAAGCAGAATGTATATTGTAGCGGCTCTAAGACTATGTTATAAACACTATCCCACCAGAAGATTTGGTCGTCTGATGAAAAAACTAGATTCCCCAAATTGTGATGTGTGTGGAGTTATTGATGATGTCCAGCATCTTTTGGTGGAATGTGTCAAGAACCAGACGGGTAGGGAAAGATTGTCAAGATTGCGTAAACTCGACATAGGTACGTTTTTTGAAATCCTGGCAAATCCAGGAAGTGATAGTGCTAAAATTGTTTATGACATGGCAATGTGTCGTTAGTATAACTTCTTGTTAAGGTTTAACGCGTCAGGCCCCTGCGTAGCAACCAACAATAGGTTTTTAATTGTGTCTGCTAATGAGGGACTTGACGCGTTAAATTATAAGTTGAATTAATGTAAAATTAGGTTAGGTTACAATGGGGCTGACATGCCTTAAAAGGATAAAAGTCCCTAAAAAATAAGATTAAAAAAAAAAGGTATAATTGTGTTCCTTTGGATTGTACAAACACCATTTGTTTAGATTCCCTGCCCTTAAATTCGGTTTTGGTTGAAATACTCATCAATGATTGAATTTTTATTATACAGAAAGAAAGACAATTATTAATAGGAGGAAAACACTCATTGCTAGTAGTAGTAGTAAGTACACTTTTTGTTCTATTAATAATAACTCGTCTTCAGTCAATAGGGTATTGCTGGATTAATCCAGCATGGGGCCTGTAGCAAATTCAACCAAGGGGCCCCCCTAAATCTTTATAATATAGGCCGCGTGGCCTTTAGGTAGTGATGGGCCCATAGGCAGCCTTTATTGTCATTATGGATAATCCGAAATAGGTTAGATTTCATATGATATAGATATCTTCACTTGTTTTTGTACGTCCTAGAGGTGGCCCACCCAATGCGTGGGGACCGTAGCATTTGCTACATGGCTAATCCGGCACTGATTCTCCTGTGTTCATTTTTGTACAATATTTTATATGAAACAAAAAATAAATCTTTTTCTGAAAATGGCGTCAAAATTGGTTATTAAGGAGCAGTTATACAACTTGTAATATTTTTTAGTTGAACACGTCTAAACAACTAGTTTTATTTATTTGAAACAAAATGTTACTCTAGACAGTGAATATTTGGAATTATATTTTTATAACATAGTGTAATTAATTTGTAAAGTTATATCCAACGCGGATAAAAAAATTGAGAATCACGCAAAACCTATACAGCATATTTTTATGAAACCTTCACCATTTTAAAGAACATTTAATTATTTATATTTTAGTATACGTGTTTTAGTATTATACCTGCTGTTTTATGTATAATAAATTAATAATGCGTCTAATTTCGAACAGCGCTCCTTGATGGCCGAGTCCTAGTACTGGTTTTTTTTTTTTTTATGTGGGGTGGGAAATCGTCCAATGACTTCTCCCGCTCTAGGTGGAGCGGGAGGGCGTGTCAGACTCTTACTGACTAAAACCCACCCCTGTTCCTTCCTGCCCTGAGTGCCCAGGGGCGAGGTAACTCTGTTTCGAATTTGTCCTTAACCCCCCGGGCCTGCGGACGGCGAGTAGTGGGTAACTCGCCGTCCGATCAGCACCAGGCCCGAGAGTCGACGGCGCGTAGTGTTCCACGCGCGCCTCAAAGAGTTGTCAGCCAAGGGAAGGGGCCTGCCACGGCCGATGCCTGCCCGGGGGTGGAGGATAAATTCGAAAGAGTTACCTCGCCCCCGGGCACTCGAGGCAGGGAGGAACAGGGGTGGGTTTTAGTCAGTAAGAGTCTGACACACCTTTCCGCTCCACCCTAGAGCGGAAGAAGTCATAGGATGAATTCCCACCCCCAAAAAAAAAAAAAAAAAACCCCCGGGCCTATTACTGGGTGGACATACGACGCGTTACGTGAGCTCAGCACAGAACACACAAGCTAACCATAATTCGAGGTCGTTGGCAGTTAATAGCGCTTTGAATGGAGCAGTAATTTGAATTTCAAGTATTAGTATATAAGGAACAGTGGAGATATCTCACTTTCTCTTACTTTTACTTGTATTGCCATATATGTCAGTGTGTGTGTGTATCCTTTTTCCCCCTCGTCCGATCACTTTGTACGGCAAGCCGATCCCTTGGGAGAAGCAGGCCAAGTACTTAGGCGTAATCCTCGACCAGCATCTGTCCTTCACTGAGCACATAAGGCAGGCTCGCTCGCGGGCCGCCTTTGCTCAAGGTAGACTCCTTCTCCTCCTGAACGGTAAAAGCAAATTGTCACTCAAGTGCAAATTGCGTACCTACACCTCGGTCATCCGACCAATCATGACCTATGCTTGCCCAGTGTTCGCACATGTCAAGCCCCGTCGCCTCCATAAAATGTCGACATTGCAGCACCGCTTTCTCCGCAAGATAGTGGATGCCCCCTGCTTTGTGAGGAATGAGGATCTGCATGTTGACCTCAAAATCCCCACCTTGCAGCAGTTCATGAAACGCTCCACCCAGCGCTTCCTTGAAACTGCTGCTAAGCATCGTAACCCCCTTATCGCATCGGCTACTCGATACGTTCCCTCTCAAATCTCTAGGATTCGCCGCCCCCGGCATACCCTCCTAGTCCCTGACGACGCTACCACCCTGCTCCAAGAGAGCCGCAGGGAGACTAGCACCCTCAGAAAACACATCAGACCGCCGATTTTCAGGCCTCGCCGGCGAGGCCCGTCGCGAAATCTAAGTCATTGTCCTCCCCGTCTCTCGCCAGCACGTGCCGCTGAGCCTGTAAATCCCCTAAATAATGGAAATCTGATCCAGCCTTCCCTTGCTGCTCCCCAGTGACGCCCTAAGCCGAGGCTCGTACCCCGCAGGGGGTGCCCTTAGCGTGGTCACTTAGTTTGTAAGTTTAAAATAAGTCCTGGCTGGAGGCTTTAATAAATTAAAGCCTTCACATGCAAGCCCGGTTAAGCAGACGACAGCCTCAGAGGCTGACCTGCAAGATGCCCCATAAAAAAAGGAACCTTTTTTCTGTTACTTACCGGTTTCCCCTTCCACCAGACTAGAAAGGTTTTTAAATTCCATCATTTCGACTGGATTAAAAAAAAAAAGATTTTGACAACTTTATCAACATTTTTGAAAAAATAATTAATTAATTAACTACATACTCTAGTATAATAGTTAAAGTGCCTGCTACACGGTCCCTAACCACGTCCCGACAGAGGTGATCTTGGTGGTAAACAACTGTGTAGATGGTGGTTTATCACCTTTCGTTTGACCTTCCAACGACCTTGGTTTAAAGAGCTGCGCTAGCGACCAAGGGCGGATAGAGGAGGTTGGGTCGGTGGCCGACCGTGTAGACGGCGGTTGCCAACTAGAGATGGGCGTTGAATCAACCGTTGATCTCCTGTCAACGTTAACCGTTTATGAATCAACTAGTTGAATTCGTCAACGACTTTAGTGAATTTAACTCTAAAACTTACGTTGAAAATAACATCATAGATTGCGAGCAGCTGTCGAATTTGAACTCCTAAGTAACGTAAGGAAGAGGATATTTTTGAAATACATATTTTTTTAAGAAGACGATGACGATATTGGCCGCCGCCCGAGAGAAACCGGTTCATATAAGTTTGTTGGTTTACGTTAAAAAGTATGAAGGGAAGGTCATCTAAGTACAAGCATCAATCAAACGTTTTCTTAATACATTAAGTCAAATTGTTTATAAAATAATAATCACATATCAGCAGGCGTATTCGTTAACTCGGTTGACATCAATTTGATAGGCACTTTGCCGTATATTGCTGCTTTGACGTATAGGAAAACCGTAGTGCCTATTATAATCGATGTCCACCGAGCAATGTACTGCATAGTGCCTATCAAATTGATGTCAACCGAGTTAGCGAATACGCCTGGACTCTATTACACCGTCCGTCACCATGGCCCCAATCATCGGTTTCCACGTCCTTTTTGCGTGCAACTGGCAGTCTTCTTGGTCGTTGACGGATTGGTAACTCGCTGCCAGTATTAATTTTGTGCTGAACCAGTCCTGTTCTTCCTATGTCAGCGTCATTTGTAAAGAAAATGTCGGCGTACGGAAGTAACAACTTTTTAGCCTTACCCATTTCTACTTCAGTTAAGTCGCAGTGTTCCAAAAGTGTTGACACGTTAAATTTCAAGCGGAATGTTTTTCCTGATAGTGATAGTAAGGTGTACCACCTTCCATGAAGATTTCCTCTGTATCACACTTCAATACTCATTGATCAACGTCGATCTCACAACGATGTTTCCGCATGAAGTCTAGTCCCAGGATCTAATCGTCCACTATGTCGGCCACGATGATATTATGCCGATAAATTTTGTTACCTACTTTTATTCCACCTGCTTCCTGTCTCGGACTATTATGTGCTGACCGGTAGCTGTCAGTAATTGTATGCAGTCGTGGTTTTCGAAGCAGTCCCCAAGAAACCGACTTGTTAGGTGAGAATTGACGACCGTGTGAGAAGCTCCAGCATCTAATGAATATTTCGATGGTTTTCCGTTGACTTTGCTTTTGATGATCAGGGTGTTTCCGTCATGGGCCTGTGAGATCGAGATCCTCGGGGCTCTTTCAAAACCAGCCAGCACCCGAGCCCCAGTCCGGGCGTTTACTCGTTTCCGTACTGTTGCTGGGCAGTCATATCAGTTGCCCTTCCTTGCTGGGATTGATCTTCTCTCAGTGTGCCTCGCTTTGGATAGCTTTACCGAAGATGACCCCTTTCACCACAAGTGCAGCACCTAGGGCTATACCCTAGCGGACGATCGCGTACAGGTGATGCAACCTCCCTGATACAGTATGTTTGATGGTCTTGCCTCAATGCCACTACTTCCAAGGCGTGGGCCATGGCGTCCTTCAGTGTCTCATGATGCCCAAGTCTTACAGCAATTCTAACCTCCAAATCACGAATTCCGTCGACGAACGCCTTTACCAGATTGCCATTGATGATTGCAGGGGCGGACTGGTATGCTTTCCGAACCAACTTTTCAACTGCCAATGCCCACTGCTGTAGGTTATCGGCACTACGTTGAACACGATCCCTTAAATTAGCTCGAAATACGTGCTCCAAGCGTGCGTCACCATATCTGGACTTTAAGGTCACATCCTTGCCAAGAGTCTCAAGTATGGTTTGGGCCTGGTCTCGGAAGCCTAAGGTGAGCGAGGTCATAGCTTGTTCTTTGGTCTCCCCATTCGCCTTCATAACGGCCTCAAATTGAATTTTGTAGGCCGACCATGAAGATGTTCCGTTGAATGGCGGCACCTTAAATCCAAGTGTCGGAGGTGCAGCAATCACTGAAGGCAACAACCCCGTCTCCAGCCCTAAGTTCTCCTAAAGCCTTCTTCACCCCAGCAATCTGAACTTCAGCTTCTGAGATACGATTCTCATGCTGCTGAACCTTGAGCTCCTTGCCAAGTGTTGAGTGAAGGTCTTTTATGAGGAGCATCGTTCTTCTTGGCGGCGAGCCTGCTCTCTATATCTTGTTGAAGCTTCTCTTCCATCCGACGGGCCTGGTCTTATTGGCGGCGGGCCAGCTCCTCTTTATCTTGTTGAAGCTTCTCTACCAACCAACGGGCATGCTCTTCATGGCGGCGGGCCTGCTCTTCTTGACGGCGGGCTTGCTCCTCTTTACAATTAATGCTCCTCGAGACTGTTCTTGCAACAGCGTTATTAGCGCAGACAAGTCTGGCATCGCTGGTGCTGAAGAAACTTCACATGGGCCAGCGACTGGCTCTGTTGCAGGCTGAACACCACCCTGTAGCGGGGAATCTCCAAACCACCTCTGATCCATGTCTTGCTGTCGTTGACTTCTTGTACGATTACCGTCCGTGTCGTCCTTTGGTAAAATTGGCATAATTTATCCCTCACTTCTGACTCCAATTTGTTACGAGCTCGTTATGGGATAAATTATTTTACACCGATTAATTAACCAAATATCCTTTACTAACTTGAACAATTTATTCACACAAATACTAACTCGCTGATAATCACTATTCTCTTTGTAATCGCTATGTAATCGCTTCCGTCCGCTTCCGTAGTCGAAAACAGACAGACTCACTCGTTCGGAACGATCACTACGCCCCTCCCGCTAGGGGGGCGTGGTGGACGGTATCAGGGCATGGCCCTCGAACCGCGGTGTCGGCTGCCACTCGTGAAAACAGGTGCTTCCTTGGGGTGACAACCTGGGCTTTGGATGTGTTGGGTGACTGCATATAAGAGCCTACCAGGCAGGCGATGGAACTAACGCCTGCCGAGGTTCTCACAACAATCACCCATGTGCATTGCTAAGTGTAATACTGTAGGCTCGAACGTATGTTCACGGCAGCTAGGCGGTCAGTCACCGCCAGGTGAGACTCCCAGTTACCTGGGGTTTCCCAGCGGATGACAACCAGCGCAAGGCCGCCGGCTTATAGTGAGCCTACAGTATTCAGTGAGCGGCCCCCGTCCGCCCGGTTTCCAGAGCTAGCCGGTTGCCGTCCGGACCGCAGAGCTGTAGGTGTATATGTGGGCGGCATTGTATGTGTAACACCGCCCATATATGCATTGTATGTGCGAGCGAGCCAATGCCAATGCGAGACAATGCGTGAGTACACGTGTGTGTGGAGTCATGAGTGTCTGGCTTATGTTACGCGACGTGCCTATATTAACTTAGCACACGCCGAGTCACGGTCGCGTGTAGGTGAAAGCGGCCTACTCTGGTCATTTGGCGGCTGGCGGCAGCCTCACCCTGGTTCATGGCCAGGAGAGCCACCATACCTTCTAAAATGACCGGAAGCGGGTCTTGGCCTTGTCTGATGGCCTTAATCAGGTCTAATAAGAGACCAGTGGCGCGTCTATTGATATCAACCCTGCTACGTGCTGACAGGATGGTGTCGTGTTGCACTAGCGGCAGCGCCCTTGGGCTCATGCTATTGAGTGCAGGCTGCGGGTGGTTGCTGGGGGGCCGCCGCTAATGTAGCGTCCTCTACCGGTGATTTCTGAGTGGTGGGGGGGTCGGGCTTCCTCCCACGCTTCCTTCTCCTTTTCCTACCTGGAGGGGGAGCCTTCCTGTCCGATGGCCCATTTGCCACCGCCATCAGGGTAGCACCGTGGGCCTCGTGGTCGTCTGAGGTGGTGGCTTGGGCAAAAGGTTATTTATGAACTTCTACACAGTACCACAATGGAATGTGCTCGAACGTAGTGGAAACTTCTGGAAACTTCGACCACATTCTCGAACGTTCCAGTGTAATACGGTCGACGTAACAATACTATTGTATTGGAAATAAAAAATGTATAATTCTGTGTCCAGTTAACAAAAAGTGTATCTAGTATCAGATAAGTCGCTAAACCCTTTTTTGTCGTCAAATCTTTTTTTTTTGTCGCTAAGACTTAAACAAAAGTCATCATTTTTAGCCTAAAAGTCGCAAAACTGGCATCACTGCGTCAGCCGCTCGTTGTCAATCGCAAGGAGTATAGATGTTCTGTGGTCAGTCGTCGCGCGAGACCATGAATATCACGAGTCGACAGAATAGAGAAAATAATCGATCGATTATTTCTTCTATAAATATCGATTTTTGGAATCGATTTTTATATCACAAAAAATCGATTAATTAAAAAAACTTTTTAACAAAAAAATCAACCGACGAAAATGAACTAAAAAGCAAAAAATAAATAAACCTTTTAAGTCTTGAGTATTGAGCTTATTTACCTACATAAAATATAAAATTTTATATAAACTAATTTTGAGTCGGCGCCAAACAACAATCTGATTATTAAATATCTAAATTTTATATGTACGTAGAAATTAAGAAGGCTAGATGTAGGTAATTAATCATTTTAGTATTTGGCGCCGACTCAAAATTAGTTTATATAAAATTTGATATTTTATGTAGGTAAATAAGCTCAATTCTCAAGACTTAAAAGGTTTATTTATTTTTTGATTTTTAGTTCTTTTTCGTCGGTTGATTTTTTTATTAAAAAGTTTTTTATTTTATGATTTTTTGTGACTCGCATCATCTTTTAATATTCTGAGGCTAATTTCTAATTCTTCATCATTTCTCTTGGCACTGAGCTGATGATGTAACCATCCTTCAATGAGGTTCCCGGGATATTGACCAGTTGAGGTTACCTCCAATATTCTAAAGACGGTCTTTCTTCAAAGCATATTAAGTGGTATTTGTCACTAAAACCAGTTTTTATATCTAACTTCTATTGTTTAGGAAAGGTATGGTTTCCATCATCAGCGCAGTTTCATGATGTGATGATTCCTAAATGCAAATACCTGATTAAGTTATGAAAAGTAAACAGAAACAATATTCGTGCCCAATTTTCGAGGTTTTCTCTCAATTTTATCAGGATTCCGTGATCAGATCCTGATGTCTTTGACAAAGGACAACCCTTGAGGTATACTTTATCTAACAAAAAAAGAATCATCAAAATCGGTTCATAAATAACGGAGTGAGGCCGAACATACATTGGGGACGCGGTTGCCGACCGTGTAGCATGCACTTAAAGACAAAAATTATTAGACAAGATTTATACTAGAGATACCGCGAATACTCGTTATTGTTCGGTATCAAATAAGTTATTTTTTATTTTCTTTTTTTATGTCGAATAAATGGCGAGTTATTCGATTATTCGCCGTAGGCAATGGCGATTGATCGGTATTCGACTATACGCTCTAGCAACTATTCGCGGCATCTCTAATTTATACACTCGTCTTCATTGTATTGTATAGCGGGTTGATATCTGCAACTTCACATCCAAGCATTTATGTTGTATTCAGATGGGAAAATAGGTTTATCAATCCACTCCGGCTCCTCAAGGAAGGCCAGCAATGCCTTTGATGTTACTGACTATCTCTTGTCAAGTCCCTCACTCTGTATGTAGCTAGCATGGTAGTTATGAAGCAAATTACCGAAACTGTCTATCATTTTATTTCTCCATGCAGGCTCTGCATTTTGTGCCCTCTGTAAAGCAATTTTGCCTTCAGACTTTTCTTGCATGATTTCATACAGAAGTTTCCGTCTTTTCCAAAACATTTCTGGGAGTTTGAGAGAAAAATGAAAAGCAATAAAAAGAAAGAAACAGAAAGACGCAAGGCTGATAAAAAAAATAGAGGCTGCATTTTAAAATGCAGAGTATTCCTATTCTTCAGTATTTTATATGAAGCGACTACCTATTGACCGCCACTTTCCAGATTATTGTCATAAACGATTCTCATGTATTGACTAAAACTTATAGCCGCTATAACTATGGTTTAGTAAGTCAGACAGAGGGTCTGTTTGAGCGGAAGTTGTTGTTTGTGAGAAGTGCCTCTGTGGCACAATTCACTCGTCTCACAATACTTGTTTGAAATACTGCTATGAAAATCTTTTAACAGGTCACTTCAGAAAAAGACGTTAAGAATGCACTGCAGACCACCATAGATAAGTTTGGCCGTTTAGATGTAGTTGTGAACTGTGCTGGAATAGCTACAGCTTCAAGGGTCTACAATTTCAAGAAGGAGCAGCCATTTGATTTGAAATCTTTCCAGAAGACAATTGAGGTAGGTATATTTTGAAATCTTATTTTCCGTTCAATGTTTCCTTTCTCCTAAGTTAAACTAAACAAAATTATAAAACTAATCTGGTAACTTAAGTAGTAGTAAATAAAACATGACATATAATATCAGTATTCTTTAATAATAGGTGGGTCTAGATAACAATGATAAATACTGCTCACAGTATGTAGATAGTTTTTAGGGTTCCGTACCCGAAGGGCCCAAACGGAGCCCTATTGCTGTCACTCACTTGTCCGTCTGTCTATCTGTCCTTCGTCTGTCATACAGGTTTTACAGCCGCAGCAGCAGGTTGGAACAAAACAGTCTTCAAATTTTCACAGGATAAGCATCTTGTTGACCCAAAGCCATACAAATAGTCAAAAATACATTTGGTACGGAACCCTAGATGTGCGAAGTCCGACACGCACTTGACCGGTTTTTTTTTTGTAACATTGGCTGTTTTCACCAGATTATCTTGAAGCTTTATCTGAAATTTCCATTCTGATAATACATATATGCACTGTATTTTAACTTTACTCTTAGGCCGAAAAAGTAGTAAGTTCTAATCAAGCCGCCTGTCAGTGCGTTTTGGGCCTTATGAAAGAAATAATTTCCGGTACAATTATACCAAGTAACAAAACATTATGCCTGTATTCCCTGAAGGGTTGGACAGAGGAGGATGTGATAGGGGACACTAGGAGATAAGCCTTTTGCCATTAACCAGGCACTATTCTAGACTCCGGACTGGTATTATGCCTACTGGACAATTCAAATAATACTGCCTATAAACCTTTGCATAGCAGTCAAGCATGTGACCACTTCACCAAACTGGCAGTCAAAAATCAGTTTATTTGTTTCAATTTGGAGCAATATATTGCTGTCCTATATCTGTAGAAAATAAGTGGCACAACAAGTTTCCTCAGTTTAGATCTACATATTAGATACGATTTTATACTATCCTGTTTCCTTTTATTATCATTAATTAAATACATGTCTTATTGTTACCTTACAGGTGAACCTAATAGGAACATTCAATGTTATCCGGTTAGCGGCTGGCTTGATTGGCAAGAATGCTCCGGATGCTGATGGTCAGCGCGGAGTCATTGTGAACACAGCCAGTGTAGCAGCTTTTGATGGACAGGTAATGCTAGTTTTCTTTTTTGAAGTGAAACTTCTTTAGAATCGTTGTGATTTCAAACCGGATGCAACGGAAAAAACGACAGGTAAGAGACACAAATACAAAAGAGCGAGAGAGCAGATGACGGCGAGAGGAGAGGGCGCGCGCGACGCGGGGCCTGGGGTCCCGTCACTTCGCTACCGATCATCAACTTTAGACAACTATTGCTCACCTTTGGCCACCTTTTGACTTTTGACAATCTTTTCCCACCTTTGACCACCGTTTGCTCACCTTTCGCTCACCTTTGACCACCAATTGCAAACCTTTGACCAACTTTTGCTCACCTTTGACCACCTTTTGACCATCTTTGCCCATCTTTGCCCACATTTGCCCACCTTTGACCACCGATTGCTCACCTTTGACCACCGATTGCTCACCTTTGACCACCTATTGCTCACCTTTGACCACCAATTGTAAACCTTTGACCAACTTTTGCTCACCTTTGGCCACCTTTTTGCTCACCTTTGGCCACCTTTTGACCATCTTTGCCCATCTTTGCCCACATGAAGTTTCACTTCTATTGTGTGTGAATCGCACACACACCTTTTTTTTTAATTATTAAACTTTTTAATATGGAGAATTAGGGTGATATCTAAGATCGCTTTGGGAGATTTAACCTACACGGTGGGTAGAGTTGTCTGGCAGGCCACAGTTCAAAATGAAATGAAAAAAAATTGTCTTGAGTACATCTTTTCCAAAACAAGTCAGTATTTTTCTCAACTATTTTAAGGCATGACTAGTATGACTTCTTATCTACGAGTTGTTTGCGGAGTTTGCTCGGAAATCGATAGAGAAGGATGAACAACAACAGAAGAGACCTTTTCTCACCAAAGAGCCAAGAAAAGCTGATAAAAAAAAAATAGAGGCTGCATTTAAAATGCCGAGGTACGAGTATATTCTATTATTCAATCGACTGCCTATTGATCTCTACTTTCCAAATTACTATGTCATACAATATAATATCCCTTGAAAGTGATTGATTTTGAATTTGAAAATACTTTCACCAGTAGAAAGCTACTGTAATCCTGAGTGCTATAGGCTATACATTATATTTATTTTCGAAATCCACAAGTCGCGGGCGATGTGCTAGTAATTTATATGAATCCGACAATCTGCACGGTAGATATAGCAACTGACAGGACTATTCTATAATTCTATTAATAAAATAACAACTTTTTGTTTGCAGATTGGCCAAGCCGCTTATTCAGCCTCGAAAGCCGGAGTAGTGGGCATGACATTGCCCATAGCCAGAGATCTTGCCAAGCAGGGTATCAGAGTAGTCACCATTGCTCCAGGTTAGTAGTGGTAGTAGCCAAGATCGTCACAGAGTGGGTGCCTGAAGACGGGCGTCGTCACCGAGAGAGGCCTAAAAATAGCTGGACTCGTTCCTGACCAGCAGGTGTAGCATGACTAATTCTATCTCAATTCTACCAAGAATAGACAAAGTTCTTTCTATCTAACTTGACATCTTTTCTGCCCGAGCATCATGCCTTACATAGTCGACTTTTGTCGACTGAAGAATAGAAAAATTTCTCTTCAGTTTTAACATCGCCATGCATGCTTATGACGGTAGAAACCTTTCTACAATCTGTCATTTGGTCAATTCTTCCGTCGACAAAACCTGTTTCTATGGTGGTCATGCTACGCGTGCTGAGAGGACAAGACATAAAAAGAGCTGGAAAGATACGGGGGAGGCCTTTGCCCAACAGTGGGACAGCATAGGTTGAGAAAAAAGAACGCGCTTTGGACGGGGAGTTGCAATTACCAGCCGATAAAATACAATACAATTGTTTATCCGCCGAACTGTCTCGCTCCTGGGTAAAGGTCTCACCCGCGTTCCTTCCATTTTTCCCTGTGATATGCTTTGGTAGGACTTTACTTTATCTAACAGTAGTGTAGGTGTTTCCTATGAAGGAAAAGTTGCGGAACGTTCCCCTTTTTTATAAATTTTTTAAATCTTGTTTTGAGATGGTTTCTTTCTTTTTTAACCGACTTCGAAAAAGGAGGAGGTTCTATGTTCGACTGTATGTATGTTATTTTTTTTTTATGTATATCCACCCATTTCTCTGTCAATTGAGGACCGAAAACTTTTTTACAAAAAAAAAACAACCGAATTCCTAAAAAAAAAATACACTTAAAATTAAAAAAAATAACTTTAATTTCGGTAGTCGGTGTCAAATAACGAAAAAATATAATACAAACACCGACTTTCGAAATTAAAGTTATTTTTCAATTATTTTTTTTTGGAAGTCGGTTGTTCTTTTTTTTGCTGTCAAATAACCTAGACCCACGGAAAGTGCTCTTGCTTTGTTTCATCGAAATAATTTTTAAGTCCATAGAAAGTGTCTTAAAATGCTATTATACCTGAAGTTACGCACATACTACAGTGATATTACTTTCATCGCAACAACGTGCGCGCCTTCAACGGTTGGGTCATGCCGGTATTTATGTACTCCTTCGGCATACTCAAATGGACTCAGACGGAACTTGACGCCCTGGATAGTAGGGTCCGCACACTGCTGACCGCAAATCGGATGCATCACCCACGATCATCGGTGATGAGGCTGTATATCCCGCGGAAGTGTGGGGGCCGTGGCTTCTTAAATGCTAAGACCCTACACAACCGCGAGGTATGCAGCCTTAGGGAATATTTCCTAGAAACCGACGTCGGTATGCATCGAGATATGGTCGCTGTGGACAAGGGCCTTACCCCGCTCTCCTTGGCAAACGAGAACTGGCGCAAACCTGTAGTACTGGATACTAATGACCGCAGGGAAGTATGGCAGAGCAAGCAGCTTCACGGACGATTTACCGGGTCGTACATGGGCCCGATGTAGATCTCTTAGCGTCCGTATCCTGGCTGCGTTTTGGTGACCTCTTCGGGGAAACCGAAGGTTTTGTTTGTGCGATTGCGATTATGGACGAAGTTATGATGACGAATAACTACCGGAAATACATTGTGAAGGACGGTGCGGTTGACATCTGTCGGGCATGCCACCGGCCCGAGAGTCAATCCGACACATTATTTCTGGTTGTTCTCGTCTTGCTAACGGAGACTATTTGCATAGACACAACCTTGTAGCCGGGGTTATCCACCAGCAACTTGCTCTTAAATACAATCTTGTGGAATCGGAAGTACCGTACTATAGGTATGTGCCCGACCCAGTTCTCGAAAATGGCAATATCACGTTATACTGGGATCGATCTATCATCACTGACAGGACTATTGTCGCCAATAAGCCTGACATAGTGGTGATAGATCGATTAGAGCGTCGCACAATGATTGTTGATATAGCTGTCCCTCATGACGAGAACCTCGTGAAAGCTGAAAAAGATAAACAAAGTATCTTGATCTGGCTCGCGAGGTTGTCGACATGTGGGAGGTAGATACGGCAGTCATTGTGCCGATAGTCGTGACGGCCAATGGTTTAATAGCCAAGAGCCTCGACGACCACCTAAGGAGGCTCTCGTTGGGCAGCTGGATCAAGGGCTTGATCCAGAAGGCAGTACTCCTGGACATGGCGCGCATAGTTAGGAGGTTCCTCTCTCAGGAGCCCTGATCACCGGTAGCTTGGACCCTGTCCCGATACCGGTGGGATACTATTTTTTTATATTTTTAAATGTTTTTATATTAGTTTATTTTAAGAAATATTTAAAAATGTATCAAATAAGAAAAATTGTAAATAAATGACATAATAATTTTTATTTCTTTCATGATAATATCAAATTAACCTAAGTAGAAAGCTAGTGATCACACGATACTAAATTGGACTTTAGGAATCGGAATGAATTCTAAATCAGAGTCCACTGTTGCCAACTTCTACAAATTCGAGCCGCTAGACAAAATTATAAATTTTTGAAGAAGAAGTGTCAAGTACAAAAAAAATTTATTACTGACCCTAAAATTGTTTTGATTAGTACTCCAAAGGTCGTCAGATAAGTCGAGACCATTTTTGTCGTTAAATCTTATTTTTTGTCGCTAAGACTTAAACAAAAGTCGTAATGTCTAGCGACAAAGTCGACTATGTAAATCATCCAATGACATCTCCCGCTCTGGGTGGTGCGGGAGGGTATGTCAGACTCTTACTGACTAAAACCCACCTCTGTTCCTTCCCTGCCCTGAGTGCCAAGGGGCGCGGTAACTCTGTTTTGAATTTATCCACAACCCCTGGGCAGGCATCGGCCATGGCGGGCCCCGTCATGGTTTGCTGAACTCTTTCAGGCGCGAGTGGAAAACTACGCGCCGTCGACTCTCGGCCCTGGTGATGATCGGACGGCGAGCTACACACTACTCGAAAGCGCTTTAGGCTGTCAAAAAAACGACCTGTCACTATTTACTAATAACTACATATTATATTATTTCTTGATTAATATCGTCAGTACAAGTTGACGGGTGGATTTTCTGACAAAAGTTATGATCTCTGTCTGAAATTATTTTATTATAAAAAAGATCGTGAACAATGACATAAGGAAGCACATATCTGCGTTGAAAAATATTTGGCACGATCTGAATAGCCAAATCGAAGCAAATCTGCCTGAGACATTACTGATTTGTAAGATGCATGGAACTTTACCGCAAGATTATTTTGCTTCAAGTTGGCTTTTAATACCAAAAAAGGATCGGACAGTGGAGAATCTGATGTCGCGACTGAGCGCTTATGAAAAAGCATTGACTGCTAAAGAAGAAACGGAAAATACCATGGAAGTATTAGCCGGGAAGACACAGAAGAAGACCAAGAATACAGTTTTCAAATGTAATTGTTGTGGAGTAGCTGGGTATGTTGTGCGGAAATGCCAAAATGGATAAAAGATGGTAGACTCCCAAAGCCGTCAAATGCTGGACAAAACCTAAACGTGACTCTAAATATGAATGTGTTAGCTATAGAGGATGGATTGCCAATGGATAAAGTTAACTGGTACGTTGATAACGGAGCGACAAGCCATGTAACTAACAGAGGTGACTTCTTCGAGAGCTTCGAGCACTTCAAAGGAACTCATATGGTAACTGCGGCGAACGGAGAAACAATTGAAGCCATTGGTGTAGGTAACATTAGAGCTAAAGCCATCGTTAATGGAAAAGTTGAGCAAATACTTTTGAAAGACGTTTGGTATGTCCCACAGATTAAAAGAAACTTATTTTCAGTGTTGTCTGTGCATGATAACTTGATCACAAGAAATGTGCAGTAAAAGTAAATGGAAAATCAGGAAGTCAATCAACTACTGACAAACCCTGTACAAGTATACCATGAAAGGTTAGTACATCAGAACAAAAGACATGTTCGTCAGGTGATCGAAAAAGAGCTAGGATTAAAAATGGAGAACAACCAATCGGACATTTTTGAAGGTTGTGTCTATGGAAAGGCGCACAGGCATTCATGCGGACCATTTCCATATTCGATCTCGAAGTTTCGATATTACATTCTGTTCAAGGACGACTTCACACAATGTCGTCACATATATTTTCTTCGACAAAAGTCTGAAGCCGCTTCAAAGTTAAAGATTTTCTTAATTGACGCTAAAGCACCAGGACATGTCGTTAAAGAAATGTTAAGTGACAACGGAGGAGAATTCTTTAGCGCGGTGTTCAAAGATATCCTAACTGAAAATGGAATTAAGAAAAGATTCACAATGCCCCACACCCCAGAGCAAGCAGGTAGTAGCGTATAGCGTGAAAATCGGACGGTAGTAAAAGCCGCACGCGCCATCATCGCACAGGGCCAACGAATGTGCCAAGCAAGTCTCCACATGAGCTGTGGTACGGACAGAAGCCAGCGATCAAACATCTTATTGAATCCTTGGTTGCACCTGCTATGCCCATGTTCCTAAAGCTAATCGCAAGAGGCTGCACAAAAAAGCTCAAAATGATAAGATCCAGAGATGTGACCTTCGATGAGATACCGTTACTGGGAAAATCAAGAGAGGATGTATCTAAACCGAAAGAGCCGACTCCTGTTCTTCAGAGGAACTTCAATCATAATTTCCAATTTCTCGAGAGTGAACATGAAATGAATGTTAATAGAGAGATTGGAGAAGGACATGCTTCAAAAGGATGAAATCGAAACCATTTCAAGACCTTCTTCGTCAAGGGCACATATCGAAACCAATGAAGAAACGGTAGATGATATGAATGAATCAGATTTCGAGTCTTTGCCTTCTGAAGAAGAAAACGAAAACCTAGCTGAAGGTAACGAAAGCGACAGTTCCGATGTCGGAAAACCACATGGTTCTCAGAGATAAAGCAAACCTAAAGCCTTCTGTAAGGTTTAATGATCATGCTATGGCTGTGGAAGCCAACAATTTATACGAGGCCCAAACCTATAAGCAGGCAATTTCATGTGAAGACAAAGAAAAGTGGACAAAGGCTATCGAGAGTGAAATACACTCGTTAAGAGATAACGAAACATGGGAACTAGTTAAACTATTCACAGAAGAAAGACCTTGATTTCCATGAAACTTTTAGTCCAGTTGCTAGGAGCAGCACGATAAGAGCCGTCTTGAGTGTAGCTGCAATGGAGAAACTGAATCTATTACAATTCGATGTCTCTACAGCCTTCCTTTATGGCACATTAGACGAGGAGATTTACATGAAACCACCTGAAGGTTATGCTGACGAGAGTTATGTCCTCAAGTTAAAAGAAGAGCTTATATGGACTAAAGCAAGCCCCACTCTGTTGGAACAGATGCATCACAGACTAGATCGTAAATACAGGTTTCAAGCAGGGTAATTCTGACCCATGTTTGTTTGTAAGAAGACAAGGCAAGGAGAAAATTATATAATAATAATAATAATCTTTATTGCATGAGTATGAGACAACCATACAGAGCAACTTAATAACAAACACAAGATGGACAAAAATTGTTTAAAGTTATTTTGACAATGAAATTTAAAATTTAAGCAGGTCAACAGTAGGAGAATGTGAAATGGTATTTGTAAAGAAAAAAGAAAATGGTTTGATTGTCTTTAGACTGATTCACCCTATCCCCTCGTACTAGTATAAAACTGTATCACGAGCGGATAGTCTTCCTCAACCTTAGAAACAACGGATTTCCACAAGGTTCCAATTACAATTCACATTATTAAGCAGATTGATTACATAGGTACTTTATAGGTAATAAATCATAGTACAGTTATTAAATTACATGATTGGAATTGTCTGTGTTGTTTGTTTGGGTATGGATGGGTATAAGTTTATGTATATGTGTATATGTTTTATGTATGTTTCTGTATGTATACAGTTATGTGTGCTTTATTATTTATGTGCCCTATTTATACAAACTTTTCAGTAAATTTTCAGTGTAGTTGTAGTCTAGTGTTTTCAAATATTTCTCCATAGTCTTTTTGCATGTCTGGCTATCAAGATTCTTTAATGTTAGATCTTTACTTACTTTGTTATAGATGCTAGGACCGAGATAATTGTGAAATTTGTGTGGAAAAGATGTTCTATATTTGGGAATGTTGTAAACTATATCTAGTCGTCGCCTTTTTGCAAAGTGCGGTTTTACTTTATGTTGTGCCATGATCTCTAAATAAATGAATAATTTTCGTACCGTAAGGACTCTCAGTTCTGAGTAAAGTAGGTGTGTCGGATAAGTGTACTTTTTGCGAGAAATAACTTTAAGTACCATGCGTTGGGCTCTTTCGACAAACAACATGGTGGTTTTTGAAGTTCCTCCCCATACATTCAGGCCGTATATTAGTACAGACTGACATAGTGCTAAATAAATTTTTATTAATAGCTTAATGTCACATGCATTTCTAATAGTTTTAAAAATATAAATTAACTTTCTTGCGCGATTGGTTACTTTCATGACGTGTTCTTTCCAGTTTAAGTTTTGGTCTATAATCACACCGAGATATCTTATAGAATTAGTTCTGGTGATTGGGTTACAATGACAGGTACCTGAACTGTTGCAATTATGAGTTTGTATAATTATTGAATTAGGAGAAAGTTGAGTTCTGGCGTTAATTGTAAATGTAATAAATTTGGTTTTGTCAAGATTAAGTGTCAACAAATGATTGTCCAGCCATGAGGTTACTAAAGCAAAGCCTTCATTTGCTGCTTCGGTTACATCTTTCCACGTGTTAGAGCTGAACAATAATACTGTGTCGTCTGCAAATGTTATTATTTGACCATTTTGTAATAGCAAATTGCAGAGGTCATTGATATATATTAAAAACAGCGTAGGACCCATTACACTACCTTGACGCACTCCGAAGGTAACATTTTCCTCATGACTTACACTGTTATCAATTTTTATAACCTGTTTTCGGTTTGTCAAGTAATCTTGGAACAGTTGGAGAGGTATTCCTCGAATTCCTAAGGTCTCGAGCTTGTTCAGGAGGATGGGTATGGAAACGGTGTCGAAGGCCTTTGCCAGGTCTAAGAATATACCCAGTGACTTCTGTCCCCTGTCCAGGTTTTTGACTACATACGAGGTTAGTTTGTGAAGAGCGTCGGTGGTAGATATTTTTTCTCTGAACCCAAACTGATTACCTGAGAGAAGTTTATGAGTTTCTAGGTAGTGTTTTAGTCTCTTATTTATTAGTTTTTCTAGAATTTTTGAAAAACTAGGGAGCAGAGAGATTGGTCTATAATTCGACACCAAAGTTTTGTCTCCAGCTTTGTATATAGGAACAGTGACAGACTTTTTAAGCGCATTTGGAAAGACTCCTTTTGAAAAGCAGGCATTACTTATATGTGCTAGTGGTGCAATAAGGGAATCCACTGCTCTCTTGATAAAAGACGTGGAGACACCGTCCCATCCCAAGGAATTCTTAGTTTGTAAGTTGGCAATTATTTCTTTAATTTCAAATTGGTCTGTTGGGAGAAGCACAAAAGAGTTTAGGGGTCCGCTATACGGTTTTGGTCTACACCGCTTGCTCAGATCTATCTCATTTGTGAGGGTCCTGGACAAAATGGCGTTTGCCAAATTACTACCGACATGGACAAAGTACCTATTTATGTTATTTAATGCTTCTTGAGGTGTTGAATTAGTGGAAATAAGCTGTGTTGGCATTTTTGGGTAGCTGTTTAAGTTACACATTTCCTTTACCAATCCCCATTGTTTTTCTATATTATGACTAGACTTGGCTAATTCTGATTTAAAATATTTGCTTTTAAGGCTTTTTAGTAGATTATTAAAGAGATTAGAGATTTATTTCGGTAGCGAAATTATTATGGTTCTGTACGTTGACGACGGTCGATTGGAATATACCAGCGAGAAAATGGCTGACTGTTTCTTGAATGAATTGAAAGCACATTTTAAGATAACAGTAAAACCCACAAGCTACTTTCTAGGAATGGAGATAAAAAGGTACTCTGATGGTTCCATTTTACTGCATCAGAAAGCATACGTCACTACGCTACGCTTACTGGAGAGATTTGGCATGGACGAATGCAAGCCAGTGACAACACCAATTCTTAAGGGAAACAATGCTCAGGTTGAGGAAGCAACTACGAAGAAATGCCCCTACCGTGAAGTTGTTGGTGCCTTGTCTTATTTGATGACAAGCACAAGGCCTGATATTACCTATGCAGTAAGTGTTGCGTCGCGAAATTGAGAGAAACCAACAAAAGAGAATATCCTGATCGTAAAAAGAATTATGCGATACCTAAAAGGAACTATGGACGAAGGCATACGTTACAAGACAGATAATGTTCATAGTTTAGAATGTTATAGCGATGCAGATCATGGTGGTGATATGGAAACTGCGTGATCTACATCAGGCAATCTCTGTATATACGCCGGAGGTGCTGTTTCCTGGTATAGCAAACGGCAGAGCACCGTTGCAATATCCTCGAGAGAGGCGGAAATTGTAGCAGCGAGTGAAACCGCCAGAGATTATGTGGCTACAGAAGATATTAAAAGATTTTACTGGTGCTAATTGCCCTGCGACATTATGTGTTGACAATGAAAGTGCAATAAATCTGGCGAAAAAACCTACAGAATTACACAAGAAGACAAAACATATCAGGTTATTAATCTTTCTTCGTCTGAAATGCATACAAGATGGAAGCATGACAATCTGCCATGTGCCACCAACCAGACAGATAGCTGACATGCTTACAAAACCGTTATATGGGCCCAGCCTTCAAATGCTACGAGTATAAAAACTTTTACTCTTACAAAAAAATAGAACCGACTTCAAAAAAAAAAAACAAAAAATGCTAAATGACTAATTTCGGAAGTCGGTGTTTCTGGTTTTGTTTCTTCGTTTTTTGACACTGACTTCCGAATTTAAAGTCATTTAGCACTTTGTTTTTTTTTGAAAAGTCGGTTCTATTTTTTTGTAAAAAAAAGTTTTTATTTTTCACTTTTTAGTTGTGTTTTTCCATTAAATTGTGTTAACAATGGATATCTAGGCGATAGCAGCAATCGCGGTTGATTTGCTGTCATTTTTTGAAGAGTTCCGTTGTCTGTCCCCGAAACGCATCATCAGATCGTTATGAAATTTATATGGGACCATTTCGAAACAAACTCCTTTCGAACAAAAAAAGAATTTTTCCGTCCATAAATGACGGAGTTATACAATACATAAAAAAAAAATACAAACATCCGAATTGATAACCTCCTCCTTTTGGAAGTCGGTTAAAAAGAATTATCATCAACAGTATGCATTCCTCAACATCCACCTGTTGAGGAATGCATACTCCTTATTAGTACCCACTCTATGGTTGTGTTGCTTAGCAATACTAACTGTTGATGAAGTCATTCGCTTTTGTACTGTTCATTTACAGGAATCAATCATTTAGTCTATCGTTTCTCTTATTTACTGTTTTTTCTTTATCCTAACCACATAACTTTAACATATTGGAGGTGGGCGTGATATTTTTTGATGAGTACTTTGAATTTTATAAGAAGTGTGATCTTTCTCTTCTTCAAGTCCTGTAACGCTGTTTGTTACGTCGATGGGTTGACTGAGCCAGTAGGGATCAACTTTAGATAGCTTACGATGATTTTCTTTATCGGGGCTGGCAAGGGGCCGTTTGTTATTGGATACCGTCGTCCAAAGTTTGTTTGAGTTTGATTTGCATCCAGCATTTAATTCTCTGTCAGAAAAAGTACGCGGACGGGAGACGAATAGCCCTTTGTGAAGGGCTTGTTAAAAACCAGGCTTCTCCTTTTGTGCCATTTTTATATCACCCGTGAACATTTTGACAAATTTTCCCGGCATATGAAAGAAAGAAAGAAAAAGAATTTATTGGCCACAAATTAATAAATTCTTTTTCTTTCTTCTTTCTAATCATCTGGAACATCAATAACCGAGTGACCAAACGGCCTCTACCTATATTTGTTATTGAATTACAGTCCAATCCTAGCAACAAGAATATATACAAAATAAAAGACCTGCTTCACTGTTTGTGTGTTGTGTCATTTTTGAGGAACCACGACCCAAACGTGAAATCCCACAATGTGCAAACGGCCAAGAATATGGCCATACAAAAACGTACTGTCGCTGACGACCAAAGTGCATTAAATATGCACACAACCACCCCTCGGCAGAGTGCCCTTTATAAGGCAGATAAGAGAATGTGAAGTGTGCCTTATGTGAAGGAAATCATCCAGCCAATTACAAGGGCTGTCAAGTTTAAAATGACCTGCAATAATCAAAATTCCCAGCACTGAGAAAGAAAAATTTACCAGATAAAATAATATTACCTATCACTGATGAATACCTACAAAAATTGCAACTACTGGATCCAAAATTGCACATTTCTCTAATACAGCCTCATATGCCAAAATCGTATCTAGCTTGCCTGAGCCTCAACCAATACAAAAAGATCAGACAGCCAATGCACCCCATACAACTGAACTGAAAGAAATGCTCCTAATGATGCAACAAATCATGCAACAACTGAGTTCTATGACAAACCTATTACTTCAGATGATATCCAATCTACAAAATTCAAACAATTATTGTCCTATAAAAACGCCAATGGGCTATCACAACACACCCTTGAGGTGAAAACTTTCCTTAATGTACACAAAACTGATTATTATTAATTTCTGAAACTCACTTCACCACTAAAAACCAGTTTAAAATACCTAACTACAAGTTATAACAAACTATGCATCCACATGGAACCGCACATGGTGGCAGTGCCAATTAATCAGGGAAAATATCAAGCACTATGAAAAGCAACCAAAGCACCATATATGCACAGACATGTTTCAACCAACTAATATTGTGATTGAAGACCACCAAAGCCCTTTTGTTGTATATGCCATCTACAGCCCTCCCAAACACAAGCCTAATAAGAAAGACTATGTGATACTATTTACTTCATTTGGGGCTAAGTTTATCGCAGGTGGAGACTTTAACGCAAAGCACACCTATTGGGTCTCCCGAACTTCAACGACTAAAGGGCGACAGATGTACCTAGCAGTGGAATCACTAAACCCTCAACCGATATCTTCAGGTTTACCAACTTACTGGCCTACGGATATAAAGAAGACACCAGACCTGATATATTTTTTATCACAAAACACATTAAT
This sequence comes from Polia nebulosa, assembly GCA_951329385.1. NCBI lineage: Eukaryota > Metazoa > Arthropoda > Insecta > Lepidoptera > Noctuidae > Polia > Polia nebulosa. Next base: position 29,755,118 of record OX589587.1, on the reverse strand, counting down.
ACTCATAATCTTGGATGCAAAACAAGCTTGGAACTTTCCTTTGAACACTCCCCAGAATTCTTGCACCTAAATTCAAATACTGCTCAGACTTTACCACCGTGTCACCTCAACAACCACAAAACAGACTGGGCAAAGTTCAAACGCCTTGTGACTGAAAGAATCAACTTGAACATGCCTCTTTCAAGTGACTAAGACATTAAAGCAGGAGTGGAACGCTTCAACAAGACTTCAGCAAAGTGCATGGGAAGCTACTCCAATAATAAAAAGTGGCAAAAGCGACACCAACTGCCGCTCATCGGTGCATGAGTTTCTTGCTGAGAAAAGCGAACTCAGAAGGAATTGGCAAGCAAAAAGACACCGCAGTATCAAAACAAAACTAATGCACACATAAAAAAGCTGAAACAGGCACTGGAAGAAAATAGAAACGCAGGAGTACAAACACAGCTCGAAAAACTTGATGGGACCAGAGTCTCCAACTACTCCCTATGGAAATCCACCCAAAAGCATAAAAGACAGTAACTTCACCTACCCCCAATCAGAAAATCTGACAATACATGGGCCAACAGCGACGCCGATAAGGCTGAATTTGCTAACCACCTTGAAAGTGTATTTACCTGATTGACTACACACCCTGATGAAGGCTCGAGGCAACTGGGACATGTCACACTGACAACTGTTCACCAGCTGGACACACCGCTGAAGAAGTGTTTTCCTGGCGAACTGAAATACGCCACCAATAGACTGAAAAACCAAAAGACTCCGGGTTACTACCTAATAACAGCGAACAAATAATATCAATCTAAAACAGTTGCCAGAAGAAGGCATACAATTTCTTGCTTGCCTCTTTAATGCTATAGTGCAGCGCACATATGTCCCCAAACAATGGAAGTTTGCGCAGATAATTATGATTCTAAAGCCAGGCAAGATTAAAAATGACGTCAAATCATACCGACCTATCAGCCTGCTGCCCATTGCTTTGAAACTGCTTTTTGTGGAAAGGAACCTAATTCCTGAACACCAATTTCATTTTTCATTCAGGAAAGGACACGGTACTATAGAACAGGTTAATAAACTTGTGGAAAAAATAAACACCTCATTTGAAAAAAAGGAGTTACCATTTCGCAGCCCTTTGATTGTTTATGGCATCAGGGCCTACTAGCCATAATAAAAAGGTCTGTCCCTAACAAAATTCTACCTGTTTTTGCGTTCCTACCCAAGAGATTCTTCCTTATGAAACAGGGAGAGGAGGTCACGAATCTGCGTTGGATCCAGGCCGGTGTACCTCAGGGCAGCGTCGTGGGCCCAACCTTGATATCTGCTGTTCACTGCCGACTTGCCACTAGACACAGATATCCTGACGGGTACCTTTGCTGACAATACGGCCATACTAGCAAGTGACACCTGCCCTAGAAAGGCCTCTACAAAATTGCTAAACAGTCTGAAGCTATCTCCGAATGGCTTAAAGACTGGAAAATAAAAGCTAATAAAACAAAATCAGTTCAAGTGACCTTCACCACACATAAAGAGACATGCCCGCCCGTATGTGACCTTAAATGACATTGAGGTGCCCCAGGCGGAGGCTGCGCGATACCTAGGAATGCACTTGGATAGACGCCTTACATGGAGACACCACATTTTCAAAGAAAAGCTCTTGGGCAGAAACTCCTTAGTTTAAACTGGATGTTAAATAAAAAATCACAAATTTCCCCCTATAAAGCACAGACAGCAAACTTCTCTTGTACAAATGTATTCTTAAGCCTATCTGGTGCTATGGTAACCAACTGTGGGGAACTGCAGCCAAATCCAGTGTCGAAATACTTCAAATAGAGGAAAAAATAAAGACTACTTTCCACATACCCCACCAGACTAAAAACGCACCCAAATCAAATGGCTATGGAACTGATGTCTAATCCAGTGACTTTCACAATATTAAAAAGACGGACAACCCAAGATATACGATATAGTATAGAACGGGTGGGGCCAGTGGCTCCAAACCGTGCAGAGTTACCAATCATCATTAATCTATTGCTGAATGCTAAGACAGATTGCATTAAGAAGAAGGATTTTTTTTTGTCGATTTAAGGGTTGGACAGGTGTAGAACTTACGTTCGCAACTTTTCCTTCATAGGGGAGAGGGGGGGGGGGGAGGTGAATATCGGAACTTATTTTTTAAAAATCTTTTTAATTTTTAATTTTTTTTATTTTTTCTAAACCAGACAATTTTTTTCTATATAATGTAGGTAGTCGTTTCTACGTCGTAGGGGGGTCACAGTTTTAACCTAACCTAACCATTTTACTGAAGCAATCAAAGCCACTAAAAAATCCACTAGCCACTAAAACCAACCTACTCGTACCTACAGGTGGATCTAATAAATACTTGTTGAAAAAAGCTCTATGGAGGATAGCACAGAGAAACCTTTACCGTGTCGTTAAACTGAAGGGGTCGTCCCCTTCAGTTTTACGACCCCTCCCCCCCCCGTTTCACTTTAGGGGGGGAATATTGCTCCTTCTGCACCCCACTTCCACAATCCCTGAGTTTGGAACTAAGCAACCTTATTTATAAAACTCGCCGCGTAACCATATTATATTCTTAGTTTAAATACTGATCAGCGGATCCTAAATTCAAATTCTCCATTTAAAAAAAATAATTTAAGAACCTGCTAATCAGTGTTTAATCTAATCTATATATAATTTTTTTTTAGTAAATAATACCTTAGAATTTTGCTAATCAGTCGCTAAACAGGTGTTTAACCTAACCATATGATTAGTGAGTTTTTATAAATAAGACTGCTAGATGTTACTCAAAGACCAAACATGTACACCATAACCATAAGTTAAGATGGGGAAAATGCATAAGTTAAGCTTGCCGTTTCAAAGGAATTTGACAGCTTTTGAAGGAAGTTGAAAGATCACCCTTGGGATAAACAAAAGGTACTGCAGAAAATCTTTAGATTTAACAACATTCTACAAACTAATTTATTTTCACTTCCAGGGTTATTCCGCACGCCGATGATGGAGATGCTCCCGGAACCAGCTATCAAGAGCCTGGAAGCCACCGTGCCGTTCCCGCCTCGGCTGGGTCATCCTCAGGAGTTTGCTCTGCTCGTCCAAAGCATTATTCAGAACCCCATGCTCAACGGTGAGACCATACGTCTTGATGGCTCTCTCAGGATGCAGCCCTAGGTACTGTACCTACTCTTACAAAACTGTCTGTAGATTTATAGTAGTATAGTTCTATGTTATATACATATGTTGTATTATATACATATTTTATGGGTATAAATAAACAGGTTTTTTAGACTTTCTTTTTTCTTTTTTGGCGTTGAGCCGATGACGACTATTCTGCCAGTGACATGTGGTGACGGCAGCGCTAGGATGAGCCATCAAACTTTGCAGTTTGTGGTAGATCTAATGTTAGTAACTGTAAGGATGAACCAATTTTTGTTTTATTTTTTGCACAATACTTGACAACACAGCACAGGTACTCGTATCATTTGTATTTAACCTTCTCTGCTACCGACGAATGTCTCTTAAATTTAGTTTAGATTTTTTTTTATTATTTTATGAATAAGTAGGTACCTTAGATTTTTATATATTTATTAATGTATATGTTCTGTCAGTGTTGGTTGTTTCTGTATTGTTGACTGGTTTCTGTTGACTTTTTACTTTAAATAAAGTGTTTTAGTTTTTTACCTTTGTAAGACTTCGTTTCGTCATTATAATCAATATAATTATCTTCAGGGCCGTCTTAAGCATATTTGACGCGCGGGTGCTATTCAGCCTGCGCGCTCGCTCTAGTAAATAGAAAATATTGATTTTAGGGTAGGTGAACCCTGATTTCAGTGGCGTAACTAATTGGTATTATAAAGGGACGTACACTTGTAACATGTGCCGTGGGGTCACTACTGCTTTAAGAAAACTAGCTTTTACTTTGGAAACGGTATTGATTTAACAGTTTTGCATACTATTAAACATTAACATAAGAGGTAAAAAAGTGAGTGAAGCAACTCGAAAATGTTTGCACCTTGCCTCGAATATGGTTTTTTTTTGCCATTCGTCTAGAAATGAGTTATCTCAGCTGTCAACACACAGAAAAGTTTAGGAAATAAGCGTAGTGATTTAATGGTGATTTTATCTTCTAACATCACCTTAGTGCGAGAACGAGCTCGTTTTACCACCCAGCCTTGGATCGGTTGGATATTCTTTTTTTCGTAAGAACAGAAATAGGTGGGTGCTTAAAAATTAAGAAAACGCCTGCAAGAGCCAGCGAAGCGAGCTCGATAATTTTAGCACCCGGCCTCAGATACATTGGGTATTCTTTGATCTATCTAAACAGAAATAAGCGGGTACTTAAGAACGAAGAAAATGCAGTAGCCTGCAAAAAGTTTAGTAGCACTGTTGAATAGATTTAGTTGCAAGCAACATTTAGTTCACATATTCTTCCATAAAACCTTTTGCTCGAACTTTTGCCAAACTTTTGTATGTACTGTACTACCTATACTTAATTAAATACAAGAGCAAGGCAATCTGGGTGTATTTCCTCCCAGCCCTTGTTAAATTTTGTCGATCGATCATGTGCCAAATCAACGAGGGCGCTAAACCAAAGTGAAAAAGCAGCTCTGGTAAAAAAATAAATATAAAAAAATTGCTTCGGCAATTCCCGCATTCAATTTAGCCTCAACTACCCTCTTTGGTAGGGCGCCTCATCTTACGGAAGAACTGACCAACCCTGTTTGTTTACCTGTTAGACTTTTAGCAGTTAGCTTGCGCCCCATAGGACTTCACGCCCGGGTTTTTTGAACCCCTTTCAACCCGAATAAAGACGGCCCTGATCATCTTCAGTTTTTAAGAAAAATAAGTTAAATGTTTAATAGTAAAAGGTCAATGATTCTGAGAAAGTAGATAATTATTATTTTATGTTGTTTTATAAACACTAATTAATGGGGAATCACTACTAAAAAGTGAAAAATAAAAACATTTTGACAAAAAAAAAATAAATAGAACCGACTTCCATAAAAAAAAAACTGCAAAATAAATTTTATTTCGGAAATCGGTGTCAAAAAAACGAAGAAACAAAACCAGAAACACTGACTTCCGAAATTAAAGTTATTTTGCACTTTTTTTGTTTTTTTGGAAGTCGGTTCTATTTTTTTTTTGTAAAAAAAAAGTTTTTATTTAATTCAATTTAAACTATTTCAGTGTCTGTTATTTTGTTTGTAAGATAATTTGTGTATTTTTTTATGTTTGTTTTACTTAAATACGTTGGCACTTAATTCGACTAACTAACTGCGCATTCTCGTAGTATGCAATTTCATTTGGACTTACTGCATACTCATGTTTAACAAATAAACGTTCTTTTATCTTTATCGTATCAGTCTGTCTGTTTTAATATTATTATCTTCTTAAGAACTGATGATGCGCCTTGTAACACTTAAAAATAATTAAATTCATGTAATGGAGCGTTATTTTTGTAAGATGACAGATAGTAGGCTTTGAAGTTTCTTTTTCCTATTTGATCTGGAGCGAGTCTTAACTCATTAAACTAAATTTATTGGAAAAAACTGTAAAGTAAATTTTCTTTTCCTCACCGGCTAGCGTCAGAGTTAGATTTCTTCATGAGACCCTATTTACCGATCTTCAGGTTTATTGCATGAGGAATGTTTGTAGTAAATAATAGTCCATCAAGTAGGTCTTCACTTCTTACATTTATTAAGAACACAGTGACATTAGATTCAGTTTCATGATAGTCTATAGAAATTTGTAAGTAGCACTTACAATTGATGGTGACAAATTATTACCATCATACGAAGATTAATGATCCAGATCCAGAGAGAAGATTCCACAAGCAATATCGCAGCTGTGGCAATTGCATTAAGACGTATTTTCTTTTAAGATTACTTTTTTTTAAACGCAACTAACTTTTAGAAAAGCAAACAATACCTTTTAATAAAACAATTTTACGAAGCGACTTACTTATTTATGGAAGCATTTTATTACAGTGGCGTGCCCACACAAACACACGCGCCATTCACTACTTGGCGATAAAGCTGGATACTCAGAGCTGTAACATGGAATGAATCTGATATTGTAATAAACCTATATTGTCCTTGGAAGTACAGCAACGAGTTTCCGAACTCGCAGTAAAACAAGTAAAACTGCCATGCTGGCGGAAGATGCGCTCGGGCTGCCCTTCACCAACGAGCCTGTCGCATCTACTGGCGGCATGCAAACTACAAAAAAGATGACGCTAATAGCCCGACAACAACCATAGGGCAGTACAACACCCGTCTGGTCGGAGGATCTCCCTTTTTCATACCTCTATACCGACCTTTCCCAACCTTTTTTAACGGCGGCGGACCTTTATGTAGACACGGAGTGACGGGTTCTTCCGTGGTGGAGAAAATTAAACCACTAGACGTAAATACGTCAACATAAAAATATAATTTAAAAAAAAATACAGAGAAAGGGGGTAGGTAACTCTATGGTGATAAAATTCCCTTGGGAGTAGCGCAGTACTCTCCTGGCTCAGCCTGGTGGACAAAGACCTCAGCGGTGTGCCACGCTGCAGACGCCGGGAGTGGTGAAGGTCGGCGGGTGGTCTGCCAGACCCGTAGCGAACTCGACGCGGTACGCAGGTTGAATCAGGACTCCGATGACCACCGGTTTAGCCCGATGATGCCCGGATATGCGGGAAGGTGGAGCTGTTAAATGCCCCGATCCGGGAGGTGGTCAGCCGGAACTTAAAGTTCTGGACGTTTCCAGTGTGTCACAAGATGGCCGAAGGTCATCTCAGCTGATTGTGACACCAAAGCGTAAGCAAAGCGAGATGTACTAGTGCCCTTATGAAGGTGGTGTTTGGTTGTCACAATCAGTGCGGAGTTTACAAGATGGAAATGGGAAAAAAAACAAGGCATGACTTACACATTTTGAGCAATGTATCAAAAAAGGTTGCATTAGAATAATAACGCTGAAGGCGTATTAATCTAAAATAAAAAGTAGACATTGACAATTAAATATAAACACGAAAGAACAATAAGTTGGCCTATGTAGCGGAGGGGAGAACAAAAAGCAAAACATAATTAACTGTTCAACACGGTTTCGAAACACAGAATTTTATAATGGTGACTATATTAGTCAATAAAAACTGTGCCTGCTTTAGGCTTAAAACAAATGACGAAGACCACGTAGGTAAGGTCACAAGTGATGCGAGATCAGATAAACATGACCTCTCGCGCCAGGCCCTGGTCCAGGCCATGGTACGCGAGAGGCAATGGGAAGCGGTCTCCTCCTTCTGCGAAGCAGTAATGCTCGCGAAGGAGGAGGCGGAACGGGTGAGGGAGGCTCAACAACAGAGTCGCCCTCTCGCCCTCAGGAGCAGCCGCCGCAGAAGACGCCTAGGGCGTCGGACGTCGCGAGACGATCTCCAGCCACCGTAGACCCGGGCCTGCAGACGGCGAGTAGTGGGTAGCTCGCCGTCCGATCAGCACCAGGCCCGTGAGTCGACGGCGCGTAGTGTTCCACGCGCGCCTTAAAGAGAATTTGTCAGCCACCACTGACGGGGCCCATCATGGCCGGTGCCTACATGCCTAGGGGTAGCGGATAAATTCGTAACAGAGTTACCGCTCCCCTGGGCACTCAGGCAGGGAAGGAACGGGGTGGGTTTTAGTCAGTAAGAGCCACCACCCGCCCGCTCCACCCAGAGTGGGAGATGTCATTGGATGATTAACAAAATAAAAAAAAAGTGATGATTCATACTCGTACGTGATGTTTCGTCTGATGCAGGATTTCAATGTGGAGTCACCGAATGTGAATGATGGCACGACTGCGCGACCATAGTTTTGTAACTCTATATCCTGTTAAACGCGGATATAAATATTAATTAAATGTAATAATAAAAGGGTTATAAGGGCTCAATTTGCTGATAAGACTAAGTGCCATATCTGGTGTTATAAACGAACTGAAACCGCAGGTCAGCAAAAGGATTTGTCACATCCTTTATCGCGCGGTGCAGAGACAAAGTATCCTGCCTCTGTTGTCCTGCGGTACGCCGACAATATCTGGCTTGAAAGAAAAAAATCATTAGCGGTCCCTATGGCATAACTGTCGGAATAAACTTCATAACGAATTTCAACTGTAATTTTTCGATTTCGGATATGTAAGTAATAAGTTTTTCGATAACATATAGGTTCAAAGATTCGGCACAAAGCGCTATCGAATAGTTGTGAATAGGGTGTCCCCCTTGTTTCGCAGACAGAAATTTCATAGAATTTCGTTTCCCAGAAAATGTTTCATATAATATTTGGTTCTTGTATTTTTAATTCGAATATTGTTGTTTCAACTACTATTTACTTGAATGAAACATATTTACAGAAATACAATTCAATTAATTTTATAATCACATTTTTTATTTAACAAAGAGTAGAATTATTTTTTAACTAATATTTGAACTAAGTTAGAGATGTCAAACTAGTTTACGCCTTGCGCATCACCGTGTTTTTAATCGACATGTTTTTACGTGTACACTTAATTTGTATGGAAATATTAGTTTAACTTAATTTGACAGCTCTAATTTACGTCCGTCTCTTTCTTGTTTTATTAGAGAGAAAAAGATAGGAATAGCTTAAATTAAGTTGAGTTCGTACAAAACAGAATCCGCACCGTTGTTTGTTAGGTGTATTTTTTTATGGTATTTTATTTCAACGAAAATGTAAACATAGTCTTAAAAAGTCAATATGTTTTGCTACAAAAGTTAAGAACAGAAACTAATCGCTGCAAAACCGACTCCACATAGTCCTGTCTGCCCTACCCCTAGAGTGTTATTTAAACCCGCGTAGGCGTGGAGGGGCGAGGCGGCCCGCGAGCTGAGGAGCAGGTGGTTTTAACGTTCGACGCCACAGTTGAGGCTGGCCGGTCAGCAAGCAAAGGCTGCGGTAGTGAGCGTCAATACCATCTGCGACGACAAGCTCGCGTGGGGCCGCCGGAACACCGCAGCGCAGGAGCCGTGACAGAAACCATGCCTGTTGCATGCTGCATGCTTGCTTGCATGTTGCATGCTTGCTTGCACGCTGAATGTTACATGCTCGCTTGTATGCTGCATATTGCATGCTCGCTTGCATGCTGCATGCTTGCTGCATGTATGGTGTATTAACTTCTGTATCACTCATTTTAACAAACTAATCTAAATAAACACAGTTATTAGGTGCATGAAGTCACTATTAGTGAGAATAACAAGATTTTTTTTCTTCTTGACAAGAATTTACCCGCATTATTTTAGTAAACGCGGTGTTGTAATTTTATAGGAGGTATTCATTTTACCAAAGGTATGAATTGAAACGTTTAAAAACTGTCACTCGATAAAATGGTATTCTTGGTAATAAGTTTCATATTAAATAAATGATATAATTATGAAGAATATTTAATTTGTTATTCTATGATATGAATATTCTAACATTAATACCTCAAGGCCCTGCGTCGACGAGAGGCGACAGCAATCAACACCGTCGTCGGGCCCCGCCTGGCCATAGCGGCGGCAGTTTCGCGTGCTTTAAAACTCTATTATTACTAATAAGGAACGATTTTACTCCGGCAGTGCTGATCCGACGGTGCTCCGGCGGTGCGGGGCGAGAGTGTTGATCGCTATCGCCCCTCGTCGACGCAGGGCCCTGACGGGTTAAACTTTATGTGAAACAAAAATCGACGATTTAAATTTCTTCAAAGTGAGTATTCTGCGTATTGATTATAATATGAGATTGAAATGATAATATGAGAAAAAAATTATGTGAAACGAAATTCTTTAAAACTATTAGCTATAAAACAACGTAAAACCTTTGAATAGCTATTCAGGTTGGGAAATCGTGCTTATAGCTTGTCACATCATAATCATCTATAGCCGAGTTCGCGGCTTAACACAAGACAATATTCCTAATAATGTAGGTTCAGAGGTCCTACCTACATAAAAGTTCCCTAATCTAGTTTTAGTAAAGGAAGACTATTTCTTTATTATTATATGTAACCGTCTCCACTAAGGTGTATGAATGAAAATAGGTACACACAACGGGACATTAATCTGATTCCGAGCATCCTGACTTTTAAGTGTTTTAATTGTACCTACAGCTTTTGCATTTTTAACCGACTTCAAAAAAGAGGAGGTTCTCAATTCGGTTGGTATATGTATACATATATATTTTTGCTGCACAATCAGTGAATGCCGCAGCGAAATATACTCCTAGCATGTTTGTTTGCTTTCCTGTTTTCTGTTTGTTCAACCTAGTTTTAGCTTGGACACATGTTTTGTTGTCTACTGAAGCGTTTACTTTTTTGCGCATTTGTTTGATTGCTATTTTATCAAAATGTTTTGTACGTTGCTTTTTCGCTTGCGCGTTCATTAGTTGCATTGTGAACTTGCTTATTTATAGCCCCTTTGAACGAACTTATGGAAGCTGGCAGTGAAATTCAAATTCACTGCCAGCTCGGGACTCAGGAGATGTTTGAATAATATCGCTAATTGAAAACTTTAGGGACACCATATCCCTGGATTTTTTAAAACTTGTTTCAGTCATTTCGACCTATGTACTCGTAATATGATACTTTCGTTGTATGCCGCAACTTTCCAGAAAATTCAAAGTTGCAAAGGAATTATGCCACTTCGTTCTATGTCACAAACAATTTCGTATGAGCGGCGCATCCGTGCGGCTGTCACTCGAATGTCAATCAATCAGCCTACGCTTTTAAAATCTTCTGCTTACTTACTGTTTGCTTGCTTGTGTGTATTTTTTATTTGGTTACGGTCTAACATTATCTAATTGACATATTATTAGATCGAGGTTAATTAATGACATTAGCTACTAGCTTTTTCCTGCTTTGCCAGTTAGCCCCGCTACTCTGTCGAAATACTACAAACACCACACATAACTGATCGTGTTTACTCACTATTACCATAGATATAATGTAATGATATCTATGGTAATAATGATGATTTTCGGCAGGTAGCAGGCAACTATTTGTCGTGTTCGGGCCCATCCGGCGCGATACCTCGTTAGATGGTGAGAAGCGACGACCTGCAGTTGAATGAATTTACTCGGTCCTACAAATATTTTGAATTTTTTCTCACACATTTTAGGAATTTTTTTATAGTATTTTTTGCGTTTCATAGCAGTTTCATTGCATCATTTGTTAATACAAATTTTACTGCGGTGAATGAAAAACTAAAATTTCAATCGGCACCATCTGTTTGTACAAAAAAATATAGATTTTAAAGTATTAGTTCCAATAATCTTCTAAATTTGAATTAGAAGCCCATCATTTTTTTCTAAATCTTATCGTTAATAAGGATTTGATACATATTACCATCTATTATTATTTTTTTATTCGAGACCCCGTGCTATATACTACTTTTCACCAACTGTCTCTAAGCGCCATCTGTCAGCAATGATTAGGAACTCATGGTGCCCCTGTATCACGAATGACTAGCCCCAAAACATGCACACCGCATAGTCATACACTATTACTAGTAATCTGCTAGTCTGCTACCATTGTTACCAGCTAACGATCTAACCATCAATACTCAACTGCCTTCTACCACAATTTCTGAAACCATTATTTAACCGAAACAATCAAATACCACTAGATTTGTCTGAGAATACCAAATGAAATAAACATACCGTTTTCAATCTAAGCTGTTTTGAGGGTTCCGGACCCGAAGGGTCCAAAGGGAGCCCTATTACTGTTACTCACGTGTCCGTAGTCTGTCACAAAATATTGTTCCGGAGAATTTATGGATAGTCAAAAATTTTAAGAAAAAAAAGTTAGGTATACACAGGTATGTTTTTGTGTTTCTTATGAAGATAGGTTTTAAGTTGAATGTAAAATGAAAGAGCGTAGTTAAATATCTCTGAATAGGCAGCCATAGCTTAATCTGTACCTACCTATGTAGACAAATTTTCATAACCTTTTTCAGTGTTGATTATGAGGAATCCCACCAGGTTGAACATCCGCTGTCCAGTAAAATAAGCAAGTACGAGTTTATCCAAAGCAGATAGGAGTCGAAGCCTCTAAGGTGCGTGGCAAGTCATCTTCTAGTCTTACGGTTTTTGAGTCACGAAGCTAGATGGCGCTCATCGGAAATAATTCAAAGTTTCAGCTACACCTAAAAGTTTTTTTTTAAATGGTTAAATTAATATTTCAATATATTACTGCCATGGAATATACTTCTCTGGGAATAACAAACCCAATTCTTAGAATAGAATAGAAATCATTTATTCGACACAGACACAACACAACAGCAACAAACAAAAGGAAATGAGAAGTACACAAAGATACAATAAAATTGTGCTGAGCGTGCCCATACCGAAAGGGTTCGTCTTCATAAAATCGACTTCTTCACTAGCTCATGGGTAGTTTTGCACGCCGTTTTCCCACCTCTAAGGGAACCACCAACTTCCTGTACACAATTTGATATCTAAACGCATAAATACTAACCATCCAACGTCTTTGTCTTAGGTTGCCGTTGTACTTACCGTTCGATCATGTCGAAATTAGGAAAAAGTATCCGGTTCACAGTTTGTCAAGTCTATGCCAAATAAATGAACAATGATATTATCATAACAGCTCTCGCAGTTTGTAGCGTCAAGCGAGCCGTTAAGGCCCATATCGCCGCCAAGTGGCGCCCTCATTGAATAAAAAAGTCGTAGCTAAACATAGAAACTAAAGATAAAAAATCCTGTGTTTCGTTTGTTACAAAGAGGATAAGGTTTTTTTTTCAGTTAGAATTGATGTCAAATGTAGTATTTCATGAAATCATGACATTTGGCATCAATTCTAACTGAGAGAGTTGTATTGATGATTTTAATGATTATAATTCTATAAATACATACCTACTTGCTACGGCCGCGAATCAAATTTTGACCAACATACAACCTGACACTGACCTGCAAATTGTAAAAAACGTAAGAAAATTTGACTTTCACGGGCTACCCTGGCGCTTCCACCTTAAACTACATGGTACATGTATTTAGGCCAGATTTCCCCGATTGGGTAAATTACCGTGTGACGCCTCCTTATTGGTTTGTTAAATTCATACTGCGGTCTGCGCGTTTGGACTCGATAACGATGAGGCATGACCTAGTTTTAAATGATTACTAAACATTAAGATTGCTGTAGCCGCTCCTTGTGATGCCAATGTTTGAACGTTTTGTTTTAATACCTACATGTATTTTTTAATTTGAATAAAAGGTTCTTCTGTGCAAAGGCCTTCCTGACATCCCTCCTATAACATGATGATAACTAGAGACGGAGCTTAAATGGGAAACTACCTTGCCTTACCTACCTTTGTAGTTACAGGATAGAGTTCTTAAAACCATACATGATTTTGAAGTTATTGCTATATCGGGTGTAAAAAAGACAGTTTCCGAAGCCGAAAGCCACATAATTCTACCCATTATTTGCATCATTTTATTCAGTCGCAATTTTTTTTTAACATTTTTAGGAAAATAATTTGCAAGTGCTAATATTACTAAACTATTTTTAAAACAAACATTTTCTGAATTTTCGATTTTTCTTAACAAATGACGCATTTGAAGTTACAAAAACGCAATGAATATTGGGTTCGCGTTACATTGCGCGCAATAAAAAAGCCAGCCATTCCCAGCAATAATTTTTGCGCAAAATACTTTTACTTTTGTTAGATGTACAGTATGCGTAGTTGACGGCTTTGTGATGTGTCTTTTTACACCCTGTATAAATAATTGCATTCACAGATTTTGAAAAAACTGGCCAAGTGCGTGTCCAACATTTAGGGTTCCGTACTAAATGTATTTTTGAGTATTTGTATGGCTTTGGTTCAACAAGATGCGTATACTGTGAAAATTTGAAGACTGTAGCTCCACCCTGTTGTTTGTTGTTTGGCTGTAAAACCTGTGTGACAGACGACAGACAGACGGACACTTGAGTGACAGCAATAGGGCTCCGTTTGAACCCTTCGGGTACGGAACCCTAAAAATGGTAGTTAGCTAGAAAAATGACACTCGTCACGTTTTATTTTTAACCGACTTCAAAAAGGAGGAGGTTATCAATTTGGATGTTCATTGTTTTATGTATGTTTGGGCATAACTACGTCATGTATAGACGGATTTGCAAAATTCTATATTTTTTGTTCGAAACGGGTTTATTCCGAAATAGTTCCATTTCAATTTCATATAGGACTGATGATGAGTTTCGGAGACAGACAACGGAACTCCTCAAAAAATTACAACAATAACCGCGACTGCTGCTACTGCATAAATATTGTTAACACAATTTAATGGGGAATCACATCTAAAAAGTGAAAATTAAATTTTTTTTTTTTTTTACAAAGAATTAAACAGAAATTTAAAAAAAAAATTGCAAAATAACTTTAATTTCGGAAGTCGGTGTCAAAAGAAGACGAAGAAACAAAACCAGAAACACCGACTGCCGAAATTTAAGTAATTTTGCACTTTTTTTGTTTTTTTTGGAAGTCGGTTCTATTTTTTTGTAAAAACGTTTTTATGATGACAATCGATGCAGTTTCGTGTAAGAGTCTACCAATTTCTTCCGGACCCAAGGCTCCCTGGAGGACAACCTCTGGGGGTGCCACGGGAACTTGGATTCGGACCCGTGGCACCCCCATGTCAACCAGCCAGGTGTTTAGTAACAGATACCAAGCACTGCACTAGTGCTTGGTACTTGTTACTAAAACAAACACCAGTACTTGGTATTAAAACTATGTATACAGATGGAAATAAGTTGTCCAATGTCATCTTCCTGCCCTTATCTTATGTTACTTGGGGTCGGCGCGACACGTTTTTTTCTTTAATTCTGTCCTGTCCGCCGTCACGCTATCACTAACTCCCTTTACTTTTATATCACTCCTCACACAATCCATCCATCTTTTCTTTGGCCTGGGATCTCCCACTCCATCCATCCACATTTATATTCATAACTCTTTTAGTTACATGTGTTTCTCTTTACATGACCATACCAAGATATAAGTGGCTGCTTTTCAGCTTTTCTGTCACTGGCGCCACTACCGCTTAATTTACTCATTTCTCACTTTATCCATTCTCGTTACTCCACACATCCATTTTCCCCTTTAACTTGAGGGGCATCCGTGGGTCGCAAGTTGTTCCAGTGACCTGTCTCCATTTCAATGCATCCTGAGTTGATCCTGTGCGTTACGTCCCGATCTATATCGCCATCTCCCTGGACAAGCGACCCGAGGTACTGAAAGTCGGAGCAGATCGGTATAGGTGTTCCGGTGAGAGCTATAGACATAGGACAGGAGAGGCCGCCGAAATCACAGGACAGGTATTCTGTTTTGGTTCTGCTCAATTTCAGGCCAACACTCTCCAGTCATTGCCACCACGTCTCCAATCTGCTCTGGACCTCTAAGCCGCTTTCGGCAACCAGTACAATGTTGTCAGCAAACAGCATACACAGGGAAGGCTCCCTTGACGCTCTGACGTCAGACATCCAAGAAGAGGCCTTCTTGGATATCCGACGCCAGAGCGTCCATTATCATCAGGAAGAGGTAATGACTGAGGGCCGACCCCTGGTGCAAACCTACTGCCACACTGAAGCTGTCAGTGGTGCCCACTGCAGACCGGACTTGGGTACTGTATCGACTGTACATCGCTCGGATCAACTGCACATACTTCCCAGGCACACCTTTCTCCTTAAGGGCCCACCACAAAACCTCACGAGGTCACCACCCGGTCATCTGCCTTTTCGAGGTCATTGAACACCATGTGAAAGTTTTTGTGCACAGCTCTGTGTTTCTTGCACAGCTGATGGATAGCGAAGATGGCATCCGTTGTACACCGACCGGGCATAAAACCGAACTGGTTCTGTGAGATTTCACTCTCTTCTCTCAGCCGCCTTTCAATAACTTTTTCCCATGTTTTTATACTATGTGACATTAGCATTACTCCTCTAGAAGATGGGCATCAGCGAACTGTTGCACCATTCATCAGGTATGGCTTCTTCCAGCAACAACTTATTGAAGAACAAAGCTAACCACGTCCGTCCATATTACTCGTAATGACTTCCACACTGCCATTGGTATTCCATCTCGACCAATTGCCTTACCATTCTTCATTCCATTCACTGCTATTCTCTAAAACTCCACTCCAGATATTTTCTCATTCATCAGCCTTTAAAAATAGCCCCTCCATCTATCCTTAATCATTTCATCCTTCGATAGAAGCGTTCCAGCTTCATCTCTTACACATCTAATCTGACTAACATCCTTCGCCTTACTCTCTCTGGCTCTAGCAGCCGGTACAGATGTTTTTGGCCAGCTGGGCTGTCCAGTGTGTCGTACAGTTTTTCCTGAGCTTTTGCTCTCGCTGTTGCCACGGCTTTCTTAGATGTTTTCTTTAACTCATCATACTCACTTTTTTTTTCAGTTTTTAAACTCACTTTTTCCAGATCTACACTCTGCCATTCCTTGAATTTCTCCTTTTTATCCTTCAACACCTGTATCTCTGATCTGTCGACCACCACCATGTTTCAGTCTCTATTCTGCCCCTTCCACCCAGCTATCTCATTCCAGGTTTGATTCACACTTCATTCAGTCATGTCTCCCATTTCTATCATTTAGTCTACTACTCGCTCTCTGAATTCCTTCTCACAATCATTCTTTTCTAGCATTCGCCATTTTAGGAGGAGGACGCTCTTTGCTTTTTGTACACTGTGTTTTTATCGCTAATACCATAACCAGGAGCCTGTACTTTGAGACCAAATCTTCTCCTGGCAGCACTTTGCAGTCTTTGACGTGCTTAATATGGTTGCGCCTAACTAGAAAGTAGTCAATTTGGGTCTTGTGGTTACCACTTTTGTATGTGACTAGGTGTCAATCTCTTTTGGAACCAAGTGTTGGCGACTGCCAGGTTAAATGCGGTAGTGGATTGCAAAAGCGTCTCTCCCTCGTTATTGGGACTTCCAAAACCCCATCCTCCATGTACTCTTTCATAAAAATTTCTCGTTCTTCCTACATGCCCATTAAAATCACCTCCAACTATCAATTCCTCATGCACGGGGATGGTCATTACAGTTGTATCAAAATCCTCCTAAAACTTCTCTTTCACCCTTTCATCACATCAAGGCATACACACTAACTATATTCAGCATCATTTTGTCCATCATAACTTTCACAACTATCAATCTATCATTATACTGCACAGCAAAATAGCAACTTTTTTCTGATGAATAAGTTTTGTCACGTGATGTTGACTAATTTGACGTCTCTGATTCTACTTAATCTCTCCATTTTATTTGTAACAGTTCTTGATTACGAGTTATAGCTTTCACTTAAAAATCGTTTGCTTACGGTCTAAATTTGTGGATAATTAATAAAATATTAAGTTTTCTTTATACAATTTGATATGATTTCGTCAAGAAGAGTTTGTGCAAATAATTCGAATCATTTTTGTTAAATTTGAGGATAGTTTATGTTCAAAGAAAACCGTTTAAATGTGATAGCGTTCGGAATTGAGGCTTACAAAAATTACTTTGGTCACCCGTTGGAAATGAAAGACAGGCCTTGGATTCTACAAAAGGTATGCAAAACGTGCGTTGAGTTTCTATGTTTGTGAACAAATAAGAAAAGGAATACATTTAGATACGAAACATCCATGATCTGGAATGAAACCCTGAACAATTTAATTTAAATTAAATTGTTGCTGTGAGAAGTGGTTTTAACTAGTGATACAACACTACACCTTGTGGGTTCTCTATTGTGTTACCTAACTTTTTTATCCATAATCTTAGGTGCCATATTTTTTTTTGTCATAATCATTTGTCCGTATGTTAACTTGCCCGAACTTAATGTCATAATATCACATGCCATAAAATTGAAATCCCTAAATACAGTATGCCCTAAATCCGTTTGTCATAAATATTACAATCAATAATATACAAAATACTTAAAACCGTTTTCAATAAAAGTTACACCTCCTAAATCTGTGTATATAAAATTAAAAGTCCTGACTGAATGACTTGTATATCAACGCTCAGCCTAAACCGCTGGTCCTAGAGACATGAAATTTGTAGGGTTCGTTGTGAAGAGATCAACTAGGAAAGTATTTTTCGAAATTCAACCCTTAAGGTGGTGAAAAAGGGGTTGAAAGTTTATAACGGAGGAAGTACTAATTCCACGCGGGCGAAGCCGCTGGCAGAAACTAGTTCAAATTATATAATGTTTATTTAATATTTTTTTGTTTGTTTTTTTATGACAGCGGGGCAATATTTTTGCTTCTACCGACTTGTTTATAATACCTATGGCTTTTGTCACGGCTCCGGCACCGCATGTATGTATCACACAATAAAACAGTTGATTGCTAACATGTGCTTTTTATTTCCCTGTTAAGGTGCGTCCAAACATTGAGCGGCAACGCCGCGGCAGCAACACGCGGCATGTCCAGGAAACAATTCTGTCGCGCTCTAGTTAGGACAATCCGACGAATGTTTGCGCGGCAATATGCGAGACACGTCACGTATTTGAATTCAGTCTGAACCTAAACTACAATGAAGGCGGTTATCAGTGTTTTAGCTCTGCTTATTATTCGAAATCGTTAAATGAGCCACATATTTCGATCAGTCTAATTGATGTTTCATTGTCCATTTTTGAGAAGCGCAAACACGTCCAGACACGATTACCGACGAACGATACTGAGCAATGTTTGCGCGCGGCAGCTAGATCGCAACGTTCGCTTGCGGCTGTTGTCCAAACACAACGCGGCAGCCGCGCACGCTTGCCGCTCAAAGTTTGGACACACCTTAAGAAGCATGCAAACAAGCATACAGCAAACACGCAACATGCAAGCAACCATGCAACATGTAGCATGCAAGCAAGCATGCAACATGTAGCATGCAAGCGAGCATGCAACATGCAGCAGGCAAGGTTTCTGTTATGGCTCCGGCAGTCACACGCGCGCTTATCGTCGCAGATGGTTTAACGCTCACCACCAGTTCATCAACTCGCGGGCCGCCTCGCCCCTACGCGCCTACGCGATTCTAAATTACATTTCGATACGATTCTAAATTCATTCTAGGGGTAGGGCAGACAAGACTACGTGAAGTCGGATTTACAGCGATTCGTTTCTGTCACTAGAACCTAGTTTTTAGCAAATGTTTTAGGACTAACAATTTTATTATAAATCACACACAATATAAAAAAATATTCTGAATAATACACATTATATAATACAATACTTAGGATATATGACTTTATTTCATGCAAAATTAGGAGATTCAATTATTAAAGTACTCGATATTATGACAGAATAGTTTTAGAAGTAAAAATAACTATGTTAAACAAAATTTCGAATTTTTGAACAATAAAGTTTATAGCAAACGTGTTATGGACAATGATTTTCGGACAAACAATTTTAGGAGAAGAAAGGGAGTACCCACTTTGTGGTATCGTTTAAATTTAAAAACATTTTTACAAAAACAACAACCTACTTCCAAAAAAGAAAATACACTAAAAATTTAAAAATAACTTTAATTTCGGAAGTCGGTGTTTGTATTTTATTTCTTCGTTATTTGACACCGACTTCCGACATTATTAAAGTTATTTTTTTAATTTTAGTGTATTTTCTTTTTTTTTTTTTTGTAAAAATGTTTTTTATTTTTCACTTTTTTGTTGTTATACCCCAGAACTCAAAACTCCAATAGGTAACATGGACCGTGGAATTTAAACATACTCGTAATTTGGAGAAAACCAAAACGTCATCTAGGTATAAATATTTTTCGTTGTTGTTCAGTTTTGAAAAACCGCTGAAGCAATTTTTATAAAATTTATATGGGACTACCTCGGAAGTATATTCTTTCGGATAAAAAAAGAATTTTGAAAATCGGTCCACAAATGACAGAAATCGGTGAACATACATAAAAAAAAACATGCAGACGAACATAGAACCTCCTCCTTTTTCGAAGTCGGTTAAAAATACCCATCGTACCACCAGAAATACGGCCAGGGGTACGGTGGGCCTGTCTGTTTCTAACTCCTCCGAAAGCACGCACCGGATTTTACTTTATGTCACTGTTGTCCATCTGTCCCATCACTATTCGTTAGGTAGATTCATGGGAAATAGGAAATAGAACCCGTGATACGACTGATACACCGTTGAATGGAATTGAGGACCTGGGGGTGCCACGGGTCCGAATCCAAGTTCCGTGGCAACCCCAGGGGTGTCCTCCAGGGGTGCCTTGGGTCCGGAATGGACCAATTGACATTTGAATACGTCGCACACTTCGTTAGAGCAATTGGTGAAGTATAAGATAGCTACGCCTGTTCTAGGTACTCGTATCTTTCACAATAGGTGTGCATTATGGGTAATGCATGGGTCAAGGACCATCTTCTAGCGTCATGTTATGTTACCAACTATAAAGAAAACGATGTCTTTCTGCACTTTCAAGGTGCATGCAATTGAATGAGTCCATAAATAACCGGCCAACTGCGAGTCCTCACGTGGACTAGCGGTTCCGTAACCACCAAAATTGTAATATTTCAGTTCTTTAAATTCTGTGACTTACTGGTGCGGTTCTAAAGATGCAACCATGTGACACACCGACCCTTGAAAGAAACCTGGAATCGTGGTCAAAAGCATAAGTGGAGCTAGAGTATTCGTAGCTATACTTACACTTAAATAAAAGGGATAAATAAAATGAGAATTATTTAAACGAAAATATCATTTATTTCTACAATAACGGGCGGCGGCGCGCCTTCGCCGCCGGCGTACGTGCGTCTCACAATATTTATTAATCACCATGAAAATAAATACATTGAAGATGCGCGGGCGACATCTCACACCGCCTTACATAATCATCTATGTTGCCATCTAAAAATAGATCATTGTGTTTTAAAACTTAATGACACCGCTAAAAAATAATGACAATAAAAATAAGTTTAAAGATTTAGCGACAACAATAACTATTATTTTATATTGTATAAAAGACGCAAATGTGAGGTAATGACACGGTACACAATTATGTGGCTGTGGTAGCTACTGCCGGTTGCTCCACTCTAACTGAACTTCGACGAAGTTGCGTTTTCATGACATTTTCAATAGTCATCGATTTTAAGTATCAATATTAAGACCTTAGCAGGAAATGTGTGATAATTATTCGTGCCGTGACAAGTTCACATTTTATAGTTACATCTATAATATGAAATATTATTTCTAACAATAAGTGATGTTAGCAGTGATGTGGTGTTTAAAAGTGTGTCGTTTAAATAGAGCTAAGTTAAGATGCGAACACTCGTTCAGTTAAAATAGGAGCAGCCTCACAATAAGCCTTCGTGGCTGAACATTATTGAATGTACTAATGTTATTATAAATTGTAATAACTAATCAGAGTTGCGAGGGTCGTGTTCCACTCGTGGCGCGGCGCGGCACTGTCGGGCCCGGGCTCGTTGTGCGTTCCGAATCAAGGTATTCGTATAACTACTACAAACTTAAGCTAACAGCTCAGCCGCATCTTAAACCCCGCCCTCGACTCGTGACCTCACCACTTTTTCTAACAGTAACACATAAATAGCCATACATCTAGATGATGGTATCAGTTTAAGATTTATTTTAATTTATCAACAGCAAATGCGGTATTGCATTGGTATTTGCCAGCCCCATGTTTTCAGATACAACAATAACCATTTAAGACGAATGAAAACTGTATACCTCGCCCTATCTATATGTACAATTGATAAAGTAGAACTAACACGGCGCGCAAAACAAAGTTAGGTGCAACAGAAACTATCACTTAGGTACTTACGATTTACAGCTAGTATGAACCCTTCAGGCTGAGGCCTGTCGATTCGCTCAAATTCACATCCTCACATAAACTTAACCACGAGAATACTATACACAGACTAAAGTTAAACAACATCGACTGAGATTAATCCTAACTTATCGTTAATGAACAACAAAGTGGTAAACTTACAATCTGCAACGCTTTGTCTATGCGCGTCATTCAGCGTTACGTTAGCGATATTTTGGAATGTGTGCGACGCGTACAAGTCATCAGCAACCGATTACTTACATTATTATCGAGCAAAGCACGTGATGATGATTTCATGCGAGAGAAGCGGACGTCGCCACCGGACGCAGGCGCTCGGGTCCGCGAGGCGCAAGGTGTCTGTGAGACCGGTTCGAATACGTTACGCTGCGCGAGCGAATCTGAGCGAAGTAACAGTGCCCGACTCGGACGAGCATCGCGCCCCCGCGTCTCCACCATGGCCGCACGGCGCAGCGGCTCTCGGGGACGCGATGATCCCGCTGCGTAGTTTGTTACTATCTATCACTTACAATCTAGTTGAACTCAAAATTTACATTTACATAGAACACTCATCGTGTACCTTAACGTTAAAATACTTATAATTTTAAGTCATAAATATAGATATTACTTACATAACGTACGCTAAGTTACAACTTTACGTTGTACATTACAACCTAATCTTAAACGTAAATAGTAGGTTTAGATTTTATATATTCAAATCAATTAAATATTTAAAGAATAAAATTATAATTGATTAATTCAAAATGTGAAGCGAATGACAAAAAGATGTGATAGCAAATTAATCGACTAACAAAAACTAATGATTTATGAACACTGGCACCTTAATGTTTGAATCGTTTATGGTCAAGAAAATGTAGCCTTTGTTCGTGCTGAAGAGTTGAACTTAAAATTGGATCGCGTGATCGAGTGTTTAGGGTGCAGCGAGGCACTGGTGTGATTGGCCTTTGTGTGAGTAAGTACTATCCTGAACACTTCGCCCCGCGATCTAATTAATGAATGGCACACGTCTCTCTAACTTTGCGCTACGCCGCCACATAACTGACGGGTGACTACGGCACTATGCATACACTTGATACCTGATTAGAATACATAGTATAATATTTAATAAATACAAAATTTTATACTGCATTTGAACAACTAATACACGGTGGCCAACCTAGTTACGCGCTATTGCAATATATCCGACATTTAAGATATTTCTTCATTCAAAGAAAATTACCAAATATTTTAATTACATTATTCAAGCTACACAATTTTGTAGACTTAAAAACGTTAGCTTGTAGTCGTATTTTCGATCAAAATTTTGCATACTTTATTAGGTAGATATCCCACTATCGAAGTAACAAATATCCGCATTTAGTGTTCAAGATTTACCACCAAAAGTCGTCCCTTAAAACACCCAACATAAAAAATCAGGATTTTTAGAATCTGGGGTAAATGCATTTTGTTACCCAAAAAAAAATTGGATCGGATTCGGCCACCCTATATAATAAAATCAGTTGAGTGATACTTAAATAAATATTATTATTACCTCAGGCTATATTCTATATTTATATTTTTCTATATTTTAATTAATACTATTGAAAACTCAGTAGGAGTTTTGCTTTAGATAGAACACGTTTACCAACTGTGGTAAAAGTTTTTCGATGTGGAAATACTCTACTTGAGTGCAATTAATGAAAGGTTTCAGTTGTCTTTCCTTTTTTGCATTACCAGATTATTGATTTTTAGAGAGAGAGAGAGAGAGAGATTAACAGAGAATTTGACAATAAAGAACGTAATAATTACGTTGAAGCATTTAAGATTAATTGAAAATACAAACAAGTATTATACAAAGCATATAAGGCTCAAGAAATATAAATACATAAAATACTATACTATTATATTTTTAAATGTATGCATGTAGTCATTTGCCCCGAGGCAATATTATGAGACTCCTTGAATTAGAAACGTGAATGCTGCTTGAATAATATATCTATCAAAATAATACTGTATATCTAAGCAAAAATATCCATGTGACAGATGATAAAATATTAATATTTAAAATGGTAACATGTTTGGTAAAAAAATTCACGGATCTAATTAGAGGAATCGAACATTGAGGTATAAACGGCTTCGGACCTAGTGGTGCTAATGTTTTGTCGAACAAATAAGTATTAAGTAAGAATTCTTAATTCACTGACTTCAACCATGAACCCTGTCAATGAACGAGGTCTATTTTAAAGCTGCACTGGACAAACGGGTGGTTTGTTTAAAATTGGTCACAATCAATCGCTGTGAAGTAATGACCCACGCCGTGTAATGTACTTAACTATGTCATACCATCACAGATCAGCTTTGCCTTCGATAAAGCGCCTAAACTTGAGAAGCTGCGAGTTACTTCAATTCTATTCGATTCATCGCTTGCGATGTAGAATCGAAGTGACGTTAGCGAAGAATACTTTGGATTAAGGACGATTTCAAGATCGATCACAGGAAAAAGTGCGCAAAAAGTATCTTAAATCACTGAATTAATAAAACGTTTATTTTTATGAATGAAATTAATTTTACAATCGGTACGTGCTTATTCCAAACAGTTTCTTCCTGCATCGGAGCTTCTTTATGTACCTATTTAGCATTAAAGTTATAACAAGACGTACATAAACGTGAAGATTTAATATAACGGTTCTAACTATTTACACAGAAATATTATGATCGATTAATAAAGTGTAGACGAAATTTTATAATGAAAATGTATTTAACATGTTGATTTATTATCACGGCAAATAACTTAAAACTGTTACAGTCGTAAATAAATGTTTATAAAATATTAACAGTGCTCATTAAAGAAATTCAGAATTGTGTATATTTTAAAAATTGTACCACAACAACGTTTTCAAGGAACTTTTTATAAAGTTGTTTGTTTATTCATCTATACAAGTACTACACTCTGTTCTATTGTCCCACTAGTATCACTCTAGAAAGTTTAATTCGTGATTTGTAAAACAATATCATGATAAAATTAGTGTTATCCTGAGTTTTCACTGGACGGTATTGTAGATAAAATACGGTGCCATAATTTGTACATATGAGAGCTTAGATAAAAAAAAAAGCTAAGCCGAAATGAATAAACCATTGTTATTAGTAATCATATTCTACTCGTTGACGCAACCTACTACCTAAACATTCGCACTTGGTGCAAAGATATTACGTTAAAAAAAAATTTGAATATACACATTCACTTGAAACACAAACCGTTAAATCACAATTTATAATTACTTAAATGATTCGTTACATTACGTAAGCTACAAGTGTACTTGCTTAGCGTCTACCACTCGGTTCCCCGAGCTGCGCGACTACACTTGCTTTCATCGCCCTTCATATGCTCAGATGTCGCAACAAACAAACAAACAAACCGTTGTCTAATCGGCAGTATCCTTAATCAAATTGACACCGTTGTAAACAGAAAACGTTCTCAAATTAAATTTGTAACGTCGATAAGACAGTTTCACATATATGTATATGATAACACTTTATATTCAATATTATGTATAATCACTTCCACTTTAAAAGTAGATACACTTGATTACGTACGCTACTATATTATTTGTTAGAAAAATACGAAATCATGTACTTTCAGTTAACATATTATATATGTTAATAAAGAACAATATGTTTTATATAAAAATACATCGCCTTCCTCGGCCATCAGCCGATAGACGCTAGTACCCATATTTTAAAAATCTATGATTTTTAAGGCTTCTTGCACGTATGTTGAGAAGTATTTTACATAATTACACAATCATAAGTAGAACAAATCACTGTAAATGTGCTAATGTTATTTACAAGCTTTATAATTTTCTTTTGTACTGGTATGGCCGATATAAACAATACTTGATTAATTTTATACAACATTCAGATAAACATTTTTAAGGAACAACTGTAAATTTTTAAAATTGTATTAATTAGCGATTAATTATTTCATTTTTACATTATATAATACACATAGACCAATATCAACATTCGATAAAATTTCTTTCATATCTCCATCAAGCCCAATATCTATACTTAATAAAGTAGTCGCTCACTACAACATTCGCACTCCGTCAACAACCACTCGCTGCGAAACATGCAAGCTTTAGAACACAATGTTTTATAAGATATCAGTGAAGAACATTTTAATATACATTCAATTGTAAAGTGCTTAATAGTCTTAAAAAGAAGATAATCCGTAAATTTAATAAGTAACGTCAAAGAAATAATAAAAAGTCGGGTATCGCCAGTAGCGATGCGCGACCACAACATATCGTATGTACGTATGGTACTGAATACAACTAACATTTATAATTATATTACACATAATGATCATTTCAACTAACATTAAAAACGGTTTTCATCAAATTTCTTCGTTTATAATCACAGACACTTTCCTAAAATATGTATTGTAATAATTCCCTTTACTTACGCACCGGAGTTTAAAGAGAACCTAGTTATATAATGTACTTACTCAATTTTGAAGTAACACGATATAGACTGTTAAATAAATTAACCATAGCTACACAAGACTGGTGTATAATATTTGTATATTATTTTACAGACAATAGGTAGATAAATATTTGTTTTATCTGTATCGGACTAGGCACGCGCGGCGCCGCCGGCCGGCGCTCGGCGCAATAACTTACATTTGATAATCACACACCAAGTTATAAACTAAAACTAACTAATAAGTAAAGTTTCTTGCTTATTCTATCTGATGTGGTGTTGGGAGCGCTTAGCGCTTTTGTGGTCTGGTTTTCTTCACTGAGACTTCAAGATCTGAAAACAGAAATGGTTATGTGTTAGCATATGTATCATAAAAGAACATGTAACATATTTTATACCGAGTTACCGACCCAAAGGAAACTGACCGAGTCGTGATTTCCGTACTCACTTTAAAATTCAATAATGCATTATATATTTCTGTCCAGAATAGGCGGTGTGTACGTCACGGTTCGGTATTTTAGTAAGTTTTAAAGCCAAACAAAATCATAAAACTAAAACCCAAAATAAAATACAAAATAAAAGGTGGTAAGGTATTAATAGTGAAAATAAAAGAAAATATAGTTTTGTTTTACCAAACAGTACACCTATTTATACAGGTGAGTTTTTGGGGTTAAAACTTTAGAGCGAAATCCGAAACAAAAATAAACTTCAAAGCATAACATTTTCATATGCATATATTTTAATATAGATTTAAGAAGAATAACTGAGGCAGAAAGTTAATGAATTTCTGGTGTGCCAGTCAAGTTAGAAAATATTGGGCCAATAAACTCCATTTCCTTTTGATTTGCCGCGTATTTGATTTGGTGCGTGGGAAATCATCCAATGACTTCTTGGCGACATAAACGTTTATTATCTTATTTTTTTATTTACAAATTTTCTGTTTCTATACCTGGTTTTTTGGTTTCTGCCAAAATCATCACTCTTTCCACCATACTTCTCTAATTCCCATAGTTGCGGATTTCACTTTGAAATACCATATGAAAAACTCACCCTGTATAACGATGTGCGATAAATTGTGAGGTATAATTTCTTATTAAATGCGCGTGCGATTAGTATTCTCGTCACGTTACTTTCAATAAAAACTTAATAATAAATTAGTTAAACTCCTGTTTACTGTTAACCCTTCCACATAATATTTTTCCATTTCCACTTTAATTAACAGATTTTATATTGAATTTTAGTAAGATGGAATACTTTATGATAATATGTTAACTGCATTGCATTATTCCTAAAAATACACAAGTTTTTTTAGTTAAACAGCTGTTTAATATCGTAACAATACGAACGCAACATTACCCACGTTGCTACTTTGCGTGATTTCAAGAGCCGCCAATGATTTGTTAATCTATCCTAGCGACCCACAACTTTGTTACGTAATCAGGACGGTCAGCAACAGTGTCGACGTCATTCCTTATGTATGACATAAACACGTTAATCAGTACGCATTTCGAATAGTGAAGTATCGTAAATCTCTTTTGGTATTGGAGGTTCAAACATAATCGCGCGCGCATCGAACACAATTATGTACTTTTGCCAGCCAGTTCATTGAATACCCAACAAAAACCGTGTAATACCAAGGTAATTTTATAATTTACAGTAACGTTTATCTGAATTATGTTAAAAGTATGCCAATTCGCGTATAAACAACATAAAGAATAAAATATATATTTGGTTTGTTGATGGCAATAAGTGAAAGTGCCTGTAACCATAGACTAAAAGTAAAATTATAATAACTTGCAGTGAAAAAGTGCCAAAATCATAAAGTAGAATAATATTATTTTAAAATGTGCAAGTAGGAAGTGCGAGGATGGTCTCGGTGTGTTCGTTTATTACGAGAATGCTTACTCTATATGGGCGATTGTTGCTCAATCGCGTCGCTTGGCAGGAAGCCGCACCTGATACACACAGAGCAATTTCTTATAGTGTACACATCTACAAAGCTTAACGCCGCTTTATAATGGAGTAAAACCTTTTTGAAACTATAAGATATCTTCCGGTGTTCAAAACTTAAAGTAATTCAATACTATCTAGATTATATTATAACTTAAAGTTAGATATTCTTAGCCTGCATGGTCTTTTATAGCAGATTGTCTTATAAGAGACCATCCTCATTTTGATCCTCCTATTTGGATGAGCACTTAACAATACACGGTACACATTAAAAATAAATATTTTTTTCTAAACTAATTGTAGAAGTCTTATGTTGGTAATATTCACACAATAATGCGTTGATGATTGCTGAGTAAATATTGGTCTAACGAAATTAGTAGTTACGGCACTTATTTTTGATTTTCACGAGATGGCATACTGACAAATTTAGATAGGGTTTAATCAGCTAGAACAATCAATATACATTCTAGTTTATTACAAATAGGTCAGCACTGACAACAAAACCATAGAAACTAGACCATTTCCAATTCCCTGTGTCAAATTGGTGGTGCCATTTTATTTAAACTCCTATTAGCACCATAATTAGTCTTTTTTCAATATTCGTTTTATAATTTGCCTTAGCTATTATTAAATAGCTAGACGACAGGAATGCTTCATTATACCCGTCTTTGGACATCATAATTGGGTGTCTTCGCATTCGGGCATATGAACGGTACACTCTTAAGTGGTTGCTGATTGGTTTCATATGCTATAAAGTGGCAGATAGAGTCGTAACACTGAATTGAATTTATAATTCGTTCATTTGAAGAGGCTTGGTGTATTCAGATATATTAAACAATCGAGTAACTGTTCTCTTCCAAAAACCGTAGTTTTCCTTCAATTACGGATGTATATTGAAAAGATTTTAATTATTACTAGTAACAGGGATTTGTTTCGTATTTCGAAACTTCAAGCATTTGTAGGAGTGTTTGTACATGTGCTGATTTATATTTTGTACTGATAGTGCTGATTTATGAAGTGAAAAATATTTATTCCTAGTGAGTTGCCCTCAAATACGTTTAGCCACAGTGAAGATGATCAATAAAAATAAATTACGACTTCAGAAGTCAGTTAAAAATTACTTCCCAAAATGTCATATATTTCAAAGGTTAAAATATACCTACAATAGCTATTTTGCTATTCGAGTATAATGACAATATTTACAATATTCTTATAATAATCAAAAAAAATGTTGCAAAAGATTGAAATTAATCTTGTAAAGCTAAAGGTTCAATTAACTTCGATATTAGTTAAACATACTCGCAACTAGACTAGTGTAAAGTCTACTTACTATATTCTAGCAAATCTAAACGAGACAATCAAATTACTACGACTAAAAAATAAGAATGTTATTATTTATATCCTACTAATTTAATAATACCAATACGTAGCGCTTTATTAAATTAGTGGTGTTAGCTACTATATACGAGTACGTAGGCTCTAACAGCCTGTTTTCATTATGTACACTATAATTGAACAATTTTATAAACTACGATACCTCAATCCTAAATCATAACGAATATTTTTACCAAACTAAGCACTAATATCAGTAAGATCATATTTTCTACACAAACGGAAAAAAAAAAGATAAAAAAAAAAAACAATTTTTTTGCGATTTTCCAAATGATCGTAGGTACATTTGTTAAAAATGATCGTATCGGAGTCGCAAAGAAAGCAAATTTGAAGCTAGTCTCTAGTTTTGAGATCTTACGTACTACTTACTTATCTTAGACGACATCTTTTTAAAGTAATGTGCATCGCAAAATCCTAATGAATATTTTAGCTAAATCGTAATATCAGCAGAAACACGGGTTTATAATTTTTTTTATAAATTTCATCGCTGTTTGCAATAAAAATGTGTAATAAGCTGTTTTTTTTTTAATTTGTTAGAGATGAGCTTTTAAGATCAAAAAAACCTGATCCATTACTTTTTTCAAATTCAATCGAATAAAACAAAAAAAAACGGCTAGCTGGATTAAATTGATACTGTAGGATTTTGTGTGTATATTGAACTGTAAGGTACAGTAATGGCCAATCTTTGTAGATAATTTATTCAAGTTTTCAAAACCCTCCTTAAATTTTCTGCGCAATCATTAATTGCTGAGATATCGATGATCAAAGACAAAACGATCCTTTTCAATTCAAAGTCCAATATCTCAGCGAGAAGTGGTCAAATCTAGGTCTACAACAAAAACAAAACAAATAGAAGCTAAATAAACAAGAATCCGTAAAGTTCGTAGACCAAACAAAATAATTTTTTTCTCTCTGAGTTCATTAGAACTGCGCTATGCACATTATTTTGAAAAGAAAAATGACGTCTTAAGATCTCAAAACTAGAGACCTTAAGCTTCAAATTGGTTGCTTTACGACTACGATACGATAATTTTTAACAAAAGTACGACATTGGTGCGGATTCTCTTGTTCAATAACTAAACTAAAATGAGAGAATTGCTATCTTTTAGTAGTAGTGCGAGAAAAGGACGGCTATAGCTATGAACTAAGTTAGAGATGTCAAACTAGTTTACGCCTTGCGCTTCGCCGTGTTTTTAGACGACATGTTTTTACGTGTACCCTTAATTTGTATGGAAATATTGAGAGAAAAAGATAGCAATAGCCTAAATTAAGTTTAGTTTTGTGCACAACAGAATCAACACCATTATGATAAATCTCAAAAATAAATTGATTTTTTTTGGTTCCTTGTTTTTTTTTCAGTAGTGTAGTAAAATAATATTATAAATACTAAATATTCATAAAATGTTATTTGTTTAAGAAGATTACTATATAGGTCATTATAAAGTATATGACTATTTACGATGAGTATAAATATATTATATTGTGATAAACTACAAAAGCGCGGTGCAAATGGAAATAATGGATCAGAGTTGCCAAGTACGATACCTATGTCATTATTATTATTTTAATAGGAGACTACCCTATGAAAATATTTGCAAAATTGGCATCTCCAATCCAAAAATTGATATATACAAAAGATACTGATTACTGTAGCTAACACTGTTGGAACTAGGTAGAGTACACAAATCTTACCGAACCCATTTCTTAGGTATACTGCCAGGAATACTTTAGAATTCAAATATAAAGTAAATAATAAAATATAGAGTCTCAAGATAATTCAATAAAATAGCTACTTTTTTATTAATTTGATTGGTTTGTCTAAAACTCTGGCTTAAAATAACTTTCGTCATCTGCCCATATCTTTTAATATCGAGTTTTATGCTTATTGTTCCGTTAAATTATTTAAAAAAAAAAAATTAATTATAAGTGCAGGTTAAATATTCGTTATTTACTTTTAGAACCTTTGGTAATATGCCATAGCTTATCTTTGTGTATTTATTTAAGTAGAGCACATAGAGACTCGATATTTTCATGATAAAGCAGTTACCAACATTATTAGCTGATCCTATTTATGAGGCATAAGTTTATTGCAAAAATAAATGGAATATAAATATATTAAAGTATGATATGATATAGAATAACATACAATCTGTCAAGTGTCGACGTGTGCTCGGCATTCCGGTTTACCATTTCACCTCCGTTCGGCCTAGAACGAGATATATGTTGCATTTCTCAACTGCTAACTTGAAGAGTCTCCCTTAAAGGTATGGTCCCCATTTTGAAAATTTATTTTAGTGTAGCCGAAATAACTTTATTAATAGAAATTGAAAAACGCCAAAACTTAGGAAGTATTTGGTTCAGAAATGAGAATTGTAAATAAATAATGTCCACGTCACTGTACGATGAATTTGGACGAATACAATGTATATGATTGATCCAAAGAGAGACTCACTTGCGCTTCGCGTGCAACATTTCCATGAGAAGGGTCTGTGTGGGCGCTTGGCCGGCACAGTGCCGCTGGTATAGATGCTCCTCCCCTCGAGCCGCCAGGGCGTGGATCTCAGGTACAACCATTACTAGTTTGCCGAATTTATCCTGAAATGTTATGATATTTAACTTAATTGGGTATTGTATATTCGAAAGTAAATTCTTCCATGTCTAATCGAAATTCACCATCAAGCCAATTTCGATTAGACATGGAAGAATTTACTTTTTCGATGTAGTGTCTTATGAATAAAGTCAATCAGTTTCTAGGGTTCCGTACCCGAAGGGTCCAAACGGAGCCCTATTGCTGTCACCAGCTGTCACTAACGTGTCCGTCTGTCGTCTGTCACAAAATTTTGTTTCGATTTTTTTTTTTTTAACTTCGACATAAATACTTGAAATTTGGTGAAAATGTTTATTAATACCAATATATTGATAAATCTGTTCTTTGATAATTCTCTCATTTGGTACCGAACCCACAATGCGCGAAGTCCGACACGCACTTGGCCGGTTTTTTTTATTTACGAGTTGCAAAATTCAAATTATACAAGTTCTAAGTTTTTAGTAAGTTTAGAGAATTATTCCATCTCGCCTGATAGAAGGCGAGATGGAATAATTCTCTTCATCAATTAGCATTTAGCAAGTCTAGTTTGGATAGATGTATACTCAATACGAAGACATAACGCTCGGCAGGTGTGATGGAAATTAATTGAGAAGGCGATACAGTAGTCGAATTAGTCTCCTGTATCCAGGATACTGGTCTACTAACCTGTATCGTAGGATAACAGGACAGCGTGTAGTCGAGAAGTGCAGCTTGAACTGTCTGATAACCATCTCGGACGCACTTCACATTTACGATGCCTCTCACTTCTGAAACGTCAAGAAAATCCTTCAAGAAAAAGACAAGATTGTGTAGTGATTGATGTACAAATCGTGTCGATTACAAAAAATTACGGATTTAGTACAAATAAGAATTACATGAAAGAAAACAAAAACATTACGCAAATCATTCGCATTAGGGGCATCCGAAAAAAAACATTATTAAGCCAATATAAAATAAAAAGTTAACTAAGAAAAATACATTAATTAAATACTAACCAGGGTTTAATAGAAGCAAAAATTTGACGCATATGTAGTCTGGGACATCGAATTTGAGCTCTGCTAGTTTGTTCTGGAGCTCGTTGAAGTGATCAGCCAATGATGGGACGCCTAGGAGACCCAGGCAAAGAAGGTCGAACTTCTGGCCGTTGTGAAGAGTGGTCTCGTCAGGCAAGCCGTTGTGCATTCTCTGATGAAGATGATCTAACACCAACATGTCGGACCATGAATGCTGCAACAGCTTCATTTGATCATCAACCTGCAACAAATCGAAACCGCATTGCTACACATGCAGGGCAACATAACCAACTCTTCGCAATCGTTTGCGATGTAGGTCTCGTGATGGAATTGGTCGTCACTAATGACATATTACAAATACAGAATATTAAACGTTTACAAACACTATAATTAACAATATAGAAGCAGTTCTAATAATTCGCTTTATTGTTAGTTGCCGCTGAGCATGGTTTATAGAAAAATATATTAGTAACTGCCACTATATTTATTACAATTAAAATACTGTTTTGAAAAGAAGTTTTATTTTGTAATACAAAACATTAGTGACGACTAAAATTGGACGCAGATAGGAGTTACGATGTGTCTGTCGTATATTGTTAATTAGTAGATTCTACTTTTTTTGATAAAATTTCTTGCTCTACCTTTGGCATGCCCCATTTTTGTACCATATTCTAACGATAAAGAATATGTTTTGCTTTTGTCAGCGCGTCATTCTCAGTATCAAACTAATTCAGGTGTCGTGGGTAATCAAAATATTATCTGACAGTCGCAACCGACAACGTCGGTTATTCTGTGACCTACATTTTATTGAGTTGCATTAGAAAACACGGGGCGGAGCTCGAGCGCGTTAAATTTGCCGTTTACGAAATGTTACAACTGAATTTTAGAGCTCGAAGGCATTGCCACACCGCAGGCTGCTTGCTCAACGCGATGGATCGAGATCGGAACGATGAAATTCAACCAGCACTGAATAAAACATTATTTATTTTAGTTAAATAATGGCAATGGCATTACCTATCATCTAATTATGAAATTAACCGTTTAATGAGTACAACGTTTATACTGTCTTGTACTATTAACATACTTCATGTCGATTTTTCTTATTTTTTTCCTTTAGGAAAAGGTCGTTTTTTTCAAACACTGGCTTTAAAATCCTATGAACCCAAGGAATACGACATAATGCGCCAACAATCACAGTGGACGCGTGAGTATTAAGTATACGTTTCTATTTTCATTGCTCTAGAGCAGAGAATTGCGTAGTGTTAGTGAGTCATTTGCTGTTTCGGATCTAGTACAGCAAACACTCCCTATGGGCGGCCATCTTGAACTGAGTTGTTGGTAATCGGTAGTGCGCGAAGTAGGTCAAAGTCGTCTTGAATTGCCGCGTGCCCAAAACTTTAGATATCAATGTCGGGAGTCTTATTGGATACACGGATTATAGTTAGGGATAAATTCGTAACGGAATACTCATAGTATATTTGTATAGTGGATTGTAAACTATTTCACATTATGTAGATCTACTTTATTTTATGTTTTTTAACCGACTTTCGAAAAAGGAGGAGGTTCTATGATCGTATGTATGTTTTTTTTTTTATGTATGTCCGCCGATTTCTTCGTCAGTTGTGGACCGATTTTCAAAATTCTTTTTTTATCCGAAAGAATATACTCCCGAGGTGGTCCCTTATAAATTATATTGAAATTGCTTCAGCGCTTTTTGAGAAACTAAACAAAAACGAAAAATACGCGTACCTCGATGACGTTTTGGTGTTCTCCAAATGTTTAAATTCCGCGTTCTATGTTATTGGGGTTTTTAGTTCAAG
Organism: Polia nebulosa; assembly: GCA_951329385.1. Classification (NCBI taxonomy): domain Eukaryota; kingdom Metazoa; phylum Arthropoda; class Insecta; order Lepidoptera; family Noctuidae; genus Polia; species Polia nebulosa. Next base: position 29,720,082 of record OX589587.1, on the reverse strand, counting down.
GTATAACAACTAAAAAGTGAAAAATAAAAACTTTTTTTACAAAAAAAAAACAACCGACTTCCAAAAAAACCACTAAAATTAAACAAATAACTTTAATTTCGAAAGTCGGTGTCCAATAACGAAGAAGCAAAATACAAACACCGACTGCCGAAATTAAAGTTATTTTTTAATTTTTAGTGTATTTTTTTTTTGGAAGTCAGTTGTTTTTTTTTTAAGATTATTATGATTATTTTTGTAGGATTTCATTTCAATACACTACTCCACACTAAAATACACGACAGCAGTTCGTTAAAGCTCTTCAAGAGTTTGGTAGTCACTGGGGCAAGCATTTGCCACGACTAATTTAATTATTAATAAAACATTTACAATATTATTTTTTTACTATAAGTACTTCAGTCGTAATTGATGTATTTTAAAATCTGGTTTTTACTCCTATATATTGGTTAAACCTAAAGATACTTTTAGTTTTTTAGGTATGGTACCGGTTTAGTTATTTCACAAGTAAAAAAAAAATGCTGTACTTGGTGAGGTATACTAGTTATCGTTATTGACAGTTTCGAAACTAGAACTTGGCTAATGTATAGCCGCAGAAGATCGAATCGTAATGAAAGTGAAAGGCTAATCGTGTTTTTACAAAGTTTGTCTCTACTAAATCATTACAAAATGAACTACATAAAAATAAAAAAATAGAATTGATCTCATTATTTTAAACTAATCAGATTCCGTTTCATTGAAGCTCGCTTACTGTATTAACTGTGGTAAACCATGCATATTATTTTAAACATTCAAATAGATATGTCATTAAACCGATAACCTAAAAATATCTACGAGTTCGATATCACTATGAAAATACGCGGCAGCTCAAGTTCATCGCGCTGTTATGAGACTAATCGCAATTAGTATTACGTAAGAGAAAGCGAAGAAAGGCCACAGAACTTGTTACGTCTCCGTTACCGGCGGTTACGCGTCGCGGTAAAAAGTGCTTTCTCGCGGCAACTCGGCCACGGGCAGTGTGTCAAGTGCGGCGGCGAAAGTGCAGCGTTGCCGCCCCGCGTGCCCGCACCGTTACATCACATCCGTCTGGGGAAAGTTTAGGTCATCAACATCTCTCCCGCCCACCCGTTAACCCCTGTACATGCGCCCTTAGCGCTTTTACAGCAGCACGCGTTCCTAGATATGTGCTTGTTTTACGATCAGATGCCAAAAATATAAATGAACTTTATGTTGACATTTATATTCTAATAAATTGTGTCATATAAAAAGTCATTCAAAATGCTTTGATTTCCGTAAACAGTCTATGTACAGTGAAATATATCTTCATTCACCATCGTCCTAAATCCGAGAATAAGTCGTAAATATGTCGCGTCATTTTAGCACAAACAAAAATTGCTAGTTGTGAAGTGGAGGCTGTCTGTGGGAGTGAGACGAAGCGATGAGCGCAGAGTGGCAACGTCGCTCGCCCACATGACCGACTGCGGCTCTTGCGTAAGCGACAACCACGGTACGGCCGCCGCCGCCACCACCACCAGCCTGCTCCCGCTCCTCACCTATTGACTCCTGAGTCCTGCTGATTGATTGTAACTCCCGCTCGACACGCGTTATTGAACATTGCACGGTCTAAGTTTCCTTTTTGACTTTTAATCGGAACAACTATATTAGTAATTTTAGGAAATAAAAATTTTTAATGATACTGATAAGGTACATGCTCTTACAACAACAAAATTTTCGTTTGCAACTGTTTAGTCTGTTGTTCTGGTAACACAGGTTACTCTGTTATTTTTGTTCTTCATTATAATTTGTAGTTTAGTAAGTATGTGGAATTGAAGTGCGACCGCAGTAGCAGACGGCACGCTTGTCGTGGGAACTTGACCCAGTTGGTGCGGCGCGGCGCGGGCGGCGCGGCGTATCGATTGCGAGAGGCACCGCGTCGCCCGCTGCGTCACACGCGCCCCTTACACGCACACAAGCACATCGTAACTAGTCACTATCTGTTAGTACGTAAATCACTATAACCATTCGCAATGCGTTACAATCAACTGTAATGAATAATAAACAATGCAGCAGCGCAATGGCGTCGCATTCGCAAGCAAATTCGGTGTACACCAGGACAGGGTTGAAGGATTCGGGACAGGATTTTCATACTTAGCTATAAATTCACCTTTAAATACTTAAAGAACACGGTGTTTCTCGCCCAATCCACTTGTGAAAATAAGTTTTGGTCCAATACTTTGCACATTAACTCAAAGAGATCGACCTCACACTGATTGTAAGTCTGACTCTGCAGGAGCCCAAATAGCGAATTCTGCCACTCGCGATCATCAATAGTTTGTACGAATTCGCGTATCATGGGTGAGACTCGTAAGGTTTCAGTGCTTGTGGGGGGTTCGGCGGTGCTCGATGGCGTGGCGGCTGCAGTGGCTGGTGCGTCAAACGCGAATGCGTCTGGCGATGCTGAGTGCGGCGAGTGTGCTTCCCACTTGTCGTGGGCGGGCGGCGGCGGCGGCTGGGGTGGTTGCGGCTGCGCAGCCAGTAAGGCTGGCCCGGGTGAAGACTCTGGCGATGATGTGAGCGACGACACTTGTGGGATCTGTATCTCTTGCTTCACTGGCACTGCAGCGTAAGGCGATCCGAAGCCGAGTACCAGACCGCTGTCACCCAGAGAGCCACGCAATGTCTGCACAGCAATTTGTCGTTGTCTCATCATCTGCAATTTACGGGCGCGATCTCGTTTGTACATAGGACCAAACTTGTTCCGACCGCCCCGCATGCGGTCAGCTCGCACGGCTGAAACAAAAAGAAAATTAATTAAATATATGATTTTGGATTAAGTAATTAATGTAATTTTTAATTACTGTTCTATTCGATTTTACTTTTTAAATTTGTATTTTTAAGATTTCTCGGGACACTTATGATGCCGAGAAATCTTATCTTATCTAGGGACCTTTGGAAGGCTTACGAGAAGCCGAAGCCAAGATGCTTTTTACCCGACTGCGAGACGCAAGGGAGGGTAATTTTTTTATCAGTATGTATGTATGACATGTATGTATTGTTACGTAGACCGTATGACACTAGAACGTTCGAGAATGTGGTCAAAGTTTCCAGACGATTCCACTACGTTCGAGAATATTCCATTATGGTACTGCGTAGAAGTTCAAAGATGTTTCTAGAACATTCCACTATAGGATAGTTCGACAATGTTCTGGAAACTTCTATGATTGTATAAATAGGCCGGGCGGGCGGCGAGTGAGTTAGTCTGTTTTCGACTACGAATGCGAACAGAAGCGATTACGAAGAAAATAGTGATCATTAGTGAATTAGTGTTTCTGTAAATAAGTTGTTGAGTTAGTATAGGATATTTGGTTAATTAATCGGTGTAAAATAATTTATCCCATACCCAGCTCGTAACAAATTGGTGTCAGAAGTGGGATAAATTATGCCAATTTTACCAAAGGACGACACAGAAGGTATTCGTACAAGGGGTCAACGGCAGCAAGACATGGATCAGAGGCAGTTTGGAGAATCCCCGACGGGTGGTGTTCAGTCTACGACAGAGCCAGTTGCTGGTCCATGTGGATTTTTTGCAGCACCAGCGGTGCCTGACTTGTCTGCGCTAATGGCGCTGCTGCAGGATCAGGCCCGTCGGTAGGAAGAGAAGCTTCAACAAGATAAAGAGAAGCAAGCCCGCCGCCTAGAAGAGCAGACCCGCCGCCAAGAATAGTCACAGGCCCGCCGGAAAGATGCTACTCATAAAAGACTTCACTCAACACTTGGCAAGGAGCTCAAGGTGATGAAGGAGCAGGTTCATCAACATGAGAATCGTATCTCAGAAGCTGAAATTCAGATTGCGGGGGTGAAGAAAGCTGGTGAACTCAGGGCTGGAGACGGGTTTGTGCCTTCAGTGGCTGCTGCGCCTTAGGCACGTGGATTTAAGGTGCCGCCATTCGACGGAACATCATCAAGGTTGGCCTACAAAATTCAATTTGAGGCCGTCATGAAAGCGAATGGGTGGACCAAAGAACAAGCTATGACCGCGCTCACCTTAGGCCTGCGAGACCGGAACTTAACCGTACTTGAGGGTCTTGGCAAGGATGTAACCCACGAGCAGCTGCCTTCAATAACCATGACCGCATACAATTACTGACAGCTACCGGTCAGCACATAATTCGTCCGAGGCAGGAAGGAGATGGAGTTAAAATTAAGTAACAAAATTTATCAGCATAATGTCATCGTGGCCGATTGCATTCTGGGCTTAGACTTCATGCGGAAACATCGTTGTGAGATCAACGCTGATCATGGAGTATTGAAGTGTGGTGCAGAGGAAATCTTCATGGAAGGTGTACCACAGGAAAATAGTTCCGCTTGAAATTTGATGTGTCAACACTTTTGGAAAACGGTGATTTAACTGAAGTAGAAATGGACAAAGCTAAGAAGATGTTACTTCAGTACGACGACATTTTCTCTACAAATGATGCCTACATAGGAAGAACGGGACTGGTTCAGCACAAAATTAATACTGGCAACGAGTTACCAATCCGTCAACGACCTAGAAGACTGCCGGTTGCACGTGAAAAGGAAGTGGAAACGGTGATTGAGGGCGTGGTGAAAGATGGTGTTATAGAGCCTTCATCGAGCCCATGGTGTTCTCCTGTGGTCCTGGTGACGAAAAAGGATGGCAACACGCGCTTTTGTGTGGACTATCGACGATTGAATAACGTCACGAAAAAAGACAGCTACCCACTGCCTAGGATCGACGACACATTGGATACGCTAACTGGAATGAGGTGGTTTACCATGCTAGACCTGAAAACTTGCTACTGGCAAGAGGAAATAGATCCTAAAGACAAAGAGAAAACTACATTCTTAACAGGAAAGGGGCTATAGCAGTTTAATGTTATTCCATTCGGATTGTGCAATGCTCCTGCGACGTTTGAAAGGCTAATGGAGCAAGTACTTGCCGGATTGATCGGAGACGCATGTCTTGTCTATTTAGACGACATCATTATCGTGGGCCGTACATTTTAATATCACCTTCAAAACCTCAGTCGAGTGCTGTCAAAAATCCGGACGGCAAATCTCAAGTCCGAAAAGTGCTCATTTTTTAGACGACAAGTGGACTTTTTAGGACACATAGTTTCGGAGGAACGTGTTCAGACAGATCCAGGAAAATTCGTCGCCGTCGAGGATTGGCCAGTTCCGAAAGACAAGATGCAGGTCAGCATTTCTCAGTTTGTGCTCCTACTATCGGCGAGAATTTTGCCAACATTGCAAAACCTCTACACAAACTCACTGAGAAGCAACAATTCTGTTGGGACGAGAACTGTGACATCGCATTTCGGGAATTAAAGAAACATCTGTGTAATACACCTATTCTGGGATATCCAGACACTGAAAATGACTTCATAGTTGACACAGACGCAAGTAATACTGGAATTGGAGACGTGTTGTCTCAACGGAAAGGAAACTAGGAAGTTGTTATAGCTTACTAATGCAAATCTTTACCCAAACCGGAAAGAAATTACTGTATTACGAGACGGGAGCTACTCGCCATAGTAAGGACATTGTAGCACTTCAGTAAATATTTGCTGGGACGGAAATTCCAATTGCGAGCTGACCATGCTGCATTAAAGTGGCTATTGCAGTTTAAGAATCCAGAGAGATAAGTGGCAAGATAGATTGAACTACTACAAGAGTTTGACTTCGAAGGTGAACATCGTAGTGGGAGAACTCACGGTAACGCAGATGCACTGTCTAGAAGACCATGCCCTGAAGATTGTTAGCATTGTACTAAGCAAGAGACTAAGGAAGTAGTGCCCTTGAGAATTCTAAGAATGGATCTTAGTAATGAACGGAAGGAAACCCTACAGCTTGCTCAGCAAAATTACGCGGACCTCAAACCGATCTTCGAGTGGATTAAAGCCGGTGCTTTTAAACCCAAGTGGAGTGATGTTGCGGCGTTGAGTTCCATCACGAAAAGTTATTGGGCAGAATGGATCAGCTTGGTTTTCCAGGATGGAGTCTTGTGCCGTAAATGAGAAAACGCTCGAGGAGACAACTGTCATCTACAAATTGTTGTCCCCAAAGCCAAAGTAATGTTATAGTAGAAAGTTTCAACCAAATGTTGGAGATATCTGGCAAAAGTTGTGTAAAGCAGCCAAAGGGATTGGGAAAAGCACATACAGCCATTTCTTCTGTCGTACCGTACTTTCGTAAACTGCACTTCACGAAAGTAAGACTGTGACACCAGCCTTTACGAACTTCGGAAGGGAATTATGGTTGCTTGCAGATTTAGTTACCAGAACCTGATGCCCCACGCAGTGAAACCGATTATGCGAATGACTTGCGTAACAAGTTGAATGAGGTATATGAGCATATCCGAATACAGAAGGGTCCACGAGGTGCGCCTAAGATTGCTCATGTAGATAGCTTAGGGCGATACTAGGGGTCTAATGATGCTCGTGACAAGCATGTCTAAGGAGGATGCAGTGCTACGTCGACCGTATGACAATAACGTAAGACAATGTGGTCGAAGTTTCCAGACGATTCCACCACGTTCGAGAATAAGCTATTATGGTACTGCGTAGAAGTTCAAAGATATTTCTAGAACATTCCACTATAGGATAGTTCGACGATGGAAACTTCTATGGCAGTATAAATAACCCGGGCGGGCGGCGAGTGAGTCAGTTCGACTACGAATGCGAACAGAAGCGATTACGAAGAAAATAGTGATCATTAGAGAATTAGTGTTTGTGTAAACAAATTTTTGAGTTAATAAAGGATATTTGGTTAATTAGTCGATGTAAAATAATTTATTCCATACCCAGCTCGTAACAGTATGTTTGTTCCTTTTTGGTGCTTTACCAAACGCGTAGGCCGATTTTGATAATTCTTACGTCAATTGATTTGTCTCAATTTTGCGAGTGCTACTAAAGACATGACAGTAATCAAAATACAATATGGCGACGACCAGACGCCGTATTGTGAAATAGAAAAAAAAATTAAAACTAAGTGGGGTATCAAAATAAAGGGTTCGAGGAGGCCATTCCAAAAATATAACTCTAAAATTTGGAAAAAAAATTGAATATTTAAAAAAAACCTGACTGTAAAAACAACTAAAAAGTTCCAAACAAGTCACCTTTTAGCAGTCTGATGCAGTTGGCATGAAATCAATAATTGAACTAATATATAACTGCCAATTAAACTTAATTGAAAATATTCCTTTTTTATTATGAGATGTGGCACCAACCGATGATTATCCTTGTACGCGCTATACAAGTGCACCCATTTTTATTTAATTTTTTTTTTGCCGGTTTAGAAAATCCTCTTGGATGGTCTTCACCTGGGGCGGGCGAAACAGTCTGTCAGACTCTTACTGACTAAAAACCACCCCGGTATTCTTTCCCACTCATGGACCGGGGATCGTGAGAACTAGTACGCGTTCCTCGATCCCCGGATACAAGTGCACCCAAGGACAACCCCCGGTTGGTGTAAAACTATTGCAAGATATGGAAAACAAAGATATTTTTGTTTGGAGGCCTATGTGGACTGGTTACTAGAACTATGTAAAGACTATATCCCCTACCTGAACAATGTTATTAAAGTACATCGATCAAAAGGCAGGGGGTGGCTTGCACACTCAATAATGGGCCCTCAAAAACGGTCGCTAGCACAAAGTGTGACATAGCAACAAGGAGGCATCATATTCTGAGGTGCTCAAGGAGTGGAGGGGTATACCGTGGGTATCAGGACAGTCTCGGATGTACAGTCAAGATCCTTATCAGCATTTTGCTGGATTATAAATCCTTCTCCCGAGCACGATTGCTTTTACGAATCTCCACTCAAGCCAGCCAATAAAGGCAAGAGAGAGGTAGGAGCTCTGTTCCTCGTCAGTGTTTACTACGGTCGCCCAACAAAGGCGAGCCGGAGATGAGGAACAAAAATTCTCCCGGTAGATCAGGTCCGTAGGGTCGCTACTGCCCAACAGTTCGCCACAAAACTGCCCGGTGGATTGTGTCTCTTAGTCTGTCCCCTCACCCTAGGCATGCTGCGGCAAATTTGAATTTACCGACACAGACCTAGGGTTCATCGGGACGCGCAAGCGCCACCACGACGTCAACGTCGAGATACGGCGATTATTTTTTTATATGTTTGTTTATGATGGACTGAAAGAGACTAGACCCCACACTGGTTTATATTTAATTGCATTGTATTATCTTGGAACAATAAAGTATTATTGCTCATTTAAAGCCTATAAAAAAATGGAAACACCTGGGACCTGGATTAAGCAACGATTTTATTAAATTTCAATTTAACATCACAACAGTACTAACTTTTTTGTAATAGTCATAAGGAAGTTCAAAAAATATTTCCGATTCATCACATCAGTTTGCCGATTATAACTATACCGTCTTGAACAACAGCTTTATACCACAGCATCGACTTGTCATTTTCTGGATTTTCTATATCTTAGATATTTTGCAATCGTTAACACCCCATTTCAAATAGGGGTTGCCACTTTTTTTTCGGGCTTGTCAATTTAAAAATAACTTGTTATCTCATTTAAATAATCATATCTTAGGACCAGCAGGTAAGGGTTGAAAATCTAAAAACACAGTATTCTACTAAGTTTCTAATAAAACACAGATTTACACCACTTTTATAATATCAGGTATTGTAAATAAATGGGTACGTACATTATTATTTTCATCAAAATCTAGATATTTGTCCAAACATAATTTATGGCTAAATGTTTACATATTTTATTCTACTTTACACTTAACGTAAGTTATAGCCTGCTAGTTATCAAAAGTTAACAGATTATTATGTTTACGTTTTGCTGTGTGATATTCTTACATCATAGTTTACTTCTGCAAGTAATTGTTTGGCATTCAATAAATATTTAATAACTTGAGCCTAAAATTTAGGACGGTGGCCTCATAACACAACGCGGAGTCGACCGCTCTTTACGATTCTGGCTGAATTCCAAATTCCGATTGGCGCTCCCGCGTATCAGCAATTTAAGTTTGCTGTGCCGATTCTTTGTACACGAAACTGACTGACATCTTTGTAATCAATGTTATTTTAACAGTAAGTAATTTAAAATAAAAACCGGCCAAGTGCGAGTTGGACTCATGCGCACGGTTCCGAACGAATTACAGATTTTTTAAATGGCTTATATATAAAGTAAAAATATTTTTACACGAACTTTAAAATACTAATTAAAACTTTAGATACATAAGCGTAAAACTATAATATTTTAGGCTTATCCTTAAAACAGTGTATGAGACGTTCACGCTTCAAGCTTTAAAGAAAATGTTATATTTAGAACTATATTATATTAATTAATAACATTTTCTAGTTTACGTTTTTATTTGATGGAAGCGTGCCATAAAAAGATTTTTATTCATTTATAATTTTTTTTTGTTGAACCGTGGTGGCCTTATTGTCGGCCGCGACTTACAAGTTGTTTGTCGTGAGTTGAAACCCCGGCAGGCGCTTTATTCTTTGTGCAAATTATTTTCATCACAACTGCTCTCAAAAACGGTGAAGGAAAAAATCGTAAGGAAACCGGCATGGTGTGAGTCTATCTGGCAGGCCCCAACGAGATTTATCAAGCGCGCAATGAGCTTTTCATATAAGACATTATTTTGTACCTAAAGAAAATAAATAAAATATATTTTGTAAGGTACATAATAGTATCAAGTTCTTAATGGTATTGTATGTTATAAAAGAGTAGTATTTAAAAAGGGGCCCGCTGGCTGGACGTTTGTTTATATAACGAATATCTTCTAAAGTAAAGCTCAAAGAAAGTCGAAATTTAGGATTTGTAAGGTACATAATAGTTTCTAACTCCGAGCACTATTGGGCGATCTGAAAGTATAATAACAATAAAAATAATCATAGGGGGCCCGCTACCTAGACACTGGATAGAAACGTCATTTAATAAAAAAACTGTCTAGGTACAAAATATATCTTATTTATTTTCTTTAGGTACAAAATAATGTCATTATGAAAGCTATCACCTGTTGATAAATCTCGTTGGGGCCTGCCAGATAGACTTACACGCCGGCATGTCCTAGAACCAAAAATTCGAAGACATGTGACATTCACCAAACCGCATTGGACCCGCGTGGTGGATTACGGCCCACACCCCCTCACAGAAAGGAGGCCTGTGCCCCATCAGTGGGGACATTAAAAGTGGTGATGATGATACTTTGTTTTATAATTTTTTAACATTAGAATTTATTTAAATACTTATCCTAACACCAGGAGCGTATCAACTCTAAGGCCGAAAGAGTCACTACCTTGGGCAGCAGCAATCGGGCGTTATTGTTCTAGCCAGCTGTCCTGCCTTCTTGTCTGTCGAAAGAAAATCGAATCTATACGGTGTGTGCTATATCCTGTCAAGACAAATCATCTCATCGGACTATTAAGTTGAGGGTTTCCTATGTTGACCTTTCAGATCCAACATCAGACCCTGAACTATACCTGGAACTATAGTTTTAGTCAAGACAAAATAGACGAGACCAAACTAACCGGCACTTTCTTGTTTAGTATCTATGATACCCTTCTGGCTCTATCATCAGACCCTAGTCACCATCTAGTTTAATGACACTTGTCACAAAGTACATTATATCCAATGAGTAAACACAACGGTGCTATGTTGTATGGTTGAAAATCCTCTATATACAATCCTCTCACCTATATAGAATCAGACCCTGATCACCTTCTAGTGTAATAACACTAGACAGTACAAATTCAATAAACCCAAACACGATAGTGCTATCTTGTTTAGTTGAGGAGTTGTTATGGTCACTTTCTGGTTTATCATCAGATCCTGGCTAACTGAAATATCGCTTGTCAATATGTATTGACGAGCGAGTCAATTTAAGTGGTCAATTTTATATTAATTACGCGACGACAACGAAACAATAAAATTTTGAAAAAGATTTTTTTTACGGTACTTACATGTAAAGTGGGGATGACTTTTTTTTCACGCCTGTCCTATAGTCCTATAGTGTGGGGTATCGTTGGATAGGTCTTTTAATATTATTGCGGAGTTGAGAAAAATATTTTTTGATTCGGTGATCCGTTTACGAAATATTAAACTTTAATTTAACGTCATATTTTTTGTTCGAGTCAATCGTCCCCCTCCTCCCACTAAAAGCTAAACTGCTGGCTTGAATAATCTGGAAAAAAAGATGTGATAGTATATATGTCGCAGCCATCTAGATGGTTGAATCTGCCAGTGAATTGGACGCCTAGGCCGTTCATTAAACGCCGGCATTCAATTAAATGGCTGAAGGACAACCATCCAAGTCGTTGAACGCAACGTTTAACCAGATAGCTGGATGTCGTCTAGTCATTTGGTTAAATTGAATATTGATGAATTTGTGATACCACTGATCATGATTATGTGTGTACAAAAGGCAATTATAGGATGCAAGAGCGAGCGAAGCGAGCTCGGTACATGTGGCACCCTGACTCGGATAGGTTATGGCGGGGTCTAGTGAGCGAGCGAAGCGAACGAACTCACCATTCCTTTTACACCCCGCCATTCCCTTCGTGGTTATCTTTCATAAACCATTTACATCGCGAAGCGGGGCTCACACTACACCTACTTATAAATAAATAGAATCACTAACAAATAATCATTTTAATCATTTTTCATTTAACTTGAAGTAAATTTGATTCTTCTCATTATTTCATCACCACTGCTCTCAAAACGATGAAGGAAAACATCGTGAGGAAACCAGTATGTCCTAGAACCAAAAAATCGAAGACATGTGACATCCACCAAGCCGCATTGGGCCCGCGTGGTGGATTACGGCCCACACCCTCTCACAGAGAGGAGGCCTGTGCCCCAGCAGTGGGGACATTAAAAGGCAGATGATGATGAAATTTGATTCACTTGACTAAGTTTTGGTCAGTCATTTTCAAAGGGCTGACTTTCAATACGCCAAGCTGTTAAATGTTGAGTGATTCTAGTTGAATTACCTATCGGCCATAGCCATTTCATTGAATCCCGACGTTTAATGAACGGCCTAGGCGTATAATTGAATGGCTAATTCAACCAGATGGATGCGCCATATAACGTACTTTGAAGGAAAACTTATAACGGGCTAAGTTAGCTCTGTACATTTAAGAGTAATAGTCGCCCAACTCATAAAATGTACCTACTTGGAAAATTTCGTACAAAACACAAAATATTTATAATAAATACATATTGTAACATTGTTCAGGCAGGGGTCATAGTCTTCACATGGTTCTTGGTAATCAGTTCACTTAAGCCGGGAAAACCATAGCCCAATATCTTTGTTTTTTCTTTATCTTGCAATAGTTTCACACAAACTGCATACTAATCGTCGGTTGGTGTCTCATTTCATAAAAAGCGTCTAAAGGCGTTCTGCGAGTTGGCTTCGACCCCTCGTACGCCTTCCAAAGAGCCGGGGCCTGAGGGTCCCTAGAAATCTAATGGATATATAATAATAAAAAAGCCGTGTAATCCCAAAGTTGATCAAAATTACAAATGAAATCTAGAAAATTCCATAATATCTGATCTATTTAATGCATTAAAATATCTTATACATTAAAAAATGTATAATACTTCAATTTCATATTTAAATTATTCATTTATCATTTGATGCATTATTTCCATGATTATATGATTAGGTATATTAAGATAATAGCAATGCAAACATTTAATTATAGAAATGAAATAAATTGCAACAGTACACTTTAAATTATGATAAATAGGTATTAATGAATTAAAACCAGAATAGATATTAAAATAAATTTTTGGGCACCCAAGATTGGGCATAGGCCTCCTCCATGCAATGCAAGGAGAGTTTTAGTCGATTACTCCCGCGGGGACCAGCCTTATTGGGAGATCTGGGGGCGACTTTTTCTTCTTTTTCTAGTTATCTACACAAAATACTTAGGTGAGGTTATATGAAGCTATAGGTATTTAATATTTAAAACGGGCAGTAAACCTGTAAAATTTTGGAAAAATAAAACATTTTTTTTTTTTCATTTTTGATTTATACGTTACTGTCCGTAAAACCGTGAACCTGTTCATAGTAATAAACATAAAGCCCTCTTCTAAGGGTGCGTTTCCACTGAAGCGGAGCTGGGTGGAGCGGCGCGGAGAAGTGCGGGAATCGTCCAATCACAGACGAGACGAGTGACGCGATGAGGATTTCAACCATTGTGATTGGTCGATTCCTGCACATCTCCGCTCCACCTAGCTCTGCTTCAGTGGAAACTGATGACTGACTGTGATAATCTACACGAGTACCTCCGGTATAGGCAATATATAAAGCCAGCGAATAAACACGAGGAGGAGTAAGTGCTTAGAAGTCAACACCACGGCCCTAAACTAATTAGACAGAAAGAGCTCTGAATAAGAACTCCTGTCCAGTTTTAGTAATCAGAGCTAAGCTAAAATGCAATGAATAAAATTGAAATCTAATCAAACGTATTCACTTTAAAACGCTCGATTACATAAAATTTCTAGGACCACTATTTTATTAAATTGAGTTTTTACAGTAGGTAAGTAGATATTTTTAATAAGATGTGTTTTGTTTATTATTAGATTAAAGTGGCACTATCAATCGTTATGAAATTACTACACGTTGAAATCAGCAAATACTTGTTTAGTTAATACTAAACCTGGAACGGAAAGGGGCTTTCAGTAAGTCGCCGGTCCGCCCAACTCACGAGTTAAAAATAACAACCAGTTTTTATTGTAGCCAACGCGCCACTGAGCGATAAAGACAGACTTACAGGGTTTCGTTAAGGGTTCAAAAGAGACGGCGAGCGTAACGGATTTAAGTATTGCTGTGTGCAATTCCATCAGTTTCGTATTGCAGACCGGGTTGTTTCACGTAAGGATTGTATGCGTTCGTTTATAATGAGCAAAGCAGGAGTCTATTATTAGTGAAATTCACTTTTCATTTTCAGTTTTATAATGAATTAATTCGGTAAAATGTTTATTTATTTTGAAGCAAGATTCGAATAACTAGGCTATAGTTACTTAATATATCTCCTCCCGATTTCCTTCTACGGGATACTACAGCTTCACTAGTTTGCAGCTATAACGCTAACTATTAACTCTTGTTAAAATCGGTACAATGCCAAGGGTTGACTGGTAGAGAATGCCTTGTTGTATTAACTCTGCCTATGTACCACTATTGTACATGAAGTTTAGATAAATGAAGAACATTTTGTGATTAAAGTTTAGCAGAATCTTTTAATATATGGTAAAATAAGTAGGTATATATATATATATTAAATATAGCTTCATAAAACTTCACCTAAGTATTTTACTTGTACGAAATTTTCCAAGTAGGTACATTTTATAAGTTGGGCGACTATTACTCTTAAACTAACAGAGCTAACTTAGTCGTCATAGTTTTCCTTCAAAGTTCGTTATATCGTATATACTACCATCACGTTATTTTTTTCAGTTTTTTCAAGCCAACACTAGCTTTTAGTGTAAGGGATACGCTCGACTCGTACAAAAAAAAATCACTTTAAATTGGATTATAATATACATATACATAACTAATGGGATAAACAGGCTAAAAGAAAATAAATAAAATTTGTACAAGCTGCATAAAAATGGGAGGAGTATAGCTCATTGGGCATCGAAAAATTCGTCCACATCGCTGTCAATGGCCCAAAACGCTGGCAGCATTGCTAAGTTTATCCTATTACTTATTTATTAGTTTAGTTATGTATATGCAAAATGTAATCAAATAAACATATTAAGATGTAAAATAACCAAAATTTCTTTCAAGTTTTATATTTCGCAAACGAATCATTAAATCAAAAACCAAATTTTGAAAGACCTATCCAACGATTCCCATACTGTAGGATATGCGTGACAAAAAAAAACGTAATTCCCACTTTACATGTACGGGAGCTACCATAAAAAAAAAATTGTTTTGTTATCGTCGCGTGATTAATTTTAATATATATTTTAATATAATTTGTATACCCATGCAAGATTGCAGCTTTCTAGTACTAAAAGTCTCTCTCTACGCTATGCCTCGGAAGGACAATATGGAGGAAACTATAAGGGTTCCTTGTCCATTTTAGGACTACGGAACCTTAAAAAAGACTGAAATTTTACTGAAAATGGCTACGCAAACAGAAAACTCATGTGGCATTGAATTCTAAGATACGATCTTATTGCCCTAGGGTTCTGTACCCAAAGGGTAAAACGGGACCCTATTACTAAGACTCCGCTGTCCGTCCGTCGTGACGTGATTTTTTTGCCGTTTTTATAGATAACGGTACGGAACCCATCGGGCGCGAGTCCGACTCGCACTTGGTCGTTTTTTTTAATTTAGTTATACCATTGTTCCAATTCTAGAAATTGTCTTGTCATTTTCCGTTTAAGATTTTTTTTTCTTAAGTATTCACAAGTTTCTGTAGCAAACTTAAGAGTTCTGGTTGTTGTGTTAAGTTACTTTATTTTTGCACCGTTGCAGTACGGGAAGTTGCCTTGAAAAGTTCCTCTATTAAGTATTCTAGTTTCAAACGAAACGAGCATTTTCCATACCCGTACCGTAGTACGAGTATGTGTTCAGTCAAGTTCCGTAACTCGAAAAGAAAATTTAAAAAGTCATCACGTCATCCACAGCTTTTGTGTAAGAATAATTGAAGTAGCGACGTATTGGCTTCATATATAATATCCAAATTGAAACACCAGTTTCACGAACATTTTTCGACATCAACCGATGAAACTAGCGAAATGTAGCGCCATATAAATATATATACTAATATAATAAAGCTGAAGAGTTTGTTTGAACGCGCTAATCTCTGAAACTACCAGTCGGATTTGAAAAAATATTTTTGTATATGATAGCCACATTCATGGGCTATATCTAGCATTACGCTGCGACCCACGGGAGCAGAACAGATACCAAACACGCGGATCCACGGGGACAGCTAGTAAAACAGTTTTGTAATTTTTTAAACAAAAAGCTTTGCAATCGACTGAGTACTTTTAATGAAAACTCTATGTTATGATTAGTTGATACTCGTAGGTTTTTAAGATATACCTATGTGCGAGTCATTAATCATTAATTAAATCATCATAAGGTTGAACTTTAATCGAAATTAACGATTTTATTCTAATCATCTTAACCAATCCTTTGTGGATCTACTGTTGTAGATATCCAACTTATTTTGGATCGGCTCTTCTCGACATTCTTACTTCGCCAGACGTGTCTCGATGTGTCGTCAAGACATTTACTTTAACCTCCTTCAGGTCGTCGTTTACGACGGAAATCCAGACTTTATACGGTATAACTATGTTCAACATATACATAATGTATACCTATCAGTTTAGTTCTTCTAGTTTTAAAAACCGCGTCATCCCGGTAGGGTTAGTTAACCATAGTGGGATCCGGCGGTTTGTAATGCCTTTCAAGAGGAATCTCAATTTGTTGACAATAGGTACTAATTGGATTCACTGCGCCATTCGCGGCACCTCATAAATGGTTTGATTCGTGCTGCTATTATTGAGTCACGATTGTCAAGAACGACTTAAAGACGCTTTGATGGTTCTTTCAGAGATCAATCTGAGAGGCTATGCCTCAAAACAATGCGAGATGGTTAATGTTAATCTTCAACCCTGCACTTGTTTCTGTTTTAATATATATAGTTAGTTATTTATATCAATTTAGTCGGAATAGCAATGAAACATACAATTTTAGTGTTAGTTATTAGCTCGGACTTAGGCAACTAATTGGTGCTATAGGATTTGTAAACACCTCAGTTTTTTATCATGTTTGTGATAGGGCTTTTTCAAATTCAATACACATTTATAATATCACCTTATTTTCTGGCTACCTTTGTTTAATCAGCAAATAGTTTTCGAGAACAAGCGGTCACTCCGATCTCTTAAAACTAGTGAAACAAAGCTAACTTTACCTATCATAAACATGGCGAAGCTTGATAACAAATCAAACTCAGATTAGCCTGATAGCAAATCAAATTCTTTGTTATACAAATGTTTTATATTGTCAACAATATCTTTAACAAATGAGGGTATCATAAAGCCTACTACTGGCTCAAGAGCATTTAGCAGTTCAGTAAAAGCGTTTTACATGTCAAAGATGTTATTAAGTTCAAAGAGTTATGTTACGCCTATATAGTTTTATTTTATATTAAATTGACACATTTCTTATTTGGAAGGTTGCTGTTGTTGATGATGTTTCGTTGGTTGATTGCTTTTAATGAACATTTTGTATCATGACTTGATTCTTTTTTTTGTTTTAGTTGTATTGCTATATGTTTACGGAAATTAACATAATAAACGGGTCCATTTAGAACTGTTTAGATAGATGATAGAAGAAACGTTTGTGACGTGTTTGGCCGCACTTAAGAGTAAAAGTACAAAAAAGTGGCGATACCAGAATGACTCACATATGCATGAACAAACTGCAATGCGTTGATTTAAGCATCTAATGTTAAAATATAATGAGCACATAGCGTATAGCACAGCCGATAATGCGGTAAACGAGGTCAGTCGTTTATAACACGACTAAACTAGATCAAGGTCAAGGTCATTTTTACAAATCAAAAACATACGTCGCTGTGACAAACAGCCGGTGCGCAGAAATAGATACATACGTCTGAGTTCACCTCGGATTCTGAAGTTATTTGTAGAACTGCCCCAGTTGTAGATGGGTCAAGGTCGACCTTGGAAAAGAGGTCACGAAAACGCATCATGTCTCGATAATATCATCTAGATGCGGGAACGTTTAGGACAGAAACGAAGACACCTTACCCCCGTATAAAAATCTAACTTCATACCTGTCACTACCAAAGTATCGACCTTGGCATACGCGTCAGGGCCATCAAATGAAGTAATCGTGTCAACGAGATAAAAAATAGTATGTACCGAAAGGACGGGAAGAGGTGGGGATCGCTCCTTGTACCGACGACTCGGTGAAACTTGGTCAAGGCTGGCAGTGCCCCTCCTCTCCCCTGTCGGTCCCCTCCCGTCCGAGTACCGGCGGAACTGGCCGATCGCATCCGAACGCCCGCACGCACTCGATCGCGCGCCCAGATAGTGGCAGCGGCGATCGTTACACAACCTAGATAAATCACCAGCGATGATCCACCGAACTGTGTCAAGATCCCATCAATATATAGGTAGTAGAATTTAACACTAGTAAGAATCCGATTAGATTTTATTGTAGTTGAAAAGAAGCGCCTCGTCAGACAGCTACAGCATGTCCAGGAGGTGTATCTTTTTAACTTAACATGCTCTGTTCGAGTCAAATGTGTAACATAAATGTGGTTATGGACGTTGTCATGATGGAAGCTATTATGCGCATACTTTTGTAACATGATTTTACGCACTGAAACCGGTTTTTGCGCCTCGGAGGCGTGCTTGAAGCGCCTGCGCACCAAAATCCTTCCAAGATGGCGGCGCTGGTAGAACTGTCGTAATAATACGACAGGTAATGCCTAAAAAATAGAAAGGCCCGGTGTACGAGGCCGCTCTGTCGAAACACTCGATTCGGGTCAAGGCAGCGCGCCGAAATAGTCGGCTGGCGCGCGAGTTTTTATTGTGATCTAACATCTGTCGCTGCCCGCGGCGTCCAACCCCCTGCGTTATAGCGTTCCGCAACCATTACATGCGTGGTATATGTTCACCGTCTTATCTTGACATTTCTTAGCCTCAGATTTCTTTTTGACAGATATAACCAATTGGAATTCATAATATCGTTCCAACTCAAGAAGATGCATCTGTTTAAATCAAACTAGATTTTGTGTGCTAACATATGTATCGAATAAGACAGTTAAAGTTCAGTAAAAATGGCTGAGCGTGTGTCATTTTGAGGTTTTGGAACCACGACGTATGTTTCTTCTGTATGTATTCAGAAAAAGTCTACCCTACTTATTACGATTGCAGGTATGCAATAAAGCGACGGTAACCTCTAGTGGCAAAAATTGGCAACCGACTTCCCTATCCGCTATAATTGACGTAACTACTTCATTAAATGCTCACCTAGCTAGACAGTGTGACATCGTTGTGATAAAATTAGGTTTAGTAATTGGAATAAACACACTATTCCGTTAGAAATACTCCGTATATTTGTAGATTTAACTTTTTGAAGATTCTATTGTAGGTATATTTAGTACCTAGGCATCGTATAAAACGACTCTTAAAATAGTACTGACTATTTCTTACTGGTTAAGGAATGGATATTGAGTATGACATGGGCAATAAGAAAAATAAATGTGTTTAGTAAAGTTCCGTGTAGTAGTATATTTTGAGTACCGGACGGAAAAAAAAACACGTTATCTCAATCAACTGACTTCTACTAAACATCTTACCAACAGAGCTCATTTAATGCATACATTTGCATATAGACTACAGAATCAATCGAAAACTGTATCTTAGTTATTGCACTACGGAGAAGCAATTATAAAATATAATTAAATCAATGGCTTTAAGTACGTAAGAAATAGTATTGAATACTAAAAGCAGCAGGCCGTGTAACAACCATTATTATTGTCCGTGGTCTGTTGCACCGTACTACCGGCCGCGGTCGAACCACTCTATGGGGGAGGGAACTAATTAGTCCGCATGTATACTGACATTTGAACAACGTTAATATTATTAAGTGAAATTATTACTAACTTCTCTAAAGAACACGTGGATCATTATTTCACTACTACGAAGCTATTCAGTCAGGCCGGCTGGTAAAATAATTGGTCAATTTCTACATCCTTCAGACGCACCATGTTGCTAGAATAGGGTTGAGTTCCGTGCCTAAGAATGTCAAAACGACTATTATTATGCCTATGCCGACGGTCTGACCTGCCTGTCTGTAGGTGGCCTACAGGGGTGAATCATTTTAACCGCAGTTAGTCTATAAAATAAAAAAAGTGGAAACAGAAGGGGAGCATTTGTCTTATTATTTTACTAACAAATACAGCAGTTTCATTATTATTTTTTCGCTAATATGGCCAGTCAGCAGCTGAAAAATATAATAGTACTTATAAAGTTTCGACACCATAAAAGAAAAACTGCACGCTTTTAAATTACCATTTGTGGTGCGAAACGTCATGTCATAAGCGTGAACTTCGTGACTCGTACGTAAATATCGTGATGCAAGCTTATTAAGTTCGCTGATACTGTAGTCCAATATCACATACCCTCAGCTACATATAATATCAAATGTATTCGATAGATTGAATAATGATATACCAATCACTTTTATTCACATAAAAGTGAATTATTTCTCTTAAGTATTTCTACAAAAGTTACACATAGTTACATCCAATTTGCAATAATTCATAAATTCGGCATATCTATGCACGGATAAGTAACGTGATACGTGTCCAGGTCACATTTGGGTAGCCCATTGCGACAGGTCGACCGAACGTCTTGTGAAACGGCGCTTGCGCAGCGTACCCCACCGACGACGGCCGATTGTGTCGAAACGCACGATACAGTCGCCGGCGCACGCCCGATCCACAACCCCCACTAGACTCTAAACTAAACAAATCGGAAACAATGCAACTTTATGATAAAACTAGCTGTGCCCCGCTGTAGACCGATAAAAAGTAGCCTATGTGTGTCTTCATACCAAATTTCATCCAAATCGGACCAGCCGTTTGAGCGTGAAGAAGTAAAAAACATACAAACACACACTTACAAACTTTCGCCTTTATAATATTAGTGTGATATTTAAAATGTTATAGAAATCTATGTAGCGTTTGCTTGTTATTTTTTCGCTGACTTGACAGTGAAGCAACGCGTCGCAGCTCTACTTAAACATGTTGAAGGCGCTTACGTAAGGCACTAGTCATTTCGTGTAGAGACTGTACAGAAAGGAACCACCTATATTCCTATTATTAAACGGGAAGGGCCTCAGAGACTAGGCGAGACAGACTGGGGTTTCGATGTTATTAGTGTTATTTTATAGAAACGGTCCAAACGACGCTACATCTCGTACTCAGGCAAAGCTAATAGCATGGCTACGCACTGCGCACATATCTCTTACGTTTTGTTGATTTGCCTAATGTGGCTCGTAATGGGCCTCGTTTTGAAATAAAATTATGAATTCTCTATACCTGAAAACTAATGTCAGTGCAATGGATTTTCGAAAATCTAGCTACATATTTAATTATTATATTGCTCTAACGCATATTTTCGGTAACCATTTTAGTTTGTATCGTTTCATAATACTGTCAAATACTTATATTAAGGAAACAAGGCGTATTTAAAAGAATACAATGCGCTGAATGAAAGCCTTTTAGAGTCCATCGGTTTGGTGCTGTAGCGGTGGCATTGCACAAGGCTTGCTGCAGGTCGGGCAGGCGGCAGGCGGTGCGAGGCTCTCGCAACACCCATTATTCGGGTCAGGCAACTATTTGTGTGAATTGTGTCATCTGACATATTAACTCTTGCGATAAATATTCTTTGTATACTTTTGTAATCTCGAAGATTTAAGTTTTTGTAACATCAATGACTGCTCTAAGTTATTAGTAGCAGTTATGTTTTAATCTCTGAAGAATTTTAAACATTCATACATGCCTAAAATATCCTACTTTGTAAATTGGCCTGATTATATAATAATATAATCCTTACAGTCAAGTATTTTCGATCATTATGTTTTTCAGAGTTGGTCGACGCGTTCAGATAATACGTCGTGCGACGATCTATTCGACATCTTTAAAATTGTGTGCCGAACAGAATTTGAAACAATCAATTCGGAATTTTACCCACTTAGAAGAAGGATGTAAATTCCAATAGGATGAGATCCTTAGGAAATGTGATGTGCTGAAGTTATGGATTAATTTAAAATGCGGCTGGGTTTCTTTACTAGATGGTTAGATGTTGCAAACATCACAGCATCTGGCGAAACGCGCAATGGCGAATGTCTCACGCACACAGCGGCGCATTAACGTAGCAGTACGCACTAACACAGTCAGCGCGCGCGCCGCATCGCGGCCCCGCTCGCAAGTAGGTCAGGGCGCTCTGCGGCCGCGCGCGTTTTAAATTTAGAACGATCCGCACTTGAAGCTCCGCCCCACGCGATCGCCTAACTACAAGTTAATGTATAAATTACCTTTAAAAATCCACCTGTAACCGCACCCTTTTATCACAGCCAATTATTACAACAATATCAAATAAAGAGCTAGTTTTGATAATTCATTACAATGTTTTATGCATTGAACTTATAGTATGTTTTAGTGATAACTTAGTTGACTACTTAACTGGTCCAGTGATCTTTCAATGTTTAAATAATGAAGTAGCTCAAGTTCACGACTTTTGTCTTAATTTAATAACAATTATTCAAAGTTTAGTAAACATGTAGTACCTAAGAACCTACACACTCGTAAATATTTTAAGCTACCGAGTACACATCAAACATAATTAATTTTGTCTGTAATTTATTTAGTAAGCCTTGACAAATTGGTGTCACTAAATAGACCGGTAATCGATAACGTTCATTAAATTGTTTTTAAAACATTTTTTTTTGTCAAGTATCGGTAAATAAATTAGTACTTATGTAGATAACTTATGCAATTATATTTTCAATATGTGCATAAAGTACTTTCCGGAAATGACCCACTCTATATTCTGAAAAGATCACTTGTTCGATGTCGTCAATTTTCTGTTTGTGGTTGATAGGTAGTTAGCCCGTAATTATAATTTATAACAGAATATGTTTGAGTAAAAGTTATGAATAAATTGATTTTAATGACTGAGTTTATGTAGAATTTAAATATGGACTATACATATTTCGTAGTCCTCATACTGAATGTCTCCGATTGATTTGGTTCTTCCAACGTCAGTTTCAGACACCCTGCAGCGTCTCAGGGTCGACCTCTACAACTAAGTGGGTGAAGGTCGGCGGGGGAATTGCCGTATTTGTTAATTATATATTATGGCACAGACGAAGCACTATTTCCAGGTCTTATTGTATTAAACTGGGTTAAATGATGTAATCCTATTTAGGCGAATAGTTGTGTTGTGCGAATAGTTGTGATCGTCCGACATGAATTGCTATAGACGCACCCTGAAATGACGATGTGAATAGGCGACATAACCGTTAAAAAGAAGATTTCGCTAATGTTATAGATGAGAAGACACTAAAAGTAGTTACTCACCTTCGAGTTTCATGCCAACATCGAGGCACTTTTGGAAGCGGCAAAATGGACAGCGCTTCCGTTGAGTTTTGTCTATGTGGCAGGCTCGTTCAGCGACGCACGTGTACACCTTCTTATTTTGAACGGTCCTCTTGAAGAAACCCTTGCAGGATTCGCACGTTAGTAGTCCGTAGTGGTAACCGCTAACTTTGTCGCCGCAGACGGGACAAAGTTCTTCGATTACATCCTTGGTGTCAGTCTGGTCGCACACTGTGCCGGCTGCTGGCAAATAAGCGCCTGGTTCACCACCGGCGCCTGTTGGAAACAGATATGAAGCATCCAGATTGGCATATCCGAAAGATTGTTGCTCGGGAGGGCATTGATACGCGGCGCCTTGCGGCACGTACTGTTGCGAAGCACCCGAGGGACCCCCACCTGAGCCAGTTCCTTCAGGACCTGGGCTCAGGTCAAACGGGGACATATTGAGGGACATGAGGCCTGTCTGCTGGTCCATCGTCATGCTCGGCCGCTCAGTGCGGCTGTTTATTACAAATCCCTACGGCGGCGTTCAACCGCAACAACGTTCACACAGTCACCGAGTTCACTAGCGGTCTGGCCGCAACACTAGCTACCGCTCGCGGGCTGCACCTGTTCAAGCACTATAGTAGGAAGCACATTAATCCAACACATTTTGTTCAATACGAGCGGAGTAAGAAGATAACAGGCGTTAAGCGACTGTGTCAGTCACCAAAGTAACAATTACTACTGTTCGTACAAGTGTTGACAGCGCGTGGTATGTTACGATCGCAATGAATATTTTAGCTTCAAGCGGCACGCGTGCCGCTCGGTAGAGGTACCGCGATCGACTGGCGGGTAGCCGGCCGGCGACAACGGCGCGCGTGCCGGCGCCTCCCGCATGCG
Source organism: Polia nebulosa (assembly GCA_951329385.1). NCBI lineage: Eukaryota > Metazoa > Arthropoda > Insecta > Lepidoptera > Noctuidae > Polia > Polia nebulosa. The sequence goes on along the minus strand of OX589587.1, from coordinate 29,696,034 downwards.
CGCCCCGCCGCCACCCGCAGGCCCCTGCCCGCTCGCACAATGGAAAACGATTAGGAGCCCATGTAATAAGTGAAAGTGAGTCGGTGACCCACTTTCCCGCGATCCAGGTCTATGTTAGTGCGCGTTCGCGCGGTTGCGCCACCGAGCGGGCGGAGGACGGCGCGGGGGGCGGCCCACTGACCCAGTTGCGCGCAGTGCCGCAGCAGGGCAGGGTTGCCGCGAACACCGAGCTAATGTTTACGTTCGCACTGCATTCGATTATGAGTTGTGTTCGCTGTACGCATACGTAACTGCAGCAACACGTACACCGCCAATTGCTTATCCGACTTCAAGACCAAGCGTGATACTAAATTTGGAAACTTATAGAAAATTTAGCTATGGTCAAAGAGATATATTGATTTAAAAGTAATCTTATATATATCATTATTTTTTATTTTATTTAGGATGGAATAATTGTTGGTTATTTAAAACATTTTAGATCCTTGTTTTACATGTAATCGGCCTATCATAAATCAAAAATAGAGAAGCTTTTTAAGCTTTTTTTGGTGTTCCTCAATCCTAAAATTATACTAATGTCGATATTTTTAAACCATACTTTGAGCATTAGGTATCCCGTAGATGTGAAGGATACCACACACATTCCAATTCGCCGGAATCGGTTTAATTCATTTTCAATAATCCTGACTATAAACAAAGTTGGCGAACCATTGAGGTATTCTTTAAACCTTACCAAGAAATAGTTACAATTTTAGTCACCTATCCGTCAGTTATGACACGAAACGAAAAAACCCCGCAAACGCCGAACGAGAAAATTGAGAGATGAATGAAAAATAGGTGGTCTCTTTTCAAGGAGCAATCTTCGAAAAGAGTCAACCTAGTAGAGCCAAACTCCACATGCAAATGTGGAGTTGCTTAATTCCTTGCTACCCCAAAAACAAAACTAGATATAAAATACTGTTCATGTTTCGACAGAGAGATAAGTTCAATTTTAACAGGGAAATGTAGGTAGATATCAGTAATGAGTTTGCTTACAGAATGTGTAGTATTATTATCATAAAAAGCTTTTAAAGACAATCAACTCATCAAAGAGAGCGAGCGAGAGAGCTTTATTTGAAGCGGTAGCTTATAGCTGCCATTGCACTCGAGATGTGCTAAGCTGCGTAACTATGGACGTGACTGATTTTTACCAATAGCATTGATCCAAGAAAGGTCTCGCGAGAGTTGTTTTGTTGCTTTGTTAAGTATGGGCAGATCTAGCTAGACTATTTAAAGTAGACATTTGGGAGTCCCACTTTTGTCTAATGCTATATCGCATGATGAGCCATAGAGCATACCTATAACAAAGCTTTGAACTAAATAAAATAAAAAGCTTTAGTGAAAAAAGACGGTCGTGACAACGGTCTTTCAGGAATATACTCGTAATATCTTCAGTGATATTTTATATAATTCACGATAGTAGGTACAACAACTCCATATAGTAACTCATCAAATTATTTTATTGCATCCATTTGTGTTCTATGTATGATTAATGACACACACCCACGTCGTATGGCAAGAATATTTTGTGAATAAGCAATTACGTATTCGAAATTTACGTAGGTAATTTTCGAGTCATAACGAGAGCCATTCAATATCAAAAGCGAAATAAAGATCTTGACCTGGATTTTGTTAAAATCAGTCAACAGGTCACGAACGAGTGACTGTCTGTGACAGCCTTGTATTCGCAATGTAATTTGATTCGACGTGTTCTACAGTACTAAACACGTCGCAAACGAACGAGGCTTGACTTCACTACGAACTATGATGTGCCCTACCTAAGCCCATCCAGTTTACCATTTGCAGTCTCCTTTACTCGAGGACTAAATGTCAAAAAATTCACATTATCCAATTTCGTTAGACTGCAATGAAAAAGAAAAATCTGCACTCTACTCTGCTTTTAACAATTTCACTGCATCGGTACTGTTGTGTTCATTTTCAGTCTTCAAACATGACAAGTTTACCCAAAATTATTAAATTTAAATAAATAACGAAACAACTACGTCCAAACAAAACAAAATGAAACTACATATCGTGCATAACCAGCCACAATGACTCAATAGTTTCGATTTCATAATCAAGACCTGAATACCGGATGAAAAGCGACGGCAAGGTAGGTATACCCGAAGTATGCCGTTTTCGCTATCGTACAGACAGACGCTACGGCCTCCGACGAAAGCAAGAGTGCTCGCAGAGTCGCACGCGCAATGCTTTCTTCATGCGCGCAACAGACGTCACACTTTCTCTGTCCGATGACGCATGTTGATGTAACGCATCGTAATACAGCGGTAATAACACGGCTTTACAAAGCATATTAGTATGTCACGACGATGTATTTTTATTGATCCGTTTAGTTAAGCGGTGTATTGATTAATTTCCGTTCTATTGAAACATTTATTCGAGTGTTTTTACCTGGGTTATTGATTTGTGGAACGGATTTTGTTTTTTTTTTCACTATTTACAAGCTTTTATTTAACTTGCACTGTTCAGATGTGTTTGTAAGTTGTCCGTCAAAATTTGCAAACCATTTTTCGAACATTTGTTGGTATCCGATTGAGTTGAAATTTTTATTACACCTTTTCTGGTAACAATGCATTTTTATGATAAGCATAACCTGAATAGACATTCAGGATTAGCTCCAGATAAAGGAACTCTTCAATGCTTAACAGCACGGACACGAAATTTTGTGTACACATTTAATTAAATGGCCGGTAGAAAATAAAGAAATGATCTAATAATATAATAAAGTAATGCTCTGAAATACTCTCTTGTGGAATCGGAAGTGCCGTACTACAGATATGCGCCCGACCCAGTTCTCGATAATGGTCATATCTCATTGTACTGGGATCGGTCCATCATCACTGTCAGGACTATTATAGCCAATAAGCCTGATATAGTGGTGGTGGACCGAATCGAGAGGCGTGCAATGATTGTTGACATTACCGTCCCACATGACGAGAACCTCGTGAAAGCCGAGAAAGATAAACAAATCAAGTATATTGACTTGGCTCGCGAGGTTGTCGACATGTGGGATGTGGACTCAGCGATCATTGTACCGATAGTCGTGTCAGCCAATGGCTTAATAGCCACGAGCCTCGACCAACACCTCAGGAGGCTCTCGTTAGGCGGCTGGATCAAGGGCTTGATTCAGAAAGTTGTTCTTCTGGACACGGCTCGCATTGTCAGGCGGTTCCTCTCTCTGGAGCCCTGACCGCCGGTAGCTTGGACCCTGTTCCCGATACCGGTGGGATACTATTTTTTATATTTTTAAATGTTTTTTTTTTTTATTTTTTCATTGAATTATTTAAAAATATAATTTATATGTATTTACAAATGAATAAACGAAATAATAAAGTAAAATAATATTTTTTTAACTAGATATAAACTTATGTTATTTAAGTTGGAGAATGCTGATTGATGATGCCTAGATATTTTCACATGCTATCTTGTAAATATTACCGTAGTTTTTTTTTATATGATCATGGGTAGTTTTTATGGGAATAGGACGGTTTCTGAACGCAACGGTTTCGCATGTAGGTGATTAGCAACACAGCTTTTAGGCTGAAATAAGCTGAATATTTCCTTAATGGAAAAAATGTATCACAATGGTGCCCCAGTCTAGAATATATGATACCTACATTAAAATATCTAATATAGGATATTTTTTCACAACGCGGCAACTGGATAGAAATATACTTAGAATGATATTAAAGGGGTTGTTTGTTACTTTCATAAGTTTAAAAATTTGGGGATTAGATAAGCCTAAAATCATGAAGAATCACACAGATAGTCATTTTTTCCTCCCTGTAGCACTCTTCAGTGTTCAGTCACTTTCATCTCAGACGCTCTGCAAAGGGTTGCACGTTGCACCTAATATAATTATGTATTAACGAGATGTCTAAAATTATATCGGCTCTATAGGCTTAGCGCACGTTTTTGCCTTCATGACTAAGCTGAATTTCTATAAATGTTGACAGGAATTGCGTCAGCAGACAGAAAGTCACGTGCACTTGTAAAGTTGGATTTAAGTTATGGAATTGGACGGATGGAACTGCATCTGAAGTTGTAATACTGACACATTTAAATGTTATTTGATATTTAATTAGTACCTACTTGTATTTTTTTGTACCTTATTTTTAAAACTTTAAAGACGAATTTAATCAAACGTCATCGAGAAGTCGTGCGCAGCAATGAGTCAAGTAAATAAAACTGGACGCTTTCATAGTAAAGACTATTCGCACTTTTCCTAAAAAGCACTTTGTATCTCAATTTCATTTCCAATATCATGTAATTTGAGGAATACCTGGTTTCATTTCCATTAGGTTCGCTAAGAGGCAGTGACATTAAAAAAGCTGTTAATTAAGAGCTTCTTTTGCAGTTTAAAGGCACTAATGAGGGAGAGAACTATGGTTGCAAAAATACGACTTTCACTTAGCCGGTCTTTTAATTTTCCTATTAATGCTACGCTTTTATGACAAAGACAAGGTTGGCAGTTAGAGAAAGGATAAAAAAACATATTTAGGTACCTTTTCTCTTCTTGCTTGTACATTTTTTTTAATATTAATCAATTTATTAAATTAAATACTAAGTAACTCACTTTCATTATAATAGTCAAAATGTCGTTACTATTATTTACGGACTATTTCGACAGGGGGTACAAGAATTTAAAGTGGGCGTTGGGGGCGGTTGGAGTTTCGTGGGGTTGAGTCGGGGTGCCACGCGAACGGGGCCAACATTTAGGTTTTGGAGTCAAGTGCATTGGGTCACTAGGTCAATGATAACATTCGTTCCTGGAATTACGTGCAGGCTGCAGACTTCTATAATATGGAGCAGAAATGTGTGCCCTACTTAAATATAGTACCTATTTATGTAGATTTAATGCACGTGAGTTTCATTCATGAAATTTAGCCTATTACTTAATAACTAGTATGATTTTTTATTATTTACGCATTTCCTATTGTAAGATTGTTACCAAATACCTACTGACTCAATGTAAAACAAAAAGAATAAGCCAAATAGGTGCAAACGTTTCGAAGTGATGCGCTTATTATAAAATTATGTACATTCGGAAATTGATTTTTAACCGACTTCGAAAAAGGAGGAGGTTCTATGTTCGACTGTACCGATTTCTTTGTCAGTTGTGGACCGATTTTCAAAATTCTTTTTTATCCGAAAGAATATACTCCCGAGGTGGTCTTATATAAATTTTATCAAAATTGCTTCAGCGCTTTTTGAAAAACTGAATTAAAACGAAAAATACCTATACATATGTAGATGACGTTGTGGTTTTCTCCAATTACGAGTATGTTTAAATTCCACGTTCCATTTTATTGGGGTTTTTAGTTCTGGGGTATAACAACTAAAAAGTGAAAAATAAAAAAGTTTTTTTTTGTAAAAAAGTTTTTTTATCTATAAAGATGGTGCGGTGCGAGTATTGTTGAGTTAACTAGTAAACTAAAAACAATTGATTCTACAGATATAGCCTAACATATAAAGGTTGTCCCGCAAACACAGTACAGTGAAGTATATAATGTGCTCCAATATTATACAGATGCTTGGAATAACAAATTAGGTTACCCAACCCGATAGTTACAAAGAATCAGGCGACCTGATTTTGGGATGGGACGATTTCACTTCATTTTAGATACATTTCGCAATATTTAACTTTAAGATAGACAAGGTTGAAGTTGATTGACAGACATATATTTTATCTGTTTAGATATTTGGATTTTGATAGTGCTTAATGTTACTACACCGATCAAATAGTGTTTAGCACCATGATACACTATGATATGAGTTTCAGAGGTCATGACTGCTACTACTTTGCAATTTATTTATGGAATATAATTAATTCCGTACTCTGAAGATGCTAGACAATCCTACTAATATTATAAATGCGAATGTTTGTATGTTTGGCTGTCCTTCACGCAAAAACGGCTGAAGGTATTTGAATGAAATTTTGCACACAGGTAGGTCATAGCCTGGATTAACACATAGGCTACTTTTTATCCCGATAAATGACTAGCGAAGGCTGAGGTGGAAGTAGAAATGCAGAGACGGGCTGAACGAGCGGACACGCTCACAAAGTTCCAGGAAATGTGAAAACATGAGAAGTATTTCCAGAGCGGTATAGATTCACAAATTACCAGGAGACCAGAAACATGAGAAGTATTTCGAGGACTGAAATCATGAGCGATAAAGACTCACAAACTACCAGGAGATCAGGATTCACGAAAAAGTAGTTCCGGAACTGGAATCATGAGAGATATAGATTCTAAAACTACCAGGAGACCTTTAGTCATGAATCAGTATTTTTGGAGTTAGAAGCCTAAGCGGTATAGATTCACAACCTACCAGGAGATTAGAATCACAAAATATATTCTGAGGCTGCCGGCTGGTATTATGAGAGGTACCAGGAAAACAGAATCATGAAGAGGAGAAATTTTAGACCTGCACGCGGATGAAGCCGGCAGGTAAACTAAACTACCAGGGTGCCAAAATCATGAAAAAGTTATTTTAACCAAATCAACAAAACTTTGACGTCAAACGTAGATACAAACGTAGCCCATAGAAATGAGATGTTCGGCGTAGTGCAAAAAATCGCCGTCCAACTTTAGACAGTTGCAGCCCTGCGAATGTAGAAATTTCTAATTTATTATGATTCTAGCCGTGTACTAACTTTTAATCTTTCAAAAATGTTTCATTTTTCTCTGGACCCAATCCGGATGTCTACGCAGACGGAGTCACGGGCAAGAAGCTAAGAAGTGGTGAAGGGCAGGAGTTTTGGGACTGTCTTTATGTAGAACTTAGACGTTCAAAAAGTTCTGGCTCGCAACCTAATTTGAATAACTAACTTTAGATTTTGATTCCTAGTGTTTTTTTAACGTGCTACTCTGTAAAAGGCTGTAATTATACTTTTCACGCAGGCGAAGCCGCGAGCGGAAGCTAGAGTTTTATAATGTCAACGTAAAATTATCTCTTTTCAACTTCTATACTTAGAAAAGCGCCTGCGCCTCCCATACTTTTCTCAAATGTCACCATATTACCTACCGTTTCTCTGCAAGGCTTATTAAAAATATTAAAGTAAAATAATCTTAACTGTACCTACCAATAAAATTCGTCGGCAAGTTTAAAACAGATGAAGACAAAAGAAACAAATATAAGCCGTCATCCATTGTGCCGGAGTTACCGTTAGAGCTTCAACAATAATTACAAAAGCATTTTAGTTACAATAGGTCTCTATAGTAAACAGCCGTAGGGTCTTAGGTAACTTTCTTTACAAAAAGAACTTTATTACACCGCTTTAAAACGTGCAATAAGTACCGCTTTACGATCGAAGTTAAAATGGTAAGCTGAAGGATTTACGAACTTACTTCCATAGTAATTTAATAGATACATATTAAAACTCTGAATATCAAGAATGCAGTAAAAATCTTTAATTTATTCATTAAATTAATGTAATACCTATTGCAGTGACTATACCTAATTATTTAGAACCTTATCTATTATCAAGTTGGGTATAATACGGCAAAATTATCGACAAAATATCTGTTGTTTTTCAACTATTAAGATTGATATAGAAAAAAAAAACTGCAGCACTCAGCGATAGACTAGCTTTATATCACTACTTTATTCACAACCAGATGAAGTGTTCAACATTAAGGTACACTCATGTGATAAACCTAAAAATAATTCGCTTGTCCTATAATTAATAAAGTTTTGGAAACAAAATATTTAGGTATAATTATTGACCATAGATTGTCATGGTACTCTCATATTGAACATGTTACTGGAAGGATAAGGAAATTGGGGTGGATTTTTAAAACATTAAGATATATTGCCCCTATAAACATAAAAAAGATATCAGGCTCTCACAGAAATTTATTAAATGAAATATATATCTCTCTAGCACAATCTGTTATAGCCTACTGTATAACAATATAGGGCGGCGTAGCAAAATCAAAGTTTATACATGTTGAACGAGGACAACGTGCTGTTATAAAAATAATGTATATCAAAAGGATTACATACCCTACCGAAAGTCTCTATCAGGATAGTGGACTGCTTTCTGTTAGAAAGTTATACATTTTAAATACCGTTCTGAAAAACATAAGAATCTACCATATGATCAAAATACAGTAACAAGAAGAAGGAAAGATCTCATAGCACAGGTACCACCAACTAAAACAAAATTTGCTGCCATTCAGTACAATAAACTATCATGTCAACTTTATAATAGGATAAATAAAAAGATATATATACACAACAAACAATTACACGAAAGTAAAAAAAATCTAACAAATTGGATAAAGACACTCAATTACGCAGACACTGAGGCACTATTATAACACGCTAAATAAAATACGCTTAAGTACGTGTACTTACACACACCATTACACACATATGCACACACAAACAAACATACATATTATTTCTAAGGTACTAAATAAATTGTATATTGCTGTGGAAGAGCGGAGTCTCCTAACACAGGCATTACTTGCTTAAAAGGAGGCTCCAATCACCAACTAATGTCAAAAATTTGGTTCAGAAATAAAGATTTTGTATTTGTACCTATCACTGAAAGAACTTTTCTAATCGCATCCGATCTCTTTTAGCGATTGTCAACAATAATCAATCAATTATAATTCATTACAGAATTTTTATAAAGACCGCAAATGCGACGCTTTCCACGTAATTTTCCGATTTTCTCATACAAACGTTATGTCAAAACATTTCATTTTTAAAAAGACCGGTAGTCCCCGCAAACTTCCTAAATTTGTTTTCAAATTCATGAAGCTTGCGGGGTCTGTCTTAAACAGTCGTCGCGATATTTCAAACGAGCTAGAATGCAAAAACGTGTGTGTGTGAAGTTAACGCATACGCAGTCGTCCAACCCATGCATTACTATGGACAGACGACAATGCGTACGTGTAAATATTCACATCATTCACTCGTACCTACCATCAATCAAGTTAACTGGATGAAGATTCACCCGAGGACTATCTGAGTCGTATACTATATATCAGACCCTGGGTACTACCAAATGTAAAAACACTTTTCAATAAATCAAATGAGTCCAAATAAGATTGTGCTATCTTTTTTGGTTGAGGAGATCCTTTGACCACCTTCCAGCTCCATCATCAGACCAGCTTCATAGTACTATATTATTGCATTGGATAATTAATTTATGAGTATCGCAAGTGTTAGCTTAATCAAAAACCAGAAAGTGTTTGAAAAATGGGTTTTTTTTTTTTTTTTTTGGGGGGTGGGAAATCATCCTATGACTTCTTCCGCTCTAGGGTGGAGCGGAAGGGTGTGTCAGACTCTTACTGACTAAAACCCACCCCTGTTCCTCCCTGCCTCGAGTGCCCGGGGGCGAGGTAACTCTTTCGAATTTATCCTCCACCCCCGGGCAGGCATCGGCCGTGGCAGGCCCCTTCCCTTGGCTGACAACTTGAAAAATGGGTTACCTACTAATTTGTAACCGAACAGAAACCAAACCAAGTTAATATAAAGCTTGTAAAAATATTGACTTCTCATAAGTTTTCATGTATAAGTAAAGAACTATTTCCTGTATTTTTTTCAAAATTTTAGACTCAGTAGTTTCAGAGATAATGGAGGGGGGGGGGGGAGGGAATGGTAAATTTTCGTTTATTTTCTTAAATAACTTTAAAACTATTCATTTTAAAATTATAAAAAAAATATGTTTGAGACTCACTTTCAGCCTCACAATGAGCCCTTTAATTTGATATGTCCCCAAAAATTACCCCCATAGTCCAAATTAATTTATTTACGTTATTCGTCCGTGTTGGGATCATAGAAATACACCTGTGTAGCAAATTTTAACTTAATCGGGCCAGTAGATTCGGAGTAAATTGGCTGTGACAGACAGACAGACGCATGAGTGATCTTATAAGGGTTCCGTTTTTACATTCTGATTTTCGGAACCTTAAAAAAACCACAAGTCCCAATTTCCAGTAATCTCACACACCCTCTCACACTCACTTATACACATCTCCATCTCATACAAAGAGTCCTCTCTTTGTGTGAGATGGAGATGTGTATAAGTCTCTGCTCACACAGCTATTTATACTTAATTGTAACTCAGGGGGATCGGCTTTGAGGGCTGAAATACAGATTATGTCTAGTACGGCCCCAAATGCGAATAGTGTTGTGTTCCTACACTAACTGTAGATTAAGCACTCTATTGGTGAAAAAATGTAATTGTGAATAAAGATTATTATTAATAGTACTTCTCCCGCCCTCTTCGTGTCTGTGTTGTGTGACTCTGTGTCTTCGTGTGACTCTTACAGACTAAAACCCACCCGTATTCCTTCAGTTGCCTGTGCGTTCCAGGGCCGCGTTGACTCCTTCAAAAACTTCCGTGACCCTGGATAATGATGACGTCTGACGTGACATTTTGACATTAGTTCCCATTGATGCAAATATAGAAAAATGTATGATTATCGATTTCAAAATCGATACTGCGAATAGTCAGATATTATTTTACAGAAATATGAAGCATTAATGGTTAATATTAACCCTTATTTTTTAAATAATATTAACAACACTTCCATATTTGCAGTATGAATTCAGTCCAAATAAGTTAAACGATAAATTGATTAACTTATTTCGTTTAGCAACGTGAGACATTAGCAATGAAGAAAATCAGTTACATGTTTTATTTATTGCTTCTTTTCTTATCCTATTTTAAAACTAACTAAACTGTAAGACTAATAAAAAAGGTTGGTAAACATTTCATTTGTGTATCAGCCCTGTCTGCTTTACTTAGAACTCGTATGCAAGCGAACACTTATTTTTAAAGTTCTTGAATGATATTTTTGTATTCGAACGACAACAAATCTATTTTGACACAGCTTCCCTTTGATAATAATAAAAATATTGGGTTCAATTTAAGCACAATTGAACCCAATATTTTTATTATTATTATTAAAGTTAAAAATGAATTAATGTTTTATTAAGTCCACACCTTTCCGAATGCTAAAAACTCTCTAGTGAGTACCTACCGATACATTTATGTCAATATTCTGACACAAGAAATTAATAAAGTTTGCGTGCAGGCAACACTGAAACGATTGGCAATTTGAATTAGTTTTACGTGGTGGCGCTGTATTCGAATTTTTGAACTTGTCGCAAGGAAGCTCGCGGGGAGCTTGCGGTAAGTGCCCATCTCGGTGCATTTCGAGCTATCAATTATTTTCGAGGTGCAGCCCTATCACAATTTTATTAAGTCTTTCATTTTAATTATACAACAGTAGGTACTTAAAAAATAACAACTGAATCACGAATATTCTGCAATAACAATTAAGAAGGCGTCGGATTCACAAGTATTCACATTGAATGACAATCAAAGTACATTATTTACGTCAATTTAACAGACGACTTAAACCGGTAAAATTTGAGAAACCTGGCTGTCTGTCACAACTTATGAAGGGATTAGGTAACATTTTAAATTTGATAGAATTATAGTGAAACGAAAAACGTTTCGGGTATGTTCACTTCTGCTTCTTGTAGGTTTCTAACATTGACACTGTAATTTTAAATTGGAATAAAATATTATAATTCATTTTCAAATTCTTAATTAAGATAAATAGTTATAATTAAATGTGACAGCTACTGTAAATAGATTATAATAAATTCGGCGTCTATCGTAACTGTAACATGTTTATTGTAATTTTGTTACAAAGTGTGCATTATACATATAACTTTTTAATTCTGTCTAATGCTATTGTGAATGGAGTTTAAATGAAGTTGTTAGTTATTTAAAACGGGTTTAAAATTTTGGAAAAATAAAACCTTTTTTGTTTCGTTTTTAATTTATACCTCTATTGAAACCATAAACTCATAGTAAAAAAAAACATAAAGCCCGCTTCTAAGTCCGAATGATATACGGGTGACTGCGGAACCCTACCCTGCGCGTATGGCTCGCCACGCACTGGGCCGGTTTTTTAATCCTAATCCGTAAGTATTATTGCGTTTAGTTTACAAATAAATACAGCGTTTAGGTATACCTACTATATATATACCTACTGCATGCAAAATATAGGAAAACAGTTGTAAGGAATATTCGATGAAACCGTTAGATATGAATATCTGTAACAAGATGACAAACGGGATTTCTATTACGGTGCGCATTTTTACCTATGTGCGTCGCACGATGTCGTATGACTTGCTAATATATAGGACAAAACGTAAAAAGGTAACGACCATTTTGGACTTTAAAATTACTGTTTGTAATGCTGAAGACGTCCTGTTTGCTAGTACATTTTAGTTTTGCAAGATACCAGGAAAATTTATCTACCTACTTATTGCTAGCGAAAGGTGCGTGGGGTGGGAAATCATCCAATGACTTCTCCCGCTAGCGAAAGGTGCCTGCTAGTCAAGAATCTTTCTCATTATTATCACAGCCACTTATTAACACTGTTTCAAGTTTCATGTAACAGCTGTGTTTTCTTTAGGAGTAGGTACTGAATGTTCCTCAATATTAACTGCGGTCCACATGACGGTAAGTGGGCACCGAAAGGCGCCATGTTCAATACCAGACCAGAGGCATCGCGGGTGTGTTGCTAACCTAGAGAAAAAGTGTTTTTTTATGTAGCAGTAACTACACCGGCACTCATACCCTACCTACTATCTAAACAGGCACACGGCTATTTTCTATTAACACTCTGGTCTTCTGGACGAGCTCCTTCACACAAAAAGCTATAATGCGAATAAAAGCACAACATTGTCACAATATATGCATTATATCCTATCCTATAAATATTCTAAATGCGAAAGTTTGTGTTTCAATTACACAAGAACGGCTAAAGGAATTTGAATGAAATATTATAACCTGGATTAAAACATAGGCTACTTTTTACCTCTGCCAGCGGCTTCGCCCGCATGGTATAAAGTTTTTACACTACTGGACGGATTTGGATGAAACTACAATAATATGGCTTACACATCAGAATAACATCTAAGCTGTAATTAATAATGGGAGGAAATGCTAATTCTACGCGGGCGAAGCCGCTGACAGAAGCTAGTCTTTTTATAAAAATTGAAATTTAGTTTTTGATGCGCTACTTTATTCGAGCTGAGCCCACCAATTATAACAATAATAATAATATCAAGGGCTTGATTCAGAAAGCAGTACTTCTGGACACGGCTCGCATTGTCAGGCGGTTCCTCTCTCTGGAGCCCTGACCGCCGGTAGCTTGGACCCTGTTCCCGATACCGGTGGGATACTATTTTTTATATTTTTAAATGTTTTTTTTATCTTTTTTATTTAAATATTTAAAAATATAATATAATATGTACATCTAATGAATAAACGGAATAATAATAATATTTTATTTATTCCTCCTCACAACAATAGAATATACACAATAAACAGTTTCAATACCTCTATACTTAACATAACTTAGTTCTAAAATATGTGAGGAGCTGGTGTCTGAGGTAGGCGCAAAGCACCTGTATTACAGGTCACCAGGACCCCAACCCGCGATCTATCAGATACAGTTACCGTTTTAGGTAGGCATGTAAAATTTAAAATGGACATTTCATGATACAGATGTTACAGTTGTGTTGAATTTAATTAACATTACAATTCCATTTAATTTTCAATCTTTCTTATTGAATTTATATGTATTACAATTTTAGAAGAATAAAATAATATTAGTAATAATAATAATAACGCCACTTAAAGCTGCAGCACAATGACCGTGTGTATGTGTTGTAGGTGCATGTTTGATGGAAGTAGAGTGAGAGGGTTTGTATAAGGGTGTGCTGAGCCCACCAATTATTCCACAGTAAAACAAGCTTTATGCATAAGTGTAGGCAGTATATTATACTGTCTCACACACAGATCTCTGCATTGTGGCATTGCACGAAAAGTCAGAGACGCTGTTTTTGATGGGAAAAATAAAGCGCACATGCAACTTATAACGGCTCGGCGGTCCCGAGAGTACCAGTCTGATTTTTATTTATTTGTGCTTAAATGAGATGTTTGATCAAGTTTAGTCTTAATTAAACGTCGCTGATGACGATTCGCTGCTACCCTGATCCTTACACATATAAAAACATCTCGTCTAGAAAGTCACAACCACATCATACTTAGAGGTGGACCACATAGTAGGTTTGCATTTATAGATACAAATAATTATTTCCTTTAAGTGGCGTGCCTGTATGCGACTCACCGCAGAGCGACAAACTTCCGCTTATGTGGTTTACTTTTTAATTTCCCGGTTCTGGTACCTTCATTATATTCTTTATAGATACCTTAACTTTTCATTCTCTCCACCTACCAGTTTTATAAGGTCAACAAGATGTGGGGTTTGTACACGGCATTTTTTTATTATTTTGTTGGCTGTTTTATAAGTAGTTATCGTATATGTACTTTTAAGTCTTGTTGGTTTTGCTCTGAACATATCCAGTACAATTCTGAGGAAAAGACAACAGTTGATAACTAAATATTGTCCTAGTTACCTACCTCTGTCTTGCAATGCAAGAGTTTATCAAAAAGTTGTACCTAAGTACGACATAAAAACTCATAATAACCACTATAAGCGAAGTACCTCCATTTTACATAAACTTTATATAAATAATTAAACATGAAGCCCCACACGACTCAATAGGTACGCTTCAAAATCAATAAAGTCCCAGACAATTTATTGACTAACTTCTAAAAAATAGTCTAACGAGAATAGGCATGGTAGATGGCATGGGGATTAAGTCGACCCAGAGAACACAACTAAATATCACTCATATTACATGAATTGCTATCAAGTAGGTACTGTGGAGCATGTTCACACAGCCTACAGACGGCATGTGGGAACCGGGCTTTGCTGGCAGCTTATAACATTTGGAGAGACGTTCGAATATTAAGATTAGAATAGTTTATTAGAATGTTGCGATTGTTAAACAGTTCAGTTTTAGCTCGCCCGTCGAATAGGGCGCATGTATAATTTTTCATTCAATATAAAAGTATTGAGCGCCGTGCCCTCCTAGTTTTTATTCCTCACACTACACACTTAGCAAGTACACTTGAATAAACGACACTCTCGCAGCCAGCGAGTGAGACAGCTCCCCAAAGCTAAAAAAGCTTTGAGAACGCCCCTGGAGCTCTGCAGGCTTTATAGTACTTACCTACACCTATACTTTTATGTGAGGCTAAACCCTTAGCCCCTGCTAAAAAGAATGAGGTTGTTTAATACTACACCAAGTATGTATTACTGAGAGCAGTGGTGGCCCAGTGGTATTGGCCGCGACTTACAAGTTGTATGTCGTGAGTTCAAACCCAGCCAGGCGCTTTACTTTGTGTAAATTATTTCATCACTCTCAAAACGGTGAAGGAAAACATCGTGAGGAAACCGGCATGTCCTAGAAACAAAAATTCGAAGACATGTGACATCCACCAATCCTCATTGGGCCCGTGTGGTGGATTACGACCCACACCCTCTCACAGAGAGGAGGCCTGTGCCCCAGCAGTGTGTACATTAAAAGGCTGATGATGATAATGATGATGTACCTATATATTACTGGACATAGTTGAGGTCAGATAGGCAACCGATCGCTCGCTCCATGTAAAATACTGGTGTTCAGCTGTATCCCGTTAGACTGGAAGCCGACCCCAAGATAGTTGGGAAAAGGCTAGCAGATTGATTGTATGTACCTAGACAAAATTTTATTTAGCTTATGTTTCATTTAGCATATCTACTAATAAAATAACATATAATGAAGAGTTGGAATATTGATTGAGTTAAGAAAGGTAGAAAAAGACGAAAGAAACAAAGAAATCGACTACAACGAGCAAGAACGTGAGATGAACCAACCCCAAAAGCAGATGATCCATCTTACAAGGAGGATATGAAAAGTCTGTGAAATTAACACATAGGCGGGCGTCTTATTTTACAATCGATAGACGACACCCGTATGGGTCAATACTAGCATGACTCTTGCCAGCAACCAAGTTATTTGGACGAATTCACCAGAGGGCTTTCACACAGCCGGACTTGTTTAAAGCACCAGAAACTAGAGAATAAATATGATCATGTTCTTTTAGTTCTTCTTAAATTTTCTTAGGTTTTGTTAATTTTATAATCTTTTTCTGTACTTACATCATTAGAAAATTAATATGATCCTGTTTGGTTCTTCTAAAATTTTCTTAGGTAAATTTAATATTATAAACTTTTTTTGTACCTAATTAAATCAATAAAATACTAATATATTTATTGTGTCATTGTTACAATAATTACCTTATGTACCTAAGCTTAGCTTAAAAGTATGTCAGTAACTTTTTGTTATATTCATTTGATCTATGCAGCGGCGGTCCCCTAACTCGGCGGCGCCTGTATCTTGGGGATCGGAGGGGTACATGAGGTATAATGGTTAGGTATTTTAATTAGATTTACTTGTTGGTTTATTTCTGAGCTCATCCAGCTTCCAAGGAGGATAGAAAAGTGTGTGTGTTATCGTTAACACACGCAGCCATCTGGCCGCTGCCTAGCCCCGTATGTTTAAACAAGTACTCACATGACAGCAGCAATCTGCAAGTTTATTGGAGGAAGATTCACCAGGGGACTATCGTCTATCAGAAAATGTTTCAAAGAAGAGGCGGTTTTGGACAAGAACATTTACTCCTCACGGTATTTCATACAAAATAAGTCCTTATGATGATTGTAATTAAACTTGGTACGGATGTAAGGTACCCCCAAAGGTCTTTATAGTTACATGTGCATTTTCGAAAAAGATTTCAGAAAGACATTGAGAGCAATTTTGAATTGCCTATATAATGTGAAAAATGACTCTCTGCCTCTCTGAACTTTGAAATCTTAAAGAAAAATATCCCAGATAATGTGAAAAATGACTCTCTGCCTCTCTGAACTCTGAAATCTTAAAGAAAAAAATCCCAGTAGGTACTCTAAAGAGGGAAGTACGGTAGTCTCATTCCCCTAATAAATTATATGGTAAAGTACGCTTCTAAGTTGAAAAGGTTTTATGGCCGCATTTGTATTTTTGTTGCATAGTATTAATAAATAAATAAATACTTGTGTAATCTTATACGTTTTCCTTTTATTAGGTTATCATATAACTACTCTTTGTTCTGTACGTAATAAAATAATACTTACAGTAAAATAAAATTTAGTTTATTAGGAATGATTGGTAGGCTTATTTCCGCGTTCAAAGTTATGTACCATTCACGGCACTCCTTTATGAGCCTATATTAAATAGGCTCAATTCATGTCATTATAATTGTGAATCGTAAGCGTTGAATGCAAAGCTGGAATACAATCACCCAGCAGCATGCATTAGCATAAATGCATCAAAAGCGATACGCATAACTTGGCACGACATTAAGCATAATTAGGCGGTGACCCACTTTTTTATCAAAGCTCTTCGTCGATACGCGGCGCGGGCGCATGGCACACACGCCACACACGCGCATTGAGCGCGAATACAACGCGCACACTTACAACATCATGCACGACTCAGATTAACATTTATTTTAGATATACATTTAAAGTGTATACATTGCTTGTAATCAAACTTTAAATAGATAACGAGTGATGAACACATACTAGGTATTTTTATTATGTACCTATATCTACGATATCGGCATTAACAAAAAGATACCGTTTGTTGCAAAAGAAGAAGCCCTCAAAGGTAAGCATAGGTTTAGGTGCATACATACATTAAGTAGTAATTAAGGTAAGATTTTAGTAAATTCTGACAGTTTTCAGTTCTATAGTTCTAGAGAGAGACCTACGAATTCATAAATCTAGACACAGTATTTAAAAAAACCCTCGACATCTGAATTTAATTTTAAATATTTACCTATTATTGAATCAAATCCCATCTTCTAGGAGTCATTCATCAATGTAACAAGCTAAAATCATTTAAATTAATTTACACCATGTGTCATTTTAAATCAGATTACAAAAAGTGTACTTATTATTATTATACATTTGTAATCAGATTCAATTATATAGATTTTATTCTGTGCCTACATACTATGATTATATGAATAGTGAGAACGCTATTTCTCACATACATGTAAATAAGCGGAGCCTTGGCCTGGTTACCACGATTTTAGCGTTATTACAAAATACTCAAGTGATGCGGCGCCCGCGCACCGGAGCGGGGAGGTGGGGACTACGCACACACAGACCAACTGCCATGGTTCCAAACAAAAATATTTCAGTTTATTAGATACATATTGATATTTCGGTAGGTACTTACACATCTTATTTAGTGGAATTTTTTCAGTAAGTACCTAACAATAGAAAGAAAATTTCCAATAGCACATCGTAAAATCTCAGAATATCTACATATACTAATATTATAAAGCTGAAGAGTTTGTTTGTTTGAACGCGCTAATCTCAGGAACTACTGGATCGAATTGAAAAATTGTGTTGAATAGTCCATTTATCGAGGAAGGTTATAGGCTATATAACATCACGCTGTGACCAATGGAGCGGAGCATCAATGAAAAATGTGGTAAAAACGGGGGAAAAAATATTCCTTTTGAGAGCTTCCGTTGCGTGCGCTACGTAAACGGTTAAAGTTACGCAAAAATTATGTATGACGTAATTGTTCCCCTTTAAAAGTTCTAAATAAAAGTCTGCGACAGCATATGTCCATCTTTTAAGGTTAACTAACTATAATCTTTTTTATGGTAATCAAATTCGTTCTAAAATAATGCATTATTTGCGAAGGTGTTTTTATAAACGTGACATTAATCCTTATCCAAATAAATACGTTTCATAAGTATTTAATTTTGAACAAAATTGCCCTTGACATTATTTGATTTCAACGAATATCTTAGGAGATATCATAGTGTTAATCAAGTACCACGCGCACATTCATGATGTGCAAGGCGCGATTATGAGGGATGTGGAGAGCGAGGTACCATTTTGCACTGTATAGCCTATTTATTGAGGAAGGTTATAGACTATATATAATCACGCTA
Organism: Polia nebulosa; assembly: GCA_951329385.1. Classification (NCBI taxonomy): domain Eukaryota; kingdom Metazoa; phylum Arthropoda; class Insecta; order Lepidoptera; family Noctuidae; genus Polia; species Polia nebulosa. Next base: position 29,677,025 of record OX589587.1, on the reverse strand, counting down.
CGACACAGTAACCATAACCGCGGGTGAAACCGCGGGCACAGCTAGTATCGAATAATTTGAGAGAGAGCTTCAAATCGAAAAGCTGTACTTACAAGAGGCCTAATAAAGGCCTATCCTGTCTAACTGCCTGTCAAGGGATTACTAAGCATCGGAGACGAAAATTCTCAAAACAAACAAACAAACAAAACAACTCAAATTAAATTTCCCAAATTATAAAAAAAAAAATTATTCGTCACGGGAGTGCCGGCGGATGTGAAATAATATATATTTTAATATTAGATTCAAAATTGTTGTTAGTTGTTGTTGTTGTATCTAGTTGTTGAGTTGTTGTTGGTTGTTTGTTATTGTTGTTGTTCTTGGTTGTTGTAGTAGTGTGTTGTTACTTTTTTTTGCATAGATATTTCTAGGGAGAAGGGAGTCCAGGGCGGCGGCGTAGTAGAGGCATCTTGGCACGACAGTATCATGTCGTTTTCCGTCACGGCATTCGAGTCGATTTTACTGCCAAGCCGCGCCAATAGATGTTTCACATCAAAAAACTGATGATCTGGTCAGAGTGAGAGTTCGGGCATCCGATGGATGCCAGATGTACAGGATCGGTCGTTGTGGCGACACTTGGGGGAGGTATAAAGGGTCACCGCGGCCCTGGAACGCACAGGAAACAGTAAACAGTATATATATTCAGATAATTATACTTATTTATATAAGTTTATGTTGTACACTGGATCCTACCCTCAAATGTGATCTCTCTCTATCACTCAAAGGTTTGCTGGGAGAAAACTCAACATTGAGTTAAGCTCGCATTTGTACATTAACTATTTAATCACTGTGTATTATGTTAGTTGTTTGGTGTACAATAAAGAATTAAAGGAAACTGAAGGAACACGGGTGGGTTTTAGTCAGTAAGAGTCTGACACGTTCCACTCCACCCAGAGCGGGAGAAGTTATTTAATGATTTCCCACCCTAAAATAAAAAGGGTCTGTCACTCTTACTGACTAAAATCACACGGTGTTCTGCTATTACACACATTTTATCACGGTCCCTCGCCCAGGTATTGGCCCGCATGAATTCATGCGGACCCCGTCACCATTTGCGACCGTACTCAATTCTTCAAGAGAGGCGCGCGTAGAACACATCGCGCCGCCTTCTCGGGTCTTTTTCTGTTCAGGTTATAGACCTCCCAAGTCGTCTACCTGCAGGCCACATACTAGGATGATCCCCACGTAGAGCCTCCTGCAAGTGGTATTTGCCCCGCCCTGATTAGGCGACAAACGCGATAGTGCATTGGCGGTGTCCATTAATCGGGGAGCCAACCACTGGGTATTAGGCCCGAATTTCCATTAGCTGTCGAGAACGAGCCAGGTACCCATGTGGACATCACCTAACAAGACATTGATCCAAGAGAGATGGATCCCGGAGGTGGCGCTTTCCAGGGCTCGTGGAAACAAATGACTTCCGATTTGTGCAATGCCACTTGAAGATCCAACCACCGGATGATACCTACGAATTGCGCGACCCCAGCTGTCGCTAAGGCAGTCGCCTGGCGGAGCGTCTTTCCCCGTGCCGCTACCAGCGTGTCATCGGCGTAACGGGTCACACCTACGCTATGGAGAAGCGCACCGCGCAGCACCCAGTCGTATCCGATGTTCAACATGAGTGGCCGCAAAACCGAACCCTGTGGAACACCGTACGACTCCATCCCTCTACTTGAGGGAGGGTTAAGTCCAGCAATGAACGTCTTTCGGCTGAAATAGTGATGATGAATTAAAAAAAAAATCCGTAGAATTTCGAGTATTTTTTATTGCGCTTGCGAATATTATCCGGTTTATCCCATCTGGGTGGAAGAAAACATGACCACAGAATAATTAATAGTACTAACATGACTCAAGTTGACAGACATAATTCTTTAGGTGTTCGTAATAGCAACGTTCGAGAGAATCGTAAGTCTATTTTCTTAAAATTCTCCGTAAATGCATACCAAACTTTTAAAAAGGTAGATGATAAATTAAAATCAGCAAAGACCTATGAGAGCTCCTGCATAAACTCGTAGTATAGCCCTTGCTTTCTACAATGCAATAGTAAACAAATTAAAATGAAAGAAAAATACAAAGCCTCTCAAACGTTTATTAATTAAAATGCTGAAGGTTTAAATTTGTAGTATACAGTTAGAATTTCTAAGAATTGTGTAAACAGGTATTGTAATTTAAGGCAGATACTCGTATATCTAAAATTACTAATGTATTTCAGTACCTTAAATCAAACGTATCTGCAGTTATGAAAATTAAATGTATCTGGGTTAATAGACCTACATCACACAGCAGCTTCAAATATTAACGAGTGATTTACTCTGCATGTGCAGAAGGTACATCAATAAAGAACAATTAATAAAAAATGTGCAAGCAGACATACATAATTATAAATGTGCAGCATGTGGAAGTGGCACAAGGTTGTCTGTAGAAACGTTTGCGCGGGTTGTAAGGAAGCAACGGATACTGATCATTTACCTGAAAGCACCTATTCTCCACACTTGCTACAAAAATTTGTCATGGTCAGATATAGGATTTGTTCTACGAAAATCAATCAATAATATATTATAATCAAAATCCACTAAATTCTGTGTTATGCAGAGACGGCTTCTGCCGGCTACTGTCTGGTTTTGGTATTACCAACAGTAAAATTATGAAATTATGTACCTACACGTTTGTTAAATATTGATATTGTGTTCATGTTTGGACGAGTTATGAGTTGTATGTAGGGTTGCCTAACTTAGCAAGGTCATATGATGTGATTGGGTAAAGAGCGTCAGTCACAGAATGATGTTGATAATCTAATACAATGTTAATTGTTTTTAATTGTGAATTGTTATAATAGCATTAAACGTAGGTATTGCGCAATTTGACCAAGAAACAAATTACCATAGGATTGTTTTTCAAATATTGAAGACTCGGGTAAAATGGTTGCAGCATTGCTTACAATCGCACTTCGATATCGTACCACAAACTGTGACACGCATTAAACTTATGTTGCATTTAAATAAAATGGGTAACAAAGGAGTTAGTTGGTAGCGAGACAACAGTGACGTCCCCGCAGAACACATTCATTGGTACGCGTATTGCAACATGCGCGAGCGCCGTGTCCCACTTATCAAGATAAATTGAAATTCAATTTCGCCAAAGGGCAACAGTTGTAAGCGCAGAGGCAGAATATTTAATATTTTGAATATTTCAACTCGGAAAGGTTTAGAAATTGATTTTACATTGTAGAGTACAGCTGTATCGTTTTGTTATTTATGACAATACTTATAGGCTTTTGGTTTATGACATGTTTCATTGTTTATTTCACAATGTTGGTATCTCTACCTATACATATTTTCACCCAGACATATTTTCAATGGGATGGATGTTTTGTTTGGAGAAAGATATACTTCCTTTATTGGTTTAACTGAGCAATAAACTGATTTGAAAAAATATGGGGTATTGTAGGTAACATCACCCATCAAATACCTAGTTAAAACCTAATTATTCAGTCGCAAATGCGCACTAGAAAATGAATAAAAAGACGTATTACCGAAATCCTTTGTTCTTTGGATATTCTGATTGCACATCGGAGTCAAGTCTTGCACAATCGAGTAACCTTCGAAATGGAAAAGAAACGTACGCGCAGCCCACGTCGTCGTTCGCCATGTTGGAACTACATACTTCAAAATCGTTACAAAGTTTTTTTTAAGACTACAGGAAATACTTAATGTTTGGTAGGTAGGCAGTGTAGGCACTCTTTCAAATTCCATCGATCTTACAATTTATTAACGTATGTGCCAATCACTGCCAACCAATCAAGTTTTGCCCTTACTTAAATAATTTGAAATTTCTCTTGATTCGTTTCAGTTCTTAAATATCAAAAAGTTCACGCAATGTCTGCATTGGTAATAATTACCTACTATAGGACTTTTAATTCAGGACGCAGCACTTGAGTCGTTCTCGTTTGACAATGCCAATTCAGAGAAATGGTCTCGGGTTCAATCAATTGTCGCATTCATTGCTTCAATATCTCTTCGATATAATAAATACGGTACTTACTTATTGAAAGTTAATGATAGTGAGCTTGACGACAAGGGCAGGAAGATGATGTTAATAATAAAAATTTTCAAACTTCAGATTTATTCTCATGAGTAGGTACTTAACTCATATACTTAAGCATGCTCTAGGTACAAAAGATTTGTTACGTAACGACCCACTGACAGTTTTTCATCACGTACGTAGGTACTAACATACGGCCACATACGACTCTGGTATTGAGTAACTTCAACTCTGCATTATATTAACAGGCCTTGTGGAGGCTTAACGGATCCCGTATTTTGTTCTAAAAAGCCCCCTTTTTAGAACAAAATACGGGATCCGTTAAGCCTTTTGGCTGTGAAATTTAATGAAAGAAATTAAAGTATATGCCAACAAGCTTTAAACAAAAGGTATCATGGTTTTAAACATGTATAAATTTAATTGTTTGGAAGATAATAATTTTAACTTGGTATACTTATTATATCTTGCATTTCAACAAAGAACTTTATCATTTAAAAAAATAATGAATTGGTAATGTGCACAAAGTCATCATATAGGTAAGAGTCAGATCCAGTCCGAATTGTTTTTATTTTCGTTTCTAAAACGACCATAGACAGTCGTCTATGATCGTTTTAAAAATAGAAACGTAACACTTAATTGAAAGGACTTCGCGATAGATGTCATAGCTAAAAAGGGTGTGACTACTAAGATGACGACTAATATATTCAACAATTTTAAGTTCGAACGTTATTAAGGCGTATATAGCCGCCAAGTGGCGCCCTCATTGAATAAAAAATCGTAGCAAAGCGTAGAAAATAAAGATTAAAAAGTCCTATGTTGCGTTTCTTACAAAGAGCTTAAGGTATTTTTACGTTGTTAAAACAGGACTCAAAGTGTTTCGTATCCAAAGTAGTAAGCACAAGTGTCAAAAACGGTAGTTTTTTGGTACTTTTGCTTACTACTTTAGATACGAAACACTTTTGAGTCCTGTTTCAACAACGTAAACATACCTTATCCCATTTGTAACAAACGCAACATAGGATTCCTTAATCTTTATTTTCTATGCCAAGATACAAATTTTTATTCATTGAGGGCGCCACTTACGGGGAGGTAGGCCCTTAAGGTTCTTCCCTTAAGGCCCTCACTAACAATAATATCACTCACTTCCACAATACCACTCATATTTTTTGCCATCCATCTCCAATATTCCAAAGTAATGCGGCCACTAGTTCTGCATGGAAGAATATTCTTTTTATTATAGCGCTCATTGTTTTAATTTTTTTTCTTTTCGCCATTATATTTTGCGACCGTCCTTGTCTGAGTTAAAACATTTTTCATCGCTAAATATAACTATAATTATTGAACCAATCGATATACAAATATTCTCTTGCGAAGTGTACCTGGTTATGCCTGTGAGTATCAGTAAAATTTTGTTGGTTGGCCTACGACATTTCACACTAGCTACACGTGTTGTCAAGTGGTTTCGTACAGTTAATAATGTCAGGCCATGTTTAGTCGCCGTGGAACGAGTAATAAGAATATGCGTAACAACTATATCACGGGCCGCGCATCTGTGTATGCAAATCCAGCCTTTGGTCCCGGTTGGCGACGATCAAAGCTTCCCGAATCTGCATAACGATGAACCCTCAATTGCAGTTTTTCTCTGTGAACAATAATAAAATATTGTTACAAAAAACAACTATCAATATCATGTGGATTATTTAAACATACTAAACTTCTCAACATAATAATATCATTTTGTTACTCACCAATATCAATAAACGCCTCGTAATTACACTAATAGAAACGTTTTGCTCTTATTAAAAGTGTAGTTAAGTGATTCGCATTGATTCACAAAGAAAAGCAATTCTCAAAACACGCAGGGTACAATGTATAAAAAGGTAACGAGAACCCGACACTTAAGAGCATTATGACAATGAAAAACTTCTAACATTTATATGATTTATCATTTTTAGAGGGTAGACAATAAAGATATTTCTACCCAAATATAATGAAGACTTGCTAATAGTAAAGCAATGAATTGAACAAACAAATGTAAAATATTTTATTAAATATACAAAAACATTAAAGCCGTTGGCAGTCGGATTCGATCCTACGGCACCGGCGGCATATAACCGCACGCTCGACCAATGCGCCACGGGAGGATTGTTACATTGGCCAAATTTATAGTTCATATTCCCTGCAACATTAAAGTGGCAAGAAATTGCAAGTGGTGTAAAAATATTCTTCCTACAAATTGTTTAATTTTTACTTCCATATATTTTTTTCTTGAATAATGTTCTTATTATCAGATAAATTACAAAAATAAAAATTCAACAAAATGAAAATAATGTTTTTAATAATGCAAAAAGTTGACGCCGGCGGTGGGGCTGGATCCTGACTGAGACGTTTGGTTTGCCTGTCTAGTGTTATGCATGCGCCTTAGCCGTTGAGACCGATAAGAAATTTGTTAAATTTATGCTTCATATACAATATTGTGAAGCAAGCACTAATAGGTGGGCGAAGTGATGCACCCGTTGATTTTAAATGTTCATAATAGGCAGGTATATATTTTTAAAGGGGGTAGTTAGCTTCTAAACTGTCAAATAATTTTAAGTAGGCGTCACTTTACAATGCGATGTGTGCGTGGCTGTGCTTGTGTGCTGTACGCTATGTTTCGTTTTAACAGTAGCGATATAGTTTTGTAGTGTGCGTGCTGGTTACTTCTCTTTTTAGCTGTGCGTAAATTTATGAGAAGTAAATAGTTTTCTTATATTTATACCGATCGTGTTCTATTTATCGAAATGAATTTGATTGATTTGTTGATTGCGACGTCTCTCGCAAATATATGACTGTCCGTCCAAAAAAGTAACAAAATCATATCTACCCTACAAAACTTTCATTCTCTCTAAAGTATGGCATTTCAAAGAACGAACGTTATGTTACATTTTAATAAAAAAAAAAATAGTAAAACATCTTATTCCAATTTGCGTTAATCTATGAGGTTGAGCCTAGTCAATAAAGCCGAAAATATTGGGCTGTCAGTTCAGACGTTTTAGTAAAATTCGACTTTGATTTACTTTTTTACAATTGGGTTGACGGATAAAAAAATGTAATTAGTCCGTCAGTTAAATCACCAAAAAATGTAATTAGTCCGTCAGTTAAATTACCAAAAAACATTGGACACGTATTTTTTCGTTTGTCACGTAATAAAAAAATGAAGACGATACAGTGCATTGAAACTTCGCATGACGTCACGCTTGAGTTAAAATTGTATCACTTTTTAGTCAAAAGTTACGTAATAAGCTCCCACTCCTCGACTTTGATGCGTTTTATCTTTGTAATATTTCATTGGTTGAGTATACAAAAAATACGTGACCGATATTTTTTACTAATGTAACTAACGAACTAAATAGCAGTATTATGTTATTACCCTGGCATCATCCCTATTAACTTTTGTCATTATTTTTTTTAAATAATTCACAGAGGTGTCAAAGTAAAATTGATTAAAGTCGTATTTACGTATTTCTTCAGATAAATTCATGTTTTGCAGATTCCTCAGTAAAGACATTAATGAATTTAGAAATTCTTAACTACAATCTTGAATAAAAATGATTAACCCAGAGATACTTTCTGCGATTTAGGCTATGCCATTTTATGCACGCGTCTGGATTGAGGGCCCAAGTTATGTAACCATAACAGTTTTAATTCACGTTTAAGAAATTCATGGCCCTTTTGCTTGAAGTTTTTACTATTTTTACTAATTTCCTATGTTATATTTCGTTTTTCAAGGTTTTAAAAATGGGCCGTCGATCCATATACACATAGAAATCGGAGCCTCGCGCAGCGGGTGTCCGTCGGCTTATCTTACTTACGACCATCGTTGGCACATTGCCGGCTGAACACCCAACATTTAGAATTACTAGCAAAAGTATAGAATAAATAATATTTCAGTTGCACTTTTACCAAACTAGATTGTCCTGAGCTAAACTAGTATATCCCGACACGCCTAGGACACGGGGTCTCATCTCGAACAAAGAAAATTTTGTTCAAATAAGTCTCAATAGATGGCGTAATAAGCATTGATTTCTTATTGAAGATTAAGTAATATTAATATTTTGAAAATAAATATGGTAAAAACTGTACTTTCTTGTTTAATAAACAGCCCTAAGTACAAAATTGTGAAATAATTGGTTTGTAATACAAATTTAGACGATTATTGGAATGAATTCTTAGACATCTATATTTCTTGTACCAATAGATGGCGCTGTTTAAAGTTTTATAGTTTATCCATTCGCCTCTTTAAAATTTAATAGTGACATATTTTGATACAGTAAAACTGATATGAAGTGCCAAAAATACTATAAAATAATTTCTCAATGTGTGAGAAAATATAGGTAAGACTTTAAGTAAATTCATTCAGCTTGCAAGCTGTCGCTGCTAACACCATCTGGCGAGGTGTAAAGGACGGGCCCGAACGAAGATCAAAAGTTACTTGTGCTTGACGAAAACCCGTAGTTACGGCGGTACCGTTTCTTTGTATGGGATGAGGCATCTGTACGCTAGTATTATATTATCTGTGCCTAGGATAAACCGATTTGGCCTGGGATAAACTAGTTTAGCAGGTAACAGATACAAGTGCGAGTTAAAGGTTAAAAGAGTTTCGTTTACTGTCTTCCGTGATTTAACGGTGTAGCATCCGTTAATATGAAAATTAACTAGGCAGTGTGCAGATATTTGCTATTTTTATTAAAATTTCACTTTTTAACGGATCGTACTCGGTAATTCGCAATTACCTAGTTAATGTGCATATTAACGTATTCCGCATTCTAACGGTAACATACATAATTCATGTAAAATGGTAGCTTTCTAGTACTAACAGTCTCCTAGCTATGCCTCGGACGGACATACCGAAACTATAAGGGTTCCTTGTCCTTGTTAGGACTACGAAACCCTTAAAAATGTTGGACACGTACTTTTTGCTTTATCAAACTAATAATAATGGCAAAGATAAAATGCAACAAAGTTCAGGAGTGGTTAGGTAGGGGACAACGAAGTACCAGGGAGTCGTCCTCGACAGCCGGTGGAACTTCGTGGAGCATTTCCGACGTTTGGCTCCCAGACAGGAGCGGCCGGGGCTTCTTTGGAGCGGCTCCTGTCCAATCTGAGGGGTCCAAACGCCTCCTGCCGTAGGCTCTACGCAGGGGTCGTGAGGTCCATTTACGGGGCACCGGTGTGGGCGCGCTCCTTGAGGCGGCGACTAGCTCGCCGGTTGAGCGCTTCCCAAAGGATCATGGCCATCCGGCTGGTCCGGGGATACCGCACGGTCTCCGGCTATGGGATCTGGAGGCCAAGGTCCTCGCGCTTCTCTGGGAGTGGCGTAAAGAGGCGAAACGCCGGCCGAAACTCCGCTGCCGCGACATCTCGCGGCTCGGCGAACAGAGCTCCGGCAGGATCTCATGGCGACATGGAGAGAGCGACTGTCGCAACCCAGCGCTGGGCACGCCACCATTGCGGCGGTAGTGCCCCTCTTTGAGGAGTGGCTGGAGGCCTGCATGCCAAGGGGTCGCGGATAAATTCGTAACAGAATTACCGCGCCCCTGGGTACTCAAGGAAGGAACAGGGGTGGGTTTTAGTCAGTAAAAGTCTGACAGGCCCTCCCGCGCCACCCAGAACGGGAGAAGTCATAGGATGATTTCCCAACACCAAAAAAAAAAGGAGTGGTTAGGTACGTCATGTATCGTCCTTATTTTTTCTTTACGTGAGTAAAGAAAAACTACGTATCCAATATTTTTGGTAGTCTAGGACCAAATAGATTATTTTAGTCATTCTGTTTTCGAAATGTCAAAATTATTGACCACGTGTCATTTCGTAGTGCTTTTCGATCATTTTGTGTACTTTTCGTTTGTCTTTATTGCTGATAATATATTACATTGAAAAACAAAAAGCTTGAAGTCAAATTTACTGCTTCGTACTGTCTGTTGTATAAACGAAGTGAACAAATAATGGTTCGAAAATAAAAATAAATGTAACTATATCTGAGAACTAGAAAAGCTTCAGGAGAGAGGACTGAAAAGTTGATTGATACTGTGGCGCATGTACACACAGCCTACAGAATGTGGGAACCGGGCTTTGCTGGCAGCTTATAACTTTTGGAAAGCCCTTCGAATATTAAGATTAGAATAGTTTTAGTAGAACGTTTCGAGTGTTTGAAGAGTTAGTCCAGATTAGCCCGTCGAAGAGGGTACATATAATATTTTATGTAACAATATAAAAGTCCAGTGCGCTATCCCTCCGTGTTTACCTCCTCACACTACCCCAGTTAAATCAGTCACTCTTTTACACTCTCGCAGCCAGCGAGTGAGACAAGCTACAAGAACACGCCCCTGAAGCCCTGCAGGCTCCACAGTACCTACATGTCGCTGGAACGAGCTACCTACTTACAGAAAAGCTAAAATGTCTAAAAATAAAGTAAGAAGTGAGCGTCCTTTTCTAGATCAAAGAAATTAAGTATGAATACCGTTAAAGTAAATTCAATCATCAAATATACCTACAGATTCTTTGCAACGACGGTAGCATTTCAATCAAAGGTATGTCTTCAAGACAGCTCTATAATCAATTCTGATATAAATTGAAATACGAGTATGACTGGGGCTTCTAGTCTAGCCTTGTTCTTTGATAACGCGGGTCAACAGTGAATCAGTTGACTTGGGAGCTGATTCAGGGTTCACTGGCAGTCATTGTCATTCGAGACTACACTATACCTACGTAGTTCTTCCGAACCTTCTATCAACTTTGTTGATCGAAGTGCCGAACATACTCGTAGGTAATTAATTATTATGTTGATAGTAGTGTCAGGTGTGCGTAGTCGCAGCGGAAAAATGTCGAAATTAATTTCAGTTCAGTAGATATTTAGTGTGTGACGTCGTGTAATTGTGTATGGTAAGTACAAATTTTTGCATCCAACTATTGGGGAGCTATTCAACAAAAACTGTTTCCGCTGGAACTACGTCATACTAGCGGCACTTTTTTTTTCCTATGGACGTACGTACAAGAAAAAAAATACATTTAATAATTAGTGATAAATGATTTTATTTTTGTAAGTAGGTTTTAACAACACTTTTACACGTCAACATTTTTTTTTAGCTAGATGTGGCCGGTGTTTCCTAGCTGACTACCCTGAGAAGAAACATCAAAACAAACTCAGAGGTCATAGTCTCTTTTAAAGTGTTCAAATCAATACAATATGAACTGGTCAAATCATATGAGAACCATGTACGTTTATGTCCGGGAAGAGCTTTTGAGGAAAGCAACACACAAACTCGAGTGGACCTGTCCAGACAGTGCAAGTATTTGTCAGTTATCGTGAAGCTCAACTCAGAACTTTGAGGAGCTCAACAAACCGATGAACAATACCAAAGTAAGGCCATTTGGGTAGGCCGCAAAAATACTTAAACTGCCAGACAATCATAAAATCTACATGAATATAAATTCACATTATGCTATATGAGGACCATGCCAGCTTAGTGTCTGTAGTGATCTTTTGAAGAAAGAACCACACATATTTGAGTGGACCTGTCCAGTCAGTGCAAGCATTTGTCAATAGTCGAATAGCTCAACTTAAAAACCAATACGGAGCTCAATGACTTGACGAACAATACCAAAGAAAGGACATTTGGGTAGGCCGCAAAAGTACTCAAACTATCAGACAACGTTAAAAATTACTGTAAAAATGAGGAGAAAATAATAATAACCCACATAGTCTTCACATTTACAACAATTAAGTAATAATAAAAAAATTAAAAAAAAATACTTTACAAAGTCAAATTCATGTCAAACAAAATTGAAATAATAAAAATAAATAAATATTTTTATTTTGATAGTGTGTAACGAGAGGTAAATGAAATTTGTGTGTCATAAAACTGCAAAATATTCAAGTTTCAGCTGCGCTGACGTTTGACTATTTGATGAAAATCATATAAAATGGTTTAATGCAGAGTTGTAATTTTTTACGCACGTTGCTCTGAATTTGTGTGTAATGTTTGTGAAAACAGAATTTGAAAAAAAAAAACATACCGTTCAGAAGATATACCCGTGAAAGTAAAATAAGGTTATTAGGTCCAAGTACTTAAAGTAGGAACTCTAGAGCCAAACTTATAACGTTTGTTTGTATCTTGTAAGGGTCTACAATGTCTTGCCAAGTTTCATTTATGTGCTCTAAGTAATTAATGAGCAATGGCATAATTTACTACGCCTGGACCACTATATTGTATGACATCCAAAAACTATTCGCATTGATTCAGATGTAAAATGTCAGCTCATTACACTTAATAATTAAAGAGATATAACAAAAATACCAGAACAACCGTAGTACATGGATAAAGCGACCAAGTTTGAATGGCTACAAAAAAGCGGCCGTGCAGCTAATGCAGTTGTTTTATTTTCTGCTAAACTATTGTTTACGCACCTGTACGAAACTACTAAACACAATAACGATACAACACTGGAAATTTTAGACACTAGCTCTATATACTGCACGGCCGATTTTTTGTAGCCATTCAAACTTGGTCCGTTTATCCATGCATTGCGGTTGTTCTGGTATTTTTATTACATCTATTAATTATTAAGGGCCGATTTCACCAATTCTAAACGCCCAGTTTTCGGCGTTTAAGCTCGCTTAAACGCTTTTAGCCGCTATCATAATTCTAAACAGTTTGTTTGTCTGTGTGGTTGAACGCGCTAATCTCAGGAACAACTGGACCGAATTGTAAAAATATTTTTGTGTTGAATAGTCCATTTATCGAGGAAAGCTGTAACACCACGCTGCGACCAACAGGAGCGGAGCAGAAATGAAAAATTTGGCAAAAACAAAAAAAAATAACTTTTTGAGAGCTTCAGTTGCGTGCGCTGCGTAAACGGTTAAAGTTACGCAAAAAATAAGTATGACGGCATTGTTTTTTTTAAAGACCTAAAAAAAATTCCGCGACAGCATAATCATGTCTATCTTTTAAGGTTAACTCACAATAATCTCGTTTATGGTGTTTATTTTTTACGCTAAGCTTAGTTCAGTAAAACTTAGTTCGTAGAGCGAATGGTGAAATCGGCCCTAAGTGTAATGAGCTAAAATTTTACATGTGAATCAATGCGAATATGTTTTTTTTTTGTTTTTCCATTAAAAAATCCTACAGTCGGATGTCATACAATATAGTGGTCCAGTCGTAGTAAATTATGCCATTGCTCATTAATTACTAAGAGCACATAAATTAAACTTGGCAAGACATTGTAGACCCTTACAAGATACAAACAAACGTTATAAGTTTGGCTCTAGATTTGGCTTTGACCTCTGAGTTTGTTTCGGTGTTTCTTCTCAGGGTAGTCAGGTAGGAAACACCGGCCTCATCTAGCTTAAACTGACAAAAAACATTGACGTGTAAAAGTGTTCCTTGTAACCTATTTACTGAATAAACATCATTTATCATTTATCTAGAGTTCCTATTTTAAGTACTTGGACCTAATAACCTTATTTTACTTTTACGGGTATACGAGTATCTTGTAAACGGTATGTTTTTTCAAATTCTGTTTTCACAAATTCAAAGCAGCATGCGTAAAAAAATTACAACTCTGCAATAAACCGTTTTTTATGATTTTCATCAAATAGCCAAACGTCAGCGCAGCGGAAATTTGAACGACTTCGCAGTTTTGTGACACACAAAGGGAAATGCACAGAAAATGCCTGAAATGGACAAAAACTACTAATAGTCCTTAATTCTATTTAGAATAAAATAGGAATATTGAAATAATTCTTAATTAAGTTTGTATAACTAGGGTAAAAATATAACGGTCTTTAAATATATTTAACTTGATATCCGCTTACATTTTTATGGAGGTCGTGTTTATTTGACATGAGTAAGTGAAATTCAGCCATCAGAAATCACTAGTTACCCGTGGTCCCGGTGGGTCGACCCATTACCGGGTCCACGGGTAATTCAATGAATTACCCGTGGTCCCATGGCATTAGGGATTGTATCATCATTCAGAAATCAGCGCAGAACACGCAAGCTAACCACTCAAGGTCGTTGGCAGCTAATAGCGCCTTAATACAAAAAAAAACTTCGCTGCAGCGCACCGGGTCATTCCAGGGGCGGCGGCGCGCTGTTTAAATCCACAGCGACGGCGCGGCGCTCACATCTAACGTGGATAGGTAATTTAAGGCGCAGTTATTTGACTTTTAATGGTATTTAATTGAACATCACGTCTAAACAACTAAGCTTATTTCTTTGAAAAAAATATATTACTCTAGACGTAATTGGACCTGAGAATATTTGAAATTATATTTTTATAACATACTGTAATTAATTTGTAAAGTTATGTCTAACGCGGATAAAAAATTGAGAATCACGCAAAAACTATTAAAGATCATTTAAAATCTAATCTAAGTGTTTAAGTTTAATACCTGTTGTTTTATGTGTAATAAATTAATAATGCGTCCAATTTCGGACAGCGCTCCTTGATGGGCTAGTCTTATTACTGGGTGGACGTACGATGCATTACGTGAGCTCAGCACAGAACATGCAATCTAACCACTCAAGGTCATAGGCAGCTAATAGCGCCTTAAGCAACGGATTCATGCCTAAAAACTTTCAAGTACAGTAATGATTAAAAACAGAGTCCTTTATGTGTCACAGTGCTCTATAAAGTGGGTCATGCAGACATGCCCAACAAGCCAGACCTTGTAATTAGGTAATTAGTCAACTATTGCAATTTTATTACCGCATATAAATGAAATCTATCACATGATGAATGAAAAAATTTTGCAAAAACAGTTCAATATTTCGGGTGTCCCAAGCGAAATAGGTATTTACGTGCGGCGAACACACGCGCGCGGCGCGGCGTTAGTTCGAGTCGGTTCGGCCCGCGCGCGTGAAACTGCAGTTACGTATGCTCCGAGTGTTCGCATAAAACAATAATTATTTACAAGTTATTTTATTTCTTTATTCAAATATACAATATTATTTGCGTAGCAGCGCGCGCAAAAATTTGGCACAGGTCTTACCTCGGTAACGTCGCGCGGGACACTGGCAAGCGACGCGCGGATCGAAAATCACTTGAATAATCGATATTTTTTTAGATTAATTTAATGAAAAAATACGATCGGGTGGAATCAATTCCAAAATGAATTACCTATAAATTGATATCATTTATAGAAAAAAAGAAGTATTAGTACTTGTTTAAAATGAATTTTGGCTCGTGAAAACTGCAAATCGAACGTAGTTTGGTATTTTTTTCTCTCGAGAAAATTGTACTGTATTGTGTTTTGATCAGGTGCATCGTAAGGAGAAAGAATATATCTAATATATATATTTTTTTCAGATTCTAAATGTAATAATTTGCCTATCAAAAACAAATTCTGAAACGGACCAAAACAGTAACACCCGCCCTTGACGGCTCACCAGTTCTCCTTTTTAACAAACAGTGAAATATTTTTGCTTAACTTCTGCTCAAACAGGAAAACCAATCAATTTAGAAGTTTGTTTTTGTTCTTTTGAAATGATTGTTCGTATTGTCCGTACTGTTCTGGCAATTGTAACGTTTGTAATACTTTGTTGAAAGAAAACTCAAGGAAAATTAATTTTTCCAACACTTCGGCAAGTGAAACCCTTTGAACGGTTGATAAAAAGTTAAATACCTGTATTATAGGCTTTGTTTTAATTTTTGGAGACTTCTTATTCATTTTGAATTGAATATGCTGGCCCTGTGGGGGAAAACTCACTTTTATATCGCATAGGATTATCAAATAAATCAGTTCAGTTAATATTTTTAGTAATGTTTCTTTTTTAATTAAGGCAAGGTTTGGTTTTGTTTGTTTAAAAAAAGATCGATTTATTAGCGAAGTTGGGCAGTAAGACGAGTCATGAGAATGAATGACAAGGACGTTCTTCAAGTATTTGACGAGCTCAGTTCAAACAGGTTACTTGTTAAGTATTTTTCGGGGAAAGGCAGACGGAATGGCACGAGGTGCGTTTCTCACACAGGTACCTCGATATGTGCCGGTGCGACTTTCGTTCCATCGTCCAGCTTCCGCTTGCTAGCTAGTCATACATCAGGGAACTATCTCACTGCTTTCAGCTTTTGTTTTCCTATAGTTTAATTTTTGTTTGTAATTGATTTGCTTTTTTATGTAACCGAACATTTTTTGTCAAAAATCTTTTGAATCCTCAATATTGGTACCCAAGATACAGGCTTGCCTAGTTTGGGGCCAATGTAAAAATATATGTACCTAATACTGTTCTATAGTAAATAAATTATTATTATTATTATTATTTCGTATATTTATTTTTACACATATTATTTACATTTTTAAATATTTTTAAAAGAAAACATATAAAAAAACATTTAAAAATATAAAAATAGTAGTCCACCGGTATCGGGAGCAGGGTCCAAGCTACCGGTGGTTAGGGCTCCAGAGACAGGAACCTCCTCACTATGCGAGCCGTATCAAGGAGTACTGCCTTCTGAATCAGGCCCTTGATCCAACCGCGCAACGACAGCTTCGACAGGTGGTCGTCGAAGCTTTTAGCCATCAGGCCATTGGCGGTAACGACTATCGGCACAATGACAGCCGAGTCCACATTCCACATATCGACAACCTCGTGTGCCAAGTCAAGATATTTAATTTGTTTCTCTTTCTCAGCTTTCACGAGGTTCTCGTCATGTGGGATGGTGACATCGATTATCATTGTGCGGCGCACTAATCGGTCTATCACCACTATATCCGGCTTATTGGCAACAATAGTCCTGTCAGTGATGATAGACCGATCCCAGTACAACGTGACATGGTCATTTTCGAGAACTGGGTCGGGCACATACTTGTAATACGGCACCTCAGAATCCACAAGTTTGTATTTTAAAGCAAGCTGCTGATGAATAATCCTGGCCACTTGGTTATGCCTGTGCAAATACTCGCTGTTAGCAAGACGAGAACAACCAGAGATAATATGTCTGATGGACTCACCCGGACGGTGGCATGCCCGACACACGTCAACCGTCCCGTCCTTCATGATATGCCTCCGGTAGTTATTCGTCAAGATAACTTCGTCCATAATCGCACAGACAAAGCCTTCAGTTTCCCCGAAGAGGTCACTGAAACGTAGCCAGGCCACGGACGCCAAGAAATCTACATCAGGCCCATGAAGGGCCCGATAAAAGCGCCCATGAAGCTCCTTGCTTTTCCATACCTCCTTGCGGTCATCAGTAGTGAGTATTACAGGTTTGCGCCAGTTCTCTTTAGCCATGGACAACGGGGTGAGTCCCTTGTCCACTGCGACCACATCGCGGTGCATACCCACGTCGGTTTCAAGAAAATATTCTCTGAGGCTGCACACCTCGCGGTTGTGGAGAGTTTTCGCATTTAAAAAACCTCGACCTCCACATTTCCGCGGGATGTACAGTCTCATCACCGATGATCGTGGGTGATGCATCCGGTTTGCGGTCATCAGCGTACGGACCCTCCTATCCAGGGCGTCTAGCTCAGTCTGAGTCCATTTGAGTATGCCGAAAGAGTACATCAAAACCGGCATGACCCAACCGTTGAAGGCGCGCACCTTATTTCCGCCTGACAAAAGGCTATTAAATAGCTTTTTCAGGCGGCCAAAGAAGCGCTCCTTCAGCGATTGCTTCATGTCAGTAACGTTAATGCCTAACGCTTCCGACATACCCAAATATTTGTACGTTTCGGTCGAGGAGAGGGATTTAAGGTTTATGGAATCCGAGAGTTGAATCCCTTCGGATTCCATAATCTCTCCTCGCTTTACATGCATGACTGCACATTTGTCCACACCAAATTCCATCCTGATGGCGCTACTGAAAGTTTCAGTTACCTTCAGTAACTCCATCAGTCGCAAATTGTTGGGGGCAAAGAGTTTCAGATCATCCATGTAAAGAAGGTGAGATATGGCCTGACCACCTCTTCTCAACCGATAGCCCAGGCCTGAATCCTCCAGCAATGTGCTTAGAGGATTCAGGGCTAAGCAGAACCAAAGTGGACTCAAACTGTCGCCCTGAAATATTCCCCGTTTTATCCATATAGGCTCATCGTTCCCCTGATTTGGTCGACATCCTGGATAGCGAAGGACTGTCTTCCATTGCCCCATACATGACCCAAGGAAGGTGCGGAGAGTTGCATCTATTTTGTACAACTCCAACACCCTCATGAGCCATGTATGTGGAACAGAGTCGTAGGCCTTCTTATAATCTATCCAGCATGTCGACAAATCCTTGTGGGATCGACGAACCTGCTGGCTTATGGCCATGTCTATGAGGAGTAGCTCCTTAGTACCGCGAGACCCGTTCCTACATCCATTCTGAGAGGCAGACATAATTGAATTACTGTTAATGTGCAGATTAATTTTCGCTCTCAGAATGGATGTAAGAAGTTTATAAACCGTTGACAAACATGTAATCGGTCTATAATTCTTGGGTTCCGCGGGACTACCTGTCTTATGGAGCAGGTGGGTGACACCGGTTGTTAGAAACTGAGGCAGCGACCCAGACTCTAAGGATGACTGGAATTGAGATGCCAGGAGCGCGTGTGAGCTGCTGTACCATTTCAGCCAAAAGTTGTGCAGTCCGTCCGGTCCCGGAGATTTCCAGTTCGGTAACGGACGAACTGCTTTGGCTACATCTGATGGATTTATGGTGAATTTATCCATTTCTGGTATAGTGTCACACGCGCGCTCGACATCACGCATCCAACCACCCTCAGTGTGACAGACGGGCACCGACCAAATGCTGCGCCAGAATGTACTCGTGGTAACATCATCCGGACGGCACCCGTCAGTCACATTTTGTTCAGGTCGCTCCCAAGCTCTATATACCCACCTCTCATCGCTCTGGAACATGCGATTCTGCGAGTATCGGTCAACTCGCCGCTTATACCGCCGAATACGGTTTGCCCATGCACAAACTTTCTGCTTCAGGAAGTCGATGCGCTCTGTGACACGGGACATGTATTCTCGAGGACTAATTTCAGTCCCCGAAAATGCCCGCCTCACAAAGCGCATCACACGTGGTCGTGTATTGCCCTCCCTGAAGCAGAGTAGTTTGCCGATGAGTACCCTGGCCCCATCGATACGCCTCTCAATCCTGCATTGCCAGGCTGGTGCAGCAGGCTTTGGCCGAATAGCTCCTTCACTATTCGGAAACTTCACGTTGGCCAAACGACATGCTGCAAAAGCCCCGCAATACAAGATTGAGTGCGTATCAACGAGGTCCTCGCTGCTTTCAAAGATGTTTTTAAGTAGCGAGTCCAAAGCACACACCAACGCCCTATTTTTTTTGTGCATGGGTAACCGTGGTAAACGGGGTCTAAGTTCGGTCGGAGTGGATCTATACTCGCGAAGCGCATCCTCCAGTGCGCTCCTCAGTCGATCGTTGCACTGGCTACTTACCGTGACAACCCTATCATCCCCCTCATCACTTACGTTAATGGCCCGCGCTGGGATTGCGCCCCTAGCGGGCGCTTGTACCGCGGTCTGTGTCGGGGTCGAGATGATAGGGTTGTTCAGTACCTCTGAGCGCAGCCTATCAAGTGCAGCATCGTCCAACTTGTGGTTACGTTGGATGACCCGCACCTGATCCGACAATCGTTGTGCCGAGACGTCGACGGTTGGTTCTAGGTCCTGGAACAGAGACAGCATCCTGACACGGTACGCAGTGAGGTTAGTTCCCCCCTCTGTAGACCCATAATATGCGCGCATGACGTTCTCGTTCATGGACTGAGTCCATTTCATGCGCTGCACACAACCACCGGCAGCGGGGACCCGGCTCGGGGCCGGTTGGCCCCTAAGTCCCAAGCTGTTCGGTGGCCGGCCTCTCCCCTGCCGACGTACAGGTGTTGGCGACGTCGGCGGGGAGAAATACTCGTCGCTTGAGCTCGACGCGGCTGCAGCCGCCGGTAACACTGGTGATCCAAGGTCCGGCGGCGGCGAGGCGGAGCCGAGCGGCGAGTCCGGGGGTGAAAGGCGTGCGCGACGGGCAGCTGCTCTGGTCAACATTTTATTTATTTCATACCATTTTCATTGTTTTCCTGTAAACATAGTCTGTTGTCGTTGACAGACGTCATTCTGTGATTTCTTGATTTTAGTTTTCTTCTTTTTTGTTTACTTTATTATTATTATTATTATACAAGTGTAGGTACAAAAAATCCTATAAGTCAATATTTTTTGGATATTTACAGTAGTATTCTTTGATCCGTGAACCCCGTTTATTTCACGCTTCGTGTTTACTTTGCGTGGATATTTTTTTTAACACACTTGTAAATGCTTCACCTTTAACTATGTAAACAAATCTTAGATGTTAAATTTGACTCACTTCCCGGTTTCCGATAAAGCTGAAATTATGCGTGCATGCTTAGTTTGGATTAGGGATGTAACGGTGGGTTTACCGAAACTGAAGTCGGTTCGGAATTTTTAAATTTGATTTATTGGAACCGGAATCGAAGTCGGAGGCGGAGCCGCCGGATGCAGAAGAGAGATATGTTTTACTTAATTTATTAACTAACACTCATTAAAATTCGGAGAAGTTTAATGTGATGCGCGAACGCACTAAATGTGAAACCAACTACCTAAGTGAAATAGTACGAGTACCTAATCTGGATTCCCCGTGCGGCAAGCATAAACATGAGAGTGAGCTTCGACCTCCGATTTAAAAGTGTCGGAACCGAAGTCGAAATCGAAAGTGTACCTATATCAATCGGAAGTTTCGACTTATCGGAATCGAATCTCCGTAACATCCCTAGTTTGGATGACAATGCATGGTTAACTAAGTGACGTCATTCCATGGACTTACATCATTCTAAATCCAACATGGCGGGCTCCCAAAGATGGCGGATTAGTTAAGAAGTGGTAGTGGTCTAAGATACGGTAATAGAAATATATACGCCCATGTGATATTTGAAGATGACAAAGTTCATATGTTAGGAATACGTACATTATTAAATTGCAAATGGGTTGCCTAGATAAATCCGGGGCCTCTTATTGTTAAATAATACAAACTATTATACAGTTATTTCATTATTATTTTTTAGCACCTATCCAACGATATACAACCATTCATGTGACACCCTTTTGATAAGGCGTCCATATATTGTTGGATAGGTGCTAAAACAACCATTCATAAAAAAAAAAAACTGATGAGTGATGGCTTGATGAGAGTATATTAATAACGGCTGTTTAGGTACCTCTTTGTACCTGGCAACTTCGTAGTTGGGCTGAAAGAAAGGTAAGCAACCAATATTTTTTAAATTTTTGTTTGATTAATGTTCTCTCGACCCATGCTTGATTTTCATAAATAACAAATAGGGGAAGTTAATCAAAAAAAGTTAATAGCTAGGCAACCCATTTGCAATGTATCAATGTACAGATTCTAAAAAAAAAAAACTTTGTCATCTTCAAATAACACGTGGTGATATATAATTCTATTATTGTATCTCCTACTATTCTTCCCATGATATGAGTATCAAATGAACGGTTTTATTGAGAAGGACACAAAAACAATAAAATAAAATGTTCTTTAGTTTTTTTAAACTACTGAAAATTATTATTATCCAGTCAAAAAAAATCGAGTGTATGATATGTATGACAGCGTGACATTTGACAGGGGGGAATCAAAGATGAAAACGTTGCGCCACACCCTCACTAACAGGAGACAAGGACAGGAAGGTGATGGTCACGATGAGTGACAGGAAGCATCAACAGCAGCCCACGCCCTCGTGATAGTAAGTGGTCACCGCTGCCTTTGGATATCTACAGTACTAGAAGCGTTTAAATTGAAAAATATCTGTTAGTTCTACAATCTACTAATTATTCTCAACAGATTTTTTTTATTGATGTAGGAATAGGCAAAACGAAACAGCGATTGACGCTAAACAGCAGAAATAAGTAGGCGATAGTAGGTACTTCTAGCGCTAACGCGGCCCCTTTCATGTGATGGTGATCACCGGGGTGGTTTAGTGAGGTAAGAATCCCACACTTCTTGGTATTTTCCCCAAAAGTCCAGTCGCCTTTTGTAGGTTTCCACACGAAAAAAACAAAAAATAAAAAAAAATCTTTCACAATGAAGCAATTTAATTGTTAAAGAAAAGGTTTTCAGTTAGTAAAAAGAAAACAATTAAATCTTTAAGGGCTTCGCATACCTTACATTCTGATACAATGCAGGGGAAAAGTCACGACTGAATCGCGTACAAAACTCTATGAAAAAATACGTAAGTACATATTAAAGGAAACAAAGAAGCTTAAGAATACAAAATCTTTCGGTGTTGTATTTCTCTTTAATCGTTACAGAAAAGGTTTTTTCAAAGGGTTTTATTGTAAATTACTGCTTACGTTATTACACTCAATACCATCGTCAGGGTCGGGAAATTTCAATTGACTAGAAAACTCAAGAAACAACAGCATTTTTAATTGTTTGGTATTGTTTCCCTTTTAATTGCGTAAGAAAAGTTGGTCTTGGTGTTTTCTTGTGAAAAGCTGTGTACGCCGCTAAGTTCTGAATACTACTGCCAAGGCCGTGAACGGACAATACTCCACGTTAAGGTGGTGTATGGACTGAAACTCAAGGAAGTATTTTTTTTGTTAGTATTGTTTTTCTTTTAATTGTTGCAGGAAAGTATGTTTCAAATGTGTTTTGTTTCACAGGTTGTTTTTCTTTCACTCTTTATGCTTTCGGGAACATAAACGCAATAACAAAAACACACAAACTCAAAACAACTTTTGATTGTGAGTAAACTAGAGTTGAGACAGCTATGCTATGTGACCGTATCCGCATCCGCGTCGACCGTATTAATCATCACTATCAGGATATTATTATGTTCTTGGTAATGGTAATGCTCCTATTATTCACTGTCATTCTATATCTCTATGAACGGGCACTAATGCTGATCTCAACTCGAAGTAAATTAACTGAAATGAAAATTAATTTATTATTTAATAAAATTAAAAAATATAATTTTTGTAGGAATGTCCAATTTTATTAATGTTTTTTTTTCTGCTTACTTATCGCTGCAACAATTCCATCAAATAAAAAAATGTAAGTACTGAAAGTTGTGCTTCTCAAATATTCTGTAATCCTTTGCCTTATTTTGAAATTGATGATTTGTTAAAAATATTGTCAGCTGCGGTGTCTCAGGACCTTGGATGGCAAGAGGGGGCGTGCGCGGGAGGGAGGGGGGCATGGTCGCGGATGACGCGCGCCCTACTGGCACACTGACACACTTACCCAGTGACAGTGGTACTGCTTTTGGTCTGACGAGGTCGATGCGTCCTACCTACATGTAATCTTATGTATATATGTACACAGATAAACTTAGCTCATAGTAAACGTAGTCCCGATTCAAGCGAACAAACCGCCGCGCTAGGTCTTGCCTACACGGATATGGCTCGAATATTTTTTGTCAGACAAACGTAGCATGGCCACGACACGTTCCTTTATCTGTGAGATGGTGCAGCAACATAAGATTTGGCGAAGATTTTTATCATGAAAAAAAAATACTATTAGATAATAAAAATAACCTGTTCTAGAATTATTATACTGGCATGAATATTAATGTTATTGAAAGTAATAAACACCACACAACCATTGAATATTTTGTTATTTTTTTACAACTAATGGTCTGAGAGAATACTTACCTCACATTGTGTTACTCCAAAAAACTAAAATAAAAAATAATGCAGGAGGTACCAACAGTATTGCAGCTATATGCTAACTAAATAACTAAACACATTAAGTACCTACGTGTATAATAGTTATTCTGTAAAAATGAAGACCTTGTAAAATTACGTTTTTGTACACAACCTTGAGTGTATAACTACATTCATATCTGTTATTAAACGTTAATTCAATTCACCAACAAAAATAAATCTCAATTTCTATTAATTGACGAAACATTTCTGTGTCAAGGTTCTATGTATTGCACACAGTTGAAAGGTAAATCTACATAGTTACTTCAACCTTGCTGAATATGTATTTAGCAATTAATTTTAAATAAGTAAATCATTAGTCAATAATCTTTACTGGAAATATAGTGATGCATTAATGAAAACAATAACTAGGAAATTGTTAAATCATAGGTCTACTAATATAAGACGTCAATAAAAATATTGTGAACATTTTTTACCCCAGCAGTGGGGACATTAAAAGGCTGAGATGATGATGATGAAAGAAAAGCTGAAAAAAAATCCACGAAAATTTCCCGTAAACGTCCTACGCCCGCCGTAGCAGCTTATAAGTGGGTTTCACTCAGGCTGTTCATTTTTGTAATCCCTCGTTACTTGCTATCAAAAGTGGGACAGGAAGTTTTTTTTCGTGTTCGAACATAACTCCGGGCTTACCAATGAGTACGAGAAATAAAAAAAATAATTGAAAGCTTTACGTTACAATTCCGTAGAATATACATATATGCAGAATCCCATATGACCTCACAGTACCTGTTACATGCGTAAAACTTATAATTATTCATCTTACTTCATTGATTTATGTATGATGACATGTCACGGTTTTTGCAGTTTCGTGGATAAGATACGAAATGTTTGAATCCCACACTTGGTTATTAAGCATGCCGATTACTTATGTAGCAATTTTTTGCACGACCAGTAAGTTGGCAAGCTACAGACAGATACAAACTGAACGTTCTACAGATAAAACGACTGTGTTACGTAAAAAAATTAATCAGTTTGGTAAGACTATGACGCCAAAATTAGATAGCACGGGTAAACAATCTACTCGTAATTTGTCAATTATGTGAGTGATGATCATAACGTAGTTCCGACGTATTGTAAATGGAACACCAGTCCCAAGAGAAGAGCTTGTTAAGCTCCTGATTGGCCTTGGCACGAAGTAACGGAAAACTACAGGAAAGATATTTGACACCAGAAGATTTAGCTATTCAGTCCATCTACCGGAATCTTTCATTGCGCTATTCTGGTTCTTCTATGATTGCAATTTTCACACGAAAACTATTTTCAAAACGATCGTAGAATAAGGTAGAGCTATGTAGACAAAAATAAAAGAAAGAACCTCAAAGCTTGTCTCTTGTCAAAATTTTAATACAGTGCTGTAAATGAAATTAATAAAATTATGTCAACTGCTTTTCCGAGCGGTTAAGCTGTAAGCGTTTTATTCCGATACTCATAAAATGGGTCAACGAAATTGTCAGATCTTGAGCTATCTCGTATTGTAGAGAATTATTAATAAATGTAGGTCAACAGTTCAGCCACAATCTTAAGTCGAGACACTGTATCATGCGGCATCTTGTCTACTCTCCTCAATTCCTATCCACAAAAATATTTTCTCTTGAACGCTATCAGCCGCTGATAGACCTGAATTACGAGAAGGATGTTAACATGATTATGGTAGAAATTTTCTTGGACACAGCTCCAAATATTATGAGCCGACTTGTCGAGTACTCGTGCATGTCAATCGGTTTTGTTGGTCTCTACATTAACCTAATGTAAGGGGGCATGTCATTAGTAGCATGCCTAAACCTTCCGATATGAGGACAGAAAGTACAGGTCTCAAATATACATTATTAGAATCGATCTCTTTTCTAACTATTTTTGTCGTCCTCGACACAGTTAACAGAGTAATAGATTTTTCCTTAAAAGAAGGTTTTATATTCTGCCTAACTAGATTTCTTTTAAACAGTGGGTTTTCATCTTGTTTCATATTGCATTGTTGAGTCACATGTTTTTAGGGTTACGTACGAGGTCCAAACGGAGCCCTATTGTCTTCAAATTTTCACCGTAAGCATCTTGTTGACCAAAAGCCATATAAATAGTCAAAAATTGGTGCGGAACCCTAAATGTGCGAAGTCCGACACGAACTTGGCCGGATTTTTTTTTAAAACTCTGTTTTACTTTTTGCAATCAACTCGTATGAGCGTAATAGAATATACGATGCGCAGTTACTGCAGTTAGTGTTTCGTATCTACTCTCTAATAAAGGGAAATCCTTTTTGTTGCTCTAATTTTTGCCTTCAAATGTGTGTATTTAAGAATTTAACTACTTAGGTACTAGAAAATGCCGAGAGGCACCGGAATGAGTAAGTATATTACAAAATTTCCAGGTGGGTTTTATTCGATTCGCTAGACAACATTATGTGAACATTTTGTCCGAGTATCAACGAGAAACGGCAGTAGATAACGTCACTATTCTAATCTAACTAGAAAATAATTATGCACTTCCTGCGCATTTTAGTACCAGGCGACTGTGCCAAGGATTTTCTTGTTGTTTTAAGACTACCCGTGAAACAAATAATTCAATAGTATCAATCGATCTTAACTATTTAATTTTACTATTGTTTTAAAGTTGACCTTTTTATGTAAGGCTGCATTGTTTTTGTCATTGTTTTAGAAAAAAGGAACCTTCTGGCCTTGTCATTGCGGATAACTATGCCGGAAAAAAGTGATTTTAATTAAATATAATAATTAGTGGACGATAATGATCACATTGTCATCAGATTTGTAATATCTCTTATGTAATAAAATTATCGCGCGAAGAAGTTATGTGCACTTTATAGACATATACATGTCTATTTATAGTGAGTCTCAGGGCAGGCTACAATAATTAATCAATAGGCCGTAGGGCTTCGAACTTGTAGGTATTCTTTGTCTTGAAACAACCCGAATAAAGTACCTATTAATTTTCCAACAATTTCTCAGTCAAGTGTCAACTCATAAAAATGAAAGAATAGAAAATAATAAAATATGGAAACAACAGTAGGTACAGTTGATATAAAATGATAACACTCAGTTACTATTTAAGCTTTCCTGTAAGAGAACAGGATAATATTTAAGTGGGTCACGCTAAGGTAAGCATATAAATTTGTTTTTTTTCTGCGAAACGAATGATTGAACGAAGTTTAGTAAAAGTATTTTTCCTCACAAAATGATTCAGTTATAATTTATATTTAGATATTTAATTAAACGTAATTTTTTCATCATAACGATTATTGCGAAAATTCAATGAGCAATCAGCACAGACTTCCAATAATCGAGTACAGCAGGTAAGTAGTAAGGAACGAATTTATTTCACAATACAGTTACTGGGTTTTGCCTTAAAGCGTAGTAATCATAATAGAGGTACATATTTTATTATAACATCGGTATGAGCAACGTCTGGGGTCGACGTGAATATGGGCCAAGTTTACACGAAACTAGGTCAGGGGGATTTAAACAACTGGGAGTTAACGATCGTTCCTGAACGGATATTTCTGTAGGTACTCGCGTTTCGAAATTGTTGAGTGTCTCATCTCATGTACGAGATCTTGATGTGTTCATCTTGAACACGTAGGTATTACTTAATTTTTTTTCTCCTTAAAATTTGTCTAAAAATCTAATCTAGTTAAACTGCCTTATTAAGTTAAATGTGAGATTATTTTTCTTTTGTTCAGCTTGTGTTACGTGCGTAGGGTAAATGTAGGCTTATAAATTAGTTAACGCTTCAGATGAACACGTCGGACGGGTCATGATCATTTTGAGAAGTAGGTCAGAGGGAATCGCATTCATGCCTCCCCTCACACGGCGGGTGTAGTGCAGAGGTGGGGGGAGGGTGGCGTCGCGCGTCGGCTGCGGACTTAGCCCTGCCCTTGCTCAGTCATCTATCCAGTCAAGGCTTTTAAATAGACTACCTAAATCTCATTGACTAGACTGCATTTTTATATACTATATTCTGCACATATGGTTTCCGTCGCCTTGTGTGAAAAATTATATAGCGAGAAACGACTACCTATTGAGATAGGAGCGAATAGAGATGTAAAGAAAGACGAAGAAATGCTGCGCCGACCCCAAATAAATTGGGGCAAGGCCAGGACAGAAGGATTATGATGGTTTCTGTTGTTTTGTGCAGAAATTATTACATAACGAACAGTTTTTTTTATTTAAATATCTACAAGTCAAATTCATACCTACAGATAAGTCGAATCAGTGTCTCTTGCTTGGATAGACCAAATTTTCTACACTAGCAAAATAATGTATGAACTTATTTGGTTAGTTCGTTATGTTTGTACAACAGATAGTCTAGCTACCGCTAGCGAATAGCCACGATTATGCAGCCGCGTTACCCTTGACGTAACCGTGAATGCGTCGCCTGCACCAGCACACAAACACTCGTACTGCATACGCATAATCGTGTTTCCACCACTTAATACTGTATTCATGTACACTGTTTATATCATTTAAACATCCATATATTGCCGTAAGTTGGTCAAGTTTATAAAAACCAGGACAGAGGATAACATAAATGCAGTGGACAGTATAATGTAGGTCACACAACACTATATGTACAGACATAAACACGTGGACACGTTTAATGACATTCGTGTTACGTGCACAGTTATTTCTTAGGTAAATAAGCTGTAATATTTAAAGTAGGTATGGGGTGACTGTTCTAAAAGACAACGCGCACATTATTTTATGTACATACATCAATAAAATTATAATTTTGATTCCTCCCGTGTGAACTAGAGTCAGAATTGAATTTGCCAACACGCTTATTAAAACTACATTTGCGATATAATGGTACCTAAGCTACTCATTACAAACTGCATGTGCTATAGAATCATCACTTGTCATATCTAGTGCAGCATTAAATTGGTTACGCTTATTAGGCAGGAAGATGTAATATGTACAGAGGCTAGTCATTTTATAACAAAGTATCTAAAGCCTGTGGAGCGTGGTGGCATCCTAGTATGATGATAGGCCTCCACCATAGATTGACATAAATAATGTCCGCGCTATTTGTTATAATTAGGTTCCCGCTTGTATGGTGTAATCACTCAGGTAGTAAGTAGGTAACTACTTACCGTTCACCGGAAACATAATCCCTTCGTTGTCTCTTCAGACCTCAGTCGCGGGGGAAATGTCACCACCTATACTTAGTTGCGCCTGCGCTTCCCTGACCACACTGCATAACGTCGTATGTACTAGTATTAATGTAATTTTGTATGTTCCCGCACCATACACAATAATTACACCACAATTTTCCAACATAATTGCAATCAAGTAACCCCTTTGCGGTTGGTTTGTGAATATTAAATTACATAATTATATTCTCACATAATGCTTTATTTTCCATATGTAATAGAATTAAATAAGCAAAATTTAGTTGGTCTAGTATTAAAAATGGCTACTGTGCATACACTGTAAAAAAAAAACGGCAGTATAGGGTTCCGTAGTCAGAGTCACCCGTTATAATATGCGAAATTAGAAGGGGGCTTTATGTTTATTACTATGAACATATTAATTGAGTACACGGTTTTACGAGTACCTTTTAATTAAAAACGAAAAAAAAAGAATCATCAAGATCGGTTCAGAAGTAACGGAGTGAGGGCTGAACGTACCTAAAAAAATATTATTATATATACGGTCGAATTGAGAACCTCCTCTTTTTTTTGTCGGTTATGAACCAATTTTGATGATTCGTTTTTTGTTAGATAGGCTATACCTCAAGGGTGGTCCCATGTCAAGGAAGTCCAGATCTGATGAGGTGATCCTGATACAATAGAGAGAAACTCCTGAAAATTGTGGACACGAATAGTGTTTCTGTTTACTTTTTATAACTTAATCAGGTATTTGCGTTAAGAATCATCACATCATGAAGCTGAGCTGATGATGGAAACCATTTCTATCCTAAACAATTAGAAGTTAGATATAAAAATATGATCCGACCCCACAAAATCATAAAATAAAAAACTTTTTAACATAAAATTAAACCGAGAAAAAGAAGTAAAAAGCAAAAGTTTGTTGTTTGGCGCTAACTCAAAATTAGTCTAAGTGTGTAAAATTTGATAGTTTAAGTAAATAAGCTCAATACTCAAGACTAAGGCCGGGACTCCACCAAAGCGGAGATGTGTGCGGTGTGCTGTGCGAGAACAACCAATAGAAGAAGCTGACCGGAGAGGAGATGTGTGAATAACACAATTCTGCTGCACACCGCACACATCTCCGCTTTGGTGGAGTCCCGGCCTTAAAAGGTTTAATTATTTTTTTTGCTTTTTAGTTCTTGGTCGGTTTATTTTTTTATTATAGGTAAAGTTTATTATGTACGAATTTTTTTTTACATAAAAAACTTGGCTCGAAAAATCAGATAAAGTCGGGACGAACTTTTTTATTTCGGAAACGAATCATTGAATCGAAAAATAGTCTGCGCAGCCTCTAACCTCTCGGTCTTTCAAAATGATTTTGAAAGACCTATCCAACGATATCCCACACTACAGGATAGGCGAGAAAAATAAAAGTCATTCCCACTTTACATAGCTACTATTATAAAAAAATCTTTATCAAAATTTAATTGTTTCGTTATCGTCGCGTGATTCATTTAATTCTCATGCAAAATTGCAGCTTTCTTATACTAACAGTCTCTACGCTATGTCTCGGACGGACAGACGGAACCCTAAAAAGGACCTTCGACAAAGTATAACTAACTTTTTCCTTAATTGAACCTTACGTGCAACCTGTTCTAATGTACTTTCTTATGCCACATAAAGACGCCAGAAAGATAATGTTTTTGTAGTACGTATACACAGACATTAAATTTATTTTTAAAACTATTTGCGATTTTACGAATATAACAGTGTCTGGCGTCTTGTAAAGTTACATAGCTTCACACAGTCATAGTCCTCGCCTCTGAATATGGGGTTTTCCCAAATGTACGCAGAATACGGGGAAACGATCACCTTCTGTTAGAACTTTTTTATTTGGTACAAAATTAATTGCGAGACGGCTACGGGAACGTTTGTGTTAGTCGTGGGATACACAGGCAGATCTGACGCCTAATATGGCTGCTATAGTTTATTATGGCCGTGGCGCATGTATCTATCTCTATACATAAGCCAAACAATACTCTACAATAATCTAACCATGAACATAGATATTAAGCCAAGCGTGTGTGAACATGTACATCGCCGACAATTTTGTAACACATAATGTGTAATACCACACAGTTAAAAAAGAGAGAAAGAGACAGATATAAATGTTTGAAAAGATTCGCCCAGTGGCTCGATCCGAACGAGCGAATAAGTAGGCGAAGGTCAATCGCCATTGTTGTAGTCGACGTGAATATGGTGACGTTACACCTTGAGACAAGAGATAAGCTGTAGTCGCTGCGTGAAGCTGTACCTACTGCTGAGCCTACCGCAGCCAGCACAACGCTGCACTCCAATGTATAACAACATTAAAACCTCTGAAGAATCAGAAAGTTCATACAAGGCTCGTCAAGGTGACAAAGTTACGAGTCGAGTGGGATTTTACGTTGACAGGTTTCTTTATATAAAACATTTTTAAAACTTGTTATTTCGATTTCAACAGAAACTTGAATAAGAAAATGTGAAGAAAATCCCTTGACCTAATTTTGAAATAATACCTACCTACATAGTACGATTTTAACTTCGGTTAGTGGAAACTGGTGTTTCTATCTTTAAGGCTTGTTTCAGGCAATGTCCCACTTCTTCCAAGTAGCGGATTTAGAGTTAGTACCTAAATAGTACATTATTCTTTGTTTTAAGTACCTAATTAGAAGACTCAATTTTGGAGAAGAATCTACAATATTCGTGTCTTCCAACGACCATAAAGTTGGGGTCTTCCTATATCTTACTCCTCACAGCCTCTGAGCGCGCGCGTTTGGTGGGTTGCTCACGGATCGTATTTAGGTGATCCTATATCCCCAATAATTTATAAGACGTGTCATCATAAAGTTAGGACCATAATATTATGAAGTTAATTACGTCCCTTATTGAAAGTTTCTGGATCTGGCCACTTACAATAAAAGGATGAATAAAACAATTATGGAATTCGAAAATGGAACTCTTTGGAATTATGTTACTTTCTAATTTACGACACTGTCATTTGTTTTTTCAATGTGGCATCCTCTCGAAAATTGTGTCGCTATCAAAATAAATTTACCCCGTGAACTCGTTTAATGATTTTTTACGATTTTCGCTGTGGCTCAAGTCAACAAGAAAGTTGCCAGAGACTTCAATTGGCATTTGGTGATGAAGCACCATGTCGCAGCTCTGTGTATTCGTGGCTTGGAGAATATAGACGTGGACGTGATCATCTCCATGACGAGGTACGTGAAGATTGGCCGGCGACTGCGGTTACAGAATCTAATATTGATACCGTACGACAACTTAATGAAACTGACAAAAAATTTACTTGTCAACAAATTCGTACTTTGTTAGGCATTGGAATGAGTCAAGTGCAAAACATTTTACATGTGCATGTGAAGGTTCGGAAGCTTTGCATTCGATGGATACCGCATGACTTAACGGAGGACCAGAAACGACTGCGTGTCCAATGGTGCCGTAAAATGATAAAAAAGTATAACGGAGGACAGTCATTGGCAGTCTATAATATCGTGACAGGTGACGAAACCTGGGTACTGCTTTGAATCCGAATGAAAAAGCTAGTCGGCAAAGTGAGTATTTCCTTTTGAAGATTTTCCGACGAAAGTTAAGAAAAGTCAAAGCATTGGTAGAAAAATGGTTGCTTCTTTTTTCGGCAAATCAGGACATTACACTACAGTATCGGTTGAATATCAAAGGACAGTGACTGCAGATTGTTACGTCAACACTTGCTTGCCCAGTCTTAGAAAAAGTTCGCAAAAAGCGTCTTGAAAGCAATGTCCTCCTTCACCACGATAACGCATCCTCACATTCCGCTAAGGTAACAGAAGCGTATTTGAAGGCTTCTAATGCGGAACTGATGACGCATCCGCTTTACAGCCCGCACCTCGCACCCTTTATTTTTTTGGGGTGGTGGGAAATCATCCAATGACCTCCCGATCTGGGTGGAGCGAGAGGGCGTGTCAGACTTTTACTGACTAAAATCCACCCTAGTTCCTTCCCTGCCTGAGTGCCCAGGGGTTGCGGTAACTCATTTTCAGAATTTATAAAAAAAAAAAAAACCCCTAGGCATGGTCCCAAATGATGACTGGTCCAACTGCTTTGTACAATGGTTTCAGCGAATGCAAAAATGCATTAATTGCGAGATAATATACTTTGAAAAACAATAAATGTATCATAATTAGTGTTATAGCTAGTCTTATTTATCAGAATCCAGAAACTTTCAGTATGCCTTAACCTGTTAAGCCCTGCGACTCACTGGTGAGTCGGACAAAAAAAAAAAAAATCGGCTGTCAACCCGGGTTGTCGTCGGGGTTCAATTTGACAACCCGGATTTGGCCGCGGGGGCAGAAGGGCCTAAGTACCTTTTAATGAGTAGGGATTTTCGTTAGTGATACCGAAAATTACGTTATTTAAGGTCTACTATGGTTATGGTACGTTTCTGCGTTTTTAGGAGACAGTGAACATCATCCTCTTGCCATTTTATTTAGTTTGCAGTCTGCGAGACATGTATATCATGTATATCCATGCATATCCCATAGGTATATCTCTTCTTGCTGTCATCTCAATAATCTATCATCTTTTTTATAATAAAATCTTTCGTTTTTGGGGGCGCTGATGCCTATTCTTAACAATGGCGATTTTGTTCACAGTTACGGTTGTTTTCTGGGCCGAAAATACTCCAATATTACCAATCCCCTTATCTAATACATATGACGTAGGTATATGTAGGTGCTTTTTTTTCAGTCTGAAAGTTTCATGAACGTACTTCGCGTGAAATAACGTTAGAAAACTATCTAGAATGCCCTGATTTCTCTGCGGGCCCTTTCTTGTCAGTGCAAACTTGAAATCGAAAGGGTTGAACATTCTAAGGGCATCGCTCTACTTTTGTGTTTAGTAATAATTTATCAAATAATTGGTAACCTTAACAGGGTGAAGATCTATGAATAATAGACGGACAGAAGTGCATTTACCTTTCTTGGTGGAAGCGATCTATTTTAGGATTGTTTCAATCGTGAGGTGGAGAAAGTATTAACCCCCGTTACGTTGAATGAAAGGGTGGTAGTTGTGAGCTATATTCTCACCCGACCCTCCCTTAATCCGAGCATCAGTGAGTTCACACAAGTTTTTTTTACTGAAAAACCATAAAACGACCTGAAAATAAATTCGATGACTAAAAAGTCGTCGGTTCGGACCTTCATAACATGAATTTAAAGCTTTACGTGGTTTTTAAGGTTCAATGCCTACTCAGTAAAATTGCGATATTCAGATGAAACATGTAGGGAATGTTTCCTGACCACGTTTTTGCTCACTGGTGCATTGTAATTCATTTACATAGACCGAGCTGAAACTGAATCTCTGTATATGAAATAAGTTTTTAGATTTGATATTTTAACTTTTAAAATCTTTTGGATTCAGTTCAGCATCCGGGATAACCTAATAATATTCGTATTCAATGCCTCAGCTTTCAATTAAAACCCGTCAGGCCCCGCGCGCCCCACATGTGGGACGCAACAATAGGTTTTTAATTGAGTCTGTTATACCGGGGCCTGACGGATTATGCAATAACCCATATCCATCAGTAAGCGATTACTTATCCATACCGATCGTTATTTTCGACTAGTTGAACCGATAGACGTGGTGTACTGTCCAAATAGTTTTTTTTACAAGATTGCCCGAGAAAAATCTTTTCAATTTTTCCAAATTTTGCGTGCAACTTTTCCAACAAAAAAAGGGCAACTCGGTAAGCCTGTAGTTAAATGAGTATTATTAAAAAACTGGCCAACTGCGTATCGGATTTCATTTAATGGTCTACTACCGGCCTAGTGGCGCCCTCATTGAATAAAAAATCAGTTAGTAGGGCCTTAATTACAAATATTGGTATTTTTTTAGTAAACTATACGTTATAATAAACATTATCACCCAAGTTCATAATTCAATGGGAAGTTAAAAAATTTTTCGTAACAAAATTTTGTGACAGACGGGTGAGTGACAACAATAGGACTCCGTTTGGACCCTTCGGGTACGGAACCCTAAAAATAGAGGAATCACATACAATAAAAATTAAATGATTGATCTGCAATAGATATTTCTCGAGAGGTATCTTGGAGGTGGTGTAGTCTCACAATAATAGTGAATTTTGCCTTGAATTAACACGTTGGGATTGTGCGAAGGTTATGTTGTGTTGGTACACAGATCACACGCTTTAGACATCTCTGACTTTGTAAAAGAAAGGAGAGGTACAGTCTACACTATACAGCTATTTCCATTCGGTCTCTGGGTTGCTGTTGCCTTTATGCAAAACTCAAACTACTCGTACGATGAATATTACAAACTGTAGAAAATGTGGTTCAGTCTGATTTTTTGGTATATCAAGACTCTAGTGCCACATAAATAATAAATACATTTTCAAAACATCCTCGGAACTTGGTGTATTCTAGAAATTTTGACGAACATTAATATACCTATACGTTCTTTCGGAAGTCATACTTTAAACTAAAATATAATAGCAATAATATAATACACCAGGTTCACGTTCATCAATCACGTGAGGTTCTCGTGTAAAAGATTATATATTTCTGACATTTTGAGTAGGTAGGTAGGTACCTCAGTTTTTGGCGGCCATCAACGTTAACAACTAACATAGTACATGCAATATATGTCTGACAACACATTGTGCCTTTTACCGTCAAGTCGCGTTTTTGGAAAATAGATACGATAATTGAAGTTAAATACTGTTCAACCTTCGTTTCATTTCTAATTGTTCGAGAACGAAGTCAACAGAGCAAGCAATGGACATGATACTGTGGACAGGTTCGAGTAAATCATGACACTGACATCGTAGTTGCTCTCCTCGACCTAGTCTGCTGGTGAGCCATCTTAGGAGAATTATCGAGAGCAGGGCCATCAAGCTCTTAAGGGGGCATTGTTGACTACTTATTTATTTTAACATTAAGCAAAGCAAATATATATCAATACTTATTCGTCTTTGAGGCTATGGCTTGAGTATTCGGATGCATTATGTGCATGTGATGCATTAACTGAAAATCTAAATTGCCCTTTTAATGAGACATTATGTCAAGACTTTTAAAACATGAAAAATAACATTAACAACGTAGTGATTATAAATTTTAGTTTCTCAAACTTTAAGAACACTCACTACCGAAGGGTAGAGTTATTTTTTGGGGTTGAGAGTAAAAAATAATTCTAAAATAATTTCTAGTTGTTAACTGTAATTGTAGAACTAGAAAGTGCCAAACATGTCACTTTTCAAGCAGTCTGATGCAGTTAGTGGCAGTAATTTTAGTTCAATCACAGATTTTATACCACCAACTGCATCAGACTGCATGAAAAAGACTTGTTTGGAACTTTTTTGTTGTTTTCTATCAGTCGGGTTTTTTGATATTTTCATTTATATTTCCCATTTTTAGTGAGTTATATTTTTGGAATCGTCTCCTCGAGCTCTTTATTTTGATACTCCACATGACCAGGACACAAAAAAATACGACTACACTTACCTAAAGGTAGTCGCAATTTTGTTTTTTTTTTCAAAATTCATATAGCCTAAGTCACCTCGGCGGTCAAGACCAATCTAATAATACCTCATTTAGTAAAATCCATAAAGCCGTTTAGGTTACAGCGCGTGTGTAATTTCATCACGGAAAGTAACAGAATGCAATGGCGACTATAGAAGGCGAATTAGTTTTGTAATCACCGCCTGGAAATATACCGTTACAGACTTCAAGTTTTATTACAGCGTGTCGATGCGTTAAGTTAGATGCCGCTGATGTCATCAT
The DNA here is from genome assembly GCA_951329385.1 of Polia nebulosa. Lineage (NCBI taxonomy): Eukaryota > Metazoa > Arthropoda > Insecta > Lepidoptera > Noctuidae > Polia > Polia nebulosa. Next base: position 29,640,285 of record OX589587.1, on the reverse strand, counting down.
TTATATCTCTGTAGCACGCTATGACATCAAGTAGCTGAGTAATGCACAGAAACGCTGGCGAACAAAGGTATAAAATTATTTATAAAGTTTCAAAATTTTGAAGACCATTTAAAAAAAAAAATTAAAATACTCGAAAACTACGAGTATCGCTCGTTGCGACACTGAATCGAATTAATTACCTCGCAACCGGGCGTAGTATTAAAAAACGGTTTGCGCAAGAGTCGATCCGCACCTTGACACAGATAGCACTCAAACTGTCGTTTTGAATACACAAAAACCGGACGCTGCCTCACTATTTTAAAGTTACTTGTGCACGGCCAGGCTCGCACAATATTACACTAATGCACTTGTCGTAAGCCTAGGGAGAAAGTATTTTCATAACTAAATATCGAAACAGACTGCGTTATTACTACAGATCTTGACACTTCATTCGTCTACTGCAGTACTAAAATTTACTGAATACACATTTTAGACATGATTATCAGTATTTTTCATCACTGCACAGGACCACGTAAAATCGGCAGCCGTAAATGCAATGTTAAAAAAATGGCTAGAAATTCGAATTGAGGTTAAGATATGCTAAGTTATTGGCAAACTCCGCGAGACAAAGAAGCTCATACAAATAAGACGGTACACGTGTCCGGAGTTGCGTAAAAAGCACTCTGTTTAAACGTGCTTATCTATGTACTGTATTGGAAGGAGTGGGCAGGGAACGACGGCGAGTTCGAAGACGTATGGCCTCCAGGTGCACACATCAAGATATTACAGTATTTTTTTATTTATGTAGATATCAAGAGACATTTCAATTAACTGTTTTTTCAAGGCATAGAGAAAGCTACATTGAGATAATATGTAGTATGTACATGAGCAATTTAATCATGAATTAGGGTCCGTTACACGGTGTGATCCGTTGTTATCACATCGGATACTAGACGGACACTGTTAGGTCAGGGTCAAATAATCTGGGTTTATTAGAAGTCGGCCCACATAAGAAGTTCAACTGTTCAAACTATTAAGGCAAAGAAAAAAAACCTTAAATAATGTAGATTCTAAATATATGTTTCTATGCCTCACTAATTGATTGATCTGTATTGCAGTTACCAGCAATTCAGCAATCAGCTTGGCATCTTCAAGTAACCAACAGATGTATATGTTACCGGCAATCTGTATAATCCGGTATTCTATACAATACCTAGGCAATGTATAAAATCAGCATCCCCGGATTGTTTTTGATGGCTCAATTATTCCATACAGCGACTCAGTGAAAGATCTGGGCATTTTCATTGACAAAGACTTTTCGTGGGGTCCTCAGATGCAGGAAGTTAGTCGCAAGTTGTTTGCGTCTGCGGGTTCTTTACGAAGACTGCGCAACTTTCTTCCAACTGCCACCAAAACTGCGCTCGCCCAATCCCTTCTTCTCCCAATTCTTGATTATGCCGATTATCAGTTATTTAGATCTTACTGAAGTGCAGCTAGATAAGCTTGAGCGACTCCAAAACTTTTGCATTAGATTCATATTTGGCTTGCGAAAACATGACCATGTATCTGAATTTCGTAATAAGCTCAAGTGGCTGCCAATCCGCCTTCGCCGGAATGCTCATGTTTTATCATTACTTTACAGAGTTCTGTTTATTCCTACAACCCCCTCTTATCTCAAAGAACGTTTGCAGTTCCTTCATGATACACATTCTAGACACTTGAGGTCATCAGAGAATTTGAGACTTTTGATGCCCTCTCATTCCACCAAGTTTTACGACAAATCGTTCGCAGTTCAAGCTGTCCCATTGTGGAATGCGTTGCCGATACCAATTAGGCAAGACATATATGTATATACAGATGTCTGGTAGATATCGCTGTCAGCGATAAAACCACAATTGTACCCATAGATTTAAGTTCATTTATACAAATTTATTAACTGTTTTGGTGTACAATAAAGTATTATTCTATTCTATTCTAACGTTTAGGTAATGTATGAAATATAATTTATTTTATACTTTGCCTAGGTATTGTATATTAATACCGATAGCGCAGCCGGTAATGTGGGGACAAGATGAGAGCGGGAAGGGGAAGACGTGCGAGTAGGCACTCACTGCTGCAGGTAGTACGAGTAAACTCCACGCGACGCAGGCGGGAGGACGTGCGTAGCGTGCAATCAGCTCTTTGCGTAACTGAGTACTATTTTTCTTAACTTTTATTCCGTTTCTATTTGATTGAACTTATAAATCGCCGCCGATCAACGAGTCTCCAAGATAGGAGAAAGATTTTGTTCACATTTACGAATTAAAAGAGAAGCAGCAAATACTGAAAATAGCACGTTTATTGATGATCGACGGTATGAACCATAGGGAATATGCATACATTTTTATTTTTCACTTAATAGCAATAGGCAATAAAATACAATACTATAATATAAACTCAAGAAAATTATTTAAAAATAAATTCAAGTAGGTGCTGCATCATCATCATCATCAGCCTTTTTAATGTCCCCACTGTTGGGGCACAGGCCTCCTCTCTATGAGAGGGTGTGGGCCGTAATCCACCACGCGGGCCCAATGCGGATTGTTGGATGTCACATGTCTTCGAATTTTTTTGGTTCTAGGACATGCCGGTTTCCTCACGATGTTTTCCTTCACCGTTTTGAGAGCAGTGGTGATGAAATAATTTACACAAAGTTAAGTGCCTGCCTGAGTTTGAACTCACGACCTACAACTTGTAAGTCGCGGCCAATACCGCTGGGCCACCACTGCTCACCAACTGCATACCGCTCAAAAAAATTATTTAACTCCTACAATTTTCTACTACACTTCATACGTTCGTGACTGTCAAAGCTGTACTGTGACGTCACTTACCTCGATACGCCTTGTTTACTTTTTATTTTTTGTCCATACATGAATAATTTTATTATTAGGGAATATGCATTAAAAAAATATTTGTTATCTAACCGGTTTATCGATGAATATACTAAAATAGAGTACGAACAGTGAAAGCAGAATCAAAATTGATTGAAAATTAAACGAGATTTAACAATTTTAAACAAATATATCTGTCTCTCTCTTGAAAACGCTGTTTTCTATGGCAGTTGTATGGGCGTCATGTCCTTTGACGTCAAAGAACATGTCGGACTTCTCTTTCTAATCATCAACTTTAAAGCTTTATAACTTCGTCGCTAATGATTATATTTAGAACATTCCTTCATATTTGTTCACTATAGTTAATAGTCTTCAATTGAACAAATAAAAAAATATCATGCATGTTCCCTATTATAGGTATGTGCTTTATTCAAGCAGAAATTGCTTTTTCAATATTATAATAAAATTTGAGTGAAATATTTTTTCGTCACTACCGGCATTATTGAAAACGATGCGATTTTCGTCGATTTACGTTTAGTTTCATCAAAAAAATGCAACATAAAATAATGAATTGTAAAATATTGTGATGAATAAAAAAATCAAACAAGTGTACCACATTGTTTTTGTGGTCCAATACAATGTATATTTAAAAAATAAAAAAGTTTTGATTTACTTGCATATTCCCTGTTGACAGAAGAAAAAAAAACTGCAAAAAGAGACTAAAAGAAGTCTCCCGGGATTACTGGTTATTTACATAATGATTCTATAACTGTTGGTCAAAAACACCAGTTGATATTTCCTGTGAATACTCCTGATAATAATATTATATACTACGTTGCTGATAGTGACTTATTTCAAGAACTTCACGATGCACATCAGAATATCGGCCATAGAGGACGAGACCGAATGCTGAAGGAGCTTTCTGCACGATACAAAAATATTACTCGCCATAATTTTGAACTATAACTGCAACTTTGCGAACGAAAAGGAATAAAAAAGGTATCGTCATCAAGCCCATACTTTCATCCGCATTTAATTCTCGCTGTCAAGTAGATTTGATTAACTATTAATCTCATCCAGACCAGAAATATTTTGTAATGGTGTATAGATGTCCGCTTTCTTCTATGGTACTTACATAACATTGATAAATATAGACCAAATCCATTTACTTAACACTTTGCCGGTGGACTAGCAGGTACTCAATACAATCCCTGGGAAATGTATACCTACATTACCTAGGCAAACTATGTAACGGACAATAATATTCATAATATTTCATACATTGCCTGGACGCCCCAGGTATTCTATACATTGCCTAGATATTGTATAGAATACTTTAGACCTCCAAAAAGCATTTGATACCGTTTCTGTCAAAATATTAATAACAAGATTGGAGAACGTTGGTATAAGAGGGCTGGCTCTGGACTGGTTTAAAGATTACTTAACGGGCTGGTCTCAACGCGTTAGTGTAGCTGGCTATGAAAGTAACGACTCTAGATGCAAATATGGCGCTCCCCAGGGTAGCACGCTAGAACCTACGTTATTCCTCATTTATATTAATAATCTATGCAGAATAGCTGCTACCCTACCACACTTGGATCTACTAATGTTTGCTGACGACACGGTGCTGATCTTTCATAGTCACACTTGGGACATGGTCTTTAAACTGGCTGAAACTGGATTGGCAAGGGTAACCTCCTGGCTGGAGAACAGTCTTCTATCGCTGAACACTGCTAAAACAAAATATGTCTGCTTCAGTAAAACGACTGCAGGAAAACCAGCTGCATCGCACGTTCTGAAAATACATACCTTCCCGTGCAATAGAGGAGAGTTCAGTAGCGGCTGTGACTGTGCGACGCTTTCCCAAGTCGCCTCTATAAAGTATTTGGGTGTAACGTTGGATAACCTACTTACTTGAACTGTGCATCTCTCGTTGACTATGGCTAGAATAAGAAAATTAGTATATATTTTCAAAAACTTACGGACAGTAGCGAGTGGTACTCTGCTTGTACAAATTTACCGAGCGTTGTGCGAATGCATTATTAGGTACTGCATTTGCGCATGGGGCGGTGCGGCAAAAACTCATATGATTGGAGTCGAGCGGGCACAGCGGATGGCTCTTAAAGTTCTTTTATACTTACCGTATCGTCATCCTACATCTTCAGTGTACGAACTGGCAGGAGTCAGTAAAATATTTGTGTACGAAATGCTACGAAGGTACCACAGACGAGTTCCTCCTAACCTCACCATATCACGAAAGCGAGTAGAACGCTGTCCTGTGCCTCGTACTAGAACAGCATTTGCTAGAAGACACTATAGTTTTCTAGCTCCAAAGACGTATAATAAATGTAATGAAATCCAAAGAATTGAATTGAATTTTTAATAATAACAAATTTAAAAAAGTTGTATATTTATGCCTAAATACAATGGACTATATGGATGTAGAAAATCTTTTATCTACATTCACGCACTCATCACACAAGTACACACACTACATGCACACACAAACACACCCACACGTACACACACACACACACACACACACACACACAAACTCTTTTTATTTTTATTAGCTTAAACTGTTTCAATTTTATTTTATAATTTATTCTGTACGGACATAAGATAATTGTCACACTAATGAGGGGAAGACACTAACACCTGCAACACAGTTTTTACTAGTGCAGATGTTAGAGAACCATAAATATTGTAATTGTTCAGTTATGTCAATAAAGAATATTATATTATATTAAATACCTGAATTATAAAGATTGCCGGTAACATATCGCAAATAAAAAAAAGACGAATAATAAAAAGGATTGGATCGTCTGTCGGTTTGCCTTGCAAATCTTTTACCAATTGGTTCATTGATTGGGACTTGAGAGGGCATCGCGCCTTGTGCGTCGCGTGTTTACTGTCTGCTTGCCCATTTTTTTCCACTTTAATCATTAACAATTTCTCAGTCATATTATTGACTCCATCCCTCATAACGTTCGGCTAGCGTCATCTTTCTAAATATAATTATAATAACTGCAGTCAGTGATGTACCTCTAGGGATAATCCTGTCGTACCACTTACACGTATCTGAATGCTAACTTTATCAATTTTAGACGTTAAAGTATTTAGAAGTTAGAATGCTATGCTAATAAACTCCAGGCCGAAAACAGATAGCCCAAATAATGCCATCTCTAAAAACGCTAGCTCTAAAACTTACCATGAAATCGTAAATTCGGGGCACCCCAGACACCGTTTAGGTTAGATTCGACTGTGATGACTAATTAAGGTACAAAGAGGGGACTTTTTTTGTTTTCGGGGGTAACCTTCAAAAGGCGCCTAGACTTTGGGGAAAATACCAGGGAGTGTGGGATTATTACCTCACTAAAACCACCTCGGTGATCATCATCAGCACATGGAATGGGTCTTAGGGGTCATGGAAAAATTTTATACATCTCATAACATAACGCCTGTCTTCCCATCAAGGGTTGGGCAGATCTGCGCACGGCAAAAAAATCACGTTCAACAAACGTGATTTTTTTGCTGTTTTTATAGATTATGGTGCGGAAACTTTCGTACGCGAGTCCGACTCGCACTTGGCCGGTTTTTAACCTTCGAAGTTTAACGACGATGTCGTTCGGTGTGCATGTCTATCTATAGCATCGTTGCTCTTAAATAGATGGCCCGATTTCAAAACGTTTTTTTTAACCGAAGTTCGAAGGCTAGTTTAATCGGTGTACTACCTTCATCCGTGTGTAATTAATGTGTGTTCTGTGCTTCTTGAGCGTCATTTGATTATCACATTTTTTCTTACATAATTCAACACCCCCTCCACCCCATGTTACGAGTAATTTATGATCTTTAATATTTAGTATATCCATTAAGCTAGCTAGTATTAAGATAGCTTCAAACAAACCTTTTTTTCCCTTTTTCACCCCGATGGGGACTGATTATGAAAAAAACCGCTTGATCAGTTCTAATTATTTCACTTTTAATTGTATAGAGCTCTTTACACCTGTTCTCGAGTTGAGTTGTAATCGTAGCGAGCAGTAAAATCCACGCTTCAAAACTTCAACGCCCCTCTTAGAAGTTGATTTTTGAAAATACCAAAAACACGTAATTCTTACTTATAACCAAGATTATTTGTTGTCAATTTCATTGGACCTAGAGTTAACACCCTATAAACCCCCATCAGAGGGTATTTATGAAAAAATAATTATTTTTAACATATTTATTTATTTAGATTATACACGTTTGTCTAGTTTCAAGTTTATAAGCTCAGAAAATGGATTTTTCATACTTCCTCCCTCAAAATCAATCAATCAGAATCCTTTTTTATCAGATACCTAAACTATATACCTACACCTACAAAATTTGGAGGATTACGTCCTTCAAATTTCACGTTTCTGACCAGCGGCTTGGGCTGTACGTTGATCCGTCAGTCAGTCAGGAAAAAGCCTTTTATCATAGATTACAATAATTTAGTTTGAAAAAAACTTAAAACAAACCTATTTTTTATTTTTCGTGTTCTTTTCAGCAAACCCTTTCATTTGATACACATATCATGGGAATACATACAAGAAAATTAGTCCGCCATATTGGATGCAGAATGACGTCACTTACCTGACCATGCATTGTCATCCTGCCTAAACATGTATCACATGTATACATGCATGTTTAGTTTGGATGACATTGTTTCCGATTCTATTCTATTCGATAATCGTAAACCGGCAAGTGGATCAAAAACTACTAAGATTTGTTTACATAGTTATTACAAGTGAAGCCAATATAAGTGTGTTAATAAAAACGATCTTTCTGAGCGTCTGTTTTAACCTCTCAAATGTCTGACGAATAAAGTTTACATTTCTAATTCTTGGATGATTTCCAACCCCCACAAAAAAGGTAGGTATAAGCATAGCAATGAAATGATATTATTATGCAGTGCTTTCAAAGGTTTTTCTACCCGCACGTTAAAATATTTTATCAAGGAGCTTAGCGCTAAAGCTGCTTTTAAAAACCTACTCAGCTTAGTACCAGACTAGAAACTCCTTTATTCCTGAAGTAAAAATTTTCCACACTCGTTAGTATGATTTTTTTTTAGATCTGCTGCTGTCAATGGAGTAGGCTTTGTTGTTAAAGTTAACATTCTATTTATTAGAGCATGACCAGGTTTGTGCGGCATGGCTTAGTGGCAAAAGTCCCCATTGTACGCTTTTTTTTTTTGGAGGGTGGGATATCATCTTATGACTTCTCCCGCTCTAGGGTGGAGCGGAAAGGCGTGTCAGACTCTTACTGACTAAAACCCACCCCTTTTCCTCCCAGCCCTGAATGCCCAGGGCGAGGTAACTCTTTCGAATTTATCCTAAACTTGGACCGGAGGTGAGAATGACCTAGTACGTCTAGGCTGATTTGGTTAAGTAGGTCTGGTGTTCCCGTTTACAGTTTTATGAAGTGTCAACAGATCGTTTAGAACCCATCGTTGCTTTAAGTCTAATAGGCTAGTTTCTTAAAAAAATATATTTAGTACTTACGTCAGTTAGATTACCAAAAAATATTGGACACGTATTTTTCTTTTGTCACGTAAACAAAAAATAAGTACGATAGAATAGAATACTCTGATACAGAGCGTTGAAATTTCGCGTGACTCTCTCTCACTCGATACACTTTGTACCGTTTAGTGCCGGTGCGTTTTATCTTTGTCATTTTTATTAGTTTGGTAAAGCAAAAAAACGTGTCCAATATTTTTTGATAATCTAACTTACGGACTAAATGGAATTATTATTTTTTAACCCAGTAAACATCAATATTTGAAGAAATTTAGCCCTTCTTTGTAATCCGCTCTGTAAGGGCCATTTGTGGTTTTTAATTAAACCGGAAGCACCTAGAGAACTTTTTTTGAACGCGCTCAGTAAAGTTTATGTAAATATTATAGGTCGGGCTCCAGATGGGAGATGCATATTCTACTAGACTGCGCGCGAACGTGTTGTTTATATTGAGAAGCTCCTTTATTCCTGAAGTAACGAGTATGGAAAATTTTAAGGAAAACATTTTTTAAACTTGTGACACTACAATAAAATCCTCAGAGGACTTAGCGTTGCACAAGCTTTACAATAAATAAGTATTACACGTGCAAGCAAAGTTTTACTATGGTTTCTATACGCAAAATATTGTCATTGTGATCAATATCATGTACCATCCGGTCAATACGAATGTTAAGTGCAACAAATAATAAAATACTTCTAGTGAAAGCAAAAAAATTGGGCGTAGGGTCTTTCAAGATTCAATTGAAAATGACCGACATCCCGCACTTAATGTCGTTAGGCGTAGCTGGCGTAAGAGGATGGTCCATTTCACGCCAACTAAACGGATTACCGACACTTAGCCGCGAAGTAAATCAATATACTGAAGGGAGATTTGTGTTCTGTGCCCGTCTTTTGATATGGCTCAAATGTGCTAGAAAAGTAAAAACACCTCAAAAATTATAGCTACAATTAAAGTCATTTATGGTCTTAAACGTATATGTATAAGATATTAGAAGTTATTCGTCGTATATTTCTCAGTTTTGGCATAGGGAAAGTGGTTTTCCGAATGGGGTGGTGGTTCTTGATAATGGGGCGGAATAACTCGCCAGTGGTTTACTGTATTCGATTTCTTAGTTTTTGGTTTTTCAGAAATTGTTACACTCCATCTTGCCTTGGTTGCATTGCCGGTAACTTCTATTAATTTACAACAGTTCTTAATAAATCAGTGAGCTCTCTTTCGTCTGGTCGGTCTCCCCAAGTTGCGCCACAACATTGTGCCTGCGTCGTGTTTGTAATCACGTTCCTTCGGTGCATTCAGCCGCGGGCAACCTAGTTATCTCCAGCTTTGCTGACTGGAAAATCTTTTTATTTTTCACTCATCCTATTCTTCTGTTAATTACTTCTAGTGCGATCCCAACAGTGTTTCTTTTAAGGTTGTTGGTGAAATGTTAGTGCCAGTTGCTAACTTGTTACCGTCAAGTTGTTAACCCTCATCGTACTCGTATCTATAAATTATTCAAAGCTTTTATAATAGAATATACTTAAAACAAATCGTATTCTCATCTCTCTTTTATCTGGGTGATCGGATCTGATAACATCGATTAAAATCTATCATGAAAACCTAAATTTAAAAGTTGATGTTTTATTCAACAAGTATTGGGAATGCATAATAGCTTGAGATTTCCGGATTTAATCTGCACCATGTCCTTCCTATCTTCATGAATGTTTAAAAAACGCGACGTGTCAGTGCGGGTGTCTTGTGCATGTGAGTTTAAATGTTTGTGAACGTACCCACGATACAGGAGTAATTCATAGTGTGGGGCAACGTTTAAAAAAAAAAAAAGAAATTATAATGCGTCTAATTTCGGACAGCGCTCCTTGATGGGCGAGTCCTATTTATAATTATAATTATTGGTTGATCGATTACATTCGATTCGTTACATAATAATATGGCAACAAAACCCCACATACTGGTGTTCCAATATATTCGAAAACTTTGATCTGAGACGCGAATCAAATACAAAAAGTAGTTTACAAGATGACTAAGCCAGAGGATGTATTTGATAAAAAATAACGCGAAAGCTAAAGTTTTGCTATCTATAGCTTTCGCGTTCTTTTTACGGTTTGTATTTTTATTAACCCCTCTCTGACTTAAAAAAGACACGGAACCATCACATGATCACACCCAAAATTAAAGATTTGCACAAGAGGGCTTGAACAGGTAGGGCTAACTTCGAGAAAGAGGTCAACCATCGAATCCGACTCGGCTGGGCGGCGTTCGGGAAGTTGCGTGGTATCTTCTCGTTTCACATACCAGTCATACCACACTGTCTTAAGACGAAAGTCTATGACCAGTGCGTGTTGCCAGTGATGACTTATGGAACCGAAACGTGGTCGCTCACAATGGGCCTCATCAGAAGGCTTACAGTCACCCAAATGGCAATAGAGAGGTCAATGCTCGGAGTTTCCTTGCGTGATAGAATCAGAAATGATGATATCCGCAAGAGAACTAAGGTTACCGACATAGCCCGAAGAATCGCCATACTGAAGTGGCAGTGGGCAGGGCACATTGCTCGCAGAACAGATGGTCGATGAGGCCGAAAAGTTCTGGAATGGCGACCGCGTACTGGAAGACGCAGCGTTGGAAGGCTTCCAACAAGGTGGACCGATGACCTGGTGAGGGTCGCGGGTAACCGATGGATGCGAGACGCACAGGCCCGATCATTGTGGCGACACTTGGGGGAGGCCTATGTCCAGCAGTGGACGTCTTTCGGCTGAAATGATGATGACTTGAACAGGCATGTCAAGCATACTGGTGAACACTGGCGTTAACTGAGTAATCTCGAGATCTGGGAGAGATGGATGTACTCTGGTGGTAACTTCTACCAATGATTGTAGAGGAAGTGAAACTGAAGAGAATGGCGAGCAGAAGGTGATTGTGACTCTTTGGATGTACAATTTGCTCAAAAATTGAAATAGCTGGCTGCAAAGACACCTCTAGGAAGAATTTTACGGAACTGAAAACCATGTCAAGTCAAGAACACCCGTACCGATGGAGAAAAACAATTTTCTTGTGCAAATAGAAAGAAAGCTAAAATACGAAACTTCCTGAACGTTTGCGTCTTCAACTCGAATTTTGATGGGAAAATTTAGATATTCGGTTGAATATAGGTATAGGTACAATACTGTTAGACAGAATATTTTATGTAAAATCTTTGAATGCAAGTCTGTTTACGTATCTACTTTGATTTTGTTTTTTAGTGTTTTCGTAGCAGGATATATTTGCAGATATTTTGTACTCATGTTCACTTAATTTATTATTTTGAATTGCTGATAGGTAATGTTGTTTACAAATGCGTAGCCGTGTAGTGCATGATAATGTTTATGTGTAGTTTTGATTTGTTTGTTTTACCTATTAAAGGTATTTAATAAGACGGTGTCATGAAGGAAGTATGTTAATTAAGGGTTTTACCGTCCAAGATAGTGGATTAGTGACCGACTAAACAATTTGAAGTTATTCTATCGAGATGGTTTGAAATGGAATTAATTACCTATGTAAATCTTTGCAATTACTCTGCTGGGACAACCTACAATAAAAACTTTCAATATCTTTTCCATAATTCCTACGTCAATCTAGTGGTTAACTTTGCTTTTACTAAAAAAAAAAGCGTAGATCTTATTTTGATTTGCTGCAAACACATATTAAATTCAAAATCTTGTAGTATATACTTAGTATGTAAAATGAAATTAGGTATGTATCTTAGATAGATTTTATATATCGTTTCAATCATCATCATAATATAGAAGTTTTTTTTTTGTTTTAGTAATAGGTATTTGTTGCTAAATAAAATTTTTATTAGTTTCTAGCGACCCGCCCCGGATTCACACGGGTGCAATTTTTAAAAAATATCTTTCCCAATATTTTCTTTCATACAAACATTATCCTGACAGTTACGAACACAACAAATTATACCCAACCGTTCTCGAGATTTCCGGTTAACGCTTTTAGCCATTCATTTTTATTTACATAATTATAAAAAACCGGCCAAAGCGAGTCAGACTCGCGCGCAAAGGTTTTTCAGGTTTGAACTATATATATAGGTAGATGCTTCTTTATAGGTTTTTCTGTAATCTATAAATAAAGAACTACATTCAGTATTTTTTTCAAAATTTTAGGCCTTGAGGTTTCGGAGATAAGGGAAGAGAGAATGGTAATTTTTCATAAATTTTCTTAAATAACTTAAAAACTTTGTATTTTGAAATTGTGAAAAATAAATACATGAAATCATTACAATAAGCCTTTTTGTTTGATATGTAACACAGTGCATTTTGTCAGTTGGTTAGTAAAAGTTACCCCCATAATCCAAATTCATTTACCTATTTACGTTACATGTCGGTGTTTAGGTCACAGATATGTATGTGTACCCAGCTCAATCGGTCAAGTAGATTTCGAGTAAATTGGCTGTGACAGACGGACGAGACACTCGAGTGATTCTATAAGGGTTCCGTTTTTCATTCGAACTTTCGGAACCCTAAAAAATCTAAAAAAATAATCATCAGGGGGGTGCTCTTGTCATTTTATGGAGCCAGTGATTATTATAGGTTGTTATGAGGACCTATCGATATGGAGTAACTATATGTCTTTTTTGTGAATAAGTTCCCTAACGTGCAATGCCAGGGTCGACTTTCGACCCAGAACAGAGCTGCAGCAGAGTAAGCAGCATTTACAAATGCTATGAAAAGCAAACTAAATTTTCAGATCACATCAAAGGTAACTTATTATTCGTCTTGCCCATGAAGTTATTAATAGTCACTAAACCTTGAGACTAAAAGCTTGTCTCGATACCTTCATACGTCTATACAGCCCACATCAATCCATTCCCAAGGATAGACTATTTATTACGCCATCTTTTCCATGAGCCGTTGTCGCGTCCCCGTCTGAAGATTTTCCCTATTATCATCCTACCCACCCTTTAATAACTCACAAAGAACCTAAATCAACAACAGCAAGGTTTACTGTTGTTAAATACAATTAAGAAAACCAGACTGGGTGTACACGAGTCTCTGATTACGAAATATCAAGGACATGGGCCCTCATTACATCGGGAAGCCTTATTAACTGTTACGTAAGCGAATTACCACCAACTAGCAGTAGCAGTGGGAGCAACTTCTCTTTACTCGTTTGTTGTAATCATGTGGGTTTTCGGCGTTTTCCATTTCACCACATCTTTTAATATTTATTATTCGTAATATGATACTGAGAAACCCGCGCTAACACCGATCAATTGATTTTTATTCAAAGTAAGTCGCATGTGGGTGTACCCAGATTTCTTCTAGAATATTTTACAACAATATCCTTTTGAAAATTCTTTTTGATCTCATTTAAATTAGGTACTCGTAAGTCACAAAAGTTCTTAGCAAATTCTTTTGATAAGGGTATCTTTTCAGTTTTGCCTACCTATACAGCGGTCACAAATCGTTTACAAAACGGAATAGGCAAATTCTCTTTGACCTAAAATAAACAGCATGCAAAAAGAACTACTCGTAGTAAAATTAATTTTCACTTCCAGCCGAATTCAGATACGAAACTAAACAAATATTTCATAATTAATTCACACAAGCTAATTGTTTTGATAAAGTCTGGTCTTTCAAATAAATTCAATATTTTTATAATAATAAAAATAACCCTACCGCGGGTATCTCTACGTTGACGTCGTGGTGGGGCTTGCAAGCCCCAATGAACCCTAGGTCTGTTTCGGTAGATTTAGTTTTGCCGCAACATGCTTATGGTGAGGAGCCAAACTAAGAGAGATACTCGTACAATCCGGTGGCGGGCAGTTTTTTGGCAAACTGTTAGGCAGTAGCGACCCCACGGACCCGATTTCCCAGGAGAACTTTTTTTCTCATCTCCGGCTTGCCTTTATGGGCCGGCCATAGTGAACACTAACGAGGAACAGAGCTCCACTCAAGCGAGCCAATAACGGCAACAGAGAGGTGGGCCTCTCTCTTGCCGTTATTGGCAGGCTTGAGTGGAGATTCGCAAGAGCAATCGTGCTCGGGAGAAGGATGTATAATCGTATAGCTCTGCTTTCCTTAAGCACCTCAAAATATGTTGCTACGTCACACTACGTGCTAGTGACCATTTTTGGGGCCCATTTATTGAGTTTGCAAGTCACCCTCCGTTTTTTATTTTGTGGGGTTGGGAAATCATCCAATGACTTCGCCCGCTCATCGTGTCCGACTTTTACTGACTAAAACTTGTTCCTTCAGTTGCCTGAGTGCCTAGGGGCGCGGTAACTCTGTTTCGAATTTATCATCCCCCTGCCTTTTTATAGATGTATTTTAGATGTAAAACATAATAATAATACTCCGGCAAATATTTCAAAGAACCAGGACAAAAAAAAACCAGTTCGAGGTTTGTTTGAGAACACTAGCTAGGTTTCCATACTCAAACTTTGTGCCCGCTCAACTTCAGAAGTTTTAACAATCAAAGTTTTGATGAAGTTGGTCCTGAAAATTGAATTTATAATAACACTTGTTTATGAGTTGCAGACGATGCAGTAGCTAGGTAGTCATTACTTTGTCGTTCAAGGTACGATATAATTGGTGTATGTTTCAGCAAAAACACTATGGAACAAATTAAGCGATCAAAAAAAAAAAACAAAGATTTTGCTATTTTACAAATGATCGTATCGGAGTCGTAAGCAAAGCAATTTGAAGCTTAAAAGTATTACGAACAGCGTTTAAATTTATGGAAAAGAAAACCCGTGATTCTGGTGATCACTGATCACTTTTTAATTAAATTAAAAATGAGTGTTCTCTGTTCCCACAGAATGTAACACTCTGCATTATTTAATTACTATTCTCACAAGTATAAATTGTAATAAGTTTTAGTACCTACTTTTAGGAAAGTTATTAAAATAAATATGTTTAAAATTTTGGGGGGATGTAGTGTAGGGTCGTGGGGCTTTTGGGACCGGGACCGCGGTCCCAGATTCCACCTATAGGGCGGTACTTCCCGCTGGTTAACACTATTAACTACTGGGAAGGATGCGTTCTACTGGTTAACAGTGTTGACAAACGCGACATTTTTTTCCCAATAGTTAATACCCTCGTTTCGCGAATAGTTCAAGAGTCAGGTTAAAGAAAGTAAAAAGAAATAAAAAATATAACGGTTCTTGAAGGTGCCTATGTTCGACGACGGTAGTGCGGGAAGCCAGAGACCCGACTCCCACTCTCCCACAACCAGAAGGCGCGCACGCTCCGCAGTGGTAGCAGATGTAGCAATTAGGTTTTCCTGAACTACTTTGCAGAGCGGCTCATCCCACTGTCTCTGGAAAGATGGGTAGTCGGGCGGATTTTTATTCGGGCAAGCGAGTCTCCAGGCATCTGTAAAGCCTTGGTGAAGTACGGCACATCAAAATCGATCAGTGTGGAAGCTAGAATATTCGTGATTAATTTATCAGTAAAAAAATAATAATAATAAAAAAAACATTTTTGTTTCCTCTGTATTCGTTAGGATTGCGCGATGCACATTACTTTGAAAAACACGTCGTCCTATGATCTCAAAACTAGAGACTTTATCCTTGAAATTGCTTTGTTTACGAATCCGATACGTTAATTATTAACAAAAACGGCTATATGAAAAATCGCTATAAAAAAAATTTCTTCTATATCCCTTAATTCAAATGAAAGTGCACATTGTGAGAGCCTCGAATGTATGTTTTCATATTTTTAAAATATATAGGTAGTTTTAAATTTATTTATGAAAATAAATGAAAAATTACCATCATCTCCGAAACCACTGGACCTAAAAT
The DNA here is from genome assembly GCA_951329385.1 of Polia nebulosa. Lineage (NCBI taxonomy): Eukaryota > Metazoa > Arthropoda > Insecta > Lepidoptera > Noctuidae > Polia > Polia nebulosa. Next base: position 29,624,106 of record OX589587.1, on the reverse strand, counting down.
TAAAAAAAAAAAATGAAAGTAGTTCTTTACCTATAGATTACAGGAAAATCTATAAGGAGATACAAAGTGTAAAAAAAAATGAAAATAAAATTATTTGTTCGGAACCCTTAGCGCGGACCAACTGAATCTCAACAAACTGGCTGACGTTTACTAACAAAGTGATTGATCTAGTGGCTTATAAGCTATTTTGATCATATAGCGCTCTTATTCAGTACTATTAGATTTAAAAGTCTCGAGCAAAACTATAACGGCGCAAACTTATAGTGATCTCAGCTAAGTATGTTATAATATCTTATTCTCTCAAAAAATGCTGCTATAGGATCAAAATAGTATTCTGGATTATTTAGTTTTACTGCAAACAATTATAGGAGACTTATTCCTAAAAGTGTCCTATAAATGCTTATATAGGTTAGTCTTGTAGCGATATCGCGATGCATTCCACCAGTTTTTACGAAAAATCTTTTACGGTTCAAGCGGTGCGGTTATGGAATGCCTTACCCGTGTCGGTAAGGCGTGCTCAATCCTTGTCCACTTTTAAAATAATGTTTAAAAATCACTACCTCTCTTTAATAGTTTTTACTAGGGTTCTATACTTTTTGTTTCATAATTAATAATGTGTATATTTATCTATAATGTATTTATTGTATAAAATAGTACACCTAAGACTACCTACAGTACTGTATTTCCTTTTCTCTTTAACGCGTCAGGCCAATCGCGTTACTATAAGGTTACGCAACAATAGGTTTTTAATTGTGTCTTGTGTCACTGAAAAGATCGCTTTTAGCGATAAGGCCGCCCATTGTGTCACCCTATGTAGGTAATGTTTTCTTCATAATTTTTTGTAATTTATATGATGTACATAATAAAGAGTATTATATTCTATTCTATAAGACTGAGATATAAAAACTAATGCACTTGAGTATGTTAAGGTTTGACAAATGCTATTAGGTATAAGTTAAATGGTCTACAGCAATGCCTTTATAAGAACGTTACTAGTAGTGCAGACTTATAATCTTTACAGGATTACTTTGCTTGTTGGGTATTCAGGTTGAGGATGGCGATGCAGATAAGAAAGATCAAAGAAAACACCTTTTGACGATTAGTCCCACACATGGGAGGTTTGCATTTGAGAAAGAATGCTTACGTAAAGCTGTTTCGAAAAAAAATTCCATGTCAAAGGATCGTGGCAGATATACCCAGTGTAGTATATCTCTTGAAGTTTGCAGTATTCAAGGTAACGACATTATACAATATTTTTAAAGACATAATCAATCCTATGTTTAAAAAAACCGGCTAAGTGCGAGTCGGACTCGCACACGAAGGGTTCCGTACCCTAAACTAAAAAAAAACGTAATAGACAGAAATTTTCACACGACATGTATTTCTGTTGCCACTATAACAGGACCCCATTTAAATTATTCTTATTATTTGTTATTATAGTGGCAACAGAAATACACATTCTGTGAAATCTTCAACTGTGTAGCTAATACGGATCGTGAGATACCACTGACAGGCAAACGAACAGCGGAGTCTTAGTAATAGGGTCCCGTTGGTTACCCTTTGGTTACGGAACCCTAAAAAGACTTAATTCTGGAAATAATCTCTTTTCTCTCTACACGAACACGTTGTAATTGCTTGTTGGTTATTTACCTATTGATTTACAGGCATTAAAAAAACCGGCCAAGTGCGTGTCGGAGTTCGTACAAGTAGGGTTCCGTACCAAATGTATTTTTGACTATTTGTCGTTGGCTTTGCTTTCTATTTGGTTTTGGGTCAACAAGATGCTTATACTGTAAAAATTTAAAGATTGTAGCTCCAACCGTTTGGCTGTAAAATCAGTGTGACAGACGGCGGACAGACAGACAGACGAACACGTGATTGACAGCAATAGGGCTTCGTTTGGACCCTTCGGGTAGGGAACCCTAAAAAAACCCAGTCTACCTATCTGCTTGACCAGAAACACTGAATCATATTTTAGGTAAAGCTACACCCACCCAACCTACCTATCTGCTTGACCAGATTCACTGAATCATATTTTAGACAAAGCTATCTACTAATAGGTGTAAAAACTGAAAAAAAATAATCTTACTACAGCTAAAATATTCATATTGCAACAATAATAACTTTTGTGAATAATTACTTTTTATAGCTTGCCTTGAACTACTTTGAAATTGAATTAAACATGAAAATATGAACACATTGCAGTTTTGAGCGAGGACATAATAAATTTCTCAGTAAGCTAAACATTTATGTAGCGTTTTTGGTAACTCGTCGTATTCCCGACAGGACGTGATACTGTGACCTATTTGCAACAATTATAAGTCACACGAGAAAGCCTGGACGGAACCCCATGGTTTTCGAGAAAAATGAAGGAAAAATTATGTGCAACAAATTCTCGAAAAGTTGTAAAAAAATAACAAATAATATTTCGGGTGCTTAATCGTTGTAAACAAATAGGTCACACTATCACGTACTGCCGGGCCCGTAGGTACCTACGACGAATTACCAATAACCATGTAGATTGAAAATGTAAAGAGTTAGCACAGATTAGTACCTACCTAAAATACTCAATAATATACAGACTGTATCTAAGGTGTTTTGATAGCATGTTTCGGGTAAATTAGGAATTTCAGCATGAAAAGTATGTCGCACTTGTCGGCGCCAACTGATGTATGCCAGGTCACGAGGGCTGGGCGTCATCCGTATTATTTTTACTGGCCCATCAGAAAGTAGCCCGCTTTAACCGTTTATTAATTCGCTTTTACGTACTACGTGGTTATTTTAATACTCGTAATATAGCTATTACAAAATCTATGCATGAGTAGCTCTAGAATTTCCCCAACATTGCAACGCATGACCTAAATTACTCCTCAATACTATTACATAGTTACGTGCAATAATTAGGTAAATATTACCTACTATCTGAAACGTGTAATTAATTGGAAATTGTTTAAATCTGTAGTTTGTGTTGTGGCATACCTACATGACAAATGTAGTTAAATTCAATATGTGTGTGTGTATTGTGTGTTTTCTTACGCATGTGTGCGTTCGTGTGTTGTGTACAGACTGTTAGATGTACGTTTGTGGACGATATAAGCGATTGCTACTCTGACGCGTAACTGGGTTACTAGGTCACAGACGAGGTCCACTGATAGTAAAGAGCTGTTGTTTCCCAAACTACTTACAGTTTAATACAGTCATAAGAAATAAATGCAGACCGTATGGACACTACTTAGCGATAAATACTGACCATAGACACCATAGTGCTCTTGGTAACATATTAACTGTATCCGTTTTAACAAAGTATGTGGGAAGGTAGAGTATCATGATTCTCACTCTACAGTTAGGCTGTAGATAGACTCAATTAATGGATATAGAATTTATAAAGGACAAAAATATTATTTTGCTATGGTAGGTCTCTACCTATGTTGATTTGAAATCAATTTCGAAATATGTGAAGAAAAAGCCACCATTATCTTTATCGAAACGTGATCGAAGTACTTGCGAGACCTCCATAGGATAATGTAATTTATTGACAGTAAATTAAAATAAGATAAATAAATAAATTAATTAAACAGTGGAGTCGTTAGCTCGAGCGCTGTGTACATTGAAGTGTGCGTGCTGTAAGTTATTTGTTCTATTTTAATGTTAGTCGAACGCACCAACCTTGCTCCACATTCAAGATTACAATTAAATAAAAAAACAGCTAAGTGTGAGCCGCATTTCCTGTAATAAAACTGTTTTCGTGCAACAATTAGATCATTTTGCTGTAACATGTTTTAAGACTTGAATTTCTTTTATTCTGGGAACAAAATCGAAACACCCAAATTTTTTTTTCCATACATTAAGAGTTAAGACGTGTTAGTATCGCTCTTTTTTTTTAAACAATAGAATTGTTGTTTTATATTTCAGTGTTATTCCCAGGATTCATACGTATATTCATGAGTACTGTGTTCTATAATAGTTCCTACAAATCTACAGTCCATAGCCTACTGGCTAGCCACCCTGTATATTACGATATCTTCTAATTTCTAGTTTACACGATTTTTGTGCCCTAGCTTCATTTTGGCACGATTGGTTTTACAAATATTTATTTACTTAAAAATTGTACTTTGAGTAATAGAAAAAACAAAAATGGTTATTCTTTTTTTCAAAGTTTTGTGGATCGGCTTGCTTGTGCTTGTACCTGCTTGACGGACCTACTGCATTCACAAAAGCATCAGAAAAAGGAGGCGCGTAGAAGCACGGGTACAAAACATTTTATGTCACGGTTAAGTTAACACAATTTTACTAATTCTTTCATTTTAATTTTAAAACAGTTACTTACAATAACAACTAAATCACGAAAATTCGGGAATAACAATTAACAAGGCGTCGTATAGGTACACTAGTTGTTCACACATTGAAAGACAATAACAGACGACATATACCAGTAAAATTGGAAAAACCCGGCTGTGTGGACTAGGTAACATTTAATAAATTTGGTAGAATTATAGTGAATCGAAAAACGTTCCGGGTATGTTCACTCCTGCGTCTTTTAGGTTTTTAGCATTGACAAGGTAATTTTAAATTGAAATGGAATAATATAATTAAATGAAATCCACATAATTCTTTTAATTTCGTCATAGTTGTTATAAGTATTTATTTATTGTTATGTATTATTTATTTCATAATATTGTTTATTATTTCATAATATTGTTTAGTATGTTGCCTATATATGTATTTGTATCTATTATATTATGGTATACTCGTATGTTTGCATTTATGTTATCTTATTTCATTGTTTTTTTTTTTTTTTTTTGTTTTATGTATTCTTTTTTTCCTACTACTTTACCACACAGTGTCTACTTCCTTTTTTTTTCCAACTCTCCTTTCGCAGGTATGCTGGAAGAGATTTCATTAGAAATAAGCATTACCTTTGTACATAATTACTTTTTTTTTGTGTTTCATTTCTGTCTGTTCTGTGTACATAAATTGTTAAATAAATAAAAAAATTATACAAGATAAATAGTTATAATTAAGTGACAGCTGCTGTATAAATAGATTATAATAAATTCGGCGTCTATCGTAAATGTAACATGTTTATTGTACTTGTGTGACAAAGTGTGCATTAAAAATATCCTTTTTAACTTCTGTCTAATACTATTGCGAATGGAGCCTAAGGAACGTTCCTTCTTCAATTAAATCCCTATCTTCAGTAAAAAAAATATTTTAATTAGACGTAAAGGTGCAATTTTTGTTTAATGATAGAGCAATAATTCCGTTTTTACTATCGTTATTTCTAGTTTTGTTTCTTCGTTATTTGACACCGACTTCCGAAATGAAAGTTTTTTTTTTGCAATTTTTAGTGTATTTGTTTATGGAAGTCGGTTGTATTTTTTTGTAAAAAAGTTTTTATTTTAAACTTTTTAGTTGTTGTACCCCATAACTAAAACTAAATAGTGAAGTTATGCCCGAATTGATAGTCTCAATAAATAAAATGAGAACATCATCAATGTAGTGGAAGTCAATTAAATACGCATTATTAAGGATAACTCAATAACTACTACTAGTCTGATCGTAATCAAATTTAAATGGGACCACATGAGAGAAGTACCAGCATTCAAAGTTTAATAAAAAATCGGCATAGAAAATAAATATTTAAGAATCCAACGTCACGTTTGTTACAAAGAGGATAAAGTATTTATACGTTGTTAAAAGGCATATTATATATACGTAGGCAAAAGTCCCAAAAACGGCCGTTTCTGACACTTTTGCCTACTACTTTGGATACGAAACATTCTGACCTGTTTTAACAACGTAAAAATACTTTATCCTCTTTGTAACAAACGTGACGTTGGATTCTTTAATATTTATTTTCTATGCTCTGCTACGATTTTTTATTCAATGAGGGTGCCACTTGGCCGGTAGTAGACCCTTAAGGCGAACAAATAGACAAACTCGTTCAATAAACTTGAAGCCTCAGACCGCAAGTACTGCAAAGGTACCTTATCACTTCTAATACCGGACACGAAGACCCATCATTAGCTTATCAGTATAACTTACAATCTAACTACAAAAATATCGTCTTAAAAATTGCCTAGTTCCTGACGATTGACCCAAAGGATTTAGCCGTTTACAGTTACATGTTATTTGCTAAACAAATAAGCAGTTAGCATCACCGGAGACTGTCAGGTGCTTACACTTATGCCGTCTCCGGCATGATGCTGAGAAATTGATAGGAAATTATTGACACCCTTGACATGACTCCCTACTCCACTTTGGACAGCCTTCATATCGAAGGGACGAAGGGACTTATTTGAAGATTATCTGCAGACCAGCGAAATCGATTGTCTTGTGTTTTACTGCACAGAATTTTTGCCGACAACGTTTTGGCCACATAGTCTGCAGAAACACCGAGAATATCCAGAAACTGAGTACCTAACTATTAGGTCTTTACCTATGAAGTTGCCGATTTAAAAAACGGGTCACTGAGCTGTGATAACTTCGGATCAACTTGGAAATTTAAGTTCAAATAAACTTTATGTTCAAGGTATGTTATTCCTAATTCAAAATAAGTTTCTTTGGGTTTCGTATTTTCTGTGTTATCGTTGTATTTTAACCATTTTTGTATAATTTTTTTTTTTTAATAATATGAGTTCTACCGTGGCAACAGTGCGTCACAAACGGTACGCAATATTAGTGATGAAATCCGACTTAGACCTGCTAACGAATGAGCTGTGTATTTTTATTTCAATCGCTCTTTTTTGGAAATTTGACCTCACAAATTACCCTTCTCTGCGCGGTTACGGGATAACATTTCTAAAACGAAAGCTATTAAACCAAACAGATACATCTGGTTTGTTATAAGGTAGTGCAAGTTATACGTTATTGATATTGCGTGCCTTTTAAAACACGTTGTTTCCACATTGGAACTCATATTATGAAATAGCACATTTTTTTAACAAAACTATATTGCAGAAAACAATAAAACAATATTTCAGAAAAAAAAACAAAACCCAAAGAAACAAATGAATCACTAAATTTGGAAAAGGAATACATTGCTTAATTAGCTAGTTCATTATGATTTGAACTTATAATTAACAGTCAATCTGAAGTTATCACAGCTCAAAGTGAGCAGTTTTATAAAACGACAATTTCATAGGTAAGACCTAATATTATGTGACGTGAATTGGCCATCGTAGTCACGCCCCACAGTCGAGAAGAAGTGATGAGGCTCTCCTCAGTAGTCATCTCTTGGTCTTTTCAAGAGATGACTAAACCAGATTTAGAACATGATGTAAAGGAGTTACGATCTTTAATAATGACTGAAGGATCGACATAACATAAGGAGGATTAAAATAAGGCTGTAGAACATAATTTTCTTAATTCCGATTAGAACCTTTTCACAACGAATCCAAATAATAGTGGTACTGCGTCCACGGCTCTACCTTGAAATAAGCACTTAAGAATATTAGACAACGTGATAGCCGCTCGTTGTGCAATGCACATTGTTATGCGTTCTTTTACAATACACGACCAAGGACCTCCAAAACTTGACGGTTTCAAATACTAAACATCAATTTAAATTATTTTAGATGTTTTAAGCCAACAATTACTACGGCCTTTTCGAATAAAATTATTTCGATATTTTTCTGTTTTTTTTATTATCTTTTATATACTTAAACGAATTCGACTAAGAGTAAACAATGCATAAGAATGTTGGTCTAGTTGTTCGAATTTTACCTAAATTAGTAGTCTAGTCTAAAAATAATTCAGAAGTATGTGTGTCCTAATACCCAGTAGTGTTGGAAACAATTAAGTAGGCTAGTAAGTACAATCGAATAATTAGTATGACCTTAACTTGTTTTAACAGCGGGTATTTAAAATATTAAAAAAAAAAACCGACCAAATGCGAGTCTGACTCGAAAGAATCATATTTTTTTAATATGTTTTTTGAACCATACACTTTTTAAGGTTTTTCTTTAATCTATAATAATAATAATAATCTATATGTAAAGAACCATAATCAGTTTTTTTTTACTTTAGACTTAGTAGTTTCGGAGATAAGGGGTACCTATGGTCATTAATCTATTTTTTTAACCGACTCTCGTCTAAAATAACTTCAAAAGTATTTACTTTACAATTATATAAAAGGCATTTGTAATGCTCATAATATTCAATGTCGCACGGTAGGTACAGTTTGATTAACTTTATTTTTTAATTTTCCGATTTGCACCCTGATAGTGACCTCCATTTTACAAATTCATTTATTTACGTTAAACATCCGTATTTGGCCTTCATGTGTTTACCCAATTTCAACTCGATCGGTCCAGTAGATTTGGAGCAAATGGCTGTGACAGACGGACAAACAGTCAGGCAGGCAGGCGGACACACGTGTGATCCTATAACGGTTCCGTTTTATCATTCGGACCCCTAAAAAGCTACCTGTTTTGCTTCGCTGGATATAGTTACCGTAAGAGGAAATTACAGAAAAAGTGTAACCGCTAAAAACCGGATCAGCTTTCAAACAAACATTATCATCCCCGGGTTTTCACGTGGGGTTATGGAAACCAATTCATCAGTTAGGATTACTCACTAGTAAGGTTTTAAAGATTTGTGCGCTATTTTATTTACCGTATGAAACTATACGTTTAAAAGTTTGAACGGAGCAAGCAGACCAATCTATTTATCTACTGATAGCATCATGCTGATAATTCTTAGATTCTCTTATGATTACAGGCAGCCAATAAGACCGAGTAAAAAATGTTAACTTTGTTCTAATCAGACTAGAAAATAGGTCAGGAAACCACATAGCCATCGTTATGTGGATAAAGAGTGATTGTTATGATGATGAGACATCTGCAATAATTTTTGCTGATCTTTCCCGTGGCTGTGCATGATACCAGGAACTTGCAGATTTTTCAAAAAGTTAACCATAAGGTGTGGGAATCAAATCAAAATGATTGTATACTAAAGCATTGTAGATTTAGGCGCGGTACGGATTGGTTATGTTTTGCGGGACAAAGTGTAATGAACACAACAGATGCATGGCTTTAAACGTAAGTCGATCGACACGTTCGCACTTCAAGCAACATTTGGAGCAAGTCGCAGTCACGTATGCTGCCTTGCGACACTCATTTATTCTCAAAATTATCAACTGTCACTGTTTTGTCATCGGGTGGGTAGACACGTTTTATGGCGAACTTCTCAGACGCTGGGTCTCCAAAAACGTATTATATTACCCAGTTACTGGGTTGTGGAGGTCAGATAGGCAGTCGCTCCATGTAAAATACTGGTATTCAGCTGCATCCGGTTAGACTGGAAGCCGACTCCAAGACAGTTGGGAAAAGGCTAGGCAAATCAAATCAAATCAAATCAAATCAAAAGTCATTTATTCAAACTAGGCTGAGAACCAGCACTTTTTGAACGTCAAAGTTCTACATAAAGACAGTCCCCCAAAAAACGCCCGCCCGTCACCACTTCCTAGTGTTTTAGCTGTGAAGAAGAAGTGGCCAACAAACTCCCCAGCAACACATCTGTCTGTTAAATTTTAAGAACTTGAATCTATATAATTCTAAGCAACAATCTTAACATTATGTAAGGCAGACTGGGTCTCCAAAAACGATTACAACTAGCATAGCATATCAGCCTTTTAACGTTCACACTGCTGGGCCATAGGCCGCCGCTCAGTGAGGGAATTTACCTTAATCCACCACGCGGGCCTAATGCGGGTTGGTGGATGTCACATGGTTTTAGAATTATTCGACATTTTTCAGACATGTCGGTTTCCTCTCGATGTTTTCGTTCACCGTGTTGAGAGTACCTAGTGATGATCAAATAATTTACACAAACTAAAAAGCCTGTCTGGGTTCGACCCACGACCTTACGACACGTAAGTCGGAGCCGTTACCACTGTGCACTCTTTGAATTAACTATTACTTAATATTACCTCATACCGACTACCACGTTTACAATTTAAAAAAAAATCAAAAATCCTTTCATATTGCTCCCATACCTCGGTTGCTTATCGCTTATTGCTCCGTAGGCTGTGCGTTGTTAGCCAGTAAAGGAATGAATTGAAAAATTTTCTTACGTAGATATTCCTAATAGGAGTATGCCACCAAAAACATTTTCACGTAAAATGTTGCTAAGACGAGATCATAATATGGCTCGCACTGTCAAAAAGTTATCAGATCTCATGTAGAGCCAAGCTTCTAACTCTGCACGCCTAACTACACAAACTCTACACCTTAGTCAAAATATGTGGCTTGGTCGTTTCGTTACTACAAGAACTATTGTATAACAGATAAAAAACTTTTTTACAAAAAAGTAGAACACAGGACCGGCCATTGTGGCGACACTTGGGGAGGCCTATGCCCAGCAGTGGACGTCTTTCGGCTGAAATGATGATGATGATGAGAACCGACTTCCAAAAAAAGTCAAATTAACTTCAATTTCGGAAGTCGGTGTTCCTGGTTTTCTGTCTTCGTTATTTGACACCGATTTCCGAAATTGAAGTTATTTTGACTTTTTTTGGAAGTCGGTTCTATTTTTGAAGTTATACTTCTTTAGACGCGTTATGAAAAAATGATGAGAGTGAAATTTTAAGATGCGCGCGCATCACTGTCACTCAAAATTCACAGGTTGAAGTTAGCTAGAACCGACGACGACCTGAAGTTAGGAAAAAAAAAGCTATGGTCTGTGGTTCATGAAGAATGATTGTTTTCCTTTTGTAAACTTTGTGACAGTTTGGTTTTTTATCTTGTTAATCCAAAGAAGTGTAACTTCTTACGTGCGCACATAAGTACACACACACTTTTTTTTTGTAAAAAAGTTTTTATTTTTCACTTTTTAGTTGTGGTTCCCCGTTAAACTATGTTAACAATTCATAGACATATGGATCGCAGCAATCGCGGTTGATTTGTTGTCAATTTTTGAAGAGTTCTGTCTGTCTCCGAAACCCATCATCAGATCTATATAATAATAATAATATAATAATAATAATAATAATATTCCACAACTATCACACAACGCCATCTAGTCCCAAGCTAAGCAGAGCTTGTGTTATGGGTACTAGACAACTGATAAACATACTTATATATTTCTAAATACATACATATTATAGATAAATTACACCCAGACACAGAACAAATGATCATGCTCATCACACAAACATTTGTCCTGGGTGGGAATCGAACCCACGACCTCCGGCATAGCAGTCAGGGTCACTAACCACTAGACCAACAGGCCAGTCTATATGAAATTTAAATGGGACCATTTCGTAACAAACCCCTGTCGAATAAAAAAAGAATTTCGCAAATCTGTCAATATATGACGGAGCTATGCCCGAACATACATAACACATCTTTTTGACAGTTTTTTTTTTTTTTGTGTGGTGGGAAATCATCCTATGACTTCTCCCGCTCTGGGCGGAGCGGGAGGGCGTGTCAGACTCTTACTGACTAAAACCCACCCCTGTTCCTTCCTGCCTTTGAGTGCCCAGGGGCGAGGTAACTCTGTTTCGAATTTATCCTCAACCCCCGGGCAGATCTTTTTGACAGTGCGAGCCATATGGTATCTTGGCAATATTTTACATGAAAATGTTTTGGTGGGATTTCACTAATTTTTGTAAGTGGAGACAATATTTTTTATTTTGTTAATTTTTTTTTCTTTTTTAACCAACTTCAAAAAGAAGGAGGTTATCAATTCGGATGTTTTTTTTTATGTATGTTCGGGTATAGCTCCGTCATATATTTACGGATTTGCAAAATTCGTTTTTTGAGCGAAAGGGCTTTGTTCCTAAATGGTCCCATTTAAATTTCATATAGATTTAATGATGGGTTTCGGAGACAGACAACGGAACTCTTCAAAAATTGACAGAAAATCAACCGCGATTGCTGCGATCGTATGTCTATGAATTGTTAACACAGTTTAATGGGGAACCACAACTAAAAAGTGATAAATAAAAAACTATTTTACAAAAAAATAGAACCGACTTCCAAAAAAAGTGCAAAATAACTTTAATTTCGGAAGTCGGTGTCGAAAAACGAAGACACAAAACCAGAAACTCAGACAAGTTATTTTGCACTTTTTTGGAAGTCAGTTTTATTTTTTGGGGTGTATTTCTTGCACATCAGAGGTGCCTTTTTTCATAGCCCACTATCTTTGCCGTTTTCTTTGCTGGTTTACTGTTTATACTATGCGATGGCAAAACCCATGCTAACTTCCGTCCCCTAATATTAAGGGTGATGTACTAAAAATCCTAAAATATGTATTTTGTTTTTTATAACAAGGAGTCCCGATATCTATTTTCAGACCTCTACCATCAAAATTTGCGGCAGTCTCATACAAACTTCCATCCCCTAGTTTAAGGGGTTGGGGCGTAAAAGTTCCAAGTTTTAGAATATTTTTGTTATTTGTGTACTAATACTAAGTTACATATTAAATTTCAGCTTTCTAGGACTTCAGGAACTCCCCTAAGAGTTATGATGGTCATCAGTGAGTGAGTCAGTGACGAAATCGGGGGTTTTTTAGATATCAATAAAATCTAAAGTATAAGAGCTATGCAATTGAAACTTTATATGTTTAATGAGTCCACTATTGACATCATATCCCGAGAATTTGTTTATCTAGTATAATCCTAACCCAAGTTATGAGGGTTCAAAAAAACGACGAAGCGCTTCGAGAAAGAAAGGTAGAGCCCTTTTGTTTGTGGTTGGAAATCATCCTATGACATCTCCCGCTCTAGGGTGGAGCAGGAGCCCGTGTCAGACTATTACTGACTAAAACCCACCCCTGTACCTTCCCTGCCCTGAGTGTCTAGGGGCGCGGTAACTCTGTTTCGAATTTTCCACGACCCCTGGGCAGGTATTGGACATGACGGGCCCCATCATTATTGCTGACAACTCTTTGAGGCGCGCGTGGAAGGAGTATAGCTCATTGCGCATCGCAAAATTCGTCCACATCGCTGTCAATGGAAAAAGTGCCCGCTGGCAGCATTGCCACGTTGAATGGCAATGCTGAATGTATGTGTACTACTATGTATTATTTAATACACTGTGACACTTTGTAACCACTTTGTGTAATGATTTCAGTGACCAATCAGTTATGCTTTCCCAACAGGTATGGATAAAACTGCATCATCTTTACCTGCGTCATGCCGATAGAAAGGTATGTAGGTAGAGGAAAATAGGCTAAATGTGTAAATTAATGTAGGAACCCTCGGAATCTTTTAATTTATCGTTTACTTCATTTTTGTACCATTTGAGATGATAATAATTATCATAAATCTATCTGGATCTATATGACATAAAAATGTGTCTTGGATGTTGTACATACAGCACCCCAAGGATATGTGCCCAAGGGGTTTGTCGCAGCTTTGGCAACTTGACAAGCTTATTGATAAAGTTAAAAGGTCTCATGCGGCTGTAACAGATCATCATCAGCCTTTTAATGTCCCCACTGCTGGGGCACAGGCCTCCTCTCTGTGAGAGGATGTGGGCCGTAATCCACCACTCGGGCCTCGTGCGGGTTGGTAAAACAGATAGATTACACATATAAATATTAAATATGACCAATATTAAAAGTAATCTCACTTACGGACTACTTAGATCTTTTTAGGAAACCAGCCTATTATGTAATGTTGCACCAATACCTTTCAAACCGGATCACAGCAATGCCTGATTTTGATAATAATTCTGATTTTAACTTCGATTTTGATTGTAATTCTGATTTTAATTTTAATTTTTAAATTTGTTTTAATTTTGACTTGAATTTGTATTTAAATTTAATTTTATTGTATTGAATTGAATTAAATTTTAATATTGATTTTAATTTTATATTGTGTTAATTTATTTTAATTTTAATTTTCATAGTCTCAATATTGTCTACCAATTTAGGGGAGGAGCGAGACAACCCCGACATAAGTGTTATTAACCACTTACTGGGGCTTTTCATTCACATTTGTTATGTAAATTTAAGAGACTCAATAACCAATTTTTTTTTTTTTGCTTTGCGGCGGAAAAAGGTATGGTGTTACTTCCTCGACCGAGCCAATACACAAGGAGCTCTACTAAAACTGTCCTGTGCCTGATTTACGCTTTAATTTGTCTAGTTAATGTAGTAACCCTTTTTTTTTCCTAAGTACAGGATTTAGCCACTTGGCACAAAGTCCTCAGCAATACAAAGCGGATAACCCATCATGCAAGTTTTATATCGCACGTGTCCAATTGAATGAGGGGGAGTTTGCACATACCGCATGCCTAAACACGCGTAACCCGTGTATTCGCACCTTTCTTAGACACCAATTTCTCTGTAATCTGATTGCTCCAAGTTGACTGCACATGTACCTACTTAATTTTGTGGCTGATGGCATATTTATTCTATCTAGCGGATGTTTGAAAGAAATGATTTTGACTCGTTTAATCTTTTCACGACTCTAATCGTGTTTGTTCGAGATTCCAGACACACGTGCTACTATCATTTTATGTAACTCTCATTGAATTATACTTTATTATGTTACAAGTTCAACTTTTTACTCGTTCTTTTCTTGCAAAGTAAGATCGTTAAAACGCAGGGGGTTCTCAGAGCGGACGGCGAGTAATGGGTAGGTAGCTTGCCATCCGATAGGGACCAGGCCCGAGTCGATGGCGCGCAGTGTTCCACGCACGCCTCAAAGAGATGTAAGTAAGCAGTGGCGGGGCCCGCTTGGGTCACAGGAGTGATCGAAGCTGTCACCATGACCCTGGGACACGCAACTGAAGGAACAGATGGGTTTTAACACGCTTTTATTAGCTTGGTATGTATATATGTAACGGAATCTTTCTACGAGATTTTCACCCACTTCAAAACGTCGCATTGAATAGAAACTTCGCACACTTATCAACGACCGATGACAATACAATAATTTAATTAACTTATTACTACTATTACTTGTTAAATATGATTTATATTTTAACTAATTTTTAAAGACTAAAAAAGCAAAAATAAATAATAGTCTAAAAAAACACGCTTTTGTAAATATTGTATTGACAGATATTGGTAAAAGTATAGTCATCTTTATATATAAAACAAAGTCGGGTTAGTTACACCATTTATAACTGAAAAACGGCTGGACCGATTTTAATGATCTTTGATTTCTTGGATTTGTCTCACCCCGAATATCAGAATAACTATTAAAAAATTGGAAAAAATCACGAAAAAACAAATATAAAGAAAATTAATTTTCTTATACATTTTGTATAGAACGAAAAGTTATTTCAAAGAGGGTGAAAGGAAACAATTTCGTGGTCGACAACACTTGCGATTGTTCCGTATTCGACTCTACTTTCAAAATCATTCAAAGCACATTGCAACGTGGAATATCACAATTCAGTGAAATCCATCAAATAAATTTGCAAATATGTCACGAAAGGTGGCGGATTTTGGCGTTCAGATTTCTAATACACGTTGAAATCACGCACTATCAAGTTGGTGGATATCTCAGCTGCTATGAGGTAGTTTGGCGTATATTCTCATTCCTCATTCATGAACGTCCTTCCACTGTTGCACATTTGGCGGCGCATCTGGAGAATGGTCAAAGCGTTTGCGACCACATTGACCAGTTTCTTTTCGATTTGCCAAAGCTATCCGTTTGAACGAACGTTGCTCTACTCTGAGATGCCACATTATTACACATGGAACGCTTCATCGAACAAATTTCAACGTCGGAAGCAAGGCGATGGGTTTTCTGAGCCTTTAGACAAAATAATTTTCTGTTAACGTTAACGCTAACGCTTTGTGCAAAATGTATCGCAACGACATTACTGGGCGTGAGTCACGTGACAGTTCTCTCCGCAGGTAATGTCCTTGCCATACATTTTGCACGAAGCGTTAGCGTTAGTGCTATTATAAAAGTTATTTGGCTAAGGGGATTGAGGCTGATCATCCGGACGTGCGTTCTGCAGATGCTCTTTGTCGCATTTATATAGTTCATCCGAAGAGTGACATTCTGCCACGTGAATTACATTAATTTCAATGTAATTAACTCAACTAATATAATTTAACACTACATTTATTGATTCTCAGGCGGTAGGTACGAAGTTCGCCGGGTCAGCTAGTTATATTATAAAATATCTTAAAAAGCACCCCATGCTCTTTTCCAATAAAGTTATTTTTTTCTTAATCACAAATATTTTTTTTTAACTAGAAAATTATTTTCTTCTTTTTAGTGCGGCTAGTTACAAAAGCGTGTTTTTAAAACTATTTTATATATTCAGTAAGAGTGACACGTCCTCCCGCTCCACCCAGAGCGGGAGAAGTTATTGGATGATTTCGCACCCAATAAAAATAATGGGGTTCTCCGAGAACTGCAACTTCTTTTACCTACCATTGTAAATACATTTTTCAATACAAATTCACTTCATAAGCCACTTACTCATTTTAATAGTTTTCTTCAATAAAGCGGATTCACAGAGTTTTAAAAATGACTGCCTCTGCCAGTTGCAAGTACGAACATAGAGCTTGACATGTTTCCTGTATTTTATCATGTAATATATTATTTCTCAATTTGGCTTTTCTCTGTTTCACAAAACATTTAAATATCTGACTCTTCATTCATTACATAATTTCTCGCTTTACTGAAAGCGCATCCATATTCTTAACAAGGATGAATCATACAATACGCATAAAGGAATATGTGGGATGTGTTCTGGTTCTGATTACGAAGTTAGTATTACATTATATATTTCTGTCAGTTCAGATGACATGTGTAGAGCGTCTCTATTACTATTTCTGGACAGTCAACAAAAATTAGGTATGCAGGCAAGAAATAATGGGCTCTACGTAACGTAGTCAGTTCTCTTATTTTTCTCTTAGGTCGGAGTGAACTACATGAGTAATTCATGCCCGAGTAAAAATATTATGCAGGCAGTAAATTGATAGCGAAGCAGACTGTCCAGTGTTCGCCGGAAATACCATTTAGAATCGCTAGGTACTCGTGGAGGATTTTAATGCATTCATTATGTTATCGTACATAATAACTTTTTAGTCCAAAACCATCTCCGGCGAGCCGTGACAATAAGTTGACTACACGGCACACGCACAACATGGGCGAAAACGTTGTTGATGTAACCGCCTGCTAATCTCGTTTGTTTTTACATTACCCCTGTTCTGAATTGGTAATTCGTAGTTGAGAACTTGTTAAACTCTTAACATGAGAAAACTTTAGCACTAAAATAGAGAGAGTTTGACAACTTCGAAAATTCAAATAATCTAATTAAGGCGCTATTAACTGCCAACGACCTTGAGTGGTTAGCTTGCGTGTTCTGTGCTGAGCTCACGTAAAGCGTCGTACGTTCACCCAGTAATAGGACTCGCCCATCAAGCTGTCCGAATTTAGACGCATTATTTATTATTATACATAAAACAACAGGTATTATACTAAAACACGTATACTAAATATAAATAATTAAATGATCTTTAAAAAGGTGTAGGTTTCATAAAAATACACTTTATAGTTTTGACGTGATTCTCAATTTTTTATCCGCGTTAGACATAATTTTACAAATGCATTACAATATGTAATAAAAACATAATTTCAAATATTCACATACCAAATTCCGAAGGAAATTGTCGAGAGTAACATATTATATATTTTTTTAAGAAATAAGACTATTCATTTACGTGATGTTCAATTAAGTACAAATCATTAGAAGTCGTTTATCTAACTGCGCCTTAATTAAAAACCGGGGGACTTATCAATAGACAAAAGTTAGGATGCATTCGAATGTTATTCCTCTGCTAATGAGGTAGAGGAATAACATTCGAATGCAATCCTTGGAAGATTTTCATGAAGCTTTTTTCAGTTCAGAACACAATTTAATAACTTATGTCTAAGTATTTCCATGGGATCTGGTAAACTGGGACTCCTCTCACAATGGGAGATTTCCCATTTTGAGAGGCTCTTCTAAAGGCGTATATAGCCGCCAAGTGGAGCCCAAATTGAATAGTAGAGACATAAAAGGTCACACATTTTGTCAAAGATTTTTTGCCATTTCCATCAATTTGTCGATCCCAACTCTACTCAACTTAATTCTGATATTGGCTTTATTTGAGCTGTTTTAACTTTTGTTATTTTGTTTATGTTTCCGTATCAGAGAGGTCCAAACGGAGCCCTATTGCTGTCAATCATGTGTCCGTCTGTCTGTCCGTCGTCTGTCACAAAATTTTGTTCCGATGAATTTTTTAACTTTCCATTGACCTATGAATTTGAAATTTGGTGATAACGTTTATTAATAGGTAGGTACGTACTTATATTTTACTAACGAATGCCAATATATTGATAAATCAGGTTTTTCTTTGATAATTCCCTCATTTGGTACGGAACCCTCAATGTGCGAAGTCCGACACGCATTTGGCTGGTTTCTTAACTTGCAAGCGATAGTCGCAAATAACGCTAAATGCAAGATGGTACAACATAATCTTTCGATGCTCACTTGTCAAACTCAAACAGAACTTCATTCGCCCTACTTCCGAAAATATCCCAAACATTCGCAACAACGCGTCATTATGACAGGCAATCTGTAGAATATCAAAACGGTATGTGAATTGTGAACCCACTCCGATGGTTTCCTTCTATGAGTGTGCAGTAACTGGTAAGCAAGTGTATCACGTCAAGACAAGACAGTTAAATTTCGTATGGTGTAACAACCGGAGTGCCATGCTCGAGCTACGGCAGCCCGCTGCGCTGTCGAGTAAACGTGTCCTACTGACACCAAACGAAATCAAAATGCGACGCCGAGCCGCCTATTGAATACAAATCCACACAGCCGTTTGACAGTGTACTTATGTACATTTAGTCACTGTGATGTAGTTTATTATACAATCAAACTATTCTCGAAACACGTTCTATGAGCCACTATTATTCAGTAAGTCTTAAAACACTATTTCACACAGCCAACTCTATCGCAGGATAGCGCGAAAAAACCAATGCGGCGTTGCCACACCGTGCAGCCGAGCGTACGAGCAGGTAGACTCCACAATGCATATACATATTGTAGCTATCTAATCTATGTGCGTATTATTATACAACACTTGTCTTCTTTGAATAGCTACCTAATGATATTCACTACGTACAGGTATTTATCTCATAGACCTCATGTCCCCAATTTATCTTAGCAGACTCCAATTTGAATAATAATATGACACTGAAAACGACACTTTATTTAAAATTAATAGATTCCAATTAGTTTTTGTGCATGCATGATACATTTCGGTTATGCTGTCAGTCTGTCACTTTATTACTCAAACCCGAGTTAACAACTTGCTCGATTACTTCTTCAAGTCATACAAAAGACGTTCACTAAATAATGGAGCATCTACAAGTTTAGTGTAATTAAGACATAGAGCATGGTGCACTTACCGCTAGTGGGGTTCACATAAGCAAGTTTTATGTCCATTTCAATAGTTTGAGTCGGTTTTAGGTCAACAGAGTTAATTTCATAGTCCACGGGGACATCAGTCACGATCTCACTCTTCGCCTGGCTCGTGGAGGCGGCTAGACTTTGCGCTACACTCATTTTTGGAGCGTCTTCGTGCATTATACACAAATTATTGGACAGGGCGACAGAATAGTGCCGCCCAGACAACTTTAAATATTTCACCTACGCCGTATAAGGATATGATTTATCTCAAAAATCACGCATAAAAAGCGATAATACGTTTTAAAAACAAAATGTAGGTCTCTAGGCCACTTCACTTACACTTTGATATTCCGACCGACATAACTCAGGTTCAATGGAGCTACCGTACTCATGACTGACATTGAACTAAGTCGGTAAAGGGCAGTGAGAAAATAACCCAATTAGAAAAAAAAAACTGTGTCATGACCTATTTTGGAAAAAAATAATCCAAAAAGACTTCTTTATTCCTAAAATATGATATTTTAATTTAGCAATGTTAAAATGTGGTATGGAATAATGAAAAACAATAAATAGTTCTTCTCTCGTGTTTATTTCAAGACACTCCTGCAAACTTTTAAAAAACATGTAAATGATGCAAAATGACTACGTTTGCTTATGAACATGCCGTGTTGTGTAATAAATGACCGTTTCTATTGCACAATCCTTTCACAAGGGCTCCGAATGTAGGTCAATCTTTATGAGCATGATTGCAATGTTATATCTTTATAAACAAACGTCTAGATATTCATTATGTTTTAGTAATATTAATTTTATTTATAATTATAGTGGGATTTTTAATGAAAATGCATTGTTAGATTTTTCTGATTTATGAAAAGTGTAGCTAAATATAGCACTGTTTCCGGTGCTCTGTAACGCCATCTGCATTGTATTTTGGTTTATCATAAGATTAGATAGGTAGTAGTTTCGGTTATAATCAATAGATGTCGTATTTTCGCGAACACTGACACATTGAGTACCTACGGAATAAACAAAATTATGATTTCATAAAAAATGCTAATAAGTTTGCAATTTCATCAACTTCGCGTGGTAGGTACTTATATTTTTGACCGCGTTCTTTGATGACGCTTCATAAAGAAATAAGTTTTATACTGCTTCCGTACGGTCGAAAACTCACAAAGGTTCTGCTAGCTGAGTGCTATCTTCTGAGATACAGGCATTGCCTAGTTCAGAAGATAGAGTCAACACCCGAAATAAACCTCTTTTTACCACCGCTAATGCTGTTGGATTATTATCATATATATTGTGCATGATTTTAATATAGGTACATACCTAGTGTTAAGTACTTTTACTATGTATTCCTTGTTGCTGAGCTGGTGAGAAATAAACTATTTTTTTTTTCTCTTTTACCTAATCGTTCTGCCAAGCACAGATTTCTACAAGCCGGTTTCATTGAATATGCTATGCTTAGTATCCTATTCATACGAAATGAATTATTATTTTAAGTTTGATAGCCACTATTTTAAAAAGGTTTTAATTCCAAAACTGTGTCGCTTGCATTGTTAGTCATAACTAAGTACCTACACTACGTTTGATGTAGGTAGGCACTTGAAAAGTACTTCGACTAGCGACCCGCTCCGGCTTCGCGCGGCTGCAAATTATATACACAAACCTTCCTCGTTTGTCCCTCTTTCTATAGTAACCCCTCTAATCGTATCAAAACCCGTTGCATGGCTTAGGAGCAGTTAGCGAATAAACAGAACGACAGACGTGGAACTGGAAAGCGATTTTGTTTTATACTAATAAGAGATATTGCAGGCAACCTCTTCGATAGTACTCCATAAATTCTATTCGTATTACGCTGATCAATTGCATGTCCAATATTTCTTCCTAGAGTGCTTTGTTAAGAGCGACAAGCCGACGGGTGAAGATAGATGGATAGTTTTAAGTAAAATAAAAGTGGAAATAAATACCAAGAAACTTTATTAGGTACCTACTCATTTTTTGAATGTCGCAAATCTGTTGGTCTCCTTAATTATACATATAATGCTCTTTTAACATACTTTGAGCACGGATCGAAATGACCATTTAGAAAACACTTACACATTCTAACATTTATTACAGTTGAAATAGCAATTCATGAACATACACATATGCACCTAGAACGATTTTTACCAAAAATCATAGTCATAATCGTAGAAAAATAAAAGTAAAGCAATGCCAGCAATTTACGTAAAACATTACTTCAATAAAAATAATAAGATTTTTTTTTTAAACAATAATAATTTGTTTATCTTGATTTTCATAGTGAACAACTTAATAATAAAAACAACTTGGAAATCCTTAAACAAAACAATAAATATACGTTTTATTTAGTTGGATTGCATGGCAGTGGTGATGATTTCCCTGGAGATGATGAGTCTTTGGATCTGTGATGTGCCTTCGTAGATCTGGTAGATTTTGGCGTCCCGCATGAGCTTCTCGACGGGGTAGTCGGTGTTGAAGCCGTTGCCGCCGAAGATCTGCACGGCGTCTGCCGCAGCCTTGTTGGCGATCTCCGAAGCGTGGCACTTGGCTACCGAAGCCAGAACAGTGTTCCTGACACCTGATAAGAAAAATATATAAACAATTTCAGAATTTGTTTTATACCATTCGCACTATAGTGTGCGAATGTTGTTGAACAAATTGTCTATAGTAATATAATATTATAAAGAGGTAAGTTTGTTAGTAGGATGTAATCTCTGGAACTCCTGAACTGATTTTGAAAATTCTTTCATCAGTAGAAAGCTGTTTTATATTTATTTTCGAAATCCACGCGGACGAAGTTGCGGGTGAAGTGCTAGTGTAATATATTCTTTCGAATGTTATAGATCATACAGAACAAAGGAGTGAGGACTATATCTTATGTACCACATGAAAAATCCAAATACATAATTCATCATCACCATATTTCCACAATTTGGCTGTAGCGACGAGGCCCGTATTTCAATATAACTATAAATACTTTAACCTACTTATTCGTTCTGGCCTTTTAGGTTGATGTATTTCGTCGCGCTTGCAAATAGATACTATTGATCAAATATCGAGACATGGCACAGAATAAGAACGGCTGCACGCCTAGATACACTATCGCTCAATTAATCGATACAGACAATTGTAAATTTATGTACACGATACAAACAATATTTTATTTTATGATGCAGTTCTCGAAATAAGGGAGAATACAGTTCATTTTAACAATGAGCTTCATTTTCCATATACAGTGCATTTTATTTTATTCTAAAAATAGTAGTTTTACATTTTGCTAGACTGCCAGCAAAATCCTTCACTGATTACTTCATTCAAAGCCTTATTTTACTGTCAGTTGTATAGTTAGGTTTAGAAGGACAGAGTTAATATTTTGAGTTCTAAATGTAACAAGTCAAACAGACAGACATACTGCAAAATACATAACCTACATTTGTCACAGATGCCTTACGTAGGTACAATACATTGTTTTATTACTGAGCTGGCCAAATCAATAAAATTCGTTGCAGTAGAGTATGGGAAGTAGGCCATCTGCAGAAGTACTGGCACCACGTCTATGTTGCTAGCCGTGTAACTGGCGGTATCATTACAGGCGCTTGAGACCTTTAGTATTTAGACGGCGGAGAGCGTATTTAGACCCCTTAACTATCTGTCTGTTGGATTGCTTACAAACATCATCCTCATCTCCTTCCTAAGCCTTTTTCCCAACCATGTTGCGATCGGCTTGCAAGTAAGTATCGTGGGGCATATAATGTAGGTAACTGCTTTTTTGACATGAACGAGCATGGCAGTTGAGAGTTTGTCATGCTCAGTCAAATGACTCGCTGATGGTGACGCGTGTGTCTGGTCATTCGGTTCCCTTCAATATGGTTGAGCTGAGTGGTGCTGGCTGATCCACAGGTCATGTTCGTGAACGGGTGCCGTCAGCTGAGACCGGTCATCTCTTAACTGCCATTGGCTTATTTTAATCTTTTTTTATTGTTGTTTTTGAATTGTTTATTTAACATTGTTCTTATATAATAGAACAAGACATATGTAACCAGAATTTTTGTAATACATAACATGGTTTAAAATAGTGTCCATGGAGTTTCTTGCACGTTCTTCTTCAAAGAGTCTTTCTGACTGACCGACTTATTGACAATTCAAAAGTGCCTGTAAATGGTTTATTTGAAATAAATGCTTTGAATTTGAATTTCCAGTCCATTCGGATGCATATGAATACTAGTATTTCACATGGCAACTGCAACTTCCTATGTGATCTCCACAATCTAGTACCTGGCCAGCACGATATCCCTTGTGGTTGTCGAGACTTCCTGGCCTCTGACTACCCGTAATGACTGTGAATGACCTTCGAATGACAGCCGTTGCATTGCCTTAACATGTTTTCCGAAGTACGGAGGGGTCCATGTAATATAATGTATTGTTAGTATATGTAATAGTTGGTCACCCAACCTCGGCCCCGGCATAATTATTCAGCCATAAGTCCGGATTGTAAGTTATAAAAATATTAACCATGATCAGCCATCCAGGCGGCTTTCATCCAAGCCAAACGCGCGGTCTCGACGCCGATGGCCATATCAGCCAGCATGAACGCGACGGCCTGGTGCCGGGCGATGGGCACGCCGAACGTCTTGCGCTCCAGGGCGTACTTGGTGGCCTCGGTCAGGGCTCGCTGAGCCAGGCCGGTGGCTCCGGCGGCTACCTGTGTGTTTGAACCATGTGTTATAAATAGGAAGGCCATTGTTTATTTAATAAGTTATAATTGTGTTACAATGTACCTACAGTAAATAATATTCTAGCCATCTATCTAGGTTAGGAAAAGGAATATCAGAAACAGTGTTGTCGAAAGAAAGGTCGATGTGTAGTCTCTCTTTTCTGCTGCAAAGGCCTTTCCCAAGCATCGTTACTAAATGCATTAATTATGTATATGCTTAGTTACCGTCAGGCTCGGGCTACCATCTCTAGATCTTGATACCTTACCGCTTGGTTATTTAAGTAAAACCTGACAAAGGGCTTGATTCTGTTATGCACAAACTAAACTTAATTTAGGCTATTGCTATCTTTTTCTCTCTAATAAAACAAGAAAGAGACGGACGTAAATTAGAGCTGACAAATTTAGTTTGAACTAATATTTCCATACAAATTAAGGGTACACGTAAAAACATGTCGTCTAAAAACACGGCAAGGCGTAAACTAGTTTGACATCTCTAACTTAGTGCATAGCTATAGCCGTCCTTTTCTCGCACTGCCTTTTAGTAAAAGATAGCAATTCTCTAATTTTAGTTTAGATATTGAACAAGAGAATCCGTATCAATAAAGTATAAAATTAAACGTGATTTTATTCATAAACATTCAAACAACGACAAACTGCATAAAAACAAAACAAACGAATAAGTATAATTACTGCAGTGACATGTCAATGACAACATTGACATCTCATAATTGGAGCACTATTGTCGACTGCTGTTATTAGCCCAGAATAGCGCGATCGATTCCTTAGTTCCAAGAAAATAGTTAAGTACTTATAGAACATTTTGACGCAAGACTGCAAAGTTTGTCATTGCAGGCGAGGCGGAATTGACGACAGAGCCGAAAGGTGAGGTCGATAAGGATCCATGAACTGCACTCACACGCCCACGTGTATCAAACGAAGATAATGATTCACTTTAGATTTTGTTGACATTTTCACGGAATCAAGTGAAATGTTTTTTTCAAATTCGTAGTAATTAGGTAGTGAATGTTGGAGATGATGGAAAATAGGAGGTGGAAGGGTGTTCTAATTCCTCTTCAGTAGTTATACAGGGTGTAACGGAAAGGTGTGGTCATTATGGTCATATTTTAAGAACTGCATCTGCCAATCGATATGAACAACTTTCTTCAAGAAAAGCTGAGGAAGTTCTCAAAAATAAACTTTAGCCTCATACAAATATTGTTCAGCTGATGATAACTTTGTATGGAAAGTCCAATTTTTTTTTTGGGAATTTTTGGTTTTTCTTAGAGTAAGTTGTTCATATCAATGAGCAGAATCAGTTCTTAAAATATGACAGCTTTCCGTTACACCCTGTAGAAGGCGCCAAATCTTTATTGACATAAAATATGAAGTACATAGCTATGTTGTTCAATTACTGATATTTGTAGCCAATTACTGACTATCCGGAGCTTCTTTCAAAATTTATTCAACGCCATTAATTGGTGATAATATCTTTAATTTCCGACAAACATACCCGTCTGTGCGTCTTTTTAGAAACGCGGTCAGACTGGAATATGTTTTCATGTTAACACCGTGTTTTTTGCAGATTCGTGCTTTTTACCATAGATTATAATTTTACTCCATAGCGTGTTATGCTACTATTTATTAGCCAGTTCAACAAAGTGTGCTAAGAACTTTGATTATAAAATGTCTAGATAGTGTGTGAAATGCGCGCAAACGTCTCAAAACATATCAGCCAACTGTTGGCTTATGAGTTCTTACCCGCCGATTAGTACCGACGACGAAAAAAGTGCACGTCATTGATTGTAGGATCACCATATTGTACTGCCA
This sequence comes from Polia nebulosa, assembly GCA_951329385.1. Taxonomy (NCBI): domain Eukaryota; kingdom Metazoa; phylum Arthropoda; class Insecta; order Lepidoptera; family Noctuidae; genus Polia; species Polia nebulosa. The sequence continues at coordinate 29,598,159 of OX589587.1, read as the reverse complement.
GCCAACAAAAGAATTTTGATGAAAAGTGAATAATATCAAACAAGGTTGATATTATGGCATTGCGAAACTAACAGCAGTGTGAATGAGAGCTAGTTTTTAAGCAAGTGTATTGAAAATTAATTTTCAATTGTGAACGTAAAATATTATGTTCTGTAAATACTCATTACTGTCGTCCTTCGAAACACTTAATTAGTCTTTAATTATGATGGTACCTACTACGTTACCTATGTCGGCAATGGCCTTGTAAAGCTTGACCCATTGCAGCCTTGAATTGAACTGTTCCGAAAGAAGGCATATATGCATCATATATGGTATGGCACGTGTAGCGTAATAAATATTATACATGCTAATTTTTTATGAGGTCAACCACATGCACTGACCGCTGAGCAAAAGATTTCACGCAATGGTTTTTTCAAGAAGGAAGGCGCTGTCGAATCCGGCTCAGAAAGAGGTATAGAGATGATTTGGCTGCATACCATCAGGGTTGGATCGAGGCGGCACAGGAGAACCTGGGAAGACTTGCGGAGGATATTGCCCAGCAGTGGAACAGGAATGACTACATAAAAACAAAAAACGAGGTTGTTACCGGTGGTCGAGTCTTGTCGAAAGCTCCCATGGCGATCTTGAAACCGGCACCTTCTTCAATCAGAACGTTCTCTTTGGGCACACGCACATCTTCAAATGTGATGCCGCGAGTGTCAGAAGCACGCTGACCCATGTTTTGTTCCTAAATGTAAGAAAATAAGCACGACCACATTAAATAATTTGGTAAAATAAAATTAACACTGGACCGTTTCGCAATAAAAAGCGTTAGTCTTTCCATGGATGCTTCATTAATGTAAATGATTTCACGGAATAAATAATGCAAACTAACGAGGAAACCATACAAAAAGTAAAGAATTACCCACATATAATGTTCAGAAATATAAACGTAGGATATCAACACTCGAGAAGCCACACCATTTTTATTCAGTTATGTTATAGGTATTGTTACAGAAATAAACAAAAGATGAAATTCCATAAAATTGATGGTGATCAATCACGCGACATTGTGCCAATCGGTTACTAACAGTGGGCAATTGACTTCGTTTAAAATGGCATTGACCGATTGCGTTGGTTGTATTGTAATAATCATGGATGGCAAAACTGCCGATGCATTCTGATTTAATTTTCAGATTGATGAACTCTTATGCCCTTTCTTATTTTTTATTTATTAATACTTTATGCAACAAAACTTTTTAACAAAAAATTAAACCGACGAAAAAGAACTAAAAAGCACAAAATAAATAAACCTTTGAGTATTGAGCTTATTTACTTAAACTAACATATTTTATGTAAACACACCCTAACTAATAAAAAAAGAATCATCAAAATCGATTCATACATAACGGAGTGAGGGCTGAACATATATTTAAAAAAAATGTAGGGTCGAATTGAAAACATCTTCCCTTTTTTCGTCTGTTAAAAATATAAAGGCAGAGGACTTACTCTCCATAGTCAACCAAGGCCATGGCGAGATAGTAAAAAAAAATATTATTAAGAAAATAATATTAATTAAAAACATTGAACCTTATGAATTATGATGGCAGATTGGATATTTTAAGCATTTATTGCATTTTGTAGGTAATATATTGGCATACGTTTCCTCTTTATGCTAGAGCTAAAACTTCTTCACATTTTGTTAATAGATCTTGCTCAAGGAAAATAAAAAAAAAGTTAAAAGGAAAACTCCTTCGCATCAAACCTTTATGAAGTTTTTCTATGGCTACTCGGTTACTTCAGCTGTTTACCTTATGAAAAAACTAACACTAAACAAGAATCCATGTAAACACTGATAGAAAAATTGAAAAAATTAACTTTAGAACTTTTTTTTTTCTTAAAACTATAAATATTGCTTTAAAGTTGAAGGTCGGTGAAGGAAAAAATAATGTTGTAGGTATATCACCTTGCGTCCAGGGCTAACTCCAGCCCAATCTCTCTCCACGATGAATCCGGTGAATGCCTTGCTAGCAGGGCACTTGGGGTCGGGGTTAGTTCGTGCCAGTACGAAATACCTGAATTTGTAACATGCCTAATGTTAATGGAAAAAGTTTATTTTTTATGCACATAATCTGCATAACCTGACCCCGTAACGATTTTCAATAGAGTCGACTCTTTTGTGAGCTAGTGATTTTTTAACTGGGACATACCAGTTAGCTACCCCTCCGTTGGTGATCCACATTTTCTGTCCATTGAGAATCCACTCATCGCCTTTCTTCTCGGCTCTGGTTTTGACGCCAGCAACATCCGACCCTGCGCCCGGTTCGGTCACACAGTACGCCTGAACAATAAAACAAACCCCTTAGCTTACTATAAGAATTCTGTATTATTGTCAAATATGCTAATCAGGCAAGGGCAACAAGAATACTGGAGTGTACTATAGAATTCTTTTTCTTAAGATTTGTTCCCACTAGTACTTACAGCAACAATGGGCTCTTCCACAAGCCTGCCGAGGTACTTCTTCTGCTGTTCCTTGTTACCAGCGATAATGACTGGCATTTGCTGAAAAACAAGTCCACGATATACCAAACAGTTATTTTTAATTTGTGGAACAAGGAAATTAAATAACTATCTACTTAGATGAGATGCCATAACGTTTATTGGTTATATCAATACAAAAACTGAAAATAAAGGAAAATGTTGTAATACAAATACTTGTAATTTTACACAATATAATTAATTTAAAATATAAAATGTATCTAGGTCTAGTATATGTTTTACTACAATGTTACACCAGTTAGTTTGTTAGTAAAATAAACTACCACACTGCCAGGCCCATGCTTAACTTTGAAAGGGTAGCGACATATTTTTTTTCATGAACTCCTGCACCTGAATTTCTTGACCTTTACGTTTTTCAGTTTCTTTTCAAATCGTTCGACACGCCACTACCTTTCAAGTTTTCATGGAATAGAAATTATTAATGCTTGTTACATGATAGTAGGAAATGAAACTACAATCACACACGTGCAAGCTGAAAATTATTTAAAAGGTTACTGAAGCACTGAACTTGTCCAGGGTTATATGAGTCGTAATGCGATGTTGATGATATTGGTGTAGAAATTCATGCATACGTAAACCAAGCATGGCACACGGGCAACTCACTCCAAGACCACTGGCTTCCATTGCAGTCATAATGCCAGTGCATCCGAACGCCAGCTCCTCGGCCACCATACACCCGTCAAACACATCCATATTCATACCACCTACAGGAAACAATACTGACAATGAGCTTCATGGGTTTTGTGGACACGATATGCCAACGACACTGAACATTTAGAACACTAACACCCTAATTTTAAGACTCGCTAACCATATGCTTAGTATAAATACTGATTAGGGGATTCTAAATTCAAGATAACACAAGTCTCATCCATCAAATTCACTATAGGACAAAACCTCCATCGAATGATAAGTCAGTGCTTTACCGCCCACATATGTCCTTCTTCGTAGAAAATGTTAAATAAAGAACCTGCTAATCAGTGTTTAAACTTAATCAAATGGTTATATTTTATATAAATAAGGCCCTATCAGTGTATCTTCAATACATCTATTTTTTAAACGTTGCATCACCAGTGAACACAAAGCTAACATATAAATGCAAACACTGAATATGACTCCTTGTACAGCATATTGTTCCAACCAATCTCTGTGACATTTCTCCTGTGCCGTGGGTGCAAACATTAAGCTCACATAAATAAATAACCTAGATGATCTTTTCATTACTTAGCTAGAAGTGTCAAGATAACCTCCCTCATCCTAATCACTTTGTGTATACCTACTACTAAATCACATGTCGCACGCTTCATCATATAGAGAAATTATTCAAAACTGAAGATACCTCAAATATCTTCAAACACCTTTTTTTTTTGGTTGGGAAATTATGTCTTCACCCGCTCTGTTTGTGTTCCTTCCTTGCCTGAGTGCCTGCCTAGGGGAGCGGTAACTCTGTTACAAATTTATCCGCTACCCCTAGGCATACAGGCACCGGCCATGATGGGCCCCGTCAGTGGTGGCTGACACATTCTCTTGTTCGGCGCGCGTGGAACACTACGTGCCGTCGACTCTCGGGCCTGGTGCTGATCGGACGGCGAGCTACCCACTACTCGCCGTCCGCAGGCCCGGGTCTACGGTGGATCTTCAAACACCTGATTGTTGAGTTATTTCTCTTTATGAATTAAGCGTGCGATGTATTTAAAACATCGAATTTATTGCATTCTGTGAAGCGAGACAGCATAATAGGGTATTTTAATGATTTATAATAAATTAGTTTTCTCAAAACCTTGAGAAACAAAAGACGTAAAAATATAAAATTATTATTTTTATACTTAATAAACATCCCTATTGCGTGAGACGTCAAACGTACCTAAGTAACGCCATAGTGACTTAGCAATATTCAGAATAAACGACGTTTTGCGTGGCAAAGATAGAAGAATAACTTCTAAAGCGTGTCAACCTACATTTTGTCAACGATTTTAGTAACATCTTAAAAAATTTGTATTCATGTTATGTACATTTTTATCGTAGTCAAATACCCTATTACTCGTATAAACATTATACCCATTCAGCCAGATCTAGTATTTCCCTAACTGAATGCAAGTATTTTATGCAAAGTATTTTCGTAACGAATAAGAACATAATTATTTATCGTTATTTGATTAACGTTGACAATAACGCACACATTTTTAAGTACAAACCAATATTGTAATATTCTATTTCAGTTTTAAAAGCAAATCTGTAAAGATGAATGTCCATTTCTGAGCAACGCACATATAAAGCAACATTAAATCTTTTAGCAAAACTTTAAATGGTGTGTGATTTTATGGTTTTGTATTGCACGTTGAGAACTTTTATTTGGGCTTTTGTTACTTGGACCTTGGACTTACATGTCGCCTGGTTGACCTTGATACATTCATGTGCAAATTATATTTCTTTTTAATTCACAATACAGTGAGTTCGTTTTAAAATAACGTTTAAGGGGCGATTTATAAGGGGCTTTGTACGAAAGTCTTGGGCTACTTTTTATTTTTGATTCGCTTGAGAAATATTATTTGAGGTCTTTGCATAGAATAGTTTAGTCATACGATCTTGTTGGCAAATTATATAACATTTCTGGTTTTGTGTTTAAAGTTTTGTTTAGTACGAAGATATGCTTTTAAAAGTTTGGTAGGAAAGATGTAATTAGTGATGAATGTGATTTATGCAAGCTTTAGTTGTATTGAAGTTACAAGTATATAAAAATATTTTATTAGTTAAATATCGTATCGCAGTATTAAGCCGTACCAGAAGTATTACCTAGTAAGAAGTTATGTTTAAAAGTGCAACATATTTCTAGTTAACTTTAGGCAGTTAAACGATTTCTTTAATTTTAGGATGTTATTTGATATTATTTTGTTATTTTAAGCCACTTTAATATTAATATTGTAATTTCATTTATTAGAATAATTATACTGAAAGATTGTAACGGTGAAGGAAAATATCGTGAGGAAACGGCATGTCCTAGAACCAAAAATTCAGACATGTGACATCCACCAACTCGCACTGGGCCCGCGTGGTGGATTACGGCCGACAACCTCTAACAGAGAGGAGGCCTGTGCCTCAGCAGTGGGGACATTAAAAAGGCTGATGATGACGTTCACAAATAACAAAATAAGTTCATAAACATAATAATTATGTTACATTTAAGCACACACCAGTGACAATTACACAATGAAATGCCTATAAGATAAATGGTGGGATCTAGACGACTAAACATTGAAGATACGTAATTTTCATATATTTATGATAATGTTGATTCATCAACATGACTGACAGTGATACTCTTTTTTTTGTGTATATGTGGCTGAAATCACGTCTCATTACTGAAGAGAATTCAAATGAAAATAAACCATATGAAGTTAGTTATAAGGTCGAGCGTTAAGGTTATATTAACTTTGACCGTCAAGGCTCAAACTATGTAGAAAAATTGTAACCATCAAGGTAAGATTTTCATTTTTTTGACGACTATTTTAATCCCAGCAATCAATGCGCAAGGAAATTATGGTATTAGATTGATTTTAAAAGAAGGTAACGATTCCGTCATTAAAACACTGTTTTATTAAAATACGGTTCAGAAAAATGAAAAGATTACGTATCTTGACTACACAAATGTTTCTTTCTCAAAGCGTACCTAAAGCGAATTGCAGAGTATTATTTTAAATTTCTCTACTTCTTCGATTATCTACGTCTACTCACAAGTGCAAGAGTGAAATAATTATTTACGAGTACCTCTACTATATCTAGGCAAGAAGATAACTGTACTGAAATCTGCTATTACATAACTTTATATTAAAAGTGAATGGACACGTTTTGTGAGATGGCCCCTCAGATAGATGTTATCACAGCCTTATTTTTTGAGGGTGGGAAATTATCAAATAACTTCTCCCGCTCTGAATGAAGCGGGAGGGCAAAAACAAACACTCCCGATACCCTGACAGGACGTTATCATACCCTACTAAATAATAAGACTCACTCCTAAGGTGGTGCCGCCAACTGCTGTGGTAATGCCTGTGCATCCGAATGCCATCTCTTCGGCAGCGATACACTCTTCTAACACTCCTAGATTTCCACCAACGCCCCCTGAAATGTCTCTAGAAGCTCAAACCAACTGGTATTTATTGAGGAACTCCCAATTTGAAAGGTTTTATCCCGTATGTTTGAACCAGCTGCGCGAAAACTGAATGCTGCTGACATGAAGTCATTTTGTAATCTGTAGACTAATTTTTAGTTTTTCTATTACATATTATTTAGTTTACGGTAGATTCCTCATTTTTTTTAGTGAATATCCGTTACAATCGACTTCTCGATACGTGAAAAAAAAAAAATAGAAATTTCTTAAAATATAGATAATAGAAATTTCTCGGAAAACTTATTTTGATCCACGTCACCTAGTAAATATTGAGTCATAGAGACCAGCTTTCTGAACTGACATACTAAAACATTTTGGAAAGTGCATCGAATATTGTAAGCTGTAAATAGTAAGCAACGTTGATGGCACCTCACACAAAATTATTATAGCCAATAAGGAATGTTTTAATATGTTCCAAGTTGAAATAACAAGACTCACTCCTAAGTTGGAACTGTCAAGTGCTGTAGTGATGCCTGTGCATCCGAATGCCATCTCTTCGGATGCTACGTACTCGTCAAACACTCGCTAAAGTCCTAAGGTTCCAACGCCCCCTGAAATTACTCAAGATTCTCAAATGGACTGCTTTAATGATGATGGACTCGATAGATAATTTAACACCCTAATTGTGTAAGTCATTCTTAATTAGTGAAAACATTTTCGTTTTTGGACAATACACACATGAAACGGTTCATAATTGAAGAATTTGTATCCTCGACAACAATAATGACGTTAGTGGAGGGGAATCCCATTCGTAAAAAAAGTTATTTTAATTTCTGTTTGTAAGTTAAGCTATTTTAATTTCTGTTTGTATTATGTTGAGAATTATTTAATGGCTTTGATATAGGCTTACGTTTAACTACTAATTTTCAAGGATTAGTGGCAGTCACCTAATCTAAGTATCATATTAGGAAGTTGAGAAGTTCGTCGCACCTGTTTACTATTTAAATAAAGTTGTTTTCCCATAACATGCAGTTTTTCAACCATTGCCTATGAATTTTCTAGTGTAAAATGCTTTTTATGATCTATTTAGAGTCAGTGAATGTTCCTTATTGTTAGGCGTTTTATTGATATTGTTATTTTAAACATTGTTGCGTATATTTGCCCTTACAGATGCAAGTCTTATTTTTGTGTTATAGTAAGAAAATTTTACAGTTATAGTAAGCGACGTTGATGGCACCTCAGGTAGAAGTTATCGTAGCCGATTGAAATAAGACTCACTCCTAAGTTCGTGCCTCCAACGGCTGTGGTGATGCCTGTACATCCGAAAGCCATCTCCTCGCCTATGATACATTCTTCCAGCACGCCTAGGTTTCCAACGCCCCCTGAAATGTCTCTAGAAGCTCAAACGGACTGTTCAAATATCACACATGTAGCTTTTTGCCTTTTACTTAAGTTGCCAGTTGCACCGTTTAATATAACAAAGTTCCAAGTATGGTCAAGGTTTTCGTAGGCCAATTGTACGCGTGTTGAGCATGTCATCCTGTTACACCAGATGCTACCGTTGCTCATCTATAAATTAAGCATGGCAGATGTGCGACTACGGTGAAAAATAATTATAATTATTTTAGGGTTAAGTAATATTTTAGCTAAGATTTTTATCTTAGCTAACATTTCTTAACCCTACCTACATTGTATATTTTTTTTAAACCTACTTAGGTTTATGAACCAACTATTAGTTGCTTAATATTGGTAGCTATCTAAACAACCTAGAAACTAAAATCAATGAAATGATGATATATATGACTGAATGTCCATAGTTTTGAATTATGGCATGACACAATGCCCAAACCAGAAAACATAATCGTAAAAACTGAAATCATGAAGTCAGACAAAATAAGGTCCACTTCCACATGCTATCACCGTATATAAATGATCCACACATTAGATTAAGCTGCTTACTCCGACTTCGGTGATAGTCATCGCCGCCATGATCCCTGAACAACCGTACGCAAGTTCTTCGCACACGAGACAGCCCTCTAACACTCCTAAACCTAAGCCCCCTGCAAATCGTATTCGATAACGTATCAAATTAAATCCTATCGAAAAATATGTGTACAAAAATCCCAAGTTAGAAGCAGTTAATGAATATTTAAACTGAGATAGTTGGTATAAGCCTTATTCCATGAAAACCTCCGCGGTTACAGGTGTAAAAGTATTATTTAGGGGATCCATGCCAATGACTTACACCGATGGAGCTGGTCGATATAGCGGCATTCGTGCCAGCGCACCCGAACCCCATCTCGTAGGATATTAGACACGTGTCTAGAACACCTAGCCCCATTCCTCCTGGAAGGTATTTAACCATTAATATCGCGTATGTACCGATATTAATGAAAGTAACTTTTCTAAGTACTTTGGCTAAGCATCAATTATGTCACTGTCGTCAAAGGGAGCATTTCTAAGCCAAAGCTAGAGTTATGTGACGTTTAAAAAAAGTTAGAATGCAGAACTCTGCACCTAAAATAGACAACGTTAGAGGCCTAAAATAGCATGGCATTCTGTTGTGGGGAAATTCAGACGATTGCTATTATATTGCTGCCGCCGGCAGGTATTCAGACGATTGGTTTTACAATAAAAAACTTTTTTACACTAAAAACAACCGACTTCCAAAAAAAAAAATACACTAAAAATTTAAAAATAACTTTAATTTCGGCAGTCGGTGTTTGTATTTTATTTCTTCGATATTTGACACCGACTTCCGAAATTAAAGTTATTTTTAAACTTTTAGTGTATTTTTTTTTTGGAAGTCGGTTGTTTTTTTTGTAAAAAAAGTTTTTTATTTTTCGCTTTTTAGTTGTTATACCCCATAACTAAAATCCCCAATAACATGGAACGTGGAATTTAAACATTTGGAGAACACAAAAACGTCATCAAGATATGCCTATTTTTCGTTTTTGTTCAGTTTCTCAAAAAGTGCTAAAGCAATTTCGATAAAATTTATGTGGGACCACCTCGGGAGTATATTCTTTCGGATAAAAAAAGAATTTTGAAAATCGGTCCACAACTGACGGAGAAATGCGCGGACATACATAAAAAAAAAACATACATACAGTCGAACATAGAACCTCCTCCTTTTTCGAAAGTCGGTTAAAAAAGGGCTATTCGTGCAATTTATAAATTTAGTCCCAGACACGCCCAGAGAAAAATTTAAAGAGATTGATATTATGACTTTGCCCTCGCAGTATATTTAAGAGAATCTCATGTATGCACATACAAATACTAATCTTTAAAAAGTACAGTGATATCTATAGCATAAATACAAGGAACAAACACAAATTTGTTGTTTTTAAAACCAGGGTTAAGAAAATAGGTGGTTCGTTTAGATTCCAATGTAGGTATATTTTTCTATACTAAACTTCGTAGCCAAAAAAAAAAAGCCAAATGTAACAACTGAGCATTCACATTTATAAAGTTAAATCATTTATTAGACGTAAACTACGCCAGAAAGCTTTTTACTCAGTGATCTACAAACGCTTGCACTGTCTGGACAGGTCCACGAATTTGTGTGTTGCTTTCTTCAAAAAGCTCATCCCAGACATAAACGTACATGGTTCTCATATGATTTTACCAGTACATATTGTATGGATACTTTAAAAGAGACTTTGACCTCTGAGTTTGTTTCGGTGCTTCTTCTCAGGGTAGTCAGCTAGGAAACACCGGCCTCATCTAGCTTAAACTGACAAAAAACATTGACGTGTAAAAGTGTTCCTTGTAACCTATTTACAAAATAAACATCATTTATCATACTAGCAAAAATATAGGTGTGTTCATTTTTCTCTCAATATCGCAAGGCTCTAATTTAAAAATAGACATTTTACTGAACTTGTATATCAAAGCCATGGTCTTTAGTGGCTATTAATTTTCTGCTATTACATTCAATTCATAATTAAGACGAGGCCTTTCATTGAAGAGAATCCAATAAAATGTAAGGTGCCTTTTGAAGTTGAATTTTCGATTCATGCAAGCAAATTAAAAAATAGATGGAAAGCTCTGTTTCCGTTTATATAATTAATTAAACGATCTCTGCTTGGCTTCAGTATATTTAAGCTGCTTTTCATCGATGTACCATTTTCATCACGGTGTATTAAATGAACACAGAATTATATTCCAATGTTTGTCTGGATACGCCTCGTTCACTGTAGATCTAGTTTTGATGTGAACTAGGTACATAGCTTATATGGTCATGAGCGCAGGCAGAACTATTATCAATCTGCCTAGCCTTTTCCCAACTATATTGAGGTCGGCTGCCAGTCTAACCGGATGCAGCTGAATACCAGTATTTTACATGGAGCGACTGCCTATCTGACCTCCACAACCCAGTAACTGGGTAATACGATACCCCTTGGTAAGACTGGTTGTCAGACTTTCGGGCTTCTGACGACCCGTAACGACTGTCAAAGATCCACGATTGACAGCCGGGACCAACGGCTTAACGTGCTTTCCGAGGCACGGAGGAGTCTCGGTATTTAAAGATGGTCACCCATCGATGGACCAACCCTAGCAAGCGTAGCTTAACGATGGCAGAACTATTAGTAACTAATATTTCAGGGGGGTGAATTTTTATCAAATGGCCTCATGTGAAGATGGAACTAACACGGGCCTAATAAAAAAGGATGCAAGAGCGAGCGACGAAAAATTCAGCACCTCGCTTCGAATAGCTAGGAATAATTAATAGGCGGCTTTAAAAAAATGTTAAACATTTTTATTTAATTTTGACTGATTTTGAATATAATATTGTAAGCCTAAGGCAAGGGAGGTGCAAGCGCACCCCTTTGCATCCCCTTTCCGGTGCCCATGTATATGGTTCCTCAGCCTAACAAAGGCGCTTATGTAGTATATTTTGGCTTATAATAGTAGATTCCGAACAAAACAAAACATCTCCTAAAAATAATAAATTACCTCTGGCAGAATAGGGAATATGCATGAAAAAAATATTTGTTATCTAACCGGTTTATCGATGATTATACTAAAATAGAGTACGAACAGTGAAAGCAGAATCAAAATTGATAGAAAATTAAACGAGATATAACAATTTTAAACAAATTATCTGTCCCTCTCTCGAAAACGCCGTTTTCTATGGCAGTTGTAAGGGCGTTATGTCCTTTGGGTCAAAGAACACGTCGGACTTCTCTTTCTACTTATCAACTTTAAAGCTTTATAACTTCGTCGCTGAAGATGATATTTGGAAAATTCCTTCATATTTGTTCACTATAGTTAATAAGACTTCAATTGAACAAATAAAAAAATATCATGCATATTCCCCAATGTAATAAACTTTGCCGACTGGAATGACAAACAGTGACTATATCTTTGTAGACTACTACGCTATTTAATATTTAGTATCTCATGGACATGGCAAAGCGTAGCAGAAACCTATGAAATGTCTGGGAAATTATTTTTCCAACTAAAAAGCTACTTCGAAGAAGATTATTCAATTATATACCTTTTGCCCGAGGTAACCATGCATTTTCCGATATCAAACTAGCCCTCGGCAATAATGAGGTAGACAATATCTTAATGACGTACTGATTGCATTACCTGCATTGAAACTCATACATATTTCAAGCGTTTATAAAATGGTGTTTGTAAAGTGAGATTACATTTTGAGGTATTTTCCATTACCTGTCTATTAAAGTCTACTATATTTTTATAGGACCTTGAAGGCTACAGTTCGTTTATTTCGTATGTAGTCTGGCCGTGTTACGCAGCAGACGATCCCGCCCACATTTACATACAAAGCTACTACACGTGTGTCGCTTAGCGTATATACTTCGGTATTTAGGGCTCTTAAAAAAGTGGCATTATTATATTTCCGTATGGGAAACCGAAACTTCACAAGATGAATCCCTTACATTTAGGCGTTTAAACAACCACTATCATTGTTAAAATGTCACTTTGTCTAGACCCTCGGTAGTCTTTATAAGGTACTGGATAACATTACCGCAGTGCTCGGGGATATGGCCGTTCATGAGCCCGATCTCCCATGCCTTCTTGACGATGGGCCATGGGTACTCCCCGGACTTGTCGTATTGGGCTGCTACGGGCACGATCTCTTCTTTGGTGAACTTGCGAGCCAAGTCTTGTAAGGCTTTTTGTTCCTCGCTAAGCTCTGAAAAAAAAGATAAAATATATTTAGTCTTAAGCGTTAAGCTAAAATCGGAAAGCCCGTGAGCAGTGGTGGCCCAGTGGTAACGGCCCAGACTTACAAGTTGGACGTGATATTCAGGTATAGACGTTTTACTTTGTGTAATTATCACCACTGCTCTCAAAACAGTGAAGAGGACTTCGAAGACATGTGTCATCCACCAACTCGCACTGGGCCCGCGCGGTGAGTTACGGCCCATTCCCTCTCTTACGAGAGGAAACCCGAATCCCAGGAGAGGAAACATTTTAAGATTGATTATGCTATATAGTGAGTGCCTCCGCAGCCAGTGGCGTCACCCAAAAACAACGCAGTTGGAAACCGGCAGTCCTTTTTATTTTTAGTATTTAGTTCAACAGCGCGCGGAGCGAGCTCGGGAACTTAGGGCCGAGCGAACAAAGCCCCTTTCATTTCCGTCGTGTTATGTTCCTTTAAACTCTGCAGACGGAAATAGGAGCAGTCTGTCGGCTTATCTTACTTACGACCATCGTTAGCACATTGCCGGCTGAACATCCGGCATTTAGAATGCCTAGCAAAAGTATAGAATGAATAATATACCAGTTCTACTTAGACCAAACTAGATTGTCCTGGGCTAATCTAGTATATCCCGACACGCCTAGGATAAACCAATTTGGCCTAGGATAAACTAGTTTGGCCGGTAACAGATACAAGTGTAAGTTAAAAGAGTTTCGTTTACTGTCTGCCACGATTTTAGCATACGTTAATATGTAGATTAACTAGGCAGTGTGCAGATATTTATCATTTTTATATAAAAAAAAAAACACTTTTTAACGGATCGTTGTTTCTAGTTCATTGTTGTTGTTGTTGCTTGCATTCTAACGGTAACATACATACAGGGTGTAAGGAAAACTCTTCCGAAAATAATAAGGCTACTGATTCTCGATACGATACCATAAAAAAATATGTTTTTTTTTTTTTACAAATTTACCATTTTTTTTTAGCATTTGGCGTACACTATGATGTGATAACAGTTAATTGAAAATTGATTAAAGTCGCTTTTATTTTTTCCAACTTTAGCATGCAATGTATTCGTAAAATATCAGCTTACGCTCGCGCTAAAGTGTTAAAAGTGCGCGCGCGCTCGCCGACAGCCGCGCGGCCAACCACGTCCACGCGACGCCGATTTAAAGCGAAAGGCTACTGGTTGTATATAACCTACGTTCTGGCTTCGGAAGCGTTCCCCTTAAACCCTGTATATACTCATGCAAAATGGCAGCTTTTTTTATTTAAGATAGGTTTGCTCTTGACTCTAGTCTAGGTCAGAGGTGACAGAGACAAAGTCGACGATGGAGCGAGCTTACCCAGAAGAAGCCTGTTCACTCTAACTTTGAAGAGATTAGGGTTGTATGCATTTGGAAACACAGACGTAGGTAGAGAGTTCCACTGCTTTGCTGTGCGCATTATGAAAGACATTTTGAAACGCTTAGTGCGAATTGTTGGAATAGCAACAAGGTAGGGATAAAAACTTGCAGTGCGCCTAGATGTCTAATGGTAGAAGCTTTCTAGTATTAACAGTCTCCTAGCTATGCCTCGGACGGACAGACCGAAACTATAAGGGTTCCCCTTCATCACCATCGTGTTAGGTATCTTTAAACCCTGCAGACAGGAATAGGAGACCCGCGCAGCAGGGATCCGCTCCGTCGACTTTCCTTACTTATTTCTTGCAAAAAAATATTTTGATTTGATTTGACTGTCGTTAGCACATTACACTTCCCTATTTCAAAAGTTTCGTTAGATGTAAGCTTAGCCGAGCGGCTAGATCTATTGATACGTATGCTTGTGATTGCAAGTTCAAATCTGGATAGCACACGTTTATTTTATGGATTTTTTGTGTCTTGTTTTTGAAGATTTTTATGTAAAGAACAGTATTTTTTTTTATTATTTATGGCTTTTGGCAAATGGCAAAAAAAAATATTGTGCTCTGACGGGTTTCTCAACGCAGTCAACCCCTACATGCAACCTTAAGACGTCCATTGACCTACTCCAAGTGTCCTGTACGTCTCGCATCCATCGGATTCCTGCGACCTTCACCAGGTCATCGGTCCACCTTGCAGGAGGCCTTCCAACGCTGCGTCTTTCGGCACGCGGTCGCCATTCCAGAACTTTTCAGCCCATTGACCATCTGTTCTACGAGCAATGTGCCATCCCTATTGCCACTGCAACACGCACTGGCCATAGACTTTCGTCTTGAGATACAGTGGTATGTAAGACGAGAAGATACCGCGTAGCTTCCCGAACGCTGCCCAACCGACCGTCGGGTTCCCAGATAACGGTAGGACGGGTTCACATCGGCGTCGGGGGGACGATGAGGTACCTGGAACTCGTCCTCGACAGCCGGTGGAACTTCGTCGAGCATTTCCGACGTTTGGCTCCCAGACTGGAGCAGGCCAGTGCTGCTTTGAAGCAGCTCCTGCCCAATCTGAGGGGTCCAAACGCCTCCCAGGCGCTTTTCGGGGTACCGGTGTGGGCGCGGTCCTTGTGACGGCGACCAACTCGCCGGTTGAACGCGTCCCAAAGGGTCATGGTCATTCGGCTGATCCGAGGATACCGTACGGTCTCCTGTTAGGCGGTGAACCTCCTTGCCGGACCGTCGCCATGAGATCTGGAGGCCAAGGTCCTTACGCTGCTCTGGGAGTGGCGCGAGGAGGTCAAACGCCAGGGCGAAACTCCGCTACCGCGACACCTCGCGGCTCGGCGGACGGAGCGCCGGCAGGATCTCATGGCGACATGGAGACAGCGACTGTCGCAACCCAGCGCTGGGCACGCCACTATCGAGGCGGTAGTGCCTCTCCTTGAGGAGTGGCTGGAGAGGCGTCACGGCGTCCTCACATTACGCCTGACGCAGGTTCTCACCGGACACGGTTGTTTCGGGAGGTTCCGGTTTCGGATAAGGCGGGAGGAAACGCCCGGGTGTTACCACTGCGCGGATCGCCCAGAGGACACGGTGGAGCATACGATGGAGGTCTGCCCCACTTGGGCGGAGCACCGCCGTGTCCTCGTGGATGCCGCAGGTGGCGGCGACCGCTCGCGCCCGGCCCTGGTTCAAACCATGGTACAAAGCGAGAAGGAACGGGAAGCAGTCTCCTCCTTCTGCGAAGCAGTAATGTTCGCGAAGGCGGAGGCGGGACGGGTGAGGGAAGCTCAACGGAGTGGCCCTCACGGCCCCAGCCGCTACCACCGCAGGAGACGCATTGGGCGTAGGACGTCGCGAGACGATCTCCGGCCACCGTAAACCCGGGCCTGCGGACGGCGAGCAGTGGGTAGCTCGCCGTCCGATCAGCACCAGGCCCGTGAATCGACGGCGCGTAGTGTTCCACGCGCGCCTGAAAAAGATGATTGTCAGCCACCACTGACGGGGAGCATCGTGGCCGGTGCCTGCATGCCTAGGGGTAGCGGATAAATTCGTAACAGAGTTACCGCTCCCCTCACTTAGGCAGGGAAGAAACAGGGGTGGGTTTTAGTCAGACACGCCCTTCCGTTCTACCCAGAGCGGGAGATATCATTGGATGATTTCCCACCCCACAAAAAAAAATCCAGAACCTTGAAGACATCTTCCATCGTGGCTACAGCACCTCGATGTACCGATAGTCAATAGGCACCGTTGGAGAAACTGCAGTACCTACATAGAGCCCAAGTCTCGATCGTATCGAAGGCTTTCTCGTAGTCCACAAACGCTAAGCAAGAGGCAGATTATACTCTTCGGTCACTTAGCCATGCCAATTTTAATCGTTTTTGTTTTGTTAATGATGGGACAAAGGATTCTATGCACAGAAATGGCATTGTAAGTTGAATATTAATAAATAAACGGTATTGAGGAGTTTGTAATAACAGCTATCAAAATAGCTTCTTTCATATTTTAAGAGAAAACAAATATGTAAGTAGTAGTAGTGTAAGTAGTTGTAGGTACTGTTATCTGTTTTGAACTTTCGACTTCATTAAGAAAATATTTGACTTGAACCACTAACGCCAGGTATTGTTATTATTACCTACACATATTCATTTTTACAAAAAGCCGTTTGAGCGAAATATTGTCAATTATAAAATAATATCACGTGTGTTCCACGAAGGATTAGCCAGAGCTGATGTACCTACCTGTAATACGCCCACATTCCGACAGTTATGTTAAAGTTACAAGTGAAAACGGGCGTGCCTATTGCCACGAACCGGGCACAAACCCAGACCCGGTTTGCTATTAAGAGCACTTTGCTCGACCCATGAAGCGAATTGAGGACCTCATATTCAGTAGTAACGCTTTCAATCACTAAGGCGCCTTTTGAAGGTTCCCCACGAAACAAAAAAAAAGGCCGACTAGGCAGTCATTTATTTCCTGCACTTTATATTTTGTATTCAACAATACCCACAAAACAAAAGGTTAGATTTACCCATTCTTCACCTGCGCTTCTGCGCCTAAAACTCAATTAATGAAAGTATCGGACATAGCTCAGCTAACCCAGAAATGCAATTGTCCAGTAATTAAGAACCTGCGCTCAGCAACAAGCTATAACAGAAGACCGCCATCTATTGTTCGCACTAAATTGTCAATGAGATATGTTAGTACTTCTAGTGTGAGAGGTTGCCTAAATTGCTACTACATAATATGTCGGTAGAAATCGGAACTTAGCAAACTGTAGTTACGTAAGAAATATTCATTAATAATTTGTTTATAAATAAGTGCTATCAACATAGATAGATTATGATCCGGGATGCTTGCTGCACTTTGCATGCTCACGTGACAGCGCCTAACACGCTCCGTCGTGGCGCTATTACCTTTGTTTTGTACTTTGAAATTCTTGTCATTCATATCATACCTACACATGTTCAAAATATCTGATAAGTTATCGATAACAAGGTAGGAAATAAGCCGCTTGGGTTCAATAGTGCCACAAAATCCGCATAATAAATACCCCAGCAATCTATATGATGTCGTAAGTACTCTTGTGTCAAAAGATAAAAAGTGTTTTGTTATTGAAATAGATACTACGCGGACGTTAATATTCAATTGTGGAAAATTAACATTACAAACTGGAGTATTTACATGATATTATGTGAAATATGTGCATACTACACATAAAATAAATTGGGCCTACTGAATGGACGTATTTAGGTCGAGCCCCTTTATTATTGGTTCTCGTATAGGAAGCGGCTTGAAAAGGGTAACAGGCTTTTGCCCCAGTTTACATGAGTCGTCGGATGTGTCTTTTCTTCTTTGTTGTACATAAATATTTCCTGGTTGCGGAAATATTCTTACCAAAGCACATTCCCGTCGTTGGCAGGGGTTTGGCAGCTGCGACCGGGGCCGTGGTCGACAGCTTTCTGTAAATCGGCCTGGTGGCGCGAATCACCTGAAAATTTTAAAATACATTTTCAATCATTGTTATGCTGCGAGTCTTTTAGTCGAGGCTTAGGCATGACATTCGCTATTGTAAATATATCATCATCAGTGGGCAATGGCTGGAGTTAGTGTTATCAAGATTGCGTGTTGAATGTGTACCTATATTCCGTGTTGTACGGTCTACATTTAGTGTTATCTTAGTCACAGATAATATAATACTATCGTACAGATGCCTCATCCCATACAAAGAAACGGTACCGCCGTAACTACGGGCTTTTGACTTGCACAAGCAACTTTTGTTCTTCGTTCGGGCCCATCCTCTACACCTCGCTAGATGGTGTTAGCAGCGATGGCTTGCAAGTTGAATGAATTTACATAGTCTTACGAATATTTTCTCACACATTGAGAAATTTCTATATAAAATTTTTGGCACTTCATAACAGTTTTACTGTTTCAAAATGTTTCACTATACAAATTTTAAAGAGGCGAATGATTAAACTCTAAAACTTCAAACAGTGACATCTATTGGTACAAGAAATATAAATGCTTCAGGATTCGTTCCAATAAACATCTAAATTTGAATTAGGAGCCAATTAGTCCACAATTTTATGTTTAGGGTAGTTTATTAAATAAGAAAATACAGATTTTCCCATTATTTTTTTTAAATATGAGTGTTACTTAAACTTCAATAAGAAATCGATGCATACTACGCCATCTATTGTTTGTTTGTTTGAACTAAATTTTCTTTGTTCGAGATGAGACCCCGTGTCTTAGTATAATAATTGAGATCTATAATAAATGTTCGTTTTACACCAAGATTTTCAGATGACGAAACTCGGATTTTGAAGTTATAGTTTTTAAATTCGCAAAGCAGATTAGTGTGATAAGATAATACTTTCGGTGTTGACAGGCCATGGTTTGTTTTATATCTGTACTAGCTAACCCGGCGAACTTCATAACACCTCAGAATCAATAAACAAAAAACCGGCCAAGTGCGAGTCGGACTCGCGCACGAAGAGTTCCGAACCATTATCTACAAAAACGGCAAAAAAATCACGTTTGTTGTATGGGAGCCCCCTTGAATATTTATTTAATTCTGTTTTTTAGTATTTTTTTGTTATAGCAGCAACAGGAATACATCATCTGTGAAAATTTCAACTGTCTAACTATCACGGTTCATGAGATACAGCCTTGTGACAGACGGACAGACAGACAGACGGAAGAACAGCGGAGTCTTAGTAATAGGGTCCCGGTTTACCCTTTGGGTACGGAACCCTAAAAAACCGTTCCATACAAAATGTATGAGAAAATGAATTTTCTTCATACTTTTTTTCGTGAATTTTTCTGATATTTTAATAGTTATTCTGCTATTCGGAGCTGAGACAAATCCAAAAAAACAAATATCATTAAAATCGGTCCAGCCGTTCTTGAGTTATAAATGGTGTAACTAACCCGACTTTGTTTTATATTTACATAATTCTTCTGTGCGTGTGTATGCCACTGTAGATGTATAAAATTCAAAGTCCTGACTGACTGATATATCAACGCAAAGCCATGAAATTTGGAAAGTGTGTTCTTTGTGAAGAGTAGGTTAGACTAAGGGTTAGTAGATTTTTGTTTTGAGGGTGAACTTGGGGTTGAAAGTTTATAACGGGGGTAGTACTAATTCCTCGCGGGCGAAGCCGCTGCCAGAAGCTAGTGTAGGTATAATATATTTAGGGCAATTACCAGCCTACGCCTTAAAACTTGTGATAGTTTATCAGTTGGTAGGTACTTTGGTAGATTACATCTTTTTGATTGGTTGAGTAACATATCTTTACCTGCCAAATGACTTTCAATATACCTCGATGATTATTATTAACTGGTATCCATATCCAAACTCGGCTTTCAATTCTAATCATGACGAGCGTGACATTAATAATCTTGTTGCTAATGTATGTTACAAAACATCATTTTTCTTATCAAACAATTTAAAGATAGACTTTGTACATATCATGTACAAAGTCTGTGTTATTTTTATAATGTTGTTTGGACTAAGGAACTGAAATGGCGTCACCAGTTATTTGGCAATGTACCTAAGTTTATGTAAATAACAAATTAACATATTTACACATTATTTTTTTAAACTGTTTAGGTGTGTTGTCGGTTTAAAGTCCATCTAAGATTTGTCAGACACATGATAAACTTTTTTTTTTTAAGTTATACTTCTTTTGGCACGTTAGGGAAAAATGAGAAGAGTAACTTTTTACGATGCGCGCGCACACCGTCACAAAAAACCTACAGCCTGAAGTTAGCTAGAACCGACACCCTGAAGTTAGCTATAGTCTGTGGTTCATGAAGAATGATTGTTTTCCTTTTGAAAACTATGTGACAGTTTGGTTTTTATCTTGTTACGCCAAAGAAGTATAACTTCTTACGTGCGTACATAAGTACCTACACACACACTTTTTTTTTGCATAATTGAGTAGTTAGGTATATTATTATAATTGGGTACATAGAAAATGTTCAAAAATCATTTCTCCTATAAAAAATTTCTAGAAAATTCTGACACTAAGTAATTGATGTGTAGTTCGATTTTGCGTATAAAACGAATGATAAAAATGGTTTAATTTAAATAAAACTTGAAATCAATCAATCTTCAATCTTCCTAGCCTTTTCCCAACTATCTTGGGGTCGGCTTCCAGTCTAACCGGATGCAGCTGAATACCAGTATTTTACATGGAGCGACTGCCTATCTGACCTCCACAACCCAGTAACTGGGTAATACCTTGGTAAGACTGGTTGTCAGATTTTCGGGCTTCGGACGACCCGTAACGACTGTCAAAGATCCACGATTGACAGCCGGGACCAACGGTGTAACGTGCTTTCCGAGGCACGGAGGAGTCTCGGTATGTAAAGATGGTCACCCATCCATGGACCAACCCCGGCAAGCGTAGCTTAACCTGATGGATCGAGTTCCGTGCGGCTGTTATTACTTTAGCCACGAGCTCCATTAAATATTATATTTAAATGTAGGTATTAGGTATTTTATAAACACTATTATCTTGGTGAAATCAAAATTACTATTTTGTTTTATGTAATATGCAAGCTGAGAACGATTTTTTATTTTAACTTACCAAGTACTACTGCTGAGAAACAAAATAAATAAATAGCAAATTCTACAATTTTTAATAGTGTATATCGTGTGGCCGCGGGGTGTAACGTGATTCAGCGGACAGGGTGCCCAACTTAGGGGTTTTCCTCCCAAATCTAGGGGGTAAATAAGTGGGATGGGTCTTTTAGACTTTTTATTTATAAGTACAGGTCCTAGGATCCTCAAATTTTTAATTGTTGTCTTGTACTAACGTGCCAGCGAAACGAAGAAGAAGAGTAGGGATGTTTCCTGGGTATAAAAATAAAAATTCTATTTAGTCCGTAAGTTAGATTATCAAAAAAAATTGGACACGTATTTTTTGCTTTACCAAACCAATGAAATGAAAATGGCAAAGATAAAACGCATCAAAGTTCAGGAGTTGGAGCTCGTTACGTCACTTCTTGGTAAAAAGTGTAGCATGACATGACGTCACGCGAAATTTTAACGCACTGTGTCGTCCTCATTTTTTGTTTACGAGACAAAAGAAAAAATACGTAGATATGTAACATTTTTTAGTAATCTAACAGACAGACTATTTAGATTTTTTAGGAAACTACCCTATTCCTCGTTAGTAAGAATACTTAGGCGATTAACACACTGCCACGCACCACGCAGCGTTTATAAATAAAAAAAGTAAGTTAGTACAATTGTATGATTTTAAAAAGACAGAACCAGAAGAAAACGAAATTTTAAATACCTAAGAATACGAGTATTACAAAACCTAGTGTTGTTTTTGGGGGATTTCCAAATAAATGTCATGATTTTAGGGGTTATTGACTGTAACTTTAGGGGTAAATATTTTTAGATCTTTCTAGGTCTTCGTACGTACAATAGCATTGCCAGAAGTTGACGTCGATTGAAAGGACTCATGATCAACGACGTGAACGCTCTGCTGTGGCTCTGCGTAAAATGACGTCTGAATCACGGATTGGGATCGGAGGCAGTGCGTAAAACAATATCCGAATTCGGTACGAGTTTTCGAGATCTGTATTTTCACGGACTCAGATCGGACATAGTGCGCAACCGCTCCTTCAGAAATGATACACTTAAGTAGAGCGCTCAAGTGTATCATTTCTGAAATCATGATTTAAATCAAAATGATTAATTATTATACCAATCCCGAATTAAATTGTTTATTTGAATAAATTAACAATAACAACAAACAAGTTTACAATAACCTTAACCATTTTACTGTTTTTTTTTCCATCAAATCACAAGAGATTAGTTGAACTTTGGCAGCTAGATATAGGGCAAGACTTATTGATCGTATTTTGTCCTTGCTAAGTAAATTAGCATTTCATATGAATGATTTTAAATAATCCAGGGTTCATTATCATCTTTTCAGCCGAAAGACGTGCACTGCTGGACATAGGCCTCTCCTAAGTGTCGCCACTACAACCGGTCGACCCTAACCAGGTCATCCGTCCACCTTGTGGGAGGCCTTCCAACGCTTCAGGGTTGGCCAGGCCTTCCAGGGTTCTTATTTTTAGGAATCTAACTGAACAAAGCAGTCAGAGTTTGATCAATGTATCCTCCTGTAAATCAATTTAATACTCAAGAGACTTAGTTGAGCTTTTTTGTAAATGAAGTGCTGCTGTTTTCATAGATGTATACCTACATAAACCATGTACCTACCTGGCAAGAGTAGCACAATACATAAGAAGGATACTTCCATTCTGGAAAATAATAGGTACACAGAGGTCGAACTGCTGAATAAAACTGGCTTTTTTTTACACATTCAGAGGCTACTACTTAGGCTACTATTACCTAAGAGAATAAATACAAAAGACACACTGGAACTACTTCATGACACAGCATTCTAGGAGACAGAGTATCATTACTGATAATAACTCCCAGGGTCACATTTTAGAGTTATTATGCATTACATTATGAGTAGGTTAGAATCAACAATCTACAAAGTATTATCTATCTTTTCTTGTAAACATTTAAAAAACAAAGTCGGGTTTGTTACACCATTTATAACTCAAGAACGGCTGTGCTGATTTCAATGACATTTGATTTGTTGCATTTGTCTCCACCCCGAAGAGCAGAATAACTTTTAAACATCGAAAAAAAAAAACATTTGCTCAAATAATGTATGACAACAACATTTTCTCACACATTTTATCATCTTTTAATGTATGAGAAAATGTTTTTTTTTTTTTTGTATGGATCAGATATTATGTTAATTGATTCTGAGGCAGTACGAAGTTCGCTGGGACAGCTAGTTAAGAAATAAAACAGAACAAAAACTTTTTAACAAAAAAAAACATGTGTGCAATTCACACGTGGTAGAAGTGAAACCTTCAAAAATTTTGGCTAAAACAAAACACTGCAAGCATTAAAGCTTCCTATCTCATTTTAAAACACAAAAACAAAACACTGTTTAATGTTTGCTATCTCATTTTCTCCCACGTTAAATCTTATGAATTTATGTGTCTGTCTCTTTTTATTGTCGCTTTTTCGTTTCATCGACTTTCAAATCACAACGATGCTAAAGAAGGAAGTTATCACTTCAAAAACCAACCCACTTCCAAAGTAGAAACAAACAAAAATTCAAAAATCACTTTAATTTCAAAAGTTGGTGTTTGTAAATTATTTCTTGGTTATTTGATACCGAGTTCCGAAATTAAAGTTATTTTTAAATTTTTAGTGTATTTTCATGTTTGAAAGTCAGTTGTTTTTTTTTTTGTAAAAAAGTTTTTAATTTTCACTTTTCAGTTGTTATAATACTCCAGAACTCAAAACCCCAATAACAAGGAACGTGGAATTTAAACATACTTGTAATTGGAGGAAACCATAACATCATCTATTAATACATATTTTTCGATTTAGTTCAGTTTTTCAAAAAGCGCTGAAACAATTTCGATAAAATTTATATGGGACCACCTCCGGAGTATACTCCTTCGGATAAAAAAAGAATTTTGAAAATCGGTCCACAACTGACAGAGAAATCGGTGGACATACATAAAAAAAAAAAACTACATATAGTCGAACGTAGAACCTCCTCCTTTTTCGAAGTGGGTTAAATATGAACCTGCGCTTTAAAAGTTAAAAAATGCAACAAATATAATTTTTATGTTTTATTGTAATATTTTAATCTTGATAGTTCAAGTAAAACTAAAAATAAACAGTACAAATAGACGCAAAGCACAAGCTCCTGGATGTTTGCTGAATTAAGTATGCCATGCAGAGGAGATTAAAATAACAATCTAAGAACATGTAGACAATGAAGATTTCCTTTTTCAATCAAATTGTGTAGAGACGGATGAATAATGAAAGGTGAAGGGAGGGAAAACTGTCAATGGCCATTCTTGGCAAACACATTCGCTTTTAAAAGCAAATCATTGGTCATGCCAATTGTGTTCACTTATATACAGAGTGTAATGGAAAGCTGTGGTCATATTTTAAGAACTGTATCTGCCCATCAACATGAACAACTTTCTTCTAGAAAACCTGAGGAAATTTAAAAAACAGATTTTATAGCTCCCATACAAATATTGATCAGCTAATGATAACTTTGTATGGAAAGTCCAATTTTTTTTTTGAGTATTTTCTATTTTTTCATAGACAAAGTTGTTCATTTCCATGGGCAGAACCAGTTCTTAAAATATGACCACACCTTTCTGTTACACCCTGTATATACATACACATGATATGAAATCTTCCATTTATTAGTGTATTACTACCCAATTTTTTTTAAAGATCGTCTTCGAGAAGATGCTCCACTTCGCAGTGGGGGCACAGGCTAGTATTATCATTTTAATCTTTCTTGTTTTGAAAAGTAATAATAAATCATCTTTGTTTATCTGCTAGTAATGCCAGTAATCTTATCATAAACTAAAATTGATGTTTAGTCCATGGGGCAACATCCAGCTGAAATATTCTGCAAGGTAACTAAAAAATGATTGTGGAAATAACTGGCCATATTGCAAAGCTTTAAATAGTATGGAAATTTATTTATGTGTCTCCAGAAATCGCTCAGCATCACAAAGAGAAAATATTACAGTGAAAGGTAACTTTCAAATGAATGACACATTTTTTATTGCTAATGCTGACTTCTAAATTTATATTTGGAATTTAGAAAACTTGCTAATTACACCCAAAAAAATATTAAAGAAGGTTAGACTTTGTATTTTGCAGATTGTATGCCAAGATGTGTATGTGATTATGAATGTTAAATGTGGTGGTGAAGTCAGGTGTAGATAGTCTCGCATTCATTATTATTTAAAACTTGGAGAGTATTACCATTCTTGTTAAATAATACCGAACGCATTTAATTATGCGTCCAGTACAAAGGTAGAGTTGAATGCCAACAGTGACAGTACTTTCATTGAGTGTATATGTAACTGTTCAATGAACTTTGGACTTTGGACTTCAAACTAAATCAGGGTCGAAGCGATTTTTTCCGATGAAGAGATACAATATAAACTGATAAATTAACAGTTAAAATCAACCATTTTGGTATAAATAGCGTTAAAACTCTAAAATACATAGAAATAGGCATAAAAGGCTAAAAATGAAAGTTCACTTACTTGAGTAATGGGATTCATTTTGAGTTTGTTCCTCTAGGTTACTATTATTAAACTCTATAATCTTCAAGATACAACGTAATAAACGTTTTTAGACTTTGAACTACGATATTGAACTATATCCTTGTTAATCGTGAAACATGAAGACAAACAAACTCCTGCGCCGAGTCGACGAATGACATTTATATATAAGTATGGTCACAGATAACAAATATGTATCTAACTCGGTTGACTTGCTTTGAATACGTGTCTTTTAAGTTTATGTTGGTATGTATGATTTTTTAATCGTAGTTTATTATTTTTTTAATAAATCTGGGAACTGATATTATTTCACAAGATTATCTGATCCGCGACACAGAGCGTATCGACTTCCTGAAGCAGAAGATTTATGCATGGGCAAACCGTTTTCGTCGGTACAAACGGTGAGTGGTAGGGTAGGTACACCCAAAATCGCACTTTTCGAAGCAACGCACCTTTAGTTGCTTTGGAAAGTGTGATTCTGGGTGTATTGCTCCACTTTATAAGGCTTGGGAGCAACCGGACCGAAGTATGACTGATACGCGCCTACTGGATGATGACGCCATGTGTCCTTTCTGGTGCAGCATCTGATCGGTGCCTGTCAGACGCACCGAGGGTGATTGGACTCGAGCGGTCGAGCGCACGTGTGATCTTATACCACAAATGGTGGCAATTACCATCAGTCCGTCCGTTGCCTAACTGAAAATCTCCAGGACCGGACAGGCTGCACGACTACTGGATAAAGCTGTTTCAAGAGCAGCACGCTCGCTTGGCAGCTCAGTACCAGTCTGCCCTATAGTCAGGGTCGCTGCCCCAGCTTTTTACGACAGGAATAACCCACAGGTAGTACTGCGGAGTTAAAAAATTGTAGACCAATTAGGTAGGTAGTACTGCGGAGTTCAAAAATTATAGACCGATCACGTGTTTACCGACGTTCTATAAAGTTCTTACATCCATCTTGAGTGCTAAAATAAACAACCATATTAACACAAATTTTACTTTTTCTGCCTCTCAGAATGGATGTAGGACCGGATCCCGCGGTACTAAAGAGCTGTTCCTCATTGATATTTCCATTAGACAACAGGTTCGCCGTTCCCAGAAAAATCTGTCGACATGTTGGATAGAATAACAGGAGTTCTATGACTTAGTGCCACATACATGGTTCATGAGGGTGCTGGAACTGTATAAAGTTGATGCAACTCTGAGCACCTTCCTGATGTCGTGTATGGGTCAGTGGAGAACGGCCCGACATTATCCAGCAGGTGTATTAGCTAACTCAGTTGACATCAATTTGATAGGCACTTTGCAGTACATTGCTCGGTGGACATCGATTATTTTATTTTATTTATTTACTAAATACTTTATTGTACACAAAAAAATACACACACATTAAGGAAAACTTATACTAAAAAACATACAATTGGCAGCCTTATCGCATTCCGCGATCTCTTCCAGGCAACCTGGATTATAATAGGCACTACGTGGTATTTTTTTGTTTTCCTATACGTCAAAGCAGCAATGTACTGCAACGTGGCTATCAAATTGATGTCAACTGAGTTAGCGAATATACCTGCTGGATGTTGGCAGATCGAGGAAAACAGCAAACTGACAAGGATCATTCCAGGGCGAACGGAACGCTATCGACTAAAAAACCAGGTCAGGTCATATCACCTCCTTTACGTGGAATATCTGAATATTTTTGACCCCAACAACTTGCAACTGATGAAGCTACTGAAAGTAACAGAAACCTTCTGTTGCACCATCAGGATGGAATTTAGTGTGAAAAATGTGCGGTCATGCTTGTCAAGCGAGGGGATATTATAGAATCCGTGAGAAGTAGCGCTTCTTTAGCCGCCTGAATAGTCTTATCAGGCGGCGGGAACAAGATGCGCGCCTTCAACGGCTGAGTCGTCCATGTTTTGATGTACTTTTGGAGGTATGCGGAACAGAGTGTGAAGTCCCGCAAACCTCCGTTGAAAAGGGAGGATCCTCCGACCAGACGGGTGTTGTGTCTGGTCCGGGCAACTGCCCAATGGTTGATTTCGGACTGTTGTATATGTTCAAATCGCGCGGAGAACTCTGCTTGCGCGATGTAGATTTCTTGCTATTTTTAGTTCGTGTGCGGCGTCATAGATGTCGCTACATACTCTTTCGGTGTAATCAAACAGAACTTGACGCCCTGGATAGAAGGGTCCGCACACTGCTGACCACAAATCGGATGCATCACCCACGATCATCGGTGACGAGGCTGTAAATCGCGCGGAAGTGTGGGGTTCATGGATTCATAAAGGCTAAGACCCTACACAACCGCGACGTATGCTGCCTTACTTCCTCGAATCCGACGTGGATGGTCCATCGATATGTGGTTGCTGTGGACTAGGGCTTCACCCTGCTCTCATTGGCTAACGAGAACTGGCGCAATCCTATAGTTCTGGGTACCATTGCCTACAGGGAAGTATGGCAAAGCAACGATCTTAACAGGCGCTTTTACCGGTTCTTACATGGGCCCGATGTAGGTCTTTTAGTATGCATGTCGTGGCTGCACTTTTGTAACCTCTTCGAAGAATCAGAAGGTTTGCACAGATGCAATTATGGACGAAGTCATGATGACGAATAACTATCGGAAATACATTGTGAAATATGATGCCACCGGCCCGGACAATCAACCCAACTCATTATTTCTGCTCGTCTAGCTTACGATGGATGGAGGATTATCCACCAGCAACTAAAAAGTGAAATGTAAAAATAAAAAATACAAAAAAAAACAACCGACTTCCAAAAAAGAAAATACCTACCCTAAAAATTAAAAAAATAACTCATTTACATAGTTTCTTGTCGAATCGGAAGTACCGGTAAAGTGGGGCACAGTGTTACACGGAGTACCTACACTGTTACAATGCACACATCTCCGTCTCTGTCTTTAACTTTTTAATGTTGATACAGTTTCGACAAGCGCATAGGCCATCTTACTCAATAAAAACTTTGTGGTTTCTAAGTTCCATGGATTTGAGATGTTATAATTATGGTGTGTTGTGAATTATATACAGAATTATTTCAGTATTTTTATAACTTTTCCCAATTTGGCAGAATTTTCGAGAAAAAAAAAAACTAAATAGGTACCAAAAATCCCAGCATATGAGACACCATCAATGTATATTATAGTGTTTGTCAAACTTAATGGTGTGTGGGAATACCACCAACTTCCAAACTGACAAATAAGTAGGAACCATACACCCCTAAAAAATATTCACACAGCTTCCACACAGTTATAAAAATCATTAAATGGTCCAAGTCATTGTCGACATGACTGTATCAGCGCGCAGCTAAAAAAAAAAAGGTAAGTGCATTGATGGACATTTTTATTTCGTATCATGCTAAGATTTTTTCTAAATATCCGGATGGAAATAGGGCGATTTAAAAAAAAATATTACTCAAAAATTAGACTTGGTAGCTAAATGGAGAATACGAAATTTTACATTTAAGGCGCTATTAACTGCCCACGACCTTGAGTGGTTAGCTTGCGTGTTCTGTGCTGAGCTCACGTAACGCGTCGTACGTATACCCAGTAATAGAACTAGCACAACAAGGAGCGCTGTCCGAAATTAGACGCATTATTAATTTATGGTTCATAAAACAACAGGTATTATACTAAAACACTTATGTATACTAAAATATAAATAATTAAATGATCTTTGAAATGGTGAAGGTTTCATAAAAATATGCTTTATAGTTTTTAAGTGATTTTCAATTTTATCCGTGTTAGACATAAGTTTACAAATTATTTAGGTACTAAAAAAATATAATTTAAAATATTCGCATATCAAATTACGAAAGAAATTGTCTGGAGTAACACGTATATATTCTTTTCAAAGATATAAGACTAGTCGTCCAGACGTGATGTTCATGAACATCATTAAAAGTCGTACACCTGCACCGTATATGATTATTTTTATCAGTTTTTTTTTAATAAAATTGTGATGTCCGAAAAATCCGAGACTACTCCGTGCATCGGAAAGCACGTTAAGCCGTTGGTCTCGGCTGTCAATCGTGGATCTTTGACAGTCGTTACGGGTCGTCAGAAGCCCGAAAGTCTGACATCCAGTCTTACCAAGGTATCGTATGACCCAGTAACTATGTTGTAGAGGTCAGATAGGCAGTCACTCCATGTAAAATACTGGTATTCAGCTGCATCCGGTTAGACTGGAAACCTACCCCAAGATAGTTGGGAAAAGGCTAGGCAGATTGATTGAGATGTCCGAAAAATGGGCTTCATAAAACACTGTGTGCCACAAGTAGTTGCAACTCACTACCAAATGTGATGACATCAAAGTCTTGGGGCAAACTCCGGTATGCCAAATCAAATGCTAAATAATCGAATATCAATTGATCGACCACTATACATCGACGTCATAAAACTCGAACGTTCATATTATCGAATGGTTAATAAATCGAACATTCAATACATCGTAGACTCAATACATCGAATATTCAAAATATCGAATGTTTGTTTGATCGAGCGTTCCACGCATCGCGTACTCATTCTATCGAAATATCAATATACTGTACAGATATTTTTTTTATAGAATACAAGAAAAACACAAAATTTACTAGTAAATCACATTTTAATCTTTAATTATTATCTTATCTATGTACATCTTAAAATTTTGGTGTGCATTCGACCCCAAGATAGTTGGGCAAAGGCTGGTGGTGTTCAGCCTACGACAGAGCCAGCTGCTGGCCCAAGTGGAGTTTCTTCAGCACCAGCGGTGCCAGACTTGGCTGCGCTAATGACGCTGCTGCAGGAACAGGCTCGCCGTCAAGAAGAGCAGGCCCGTCGGTTGGAAGAGAAGCTTCAGCAAGATAAAAAAGGAACAGGCTCGCCGTCAAGAAGAGCAGGCACGTCGGTTTGAAGAGAAGTTTCAACAAGATAGAGAGGAGCAGGCCCGTCGCCAAGAAGAGCAAATGCTTCTCATAAAAGACCTTCACTCACTCAACATTTGGCAAGGAGCTTAAGCTATAACCGCGCTTACCTTGGGACCTCCGAGACCAGGCCCTAACCACACTTGAAGCTCTTGGCAAGGATGTGACCTACGAACAGCTGCTGAAAGCGTTAGAGTCCAGATACGGCGACGCGCACTTGGAGCACATATTTCGCGCTAAGTTAAGGGTCTACTACTGGCCAAGTGGCGCCCTCATTGAATAAAAAATCGTAGCATAGCATAGAAAATAAATATTAAAGAATCCAACGTCACATTTGTTACAAAGAGGATAAAGTATTTTTACGTTGTTAAAACAGGATTCAGAATGTTTCGTATTCAAAGTAGTAGGCAAAAGTGTCAGAAACGGCTGTTTTTGGTAACATAGTGCCGAGAACCTACAGCAGTGAGCCTTGGAAGTTGAAAAGTTGGTTCGGAAAGCATACCAGTCACCAGCCAGTCAATACGTGACTTGGAAGCTAGAGCTGCTGTAAGACTTGGGCATCATGAGACACTGAAGGACGCCTTGGCCCATGCCTTGAAAGTAGAGGCAGTGAGGCAAGACCATCGAACACACGGTATCAGCACCCTTAGCCAAATAACTTTTATTATAGTGCTAACGCTAGCGCTTCGTGCAAAATTTATGACAAGGACATTACCTGCGGAGAGAACGAGCGACTGATATAACTGCCCACCAGGGAAACGAGTAAACGCCAGGACTGGGCGGGTGCTGGCTGGTATTGAAAGAGCCCCGAGGATCTCGATCTCACAGGCCCATGACGGAAACAGCCTGATCATCAAAGGCGAAGTCAACGGAAAACCATGTTGCTGACACAGGAAGAACAGGACTGGTTCATTTGAGCCCTACGGGCGGCCATCTTGTAGTATTTTGTCTTGTTTTCGCTAGCGCAGGCGGCATGAAATTAATGAGGAAAGGGGTAGATTGTTGAACTAAATTTGATAGCTCTAATTTACGTCCGTCTCTTTCTTGTTTTATTAGAGACAAAAAGATAGCAATAGCCTAAATTAAGTTTAGTTTTTGCTTATGTACTATAATATTATTTTGCTATAGGAAAATAATATTTACCCATTCTGTCCGTCTGTCCACCTGTCCAGCTGTCCGTCTGTGCGTCTGTTCTTCTGTCCGTCTGTGCGTCTGTTTATCTGTCCGTCTGTCTGTCTGTGCGTCTGTTCGTCTGTCTGTCTGTCCGACTTTCCATCTGTCCGCCTGTCCGTCAAAGTAATTCTGCGTCTCGTACCTTTGAAACCCTCGAGACGCTACGCTCAGGTTTCTACATTAGAACCACTCGCTTCGCTCATGGTTCAATCCTAGAATTCCTCGCTGGCTCAGGCTTCAATATAAGTACTAGATAGAAATGGTCATGCTACGCCGTGAGTAAGAATAGACTAGATAGTTGGATACAGCGTTCTTTGTCGAGTTCGAGTTTTCTTCTGCCCGAGCACGGGGCGACCCGTAGACTCGCGTTTCTATGAAGACAAAGACACAGGATTACAACTGACCCGTGGAGTAGGACTTCTGGGGAAACCACGTTAAAAAAAAACGCGCTAAGTACACTACCTCATAGGTGGCGTGGAAACGTGTGCATATTATGACGACAACAACTTTTATAACTTTTTGAATCGTTATATCTCAGAAACGGTGACTCGTAAGAAAAAAGTATTAAAACATTTTTATAGATCATTTTATGATTTACAATTTTTGATTAAAGTACTTTTATGATAAAACTTACCGTTTTGCTGAAAATCGCGAAAAATTCTTTTTTTTAACCTTTGACCTTGAATTTTTTTTTCCATACACGCGAATGATGGGGAACTTTTAAACATTGTTTATAATTATGTTTTGAACAATTTTACTGATTTTCAGCTTGTTGGGACTTTATGTACCTTCACTCTCATTTTTTGGCCTAGATTGACCGGACTATTATCTAGGTCCAAGGTGATGTAGACTATTTGACACTTGTTGAGAAGAAATGAAGTGTTAGAAGTAGAGAAAAATTGGTGGTCTTTGCATTGTAGACTTTTGTCGACTGATGAATAGAAACATTTCTTTTCTTCAGTTTTAACATCGCCACGCTTAGAACGGTAGAAATCTTTCTACAATCTGTAATTTTGTCTATTCTTCCGTCGAGAAATCCCGTTTCTACGGTGGTGACCATTTCTATCTCTATTCTACATAGAGATAGGAATGGTCATGCTACACCGTGTTAGGGGTAGAAACATTTCTTCCCAACAAGGTACAAATAATCTAACATCACATTAGACGTAGACAAGTTCTCTACTGATTTAAAAAAACTCAATTTTGTGACTCATTACATACTTGAAAATTGTGGTGAATCTTCCACAAAAGCCATTAAATTAAGAGTTGAAGTCACAGAGCATCACCATATTTTTTTTTTTGAACTTAGTTTTAAAAACATGTTAGGTTTTTTAGAAAAGTTAAAGCATTTCCGTGTCAGTGTTTATATAGTTTGGTGAAAGGTGCAATGGATACAGAACCTGGACCCAATTCTGTAAAATAACTAACTTGTCAATAGTGTGTCGGTAGTGTGTCAGTAGTGTCTCAATAGAATAGTCATTGACATTTGGTATTCTACAAATTATTTATTGTCATTGATTTGCCACTGTAGTGCCATTGAAACCCCATAATAAGACTATTGTAATAATTGGTTGTCTGGTCTACTATAATATGTCAATAGCATTTTGAAGTTTTTGCTGAATACCAAATTTGCAACAGTGGCAAAATAATGTCTGTTGTGTGTCGATAGAGTGTCGATGGCTATTGAGGAATATATACACCTGATATGTACAGAATACATGAGGAATATACATACTGAATTGAGCCCGTTCAGTTTTTCAAAATGTCGTTTTCTAACCAAAACGAATTTATAGAAACAGTGGGAGGTTACGAAATCATTCTCCAAACACATCACATTGCAACAACTTGTCTTGAGAAAGTAAACCAGCAGAACAAAGCAAGACTAATTTAGCATAGCGTAGCATCATTTTTCTTTATTTATGAACAATGTGATCAAAATTTTAAATTTTATGTTTACTAACATTAATAGATGATAGATAAGCCTTACTAACCATTGGATCAATTTTGTCCATTGAATGAATAAATCATTATTTTTATTTAATAGCCCACAATGTTGGGGCTGTGAAAAAGACGGATGAAAAAAGATTGCATGTTGCGGAGATAAGAATGTTGAGATGGTTGTGTGGAGTAACGAGAATGGATAAAATGAGAAATGAGTGAGTACATTAGAGGTAGTTTAAAAGAGGCATCAGTCTTTCTTTCTTTCAAAAATTAAAAAATAACTTTAATTTCGGAAGTCGGTGTTTGTATTTTATTTCTACGTTATTTGACACCGGCTTCCGAAATTAAAGTATTTTTTTTTTAATTTTTAGTGTATTTTCTTTTTTGGAAGTCGGTTGTTTTTTTTTTTTGTAAAAAAGTTTTTTATTTTTCACTTTTTAGTTGTTATACCCCAGAACTAAAAACCCCAATAACATGGAACGTGGAATTTAAACATACTCGTAATTGGAGAAAACCAAAACGTCATCGAGGTATACGTATTCTTCGTTTTTGTTCAGTTTTTCAAAAAGCGCTGAAGCAATTTCGATAAAATTTACTTGGAACCACCTCGGGAGTACATTCTTTCGGATCAAAAAATAATTTTGAAAATCGGTACACAAATGACAGAAAAATAAAAAAAGAAATACATACAGTTGAACATAGAACCTCCTCCTTTTTCGAAGTCGGTTAAAAAAAGTTATGCACGCTGGGCTGCAATCGTTACTAGCGTCCATTAGAGATAATTATTGGCCGATTGTTGGTAGACGTTTAGCTAAATCACTTTTTAATAATTAATGTATCTTATGTCGTCGTATGAAAGGACAGGTGGTCTCTCCTCTCATGGGTAATTTGCCACAGCAGCGTTTGGTTCCAGAGGGTTACCTGTTTGAAACAGTAGGTGTTGATTACGCTAGACCGATTATGTCAGCAACTAGACAAGGATTATAGTATACGTTGTCCTTTTTGTATGTTTCACGACTAAAGCTATACACAGTTCTAGTTGGCAGGTGATTTAACAAGCAACAATTTTTATCAGTTCTCCGTAGATTATTTTCGCGAAGAGGGAAACTTAAACACATCTACTCTGATAATGGGACCTCGTTTGTTGGAGCATTTCACGAACTTGGCAAGTTCATACAGGGTAATTGCAATTCGTTATCTAGTGATTTGGCAAATGAAGAGATTAACTTTCATTTTATCCCTCCTTATGGTCCTCACTTTGGAAGTCTTTGGGAGGCTGGTATTAAATCTAACAAATATCATTTAAAGAGAGTACTGGGAAATTGTAATCTTACATTTGAGGAGCTGAACACTGTGTTAGTTCAAACAGAAGCTTTACTAAATTCTCGTCCACTCACACCACTCTCTTCGAATACCAACGATTTGTCACCGCTTACGCCTGGACACTTTTTAATAGGATGACCACTGACAGCACTTCCTACACCTAACCTGGAGGACCGATCCGTGACTTATTTGACCAGATACCAGAGGATAGAGCAACTAAGTCAACATTTTTGGTCCTGGTGGAGCACAGAATACGTTTCAGAGCAACAGCGATTGAAATGGCGATCCTGCACTAAGCCATTAGAAAAGCACACTCTTGTGTTCATAAAGGATGAGAAACTACCTCCTTTGAAGTGGTGATTGGGTCGAGTCACGGCAGTTTTCCCTGGACTGAGCTTTCAACAAGATTTTACCTTTATCTCACACACAGGATTCTGGTTGAGAGACGATCTCTTAACGCCCGGGGGATGTTTAAAATACTGACGTTCTTACTAAAACGCCTGCTCAAACACGTCTCGCTGTAAGAGGCGACTAAGGGACTCAGCAGAGAATGGGCAGCAGCATTCTCCGTGTATTATAAGAGCTATACTGCGATCGCTAACCCGCCTGCCAAGCGTGGCGATTACGGCAAACCCCCGCAATGAAACGTACACCAAAAAGATGGCCCCTAGTGACGAGCAGCCTGCCTACCCTGACGCAGGTCCTCACCGGACACGGTTGTTTCGGAAGGTTCCTGCATCAGATCGGACGGGAGGGAACGCTCGGGTGCTACCACTGCGCGGATCGCCCAGAGGACACGGTGGAGCATACGGTGGAGGTCTGCCCCGCTTGGGCGGAACACCGCCGTGTCCTCGTGGATGCGATAGGTGGCGGCGACCTCTCGCGCCCGGCCCTGGTTCAGGCCATGGTACGGAGCGAGAGGGAATGGGAGGCAGTCTCCGCCTTCTGCGAAACAGTAATGCTCGTGAAGGCGGAGGCGGGACGCGTGAGGGAAGCTCAACGGAGTGGCCCTCGCGGCTCCGGCCGCTACCACCGCAGGAGAGGTACTGGGCGTACCAGGCGTAGGACGTCGCGAGACGATTTCCGGCCACCGTAGACCCGGGCCTGCGGACGGCGAGCAGTGGGTAGCTCGCCGTCCGATCAGCACCAGGCCCGTGAGTAGCGTACACCAAAAAGCGCGTAGTCTTCCACGCGCGCCTCAAAGAGATGTAGTCAGCCACCACTGACGGGGCCCATCGTGGCCGGTGCCTGCATGCCTAGGGGTAGCGGATAAATTCTGAAAATAAGTTACCGCACCCCTGGGCACTCAGGCAGGGAAGGAACTGGGGTGGGTTTTAGTCAGTAAGAGTCTGACACGCCCTCCCGCTCCACCCAGAGCGGGAGAAGTCATTGCATGATTTCCCACCCCACAAAAAAAAGCCTACCCTGATTCCGGTTACGGTCAAGGCCATGGCGAGGCAAGGGGTGCGAAGAATCTCCGGAGTGAATCCGGCTACCCCAACAAACACCGACGACTGGACTTGCACGTAATAACGGGTGGCGCAAAAGTAGTGGCACTAAAGAAAATACCTTTTTTTTTTTTATATGACATTTTCTGTCATTCTGTTGTTGAAAATTGTGTAGTGAACAAATGTAAAATACACTGAAAATAAACATGGACCGTTTTACTCCGTCCGTTTTACCGTTTTACTCGTTTTACTTTAGTGAGGGACGCTTTTCCAGGCCGAGTTATCTCTCGTTTTGGCGATTTGCCTTGGCCTGCAAGATCACCCGATCTGACCAGTCCAGACTTCTTTCTTTGGGGTTTTTTGAAATCTCGGGTGTATGTGAACAAGCCACAGACTCTCGCAGCTCTAAAAGAAAACATTCGTCAAGAAATAACGAACATATCGCAGGAAGTGTTACGGCAAGTTATGCAAAATGTCATAAATAGGGCTCAAATGTGTATCAACTCTGGAGGTCACCATTTAAAAGACATCATCTTTAAATCCTAATGGTACGAAATTTAATGGCACAAATATACATTTAAAAAATCTAAATCTAGTTTTCTAATTTAGAAAAAATGTTATAGCTGAACCAAATAGGGTCTTTACTTTTGCGCCACCCAGTATATAAATATAATTATTATCTGTTTATACTGAATCGTTAGGATTAATTAATGAATTTAATAAATTATTTTTGTAACAAACTTATTTTCCTAGAAGTCAAAGACCGATAT
Source organism: Polia nebulosa (assembly GCA_951329385.1). Taxonomy (NCBI): domain Eukaryota; kingdom Metazoa; phylum Arthropoda; class Insecta; order Lepidoptera; family Noctuidae; genus Polia; species Polia nebulosa. The sequence continues at coordinate 29,560,703 of OX589587.1, read as the reverse complement.
GACTCAACTGTCACTTGTGAATCATACTTGTTTGTTAACGGGTATAAAAGAGCGGGGCTTCAGTGTTCCGCCCTCGCCGTCGTGGCCCGTCGCGAAGACCCAGTCAATGCCCTCCCAGTCTCTTGCCAGCACGCGCCGCTGAGCCAACTGATTCCCCAATTAATGGAAACTTGATCCAGCCTTCCCTTGCTGCCCCTCCCCCAGTGACGCCCTAAGCCGAGGCCCGTACTCCGCAGGGAGTGCCCTTAGCGTAGTCACTTAGTATGTAAGAAAATTATAAGTCCTGGCTGGAGGCTTTAATAAATTAGAGCCTTCACAGGCAAGTCCGGTTAAGCAGATGACAGCCTCATAGGCTGACCTGCAAGACGTCACACACAAAAAAAAAAAAAAAAAAATAGTGCGGCTCAGTTGCTGTTCGGCTTTCAAGGCGTTAACATCTAAGGTATGATATTATTCTGACTATTGTTGATTTATTGTTGATGATGAGGTATATTTATATCATATTTATGAGCCATGTAATGTTATTATGATGATTGGTGTATTTAAAACACAGGTCATAATAACTTGTTTATTAACGTAACGTTGTGTTATATACACTACTACGATAGTCGTTGTTATATACCACAAGATATTTATCGTAGTAAATATGGCTTATGTGATAGATCCTATAATTAGATTTATTATGATAAACGATTATTTATGATGTGTCGATACAATAATAAAAGAGAGCTACCGTGGAGTTTCTTGCCATTCTTCTCCACGAAGACCTAGTTTTGCGAACAGGCAATTAGATTTCGATTGATTACAAGCCTATTGGAAATAAATACATAGTCTTGTCTTTGTGCTTTTTCTTAATAAATCCCTTCCTTAAAACACCACATTCACAATAATTAAATAAAGTATATACGTAAAGTATATACGTAAATTATATAAGTAAATAAAGTATATACATAAAGTATATAAGTAAATAATGTATATACGTAAAGTATATAAATAAATAAGTAAATAAAAGATAAATAAATAGGTAAATAAAAGATCAATAAATAGGTAAATAAATAAGTAACGAATATTAAATATTTACATACATCTGGTTACATATCTATACATACACATTTAAAAATTCTAACATCAGTAGTGGGATAGTTCTCTGGCTTACATAACAGATTATTAATGAATCTCAATTTTGTTATTTTCATGGGCGATGTTGGAGCAATGGCTGTTTTCTGAATGCCGTTTGAGACGATGGGTCGCCGAGTCCACTCTCACCAAGATGACATCGCGATGCCGAAATACAGCCCCAGACAACGGCACTACCAGGATCTAGAAGCTGTACGAGAAAAGTTAATGGATAAAATTATGTGAAACGTTTCATTGTGAGTTGATACACAACAAATCAAGTCAAGCCAAGTCTAAGACGGGTCCTTGAATCTTTAGGATCAAACCACTATCTGCGACCTCTGAGTTTGATTTGAGTTGACAAAATGGTTATATTCAAAGGTCTTGGCATGGCCATGTGTGCTAGCTGGCAAGTGGCGGATTATTTTATTTAATTTTATGATTATATTTTAGACGGCATATATTTATTTTTCTGTTTTACATAATGTTAAGATTGTTGCTTAGAATTATATAGATTCAAGTTCTTAAAACTTAACAGACAGATGTGTTGCTGGGGAGTTTGTTGGCCACTTCTTCTTCACAGCTAAAACACTAGGAAGTGGTGACGGGCGGGCGTTTTTTTGGGGGACTGTCTTTATGTAGAACTTTGACGTTCAAAAAGTGCTGGTTCTCAGCCTAGTTTGAATAAATGACTTTTGATTTTTTGATTTTTTTTTTTGCCATGGTTTCAGTTAGTTGGTTAAATAAATTTCAGTCAAGCCAAGCCAAAGACGGGCCACTGAATCTTTATGATCAAGCCACGATCTGCGACCTCTGAGTTTGATTTGAGTTGACAGAATGGTTGTATTCAAGGGTCTTGGTCATGACCATGGTTTCAGTTGGTTGGTTAAATAAATTTCAGTCAAGCCAAGTCAAAGACGGGCCCCTGAATCTTTATGATCAAGCCACGATCTGCGACCTCTGAGTTTGACAGTTTCACCGGACTAAGCAGTGTTGCCTCTGAGTCTGGTCTGTGTTTGCATTTTTTTTTTTTAAGTTTTTTTAAAGTATGTATGCTCTGTTATTTTGATTACCAGAGGGTATTTCATAAAAGTGTACCTAACTCGTAATGCGTTACAAAGGATAAACGTAAAATCGACATTAGTCTATGTAAATAGGATATTTTTTACATTGCGTATTATTCTCACATTTACAAGAAATCTTCTGTTCTGTTTCCTTGGGTGTCGTGTTTGTTAAAAAAATAATGGTAATTATGGGGAAAGCTATAACGAAGTAATTCATATTTTCAAGGTTAGTCCGTATTGATTAATGACATTAACAATAAATGTTCCGAATCTTTAGAAACCATAAAATAAATCAATCAATTTCATATTTTCTTAGGCATGAATTTTGTTACGATTCTTTACGTATGTTTCTCAAGGGAGAATTAATACTTTCTTAGAGAACATGAAAGTATTTAAAGTGAAATGGTTTATTTGAAATTTTCGGTGCTTATAATTGTGATCCCTAAGTGGTTATTCACTACAATGTCAATGAAAATAAAAATGAGACTTGACATCCTAGTGCTTGCCAAGTTATTACCAAGAACTGTGAATTCTAGTGCTAACGGATTTGAGGCTAAGAATAGTCAATTCTAGTGCTCTCTCGGTTGAGATTGTATTTTGACATTGAAATGGAGATATATGATAGAAAATTGAAGGTACAGTTACAGAATACAGACAAAGTTCACAAATCCTATTATTACGATATCTTTTGAGGGAAACCTCAATAAATGAAAAAAAAAAACAACAGAATAAGTACTTGGTATAATGCCATGAAATAGATTGTTTATAATAAATTCTCGGTAGTGAATATTAGTGATATTTCTTATGATCAAAAGTAATATTTGTCATTGTTAGTTGATGATTAGCCATACAGATTTCGCGGATAGCAGATGAAAATTCTAGTCATTCTATTAAAATATTAACAAATTGATGTTCAGAACTATTGCAATTGGCGCGGGGGCATCTCGAACAATGAAAAACTAGTTCAAATTTTACGGTAATTTGACAAATTTATTGAGACTTTATGAAGTTTATGTAATATAAATATTTTGAAAAATTATGATGGTAAAAACTGTACTTTCTGAATAATTGGTTAACGAATTTTATATTACTTATACCAAAAGATGGAGCTGTTTGAAATTTTAGTTTTTCCATTTGGCTCTATAAAATTTATATATTAACACATTTTGATACAGTGAAACACTGTTATGAAGTAAAGAAAAAAAAATACCTGACTGCCAGCCGAAATCCTTTGTTACGGCGGGTTCAATTCTTTGTATGAGATGAGGCATCTGTAAGCTAATATTGTTTATTAAAAACTTTATATACAAGTAAACACACTGTACAAAGGCAGAGGATGCCTCAGGCATTTTCTACCAGTCTACCATAAGGTGGTGCAGAGACACAATAATGGTAGGTGAAATTTATATAAATGACAAATAGAAAAAAAAAGTACAATAACAAATACTTATTAAGTCTATTAAAGTATTATCTGTGGCAATAATATTGTCAGATTGGCCGAACGAACTATGGAAAGTTGAGCAGGTCCATGAATGCTGCCAATTTGAGTCTCTTAATGCTGAGAATTTTATGTAACTGACTGTGACTGGAACCAAAATTAGCGATAAGACTGTGAGGTTCTGACTGTGACGAAAATTAGCGTTGAGACCATGAGATTCTTACTGTGGCTGTGCCAATAATATACAAAAAAAAAGGCCATTTTTATATCTAAATTCATATATAAATAATTCATGAAATTGTTTTATGAGATCTCTAATTAATAATACTTAATTAATAATTTGATTGTGTGGATATTGTGACGGATAATAATTACATATGTTATTGTACTGTTGATTATAAAGATATATTGTAATAATAATTAAAAAATAAAAGACTTTTGTTTCCGCTGGTCGGTCATTTGCTTGGTGCAAGTCTATCCCACTCGCAGCGGGTGGAGGGGGCTTGACACGTCTAGGCAATTGGCAAAACAAAAGTAAGATACAATTGTAGAGGGTATATAATGTACTTCGAGAGCGAAGTACTTGTCAGTCTGGCCGTAATATATATATAATTATATAATATAATACAATAGAACTTAAAAGATATATATACAAACTAACAATAATACCTAACATGTACAAATGCGTATGAAAAAACAACTCACTGGGCATCAAAAAATTCATCCACATCGCTGTCAATGGAAAAAGTGCCCAGAACGCTAGCAGCATTGCCACGTTGAATAGCAATGCTGATTCGTTGGCCAAAGAAAAGCCCAGCCCTCTGGTCACGTGAAGAGTCGACTAACAGCTTGCTGATATGCCGGAAAACTCGATGAGCACTCGGACCCCATGGCCCTAGTGTTTCAACCCCAAACGGCTCAAACATATAACTCCCAATAAGGTTGTTATACTTGCGCCGTTTGAGGTTTTCTGCACCTGCAGCAGCCGACCCAGCACAGCCTGCCGTGCTAAGAAGATGGGATGACGCAAGGGTGTCGACACATGTTGCATCCCACACCAAAGGCCTACCCAACTTCCAAGGCATTATGGTCATTCCGTCTGGCCTCTTCCCATCGTCACGTGCCAAGCCATTGGGTACTAAAACAGCTGGCACCCCGGCGGTGACAAGAGCCCGACGGATGATGTCATTAATGCTGGCGTGCCGTGCTATCCGACCAGCACCCCTACCGCAGGATAGGCCATGGTGTCCGAGGCGGTCGACTGCTTCACCGCATTGACAACGATGTGGAGCTCCACTCGGAGCACCCAGACGCAAACATGTAGCGATCCGGAAAGTGGCGTCACTCAGCATGGTACCAATGTTGGGTGACGGTAGTGCCTGTAGCCAAAGGCCCGACTCCCACTCACCCACAGCCAGTAGGCGGGCACGCTCAGCAGTATTGGTGGACGTATTAATGAGATTATTCCGTACCAACCTGCAGAGCGGCTCATCTCACTGTCTCTGGGAAGATGGGTTCTCGGGCAACGCCGTGTTCGGGCAAGCCGCTTTCCAGGCGTTCACAGCATCGGTCAAGCTCGGCACCTCACAGTTAACCAGCGATGGGGTTAAAATTCGTGTGGTTAACTGTCGAGTGCTGTGGACCGAAGACAGGAACGCCGGTAGGCTTACACTAGAAATTTTGCGGATGCCGAGCCCACCAAAGCGAATGGGTAGCGTGGCTTGCAGCCATGCTCGGTCATCCAGGGCCACATTTAAGATGGACGTAAGAGTGGAACGAATAATTTGATCGATTTTGTCCAAGAGATGTGACTGCTTCCATAAAAGGGAAGAGCGAAGAAAATATATGAAATTTGGTCCGAAACAGCAATACCTGATGAGGGTGACCGCCGAATGTAAATTAATTTTGGAAAGTCTATCTGAAATATCGTTAAAACGTTTAATTTTGTCGTCGATGAATGAAGAAAAACTGTCTTCCAATATTGGAGAACCTAGGAGGTGTAATGAACTTTTCTCTAAAATTTTGATCTCTGGAGCTATTGCACTGAATTTCTGTATGGTCGATTGTCTGTCGGTATTGTCACAAAAAAATATTTCACATTTGGAGTAGTTAAGGTCAAGGCCAATGGACTGAAACTGATTCTTTAGGAATTTTAAATCTTCTAAAACGGTGTCTACGTCACCTCCTAGTGTTCCATCATCTAAATACCACAGGTTAAATTTTGAATTTAGTTGTTGAATTATTGGGTGAATAGCCAAGCTGAAAATGACTGGCCCGAGAGGGTCACCTTGTTGGCATCCAACTGCAGATTCCAAAACGTTGTTTTTATATAATAATTTTGATGGATGCCTATAGCATTGCCACAAAAAGCCGAAAATTTCTGGTAGCTCTTTTTTTTCTTCAGCCAACAAAGTGTCCCTGTTAACTGAATTGAAGGCGTTTTTAACGTCAACCTTGAGGATGACCTCACCTTTACCAGAATTTAGAAAGGTGGAAAGGGCGTGTACGGCAGCCTCACAGCCCCCTCTGGAACCAAAACCAAGTTGTAGGGGCTGGAATTTGATGGTCAGTGATTTACTGTATATTTTGCAACAAATTTTGGCTGCCATACGCCTGCAGGTGCACCCGACGGCAATGGGACGAATGCCGCCGTCCTTCTTGTGCAGGGCACATAGGTTGGCCACGTACAAGACATCGACGACGGCATCGTTCACGCCGCCGGAGAGCATTAAGGTAACTAAAGCCAAGAGCTCCTTCAAAAGCGACTCACCAGCTTCCCCGGCGCCTGAGCTTAAAAGATCCTTCAAGTGCTGAGGGGTCAGGCCGTCGAGGCCGCCGGCGGAACCGTTTCTGAAGGAGCTCACGGCTGCTAGCAACTGGGGGGCTGTAATTTGGAAAAATGAGGAATCAGGATTAGGGGAGTCGGGAGGGTCAGGGAAGGTGAGGTCATCCGCAGGCGCTGGGTGTTTACTCACCAGGGCTGAAATTGTTTCTGGAGAGTAAGGCGCCACCACATCACTGCTGAAAAGTAGCCTGGCAGCTCCCCTTATGTCACCATCGCTTAATTTGGATTCTACATGTGAACATAAACCTTTCTGGTGAAAGTTATTAAAAGCGGGTAATTTTGGATCTAAAATGTAGGCCGAATTGTTGCAATTGTCTTTAATTTGGGTCGTTAATGTTTTTTTTGTAGCCAAATTTTTTTGAACATGTAGAATCCTATAAGGGAAGGTGAGTAATTCCTCCCAAGCACTTTGTGTGTTCTCCTGGGCCGCAAGACGGACGCATCGTGCTAAACTCAGCGCAACAGACCGTCTGGCCTGCGGACGGCGAGTAGTGGGTAACTTGCCGCCCGATCAGCACCAGGCCCGAGAGTCGACGGCGCGTAGTGTTCCACGCGCGCCTCAAAGAGTTGTCAGCAAAGGACGGGGCCTGCCACGGCCAATGCCTGCCCGGGGGTTGAGGATAAATTCGAAAGAGTTACCTCGCCCCTGGGCATGTAGGGCAGGGAGGGGTGGGTTTTAGTCAGTAAGAGTCTGACACGCTCTTCCGTCATAAGATGATTTCCCACCCCCAAAAAAAAAAAAAAAGGCGTAATATGGTTGAACTATGCTCTTTTTTTTAACAACTTTTTGTAATTACCCATATTAGCAAATAAATGATTTTGAATTTGAATTTAAGATGAAATATCTTTTAGTAGCTAAGCTGAGCAGTTCATGAAAGAATTCCCTTCGCCGTAGTGTTGGCACCATTGATTTTCATTGAAGAATTGCTTGCAAAACCATTCCTTCAATGAAAAGCAATGGAGCCAACATTACGGCGACAGAAATACGAGTACTTTCGTGAATCGCACTTTACCTATGTAGAATTTCTATATGTCGTTTAACTAGCATAAATTATAAAGTACTAGCTGACCCGACAGACGTTGTCCTGTCTTATCTATGAACCGACAAAAGCGTGTAGTTTAAACAGTCGTTAAGTTTTCTGAATTTTCCGCGCAACTATCTTAATTTTTTTTATTTCACGTACCTTCTCCTGACAATAACAAACACAACAAAAAACGAATTATCGAAATCGGTACAATCGTTCACGCGTGATGCCGTGACCAAGCAAATAGGGATTCATTTTTTGGGTTCCGTATGCCGAAGGGTCCAAACGGAGCCCTATTGTTGTCACTCACGTGTCCGTCTGTCTGTCTGTCCGTCCGTCGTCTGTCATAAAATTTTGTTACGAAGAATCTTTTAACTGCCCATTGATCTATGAACTTGAAATTTTGGGATAATGTTTATTATAACCATTGATATATAAAAAGAATTATAACGTATACCTACTTTGATTAGAATTCAACTCTCGTAACACAAGTATTGTTTACATTTTATGATAAGGTCTGTTTATTCAACAACCCAATAAAAAAAACTTCAAGTGCCTCGCACCAATAGAAGCGTCAGCGATCCGTTTTATGTAAACAAAGTCGTAAACATGTCAATGGCGGGAAACAGCGCGGATGTTGACGGATGTGGCGGTTTCGCGCGTAAAGATGTTCACAGGTATAGGTGTTTTTGGGGTCGGCAGTAAATTGATGTCAGAATTTCTTGACGTTTTGTGACGGCTAGGCTCAAGTGTCATCATCTTCCTGCCCTTGTCCCATGTTACTTGGGGTCGGCGCAACACGTTTTTTTCTTCCATTCTGTCCTGTCAGCCGACACGCTATATATAACTCCCTTTTCTTTCATATCACTCCTCACACAATCCATCCATCTTTTCTTTGGCCTTCCTCTCCCTCTCCATCCATCCACATTTATATTCATGACTCTTTTGGTTACATGTGTTTCATCCATCCTCTTTACATGACCAAGATAAGCGGTTTCCTTTCAACTTTTCTGTGACTGGCGCCACTTTTAAGCTACCTCTAATGTACTCATTTCTCACTTTATCCATTCTCGTTACTCCACACATCCAACTCAACATTCTCATCTCCGCCACATGCAGTCTTTTTTCATCCGTCTTTTTCACAGCCCAACATTCTGATCCATACAGTACGACAGGTCTAATCACGGACTTATAGATTTTCCCCTTTAACTTACGAGTAAGGGGCATTCGTCGGTCGCAAGTTGTTCCAGTGACCTGTCGCCATGTCATCCATCCTGAGTTGATCCTGCGCGTAACGTCTCGGTCTATGTCGCCATCCCCCTGGACAAGCGACCCGAGGTACCGAAAGTCGACGCAGATCGATATAGGCGTTCCGTTGAGAGCTACAGGCATAGGATTGGAGCGACCGCTGAAATCGCAGAACAGATATTCCGTTTTGGTTCTGCTCAATTTCAGGCCCACACTCTCCAGTCTTTGCCACCACGTGTCCAATCTGCTCTGGACCTCTGAGCCGCTTTCGGCAACCAGCACAATGTCATCAGCAAACAGCATACACCAGGGAGCCTCTTCCTGGACGTCCTACGTCAGAGCGTCCATTATCATCAGGAAAAGGTAAGGGCTGAGAGCCGACCCCTGGTGCAAACCGACCGCTACACTGAAACTGTCAGTAGTACCCACTGCAGACCGGACTTGGGTACTGCATCGGCTGTACATTGCCCTGATCAACTGCACATACTTTCCAGGCACACCTTTCTCCTTAAGGGCCCACCACAAAACCTCTCAAGGCACCCGATCATATGCCTTTTCCAGGTCAATGAACACCATGTGCAAGTTTTTATGCACAGCTCTGTATTTTCGCACAGCTGGCGGATAGCGAAAATGGCATCCGTTGTACCCCAATCAGGCATAAAACCGAACTGGTTTTGTGAGATTTCACTCTCTTCTCTCAGCAGCTTTTCAATAACTTTTTCCCATGCTTTCATACTATACGACATTAGCTTTATTCCTCTATAGTTGTTGCACTCCAGCACATCACCTTTGTTCTTGAAGATGGGCACCAACGAACTGTTGCACCATTCATCAGGTATAGCTTCTTCCATCAACAACTTATTGAAGAACAAAGTTAACCACGTCCATCCATCTACCCGTAATGACTTCCACACTTCAATTGGTATTCCGTCTGGACCAATTTCCTTACCATTCTTCATTCCATTCACTGCTATTCTCACTTCATTCACACTGACCATTCTCACTAAACCCTCATTCATTGGTTTATTCTCTACAACACCACTCCAGATATTTTCCTCATTCGTCAATCTTTCAAAATAGCCCTTCCATCTATCCTTAATCATTTCATCCTCTGATAGAAGCATTCCAGTTTCATCCCTTACACATCTGATCCGACTAACATCCTTCGCCTTCCTCTCTCTGGCTCTAGCAAGCCGGTACAGATTTTTTTGGCCAGCTGGACCTGAGCTTTTGCTCTCGCTATTGCCACGGCTTTCTTAGCTTTTTTCTTTAACGCATCATACTCGCTCTTTTTTTCAGCTTTCAAACTAACACTTTCCAGTTCTACACTCTGCGATTCCTTGAATTTCTACTTTTTTTCCTTCAAAACTTCCTGTATTTCGGTAGACCACCATCATGTATCCCTCTCTATTGTGCCCCTTCCTTTTGTTTCTCCCAAAATATCCTTCGCTGCATCCCTAATACACCCAGCTAACTCATTCCAGCTTTGATTTACACTTCGATCATTCATGTCTCCCATTTCTATCATTTTGTCTACTACTCGCTCTATAAATTCCTTCGCACAATCATTCTTCTCTAGTATATGCCATTTTATTTTAGGAGGAGGACGCTCTTTGCTTTTTGTACACTGTGTTTTTAGCGCTAATACCATAACCAGGAGCCTGTGCTGTGAGACTAAGTCTTCTCCTGGCAGCACTTTACAGTCTTTGACGTGCCTAATATGGTTGCGCCTAACTAGAAAATAGTCAATTTGGGTCTTGTGGTTTCCACTTTTGTATGTGACTAGGTGTTCATCTCTCTTCTGGAACCAAGTGTTAGCTACTGCCAGATCAAATGCGGTAGCAGATTGCAACAGCGTCTCCCCCTCGTTATTGGGACTTCCAAAACTCCATCCTCCGTGTACTCTTTCATAACAATTTCTCGTTCTTCCTACATGCCCATTAAAATCACCTCCAACTATCAATTCCTCATGCACGGGGATGGTCATTACCGTTGTATCAAAATCCTCCCAAAACTTCTCTTTCACCCTTTCGTCACATCCTACCTGCGGGGCATACACACTAACTATATTCAGCATCACATTGTCCATCATAACTTTCACAACTATAAATCTATAATTAATCCTTTTAACCTCCACCACGCTTTCTTTTAATTTACTATCTAATACTATTCCCACGCCATTTCTTTTACCGTCATTACCACAATAGAAAAACTTGTATTCTTCACCAATTTCCCTCGCCTTTGTTCCCTTCCACTTCGTTTCCTGCAAACACACTATATTTATTCGTCTTCTTTTTAATACGTCCGCTAACACTCTGGCCCTTCTAGTCATAGTCCCAACATTCCAACTTGCATACCTCAATCTCACTTCCCGAGCTAGCTTCTTACGTCGCCACCGCCCGGGGGTGCGGTGTCAAAAGATTTCTCCGCGCGGGCTGACGGAATGTACTTTAATAAAAATGTACGCTAAACAAAAATTTTACACAGTGGGCAAAAACAATATTTTAAGAAAAAAAATGTTAAAAGGTACCAAATGTGTCCACCGGGACACAGGTAAGGCATGTAGGTGTCGGATAGAATTAAAACCAAAATTTTTTGTCGAGCAGATTTTTGAAGAAAAAAGAAAGAAATTTAAAAAAATTAAAAATCAAAGTGAAGTATTCAAAAAATAAATATTCGAAATGGTCAGTTTTTATTGTCGTACGCACCTTTCTCATAGTTGTACGACAACAAACAATAACCCAACGAAACAAAACAAATCACAATCAACCAGGTTTATTTTCTTTTTCTTGCTAGGTAGCTACGAAACCGCGAACGGCGCGAACTCGCGAAGTAGGAAAGGTGCGCGCCTACGCTCAAGCAAAATCAAGTTCTAATCATCGATCACTAATAAAAATCCATCCAGAAAACGTTTCATTTTGTCATGGCGCGTTCCATTAGAGCCATCTCTGAGTGTTTTATGTAGTGAAATACTTTTTAGACGCGCCAGTTTCAGGTAAGTTCAATTTAGATGCGTTCGTAAACTGTTTGCAATAAAAATCTAGTATTACAAATCTCGTTGTTTTTAAAAGTTACGAAAATTGCCCTAAATATAAAAATTACTTACATGTTCCGCGAGGGTGTCAAAAGTTACGAAAAATATAAGAAATGTAACCGTCTGGCAACACTGTGTCACATGCATATGTCACGATTTGTTGGTTGCGAATCATATTTGATCAAGATACAACCTGACCTGTAAATTGCAAAAAAACGTAACAAAATTTTAATTTTGCGGGCTACCTTTGCGCATCCACCATAACCGAACTACAAAGAATAAGTCACAAAAAAAAACAATAATAGTATTTCTCTCGTCGTCTAAACTTGATAAGAATCGACTTTTTAATTTAACATCCATAGTTATTTATTGCGGGCAGCCTTATACACACGGGACCACTGCAATATACTTTTCAATAAAAACCCAAGTAGTGAGGTACCATTTTGTTGCCTTAAAGATACTAATAGCAACATTTCATACAAAGATCATCATAAGCTCTTTCAATATTGTAGGCGTTCGAAATTCTATGCAAAGTCTCTGTGGCATTCTAGCGCAACGTGCAGAGTCTTTAACACACAAACTTTTTACATTATGTTATTAAATAGTATCTTAAATCTAGTACCATTTATGGTAATAAAAACGTATTATGTAAATATCACTATGATCAATCACATTCGGTAATATTAACGGATTGTCGGAAGACATAGACAGGGTGAAGGTTTCACAATCGCAAACCGCTGATATAGGAGAATGTCACAAACTGATAACCCCGTCGTCAGATCATCTCCTAGTACTAACGCAAAACATACGCAGCATCAACTGTAATATGCCAGGAATGGACGTATTACTGACTAGATTAAAATTCGAATGCGACTTAATCATCCTCACTGAATGCTGGCTTTCTCGCACACCAATAATCCCCAACCTAAGTGGCTATCGCTTTGAGGCAACAAAAAATAATCCTAAGCAAAACGAAGGGGTGGTAATTTATTATAAAGAAAACCTCCAGCTAACAGTTACAGAACCAAAATTTGATGAATGTAACTGTTTAGTTGCCACTTTAGACAATCGCACGGCAGTAATTGCTTTGTATCGCTCACCTTCTTTCCATAACTTAGATACATTCTTACGATCTCTAAACGACGTTCTCATAAAACATTCAAATTTTGAGAATATTATTGTCATGGGAGATATTAATATTGCAATCAACCATAATAAATTAGAGGTAAATGGCGAACGTTATCTAACCCTTGCTGCTTTCCATGGCCTTCTTTCAGCCCATACTCTAGTAACACGTAGCGGAAGTGATACATGCATTGACCATGCTCTACTAAAAACAAATATCTCTGCGATAACCATCGTTCCAAACGCAGCCTTGACTGACCATTATCCTGTTTTGCTAAACTTAAATTTCAAAAAGACTACTCAATTTTCTGTAACATCCATTCAAAAAGTTGACACTGAAAGCTTAGAACATGACATCCTTTAGATTGACCTAACCCTATTTATGACTCACCAAATCCTAACCTTTCTTTAAATTATTTCACCGAAAGCATTCAAGAAGCTATAGTAAAAAATACCAAAATAATTTCTCTATCGAGACGAAAAAAATAATAAAGCCGTGGATTACACAGGGCCTTCTGCGCTGCATGAAAATATATTCTGCCGCTCTGGGTGGAGCGGGAGGGCGTGTCAGACTCTTACTGACTAAAACCTACCCCTGTTCCTTCCCTGCCTGAGTGCCCAGGGGTGCGGTATATCAGAATTTATCCGCTACCACTAGGCATGCAGGTATCGGCCACGATAGGCCCCGTCAGTGGTGGCTGACACTAATCTCATTGAGGCGCGCGTCGACTCACGGGCCTGGTGCTGATCAGACGGCGAGCTACCCACTGCTCGCCATCCGCAGGCCCGGATACAACGACTACCCTTAGAGTGTAGGTTCTCAGTTTTCAAGTTTATTCCCTAGCCGATAGACTTAAGGAATTTCCGGTTACAACCAACAGAGGCTGCAGGAGCAGACAGTATCTCTGTAAATAAAACCTATATTTACTTCTCACACATCTGTTAATTACCTATGTAAGGAGCTTCATTCAGCTGCACCTCATTATTTTCACAACACTTGTTTAATACGTTTCTCTCATCACACAATAGTAATCTCACTTAATTACATGGAAGACAATATAGGTAATACAATGATATTATCATCTGGACAATGGATGCTGCGTGTTTGTAAAATAAGTCGGACCTAAGTTAAACACAACCGCCATCCAAACTGGCCATTACATTTGACATTGCGCAGCAGGACGCTTGTATCGGTATCATGAGGTCATATTTAATTGTACTAGTTTCCTTTTTTGCTTTAGTGACGGCTAAAAAAGAAATTTTTATGCGAGACTATAATGTATTTCCCACAAGGAAAAGCGCTGAAAATACTCGCCTCCCAACAACAGGAAGATCGCGATCGAGTAGTGAAGTAATGACCAGACCAAATGTGGGAGATGCAGTCGTTGAGAAGTTTGTCGAAACTCTGATGGCAAGTGAGAAATATTTGAAAATGATCGAATCTGTGGAACGCAAGCTGACCCATTTGGATATGACATTCCATGAAAGAACAAACAGTATTCTTAAATATTTGTCTGAAATGCTCAGACTGATCAAGGCATCATCTGCCGATCTGTTAGAGAAGGCTTTGAAAAACGTGAAGGCAGACATGGACAACTTGAAGCTGTCTCTGTCAGAACGATTAGATGAACACCCTAAATTACGCGGTGAGTGTAAATTTCATTTTAATCCTAATATGTAAGCTTATTGATTAATTATTATTGAAGAACCCCATGGCAAAAGTATTGGATTCGACGTTTAGTTCAGTGTATGTACCTATTGATAGAAGTCAAGGCAAGTAGTGAAAGCACAGTTAAATGGAAATAAAGTGTATTTTCAATTAAGCTGGTACCTGAAAAATCTCATGAAAAAGTCTACCTACCTAAATAATTCTAGCCACTATTTGCGAATAGGATAGCATAGATCAGCGTGGTGATTGGGCCATCTAGTTCAAGGATTTCAAAGGGGCCCCGTATCAAAAATTGTAGAGCCTCTGTTTACCTGACTCCGGTAAAGCCCAAAAGAGATATATTATTTTTTTACATAATGGGATCTAGTAGCATAGAACTGTCGCGGAAGACCACGAAGGTAAAGGCGGGACTAAAGAGTTAGGGGGCAGGAAGACATGCGCGCTCGCGAAAGCCTCTGCAGCAATAGAATGGATGGAGGTATCCCGAGAATTTACTGAAGGATTGTGGACTAGAAATAAGCTTCACGGTGATTTTACTAAGAGAATGTAGGAACGAGCAAAGTGAGCCAGAAAATTGGTGCATCCGATCATAACATCATTATTTTTACGATGTTTTTCTTCATCACGTCGGGGCCCTTGAACCCCGGGGCCCCGTATCATTGATACGGCTGATACGGCGGTAGCTACACCTCTGTTAGACATGACCCAAGTCCCAGGATAGATAAGGGGGTATTTACCCTATAATGTTCAAGTACCTCCAGGAAAAGTGTTAAAGGCGTTGATTACCTTCGGGAATCTGGGACGTGATACGTACGTACCTATACGTACCTCTAGCTGTTTCCACAGCGAGAGGTCATGTAGCTTCGCATGCAGCTGGCCTGTGTCATCAGTCTTTGAAGCATTTTTTTGAAAGATTTAATTAGACTTCTCGCCAGGTACCGGTATACGAGCTTACGTTACGCCAAACATACCTAAGTAGGTACCCACCCTACAACGAGTTACAAAACCTTTGTAGATAGGATACATAATCTTGTGATATAGAATCTTGTTAGTGTTTTTTGAGAAAAAAACTTACAATGTCATTATTTACCTACCTTAAATCGTTATGTAATTTTTTTAAGGTATACCTCAAAAGGAAAAAAACCGGAGCCTTATAGGATCACTTTGTTGTCCGCCCGTCCGTCTGTCCGTCTGTCAAGACCAATGACTATAAAGCCTCTTTATTCTCTTTGGTCAAGACCCTTTATCTCGAGAACGCACGTCGTATCGAGTTGAAATTAAAACCAAACTTCTAAGTTACGTTAGTAAAAAAAAGATACGGCCGTTTATGCCGCTAAAAACGTAATTTCAACACTCTCAAGGGAATCAAAATTTATAAGGTACTTCCCGCTGCTCTACAATCATGAAATTTGGCAAGAAGCAAGGTCTTATAACACAAGTTAAGAGAAAAGTCTGTCTACCGTAAATTTTTAATTATATCACAAAAAATAAGGTCACATACAAGGAATTCGGGTCCAAATTTTAAAGTGAGGCGACCGTATCATGTGGGGTATCGTATGAAAGGACCTCATTAGCACAAGCTCAAACAGATTTTAAATTATTTTAACCAAAAAATAAGTTATTTTGCCAAAAATTTTCGATACTCAATTCCCGAACTATTAGATACCCGCAAGCTTGTATGGAACCCTCGGTGTGCGAGTCCGACTCGCACTTGGCTGGTTTTATTACTTTTGATAGGCTTGCTTTTGACACACCTGCTGGTAAGCGATGATGTGGTCGTATCGAATTGAGTGCCTAATTCAACCAGATGGCTGCGACATGTATATGTATACCTGGTTCATCAACCAGGCGCCAATATCGAAAGTTTACCATCCTAATTGATTGACCATTTTTGATTCAGGACGACAAAGAAACGAGAACTTTAGAATTACCTGCCTACAGATAGTTCCAAACCCAGATAAGTAAATGATTAGGACAGTAGTTATGCTTGATAAAATAATTCGAGATAATTTCAATCGACATTCATTCTAACTGATCGTCAGTTATCTTACTGAAAATACACATGTTCACTTAAAATTATATAGATATTCATAAAAGAAAAGCCTGTATTGGAATTTTGATTGCGATATTTGACTTTGACTTTGATGTTGAGCAAAAACCTTGTAAAAAGAAAGCATTAGGTGAAAAATTGGCTATTAAAAAAGAGATTTTTATAACTAATAATTAATTAATTCCTATAACTGACTGAAGGGTGATTGTTATGCAATCCTTAAATTAGACGTTCACTTAAGAGTCTATGTTACCTCAAATGGCTTAGCATGATCCTCCGTTATGTCGATAATACTGCAGCATTAATTTTGAAATAAATATATGGCAAGGTTGAGGATCAATGTTAAGTATTATAAACCTCAAAAACACGATTCCATAAAATTTTCTCGATAGAAAAAAAATCCAAAGTTACCTCTAAACCGAAAACAATAAACCGCTAGCATTCAAAAAATGCTTAAAATTAGATCATGAAACTTTGCATACTAACTGAACTTACTATAAAGCAGGTCCTACAAGTTTTTTTATTTTTTAATTACCATTATTTTCACAGTAAAAATAAAATACCTAAACTATCACCTAAACTATGCCGTCTTGAAGCTTGTTCCCTGGCGCCCGACGCCCCCGTTCAGTCTCGCTTCGGCTTTCGAACGGGAGGGCTGTGTCGCTTGCGCTCAGAGCACACATTACGCAACAAGACTACGTAAAATACAAATCTTGTAGTACTTATACTTATAGTGTTGGTGCAATGGGAAATAACCGTAATAAAAATAAGAAACGAAAGGGTTGGCGCAAAGAAACTGGAAAACATGATAAACGTAATGAAGTAAGTATATAGCTACCTATCTACTTACAGTATTAGTGATTACAAACTACTGGACTGGACTGGCCTGTTGGTCTAGTGGTTAGTGACCCTGACTGCTATGCCGGAGGTCGTGGGTTCGATTCCCACCCAGGACAAATGTTTGTGTAATGAGCACGATCATTTGTTCTGTGTCTGGGTGTAATTTATCTATAATATGTATGTATTTAGAAATATATAAGTATGTTTATCAGTTGTCTAGTACCCATAACACAAGCTCTGCTTAGCTTGGGACTATATGGCGTTGTGTGATAGTTGTGGAATATTATTATAAACATGTCACGTTTGGTGCAGTGGCAGGTGATTGGCTGCTGCGTTAGGAGTTGCAGGTGTTTCTGCATGTGAAGATTTGTGTTTGTAAACGCACCTTTCACGATTCAGGCGAAATCCAGGTGTACACTTTTTTTTTTGATAAAAAATGTGAAAAATGGGTGTCCAATTTTGTAAAAAGTTAAAAAGTTCCCTAAATAGGTTTGTTATTGTTTTGACAATATACAACAAATAGGTATCTATGTAGTACCTAATTGTTTATTTTTATAATGTTGCCGACTCCAGGATTTCAACTGAATCGGAGACGGTGCGATTACAAACACAAATCTTCACATTCACAAACGCGCAGATCCGACAAAACTATCTGTAGGCCATTTTTTTTTTTTTTTTTGGGGGTGGGAAATCATCCTATGACTTCTTCCGCTCTAGGGTGGAGCGGAAGGGTGTGTCAGACTCTTACTGACTAAAACCCACCCCTGTTCCTCCCTGCCTCGAGTGCCCGGGGGCGAGGTAACTCTTTCGAATTTATCCTCCACCCCCGGGCAGATCTGTAGGCCAATGTAGTAATAATAATAACAGATCAGTGTGTTTTATCTGTAGGCCATAAAACACTGATCTGTTATTATTATTACTACATATGGCTATATAATTTTGACGGCACGGTTGGCGCAGTGGTTGAGCGTTCGGCTGCTACGCTGCGTGTCACGGGTTCGATCCCCGCACGGAACAAATATTTGTATGACCTGCAGATAGTTGTTCCGGGTCTGGGTGTCTTGTGTATGTGAATTTACATGTTTGTGAACGCACCCACGATACAGGAATATTCCTAGTGTGGGGCAACATTTTTTTAAAAGACAAACAAAAATCAAAAAAAAATTTATCAAGCTATAAATTTCCAGTATAAGCTGATCTCACATTGTATAGGAATTCCGTACAATGAGAGGTCAGCTTGTACTGGAAAATTATCCCTCCACCATCAAATACCAATTCACCAAATTTGTATTTCAATAAAAAATGTAGGGTGGGTAATTGTTATTTGTTATTCATAGGGCAAGTCTGCTTCTATGGACGATTTAGTCTTCTTTTGTATATTTTTAGGGTTCCATAGCCAAATCATAAATAAAAATATGTGAGGTCTAGGTAGGTATTTATTTGTCCCGTGTGATTGTTACAGGACCGGACGGACGGAGGTATGACCTCCGAAAACTGTAGAAATAAATTCGGACGAAACAAATCTTCATGTGTTACAAAATATATAATTGTAAGTACCTATCTATCATACGTGTGTGATAATCACGAAATTTGCTGTTCCCCCATGGCACTACCGCTTGGTACTAACGCGTAACGGTACTATCACGAAATTGGCGAATTCATAATAAAATTTTCATAATGTTGGACTTTTTAGGGTTCCGTATTATTTATTCATGTTGACAAAATTATGCTGCCGGGGTCGCGAGTATATTTGAAAGAGAGTTACCACGGCTCTTGGCACAGGCAACTGAAGGAACAGGGGTGGGTTTTAGTTAGTAAAAGTCTGAGATGCCCTCCCGCTCCGCCCAGAGCGGGAGGTAATTTTTTATATTTTTTTTTATTATAATCGTTTATTAGGAACAGAACAACAAATACAGGCAGATAAAAAAACAATGTACAACGATGGTAGCTGCAAAAGTTTAAAACTTTGGCGCAGCCACCAACGCCCATCACGCCAGTCATTGAATGATAACATAACATACCCCAAAAAAAGTGTTTTATAATGAATGTTGTGTTTTCTTGCAGATCACCTGAGAACATGAGCTGTTCACTGAATATACACAATCATTGAAATCAAGCGTCCCATTGCAGCATTCTAAACATCTTTTGACGAAGCTAAGATATAGATAAGATAGAAGTAAATTTTTGGAGAAAAACTCAAAACGGACTTGTCGTAAATAAAAAACATCCTTGGTATATACAAGTGCAAGGACAATTACATATTATCGGTACAAAAAAAAATGTATTTTCGGAATAAGGTCTGGATGCGACAAAAACATCAAAGTCGAAATTATAGAAAGATGACCAATATTTCTGAAATGGAACTAAAATTAGAACATTTTTATAAAACATGCATGTTACCTGAGCTATGCAATTCCAGACATGTTCTATGTAAATTAGAAATTTAAGCGATTAAAAATAAATGTTATTTAATTTTGACTATTTTTAATTACTTTGAAAAAAACTTATGGTATTTATCATACCTACCTACATACCTACCTGCATACTTACCTACTTATCCTACCTATACCTACCTATCTTATATTTATACAAACCTTGTCCTGAGAATCACGAACACAACAAAAAAAGAATTATGCAATTTGGTGAAGTCCTTCGAAAGATATACGCATACCTACATTTCGGCGATTCATTCTTATATAGATGCATAATAACTAAGAAAGTGGTAATACAAGGAGAAAGCTACCTATTATAAGATTTTAAAATGGCACAGCGTAAACTTACTACCAAGCCAATGTACCTACAGAACCCTCAGTGCAATGGTGACTCGCACTTGACTAGTTTTTTGTAGCTCTACTGCTACTAAACCGACTCTAAACCACTGCATAAATTCTACAATTTATGTAGTGGTTTAGAATCGATTTTTCTAACCTATGTATACCATATGTATGTATACCTAGGTACTTGCATATACCTACAACCTACATAATTACCTACATGCGCAAACGGCTGTCACATAACATACATACACTAAAACTATAAAACGCAAACTTACTACAAAACTAATTGGCGGAACCCACAGCGCAAAGTTGGCTCGCATTTGACTAGTATTTTATAGAAGTAGGTAGGTAAAATAAAATAGTGTGCACGGCTAGACATCACCTATACTGTCCAGTATAAGCTGATCTCGCATTTTATAGGCTTTCCGCACACTGAGAGGTCAGCTTATACTGGAAACTGATCGTTTATAGATACATTGAAATTGTATTTGCGATATAATATATAATTTTATATTCATAAAATGACAAGTTAAAATTAAATTAGATTGATAATTTTATTTCTTAGTACTCGTCCGATAATAGTGTAGTTTACTCTAACGAAATCGCTTCGACCTCAAGGCCGCGCGTGTCGCGTCTCTGCGAGCAAAAGTGTGCGAGCGAGATAAAGAGTGCAGTGGCACGCGGGGAAGTGGGGGCGAAATTAGAATTTGAGCTGAGATGGTGTAGGCTCTTAAGTCATCATGACTGAAGGTAGCATGGTGCAAAAATTATAAAATCCAGATTTCTTCATTCAACCATCCGTCACTGTATTAAGACGATACCTAGGTTATCCGTCAGTCACAACCTTGACTGTGGTTTATTGGCAGCAATCCTACCGTGTAATAGATGCTTTAGTTCCAGTCATCGTCGTCATTATTATCAGCCTTTTAATGTCCCCGGGGTCCTTCTCTGTGAGAAATTTCCAGTATTTCCAATTAAAACGGGTATGGAATGTCGCCTTTATATTATTGGAAAACGCATCACCCGCGCCGGCTGCAGACCCACTTTAATGGAACTTGATGATATATGAGTTAAAATATTTTTAATCTAGTAGAGTCAAGAATTTATTAATATCCGCGCCTTTCAGTACATCATTTACTTCACTGTTATTTCAAGTAAGAGGACAGTTGGAATTTTCAAGGGAAGTAAAAGAAACGGCAGAAGCAGTATTTAAAATATTGTTACGAGCTATGGAATAAATTATTTTACACCGACTGATTAACCAAATATCCTTTATTAACTTGAACAATTTATTTACACAAACACTAATTCGCTAATGATCACTATTCTCTTCGTAATCACTTGCGTTCGCATCCTTATTAAAAACAGAGTCACTTGCGGCCTGCCCGGCTTATTTATACATCAACCGGTCATAATAGAAGTTTCTAGAACATTGCCGAACTAGTCTATAGTGGAATGTTCTAGAAACATCCTTGAACTTCTACGCAGTACCATAGTGGAATGTTCTCCAACGAAGTGGTATCGTCTAGCAACTTCGACCACATTCTCGAATGATCTCGTAATACGGTCGACATAACAATATGATCACGCATTTCCGTTACACCCTGTAGTAGGTAAACAGCCGAAACAGAGCGAGCCCAGGATGAATAACTAAATAACTAAGTAAAATGCCGAGATATTTAAAAGTTTCTGTCCTGGCTATTAAAATATTTCTATTAAATTACTACCCAGACATTTTAATGCAATGTGTTTTATTATTAGACAGACATTGTAGCAGCAATGTGTTTGTAAATGTTCCCATAATCTGTTAGTCTGACACATTAACAAAGGTAAAACAATATCACCATTGTTCACCCATAGGTTAATGTCTAGATTAAGGTTTCCAAATTTTTGTACGAGAAATAAAGTTTAAGGTCGAAAAAATAAAATTAACAGTATTTTATAAAAGTAAACAGTATTAATTTTTTTTTTACTTTTTATAAACATATTTATTGCCCAATTTAACAATTTGTTATCATTTGTTAAATATTATTAAGCCTCTTCACAATTTAAGTTAATATTGAAATATACCGAATACCAGCGGTCATTTTGTATATTTGTATACTTTTTTTGATAAAACTGTAAAAAGTATTAATGAGCGAAAAAAAGTATAATATATACTGTTTTAACAGTGTGATTGAGAACCCTATCTAGATAGCGTGGGACCTATTACACTGCCCTGTGCAAATCCAGAGACAATGGAAGATTGGCCACTTGTGGACGAGAAATTTGTCAAATTGATTTCATAACATTTAAGGCCAATTATTTTTATTCCCATCCATTCAAGTATATTGAGGAGGAAGCCGGTGGAAACCGTAATAAATACCTTTGCAAGATCACCTGCAACTTAACAAGACACGTTGGTTTAGACTTTTAGTCCTTATGAATGCCCGTTTCAAAAAGTGTTTTTAAACTACTTTGTTCTTTCGTATTTGAGTTTGTTTGATACCGGTACCGGTACCGGTTCAGAACGATGCCGATGCATCGACTCGTTGACGACTTGCATTGACTCGTTATGAATATGCTAGCTCCGGCTCGCGACACCGCCCGCGCGATTGTTAGAAATTAACCCAATCGCGATAAGAATAGGTATCCTATGTCCTTCGCCAAGCTATATCTATAGAAAAATCTTAACAATTGGTTCACACAAACAAACAGACAAAGTTACTATTGCTTTTATAATATGAGAATAGATTTTAAGCACGTTTGATTTAGTAAATGTCAAGATGTTCCGTTGCAAATACCCTTCTGGCAATCAGTCAAGATTTATTTGACAGTCATCTCAATTATCTATAAGTACTGTGAGGTTTTAACAGTGCGTCAACTCTTTCTTCTTGAAATTATCCTTTTTTTTTTTTTTTTTTTTGTGGGGTGGGAAATCATCCTATGACTTCTCCCGCTCTGGGCGGAGCGGGAGGGCGTGTCAGACTCTTACTGACTAAAACCCACCCCTGTTCCTTCCTGCCTTTGAGTGCCCAGGGGCGAGGTAACTCTGTTTCGAATTTATCCTCAACCCCCGGGCAGGCATCGGCCATGACGGGCCCCGTCTCTTGCCGACAACTCTTTGAGGCGCGCGTGGAACACTACGCGCCGTCGACTCTCGGGCCTGGTGCTGATCGGACGGCGAGTTACCCACTACTCGCCGTCCGCAGGCCCGGGTTTGAAATTATCCTAAGGCAACATTCAACACAAATGATTCCATGCTTCTATAAACTCCCAAAATCAGTCTACTCGTAGGCTTAAACTTCTTTTGGGTGTCACTCTCAGGACTTCCTTCAGTCAGAGATTTTTCTGTTTTCTCGGACGATTTTTGTGTGCCAAGGCAAACAAATTATTAAATAGTCCAAGTCCACAAGTAGTGGCAAATCGTCCAATGACATCTCCCGCTCTGAGTGGAGCGGGAGGGCGTGTCAGACTCTTACTGACTAAAACCCACCGCCGTCGACTCACGGGCCTGGTGTTGATCGGACGGCGAGCTACCCACTGCTCGCCGTCCGCAGGCCCGGGTCTACGGTGGCCAGAGATCGTCTCTCGACGTCGTACGCCCAGTGCTTCTCCTGCGGCGGCAGTGACTAAGGATGTGAGGGCCACTCCGTTGAACTACCCTCCCGTCCCGCCTCCACCTTCGCGAGCATTACTGCTTCGCAGAAGGAGGAGACGGCATTCCATTCCCTCTCACCCGTACCATGGCCTGACGTACCATGGCCGGGCGCGAGATGTCGCTACCGCCTATCGCATCCACGAGGACACGGCGGTGCTCCGCCCAAGCGTGGCAGACCTCCACCGTATGCTCCACCGTGTCCTCTGGGCGATCCGCGCAGTGGTAACACCCAGGCGTTTTCTCCCGCCTTATCCGAAACAGGAACTCCCCGAAACAACCGTGTCCGGTGAGAACCTGCGTCAGGCGGAAGGTGAGAACGCCGTAACTCCTCTCCAGCAGTGGCTGGAGAGGAGTTACGGCGTCCTCATCGCGGCGGTAGTGCCTCAAAGAGGGGCAATACCGCCGCGATGGCGGCGTGCTCAGCGCTGGGTTGCGACAGTCGCTGTCTCCATGTCGCCATGAGACCCTGCCGGAGCTCCGTCCGCCTCTCTCTCTACAGCAGAGTTTCGCCCCAGCGTTTGGCCTCCTCGCGCCACTCCCAGAGCAGCGCAAGGACTTTGGCCTCCAGCTCCCACGGCGACAGTCCAGCAAAGAGGCTCGCCGCCTCACAGGAGATCGTGCGATATCCTCGGATCAGCCGAATGGCCATGACCCTTTGGGACGCGTTCAACCGGCGTGCTGGTCGCCGCCTCAAGGAACGCGACCACACTGGTGCCCCGTAAGGGCCATGGACCGCACGATCCCTGCATAGAGCCTCCGGCAGGAGGCGTTTAGACCCCCCAGATTGGGCAGGAGCCGATTCAAAGCAGCACTGGCCCGTTCCAGTCTGGGA
Organism: Polia nebulosa; assembly: GCA_951329385.1. Classification (NCBI taxonomy): domain Eukaryota; kingdom Metazoa; phylum Arthropoda; class Insecta; order Lepidoptera; family Noctuidae; genus Polia; species Polia nebulosa. The sequence goes on along the minus strand of OX589587.1, from coordinate 29,536,000 downwards.
GCCAAACGTCGGAAATGCTCGACGAAGTTCCACCGGATTGTCGAGGACGAGTTCCAGGTACCTTATCGTCCTCTCGACGCCGATGTGAACTCCTCCTACCGTTATCCGGAAACCCGACGGTGGCCCGTTCCGAGGACCATGCAAACACATGGCCTCGGACTTGTGCAATGCCACCTCGAGTCCCAGTTGCCGGAAGGGTACTGAGGCTCTGTGTTAGAGATTTTGGTATTAGGCCAGTAGACGAAAGGACAATCGGGACAATATGAACGGTTTGAGCTTTCCAATGGTTTTTAATCTCTATGGCGAGATCTTGATAGTTGCTGCGTTTTTCGGATACAGTAGTTAGAATGTTGGGTGAGTTAATATGAGCCGCTAGACAGAATATCAAAAGTCGCTAGAGAGTCGCTAAAACTGATTCTACCAGAAGCGGACCAAAAAAAGAGCGGACTCATTTTTTTTTTTCTGGGAAAGGTACCTTCGGTAGTTAAATTATAATTGAAACACTCATAAAAATACTAATAGCCCATTTCTAGCGACAAAGTCGCTAAATTGGCAACACTTAGCTCTAAATCCTAGTGATGCGATTACACTATACTAAATCGTATACAATTTAGGAAGTCAAATCGGGACCTCCCAATCTCACTAAATCGGACACTAACTGCTCTAACTGCTATTACACCTTCCTGTTTCATATATTGGGTCCATTGAAATCGGAAGGTGTAATTGAGCCTTAAGTGAGGACTGTGACGCGTGGTGGAGGGGGAAGCGCCGTCATTTTGAGGTAAATGAGGTAATTTTGCAGCGTTTCAAGATTTAGATTTCCATTTAGTATAACTTTTGACTCGGAGAAGCTACGACGTTCGTTTTAGTTTTATTCGACAGCTCTCGTTATGGTGTAACAAAAAATAATAGTTCTAAATAGTTATAGTAAATACATATATACAGCGTTTATGTAAAAACAATAGAATATATTTTGAAATGTTGGCCTATACTCGTCAAAAAGCCAAATCAAAACAAAAGAAATGTACCTACTTATATATTTACAATAACAGAAACAGTTACTGTTTAAATTTGTTTTTTATTGCTGCTGAGCGCAACACAGAATTAATACTGGATGGATGAAATGGTGGCAGGACACCGGGACTATCTGCGACTACCGCATCGCATTCCCCTTATACTTATGGGGAAGATTTATAAAACGATGGTCAGACCTGCTATCTAATGGTTCAGAATGCTGGGCTACAAAAAATGAAAAGCAATTGCATGCAGTTGAGATGAGAATGCTAAGAACGATGTGTGGTGCAAATAAATTTAAAAAAAATTGGGATAAGGGCAGGAGAATGATGACTTAAAGTTATTTTTTATTTATACAATCGATTAATCCTGATGAGAACTGTCGAATGAAACTAAAACGAACGGCATAGCTGCTCCGAGTCGAAAGTTCTAATTGGAAATCTCGAAACGCAGCAAAGTTGCCTCAAAATGGCGGCGCTTCTCCCTCGTCATAATCCTCACTTAGCGTAACAAATTCTTTGATCGTTTAGCTATCCTGTGGTATAATGTGTGGATGGAGATGATAGATATGTAGTTGCGACACCTACCTGTATCCCCCGATTTAATAAGCATTGTTTATTTTGGGTTGCACTATGAAAGCTAAAGACATCATCATCATCATTCTCCTGTCCTTATCGCAAAAGCAAAAGACGTATCACGTCAAAAAAAAAACTGTACTCACAGATTATGAAAAAAAAAAATACAGTCAGCAAGAAAATGGTCGATTATATCATCATCTTCCTGTCCTTATCCCTTATTGTCTTGTTACTTGGGGTCGGCGCAACACGTTTTTTTCTCCCACCTGTCCTGTCAGCCGTCACGCTATCACTAACTGCCTTTTCTATCATATCACTCCTCACACAATCCATCCATCTTTTCTTTGGCCTCCCTCTGCCCCTTCATCCATCCACATTTATATTTATAACTCTTTTAGTTACATGTGTTTTATCCCTCCTCTTCACATGACCATACCAAGTTAAGCGGTTCCCTTTCAACTATTATTCACAAAAACTTTTTTGATGTCAATTGGTCCTGTTTCTAACAAGGATGCAGGATTAAAAAGTCTTTTGGACCAACTATGGTTTGAGCAATAGAAAATTCCATACATTTTGTAAGAAATTAAAAATTAAATTAAGTAGTTGACAACGGACAAAACAGCCGACACCCGCTGCAAACTGTGGCGGGACACTTTTTCCCCACCCAGTAACTATCTAACACCATGCAAGCATCTTCCCGCCGGGTCTAATCTCCCGCGGATCACTTGGAAGTCCCTGAACCGTCTTAGAACCCAAGTAGGAAGGTGCAACTCCAACCTCGCAAAGTGGGGCTATCTTGACAGAATGGCAGCAGGGTGTGGATGTGGAGCTGAGCGTCACACTATGCAGCACTGGTTGTCCTGCCCTTTGTGCCCCAAAACATGTAGCATAAGTGACCCCTGCGCTGGCGCCGACGACGCTGTGGAAGTGGCAACGTTTTGGGTCAAAACCATTTGAAAGTAGGTACTGTCGTGCCAGCGACATGAAGAAGAAGAAGAACGGACAAAAAATAATTACTTACATTACAATTCGCTAGTAGCATAATGTAGAAAAAAACTTTTTTACAAAAATACCACCGACTTCTAAAAATTGCAAAATAATTTTATTTTCGGAAGTCGGTGTTTATATTTTGTTTCTTAGTTATTTGACACCGACTTCCGAAAATAAAGTTATTTTGCAATTTTTAAAAGTCGGTTGTATTTTTTGTAAAAAAAAAATATTTTCACTTTTTAGTTGTTGCACCACAGAAGTAAAACTAAATAGTAAAGTTATGCCCGAATAAAAAAATACAGACGAATTGAGAACCTCCTCCTTTTTGGAGTCGGTTAAAAACATGGAATTTGAACACTTGGAGACAACCAAAACGTTATCCGTGTATGTTATATTTTTTGTTTATGTTGATTTTTTCAAAAAGTGCTGAATCAATTTCGATAAAATTTATATGGGACCACCTCTGAAGTATGACCTACCAAAAAAAAAAAGAATCATCAAAATCTATTCACAAATGGCGGAGACATCGAGTAACAAAAATACAAAAAAAAAACATACAGACGAATTGAGAACCTCCTTTTTTTTGAAGTCGGTTAAAAATTAAATACATTAAATTGTTGTAGAAAGTGCATTCATGTTTCATAAATATTATCATAACATTGAGAGAAGTATATCAACATTCTACATAGTAGAAGAAATCTGTGGGAATCACCGCGATCCCAATCACTGCATAAGCATTTCACTTTACGGTTTGTTTTTATTTTACTCCCGCGTAGTTTTGTAAACTGTCGTGGGTATGGACAGACTATGAAGTCGACCGCCAGTCGTTTCCTACCACACTCGGGACACACACCGCATTATGTCCCCAAAGTTTACTTTACTACAAGTCGTACTGTGCGCTCTCACTATCATAGCCGGGGAAGTGTCGAGAGACAAGCGAAGACGATGGAAAAACGACGATGTTGACAAAACTTTATGGAAAAAGGAATACGAGGACGAACTAACTGATGCTGTGCTTACGGGCAAGCGGGAAAATTATACTCGTTCGGCGGGCGCACAAGCTGGAAACATGGATAACGATGCAGTTATAGAAAAATTGATGGATAGCATAACTTCAAGCGAAAGGTATCTCAAAAAAGTAGAGGCTATAGAATTCAGATTAAACAGGCTGGACATTGAAGTTCACGAAAAGACTAATGCCATTATGAAGCTGTTAAATAATATTTCGAAATCGATACGTACTGAGTCGTGCTCAAAATTGGAGTCCGCCATTCACGGATTGTCTGCTGATGTGAAGTCTATCAAATATGCCGTGGAAAAAAGTCCGCGGTCCAGTTTATCCATCCCAGGTACAATATTAGATGTTTTTTCTTTAACATTTTTAAACACGTCTGTAAGTTTTTTTTCTTGAACGTTTATTACATATTTGGATATAATAACTGGACTTTAAAAGAGGCCGCTGACTTAGTTTCGTGTTTCTCAGAGTAGTCAGGTATGAAACATAATATTGAGGTGCTATTTTAACCAACTAACAAATTTTTTTTTTTTTATTGTTGATAGGTACGCGTTTGACCACTTTCTCACCTGATGGTAAGCGATGATGTGGTCGAAGATGGAGCACGCTTACCTGGAAGTAACCTATTCACTCTTGACTTAAAGACTCCCAGGTTGTAGCTATCAGGAAACACAGACTCCGGTAGGGAATTGCACTCCCTAACTGTACGCACAATTAATGAGTTCTCAAAACGTTTTGTGCGTGTGGATAGGTTGTCCACCATGAACCGGTGGCACTTTGCCGTACGTCTTGTGGTCCGTTGATGAAACGGGCTTGGCGGAATCAAATTATGCAATTCCATCGCACACTCCCCAAGATGCAATCGATAGAAAACCGACAGGCTAGCAACTCGGCGTCTATGCTCAAGACTTTAGAGTTTCGACTCAACGATGTAATGTAATTCATTTATTGGTTTTTTAACTTCTCATAATTTCTGAGCCATGTCTACAAACTGTCCTAAAAACTCATCACCAAAAGTCTCGTTCGCAGGCTTGGAAACCAAATTCCGAGAAAGCTTAAAATCCAGCACTGAGAACCTTATGTATAAGATTCACATGTATAAGGTTCACAGTGCAGTGTACCTACGCTGCGGCAAAGGATATGAATATGCCTCTTAGCTTAGCGTTTGTATGCCAGGGGTAGCGGATAAATTCGTAACAGAGTTACCGCTCCCATGGGCACTCAGGCAGGGAAGGAACAGGGGTGGGTTTTAGTCAGTAGTCTGACACGCCCTCCTGCTTCATCCAATTTCCGCTTCGTTGGAAAACGGGGAGGCTGGTTTTGATCAAGAAGCCGGGGCGCCCGGCGGACTCTCCATCTGCTTACCGACCTAACAGGCAGGACCGACAGGGCAGTCATCTACCCCGGTCACCAGGGAGAATAGAACCGGTGAGAGATGTCGTGCGGTGTTCCGCAGGGATCGGTCTTGGGGCCGCCTCTGTGGAACATCGGGTACGACAGGGTGCTGCGCGCTGACCTCCCTAGCGGCGTCAGCATAGTCTGCCACGCTGACGACACCCTGGTACTAGCGCAGGGGAGGTCGCACCAGGTGGCGGCTGACTTGATGACACACGGGGTTGCGACAGTCATCAATAGGATCCGGCAACTCGGACTCGAGGTGGCATTGCACAAGTCCGAGGCCATGTGTTTTCATGGTCCTCGGAACGCGCCACGGGCGTGTTCCCAGATAACGGTTGGAGGGGTTCACATCGGCGTCGAGGGGACGATGAAGTACCTGGGAGTCGTCCTCGACAGCCGGTGGAACTTCGTCGAGCACTTCTAACGTTTGGCTCCCAGACTGGAGAGGGCCGAGGCCGCCTTGAAGCAGCTCCTGCCCAATCTGGGGGGGTCCAAATACCTCCTGCCGGAGGCTCTACGCGGGGATCGTGCGGTCCATGGCCCTTTATGACGTACCGGTGTGTGCGCGTTCCTTGGGGCGCCGACCAGCTCGCCGGTTGAACACGTCCCAAAGAGTCATGATGATCCGAATGATCCGAGGATACCGCATAGTCTCCAGTGAGGCGGCGAGCCTCCTTGCCGGACTGTCGCCATGGGATCTGGATGCAAAGGTCCTCGCGCACCTCTATGCGTGGCACGAGGTGGTGAAACGCCGTGGCGAAACTCCGCTGCCGCGACACCTCGCGGCTCGGTGGACAGAGCTCCGGCAAGATCTCATGGCGACATGGGGAGAGCGACTGTCGCAACCCAGCGCTGGGCACGCCACCATTGCGGCGGTAGTGCCCCTCTTTGAGGAGTGGCTGGAGAGGCACCACGGCGTCCTCACCTTCCGACTGACGCAGGTCCTCACCGGACACGGAAGTTTCGGGAGGTTTCTGTGCAGGATAAGGCGGAGCGAAACGCCCGGGTGTCCCCACTGTGAGGATCGCCCAGAGGACACGGTGGAGCATACGGTGGAGATCTACCCCGCTTGGGCGGAGCCCCGCCGTGTCCTCGTAGAGGCGATCGGCGGTAGGGACCTCGCGCCCGGCTTGGTCCAGGCCATGGTACGGAGCGAGAGAGAATGGGAAGCAGTCTCCTCCTTCAGTGAAGCAGTAATGCTCGCAAAGGAGGAGGCGGAACGGGTGAGGAACAACAGCTCAACAACAGAGTCGCCCTCACGCCCTCAGCAGCAGCCGTTGCAGGAGACGCCCTGGGCGTAGGACGTCGCGAGACGATACCCGGCCACCGTAGACCCGGGCCTGCGGACAGCGAGTAGTGGGTAGCTTGCCGTCCGATCAGCACCAGGCCCGAGAGTCGACGGCGCGTTATGTTCCACGCGCGCCTCAAAGAGTTGTCAGCAATCATGACGGGGCCCGTCATGGCTGATGCCTGCCCAGAAGTTGTAGATAAATTCGAAACAGGCACTCAGGGCAGGGACAGAACAGGTATGGGTTATAGTCAGTAACGCCCTCCCGCTCCACCCAGAGTGGGAGATGTCATTGTACGATATCCCACGCCCCAAAAAAAAAAAAAACTTGAGAGGTGTCAAGGGACACCCGGATGGAACGAAGGTTCCTTTCGATTAATCAGATTTAACACACGAAATTGGTTAGATAATGCTTGATCTGCTTGCAAACTTTGTACCTACCCACCAAAAATACAAGAAGTTTTTATTAGATTGTTTTTCCAACACAATCTTTTTGGATGGACAGCCTCATTAGTGTCGTGACAACTTTTCGTAAGAATTTTTTCCGTCTAGCCCCCTTTCACAACGCGCGAAAAGGGCGGTCGATGTCATTGGATAATTTACCAACCCAAAAAAAAAATACGCTTTGCGTTTGTGAATTACGCATAAGCTTTAAGTACTACTACCCATACTTGGGCTGTATTGCATCCTCTTTATTGGTGCCAGGTTGATTCTCGGTATATCGAAGTGTCTGTATGAACGCTACTATTTCAGTCTATCTCCGGGATCAGATCCAGGACAGAGAACAAAAGCCATGTATTTACATATACTGCACCTATGTAACACCCACTCTCATTATGATCAAAGACTCTCTACACTCTACGGTACTCTACGGTACGGTTAAATTACGTTTAGTGGTGTATAGTATAATACACACCAATATCTAAACGTAATTTAACCAATATATGCCAAACTTCGAGAAAGAAATCCGATCGGAAAGCTGCGTAATATTATTCCTATTCTAGTGTCATGCATCTCCTTTGGCTAGTGCATGCTGCCAGTGATGACTTAAATTTTGCCACTGATACATAGTCCCTTACAATTGAACTTATAAATACCTAAACTATTTATTTACATTTCTGTAAAACTTTCAGGCGATGGAGACTATCACAAGGATACATCGTTGGACACACGGCTCTCGTTCCTGGAGAGCCACTTGAAGACTGTGCAGAGTGGCGTGGAGTCTATCGTGGCCACCATATCTGAGGTCAAGAACAGACAGTACAACAGAGCGTCTCTCAGCAAGTGAGTTGATTTTATTTAGTTAGTACAAGCTTTTTTGTTAGTGGCAATTTACTTGAAACAAAGGACCTGTCCTCATTATGTCCTCCAATGTATTTGTGGTAATTGCAGCACGTCGCGTTCGCTTTCTTCCATGTATGTATTCTCGTATGTATTGCTATGTCATTCTCAGTGGTCTTATCGTTGGATCCTTTATAGCAATATCATCCTTCACACAATCGTTCCATCGTTTCTTTGTCTCTCTTTCTCCCTACTTTAAGCATACACAGTTCATAATGGAAACTTTCCTCAGAACAAGTTCGTCTTTACTCCAAATTTGTGGGTTAGCGTTCTGAAAGTGTTGTATTCGTAGAGTACGCTCCGGGACGCAGACGGCCCCAGTGCGCCTGACATGGGAATGTGTGACAAGCAATCAAAAAGCCTGACTGCGTCCGGCTTTATCTAGACGCCTGGCAATGCTACCTGTATCTATAAAGAAATTCACATAAAATACAGAGAACTCGCCAGTATCGAAATGTTTTTAGAAACTAGAAACTGGACAATGTTTTCTTTAGTTTGTTATAACTTGGTGTTCCCACCGTTCTCGATGTTAAGAAAGCATTCTATTACCGATGCTGTTATCTATAACAATTTGAATATTCCAATTTCAACATATTAAAATTTGATAACTTTCCGTGGGATACTGGAATTTGAAATATACATACTTACCTGTATTTACACTTTGCCATTTTCATATAGCACGTTACCATAAATAAACAAAATATTAAGTATATAGGGTTTTTTTTTACTGGTAATTAGTGACCGATACTTAAATAAGTGATTGTACTCATGATTATAAACAACTTTCCCAAAGAAACTTTTTTTTATACTTGTTCACTTTTATCAAAATAACAACAGTATTTTTTTTTTTAAATACACGCGCGTGCCGTCCCAGTGACCGCCGCAATCAGCTGTGTGCGGTTTCGTATCGTACAGAGCACGGCTCACAAGCCCGCTCGGCCAGGCACCACGTGCCGTTTTCGGTGTACCTAAGCAGTGTAGGTACCTACATGTTTCGGTTGTTGCTAAATTAAAAAAATTTTTTCAAAGACGTGTTTGACTAATACTTTTAGGATGCAACGTATGTCTGCATAACTACAAAATATCTAAGAAGTCGCGCACCGTAACATTAAAAGTAGGCACGATCTATCAGCTGATAGTCTGACCTCGGGAAAGGACAAATGTACTAATAGTAGCGTCTCACGCGCCCCCGCCGCCCGCACCGCTCCTTTTGCCTCAGTGCTAGCAGCTGATCGCGGCGGTCACTGCCCTCACGTGCGCGCGAATTTCAAACTGTTGTTATTGTGAAAAAAGTGAATACGTATAAAAAAACAGTTTCTTTGGGAAAGTTGTTTGTAATCATGAGTACAATCACGTGTTTAAGTATCGGTCACTAATTACCAGTCACCCTATATATGTCGCAGGTTTATGACCAAATCAGGTTTTTTTTATCAAAAACCTAGGACCTCTACTTTTGAGCAAGTACCGGAAGGAGGCTAAATCATTACTTTATGTTTTCCTAAACCTGAGAAAATCCGGTTTTTGATCAAAAACATGAACTTGTTTAGGTTTATGATAAAACTAGCTGACCCGACGAACTTCGTACCGCCTGAGAATCAATAAATGTAGTGTTACAGTTTATTAGTTGAGTTAATTACATTGAAGTGAATGTAGGTAATTCACGTGGCAGAATCGAAATGATTCGCGTAGCATATTGTAGCACTACTTTTTGTTAAATTATTTGCTTGATGGGATGCACTCGGGTCGATTCCGAAAGGAATTCAATGAAGATTGAAGGACGTTGTGATATAAGACATTTTTGGTTTTGTTGTCATGTGCGAGAATGAACAAAACGGATGATTTTTCTACCCGTGAACATGCTACGTACAACTGACCGTGAGAGACACATTATTTTTCATGATACAGGCCACAGACACTCAAGAAATGGCCTTGTGATTTGTTGATCGTCATGGCGAATGCAAGACGAATCGGAAATTGTATTCGTTTAAACTTGATGGGCATATATATCGGTTGGGATCATCTGAATTTCTGGAGTGGAAACTTCTTCAACTTTAAACTTTCCTTTGAGTATCGTCGCGAGAATGACATTGCTCATGAGTTTTCTCACCAACAAACGCGTTGGTTTAGATTTCGAAGTATGATGACTACCGAGCCAACCTTTGGTTGTTAATTGTGCGGTGGCAAGCCAGGCAAATCCAATGAGTTTAAAAATTCAGTTGGATAGTTGGTTGCTTGCTCTTCGTTTGTTACACAGTCGATTGATTTGAAGGAACGTAGTTGACCAAAGTATAATCGTAATAATCCACAAATGTATTTGATGTATTTCACTGAATTGCAATATTCCAGATTGCAATGTGTTTTGAATGATTTGGAAAGTAGTGGCGAATACGGAACAATCCAAGTGTTGTCGACCACGAAATCGTTTCCTGTCACCCTCTTTGAAATAACTTTTCGTTCAATACAAAATATTTTTTTATAGTTATTCTGCTATTCGGGGCGGAGACAAATCCAACAAAACAAACATCATTAAAATCGGTCCAGCCGTTCTTGAGTTATAAATGGTGTAACCCGACTAACCCGCCTTTGTTTTATATATAATTATAATAATATAGATAATTATATAGATTTAAGCTGATGACGCTATCGAATGGAATATTGCACAGTAAACGAAATTCTATATTATATATTTTTATGCTTGCTATATGTAGAGGAAGAGCAGCATATTTGGAATACCTAATAAATTGTTTGATCGGTCTAAGAGCTAATCCTAATTTAAGAGCTGAATAACGCCTCCAACGAAGCTATCGACGTGGTCAGTGGCTACCTGCTGGGCCCAAACTAAATGATTTAAATAATGTACCGCCGAAGCGAAAAGAAGAAGTGGCAAATGGGTCATAGTCTGAGCTGAGCAGGGGCACCACACTCGCACTGGGCGCTGGAGGGGGGATCAATAATCCCCCATTTTGCCAAATTATACTTGCAATGGCTTACTTGGGTACGCAATCGATTCAGTGCTTTCCACCCACTCTAGTTCATTCTACAATCTTTGCAACGACCCTCGGGGTATCGATGCCGGCTGTTGCCATGTTGCATGACGACGATTGACTGCAGGCAACAGTAAATTACGAAAAAAATTAAATTATTTAAAAAATAGTTTTTTTTTTTGTAGCATCTAGATCTATTGGTACCAGCTTACCACATGAATGCAATCTAATTTGGAGTTGAAAAAAACAAAGTTTTTGATATGTCCTTAACTATAATAGTAGATGATGTTCTTTTGAAATGTGGTTTATATGCTGCACTAACATCATTTATGTACCTATTGGTACGAACCTACCTAACTAAATGGTTTGTCTATATGTATTGTTTCAGATTGGACAGCTCGGTGAGCACTGTAGACACTGTCTCCCTCATCAACGAGTTCAGAAAAACGATTCGTGAACAGAAAAGTAACAAGAAGTGTGACTGCAAGTAAGTTCTTTGTTTCTTTTTTTAAAAAAACGTTGCTTCACACTAGGAATTACTGTTGTATCGTGTGCGCACATACACAAGACACCCAGACCCGGAACAACTATCTGTAGGCCATACAAACATTTGTTCCGTGCGAGACTCGAACCTGCGACACACGGCGCGATAGCCAATCGCTCAACCACTGTGCCAACGCCACACGCGTGCCTTTATCATCCTAATCCTAACTAATAATATAAATGCGAAAGTATGTTTGATTGTCTGTTTCTATTTTCACGTCTAAACCACTGAACCGATCATAATGAAATTTTGCATATACAGGGTGTAACGGAAATTTGTGGTCATATTTTAGGAGCCGGTTCTGCCAATGGTAATGAACAACTTTCTCTAAGAAAAAATAGAAAATTCCCAAAAAAAAAATTGGACTTTCCATACAAATTTATCAATATTTGTAAGGGAGGTAAAGATTTTTTTTTAGAATTTCCTCGGATTTTCTTGAAGAAAGTAGTTCATATCGATGGGCAGATGCTGTTCTTAAAATATGACCACACCTTTCCGTTACACCCTGTATACGTTGTCAGGTGTACAGAAACGGAGATAACCTTTAATCCCGAAATCCCTGTTCGCAAGGAAAACAATAATAACTTTCTTATGATAATAAAAAACTTTTTACAAAAAAAACAACCGACTTCCATAAATGAAAATACACTAAAAATTAAAAAATAACTTTAATTTCGGAAGTCGGTGTTTGTATTTTTAGCCGACTTCAAAAAAGGAGGAGGTTTATGTTCGACTGTATGTATCATCATAATCATCATCATCAGCATTTTAATGTCCCCACTGCTGGGGCACAGTGTCCTCTCTGTGAGGGACTGTATGTATGTTTTTGTAAAAATATCTTTAATTTCGGAAGTTGGTGTCAAATAACGAAGAAATAACATACAAACACCGACTTCCAAAATTAAAGTTATTTTTAAATTTTTAGTGTATTTTCTTTTTTGGAAGTCGGTTGTTTTTTCTTGTTTGTAAAAAAGTTTTTTTTTCACTTTTAGTTGTTATACACCAGCACTAAAAACACCAACAACATGGAACGTGGAATTTAAACATACTCGTAATTGGAGAAAACCAAAACGTCATCTAGGTATACGTATTTTTCGTTATTGTTCAGTTTTTCAAAAAGCACTGAAGCAATTTCGATAAATTTATATGGGACCACCTCGGAAGTATACTTTTTCGGATAAAAAAAAATTTGAAAATCGGTCCACAACTGCCAGAGTAATCGGTGGACATGCATAAAGAAAAACAACAAAAAAACATACATACAGTCGAACATAGAACCTCCTGTTTTTTCGAAGCCGGTTAAAAATAGCTCCCGAGGTATTTGATGCTACGACAGTGCCAAGTACGATGTCCTACAAAAAAGCTATGGAGGCATTAAACCGAACGCTGCAGGACGTGCGAGACAGTATATTATGGGAGGTATGGTAGTTTTACGGGCTAGTGACCTCCGAAAAACTCTACCGGTGATCCAGAGCCGCGGCAGATAAAATCAAAGTCTGTCTCAAGTCATCAAGCTTATGGCCAAAAGTTAAGAAATGAAGCATATATCCCTATTACCATTTAGTGTTATTTCATTTTATTGTTGGCCCAACAATAAATGCTATTAGGGATATCAACGAATATGAGAACCTTTATAATAACGCAGATTCGGGACATTATGCAGTGACACTGTTACTGTATAATGTCCCGAATCGTGTGTACTGGTGGGGTCGGTGCGAGGTCTTTGGGTCACCTTTTCTTAGGATCTTATATTTCGAGCTCATTTCGTGCACATGTGTCTAAAAAGGCCTTCAAATATCTTGGGTTGTCATGCGAGAAACCCGTGACTTCACTAACATGGCAGCAGTGAAATCACTTTATAACGCGTTGGTCCGAAGCAACTTGGAAACTAGTGCTATCATCTGGAATCTAAATATTCTCAGATGGTGGAGAAGATACAGAACATGTTATACAAGAGGCAATTTGGCGTCTACCCGTTATATCCACTTATGTACCCAACTCTCTTTGTAATAGGGATGGTTGGGTACTATAAGTTGGAAGTAAGGCGTAATCTTGCTCTGGCGAAATATGTATTTATGGTTTTTCGTGGGATGCTATACAATCTGCAAATTTTAGAATCGTTGGGATTCCTCGTTCCAAATAGTAAGCGACGGTTGGGACCGCGGGATAGTCTGTTTAAAACTCCGATAGCCCGTTCGAACCTATTAAAGTTTGCACCTGTGTGTCGGGCGGTGACTATAAAAATTTCGGATCTCACTAGTTGCTATTTATTCATTAATAAGTTTGTGTTTTTGGTTTGAAATAGTATCTCTCAGCGTTTGGACATTTTTTCCTGCTCTTTGGGGGAATTCCAGAGGACAGGACTACTTTTATTACATTGGGTTTACCTGTAAAAATAATTGTATGTGTACTAAATGAATAAATAAATAAATTTTAACTGGTGTAGGAATAGGGCAAAGTCATTGACTTATATATTAATATAAGACTTTGCCCTATTCCTACTTGGGCAAAGTGTAATTTATACCTCGAATCTCAATAATCCCCACTGACCTACCATTTCAATTTACAAGACTTCAGTTTCAAATAAAAATAAGTTTTGCTATTACAATTAATAAAGTGCATCGGCAAACATTGCAGGTAGCAATAGTGTATTTGGCATGGGCATGCCACAATTGCGGCGGTAAGGCCCCTCTTTGAGGAGTAGCTGGAGAGGCGCCACGGTGTCCTCTCCTTCCGCCTGACGCAGGTCCTCACCGGACACGGCTGTTTCGAAGGTGGGAACCTAATCCGACACAAGAACCTTCGAAACGCGTTTCCTCCTGGAAACGCCTAGGTGTCACTACTGTGAGGATCGCCCAGAAGACACGGTGGAGTTCTGCCCAGCTTTGGCGGAGCACCGCAGTGTCCTCGTGGAGGCTATCGGCGGCAGCGAACTCTCGCGCCCGGCCCTGGTGCAGGCCATGGTACCTACAGAGTGAGAGGGAATGGGAAGCAGTAATGCTCGCGAAGGAGGAGGTGGAACGGGTAAGGGACAATCAAAAGAGTCGCCCTCACGCCCCCAGCAGCAGCCGCAACAAGAGACGTCCTGGGCGTCGGGGGTCGCAAGCCGATCTTCGACCACCGTAGGCGTGGGCCCGCGGACGGTGAGTAGTGGGTAGCCCGCCGTCCGTTCAGTACCAAGCCCGAGAGTCGACATTGCGTAGTGTTCCACGCGCGCCTCAAAGAGATGTCAGCAATACATGACGAGGCCCGTGAGGCCGATGCCTGCCTGGGGTCGTGGATAAATTCGAAATAGAGTTACCACGGCCCTTGGCACTCAGGCAACCGGAGGAGCAGGGGTGGGTCAATAAAAGTCTGACACGCCCTCTCGCTCCACCCAGAGTGGGAGAAGTCATTGGATGATTTCCCACACTCACAAAAAAAGGGGTGCTTTTGGAAAAGCCATGCGTTTCCCATAGCCAGCTAATATGTAGCATGTTCAAGTGTGCCCAGAATTTATACATACTACGCGCCAAAGCAAGTAGCATGCTCTTATACACAATGTTGTATGTCCTCCTAGACATACAACATTGTGTATTTAATAAGAGCGTCCTAGAATAATGTTCCCTTCTGATTGCAAAGGCCAAACAACAAGCAGAGAATTGATTGTCATTCTAAATTAACGCGAGCGAAATGCGGGCAAAAGCTAGTTGTAGATATTTTTCAACACACTTATTCAAAAACTGGCTCTTGGGCTCACATTACAGCGTATTTCACACGCAGTGCTTCTTTAGGGTTCTGTAATCGAAGGGTCCAAACGGAGCCCTATTGCTGTCACTCGATCACCTGTCCGTCTGTCCGTCGTCTGTCACAAAGGTTTTACAGCCAAACAGTTCGAGCAACAGTCTTCAAATACAGTATTTCACAGTATATAGGTAGCATCTAGTTGACCCAAAGCCATCATCAGCCTTTTAATGTCCCTACTGCTGGGGCACAGGCCTCCTCTCTGTGAGAGGGTGTGGGCCGTAAACCACCCCGCGAACCCAATTCGGGTTGGTGGATGTCACATGTGTCTTCGATTTTTTTTTTCGAATCTGTAATTCTAATAGAGTACGTTAAAATACTCTTTTTTAAATAATTTTAATTATACTAATACCAGTCATGCATGCCCATTATCATATGCCAAAAATTATACTGTTTACTATTATTAAGTTCATTGAAGTTAATAAAGAAGGTCGATCACTGCCCATACATCGTGCGACCTGACTATAAAATATCGCGGGCATGAATAGTGTATGGATTAATTCGTTCCTTGAAGCACAATCATCATGTTCCTGCCCTTATCCCATGTTACTTGGGGTCAGCGCAACACGTTTTTTTCTTCCATTCTGTCCTGTCAGCCGTCATGCTATCACTAACTCCCTTTTCTTTCATATCACTCCTCACACAATCCATTCATCCTTTCTTTGGCCTCCCTCTCCCTCTCCATCCATCCACATTTATATTCATGACTCTTTTAGTTACATGGATTTCATCCCTCCTCTTTACATGACCATACCAAGACAAACGGTTCCTTTTCAACTTTTCTGTGACTGGCGCCACTTTTAAACAACCTCTAATGTACTCATTTCTCACTTTATCCATTCTCGTTACTCCACAAATCCATCTCAACATTCTCATCTCCGCCACATGTAATCTTTTTTCATCTGTCTTTTTCACAGCCCAACATTCTGACCCATACACTACGACAGGAAGGTCCTTTAAGCACAATCATTAAGGCGCTATTAGCTGCCAACGACCTTGAGTGGTTAGCTTGCGTGTTCTGCGCTGAGCACCCGTAACGCGTCATATGTCCACCCAGTAATAGGACTCGCCCATCAAGGAGCGCTGTCCGAAATTAGACGCATTATTAATTTATTACACATAAAATAACAAGTATTAAACTAAAACACTGAGACTAAATTCTAAATAATTAAATGATCTTTAAAATGGTGAAGGTTTCATAAAAATACGCTTTATAGTTTTTGCGTGATTCTCTATTTTTTATCCGCGTTAGACATAACTTTACAAATTAATTACACAATGTTATAAAAATATAATTTGAAATATTCTGAGATCAAAATACGACGGAAATAGTCTAGAGTAACATATATTTTCTTTAACCGACTTCAGAAAAAGGAGGAGGTTCTCAATTCGACTGTATTTTTTTTTTTTTTTGTGTGTTACCTCATAACTTTTTACTACGTGAACCGATTTTGAAGATTTTTTTTTATTTGAAAGCTGTTGCTTCACATGTGGTCCCATTTTAATTTGGTGAAGATCTGATGAAGAACTTCGGAGATACACAATGGAACTCTTCAATAAATGATAGCAAACCTTCCAGAATTGCTGCAATCGCATGTCTGTATATTGTTTTCACCACTTCACAACAATCCATCATGCTGATACGCTCTAAAGGGGTAAACAGATTTGTACAGTTCACCCTGATACACCCTAATTTCAGAAACCATGTTCAAATTCCCTATTTTTGGGGCTATCAATTCGGGCATAACTTTACTATTAATTTAGTTTTAGAATGGGGTACAACAACTAAAAAGTGAAAAATAAAAAACTTTTTACAAAAAAAAATACAACCGACTTCCATAAATAATACTAAAAAATGCAAAATAACTTTAATTTCGGAAGTCGGTGTCAAATAACGAAGAAACCAAACTAGAAACACCGACTTCCGAAATTAAAGTTATTTTGCATTTTTTAGTAAGTATTATTTATGGAAGTCGGTTGTATTTTTTTTGTAAAAAGTTTTTATTAAAGAAACTAGCTGTGCCCGCGACTTCGTTCGCGTGGTTGTCGAGAACAAAACAACGTCGTTTAGATAAGAGTATATCACCTTTTTGATGATTTAGATAAGAGTCCTGACTTTGGTATAGTTGATTACGTTAATGCTTCTCTATATACTATGTTAGCGGTGGAATTACCCGGAGCATATACAAAAAGGTTGTTTGGGTTGCTAACACGTGATAGAGAAACATAGAGTTGGCCGTGTGAAAAACAATCAAAAGTAAGGTCTACACCCGCAACGGATAACGTCTGGCCTTGGGCTTTATTAATAGTCATAGCGTAACAGAGGCTTACAGGAAATTGCACACGTTTGAAAGTAAACGGAAAATTATTGGGGATAATGGGTATCCTGGGAATGAAAACAACATCACCGGAGCCGCAACCTGTTAAGATTTCGGCTTCGATGACATTTCGTTGGAGATTTGTTACTCTCAACCGAGTTCCATTGCATAGTTTTGGTGGGCTTAAATTTCTGAGTAGAATGATTGGTACTCCGACTTTTAAATAAATTTTGTGTGCTGGAAGACCTGGTGTATTTAGAGAGTCTAAAAACTCTACTGGATAGTGGGTGGCATCTCCTTCTTCTAAAACCGTGTTAATAGATAAATATTCCCTACTTTCTCCAGAAACATGTACCAATATTTGAGAATTTATTGCTGCTGCTTGGTCGTTGCGAGGTGCCAAAATAGCTCGTTGGCATAGCCAAGCAGCGTCATGGTTCGAGATCTCTGATGGATCTCCGTATACAGAGGAAATGAGTTCCTGCTGTGAGGCAACAGAAGAACACAGGCTTTCGACTAAAGTTACTTTACCTCCTTCTTGAGTCGGGTATGTGCCGTTACCAATTTGAAGTAGTAAATTTGAGAAAACCTGCGCGTTTGCGTCACCTCCCAAATATGCTCGCATATTAAAGCTCAAATTAGTTAATATGACACTACGCCATAAAATAGAGCTCTTTAAACAGGCACCTATTTCATCGGCCCTCGTTCCTCTGGGTATTATAGGGAGTGTCTGCCTGAAGTCTCCACAGAATAGCACCGTTAAGCCTCCCATCGGTCGGTCATTTTGTCTTATATCTCGCAACGTTCTATCTACAGCTTCCACAGCTTTACGATTTGCCATCGTACACTCGTCCCAAACGATAAGGGCGCAATCGCGTAAAACCCTTGCTTTATCACTATTGCGAGACACGTTGCAAACAGGGTTTTCTGTGCGGTCCAAGTCGATTGGTATTTTAAATGTTGTATGTGCAGTTTTTCCTCCTGGTAATAAAGTGGCAGCTATTCCTGAGGAAGCGACGGCAAGGGCAATTTTGTTTTGGCTCCTTATTTGAGCCAAGATAACTTTAGTGAGGAAAGTTTTACCTGTTCCACCAGGTGCATCTAAAAACAGCATTTCTCCTAATGAATGTTCTACACTACAGCATACTCTATCAAAGATTTGACGTTGTTCTGTCGTCAAATTTGAACAGCCATTTCGCAATATTTCTGCTAACTCTTCGGGGTTGTAATTTATTTCAGATGTATACTCCCTATTAATTCGTTCCCCACCAACTGTCGGTGTCGGCAAGCCGTATTGACTGAGGGGGTTCCCTCCTATACTTGTAACTATATCTTGTATAGCCAGCAAAGCCCTATTATGGCAGCTTTCACGTACTTGGTCAGAAGTTTCACTATTTATATTTTGCTGTCTCAAAAAATCTTCGGCAAACGCGTCTTTATATTTTTGCCACAACTGCCCAGCGTCCGATAGGCCACAAAATGTCAACAAAATGGCAAATAAATGGCGCAAACGATGTGGACTATCACTGACGCATGCTTCGGCTAAAGCATCATCCCAATGCTGATCGCCATCTAATAAATGCCGTGCGCGGCAAGCAGCTTGAAATGTGGGATATTCTATATCGTCCACTTTGCGGAGCTCAGCAAAAGAAGTAGGTCCTCGCACTGTGTGAAGAAGAAGGCGTAAATAATAACACTCTGCATTATTTGGGTGCACCGTGTATACTCTTCCAATCACGTGTTCTTTAAAAATGCCGGACTCGCCTTCTACAGCAGTTCCACGTCTCCTGCGATTAAAAACACCTTGCTGCTTGTTATAAGTATAATAATGTGGCACTTCATTGTACAACAGAGACTTAGCGAAATTGTCTCTTTCGCAAAGGCGAAAGAATGCGAGCAAGGTGGTTTGTCTTGGGTTGTTCATTCTTTCTGCCACATTTTCTGGCTGAAAGTAAACTCGCTGCCCGCCTTCCAGGTGCACGTCAAGATGGATGACTGGCGGATACCTTTCATGAATAGGGAAACTCAAAATGCGCCAAACTGCCTCCGAAGAGCTTATGTATCGGCCAGATTGATACCTTGTCACTTCATCAAATTGGTTGTTATTTCTTAGTGCTATCATGGCTTGATCACTACCTTTATTAACATATTTACATATATATTTTATAGATTCGACGCTATTACAAATTTCAACATTAATGTGTGCTTGAAAAGCGTTTGACAAAACTGGAGAATACGGTACCACCCAACTATTATTTAGAATTATTTCTTGTCCACGGAATCTGACAGTAGCTGTGAAACCACCTTGTGACGGTGATCTTCGCCGGTATTGCGGATACCCATTTTCCCCAGCCATAGTTAGTTCTTTCAGTGCTCTGGGGTATTTTTTTGAGCATTGACCATCTTTCATGCACGGTGATTCCCTGTTTAAGAGGCCACATGGCCCGTGAACCATATGTGTTTTTACTATGTCATGCAAAATCGGATCTGCATTATAGTCCGGAAATTCTGCACTTATGACACTGTCTATAGCATCGGGACGAATTTTTTCTTCCAGCCACAGAAGAATGTGCGCGTGGGGTAAACCACGCTTTTGCCACTCGACGCTATACATAAAACAAAGAGTTGAACCGAAAACTTTCTCCTTTGTAAGTAGATTAATCAAGACTTTGAGTTTTAAATGAAAAATCCTAGCAATAATGTCATGTCTGTCGTATGACGCCTGTCCTGTGAGAAGTGCCTGGCAAATCTCCGTCCACTTTGGATTTGTTGTAAATGTTATAAAAAGGTCCGGCCGGCCGTATTTACGGACGTAACAAAAAGCATCTTGCGTTCGTTCGTGCATATACCGCGGACCGCCTGTGAAACTGGATGGCAAAATAACCAATCGACCCAAGTTTTCGACGTTATTATCTGATTGCATGGCGTCCCGCAAGTGCACGTATTCTTCAGCGCGTAACCGTCGCTGGTTAGTGCGAATATACACTAAACGTTCAGTTTCTATTTTTGCGTACATGTCCACAATAAATTGGCTGAACAAACCACGAAATCGTTGCAAATATACGAAATTGTTTTGCCTTATTTGTAAAAGGTAGGAATAGTATTGTTGAGCAGATATTTTTTTTTGATAATTAGTGACTCTCGTAGTAGGGTTCACTTGGTACAGCCCAAAATTGTACCCATCTTCACCATGACAATAAATTAGTGGATATTGCAGGGCGTCGTAAGCTCGGTGGGTTTCCAAAATGCGTTGAAGGCGATCGTCGCGTGTACGCAACACGATATCACGTCTCTCACACTCCTGGTCGACTAAAACAACTGCAACTTCATCTGCGACGGGTGCATTGTGTCTTCCACGGTGTTCACCCACAGGACGTCTATCGGCACTTATAACAATTTTGAAATCATTGCTGCCTTGTGGAATTGACTCCAATGCAGCTTTGAATTCACGAACGTACTGGTTAACGTGATGCAGCAATTCTTGAAGTTGACCCAAAAGCTCAGCATTGAGCTGGGGAAAATTGTGATTTCTAACATTGAGCTGTTGCGTGTAATCGGATACAAAATAAATTTGGAGAAATTTGGGTTCATTTTCTGGCAGCAAAGATCCAATAAGGTGATAAACTTGACCTTGTACTTTGAAGGTTGGCATGAACGGTCCTTCCGTTATTTGTTTTGCCCCAAAGGAAGTCATTTGGAAAGCACTGTTATATAAACGAATATTATCCAAAAAACGGTTCGACTGGGGATGATCGCCATTCAGGAGACTTTTAAGTAAGTGTGGTGGATCTTGGAAATTTGGAAGAACAATTTTTCCATTTGAGCAGCACATTCCATCTGTCTCTTTCCTCCATTTCAAAGCATGACAAAAATTACAAATTTCTCTCATGTCACCCACGAAAGTAAAGCCAGCATAATTAATTCTAGACGAATATGTGAACCCTGATTTTTCCCTATTGTCCCAAGGTAATAAAATATTTGCATCGTCATTTTCCATGGACTCATCAGCTCCGCTATTTGTTTCTCTATTCATATGGTATCGAGCTCGTTCTATTTCTAGGCGAGATTGACGTTGTTCTGCTGTTTCTGCTCGTCTTAGTTCATCTATTCTTTCCCTTTCAGATGCAAGATAACTTTCATTGTTTCTTTGTACACCTACATAGTTATGTCTAGCTATTTGTAATCGTTCTTCTCTTTGGGAGAGAGATTCAGACTCGCGCGAGAGAGCGTGTCGCTCTCGGTCAGATGACAGACGTGCTTGGCGTTCCTCGATACTCTCTTGAGAACGCAAAGTCGCGGTCCGAGTTCTTTGCGAACTTAAGCGCGACTCCCTTTCTGTGAAAGTCTCTGACTCGCGTGAGAGAGACTGGCGCTCCCGATCAGCAGACAGCCGAACTTCGCGTTCCTGGATATTCTCTTGAGAACGCAAAGTCGCGGTCCGAGTTCTTTGCGAACTTAAGCGCGACTCCCTTTCTGTGAAAGTCTCTGACTCGCGTGAGAGAGACTGGCGCTCCCGATCAGCAGACAGCCGAACTTCGCGTTCCTGGATATTCTCTTGAGAACGCAAAGTCGCGGTCCGAGTTCTTTGCGAACTTAAGCGCGACTCCCTTTCTGTGAATGTCTCTGACTCACGTGAGAGAGAGTGGCGCTCCCGATCAGCAGACAGCCGGTCTTCGCGTTCCTGGATACTCTCTTGAGACCGCAAAGTCGCGGTCCGTGTTCTTTGTGAACTTAAACGTGACTCCCTTTCGGTGAACGTTTCCGATTCACGTGAAAGAGCGATGTGCTCTCGGTTAGCAGATAACCGTGCTTCACGATCTTCTTCCGATTCCTGAGACCTACAAAGTCTCATCCTTTTCGCATTTCGGCTACGCAGCGAAAGGTTAGTTTTTTTTCTTTGAGGCATTTTCAAGGAAAATTAAAGCAATAAACAAAACTAACAACACTTATGACTGAATAGCCTACAAACTTAAAAGATCGGTGCGTCGAACAGTCTAGTGTGACAACGTATCGTCTGTTCGTGGTCGTGACTCAACGAATTGGCAACACTAACTTACTGTATAACGATTGGCACTATTGGATTCAAACTACGAAGTAAATCAAATACAATCTTTACTTCGTACTTCAAACCAATGACCAAAGTTGACCAAACGAAACCAATAAGATAAGCAAATACTTTTTTTTCGACCAATTTAGAAAATCGATAAACCAAGCAACCAAAGAACTTTTACGACACACGCAAGAACTTTTAAGACACCTAACGAAACCCAATTTGCCTAGTAAACACGGTGGACGTCATCCTCGCGCGGAAAATCTTAACACCGCGATTCAGAAAATGACGTCATTTGCACAACGCCATCTATCGGATTTAGATTTCAACTATCAACATTAGTTCTATTTTTAGTCTTAAGATGTCGTTGCAAGTACTATACTTAATTGCGTAACGTAATATTTTACTTCTTGAACTCACTAAATTAATCATATCTTTTGATAGAGTGAACCGATTTCGATAAAACAAAAACTAAGTTAATCCTCAAGTTGCGTATAATTTTTGTATATAAACATTGTCAGCATTGAATTCGTAGATTTTACGTGATGTGCGCACAAACAAACAGACAAACAGACAAACAGACAAACAGACAAAAATTTCAAAAATGATGGAAATGGGTTCTGTTACTTATCTTTTCACACGCTGGCTATTTTTTGTTTCAATTTCTTCAATGTACAAAAATGACTTTTCTACAGATTTATTATATGTATAGATAAGACTAGTCGTTTAGACGTGATGTTCAATTAAAAACCATTAAAAGTCGTATAACTGCGCCTTAATCCTAAATTGAAAATATATTTTTTAAAAGCCGAGGATCTTAAATCTTAACATAAATTAAGTATTTCGTAACTTTTGAGGTTATGATGTAATACCGAAGTCTACAGCCATGACTTTATCCTTAGTTCCAATCCACAAAATGAATACCTACCTACCTACCTAAGAAATCGCACAGTACGCAACGGGCAAATAGTATAATAATAATACGGGACAACAGGACTGCGCGGTAGTCGTTAAACGATTTGACAGCTCTCATGTCATAATACGTTCCGTTTTATGGATTCTATATTACTGTAAACCTATCATTTGCAACTCATTTCGAAATACTTAATCCATATCGCCATCTAAAAATGATGTTATTGATCTAAACTATAAAAATAAATAAAAATTCTTCAATAAAATCTAGTGTTTAAAAAAAGTAAATGTAGAATGTAGTGCCAAGACCGGAGTATATACTAAATCTATGGCCAAGACGAAGCGTGTACCACAGATAATAACGGGACGGGTTTCTATGCGTTCAAAACCTCTCAAAAGTAGTAAGGAAATGAGGTTTTTTTATGACAAAGCTAAATTATTTTACCGGCTCCAATAAAATAAGTTGAGCCCCGTAATTTAGTATTCACTTAAGTCACTATTTTTTGACGTATCACTCATTGGTGTCCGTTTCATATTTCGGTCGTATTTAGCCGATGTTCACCGCCTAAGAGCGAGTCGGACTCGCGCGCAAAACATATTATTTCGAGATTTTATTAAACTGCAGATTTTCCTGTAATCTATAAGTAAAGAACTACTTTCTATATTTATTTCAAAATTTTAGGCCCTGTGGTTTCGGAGATAGAAAGGGCCCGGGGCGGGAATGGTCATTTTTCATCTATTTTCTTAAATAATTTTAAAATTATGAAAAAAATATATTCAAGACCCTCACAATGTGCCCTTTTATTTGATTTGTCGCACGACACAGTTTGAGAAACTTTGATTTTTAATTTTCCGATTTTCACCCCAAAAGTGACCCCATATTCCAAATTTATTTATTTAGATTACACGTCCGTGTTTGGGTCACAGATATTCATGTGTGTACCAAATTTCAACTCTATCGGTCCAGCAGATTCGGAGCAAATTGGCTGTGACAGACGGACAGACGGGCAGACAGACAGACAGACACACGAGTGATCGTAATAAGGGTTCCGTTTTTTATTCGGACTTTCGGAACCCTAAAAACAAGCGCGTGTCGGTCTTCGCACATTTAGGATTCCGTACCAAATGTATTTTTGACTATTTGTGTGGCTTTGGGTCAGCAAGACGTTTATAATGTGAAAATTTTAAGACTGTAGCTCCAACCGTTTGGCTGTAAAACCTGTGTGACAGTCGACAGACCCTTCGCGTACGGAACCCTAAAAATGAGCTCATGTCTACATTAACTTAGATGTAGAATGTTTGGGGTCATACAATTCTTTAAAAAATTATGAGTAAGTAGTTGTATTATGACGCAAAAGGCACAAAAAATATTAAAAGAAATGTAGGATTTTTTTTACCTATGTTGGTACTCCTTATTTACCCTTTCTGAAATTAGGTACTCTATTTCTTTTAAAAAAAAGTTGAGAACCCTCCGACTAAATTCGAAACGGGAAACGAAAATACGATCTACTCAAAAATGTTATTCGTTACAAAATATTGTTTGATGTTCTTGTTGAAAAACTTCATTTGTTACGAGTGAGCATTCAATTTGTTATTGAACTCTCGGCTAGATTATGTATAATCATAATCTCGCTTCGGCTGATGCGAAACATCACCCACTGTTATCAAAATGTTACACAACTAAATTACACTACTTAATTTTTACACAACTAATAATATGTTTACCTACTACGCCTACTTAAAATAAGTCTTGAAACAATTCTTGCAATGTCCGTAGGCACATCCTTTTATCACATCTCTCTGAAGACAGCACCACAGCACCGTACTTAGTACAAGCTGACCATTGAAGGTCGCTGAATATCTGCTACGGCTTCGTAGATCTGCTAACCTCCAATTGGTTCTACAATTAATATAATTGAACTGTATTAACATTACAGTAGGGGCGGCAGGGTGGATCGCGCGGAGCGGTACCCCACCGACTGCCACGAGATCCAGGTGCAAGGCTTCAATGTGTCCGGCATCTATAAGATCAAACCAGAAGACATGAATCCCTTCTACGTGCTATGTGACCTCACCACCGCGGGAGGCAGCTGGACGGTAATAACACTTTTGTACTGTGGATTATAGCAAGTAAGCAAGGAAGTTGAGAGCGAATTTTTTAGAGTTCTGTCGACGACAACGGCGACATCCCAGTCCTCTTTAAGTATACAGAAACGCGAAATCGAACCTAATACTTAATCCTCATCGAATAGATAAACTCCACATCAAAATAGTCAATTAGGTACTACCCCAGAAACCGTGCATAAATCTTATATTATAACAAGTTAACTCGCTATTAACTGCCAATGACCTTGAATAACTAACTAGTAAAAATGAAAAGCTAACCAGTAGCTTGCGTGTTCTGTGCTGAGCTCACGTAACGCGTCGTACGTCCGAAGCGCTGTCCGAAATTAGACGGATTATTAATTTATTAGCCATAAAACAACAGGTATTATACTATAACACGTATATTAAAATATAACTAATTAAATGATATTTAAAATGGTGATAGCTATATAAAAATACACTTAATAGTTTTTGCGTGATTCTCTATTTTTTATCCGCGTTAGACATAACTTTACCAATTTTACACAATGTTTTAAAAATAGAACTTCAAATATTCACATATTAAATTACGACGGAAATTGTCTACGGAGACAGAATTTTCAAAGAAATAGGACTAGTTGTTTAGACGTGATGTTCAATTAAAAACCATTAGAAGTCGTATAACTGCGCTTTAACAAGAAAACTTTCCGTATTAATACAAACAATAAAAACTTTCCGTATTAATACAAACAATAAAAACTTTTCGTATTAATACAAACAATAAAAACTTTTCGTATTAATACAAACAATAAAAACTTTTCGTATTGGGGGCCGAGTCACCCGCGTCCGTAGGAGTATACCCATTGAGTCCTTACACGTGGTCCCCGGGTGGTGCTAATCAGTTGACAAACTGGTGGTAGGTTTCGACCGATGGCTTGCGACCACCCACTGGGCAAAGACGTACCGCCAAGCGGCCTGGCCGTGTTCCGGTACGATGCTCAGTGTAGCCAATCCAGAGGAGTTGGGTCGAAATAGTTGTTCCATTGCAGGCAGACCAACCGGGCTCGCGCTGATGTGAATGTATCGGGAGACTAGTCGCGGAGGGTAGCGGAATCCGAGGCACGGTGCGCCGCTGGCCGACCGCAGTTAGTTGGGGGCCCAAGTAGTGTACTAGCCACACACGAAAGGCTGCCCCGCCAACTGACGAAAAATCCCGGAATGCACCATCGTGCTGGTTGGCGACCAGACGAGAGGGCCCGATGGACATTCCCGGGGGGGCTCGGGCGTCCCCGCAGTCTCCAGACTAGTCCCCCAATGATACCGTCCTGTCAGTGCGTGCCTGAAGGTAGCCAGCATGGAACCTCATTTCACTTCCTTCTCCTCTCCTTCCTTCACTCTTTTATTCATGAAAAAAGGAACTAAAAAGAAAAAAGCTGTACAGCGGCAGCACTCCCTCTCACACAAAGTGCACCTTTCTAACATTCGAGGTCTGCACTCAAATCTCGCCGCAGTCCACCACCACCTAGAGACTGAGAAACCAGCTCTCTTATTCCTTTCGGAGACGCAGATCGGATGTCCGTCTGACGTGGCGTACCTATCTTACCCAGGGTTTACCCTGGAGCACAATTTTAAGCCACGCGCTGGTATATGCATGTACGCCCGGGACGACATCTGCTATCGGCGTCTCCGTAACCTTGAGGACTCCAGGTTCTCTACTCTTTGGGTCCTAGTGGACACAGGCCTAGATAAAATTGTCTACGCCTGTGTCTACCGTTCGCACAGCGGTGATCTGGAGACAACTGGGCTCACACAACATCTGAGTAAAGCGGCGGATGTGGCTCAGCAACGGTACCCTTCTGCCCAATTAGTGTTACTGGGGGACTTCAACGCCCACCATCAGGAGTGGCTCTTCCCATACCAGTACACAGACCATGCTGGACAAGAGACGTATAAGCTAGCGCTGGCGTTAAATCTTACCCAGCTGGTCCAGGGGGCAACGAGGGTGCTGGATGTTGATTCGCACACAGCCAATTGCTTGGACCTTCTGCTGACAACAGATCCAGACCGTTACTCAGTGTCGATTTCTTCACCATTAGGTACTTCCGACCACTGTCTGGTGAAATCTGTATCCGTCTACTCCCCGCCCGATCCTAGCCCTAGAGGCACCAGGCGGGTTTGGCGATACAGGTCAGCAGATTGGGATGGCATGCGATCTTTCTTCGCATGTTATCCTTGGGGGCCCACTTGCTTTTCTTCGACTGATGTTTCGTCGTGCGCGGACGCCGTGACGGATGTGTTGCGGCGGGGAATGGAGTACTACATTCCATTCTCTGACGTAACAATGTCTGGCGGGGCTCGACCATGGTTTGGTGCCGAGTGCAATCGCGCTGATGCGCTTAAACACGCGGCCTACCTAGCATGGGTCGATGCTCGGACGCGTAAAGCGAGTGACGTGAGTCAGAAGAAGAGAGCCTTCAACAGGGCTGCCAAGTTCTGCAAGAAGGTGTTTCGGAAGGCTCGGTTTGACCACATTGGCCGAATTGGGAACAAACTTGCTTCTTACCCAGCTGGTAGTAAGGCGTTTTGGTCCCTGGCTAAGTCGGTTGAATCGAACTTCTGCCGCCCCTCACTACCTCCACTGCTGAAACCCGACGGGTCGCTGGCCCACTCCGCTGAGGAGAAAGCAACCTTGTTTGCCTCTATGTTTGCGGAATCTTCGCGTCTAGATCCTGGTGGCGCGAGGCCCCCTGGCACTCTTGGTGGATGCGAGTCGATTATGTCAGACATTCGCATTCATCAGAAGGATGTCCGGAGGGTACTGCGTAACCTGGACGTGAACAAGGCTAGTGGTCCCGACGGGATACCGGCAATTGTACTGAGGACTTGTGCGCCTGAGTTGTCTCCGATCTTGACACGCCTATATCGCCTTTCGTTTGAGACTGGAAAAGTGCCGATGGCTTGGAAGCAAGCTAACGTGCAACCCGTACCCAAGAAGGGTAGTCGAGCTGACCCAGCAAATTACAGGCCCATCTCGGTAACTTCCGTTCTCTGTAAGAGTATGGAACGTATACTGAATGGTAAGCTCCTAGCATACCTAGAAGCTAACGATATCCTAAGTGACCGACAATACGGCTTCCGCCGAAATCGGTCAACAGGAGATCTTCTAGCGTATGCCATTCACATCTGGAGTGAGGCCATCGACAAACAAGGGGAAGCCCTTGCGGTCTCCCTTGATATCTCGAAGGCCTTCGACCGGGTCTGGCACGACAGCTTAATTGGCAAGCTTCCTTCCTTCGGTCTGCCCGCTGGATTGTGTGATTGGATAGCTGATTTCCTGAGGGATCGGTCTATCCGAGTAGTCATAGATGGCTGCTCGTCCGGACTGCTGGCTATTAATGCCGGTGTTCCTCAGGGGTCGGTGCTCTCGGCAACATTGTTTTTGCTGCATATTAACGATCTGCTAAAACCCGGTACCTTTGGGTATGCAGACGACAGTACTGTTGCCGAGAGATACGTGCCGGACGCACGAGTTAGTGGGTCTCAGGTCCGGTCTCTCCGAGAGGCTATGGTTGGGCGCTTGAACTTGTCCTTGCAGGCTGTCTCAGAATGGGGCGATGCCAATCTGGTTAAGTTCAATGCTGCTAAGACCCAGGCGTGTCTTTTTTTTGCTAAAAAGAGCCAATTTCACCCGGCTCCATCTTTCCGAGGTGTAACCGTGCCGATAACCGACCGACTTGATCTTCTTGGTGTTACTTTAACATCTACCCTCAATTTTGGTCCCTTCATAGAGGCTAAGGCTCAAGTGGCTGCCAAAAAGTTGGGGGTCCTCGCAAAGGTGAGACGATACTTCACGCCGGAACAGCTGCTCCAACTCTATCAAGCGCAGGTCCGATCGTGTATGGAGTACTGCTCTCATCTTTGGGACGGATCTGCAAGATACCAGCTTGATGCCCTTGAGTCAATTGAGAAACGAGCCAAGAGGATCATCGGCAATGATAGACTCGTTGAGTCAAAACTCCAAAGTCTTGAACATAGACGCCGAGTTGCTAGCCTGTCGGTTTTCTATCGATTACATTTTGGGGAGTGTGCGACGGAATTACATGATTTGATTCCGCCAAGCCCGTTTCATCTAAGGACCACAAGACGTACGGCGAAGTGCCTCAAAATTAAAGTTCGCGAACACATTTGTAAAAAGTTGGCAGTAGTATCCTCACAGCGTTAATTCTTTTTCCAATCATCTATTTGTACCTATGTCGTTGGCTATGTATATTTGTGTATTAAGTTTATTCATATAAGTATATATTTTATTTGTTGTTTACATATGTATTTATGTTCCTTTGCATTTAAATAAAGATGCCCTGTTTTTTTTGTTTTTTTCCTTATGGCACCTACCACTATTTGTTTCTGCATCACCCTAAGGTTGACTGGTAGAAAATGCCTGAGGCATTAAGTCCGCCTCTGTACTTGTTTGTGCGTGAAGTGTTAAATAAATAAATAAGTGCCACCGGTTCATGGTGGACATCCCATCCATACGCACAAAGCGTTTTGAGAAAACATTCATTGCACGTACAGCTAGAGAGTGGAATTCTCTACCGGAGTCTGTGTTTCCTGTAAGATACAACCTGGGAGTCTTTAAGTCAAGAGTGAATAGGTTACTTCTAGGCAAGCGTGCTCCATCTTCGACCGCATCATCGCTTAACATCAGGTGAGATAGTGGTCAAACGCGAACCTATCAAACATAAAAAAAAAAAAAAAAAAAAAAAGTATTATTATAAAAAAAGTATTACTATAGTAGCGTTCACCCGTTTGAAAGCTGCGAAGCTAAATAACTACTGCTAACTTTTTCTCTCATTATGTGAGAATTATTGAACTCGGTCGATCTAATAATTATATAATAGGCTATTTTCAATGTAGGACGTCTATTACTGCATCGAGTGGGGCAGTAATAGCCTGTACAATGGAAAATAGTTATTGATTGAATTATTAATGAGCTAATTTTTAGAATGTGTTCCGTGAGTGTGTCCGTGGCATCACATACCAGCCCTATCAGAATACTTTATAAATATCGCAGCATACGCTGAGATAGGTGCATTTTTGGCCTCGCACAGGTCTTTTCTATATTTTTATTTTGGTTTTTTTATTATTATTATCATTTGTAAACTTGCCTTGAAGAGTGCAGTGGTGTACCTTGTTTCTATGCGAGGCACGAAATAAACTTCACCCACGTCCACATAGGAGAATACCCATAGATAGTCCCTACACATGGCCCCCGGGTGATCCTAATCAGGTGACACTAACTGGTGGTAATTAAGTTTCAACTGATGGCTTGCGACAACCCACTGGGCAAAGACGTACCGCCAAGCGGCCTAGCCGTATTCCGGTACGATGCTCAGTGTAGCCAATCTAGAGGGGATGGGTCGAAATAGTTGTTCCAATGTGGAAAGACCTAGGTTCACGCTGATATGGGCGTATCGGGAAACTAGTCGAGGAGCGTAGCGGGATCCGAGGCACGGTGCGCCGCTGCCGACCGCAGGTAGTTAGAGGCCCAAGTAGTGTGCTTGCCACTCATGAAAGGCTGCCCCGCCAACCGTAGAAAAATCCCGTAATGTACCATCGTGCTGGCACATATTACCGTCCTGTCAGTGCGTGCCTGAAGGAAGCCTGCATGGAACTTCATTTCACTTCCTTCTCTTTTCCATTCTTCAATCTAAATAACGAAAAAAAGGAACAAAATAAGAAAAGCTGTACAGCAGCAGCACTCCCTCTCTCACAAAGTGCAACTCTGTAACATACCGTTCTGCACTCAAATCTCGCACCAGTCCACCACCACCTGGAGACTGAGAAACCAACGCTTATGTTCCTTTCGGAGAGGTAGATTGGATGTCCCTTTCTTACCCAGGGTTTACACTGGAGCACAATTTTAAGCCACGTGCATGCATGTACGCCCTGGACGACATCTGCTATCGGCGTCTCCGTATCCTTGAGGACTCTAGATTGTCAACGCTCTGGGCTCTGGTGGAGACAGGCCTGGATAAGATTATCTACGCCTGTGTCTACCAGTCGCACAGCGGTGATCGGGAGACATCCGGGCTTACACAGCACCTTAGTGAGGCGGCGGATGCGGCTCAGCAGCGGTACCCTTCCGCCCAATTAGAGTTATTGAGGGACTTCAATGCTCACCAACAGGAGTGGCTCTTCCCATACCAGTGTACAACCATGCTGGAAGAGAGACGCAAAAGCTAGCGCTAGCGTTAAATCTCACACAGCTGGTCCACGGGGCAACGAGGGTTGATTTGATTCGCACACAACCAATTGCATGGGCCCTCTGCTGACAACAGATCCAGACTACTACTCGGTGTCGATCTCTTCACCTTTAGGTAATTCCGACCACTGTCTGGTGAAGTCTGTATCCGTCTACTCCCCGCCCGATCCTAGCCCTAGAGGCACGCGGCGGGTTTGGCGATACAGGTCAGCAGATTGGGATGGCATGCGATCTTTCTTTGCATGTTATCCTTAGCAGCCTACTTGCTTCTCTTTGACTGATGCTTCGTCGTGCGCAGACGCCGTGGCGGATGTGTTGCGGCAGCATCAATCATGTATGCGGCAGCGTCAATGCAATCAAACATGCGGCGTACCTGGCATGGGTCGACGGTCGTACGCGCAAAGCGAGCGACGGTAGTCAGAAGAAGAGATTCTTCAACAGGGCTGCCAAGTCCTGCATAAAGGTGTTGGGGAGGGCTCGATTTGTTGACCAGATATAGAATAGCCGAATTGGGAACAAACTTGCTTGTTACCCAGCTGGTAGTAAGGCGTTTTGGTTCCCGGCTAAGACGGTTGAATCGAATTTCCGCCGCCCCTCACTACCACCTTTGCTGAGGCCCGATGGGGCGCTTGCCCACTCCGCTGAGGAGAAAGCAAACTTGTTTGCCTCTCTGTTTCCGGAATCTTCACTTCTAGATCCCAGCAACGCGGGCTCCCCCTGCTTCTCCTGATGAATGCGAGGCGAGTATGTCGAATTCATCAGAAGGGCGTCCGCAGAGTATTGCGAAATCTAGATGTGAACATGCTAGTGGCAATTGGCCCCGATGGGATACCGGCAATTGTTCTGAGGACTTGTGCGCCTGAGTTGTCTCCGATCTTGACTGCTTCCGCCGAAATAGGTAAACTGGGGATTTTCTAGCGTATGCCATTCACATCTGGAGTGAGGCCATCAAGAAACACGGGGAAGCACGTGCGGTCTCCCTCGACGTCTCGAAGGCCTCCGACAGGGTCTGGCACGCCGAGTTGCTAGCCTGTCGGTTTTCTATCGGTTGTATGTTGGGGAGTGTGCGTCGGAATTGCATATTCTAATTCCACCAAGTCCGTTCCATCATCGGATCATTAGACGTACGGCGATGCGCCACCGGTACATGGTGGACACCCCACCCTCACACACAAAACGTTTAGGAACACATTCATTGTGCGTACAGCTAAGGAGTGGAATTCCCTGCGGGAGTCTGTGTTTCCTGATAGCTACAACCTGGAAGTCTTTAAGTCGAGATTGAATAGATTACTTCTAGGCAAGCGTGCTTTATCTTCGACCACATTATCACTAACCATCAGGTGAGATAGTGGTCAAACGCGAGCCTATCAAAGATAAAAATAAAACTAGAACCTCCGTTAAATTCTTGGTAGAGGGGTTTAGGTTTAAGTAGGTACCTACCTTCATAAGTAGGTAAGTAATTTTTAAGTCCTTTCCCAATTCGTCATCCTTACAAGTTCTGCTAAGAAAGGTGTTGCTTGCGGTGAATAATGGCGCAATTACTTACACCTGGTCGTTAGCCTGTATTCGGATGCAAGAAAGACGTTACTCGAATTCGGGCACCCGATGCATTAATTACATTTAAAAGTTGTCTCTCTGTTTGAATAAATCACGAATACGGGCCTACTCAACTCCATTCATATAAACCTGCAACATTTAACCCGTGCGTGTGTACACTAAATTTTCAAAAGCACGGTGTGTACACTGTACAGTCACGAGCAATATAATAGTCTATTGAAGAAAGAACCACACATATTTTAGTGAACCTGTCCAGTTAATGCAAGCATTTGT
This sequence comes from Polia nebulosa, assembly GCA_951329385.1. Lineage (NCBI taxonomy): Eukaryota > Metazoa > Arthropoda > Insecta > Lepidoptera > Noctuidae > Polia > Polia nebulosa. Next base: position 29,502,611 of record OX589587.1, on the reverse strand, counting down.
CAGTATTCGTATAGCTCAACTTGAACCTACTACGGAGCTCAATGACTCGACGAACAATACCAAAGAAAGAATATTTGGGTAGGCCGCAAAAGTCAGACAACGTTAAAAAAATACTGGGTTTGCCCAATATTGGAGAGAGGAAGGGGAATGCACATTAGCCATACAAAATATGCCTGAAATGGACAGAAACTACTAATAGTCATTAATTTTAAAATAAAATTATAGGTAATGAAATAATTCATAAGTTTGTGTAACTGGGGTAAAAATATTACGATCTGGATTTGGCGGAGGCCTTTGCCCAGCAGTGGAATAGTACGGACTAAATAAAAAAAAACAACCGACTTCCAAAAAAGAAAATACCTACACTAAAAATTAAAAAATAACTTCAATTTCGGAAGTCGGTGTTTTTATTTTATTTCTTCGTTATTTGACACCAACTTCCGAAATTAAAGTTATTTTTAAATTTTTAGTGTATTTTTTTTTGGAAGTCGGTTGTTTTTTTTGTAAAAAAGTTTTTTATTTTTCGCTTTTTAGTTGTTATACCCCAGAACTAAAAACCCCTTTAGAGGTATGCGGAACAGGGTGTAAAGTCCCGCAAACCTCCATTGAAAAGGGAGGATCCTCCGACCAGACGGGTGTTGTGTCTGGTCCGGGCAACTGCCCAATGGTTGATTTCGGACTGTTGTATATGTTCAAATCGCGCGGAGAACTCTGCTTGCGCGATGTAGAATTCTTGCTATTTTTAGTTCATGTGCGGCGTCATAGATGTCGCTACATCACTCCCCTCCGGAGATCGGAGATCGATGGTTCTTGATGAGTCGTCCATACATCTTGTGATGCTTGCCGGGCCAGTGGAAGGTTGGTTCCAGTGAGTCGGAACCGGAAGAGCCGCATAGTTCACGGTGAGTCGGAACTGTCTGCGGTGATGCCCCAGTGAGTCGGGGTGTTGCTATCGCAGTGAGTCGGGATGATGCCCCCAGTGAGTCGGGGTGATGATGTCCCAGTGAGTCGGGATGATGCTGCAGGCTCCAGTGAGTCGGAGTATTGCTGCGGGCTCCAGTGGGTCGGAGCGGTGCTGTGCGACGTAGTGGCTTGACTGCTGGCGTCGACCAGGAGAGGTTCTTCGACCGGCCAAAGGTGCTGTTCGCTGCGCCAAGATCGCTGATGAGGTTGATGGTGATGAAAGAGGCTGAGGATGCTGACCAGGATGCGCATCAGCTGCATGCTGGTGGTCAGGATACCCGTAGAAGCCGTTGGTACTGGCTGGCTGTATGACTCGTTGCTCAAGAGCTTGAAGGAAGCGATGATGATGACGTCACGCTGAAGTAGCTGCACGAAGGCTGCGCTGACGTTCATGGTCGAGGGTCACCAGTGTGGAGGTGATGACATCATGACGAAGGCTGCGCTCACGTTCATAGTCGAGGTTCACCAGTGTGGAGGTGATGACGTCATGACGAAGGCTGCGCTCACGTTCATAGTCGAGGGTCACCAGTTTAGAGGTACGCGGAACAGGGTGTAAAGTCCCGCAAACCTCCGTTGAAAAGGGAGGATCCTCCGACCAGACGGGTGTTGTGTCTGGTCCGGGCAACTGCCCAATGGTTGATTTCGGACTGTTGTATATGTTCAAATCGCGCGGAGAACTCTGCTTGCGCGATGTAGAATTCTTGCTATTTTTAGTTCGTGTGCGGCGTCATAGATGTCGCTACACCCCAATAACATGGAACATGGAATGTAAACATTTGGAGAACACAAAAACGTCATCAAGATATGCGTATTTTTCGTTTTTGTCAGTTTTCAAAAACCGCGTAAGCAATTTCGATAAAATTAATATGGGACCACCTCGGAAGTGTATTCTTTCGGATAAAAAAAGAATTTTGAAAATCGGTCCACAACTGACGGAGAAATGCGCGGACATACATAAAAAAAAAAAAAAAACATACATACAGTCGAACATAGAACCTCCTCCTTTTTCGAAAGTCGGTTAAAAAGGTTTTTTATTTTTCACTTTTTAGTTGTTATACCCCAGAACTAAAAACCCCAGTAACATGGAACGTGGAATTTAAACATACTCGTAATTGGAGAAAATCAATACGTCATCTATCTATACGTATTTTTTGTTATTTTTCAGTTTTTCAAAAAGCTCTGAAGCTCTGTTTATATGTATTATATATAAATTTAATCGAAATTGCTAGAGAGTATTTATGCTTTCGGATAAAAAAAGAATTTTGAAACTGTCCACAACTGACAGAGAAATCGGTGGACATACATAAAAAAAAAATACATACAGTCGAACATAGAACCTCCTCCTTTTTCGAAGTCGGTTAAAAAAATACATTTATGGTTAGCTTCAAGTTAGAGGACCTGTCTGGCCTTACCGCAATTACGAGTACCGAGGATTGTGATATAGGTAGGTAACGGCAAGATCTAAACTCGGTAGCCGGAGCGATCTACTTATCTGCTTGAAGGAATTCGTTTCCGGTCAGATATCTACAGTAAGCGCAGCCGCAGTCCTTTCCTTCTGATAAATCTCTCCATGTCTACGACAATTTCAATCAGTGTTTCACACGGCGTGATTAGACTACTTATTGGCCAGATAGGCTTCATATAGAGTAGGTATTCGGAGCTATAATTATGCCACCTGACGCAGTTATTAATTGATATAGTAGCTATCAGGGTTTATAAACAGGAGATCTACCTATGGAGAGTTAAATAATTAGATATATTGCAATATTTTGACAACAGAGACCCCAAAGTTAAACTTTTTTTTATCAAGTAGATATTTCTTAACATCAGCTGTTATTAAAATAGTCTACGTAAAAGAGAAATGCTGACACGCTGCCAGTATTTTGGTCTTCTCACACATCATTTAGTTTGAACGATCATGCCTTATCGGTATCACTGTGTCACCTGTGAATCTAATGTGGTATAGGAAATGTGCAATTACCCAGGCAATAAATATTATCTAAAATCAGGTATCAGATAGGTACGAGTACCTACCGCCGCATTTATTTTTGCTGAAACTTGAATTGCTGCCCTGAAGATTATATTTTTTTACAACACCTGCGGATATCATTATCGGTTCGATTATCATCACAAAACTTAGGAAACAAGGTTTTCTCGTACTTCAAAGAAATATCAAAACTATGCCTTCTTATGTCACGGAAGACCATCTTTCTGTTTTCTCCAGGTATTCCAAAATCGTTTTGACGGCTCTCAAGACTTCTACAAAGGCTGGTCTGACTACGAGAATGGTTTCGGTAATCTTGCTGGCGAGTTCTGGCTGGGATTGGAGAAGCTGAACTACTTGACCAATCAGAAGCTATATGAGTTGAGGATCGAGATGGAGACGGCGCAAGATCAGGAGGCTTACGCTGGCTATTCGGTATTCACGGTGGGACCAGAACAGGAGGGGTACAGAATTAGCACTCTCGGCACGTTCTATGGAACTGCAGGTCCGTATGAATCTAGGAACGATGACAACTTGTACTTTTCCTTAGAGAAATTATCTTCTTGCCTCGTTAGCACCTTACTGTGTAACGGGCTCAAACTTAACGTGGGTTTTGAATTCGATTATTCTATCAATAGAATTTCTTTGTACGATATGTTCATTATTCTTTTAATATCAAGCATAAAATAATTATATTTCAGGTGACTCTCTGTCGTATCATGCTGGACAAAAGTTCTCAACGTATGACGTTGACAATGACGAGTGGAAGGACGGCGCTTGCGCATCCGAACATGGAGGCGCTTGGTGGTACAAGGAATGTGACAAGAGGTAAGCATGTGAAATATATTTAAACTCGTAATATTTATTAGTCAGTACCTAAGTATTTTGAGACTGTCAAATGGGTGTGATCGTTCTCTACGCCAAAACGAAGGAAAACAATGCTGATAAATCAGCCACGACCTTTAAGGAATCCAACTTGTAAATGAGCAACAGGATCCATCTTTATCCATAGCAATGTTTATTTATTTTACATGAAAGGAATATAGATATAAAAATTTTGCTAAATACAAGCTTTCACATGTATAGTTCGTGGTGCAGGTATACTTGTAAATACAAGCTTTCACATGTATAGTTCGTGGTGCAGGTATACTTGTAAATACTATACATGCACACGGAGTGCATTACAATAGCCATGAGTGACGGTGTTGACCTAAATGTAAATTTTATGTTGCAGTAATCTTAACGGCAAATATTCAACGAATAATGATGATAGCCGAGGGCAATCTATGTATTGGATCTCATTTAAGGGTCCGACTTCACCACTTTCTAAAACAAAAATGATGATCAGACCCCTGCCTGCAAGCAAACCGACGGATTACTTGGACAACACCAGGGTAATATAAACCTTTATAATGTCTTCGCTTGGGTTTTATATTCAAAATGCAATATCTAAGTATAACCATATTTAACGGTACTTGAAACTAATAACTCCTTTAATTTTCTATCGGGAGAAAACCTTCAATAGGCGCCTAGACTTTTGGGAAAAAGACCGGTGAGCGTGGGATTTTTACCTCATTAAAACCAACCCGGTGATCACCATCAGCACATGGAAGGGATCCCGTGACCTATTATAAGACCACCCCCTCCCCCCGCCCCCCTGTACAACGACTGTTAGGGCCCCATGAGAGAGCATCCCTGATGAGACTGTAAACTCCCTTGAGCCTCGCTGTGCACGAGCTCGTGATCACTGTGCCACCGTCTTTCCCACTTTCTTAATTCAGTGGGCGGACAAAGACGCACTGTCCGCCCACCGCATCTGAGAGCACACCACACACAACCCACCACACTCTGAGAGCTCGCGACCCCGGAATCTCACCTGCCATAGTAGAGCAGGCGGGGTTTCGGCGTTTTAGGAAACTAATAACACCTACCTTAATCAAGCCACAAAAATTGCACGAAGCTTAGGTACTTTATTTTTCAGCATAGCGCGAGTCCCGAGTTCTAGCCTCGGGTTGGGCAGTATTAGGTATTATATTAGTTTTCCCATTATTTTTCAGCCTAAGAGTCAGGATCTAATAGGCTTTCATGCTAGGCCAGTCTTTGGGTTATTGCCTCCCTGCTACCCTTTCGGTACCTACTTACTTAACAATTTATATCTTTAGTCGTAAAATTTTGACCAAATTAATGAACCCAGTATCGATTTCTAATGCGTTCACCGCTTGGGAGTTTAGTCCCAATCCACTTGCGTATGTTCGTCATGCGCATATTTTGTCGGTGTTTTTGTCATGGGCAGATCTTAGAATTGATCACTTCATGATGTGATCGAGTATTTCATGAAATGGTTGCATTCCATGATATAGCCGGCTAAAGCTGGGATAACCGTTTCAAAGTTAAAGTTTGATGATAGTTTGAAGACACTGACTCCTGTAACACAGGTGTTCCCACCTAGCACAGGAGTCAAGGTCTCACTGTACTTGTAGTTATACACACTTTTTTTATGCAACTATATAAAAAAAACAAAAAAGATCTGGCCACGACATGTATATCCCTACCTGTTAGTTAGCTCTGAAGTAGGTAGGTTTACCTCGGTACTCGGTACTGTATGGTTGTTGCCTCGGTACCTCTGTGCGCATGTTTTAGTTTACATCTTTGGTAACATTTGGATTAAATCCATTTTGGCTAAAGTAATAACAGCCGCACGGGTTCATCTATCAGGTTAAGCTACGCTTGCCGGGGTTGGTCCATGGATGGGTGACCATCTTTACATTCCGAGACTCCTCCGTGCCTCAGAAAGCACGTTAAGCCGTTGGTCCCGGTTGGCAATCGTGGATCTTTGTCAGTCGTTACGGGTCACCAGAAGCCCGAAAGTCTGACAACCAGTCTTATTATTATTATTCTTCTTTATTGTACACATAAAACATATACAGAAAAACCACCCAGTTACTGGGTTGTGGAGGTCAGATAGGCAGTCTCTCCATGTAAAATACTGGTATTCAGCTGCATCCAGTTAGACTGCAAGCCGACCCCGAGATAGGTGGAAAAAGGCTAGGCACATTGATTGACTTTTAAAGCAAAGGTCTTATTTGCTTCAAGTACCTTCCTATCTAGGTATCTGAATATACCTACATCACTATAGTAATTAATTTATTAACAAAAATATCTATCTAAGTACAATATTTTAATAGGGCATCAATGGATTAGTAGCTCGACACCCGCTTCACACCGCCGGTCTTCATACCGCCAGAAAGTCCTGGGGGCTTTAAATATCTAGACGTGAAACTGCTCTGGAGAAACACTGCATTTGCTTGGCTTGGCTATTTGCACATCCTATATAAACCAAATGCATGGAAAAGATTACCACGACGTAATAATGCGTAGAGAAATAATTAGCCCAAGAACGAACAGCTAATATTATTTTCAGAAAATTTTAGAAGGTCCACAAGTCAGACCGCTTCCTGACAAACTGGTCGTAATGCCCCTAAAGCCGGGACGACGAACACAGACTCTAAAGGGCAAGTACGACTTTATCCCCAGCCTTAACAAGTACATGTACGAGAACACCCCGACCAGCGCCTTCTTCCCCAACTATGTCGCCTAACTGAACACTGCTGCAAAGCAGCGCATGCACCGCACCAGCACACCAGCGTCACACCTAGCCTTCGTTGCTTGGGATTACCTTTGTAAATGTAAATAGCCCAGTCGAACACCACAGGCCCACTAAGGTATGAGTGTTTCTCTCATGTCAGCAGGAAGCTTATTTGACTGAGTTATTACAACCGTAGTTATTTCTCTACGTTTCAGTTACCAATACATAATGGAACAGTGATGTGATATTAACTGGCTTTGATTTTGAAAATGTCATGAAAAGCCATTTGAAAGGGTTAGTAGATATTGTGTGACTGTATTGAATCTAAGCATAAAAGTACCTACCTGTTTATAATTTAGTTTTGGCATTGAAAGCACTCCTTTCTTGTTGAAATAATGTTTTGTGTGAATATTACAGGAAACGCTTCTGGCCTTAGGTATAGTATGAATCGGACTTAAATATATTATATTATTTAGGACTTTAATTTATAATTGTAGGCTTAAGACTAAGAAAGGTTATAGACGGAGTGTCAAAATCCAGCAATCTGAAGTGCCAGAATGAGAAACCGGCTTGTATCTGTACACGTGAAATAAACTTACATAGACAAAATGAGAAGCCGATACGTCATCGTTACGTTCGTCAAGGTCACTCACACATTTTAACGACCCTGCTTCATTTAATGTCCAATGACGTTCCGTCTCCTTTCAGAGTCTAAGATTGTAGGTATAATTTAAGCGTAACTATTATTTTATGAGAGCCTTTTTAAAATTGATTATGTATATGTAAGTACTTACATTGTTTAGTCCTTGATCAGTATTCTTGTTCACGATATGACATTGTTGTGTTTATGTTGTGGTATTTATTTAGTACCTACACATTGCAATGGTTACCAGATTTAAACTATGTATTTTAAATACCTTTGTAATAAATAAAACCATATAATATCAGTCTCATTTGCTTTATTTTCCTTAATGTATAAAGAAATTAGCGTCTGCACCCTTTTGAGCAGAATAATGGACATTAAAATTTTCTAATTACTTATTTATATTGTGTGTAAAATCGTGTAGTCACATCATCAATACTTACAACATTTAAAGTTAAACATACAATCTATCAATATTATAACGTTTTTAAAACCACTAGATGCTAAAGCAGTATATTTCTAAAAACTGTAGGGATATTCATAAAGATGACTACACAAATGTACATGTTACCTCATGGCAGTGATACAGCCGACGACTGTCATTTATACATACACAGTTAATTTACTTACATTACGTAAACAAAGTGTTAGAGCGGTTGCGCACTACGTCCGATACTTATCCGTGAAAATACGGTCCCGCGTGGTCGTAGAACAATTTGTATGGTAGGTTACCAACTACACTACACACTACCGATCCGAGTTCGGTCCGAGTTTTCTATAGATCTGTATTGACGGATAAGTATCGGATAAGTATCGGACGTAGTGCGCAACCGCTCTAATGAATAATCTACAACACTGTACTACCTTTGCTATATTAAATTGTATCAGAAACAAAAGTGATTGTTGATGAGTTTAACAATGCATTATTGGTACAAAATATAATTAATTGAAATAATAATGTCCTATTATAATACAATATACTTACTACAATATCAATTGATGATAAAATTAATAATTATGTTGTCCGTAAACAAGTGCGGAGCAAAGTAAATTAAATAAAGATTTGTGTTTGTAAATTAGTATTCTACATACTTTACTTAAAGGTATTTCCCAAGCGAAATCTAGTTGATTAACTTTAATTCCTAGTCAGTTACTATTGACGACATTGAATACGACGATACTTATAAATTTACTGACCTGATTTTGGTAAGTGCCTACCTTAACATCTTTAATATTCTGTACACAAATGAAAACAAGACTGCAATCACATCTACTGCTATATTGTTTCGTTCAACCATCTAATATTTACATACCTGTAGTATAACGTGTGTTCATTCCAAAATCTTAAAACTATCATTTAGACGTTAATTACAATATAATTCAATAATAATTAAAATTTCAAATTAATCGCTGTATCTTTTTCTGTCTTATAACTTAAGTATATCTACAAATATAAAATTGAATCTTACCAAAAACATGAAAGCCACAAAAATACAACTAAGAGCACCACAGGTGTAAAAGCTGTTTGTTGGGTTAGTTGTGTTTTTATAAATAATTGCGAACAAAACACACACTAACAAGCAAAGGGGTCGATTAAACTATAATACACCATTAATTGCTCCAAACTGAGCACGAATTAACTAAGAAAGCGAATATTCATACATGTTATAAATCTTAAAATTGCAACAACCAACTGTTACTCAATTGGAAACATTATAATTTACATTAAATTAGTAATACGTTAACATTATTCATAAAGATAAAAGTAAACTACACTAACTAATGAACGAACATCCAACATTCATACTGTACACTAACTTAGGACTTGGACAGACAATCGAGTTTCCTTCGTACAACTATTTTCGAATTGAATAACGTATCGATACTAATAATAAATATAATCAACACCGATTACTTTAACAATGATAAATTAACTCTCGACAGTAAAAGTAAAAAAAACTGGCCCAGTGCGTGTCGGACTTCGTACAAAGAGTTCCGTACCACATGAGGGAATTTCAAAGAAAAAATCATATTTATCAATATATTGGTATTTGTTAGTAAAATATACGTAATAATAAACATTATCATTAAATTTCAAGTTCATAGGTCAATGGGACGTTAAAAAATTCTTCAAACAAAATTTTGTGACAGACGATGGACACGTGAGTGACAGCAATAGGGCTCCGTTTGGACCCTTTGGGTACGGAACCCTAAAACTATCGATCGATGGTCCAAACGTCAGTAAATCGTCGATAAATTGCCGATGAAATGTCGATCGCCTGTCGAAGCCGATAGCGACTACGATATAAAATCTATACATTGAATTAATTTCCTAACATGTTGATGTTGTTTTTTTTTAATTTAACAATATTTTTCCACACACCAGCCGATTTAATTTTTTACCCATTTATAATTTTGCATAATTGAAGTAAACTTAAAATGTGTATGAAACAAGGATATTTCAGAAGATTTTATATAGCTCAACGGCGTGGGTGTCAGACTGAAGACATTAAAGCTTAATAGTGTGACGCCTACCCGTTGCAGTATGTACGTGACAAAACTTATTTAGAAAGGCAAATAGGATCACTAGCATGATGCACCACATGACTGGTAATCATTTTTAGTAAAAAAATAAAAAAATAAGAGTTCATTCGAAGTTACAAATGAGGAGAAAAAGAGAGAGACGAAGTAATTAATAACTAAGTACGTGTTTATATAAGTAAAACTTAACACTAGAATAGGCGGAACTTTCGACATTTGTCCTAAGTGCACCATAACATTATCCGAATTTATAATGAAACGCGCTAATGTTTCTGGCCAATTATGAGTAATGTTACAGAATGGGTGACGGCTTTACGATGACAGATAGAATGAGCGAGCGTAGCGCGCTGCACACGAGCACATGTATGAGAGAGCGACACTACAAATATTGTGTTTAGCTACGGTTTTTTAGCAGTTAAGTAGAGTATATAACGGGAAATGGAGAAACATTGAAGAAAGTATCTTATTGTAGGCTCTGTTATATATAACAGAGCCTATAATAAGATACTTACATTCTTTGTTTTCAGCAACAAACATATACGTTTGCTGCAGAAAACAAAGAATGTAAATAAGGAGCACATAATATCTCTAGTACCACAAGATAACTGAAACGGTGTTCTACTATGCTTAACGAGGACAGAGCAGTATTTGGTTTTTCTAATAAATATTTGTTAAGATATTCCTAACTTTTAACATTGGGTTGACGTCTTAAGACGCTAGAATGGATCGGCCATGGCATAAGCGTACACGGCAAGTTCATATCACGTCCTCGCTTCGCCGATGACATTGCCTAAAGGATTCGAGGGAGGCAAACAATCGGGCCTTGTGGGAGAGGCCTATGTCCAGCAGTGGCCTGGCTTAGTTGACTGATATTTATTGGTTTTCTGCACAAACTAGCGCCTAAACCCTCAACCAATGTTATACTAAATAGAACGATATGCGAACACTATTAAAATTAGCGTTACATCGCAGTGGCTGTGTGCATCAAACAAGTATTTTATTCAAAAAATTTCGACGGCGGTGTATCCCGAAAGTTTTACAGAACTAACAAGAGAACATCAACTGCTACAATAGTTCAACACTGAGAGCAACACTCCATATGTCATTGTTTAATGTCTGTGTCCACGCATTCTTCGGCTTAACACTTTAAAAGTTGTTAGCGAAGAACACGTTAAGCAAATCTGTAACAAAGAAAAATTCATGTTTAGTGACAAAATATTTGGAATCCTTGATCATAAGAACTCTCATATTTTAGTGGTGATGCCAAAAATTACATTCATATGTGAATTAGCTTCATCAATTGGCAAATAGTAACATGTTTAGTGTGATGAAGTCCAAAACTAATCAATGTTTTAAATAGGTGGAATTATGTGCTTCAAACACAAGTAGTTTCTTAATATGTTATGGGATACAGTCGTGTGTATCACAAATCAAGCAAGACAATCTTTGGAAATCCTTTTTTAGAAATAGATTGAAAGCTATACTATAACTTGGTTTCAAAATATATTTACGCCTTCACCCTGGTCGAAGCCTCCGTCGTCGGCACAATTACAGCCGTCTCGATTGGAGCCGTCAAACCAATGTGACCCATCAAAAAACCAAAGTATGTACGTACTTTGGTTTTTTGATGGGTCACATTGGTTGGTTGGTGGAAAGCGGAGGCACGCGCCTCCGCTTTTAACCAATACCACGGGGTCTCATCTCGAACAAAGAAAATTTAGTTCAAATAAATCTCAATAGATGGCGTAATATGTATAGATTCCTTATTGAATTTTAAGTAATATTAATATTTTGAAAATGAATATGGTAAAAAACTGTATTTACATATTTAATAAACTTCCCTAAGCATAAAATTGTGGAATAATGGGCTTGTAATTCAAATTTAGACGATTATTGGAACGAATCCTTAGACATCTATATTTCCTGTACCAATAGATGGCGCTGTTTGAAGTTTTAGAGTTTATCCATTCGCCATTTGAATTGAATAGTGACACATTTTAATACAGTAAATCTGCTATGAAGTGCCAAAAATAATTAAATAATGCCTCAATCTGTGAGAAAATATTAGTAAGGCTTTAATTAAATTCATTCAGCTTGCAAGCCGTCACTGTTAACACCATTTCTAGCGAGGTGTAGAGGACGGCCCGAACGAAGATAAAAAGTTACTTGTGCCAGACGAAAACCCGTAGTTACGGCGGTACCGTTTCTTTGTATGGGATGAGGCATCTGTACGCTAGTATTATATTATATTTGCCAATACCTACCTCAGTCATGATCATTCGACGACTGCTCGCCCTCAGGTCGCAGGGCGTCGATACAGGCGACGATCTTGAGCGCCGGCCCCAGCTTCATGTTCAGCGCCATCACCAGGTGCTCCGGTTTGATGAGCAGCAGGGCTTCGCCATCCACCTCCTGCATCAGGAACTCGTCCGCGTAGCCCGCGCAACCCGGTATGTTGCGGATGAAGTCGCATACATCTGATACCTGTAGGGAATTTACATTTTATTTATTAATTTATTTCTGTACACCCCAAAATCTAAATTAATAAATAAACAGGCAAAAAATTTTGTAAACCTATTCGATTTCAAGAGCCTTTACTCCTCACGTTATTATATACGAACAGGCAAGTCCTTATTCGAGGAAACTTGGTACGAAAACACAAAGTACTAGGTCTAAAAAGTTAGACACGAACATTAAAAAAAAACAGTTCAGTGAAACATCACTCTCTCTTTTTATTTAAACTGTTTTTCGACAGAAAGCTACTCTATTGAATGTCATAGGCTGTTAAACTTGAAATTATGCGCGGTTCCTGTAGGGTATGCAACGGATGCGAAACTGGGGGAAAAGGCTAGTACTGTATAAAGAAATATTAATAAAGATAGAAGAGCACGACTTGTTAGGTTTGACCAGAAGCGGACCCCAACATAGTTAATTCATCGCCACTTACTCAATTACCAACTTTAGTACTATGTAGTCTAAGTTCATTTTGTATAATCTGTATATAGTAGCTGGATAAGAGTTGCCGAGAATCGAGATGATTAATGGCGTGCGATTAGATAAGCTTATGTTCAGCAATGGATTGCGGAAGGGCCGGTGAACAGTTTGAGTTGAGCAGATGATGATAATGATTCCCGAGAGAACCGAATGGAGCTGAGTCGCCAACTATGCTCCACCTCCTAGCCTGCCCCCTGTGTCCCAAAACATGCAAACAAAGTGACTTATACGCTGCCAATGACGATGCCGTGCAATGTTTTGGCCCAATAAATCTAAATTACAATCATGCACGCGCCACGAAGAATACTCACGCTCCATTTAGTAGTGTTAGGGATCTTAGGTGCCTCCGCTGCTTCTGCGGCCGCCGTGCTAGCGGCCTCGGCAGTGCTCGTGGCGGCCACCGCTTCGGACTTCGCGTTGCTGCTCGTAGCGCTTTGGGGACTGCTCTCGTTGGTCGAGCTGATGCGCGCCGTGCTAGGACTGTGCTCCAGCATCTGCTTCTTACCTAGTTTATTAAAAAAAAGGTTTTTAAACTGTCCATCAATTTAAGAGCTACCATGCTACAGAAACATTTGCTGTTTCTGTAGCATGGTAACTCTCAAATACTTTAACTTATTACAGGGCCCCATGCCATCAAGATTACGCTATGGGAGAGCTATATAGGACGTATATCACTATCTCTTTTTCACAGCGGATTGATGGTGGCAATACTTCATAGTATGGGCAGATCTGTTTATGTTGGGGGTTATAAACATATATTATTTTGAAGGAGTGTAGGAGATACGATATACAGTTCTGAAGGTTATTCAAATGTTGCTTAACATCGAACCAAAGATACCTACATTATTGCAAATATTGGCAGGTGATATAGAAGATTGCATTGGTACTGTCTAAAAGCGATATGTAAACCTTATTTAGTACGAACTCATTCTAATTGCATTCGTCGAGATCGTAACACGAACTTTATTACTTTCACATAAACAATATACTTAATTGATTGTCGAATTGTACATTTCTTGCGAAGTAGAAAAACCAGCGAATTCACTTTACCATAAATCATTCTTAGTTTCGTTTTCTGTTACCGTTTATACAATAAAAAAAACTGGCCAAGTGCGTGTCGGATTTCGCACATTAAGGGTTCCGTACCAAATAATGGTTTTGTTAGTAAAGTATAAGTAATAATAAACATTATCACCGAATTTCAAGTTCATAGATCAATGGGAAGTTAAATAATTCTTCGTTACAAAATTTTGTGAAAGACGACGGACGGACAGACAAACAGACGGACACGTGAGTGACAACAATAGTGCTCCGTTTGGACCCTTTGGGTACGGAACCCTAAAAAGGTACGGCTGCATAAAAAAAAACTCACGGGGTGGTCCTTCATCAGCGGGGGGTAATTTGTTCTCCTTATCCTCTTGCTTATCAGCCCAGTCACGCATCGGCCGGTTGACCTGCACCAAATTACTCTACATATCAATTACCTTAGACCTTAGATTGCGGATACAGTATGTAACACTTATAACATTTAACAGTCAAACACACGTTCGCAATGGCTTGAGGTACGAAAACCAACCTTATTTATAAAGAAATAAAGATGTTCTCAGTGCTAAACTGCTACCATTGTAGTTAACTGCTGTCACGGAATAAATATGATTAACATTTATTTCTACTACGTTTCTGTTTGATAACGATCTCACTAGTTAAGATATGATGATATGGCCTTATTGCATTCCATTTTTAACCCGTGACCAGGAAGAAAGGGAAGGATGCATTATTGGAATGAAAATATTAATATTTATGAATTGGTTTATACCAATGTTTATCTATTGAAAGAAGACAGACACAGAAAGAGTTTTTCCGGTTTCCATAAAATCGAAAAGAATAGTACGGTGGTTGTTTAAATAGTTTGCTCGAGGGAAAGGGGTATTGAGCGTATGCAGACGTTCGCATAAAACGTGGCGATTAAGTTGAAAAGAGTTAGCCGAGCACTACCCGTTCCAATAATTAACGCCTCGTTAATAGTTGCTCACGACATCAAGGAACAAAATACCAGTACCTTATAATAAAAGCCTGATGGCGTAGAATGTAACAAATAATACGATAAATATAATAATCTGGTCAATGCGTGTGTGTGTGTCTCTTAATAAACCACGCCATAATTATCTTTTGCGCCTTAACTTGTACGTAACAGAGAATAATGGACGCCACTAAGAAAGCTTAACTCATAGTTCTGCGCTCACTCAAAGTTATTATAACACTAGGACAGAATGCTTTATCGGTCTAAATGAAGTAAGGTAAAATGCACCTTAAAATGGGTTCTGAAAGATCAATTTACTATAACAGGGATGCAGGTATAAATCAAAGAACATGAGACTTACAGCAAATGGTTCGCCGGCTTCTTGAATGACGTAACCTTCAATGACATGCGTCAGTATGTTCGGTTTAACCATGGCTTTCGGAAGCCCTTTGTCTGCAACATAGTTAATCATAGCATCTTTAGACTAAACATATATTAGGGAAAAAAAGCAACAAAAAAGTTTAAGCATAAATTCTTGTCTTGGTTGGGTCACCGTTTCTCACGAGACTGATTTCAAAAGCATAGAGTGTATGAAAGAATCACCGAGACTGTGGCAAGCAAGGACCTGAAGGAACACAGACGGGTTTAAGTCAGTAAGACTCTGATACGCCCTCCCGCTTCACCCAGAGCGGGAGAAGTTATTTGATGATTTCTCACCCTATAAAAAAGGACTTAGACTGAAAATAATGAGACCTAAAACCTTGACCTCCAACTAAACACATCATTTTAACTCTAATTTCTTGTTCACTATCACAACGTTGATTAAAAACAAACGCAATCATTTCGGTTTGTTATTGAAGGGTTTAGAATTGACAGTCAGAGAAAGAAATCAATCAATTCTGGATTTCGAATATTGATGAATTATATTTTTATACAACGTAATACTATTACTCCAACATACAAAAGACTAGACAACAATTCATGATGAATAACTGTAAAACTTTTTCTTGACTCTCAGTTGTCTAGATTTATGCAAAGACAGAGCATTGGGCTAAACAATATGACGGACGATCGCTTGCCTATAGCTGGCATAAAAGTATCCCCATTATACCTTAGCAAATTCTGATTGGATAGTGTATCACTGCTGCATGCAAGCTACTTGCATACTTTTGTGCCAGTTACAAAATGTGTATCGCCGCCGTAATTGAACTGTGTCAGCTGAGCTGTTATATTTGGTTGTGGCATTCAAGATACGTACTTCAGACACTGAGTGGCGACCCAAGCAAGGCGTAGTTTATAAAGATGTTCATACAATACTGACCGTGGGCGGCCTGCTGACTCATGTGGCGCGGGGTGCACTGCGTACTCTTGAACATTGCTGAAGAGCTCCCGGATGACACCGGCGCGGTGATGGCGGCCGTCATGGTCGCAGATGACGACGTTGATGACGCTACAGTTGTCACCACCTGGAGTTCAGGACGGAGTGTAAATATTAGTGGTGAATATAAATTAATATCCCATGCATGTCATTTAAATTCGTGAATGTTATTGGCCGGAAATTTGAACTAAACCATTATTTTAGTAATTAATATCTTTTTAATTACTTAAAATTAATAAATAAAAGTGCAAATTAAGAGAGGGAAATTTAAATTTCTAAAACGCAACACCATTGGTTAAAACGAAACGTGACGTCAAAGACTATGTCAGCAAGTTCGTACTGCTTACATTTGTATGGTATTGCAGGCTTTTGATTAGAGTTGAGTAATGAATATAAATGTTGATGGATGGAGTGGGAGAGGCCAAAGAAAAGATGGATGGATTGTGTGAGGATATTAAAGAAAAGGGAGTTAGTGATAGCGTGACGGCTGACAGGACACAATGGAAGAAGATAAAAAACGTGTTGCGCCGACCCCAAGTAACATGGGATAAGGGCAGGAAGATGATGCAAGCTTTTGATTAGAAAACATAATAAGAACGTGTGTGTTGTGAATTCATTTATTTTTATTTTTTTGTGAATTCATTTATTGTTTGGGGAGCCCCCTTTCATTTTTCAGAAATACAACAATTTTTAATTCATTTTTAGTATATGTTGTTATAGGGGCTACAGAAATAAATATTCTGTCAAAATTGAAAATATTATAAATATTTTGAGACAATGACTAGAAAGTGGTTTTGTAAAAGCACAATCGGATAATCTGCCGAGAATAGATGCAATAATGCAGTTGTCTTATTTACGCTCATATCCAAATTTTACGTCCGCTGAAGTAAAAGGATTGAAAGATGCAAGGTAATTATTATTTAATAGCACATTATGTACTTTATTTTAGACATAAATACAATCCTAAATATGAGGAGCGCTAAACATATGATATATTTTTTTATTATTGTAAAACGAACACAAATGTTAAACTAAGCTGCCTACATACACTGTATTTTATTAACCGACAAAAAAAAGGAGGTTCTCAATTCGATCGTATATTATTATATACATTTGTATATATTTTTTTTGTTGAAACTAATGACATAAGTATATGTTATTCGTTTCGTCTCTTCTCATAACCTTACACCATTGTTTTCGTATTTTTGCATCTTTTGGAACAGAAAAAAACCCTATAACTGGTGTCTTTATAATAGAATGTTGGCATTCCGGTACAAGACAATATCTATTTAATGTTTTTTTAGCATGTTCCATGATCATAATAGCGATAAACACTGCAAATCCTTAATTAATAACTGTGTTTGCAAATAGTAAACAACACTGAACGTAGCCTGTGACGTCATACAACGCGCGCGGAAAATGGAGGCAGTCAAACAAGTCAAAAAACGGTTATTTAAATATTTAAAAAAAAAAATTAAACAGTATTTATATTTATTATTATGTTTTAACGAAGTAGAAAGTGAATTAAACAAATAAATAAAATTTATGCATAAACCCTATTGAAGCTCGGCAAGATACAGCGTAGCGGGCTCTGATGGAATCCTGTTTTGTGTAACGATATAAAACAGGATTCAGGATCAGAGCCACACAATTTAAGTGAAACTATAATGTTATATACTACGTTGCATTTCATTGTAATTGCGAGTGCGTACATATTTAAAATACCTATTAAAATAACAAAAAATACAGATATTTGTCATACCGGTTTAGACCCTGGTCATTGGTACCAGTAGGATGTGATGAAATGCATGAAAAAAAAACCCAGCCATGTGCGAGTCGGACTTGTGTACCGAGGGTTCCGTACCGAGTTGTATGCATGTAAATAGTTCGTCCATCACAGCAATCGAATCCCGAACAAATTTAACTTTTCCGTTGGAAAACTGTTGTCCCCATACATCGACATAGGTCGCAGTCAGTTTACTAACAGCAAAAAAGTTTGTAATCAAATAATATGCCAATGCTTTTTGCCAAATTTCATGATTCTAGGTTAAAGGAAAATACTCTATAGGTTTTGATTCCCTTGAAAGTGTCAAAATATGCGGCATAAACGGCCGTATCTTTTGATTGCGTTGACTTAGAAGTTTGATTTTTTCACTGCTTCAAGAGATTGCAGACCTAAGTCTTTAATATTCATTTCAGCTTGATATACCTCCACAACAAAGTGATCCTATAAGGGTTTATATTTTACGATTTTACAACTAAAATCAGTCCGCCTCGCGAAAACGCAATTTTCTATACCAGCTGTACTATGGTAGACACGATGTACTATGGCAGGGATGGCGAACCTTTACTGGAGAACGTGTCGTTATATTAAAAAATTAAATGTGGCCATTACGTGCCGCCAAAGAATTTTGACTTTGTGATTTTTGTCCATTAGGACAAAACATAATGGAACCACTGTACTTTAGCGTCGGTCGCGTTTTTATAGTAGGTATTTTTTTTTGGGTAGAGGATACCCTTTTTAGTGTAAATTTGAAAACCCCAAAGTGCGGAAAACCATAGGGGCCGAGAAAAAAATTGCCAAATTTTTTTCATAATTGGTGAAAAATGAAGGGTAAACAAGATCACGTGACGGGTCTAAAGTCTATTTCTAAGCAATAATACGGTCAATGACATGTTCAACGTCAAGATTAAAACCCCAAATGTTGAAGGTCAAGGTCAGGTCAGGTCAGGTTAATCGCATTTTTTATTTTATTATAATGAACCTTCTAACCTAACCTGTCCGAGTCGGGGTGCCCTAAGTCCCGATGTATGTATGCATGTCGATGGAACCCAGTGTCGACGGAGCCCCGCTGCGGGGCTCCTACTTCTGAGTGGTTTATAATAAAATAACCACGAAGGGGATGGCGGGGTCTGTTCGCTCGCTTCGCTCGCTCTCTTGACCCCGCCATCCCCTTCTAACCTTACCTGTCCGAGTCGAGGTGCCCTAAGTCACGAGCTCGCTTCGCTCGCTCTTGCACCCTAAATTGTCATTGCCACTAGCTCAATAGAGTCCAACACTTGCACGACACTTAGCACTTCAGGATCGGGAGGTGAGCAGCAGAACACGAAGAAAGGGACTTCGGGGACCCAGTGGTCTCAATCAATCTTAGTTACAAACAGGAGTACGATAGACGCTCTCGACTGTGAAAACATACGACAAATAACAACTGTCAAACGTTTTTTTCGCGGTAATTATAATTACATTCGATTACGTTTCGTTACTCACGATCTCTATAGTAAATAAAAAATAGTACAATTTTTTTAAATTTAATTTTATTATATTTGCTTCATAATTGAGTTCATGACGGAAGCAGATATTTAACCCCTCAACGGCCGCGCCTCTTATCGCAGTTTGACATATTTACGACCCGGGCTCATAAAAAACAACTTGCTGAGGTTTCTATTGGAGCGAGGCACTTAAAGTAAACTTTTTTGGGTTGTTGAATAAACAGACCTTAGAATAACATGTAAACAATACTTGTAATTCAAGAGTTGAATTTTATTCAAATTCTGTTATCAACGATTTTTCGGGAATAGTGTGTGTGTGTGTGTGTGGGGGTAGTTGTAAAAACCACTGTATCAATTTACATGACATTTTGCATGTTGCACTATGAATAGACAAGTAATAGAGTTGTTGTGTTGGAGTTGTAGAGTCCGATATCATATTTTCCTATTATTCACACTCAAAACTTCAAATTACGAAATCAAAACAACATAACGGCTTTTTAAAATTGCGTTTCTGCGTTTGCGTTGCGTTTTGTGTTGCGTTTTTTTTCTAACACAATGTAATAACTATCTAAGAATGCATGTGCACCATGCCACAGGCTATAAGATCTTTAGTTATTTAATAATAGAGGTTTAAGCCGCGTAATCTGGATCGGCATACTGGTATGCCCGTGGCCGTTCAGGGGTTAAAAATGAAATAAAGGTAAAAACTCACAATACTTACACTAAAAACCATTAAAATCCATTGTCGATTTGTCTAAACGTAAAACGAAACGACCTAGGAATGAAATTTGTACATTATCTGTGGCAAAATGTCAATTTTATTAAGAAAATATGTAGAATTTTCTGAAACTTTCGGAATTTTTTTCTCAAAAACTAGACGTCTCCGCAGTGTAATATTTTACGCAAGTGTTTTACTTAAATAGATGTGCAAGCAGTAAAATTGTGAAGCCCCGCACGAACCGACGCTAAAGTACAGTGGAGCCAAACTATATACTTAGATGCTATTAACTTTTAATTTGCAACCCGAAATTCGTGTTAACCGTTGAATGTTTATTTAAATAAAAGAGAAAGATATATTTTTTACTTTTCTTTCAAATTACCTAGATGTTAGATTTATCTTACACTGGCGGGCCCGAGTTTTAATGCCGCGTGCCAGCACTGGCTTGTGCCAAAGGTTCGCCATCCGTGTACTATGACGTCAGAGTCTACGTCGGACTTTTCTTTCTATTATTATCAACCTTGAAGCGTTATAACTGAATCACAGATGCAGGTTTTTTTTTAATTCTACGTAATATCCTACTAATAATATAAATGTGAAAGTTTGTGTGGATGTATGGACGTTTGTTACTCTTTCACGCAAAAACTACTAATTATGGTGTGTATTTGATTCAGAAAACCCACCTGTCTCAAATTATGTAGACAAATATACCGTTCGAAAGTCGATATTTTGACCATATGGATTGAATTTTAAGGCTGGATCTTCACTACTTATCATAAAATAAAGTCACCCGCCGCGTCTGTCTGTTCGCGCTCAAAAACTACTGACCAAATTTTCATGCGGTTTTCACCAATAGACAAAGTGATTCATGAGGAAGGTTTAGATTATAATTTGTACCCGTGAGAAGCTGGGTCGCTAGAATATCCTACTAATATTATAAATCTGAAAGTTTGTGTGTATGTTTGTTACTTCTTCACGCTCTAACGGCTGGACCGATTTAGATGAAATTTAGTATGTAGGCAGCTTATAGCCTGGATTAACATATAGGCTACCTTTTATTCTGGTCTAGGCGGGTAAAACCGCGGGGCGCAGCTAGTTATATCATAAAACGTGTAAGTCCTTACCTGTGGTGCAACAGGAGTAGTTTGCTGCGCACTGCTGGGTACTGGGGCGGTGCTGGTGGCTACTGAAGCTGCCGTAGTGGCAGGCGTCGTATCTGTTGACGTGCTCTGGCTTTCTGTCTTAGTCGGACTGGACTTTGATGTTTCCATCGGTGTCACCGATCCTGAGTTATTAAAATGAAGATTTTTATTGTTTTTAGAATATTAAACTAGAATCAAGCATTCCATCTATAAAAAAGTCGTTATCGGGTACAATTACAATGATTTGGAAAAGAAAACAGTTGTATTAATGATAACTTAGAAGAAACAATCGTATTTACTTCCAAAAGCTTAAGGTAATGTTTTTCACCGATTTTCTGACAAGTTTCGTGAACAGCGCAGGTCTCATTTTACTTATTTTGAATGAGTATAAACAATATCTTCCAAGGCTTAGTCAATTTATTTTCAGAGTGGATAAGTCCCCTCATAGATTTTAGTTTTTTTTTTTTTAATTTAATACGTTATTTAAGGCACTGGACAGTGTAAGTTAGTATTCTATTAGTGATTTTTTTTTTAATCGGATTAATATTCTCAGAGATTAATACACTATGAATAGAAAAAATCTCTTTATAATGTTAGTTTAGATGTTTAGCGGCCCTGGCACAGGCAACTGAAGGAACAGGGGTGGGTTTTAGTCAATAAGAATCTGACACGCCCGCCCGCTCCACCCATAGCGGAAGAAAGAAGAGATTTGATGACTTTCCACCCTAAAGAAAAAGATAGACTAGATTACTTACCAATACTGGTGGTACTGGTGGACACTGCAGCATCAGCCGTGGAGGCGGTGGTGACCGACGCGGCGCTGAACGTGGTGGACGTCGCGTCAGAGGCTTCCGACGCGACTTGCGGCGACGGCTGGATCTGCAGCACCGGGGCCTACACATAACACATGACATTACATTTTTCACAGCCTTATAAGGCCTCAAATTTATATAGAACATCACAGCACGTCCATACGATCGTGCTGTGATGTTCTATTCAAATTTTGACACACACGTATACTAAAATATATTATAAATAATTAAATGATCTTTAAAATGGTGAAGGTTTCATAAAAATACGCTGTATAGTTTTTGCGTGATTCTCTATTTTTTACCCGCGTTAGGCATAATTTTACAAATTAATTACACTATGTTATAAAATATAATTTCAATTATTCACATATCAAATTACGAAATAAATTGTCTGGAGTAACACATATTATTTTTTCAAAGAAATAAGACTAGTCGTTTAAAGGTGATGTTCAATTAAAAATCATTAGAAGTTATACGACTTCTAATGATTTTTGCGCCTTAATCATTTTTATTAGATGTCGATTCTGTTGTTACAAAAAGTATACCGATAGATGGCGTTCATTTATTAATTGATATGAACGATCGAATATCCATTGTTCATCGACCAACCGCAATCTAGATGCACCTTAGTTGAGTTGAGTTGAGCTTGAGTTTTACAAGGCACACTACTAGACATCTGGGGTCTGTCCTAGCATGCCATGGCCTGAGAGTTGATCAACGCGCTATTAAACAGTGTTTAAATATTGAGTTAAAAGGTATTCGAATTATTTAGTAATCTTTCAACTTGCGCCTTATGTTTTTACTGTTAATTGAGTCTCTAATGTCTACAGGTATTTAGTGGTATTTAATAAATTGGGTATTGTGCAAGACGCGGGGCGCCTGCAATTACAATTAAATAGCAAAACTT
The DNA here is from genome assembly GCA_951329385.1 of Polia nebulosa. Classification (NCBI taxonomy): domain Eukaryota; kingdom Metazoa; phylum Arthropoda; class Insecta; order Lepidoptera; family Noctuidae; genus Polia; species Polia nebulosa. Next base: position 29,479,653 of record OX589587.1, on the reverse strand, counting down.
TCAACATACTGGTGTAGACGAAATCTGCTGCGTCTTATCATCCTCGGTCTTGACATGCGTCACAAGCGTGGCGGGAGCCTGCAGTGGCAGCACGGAGCCCTGCACCGGGGCTGCGATCAGACCCACGGTCCCCTGTGCAGCCTGCAGCGTCAACTGCGGAACACTCAAGTTGTTCGATACCAGTCCACGGTTTACAACAGACATAGAACAATGGACTGAGCAAGCTGACTAAGAGACTATTGGCCGCACAGTAACTCTTATCTCTTTCTACAGACTAGTAAATTTTGTGGCGGAATCTGTCACAAAAACGACTAGTCTATAGTAGTGTTTGGTTTAATATATTATAGTAGAATTGATAGTATGTAGAAAGAGTCTAAAGTGGCTGTGCGGCAAATTCCGTTTTATTTATGTAGTCAGAAGGAGACCCTTTTAGCTTGTGACGTGGACCAATAGGAGTTTTAGGGACAAACAACTAGTGGCCGCACGACCGCTTCGTTAGGAACACTTTGTGACAGTTTTCACTTGACGGCCGGATAGGGAACGCTTAGCCCATTGATTTATGCCTATGGTTTAGGCACATAGATCAGAATCGTATATCTTTATCTTTATCTGACACTTGCGAGTGCAACGTATAAAAGGGAGAAGTTAAAACGCTGCTGTTTCTAATTGACAGAAAGAGATACTTCGCACATCCTTTAAAAAACATTCATAATAACACAAAAAAGGTTATTGAGATAAAATTGCAGACTAAACCGGATGCTGATTCTCTAGCGCTCAATAAAAGCGCCGTCTAGTTAGAATAATTGTCAAATAATGGCAACATTATTATAATATATTTAATGGAAACATTAATTAAGTAGTAAAGTTACAACACGTTTGTCTCAAAAGCCGTTTTTTCGTGGACAGTTTTTAGAGGATTTGCGATATATATGAATTCTGATCCGTGCGTGTTTTGTTTTCACCTCTATACTCGTATTCTTGTCTACGGCGAGGATACATCTACAACTTTTTGAATAATACATCATGCATTCATTCACAATGCTGCAATGTTGATTTAAAAATATAGAGAAAGGTGCAATAATCATGTCATGGGTTCTGTTTAACAAATATTGCACCTTACTTTGGTTAATTAATAAAAATAATAAACACCAATACATTACACAGCAATATAACTTTGACTGGCCTGTTGGTCTAGTGGTTAGTGACCCTGACTGCTATGCCGGAGGTCGTGGGTTCGATTCCCACCCAGGACAAATGTTTGTGTAATGAGCACGATCATTTGTTCTGTGTCTGGGTGTAATTTATCTATAATATGTATGTATTTAGAAATACATAAGTATGTTTATCAGTTGTCTAGTACCCATAACACAAGCTCTGCTTAGCTTGGGACTAGATGGCGTTGTGTGATAGTTGTGGAATATTATTATTATAAGGTAACAAAATGTAAATAGTTTAATAATATAAGTATTGTTGTCATGTCTGAATTGCTTACAATTCAGGTCAGATAAAAAAAAAATACTGGTATGAAGCTGCATCCGGTTAGGCCGGAAGTCGACCCAAATAATTGGGAAAAGGTTAAATAGATTGAATAATAGAGTAGTTTATTAAACATGACCCTGCACGAGTGTACCACTTACCGTTCAGTCACTGCGCAACGTTAATAAAATGTCTAAATCATTCACTCCCGCTAAACAGCATCTAACACTGGGACAATATCTTCTAAGAAAGGATGTTATTACACCAATCGATCGACCGTCGATCGATGCCATCGATCTACGTTCATCGATTGGTATGATAGCTTTGGCTGATCGACGGATAGCGGTCGAAAAACAATCGATCGATAGTCAATCGACCCGATCGTTGGGCTACTAATTTATTCTACCATCGATCGATTGGTGCAATAACACCCTAACATGCATGGATCTTACAGGTACACCTACAACCATACAGACGTAAAACATACATAAATATTGCCTACCACCAATACTTATTACGAATATGACGCCATAATAAAAATAATTATGTTGCTTGATATCTTTCGCTATTCATGCATAATAACATGCCTTCAAAAGCAACGATTTATTTAGAAAAAATAGGGTCTACCAACTGAAATTAAATGTAACTCAATAATATCGAGACGAAGAATGAAGATTACTGATAAACGTCCAATTTAAAAATCGATTTTAATAACTGTGGACAGAATTGAACAAGGCAAGCTTTCACTAATTTACTTTTAGTCAGAAATCAAAAATACCTTGTAAATAACACACATTATTTCTAACACTAGGGCATGCTACAATCATCGGCACGATTCTTGAGCGCTGACCTTCACCTGCGCAAAAGTGAGTTATTGGGTCCCTTTGGTGGTATGAAGTGAGGCGCGGGGCGGCGAAAGTGCCGTGATTGGACCGTAGCGCACGCGTCATAGCCGTCACTCGGGATTTGTTCTATACTCTTGTTGTACGTACCTCACGACGACGAGTACAATTCCGGCCAATTTAATTGACACCAATTTTTAAACTGCATCATTTTAATTTATCTGGTAAGGTAGAACTCGAATATTTTATGTGATTTTTTTATTAATTAGACCTTTGTAATTACAATAAAAGGTGATATTTATCGAAAGCAAAGCGGGGAAAAAAATTATGAATGTCAGTTTGTAATTATAGCAAAACTATTTTTGATTCAATTATTTTATTTGTACTTGTATCGAAATGTACTATAAATAAAGTTTTTATCTACACTAATATTATACAGAGGAAAGATTTGATTGTTTGTTTGTTTGTATTCAATAGGCTCCAAATATACTGGACTGATTTCAAAAATTCTTTCACCAGTTGAAAGCTGTCTTGGTCCTATGTGACATAGTATTCTTTTTAGGTATAAGATGCCAAGGTAAAACACTGTTTTAAATAGACAAGCCAGAAAACTGATTTACCATGTAAACTGTTTTATGAAAAAGGAGATTGAAGAAGGAGTCAGAAATTAAAACAAGTTCAAAAAGAACAGCGGAGGCTACGAACACATCTGTTTCTTTCAACCATAGAACCAGTAAGAAATTACGTAGGTAACTTATAAAAAATAAATAATAAACGGGTGTGCGTTTTATTTGTCATAAGTGTACGATGCGCAAAGCGATCCCCACTCTTCCGCCGAGCGCTCAAGAACCGTGCCGGTATCTGTACCCTAATAGCATTTAGTGTTGGCATTTGGTTACCAATAAGTGCTATAACAAAACAAAAAAATGCTATCATAAATGCTATTAGGGTAATGATGAAAACCAATCAAAAAATATCTCCATCGTATGTTTGGAATCGATACAATTAAATAGAAACAAATAGACAGCACTATCGCACCAAATACTAATAACTAGCAAAATTAGTTATTAAACTTAGTGCTGAATTTTCAATTTTCAGATAACTGTTAACCAATGAATAAATATAGAAGTTTGACATATTTTTATACAACTGACAAAACACTATTTTAATTATTCCTGAGATAACAGTGACGTAAAAATTGAAAAATTGGCTCTTAGATATAATGCAGATTTTAACCAAGGTACGTCAGATAGTGGTGCCATCAAATCTATTTACCTTATTTAAATGAATTTCGATTTCGAGATGACAAAATAATGAATTTGATGAAGTTTTTATATAAAAGGTGAAAGGGTTTCGTTTGCGAGGTTCGTTTCGCTACCTCATGGTGCAATAACGCCGGAGAGACATGCACGAGGGGCGCGGTCAGCAGAGCAGTCCCATCGAGCGCGAGCCCCGACTGCCAACGTTTTCACCACTCAAATATACATATAAAATACATAGACATAGGTATTTATCAATAGCCGCGACTGGTTACTACACTATTTGGACAGTAAATAAGTAGGTACATATTATACACGCATATAATATTGAAGGCTTTAGAAATGTCTGTATAGAATTCCACTATAGAGTTTTGGAGACATTTGGCCGGTTTACGAATTGAGAATTTAAAATGAAGAACGTGTCAAACCCTACTTTAGTGCCAAAATTAATCAGGTTTTCAGGCTAAAGTAGAGTTTAAAAAGACTTAACTTTAAATTTTTAGGTCTGAAAACAGGGGTATGTAATATAGTCGATGTAAGATGCATGCATCTTCAAGACAGCTAAAGTTTTGTTATGATTATCTATAGCATATTATTGATATTCGTTTAACTTATTATTAGGGACTTGCTAATTTCACTTAAGGTTAAAGCGCCAATAGCTCGCGTAATTCAAATTTTCTTACGTTTTTTGCAAATTGCAGGTCAGAATAGGTTGTATGTTGGCCAAAATACAAATAGTACGATTCTGGGACGTAGCAAGTACGTATTTACAGAACTGTAATAATTAAAATCATCAATACAAGTCCCTCAGTTAAAATTGATGTCAAATGTAGTATTTCATGAAATCATGACATTTGGCATAAATTCTAACTGAGAGTTGTAATGATGATTTTAATGATTACAGTTCTGTAAATGCGTGCTTGCTACGGCCGCAATCATATTTTGACCAATATACAACCTGATACTGACCTGAAAATTGCAAAAAAACGTAAAACATTTAAAATTTGCGGGCTACCCTGGCGCTTCCACCTTAAGGGTACACACGGTATTAGTTCTAACCTATTCAGTTTCAAACCATACCAGTTTCCTCTATCAAATAGTCTTATAAAACCGGTACAAGCTTAGCAGTGTAAAGACGACTCGGGCTGGAAAATATTTTTGTTAAGTATAAAAAAACAGACATACTGTCTAATGTATGATTTCCACCGGGTGGGCCGCGCAGGGGCGCATTTTGCACTGAGTTGAGGGCTATTGAAGCGATTGTGAAGTTGTTAGAGTCATATTTGACATTTAAGGTGGATGCGACAGGGTAGCCCGCGAAATTCAAATCTTCTTACGGTTTTTGCAATTTGCAGGTTAGTGTCAGGTTGTATCTTGGTCAAAATTTGATTCGCGGCCGTAGCAAGTATGTATTAATAAAATTATAATCATTAAAATCATCAATACAACTCTTTCAGTAAGCAAATGTAAGTATTTCATGAAATCACATTTGGTATTAATTCTAACTGAGAGAGATGTATTGATGATTTTAATGATTATAATTCTATAAAAACATACTTGCTACGGCCGCGAATAAAATATTGACCTAGATAGAACCTGACACTGGTACGGATTCTCTTGTTCAATATGTAAACTAAAATTAGAGAATTGCTATCTTTTACTCAAAGGCAGTGCGAGAAAAGGACGGCTATAGCTATGCACTAAGTTAGAGATGTCAAACTAGTTTACGCCTTGCGCTTCGCTGTGTTTTAGACGACATGTTTTTACGTGTACCCTTAATTTGTATGGAAATATTAGTTCAAACTAAATTTGACAGCTCTAATTTACGTCCGTCTCTTTCTTGTTTTATTAGAGAGAAAAAGATAGCAATAGCCTAAATTAAGTTTAGTTTGTGCACAACAGAATCAACACCATTGACCTGCAAATTGCAAAAAACGTAAGAAAATTTGAATGCGCTCCGGCGCGCCTCGCTCGGTGGAAGTCGTGTAATAGGGTGTCATTAAGAATTCGCTCATAAAAGAATGCTAAGTTTGAAAGCCTATAATTACACAAATAAGACTAAATTGCGTCTGCAGTTTGTATTTTACAGGAAAACTTAGTTGTATGTCTAAGGCCTTGTCGTAAAAACACCGCTAGTAAGTGAGTGGATCTCATATCTTATACTCTGGATTCTAGACTCACCGTCTGCATTGAAGCGGAGTGATTTAGACCAGCTTGTTGCTGAACGGTCATGCCAACGGATGTCTGGACCAAGCCGCTGCCAACCAGCGTCTGGAAGATTATTACGTGATATGTTATCATCGGTGAAGGAAAACCTCGTGAGGAAATAGCGACTTATCTATGCTAGTATTATAGAGAGAATGCGCATTATGTGAGATTGTTTGAAAGGAATATTATTGCAGATGGACGTAGGGAAAGGGCTATTGGTAACTCGACGTGTTTCCTGCACGACATGATAGTGTGAGTGTGTGACCTATATGACACCAAAGGAAAAGTTGTTTTTTTGAAATTTACCCAGAATTCGTAACAAACTGTTAATACTGACTTGGATTTTGTCGAAACCTATGGGTTTCTGCCTAGGTTTCTTCGGGTGCCTAATTGTTGCAAATAAAAGCAAGTACGTCCTGACGGGAATACGTCGTTTTACTAGAAACCCTATATTGCATTATTATATAATAGCCTGGGCAAGGCCGCGAAGGGTTTTTAGTAGTAAATATAAGTCCGAAATCGTCAACTTGTCTTGACAAGCGTGGTGATTGATGCTCGAGCCACCTCTGTATGAAAAGAGTACGCAGTGGAACAGTTTCAGGCTGGTATGATAGTTACATGTAATGCTACCGTTGAATTTGTCTAAAATGGCGTCCTTTGAGTTGAATTTAGATATAATATAATTTAGATAGTGGTAAAACGTGTGCTTATCAAGAATAATAAGAAAAAAAATTACACTTGGTGTTAACTTTCAAGTAGGTAATGTAATTGCGCCCTAAGCAGCTATTAATTTAAATAAATAGTGAAAAATGTGTATTTTTCAAGAAGAAATCATACCTGTGGTTGCTGCAAAGTCTGCACACTTTGAGGCTGCGACGTGCTTAATTGGCTGACCAGCGTGCCAGGCGGGCCCATGCTGCTCAACTGTGGGTCAGATAATTTCCAGCTTACCAACAATTCGTCTTCGTACATCATTAAATTATCAGCCAATAACAAGACGAAATTCCATGACGTTAAGGAAATTTTGCTGCATAAAAAACATCCAATTGGTCCCGTTTTTCAGGGGTTTATTAATTAAACGTCATAAAATGAGTTTAAGCCAAAAACCGTTTATTATTAGCAGTAGTTATTACCGTCATAATACTCACGGGATGTATTTGCTGCACCATAGAAATGGTTTGCGGCATACTTGCCATAGGGAGACTCTGGCCGACCGATCCTACTGGCATCGTGCCTTGTTGCATACCCAGCGACATACCTGTATATGAAACATTCTTTTAATCTTTGATGTATTGGTAAAGACTCGTGGAAGGAAGAGGTTCAGTTTTTTTTTTTAATTCTGTAAGCTTCAGCTGTGATAAACACAGAACAGAAAAAACAGTAGAAGTCGCAAGTAGGCGGGGCCAGCGTACCCCGAGTCTTGCGGAGTTCCGCATATGTCTGCTCCACGCACACACCACGCGCATCAGTCTTTTACAACCGTCACGTCAAAAAAATACAAAAATGCCCTATTGTGCTGTTTTAGGATTACGATAACAGAACCAAAAATTTATCAAATGGTGGAATATCATATTGTCGATTAGTCCTAATTTATTTTATTTCAATTAAAATTTGAAAAACAATATTTTATTAAACAAAACAAGTAAAAGTTGACTTTATGTTTTACTTCTTAAGGTCTACTTTCTTTTAAACTTAAACATATTATACGCGAAGATTCCTACTAAGCACATGTCAAAGTCAGCTACACTACTACAGTACTAATAACCTCGTTACGGAAATATCAATCTTATCATTAACACAATACAGCTTTAAATTGAATGTATTTAATCTGTATAGTGACATCTAGCGGCGGGTAGCGTAACTTGCTCATTAAACGGAAAAGGTAATAAATACTTAAAAAGAGTAGACAATAAACGACTCTATGCTCATATAAGTGACAACTGAAATATTTCCTACTTTCTTTCAATAATAAATTACCAATCACACCAAGGTTTTCTTAGTGTTACGAATTAACCTGTATATGTGTGAGTTTGGGTACGCTGGTTCCGATACTAATGAAGCGTTATGCGATTTCTACTGTTTTTTCTGTTAAATAATATGTTTGTGGGGCTATGCACTTAGATTCGTCAGAATGTTTTACTATTTACATCATTTCCTTTTTTATTTAATTAGATGTAGAATGTGTTTCCTGAAATTTGGCGTGATAAATTGTTGCTTGTGTATCGTCTGTTCGTTGCCAAACACAAATTCTAACGTGCACAAAAACCCAGACCTGGAACTACTATCAGTTAACCGAATAATTGTTCCGTGCGGGAATCGAACCTGCGGCCTGAAGCCAGCCGTCAAGGTAAACAACGACACACACATCATAATTTATGGACTTTCGTGAATGAATGGAAACGATGAAGGGCAGGGTCAACGACCTACCTTTATCAAAATGTTGGGACCATACCTTGTTGCTGATAGTGCACCATTTGCTGAGTCTGTTGCTGTTGATGTAGCAACTGTTGTTGCTGTTGTTGTTGCTGTTGCTGTAAAGCAATTATCACAGTATCAACACTGATTCGAATATCCACTAAAGGTGCAACTAACTTGCGAATCGCCCGTCGCTTTATCGAGCCAAAACATGTCTTCGCAGATTTAATAGCTAACAAAGTGACATAGATAAATCGCAGTGTAGTCGCACCCTAACAATTAAATATATAATATAATAAAATAGTGACCTGCATAGCTTGTTGCTGCAACAAAGCCTGTTGTTGTAAGCTCTTAGTCTTGTCTTGCACGCTTGATATCTGAGTCATCTGGCCCGAGTTCATTAACACAAGCCTGTAAGACGCAACAAACCGATTAGTACCTTGTGTAAAGAGACAACCAACGGTAAAAAAATAATCTAATTAAAATTCAGTCACCTCATGATCCTTTTGCCTGTACCCGGCCCAACAACCCTGATTGGCCGGTTGCAGGAAAACGAAAAGACAGGTGACCGTTTGATTCAAATGAGAAATGAAGTGAAGTTTGACAAAAGAAGCACATGCGGGTTGGAAACATTGCTGAACATTTAAAAGATGTTTGTATTATGTTGCCATCTAAAGAAAAAGGGGCGCAGCTGCCCTTTTATGCTAAATGGAGTTATTTACATTTGGAATCATATTTATCCGTGCTCGAGTTACACTAGTAAAAAGTGGTGCTGATTTATCGATGAACAATTGTTCAACCTTTCAGATCTTTTTATTTATATTCTCCGTTTTGTATTTTGGTCAAATGAGCCCTTTTTGCTTTTGGCGGAAATATGTTAGTTAACATTATACTGCTATTTAGGACTCATTGAAATATGGTATTTAACATTGTACTACTATTTAGGGACTCATTGACACTGATCCACAGCCAGGGAACGCCCTGAAGTGACTGGCTTGGTTTTCTCATGTCGGGGGTAAATTGAAGTACATCTTAAGGTGGAAGCTCGAGAATAGCCCGTGAAATCCAAATTTTATTAGGTTTTTTGCAATTTGCAGGTCAGTGTCAGGTTGTATATTGTTCAAAATTGAATTCGCGGCCTTAGCAAGTATGTATTTATAGAATTATGATCATTAAAATCATCAAAACTACTCTCTCAGTTAGAATTCATGCCAAATGTAAGTATTTCACATGAAATCATGACATTTGGCATCAATTCTAACTGATAGAGTTGTATTGATGATTTTAATGATAACAGTTCTGTAAAAATGTACTTGCTACGGCCGCGAATCAAATTTTGACCAAAATACAACCTGACACTGACCTGCAAATTGCAAAAAACTTAAGAAAATTTGAATTTCGCGGGCTACCCTGGCGCATCCACCTTAATTGACATCCGTCGTTCTTCATAAGAGATTGGGTCAGAATATTTAGGTCAAAAAACACTATTGGTCAGAAGACCATTGGTCTGAAAACCGTAGGTCACAAAACCATTGGTCATAAGACCACTGGTCGAAAGAAGAAGTTGCACAGAAGCGGGGTGGCGACAGGAGCTACGGAACAAGGACGGGAGTGACTCACTGCTGTTTAGGTTGTTGTATCTGATGCTGCATCTTATTTGTTTGATTCGCCGCATCTTGCTTCGCGGCCGGCGCCGGCGACCGCACGCCCGGCTTGCCACGCTGCTTTGCCTGAGACAAACACAGAGTTACGATGCGATATCCTTTTAGTGGTAAATGGAATTCAAAAATTTGGAGTTAGTCACAGTAATTGATTTCCAGTAAATTGCCATCGTCTTGCCTGAAAATTTCTAGAAATACGACCTACCCAACTTCGTTTTAGTTAGTAACAACTTTTGTGCTTTGTCACTGCGAATTTTTTGATGTACTTGGATTTTGTAAAAGGCCGAGCGGCTTTTGCCTGAAATCCTGTTATTGGTGTTAATGCTGTAGGTATGACTGATTTTCCGTCGAGTGTTTATCAAAACGAATTTAAAGTCAACCGACCTGGTTTTGGGCTTGGTTTGCGCTGGTTTGCGTAGAGACCGATGACGCAGGGCCGGCTCGGATGCCGCTCGACGGCAGGATGTTTGACAGCGGGCGCGGTGCCTTTGCCAAGCCATCGGAAGAGGCGCGAGGCTTTGAAGTCGTCGACGTAGCGCATGCCACACTCACACCTGGAAATAAACATCAAATTGTGACTATCGGTGTATGGTGCACAGTTTCCACGTGCAGTACTAATATGTTATTTATAATAGCAAGCGCAAGCATCAGAAAATGAGCTAGTCCACAAATTATAATCGCTTAGCAATGCAAAAGCAACAATCGCAATTGAATACATGGGAACAACAATTCAACGCCAATTGTATAATTTCCAATTCGAGTAAGATTAGAAGAAAAAAGTTAGCACAACATTATTCAGTAAAACGATGAGATTTTTTCATACCGTACATCAAAGAAGCAAAAGAGTTATACTAACTGGTGTGTTGTACGTTGTTTTGCGGCGAGTGCTGTATGAACATCGAGGGCGGGGCGTCAGGCTGCGTGCCGCGTATGAAGATCGGGTTGGGGGCTAGCAGCCCGCCCGTCGGCAGGGTCCCTGCTTGCAAGCCCCCGGCCCACACCTGAGGCAGGGCCCCCGAGATCTGCCACGGCGCGAACTGCATCGTTTGACCGCCAGTCTGCGGGACAGACCACTTTGTTAGACAATAAATTTTATATTCATCAGTACATTGAATTATATACATAACATTTTATAATCGCTTATTTAAGGCCGAAATATGAATATTTTGGCCGGTAGCTGTATGCCAGTAGTTTGCACGCCAAAGTGACACACATCAATCAAAATTTGTTATGGCACAGTGGCGAACTACTTGCATAGTTTTTTATAATTTATATGCCTATTTCGGCCTTTTGAGTGATAGGCGACTACTTATTAAGGAAAAATCAACGCGGACGGATTACATGCATGCAAGTAAAGGGTAATAAAGGAAAGTGAAGCCATCAACAACTACAAACTATGTCATGGCGGCGGTTCACTAATGTTTCACCAAAACACCATTGACAAATTTTTAGTTTACAACCAACGTTTCGTCACGGGGTCTCATCTCGAACAAAAGAAAATTTAATTCAAACAAACAAACAATACATGGCGTAATATGCATCGATTTCTTATTTAAGTCTAAGTAAGATTAATATTTTGAAAAAAAAAATATGGTTTAACTGTATTTTCTTATTTGATAAACTATCCTAAGCATAAAATTGTGGAATAATTGGCTCCTAATTCAAAAGATGTTTATTGGAACGAATCTTTAGGGATTTATATTTCTTGTACCAAAAGATGCCGCTGTTTGAAGTTTTACAGTGTATTCATTCGCCTCTTTAACATTTGTCTAGTGAAACATTTTGAAACAGTAAAACTGTTATGACGTGCCAAAGATACTATATAGTAGTTCCTCAATGTGTGAGAAAATATTGGTAAGACTTTATGTAAATTAATTCAACTTGCAAGCCGTCGCTGCTAACACCATCTAGCGAGGTGTAGAGGACGGGCCCGAATTAAGAACAAAAGTTGCTTGTGTAAGTCGAAAACCCGTAGTTACGGCGGTACCGTTAGTTTGTATGGGATGAGGCATTTGTACTCTAGTATTATATTATCTGTAATTTCGTATACTATTTATTTCAAAAAGAACTTATTCCGCAAAATGTTTTATTTTATAAACACTCGCTTTACAAACATTTATTTGGCAAATGTTTCTGATGATTTTAATAATTTATACATTTTTTTTTATATTTCGATTCTTTTGGATAAATCACGTGTATACAAAATATCATTATAAAACACTTTTCTAAACCAGTCACAATTTGTATGCATATAATCTAGTCGTTTAAGACATGGTCACAATTTTGACCTAATCCAACCTAACCATTTTTTTATAATTAAACTAATCTAACTAGTACGGTTCCGGGTAGCCTACTAAAAATAAAATCTAGTCGTATCTGTCGTAGGGGGTCACAATTTTAACCTAACCTAATTCATTTTTTACAAATTGCGTAATAATAAGTCCTTATATAAGTATGGAGTGGGAGAGGGAGGCCAAAGAAAAGATGGATGGATTGTGTGAGGAGTGATATGAAAGAACAGGGAGTTAGGGATAGCGTGACGGCTGGCAGGATAGAATGGAAGAAAAAAACGTGTTGCGCCGATCCCAAGTTACAAGGGATAAGGGCAGGAAGATGATGATGTAAAACGGTTTTATTCCAAACGTTGTTATAGGCAAGTGAATGAAAAAAAAATGTTTATCAAATAATACGTTAGTAGTTTATCGGGTAAGTATTTTCATAACTGAATTATTTAATGATGAAATTACTTGTTTTTGCCAATCATTGCTTGTCAAGTAATAATTTGTTAATTAATTTTTGAATTCTAACAGGACACCCATGGCGGCACATAGGCTAAGCTCAAAGTGATAGCGTGCTATTTATATTTTTCATAATGACTAGGCTCGCGTTTGACTTTGACCAAAATGTTATTATTGCACTTTACAAACACTAATGCTGTCCATCATCTGCAGTAACTATAGTATTTTTTCTAAATGTTTCGTGTCGTTATCACTCAGTGCGGAACTAAGGACAAATACTACCAATTAAACTGAACTTGATCAGCACGTTCAAATCGAGTTCAAGAAATGAGTTTCATATTATGGTATATTCCTAAAAAAACTATTTCGTCCGTCAGTTAGATTACCAAAAAATGTTGGATACGGTGCCTTGAAATTATGCGTGACGTCACGCCTTGGTACAGTTTTTTGCCACGAACTGATGTAACAAGCCCCCAGTCCTGAACTCTGATGCGTTTTATGTTTGTAATTTTTATTGGTTAGATAGGGCTAATAATACGGGTTCTTTTTTTTTTTTTGATAATCCAACTTTCGGACTAAATAGAATTATAATTTCCCAGCAATCATCCCTTTAATCCCTTATTATTGCCAAGGATGGTGTCAATAACACTCACAGCTCTTGAACGCAGTTCAGCTGTGCTGGTGGCGTTCATTTTCTTTGGGGAACAAACAAAAGTAGCGATATCGTTTGGAACGGTGTGATCCTTTACATATCCTGTTTTTTGACATTATATGCTTCAAAGTAAGGCATAGTCCTAAACAGCGCTGTTGTATTTTCTGCCCGTTCAAGACCTTTCCACAACGACTCAAATAGATTACGATCATGAACATACCAATCTATTATTGTGGATTCATACAGATGTTTTAGGAATTTAAACATCGTTTTACGTCAACGTTCGCCGCCGTTCGGTTCGGAATCGAGGAGCTGTTATTTTATTTTATTTATTTGGGACAAAACGAATATAAAATAAAGCTGATAAAAATGATTGCAAGGATTTACGTTTATTTAATACATTTTGTGAGATTTAAATGTTTTTATTTTATTTAGTTTTTAATGTTATTGTTGACTCGCTGCACGTGTTGGTAGTACAAATTGTTAAAGAGAGTAACACTTGTAAATAAATAATAATACTTAATCATAAAAACTTCTAATTATCATCAAAAAGAGATATTCTATTAGAGAAAATCGTTATTACTATTAGGTTTAAGATAAATAAACTGCACTCTTCGAATTTTTTATTTAAAAATTTAACTAAAAATTTAGTAAGCTTGAATTTATAATTAGAACATATTTTATCCAAGGTGAAAAATCTATAAAAGTAGAATAATTAACATTTACTTAGTTTTTCTTTCACATGTCAAAAATGGATTTCATCATTCTCCTGCCCTTATCCCAATTTATTTGGGGTCGGCGCAACATGTCTTTTTCTTCCATACTCCTCTATTAGTCGTCATCTCTGTAGTCACCCCTTTTTTACCCATATCCTCTTTCACACAGTCCATTTACTTAGTTTTTCTTTCACATGTCAAAAATGGATTTATCATGCCTATTTATAATAAGTCAGTAATCCAAAAAATACAGAAAATATATATTAAATCGCTTTGAGCTGCAATGCATCTAAAAATATTCGCCAATGCATGAAACTTACGAATACTAAATCAACAAAACACACATAAATAATATAAACTTAATTAGATATTCGTTAATTTTCCTAACAGGTCATTTTAATGTTTTAACTTACATAATGTTAGGAAAATTAAAGGGGCACAAAAAACTAGAAAATCGTAATTTTGTGAAAGGTCTAGAAACGTACCGAAATATAACAAAAATATTTATTTTTTATTCTGACTATTTCTTAATTATTATTTTTTAAATTTATACTTCGCGCAACAATTTCGTCTATAGACCTTTAATAGTAAATAGCAGGTAATTTTGTAGTACCTGTAATGGGCTGATGATCTGTGCCTGCGTGGGCTGCTGTGTCCCCAGCACAGGTTGCGACACCTGCACGCACTGCGCCTGCACCGGCACGGTCTGCGTGCCACCCGTGCCGCCCACCTTATTTCCAGCTCCCTTGGTGCCACACTGCAGGTGTTCAAGGTAAGTGGTTAGTTCAGCAAGTGGTACATGGACAGGGAGTAACTTAACCTAACCTTGACCACACTTAGAAACTTCTTCAATAACATTATAACCTTGTAATATTTTGACTCCTTATTTACAGGAACCTAAAAGTTAAGGTTCCTGTGAATAAGGAGTCAAAATATTACAAGGTTATTTAAAGAGTAAAAACGCACGTAAGAACGGAGAAAATTTTTTTTTTTTTATCTTTCAACAAATTATTGTTTTTGACCCTAATAATTTGTAAAACTGGCTTACAATAAAATTATTAATTATTGTATTATATATATATGCCAGTGGCACACGTTAAACACACTTGATAAAGGCAGGCCCTGGCAAGATTATGCATTTAAAAGGCAAATGTCACTAAGTCCGAATTGCTGCGCTTTGTAATATTGCTATTGAAAAAATAGGCTATATGACTCATCTTAAAATTCTGTTAGATAATGATTTTATCAAGTAGAATTTGAATTAATTTCAACTAAGAAGCCGTTTTCTTCTTTTAAGAACTAAAGTATACTTCATAAAAGAAGAAAACGGCTGTAGACATCCAATTTAAAAAAAAATATTTTTACTTTGTCTGATTCAATCTAAATTCATATTTCCATCTTCAGAAATCGGGCCAGCTACTAAAACACGTTTCCAGAAACGTGTTTTTTTTTTGCTGCATCTCATGATCCGTAATTGGTAGACAGTTGAAATTTTCACAGAATGTGTATTGTTTTAATTTATTGTGTGTGTAGCTATTGCGGATCGTGAGATACAGACCTCTGACAGACAGACGGACAGCGGATTCTTAGTAATAGGGTCCCGTTGGTTACCCTTTGGGTACGGTACCCTAAAAATGACAAGAGTTTGACAAAGCACAAAAAATTATCAACGTTTTCGTAACGAAAATCGTGTTTATTTATTTATTTATTTATTTAACACTACGCACATACAAGTACAGAGGCGGACTTAATGCCTCAGGCATTTTCTACCAGTCAACCTTAGGGTGATGCAGAAACAAATCCCTCAATCCCTTTCTTAATATTTTGTATCCCTTTCTTTATAAAAGTACACTTAGATCGGTTGAATCGAGTTAGAGAACCTACACATGAAGATCGTACCTTGTGCATATCACTTTGTTTCTGCTGCTGCCCGATTCCGGAGACGGTGGACTGCGAGTGCGCCGGCAGGATGCTCGGCTGCGAGTTGATGACGCCCAGCGGACTGAACACGAAGGTCTGGTTCTGCGTGGTCGGGATGGCTGGGATCGTCGTGTACCCCGGGAACGGCGCTGACGACACAACCACACAACGCTATACCACAGTACCCATATGTTGACACACCAAACGAACACTTCACATGACAACTAATGATGATTGAGTATCGTGAAAAGCAAATGATTTAAAGACTATATGAAATTAATGAGACGCATCAATCGTTACCAACACTAACAGGTTAGTATGTAACGACTCAAGGTGGGAGGCTTCTAAAAAGCTGTAGTTGCAATGAAAGCAATTAAAAAGTCTACGCCTGCATTGAGCATATACATAAACGCTGCAATAAATTTAGGAAAAGCTTAAAAACAAATATAAGTGGAATTGCCAATTAAAACATATTGCTCAAACAAACCAAATTAATAAAACAAAATTCCCTCATGAAAAAAATGTACATTCACATCTTAAACCACGAGACTCATTATAAACATTTTGAAAATTTTGTAAACCTTGCTCCTGATATGTAGTGAGACCTGTAAAATTTACTGAAAAACTAAATAGTGTAGAAATTCTGGCCGGCATGGAACTTAAGCGACTGGCCGCGTTATGTTTGGCTGGGATTTTATGTGTTTAGGATAAGTTGAAATGTGCGCTAATACATAACGTTACTGGCTAAGTGGTGAGCAAATGAGCTAGGGTGAGATATATAACGACTGTGAACATAGCAATTCATTATTTATTTAGAATTAGCTACTGTAGTAACAGAGAGAAACATATGCTTTTAAAGTTCTTGGTCCTGAATCTTCTGCTAAATAAACCGCTACGTACTCGTAAATATTGTATAGCGTAAGAGTGTAATGTTGATTACTGGGGTAAATGTAGTGGGCGCTCGCTTGTGTTGAGTTGGTCCGGCGCTGACTCACGTACTTACAGCGCATGGCGCAGCGCCGGCTCGGTCGCCCGGTGCGTTATCTATCGCGGCGTCGTCGCTCGGACCGTTGCAGCGTTGTGTGTGTGCACGCTCTTATAGCTACCGCGTCGGTTTACCGCCGACGCGGTAATAATAATGCTGTATACTGCTCTGATAAGCCAAAAAGCGCTAACTCAATCGGAGTTTTGAGAAAATTGTCTTTTTGTAAATTGTATTTTCGCACTTTCAAAAACCAATATTTTTAGAAATGTTAAAACTTATTTATATGTACGTATTTTTGGCCATAGATATTATTGACATACCCAAATTATCAATAAATTAAAGCATTATAACTATTTTGTGAGGTACCGATATTTTGATTAAAAAATTTAAAAATACTGCTTTTAGCTTTAGGGCGCAGCTATACGACTTCTAATGGTTTTTAATTGAACATCACGTCTAAACGATTAGTCTTATTTCTTTGAAAAAAAAATATGTTACTGTAGACAATTTCCTTCGTAATTTGATATGTGAATATTTGAAATTATATTTTTATTACATAGTGTAATTAATTTGTAAAGTTATATCTAACGCGGATGAAAAATTGAGAATCACGCTAAAACTATAAAGCTTATTTTTATGAAACCTTCACCATTTTAAAGATCATTTAGTTATTTATATTTTAGTATACGTGTTTTAGTATAATACCTGTTGTTTTATTACTGGGTGTACGTAAAAGTACGACTCGTTACGTGAGCTCAACACAGAACTCGCAAGCTACCTACCACTAGACCTACTACACCTACCACTCAAGGTCGTTGGCGTTAATAGCGCCAGGGTAGCCCGCGAAATTCAAATTTTCTTACGTTTTTTGCAATTTGCAGGTCAGGCTTTATGTTGGTCAAAATACGATTCGTTGCCGTAGTCAGTATGTATTTATAGAATTATAATCATTAAAATCATCAATACAACTCTTTCAGTTGGAATTGATGTTTAATGTAGTATTTCATGAAATCATGACATTTGGCATCAATTCTAACTGAAAGAGTTATATTGATGATTTTTAACCGACTTCGAAAAAGGAGGAGGTTATCAATTCGGATGTTTGTATTTTTTTTTTTTTTTTTTTTTTATGTATGTTCGGGCATAACTCCGTCATATATTGACGGATTTGCAAAATTCTTTTTTTGTTCGAAAGGGGTTTATTCCGAAATGGTCCCATATAAATTTCAAAAAAATCTGATGATGGGTTTCGGAGACAGACAACGGAACTCTTCAAAAATTTACAGCAAATCAACCGCGATTGCTGCTATCGTATGTCTATGAATTGTTAACACAGTTTAATTGGGAACCACAACTAAAAAGTGAAAAATAAAAAACTTTTTTACAAAAAAATAGAACCGACTTCCAAAAAAAAGTGCAAAATAACTTTAATTTCGGAAGTCGGTGTCAAAAAACGAAGACACAAAACAGGAACACCGACTTCCGAAATTAAAGTTATTTTGCACTTTTTTTTGGAAGTCGGTTCTATTTTTTTGTAAAAAAGTTTATTATTTTTTATTATTACAGTTCTGTAAATACGTACTTGCTACGGCCGCGAATCATATTTTGACTAACATACAACCTGACACTGACCTGCAAATTGCAAAAAAGGTAAGAAAATTTGAATTTCGCGGGCTACCCTGGCGCTTTCACCTTGATCTGTTCATAGAACATTCCATACAAAAAGACACATTTTTATATTTGAGAAAAATACGTAATTAGTTTGAAATAATATATTTTTGTTGTATAAGTTGGCAGTCCCCGCCAAAAAGACATCATAATAGCAGGAATTAAATTATTTTGTTGGGGATGGAAATTTGTCTAATTTTAAGAAGAAGAAAAAAAGTTTATTATCGAAACCAGTTCTGTAGCTTAAATATAAAAATTGCCTCTGCTAATTTGCTTCCTGCCGCAAACAAAACAAACTAAGAAATTATCGTTATGTTTATCTTTATGTCACGACACGCTCTATTGTGAAATGTGAGTGTAATTCTTAACCCTACTAATATTATAAAGTTTGTATGTTAGTGTTTCAATCACGCAAAAACGACTGAAGGGGTTTGAATGAAATTTTGCACACAGATAGATTATAAAACATAGGCTACTTTTTATCATGCGGGCGAAGCCGCTGGCAGAAGCTAGTACTAAATATATTAAAGTCAATTTTAATTACCTTCCATATTTAGGTATAACCGTATATCAAACCTTAGTCAACTAATAATACCCACATGTCTTTAGTAGTACTTAGCGCGTTTCGGTTTCGGTTTAGCAGGGCAGTATAGTGGTTCAATAATAATAGTTCTATGCCCTAGCTAATTTTATTTTTTATGAAGTAAATCATACGGTGTTTAGTTCACAATTTAAAAAAAAAATGTCTCCATATTTTATAAACTTTCTTGTATCAGAAAAATTTAAATTAAAGTATTTGATGACAAACGAATTACTTATTTATTTAAGTTAGGTATAGCCTTTGTTGCAAGATGTTACTTATTGTAAATAAGCCACCGTACTGTAGCAGCAAGTTCAGTAACACGATATTAAGTCCACAATCGAGCATATTGATTTCAAAAACTTGAAAATATTGTGTGAAAGTGTTTGGGAGTCAGTACGGCCAGTGTATTAATTGTCAATAATTACTTGAATAGTTTATGGCCCAGTGCGTTCGTATAGCGTACATTAAATAATCTTAATTAAATTACACATTATGCATACAAAATATTGTAGTAAATATTAATTAATTTAGGGGAAGGATTTAAAATACATATTAAATATTTTTATTTGAAATTTCTAGCTAGGAAAATAAAATATAATCCATGCGCCCTATAGGACTGCCTTGGAGTATAATTACTAGACGTTTTAAAGCAGAAACTTACCGGCCTGTCCTTGCAGGACTTGTTTGCCCTGCGTGGTTAACATGTGGGGGGCTAGTTGGCTCCCCTGGAACGGCTTACCGGCGGCGATCACCTAAACAACAGACTTATTATCACAAAAAAGAAAAAATACAATAAATGTTTGTATTTTGTTTCTTTGTTATTTAACACGACTTCCGAAATCAAAGTAATTTTGGAATTTTTAGTGTATTATCTTTTGTTGTATTTTTTGTAAAAGTTTTCTATTTTTCACTTTTTAGTTGTTGTACTCCAGAACTACGGCATAACTGTAATGTTTAGTACATTACAGTTATGCCAGAATTGATAACCCCAATAACATGGAATTTGAACATAATTGGAGGAAACCAAAACGTCGTCTGTATATACATACATATTTTTTGATTATGTTGATTTTTTCAAAAAGCGCTGAATCAATTTCGATAAAATTTATATGGCTCCACCTCAGTAGTAAGTATATAGTTTTTACTGGTATGTTTCAAATTAAAGGTTAAAAAGTCACAGATAAAAAAAAATAAGATAAGCAATAATACAATTTTTAATAGAGGCACGTGAGTGCCAAGGGTTTTTAGAATACATTGCAGAAATCAGTACCTACGTTGCACCACACCCAACTGATTTGTATGGTGTCAAAGAGCGAACTGAATGAAATGAGAACGAACAATCTCATTAATTTTTATGCTCTTCTTATAAAGAGGTGACTCTAAATAGGCTGCTAGCAACATCATGGGAAAAATTCCTTATGTGTTAAATGATTTCTCCGAATGCGCCCAAATCGCACTTTTAAGGGGTAGGTGTACACGTCTAGTTCCACTATTATTCGAAATGTTTTTTCTTATTTTTGTACATCTTAAAAATATGCATTCGAATGGTTATGAACTGTATACTTGTACATAATATCTTTCCTCCTCTCTATAAGCGCTATGGAGCCAGCCATTTTTACCCCCTATTTAGTTTTATGAGTTTCTAATTGTTATCTCGTTGTATGTATAGTAAATACGAGAATGCTCTTAAGAGTATAGAGATAGAGTAGGTACCGGTCTTCTTTTTTTTTTTGTACCGGTCTAAGCTCATAAAAATAAGAACATGGAATCTTCGAATGTGTACGAAATGAATCACATTATAAGGGTACTAATTATTTGCATACTTAGAATAGCTGTAGCATGCCTCCATTTTCGGCGCTCATGGTGGTCCTGCTGAACGGAGCGCGACCACCTTCAAAGTCGATTTTCTCGAAAACTAATAAGGTAACAATTCTGTTGGTCGAGTACTAATTAGTACCAACTGAGTACTAATTAGTACCAACTGAGTACTAATTAGTACCAACTGAGTACTAATTAGTACCAACTGAGTACTAATTAGTACCAACTGAGTACTAATTAGTTACCAAATATGGAAGCGATTGAAGTTGGTGGTCCGACGGTAGTCACGGACATAATCTTCGAGACGAAGAAGAAGCGTATTCTACTTCGCTCACTAACTGTTACTTTTTAAATTTTACAGGCGAGCGAATTAAAGTGCTTTTATTTTTTCGAATTAGCATAATACAGCAACGACGTCATTTAAAGATAAATTGACGTAAATTGATCGATAATGTTTCTCCTAACGTTAACACACTAAGTTCTTGTCATATTTAAAAAAAAATACAATTACGTTGATGTATCTTTAGACCTTGTATAGTCTATAAACTGTATCTAAAAACGAGCGAAGCGTAAAAGACGAGATTTTCGAAGTCTACCGTGACTGTTTATACCTGTATCTGTTGAGAGTTGATGCCGGGGTGCAACGCAATGTTGCCAGGCATCAGCAGCGGCCCCTGAGCGTTGTACAGCTGTTGCAGGTACGTGTTGTTCTGCAACGGTTGCTGTATCACCTGCACGCGGCTGTGGCCCCATTCCGCGCTAAACAAATTTATAGGATCTTTAGATATTATTCGCAAAAGCTTGAGGTTGTTTTTGCATCGGCTAATACAAAATAGAGGCACAAGAGCGCGCGGCGGCAGGTGACCAATGCGTTGGACCGAGTCAAAACTGCACTCAACGGTCCACTCCATGAATGTACGAGAAGAGCTGCAGTAAGGGAGGAATGGCGGCGGGTTGTGAAGCTTGCCACCTTCCCTGATGTGACGACCACGACCACTCTGCCCAGAGTGTGACGAAGAGAGGGAACTATTCTTTGTGTTGAAGTTATCTATTCTTTGCTCGGTTAGAACCTTTCTGAATTGATGCCATAAGGCATAAAGTAGAACACTATCATTTAAATCGCCTAACAATCTCAATAACATTATACATTATTAGAACGGGAGGTCACCGTGAAGACACATAAATGTTTCCATAACTACAACAAAAAAGAAATGCGCAAAATCTGTCGAATCGAAATCGCTATATTCATGTCTCTATTTTATACGTTTTCGGCTCAAATATTTACCAGTCTGTTTTCCTGATGTGTGTGTATACGTTCAGGAAAATAGGCAGGTTTGATATATACATAAATACATATCATATGTGTCTAGATATACTGTCATGTTTAGTAAAAAAGGGTTAGCCGACATTGAGATCCCAAATGATTGTACAATTAAGATGTGAAAAGATTTTTTTTGCTCATAAAAACGTATCCATATTGGTAATTACTATTGCGAAATAAAGCATGTCTATTAATCAGCAAGTGTTTCTCAAGAACCTTTTTTTTTTAATCACTATTAGGCTCGCGTTTGACCACTATCTCACCTGATGGTAAGCGATGAAGAGGTCGAAGATGGAGCACGCTTGCCTTTTTTTTAAAGGGTGGTAAGTCATCGAATAACTTTTCTAGAAGTAACCTGAACAGGTTAAACGAAGAACAAAAAGAAGAAGGAGAGTGAATACTCTTGACATATAACTTTAATGATAACTTCATTAAAGTTATAGGTCAAGAGTTGTTATAGAAAGAAGGTAATAAATAAATTGGAACAGGATTTCATCGGTGACGTAAGTAAAGGCCAGTGCTATGAGGGTAGGTTCGGGTCGCCGGGGCTTATATTGAAACAACAACCGTTCGTTATATTTTACTACAACTTTAAGAGTCAAATTTGTTCCACTTCCCGGTTTCCGATTGTGCTGAAATTTTTCATACTTACATGTTTAGTTTGGATGACAATGCATGGTTAGCTAAGTGACGTTATTCTAAATACAATTATGCGGATTCCCAAAGTTGGCGGACTAGTTATTTTTTATGCATTCCCATGGAATGAGAAAGGGTTTGCTGACAAGAATACGAAAAACTAGAGAACACGTGGTTTTTAGTTTTTTAAACTATAATGCGTCAAGTCCCTCATTAGCAGACACAATTAAAAACTAGAGAACACGTGGTTTTTAGTTTTTTTTAAACTATAACGCGTCAAGTCCCTCATTAGCAGACACAATTAAAAACTAGAGAACACGTGGTTTTTAGTTTTTTAAACTATAACGCGTCAAGTCCCTCATTAGCAGACACAATTAAAAACTAGAGAACACGTGGTTTTTAGTTTTTTTAAACTATAACGCGTCAAGTCCCTCATTAGCAGACACAATTAAAAACTAGAGAACACGTGGTTTTTAGTTTTTTTAAACTATAACGCGTCAAGTCCCTCATTAGCAGACACAATTAAAAACTAGAGAACACGTGGTTTTTAGTTTTTTTAAACTATAACGCGTCAAGTCCCTCATTAGCAGACACAATTAAAAACTAGAGAACACGTGGTTTTTAGTTTTTTAAACTATAACGCGTCAAGTCCCTCATTAGCAGACACAATTAAAAACTAGAGAACACGTGGTTTTTAGTTTTTTTAAACTATAACGCGTCAAGTCCCTCATTAGCAGACACAATTAAAAACTAGAGAACACGTGGTTTTTAGTTTTTTAAACTATAACGCGTCAAGTCCCTCATTAGCAGACACAATTAAAAACTAGAGAACACGTGGTTTTTAGTTTTTTTAAACTATAACGCGTCAAGTCCCTCATTAGCAGACACAATTAAAAACTAGAGAACACGTGGTTTTTAGTTTTTTTAAACTGTAACGCGTCAAGTCCCTCATTAGCAGACACAATTAAAAACTAGAGAACACGTGGTTTGTAGTTTTTTAAACTATAACGCGTCAAGTCCCTCATTAGCAGACACAATTAAAAGCTAGAGAACACGTGGTTTTTTGTTTTTTAAACTATAACGCGTCAAGTCCCTCATTAGCAGACACAATTAAAAACTAGAGAACACGTGGTTTTTAGTTTTTTTAACTATAACGCGTCAACTCCCTCATTAGCAGACACAATTAAAAACCTATTGTTGGTGGCGACGCAGGGGCCTGACGCGACGATATTATTTAAACCTGTGGAAGCCAGAGTACGCTGTAAGGTTTGTAACAACATGCAACCTTTACAGTACCTACCTGATCTGCTGTGGGTGCTGCGTGTTGGGTGGGAGACTCTGCAGCGGCGGCATGGTGGAAATGCTGCCAGCCTGCTGTTGGATCCCGCCTCCCGCCTGTTGTTGCTGCACCTACAACATACGCCACTGATTCACTAACCATTTAATCTGACTTTCGTCACGGGCCATCATGAAAACTCGACAATGTGATAATTTTTATTCAGAATTGCTATGTTTTTTTTTTAAGTAAATGCAATCAAAAGACTACTGCAAAATTCTATCTTGACACTTTAATCTCTTACTTTCATGATGACCAGAGTTAGCTAAAAACTTACCCGAACCAGTTTTGTACAAAAATATTGTATTTTTAAAACGAGCATGATGCACAAGGCTAAAGAGGCTTGTTGGCTGACGAACACAAGACGAATACATCCGATCAGATCACCAGACGATACAAAATGAGCTAAGCAGCTGTGTCCTAAGTCTTTGTAGGAGTGAGATACATGCTGATAAATGTGTTTCATTATTTATTTTCCCATGTTTATTAATTCCTTTTTTATACAAGGTGTAACGGAAAGGTGGTCATATTTTAATAACTGATTCCACCCATCGGAATGCTGCTATTGGATACCTATAGGTACCCACTTAACGAGCGTGTCTTAAGGTATTGGGTACACCCAATACCTATATACTAGTTAAATTTCGCCAACTAATCAGTAAAAGACCTTTGTTGACCACACTAGTACCTACTATTTTTTGGCGCTATAGGGATCATATACCGTAGTATACCATACTGTCGTGAATATTATATATACTTATAGCAAAACAGCTGTTCTATTACATACAAAAGAGCAATATCAAATCAAACATCAATAAATTGTCATTCATACATAATTATCTAGTATTGTCCAACTTTGTTTTTCTAATTAAAACAGTACACTACTTTGACTAGATTCAAAGGAAGAGGCTGACTCCAGAAAGTTGTCACTCGTATTTACTTTTGATGATAACTCGATGGATAACACAACTCCCGATCCAACTGGAATCGAACCAAGCTCGACTTACAGTCGTGCGTTATCAGCGTACGTTTCTGTTTTCGGCTGATGTCGTCTATGGTCAGATTCTATTTATTGGTTCAAAAGAACCGGGATAAAAAGTAGCCTATGTGTTGTCTAGTATCCAGGGTATAAGCTATATATTTACATAATAAATTTCATCCAAATCGGTCCCGCCGTTTGAGCGTGAAGAAGTAACAAACATACAAACACACTACTCACAAACTTTCGCCTTTATAATATTAGTGTGAAGTGTGATTTTTTCATATTCCTACTTTTGAAATAAATGCTGTATTTTGGGATTTTATGCCATACAATTTTAGAACGAATTCGTTTTAGACATACATATTATTTAGATAATGAACTGTCAAATGCACATGGAACGGCATTTCAAAAGCACATCGTGGACTCACGCACATCAATTGTCGAAACATTCATAATCGTAGACATGGAAACTCACCTCCCTTTCCTTCTTTATGTGCAGAGTCACTTCCTCTGAATAATGCTCTTCTTGGAAAATCACATCCATTTTTTGGGAGTCGTAATGACTTATTTTTCGCATTTTCTTTCTCGAACGTATATCTACACGATTTGCCTCGTCGAGAGTTTCGAAAAACAACGCCAGGCGAGCCATTTCCACCAACAATTTGAATAATTATTACAAGATTCTCACTACTTTTCTAACTTTATCCTAGTAACCTTGTTTGCAATGGTGAGTTGAGACAGTATTTTTCCCATATTTCGATATTCGATATATTGTGAGTTAGTAAAGATTAATTATGTGTGAATGCAGTGTGATTGACACTAATTCGATTGGATGGTGATCACGAAGCTATGTAGTACTTAAGCCCCCACAACCTTTGCAAGCTAGAACAAGGTGAGCGGAAAATTATAAGGCTGGCGGCACATTTAGCAAGTACGGCGTGAGTCATACTAGCACGCGCTATGTATCGCCTGCGCGACCCGTTTTGCTCAAGCGACCGAGCGGTTGCGCGAGTTAGTCTAGTCGCTCGCGCAATCACGTCCCGATCACTGACTTCCCTTCGAATACGACCACAACTGACAGCGGCCCGATCGATAGAATACAGCTCTGTATGTATATAAACGCGAAGGCTTCTGCAAGCAACTAGGCCAGGTAACGAAAACATTAAGACGTGATCGCAAGTCGCGTCCCAGTTCGGCGTCAATACAAAATCGGGTAAAACGACTAGTTGGTCGCGTGGCAGTAGTCAATGTGCGGCCAGCCCTTTAAAAGATAGTGATCTTGACCGTGGTTGGCGGACATAACCAATATCTTTTAACTTGTCCCTGTTTCGTCCCTTTGGGGCTTGTTGTTACACGTAAACGTGTGTTCTCCTAAGAGAGCGAAGCTTACCTGATGCGACATGCTGCTGGGCATCGAGGACACTACGGTGACGGTCTGATGATGCTGCTGCGACGGCTCGTGTTGTGCCATGCTCTGTTGTGGCTGGACCACTTGCGTTTGGCCGTCTACTATCTGTGTGGGTAAATTCATGAGCATCAGTTGTCATTGTTCACGTCGCGTCGATACGTAATTCTTAGATGTTAAGGCATTTTAATACACGATTAAAGTATTGATAGCATAATACAGCTCATGTCTAATTTAAGTATAAGTTAAGTATTTCGTCGAAAGATACCTGGGCAGGATGCGTAAATACCATTCAGCCGCGACGGTCCATGTTACAAAGGTCTATTAAGAGTCTATGTTACCTCAAATGGCTTAGCATGATCCTCCGTTATGTCGATAATACTGCAGCATTAATTTTGAAATAAATATATGGCAAGGTTGAGGATCAATGTTAAGTATTATAAACCTCAAAAACACGATTCCATAAAATTTTCTCGATAGAAAAAAAATCCAAAGTTACCTCTAAACCGAAAACAATAAACCGCTAGCATTCAAAAAATGCTTAAAATTAGATCATGAAACTTTGCATACTAACTGAACTTACTATAAAGCAGGTCCTACAAAGTTTTTTATTTTTAATTTACCATTATTTTCACAGTAAAAATAAAATACCTAAACTATCACCTAAACTATGCCGTCTTGAAGCTTGTTCCCTGGCGCCCGACGCCCCCGTTCAGTCTCGCTTCGGCTTTCGAACGGGAGGGCTGTGTCGCTTGCGCTCAGAGCACACATTACGCAACAAGACTACGTAAAATACTACAAAATTGTAGTACTTATACTTATAGTGTTGGTGCAATGGGAAATAACCGTAATAAAAATAAGAAGCGAAAGGGTTGGCGCAAAGAAACTGGAAAACATGATAAGCGTAATGAAGTAAGTATATAGCTACCTATCTACTTACAGTATTAGTGATTACAAACATGTCACGTTTGGTGCAGTGGCAGGTGATTGGCTGCTGCGTTAGGAGTTGCAGGTGTTTCTGCATGTGAAGATTTGTGTTTGTAAACGCACCTTTCACGATTCAGGCGAAATCCAGGTGTCCACTTTTTTTTTATAAAAAATGTGAAAAATAGGTGTCCAATTTTGTAAAAAGATAAAAAGTTCCCTAAATAGGTTTGTTGTTGTTTTGACAATATACAACAAATAGGTATCTATGTAGTACCTAATTGTTTTTTTTATAATGTTGCCGACTCCAGGATTTCAACTGAATCGGAGACGGTGCGATTACAAACACAAATCTTCACATTCACAAACGCGCAAATCCGACACGACTATCTGTAGGCCATAAAACACTGATCTGTTATTATTATTACTACACATGGCTATATAATTTTGACGGCATGGTTGGCGCAGTGGTAGAGCGTTCGGCTGCTGCGCTGCGTGTCGCGGGTTCGATCCCCGCACGGAACAAATATTTGTATGACCTGCAGATAGTTGTTCCGGGTCTGGGTGTCTTGTGTATGTGAATTTACATGTTTGTGAACGCACCCACGATACAGGAATATTCCTAGTGTGGGGCAACGTTTTTTTAAAAGACAATTTTTTTTTTTATCAAGCTATAATTTCCAGTATAAGCTGATCTCACATTGTATAGGAATTCCGTACAATGAGAAGTCAGCTTGTACTGGAAAAGTATCCCTCCACCATATACCAATAAAATATTTGTTATTCATAGGGCAAGTCTGCTTCTATGGACGGTTTAGTCTTCTTTTGTATATTTTTAGGGTTCCATAGCCAAATCATAAATAAAAATATGTGTGGTCTAGGTAGGTATTTATTTGTCCCGTGTGATTGTTACAGGACCGGACGGACGGAGGTATGCCCTCCGAAAACTGTAGGAATAAATTCGGACGAAACAAATCTTCATGTGTTACAAAATATATAATTGTAAGTACCTATCTATCATACGTGTGTGATAATCACGAAATTTGCTGTTCCCCCATGGCACTACCGCTTGGTACTAACGCGTAACGGTACTATCACGAAATTGGCGAATTCATGACAAAATTTTCATAATGTTGGACTTTTTAGGGTTCCGTATTATTTATTCATGTTGACAAAATTATGCTGCCGGGGTCGCGAGTATATTTGAAAGAGAGTTACCGCGGCTCTTGGCACAGGCAACTGAAGGAACAGGGGTGGGTTTTAGTTAGTAAAAGTCTGAGATGACCTCCCGCTCCGCCCAGAGCGGGAGGTCATTGTTTTATAATTATTTTATTATAATCGTTTATTAGGAATAGAACAACAAATACAGTCAGATAAAAAAACAATGTACAGCGATGGTAGCTGTAAAAGTTTAAAACTTTGGCGCAGCCACCAACGCCCATCACGCCAGTCATTGGATGATAACATAACATACCCCAAAAAAAAGTATTTTATAATGAATGTTGTTTTTTCTTGCAGATCACTAGTACCACCTGAAAACATGAGCTGTTCACTGAATATACACAATCATTGAAATCAAGCGTCCCATTGCAGCATTCAAAACATCTTTGGACGAAGCTAAGATATAGATAACATAGAAGTAAATTTTTGGAGAAAAACTCAAAACGGACTTGTCGTAAATAAAAAACATCCGTGGTATTATACAAGTGCAAGGACAATTACATATCATTGGTACAAAAAAAAATGTATTTTCGGAATAAGGTCTGGATGCGACAAAAACATCAAAGTCGAAATTATAGAAAGATGACCAATATTTCTGAAATGGAACTAAAATTAGAAAATTTTTATAAAACATGCATGTTACCTGAGCTATGCAATCCCAGACATGTTCTAATTATGTAAATTAGAGATTTAAGCGATTAAAAATAAATGTTATTTAATTTTGACTATTTTTAATTACTTTGAAAAAAACTTATGGTATTTATCATACCTACCTACTTATCCTACCTATACCTACCTACCTTATATTTATACAAACCTTGTCCTGAGAATCACGAACACAACAAAAAAAGAATTATGCAATTTGGTGAAGTCCTTCGAAAGATATACGCATACCTACATTTCGGCGATTCATATAGATGCATAATAACTAAGAAAGTGGTAATACAAGGCGAAAGCTACCTATTATAAGATTTTAAAATGGCATAGCGTAAACTTACTACCAAGCTAATGTACCTACAGAACCCTCAGTGCAATGGTGACTCGCACTTGACTAGTTTTTTGTAGCTCTACTGCTACTAAACCGACTCTAAACCACTGCATAAATTCTACAACTTATGTAGTGGTTTAGAATCGATTTTTCTAACATATAGGTATGTATACCAAGGTACTTGCATATACCTACAACCTACATAATTACCTACATGCGCAAACGGCTATCACGTAACATACATACACGGCTAAAACTATAAAACGCAAACTTACTACAAAACTAATTGGCGGAACCCACAGCGCAAAGTTGGCTCGCATTTGACTAGTATTTTATAGAAGTAGGTAGGTAAAATAAAATAGTGTGCACGGCTAGACATCACCTATACCGTCCAGTATAAGCTAATCTCGCATTTTATAGGCTTTCCGCACACTGAGAGGTCAGCTTATACTGGAAACTGATCGTTTATAGATACATTGAAATTGTATTTTCGATATAATATATAATTTTATATTCATAAAATGACAAGTTAAAATTAAATTAGATTGATAATTTTATTTCTTAGTACTCGTCCGATAATAGTGTAGTTTACTCTAACGAAATCGCTTCGACCTCAAGGCCGCGCGTGTCGCGTCTCTGCGAACAAAAGTGTGCGAGCGAGATAAAGAGTGCAGTGGCACGCGGGGAAGTGGGGGTGAAATTAGAATTTGAGCTGAGGTGGTATAGGCTCTTAAGGACCGAGAGGAAATCAAATAATATCAATGCTGAGCATACTGGATTTTGTGACGTCATCTTTTGGAAAATGTCACCGTGTTGGAATTCGATTAACTATTTTAGGCGAGAAATTATAGTACGGTATCAACTCTAAAAGTAGGCTTGACAGGCTGCATAATGTGCCACCTGTCCAGTCTCCTGTAACCGCGCGTCCACACTGGAAATACTCCCGATTCCCTGCCGCCCAAACACGTCGGCAATAGTAATGATATTTATACTTAAAACCATAACGGTGTATTTCAACACAATGTACTTACAAGCAGAATAAAAGAAACTTTCAGCACGCGTCGGTAAAAAAGGTTTCTATTTATGTTTCTTTTTTCGAAAGCTTTTAATTTGGTCCGTCTACGGCATTTAAATTCCTGCCCGAATATTGTAAACCAGCGAGCCGCCCCGCAGTTATTTTAGTTCTATCACAGATTTCATGCCACCAACTGCATCTGACTTGTTTGGAACTTTTTATTTGTATTTTTTTTGCATTGGAGGTTATAATTTTTTTTTTCTACCTTTCAGTGAATGATATTTTTCGAATCGCCTCCTTTTTTTTGATAGGACATTTTTTTTTGTAGTTGACAGGCACGCGTTTGACCACTATCTCACCTGATGGTAAGCGATGATGTGGTCGAAGATGGAGCACGCTTGCCTAGAAGCAACCTATTCACACTTGACTTAAAGACTCCCAGGTTGTAGCCATCAGGAAACACAGACTCCGGCAGGGAATTCCACTCCCTAGCTGTACGCACAATGAATGTGTTCTCAAAACGTTTTGTGCGTGTAGGTGGGATGTTCACCATGTACTGGTGGCACATCGCCGAACGTCTTGTGGTGCGCTGATGGAACGGGCTTGGCTGAATCAAATTATGCAATTCCGTCGCACACTGCCCAAAATGTAACCGATAGAAAACCGGCTAGCAAGTCGGCGTCTATGCTCAAGACTTTGGAGCTTCGACTCAACGATCCTATCATTGACGATAATCTTCTTGGCTCGTTTCTCCATTGTCTCAAGGGTATCAAGCTGGTATCTGGCAGATCCGTCCCAAAGATGTAAGCAGTACTCCATACACGATCGAATTCAAGCGCCCAACCATAGCCTCTCGGAGAGACCGGACCTGAGACCCACTAGCTCGTGCGTCGGACACATATCTCTCAGCAACAGTGCTGTTGTCTGCATACCCAAAGGTAACGGGTTTTAGCAGATCGTTAATATGCAGCAAAAATAATGTTGCCAAGAGCACCGACCCCTGAGGAACACCGGCATTAATAGTCAGCAGTCCGGACTGCTGGCTATTAATGCCGGTGTTTCTCAGGGGTCGGTTCTCTTGAGTGTCCGAGTGCTCATAGATGGCTGCTCGTCCGGACGAGCAGCCATCTATGAGCACTCGGATAGACCGATCCCTCAGGAAATCTGCAATCCAATCACACAAACCGGCGGGCAGACCGAAGGAAGGAAGCTTGCCACTTAGGCTATCGGGCTAGACCCTGTCGAAGGCCTTCGAGATGTCAAGGGAGACCGTAAGGGCTTCCCCTTGTTTGTCGATGGCCTCACTCCAGATGTGAATGGCATACGCTAGAAGACCCCCAGTTGACCGATTTCGGCGGAAAATCAAAAGTCATTTATTCAAACTGGGCTGAGAACCAGCACTTTTTGAACGTCAAAGTTCTACATAAAGACAGTCCCCCAAAAACGCCCGCCCGTCTCCACTTCCTAGTGTTTTAGCTGTGAAGAAGAAATGGCCAACAATCTCCCCAGCAACACATCTGTCTGTTAAGTTTGAAGAACTTGAATCTATATAATTATATGCAACAATCTTAACATATGTAAAACAGAAAAATAAATATAAATTTCGTCTAAGATATAATCATAAAATTAAATAATCCGCCACTTGTTAGCTAGCACACTCAATTATGCCATTAAAAATGAACTCAAGCATAAACACTAAACGAAATTAAATAAGCCTCCATACATAACTGGTGTGCCTGCTTACAAGAACAAAGATAGAATCTATCAAAGGGCTGTGATTCGAAGCCACAAGTGATGAACTAGGGCCATCAGACTAGAATTAGTAGACAATTATTATATGAACTCATATAATCTGTCATAACCATAAACTAAATATGAAGAACATCAAGTGTAACATCGTCTTGCGTTCAACACAGCGACCAACTATTATTATCTTCTAAATAGAGAGACTAGATTTAACTTTAGTTTTAAATGCATTAAAAGGCAGGTCAAGAAAAGAACGGGGTAGCTTATTGTAAAATTAGATACCGAGCCCCTCAAACGAACCATGAACCCTACGAACACCGTGGGAAGGAACATGAAGTTTATACTTATTTCTGGTGTTAAAATTGTGGATATCACTGGTCTTTTGTATAAATGTATATTTTGTCTAATGTATAATATGTTTGCAAAAATGAATTGAGATGCCACCGTGAGAATTCCAATCTCTTTGAAAATTTCTCGTAAAGAAACTCTTGACCCTAACTTGTATATTGCTCGTACAGCACGTTTTTGTAAAACAAATATATTTTGTATGTCCGCAGCTTTACCCCCCAAAAGAATACCATAAGACATAACACCATGGAAATAACTAAAATAGACTAACCGTGCTGTGTCAACGTCAGTATATTGTCTAACTTTTCTGACGGCGTAGGCGGCAGAGCTGAGCCTTCCCGATAGGCTTGATATAATTATGTGCGCCCCATTGAAGTTTGGAATCAACAGTTATACCCAAAAAAACTGCCGAGTCCACAGTTTCAAGCACTTCTTTATTTGATGACATTAGGTCCTAGATTTATGAACCTATTACATAAATATGAATCAATTACATTTAGAGCTTCGTTTTGGAGACCATAATGACGCAGCTTACACAAAAGGTACGCAATCAAAAGCTTTGGAGAGGTCGCAGAAAACTCCGATTGCATTTTGCGAGTTCTCCCATTACATGCGTTGAATATGTGTTTTAGGAGAGCAACACCCGCATCTGTAGTCGATCGACCTTTTGTAAAGCCATATTGATCATTATGAAGGAGGCTATTTACATTAAAATATGTTAGCAACTGCTTCAGTATTAACTTTTCAAAAATTTTGCTAAATGCAGGCAGGATGGAAATAGGCCTGAAGTTGCCTATGTAATTTTTATTGCCTGATTTAAATAGAGGTATGACTTTACTACACTTCATGAGATCGGGAAAAGTTCCTGAGTCCACGCATTTATTAAAAGTTACAGCAAGATAGGGCGCTACGATGTCTATTATACAGGGTGTAACGGAAAGGTAAGGTCATATTTTAAGAGCCGGTTCTGCCCATGGAAATGAACAACTTTCTCGAGGAAAAAATTGAAAATTCCCAAAAAAAATATTGGACTTTCCACACAAAATTATCATCAGCTGATCAATATTTGTATGGAAGGTAAAAAAAAAATTTTTAGAATTTCCTCGGATTTTCTTGAGGAAAGTTGTTCATATCGATGACCAGATGCAGTTCTTAAAATATGACCACACCTTTCCGTTACACTCTGTATTACTCAAAAGTTTGATTGAGATGCCCCAGTTATCACCTGTTTTTTGATTTTGGAGAGTTAAAAACGTTAACTACGTCAAGTGGTGTTACATGCTCAAAACTATGTGATTGATTGCACTTAGGTACACTACCGTTCAAAAGATTTTCAGCTTTAGACGGGGATGAATTTAAGAAGCGAGTTGTAGTTATAGGTATGTAGGCAAAAAACTCATTAAATGCCTGAAGCCGTATTGTCGGTCAATGAGGATATCGTTAGCTTCTAGGTATGCCAGGGTCTGCAGTCTCGACATTGATAGCGATCGCTACGTCCTAACGATCGGTCGCTACGTCGGAAAAATAATTGATTTTCTTGAAATATGTGTTATTTTTCCGACGTAGTGACAGATCGTTAGGACGTAGCGATCGCTATCAATGTCGAGACTGCAGGGCCAGGAGCTTAACATTCAGTATACGTTCCTACGAACCGGAAGTTACCGAGATGGGCCTATAGTTTGCTGGAACAGCTCGACTACCCCTCTTGGGCACGGGTTGCACGTTAGCTTGCTTCCAAGCCTTCGGCACTTTTCCAGTCTCAAACGAAAGGCGAAATAGGCGTGTCAATATCGGAGACAACTCAGGCGCACAAGTCCTTAGTACAATTGCCGGTATCCCGTCGGGGCCACTAGCAGCATAAAGGATGATTCACGTTACACCGTGCGGCCACCGAGCCTCGGCCGTGCCCCGGCCGGGGCACGTCCACCGCGCTAGTCATTCATGCTACACCGGGCTGTCACCGTGCCGCCACCGGGCCCCGGCTGGGGCACAGCCGAGGCACGGCCGGGGCACGTCCGGGGCACGGCCAAGCATGGATCAGTTCATACAAAAAGTATACTATAGATATTTGACCGTGCAATTGTGTGACCGGCAATTGTTTCCCGGCCGGGGCACGTCCGAGCCCGGTGCACACGTTCATGTTACACCGTGTCGCCACCGGGCCGAGCCCTGGCCGTGCCCCGTCCGTGCCTCGGCCGTGCCCCGGCCGGGGCACGGCCGCGGCCCGGTCTAGCATGTATCACTTCATACAAAATGTATGCAACAATCTTTGGGGCACGGCCCGGTGGCGACACGGTGTAACATGAATCATCCTTTACTCTAATGAATCAAATAAAAAAGTTACAGCGGTTCCAAAAGTCCAACAATTACTGTTACAAATGCTAATATTATGACCTAATGATGTCCGTACATAATTTTTATACATTTACGTTGTTTGTTAATTATTAATAGCTTAAATGAACTATTAGAAAGACATAAAAAAGAACTACTCAGGATTGAGCCGGACAGAACACCCACTCGTATTGTTGAAAACCGGTTACCGCGGCCCAGGCACAAGCAACTAAAACCCACCCCGGATTTTGGTCAGTAAAAGTCTGACACGCCCTCGAGCCCACCCAGAACGGGAGAAGTCATTGGGTCATGTAAGAACACAAAAAAAAAGTGGGTATGGATTAGCATCGAACAACAGCACAATAGTGAGAGGTCGTTTTTATCACGACATAGGTCAAATACGACATATTATACCTAAATATTGATCAACTCCAATGTTCAGGGCATTTACACTATCCAAGCATATTATTGCTTGGTGGGCATGCCATAATTGCGGCGGTAAGGCCCCTCTTTGAGGAGTGGATGCAGAGGTGCCACGGCGGCGTCCTCACCTTCCGCCTGACGCAGGTCCTCACCGGACACGGATGTTTCGGGAGGTTCCTGTTCAGGATTAGGCGGGAGGAAACGCCCGGGAGTCACCAGTGTGTGGGTGTCATGATTTCATGAAATACTTACATTTGACATCAATTCTAACTTAAAGAGTTGTATTGATGATTATAATTCTATAAATACATACTTGCTACGGCCGCGAATCATATTTTGACTAACATACAACCTTGACACTGACCTGCAAATTGCAAAAAAACGTAAGAAAATTTTAATTCCGCGGGCTACCCTGCCGCTTGCACCTTAAATGTAGCTGCGTGCGGAGTAATTCCGGCGCAGCTTTACCGCGTCCGACTTAATTACTAATAGGTACAGCGTGAGTTTTTGATATAGGGCTTTCTAAAAAGGAAACTATGCGTAATACAGAAAAGTTCTCGAAACAGTGATTCTCATGCAGATGTACTGCATGAAAATTTGCAAAAAGTTAAAAACTGTTATTTTTTTCAGGATTTGTTTTAGCAACTATCTTGTTCGGTACAATAATCCAGAAAGAAAAAAAAACAAAGGCGTTTTGTCAAAAATCTGTAAGCGCCTTTTCACACGTGCCGGTTGGGTAGCCGGTGCCGACTGTCCGCTAAAAATTAAAAGTAAATTAAGCCGGTACGTGTGGAAGCTAACGTACATGGCTGAGGTTATACACTTCGCCGCTGGATACCCGGCACCGGCGAAGGCGTGTGAAAAGGCACTAAGTGTATTTTTAGTTTTGTGAAAAATCAATTATCAGAACTTAATTGTTTATTGCATGCCACAATTATTATTTTTTTTTAAGAAAAACGTTGCCGCACACTTGGAATATTCCTGTATCGTGGGTGCGTTCACAAACATGTAAATTCACATACACAAGACACCCAGACCCGGAACAACTATCTGCAGGTCATACAAATATTTGTTCCGTGCGGGGATCGAACCCGCGACACGCAGCGCAGCAGCCGAACGCTCAACCACTGCGCCAACCGTGCCGTCAATGCAAGCTCAGTTTTATTTGCTTTACTCTTTAATTTAAATGGTCGGAACGGTCTCCCCTCTTGGAGGTGGCCCGATAATGGCTACAACACAGTTTTTACTAATGTAGCTGTTTGGTGTGGCGAGTTGCCGCCACTCTGCAAGTTGGATGGGGTGTGGTATCACGACGTGTGTGTGTCCTGCTTTAGCATGTGATGCAAAGTGTGTAGCCGGCCTTACAGGAGCCATAGGCAATCAAAAGTGCAGCAGTCGACGTTAGTGCGCCTTACGCCGCGAGGCAGTACGCATCTCACCGCAGACTAAATTAATGTCTTATTAACATCGTCCCCGCAAATACACTAAAATCCCGAGTAATATCCCGTAAACGTTGGGGATTTTCCGGGAATAATAAATAACCCCATATTTACCGCGTCCGTGTAACTAGTGAACAAGAATAACCAGGAGTGTTGGTGTGAAGAGAATCGAGTGGCCACTCGTCGGGATCCTGCGAGGCTGCCGAAGGAAGAGTCAGGTACCGCTTTGTTTTACTCGCTTAGAGTTAGGCCAACATACGCCGTCTACTGCCAACCACTCCCAACTTGAAGTTATACAGACAAATATAGGCAATTTTGGGCCAGCATTCACTCTAAGTGTTTGGCCGTAACAATGTCCTGCATCCTGCAGAGAACCACAGCTATTTACACGCTTGGGCAACTCCACTGTTAATGAACACTAAAAATATTGTAAACTTGTATATTCTTCCAATAAGTTATTATTTCTTGGCATCGATTTGATTTCACGGGACCCTGAGTTCCCGGACCTTTGAAGGCGTACGAGGAGCTGAAGCCAACTTGCAGAGGCCTTTATGAAATGAGGCACCAACCGACGATTATCCCTGTGCCTGCTATACAAATACACTCAAGGACAACCCCCGGTTGGTATGAAGATATTGCAATATAAGGAAAACAAAGATATAAGGCTATGGTTTTGGGAGGCTTAAGTAGACTGGTTACCAATTACTATGTAAAGAGTGTTCTAAAATATGTACATCGATAAAAATATTTTATTATTTAAACATTCTGAAGACCAATGAAAGAAAAAAGAGACCGGCCAAGTGCGAGTCGGACTCACATACCGAGGGTTCCGTACAAGCTTGCGGGTATCTAAATAGTTCGGGTATTGAGTTTCGAAAATGTTTGCCAGAAAACTTTATTTTTTTAAATTTTTCTGTAATGACACGAGGTTAAAATAATTTAATATCTGTTTGAGCTTGTGCTAATGAGGTCCTTTTTAACCGACTTTCAAAAAAGGAGGAGGTTTGTTCGACTGTATGTATGTTTATTTTTTATGTATGTCCGCCGATTTCTCCGTCAGTTGTGGACCGATTTTCAAAATTATTTTTTTATCCGAAAGCATATACTCCCGAGGTGGTCACATATACATTTTATCGAAATTGCTTCAGCGCTTTTTGAAAACTGAACAAAAACGAAAAATACGTACTCGTATATTTAGATGACGTTTTTGTTTTCTCCAATTACGAGTATGTTTAAATTCCACGTTCCATGTTATTGGAGTTTTTAGTTCTGAGGTATACCTCAGAACTAAAAACTCTAAAAACTAACAATAAAAAAACTTTTTTCTTTTTTGGAAACTTTTTTCTTTTTTGGCCGGTCTCTTTTTTCTTTTTCTTTCATTTTCTTTTTTGGAAGTCGGTTGTTTTTTTGTAAAAAAGTTTTTTTTTATTTACGATGCTTTTATCGAAATATATGTTTTTTGCGGCATAAACGGCCGTATCTTTTTTTACGTTAACTTAGAAGTTTGATTTTTTCACAGCTTCAAGGAACTGTAGACCTAAGTATGGTTTTAATTTCAACTCGATACCTCGACGCGTTCCCGAGATAAAGTGTCTTGACAGACGGACAACAAAGTGATCCTATAAGGGATTCGTTTTTTCCTTTTGAGGTACGGAACCCTCAAAACAGTAGGTACTGTAAAAGGAATTTACACCAAAAACCGCATTCGGTTTAAAGGTCACAGCACACATAGGTAAGGGATCGTCACCGTATCGCCTTTCATCTCGTCATCAAACAGGCGTTAACCTAACGTAAGAACCAAAGCGGATCAGCAGCTCCAGTACGTCGACTCGGCTACGGATAGGCGACGCCGCGCTTACGGCTCACCGACCGCTGGTTGATCTGGCTGGCACACAGTTTGAACCTGTTTCGTTAGTGTGTTTGTTTGAAATCTATCCTACAAATTCAATAAAACACGCGCGCAATATGACTGGAAGTTGCCTTGTGAATGACATGAGTTGACATGACACCACTTTTGGCAACAGTAATGTCCTGGCAAGTAAGCCGCGGGAGGGGTGAGACTGAGAGGGCACGGAGAGACGTAAGCACGGGGACGACGAGCCGTAAGCGCGGGGACGACAAGCCGTAAGCGCGGGGACGACAAGCCGTAAGCGTGGGTACCTACCGCAAGTTAACCACGCACCGCACCGGTTCGTGAGCTTGTTCCGAGGCGAGGCGATTATGTTACAATTCCGATTAGTGTGCGTTGCAGTAGGGTGTTTCATACACAGAATACTGCACGGCTCGAGTTGATACGGCGACGATTCCTTTCTGAGTTGATATGTGTGCTGTGACCTTTAGCTGTAAATCAAACTCAATCAACTATCAAATCGAACTTCCAATCGCAGCTAGTTTGGACTTGGATTCATTCAAGTCCAACTAGCTGCGATTGGAAGTTCGATTTGATAGTTCGAAATTTATTTCGAGTAGGTATTAATAACTGTCTGTGTTGATACAGACAGTTATTAAAAACGCAAATATGTGTGGGTAAAAATCAGCTTGCAATACTCCATTACAAACATGCAAATAAACGTACGAAATAAAAGCCGGCCTAGTACGAGTCGGACTCGCGCGTAAAGGGTTCCGATCGAATCATATTTTTTTAACATATTTTTTTTTGTACTCCGTAAGTATACTACTTTGTGTAATTGTATTAAAATAGGCTTACTTCGGAGATAGAGAGGGGGGCGGGCATTGGACATCGGTAATTTTTCATCAGTTTTCTTAAATCATTTCAAAACTATTTATTTTTAAAGTATGATAGAAATATATTTAAGATTTATTCCTTTACCCTTACAGTTTAAAAACGTTTTATTTTAATTTTCTAGTATTTACCGAAAAAGAGACCCCAAATTGAAAAGTTATTTATTAAGAGACACGTCCGTGTCTGGGTCATAGAAATTCATGTGCGTACTAAATTTCCAACTGAATTGGTCAAAAATTCGGAACCAATTGGCTGCGACATAATACAGACGCACGAGTGATTCTATAAGGCTTCCGTTTTTACATTCGGATGTTTATAACCCTAAAAGCATTTAAAAAGCTTTACGTATACCGTGCACAATTTCACTAATGAAAACGTTTTAAGTCGCGATTGGATCTCCCTTTATTAAAATTTAAATCCGTGCAGTTTACACTGTTCACAGTTTGTTTTGGTTATCAAAGGAAAAATTGTTGGGTGTTTACATGGGCAGCATTTTTTAAAACTCTTGTGACTGAAAGAACTTGTGACCTAAAAGTACTTTTGGGAATTACTACAACTCACATGAATTTAAAAAAAAACCGGCCATTTGCGAGTTGGACTCACGCACCGAGGGTTCCGTACTCATACGGGCGTCTCAGGCTCACGACACATATGAAATTGTACATAAACTAGACGGCAATATGTATGAGTGGCCAATTTAGGTTTGACCAGTTATTAGATCTCTGCACACGTGGTTATTTTGATAACTTCTAAAATATTTCTGCATAAATAAAAAAACAATAATGAGTTCCTGTTCAGTTCAATAGTGTGGGAAATCGCCTAGACAATCCAGCTATAAAAAATATGGTATCACTTTTTATAAAATATATTTATGATTTATTAATATTGTGAGTAATAATTGCAGGGCTCAAGCTAATATGGTTGGTTACGTAAAATGTATACCGCATTAATGTCTTTTTGAAAAGTCCCTTTCACTCACTAGAGTATTGTCAATACGTCTGTCCCTTTCTATCTTTACTAATGCTGTAACAACTTCAAAACAAAGTCGAGTAAGTCGACATTGACAAAATTATCGATGTTCCTTAATGGTAAAAAAGTAATATTACTTAATTCTTACATTTTAGATTTCCAAATATTCCGAAACTGAACGAAAAGTGGATTAATGCAGTTCATAGGGAAAACTCTTCAAAAAAGCTGTTAACCGTAGACTCTCTACCTCTTCATTTTTGGCAAATATTTTACCACCAAGCCATTTTTTCAGATTTGGAATAATAAAATAATCTGTGGAAACCAGATCTGGCGAATAGGGTACGTGAGGAAGCAATTCGAACTTCAACTCATTAATTTTAGGCATCGCAACGACACGTAAGGACTGGTGCGTTGTCGTGATGAAACGACAATTTCATTTTCGCCATAGTTTTTCCTTGATTGCATTACTTTAATGCTGCAATAAGTCTGCATAATACTTGCCATTGATTGTCTTGCCTTTTTCAAGATAATCAATAAATATTATCCCACGCAAATCCCAGAAAACCGAAGCCATGACCTTGCCAGCTGGCTGAATTGTCTTTGCTTTCTTTCTCCCCTTTCAGTCCACTTTTTGACTGCTCCTTCATCTCCGGTGTGTAATGGTCGACCCATGTTTCATCAACGGTTATGAATCGACGCAAAAACTCGGCTTTATTGCCCCGAAACAATGCCAAACACACGATGGAAACATCTCCTATCTCTGTGCTCCATTGTGAGCAAACGCGGCACCCATCTTACGCAAAGCTTTGTCCTTTTCGGTCAATATCCGATGCATAGTACTTTTTGAAACGCCTACCATGTTTGCTATCACGCGCATTTTCAGGTGACGATCATCCAATACTATTTTGTGGACTTGGTCGACCACTGCGGTGTTCGTCTTGGCAGCTCGAACGAACTCGTTTAAACACAAAAAAAAAGCTACCCAATATTTTACAGTTATAAACGAAGGAGCGGACAACCCCAGAATAGAATCCAACTCGGTTTT
The DNA here is from genome assembly GCA_951329385.1 of Polia nebulosa. Taxonomy (NCBI): domain Eukaryota; kingdom Metazoa; phylum Arthropoda; class Insecta; order Lepidoptera; family Noctuidae; genus Polia; species Polia nebulosa. The sequence continues at coordinate 29,437,840 of OX589587.1, read as the reverse complement.
GACACTGGTTGGACTGAAACCTTTCAGATGACGATGACGGTATTATATTACATAAGGGAGTGTCCAGATCTGAAGAATGCGCCGCTCGCCGTCGTTACTGCAATTGTTTGGTCTCTTTAGCGCAACTCACGCAAGGCTTGCACAGTGCGCGCGAGCCGCTCGCGCGCATGCAGGTCCTTGAAGTGCGTTTTTTTTTTTCAATTATTAAAAATCACTGAGAGCTTTCACTTTGAAGGGCTGTTTAAAAAATACTATTTAACGTAGCGTTATCAAATTTATAGCTTCTATCGATTACAGTAATTGTATTTGACTACCCTCGGATGTAAAGAGATTAAAAAATATTTTTAACAAAAAATATAACAGACTTCCAAAAAATAAATCAATAAAATGTGCAAAATATCTTTAATGTCTGAGGTCGGTGTCAAAAAACGAAGACACAAAACCAGAAACACCGACTTCCGAAATTAAACTTATTTTGCACTTTTTTGTTTTTTCGTCATAGGGGTCGAATACAGAACCTCCTTTTTTGAAGTAGTTAAAAAAATTAATGACGTTGGTTCAAAAGGCAGTCTTTAAGACGAAGTGTTCTGAAGCGAGCCTTTCAGCCAGTTTCTTTAAGGGATTATTTTTTAGTCGAGTCTAGTATGGAATACCAAATCGTTTAAAAATAAGTTGATTCAATTTTTGTAAAAACAACTTTTAACAAACTATTCAGACTTTTTGAAACTTTGAACCCGTTTTCAAGCCACTTGGCACCGTGAGCCCGAACTCCCCAACCACCCAACAAGGCATGTGCCTCGCTCGCTAACTTGCGGAAACCTTTTCGAGCGGTGTTTCAGGAAATAGGGAGCATAAATTGTGGGCGTCCAAGCAAAAGGGGTCCAGTTCTCGGCATTTAGTTTCCGAGATATACGCAGTTTTGTAAAGTTGGGTGAAAAAATTCCATTTCGCGATCTTAATTGATTATTAATTTAATGCTCAATTATCTACAAGTTCATATGTCCAAGCAAAATGGGTTCAGTAGTGGGGTATTGAGTTAAGACTAGATACAGTATCTAGAATAGTCAATTGATAATAAGGGTTAAAAAAATACTCTCAAACTGGAACATTGTTTTTTAATCAGACATTTGCAGTTGAAAGTCTGAAAAAGCTTGAAGTTTCTTTCAATTAACTTCTGGCAAGTACTTAGAAACATCATATAAAGTCATTTACTATTTCAACTTGTATATAATTGAGCATTAATTAATAGTCAATAAAAATGTGAAATGCAATTTTTACTGTGTGTGAATGACTTTAGAATTATAATGTTTCTATTCTAAGTACCAGTTAAAGAGATTGGTTACAAGTGCAAACTTTTATTCAAAATGATACAACCGACTTCCATAAAAACCACTAAAAATGCAAAATATCTTTAGTTTCGGAAGTCGGTGTCAATTTTGCTTAATTTGTTTTTTTTTCTTAATTATGCTTTTTCTCAAATCAAGCGTTTTCAGTGCTTCAACATAATATGTCTGTTAAAAAAAAATGTGCCAGTTTTTGAATAACTATTTTTTTAACCCTTATTATCAATTAACTATTCTAGATACCGAATCTAGTCTTAACTCAATACCCCACTACTAGACCCTTTTTTGCTTGGACGCCCACAATTAGGGTAGGTGTAGGTACCTACACCTACCTAGGTCTTTAAAAATCTTGAAACTCGTGGCAGTCGTGGCTTTATAACTTATTTGAAAGAAAATAAGTTGAACTGCAATGTGACTCAAAAATATTATAATTATGGAGAAACACTGATTGGTTTCAGTGTTTCCATATAATTATTTACGCTGTATTTCGCAGAAAATTAGAAGTACAAGGTATAATAATCACCAGCCTTGTCAGGTCCCCACTGCTGGGGCACAGGCCTCCTCTCTGTGAGAGGGTGTGGGCCGTAATCCACCACGCGGGCCCATTGGGGGTTGGTGAATGTCACATGTCTTCGAAATTTTGGTTCTAGGACATTCCGGTTTCCGCACGATGTTTTCCTTCATCGTTTTGAGAGCAGTGGTGATGAAATAATTAGTACAAAGTAAAGCGCCTGCCTGGGTTTGAACTCACGACCTACAACTAGTAAATCGCGACCGTTACCACTGGGCCACCACTGCTTACTATGTTAGTAGTATTGTCTGTATATCACAGGAAACAGAAGTGCCTTTCGAGAACAGGAATTTGCTCTTCCAAGAACTTGTTTATATTTCGGATTACCTAGTTTTTTTTTGGGGGTTGCAAATCATCCATTACCATCTCCGGTGTGTGGCGTGTCAGACTCTTACTGACTAAAACCCACCCCTGCTCCTTCCTTGCCTGAGTGCCCAGGGGAACGGTAACTCAGTTAAGAATTTATCCACTACCCCTTGGCATGCAGGTACCGGCCATGATGGGCCCCGTCAGTGGTGGCTGACAAACATCTCTTTGAGGCGCACGTGGAACACTACGCGCCGTCGACTCACGAGCCTGGTGCTGATCGGACGGCGAGCTACCCACTACTCGCCGTCCGCAAGCCCGGGTCTACGGTGGATGGAGATCGTCTCGCGACGTCCTACGCCCAGGGCGTCTCCTGCGGCGGCTACGGCTGGGGCCGTGAGGGCCACTCCGTTGAGCTTCCCTCACCCGTTCCGCCTCCTCCTTCACGAGCATTACTGCTTCGCAGAAGGAGGAGACTGCTTCCCATTCCCTCTCGCTCCGTACCATGGCCTGAACCAGAGCCCGGCGCGAGAGGTCGCTGTGCCGCCTATCGCATCCACGAGGACACGGTGGTGCTCCGCCCAAGCGGGGCAGACCTCCACCATATGCTCCACCGTGTCCTATGGGCGATCAGCGCAGTGGTGACACCAGGGCCTTTCCACCCGCCTTATTTAACACAGGAACCTCCCGAAACAACCGTGTCCGGTGAGGACCTGCGTCAGGCAGAAGGTTAGGACGCCGTAACGCCTCTCCAGCCACTCCTCAAAGAGGGGCACTACCGCCGCAATGGTGGCGTGCCCAGCGCTGGGTTGCGACAGTCGCTGTCTCCATGTCGCCATGAGATCCTGCCGGAGCTCCGTCTGCCGAGCCGCGAGGTGTCGCGGCAGCGAAGTTTCGCCCCAGCGTTTCGCCTCCTCGCGCCACTCCCAGAGGAGTGCGAGGACCTTTGCCTCCAGATCCCATGGCGACAGTCCGGGAAGGAGGCTCGCCGCCTCAACGGAGACCGTGCGATTTCCCCAGACCAGCCGGATGGCCATGACTCTTTGGGACGCGCACAACCGACGAGCTGGTCGCCGCCTCAAGGAGCGTGCCCACACTGGTGGCCCATAAAGGGCCATGGGCCGCACGGCCCCCGCGTAGAGCCTACGGCAGGAGGCGTTTGCCCCCCCTCCCCCCTGATTGGACAGGAGCGGCTTTAAAGCAGCCCCGGCCCGCTCCGGTCTGGGAGCCAAACGTCGAAAGTGCTCCACGAAGTTCTATCGGCTGTCGAGGACGAGTCCCAGGTAATTCATCGTCCCCTCGACGCCGATCCCCGATCCCGAACCCCTTCTACCGTTATCTGGGAACCCGACGGTGGCGCGTTGCGAGGACCATGAAAACACATGGCCTCGGACTTGTGCAATGCCACCTCGAGTCCCAGTTGCCGGATCCTCTCTACTCTGTCGCAACCCCGCGAGTCATTAGGTCATATTTCGGACTACCCCCAACTACTTCCTTACTAGGTACTTGGAACAATACGCACATAAGTTCTCGGATGCATCCTGATCTTCAAATAATAACATTGCGTGATAACAACCATTGTGATAGTCACTGCACTCGTGGCATTGGCTGGTTGGTACGAAATAGTTCCGATGCGTAATCGTCGCACTGACCAATCCGGTGTCGGTGAGTAACTTTGGATCGCACTTAAATACTCGAAAGCTGTTAGTTCATTCGGTTTAAACCACGCGCAAAAGCAAATTAGATTGACGATATGTGGGGTATCGTTACGGTGTTTTAGTCGATGGGGTAAGCAGGTCACATGTTGAGCTAACTCGCGAAGCTCTGAACACCAAGCGACCTCGATGCCGACTGACCACAATTGTATCGATGCACCACCAATTTGTTACATAATTTATACGATTATATAACAGTCGTAGAGCCCCCGGCACTGACGTGGCATCAAAGGTTTATAAATGTTTCAACTATGAATCGTCGTTACCACCTATTCTTAGACCATGGTATCGACCGCTTTGCAAAGGTAACGTAAGTGGGTCTATTGATTGCCCCCGTGTGAAACACTCGCTTGCACACCATGTTTGTGTTTACGACTTTTATTTTTTTATCCTTTGCTCATATTTCCGAGCCATTAAAAATAACACCTATCTTAATTATAGAAGAGCAATGGCAAAAATGTAATAGACACCTAATAAACGTTAATGAAGCTCGCACAATTGCCTCGAAAATAAATCGATATGAAGAAAATAATAAACGAAGCTTTATTTTCTATATCATAAAATTTTTACAAGGTATTTCCCCGAAAAGGTGTTAAATGTAGCCAAAATTTGGCACTTTTTGTGAGGGAGTACCTAAGTGAGCGTTTTTTTTAACCAACCTTCGTTTAGTGATATAATTTTTCAATTTAACCAACCTTCGTTTTGTGATATAATTTTTCAATTTAACCAACCTTCGTTTTGTGATATAAAATGAACGTACGTCTAATATTTTATGAAATACTCATCAACATCAGAGCAGTAGTTTAAACCACCAAATTATTAGTAAGCAACATCATCTAATATCATCCACAGCTTAAAACTATCCACTGGATTAGAGTCACCTTGTATTTCCGCCAACAGCCAACTAGACTGGTTACGACATTCGTTTTCATATTCTAAGAATTGAACAAGTTTTGCGCCATTCAAAATATAACTTTAATAGCAATCAATTAAAGTCATATTTTACGAACGGCTCGCTTGAATCTTCGCACCACCTGTAGATTTTCAGTAACTCTGAATTATCCTCGTTCTTAAAAATCCAAAAGGCCGTTTGTGTGTGACGCCATAGGAAAGGTTTTCAGGGAAAAAAAATAAAATTCTATTTAGTCCGTAAGTTGAAAAGATAATGGACACTTGTTTTATCAAATTAATGAAAAATCACAAACATAAATCAAAGCATCAAAGTTCAGGAGTCGGCTTGTTACGTCAATTTTGAGTAAAAAGTGGTACAATTTTAACTGTGTGATGTCATGCGAAATTTCAACGCACTGTATCGTCTTCATTTTTTATTTACCTACTCATGACAAAAAAATAAACGTGTCCAATATTTTTTGGTAATCTAACTGACAGGCTAATTAGATTTTTTTAGTCATCAACCCAATTGTTTGTGAATGAAGAAGTGACTTACTTGTTGCTGCTTGATCTCTCCGCTCATCGTCTTCTGGTTCTTTTCAAAGAGCAGGTTGACGTTACTCTGTGGTGACGCCAGAAAGCTCAAGTTGATCTCGCCAATGCCTGGTACGTTGAACTGCACCGGCTAAATACCAAAAAAAACACACTCAAAGCGATGCACAGCCGGTAATCCTCTGCGCCGAAACTCTTAATAGGTATAGTGTCCACTAACCTCGCAGTCGCAGAATACACAATGCCAGTTGAGTCCACTGCTCAACATGACCCACCTAAGTACTGTTACAATATGAACTATGTGGCTATAATTCGTGATCTTGACTATGTTGCTCCTCGGAGTCTCGGGTGCTACTGACTGTCCGAAATCATTTTCCACTCTTTCCAGACTTTCTTTATGACGTTTATGATGCCTAAACGTGAGGGTATTTAAAACCGCCTTGAAGTTTCTTTACAAATCAGAAAACAATAAAACAACGTCACAAAATTTCATAAGGAAGTCTTACGAACTTGTAGTTTGCGTTGTTTTATTATTAAAGTACTATTTTTCTGACTTTGAAGTAGAAAAAGTGGCAGTGCGTCCTTTACAAAGTACCTATATGTATAATTGTATGAACTGACATCCACCCTACCCGGCTTGCGTAAACTCGGCAGGAGTAATTTCTTGCATCAAACATATACGTAATATTTCGTGAGTAGGTACGAATTGTAGGTGAGATTAACACGGGACCGATGAAATTGGCGAAAGCAAAGGGTCGTCTACAACAGTGGGTTAGATTCGGGCTGTGAATGATAATGATGATAATAACAAATAATTAAGCTCAAACGTTAGGACGAATCATAGAGGATTTTCGAGTGAGTATGGCAAGAGTATCGCACTTGGTGTTCCGCTACAATTCGATAGTGCAAATGAACGTAAGCTGCACGCACACACGCAACGCTAGACTTGACCTAAGATTTCGTTCAGAAAAACATACTTTACTGCGCATCAAAAGATTGCGATTGATATTCTCCGATAAATAAACAATAACATTTAAACAAGACCGATTAGAATATACCTTCAAAAGATAGGCAGCGAATTTATTTACTATCTAGGTATGTATTACTATTGTACATTCACAAAGATACAAATGGTAAGGTTTGAAATGATGCGTTCAAAGACACATCAAGCATTTAACAAAAACATAGTTTTTTATCGTTCGACGACGGACATTTCCTGTTTTTCCACGTAGTCGTGACCACAGAAAATAATAACAATATTAATAACGCATTGTAACATTTTCGCGCACTTCGTTTACCCAATCGTGAAATTTACAACAACAAGAAACAATGTGGGAACACTTGCTTAGGTACAGAGTGATATGAACTTGTGATGATGAGTAGTTGATGAAATGATGACAAATCTTTATCAAATCAACAATCTTACATCGACAAATACCTGCAAATACTTTTGCTGCTGTTGCTCCCCCTGTTGTGTGACTTGAATCAACTCTGTCTTCTGTTGCTGTTGTTGTTGCTGCTGTTGTTGTTGCTGTTGCTGCTGGTGTTGATGCTGTTGTTGTTGTTGAAATTGCTTCTGCAGCTGTGAAAAAAACAGTTCTGTTAAAAGTTTTTTCTATTGTGTTTGTATCATTTTGAAACTATCCTATGACTAATGTATGGATACCAATGATATCATTACTTGTCAGTGTTCTCAGAAAATTAATAATTACACAAACTAGATTTATGCTTCTAAAACAATACTTCTTCATAGTATTTTATAAACTTACAATAATAACAAATGATGTTTCAATTATCGAAGAGCCTGTACATTTCTCAGAAAGCCACAGAATATGTTTGACTCACTTAGAGCGGTTGCGCACTACATCCGATACTTATCCGTGAAAATACGGTCCGGTGTGGTCGTAGAACAATACAAATTTGTATGGTAGGTTACTCACTACCAATCCGAGTTTGGTCCGAGTTTTCTATAGATCTGTATTTTGACGGATAAGTATCTGACGTAGTGTGCAACCGCTCCTAGGATTTGTTTTCATAGCAATATGACATTCTAGTATGATGTTTTAACAAGTTACATTTGTTTATGTTTATGTTGTTAGACACATTAAATAACAGTTTCAGGAGAGAAACATTAAGTAACACTTTTGAGAAATACTTTATGAATGTAATGCCCAATAAGAACAGCCACAGCCATTAAACTTACCAACTCTTGCTGATCCTGATGGTTCTTGATATGCTGTTGTATAACTTGTTGTTGCTGTCGCTGCAACGCCTGCTGCAACGCCTGTTGTTGCTGCAACTGTTGTAGCTGTTGCTGTTGCAACTGTTGTAGTTGTTGTTGTTGCTGCTGCTGGATTATTTGTTGTTGGATCTGGTATAATTCATGAATTCATTAGTACTAGCAAATTTTTGGTCAGTATTTGTCATGATTTCATTGAAAACTATTTACTTTATTCTACTAAAGAATAAGTTAAGTTTTGCAACCCATTCTGAATCAGATTTGTAATATGAACATACCTGTAATTTATCATCTTCATCTTTTTGATTCCTATATCTGTATTCCTCTTGCTGATTATGATTGTCGGACTCAGCTTTAGGTGGTTTCAACTCAGGCAGTCTTCTATTAGTGCTGTTTTGTTTATCTAGAGCTAGTAGTGTGTTTGCAGCTTCGTATTTATCCTCAAAAGTGATACCAGCCTTCTCAGCTAGAGTTTCTAAGTATTGAAGAGGCCTTTTAGCTGGTTTGGTCTGGTTTTTCTTCTCTGCCTGATTTCCACCAGGAGACTGCTTCAGAGCAGTCTTAGTTATTGTAATACTGTTTTTATTTGAGTCGTCCTTTTTGTCATTTTTGGTTTCTAATGTGAAATAATTTTTGTTATAAGTGTTATCTTTGTCTTTTTCTCCGTTAAGATTACCGTTTTCTATTAAAGTTATTGTTGTTGAATTTGCAACTTTTATTGATTTATCTTTAGGGTCTTCTTTAGTTTGCACAGGCTGGCCCAACGTGTGTGTAGGGGACAACAACTGCTGGGCTGGGACATGCTGTGTTACTGGTACATTGGTATTGAGGGTGTCCGAAGACTGTAGCAACTTGTCAACCTGTTTATTAATCTGCTGCTGGTAAATAGGGATCTGCAGGTCTTTCTCCTGCTCCTTCTTCTTTTGTATACTGTCTAAGATATCAGACCTACAAATAAAAAAATCAAATTCTTAAACATACAGTTGCTATAAACTTCATGGATGTTTTGTTAAAATACAACATGGACAAAGTATTAATCCTAAGTAATTGTAAAACGCAACACACACACATGCCAGTTAATACCAAAAGGAAAACACATGTAAATAATGTAATTACTTTAACTTAAATGTTTTACAACTTTAAATAAATGTAAATGATCTGTAACTTGGCATCCCTATGTTCTTCGTTATTTCAAGTTTAAGCTAGGCGTATAAGTCATAAACAGGAAGCCCGCAATGATTTTTAACATTACCTGAACAGTTGTGCCATCTAATAATCACAAATTAAAGCTAATTTAATAATGCAGTAACCGAATATCTATGTTCAAGGATTCAATTAAGCTCTCTTGATCATAACAATGAAGGAAGGTAAATTAATGTAATATAATAAACATGACTGTAGCATTAAGGTATGTAGTTAATCAGATTATCAACTATTCAGATTCAATTCTTAGCACTTACAGCCTCATTTGTATAGAACCGATAATTGCAGCACATAACTAAATCTTCAGATATAACATCAGGAGTGACAAATATTATTTCAAAATAAAGAAAGGAACTGAATTTAGGATATAAACAAGAAAAACTTAAAATATTAAGTCGAAACAAAGATCAACCTAAAATGACATTATGGTAAAGACAGAATGAAGTTGACACTGACGCACCGTTGACAGTTAAATTGTGTTGGTAGTTAAAACTTTGGTTGCCAGAGTGACAAAACATATTTTCCACTTTTCAATTATTAATTAGTTCATGAGTAGTTTAAGAGTAGGAATTTTATCTAAAAACTGAATGTACTCAAAATCGCTGTTATCTATTAAAATCGATTGTTGATCGCTCGCTGATCGCTAAGTACAAAATAATTTTAATTAAAATTTGAAGTTTTTATCAAAAACACTCTAGTATTCAATGTTTACAAATATATAATTGTCATTTTGCTCTAGCAAAATACTTAACAAGGGGGTGGCACAGGCTATACGTACATACTGAAATCCATGCTTATTGAAAATAATGTCATAACTGGGTGACTGTTGCACTTCATATGTAAATCAATAAGAAAACTCAAAACGTGAAGATATTTGGAGTCCTCAATCACATCAAAAAATCATTGATAACCTTGCTATTTCTACAGTAAAGTTCTAGTTCAAGTTCAAGTATTTATGTTCCTGAGAATGTCCGTGCAACAGTAAATGTTGAAATCTACAGGTGAATGTCGACAATTACACATTTGGACAATGTATTCCGAAATCACTATAATAATTTATTTGAATCGAACTTTTTTTGGAACGAAAAATTTTCTCATACACTAATTTACAAACATCTCAGGCCCCGGACGCGTCACGTTTGGCATCTGATCTAAAAAAAGTTTAAAAAGGCAGACATTCATTATATGATATGTATATTTTTTAAATCATGAATAGTCATTTAATTTCACACATAATGAAGATATTACAGATTCCCCAATTCGTGGTAAATATGGACAGTTAAAAGAATAAATAACAGTCTTTCACCAACAAGCTTAGTGATTGTTAACAGTCACCGGTTTATCATAACACTGCCCTTCGGAAATTCATTGACAAACATACATACAAATGTTTGGAGAATTTGTCGCGTCTTTCGGTGGTAGTACGAGATGACGCATCAACTTCTCTCTTAAATCCCCACCTCCCACTATTTTCACCGCATTTGTGGTCAACGACAACATTATATTGAAGATTCGAATCCATGGCAGTATTAAGTACTATAGTGCACACAAAGGCATCGAAACCGAGATATTATTATTAATTAGGTACCGATATCGTGAAGTCATCTAGCTAGCTACTAATATATATATATCTGTGGGAGTCATCTAATCTAAGAATCCAAACAATATTTTTTGTCCGTCAAGCTGAAGCCATGGAATTAAAGATTGGTGTGAGCACCTTTGCAATGGCTGAATGGCGCAGACGTGTGCGTCTGCGATTTCGTTGCGGCAATGCGGCACTTTTACTCCACACTTTTTAAAACAACAAAATCATGTGGATGTTCCAGGGAAGCCCGCGAAATTCAAATTTTCTTACGTTTTTTGCAATTTGCAGGTCAGTGTCAGGTTGTATCTTGGTCAAAATTTGATTCGCGGCCGTAGCAAGTATGTATTTATAGAACTGTAATCATTAAAATCATCAATACAACTCTTTCAGTTAGTATTAGTACCAAATGTCATGATTGCATGAAATTCTACATTTTGCACTAATACTAACTGAGAGAGTTATATTTGTAGAAATACATACTTGCTACGACCGCGAATCAAATTTTGACCAAGATACAACCTGACACTGACCTGCAAATTGCAAAAAAACGTAAGAAAATTTGAACTTCGCGGGCTAGGGTGGAGCTTTCACCTTAACCATCAATTTAAAATCCCTGGAAGTACGCTTTTGCATTCTAAGTTCGCTTGGTTCTAAGGCTTTTCAGCTTGAGTCGACAAGGTAACTCAAAATTATTTCTGTGTACACAAATGGTCAAAATAAAGAGAGGGTGTAAAGAGTTTCGAGCACGCTCCGCTCGTCCTTACATTCATCACGTTCATGATTCTCGATCTTTTCTGCACAAAATGACAAAACAACTTGTCTAACCAAGTTACGATTAAATATAGGATCCGCGAAACTTTAGGCTTAAGCTGGTCATTATTTTTTGTGGCAGTTGTTATCACTCGGGCATAACTAACAAACGATAAAGGGGGACATCGTGACAAAATCTGGAAGCATAAGGCCTACATTGCACATCCACAAATAAGCTTAGACACAATAAAGTAAAGGCAAAATGAAAGTTGAACCGAGAGCACTGAATGAAACAGTTCATAACCCTATAACCAGCACACTTAAATATTGGTTCACTATTAGACTTTTAATGGGCCTTTGCCCAGCAGTGAGGAATTGTAGGTTAGATAGTTAAAGAGTGTTGGCAGGGTTGTCTTATTAACTTCAGGTTAGCGTGCTAGCAACTAACTCTGAGTTAACTTTTAGCCGGCAAAGAGCCTTGGTTCACCTGTGCCAAAAATTTAACTCAGAGTTAGATAATAACATACTAAATGGGTCCGAGTTAATAACTATGTAACTCAGAGTTGATAATAATCCTGGTTTGCTCAAGCGGGCCTTAGTGGATTAGGTGTAACAGAGTCCCATAGACAGGCGGGACATGGCAAACACCCACGTTTGTTTATTACGGTTGCTAACCCAGACATGCCATACAGACTACACGCAATAAACAAGGATCGTTGACAATTTCGAATGAAAGTCAATCATATCAAATAACAGCATCTTGAGATGATGATATCCTTATCAAGATGCAAGAGTTAAGTGAGGAAATTGGGTTATTGTGAACTGTAGGCTATACACTGTCACTCCTAATTTACAATTTGCTCTGTCCGACTGTTGAATATCAATGAAGTTCATTCCGTGCATTCACCTCGTAAGTGACCTAACACGTAGAGATACCTACTCCGGTATCAATAAAGGACTATTAGGGACTTTTACATTACTGGTTAATAATAGGGCAGATACAAATATAATATTTATGAAAATTTTGTGATTAAAATGTTTAAAAATATAAAAGAAGGTCCACTGCAACATTTTTAGTTAAATATTGGTGCCGATTCTCTTAATAATAACTAAACTAAAATTAGAGAATCGCTGTCTTTTACTAAAAGGCAGTGCGAGAAAAGGACGGCTATAGTTATAAACTAAGTTAGAGATGTCAAACTAGTTTACGCCTTGCGCATCACCGTGTTTTTAATCGACATGTTTTTACGTGTATGGAAATATTAGTTCAACTAAATTTGACAGCTCTAATTTACGTCCGTCTCTTTCTTGTTTTATTAGGGAGAAAAAGATAGGAATAGCTTAAATTAAGTTTAGTTCGTACAAACAGAATCCGCACCATTGTTGATTTTTAACAATAATTAACAATTAAAGTGACTTGAAACGGAACGTATTTCAGTACACAAATCAGTGTCTATAATTATAGTGATGTCACTCTTGTTAGGACAACTTATTTGAAGGAATATGTATTGTATATTAAAAAAGGGTATGCCAGGAATGACAAGTAAGTGACAGACAGGATCAGGGTTGCCAACTCGGATTTCGAAAAAGGCGTAGGCCAGAACAGAAAATTACGTAGAATTTGTGAAAAGTTCACATGTTCACATGAAAAGTTCGTAGATCTACGTACTTTTTTAGGGTTCCGTACCCAAAGGGTAAAACGGGTCCATACTACTAAGACTCCGCTGTCCGTCCGTCTGTCACCAGGCTGTATCTCATGAACCGTGGTAGTTAAAATTTTCACAGATGATGTATTTCTGTTGCCGGTATAATAACAAATACTAAAAAACAGCATAAAATAAATATTTAAAGAGACTCCCATACAACGTGTTTTTTTTTGCCGTTTTTATAGATAATGGTACGGAATCCTTCGTGCGCGCGTCCGACTCGCACTTGGCTGGTTTTTTCTGAGTGAAATGAAGAAGTTAGGGTTGGTAAAAGTATTGAAATAAATTAATAATAAATTCTTTTCTTTCACGAAATCATTACATTAGAACCATTGACGAGTCCTCCTTTTAGGTAATCAATATACTTACCTGTGCCAGGAGGAATAGTTCTTCTATTTCAAAAGTACATTTTTACTTACAAGAAATAGTGTAAAATCCGATAACAGTATTATTAAAATCAAACAAACCACTCATTCGAGTCGAAATAACTTAACGTGAAGTTATTTCGATTTGAACGGAAAATATAATATAAATAATAATAACGAGTTGTTGGTTGCAAATTTGTAAAATTTGAAACAAAGTAGTATTGAAGTAGTATTCTGGGACTGAAGTTCGTAGATATGCAGGAAAGGCCTAAAATACGTAGATCTACGTAAAAAGACGTAGAGTTGGCAACACTGGACCAGTGTCGTCATCGTGAGTTTTTGGCGGGATTTCTTCGAGTGAAGTTCAGTGGCTGTTTTAATTATTCACTTATTGATTCCTAGTGGATATTGTGATGTAAAATTGGTGTAGTTTTGTGTCTCAAGTGTCTAGGCAACTGGAAAATATGTGGAATCATTGAAACAGGCGCGATCTCGGTGATATGGAGCTGAGAATTTTATTGCAGTATTGACTGCCTCAGCGAAGTTTGCCGAGAAGGCTGACTCGACACATTTGTTGCCAAATATTGCAAAATACATTAGAATGTGTTGCATCTGCATTCTTATGGAAAAATAAATGTTTTTGCACCTAATTACTATGTATCCGACTGAAAGACTTGAATCTATGGTCATGATTTAAAAAAAAAAAAATTTAATTAGTAATTAAAAAAAAAAGTGTCATTGAGAGACCAGCAAAAACTGCAAAAAGTGGTTTTTCAAGCTGACTGGACACGTTTTCGATCGATTATCTTAGATTCTGTAGCGTCACAAATTCTGAAATAAGGGTGTTTAGTTTAATGCGAGCTATTTTGAAGATTTGTCCAGCCATCTTGAGTCACATGCACAAATAATAGGATCCGGGACGCTATAGCCTGTCTACGGTTGCTATAGCCTGGAGCACGTAGTACCTACCTATAAGAAACCAGTGTAGCGTAGAAAATATACTACCTACCAAGTTATGTGATTTCTAACAGTTAAATTGTCCCATAACACTTAAGAAACAAGTACACAACAGTTAGGTACGGTTTTGGAGAGCGAACAAGTAACTGCTAATTATTGCCCAGTTAATAAAATAACAGTGATTGATTGTCAAAGGTGACAAATCAGATACTTACAGATATTGCAAGAAGCCCTCAATGGTTAATTCAACTTTATTGGCTGTCATTATTTGTCGCCTCGCAAGGCTCGCAAGTGCTATTCGCGATCCCCAAGCCACCCGAGCGAGTGCCTAGCCAGCGACTAATTTAATGTTGTCGATAACAACTTTGGTACTGTGGTAGCGGGAAATGTGTACCTATGTGTGGGAGCGTATTCTTACTAATTTGTTTTTGTTAGTGTGACTTACTTACATCAAACAATATTTTCTTCTTGTCTGCTTTCTTTGAGCTCTAAAATGAACGAGTTGATTGAATTCAAATGGTATTTATAAATTCACGCGGATTTGTGAGAGCTCTTCAGACTGGCCACTCACACATATCATGTCTCAGATTGGACTTTCGGCCACCGGCAAGCTTCCATGAACTCGGATTTCATCGGTCTCGCGTAATTTTATTTCACGTAGATAACTGGTTAGCAATAATCGAGGTATGTGTAGGTGTGCCGTGAGAAACTCACAAAGAATTTGCCTACCTAGCAGCTCTAGTCTACCATGACTTATTTTATAAACTTCTGCTGTCAATTTTCTGAGTAAATATTCCACAAGGATACTTAAATTCTACAATTTCATCGTTGCCTTGAATCGAACGAAGTCGGTACCTTATATTTATAGTAAAACCGGCCAAGTGCGAGTCGGACTCCCGCACGAAGGGATCCGTACCATTATCTATAAAAATGGCAAAAAAATCACGTTTGTTGTATTGGAGCCCCCTAAAATAAATATTTTATCTGGTTTTTAGTTTTTTTTTTGCAATAGCGGCAACAGAAATACCTACATTATCTGTGAAAATTTCAACTGTCTACCTGTCACGGTTCATGAGATACAGCCTGGTGACAGACGGACGGACAGCGGAGTCATAGTAATACTATGGTCCCGTTTTACCCTTTGGGTACGGAACCCTAAAAACGCTCTATTCAATACCTACATTCATTTAGGATTAGCAGGAGGAATATCGTTGCGAATTCAAAAATGTAGGTACCTACTTAGTAATAATGAAGGGTCAAAACACTTACATTCATAACTAAGAAAACTCAGCACGATTTAAACTGTCGCTCTAACGAAAATCAATCGTTTCTGACTAAAAAATAAGAAGGAAAATATTGCGAAGTAAATCTTAGTGAAGCTTTGACCGGAATAAGTATATTAATATAGGAATACCTACTTGAGTGCGACAGCCGTATCATCGAATTTTGTTTCTTCGAAAACCTTTTAACGATATCTCTATACTGCGACGCCTTGTTAAATCGACGTCTTGTTACTGCGATAATAGTTTACTTAGGAAAGCTTACTTCGGACGATCTTACGGCGATAACCAATTACGTCGATTTTCTTTTTCAAAACAATACCAAATTTTTTAAAATTTCTTTAAAAGCAGAGAGCGCCATCTGTCATGAATATCAGTGTTTAAGTAAAGATTGTAGATCATTGTAAGGTTCGTCTGAATTTATTTCTAGCTCTATACAGCATGTAACAAAAACCCTGTCCGATCCTGAAGGGTATTACTTGGTATCGTACACATATACGGAATCATTTAATGGATACGAGATAATTATTTTTCCCCAAAGACAAAATGTCCCTAATGACTTAGCTTACGAAAAAAAATTGTTCCCAAAGAAAAATAAAAAAAGGCCAAAAGCGAGTCGGACTCGCACACGAAGGGTTCCGTACCATAAACAGAAAAAACACTTTTCTGGAAACGTGTTTTTTTTTGGGCTGTAACTCATGATCCGTAATAGTCAGTTGAAATTTTCACACAGCATGTATTTCTATATAGGGAGCCCCCTTAATTTTTAATATATTTTTATTATTTGTTGTTATAGCGGCAACAGAAATACACATTCTGAGATTTCAATTATGTAGCTATTACGGATCTTGAGATACAGCCAGCTGACAGACGGACCGACAGCGGACTAGCGGAGGCATACTAATAGGGTCCCATAAAGTCCCGTTACACATACTTTCGAAAAACAATACCCTCCTTCTGGGGCAGTCGGGTAAAGACCACTAAAAAGTTAAAAACAAGTCACTTTTCAAGCAGTCTGATGCAGTTGGTGGAATTTATTTTAGTTCAATCACTCATTTGACGCCACCAACTGCATCAGACTGCTTGAAAAGTGAGTTGTTTGGAACTTTTTAGTGGTTTTTTATCAGTCTGGTTTTCTAATATTATAATTTTTTTATTTCCTAAATTTTTGTGAGTTATATTTTTGGAATCGTCTTTTCGATCTCTTTAACATGGCCAGGTCACAAAAAAATACGACTACACTTACCTAATGGTGGTCGCCATTTTTTTTTTTTTTTTTTCAAAATTCATAGAGAAGATAAATTATGTTTATTCAGTAACTAGGTCACAAGGAACACTTTTACACGTCAATGATTTTTGTCAGTTTAAGCTAGACGAGACCAGTGTACTGCTCAAATCATATCAGAACATTAACATCTGAGATGAGCTTTTGAGGAAAGCACCACGCAGGTATGAGCACTATGAGCAGACAGTGCAAGCATTTGTCAGTTATCGGACCTTTAAGGACCCTAGGAGTTCGGCGGTCAAAACCAATCTAATAATACCTGATTTGTTAAAATCTATCCAGCCCTTTAGGCTACAGCGCTTGAACAGAAATAGACATACATACATACTATATACATACGTACAACTCTCCAAAAACATTACCCTCCTTCTGGGACAGACGGGTAAAAACGAGTGGATTCGCTCACGGAACGCTTTTCTTACGTATGTTGATGAACTTTCCAAAAAATATCATTATTCAACCCTTTGGAGCTCATATTCAATGTTACGAACATCATACAGAGAAGACATAATGTCAATATAAAGAAATAACGACTACTAAAGAAGAAAAACTAAACTAAAGAAAACTATCCACCGGCTACAAGGCCAAGAAATCCAAAGATTTCACGAGAAAAGATATCGAGAATTTCGATTATGGTAATGAAAAATACCTACATGGCAACAAAGGTATATAGGTATGTATACGAGTACTACTTACATTTGTAAAAGTTTTTCTATTATTCTCATCAAATTAAATTGGTAGACCTACCATTAACCCAAAGAGAATAAAATCACTAGTCATTGCACCAACCTTACCAACCAAAACACAGTTTTAACACACTTATTTTGGTTTACAGGTTGCTTTAATTTATGAGATCAGCGGTGCCTGCGAAGGGATAGAACCCAGTGGAAGTATCAGTGGAAGATGTCGAAACTGATACCCATCTTCAAGCCATAAATAAGAGGAAATTCGTTATCAAGTGGAGAATTTCTAAAAATTGTCGCCTACCAAGATTTACGGCCGAGTGGAGTGGTCACGCCGAGATTTTTTTCTCAATTATCAAAACGGAACATTTAATCTATATAAATAAAACAAAATCGGGTTAGTTACATCATTTATAACTCAAGAACGGCTGAACCGATTTGAGTGATTTTTGAATTGTCGGATTTGTTTACGTCCCGAATAGCAGAATAACTCTTAAAACATCTGAAAATTTCAGGGAAAAAAAATTCCCGTACATTGGAATCTCGAGAAAGGATTCATTTATTGGATTTTGGGCGGTACGAAGTTCGCCGGGCCAGCTGGTTTTTAATAAAATAAACTATTTAATATTGTATTGGACTATTTTATTTTATCGCAATTGTAGTGAAATGTACACGGCGCTAAAAACCCATTAGAACTCGGTTTCTATCCACCCCGACTCAGATAGGTTAGGTTCGAAGGAGATGGCGGTGTCTAGTGAGCGAGCTAAGCGAGCAACTCAGTCCCCGCCATCCCCTACGTGGTTATTTTTTTTAAAACCATTGAGGCCCCGCTTAGCGGGGCTCCGACTACGCCTCTTAAATAAATTGAATCACTAATAAATAATATTTTTTGAAGTGAAAACTTCTTGCGCGTTGGGCATTTTTGAGATGGGAAAATACTATTGAACTCGCGCGTCACCGTCACCGTCACCGACAGTCGTAGCACTCGTAGCGGATTCTTTTTTTGTGAATTTATATCATAAGGATCTTTCTACGAGGTTTTATAAAAATGAGCCGAAATTTTGGTTATTTATGCGATTGGACTTACCGTTTTCGAGATATTTATGATTTTATGTCTTAATAACCCCTCTCTTTCCCTTATTTATTAACCCCCATCTTTTATAATTTTTCATTTAACTTGAAGTTTTGAATCACTTGGCTGAATCTTGGTTAGTCATCTTCAAAGGGCTGACTTTCAACACGCCATGTGATCCGAGTTGAATTAACTATCGGCCTAGCCATTTAATTGTATTTGCGTTTAATGAACGGCCTAGGCGTTCAATTGAATGGCGAATTCAACCAGATGGCTGTGACATACCTACACGCTTATATTTTCAGGTATCTCGATGTTGGTTCTAACAATACACAACTTAACGAACGATACTAAAATATACCCAACAGTAGCAATTTCTACTCACGCATGACGTTACTACAGAAATGAAACAGAAATAATTATAAGAATTACTAGCGACCCGCCCCAACTTCAGACGAGTACAAATTAAATTATACACTTTTTTTTACCGATTGGTGAAAATCGCAGGAAAATCCGTTCAGTAGGTATTTTTTGAGTTTATCGCGAACAGAATAGGTAGTTTATTTTATAATCACGCATAAGACCAGAATCAGGATTATGAATAAAAAAATAACCTGCGATTCATAAAATGCTGTCATAATTTAAAATTCATGCGTAAGACCTATGGTATCAAGCAAAAGACGCCCTTATTACAGTGTACCTAAAGGTGGTGCGGAATCAAAACTTTCCCCCAACTTTTGATTCCGTCTGTGAAAAGTTGGGGGACACCCTACACTTACTTACATACATAACTATGTCTCGAGAGATACTAGTAGGTTAGTAATGAGTGAATATTTATGAGGACTAAGTATTTAATTATCGTATTGAAAGCACATGTTATGTAAAATGTTAACAAATGAAGAATTTAAAAAACATAAGCAAAATACTGATTTTCGTGAGCGATCACGATTAGTCAATTTTTATTTGCATAAGTAGGTTCTATGATAGGTATGTGACGCAATTAAAATGATTTTTCAAAACATATTTCTTAAATTCAAAACTAGTAATGAACATCATCATGCAAACCAAAATATTTCTCACAATATACCTAATTTCGGATAGAAACTTAAAATCATTTTGACTCAATGTTATTATTTATTTGATAAGTTTGAAACATCAAAGTTTCAAACTTACAACTTCTGAAGTTTCATGGCCATCACATTATTATCTTAGCCTTAGCTCTTTTTTTTTGTGGGGTGGGAAATCATCCAATGACATCTCCCGCTCTAGGGTGGAGCGGGAGGGCGTGTCAGACTCTAACTGACTAAAACCCACCCCTTTTCCTTCCCTGTCCTGGGTGCCCAGGGGCGCGGTAACTCTGTTTCGAATTTATCCACAACCCCTGGTCAGGCATCGGCTATGACGGGCCCCGTAATGAATGCTGAAAACTTTTTGAGGCGCGCTGGCGCGCGTCGAACACTACGCGCCGTCGACTCTCGGGCCTGTTGCTAATCGGACGGCGAGCTACCTATTACTCGCCCCGCAGGCCCGGGTCTACGGTGGCCGGAGTTCGTCTCGCGGCGCCGGAAGCCCCAGGCGTCTCCTGCGGCGGCTGCTGCTTAGAGCGTGAACCCGTGACTCTGTTGTTGAGTCTGCCTCACCCATGCCGCCTACCTCTTCGCGAGCATTACTGCTTCGCAGAAGGAGGAGACAGCTTCCCATTCCCTCTCGCTCCGTACCAATGGCCTGAACCAGGGACGGGCGCGAGAGGTCGCAGCCGCCTATCGCATCCACGAGGACACGGCGGTGCCCCGCCTAAGCGGGGCAGACCTCCACCGTGTCCTCTGGGCGATCCGCGCAGTGGAAACACCCGGATATTAACTTAGCTCTTGTGGGCAACCAGTGGTCCCGGACCACTGGCTCCGAACAACTGTTAAAAGAGAGCACGAAAAATAAATAGACTGTTATTGGTGTTGATTCTGTTATGCACAAACTAAACTTAATTTAGGCTATTGCTATCTTTTTCTCTCTAATAAAACAAGAAAGAGACGGACGTAAATTAGAGCTGTCAAATTTAGTTTGAACTAATATTTCCATACAAATTAAGGGTACACGTAAAAACATGTCGTCTAAAAACACGGCGAAGCGCAAGGCGTAAACTAGTTTGACATCTCTAACTTAGTGCAGCCGTCCTTTTCTCGCACTGCCTTTTAGTAAAAGATAGCAATTCACTAATTTTAGTTTAGATATTGAACAAGAGAATCCGTGCCATTGTGACTTTTTCTCGCACATAATTTTTCATTCTTTACTCCTTTCGATACATTATTAGTACAGTAACACAAAACCCAGAAAAGTATTGTCGAGTTGAACTAGGTAGGCTGTTTGTTTCTCTAAAAAAATATGAACCCAACTACTGTAGGTGCTACAGTTCTAACGTCCGTTACGGCCGCGGTCATGATGTGACGTCATTTTCCACAAAACTCCTTACTTTTTGCCTCAAATCAAATAACAACAAAAGTTATTGTTACCTGTAAAAGCGATTATTTTTTTTAAAAGTAACTCTTACAAAGATGTATGATACTCAGTGAAAAGTTTTGAAAAACTTGTAAAATTTGGGGAAAAAAGGGTGCTAGTCCCCCATCACTACCTGCGTTTCATGTACTTACAGAATGTTATGGTGGACCTGAACCCTAATAACGTAACGTATCTACAATGACAACTTCTTTCATTTTCAGTTGAATATTTCAAACTTATTATGAAGCAACGTATTTTACAGTACATTTTATAGAAGAAGTGAGCCTACAACTCTCTCAGTTAGAATTGATACCAAATATATGTATTTCATGAAATCATGACATTTGGCATCAATTCTAACTGAGAGAGATGTATTGATAATTTTAATGATTATAATTCTATATAAATACATACTTGCTACGACCGCGAATCAAATTTTGACCAAGATACAAAAGAAAATTTGAATTTCGCGGGCTGCCCTGGAGCATTCACCTTAAGGTGAAAGCTCCAAGGTAGCCCGCGAAATTCAAATTTTCTTACGTTTTTTGAAATTTATATGTCAGTGTCAGGTTGTATCTAAGTCAAAATTTGAATTTCGCGGGCTACCCTGGAGCATTCACCATAAGCAATTAAGGTGCGAGTTCAGGATGGTTACGCAGTCTAAAAGAGATGTTCACCTGATGCTAAGGGATTGTCAATCTTCGAAGCCTTGGGTCGGCTTGCAGTCTAACCGGATGCAGCTAAATACCTACTAGTATTTCTTCCGAAACCCATAACTCATGAGTAACGTATGATTAGGTATGTCATATTATTATGATATGATTATGAATTAACTACCATTACTAGGTTTACCTACAGGTAAAGGGGCAAACTTTTTCAGAATATTCATTCTTCATCATTATGATCCTATATCCATAAGTAACCGTATCTGCCGACGAATGTAAATAATTATACTTAAATAGGTAAACAAGACAAAAAGTAAAAATAGGTATCAAGTGAATTTATTTAACAATGGTTTTGACTAGCCAAATAACTGCGCTGCGCTTCGACGCTCTTTTGGTGTGAATTGACCCTTATAGGTACTAACCTATAAGGGTCAATTCACACCAAAAGAGCGTCGAAGCGCAGCGCAGTTTCAGTGTCATATGAATTTTAGCGTTATTTTCATTACTACAATACTTATTATCGCATATGAGAAACTCGAGTCGCGCGGATGCCCGCGGCGCCGCGGGCATATTGTAGTAATGAAAGAAAATAAAGCTAAAATTCATATGACACTGAAACTGCGCTACGCTTCGACGCTCTTTTGGTGTGAATTGACCCTTAAAGTATTGCTAGAGTAGAAAACAAAACTTTGTTGAGAGATCTGAGGGGTTGAAGTCGTTGAGGTGAGTGAAGCCAATGTGTCTTTACAAATCGTATTTAGTAGTTAATACAAAGTGGAGCCAAGTTATCGTGAAATTTGTTGTAAGTAATTAAATTAGTTTACATTCTGCAAATTTTACCAATACCAAAGTGCAATACAAGGGGTGTTTGTTATTGACAACCGAGTCATGCCACGTGTTTTTGTGTTACTTACCATCACTGCCAGAGGTATTAAGCTACACCTATTTAGGGACAGACACCTAAATAAAAATGGTCCGTCTGGTAGTATTTCACAGGGGAAGCAAAAAATAATGAAAACGTGCGAGCGAGAGAGCGTTATGCGAACGCGTGTGGCATGATAAAGAAAGAGACCATAAAAGCCCACAAGGGGAGTCGGAGCGCGAACCGGTTCTGCATGTGTGCAGACAGACGGCGCCCTCCCTCCCCTCGGCTGTCGACCCTCGAGTGCGAGAGCCTCACAATGTCGGCTTTTCCCCGAAGCGTTTGCAATAATAATAACCACGAAGCTTCTCCATCAGTGTTACAACAAAGCCTCGAGACTGTTATGTATAAAGTTTTCAAAACAATATACTTATATTGTATGAGATATCATGTGTGAGTTATTGTGTTAATAGTTATGCTATAGTGAAGAGTATTGACACAGAGCGACACCCTTTCTCCTTCACTTGTGGATCCGGAGTCAAGTTTACTTTGTTCCCTATATTGGCTCAATTTAATTCAACAGCTCCATTCCACTGTGATGACGAACCATTGCCTAGGCAAGTCTGCACACCATGTATAGCCACACGCGACGCACTCACAACAGATCGCAATCATAAATTAAATAAATAACATAAAATACCTTTTGGTGTAAAAACCATAAGAACAACGTTCCATCGTTTCAAAATAAAAGGTTAACTGAAACGTAAGCGCCGTCCCATGCGGCAATGATTAAAAGAAAAAACAAACGAAAAGGTGAGGATCGAGACATTCGCACGGGTGAAAGTAAACACAACACTTATTATCGACGAAAACGACATACAAACACACTTTATCGACAGTCCGGTGCCCGTGTCATTGTAACAATAACCTTCTTTTCGAAAGGCGAAACACGACTGCTGTATGTAGCTGTGTAATGCGCGCGCTGCCGCCGCGCCGCACCCATGCCCCGCGCTGCCCATGGCTGCCCCGCTCAGCCCCGAGCTGCAGCGCTCTCTATCACCCGTCACCAATGGTACGCCCGCTGTGAACCACGGTTGCTCATTGGTCCAACCGTTTTACGGCCGTTCCACAAACAAAACCGGTTGCCAAGAACGACTCGAAAGGGCGCGAGGGACGAAATTAGCGTATGCGCGATTATTATTATTGTTACCAGTTCTTTCTCTTTCTAGCTTGTTATTACAAACGAGATAGAGTTATTAAAATATTAACTCGTTGCACGGTGCAACTTGCAACGCACCTTTTTATTCTCTCACCGTCACCGACCGTTTTTTTAACAGTTAGACTGAGGCTTATTATTATTACCAACTGTAGCTGTTTTATTAACATGTTGACCCTAGGCCCCCAATCCCCCCACCGGTTTCTTCTATGTTTTACAGATTAGTAATCATAAAAGAAAAGATATTGTGCAACCTTACTGTCTTCTATAGTAAAAAATAAAAACAGCCCCACTCTAGGAATGAGTCATGTCATGTAGCAAATAAATCTGTAGGCCATCCATACAAATATTTTTTTTGTTTTTCCGAGCGGGAATGGAATAGTGCGATACGCAGTGCAGCAGCGTCTCATGCGTTATATTAAGCAATTATCATTGCAATAGTGTCTTAGGTAGGTATCTAGGTAGTTACGTCGTAAGCTGAGCACATAAATGTCTACTGTCTGGAATGGTCGGGCTTCATTTCACAACCCCAAGGGTTTCCCCACGTTTGTAATATCACCCGCTTGTCATTGGGGTCTATGGGCCCCTTTCTTTACCGTACACAATCGTGGATTCGTGGCTCCCCTACCATGCATCACCTAGGCCTCAGTTTTTTTTTACGCACACGTTCAATATACGGGTGAGCATTTTTTTAAAAGTATTTTTCATGAGGGAGGTTTTTTATTAATTTTGCTTAAAATACGCATTTCTAGGAATCATCTCTTTTATAATTAACTACTGAAAAAAAAACAAAAATCCTGACTGTAAAAAACAACTAAAAAAACGCAAACACGTCACTTTTCAAGCAGTCTGATGCTGTTGGTGGCAGTTATTTTCTGTGGTTATTTTAGTTCAATTATGAATTATTGATTTCATGCCACCAACTCATGGCCTAGCTAGTGTGAGTTTTTTAACGCACTCGAACGCGTTTGCGTAAACGTTCGCTTATGTCAAATCGTATACAAAAAAACTGGTTAGGTACCCGTTGTTGTCACCAGGGCGCATAGACAGTTTTAGTACAAATTGTCGTTTATTTTATTTTATCGCAATCGAGTAGGTACGTTTTAAAACTTCACTTTTTAGTGTCGGGATTTTTGAAAATATATTTTTTTTTGTTTTCTACAGTATATAGTCCTTTATTTTGATACCCCATTAGAGTTCGTTGACTTTAACTTTTTCTTTTTTAATTGGCGTCAGGTGGTCGCCATATTGTGTTTTATTACTGTTAAGGCCTTTTTTTTAAGTTATTGTCTTCGCACGGTTTGTGCTGGCTAAATGCCAGTGGTGCGGATTCTGTTCTGCACGAACTAAACTTAATTTAGGCTATTCCTATCTTTTTCTCTCTAATAAAACAAGAAAGAGACGGACGTAAATTAGAGCTGTCAAATTTAGTTGAACTAATATTTCCATACAAATTAAGGGTACACGTAAAAACATGTCGATTAAAAACACGGTGAAAAGCAAGGCGTAAACTAGTTTGACATCTCTAACTTAGTTCATAGCTATAGCCATCCTTTTCTCGCACTCCCTTTTAGTAAAAGATAGCGATTCTCTAATTTTAGTGTAGTTATTAAACAAGAGAATTGGCACCAGTGTCAAGTTTAGAAAGTATTTAGTTTTAGATAGGTACAGAATACTGTC
This sequence comes from Polia nebulosa, assembly GCA_951329385.1. Lineage (NCBI taxonomy): Eukaryota > Metazoa > Arthropoda > Insecta > Lepidoptera > Noctuidae > Polia > Polia nebulosa. The sequence continues at coordinate 29,412,421 of OX589587.1, read as the reverse complement.
ACTTTTTTCAGCATTAGAATGCAGATGTAACACATTCTAATGTTTTTGCAGTATTTGGGAGCAAATGAGTCGAGTCGGCCTTCTCGGCAAGCTTCGCTGAGGTAGTCAATACTACGACAAAATTCTCAGCCTTATTTTACCGAGATCCCGCCTGTTTTAATGAGTCCACATCTTGTCCAGTTGCGTAGACACTTGAGACAGAAAACTACACCAATTTAACATCACAATCCACGAATCAATTTGCGAATACCTAATTAAAAGAACAGCCACTGAACTTCACTCGAAAAAACCCCGCCAAAAAATCTGTCATGTCTTTACTAGCACTCGTAAGCTTAGGACGAATCAATTGACTTAGGAATTATCAAAATCGGCCCACGCGTTTAGTCTCGAAAGTGCCACAAAGGAACAAACATACATAGTATAGGTACATACTTATGCTGATACTGATAAACACATTACCCTCTAACCAAAACAACGACCATGGTCGTTGTTTCTAACTAACTATGGCGATTGGGCATGTCCTATGAGAATGAGAAATACAGTTATCTGATCTACGGTTTACGGCTACATCACCAGTACAACACAACACACACACATCACAACACATACGACACGTGCGTGGTTTCAAAAATGGTTTAAAAATGGCGTCCAAATATTATTGTTATTTGCATCTCTCTCACTCATAGTACGTTTGAACGAAAATTAATTATCTTCTTTACCCGCCATTTTCACACAGAAGGCCGGTAAAACGGGCAGTTATATTAGTACCAAAAAGAAACTCGAAAAAAGAAGTCTGCCTTAAATAAATAGCTAGCTAAAGTGTAGGTACATTTGAAAACTAAAAGACCATTGCCCGTTTGTCGAGATAGGTAAAGCAAGCAGAATCATAGAAACTACTCCTTTTTTACCATTCGTTTCTCAGTTGGCAACTCTTAAAATTTGTTTTAAAAGTCAAGGTCGGTATCTGTCAATAGAGTTGTCCAAGCATTACGCATCCGGAAATTGGTGTCCTAACTTTAGTTTTCGCCATGCGGTTGGCAAAGCATTTTTTTTGGGCGAAAGCTTACACGTATATATCCTTTAAATGTCGCTTAGTTGTAGTCAAAACGGGCAAGTAATTCATTTTATCCGAATCTTATGTGCGTGTGCGTGCAGCGACATCTGTTGTAATCTTTTAAAACAGGCGCAAACAGGTCAACCGATCAGCGCCATCTATTAAATAAACCTCTAAATTGTATGAATGTGCTCTCCTGTTGAAAAAGCATCGATTAAATGACGACATTTAATTGATTTAGTACTTTTAAGCAAATTAATAGTCTCTCTTTCTCTTTAGTGTATTAAATAAAGACTATGCTTAGTGTGGACGTCGGTCGGTTATACGCGTCAACATAACGCCTGTCGACCAAACTTGAAATCGTTTTTTTCTTGAAGCGCCCCAGGGTAGCCCGCGAAATGTATTTATAGAATTATAATCATTAAAATCATCAATACATCTCTCTCAGTTAGAATTGATGCCAAATGTCATGATTTCCATGAAATACTTACATTTGGAATCAATTGTAACTGAGAAAGTTGTATTGATGATTTTAACGATTATAATTCTGTAAATAAATACTTGCTACGGCCGCGAATAAAATTTTGACCAAGATACAACCTGACACTGACCTGCAAATTGCAAAAAACCCTGGAGCATTAATAGAAAAAAAACACGACTGATAAAAAGCCACTAAAAAGTTCCAAACAAGTCACTTTTTGGAATTCATTTTAGTTATATCACAGATTTGATGCCACCAACTGCATCAGACTGCTTGAAAAGTGACTTGTTTGGAACTTTTTAGTAGTTTTTTATCAGTCGGGTTTTTTGATATTTTCATTTTTTATTTCCTACATTTTTGTAAGTTATATTTTTGGAATCGTCTCCTGGAACTCTTTAATTTGACACCTCACATTAACAGGTCCCAAAAAACAACAACTAAAAAACAGTTGGTGGCATCAAAAGAGTGATTGAACTAAAATAAATATCACCAACTGCATCAGACTGCTTGAAAAGTGACTTGTTTGAAACTATTTAGTGGTTTTTTACCCGACTGCCCCAGAAGGAGGGTAATGTTTTACGAGAGTATGTAAGTATGTATGTTTGTATGTCTATTTCTTTGACACCTGCTGTAGCCTAAACGGCTTGATGGATTGTACTTAATGAGGTATTATTAGATTGGTTCTGACCGCCGAAGTGACATAGCTACTATATGAATTTTGAAAATAATAAAAAAACAAAATGGCGACCGCTATTAGGTAAAGGAGGTCGCCATTTAAAAAAAAATAAAAATAAACCTATGTCACTTCGGCGGTCAAGCCCAATCTAATAATACCTCATTTGTTAAAATCCATCAAGCTGTGTAGGCTACAGCGCGTGCCAAAGAAATAGACTTACACGGGACATACATACATACTCTCGAAAAACATTACCCTCCTTCTAGGGCAGTCGGGTAAAAAATCTTCAAATGATTAGCGTCTTTTAACTATCTCGCTATATCTTTTAATTAAATCTATAATTGGTTAGGTTAGGTAAGAACTGTAATCAACCACGTTGGTAGGTAGTACATTGAAAGGCTAACTAGCAGTCTTGGCCGCCCGAGGCCCTTTAGTACCGACCGCCCTTTAGTACCTACCTGCTAATTGAGTGGCGTAGAAATGTGTCATTAAAAAAAGTAATTGGCCAATTTAAGTCATTTATTAATAAAACTTTTTTACAAAAAAAATAGAACCGACTTCCAAAAAAAGTGCAAAATAACTTTAATTTCGGAAGTCGGTGTTCCTGTTTTTAACCGACTTCGAAAAAGGAGGAGGTTATCAATTCGGATGTTTGTATTTTTTTTTTTTTTTTTTTGTATGTATGTTCGGGCATAACTCCGTCATATATTGACGGATTTGCAAAATTATTTTTTTGTTCGAAAGGGGTTTATTCCGAAATGGTCCCATTTAAATTTCAAAAAGATCTGATGATGGGTTTCGGAGACAGACAACGGAACTCTTCAAAAATTGACAGCAAATCAACTGCGATTGCTGCTATCGTATGTCTATGAATTGTTAACACAGTTTAATGGGGAACCAACACTAAAAAGTGAAAAATAAAAAACTTTTTTACAAAAAAATAGAACCGACTTCCAAAAAAAGTCCAAAATAACTTTAATTTCGGAAGTCGGTGTCAATAAACAAAGACACAAAACAGGAACACCGACTTCCGAAATTAAAGTTATTTTGGACTTTTTTTGGAAGTCGGTTCTATATTTTTGTAAAAAAGTTTTGTGTCTTCGTTTTTTGACACCGACTTCCGAAATTAAAGTTATTTTGCACTTTTTAACCGACTTCAAAAAAAGGAGGAGGTTCTCAATTCGACTGTATTTTTTTTTTTTTTTTTTTTTTTTTTTTTTTTATGTGTGTTACCTCATAACTTCTAACTACGTGAACCGATTTTGAAGATTTTTTTTTTATTTGAAAGCTGTTGCTTTACATTTGGTCCCATTTTAATTTGGTGAAGATCTGATGAAGGACTTCGGAGATACACAACGGAACTCTTCAATAAATGATAGCAAACCTTCCAGAATTGCTGCAATCGCATGACTGTATATTGTTTTCACCACTCCACAACATTACATCACGCTGATGCGCTCTGAAGGGGTATACAGATTTGTACAGTTCACCCTGATACACCCTAATTTCACCAACTACGTTCAAATTCCCTATTTTTGGGGCTATCAATTCGGGCATAACTTTACTATTAATTTAGTTTTAGAATGGGGTAAAACAACTAAAAAGTGAAAAATAAAAAACTTTTTACAAAAAAAATACAACCGACTTCCATAAAATACTAAAAAATGCAAAATAACTTTAATTTCGGAAGTCGGTGTCAAATAACGAAGAAACCAGACTAGAAACACCGACTTCCGAAATTAAAGTTATTTTGCATTTTTTAGTATTTTATGGAAGTCGGTTGTATTTTTTTTGTAAAAAGTTTTTTATTTTGGAAGTCGGTTCTATTTTTTTGTAAAAAAGTTTTTTATTTTTCCCTTTTTAGTTGTGGTTCCCCATTAAACTGTGTTAACAATTCATAGACATACGATAGCAGCAATCGCGGTTGATTTGCTGTCAATTTTGACATACGATAGCAGCAATCGCGGTTGATTTGCTGTCAATTTTTGAAGAGTTCCGTTGTCTGTCTCCGAAACCCATCATCAGATCCTTTTGAAATTTAAATGGGACCATTTCGGAATAAACCCCTTTCGAACAAAAAAAGAATTTTGCAAATCCGTCAATATATGACGGAGTTATACCCGGACATAAGTACATAAAAAAAAATTAAAAAAAAATACAAACATCCGAATTGATAACCTCCTCCTTTTTCGAAGTCGGTTAAAAATCAAGTAATCCGGCTTGCCTTTATTGGCCAGCCGTAGTGAACACTGACGAGGAACAGAGCTCCCACCTCTCTCTTGCCTTTATTGGCTGGCTTGAGTGGAGATTCGCAAGAGCAATCGAACTCGGGAGAAGGATGTATAATACAGTAAGATGCTGGTAGGGATCTTGACCATACTTCCGGGATTGTCCTGATAGCCGTGGTATACCTCTTCAAAATATTATGTTGCCTCCTTGTTGCTACGTCACACTACGTGCTAGCGACCGTTTTTGGGGGCACATTTATGGAGTGTGCAAGCCAACCATCACATTGTTTTAAGACAACGGCCATATAGTTCTTGGTAGTCCTCTTAGAGCGGTTGCGCACTACGTCCGATACTTATCCGTGAAAATACGGTCCGGCGTGGTCGTAGAGGGTAGGTTACGCACTACCGATCCGAGTTCGGTCCGAGTTTTCTATAGATCTGTATTTTGACGGATAATTAGGCCTCCCTAAACCATAGCCCGATATCTTTTTTTTTATCTTGCAATAGTTTCACAACTTTCGCACCAACCTGGGGTTGTCCTTGGGCGCACTTGCATAGCGCATACAGGGATAATCATCGGTTGGTGCCTCATTTCATAAAATGCGTCTAATGGGGCCTCTACGAGTTGGCTTCGGCCCCTCGTACGCCTTCTAACGGTCTGGGAGTGGGACCTCAGAGTCCCGAGAAATCGAAAAAAAAATCAAGTAAGTAGTTTTTCGCTTGTCACACCCCGCACAAGCTTTATCACTGAAAACTCACTGTGGCTGAGCAGATACTCGTATCACTCAAGTTGGCTGTTCCTAATACCTGGAATAGGGCCTTAATGCACGCCACTCGAGACATCCAAGTTGGCTGCAGTTACTGGATTAGGGCACACTGCACCACCATTGAACAAAAACTGACATGTATGTGTGAACATTCATGTAATTTGTAAAGCGCTGAATGTAAGATTCAAAGAAAGTTCGATTCAAGGCAATTATCCAAACCACCTATATAAAGAGGAAGAGACTGGATCCTGCGACACAGCGTGTTCTAGAGCGGGATCCAGAGTCATAGCTAAATATTATTTAAAGCACCTATATAAAGAGGAAGAGACTGGATCCTGCGACACAGCGTGTTCTAGAGCGGGATCCAGAGTCATAGCTAAATATTATTTAAACCACCTATATAAAGAGGAAGAGAATGGATCCTGCGACACAGCGTATCCTAGTGCGGGATCCAGAGTCAAACCACCTATATAAAGAGGAAGGGACTGGATCCTGCGACACAGCGTATCCTAGTGCGGGATCCAGAGTCAAAGCACCTATATAAAGAGGAAGGGACTGGATCCTGCGACACAGCGTATCCTAGTGCGGGATCCAGAGTCAAAGCACCTATATAAAGAGGAAGAGACTGGATCCTGCGACACAGTATATCCTATATAGTGCGGGATCCAGAGTCAAACCACATATATAAAGAGGAAGAGACTGGATCCTGCGACACAGTGTATCCTAGTGCGGGATCCAGAGTCAAACCACCTATATACAGAAGAAGAGACTGGATCCTGCGACACAGCGTATCCTAGTGCGGGATCCAGAGTCAAACCACCTATATAAAGAGGAAGAGATTGGATCCTGCGACACAGCGTATCTTAGTGCGGGATCCAGAGTCATAGCTAAATATTATTCAAATCACCTATATAAAAAGGAAGAGGCTGGATCCTGCGACACAGCGTATCCTAGTTCGGGATCCAGAGTTATAGCTAAATATTGTACCTAACACTTTTTATGAATCAATAAATTTATTATTATTATTATTTGGAAAAAACATGGACTGTTTCTTAGCTCTTAGGCTAGTTTTAAGCTTTATTAACGGGCCCTGCCAAGTCAATGTAGCGTGTGGTGAGTACACTAAGCTGTAGAGTGTATGTTCTGAGGAGATATTTAATTTTCCTTTATTTGCATGAACTTTCTAACTAAAATGATGAACTTTGTACAAGTATTCAAAATTGCAGCTTTTTGGAGTGTTATGTAAATTGAATATTTCAGTTCTATTAATTTGAGGCTATGGTGGAGATGGTTGGGTATAACCCCTGTAGTGGATAAAACTGTGGGCACGACATATAATAGAATAAAATACTCTTTATTATGCACACCATATAAATTACAAAAAAATATGAAGAAAACATTACATAGGGTGACAATGGGCGGCTTTATCGCTAAAAGCGATCTTTTAAAGACGTCCTTTGGATGGATTTTAAAGAGAATAGAAAATACAGTATTGTAGGTAGTCTTAGGTGTACTATTTATATTTATACAGGGTGTAACAGAAAGGTGTGGTCATATTTTAAGAACTGCATCTTCCCATAGATATGTACAACTTTCATCAAGAAAATCTGAAGAAATTCTCAAAAAAAAATTTTGCCTCCCATACAAATATTGGTCAGCTGATAATAACTTTGTATAGAAAGTCCAATTTTTTTTTTGGGAATTTTCTACATTTTCTTAGAGAAAGTTGTTCATATACATGGGCAGAACCGGTTCTTAAAATATGACCACACCTTTCCGTTACACCCTGTATATCAAATAAATGCATTATAGATAAACACATTAATAATTATGAAACAAAAAGTTTATAACCCTTGTAAAAACGATTAAAGAGAGACATATACTTTTTCTTGCCTCCTATTATTATTTTTACATATATTTCGGACTTACACCATCGGAATTGGTAATTGTCGACATCCATCAGTACATTTTATCATTCACTAAAATGATTACTAATTTCTAATTACATTCCTTAGCATAACTCAACAAATTATTTTTAACCGACTTCGAAAAAGGAGGAGGTTATCAATTCGGATGTTTGTATTTTTTTTTTTTTTTTTTTTGTATGTTCGGGCAAAACTCCGTCATATATTGACGGATTTGCAAAATCAACCGCGATTGCTGCTATCGTATGTCTATGAATTGTTAACACAGTTTAATGGGGAACCACAACTAAAAAGTGAAAAATAAAAAACTTTTTTACAAAAAAATAGAACCGACTTCCAAAAAAGTGCAAAATAACTTTAATTACGGAAGTCGGTGTCAAAAAACGAAGACACAAAACAGGAACACCGACTTCCGAAATTAAAGTTATTTTGCACTTTTTTGGAAGTCGGTTCTATTTTTTTGTAAAAAAGTTTTTTTGTCGTTAACAAAGACTGCAGTGTGAACACGCCGCAATACGTTGCCAATTTCGCAAACGCATGCGTCAGCGGTACCGCCGGCAACCCGCACCATGAACTAGCCGAAAGTCGTGTGTCGACATCTCTTGGCTTGCCTTTGCCAAAGAAACAATGGATACGAAACGAATTTTTTTCAAATAAAAAATTACATTAGGTCAATGTATTTTTGTGACCTTTGATTTAAATTCCCTAAAAGCACTGTCTGATTTTATAGGGAACGTGCACGAACCAAGTTACCAAGGTGGCAAAAAAAAAGCTGTGGAAGCACAAATCGACATGAGCTCCGCAGTGTGGTAAAAAAATTAACTATTCAGACCCATCATCGTATTGCCGTCTATGTTTACAATAAATTTAAATCGTTTTTAATTAATATGATTAAAATTATAAAATAAGGGTACCGACCGATTAATTATGATCGTCAGCGTGGCCAGAGCTTATGCCAAAAGGCCAAAAAGTCTTCGAGTCCGGCCATGTCTTAGAAGTAAAAGTTTATGTTTAGGTACTTACAGATTGGTTTGTATTCAATAGTACTGTAAAAAACTTAGATATTTTTACAAATAACCATATTACACCAAATTTCTAAATGTTTATGAATCTCATACAATGTATCTCATGTTTTACACTGCATGTGCATGTATCCACTTTTGTCGTTTATCAATAACCATGGCAAGTACTACTATTCGTAGGAAAGTAATAGAATTTTACACCGTTTGACTTATCTTTATTTTTCTTTGAAGTGTTTGAGCATCCAGAAATGCAACAATATATTTTCACTTAGTTACTTATACGAGTATAAGTTATTTTTCACTTCTTTATTGTGATTATTTTGAAGTGATCGTAAAGTGTAGCACCTAGGTTGCATATAGTTACAGTCTTGCAGCGTACTTAAGTACTCGTATTAACCTTTTTATAAGATATTCACCACACCATTTGTTGTCTACTACCTAAAATCCGAATCATCGCATCCTAATATGCGATGATTCACGATGATGGCATAATAGATAATTTAATTTGAAACTGCGCAATCCGTTAAATAATTTAAAGCTTTGTTGCCGTAATCATAAAGTCTAAAATGCTCCTAATTAACATTTCTCCAATTTGTGTAGTTATTTTCAGCCTAGGTGTGTCGGTAGGAGGCGTCACTTGGACCTTCTATAAATTGTAAGACCCTCTTCAAATGCAACGGTATACACACATATTATTTAGGCATAAATACATATACCTAAATAATATGTGTGTGTGATGGCGCTATGCAGATCCTATGGAACCGTACCATTATAACTGACGGGACCATTTGTGAGAAAAGAAAAGGAAAAGTACGTTTAGTTATTTATTTATAGGTGGGGAGAATTAAAAATTAGAAAAAAAAAATAAAAAACTTTTTACAAAAAAAATACAACCGACTTCCATAAATAATACTAAAAAATGCAAAATAACTTTAATTTCGGAAGTCGGTGTTTCTAGTTTGCTTTCTTCGTTATTTGACACCGACTTCCGAAATTAAAGTTATTTTGCATTTTTTATTACTTAGTATTATTTATGGAAGTCGGTTGTATTTTTAACCGACTTCAAAAAAAGGAGGAGGTTCTCAATTCGACTGTATTTTTTTTTTATTATGTGTGTTACCTCATAACTTTTCACTACGTGAACCGATTTTGAAGATTTTTTTTTTAATACACAATGGAACTCTTCAATAAATGATAGCAAACCTTCCAGAATTGCTGCAATCGCATGTCTTTATATTGTTTTCACCACTTCACAACATTACATCACGCTGATACGCTCTGAAGGGGTATACAGATTTGTACAGTTCACCCTGATACACCCTAATTTCACGAACTATGTTCAAATTCCCTATTTTTGGGGCTATCAATTCGGGCATAACTTTACTATTAATTTAGTTTTAGAATGGGGTACAACAACTAAAAAGTGAAAAATAAAAAACTTTTTACAAAAAAAAATACAACCGACTTCCATAAATAAAACTAAAAAATGCAAAATAACTTTAATTTCGGAAGTCGGTGTCAAATAACGAAGAAACCAAACTAGAAACACCGACTTCCGAAATTAAAGTTATTTTGCATTTTTTAGTTTTATTTATGGAAGTCGGTTGTATTTTTTTTGTAAAAAGTTTTTTTTTTTGTAAAAAATCTTCAAAATCGGTTCACGCAGTAAAAAGTTATGAGGTACAACACATAAAAAAAAAATACAGTCGGATTGAGAACCTCCTCCTTTTTTTGAAGTCGGTTAAAAACGGGTCAAGTGCGAGGTTGACTCGCATATGAAGCGTTCCGTACGATTTTATTATTTGTTGTTAGAGCGGCAATAGACATACACGTGTGAAAATACAGGCTGGCGGACAGCGAGGGTTTAGTAACAGGGTTCCGTTGGTTACCCTTCGGTTACGATACCCTACAAACATAAATCTCACGAAAAGCGCAAAACTGGGAATAGGTTGAAAAGAGAGAGAACGAGAGAAAGGAAAAGAGACAAAACAAATAGTCTGAAGGGGTCGTATCGGGCTCCACATGAATTAAAAAGTGAAAGAGGAACATAATGTATCAGCTGGTTTGGCCACCGCATGTCGTATTAAGTTGAAATGATAAACATGTAATTTTCTGAATGACTATTATTTTGGTAATCTGTGGCGCTTGTGTGTCTAATGTCACTGTAAGAGTCTTACCGGGAAATAAACAGTTGTTAAACTTTCTCTTTGCTTTTTAATTGCTTTGCCGCATAATAGAAGTAAGAATTGAGGAGAGTCGAACTATATGGTAAATTCATTTATAATAGTTTGGGTGTGAAATGTATACAATTGATTCAGAACTGCCGATAGATAGATAGATAGTGCTAGTTAGTAGTTTTTAGGGTTCCGTACCCGAAGGATCCAAACGGAGCCCTATTGTTGTCACTCACGTGTCTGTCTGTCTGTCTGCCCGTCCGTCGTCTGTAACAAAATTTTGTGCCGAAGATTTTTTTAACTTCCAATTGTTTTGCGATAATGTTTGATAGTACGTATAGGTACTTTACTAACAAATACCAATATTTGGTATGGAACCCTTAATGTGCGAAATCCGACATACACTTGGGTAGTTTTTTTTTTTTCTGTCATTTGATACAGGCCTATCATCTAAAGTAATATAAGTTTTATGTGGTAGGTACTTAATCATTTATATCTCAGTTTTTTTTTTATATCCCAGCCCATAAGATAGTAAAAAATATTCAATATGTAGACCCCCAGTTTTTTGGATGTAACGTGAAACGTCACATAGATTGTTGTTTGTAAAATGTATGCTATGTAGCCTATGTGCCTCCATAGACGGACTACTTGAAGCAGTCAGTGTCGACAGCTTCAAGCGGTCGCTATTGTATGCTATGTAGCCTATGTGCCTCCGTAGACAGACTGCTTGAAGTAGTCAGTGCCGACAGCTTCAAGCGGTCGCTATTGTATGCTATGTAGCCTATGTGCCTCCATTAACAGACTGCTTGAAGCAGTCAGTGCCGACAGCTTCAAGCGGTCGCTATTGTATGCTATGTAGCCTATGTGCCTCCATAGACAGACTGCTTGAAGCAGTCACTGCCGACAGCTTCAAGCGGTCGCTATTGTATGCTATGTAGCCTATGTGCCTCCATAGACAGACTGCTTGAAGCAGTCAGTGCCGACAGCTTCAAGCGGTCGCTATTGTATGCTATGTAGCCTATGTGCCTCCATAGACAGACTGCTTGAAGCAGTCAGTGCCGACAGATTCAAGCGGTCGCTATTGTATGCTATGTAGCCTATGTGCTTCCATAGACAGACTGCTTGAATCAGTCAGTGCCGACAGCTTCAAGCGGTCGCTATTGTATGCTATGTAGCCTATGTGCCTCCATAGACAGACTGCTTGAAGCAGTCAGTGCCGACAGATTCAAGCGGTCGCTATTGTATGCTATGTAGCCTATGTGCCTCCATAGACAGACTGCTTGAAGCAGTCAGTGCCGACAGATTCAAGCGGTCGCTATTGTATGCTATGTAGCCTATGTGCTTCCATAGACAGACTGCTTGAATCAGTCAGTGCCGACAGCTTCAAGCGGTCGCTATTGTATGCTATGTAGCCTATGTGCCTCCATAGACAGACTGCTTGAAGCAGTCAGTGCCGACAGATTCAAGCGGTCGCTATTGTATGCTATGTCAAGCAAGTAGACATTGCCCTAAAGACGTGGTGGATAATATCGGGTTGCTTAAAACCGACTCCACTCATTAAACTCTTCCCACTTGCAGGCATCGCTCCACCTGCCCTAAGAAGGGAAGTCGCTTGCGCGCTACAAAAAAGGACTAGGAATCCGATCCCGACTTCCCCTCTACGACTACACGCCCACTCCTGGTAAATTAAAAAGTCGCAAGAGTTTCTTGCGATCTACATAGTCGATCCAGGATAGTCCACCTAAAGAGAAAATCAAACTGTGGGAAGAAACGTACCCACCACCTTGCGACTTCGTAAAGCCCAAGGAACAGTTGCCTCTCAGTCGAGAACTGCAGTGGCCTATATGGAGGGCCCTGAATAGGTTGCGTACACAATAGGGCCGCTGCAAGTACCATCTGGCGAAGTGGGGGTCATCGATCCATCTAATACACAGTGCGAGTGTGTATGTCCCATCTGCTGGAGTGTCTCAAATATGCTTTCACCTGCACCCTCGATGATCTGAACAGGGCCTTCGACGCCGCTATAAACGAGGCCACTTACTGGGCCTAAACAGTATAACTACATATTTAAATGTACCACGACACGAAAAGAAGAAGATCTTAGGTTTGCAGACGTTATACTATCTAGTCATTAGTAGTCATAGCTGTCACTATGGTGGACCTCAGTAAATACAATGCTTAATGGCCTCAGTGGAGCTGTCTGAAGCTTCCAAAGGAATGGGTCTTAACATGAACATGGACTACACAAAGGTCTTAAATGCACATGTGACACTCACCCTAGTTGTTCACCTATCTACCAGTTCACTGTTCTTTACTTTCTTTCTTTTTCTTTCACTTACTTTAATCGTCGAATCTGACTCGGCTGGGCAGCGTTCGGAAAGATTAATATCTTCTAGTCTTACATACCGCAGAGTCTCAAGATGAAAGTCTTTGACCAGTGCGAGTTGCTAGTCGTGACTGGCACTGAAACATCATCATCAGAAGGCTGAAAGTCACCCAAAGGGTATAAGATAGGGCTTCACTAGGAGTGTATCGGCGTAATTGATTCGGAAATTAAGAAATCCGCAAGAAAACCGAGGCTAAGTACAAGCATAGGTAACTTAAAGAATAGCCATTCTTAGGTGGCAGAAGGCAAGGCTCATTGCTGAGGACGTATAGCCGAAGAGGCTACGACCAAGAGGTTCTGGAGTGGCGACCGCCTACTGGAAAATGTAAAATTAGAAGGCACGATGACCTGATGAAGGCCGTAGGCATCTGATGGAAGGAGCACAGAACGGTTCGATGTTGGACGTCTTTCGGCTGAAATGATGATGAATGGCACAATGTAGTTTCGCGGGAGCGCTAACGAGCAGGAGAATGAGAGTTTTTTTCGCTTACGCTCAGTTCAACGTAACCCACTGGTCAATAACTAAATTAATGCTCTTCCGCGAATGCTCAGTGCTCATTACGCGCGAATGCTAGCGTTGTTAATGCACCTTAAGTTACGGTTGCCGCGCAAACAGGATATGTTGGAGAGATATAGATAGTAGCACCTTGTATGATAGCACGGAACGTTATAGGCGGTCAGTAAAAATTAGTTGAACTGGCAGCTCCGAAGTTGCGAACCTAGAACCTATATTGGGTAGATGTCAATTTAATCAATATTTTATTTAATGGCGCCTAATGAAAATGATTACCTTACTGTGTGGTTCCTGTGAGTCCAAGAATATAATTATAGTAATAGATTACAGACAAGTCACCACAAGTGCGTTTAGTTGGAAGTAACCAAATATCACCGGGTAGTACGAACGTTTTAGCAAGTTTTTTTTTAACTAGCGACTCGCCTGGGCTTCGCACGGGTGCAATTTTTTTTCGATTTTAATTGCTTCCGTAAGCTATTTTTACCCGACTGCCCTAGAAGGAGGGTGTTGATTTTCGAGGTATGTAAATGTATGTATATACAGGGTGTAACGGAAAGGTGTGGTCATATTTTAAGAACGGGTTCTGCTCATGGAAATGAACAACTTTCTCTAAGAAAAAACTAGATATTCCCAAAAAAAAATTGAACTTTCCATACAAAGTTATCATCAGCTGATCAATATTTGTATGATAGGTAAAAATTTTTTTTGTGAATTTCCTCAGGTTTTCTTGAAGAAAGTTGTTCATATGGATGGGCAGATGCAGTTCTTAAAATATGTCCACAACTTTCCGTATGTCACACACCCTGTATGTCCCGTGATGTATGTTTGTACGTCTACTTCTTTGGCACGCGCCTTAGGATAAATGGGTGACGGATTTTAATAAATGAGGTATTATTAGATTGGTCTTGACCGCCGAAGTCGTAGGCTAAGTATATGAATTTTTTGAAAAAAAAATGGTGACTGCCATTAGGTAAGTATAGTCATATTTTTTGTGTCCTAGTCATGTGGGGTATCAAAATAAAGAGCTCGAGGAGATGATTCCAATAAAATATAGGAAAAAAAAGAGTTTCAATTGTCAAAAAACCCGACTGTACAATAAAGTTTTATTCTATTCTATTCTTCTATTCCATTTTTTTTCTATGATAGGGACCGTTCTGTGCATACGCACACAGAAAAAAAGTGTAGGTACCTACACTTTTTTCCTACACACACATCATAGAACAACTATACCATGGACAGGACTGTCCTACTCCCTTCTACTGACTCCACTGTGATGCTGATGAACGAAGTCGATAAAATTACATGTTTAGGCAGGTAGCTAGCAAAAGCGTAGCTAGAAATGGCTGACTCATAACATGACTAATCGAACTCTATGTATTACTGTTAGCCACAGGGTGCGATAGAACTATAGAACAATTCTATCGGCCATCAGACGTCCTTGTCACTCCTAAAGTTCCATATCTTCCATCTCTATCGACGAGCTCGAGGACTACCGACTGCTGGATCAATTAGACGCAAGTGAGGTTCTGAATATTATTCTTTTTATTTTCGCATGGCTTCGCGGAATTACGTACCTAAGAACTGGTTTGTCAACTATGCAATAACGGCGGCGCGGCCTTAGAAATTCTACGAGAAATGCCGCTTGCGTTGCCGTTACTTAGGGGCACCACCCTTTGTCGTACTATCTACCCATCCCGTCAATATGACGGGATGCCTATATATATATATATACATACCTATCCATAGGTAGCGTCTCATACGAGTCATAATTATACGAGTTTCTGCAGTAGACCGCAAGTCGTTGGTTACAATTTGGCCTTGAGCTGGCCGACGTATTCCGAAGCTTCAATAGAATCAACCAGTTTATACTGGTTTGTGACTACTAACGAGCGGCTTAGTTATTGATTGTTATCTACGTGCAAAAGTTGAAGTACCTACCTAAAATAAAGAAAGAAAATAACGACTTCGGAAAAAAACCCTAGAGATTCATCAATCGTGTTCATCCGGATTGTGAATTCTCGGAGTAGAGTTAAGTTTTGGATAGAAGATCCGCTAGATCGCACTAGGTTAGTATTAAAACGCTGAAATATAGAATGAAGTAACTGAATATGGGCCACCATGTTGTTGTATGATCTAAAATTAAAAAAAAATAAGTAAGTATTAAGAAAATAAATGTATTGTTTTAAAATGTGAAGCAAACATTCCAAACTTTTAGAGAGCAAAGTTATAGTCAGAGGTCGGAATTAGGTAGAGCTATTTATGTAGGTACCTACTTACACTGATTTCATACAGCGAAAGAATAAAGTGGATGCCTCAAATCCCGAGATTAATTTTAAAGAGCAGAATAACCCCGTGATTTATTAAATAAAAAAGCTATTTACTTTTACACAATTGAAACCACTGCACGCGCGACGTTGCCAAATTTACATCCACGACATCGGATGCCCTAAGTTGCAAAATTCGAATGCGCACACGCGCGATTTTGCCACATTTGTAGTTCACATAACATGGCTTGTGCGAACAAAAGAAAACAATAGAGGTTTTTATTATTATTTATTTGTAATATTGTTGGCACACGGGATTGTCCATTAGAAATCCCGGGAAGATCCATATTAATATCAACATATTGATGCAAGTACTTACATAAATAACTCTACCTAATTCCGCCCTCTGGTTATAGTTTTATATTTTTACTAGCTGAGCCCGCGACTTCGTCCGCTTTAACCTCGTAAACAATGGCCGATTTCAACAATTCTAAACGCCCAGTTTTCGACCGCGTTTAGCCGCTGTCATAAAGCTGAAGAGTTTGTTTATTTGGTTGAACCCGCTAATTTCAGGAACTACTGGATCGAATTGAAAAATTATTTTTGTGTTGAATATTCTATTTATCGAGGAAGGCTATAGGCTATATAACATCACGCTGCGACGAACAGGAGCGAAGCATCAATGAAAAATGTGGCAAAAACGGCAAAAAAAGAGAGATTTTTTTTTTTGAGAGCTTCAGTTGCGTGCACTGCGTAAACGGTTGAAGTTACGCAACATTTATGTATGACGGAATGGGCACGTTTCCAGATGACAGCGATGTGAAGGAGTACTTCGACGCCTGAACGCATTGACGCTGATTGTTTTTGTATATATTTATATACGTAGTTAGGTAAGGTTTTTTTTGGTTTCAGTGTAGATATAGTTAGTTAAGTAAGTATAAATATGTAAATATAAATTCCAAATAAATTCCTGACGGAATTGTTCTCCTTTTTAAGTTCTAAAAAAAATTCGCGACAGCATATGTCTATCTTTTAAGGTTAACTCACTATAATCTTTTTTATGGTTTTTATTTTTTACGCTAAGCTTAGTTCAGTAAAACTTAGTTTTTATTTACTTAGATGCACGTTTCTGCCAAGTTTCAAGTTTTTAAACCCAAGCAGTAAAATTTTTCATACAAACTTTCACCCCTATTCCATTCCTTTACGGGGGAGTTTTCTAAAATCCTTTCTTAGCTGACGTCTCCTACTAATAATCTACCTCTTTCCCAAATTTCATCTTCTTAGGTCCAGTAGTTTTTGAGATTTCGTTATTAATTAGTGAGTGAGAATGAATGCGTGACCTATCGTTTTTATACGTATATACATATTTTTATTAATAAACTACCTAAATCTATACATATAAAATGCTTTGTCCTGGATGACTGACTGACGGATCAACGCACAGCCTAAACCGCTGATCGTAGAGACCTGAAACTTGGAGGGTGTGTTCTTTGTATGACGTAGGCATCCGATAAGAAAGGATTTTCCGAAATTCTACCCGTAAGGGGGTGAAAAAGGGGGGCAAAGTTTGTATGGGACAACGTGATTCCTTGGTCCAATCTACTTCAAATGTTGCATAAACCTTTTTTAACAGAACTGATGGAAGACGTGTTTCGTATTTTATTGAAATTCATCTTCTGACGGGGTTAAAAATTGGTAGAAAGTACTTTTGGCGGTGATTTGCTTCAAAGTTGATATCAATACTCCTTAGTGCTTTTGATTTAAATTACATTTTATTTTGACACATGTTTTAAAACTCAATCCGATTTTATTCAAAAAAGGTTGAATTTAATGTGTATTGTTGTTCGCAATCATCATCATCTGCCTAGCCTTTTCCCAACCATCTTGGGGTCGGCTTCCAGTCTAATATTGTTTTTCGGAATATTTATACATTTATAAATTTGTCTGTGTCTATTTTTAAAAATGGGAGCAGAGTTGGTTTACATCAATTGTACCAATAGTGAGGGATGGCGCTGGGCATGCGCCTTTTCCGTACACTTACTTATTTGTTGTACGGCACACAAAAACGCTCAATGGATATTCGTGAAGAAATTGTGTGTCATGTGACGAACAATTGAGATGAATTTGCTGTTAAGTCTCATGACCGTCATGGCAACAATCATATGATGATATGACAAAAGATATTACAACACTCTACGTATGGCGGATTCTGCGAGTTAGTTGCAGCCGGTCAAAATACCTATAATAATTTTGGTACAGAATACCAACCTTAAGTACATAAGCAGGCTGCAAATAAATATTGGCGCAAACACCTTGAAATGTACAGAGTATCACAGTTACGATATGAACGAAATCATGAAGGACAGCGAGTTGAAAGACGTCTAGGACCTTGGAATTCTAAAGAAATTTCTGGACTGAGTTATGATAGTAACATAGCGTAGGACAGTATTATCACTGGATAATACTGTTGTTTTGGGACCGATGAACATCGAATGCAAGTGGTGTAAAACTCTCAAGTACAAAGATGAGTCTGTGGGAATGTGCTGCGATTCAGGAAAGGTCCAGCTCGAACCTTTGCAAAAGCTTCCAGATCTTCTTTACTGTTTGATAAAAAACCCTCATGGCTGGCATACGGCATTATAACAGTTGTTTTCAAATGACCTCATTTGGAGCTAAAAAAATTGATGGTTTTATGCCTACATTCAAAGTGCGCCCTGCACTTTGAATGTAGGTGTATCATTTGGTTGGAAGTTTGTTTTCGCCAGCCCAGAATGAACCACAGTTCTTACAGATATATTTTGTTGGTGAGGATGATAGAGAAGTTCAATTGAGATGCAATAACTTTCTCTATGTAAAACCTGGCTTGGTAAGGCAATTACAAGAAATACTACATACTCATAATGTATACGGAGAGTTAAAGCTAGCCCTGGACAAAGTATCTGATACGCCAAATATATTTACAGTTGTTATAAATGCTGAAAGAATGCCTTCAAATGGCCACAGTGGACGGTATAATCAACCTACGTCAAATGAAGTTGCTGTAGTTAATGTTGGACAGCAATATTCTAAGCGGGATATTGTAATTTACATAATAAGTGCATCCACATTGCATTTAATAAGTGAAATCCATCGCTCATACGATGCGTCACAGTATCCACTTTTGTTTTGCTACGACGAGGATGGACATTTCTATACCCCAGTACGATCCTAAGACCAAACAGCAGCTTAATTTTTTTTATCTTCTGCAAGTTTGTATTCTTATCATATTATGATTAGGAAAGGAGAAGACAATCATCTGCTATTTTTTCGTTCGCTGTTTAGCCAGTTTTTAGTTGACATGTTTGCGAAAATCGAGACGAAAAGGTTGAGTTAGATTAGGAACAATCGGACTACTTGAGGGAAAACTACTTCTCTCACGGCCAGTTGCATGTGGCATTCTCCAGAGTAAGTGCACAGAGTAGCCTGGTGATTCTAGCTCCTGAACGAAAAACAGAAAATATTGTTTACAAAGAAATACTGCGGTAGGTGTGTAGTATTTCGATTTCGTTGTAAAAAGATAATAGGTACACAATACGATAACAGACAATACACGGGGGCGTGTACCTTTCACTAGATTAAAGGCCGAGCTTCGTGTTCACAAAATATAACAAAATTTTATTTTATTTTCATGTGTATTTAACTTTTAAATAATAAAGATACTACACTATAATCAAGATTGTTATATTTTATAAGTATTCAAACATTTGAACATAATAATGTATATGTTTTATCAAAATGAATAATGAATAACAATTAAAAATCCTATTAGAAACATTTTCGTCTTCTACGCGGATGAAGTCGCGGGCAAAAGCTAGTTAAGCATAAAAATGCATGACGACTGGTACTTAAGAAACATAAAAAAAAAACAGTCCAAACCTCCTCCTTCTTGTAAAGTCTGTCAAAAATAGATAGTCCCATATACCTACACCTACTTACGAAAGCACTATCGCCTGAGGGATGGAAAAAAGTGGTTGCTTACCACATTTTTTTTTTATCAAATAACATAATTTACAGTTACATAGACTGGGAATAAAATAGCCACAGAATAAAACAAATAACCCCAGCAGCCACAGGACGAATCCTTCCTCATCATTCTAACCAAAAGACTGCTAGACATGAACTCCTCAACATGGGCCCTCCCAAAAAATCTATAAATTAACAAAAAAAAAAAAACCGGTGGATTTTATTAGAACCACTTACCGAGACTTCGTTCCTGTCTAGAAAAACTTTAAAATCTCAATTAAATAACTATGTAGGTACTTACTTACTTACCTACTTACATTCGTTTTGGAGTTTTGATAGACTTACACACAGACGAAAATAGCTTATTGAAAACAAGCACAAGTGTGACACAAAATAAATATTCTATTTCATTTCACTAGACCAATATCCATTCAGGTGGAGTTCTCTCAATTTTATTATGTTCTCTTTTCATTTAAGGGAACGAAAATAACACGAAACACGAATTTGAGCTGCTCCGTTCCTAAAGCCTAAAAAATTGGAATGAATCAATGAACTGTTTTTTTTTTTTTTTTTTTTGGGGGGTGGGAAATCATCCAATGACTTCTTCCGCTCTAGGGTGGAGCGGAAGGGTGTGTCAGACTCTTACTGACTAAAACCCACCCCTGTTCCTCCCTGCCTCGAGTGCCCGGGGGCGAGGTAACTCTTTCGAATTTATCCTCCACCCCCGGGCAGGCACCGGCCGTGGCAGGCCCCTTCCCTTGGCTGACAACTCTTTGAGGCGCGCGTGGAACACTACGCGCCGTCGACTCTCGGGCCTGGTGCTGATCGGACGGCGAGTTACCCACTACTCGCCGTCCGCAGGCCCGGGTCTACGGTGGCCGGAGATCGTCTCGCGGCCCCTGGCGTCTCCTGCGGCGGTCGCGGCTGGGGGCACTAGGGTGACTCGGCCGTTGCTGAGCCTCCCTAACGTGTGCCGCCTCCCTCTTCGCGAGCATTACTGCTTCGCAGAAGGAGGAGACGGCCTCCCATTCCCTCTCGCTCCGTACCATGGCCTGAACCAGGGCACGGCGCGAGAGGTCGCTGTCGCCTATCGCATCCACGAGGACACGGCGGTGTTCTGCCCAAGCGGGGCAAACCTCCACCGTATGCTCCACCGTGTCCTCTGGGCGATCCTCGCAGTGGAAACACTCAGGGGTCAACTCCGCCTTGATCCGACACAGGTACCTCCCGAAACAGCCGTGTCCGGTGAGCACCTGCGTCAGGCGGAAGGTGAGGGCGCCGTGACGCCTCTCCAGCCACTCCTCAAAGAGGGGCACTACCGCCTCGATGGTGGCGTGCCCAGATCAATGAACTGTTACCGCGAATATCCAACAACTTTTGATATGTATAGATCTACTTCTATATTGAAATTGTTGACCCTGCATTGGAGGGAATCGTTAGGAATGGGATGTTGTCTGCTGATCTACGCCCACTGTAATTTTTTTTTATTCCTGACTGTAAGTATATCAGTCCTACTATAATTTTTAAATATTCGGATGCAATTAGTAAATTGAAAATAGTATCTACCTGTGGTTACCCAACAATGACCGCACCAAGTAGGTACCTTGTAAGAATTCTGTTTATTTCGTTTTAGACTGCAGTCGTAGAGGAACAATTAATTTTGTAACAGTCTGGTTTCTAAGGTTTGGTTCCCGCCAAGGCGAAGTAGCGGGCGGCGCGGCGGGGCACACCGGTACAATCACGCACTAGCGCGACTTCCTCCTCGCACGGTCTTACTACGTTACTTATTGTTATTCCGCACCAAACGCAACATTTTTTGTTTCATCTTTACTCCTCCAATGTTCTTCTCCTGTCTCGTCCTTGCTTAGGCAGTTTTGTATTTTTTGTTTCGCTCACTCACACGCGTGGGTGTCGGCCCAGCGGCCAACGAACCCGACCGACACAGCTGTTTTCGTCAAGGAATAATATTATTATAGAGGACGCACTAATTATAAATTATTATTGAGTAAAAGTAGCGTAAAAGTAAGTTGACACACAGCGGGACGCTATCAGTGATATAGATTGTAAACAAATAGGTACTGATAGGCCACCACATGTTATCATAGAACGTGAGGATATTCAGTTAAAGCTCGATGGTAAAAAACGTAGACTAATAAAAAGTTTCCATATGATAATGTGTACGGTTTGATAACCACGCTCTAGTGGACAGTAAACAGAACTCAAGTTTTAATGTTCCTCTGGAGATAACGGTGTTGATTGAATGTAGATATCTGAGAAACACGATACCTTCCGGGGCATCGAGGAGTTAGCTTTGTGTAAGTTTAACTTTTAACGATTTCGTACTTCAAAATAAACTGCAGGAAGAAAGAAATAACATATACTTTATTGTATGGATACTACAAATATCATAACCATAAGATATAAATCTAAAACACTTTCGGTTCTGTAGCCTCAGGCAACAGATCGGATTCACACATAAAATAAGATAACCCCAGTTTGTGTGCGGATTGCAGATACAAATCTAAGCAGCTAATCAATCTAAGAGGACGGCAGCAGTAGGTTCTATGTATTTATTCTATGTTTGCAGCCGGAAATAGGACTTACAATTATTCAGAAAACGGGTGTAACTGCTGTTAAAACTTGAAATAATAATAGGAAAGTGTAACGACGGTCATGAACATGACCTAGCCTATCCTAGACCTTTACCCTTCTTCGATGAAGGATTTCTTGATCGAAGTTTTCCTTGGTCTTCAGCTAATTGTTGACTTAAAAGCCATTTACAAATTAACTTAAATATTATGTAAGTATGAATTAAAAGAAATTTGACACTGACTCCTCCCCCTATCCCCCGATTTCTGAATTAAGAATTTTCAGTTGACTATTTGTCAAAACTCTACTTGCTTATTACTACCACCTGTCATTTCGCTACCATTAAAGAAGGGTTTGACATAAATTCAGAAACTAAAATTAAATTCAGAAACCAGCGGCAGTTATACGACTTCTAATGATTGAACATCACGTCTAAACGACTAGTCTTATTTCTTTGAAAAAAATATATGTTACTGTAGACAATTTTCTTCGTAATTTGATATGTGAATATTTAAAATTATATTTTTTATAACATAATGTAATTAATTTGTAAAGTTATGTCTAACGCGGATAAAAAACAAAGAACCATGCAAAAACTATAAAACGTATTTTAATGAACCCTTCATCATTTTAAAGATTATTTAATTATTTACATTTTAGTATACGTTTTTTAGTATAATACCTGTTGTTTTATATATAATAAATTAATAATGCGTCTAATTTCAGACAGCGCTCCTCGATGAGAGAGTACCTACTGTTTTGGGTGGACGTACGGCGCGTTACGTGAGCTCAGCAGAGTCAGCACAGAACACGCAAGCTAGCGACCACTCAAGGTCGTTGGCAGTTCATAGCGCCTTAACCTAACTTAACTTAACTATGTTTGTAATTTTTCAAGATTTTATTTAACATGCAATGTTTGTTTGTTCGCGCCAAATCTTGCAAACTGAATTAGAACCACTTCCTCTTATCCCACGGAGTAACATTTTGACACGTTGTTTCGGTTCCGATGACAGTGCAATTTTAAAGTAAGCATTACCTGAATAGACATCCATGATTAGCTCCAGATAAAGGAATTCTGCAACGGTTAACAGCACAGACCCGAAATTTTAAGTACGCATTTAAAACTTGTGTTTATTTTATTTTTTTCTATGAAATTATTTTAGAAATAATAGTGCTGTGTACCAGCCATTTTCACTACTAGTATCTAAGATAACAATTTGGAAGATGCCTCTCTATGGGCTGTATCAGCAAGGCGCAGGGCGCAGGGCGCAGGACACAGAGCGCTGGGGACGACCCTCGCTGAATCGATCGGCGGATTGGTCCGACCCCTCGGCTCGACTACCCCGGGCACGTCGCTACGCTACGCACGACGCGGGTCGGCGCGCCCACCGAATTTCGTGAATGATAAAGTTTGGGTCTTTTGAACTCGTAAAATGACGTAAAGGACATTGACCGAGGTTATCAGACGACTTTGAAAATCGTCGATGTGTTCGACGCATCCCGAAGTTTTATTTGACGAGTCGCGATCGCGCGGTATCTTTATAACTTTATCACAGTTGGAGGTTAAACGAACCATAAACTGGTATTAATTTATGTCATGCAGTAATTTTGTATCCATTTGTCGTCGGCAGATTGCATGATTCGTCATCTATTCGTTACATCTGGCGCTGTCCGTTTGCAAACGTTTGCCGCTAAGTAAAAAGCCGTAATTTATGCCGAAAAGTAAATGATGCTGTTTTTACTCAAGTACGAAATAATATTAGGATTACTTAATCGATGAAAAGTTTTCGAAAACCAGATACAAAATAAAAAAATAAAAAAATTGCGGTTCCTGTATTGAGAATTTGTAGTTGTACCTACATGTCAAATCCTACTTTAGTGTATAAAATTGATACCTACCTACCTAGATAAAGTAGAGTTTGTGAAATCCCTAGCTGGAAAACTTTAAATCTCAAACCTTGAAATACATATTTTATGATTAAATATAAGTACTTAATTACTTATTTAAGATGGATGGATTGTGTGAGGAGTAATATGAAAGAAAAGGGAGTTAGTGATAGCGTGACGGCTGACAGGACAGAATGGAAGAAAAAAACGTGTTGCGCCGACCCCAAGTAACATGGGATAAGGGCAGGAAGATGATGATGATGATGATGATAAGTAATTATTTATCATCAATGATTTTAAATGTTTCCCAACACTTGGCGCACCTACTCAATATACCATAATCCTTTTTTTCATATTTTTTATTAGGTTTAGCAAACTACTCTAAAATATTATGCTCATTGTCGGAACGAGTGACTGAAAAAAGTGACTTTTAGAATGAAGGCTTCCAAACTGTGAAGCGATGCATACTAATTACTAAGTAGGTAGAAAGGAGCCAACCCAGTCGAAAGAATGCAAAGTGGGACTAGTTGACTTTTCCAGGAATCGTTAGACCCTTCGGTCAGAACAAAACACACAAGAAAAGGAATCAGTTCTTTGAACAAAGAAGATTGTTGTTCGGCATTGTTATTAAAAATCTACCTAAGTTCAGAAAGTTGTTATTCATTTGATGTTATGGTATTTTTTGCAACAGGAGAAACAGAAAGCAAAATTGACCAAATACTTATGTATTCAATTTTCTATGAAACCATGTTCACAACTTAGACTATGAAAGGTTATAGACAAAGTCAAAAGCCAGCAATCTGAAAAACCAGAATGAGAAGCCGGCTTGGTATCTGTACACGAACTATGAACTTGAAATTTGGTGATAATGTTTATTATTACCTACGTATATTTTACTAACAAATACCAAAATATTGATAAATTAGATTTTTTCTTTGATAATTCCCGCATTTGATACGGAACCCTAAATGTGCGAAGTCCGACACGCACTTGGCTGGTTTTTATTATTAATCTGTCTGATATTTCGATTCCCACATCATTCAAACTTAAAAGTTAACCCCAAAATGAAATGATTCTCTTCCATTGGAAAAACAGCATCATCACTTTAGTAAATTCATTTTCCATTTTTATATCCCTCAGGGCAGATTGAAACTTAATAATTTAAATCGTAAAGTGATTTAATTGGAACCACAAGGATCACAATTAGATACTTAACTGAGAAAGATGCCGAACGAGCAGGAGCGACGTTCGGGATCTTTTAAACGTACCTATATATTTCGTGTAGGTAGTACGTAGGTAGGTATGTACTCACTGCAAAAGAGATACTCTAAGTAACCAGGCACGCACACTAAAAAACTATATCGTTACTGTTAAAACGATTCATTACGTACCCACTGTTCACAAAGACAGCCACGCACACATCGCATTCGTAGAGTGAGTGCGCTAATAACTCACACTCTACGTTAAATAAATAAAAAATAATGAAAATAGAAATAAATAGTGTAAATGTTATATTATCTTATAACTATGATAATATAACATTTGGCCTCATATAATAGTTGCTTTCGTGGCGCAACAGGCAAGCACCCAACCCACAGCGACAAACGATCCGAGAGCGAGCCCCGAGTTTACCAAAATATTTTTTTTTTAGATTTTGTAATTTAGAGTTAATATATTAACCGAATAAAGCGATATTCTGACCGGTTTGAGAATCTACCACGAGTTTCTCGCCTACTTAAAATTATTTGCCTACCAAGAACATTATTTAAAATTAACGGGTGCATCACTTCGCACACCCATTAGTGCTTGCTTTACAATACATATGAAGCAAAATATGTAGTTAACTGGTCCAGTGGCCAAGGCGTACAAGCACTAGACTTGTAAACCAAACGTCCCAGGATGAAGCCTCACCTCCGCTGCCGCGCCGCGTGTCAAGTTTTTGCATTATTAAAAACCATTTTTTCATTTTGTTGTTTTTTTTTTGTAATTTATCTGATAATTAGAACATTATTCGAGAAACAATATATGGAAGTAAAAATTAAACAATTTGTAATAAGAAATCAACAATATTTATTGACTAGGATTTTTAAAAAATTAAAAATTAAAAAATATAAAGTTTTTTGCATGACAATTACTCTAAGTCGGACAAGAATTAACGTTATTTTTCATATTCAAGTGCGTAGGTAATTTATTTATTAGTAATATGAATAAACATGTTAGTAAGTTAGATATTAAGATACAGGTATCGTATATTGTAATCTCACTTACAATAACATCAATCACATAAAACGAGTTTAATGACCCCCTGATATTTTTATTAGTAGCCGATTGGTGCGCCTTCACTATCTATGATGATAATGATTCCTACTTTGTATATCTAATATCGAACTCGATTATTGAAAACATGTTTAAAGATCAAATCAATGTTTTTTCATTCATCCTTTCATGCAACCCTATCTAAAATATTGGAGGGCCTTATGAACATCAGACTTGTTAATTTTCTGGAATCAAATCAGCTATTGTCTGCATCCTAATTCGGATTCCGCGTAAATAAAACAACGTCAGATGCTGTTAATCAACAAACGGAATTAATAATATCTAAGCTTGACAATAAGAAAAAGACCTTATCTCGATTTAGCCAAAGCATTTGACACAGTATCTGTCCCCATCTTGATTAATAAACTGGAACATTTAGGAATTAGAGGTTTGCCACTGGATTTGTTTGCGAGTTACCTGAAGGGTAGACACAGGTTGTTAGAGTTGATTTTTGGACCAGTGATGAACTGCTGATTGAATATGGCGTCCCACAAGACAGTATCCTAGGCCCGACCCTGTTTCTAGTTTACAAAAACAACCTTTGTAACATAGACTTGACCACTGGGAAAATAATTACTTTCGCCGATGATACTGCATTACTTTTTATGGTGATATGTGGGAAGTTGTTTTTAGACACGCTCAAAACGGGTTCAACCATGTATCTAAGTGGCTTAATGACATCTTCCTCACCTTAAATGTTGGAAAGACCAAGTTCATGACATATACACTAAGAAAGCAAGACATACCAAACCTTCCCATTATCTCGCACAGTTGCAACTTACCATCCAACAATTCATGTAATTGTCCGCTTTTGTCAAAAAGTAGCACCATTAGATGTTTGGGTATTGTAATAGATATCCAACTAAATTACCAACACCACATTGAGATCTTAGTACCTAGAATTAGAAAACTTATTTATATATTTAAATCTCTTCGTCATATTGCTGACACTTCCTTAATTAAAACTGTTTATCTCGCTCTGTGCCCTTCCTTACTGTCTTATTGTATAACTTCTTGGGGTGGAGCACCCTAAAATTTACCTCCTGAAACCGGAGAGAGCCCAAAGAGCCATATTAAAAGTAAGTTCTTTCCTACCCATACGATACCCTACTTTTTATCTGTATCAGCGCTGTAAGGTACTGACCGTGAGGCAGCTTTTTATTTTCCAGACAGTTATTAAAGAAGCACTCGGAACTGTCTAACGACCCCAAAACAATCTCAGGGCCTACAGTCTCGACATTGATAGCGATCGCTACGTCCTAACGATTGGTCGCTACGTCGGAAAAATAATTGATTTTCTTGAAATATGTACAAAGACCAGCAGATCAGTTGATCAGTTTTCATGAAAAATAGTGCTTGCAAGTTAAAAATTACGCCCTCTCTGTACATACTCGTATTTCAAGAAAAATTTTCCGACGTAGGTGACAGATCGTTAGGACGTAGCGATCGCTATCAATGTCAAGACTGCAGGCCCAGGTAAGAGGAGAACTACTGATGTTGCACGACTAATAGATATAAATTCAGTCTGGCACATAATTTGTACGGTTTCCTTGGTCCATATCTATACAATACAATTAACAAGCAGCTTTTAATTTATTCTCTTTCTAGGGCACAGTGCAAGAAAAAAGTTTGCTCGTGGCTTCAAGGCATTGATTACAATGCAATGGAACGTTCATTGAAACAGGTAACGTTTGCTGGCATGGAACGATTTAAAATTCAACACATATGCCCATTACACCATCACCCATACACTCACTCTCGCACACACACATTCTCTTACTCTCACGCACACACATTCACACAAACATCAGAATTGTCTTAGTTTTTTATTTTTCTTTTTGTTTCACTTATTATTGATTTACTAGTATTTTATTATGTACTACCTGTATATTAATTAAATGCAGTTACTAGTCATAAGTGAGTTGTCTGATAAAGGATAAGCCTGGTGATCTGTAATACAGGTTTTACCTACAACAGACACCCAGTCTCTATAAGTGTTTTACAATGACTTTGTACTGTGGTTGTGAATATGAGAAAACACTATAGAATATTATTATTATATTCGATCTCTGACAGCACAGTTTGGTCAACATGGGGCTTGATTTTCACTGTTTATCTATGAATACGAAAGAAAATTTTTTTTGTAATACTTTATCTACATAATTATGTTAAATATTATACACTTAAACAAAAAAAAAACCTTTTAACGGGCTTGATTGTGTTTACTAAGTGATTGTGTTTATTTTTCAATCTTTTCATTATTGCACGTGCTTGGTTATTTATTTTCATTTGTTTGTAAAAGTAACATGGCATGGACCTGCGATATTTGATAATTAAGTTTTTTTTTAATGAAATATTGTTTGACAGCTGTGTTAACGCGCTACGTTAAACGGTTTCCCATAATAGCATTTATTGTTGGACCCACACTAAATGCTATTAGGGCCCCTAAGGAAATTACCAAAATATACACCCCTGACGTACGAAAACTCATGTTCAGAAGAGAAAAGAATTAGAACAGTTACCGTGGACTTTAAAAAATTAAAACTCAATGAAATAGTAAGCGACTAGTGATACACCAGTTTACTGGTTGACTGGTAGAGCGTGCCTACCGCTTTAGTTGGTATCTACATAAAGTGCAAATAAATAAATGATACATCAATAACACAAACGCCAAGTTGCAGATAATCCGCGAGGATCCTACTCGTAAGTTTTTAAATGAAATCTTAAAGCAAGTAAAAATAATTCGAGATAATTTCAATCCATCGCATAGATCTAACTAAAATATCGACTTTGGCATTTTACATTTTAAGCTGATTTTTAAATGACGGTTTCTAATAGAAAGGCCATATAAAAGTAGGTATGGGTTCCAATTCCAATGGAATTTGAACTTTTGAAGACTTACATTGAGTGTGCCAAAATTTTATTAATAATTTCGAATTATAAATTCAAGTACTTATAGTTGTATATACCTAGGTAGTCCCCATACGAGCTACACTAATGGTTTGTAATTTGAAAGCCAAAGGCATGCCAGGGACATAAATACAATTATGCCCCTGAATCTTCACAAATGCAGAAGAAAAACATAATTAGCTGACAGCTGTAGAAAAGTTGGAATGCCGGGAAAATTGTGTAGACATGCGATTAACTCTAGCGCCTAGCGGGTACAACTAAAACACGTCATTTAGCCAGATATTTCCCCGAAGTCATCATGCCTACATACCTGTACGGCTGTACCTACTTGATCAAAATATACCTAGCTAGTTTTAGATTTTTTAAGGCGGCAGGTTACCTACTTAAAATTTCGTATCTGTTCTGTTGAACGTTAAAGAATTACTTTTTTCGTTATCTGGAGCTAATCCTGTAAGTCGGTTCAGGTCATGCTTACCATAAGAATACGTTGTCATCGGAACTGAACCAACACGTAAAAAACCGGCCAAGTGCGAGTCAGACTCGCGCACGAAGGGTTCCGTACCATTATCTATAAAAACGGCAAAAAAATTGTTGTATGGGAGCCAAGATTTGGCCGGAACAGACATATTATACATAAACAAACAATACTTGTAGAAAAATAAGGTTTAAAATAAAGGATTTGCAACCTAATTTGAAACACAGATAGAATCCTGAGTTATTCTGAATTATATGAATATTCTGAATAGATCATTTCAAATAAAATAAATTTCATAATAATTCGATAATTTAAAACGTGTCAGATTAAAAAAAAATAAGAGGTTTCAATTTGACATGATATTTCTTAAACCAGGAGCCGCGGAAGTGGAGGGCAGGAGGGGTTAAGGTTTCTAATTTTCTATGCTACATAGCTTTAACAGAGCTTTGGTTTTTTTTTAATTAAAAAGCGCTTGTCCATAAGAAAAATTGTCGGAGAAAGCAGAGCATAACAATTTTGAACACACTTTTCTATATCCATTTGTATGTACTTATGTTTGTTTGGAACGGAATCTTTGAACGTGATTTTCACCCACTTAAAAACTTCAGATTGAACTGTAGCTTTGCATACTTATCAAGGATCGATCTAAATACAATATTTCTTTCTTAAAATCATAGAATGTACTATACCGGCCGTAACAATTAAATCCCTTCTTTGAGGAGTGGCTGGAGAGGCGCCACGGCTTCCGTACCTTCCGCCTGACGCAGGGCGGAAGGTAGGATTCCGTTGTTCCTGGAGATACCTCCCGAAATAACCATGTCCGGTGGAGACCGGACACGGTTATTTCGGGCGGTAACTATTTCGGATTTGGCGTAAGGATACGCCCGGTCACCATTGTGTTAATCGCTCGGAGAAATTGGTGGAGCATACGGCGGAAGTCCACCCCGCTTGGGTAGAACACCACCGTGTCCTCGTCAGGGACCGCGGAAGTACTCCATGACGGGTGGGGGGCAAACTACCTCCCAACCCATCGCTTTTTACATAACAATATTTTATTCGTTAATCACTTTATTCTCGTAATTTTTTTTTAATGATGTGGGTAATTATCGACTAACTTCGCCCGCTCTGAGTGGAGCGCGGAGGACGAGTCAGACTCTTACTGACTAAAACCTACCCTAGTTCCTTCAGTTGCCTGTGCCAGAGCCAGGGGCAGGGTGAATGTTTCAAATTTTCTCGCGACTCTGGCAGGCATCGGCTCTAGCGAGCCCCGTCTATTAGTGCCGACATCTATTTTAGGTACGCGTCGAACACAACGCGCCGTCGACCCTGGCCTGGTCCTTACAATCCGCAAGCCCGCGCCTACGGTGGCCGGGAATCAACTTACGACTCCCGACGCCCAGGGCGTCTCCTGAGGCGGAGGGACGTGAGGGTGCGAGGATTGCCTCTCCCTCACTAGTCCCGCTTCCTTCTTTGCAAGCATTTCTGCTTCGCAGAAGGCGATGAAAGTCTCCCATGCCTTCTCGCTCCGTACCATGGCCTGGACCAGGGCAAGACGCGAGAGGTCACCACCCCAAAAAAAATAATTGTTAATTTAAAAAAGCGACGGTTTGGGAAGAGGTTTGCCCCGTTTGTCATGGAGTTCTTACGCGGTCCCTGTCTTAAACCAACGGTGTTTGCAATTTTACTGTGACAAGTTCATTTATTAAATAATGTGTCATGTGGAGCTTTCGCTCGTTAGAAAGCCGGCGTCATAGAGACCATTGGGCCACAAATAATTGTATCACCCTAGCTAGGCGCAAATCACCCGGGATCAAAGCACGCCCACAGGGCTTTGATCTAGCTAGGTTGTGCAAGTTTAGTATCGAATATACCTATATTATTATATGTACCAACAATTGTATTATAAGTTCATCAATATTATCTCTACTAGCTTCTGCCAGCGGCTTCCCATTATAAATTATATTGTTTCAATATCTTTGTAGTGCATGGTACACATAAGTATAAGACATTATACCCCAGCGCATTATCCTCATGAATGTGACTATCATACACAAAAACAATTTTTCAAATCCGACTGGTAGTTTCAGAGATTGGTGCGTTCAAACAAACAAACAAACAAACTTTTCAGCTTTATTATTTTAATATATTAGTATAGATTAGGTACCTACTGTTCTTCTGGTATCAGTAAAGCTTGCCCAGAATTTTTTGCCCTTATGGGTTTTTCAGACGGCTTTGATATGTCATACAATTGATTTCATAGATACGCCTCCATTAGGATTTATTTTGCAAATTAGTGTTTATTGTTCTTATTGACATGAATCTTAGAATGTTTAGAAGGACTTCAGTAGATCCTTCAGAAAGCTATACGTCTTCTTGCCTCTTTATTTCTCTCAAGCTCACAGATTATCGTATTAAGCCGGTAAGAAATAAACCTCCAACAAATGCGAAGCAGGTAAAAAAGGGACGTTCATAACAAAGTCCCAAATCGACTGGACTCATGGAACATTTTGTTCTGCGATTTGGCAACGTCGCTGTCACATGTTAGGTTAGGGGTGATAAGTATGGCAACGTCGCCTTGTGATATGCCGTTACTTTAATATCTTACGTCACATAAGACTGCTGGGGTTGAAAATGTTGTACTGTGGGGACTCACGGATTTATGCTTTATAAGAGCGAATAGATTGAATGACCATAATTATGACTATTAAGCTAAGATTAGACTACGAGTGCTCCCACAGAAATTTTGACCCAAGTGTCAGATAAATTCCTGTACCGTTCACACTTCAACAAATTAGTGTCTGAACAATAGAATAGAATAAAACTTTATTGTACACCATAACGGTCACACAATTGTTTTACACGAGCTTAAATGTATGGGTACAACGGCGGTCTTATCGCTGAACAGCGATATCTACCAGACAACTTTGGGATGAACTGAAAGAACCTAAAATCTAAAAGGGGGTAGTCTGCGGTGTACTGCTAATAAAAAAAAAAGATGTCAAAATTTTACATTTAAAAGTACATACATAATAAAAGGAAGAATAAAAGGAGTGCTAATAATTATGGAAGAGATGAGAATATATAGAAACAGAAAGGCATTAGAGCAAAAGGAAATGGTCTTTTACTAGATTTTTAAAAGAAGCGAGTTACTGGGCTTGCCTAACTGGCATCCGCAACGCATTCCACAATCGCACAGCTTGAACTGCAAATGATTTATCATAAAACTTTGTGGAATGCGAGGACATCAAAAGTATCAAATTCTCCGATGATCTCAAGTGTCTAGAATGTGTGTAACGAAGGAACTTAAAACGTTCTTTGAGATAAAAGGAGGTTTTAGGAATAAACAGAACACTGTAGAGTAATGATAAAACATGGGCATTCCGGCAAAGGTGGATTGGCAGCCACTTGAGTTTAATACGAAATTCAGAAACATAGTCATATTTGCGTAAACCAAATATGAATCTAATGCAAAAGTTTTGGAGTCGCTCAAGCTTATCAAGCTGCAGTTCAGTAACATCTAAATAACTAGCATAATCTGAGATTGGGAGAAGGAGGGATTGAGCGAGCGCAGTTTTGGTGGCAGTTGGAAGAAAGTTGCGCAGTCTTCGTAAAAAACCCCGCAGACGCAAACAACTTGCGGGTAACTTCTTGCAATTGAGGACCCCACGAAAAATCTTTGTCGATGAAAATACCCAGGTCGTGGCCGTCACATTTGTCACAAAATCTGCATAAAATGAAATCGATAGACCCCATGATGATAGAACAAATTAAACTCCTATCTATCCTACGATAGAAAACATTACTCTCCCTTGCGTAGCGCAGCTGTGTAAAAAATAATAGTCAGATGTGAACAAACAGTCCGAAAAGTGATACAAGTATACTTAGGGACCTTACTATTATCTCATAAAAGGTGTTGTAAAACCAGCGGTGTGACGTCGAGGGAAAAAAATAGTCGTCGTCACACTAGTGTGACAAGCTGATGTGACGTGGAGTCGGGAATGGTGTACACGAGAATATTGTAATACACAAAAACAAAAATAAAAATTGTGTTTAAAACTACAATCGAGTTTAGCTTTACTTGTGAGCATTGCTTGCGAGTATGAAAATATGTCGCTTAAATGGCCATTTATACAGACGGACGGACGGACAACGAAGTGATCCTATAAGGGTTCCGTGTTTTCCTTATAATACTCGTATAATAATAATAATATAATATTCCACAACTATCACACAACGCCAT
Organism: Polia nebulosa; assembly: GCA_951329385.1. Taxonomy (NCBI): domain Eukaryota; kingdom Metazoa; phylum Arthropoda; class Insecta; order Lepidoptera; family Noctuidae; genus Polia; species Polia nebulosa. The sequence continues at coordinate 29,378,511 of OX589587.1, read as the reverse complement.
CTAGTCCCAAGCTAAGCAGAGCTTGTGTTATGGGTACTAGACAACTGATAAACATACTTATATATTTCTAAATACATAAATATTATAGATAAATTACACCCAGACACAGAACAAATGATCGTGCTCATTACACAAACATTTGTCCTGGGTGGGAATCGAACCCACGACCTCCGGCATAGCAGTCAGGGTCACTAACCACTTATGAGGTATGGAAGCGTAAAAGATAGGTACACGAATGAGATTGTCGATCATTTCACACTTTTAGTAGTCTTGCTCCACGTGAAACTCATTGTGTAAGCCTAACTTCCAGGAGTTTATGGAAAAATGTCGAACCTGCTTGAAAACATCAACATAATATCGAAATCATGACGGTACCTTGTCAATACATACACGAAAACATTATGTATGTTCGGAAAAATCTGCATCTCTTTACTAAGATAAGTGACAGGCATAATTTTAATACAAGAACTATGAACAAATTAGAGCAACCTCGATTCAGATTGGCTAAAGTTCAAAGTTCTTTTATGGGGTACTGTGTAAAATTTTATGATAAAATACCACTGTAACTAAATGAGACAAAATTTAAAACATGCATTAAACGCACATTAAATACAGACATTTATTATAAATTGGAAGATTATATCCTTGATAAAAATGCTTGGCTAAATGTTGGTCCTGCTCCACAGCCACAGCCACATGGGTCCACTAGTTAGTTCTTTTTATATATATTTGAAAGAGATGCTCTCCCTTTTATTTTTCTAGACATGGTTTTTAGGGTTCCGTACCCAAAGGGTAAAACGGGACCGTATTATTATGACACCGTTGTCCGTCCGTCTGTCATCAGGTTTTATCTCATGAACCGTGATAGTTAGACAGTTGAAATTTTCACAGATGATGTATTTCTGTTGCTGCTATAACAACAAACACTAAAAAACAGAATAAAAATAAATATTTAAGGGGGTTCCCATACAACAAACGTGATTTGTTTGCCGTTTTTATAGATAATGCTACGGAACCGTTCGTGCGCGAGTCCGACTCGCACTTGGCCGGTTTTTCTTATTGTAACATGAACGAGCATGGCAGTTGAGAGTTTGTCATGCTCACTCAAATGTCTCGCTAATGGTGGCACATGTGTCGCATCATTCCCTTCAAAATGTTTGAGCGCAGTGGTGAACGGGCGCCGTCAGTTGAGACTGGTCATCTTTTAGCTGCCAACATTGGCGTATCTAGGGTTATCTTCCAGGGGGGGGGGGGGGGCTGAGCTCCGATGACTGATGAAGCTGAGTCGACACCCTACTGTGGCCAGTGAACACGATTAGCATCATAATTCATAAATAGCTTGACACTTCTACTAGGAGGTTACAGCTTCCCATGCCCTCTCGCTCCGTACCATGGCCTAGACCAGGGCCGGACGCGAGAGGTCACCACCGCCGATCGCCTCCACGAGGACAAAGCGGTGCTCCGCCCAAGCGGAGCAGACCTCCAACATATGCTCAGTTATGTCCTCCGGGCGATTCACACAATGGTTGTCACCATTGTGTGACCCCTCTTCCCTCCTAATCCGGAACAACCGTGTCCGGTGAAGACCTGCGTCAGGCGGAAGTTGAAGAGGGCATGGCACCTCTCCAGCCACTTCTCAAAGTGGAGACTTATCGTCGCAATCGTGGCGTGCCCAGCGCTGGGTTGCGGCAGTCGCTCACTCCATGCTGCCATGATATCCTGTCGCCCTGTCCACCGTGCTGTGATTTCAGCGGAGTTCACCTCCCCCTCCTCGCGCCACTCCCAAATGTGCGCGAGGACTTTGAAACACTGACTTTTATTAAGCTTGCCCACCTCGTCGAGCGGTACGATGGGCTGATAAGCGGAAGGAGATTCCGCAGGTCACCCCGCTTCTTAATGAGGACCAGTTTCCCCGTCTTCCAAAGAAGTGGGAACTGCTGCCCTACCATGACGTCTTAAAACCATCATCTTTTCGGTGTGAGAGAGAGACGTCGTTATACAGGACGAATAGCACTATCCCTTTCTCCAACCGAAAAGATGATGGTTTTAAGACGTCATGGTAGGGCAGCTGGCCCTTCTCAAAGCATGCGCTTAGGAACCCTCTTAGTGGAGTCGAGTTTTCAGGTAAGCCGTCGGATTTTGGGGCAGTATTCTTGGCATTCAACCTACATACCGCCACTCTCAGGGTGTTTTACATATTTGAACAATGAACTGCCACATGAATTTCCACATATCTCTTAAGTGTCCAGCCTTGAATTTCGAACAGGTAAGCCAACATTTTGGGGTGGGCACTAGACCATAATGGGATGGACACCCCAAAGGAGCAAGCGCATCGAAAAGTCTTCGGGAAAATTCGGTATCTGGGTCTCGACGTGGCTTTGCACAAGTCTAAGGTGTTCTTTTTCCACGGCCTCAGGAATTCAAGAAGAATAGAATAGTTGTAGTGATAGAATAGTTCAAGAAGGCATCAATGCCTTCTTGAACTATGTGTAACCACGAAATAGTGTATGGCACTCGTCTTCGACGATCAATAGATCTTTGGGCCGCACATTCAGCGGCTGCTCTCTAAGTAGCTGTCGTTTGTGGCTGCACTTGCGCGACTACTACCTATTTTAGGTTACGTAAGTATACTGCCCTGATGCCTTTATTTCCCCGTTTGGGGAGCTCTGTGGACGGATAACCGAAACGAAACGAAGCGCCGCAATATTGCGAAGACCGCAGACAGCGGTGGCTGTCAAGGTGATAAGGAGATACGAGATGATCTCCTACGAGGCAGCAACTGTCTGGGCCGGATCAACGTCCTGGGATCTGGACGCGAAAAACCTTGCGTCACTGTTTCGCTGATGGAAGTAGAAGTTAGTACAAGGTCAACGGCCAGTTCTTCGGAAATGGAGGCAGGCGAAGAAACATAAACCGATCTCCGTGAGAAACTAGTGGCTGAATATGAAATGAAAAGAGGAGACGCGCAGTTGTTCCATGCACGCCTTTATGGGCGGATGTGCAACCGTGGGATTGGCCGCACAAGGTGATGAGACATTCTCGCTGGGCATGAGATAAATTTACTTATATTCCAAGCCCTTATGCTTATGGTTTGGTAGGAAATCTGGTGTTTTAGTCGGTATGAGTACGACTAAATTCGACTAAACCACTAACTCCATGACAATTTAGGATACGCATGAATAAAAACGTGGTATATTTATATATATATTTATTTATTTATAATAAGGATAAGGGCAGGAAGATGATGAATTAATTGAACGAAGAATTGTGCAGTTCATTTCTAGAAAATTTCGTTCATTCACTGGGGTTTTGGGGTATTGCCCGATTTATTGCAAAATATCTAAAAAACTGTGCATCCTCTGTGCTAAAACGTACTTACCAAAAATTTTTTTTTAAATTATTTATTTAGACTAAGAATGGCCGCAACCATTACAGGTAACATAGAGTAATTATTTTTTGAAGTTCGCAAAACTGGAGCCACTACCGTACTCATATGTATGTTCGGGTCAAATTTTGCAAGCTGAATTAGAACCACTTCCTCTTGCCTTATGGAGTTGAATTTTTATGGTTCCGAACATCCAAATGTAAAAACGAAACCCTTATAGGATCACCACATGTTTGTCCCTCTGTCACAGCCAATTTACTCCGAATCTACTGGCCCGATTAAGTTGAAATTTGCTACACCAGTGTATTTCTATGAGCCAAATACGGGCCAGTAACGTAAATAAATTAATTTGGAATAAGGGGTCATTTTTGGGGGGGAAATCAGAAAATTTAAAAATATAGTTTTTCAAACTATACCGTGCGACGGTGCGACATATCCAACGGAAAGGCGCATTGCGAGGGCCTCGAAATTACTTTTTTCATAATTTTAAAATTAATTGTTTTAAAGTTATTTTTAGAAAATGAACGAATATTGACAATTTCCCCCCTCTCCGAAACTCCTGAGTCTAAAATTTTGAAAAAATACAGGAAATAGTTCTTTATACTTACAGGAAAACCTATGAGAAGTCTGTATTTTGACAACTTACATTGGTTTTTGTGTATCCAGTTACAAATTAGTAACCCTTTTTTCAAACACTTTCTGGGTCTTTGATTAAGCTGAAACTTGCATTACTTATAAAATTAAGTGCCAATACAATAATATATAGTACTTTGAAGCTGGTCTGATGATAGAGCTGAAAGGTGGCCATAGGATCTCTTCAACCAAACAAGATGGCACCATCGTGTTTGGTCTCACTGCATATGTTTTGACAAATTACGTTAGAATAGGTGATGCCGTGGTTTAATTCTCTTTGGTGATGCCTAAGGTCTAATGATAGTGCCGGAATGTGGCCATTGTGGATCTCCGCAACCAAACAAGATAGCATCATCGTGTTTCAGCTAATTGGATATGTATTGACAAGCGATATTACATTTAGTGGTGGTGGGGTCCAGGGTCTGATAATAAAACCAGAAGGTGACCATAACAACTCCCCAACTAAACAAGTTACTATCGTGTTTGGGTTTATTAAATGTGTACTGGCTAGTGTTATTCTTATTACACTAAAAGGTGATCAGGGTCTAATTATTTAAGTATATAAGATCTTCCATCATACAACATAGCACCGTCGTGTTGAGACTCATTAGATATGTACTTTCTGACAAGTAGTGTCATTAAACTAGGTGGTGACTAGGGTCTGATGATAGAGCCAGAACGGTACCATAGATACTAAACAAGAAAGTGCCGCATTGTTTGGTCTCGTCTATGTTGTCTTGACTAAAACTGTAGTCCAGGTACAGTCCAGAGTCTGATGTTGGATCTGGAAGGTCATCATAAGTAACCCTCGACTTAACAATGTAGCCGGATGAGGTAAGGCTAGTTAGATTTATCTTGATAAGTTTTAGAACACTGGCCGTATAGATTCGATTTTCTTTTGACTGACCAGAAGTTGCAGGGCCGCTGGCTAGAAAAATAATGTCAGATTGCTGCTTCCCCAGGTACTTACTCTTTCGGCCTTAGAGTTGGTACGATGCTGGTGTCAGGATAAGTATTTCAATAAGTTCTAGTGTTAAAAAGTAAAAAATAAATCTTTTTAAGGCAAGCTTCAATCAAATAAAAACGGAAACTAGAAAATGGTACAGTTGTAAGTTGTAACTATAACATTGCAAGCTCGAGGCGTGAACGTCTCTTACACTTTCTTAAGTAGTAGTAAAATTAAAGTAAGTAAAAGTAAAATAGTTATACACTTATGTATCTAACTTTTAATTAGTATTTTTAAGTTCATGTAAATGTTTGTTTTAAAAAGATTTTTACTTTTATTAACCGACGAAAAAAAAGGAGGAGGTTCTCAATTCGACCGTATATGTATATGTTTTTTTTTTTTTTTGTGATTTTGATTATTCTTTTTTTGTTAGATAGGGTACACCTCAAGGGTGGTCCCATGTCAAGGAAATCAGGATCTGACAATGGAATCTTGATAAAATTGAGAGAAAACCTCGAAAATTGTGGCACGTTTAGCGTTTCTGTATGTATGTTCCGCCCTCACTCCGTCATTTATGAACCGATTTTGATTATTCTTTTCTTGTTAGATAGGGTATACCTCAAGGGTGGTCCCATGTCAAGAAAATCAGGATCTGACAATGGAATCCTGATAAAATTGAGAGAAAACCTCGAAAATTGTGGGCACGTTTAGCGTTTCTGTATGTATGTTCGGCTCTCACTCCGTTATTTATGATCCGATTTTGATGATTCTTTTTTTATTAGATAGGGTATACCTCAAGGATGGTCCCATGTCAAGGACATCAGGATCTGATAATGGGATCCTGAAAAAATTGAGAGAGAACCTCGAAAATTGGGCACGAATGTTGTTTATGTTTACTTTTCATAACTGAATCAGGAATTTGCATTTAGGAACCATCACATCATGAAACTGAGCTGATGATGGAAACCATACCTTTCCTAAACAATAGAAGTCAGATATAAAAACTGGTTTTAGTGACAAATACCACTTAATATTCTTTGACGAAAAGACGTCTTTACAATATTGGAGGTAACCTCAACTGGTCAATATCCTGGGAACTTCATGGAAGGATTTTTATATCATCAGCTCAGTGGCAAGAGGAATGATGAAGACTTAGAAATTAGCCTCAGAGTGTTAAAAGATGATGCGAGCCACAAAAAAATCATAAAATAAAAAACTTTTTAACAAAAAAATTAACCGACGAAAAAGAACTAAAAAGCAAAAAATAAATAAACCTTTTAAGTCTTGAGTAATGAGCTTCTTTACCTACATAAAATATCAAATTTTATATAAACTAATTTTGAGTCGGCGCCAATTAATAAAATGATTAATTACCTACTTACAGCCTCCTTCATTTGTAAGTACTTATAAAATTTAGATATTTAATAATCAGATTGTTGTTTGGCGCCGACTCAAAATTAGTTTATATAAAATTTGATATTTTATGTAGGTAAAGAAGCTCATTATTCAAGACTTAAAAGGTTTATTTATTTTTTGCTTTTTAGTTCTTTTTCGTCGGTTAATTTTTATGTTAAAAAGTTTTTTTTATATACTTAAGCAATTTAAAAAATATGCGATTAGTTCGGCGCGCGAGGTCGACTCGCACTTGGCCGGTTTATTACGTGATGGTTCAATGACAATGCATTTTAATGGTAAGCATGACCAGAATAGACATCCAGGTCTAGCTCCAGATAAAATAAATCTTCAATGCTTAACAGCACGGACACCAAATCTTGTGTACAATTTTAATTGTGATAGCCGGTTTAAAAGATTGTTTAAAAAATGTTTTTTTTTTTACTTTTTACTTATTACTGTTGGTATTGCATCCATTGAGGTATATTTATTGTACTACGTACATCTTTGTATATTTATTGATAAACCGGTTATAAAGATAAGAAAAACATGTTTCATGCATATTCCCTATTACAGACACTTGTGCTTCTGGTGGTGCAAAACGAGCAACAACACCGAGTCTCAGGCGGCAGTAAACTAACCTGATGCAGTGGGCCTAAAAAGCCCGCTTTCGCTGGAGATAGGAAAAGCCACCACAACTTGTTACCCCGTATTTTATGATTGAACTTGGCTTAACCGCCTGAGTTAAGAGGAAGAAAATCTGAATAATCAATAACAATTATCAATAACCCTAATCCTACTGTGGAGATGGGGCCAAAAGGATGAATGGCTGAGGGTTTCAGTCTCTAGCGCCAACCTTGATAAACCTGGCCAACGTCATTGTGTGTGTGTGTGTGTTATTAGAGCGAATCGTTCTCAAAAACATCCAAAAATGCAATTGATATCACTCACTTTCAATTATACACTTCTACGGTAAAACAAAATTAAATATTGATCAAACAGTCAGAGAAAATAGACCTCCTCTTACAATAAGACACAGGGTTCAGTAAATAATAGCGTCGCTACAGATTGCAACGTGGAGGTAGAACGTAAACGGATTATCTCCAAATATAGATAAACTTGAGGTTCTGGATTGTTTCCAATCGATTGGATGCTGTATTGATATCCGAATCGCACGCCACCTACAGTAATTCCTACCGTATGAAAGGATTTCAAATTTACTGGAGGTACCACTCATCCTGATGGTGGTACTCACGGAGGGTCTGCACTGGCAATCAGATCTAACTTAAAACATTCAGTTCTCGAAGCCTATTCAACCAATCATCTACAAGCTACCGGTGCGCGGTTGGAGGACTGTGCAGGAACCATCACACTCTCACCGATATATTGCTCGCCTAGACATAAAATAACTGATAGAATTTTCTGGTGGAGACTGGAATGCCAAACACTTCTTTTTTTCTTTTTTGGGAGGTGGGAAGTCATCCAATGACTTCTACTTCGGGTGAACACACCTGGGGTTCTAAAAAAGCTACTACAAGAAGTTAACTGAAAAACTGAGTGTACCTACGAGTACATCTATACCAACCATTGTCGACCCACTTACTGGCCTCCGGATCCAAAAAGGATACCAGACTTGATAGACTTCTTTGTGACCAGAAGCGTAAGCTATATGTTTGTTGTATCGAGTCAAACTTAGATGGATCATCAGATCATCCTCCAGTGATCCTTATCATAAGTTCCACACCTGTAGTTCGCGAAAGACTGGCGCACGCCTATCGCGACACGTCGCTGATTAGTTGACTTTGTGCGAAAAAACTTTTTTACAAAAAAAACAACCGACTTTAAAAAAAATACACTAAAAATTATTATTTTTTTTTTTTTTAAAGTCGGTTGTTTTTTTTGTGAAAAAGTTTTTTATTTTTCACTTTTTAGTTATTATACCCCACAACTAAAAACCCCAATAACATGGAACGTGGAATTTAAACATTTGGAGTACACCAAAACGTCATCGAGGTAAACGTATTTTTCGTTTTGTTCAGTTTCTCAAAAAGCGCTTAAGCAATTTCGATAAAATGTATATGGGACCACCTCGGGAGTATATTCATTCGGATAAAAAAGAAAATGTAGGTAATTATTTTATTATTTCTATTAGATGATTTGGCTGTTTTAGTCTGTATCTAATATAACATAATACACAATAATTATATTTCTAGAGGTAACCGTGATTTTGCATGTTCGTAATGATAATTTATTTACGTGTTTTAGGTTATAGCCAATATTTACATGTATGATGAGTATTATATTTTATGTTTTGTTGGTTTCTTTTGTGCTTTGGGTTTCATTGCCAAGGTGTCTCATTACCGCATAGCCTGGCTCTTATTACCCCGACCAAACGGAAATGTCAGCCATTGCAACTTTTTAGAGTTCCGTACAAAAATGGTAAAAGGAACCCTTATGATGCGGCTCAGTCTGTCTGTCTGTCCGTCTGTCACAGCTGGATATCTCAAGAAGTACTAATGACATCAACTTGAAATTTAGAATAGTTTTAGATGACGTTTCCAAAACTGTTTTGTAAATTAGAAAGAAATAAAAATATACATACATTTTTCATTGCAACAGGGACTGAAAGGGAGTCTAAAAATTCGAAGTGGAGTTACTAGGGCATGTGGGGGTATCTTAAGAAGGAGCGCAGTTTGCACATTCTCAAACATATTTTTTTTAGGCCGCTTAGTTTTCGACTTATGATGAAAAATGTAAAAAAAAATAGCGTTGGGGGAAACGCTATTTTTGTGCAAGTTTGTATAGAGAAAAATCTGAAATTATTCTGTGATAGAAGTTTATGTAAAGATTATAGGAAAAATAAAACGATGTCTCAATGTAAATAATTATAATTACATTAGCTCCACTATCGGTCAAGAGATGGCGCTGACCTAACACTGCAATATTTTATACTGCAGTGTTGAAATTCTTTGATAAATTAGTAACACATCCAAAATATTTCTAAATGATGATAACTTGATTAGGAACTCCCGGTGCGCGAGTCTGACTCGCTCTTGACCGTTTTTTTTTAGTACTTACATATTTTTTTGTTTTTTTTTTTTATATTCAGTTACAATATTGCTTAGCACAAGATAGATAATAATAGTATTCAAAATACTAAAAACTACATTCAAATTGGATTCTATACAAAAGTTATTTTGAGTTTTTTGACTTTTAAAACCACGACGATACTGCCAACAGAAATTAAAATTAAGAAAAAAAATAGCTGAGAAACGGCGACTGAGAAGGGTTTAGCAGCAGTCGAGTATTATACTCTTTGAGTCGAGACAACCTACAGATAAGAATAAACTTAATAAAGGACTTTAAGACAGCCCTGGCTGGAGGCTTTAATAAATTAAAGTCACCACAGGCAAGCCAAGCAGCCGACAACCTCAAAGATTGACCTGCGTGATGCCACTAAAAAAATAATTATAAAATTTCTTCAAATGATCTTACCATCTAGCCCCGGAAAGCATTATCTGTGGAAAGCGACCAAACACTTGAATAGACCCCAGCAATCGTTCCCTCCTATTAGATGAGAGCCAACCTGAGCAAGGACCTCTTCTCAAAGAATAAATGCGTATTTAATGCCAGCTTCTGACTCTGTTACTTTCCTAATTTGTGGAAAGTCTCGCAAATTATCATGATCCATAAAGACGGCAAACCACCACATAACTGTTCTTCATACATATCGGCCCATAAGTCTTACTCCTATACTTTTCAAACTATGGGAAAAGAATTTTCTAATAAGATTTAACGAGGCAATGATTCCGAAAGGCACACTCTAGTATATGTCGCAGCCATCTGGTTAAATTCGCCATTCAATTGGACGCCTAGGCCGTTCATTAAACGCCGGCATTCAATTAAATGGCTAGGCCGATAGCTAATTCAACTAGGATCACTCAACGTTTAACAACCTGGCGTGTTGAAAGTCAGCCCTTTGAAGATGACTGACCAAGACTCAGCCAAGTGATTCTAAACTTCAAGTTAAATGATGAAAGATGGGGTTTATTAAGGGAGAGAGAGGGGTTATTAAGACAAGTCCAATCGCAAAAATAATCAAAATTTGGGCTCCTTTTAGAAGACCCCGTAGGAAGATCCATAAGATCTAAATTCATAAAAAAACAGTCCGCTACGAGTGCTACGACGGTCGGTGACGGTGACGGTGACACGTGAGTTCAATAGTTACTTCCCATCTCAAAAATGCCCAACGCGCCTAAAGAAGTTTTCACTTCAAAAAATATTATTTATTAGTGATTAGGGTATATTAGTGGTGGGGCTCAATGGTTTAAAAAAAATAACCACGAAGGGATGGCGGGGTCTGAGTTCGCTCGCTTCGCTCGCTCGCTGGACCCCGCCCTCCTCTTCGTACCTAACCTACCCGAGTCGGGGTGCCCCACGTCCCGAGCTCGCTATATACGCTCGCTCTTGCATCCTAACATTGCCTTTTGTACATCATCAATATCCAATTTAACTAAATGACTAGACGACATCCAGCTATCTGGTTAAACGTTGCGTTCAACAACTTGGCTGGTTGTCCTTCAGTCATTTAATTGAATGCCGGCGTTTAATGAAAGGCCTAGGAGTCCAATTGAATGGCGAATTCAACCAGATGGCTGCTACATATATACCACTCGGTATCGCGTCTATGTACCACTCGGTCAAACAATGCTTTGAGAACAAAAAATACTGCTCTGCTGCCTTCTTGACGTCCAACAGGCCTTTGACTATGTCTAAGTTTTCTAACACAAGAAATTGTTGTGCAAAATCAAAGAAAAACTGCCGCACACCATGTTCCACATCATGAAGTCCGAAGACCTGTCTGACAGACTGTTTCAAGTTAAACATGAAGATAGGTATCACATCATCACTGTATCCCATCAGTGCCGGTTTGCCCTAACGTTTAGTCATAAGTCTGGTGGCATACAGCATATTATATACATCAGATTTGCCTTCTTTAGATGACTTAACTATCGCGACCTACGCTGACGATATTGCTTTGTTGATAGTAGACAAGGATCATATTGTGGCAAGTCGAAAGCTGCAACGTACATATATTGAACTGTATTTCCAGATGACGTATTCGACTAAGCGCCCAGATCCCAAACCACATTACTTTTAATCTAAGGAAGGAAAACTGTCCGACGGTACGGTTGCGAAATGCCACCTTGCCTCAAGTAGACTGTGTAAAATACCTCGGGTTCTACCTGGATAGATGTTTAACGTGGAAATACCACATAAATGTGAAGAAAGATCAGATTAACAGCAAACTCCGAAGTATATACTGACTGATGGCAGAAACTCAGTGGTCTCACTGGATAACAAACTCCTTATATATTTTATAATGCCTTTCTGAAACCTATTTGGACATACGGTATCCAGATATGGGGAGTTGCTAGTTACTCTAACGTCAATTCATTGATTTAGCGGCTGAGCGGCGCAGAATCTCAAGAGTAGAAGATAACGCGTTGGTTACATTGTATATTATAAAAACACTATGAAATTATGCCATCTAAAAATGTTCAAGTTTTATAAAAATCATTGCGATTTCAATGTTTCTCGAAAATTGAATACATTAATGACTCGTTCTCGAATCTCTACTTATATGTAGTTCTGCTTCAATAAAAGCTTCATTTATTGACACAGATGCTTCTTTTCCTCTGCAGTAACTAAGTGATCAATGTGGTAGATAACTATGATGCATGTCCATTGGATTGACATACATCATAGTTAGCTACATCGATCAATTTAGACTGTCGCAGAACTCTCTCTCTCTTCTGTATTCTGAGCCCTTATAATGATCCCACCTCGAATTAGATATACTGTGATGAAAAAATACGCTAATTAGTTTTATTAGGACCAAAGCTTCCAGCAAATTTGAATAAACCCCCTTCAAAGTACTCTTCATGGCTACTGGTGCATTAATTCCAACATGGAGTCCATGAAAAGGAGCATTTCTGTAAACTTTTTCTAAAGGGTTTATATTGCTGTGACTCGTGACTCGTGGCCCTCCTTCATCACGACAACGCGCAGTGTCACACCTCGCTGCTGATTTGTGAGTTTTGGCAGAAAAAAACATATTGTCTGCTCACATTAGTTGCAGCACCATTGCGATTTCTGGAGCTTCCCAAAAATTTAAACCGTGCTGAAAGAAAAACGTTTCGACACCATTCCTGAGATTATTAAAAGGGCCATGATGCCACAACACAGCAGCTGAAGGCCCTTCTGAAAAACGGTTTCCAAAAAATACTGCCAATCATAAATCCAACGTTGGGATTAGTGCATCAATAGCCAGGGAAGTGCTTTGAAGGACATTCATTGTAAGAAGGCTGTACTTTGGTCTTCGTAAAGTTATTCAGAATATTTTTTTATCACACCATGTGGGTACCTACCTACAGAGTTACAACAAAACTCATGCTTTGATGAAGATATCAATGGATATAGTACCTACCTAAGATTTCGGAAAAAAATTAATTGGATATACTTACCGTCTTTTATCCAAGGTTTTTTTCCAAGCTTCTTTTCTCAACTGCAACAAGAGTAAACGAATATGGGGTGAATAATGAATGAAATGAAATAAAATAAATTAACTGATGATAATTATAATATAATAAGTGGCGTTTGAGAAAAAAGTGGAGGAAACCTAAACTAAAGTAAGTCAAACACAAGGACCTTAATTATGTACCTATAGCTTTCTGTCTTTCAAATTGACACAAACTTTAGAGTCCGAAATATAGTTTTGATTAAAGAGGGTAAATATTGTCATTTGCAACCGTGGATTAAAGTGTGTTGAAAATCTTAATTTGATACACGTGGGCGTTTTCATTGCTGCACTCTCGGCTCCTTATTTACATAATTGTTATTTCTACCGACTTCCACTTACATCACATACTACAGGGTGCCTTAAAACGATCCAACTATTTCGAACGATCATAATTAAAAACAAAGCTTATTGTAATATTTATTTAATTACACCAAAATATAAAAAACGAAAGAAATTTTGCGTTTTAAATATTACATAAATAACCTCTCACAGAGAGGAGGCCGGTGTCCCAGCCGTGGGAACAAAGGCTGATTATATTATACTACTTAGATAAATATTGCATTTGATAAACGATAACCGTTTCTTTGGCGACACTCTTCAAACCTTTTGCAGACATTATCGAAGACTTTTCGAGGAATCAATTTTAACTGTACTTAATTTTAGTGTAGCAATGTAGCTCCAAATTCGGGGAGTACCAGCCTGTCGGTTTTATATCGGTTACATTACGTGTGTGCGGCGGCATTGCATAGTTCAATTCCGCCAAGTCCGTTCCATCCATCCGCACAGCCATGCGCCACCGGTACATGGTGGACAACACGCACAAAACGATTTGGGAACACAATTATTGTGCGTACAGCTATGTAGTGGAATTCCCTGCCGGAGTCTCTTTCCTGATAGCTACAACCTGGAGCTCCTTAAGACAAGAGTGAATAAGTTACTTCAACGCTAGCGTAGAAGCGTAATGTGTAGCGTACTCCATCGGTGACCACATCATAGCTTAACATCAGGTGAGATAGTGGACAAGCGAAAGCCTAGCAAAATTAAATATAAAATATATTTTCTTCAATACGTGTGTTTTTACTTATGTAGAGACAACACTTTTAAGATAACCCCACCAGAAAAAATCAAGTGGGGTTAAATCAGGGCTCCTTGGTGGCCACTCAATGCACCCCTTCGAAAAATCACATTTTCGTAACAACTGTTTGTCGGAAATTTTCGTTCAACTTCTGCACAATCTGAATTTTATAGGCCTTAGGATGTACATCAGATTTAATAAAATTATTCGGTGAATTGACGGTCTAGATAGCCTCAATTGCGATTCGTGCTTCTTAGTGCTAACAAGAGGCTGTCGACTTACAGAAAAATCGCCCAGCGTGTTTCCAGTGATACTAAATGCTTTGATCCACTTTAGAATAGATTTATTACTTGGCGCCTCTATTATGTAGCGCAATCCGTAGTGGTATCGGAACAATCGTCGCACGCGAATAAGGGACCGGTTATTCTCAAAATACGCGCGAACACAGAACGAGCGTTGGTCGCCCGTGTAGGGCATGGCCGCTACTAAACATGTAAGAACAGGTCTTTCTGGCGCTACCCCTCCCTCACGTCCACCCCGCCCCGCTTCGATTGCGTCTCGTTCACTCTCAAAATATTCGGATCGTATTGAGCGAGAAACAGGGTGTATTTCCATCGTGTCCTACTTTTCAAGTAATAGTATGATCGACTCATTAGAAAAGGATACCGCTACTTTTATAGGTTTTCTCTTTCGAAACCGATTTTCGGTGCGCCAACACGTGTTTACTTGCATTGCATGATTGCACGCTGGCTGACTAAAAAAGCTTTTTGAAATGCATGCTAGATCGGAAACTCATTAGGTTGAGATCCGCTTTATCGAATGACGTTGTTGAACTTACTCGTATATACATTATACAGTAGACCCGTTTTCAACAATGTTTAGGTATTTTGAACTTTGGCTGCGTTTAAGGTCAAGGTTACAGGAGTTTTCGATAATTTTATGCTCTAGGAATTTAGAGACAGTACAGCAAATAAGGTTTAAAAAACTGCAAGCAACGAGGCTTGCAGTTTTGTGAATTAAAAAAATAAATCGTCATCGTCGATCGACTTAGCTTTCGATAAGCAGCTCACTCCTTGATTGATTGATAAATTATATTGATTAATTTTGGGTGTACTTAACAGAAATTGTAACTCTTTGATAGAAGTATCACATCTATAGGTACTTAGGTAGGTAGGAGTCTTACCTACCTAAGTAAAGTTAAAAAAAAATATAAGTAATACACTGTCGTGCCAGACCGCCACGAAGATGTGATTGTTAGAGCACCCTACACTTCTGAGTTATGGAGAGTACGTAACTTACATACCCCTAATTTCTAAATTATGGACCGGTTTGTGAATATTTGTAGTTAAGAACTTATCAAACCCACCAAAGTTTAACAGATTTTCTGGCGTTTGACAAATAATCAACTTTCTAATTCTTAATTCAGAATCAGAATTAGAAGTGTAAGGTTTAAAACGTTCTTATACCTCAAATGAGTAGCGTACCTACTTATTTCAGAGACCGGTTCTAAACAACGATAAAGTTTCGGTTTCAAATGCTATTTGCAACTTAGGCTAGGTTTATTTGTTTCACCAAAGATGGGATGTCGAGAGTGGGCGATATATTCTTTATCAGAACGAACTACTTTGAATGGTAGCGAAAAAATAAGTGTGGCCTGACTTGGTTGAGATAGGTATATGTGAAAAAAAGTAATCATAGCGTCTGGACCTAGATGCTATCAGTCAAAAAAAACTTTTTTTACAAATTAAACAACCGACACCCAAAAAAGAAAATACATACACTAAAAATTAAAAAATATCTTTGATTTCGGAAGTCGGTGTCAAATAATGAAGAAATAAAATACAAACACCGACTTCAGAAATTAAAGTCTGTTGTGTTTTTTGTAATAAAGTTTTTTATTTTTCACTTTTTAGTTGTTATACCCCAGAACTAAAAACCCCAATAACAGGGAACGTGAATTTTAAACATACTCGTAATTGGAGAAAACAAAAACGTCATCTAGGTATACGTATTTTTCGTTTTTGTTCAGTTTCTCAAAAAGCGCGGAAGCAATTTCGATAAAATTAATATGGGACCATCTCAGTTAAAAAAGTAAGTTTCCATTATCATTTACTCCTAAAACAGTTTGTCTTGTGGACAGGTCGACAACCGGCTGCAAGTGTTAGCAGTGAACTTTGTCCTCTTTGAATAATCTATTTAACACAAATTTATTAGATGTAGGTCGTGCACGTTCATCGCAAGGTTCTGCTAGCTTTGTTATTGAGCTGATACTAACATCTGTAACATGTAAAGACTGGCTGCAATACCTATAAACTTACGTAAAAATTGGAAAAAAAGCATCGTGTAAATTAGACAAACCCATCAAAACACGAAGCTTTTTGATCGCGGTCTAAAACTATAAACTTATTTGCAGAAATATATTACATTAAGGACTTCTAGTGTCTCCTCTCTTCTAGGGTCTACCTTGTGTTTTAATAAACAATCATCTAAACAAAAAAACAACAGTGTATCTATTTAGATAATGGGATTTGTCAATATAACCAAGTTCATGCATTCAAATTCTTTAAAACACCCAACAATATAGACTCACATTTTTATTATTAGTAGGCTACGTTAACAACAAATGTACACCATGTAAGTGTATATATATATATAAATAGGTATATATGTATATATATATAGGAAAGGTTATCAAAAATTAAAATGAAGAATAAGTATGAGATCTTACAAGAATATCGAGTAGCAGCTTACTGGAGTTTCAAACAACAAATATGGACGTCAAGCGATAAAGCGGAATAATAAGCATAATTTGATACACTTAGTGCAAAGTTTCGAGATTGTCGATTATGAAGATTAAACTACAACAGGTCCGATGCTTTCGACGTCTGGAAAGTATTCCAGCATAAATCTTTAGTTGTGAGATGTTCTTGAAGGTTTTCTATTTATAAAAAAGACGTTTTCTGCTGAAATCCAGTAAGAAAAGTGTCTTATAAGTACGTTGCTTTTCTAAAGGCATGTTTGTATTTGCCACTTATCCTTTATAGTCCCGATGACAACCCGGGCTGTCACCGGGCTTCGACAACCCAAGGTTAACGTTTGCTTGGAAAAAAATTTAACCTCTTAGGATCCGCAACTTAACATGAATCACATGTCCTTTGCTGTAGTGACAGTTTGACATTACTGCATTTCTTGTTTTTTATTGTTTATGGTTTTACGTTTACGACTTGAGTTACATACATATATTATTTTAATTACATTTATGGTACCTACAGGTCGAATTATACTTAATTAATGATAACTGTGTACTAGTTGTGTATAATAATAGTTCGATAAGGATTATTTGACGATTCATTTTTGGCTGAATGTCACTTAGGTACTCACGTCAAATAAACACGACCTCCATAAAAATATAAGCGGATATCAAGTTAAATATATTAAAGGATCGTTATATTCTTACCCTAGTTTAACAAACTTAAGTATTATTTGATTATACCTATTTAATTATAAATAGAATTAAGGACTACAAGTAGTTTCTGTCCATTTCATGCATTTTTGTGCATTTCCCTTTGTATGGGACCATCTCGGGAGTATATTCTTTCGAATAAAAATTTGAACATTGGTCCACAACTGAAAGAGAAATCGGTGGACATAAAATAAAATAAAAAAATACATTCAGTCGAACATAGAACCTCCTCCTTTTTTGAAGTCGGTTAAAAATAGGGCATTAGGGTGTATCAGGGTGAACTGTATAAATCTGTGTACCCCTTCAGAGCGTATCAGCGTGATGTTATGTTATGAAGTGGTGTAAACAATGAACAGACATGCGATTGCAGCAATTCCGGCAGTTTTTCAATCATTTATTGAAGAGTTCCATTGTCTGTCTCCGAAGTTCTTCATCAGATCTTCACCAAATTTAATTGAGACCACCTGGGAAGTATATCCTTTCAAACAAAAAAACCGGTCAAGTGCGAGTCGGACTCGCGCATCGAGGTTTCCGTACAAACTTGTGGGTAGGTTGGTGTACCTACTTAATTATGTAAATTACTGAGACAAACTTAACTTTGCCGTTGAAAACTGTTGTCCGCATACATCGATATAGGTCGCATTTAAGTTTGTAATCCCAAATTGCTTTTTGTGATTTTTCTTTTTGATGTTGTAAAAGTTTTCGGATTTTTCCTTTACTTTATCTATGCCAATGCTTCTTGCCAAAATTCATGATTCTATTCTAGGTCAACGGGAAGAACCATAAAGGTTTTGATTCCCTTGAGAGTGTCAAAATATGCGGCATAAACAGAACATAAACGGCCACATCTTTAGTTTGATTTTTTCACTGCTCTAAGGGATTGCAGACCTGAGTATTTTACACTGCAAGACCCACCATACCCCAGACCGTACCTCTGGTGGTATCGTTTAACTTTAAAATACCCACCGTACCACCAGAGGTACGGCCAGGGGTACGGTGGGTCTGCACACGTATTTTATATTAATTTCAGCTTGATAGCTCCTCGCGTTCTTGAGAAAAAGGGTCTTGACAGACGGACAACAAAGTGATCCTATAAGCGTTCCTTTTTTCTTTTAAGGTACGGAACCCTAAAAGGAATTTTCCAAACCGGTCCAGGCCAAGTCAAGTAATCGGGAAACATACATAAAAAATAAAAGATTCCGACGAATTAAAAACCTTCTCCTTTTTTGAAGTCGGTTAAAAGAGGATCGAAATTAATGGCGCTAGGGGCTGTAAAAAAACGTTAATAATCATATTTTTGATTTTGGATCAAAATGGTTTCGGTGGGTTATCAGTTCGCCTTAGGACCGATTTCACCAATTCTAAACAACCAGTTTTCGACGTTTAAGCTTTTTCTCTGTTTCGCTTAAACGCGTTTAGCCGCTGTCATGGAACTGAAGAGTTTGTTTGTTTGGTTAAACGCGCTAATCTCAGGAAGTACTGAATCGAATTGAAAAGTTATTTTTGTGTTGAATATTCCATTTATCGAGGAAGGCTATAGGCTATATAATATCACGCTGCGACCAGCAGGAGCAAAGCATCAATGAAAAATGTGGCACAAACGGGAAAAAAAATCCTATTGAGAGCTTCAGTTGCATGCGCTGCGTAAACGGTTAAAGTTACGCAAAAATTATGTATAACGGAATTGTTCTCCTTTTAAAGTTCTAAAAAAAAGTCCGCAATCATATGTCTATCTTTTAAGGTTAACTCACTATAATCTTTTTTATGGTTTTTATTTTTTACGCTAAGCTTAGTTCAGTAAAACTTAGTTTATAGAGCAAATGATGAAATCGGCCCTTAGAGTGAAAAGCTCGGGAATGCAATATTGGTAATTTTTATTTTACTACATTTTTGTAAAGAAAAGGGACGCACGCCTAGTTTATCACAAAAAAAAAGTTTTTACGAAAAGCTTGCAAGAAGCATTTTATGCTGTTGATACCTCAACGCATTCCTGAGAAAAAGGGTCTTGAGAGACGGATAGACGGACAAAAAAGTGATCCAATAAGGGTTCCTTTTGAGGTACGGAACCCTAACGAAGATAATAGTTAACGTCAGTCGCACTTCAGCATCCATTGCTTTATTGGTGTATAAACTGATTACTCAAAAATAATATTGTATCCAATCAAATATTCAACATAAACATATATATAAATAACATACTATGTAAGATTCGGAAAACCGAAATTCGGGTGTGGCACTCTCTTTAATCAGGTTCACACAGATGTCAAGCAACCAGAGAGCAATTTCCATTTATATAAGTAACGCTCCCATCCATACGATTTTAAAATTTCAAAAAAATCTCAAATTTATGAGTGCTTAATCGCTGAAACGAGATCGCTACTTCAAGTTGAAAGTTGATGGTAAGCGCCGTGCTGCGACCGTTTTCCGACACTTCCAGGCTTACCCAGTTAATAGGTAGGTAATTTTACTTGGACACCTCCAGTAAGTTTCCCAATCCACTGCAGAATTGGGGCTCGTAATGAGGAAATGAAGAATAAATCCAGTTATTACTGCAGACCGCAGCCTTAGGCACCACGCCCAGCGGTTATAGCGTTCCTAAATAAATGTAGCAGCATCTACCTAAATGTCATTATGAGTATTACGGCTGGGCTGTATTGATTTTGCTTTTGTTTGATGTTTTCCTGTTCCCATAAGTTATTCTGTTGCTCAATATTAAGTAATATGAAAACGGGTGATTTCGTCCGCCAAATTAACGGTTCTTTAAAAAACACCCCTTTTTACCAAGGGGTGTTGATGGTACGTTCGTAAGTTTTTGAGATTTTTGGGTAAAGCCTACTAATAAGCCTATAAGGCTGGTTTACGAGAATATCGACATAACTCAAAATGGTAATGACGCTGTCGTTTTCTGTCGAATGTTGGCGCGAAATCCGTGTTGCGTCTCTGTTCACGATGAAATATTAGACATAAGATCGTTTGGCATTATTAGTAGAATTTGACAGGATTTTGAGTTACGTCGATATTCTCACAAACCAGCACTACTTATATTTTTTCATGTGTTTCCAAGTATAGAACAAATAATAGTTGAGTTCGAGTTTATTCAGTCACCCTATTATGTCCTCAAACCTAAAGTAAATTGTGTGTGTTAATATAGGAACAAACGTAAAGGGACGGACGGTACACACTATGTAGATGCATTTAGCGTGGTCGGGGCAGGTGTCAGGTTGAAACGACAATACGAAATTAGAAGCCCCATGGGGGCCCCACTGTGTGGTCTGTCTGCACAAATACATTAATAAATACACAGTCAGTCTTCTGTGTTTGACGACTTAGAGCGTAACGCATATTGCGACGAACGATCGAGTAAAACGACATTCAATTAGATCAGATCTTTTGTTTTTTGAGATAAAGTCCAAGACCTCACTCAAAATAAGTTAGGTTTGGGTACGAGGTGCTGAATATATAAGTTTGAAACAAACAGAAAATTAAAGGCAAAAAATAGAACCGACTTCCAAAAAAAAAAGAAAAATAACTTTTCGGAAGTCGGTGTTTCTGGTTTCTTGGTTTTTTGACACCGAAATCAGTTGTATTTTTTGTAAAGATATTTTTTATTTTTCACATTTTAGTCGTGGTTCCCCATTTTAAATTGTTTTACAATACATAGACAAACGACCGCAGTAATCGCGAGTTATTTGATGTTATAGTTATTGAAGAGTTCCACTGTCTTTTTTTTTGGGACAAACCCGCCACACTATTCCCATACCACTGTAACTTCTGTAAGCCAGAATCAACAGTGGTGACCACCAGAAAAAACGCCGAGGCAATGAAGCTCGACGAGTCCCAGAGAAACGATTAAACTGTCTTGGGTCCCGCAACGAAATTAATCAGAAAAGACAGCAGAGGAATAAGAAAAACAAATTTTCCACTTCCCTCCTAATCAAGCGGGTGACAGAACAAAACTAGGCCATTAGGCACAAAGGGAGTTTTTACAACTGGGGTAAGCCGAGTTGCCAAGCACCACTGGTTAAAAACACTAATAATAATGGGTCCTAAAATTGTGAGCTGTTACAATTGATTCCAATAATAACGTATTTATGTTCGGAAAGATTAACAATTTTACGGACAGAGAGTGCTGCATCGACGGTAGATTTTCCAACAGTAAAACCGAATTGATTATTATGAAATTTAGGTCCGTTCGGTAGCAAGCGCGGAACGATTAGTCGCTCTAAGAGCTTACCCAAAGATGGAAGTAGTGTTATGGGCCGGTACGACTTAGGGTCGTCAGGAGGCTTGTCACCATTGTTCGGAATTATGCGTATAAAGCCCTGTCGCCATTTCCGAGGAAAATACCATCCGCTATGCATCGGTTATCGATAGTTAAAATCGCGTCACCCGCTGTTTTACACGCTTCTATAATCATTCTGTTAAATATTTTATCTTCACCTGCCGATTTGTTAAGAGGTAGTCTCCTGACAACATTCATGAATTCGTTAGTGGATGGAAGGTCTGACGCTGGTGACTCAGGTGGTACAGCTGCCCACGCTCTAATCTGTTGGTGGTATTCAGTGTCATTTACTAATGAATCATCAGGTATAAGAGAATTAAGCAGAACTTCAAGTTCCACTGTCTATCTCCGAAGATATTCATCAGATCCTAATGTATTATAAGTATACAACCTTCCTTGAAAAATATGCATTTGAATAACGAAAACCCCATCCAAATCGGATGATTAGTTTTCGAGAAAATCGCGGACTAACAAGCATACATACATACATTCGGGTCGAATACAGAACCTCCTTTTTTGAAGTCGGTTGAAAAGAAAAGAAGACAGGTAAAACTAAGTGGTTAATGAAGCGTTCACGAACGTGAGGAATACACGCGCGAGTTTGATTTTTCTCCTTCAAAATGGAAGGAGAAAAATCTAACTCTTATAACGAATCCTTTTCTCGAAACACAGTCTGTAGCAATTAATTTCGTCCGAATATCAGAACTGGATACCTGTCATTACCTGCAATTAAGCGAACGGTCGAGGGTCTCCATGGCAACATTAATTAATATGGGTTGTCTGACATCGATCTAGTCTTCTCCCATTACAACGGCTCCCTCGTTCCACATCTCGCCCCCGGGCGCTATAAAAGTAATCGTGATTTTTCTCTCTATAAATTTCTTTATGTTGAAAGTTTTACAAATAGATATGAATTTATTCTGTCAAATAAATTCTTAGTTTTTTTTTTTTTGTTTTTTTTTTTTATGTGTTTTACCTCATAACTTTTTACTACGTGAACCGATTTTGAAGATTTTTTTTTATATGAAAGCTATTGCTTCACATGTGTCCCATTTTAATTTGGTGACGATCTGATGAAGATCTTCGGAGATACACAGTGGAACTCTTCAATAAATGATAGCAAACCTTCCAGAATTGCTGCAATCGCATATCTGTATATTGTTTTCACCACTTCACAACATTACATCACGATGATACGCTCTGAAGGGGTATATAGATTTGTACAGTTCACCCTGATACTCCCTAATTTCACCAACTATGTTCAAATTTCCTATTTTTGGGGCTGTCAATTCGGGCATAACTTTACTATTAATTTAGTTTTAGAATGGGGTACAACCACTAAAAAGTGAAAAATAAAAAACTTTTTACAAAAAAAAATATAATCGAAAGTCGGTGTCAAATAACGAAGAAACCAAACTAGAAATACCGACTTCGGAAATAAAAGTTATTTTGCATTTTTTAGTTTTATTTATAGAAGTCGGTTGAATTATTTTGTAAAAAGTTTTTACTACCTCTATTTTCTCTACAAGGGTTTTGAAGTGGAAATTTTGAGCCTAGCAACAATACGAGTAATTCCGGTAGAAAAAATAGCGACAAAAAATAGAGTATGGAACAAGCGACGGGACATCCACACTACGGATAGTAGACAAAATTCAATTTGCTGTGAATGGCAAATGCGTGAAGCGTTGCATGGGGGCGGGCGCAACTGTGCCACTGTTCTGTTCGGCCGCTTCCGCTCTCCGTCCACTGTTATTATCGGAATTCTAATTCGATCTGCGAAATACTTTCCTGCGACATATTGCACTAATTCAATGAATTTAACTCATATACCGTACTTATTATTATACGTTGAAGGTTATGTTCAAACTAAGAATAGCGCCCTTTTGCACTTTTACACGAGACCTTAGAAATTTCCTAGAATGTGATAATAATTCATGAAAACACTTTGTTCATGTATTATAATATGTATTATATAGAACAGTACTTATTATTCACTAACTCTAAGCTTATAGTCGGTGTTGTGGTGCAGTGACGAGCTGCAATTTACTATTCCGCACTAAAGACTACGGATAAAGATAAGATCTCTAGATTACTTAAACCACAAACTGACGTCTGGGAGGACCTTTTATCCGAATGGCAATGTAGGCAGGTGGGAAAGTTCCATTAAAGGCCGACACCTTCACCAGTTCTTCCCATTCGTTCGTGAGCAGCTGGCTAGGAGATGACTGGAGGTGGATCATTGTGTTGTCCAATTTCTCACAGGTCATGGCAACAATCAATCTGCCTAGCCCAAACCCAAATATCTTGGGGTCAGCTTCCAGTCTAACCGGATGCATCTGAATACCAGTATTTTACATGGAGCGACTGGTCATGGCAACATTAAGGGTTAATTATTTTCCATCAAGCTTGTAGCCTCGCCTTTCTGTCAATGTTCTACACCTGATTGCGAATACGAACAATCCGTACATCATATCATAGGGGAGTGTAGTGTGGCTCGGCGCACAGAGCTTCGGCAGGATTTCATGGCGACACGGAGAGAGCGACTGTCGGAACCCAGTGGGCCCGCTGCCATTGCGGCGATAAAGGTGCGACGGCGTTCTCATCTTCCGCCTGACGGGCGGGAGGTTCCTGCATCAGATCGGGCGGGAGGAAACGCCCGGGTGTTACCACTGCGTGGATCGCCCAGAGGACACGGTGGAGCATACGGTGGAGTTCTGCCGCGCTTGAGCGGAGCACCGCCGTGTCTTCGTGGAGGCGATCGGCGGCAGCGACCTCTCGCGTCCGGTCCTGGCCCAGGCCATGGTACGGAGCGAGAGGGAATGGGAAGCAGTCTCCTCCTTTTGAGCAGCAGTAATGCTCGCGAAGGAGGAGGCGGAACGGGTGAGGGAGACTCAACAGAGTTGTCCTTACGCCCACCAGCCGCCGCAGGAGACGCCCTGGGCGTCGGGGTTCGCGGGACGATCTCCGGCCACCGCAGGCGCGGGTCTGCGGACGGCGAGTAGTGGGTAGTTCGCCGTCCGATCAGGACCAGGCCCGAGAGTCGAAGGCGCGCGTAAGTGATGTCAGCAAGTCATGACGGGGCCCGACAAGGCCGATGCCTGCCCAGGGGTCGTGGATAAATTCGAAACAGAGTTACCGCGCAACTGAAGGAACAGGGGTGGGTAAAAGTCTGACACGCCCTCCCAGCTCCACCCAGAGCGGGAGAAGTCATTGGATGATGATTTGACTCACAAAAAAAGGTAGTGTAGTGTCTCTTTGGCAAACTGAACGCACTTATATGTTGGATAGTATTTAGCCTACGTCTGGAGTTGTCTATTACACGGAGCGTGTGGAAACTAGAACAAATTTCCGTGCGTTAAAGCGTTTTTGCCATACCTATTAGGTATATTGGAATCAAATGGAACAGCTCACAATTTTGGTATTAGTGTTTTAATCCGTGGTGCTTTGCAACTGGGCTTAACCCAGTTGTAAATATCCCTTTGTGTCTAATGGCCTGGCTTTGTTCTGTTTCTTGCTTGATTAGGAGGGAAGTGGAAATTATGTGTTTTTTTCTTACTCATCTGCTTTTCTTTTCTAATTAATTTCGTTCCAAGACCCAAGACAGTTAATCGCTTCGCCGGGACTCGTCGAGCTTCATTGCCTCGGCGTTCTTTTCTGGCGGTCGCCACTGTTGATTGTGGATTACAGTGGTTTGGGAATAGTGTGGCGGGCTTACTCTAACTAAGCACTACTCTAACTCAATAGGTAGTTCTCTTTAGTCTACTTACTAAGTCCGTGTCTAGCAGTTGGATGGCCTCAACGTTTACACGTCCATGAAGTCTAATTGAAACACTAAACGTGTTGTGTAAAAGTACTTAATAAATACCTTTTGTTATTTTAACAGTTGTAACTAACTATGTAAACCAATCTTAAAAGTTAAATTAAACCCACTGCCCGGTTTCCGGTTAAGCTGAAATTTTGCGTACTTAGGTACCTACATGTTTAATTTGAATGACAATACATGGTTAGTTAAGTGACGTCATTCTAAATTTAATATGGCGGACATTTTTAATATATTTTGCTTGCATTCCCATGGGTATCAAATGAAAGGAAGAAACTACAGAATATTATTTTATTTGTGTAAATTAAATTTAGCATAGTTCTCCAGCCACAGATTATTCTAATTGAGTGGAAATGATTGGTCATTGGTAAAGTGGTTATTGGTTTATTTTATGTCGGGCTGGTATCCGCATCTCCACATCGAAGCGCGTATTATGCGTAGGTAGGTAGTATGCTATTGTTATTAACCACTTTTTTATTATTCGCAAATTGATTCCTGGTTGATATTTTGATGTAAAATTGGTGTTATTTTGTGTCTCAAGTGTCTACGCATCTGGACAATATGTGGAATCATTGAAACAGGTGCGATCTCGGTAAAATGAAATAATGCCCCCGTGCGAAGCCGGGGTGGGTACCCCGGCTTCGCACGGGGGCATTATTTTATTTTCTTTAGCTCAAAATTTTCTTTCATACAAACCTTGTCCTGACAAACATGAACACAACAAAAAAATAATTACCCAATTTGGTACTGTCGTTCGGAAATTATGCGCTCACATACATTTCGGCGATTCATCATTTATACTTAGACTAGCTGACCCGACAGACGTTGTCCTGTCTTAGCTATGAACTGTCAAACGCACGAAGTTTAAAATTATCTAATTTTCCGCGCAACTTTCTTATTTTTTTCTTTCATATGAACCATCTCCTAACAATAACAAACGCAACAAAAAAAGAATTAGCGAAGTCAGTCCAACCGTTCACGCGTGATGCCGTGACCTAGGAATTATGGATTCATTTTTATATTTAATACCAACCCAAGCGCTCGCCGATGTTTAACTTTATTTTGAAAAAAATTTGATTATACAAAATTGACTAAATAGAACAGCAGGGCTTAATGTTAGGATGGGTTGGGAACCATCATACCCTTAACGGTGGGCTAGTACCCCAGCTATCCTGTCGGGTCACAACTAACCCTTCACCCCTAATATTTAAGTGGTGTCTTGTGAACTCTTGTGTGGGGTAGGATACGAACGCAGCCGCCGCTGATACTAAATCTATGATAGTTAGGTGTTAGTGCTTTGTACTATAGTACTTTATTTAATGTATCATGGTGTATAATAATGTAATAAATATTAAATATAGTAAGGGTTTATTAACTCCCCATACATTGACATATAATTTGTGTACCTACCTACCGCTAAGGGTTGTCAGGCTATTACGGATTTTATCCAGAAGGGATAATCTAGTCTCAATATTTGATATGTGTCTTTGTCACATTTTTGTATGCGTGTAGGGTACTACCATACTTCTTCAACCCTCCTTCTTTAATAATTAAACATTGTACACTTCAACCCTCCTTCTTTAATTATTAAACATTGTTTTTAAGGGTTGGTATTAAATATAATTCAAACTATCTGACCTAGGGTAGTATCTGTATGATAACATCTATTGATATCAGCACCTATTGTGCTTTCAAGGAGTGTTGTTAAGGGAAGGTGAACACAGGTTATATTGACACAGGTCCTCATCGGACACGGAAGTTTCAGGCGGTTTCTGTGTAGGATAAGGCGGAGGGAAACGCCCGGGTGCCCCACTGTGAGGATCGCCCAGAGGACACGGTGGAGCATACGGTGGAGATCTGCCCCACTTGGGCGGAGCCCCGCCGTGTCCTCGTGGAGGCGATGGGCGGCAGCGACCTCTCGCGCCCGGCCCTAATCCAGGCCATGGTACGGAGCGAGAGGGAATGGGAAGCAGTCTCCTCCTTCTGTGAAGCTGTAATGATCGCGAAGGAGGAGGCGGAACGGGTGAGGGAGGCTAAACAACAGAGTCGCCTTCACGCCCTCAGCAGCAGCCGCCGCAGAAGACGCCCTGGGTGTAGGACGTCGCGAGACGATATCCGGCCACCGTAGACCCGAGCCTGCGGACGGCGAGTAGTGGGTAGCTCGCCGTCCAATCAGCACCAAGCCCGAGAGTCGACGGCGCGTAGTGTTCCACGCGCGCCTCAAAGAGTTTTCAGAAAATAATGACGGGGCCCGTCATGGCCGTTGCCTGCCCAGGGGATGAGGATAAATTCGAAAAAAAGTTACCGCGCCCCTGGGCACTCAGGGCAGGGAAGGAACAGGGGTGGGTTTTAGTCAGTAAGAGTCTGACACGCCCTCCCGCTCCACCGAGAGCGGGAGAAGTCATTGGATGATTTCCCAACCCACAAAAAAAAAAATCCCTGGGCACTCAGGGCAGTGAAGGAACAGGGGTGGGTTTTAGTCAGTAAGAGTCTGACACGCCCTTCCGCTCCACCCAGAGCGGGAGATGATTTCCCACCCCCACAAAAAAAAGAGGTTATATTCCTTTATTATTAATGATTGTGGACAGGCGTTTGTTATATAACAAAATAGTCCACAATCATGATTATATATGTAGGTACATACAATCATAACGTATCTATCTATTTATCTAAATTTTAAAACTACTGATACGGTGACGACACGTCGCGAACACATTTGACCTATTTACTTATCCTTAGGTACTATCTTATACATAGAAAATTAATGCTAAGGGTCTGCGCTATATGCTTATGCTAGTAAGTTACACGATCTGCACCGGAGGAGAGTTGTAGGTGACACTGAACTTGCGAATCTATGAGTTATGTGCTACCAAATAAAATACCGATAAAACAGTAATTAATAGCGACTAAATGGTATTCTAATTAGAGTTATAGGTATTTAGTGTTAGACTCTATTAGAATATGTATAATATATGCCCATTATCATAAGATTTAGGGCTGTATTGATAGCTGATAAGTGATAACGTTAAAGAATTAAATGCCAACTTGTTGATGTTTTTATATTTTTTAGTTTATAGTACATAATTAGGTCATTATATATAAAAAATGAGTTTATAGCCGAATGGTTCTCAATAAGGTAATGGGTGGCCGTAGTTAATCCTTTGCGCGCTGTGACGTCACAGCGCCTACGCGCACGCGCGCTGCGTCACCTGGCGGAGTGCAGTGATTACTCGCAGTTAACGCCATCGTCCTGAACCTTTTTAAAAAGGAATTTCCGCACTAAATTTGCAAAATGTATAGTTTTTTAGGCACACTTTTTGTAACACAATAATAACACGATGTTACAAAATATTTTCCTGAATTTGATCGCAGCACTAACTGTCAGGACATACTGCAATTAAAATAGAATATTGTTGAATATTCAATACTGCAATTTGCTGCCGTCTGCCGAAATCAATGTAAAACATTTCAAAATCAACAACAATATTCTATAAATAAATAAATAATATTTTAACAATTTAAATTGGATCGAATTGTAAATCTAAACCGTTGTCGAATCCATCTGAAGACACACAGAAAATTTCATTAAAATCGGTCCAGCCGTTAAGGAGGAGTTCAGTGACATACACACGCACAGAAGAAATATATATAAAGATATACAGGGTGTAAGGTACATAAACGCACATACGGGCACAGTTGGTCGTGAATTTAGGTTGTTATCGTAAAGTTATCAAAAACATAAGTTATTTTCACTTTGGAAAACACTATCAAAATTAAAAAATTCAATGTGTCTTGCGGCCCAGGAGAACACACAAAGTGCCTGGGAGGAATTACTCACCTTCCCTTATGTTCAAAAAAAATTGGCTACAAAAAAAAACTATAACAACCCAAATTAAAAACAATTGAACAATTCGGCCTACATTTTAGATCCAAAATTACCCGCTTTTAAAAACGTTCCCCAGAAAGGTTTATGTTCACATGTAGAATCCAAATTAAGCGATGGTGACATAAGGGGAGCTGCCAGGCTACTATTCAGCAGTGATGTGGTGGCGCCTTACTCTCCAGAAACAATTTCAGATGACCTCACTCTCCCTGACCCTCCCGTCACTCCTAATCCTGATTTCTCATTTTTCCAAATTACAGCCCCCCAGTTGCTAGCAGCCGTGAGCTCCTTCAGAAACGGTTCCGCCGGCGGCCTCGACGGCCTGACTCCTCAGCACTTGAAGGATCTTTTAAGCTCAGGCACCGGGGAAGTTGGTGAGTCGCTTTTGAAGGAGCTCTTGGCTTTAGTTACCTTAATGCTCTCCGGCGGCGTGAACGATGCCGTCATCGATGTCTTGTACGGGGCCAACCTATGTGCCCTGCACAAGAAAGACGGCGGCATTCGTCCCATTGCCGTCGGGTGCACCTACAGGCGTATGGGAGCCAAATTTGTTGCAAAATATACAGCAAATCACTGACCAACAAATTCCAGCCCACAGCTTGTTTTTGGTTCCAGAGGGGGTTGTGAGGCTGCCGTACACGTCCTTTCCACCTTTCTAAATTCTGGTAAAGGTGAGGTCATCCTCAAGGTTGACGTTAAAAACGCCTTCAATTCAGTTAACAGGGACACTTTGTTGGCTGAAGGAAAAAAAGAGCTACCAGAAATTTTCGGCTTTTTGTGGCAATGCTATAGGCATCCATCAAAATTATTATATAAAGACAACGTTTTGGAATCTGCAGTTGGATGCCAACAAGGTGACCCGCTCGGGCCAGTCATTTTCAGCTTGGCTATTCACCCAATAATTCAACAACTAAATTCAAAATTTAACCTGTGGTATTTAGATGATGGAACACTAGGAGATGACGTAGACACCGTTTTGGAAGATTTAAAATTCCTAAAGAACCAGTTTCAGTCCATTGGCCTTGACCTTAACTACTCCAAATGTGAAATATGTCTTCGGTCCACAGCACTCGACAGTTAACCACACGAATTTTAACCCCATCGCTGGTTAACTGTGAGGTGCCGAGCTTGACTGATGCTGTGAACGCCTGGCAAGCGGCTTGTCCGAACACGGCATTGCCCGAGAACCCATCTTCCCAGAGACAGTGGGATGAGCCGCTCTGCAGGTTGGTACGGAATAATCTCATTAATACGTCCACCAATACTGCTGAGCGTGCCCGCCTACTGGGTGTGGGTGAATGGGAGTCGGGCCTTTGGCTACAGGCACTACCGTCACCCAACATTGGTACCATGCTGAGTGACGCCACTTTCCGGATCGCTACATGTCTGGGTGCTCCGAGTGGAGCTCCACATCGTTGTCAATGTGGTGAAGCAGTCGACCGCCTCGGACACCATGGCCTATCCTGCGGTAGAAGTGCTGGTCGGATAGCACGGCACGCCAGCATTAATGACATCATCCGTCGGGCTCTTGTCACCGCCGGGGTGCCAGCTGTTTTAGAACCCAATGGCTTGGCACGTGACCAGTGTGACCAACTTTAAATTAGAGATCCTGCCCCACTTAGGCAAGAAAACTGACAAAACCTGCCAAAATCGAAAGCACAAAATGCCAAAATAATGCAAATGTAATTAAAAAAAATTAAATAAATAGACACATTATTTTTTGGAGTTTTATTTAAAATAATTGAGAACTGAATTAAATTATACATTCGTATTAGCATCGTATTCTTCTTGATTACTTTCTTTATACATCGCTTTTGTCATTTGTTTAATCACCATCCCCACTCTACACGATATAATCGTTCATATTTACGTTTCATGTTCACGATCACGTAATGGAAAACATTTTCATAATCAAGGAATGGAAAACATTCACACTCACACCGCACGACATCCGAAACAAAATAGTTTTTCTGACAGTTTTTCTTCTACTCCGACTAATAAGAAACAACTGACACACACACAAAGATATTATATTATTATAAACATTTTGCTCAGCACTTTAAGGTTAACAATGGAAGGAACTACAAATCCAACTAGAGATGTTATGGGCAATCCCCGAACCAAAGGTCTTTGCGTTGCCAGTGTTGCCATAGGCATTTTAAAATTACTACATACTTTTTTTTCCTTTCTCGATACTGCATCCTACTCTTTTTGTGGGCTGTAGCGGCTATACTGCCAAATCTGTCAGCTTATATTGCTAATACTGCCAAATACTGCCGGATTTCTAAATCGTCTTTTGGGGGCCGAGTCACCCGCGTCCGTAGGAGTAAACCCATTGAGTCCCTACATGTGGTCCCCGGGTGGTGCTAATCAGGTGACAAACTGGTGGTAGGTTTCGACCGATGGCTTGCGACCACCCACTGGGCAAAGACGTACCGCCAAGCGGCCTGGCCGTGTTCCGGTACGATGCTCAGTGTAGCCAATCCAGAGGAGTTGGGTCGAAATAGTTGTTCCATTGCAGGCAGACCAACCGGGCTCGCGCTGATGTGAATGTATCGGGAGACTAGTCGCGGAGGGTAGCGGGATCCGAGGCACGGTGCGCCGCTGGCCGACCGCAGTTAGTTGGGGGCCCAAGTAGTGTACTAGCCACACACGAAAGGCTGCCCCGCCAACTGACGAAAAATCCCGGGCGTCCCCGCAGTCTCCAGACTAGTCCCCCAATGATACCGTCCTGTCAGTGCGTGCCTGAAGGTAGCCAGCATGGAACCTCATTTCACTTCCTTCTCCTCTCCTTCCTTCACTCTTTTATTCATGAAAAAAGGAACTAAAAAGAAAAAAGCTGTACAGCGGCAGCACTCCCTCTCACACAAAGTGCACCTTTCTAACATTCGAGGTCTGCACTCAAATCTCGCCGCAGTCCACCACCACCTAGAGACTGAGAAACCAGCTCTCTTATTCCTTTCGGAGACGCAGATCGGATGTCCGTCTGACGTGGCGTACCTATCTTACCCAGGGTTTACCCTGGAGCACAATTTTAAGCCACGCGCTGGTATATGCATGTACGCCCGGGACGACATCTGCTATCGGCGTCTCCGTAACCTTGAGGACTCCAGGTTCTCTACTCTTTGGGTCCTAGTGGACACAGGCCTAGATAAAATTGTCTACGCCTGTGTCTACCGTTCGCACAGCGGTGATCTGGAGACAACTGGGCTCACACAACATCTGAGTAAAGCGGCGGATGTGGCTCAGCAACGGTACCCTTCTGCCCAATTAGTGTTACTGGGGGACTTCAACGCCCACCATCAGGAGTGGCTCTTCCCATACCAGTACACAGACCATGCTAGACAAGAGACGTATAAGCTAGCGCTGGCGTTAAATCTTACCCAGCTGGTCCAGGTGGCAACGAGGGTGCCGGATGTTGATTCGCACACAGCCAATTGCTTGGACCTTCTGCTGACAACAGATCCAGACCGTTACTCAGTGTCGATTTCTTCACCATTAGGTACTTCCGACCACTGTCTGGTGAAATCTGTATCCGTCTACTCCCCGCCCGATCCTAGCCCTAGAGGCACCAGGCGGGTTTGGCGATACAGGTCAGCAGATTGGGATGGCATGCGATCTTTCTTCGCATGTTATCCTTGGGGGCCCACTTGCTTTTCTTCGACTGATGTTTCGTCGTGCGCGGACGCCGTGACGGATGTGTTGCGGCGGGGAATGGAGTACTACATTCCATTCTCTGACGTAACAATGTCTGGCGGGGCTCGACCATGGTTTGGTGCCGAGTGCAATCGCGCTGATGCGCTTAAACACGCGGCCTACCTAGCATGGGTCGATGCTCGGACGCGTAAAGCGAGTGACGTGAGTCAGAAGAAGAGAGCCTTCAACAGGGCTGCCAAGTTCTGCAAGAAGGTGTTTCGGAAGGCTCGGTTTGACCACATTGGCCGAATTGGGAACAAACTTGCTTCTTACCCAGCTGGTAGTAAGGCGTTTTGGTCCCTGGCTAAGTCGGTTGAATCGAACTTCTGCCGCCCCTCACTACCTCCACTGCTGAAACCCGACGGGTCGCTGGCCCACTCCGCTGAGTATGTTTGCGGAATCTTCGCGTCTAGATCCTGGTGGCGCGAGGCCCCCTGGCACTCTTGGTGGATGCGAGTCGATTATGTCAGACATTCGCATTCATCAGAAGGATGTCCGGAGGGTACTGCGTAACCTGGACGTGAACAAGGCTAGTGGTCCCGACGGGATACCGGCAATTGTACTGAGGACTTGTGCGCCTGAGTTGTCTCCGATCTTGACACGCCTATATCGCCTTTCGTTTGAGACTGGAAAAGTGACGATGGCTTGGAAGCAAGCTAACGTGCAACCCGTACCCAAGAAGGGTAGTCGAGCTGACCCAGCAAATTACAGGCCCATCTCGGTAACTTCCGTTCTCTGTAAGAGTATGGAACGTATACTGAATGGTAAGCTCCTAGCATACCTAGAAGCTAACGATATCCTAAGTGACCGACAATACGGCTTCCGCCGAAATCGGTCAACAGGAGATCTTCTAGCGTATGCCATTCACATTTGGAGTGAGGCCATCGACAAACAAGGGGAAGCCCTTGCGGTCTCCCTTGATATCTCGAAGGCCTTCGACCGGGTCTGGCACGACAGCTTAATTGGCAAGCTTCCTTCCTTCGGTCTGCCCGCTGGATTGTGTGATTGGACAGCTGATTTCCTGAGGGATCGGTCTATCCGAGTAGTCATAGATGGCTGCTCGTCCGGACTGCTGGCTATTAATGCCGGTGTTCCTCAGGGGTCGGTGCTCTCGGCAACATTGTTTTTGCTGCATATTAACGATCTGCTAAAACCCGGTACCTTTGGGTATGCAGACGACAGCACTGTTGCCGAGAGATACGTGCCGGACGCACGAGTTAGTGGGTCTCAGGTCCGGTCTCTCCGAGAGGCTATGGTTGGGCGCTTGAACTTGTCCTTGCAGGCTGTCTCAGAATGGGGCGATGCCAATCTGGTTAAGTTTAATGCTGCTAAGACCCAGGCGTGTCTTTTTTCTGCTAAAAAGAGCCAATTTCACCCGGCTCCATCTTTCCGAGGTGTAACCGTGCCGATAACCGACCGACTTGATCTTCTTGGTGTTACTTTAACATCTACCCTCAATTTTGGTCCCTTCATAGAGGCTAAGGCTCAAGTGGCTGCCAAAAAGTTGGGGGTCCTCACAAAGGTGAGACGATACTTCACGCCGGAACAGCTGCTCCAACTCTATCAAGCGCAGGTCCGATCGTGTATGGAGTACTGCTCTCATCTTTGGGACGCAAGATACCAGCTTGATGCCCTTGAGTCAATTGAGAAACGAGCCAAGAGGATCATCGGCAATGATAGACTCGTTGAGTCAAAACTCCAAAGTCTTGAACATAGACGCCGAGTTGCTAGCCTGTCGGTTTTCTATCGATTACATTTTGGGGAGTGTGCGACGGAATTGCATGATTTGATTCCGCCAAGCCCGTTTCATCTAAGGACCACAAGACGTACGGCGAAGTGCCACCGGTTCATGGTGGACATCCCATCCATACGCACAAAGCGTTTTGAGAAAACATTCATTGCACGTACAGCTAGAGAGTGGAATTCTCTACCGGAGTCTGTGTTTCCTGTAAGATACAACCTGGGAGTCTTTAAGTCAAGAGTGTATAGGTTACTTCTAGGCAAGCGTGCTCCATCTTCGACCGCATCATCGCTTAACATCAGGTGAGATAGTGGTCAAACGCGAGCCTATCAAACATAAA
This sequence comes from Polia nebulosa, assembly GCA_951329385.1. NCBI lineage: Eukaryota > Metazoa > Arthropoda > Insecta > Lepidoptera > Noctuidae > Polia > Polia nebulosa. The sequence goes on along the minus strand of OX589587.1, from coordinate 29,343,272 downwards.
AAAAAAAAAAAAAAAGTCAAACAAAAGTGCCAGAGAGTAAAATAAAGGGCTAAACCTGCCAAAAAGGCAGGATCCTGCCACATATGGTCACACTGCACGTGACGATGGGAAGAGGCCAGACGGAATGACCATAATGCCTTGGAAGTTGGGTAGGCCTTTGGTGTGGGATGCAACATGTGTCGACACCCTTGCGCCATCCCATCTTCTTAGCACGGCGGGCTGTGCTGAGGCGGCTGCTGCAGGTGCAAGAAAACCTCAAACGGCGCAAATATAACAACCTTATTGGGAGTTACATGTTTGAGCCGTTTGGGGTTGAAACACTAGGGCCATGGGGTCCGAGTGCTCATCGAGTTTGCCGGCATATCAGCAAGCTGTTAGTCGACTCTTCACGTGACCAGAGGGCTGGGCTTTTATTTGGCCAACGAATCAGCATTGCTATTCAACGTGGCAATACTGCTATCGTTCTGGGCAATTTTTCCATTGACAGCGATGTGGATGAATTTTTTGATGCCCAGTGAGTTGTTTTTTCATACGCATTTGTACATGTTAGGTATTATTGTTAGTTTGTATATATACTCGTATCTTTTAAGTTATTTCTATTAAATAAAGCAAAAGTTATTTTCTGTGTTTGTTAGTGTATGTGTGTTTTTTGTTTTGCTTGTTGAGTGGTTTTGAAACAACACCTCAGTGCCCAGGAAAATGCTCATGCATGAAGTACGTAGGCGTAAGAAATTAACGAACTTTAAGGTGAGTTAGTTTATTAGTTAAGTACACGGTTGCCGCGTCCCCGACAGAGGTGTTCTTGGTTGGCGACCGGCAGAGCTGTACCTACGAAATTTGGTCATTTAACCATTATCTACACGGTTCTAAACCACCAAGGTGACTTCTGTAGGGACGCGATTGGCGACCGTATAGCAGGCGCTTTATACCTACATTCCTGGAGCGCAATGTAGGTACTTACAAGCTTCTTTATTATTATCTATCCTAATCTTTATCTAACCTTATCTTCAGTATTCTCGAGGGATTAAAAATGTATGTGATATCAATGTTGTCGTCATTAGAATAAACGGTTAAAGGTGCCACGGAATATTATACGTTTCGATGTGCAGCATTCGCAAGCATTTGACGTTTAAAACGTTTTACGCAGGTATGCGCTTACGTATATTAAGTATCTGATCTAGTTATTGATCATATCGATCGGAAACATCACAACATAAATTTATTTTTTATCACAAAGTACAGAGTGAATTTAGGTACAAGCGCGTAGCGGCGTGACCACCTGTGTCTGTGCATATAAGACGTGGTAGGTAACTATGTACAGACGTCAGCAAAATTCGATAAGATAAGAATTCTCACAACGTATTAGTTTGACGTTTAGTTTGACTTACGACCTTCTATTTTCAAGTTTTCGCCAACAAATGATTGAAATTCACAATTTCATCAACTTAGCATAAGTCAAGATGGCCCAGTGGTATAGAGCACACAGATTGAAGCGCAAATCAGTGTGCCGCAAGTTCAAATCCCACGCAATTGTTGACTTTTTGTAAGTTCTTACCCGATTGGAAGTTATGGATTAGCATTACATATATTAAATTATTCTTTAACTTGTTCACACATTTCTTAGAGTTAAAAAGGTAGATAGATTATCTTGTGAGAACTACAGTTCTTTTAACAGAAATTGAGGTTTAGTTTCAATCTTCTTTTCGTCAAGAAAATGAACAATTAAGCTATGACCTCAATACATTCATTGTGACGTTACATAAAAATAAAATGTTTACAAAGTCTAAATCATATATCACTTTTCAATAAATAACTGGATATAAACAATTATATTTTATTTTATTAAAATTTTAATATCCTTTCATTGTTACGTTATACATATTATGAATGGTCTAAGTGGGTATTCCAACAAACAATCTTACACGTAACATAGATAACGGTTACAAGATAACTTTTTTGTCTAGGTAACAATTCGACGTCACAATTCTCATAAATGTTTAATTTGTAAATATAAAGAATAAACATTTTTATTAAACACGTCTTTTTATTTCCACCTTACAACAATGAAAAGATGTAACAACTAAATGATTGCAAATTACGAATGTGATTCTTGTTGTGGTTAATAGATCATATTCGTAATTTGCAACTATTTAGTGCAAAAAATGCAATAGTATTTTTCATAGAAATATGAAAAAACAACTATATTAATATAGATTGGGAATTTTCAAAGTAAGAAATAACCGCAACGGACCGACCATGATTTGAACTCGGACTACGTTATTTGCGAATCCAACACTTAGTTCATACGGCTACCAGCACATGACATATTTGCGCGAATTTTATCAATGCAATGGTAAGAACAAGTCGCCTCTGTGACTGTGTGATGCGTATTCAATGGCACAGAAAAATAATAATGATATTGACGACAGTTCCTTAGTGTGTGTTATCTGTGGAATGTGGATACTCATACACGCGCACACATACGCACGGAAGTATCGTGCTCGTTCGGTTCCTAGCAATGTAATCTTTAGCGTTCTTATGGACTTTTGCGGTCTCACAGTACTACCACGTACTACGCGCTACGCGCGCCTACATTCATTGCGAAGCGTTGAGATCCCACTGTTCACAATACATTGCGTGCTTGAAAATGTCAATTTCTGTAACCGATCATTACCGAGATTAATGACTATCATAATTTTGTTACTGGTATTAGGTGGAACCTTTTCGCGAAGTTTGCGGTAGGTATCTTGTTCCTTACAGCCGGTATATGTTTATGTGATAGATATTATACAATTATGCATTTATTAACACCTTTATTCATTTGAAATCTCAATGACTGAACGAGTTTTTTCTGTGGATTGAACGGTATTGGGTTATTGTGCTGTAATTGTACCTTCTATGCTGGAGTGAAATCTTAAAACTCATTAAAATAATAAATACCTATCTTTTAAGGGTTCCGTAGTTCTAACAAAGACAAGGAGCCCTCAAAGTTTCGTTCTATCCGCCTGTCCCGTCTGAGGCCTAGCTTAGGAGTCTTAGCTTAGTAGGTCGCATTTATCTTGTCATGCATTATAAATGTGTCCTAAAAGTACCTACATGTAAAGTGGCAATTTTTTTTGTTCCTTGCCTATCCTATAGTGTGGGGTATATATGGATAACACTTTTAAAATCCTTGCTTGTTGTAAAGATTATTTTTCGATTCAGTGATTCTTTTACGAATTTACGAAAAAAGGCTTGAAAAATCGGCACAAATTCGTGATGGTAATAATATATAACGAGTTATGAAGGAAAACTATCACGGTGAAGTTAGCTCTGTTAGTTTATGGGTCACGCCATTTATAAAATTTATATGGAAAATTTCGTACAAAATTACTTACTTACATGAAGTTGTTACTTGTGTTAAGCGTGTAGCAGAACGTCTAAAATTTAAATCATAACATACATACAAAACGTCACGACCTTATCCCAAACGGGCGGCTTTTGTGTTTCAGACGAATCGGAAGTATTCCAGGAGACTTGTCGAACGATGGGTACTCACAACACTAGAACAATTCTTACCATCTCCAATCTGATGGAATGGTAGAACGCTTCAACCAAACATTGGAGAGATAACTGGCAAAAGTTGTGGAAAGCAGGCAAAGGGATTGGGACAAACATATACAGCCATTTCTTCTGTCCTATCGTAGTACAGTTCACGAAAGTACGACTGTGACACCAGCCTTCGCGAACTTTGGAAAGGAATTACGGTTGCCTGCAGATTTAATCACCGGAACCCCCCCCTTAATCGGTTATACTGCGTGGGGCAACCCCACGCAGCCGATTATGCGGATGACTTGCGTAACAAGTTGAATGATATTCTATATTCTTATTATTTATTCTATATTGCTATATGAGCATATCAGACAATCCGACTAGCAAATATCTGATAAGATGAATACCCGATACGACTGGAAGACAAACAATAGAGGTTTTGACGAGGGTTCACTGGTGTGGTTGCATAACCCAGTGCGCAGCAAAGGGAAGTCTCCTAAATTGCTAGCCAAATGGGATGAACCATACAGAATCGTCACCAGAATCTACAATGTTACTTACCGAATACAGAAGGATCTACGAGGTACGCACAATCTTATGATTGTCCATGTGGACCGACTGGCGCGATACTACGGGACTAATGATGCTCGGGACGAGCATGTCTAAGGAGGGGGCAATGTTACGTCGACCGTATTACACTGGAACGTTCGAGAATGTGGTCGAAGTTTCCAGAAGCTTCCACTACGTTCGAGAACATTCCATTGTGGTACTGTGTAGAGGTTCATAGATGTTTCTAGAATATTCCACTATAGGATAGTTCGAAAATGTTCTGGAAACTTCTATGACTGTATAAATAGGCCAGGCGGGCAGCAAGTGAGTCAGTCTGTTTTCAACTACGGATGCGAACGGAAGCGATTACAAAGCGATTAACAATAATAATAATTTTGATTGCCATATGATCAGCCAAGTGATTCAAAACTTGTCTGTAACCTGATGGTTACAGACAAGTTTTGAATCACTTGGCTGAGTCTTGGTCTGACATTATCAAAGAGCTTTTCTCTTTTTTTTGGGTGGGTAATCATCCAATGACATCTCCCGCTCTAGGGTGGAGCAGGAGGGCGTGTCAGACTCTTACTGACTAAAACCCACCCCTGTTTCTTCCCTGCCCTGAGTGCCCAGGGGCGAGCACTACAGACACACCAGTGAGGCTAGGATTTTGGACTAAAGTCGGAAAACTAAGGCAAAATAGCTGCACAAGGAAGAAAAGAACTTCAACGATAATACTTAAAAACTGTTGAAACTACGATCAAAAACGTTGTGTGTAAGCTGGAGTGACGTCACCTCAGCTACTCTTTTTTTATTGTTGATAGGCACGCGTTTGACCACTATCTCACCGGATGGTAAGCGATGATGTGGTCGAAGATGGAGCACGCTTGCCTAGAAGTAACCTATTCACTCTTGACTAGAAGACTCCCAGGTTGTAGCTATCAGGAAACACAGACCCCGGTAGGGAATTCCACTCCCTAACACTACGCACAATGAATGTGTACTCAATCATATCTTCCAAAGGCAAGAAGGTATGACTACATTGACTACGTATTTTAGCTCAAAAATTAAGGCATAAGAGCTGCCATAGGCAGCAACATTTTCAAATCTCAGGACAAAATAGGAGTGATGGCACCCCAGCTGCTCATATCATATATGCCGAACGAATGAAGACATGATTATGTATTATAGCTCAAAAGTTAAGGCATAAGAGCTGCTGAAGGCAGCAAAATTTCCAAATCTCTAGGCCTTGTAGTTTCCACGTAATAAACAAAAAAACAGTTTCCGCGCCAAAAATTCAAATATTGCTTCGGAGCAGGTAAGGAGCGGCGTTGCCGCTCCGTGCGCTATCACACTACACTATCAGTTTGAAGTAGTTTGAACTAGATTATGGTCTGGGAGCCGACTACACGCTTTAATCGTACTATGTACCGTAATATGTGTGAGGTTTTTTATAGTTATATTGTGTGTAGGATAGGATGAATAAAAAGTAAACAATCTAAGTGTAACAATTTCGTGTATTTTTATAATAAATCACATTTTTGGCATAATTTACAGTCTTTGAAATCAGATAAAACATAATCAGTATAAATAACAAATAATTCTTTAGATTCAGATAAAATATGTTTTAGTAGGTAAAGTGCGTTTCACGAAAGAATTCCCTTCGCCGTAGTGTTGGCATCCAATGGTGTTAACACTACTATTTTTCATTGAAGAATGGCTTAAAAAACCATATAAAGCAATGATGCCAACATTACGGCGAAAGGAATCTTTCGTGAATCGCACTTTACCTATGTATAATTTATAAAAGTCGTTTATCTAGCATAAATTATAAAGTACTAGCTGACCCGAAAGACGTTATCCTTTCTTAGCTATGAACTGTCAAACACGTGAAGTCTAAATAGTCGTTAAGTTTTCTGAATTTTACTAATTTTCCGCGCAATTTTCTTAATTTTTTTTTTGTCATAATAAGTTTCTCCTGTCAATAACAAACAACACAATAAAGAATTAGCGAAATCGGTCTAACCGTTCACGCGTGATGCCGTGACCAAGACGTTGTTGCGATACCTTATGGTAACGCGAGGGGCCTGACGCGTGAACACACTAATATCTAATTGTACCGGGTGTCTTTTCTGGTGGAAACTTAATTTTTTTTTTCAGTAGAGGACTTAGAAAGTTGTCCACTCATGAAATTACTGAAAAAATAAAAAGAAATTAGGACCTCATAAATTAAACTCATTAGGTGATCACTGAATGTAGGTCCAAACTTTTTTTACCTTTTTCAGTATGTTACTTTGGCAAAGTTGTTCAGATTCACCCGGTAAAATATTGTTATCTTATTTTTCTACACCTTACATTAAATCTTGACACTATGAAGGTTAATATTGATGCAATTTATAGAAAAATATGGATGTTTACTTTTTTTTTTATGTTTGATAGGCTCGCGTTTGACCACTATCTCACTACTTATAGTTTTAATCGGTTTGCTGACAATAAACAAGACACAATAGAAGTTTTATTATTATGACGTGTAATAAATATATAAACGTCAATCGTCAGCTAAAGCGATAATAATAAGGAGCCTCGCTTCACTTACAAATACCACAACTGCTAAAATCACATTTCGGTAGTGCAAATGTGGCACCACCGAAATGTGATTTTAGCAGTTCGAATTTCGTATTAGAATCTTTTCACTATTGCCAGCGAATTTGCGCAGCAAATATGTCCACAGATAAAAGCAATCGTTTTTAGGCATTGGGGCATTGGTCTTTGAGCCATCTCTTTTTTAATGACATTTGTTCTGCCACATGCACAAGTCGATACGATTTCATGTAAAAGTCATTCAATAGACCAATTCTAACTTTGATGTATAATGATTTTAATTATGTTTATACTTATTTGTTGGTCGCGAACCATATTTGATCAAGATACAACCTAACCTGTAAATTGCAAAAAAACGTAACAAAATTTTAATTTCGCAGGCTACCTTTGCGCATCCTTCATCCACCTTAACCGAACAAAGAACAATTCACAAAAAAAACAATAATAATATTTCTCTCGTCGTCTAAAGTTGATAAGAATCTACTTTTTAATATGACATTCATAGTTTCATTAAAGTTCAGTCGGCTTTCAGAATATATATTTTTAATATACAAAATTAAAATTATTTTGAGCGCAAGTTAAAATAACTTCTAGTACAATGCCTATTAAGTACAAACTTGGTTTCAATAATGTACGCACGGAGCGGCAACACCGCTCCTTACCTACTCCGAGGCAATAAGTTGAATTTTTGGCGCGGAAACCGTTTTTTTTTGTTTATTACGTGGAAACTACAAGGCCTAGAGGTTTGAAAATTTTACTGCCTTTGGCAGCTATTATGCCTTAACTTTGGAACTATAATTCATAATCATGTCTTTTTTCGTTCGGAAGATATGATTATATATTAAATACATGTTTATCGGTTTAATAACTCATAGAGTATTTTAAACAGATTTGAAAACTTTGCTGCTTAATTTTTACCTAAGTACGTAGTTGGAAGATATAATTGAGCAGCTGGGGTGACGTCACTCCAGCTTACACACAACGTTTTTGATCGTAGTTTCAACAGTTTTTAAGTATTATCGTTTATTTATTTATTCATTTACAAATTATATTTGGCTTACAATGCATGTCGAGGAACCTCCATTTAGGCATAGAAAATGCCTGTATTTGAAGGCTCCGCTCCACCCTTACATTTTAAACGTCCAAATTGTTATAAAAGAAAAAAAGTACATATTATAATTGTAGGTGTGTGTGTGTATGTGCGTGTGTGAGAGTGTGATATTTTGAGTATAAATGAGTGACAAAATAAGCAAATAACATCAATCTATATTATTTATTATTAAGTCACACGTTGCAAGAGTAACTCTGTATCATCATAATTTAAACTGTGTAGCCATATTATTAAGTTTTTTTTTTACATTCATATTTTTATTGTTATTTAATATATATTAGTTTATTAATTTTATTGTATGAGAAGGCTAAGCGTTTTTATATTGTCTGCTGGCAAATTCTGTTTTCGTAATGGGAACGTTTACGCAGTGTCTATTTCTTTTTTCTAGTATCTTAGGGTCATATGGTACTCGTATCTCTTTGTGCGTTTTGAGGATGATAAGAAGGATATACAATTTCCTAATTGACAGCAGATTACATAATTCGTAAAGCTTGTCAGTGGAGAATATTCTTTTTTTGAAGTACATCACCTTAAGTATCGCTCTTTGAGCACGTTCTAACTCTAGAAAACGTGATTTCGCTGCTCCACCCCACGCAGTTCTGCAATACACTAAAACAGACTGAACCAAAGATACATAAATTTCATCTAATAGATTTCTTTGGTTGTAATTTTTTTATTTACACTTATTCTCCTTGGCACAACATATCTCAGTTCTTTGAATATCCATATGAGTTTACGTACTCTACTCATGACTTGTTCCACTTGAGGATACCAGGAAAGACGCTGGTCAATAATCACTCCCAAATATTTTGTTTGGGTAACTTGTTTGATAGTAGAATTGCAGCAAGTTCTATATGTAGTAATATCGCACGTGTGGATTCTTAAATTATTTTTTTTATCTGCTTGAAACTGATATATATATTAAAACGAATGAAATTGGTTTTGCTAGTGTTCAGGGTGAGAAGATTTTTTCTAACCAAGTTGCAATAAGAGCAAGCCCTTCTCCTGCACTATTTTTACATCATCCCATCTTTTCCCTGTGAAGACGACAGCTGTATCATCGGCGTAAGAAAATACTTTGGCATTATAAATCCTCATGCTGCAGAGGTCATTAATGTAAATCAAAAACAGCGTTGGTCATAGTACACTTCCTTGTGGTACGCCATATGATACATCTGCGTCCCCACCAACAATTTGTTCAAGTTGCACTTTTTGTGTTCTACCAGAAAGATAATCTTTGAAAAGTGCCAATGGTATTCCACGATCTCCAATAGCTTCAAGCTTGCGTAAAACGATGGGAGTAGAGACGGTGTCAAAGGCTTTTTTCCTTTGTCGAGTTGTTCGGTTACTAGGGAACTTAGTGCTATAACAGCATCTTCAGATGACTTTTTTTGTCTAAATCCAAATTGAGAAGGTGACAGAATATCAAATCTATTTAGATACTGCAAGAGGCGTGTATTTACCAATTTTTCCATAATTTTTGAAATTGCAGTTAAAACAGAAATAGATCGATAATTGTTGACATCGTTTCTACCACCACCCTTATACACAGGTGTAATAATGGCTTTTTTTTAATAGGGCTGCAAAAGCACCTTTTTGAAGACATAGGTTGGCAAGATGCGTGATAATTGGTACAACTTCGTTTTTAGCAAGTTTCAGGAAGCAAGTGGGTATATTGTCCCATCCGGGGGCACTGTCAGATCGTAAATTCAGGAATTTGTTAAATGAGTTATTACCAGATGCTATGTTTTGGACGAGATCTGTGCCTATACTTACAAAATATTTATTTATAAAGTTAGCGGATTCTTTGGGTGATGATTTAACCTGCATCAATTCTAAGTTCTCTGTTCGTGATTTATTAGTATAAGTGGTATGTTTTATATTTTTCCAAAGAAAAAGTCTATTGTTTTTGATAGCGTTAGTAGTTTGTACCCTATTATATCATCTTTTTAACTTTTTTATGAGATTATTGCAATAGTTTCTATACCACGTATATGTCATTTTGGCGATTTCATTGTGAGGATCATTCCGTGCTTTTTTCTGTAACGCATTACGATTCCGGATACATCTCAGAATACCCTGAGTAATACAAGGTTTTAGTAAACGTTTACTGCTTGGCACGGTAATAGTGCGTATATTAGTAGTCAAACATTCAGTTATTTTATCTATTAAAGAGATTGTATGTAACTACATTTGGGTCATCAATAAACAGAAGTTGAGTTAAATTTTGATTTCGTAAATATAGGAAAGCACTGTTAAAATCTATGGTTGTTTTAATTTTATCTGGAATGTTTTTTTTTTGTTTTTGCCAAAGAAAGAAAGGTGGTCTAATGGTCTGTAGTGGTAGTGCGTAATATAGCTATAAATGCAGATATCTTTTCGGATTAATTTTTAGCATAAAATGATCAAGACAAGTCATTTCTCTAGTGGGAAGTGTATGCCCCCGGCCAGAATTCCGTATGACGATAGCATAGTAAGGTAATTTATTCTATTTTTGTGTTCGTAGTATTGTTCAGTTTCCCTGGGTCTTAAGTTAATATCTATATCCCCTGTGATCACAATGTTTCTTTTTTGTACGTTTAGTGATTCCAAATGTAAACTTAAAGAGTCAATCAAATTATCTGCGCTTAAATTTACAGGGGACCTATATACACCAAAGACAAAGTTATTTTGTACCTCAATTAGAAGACAAGATGCGTGTAAGAGCTTAACATCTGTAACTTTATGCTTTAAAGATTTTTTCACATACACGACGACACTGTCATGTTTATTTGAAAGGTTTATGGTATAATTACAATTGTAATTATCAAGTTGTGGTACAGGTTTCTTTAAATTAAGTTGGCATTCCGTTAATATAATTGTGTCTGATTCAAATTTAAGACTAGCTAATGTAAGTAAGAAGTCATAAAAAATGCAGTAAATGCCTGTAATGTTCTGGGAAATTATAGTAAAATAAATTTTCTGTATGAATGTATGTTTTTCAAGATCTGTACAGTCGCATACGATCGATTTAGCAAGCTTCATGTTATCTATTTCTTGTAGTGTTTGTAATGATTCACACGTGGCAGCCATTTTTTAAATAATAAGACCTACTTGTCCATGCTGGCCATTGCTTAAAAAGTGTGCAGTGTGTTGGTAAGATGTGTGTGTTTGTCTTGGGTGTGTATGTTTGTTTGAACATATATTTTAAAAGGGTGTTTATTGTAGTGGTGTGCTCTTAAAAGATTGATGGAATTTTGTGTATTTTTTTCTGTTTAAATTTATATGTATACTAAAAAGTGACATAATTTTTGTTTAATGTTAATAAATAAATTAGAATTATAAACTAAACCAAAATTTGAAAAAGTTTAAAATGGTGAAATTCATGCCTTATTTTTAATGCTGGCAAGATCGTGTTCTGATTTAATCTGTGTAACGTATTCGTTATCATCGAGACGTAGAAAAGCCGCTCCACGAAAAATGCAGCATGGACTTGAAATCTAGCAGTCTTTTTTGTGATACTCTCAGACACATAGATGGGTTTCTTTTCTCCTTTCAAGCTTAGATGTCCAGAATGTAGCTTGTCACTTAGTTCTTTAACTTTGTCGATTTTTTTTATAGCTGTTAGTATCTTTTCTTTCCTCTGCACTGTAGAGAACTTGGCAATGATAGTACCAGCGCCATTCGATTTTTCATGTAACTTTATTCTGTAGATGTCTTTGATGTCAGTGTGCCCGATCTCAGCATCAACTATCTTGCCCAGCTCAGACATAAAATGGTTTAGTTCCTCTTTCCCTTTAGATATTTTTATGGTCGGAGTTTAGTTTTGGTACATTTCGAATTTCAATTATTGCTGAACAAGTCTTTCTTTCCAAATAATCCACTCTTTCCTCCAGCTCAGTAATCCGTTTCCTGTCCTCCTTCTTCTCACTTTGTAGCGATTCAATCTGGTTCAGAGCCCCTGATAAGAAAGTCTCTGAGAGTCGCTGATAAGAAACTGATATTTTCCTTAATCTCTTCGCTCTGTGTCCGTAAGGTGGCTTGAAACTCCTGAAAGCGTTGATCTTCTTCCTCTACCAGAGAACTGAATAGTGTACGCATTTCTTGCATAACATCACCCAAATTCGTAGCATTTGCAGTTGAAATTTGAAGAGGCGTTCTCAAAGTTCGTCTTTTATTTGTCCTACTGGACACATTTTCATATTCATTTTTATGTTCTTCCCGATCCTATTCAGATTCACACTGCAGCACACTAGCTCGGTCCTTTAGATTTTCCTTGTCTTTTTGTGGTGGAGTGCGCTTTGGCTGCCTCAGTTCAGAATCACTTGATTGTAGCTACTAGGGTGTTATGAAGGTAGTCACCGGACCGCTTGCACTGCACTGCACCGCCAGGCGCCGCTGCACAGCACCGCCGAACGTCGCTGCACTGCACCGCCGAGCGTCGCTGTACTGCACCACCCAACGCCCGATCGTTGAAGTTATTTTCTTCCTTGTGTAGCTATTATGCCTTATTTTGATGACTTTAGTCCAAAACCCTAACCTCACTGGTTTGTCTGTATTAAATGAGAAAGCTGCGGTGACGTCACTCAAGCTTTTTTTTTAATTTTTTGGCGGGGTGGGAAATCATGCAATGACATCTCCCGCTCTGGGTGGAGCGGGAGGGTGTGTCAGACTCTTACTGACTAAAATCCACCCCTGTTCCTTCCCTGCCCTGAATGCCCAGGGGCGCGGTAACTCTGTTTCGAATTTATCCACAACCCCTGGGCAGGCACCGGCCATGACGGGTCCTGTCATGGTTTGCTGACAACTCTTTGAGGCGCGCGTGGAACACTACGTGCCGTCGACTTTCGGGCCTAGCGCTGATCGGACGGCGAACTACCCACTACTCGCCGTCCGCAGGCCCGGGTCTACGGTGGCCGGAGATCGTCTCGCGACGTCCTCCGCCCAGTGCGTCTCCTGCGGAAGCTGCTGCTGAGGGCGTGAGGGCGACTCTGTTGTTGAGACTCCCTCACCCGTTCCGCCTCCTCCTTCGCGAGCATTACTGTTTCACAGAAGGAGGAGACTGCTTCCCATTCCCTCTCACTCCGTACCATGCCCTGGACCAGTGCCGGGCGCGACAAGTCGCTGCCACCGATCGCCTCCACGAGGACACGGCGGGGCTCCACCTAAGCAGGGCAGATCTCCACCGTATGCTCCACCGTGTCCTCTGGGTGATCTTCCCAGTGGGGAAACCCGGGCGTTTCCCTCCACCTTATCCTACACAGGAACCTACCGAAACTTCCGTGTCCGGTGAGGACCTGCGTCAGGCGAAAGGTGGGGACGCAGTGGCGCTTCTCCAGCCACTCCTCAAAGAGGGGCACTACCACTGTAATGGTGGCATGCCCAGCGCTGGGTTGCGACAGCGCTCTCTCCATGTCGCCATGAGATCCTGAACGTCACTCCAGCTAACACACAATAAAAGACTCATATTATACACGAAGTTTTTGTGGCAGCTAAATTAACACTGGGAACTTTGATTGCTGCTATTATGCCTTAAATATTGGCATAGGTAGGATTATTCCATCACATATGAGGAAGCTGGAGTTATACACATTCTAATTCCGGCTGCTAAACAAAAAAACCCAAGTTTTTAACGGGTTGCTTGTATTGACAGTACCTACATATTACACTCTAATAAGAAAATTTTCAAACCAATTCCAACCATATTTTTTTGGATATTTGCATGTTACGTTTTGCCATATTCCATAAATCCATGATTAAAAGTTTAATAATCATTCAACAAAACACTGTTACAGACATTCCCTAATTTTAAGCTCTTGTGTTATCGAAATACAACGGAACATCGCAGTATTTCGCAGCGTTTACCAGAAACACGCCAGGATAAACAAGTTAATCATCGTAATGGAAGCTTTCAGTGCATGCCAGCCTGCAAAGTGAAACGCCACTTGTCACGTCAAAGAGAACCGGTCAAGTGGGAGTTTCTGCGTACTGGGTTCCGAAACATGAGCTTTATCTGGCAGCTACGAAAATAATTTATGGATTCTGCAGTAAAGGACTACGTGATCAGTTTAAGATGAAATAGAATCTGATAACGGCGATACGGGCTCGGGGATTGGCGAAAATTAACTTTCACTCATGGCAAATTTAAGTCATCTTATCGCCTATCTCATTCCATCACTATCGCTTATAGTTTCAGTCTATCCCTCTTCCGTCCAAGGCATAGCGTAGAGACTGTTAGTACTAGAAAGCTAAAATTTTGCATGGGTAATTATATACATAATATTATTCACGCTAGGATAACGAAATAATAAAACTTGAATTTTTTTTTTATTGTTGTCTATCCTAATAGGATAGACAACAATAAAAAAAAATGTGTGTGGAGTATCGTTGGATAGGGCTTTAAAAACCCTTGCAGGGTTAGAAATACTATTTTTCGATTTAATGACTCGTTTGAGAAATAGTGAAATTTTTATAGTTTGAGTCGTGCCCCTTCCCCTCTCCGCCTTAAAAGCTATATCTCTAGCTATTGGCTTGAAAAATCTAAATAAATTCGTGATGGTAGTATATATAATGAACTTTGAAGGAAAACTATTACGGCTAAGCTAGCTCTGTTAGTTTTAGAGTAAAATAGCCGCATAATTTATAAAATGTAGGTACCTACTCGGAACATTTAGGTAGTACAAAATCACAATTCTTGTTGTAACGGGTTACGGGCGACTACGGAACCTTACACTGTGCGACATGCACTTGGCCGGTTTTTTTAGTTATCATGTCGACAGAAAAGCGTGTAAGAAGTGTCGTTTTAGAATTATTGTTCCAACGTCAATGAGGTTACCGTCGGACCAGTGTGGCCTAAATACGCTACCTTGGAGTATGCCTACAATAGTACCTACCGATAGTTATTGATATACAAAAAAACCGATAGTACCTACGTAAATTATGCAGGGTATCTCTTCAATAAAGTTTTATTTGATACGCTATTGTATGATATCGGGTGATTATTACTGAATACGAGTATGTAACGGATTAAACTAAACACAGAAACCAACACAATCGACTAGTCGAACTTATAAAAGGCTATTACTAATAACTCTCTATTGCTATTTTTCGATGTCCGTTATCAAACTATCATGCATAAAATAGGAAATAGAAAAATTCTACATAAATACCGTACCATAGATAAAAGAAAAGAGATAGATTTCACACCCAAGAAAGTAATATTTATAGGTACATAGATAGGTACTTATTGGAAAAATAAGTGTTGCATTATCTTGTTTAATTTATAATGGCTAATAAAATAATCACAATAATAATTGGTGAAGATTTCGTCAAATCTTTGGTCGCGACAATTAAGTCGGTTAATGAATTTAAATTTTAAAATCTAATAACATATTTTTTCTTAGCAAGTTATTAAGGGAAACTGTATTATACATTATTAAACAATAACTCATTACCTATAGTCACAAAATAATAATGCGGAGCCGGAAACTGTTAATAATATTATTAGAATTAAAAGGGAAACAACAGTGCTTACGTGTGTGTGCGTTTGTGATATTCCAATACATGTTTGTTTGGAGTCTAATAAAGTTACAAATGTTACAATGAATACTTATTGTTGACGTAATAATAAGAGCGTACAGGCAGGCGTTGAAGTGTCGTTGCTCCACGGATATTGACGGAAACCCGACCATGTTTTGTCGCGCTCCGTTCTCGCTTGCTACATGCAACAAGACTCCCTACTACACCTCAACTACTAATATCAAACACAAGCTTTACAATGCCGGTTTAACAGAAAATCTAACTAGTAAAATTCCTATCCAAGCAGCAATGGATTCAGTGGTCAGCTGTGAATTGGAGTAATGAATGGAATCGTGGTTCGCGGGACGACATTCCGTTCCGCTGGATAGCGTCCCCTAAGGTAATCCCGCAACGTATAATTTGGGATGGTTTTTTTAAACCTTGTGCTGATGGGGATGTAGGGTTTACTTTGAAGGTCATTTTGAGTTCTGACGTAAAATATTGAAGAGCGTGTATATTGCACGAAAAACTGTGTAGGTTTGTCTCCCTCTCTATATGCACCGATGAAACAGCAAAACAACTGCAGTTTGAATGTACAAAGTTGATATAAGGTAGAATGTGAATGTGTTGCTTGCTGTGTAATTATTCTTAGGAGCGGTTTCACAACCTCTGATAAAGTTCCCAATTACATTAGGAGTCACAGTCGGACAAGCTATTTGGTCTAGGTACTGGTATCTTAACCTGACTTGTGCAACTACTTTTAAGCAGAATGTCTCAGAAGAAAAAAAGGAGGCTAACGTTTTTAGTGTGTTAAAAAAAAAATAGGTAACATGTCTATTTCTTTTGCATGCTCGGCACAGCCTGATAATAAAGGCACATGAGATATCATTAGATTTATCTTGACATTAGTTTTCAAGACGTCTGATGTAGTGTAAAATTAAATCTGAGTTTTAATTAAAACTACTGCCACCAACTGCATCAGACTGCTCGAAAAGACCTTTTGACTTCAACAGGTAGTTTTTATATTTGTTAGTTTTAGTGTTTTTATATGATTTAAAATAAATGTTTTTGTTTCTTTCCTCCATTCGTGTATCTTTCAGTAGGTACCTAGGTATGCTTAGTGTTCAATTCTTAAATTTTTAGATCTTGATACATAAGTAGTATTATAATTGCCTATTTTCTCTGATAGAAATGGTATTCCAAAATTAAATTTGTAAAATGGTTAGTAGTGTTCTAATTTCAATTTATTCAAATATTGTTTGAATTCTAATACAGTTATTTAGATGTGCTTGAATATGGAATGAGCTCATGATATCCCATGATACCCATCAATTTCAATGGGCTTTTTGAAATTAACCTTTCAACTGAACATTTTAAAATATAGGTTTTAAGAATTCACAATCACGACTGAATTTGATTGTTATCATAAGAATATTTTTAGTTGGTAACATTTGTCACAGTCACCCTTTCTTGAACAGCGTAATGTCATAATAGGTAGATGCTCCAAATCAAACACACAACTTCCCACACGTTTGACAAACTATTAACCCACACATGATAGCGGATTGAATTCACGCACCACTACGAACTACAAAGTAAGTAATGACAATGAGCCACTTTTGTGAGAAAACTAATAAATAAGAGTACACGCATTCTGATATGGGTTTACACACACGAACACTATAATCTAGTTCAATGACACGGTCATTCAACGCGACACCTAACGCCATCTCTTGTCATAAAGCAGAAACCAAAAAAAAATTTTTACAAAGTAGAATTGAATACTCACGTGAAGATACTGTCTAGAGTTTACGTGACACGTCTGCGTCACCCGCGAAAATGGCACATGCAATGAAAAATCACATTTGTTTTGTTGACAAACAATCGGCGGCACAACCATACAAATCGTGCCAGCAACACGGTCCTTCTCAAGGGCCCAGGACGGACTGTCCGGGCGTCTTTGCGGTCCCTTTCGTGCCTAGGGCAGACAGGCTACGGCCACGCACATTGGTTGCACCGCCGACCAATCACATCGCACGCCGCGCTCCTTTGCCACTGGCTGACATCGTCATAGCGGAAAAAGCGGTGGGGAAAACAACTGACAAATTTGTCTGCACTGACTAACTCTTCTCCCGCCATCCGATTTTACACAAATTGGTGTGCTAGGCCACACCACTCTTTGCCGAGATACCAATCGCCTGTGGCCGGTTCCCAACCGATGAGATGTCATACACAATCAATGTCACTAGCCAGTGACCATGCATCATATCGCCTTCGCCAAGATACTCGTAAGTTCTGTGAATTATTTTAAGTTATATTACGTTTAAAATCATGGTTACATATTTAATTAATCTAGTTAGATTTCTGGCATTTAATAGTATAGACGCGTACGAGTAACGAGCCGATTATACCCAAACCACAGCGATTCAGTCAACGAATCTTCTACCTACTAAATATAACAATAACTCGTCGATCCTAGACGTGTCAAAGTCATTTTGTTTTTAGTTGCACGCGGAACACTTCAAGTGTCTCAATCGTCATGCCCTTTGAAAGCGTGGTTTAAGTAAATTTAGATAACACTTGCATTATATCAATTACGTTATAATAGGGATCCTTAAAATGGAATTTTACAAGTTTTATCGAACTTGAGGACAGAAAACAGGACCGCTGCGTGAAGACTTTAGTTCTGGAGAAGTATTCCGTATTTCGTAACCTCATAGCTCATAAATGATGTTTTTCAGTAAATAGGTTAAATGGAACACTTTTACACGTCAATGTTTTTTGTCAGTTTAAGCTAGATGAGGCCGGTGTTTCCTAGCTGACTACCCTGAGAAGAAACACCGAAACAAACTTAGAGGGCAAAGTCTTTTAAAGTGTTCTAATCCATAAAATATGTACTGGTCAAATCATATGCGTTACGCGAACCATGTAAGTAAATTAATATCTGAGATGAGCTTTTGAGGAAAGCACCACACAGGTTTGAGTGGACCTGTCCAGACAGTGCAAGCATTTGTCAGCTATCGTGTAGCTCAACTCAGAATTTTAAAGAGCTCAACGAACCGACGAGCAATACCAAAGTAACATTTGGGTAGGCTGCAAAAGTACTCAAACTGCCAGACAATCATGATATCTATGTGAATATAACGACCTACATAGTTCCTACATTCACAATATGCTGAGAACCATGCAGATTAGTGTCTGTAATGGTCTTTTTAAAAAAGACCCACACATATTTGAGTGGACCTGTCCAGTCAGTGCAAGCATCTGTCAGTAGTCGAATAGCTCAACTTAGAACTTCTAAGAAGCTCAATGAATCGACGAACAATACCAAAGACAGGACATTAATGTAGGTCGCAAAAGTACTCAAACTGTCAGACAACGTTAAAAAAATACTGGAAAAGGAAAAAAAAAATAACCCACATAGTCCCCACATTTAAAATAAATAGTAATAAAAAAAATTAACAAAGTAAATATTCATGTAAAAAAATAATAACAATCAAATGTCACTGTGTATATAAAAAAAAAAACAAAGTATTACGAAAACGAAAACATTGGCTCATGTAATATCACTGAAGCAACTAAATTCCAAGATTTCTGGCATAGCTTACGTTTAAACGATTTAAATTTATGAATGCTTAGTTCTTGTATTTGGCTAGGCAGTGGGGCGGATTCTGTTTTGTACGAACTAAACTTAATTTACGCTATTCCTATCTTTTTCTCTCTAATAAAACAAGACAGAGACGGACGTAAATTAGAGCTGTCAAATTTAGTTGAACTAATATTTCCATACAAATTAAGTGTACACGTAAAAACATGTCGATTAAAAATACGGTGATGCGCAAGGCGTAAACTAGTTTGACATCTCTAACTTAGTTCATAGCTATAGCCGTCCTTTTCTCGCACTGTCTTTTAGTAAAAGACAGCGATTCTCTAATTTTAGTTTAGTTATTATTAAGAGAATCGGCACCAGTTTATTACAGAAGCATATAGTATACATTGTCATCTAAACGAACCACCTATTTTCTTCTTGACCCTGGTTTTAGGAACAACAAATTTATGTTTGTTCCTAGTATTTACGTTATGGATATCACTGTATTTTTAACAGATTAATATTTTTATGTGCATACATGAGATTCTCATAAATGTATTGAGAGGGAACTGTCATAATATTAATCTCTTTCAATTTGTCTCTGAGGGAGTGTCTGGGACTTAATTTATATATTGCACGAATAGCCCTTTTTTGTAAAACAAAGATTGTCTGAATATCGGCGGCATTTCCCCAAAATAGAATGCCGTAAGACATTACACTATGAAAATAACAAAATACATAGCATTAGCTTTCACATAATCTTAAAACAATAATAATTCACAATTGCCCAAAACCGGGGAAAAAGGAAAGTAGGCCTTTGTCCTTCAGTGAAACTAAAAAGTAATTTTTTAGGAAAATAGAAAACTAGAAATGCGTCCGTCCCATCTACCTGCCACAAAAACTATGTCCTAATATTTTCAAAAACGTCTAGTGCTTAGCCCCCAGTTTTGGTATTGAGAATTCGAAGTGGAGAACTCGACACATTTTAGCATTATCAAAAGTAGAGTTTGACAAGTTCTTAACTTCAACTTCTCATTTAAGAAACAGGGGGTATACTTAGGGGCTCTATACCTTAAAATCGGAATGAAAAATCGATCCACTCGTGTATCTGTAGTCTGTTTGCCACCATTTTACACAGGTGAATGATGAATTTTTCAAGTGCGCGTGTATGGCCTGGATGAGGAATAGCGAAAAATACTCAAAGGAATCTTGAGCCCGATTTTGATGACAACTGAAACTGTATCATAGTGTCGTTAATAAGGGTCAAATTTTACGAAGTAATGGTATATGGAAACCAACTAAAGGAAATAGTTGAATCTTGAAAAACACACACAACAAATCGCCTCCAGTATTATATTGTAGGAGATCTAGGCAGCGAAACGCCTAGCAAGCGATTACAATAACTTTCCCGTGACTCCAGTAGGTATTCTGATTCCTATCATAGTCAGATCTAGCTATTTGGCCGCTCCAGGCAAACACAAAATTTGCCGCCCTTTACAGTGACACATTTTAAGGCGACAATTTTTTTTCGTGGGAGAGGGCGGCTAATTTTATTGCAAAAATTGAATTTTCTAAACGACTTCGAGCCTATGTAAGCTTAAAAAAATTCACATAATATTTATATATGGGTAGTTCTTCGAGGTCCCTCAAAACGCGGTCACACGATCTTAATTCATGACAATTGTTGGGGTTTTTCTCGTCGTTGACGGATACCCCGGTAGTTGTTAGTTCACACCAAACCACTGTTAAGTTTAATAGTTTATTTAGGGAAACGGTGAAAAGTTATGTTTGTTTAGTAATCTGAGCCGCATTATTATTGATCGAACCGCACATGAACGCGGGACGGAGTTTTAGTTACGACTGAATTGAGTAATTATTTAATAAGGTACGAGTAAACGTACTTTTGCTGTATGAGCATTATTGGCTCGTACATGCTCCCGAGGGAAAGATATGCATATGTACTCAGATCACCAAACTTGCGTTACAAGTTAAGTAGGTATAAATGTTATAAAACTAATAAAAGCAATCAAAACAATAAGCAAGAAATAATTATTCATAGTTTAAATCTAAATAATTAATCATAGTTTGAATCTTGTTCCAATGGCTGATTGCGGCGGATGGTAGTCCTGTGAATGTCCACCTCGTATTTTAGCGTAGGAAGGAATCTCCTTTAGCTCTATATCTTCTGTCCTCTCTCGAGTCTTATTCGTATTGTTAGAGGTATTGCTCTTCTTACGCGCCTGCAGATATCTTCTTATTTGCCAAACTAGTACAGCGGCGACGATTCCTCCCACCAGCAAAGTGGTCATAGCGTAGTTGCCGATGTCGTGGACACTTAGGTCGTTAGGTAGGCTCTCTCGTTCCTTTTGTGCTGTTATCTGGTCATCTAATAATCTGTGTTCATTTGATAAGTTTAGTTTCGTTAGCACAATCTTTGTGTTTTTGAACGTATTCCACATATCGTTTGGTTAGTCAATAGTAGGTACCGCCAAATTAATTCCAATATTGGTACTGCTACTAAAAACGTTATGTGAATAAATTGTAGCGTCTCTGTGCTGAAGTATGCAATCCTGACCTAGGGCAAGGAGCCCCGCCTTTGTTAAAATTGTTGTTGTAATTCGATTTTCGCATACAATGCGCGTCGTACACTCGTTGATGCAATTATACAGCCATATGTTTGGTCTCTGTAATTTAATCCATTGATCAGAGCATTGTTGTGGTACCCAATCACATGTAATATTATTTACATTTTGGCTCAGTATTTTAGCTTCGCAAGATGCCGTGGCTCCATGCAAGTTGCTGATAGTTGTAGCTGCGTGGCAGATGTGATTGTCTGCCGTCATTGTTGTACATTACTGAAGATCAACCTCTTCCATCTGTATGTAGGTATTCTTTATGAAGTTCACTCCAATATATTGTGTTGTTGTCTCTATCACCTGACATTGGCTAGTAGTTTGCTGTCTAGGTATACCTATATTGCGATACAATGTATACTCGTCATGACTTAGTAAAGGGATATGTAATTCAAAGAGTAAGTACTGTTCGGTGAGCCGGGCTTTAACATAAATAATTCTGTAAATATTTTTTACGTTAGCTCCATTTCTCTTTTTGATAGGTAACGTTAATCTTTTCGGTATAATACCGGCAATGTAATTGAGTTGTTCTGATAGCTGCTCCGGTGTGAATAATTTCATCTCGAGATTGCCTCTGTAGATATCTGTCAATGCACTTAGGAGCATTTCTTGGTTTCTTCTCAGTACTGAGATAAGTAAACTAGCAGTTAGCGCCCCTGCGTTGACGTCATTCATGGTTTTCAATATTTGAAATCTGTTTTCTATCACTGCTGTGTTATATTTCGTTTCGTTCATGAATTGTTGAATTACTTCCGGTTGCGTCCTTACAAAGTCTTCATTTTTCTTGATGACGTTGTTTTCTGCCTCTACGATCAGTGTCTGATTTCTTATCAGTTGTAGTAAATATTGTTCGTTTGTTTTGATTTTTTCAATGTCCTGAGCGTATTTTTCGGCGAAATCGCTGTCAAGGACACCAAAAAGGGCTCGTGCAAGATTTCCTACGCCGTTGACGTAGCCACGTCGCCTTCGTTGTTGATGTTGAGACCGTAACAATATGTTATACTCATTCAGCTGGCTCATTTCAAACTTGAGTTGTTGTGTCGTAGAGTGGCATGGCTCGTTAGGCATCGTGTCGCACAGTTGAACTACACGATTAATGAATTCCTCTACCTTTGTCGTACTTTGCCATAATGTTGTCAGGTTATAGTATACCAGAAGTTTCCATTCATCGTGAATAAGTTGGATATTTCCGACGGGGTCAAAATAAACTGGCTGGTTTTCAGCTAATCGAGCTACTTTAAAATGTTGCTGGGGTGCTGCTAATCCACATGTTAGCGTTGTAAACGCTACTAGTAACACCATAAGCAAGCTGTTAACCTTTCTCTGGGTTTTGTTAGTCCCTTTATTTTGGTTGTCGTGCTCAGTTTCTGGACTCACCGTTTGTGAATCAGTGCTGCCGCATGCCTCGTTTATCGGTAGCGGGGCTAATTTAGTTATGGGTCTTTTTAGTATCCCATTTTGTGTCTTGAGCGTGACTACTCGTACTAAGTTATCGCTGCCTGGGTGAAGTTCCACTACGCGTCCCATAGCCCATCTGCTTGGGGGTAGATTGCTTTCTCTCACGAGAACTAGTTGCCCCTTCTGTATATTTTCTTTTGTTTGTTGCCATTTGTTTCGGTTTTGTAATGAATGAAGGTATTCTTTCGACCAGCGATCCCAATAGTGTCGACGCATGAGCTCAATGAGTTTCCAGTTGTTTCTGATGTCTATAGTTTTCGTTTCTTCAGTTTCATTGAGTGGTAGTGTTAGTGTTGGACAGCCCGTGAGAAAATGACTGGGGCTGAGGTATTCCAGATCTTCCACATCCTCCGATAATGGACACAACGGTCTGCTGTTCATGCACGCTTCGATTTGTGTTAGGAGCGTTACAAATATTTCCATAGACAAACACTGTTTCGAAAAATTAAAAAAAAGTTTTTAGTTGCATGTTTACGTTTGTCAATGGCGGACGTAAGTTTGCTAGAATTGAGTAATTTAAACAGTTTTGTGTTTGTTTATGTATTATTTTGAGTGTATATATTCATTGCTATGTTATTATTACGTCGTTATACTCGTAACATCGTTTTAGATAAATATTTTGAAGAAATATTACGTAATAACATTCTTTGTCAAGGTCAACCGGTTTATTCGTACTGTTATTGTGAGCGTGAATGATGTGAGTTTCTGTGTGTTATTCAAAATTTGAGCGTATGTATTTATTCTTAGGTAGTTATTACACAGTATTAGAAAAAAAAAACGCAACACAAATCGCAACGCAAATGCAGAAACGCAATTTGAAAAAGCCGTTACTCTGTTTTGTTTCCGTAATATGAAGTTTGAGTATGAATAATAGGAAAATATTTTATCGGACTCTACAAAAAAAAACACTGCTATTAGATTACTTTTCTATTCATATAGTGCAACATGCTAAATTTCGTGTAAATTGAAACAATGGTTTTATCAGAGAAAGGAGTTCGTGGCTAAAGTAATAACAGCCGCACGGGTCGATCTATCAGGTTAAGCCACGCTTGCCGGGGTTGGTCCATGGATGGGTGACCATCTTTACATACCGAGACTCCTCCGTGCCTCGGAAAGCACGCTAAGCCGTTGGTCCCGGCTGTCAATCGTGGATCTTTGACAGTCGTTACGGGTCGTCAGAAGCCCGACAACCAGTCTTACCAAGGGGTATCGTATTACCCAGTAACTGGGTAGTGGAGGTCAGATAGGCAGTCGCTCCATGTAAAATACTGGTATTCTGCAGCATCCGGTTAGACTGGAAGCCGACCCCAAGATAGTTGGGAAAAGGCTAGGCAGATGATGATGTAATAACTACCTGAGAATAAATAAAGAAATACCTTCAAACTGTGTTCAAACACACAAAAAGTCACATCATCGTCGTCGTCGTATCTAGAACGATGTTATAATGACGTAATAAAAACATAGTAATTAAAATATAAACTCAACATATCACAGAAACAAACACGAAACTAATTAAAACACAAAATGGTGCGGATTCTGTTGTTCACAAACTAAACTTAATTTAGGCTATTCCTATTTTTTTATCTCTAATAAAACAAGAAAGAGACGGACGTAAATTAGAGCTGTCAAATTTAGTTGAACTAATATTTCCATAGAAATTAAGGGTACACGTAAACACATGTCGATTAAAAACACGGTGAAGCGCAAGGCTTAAACTAGTTTGACATCTCTAAATTAGTTCATAGCTATAGCCGTCCTTTTCTCGCAGTGCCTTTTAGTCAAAGATAGCGATTCTCTAATTTAGTTAAGTTATTAAACAAGAGAATCGGCGCCAATATTAACAAATTTTCGTCCGCCATTGACAAACGTAAAAATGCAACTAAAAACATTTTTTTTTAATTTTTCAAAACAGTATTTCTCTATGGAAATGTTAGTGAAAGTACGATACTATCACGCTCAGTGTCTAAAAATTTCCACAGGAATATTACGTTTCGTTATTTAATAATAGAGGTTGAAACAACGCGGGCGCGGCCCGATCGGGCCTTACGGGTGCTGACGGTTAATTCATGTGTGCGGCCCGATCGGGCCTTACGGCAGCTGACGGGTTGCACTCTAATTTATCCAAATAGACATCATAACACTACAAAAAGTTGTCAAATAGTTCGAAATTTTTTACAATTAGATTTAGATAACAATGTCATTGCAGTACAAACCAATTTACCATCTGAAAGAAATAACTAGGATTTCACCTTGGTTCACACCCGTGAGATTCTAGCAGATGCCAGGTTTTACCTTGAGAAAAATAAAGTTTTGAAAACACATTAATATGCATCATACCTAAAGCATCGCTTTGACATTGAGTTGGTAGAAATAAAAATAATAATTTCAATTTTGTTGTGAACTCTAGAGGGATCCAAGAGTTTGAGACTTGAAAAACCACAAGTCCGCTGCAACTATGACTAGGAAAAACCATGGCAATATCGAAAACTAAACAGAATGGAGAAGAGTTCTTTGGAGAAACCACGGACAAAAACAAATGCAAATCAAATTCAAAGAAACCGCCATCAAGCCTTGAGAGTTCTACTTTTGTTAATAGGACGAAAGGATCTGGTCCTTTGAAGAAAACTAGAAATAAAAGCAAAATAAAAAGCACCATGCTTACAAAATTAATAACCTACTTATAGGCAAAGAGCTTCCTCACAATTGCCTACATATTATACTCGTACGTTGTGTCAGTCTAAGTGCGTTCAGCAAACTTAGCAGCTTCGTTTTCAGCGCACACGCACTTCATCTTTCTCCGCTCAGCCAGGGTGACCGCCTCAGCGGTTGCTTTGTTCACCTCCCACCATATCGCACCTCCGAGGACGTTGCAGAAGTATGGAGGAACGCTGCCTTCGCGCAGGAGGTGCCTGTACGGACAAAATCCCATGATTAATACCTATTATTCCATATTATTTATGGCTGTAGGCAGAAACCACCGAACTCTACCTGCTACGAGCCATACAAACATATTTTGCTTCGTCTTCGTTCTCAGTCAGCCTATAGACAGCCATACATCTATAGGCTGTCACATAATTTCATTGGTACACATTTCATTAAGAGAATAGTAATATATATAACAACTAGCTGTGCCCGCGGTTCCATCCGCGTTTATGTACCTTTCGTTAAAAATATAGTTTTTTTTTTTTCTTAGAAAGTATGTTACTTCTATTACCTCCAAGAATATGTGTACAAAGTTTCATGATGATCGGTTAAAGAGTTTTCGCATAAAAGCGTAACAAACTTATATTCACATTTATAATATAGTATAGGAAGTAGGATGATACCGTGAATTCCTCCGAAATCTCTCACTGAAATATGTCCCTTTGCGAGTAGTAAATAATAGTAGATTTATTAACCAAGGGGATAAAGCAGTGTCTTCTGTCGCGGGAGACGATTAAATCGCGAGCGGAACGAAGGACTCTAGGTTAACTCCCGAGAGCGTAGCTAGGGTGTTAAAAACTTAAATCACGAGCGAAGCGAGGGATTTAAGACGAGTGCTGAGTGTAGCGAGGGATTTAAGTTCACCCAAGACTAAGACAGCTTTATCACCGAGGAAAATACTCTACTTTTCGTACCATTTTGCGAAAAAATTATAATAATATGAGATAAGCATTTATTAAAAATAATGACAAGTAAAAGTTAACATTCGAAACATTGGTCCAATTATTGATAGAGAGAGTTACATTTTTGTTTGGTACATTTATTGTTGATGAGTTGATTTGAGTATATATCTGTTCTTGCGTCTGAGAAACTTGCGTTTCATTGTAGATAGTATACGTCGGCGATAGTGGTGGTGGTGCATCGTGAGTTATGGACGAAGATAAGATAGAAGCCGGAAGTTGATGGTTGTGGCTCTGATGGATTAAGTTTTATATTTTTGTTAATTTGACTGCTTAATATGGTTTTATTCGCCATTGAGCTTTCGATATAACCCTCAGCTACTGTATTAGAGCTCCAACCACCGTGTCTTTTTATTGACGTAATATCCGCCCCTGAATCCGCCAAGAAAGTCGCCGAAGTTCTTCTAAAGCAGTGACCGGTGTAGAGTTCAACATCTTTAAGTTTTAAATATTTAGCAATTTCCTTTGGCATATTGCTAATTTTAGTTTTGCCGATGGCTTGTCGAGTACATTTCCCATTCCGATAGTTTATAAAAAATCTATTGTTTTCCATATTGGTGGGACGTAATGCTTGGTATTTATGAATGATTTTAGTATATTGTCCTTGTACAATGAATGACCAATTTTTCTTTGTCTTAGTTTTCTTTACATTAATCAGCAGCAACTCATTGGAATGATTTTCAACGTCCTCCACCTCTATGTTTACAAGTTCACATCCGCGGCAAGCACCATTGAGTCCAAAAATTAAGGCCACCTATAACAAAGATAAAAAACAGGTAAATATATAGAATAATTACCATTACTAAGATTCGAAATATTCATAGTTAAATCATGTATACTTACTTTTGTGGCCAGAAAAATTTCGTCAGGAGCTTCATTAAGAAATTTTTCCACATTTTGAGTCGTAAAAATTTTAGACTTCTTTGCGCAATGCCCTTCTGATTTTCTTTTTAAAAAAGCCAGTAATTTCGTGAATCTATTTATTTCAATGCTGTGTTTGATGCTTATTGTAGCTTTCAGTTTTGAGTATATGCACCAAAGTGTATTCGGATTCTTTGTCTTGGATACATAACAAAATAGTCAAGAAGTACTGATTCTGAAATTGATAGGCCTTTCTCACTTCTCCACGTTGAAAATTCTTCATAAGTTTTTAATTAATTTTCCTTGGATTTTGTTGGTAGCAAATTATTTATAATTGCGGCAGCATTTGCACTGATGGAATCCGACAATTCACTGTCACTGTCGCTTTGATTTAACATCGTAACGTATTTTTAGAACATTTAACTTATTTATAAAAATAAATTAAAATAAACTTAACGTTTATGTATTTGAAGAAAACAAAAACGCGGCAAATTCCTAGACTAATATTTTTTTGTCGGAAAAGCAAAGGCATCAAGCTCATACGGCCTCGTCGGTTAAAAATATGTATAATGCTTTATATACAAACTCAATGGTGTAAACACAGATGTAGTTCAGTATAAATTTCGGTAAGTATTCCAAATTTAAATCACATTCTCCCCCTAGAGGATGAATGAAATTCAGTACAATTTTCTTTCCCGGTTTTTAACAGATTAAAAATGACTATTGTTATGTTCGCTTTTTGTGGCATAGAATGTCACTTTTTTGAGCAAGTGGTACGAAAAGTTCTTTATTGTATAGTTGTCTTTAACGGGCGCACTGCATCTCTTAGACGAACTTGTCACTAGTGTAGGTACGAGTATTTAACAACTGCAGAGAATAAGAAAAGCGTAGTTTTTTTATTGAAACTTAACTGCAACTGAGCTTGTTTAGTAATGTGAATTTATTATCCTTTTATGTTTACTCTTGTTACTCCTCAACCCGTTCATAAAGCAGCTTTTGTTCAGACAATCAGGGTGTAAACGAGCGAGGAGCCGTTTGAAGGCTGTGTCCATGTGTGTATCTACGACTTTGGACTTTATGATCTTGATTGTAATGTGCAATTCTTCTGCTCTGCGCTCCTGATGGTCTGCGCTAAACTTTACACCATGGAAGCTTCTCTAAAGTTGTTACCTACTTGTTTATGTTTGGGATCTAATAAAAGCAAACCGTCGCGCGTCAGTCAACTTGATATTTAGTGGTTACCGAAACCTTCGGACATCTGAAAAACCAAATGGTCGTACTTCCCTTTCATTCCTTCACAAAGAGCTCGACTAGGTACTCCAAACTTCTTTTGACAGGTTCGATGACAGTGAGCACTGAGCACCCTGACACCACGTTACGGCAGTAAAATTTTCCATACTAAATGACAAACGTCATTTGACGTAGTGTCATGTTGGACATTTGTTTGCTTACCCAAATGTGACACTACATCGACAGACGTGGAACGTCACGTTTTGAGCGACGTAAACACGTTGTTCACAAAATGGCACCAGCCGCACTAATTTTTCGAGAAACAAGAGACGCGCTCATGCCGGTCAACGTAGTACTCATGCGCGACCGGTTTACGTGTGTGTTTGTGTGAGTGACTGAGATAGCAATATGAAACTGGCACAAAACACACGTGTTAAGACAGTAAGAAATGTGAGATTTCTCACAATATTACAGTGGATATTGCTCTTCATAATATGAAAAATCTTTGGTGGATAAGCACATGCGGCTTTCGAAGGACCAAATGCGGAAATATTGGCGACACACAGTAATGAGCTGACCAGGGTAGGAAAAAGGTAATGAAGGACTTACTTGGGCATCTTCTGGGTGGAGCACGTTGATACAAGGACAGTCTGAGAAGATGTAGCACGTGTTTGGTGATTTTCTTCTTCCACTGGTGTGCACTTCACTTGGTCTTTATACGAGTATGTCACACGTGTGTCGGCCAACACGGATAATAGAAAGTTTTTAGAGTTTTGGATAAATATAGTAGCGGTTTGTATTATTTATCGGCGCGGCGCGGATGCTGTTACAACAGGAACATCATAATGGCGGCGATTTCGCCGGCCAGTCTGTGGGTGCGTCTCTGATTGGCGCGTGCGGTTAGCATTTCTTCTCCTCCTGCTGTATGGGAATGAGATAGGAGGAAAAGGGATGCATGGTTATCTCAAACTGTGGTCAAATAAGAAATGAGATGAATTCGGAAATACGAGTATGATAGTAAAAACCTACATTACTAAAACTTGCGCAAGCATTCTGCCCGGCTTCGAGGATATGTAACAATCTAAAAAAGAAGTAAATGATATTAAAGCGGACTAAGCAAAAAAGAAAAATATTTCAAGCATGTTATCTACAGCTAAAATTAGGTTTTTAATTACGCGGTGATGTTATTGAGAAGGTAAAGGACATAGTTTGACAATGGGTCTCTTGAGAGAGCCACTGCATGTCTTCACCATAGCAACGCGGGTTGTCCAGTCCTTGCCGGGAAAAACTTCGGTGATTACACCCATTGAAAAAATTAAAGGATAAATTGACAAATTTAAAGGATCATCATCCTGATGTATGAGAACCACTGTACCAATCTTAATATTGTCTACGGCATTCAACCATTTTTGAAAAAGAAATAAAGAATATTCTATACGCCATCTCCTCCAGAAACTATAAACCATCTGATCAATAAATTTTTTGCGGCAAGTTAGACCCATCGTCGTTGCGGGAACATTCATAATAAGCAACGAAGTCAACTGACAAGCCATTATAAAATGAGCGGGAGTAAGCGGTTCTGGGTACGGATCCTCATTCAGGACACAGAGCGGTCTGAGGCACAATTCTGTAACTTTGAGTTAAGCAACACGCTATCGACACTATCGACCCACAACAGACAAAATGGAATTCCAAACTGCCTCAATTTCAGTGAGAACAGTCGAAAGCTCCTCATAAGTAGGAAGTTGAGAACCGATAACACGGTATAAATGCGTTTTAATAGATTTAATATTTGATTCCCACAACCCTCCAAAGTGGGGAGTGCGGGGTGGAATCATCTTCCACTCTATGCGGTAGCGGTTTACAAGTAGTTCTTGCAATTGAGCCTTGGTCCCAACGAAATTTGTTCCGTTATCGAAATATAAATAACAGACTGGTTCTCTGCGGGAAACAAATCTTATAAAGGCGGAAATAAAAGTGTCAGATGACACGTCGGTAACCAATTCTATATGAACTGCTTTGGTAACGAAACAAATGAATAAGCATATGTAAGCCTCTTTTTTTTTTGCTGACTTCTTTGACCTCGGCGTCTACGTTACTTTAATGGGACGAGCGTAGTCCACACCCGTATGAACGAAAGCTTTAGTCTCCTGTAGGCGACAAGCGGGTAAATCAGTCATCTTTGGGCTGGGGTGAGAAGGAGAAACCTTAAAACAAAAGTTGCAAGCATTTGTAATCTTTGGCTGATTATACCTTTAAAAGAGAGGATCCAATATTTTTGGCGTAACAGAGAACCAAGATGGTTTACACTGGCATGACAATAAATGCGGTGATAATATTCTATTAGAACATGTGTAAAATTATCATGTTTAGGTAAAAGAGCGGGATGCTGAGCTTCTTAGGGAAGGTTTGCATTTGAAAATCTGCCACCGATTCTAATTACATTATGCTCGTCTATGAAGAGATGAGTTTTTTTTATTGTGAGCGAAGTTTTTTACTTTTTATTTCGTCATAAATATCTTTAAAACGAAATTGTTGAATACAACGAATTAAATCAATTTCAGCGGTAGCTAATTCACGGACAGTAATTGTCTTGTGTGATTTAGCATAAGGAATAATACGCGAAAATATTAGAATGTATACAATATGCACAATATTTTGTTTAATGATGTAAATGTTTAAGAAAGATTATATATTAAATTGAGTTCTGATGCGGTAGATAGCAATTTTAAACTTTTATATTATTAAATTCAGGCAACTATTCGATACATGAGAAACAAAGGGAGTGATAGGCCACTCTTCAATTGGGCGCAGAAGCCCCTCAGGGCCATGCCACCATAAATCGTGGTTTAGTAACTGTTCAGGTAGGAGACCTGGAGACAGATAATCACTAGTATTTTAATTTCCGTTAATATGATAAAAATGTTTAGGATGAAGATTTTCTTGACATTTAGCGACGCGGCTACCAACAAAAATGTTCCATTTGTGCGGTGAGGAACGAAAGCGTAATTGTAGAATCGGAAAAGGCAAATATATTATTAATAGCGGTACGAGAGCGGTAAGTGTCATAAACTAATCGTATTAATTTAGACAAAAGAAGAGCGGCACAGATCTCTAGACGAGCTAGAGATACGACCTTAACAGGTGCAACTTTGGATTTAGCACACACCAAATTTACGTGTGTGTTACCATTTGTATCAGTGACATGTAAGTATATGACGCAGCCATATGCATTCATGCTGGCATCAGCAAAACCTACTATATTTGCCACGCAACCCATAGAAACGGCTACATGACGAGATAATTTTAAAGAAGAAAGTAAAGGTAATTGCTCTTTAAAATTTTGAAAGAGAAGTACAATCGAATCGGGTAGAGTTTCATCCCAATCTGTATTTAATTTCCATAATTCTTTTATGAGTAATTTCGCGAATAAAACTACAGGAGCTACAAGACAATAGGCATTAGGCAATAGTGGAAAGTATGGAACATTTAGTACAACTTTTATCCAAATTACAAAGTGTGGTAAATGTGAAAGAGACTCAAATGGATTTCCATTTGAGTCCAAGAATCTTTAAATTGTCCCCATCAGAGAAATTAATAGAAGAGTGGTTGGAATGTGGAATGACCTCTAGTAGTTCTGAGGAATTAATTGTCCACTTAGTAAGGTCAAAGCCCCCCGCCTTAAATAAGGCGATAAGTTCAGCGGAAAGGTCCTTGGCTTCCTCCAGAGAATGGGTGGAATTAGCCAGGTCATCCATGTATAACTCATGAGAAGCAACAAAGGATGCGCGCGGGAAGCGATGTTTCTCATCTTCTGATAGCTGGCGCTCAGTGCGCATGGCTAGAAAGGGACTAGGCTAGAGACCAAATGCAACTCGATTACATTGAAACTTGCGAATAGGTTCAGCGGCATTAAAACGAAACAATATTTTTTGGTATTTTCGATGCTCATCAATAACAGCAATTCGAAGATACATCTGTTTTATGTCAGCTGTAACTGCAATAGGGAACAAGCGGAAATTTAAAAGTAATAAAAATATGTCAGCCTGTAAATTCGGCCAGCTCTGTGTAGCAAGTCATTCAATGAAAGGCCATTATGAGACTTAGTTCTCGCGTCAAGAACGATGCGAACTTTAGTGGTTTTTTATCATTCCTAATAACAGGGTGATTAACCTACAGTCTGATCAATAGAACTAGGTGTAATTTCAGTTAAATAATTTTGATCGATGTACTCCTGGATTATTTCATTAATAGCTAGCGCGCAAAGCAGGGTAGCGAAGCTTAGTTTTTTCCAAATTAATTAAACGTCGATATGCGACAGTATAAGAATTCCCAAGTGAATCTGGATTTTTACAGAATGGTAACGCGGTACAATACAAGTCTTTATATGTCACACGTGTGTCGGCCAACACGGATAACAGAAAGTTTTTAGAGTTTTGGATATATATATAGTAGCGGTTTGTATTATTTATCGGCTCGGCGTGGATGCTGTTCGGTATATGGTCTCGTTACAACAGGAACATCATAATGGCGGCGATTTCGCAGGCCAGTCTGTGGGTGCGCCTCTGATTGGCACGTGCGGTTAGCATTTCTTCTCCATCTGCTGTATGGGAATGAGATAAGAAGGAAAGGGATGCATGGTTAGCTCAAACTGTGGTCAAATAAGAAATGAGATGAATTCGGAAATATGATAGTAAAAACCTACATTACTAAAACTTGCACAAGCAATCTTCGTGAGACGACGTACTGCCAAGAAAATCTAAGTGACTGGTCCTCTGACGTATTGTCATAACGCACTGTTTTAATTTTCCGCCTAAAGACGTATGTCAGCGAACGTGACGTTAACATTCTACTAATCCTGTGGAAAATGAGGGACTTACTTGTAGAACTGTTCCTCTTTATACTCCTCGGCCCGGCGGCGCCAGTACCGCTTCAGCGCTGGGCTCATCTGTTCGCCTTCAGCCTCGGTCTCCTTCACCAAACGTTGCTGCTCTTCCTCGAAGCTTTTTACTTCATCTGTTTCCTCTGAGCAATATTTAATTTTATAATTACTGTTAGTTATGGTTAAGTAAAATCACCCAATCGGGATAAGCTACGCTTGCCGAGGTCGGGTCGTATATGAGTGACACCACATGTTGCCCCTCCTTGGCTCGACAAGTTAAACCCCTGGTCCCAGTTAACATTCGTAGATCTTTGTCAGTCGCTGTTTATAGTCCGAAACCTGAAAGACTCCAGTAACTCAATTGTGGAGGTCAGATAAGCAGTCGCTCCAAGTAATTTGATTGTACCTATTTAGCTGGATATCATCAGACCCCAACGATAATGGATAAAAGTTATGCAGATGATGAGGAAAGTAGTCGATGCAAATGAGTTGACATAACCAAACCTGTAGATTCGATCGACGGTGGATAAAATGTCTTTAAATGGAGATGCCTTGAATTATTTACCCTCAACATATTCTCCTTCCATAGACATTTCCTCTGGTTTTGCTGGAGGCTTGGTAGTGATGGTTAGCTTCGCACGGGACTGAATATCGTCAGCTATGCGAACTTTCAGGTCCATATATATTCTGTTTACAATAGAGATATTCGTCTGAGTATTCTATCTATAGATATGTACCGGTAACGGTTATTTTATTTGTCTGTAACATCTATCTGAATATGAGGAGATCTATGAAATCGTAATTTAAGGAGAAGTAGGCTTCAATCAGTAAATCAGCTACTTTAATTTCAATGACGTAATATAACCTAAGCCTCACGCCTGTATTCGCCGAGGAGTTGGACACAGGTACGCACGCACCACACCCACATTTCTCCAGTTATGTTCAAGACTCAAGTCTTGCAGGTACCTTACAGGGCGGCGAGCCCA
Organism: Polia nebulosa; assembly: GCA_951329385.1. Taxonomy (NCBI): domain Eukaryota; kingdom Metazoa; phylum Arthropoda; class Insecta; order Lepidoptera; family Noctuidae; genus Polia; species Polia nebulosa. The sequence continues at coordinate 29,308,685 of OX589587.1, read as the reverse complement.
CTGACTTCAACCGAGCACAAATCCCGACACCAGACTGCTGACGATAACACTATGTCAGTGCTGGCAATCGAACTCAGGTCGCGCTTGCGATCACTTGACCAACGAGGCAGTCATTGTTTACCATGGAGTCGATTTAGGCTGGGCAGTGTTTTTTTTTAATTCACAGTCAGTAGTCTGAATTTGAGTCCCGCAGTTAGGAATTGAATCAGCTCCCAATTGCATGGGTCTTTAACATTACTATCGAAATGTGAATGTTACACTTCTTCTAAAACAAGCGTGGTGTTTAGTATTTATGCAAAGACATAAATAATAGGCAGTGTATAGAATGCCACAAGCGGAATTCTCACAGAGTACCATATACGGCATTCTATCACTATCGGATAAAGTACCGTACCGTCAGCTTTTGCGCCATAATAGTGGCGCCAGCTAGACCGCCGCCGCCGTAAAGAGTATGCACGGCAAAATAACGCGACCGTTTAAAGTAAGTACCTCACGCAAGTTTGCTGACTTTTAATTTGTATTAATTGTTATGTTTGTGATATATTGCAAAAATTACTACAATAACTGAATTTACGTCGTTAAATGATTTAATTTCATGGATATTTATAAGTGAACAAAGCGCGGGTTACTGAATTAGGCGTAATGACGCTTGAGAGGTATGCAAAATGTGTATGATTTGCGGTAATGACGTTTCAGTGGTTAGTTATTTTTATAGTTTTTATGCATATTTCATTATAATTTACCAACTGTTGCCGATATGTGAAACCAACCTGCCACGACTTTACAACCCGGCAACGAAAAAAATGCAAACAGCGATTGCCAGAAACGATTAGACTATATAGAAAAAAATTGTCTAGTTTATAGCACTGTTGTACTTGTACTATGTCACATGTCACCCCTTGCGGCTTTTTAAAATGATGTATTAGTATGCCGCAAGCTGACGGCATACTAATATGTACATATATAGCCGATAGTGATAGAATGCCGCTTGCGGCACTCTATACACTGCCTAAATATTATAAATTTATAATACGTCTTTGTTTATGTGAGTGAATAGTTAAAATATGCTAATTTCTCCGATAAAATTATTGTTTTACTAGCAACCCGCCCTGGCTTCACACGGGAGAAAAAAATATTTGAAAGGCACGTAGCGCCATTTTCACACTAAAATATAGCTATATAATGCTCAAGAATAATGTAGCTTTACTGGTGAAAGAATTTTCATAATCGGTTCAGTAGTTCCAGAGATTACTTCCTACAAACAAACTTTACCTCTTTATAATATTAACAAAGATGAAACGGCTCACTTTGAGCTGTGAACTTCGGATAGACTTGGAATTTATAGGTTGAAATAAACGCCATGTTTTTCCTTTTTACAGTGCTGTATCCGAACCAAACGGAGCCCTATTGCTGTCACTCACGTGTTCGTCTGTCTTGTCTGTCCTTCGTCTATCACACAGGTTTTTATAGCCAAACGGTTGGAGCTACAGTCTTCAAATTTTCACAGTACATAAGCATCTTGTTGAACCAAAGCCATACAAATAGCCAAAAATACATTTGGTACGGCACTAGGCCACCTTTTTTTAAAACAAATAGAGTATATTTACTTTTTAAGGTTAAAAAAGTACTACATCTGAGAACAAAGTGTGATTAATTTTTTGCACTAGCATTTTTTCAACCTGTTTTTTGTTTCTTGTAGCAAACATAAAACAAATATTTGTAACTAGTGAATATCAGTACAATATTGTTCATGCCGCTACTTATCATTTATAAGAAAAAAAACTCTGTCAGTAAATGCAGAAGTAGGTGGAACATAGTTTTGAAAAAATAAATTTTCACTTTTGTGATGTGGATAATATCGATTTTTTTTAGTAGGTATTATTTGCTTGTGCATATCATTCCTTTAATAAAGTAATCTCTTCATACAGGTTCCATGTTAATAATACATTCTTGCAGCTGTTTCAATGTTTGTGAATAAAATGCTCATATTCAACATTGCTTTTTGTGTTGCTCAGTGAAATGAGACAATTGGTGTGACTGAAACGATTAAAAATAAACTGTTTTAGCGTACTTTATTGGCCTCATAAAGTAAATTAATAAATAAAGTAAAATAATCACTACATAGTATAAAACAAAGTCGCTTGCTCTGTCCCTATATCCCTATGTATACTTAAATCTTTAAAACTACGCAACGGATTTTGATGCGGTTTTTTTTTAATAGATAGAGTGATTGAAGAGGAAGGTTTATATGTATAATTTTTACCCGAGCGAAGCTGGGGCGGGTCGCTAGTTTATAATAAAATACGGGTGGCAACCCTATACAGAACCCTAAATTTGCGAAGTCCAAAACGTACTGGTCGGTTTTTTTAGGGTTTCGTAGTCCTGATAAGGACATGAAACCCTTATAGTTTTGGTCTGTGCGTCTGTCTGTCCAAGGCCTATGTGACTGTAAGTAATAGAAAGCTGGAATTTTGCATGGGTCACGTGCGTATGAATCACGCCACAATAACGAAAATAATAACATCTTGAAAAAGTTTTTTCTTATGGTAGCTCCCATACACATGTAAAGTGGGGATGACTTTTTTTTTCTCGTCTATCCTATTGTGTGGGGTATCGTTGGATAGGGCTTACAAAATCATTGTGGGGTTAGACAGACTATTTTTCGATTCAGTGATTCGTTTGCGAAATATTAAACTTTTAAATGAAATAATTGAGTCGAGCGTCCCCTCCCACCCTAAAAAAGCTTACTTAAACTATTGGCTTGAAAAATCCAAATAAATTCGTGATGGTAGCATATAATTATAATGAACTTTATAGAAAAACTATCATAGCAAAGTGAACTCTGTTATTTTTAGAGTAATAATCGCCTCACTTATAAAATGTTTCTACTTGTTAAATTTCGTACAAAACACAAAATCCTTGAAAAAAATTACCTACTTAGGTGAAGTACGATGTACGGAACCCTACCTTGGCCCTACCTTGGTGACAAGCACTTGGCCAACTTGGCCGGTTTTCAAAATTAGTTGATCATTTGTTTTTTTGGGTTTTATATTTTCTGTTATCCGTAATAATCTCCACATAGCATAAAACAAAACGTCCATATCATAGGTAAAAACCCCATACCTATGTGTTAGAGCTTTTATGGTGTCATCGATGCGTTGCTCGTCTTCAGTCTTCATGTCGACGATGGGTATATCCAGGATGATCTCGCGATCGGCCTCCATGATGCACCGGTACCGCAGCACGGCTTGAGTGAGTTCCCTCGCGCCCTTTAGCTCTCTTCTTTTGTCGTCATCCCATTCCCGTTCTAAAATCCTATTGAAATAATATTGTTCAGCTATGATTTCAGAAGTAAACGTTCTATATTTGTTTAAAATGTCACCGGTATATTGCAAACACCGTAAGTACACCTAAATAACAACCGTAAGTTAATAATAAATTGCGAGAGATTATAAACTAAAAACAATAATAATAAAGTTTTACTAACCAAAACTGAATACATCACATCCTAATCAACACACTACCTAACGGGGTGGAAAAAATAAATAGGCTCCGAAGGGAAACCACTTATTAAAGAATCCTACGTTACGAAACGGCCGTTTTTGACACTTTTGCTTACTATTTTGGATACGAAACATTTTGAGTCCTGTTTTAACAACGTAAAAATACTTTATCCTCTTTTTAACAAACGTGACGTAGGACCGTGTCCTCTGAGCGATCCTCACAGTGGGGACACCCGGGCGTCCCTCCGCCTTATTCTACACAGGAACCTTCCAATTTTCCGTGTCCGGTGAGGACCTGCGTCAGGCGGAAGGTGAGGACGCCGTGACGCCTCTCCAGCCACTCCTCAAAGAGGGGCACTACCGCCGAAATGGCGGCGTGCTCAGAATTCTGGAGCTTCTACAAATACAATCGGTGATTCGACAATGGACTGCTCCTCAATTCGTAAGTCTATTTCAAAAACTAATAATGTATATTGTTTATAGGTTTTCAAGTATTATGTAAAAATGCTTGTGTTATTGACAGGTTACAGCCCATAGCTTAGTGTGTGTTTCATGCTGGATGTTGACATTTTATTACTTATCGGTTACAGAAAATGAGCCAAGCACAAGTAATGGAAATCATCGGCAACAGTATGTAAATTGTCAATGTTCCATACTGCGTACCAGGTCTCATTTTTTGCACACAAACACCGAGACAGAAGCTCATATAAGTTTACTATGTATATTTATACTCACAAATACACAGTAGGTATATTATTATTTATATTTATTCAATATATAACGATACACTTCGGACCTCATTACTCAACAATGCTATTCGGACCGATAGGTGAGTCGTCCTAGGCAACGGAAAAAACATCATATAGTCATAAAATGATACACCATTTCTTGGATTTATTGTTTGTTTGTAATATTCTTTTGTGATCGACTGTTGCTGTGCCCATAAATAAAAGTTAATATTCTACTCTAGGCCAGAGTGCCCTAACAAACTGAGCAATTTGGTCTTAGAAGTAAAGAAGATCATCAAATCTAACATAATTTTATTTTATCATCAATTCTAATATGAAGAACACGTAAACTTGAAAGAAAATGATTAGCAAGACGTTGATACTTGAACTATTTTTAATTACAATTTTGTTGCACTTTTAATAATTTAACTGATAAGTTGTTCGAAATAAGGTCGTTACGGATACACAAATTCAGTCTTTTTCGAAATTCAGTTCGCCATTTGCGAAGTAAAGTAAAGTTAAAAATATAAAGTAAAAATTTATTTATTTTCCACACTAATGAAACACAGTACAGAGATTAAAATAAATGGAGTGGACTGGAGCCTAAACTAGGGCAGCCCTGTATTTCAGGACTCCAGGTCTTCCTCTCGCGGCGAGTGAGTTGATCACTATTTATTAGTAAATTTCAACTAGAGATATAATAAATTTAATTATATTGTGTGTTTGTGTGAGTGCGTGTGTGTTGTGTGTGTACGTGTGTGTGTGTGAGGAGTGAGAGTAGGGCAGCGCGCATCCGCAACCGCAGCATGTATATAATATATATACATACCACAATCATATCACAGAAGTATAGGGGTATTTTTGTAAATAGCATTTTTACATGGCCCCATAAAAATAAGGCCAGAAGCGTCAGGTTTGGACTTCTTGTAGGCCATCTAATTGTCCTGTTTGTAGTACCTATCCAGACATTTAAATTTTCATTAAGGTAAGCCCTGGAAATTCTACTATTGTGAGCAGGAGCACCGTCTTGGTGATCTGATATTTCAATGTATTTCACCGCAGTATTATCTCCAATATAACCAATTACTTATTTTTTATTTTAAATCATCGAGTTCCTACTAATACATCCTATAATTTCTTATTATTACTACATATTAATATATGTATTTAATATCGAATTATGTACCTTTACTTCAATAAATTAATGTAACATGAAATCAAGTAATAAAAAAAAATAAGGTCGACTCTCTACTTAATTATTTTTTATGACTGCCAACAATTTAATATCCACAATTTGGGCTATTACAAATAAGAAATACTAGCAACACTATCCCGGTACGTCATTTCGAGACAATCGAGACATTGACAATATTTTTTCCGAATAACCTCAAGATAGTGTGGGAATAATAATAAAATATATAGTTTTGTGTATATTTACGTGTGAAGTGTGAGACGATATTCCTTCAGACTTTTTTTGAGTTCTATTAAAGTTTTTGCACTATTTAATGGCACAGGGACGGCATTTTTTTGGCAAACTTGCTGCACGACGCCCCATGAGATACTAACGGAAAGTAGTATAATTTGATGGCATGTGTGCGTGAGCGCATGTGTTTACAATTAGAAGTGGCAGACTTTTGTGGCTTCAGTAGTATCAAAGACCGTGCGGTATCTACCTTTTTTTACTTGAGCTGAGCGCCTGTTATACAGTCCACTTCTACTGTTTGTTTCATTAGATCATACAATGTAGTCTAAGAAATTTGGATTGGGAGCTATTTCTGTTTAAATATATAGACAGAACTCGTAATCTTATTTGACGATCGATATTTGAGGATGTAGTTTCTGCACCAATCGTCCATCACGAAAACATTTGTATTTGTACTTTTTCAAAACGATAGATAGGTACACGAGTGTGGCTGGTGCCTATCTCTTGAGCAACATCCCTACTATAAGCTTTCGGATAACACTCAAAGTATGTCAAAATGTATAGATCAATATCGGAAAAGTCTAGATTTAGCTGTAGGCAGTGAACGCAAATCAAAAACATTTTTGCGTTTACTGGCTGTAGGCATTCTAAACGTTTTTTGAAACTTCCTTCCAATATTCACAAATTTTTTTACCATTCGCGACAAAACTTTTCTAGACGGTATTTGTCTGTCTGGGTATCTTTCACCACGCCACTGTAGAGTTAAATTGCAATTCTTGTTGTTTCAAAAGCAAGCTTTTTAGACCAAATTGTTCTTGATACAGTATTATTACACAATGACGAAATGGAAGCAAAACAAAACAAAATCGATAAAATATTCGTTAGAATTTCGAAATTGCAGTTCCGCACCGCAAACAAAGTTCAACGTAATATTTTTAAACTTTTAAATGTGCATAGAATTATTATTGCCAGTTTAACAATTTTCTCATCTAAGGGCCGATTTCTCCAATGAAACTAATCACGATTAGTTCAAACTAAACTCCGTTTATGCATTTAATCGAGATTAGAGCTTCATTTTGCGTTTCACCACCACAAACTAAACTAGTTTAAAGCGTAACCTAGTTTAAATTCTAAACGCTCAAGTGTTCCGACGTTTAGCTCGCTTAAACGCGTTTAGCCGCTGTGAGCTCAGCTGTCACTTGCAATGTCAGATGTCACCCCGAAGGGAAGGCTATAGTTTTTTGACCATATTACCTAGTCTTACGCACTGTATATAGGATTTCACCATTCGCTATAAAAAACTAAGTCCTCCCCTAAGGAGGATTTCACCATTCGCTATAAAAACTAAGTTTTACTGAACTAAGCTTAGCGTAATCTTGTTTAAAGATCGGTGTGGATCTCGGTTTACGTCAAACTGATTTCACCAGCACCATTTTAACCGCGTTTACCCAAACCAAGTTTAAATGGGCGAGGCCCTAAAATGTCGTAACCACGTTTTGTATTTCTAAGTTTTCAACATATATCAGCGACCTACTGCGGTTTCAAACGTACTTTAAAGAAGCAATAACGAAACGAGTTTTGATTCGTTCACAATGTTACAAGCTCAGAAAATGATCTTCTAAAATGGGTAATATAATACAAAAATAATTTGAACTAAATTAAACATAGTTTAATCATGTGGTAATTATATTATGATATATTGTTTAGTTCATAATTTAATAGCCACAATTTATTTTAAAAAAATAGTTAGTCTGTGCTACAATGTAGTAAACTATAAAACATTATTATTTTTAATTTTTTTTTTACGCTGTTGGTAATATAGTTTTTGTTCTCGATAGGTTACCAAATTCAAATTTCAAATCACTTATAGACTTTTGTGTTCTACGAGTGCGTATTTTTGTCGGATAGAAGCGCAGAGCACATAGTTACTGATTAATGGGACACACACTGTTATTTCTAAAAAAAAAAAGACTGATTTGTAAAAGTATTTATTAAAATGTGTATCACACATTTTAATAGATAGTGGTTATGATCTATGAAACATCAATTCGTTAAAATATGCATCCAATTTAACAATGAAAAAAACTTTTTTAGAAAAAAACAACCGACTTTCAAAAAAAAATATTACACTAAAAATTAAAAAAATAACTTTAATTTCAGAAGTCGGTGTTTGTATTTTAATTCTTCGATATTTGACACCGACTTCCGAAATTAAAGTTATTTTTTTAATTTTTAGTGTATTTTTTGTTGGAAGTCGGTAGTTTTTTTGTAAAAAAGTGTTTTTATTTTTCGCTTTTTAGTTGTTATACCCCAGAACTAAAAACCCCAATAACATGGAACGTGGAATTTAAACATTTGGAGAACACAAAAACGTCATCAAGATATGCGTATTTTTCGTTTTTGTTCAGTTTCTCAAAAAGCGTTAAAGCAATTTTGATAAAATTTATATGGGGCCACTTCGGGAGTATATTCTTTCGGATAAAAAAAGAATTTTGAAAATCGGTCCACAACTGACGGAGAAACGCGCGGACATACATAAAAAAAAAACATACATACAGTCGAACATAGAACCTCCTCCTTTTTCGAAAGTCGGTTAAAAACCATTTATGTACTTACATATTTTTAGGAAACTCTAATTTGTCTTCGATAGACTCCAATAAAGATAAAACTGTTGGTTTCTTGAGACGAAATCTTACCACAAAGTCTTAATCATCAGGGGTCTCGAAGTGTTCTTCTCTCTCGCGTATCCATCTTGGACGACGCTTGACGCTTGGCTCTTCATCATAACATTCGTCAAAAGCTAGTGCTCTCGTCCTTTTCATCCTTATTTTTTAACGAAATTACAAAATCGTTAGAAACTACACAAAACTATGTTGATTGTTTTTTTTTTTGGCGGGATTTTCTCGAGTAAGTTCAGTGGCTGTTTTAATTATTCGTTTATTAATTCCTAGTGGATATTGTGATGTAAAATTGGTGTTGTTTTGTGTCTCAAGTGTCTACGCAGCTAGACAATATGTGGAATCATTGAAACAGGCGTGATCTCGGTAAAATGGAACTGAGAAGTTTATTGTAGTATTGACTACCTCAGCGAAGTTTGCCGAGAAGGCTGACGCGACACATTTGTTGCCAAATACTGTAAAAACATTAGAATGTGTTACATCTGCATTCTAATGGAAAATAACCTCCTCCTTTTGGAAGTCGGTTAAAAAGTAAAAATACACTACGTAAGACTAGGCAATATGGTCAAAAGACTACAGCCTTCCCTTCGGGGTGACATCTGACATTGCAGGTGACAGCTGAGCTCACAGTGGCTAAACGCGTTTAAGCGAGCTAAACGTCGGAACACTGGGCGTTTAGAATTTAAACTAGGTTAAGCTTTAAACTAGTTTAGTTTGTAGTGGTGAAACGCAAAATGAAGCTCTAATATCGATTAAATGCATAAACGGAGTTTAGTTTGAACTAATCGTGATTAGTTTCATTGGAGAAATCGGCCCTAAGTCTTCAAGTAGGTACCTAAGTGGCCCCGAGACGATCAATGGCGATTGTCAATGTGCTACGTTATTGACAATTGCAATTAAATACTTTTTCTTTCTTCTTTCAATTAAAGTTATTTTTTGTAAAAAAAAATTAAAAAAGAGGAATGTTTCCTTTAAGAAAAATAATCCATCTCAAGGATTTAAAATGATTTCCGTTCAGGGCCCATTGATTTATTCCACCTTGTATATACAAAGATAATCGTTTGCTAATGATAGAATAAAACGACGATGTTTGTGCTAGTATTAACTGTGTAACAGACACGGGCGCCTTTCTCCTAAAGTTAGAAGTATCAAGTCAATCTGTACACATAATAATTTGCTAAAATTATCATAATGGGTTTTGGAGACATTTACTGTATTTTCTAAGAATCCGGTCCACCGCCATTCAGCCATACTGTGAGGAGAAGCCAAGGTATCTCCACGTGTTAAAGTATTAGAATGGAACTTTTAATTTGTGGAGCACATAAAAACAGTAGGTGAAAAACTTAAACCCCTTAAGAAGCTTTGACGAGAATATCCAAAGCTACTTGAGGTCTATAACATTAACCTTAAAAACTATCAGATGGGACTACTTACATGGCAACTCTTCATCTTTGGGGGCCGAGTCACCCGCGTCGGTAGGAGTATACCCATTGAGTCCCTACACGTGTTCCTGGGTGGTGCTAATCAGGTAAGTGGTAGGTTTCGACCGAAGGTTTGCGACCACCCACTGGGCAAGAGACGTTAAGCGGTCTAACCGTGTTCCGGTACGATGCGCAGTGTAGCCAATTCAGAGGAGTTGGGTCGAAATTGTTGTCCCAATGCAGGCAGACCAACCAGGCTCGCGCTGATATGGGTGTATCAGGAGACTAGTCGCGGAGGGTAGTGGCATCCGAGGCACGGTGAGCCGCTGGCCGACCGCAGGTAGATAGGGGCCCAAGTAGTGTGCTAGACACACATGAAAGGCTGTCTCGCAAACTGTCGAAAAATCCCGGAATGCACCATCGTGCTGGTTGGCGACCAGACGCGAGGGCCTGATGGACATTCCCGGAGGGGCTCGGGCATCCCTGCAGTCTCCAGACTAGTTCCCCAATGATACCGTGCTGTCAGTGCGTGCCTAAAGGTGAGCAGCGTGGAACCTTATTTCAGTTCCTTCTCTTCTCCCTCCTTCACTCTTCACAAAAATGGCAAATAGGAACAAAAATGGAAAAGCTGTACAGCGGCAACACTCCCTCTCTCTCAAAGTGCACCTTGAGACTGAGAAACCAACATTCTTGTTCCTTTCGGAGAAGCAGATCGGATGTCCGTCAGACGTGGCGTACCTATCTTACCCAGGGTTTATCCTGGAGCACATCTTTAAGCCACGTCCGGTATATGCATGTACGCCCGGGATGACATCTGCTATTGGTGTCTCCACAACCTTGAGGAATCCAGGTTCTCAACTCTTTGGGTCCTAGTGGACACAGGCCTAGATAAAATTGTCTACGCCTATGTCTACCGTTCGCACAGCGGTGATTTGGAGACAACTGGGCTCACACAACACCTCAGTGAGGCGGCAGATTCGACTCAGCAGCGGTATCCTTCTACCCAATTGGTGTTACTGGGAGACTTTAACGCGGTGGGCGTTGAAGTCTCCCAGTCATCAGGAGTGGCTCTGCCCATGCCAGTGCACAGACCAATGCTGGATGAGAGACGCGTAAGCGCTAGCGTTAAATCTCACCCAGCTGGTCCTGGGGGCAACGAGGGTGCCGGATGTTGATTCACACAGCCAATTGCTTGGAACTTCTGCTGACAATAGATCCAGACCGTTACTTGGTGTCGATTTCTTCACCATTAGGTAGTTCCGACCACTGTCTGGTGAAGTCTGTATCCGTCTACTCCCCGCCCGATCTTAGCCCTAGAGGCACCAGGCGGGTTTGGCGATACAGGTCAGCAGATTGGGATGGCATGCGATCTTTCTTCGCATGTTATCCTTGGCAGCCCCGCTTGCTTTTCTTCGACTGATGTTTCGTCGTGCGCGGAGGCCGAGACGGATGCGTTGCGGCAGAGAATGGAGTACTACATTCCAATCGACGAAAATGACGTAACAAGTTCTAGCGAAGCTCGTCCATGGTTTGGTGCCGAGTGCAATCGCTTAAACACGCGGCGTACCTAGCATGGGTTGACGCTTTTAAGCACAAAGCAAATGACGTGAGTCAGAAGAAGAGAACCTTCAACAGGGCTGCCAAGTCTTGCAAGAGGTGTTTCGGAGGGCTCGATTTGACCATATTAGTCGAATTGGGAACAAACTTGCTTCTTACCCCGTTGGTAGTAAGGCGTTTTGGTCCCTGGCTAAATCGGTTGAATCGAACTTCTGCTGCCCCTCACTACCTTCGCTGCTGAATCCCGACGGGTCGCTGGCCCACTCCGCTGAGGAGAAAGCAAACTTGTTTGCCTCTCTGTTTGCGGAATCTACACATCTGGATCCTGGTGGCGCGAGGCCCCATGATTCTCTTGGTGAATGCGAGTTGATTATGTCGGACATTCGCATTCATCAGAAGGATGTCCGTAGGGTACTGCGTAACCTAGAGGTGAACAAGGCTAGTGGCCCCGACGGGATACCGGCAATTGTACTGAGGACTGGTGCGCCTGAGTTATCTCCGATCTTGACACGCCTATTTCACCTTTCGTTTAAGATAGGAAAAGTGCCGATGGCTTTGAAGCAAGCTAACGTGCAACCCGTGCCAAAGAAAGTCGAGCTGACCCAGCAAATTATAGACCCATCTCGATAACTTAACGTACTAAATGCTAAGCTCCTGGCTTACCAATAAGTTAACGATATCCTATAAGTTAACCTTCTAGCGGATGCCATTCACATCTGGAGTGAGGCCATCGAGAAACACGGGGAAGCCCTTGCTGTCTCTCTTGACATCTCGAAGGGACAGGGTCTGGAACGATAGCCTAATTAGCAAGCTTCCTTCCTTCGGTTTGCCCGCTGGATTGTGTAATTAGATTGCAGATTTACTGAGGGATCGGTCTATCCATGTGGTCATAGATGGCTGCTCGTCCAGACTGCTGGCTATTAATGCCGGTGTTCCTCAGGGGTCGGTGCTCTCGGCATCATTGTTTTTGCTGCATTTTAACGATCTGCTAAAAACCGGTACCAGTGGGTATGCAGAGAGCACTGTTGCCGAGAGATACGTGTCCTACGCACGAGTTAGTGGGTTTCAGATCCAGTCTCTCCGAGAGGCTATGGTTGTGCGCTTGAACTTGTCCTTACAGGCTGTCTCAGAATAGGGCCAATTTCACCCGGCTCCATCTTTACGAGATGTAACCGTGCCGAACACCGACCAACTTGAGCTTCTTGGTGTTACGTTAATGTCTACCCTCAATTTTGGTCCCTTCATAGAGGCAAAGAATCAAGTGGCTGCCAATAAGTTGGGGATCCTCGCAAAGGTGAACGCCGGAACAACTGCTCAAACTTTATCAAGCGCTAGTTCGATCGTGTATGGAGTACTGCTCTCATCTTTGGGACGCATCTGCCAGATACCAGCTTGATGCCACTAAGACAATTGAGAAACGAGCCAAGAGGATCATCAGCAGTGATAGGCTCGTCGAGTCGAAGATCCAAAGTCCAGATCCAGTCTTTAGCATAGACGCCGAGTTGCTAACCTGTCGGTTTGCTATCGGTTACATTTTGGGGAGTGCGACAGAATTGCATAATTTGATTCTGCCAAGCTCGTTCTATCATAGGACCACAAGACGTACGGCGATGCGCCACCGGTACATGGTGAACATCCCATCCACACGCAGAAAACGTTTTGAGAACACATTCATTGTGCGTACAACTAGAGAGTGGAGTTCCCTGCCGGAGTCTGTGTTTCCTATAGCTACAACCTGGGAGTCTTTAAGTCAAGAGTGAATAGGTTACTTCTAAGCAAGCGTGCTCCATCTTCGACCACATCATCGCTTACCATCAGGTGAGATAGTGTTCAAACGCGTGCCTATCAACAATAAAAAAATAAAAAAGCACTTCTGAAACATGTCTACAAACTGTTTTCCAGAGTCATTATGAACCATCTCGCGCGCAATTTTGACGACTTACAGCCTCACGAACAAGTTGGTTTCCACAAAGGCTCTAGAACCGTAGAATACATACATACGCTGTGGCAGGTAATACAGAAGACCGAAAAGTATAATATGCCACTATGTTTAGCGTTTTTGGACCATAAGAAAGCCTTCGATTCGATCAAGACTTGGGCTGTACTGCAATCTGTCCAACAGTGCCAGATTAACTATTTTTACATGGAGATATTTGTACGAAAACGTCACCATGTCGGTCCGACTTTAGGACCAGACCTCGAAACCTATCCTTCTGCAGTGGGGTATGAGTTGTGTATTGTAGACGATTACATTTACTTGAAAAAAATGGTCTAGTTAAGTAGAATGGCCCTTCGAGAAAGAGGTTAAACATCGAGTCCAACTCGGTTGGGCAGCGTTAGCGCGTCTCACATACTAGTGTCTCAAGACAAAGTCTATGACCAGTGCGAGTTGTCAGTAATGAATCATGGCATTACTAATGACATACGAGTATGGCAGTGAAACGTGGTCGCTCACAATGGGCCTCATCGGAATGTTTAAAGTCACCCAAAGAGCAATGCCGAGGACTATGCTCGGTGGTTCCCTGCGTGATCGAATCAGAAATGAATATATCCGCAGGAGAACTAAGGTTACCGACTTAGCCCGAAAAATCGCCGGCAATGGGCACATTGCTCGCAGAACACATGGTCGATGGGGCCGAAAGGCGGAACCTTTCAGCGTGAGTGGCGAACGCGTAACAGAAGACGCAGTGTTGGAAGGCCTCCAACAAGGTGGACTGTTGACCTGATAAGAGTCGCGGGAATACGATGGATACGAGACGCACAGGACCGGTCATCGTGGTTGGCTTGGAGACCTATGTTCAGCAGTAGACGTCGTTCGGCTGAAATATGATGATGATGAAATTAATTTTTGCTTTATTGGGAACGGTTGTTTGCCACAAACGATGATTAGACTAAAAAAAAACTAGACATCTTGTCAGAGTAGGTACCTACCTTAATGTGTGCCCTACGACTCCTCGAGTACGATTTTCGATCAAAAGTTCCAAAGCGTTTTTTTTCTGGAGGGTGGGAACTGAGAAATCATCCAATGACTAGTCCCGCTCTGGGTAGAGCGGGAGGACGTGTCAGACTTTTACTGACTAAAACCGTCAGTCAGTTTTGTTCCGTCAGTTGCTCGTGTGCCAAGGGCCGCGGTAACTCTTATAACTCTCGGTATTTCGAATTTATCTGCGACCAAATGTTGCAAAGCCTGGGGGTCTACACCAAAGTGTTTTTACGAAGTATCGGCCGAATTTTCGGACTTTTTAATCAATTTATGTGTAGTGTTAAAGTGAATGTGCCATACCTAAAATTGTAGCGAAATAGTATTACGTATGTTTTTGGTGGCAGAAGCTCTCAGAGAAGAGCTACAATCTTAGGTATGGCACATTCACTTTATCACTTCACACAAATATGTCCGAACATTCGGGCGCTACTTCGTAAAACACTTCGGCCTCGTGGAGTGGTCTCCAAGTCGATACTTCGAACTGATCGCAGGATATCGAAATGTCTGATATAGATTTCAAAATATAGTGAACCTAAGGATGTATGCTCTTGGCAGTCGCTCTGGTACAATGTTATCCGGCTTTTGAGGTTGAGGTGTAAATCTCTCATATGGTCTCATCCAATGGTAAAAGCCCTTGCCAGTTTCCTTCTCTGAGGTTTTATACGTCAAATACTTGGGTTTGCTGGCCTGTTTCGATTCCATCAGCCATTTCTGAAAATAAAAGGTATGTTTTAGTAGTACTTTGCCTAACTATAGAAGGATATCTCTACGCAAGTAACTGGTTGCGATTTGTGTTGAGTGGTTTAGGTGTGCGAAATTCTTTATTATGCTAGGCGTCCAATCAATAGAATGATTTATATAGTATTTTCTTTGAATTATATGTTTATCTTACTCCTCCGCTGTTCTTTTCTGATTAATTTTGTTGCGGGACCCAAGACAGTTTAATCGTTTCTCTGGGACTCTTCGAGCTTCATTGCCTCGGCGTTTTTTCTGGTGGTCGCCAATGTCGATTCTGGCTAACAGGAGTTACAGTGGTTTGGGAATAGTGTGGCGGGGGTATGTTCTTTGAAAGGATGGATCACAGAATGAAGGGTGGAAAATGACAGAAGATATTGGAATTGAGGAACTTTAATTTCGGGATTAGGTATTTTGCCCTAGGATGAATTGCACATAGCTAACAAGACGGAACTACCAATGTTCAGCAGCTTCCGATATATTACTTGTACAAATTCCAAACCTCAGGTTCCGTAAGATGAATTGGAGTGAGAATAGAAACGAGTTTTCGATGATCTCCAAACGTGTCATATTCTTTGAAATAACACCATGGTTCGCAACGCCAATCACGCTTGTATTCCTCCACTGACGCTCGGTGAAGGAGCTCTGCACAATTCAAATCGCTAAACAAATGAAACATAAGAAAACACTTAATAAATGTGACACTAGTTTTAAATAGGGTTTCTACCTACTTGGGAAAATCACGAGGCTTGGCTGTTTATCCTACTAATATTATAAATGCGAAAGTTTGGATGGATCGATGGATGTTTGTTACTCAATCACGCCAGAACGGCTGAACGGATCTGGATGAAAGGGACAGATAGATTATATTCATAGGAATAGATAAGCTATTATTTATAATTATTATTATAAGCCTGTGCTGTCCACTGCAGGGCAAAGACCTCCCTTCCTCCCTTCCCATAAGATAAGCTATAATTTATTTACTGGACAATAGTGGTACATAGGCGGACTTAATGCAACAAGGCATTCTCTACCAGTCTACTTTGGGTTAAAGTGACTACTATGTGGTAGACATGTGAGCCGGGCCGGTGGACTGTCGTCGAATAAATGTTTTACTTTCTTTCTATTATTATAAATAAATTGACTACATTTAATAAGATTAAAGTCAAATTTCTGCCACTAGCTCATCGAGTGAGAGCGTTTTTTACAAGCTTTTATTTCTACAGCGGGTCTAACTGTCACTGCTAAAAGATCGTGTCTACGTCCAGATTGGATTGCAGAGGGATCGGTCCATCCGAGTGGTAATTGATGACTGCTCGTCCGATCAGCTAAATATCAAGACCGGGGTGCCTCAGTGGTCGGTGCTCTCGGCGATATTGTTTTTGCTGCATATACATAAATGATCTCCTTAAGCCCGGTAGGTGTCCACGCGAGCTAGTGGGTCGCAGATCCATGTCTCCGAGAGGTTAAGGTTGTACGCTTGAACTTTTCCTTGAGGACAGTCTTTGAATGGAGCGATACCAATTTGGTTAAGTTCGATCCTGTTAAAACTCAGGCGTGTCTTTATTCCGCTAAAAGGAACCAATTCTACTCGGCTCCATCTTTCCGAGGTGTAACCGTACCGATAACCGATCATCTTGATCTTCTTGGTGTCAAGATAACTTCCATTCTCATTTTCGGGCCATATATCGAGGTAAAAGCTCAACTGGCTGCCAAAAAGCTGGGCATCCTAGTAAAGGTGAGACGGTACTACACGCCGGAACAGCTGCTCAAACATTATCAAGCGCAAGTTCGATCGTGTATGGAGTACTGTCCTCATATTTGGGATGGATCTGCCAGATACCAGCTTGATGCTCTTGAGTCAATTGAGAAACGTGCCAAAAGGATCATCGGAAATGATAAGCTCGTCAAGTCGAAGCTCAAAAGTCTTGAGTATCGATGGCGAGTTGCTAGCCTGTCGGTTTTCTATCGATTACATTTTGGGGAGTGTGCGTCGGAATTGCAGAGTTTAATTCCGCCGAGCACGTTCCATCATCGGACCACTAGACGTACGGCGATGCGCCACCGTTACATATAAAATTTTATTTCTTTAGCATTTCGCCGACGACGAATTTTTGTTTTTTGTTAGTTCCGTGTTTAGTAGCGAATATAGCTTGTTATCGTAAAGTTGTCAAAAACAAGTTATTTTATGTGTTTGTTAGTATGTGTGTTTTTTGTTTTGCTTGTTGAGTGTGTGCTTGTTGTGTGCGAGAGTGTTTTTAAACAACACCTCAGTGCCCACGAAAATGCTCATGCATGAAGCATGTAGGAGCCTCGGGATCGTAAGAAATGAACGAACTTTAAGGTGAGTTTGTTCATTAGTTAAGTACACGGTTAATAACCACGTCCCTGACAGAGGTGTTCGTGGTTGGCGAGCGGCAGAGTTGTAGGTACCTACGAAATTTCAAAATTCAAAATCACCAAGGTCACTTCTGTAGGGACGCGATTGGCGACAGCAGGCGCTTTATACTACATTCCTGGAGCGCAATGTAGGTACTTACAAGCTTCTTTATTATTATCTATCCTAATCTTTATCTAACCTTATCTTCAGTATTCTTGAGGGATTAAAAATGTATGTGATATCAATGTTGTCGTCATTAGAATAAACAGTTAAAGGTGCCACGGAACATTATACGCATTTGTCGTTTTAAACGTTTAACGCACGTATGCGCTTATGTCTATTAAGTATCTGATCTAGTTGTTTATCACATCGATCGGAAACATCGGAAACAGCGACGTAAATGTATTTTTATCACAAAGTAGAAAGTGTATTTATTTTAGGTATAAGCGCGACTAGGTGGTCGCGCCGCAACACTTATACACACAGGCACAGGTCACACAGGTGTGTCTGTGTGTACAAGACGTGGTAGGTAACTACGTACTACGCGCTCGCGCGCGCCTACTTCATTGCGAAGCGTTGAGATAGCATTGTTCACAATACATTGCGTGCTTGAAAATGTCAATTTCTGTAATCGATCATTACCGAGATTAATGACTATCACAATTTCGTTACTGACATTAGGTGTAACCTTTTCGCGAAGTTTGCGGTATCTTGTTCCTTACAGCCTGTATAAAGTTGCGCCAGTCATAGGTACCGACGCAATTGTTACAGCATTGCATGGCATGGCTGGTTCAATATTATGATAAGGAGTTATCTTTTGGGGAAATTCAACAAATAAAATAAAGAAATTAATATTAAAAGCCCAGGGAAAAATGCATCATGGAAATGTTTGAGCTAAAATGCATAGAAACCTGATAACCTTTTGTACCCGATTGTATGTATATATGTGTGTATGTTTGTATGTCAATTTCTTTGGCACGCACTGTAGCCTACACAGCTGGATGGATTTTAACAAATGAGGTATTATTAGATTGGTCTTGCTTGACCGCCGAAGTGACATAGGCTATATGAATTTTGAAAAAAAAAATGGCGACCGCCATTAGGTAAGTGTAGTCGTATTTTTTTGTGTCCCGGTCATTGGTGTGTCAAATTAAAGAGCTCGAGGAGACGATTCCAAAAATATAAATCACAAAAATGTAGGAAATATAGGAACTTTTTAGTTGCTTTTTATCAGTCGGATTTTTTGAAAATTTGCATTTAGTTATCTTGTTTATATTATTAAATGTAAAATACTGACACTACCTTGTATATACATTTTATATACATTTTTGACTGGCCTGTTGGTCTAGTGGTTAGTGACCCTGACTGCTATGCCGGAGGTCGTGGGTTCGATTCCCACCCAGGACAAATGTTTGTGTAATGAGCACGATCATTTGTTCTGTGTCTGGGTGTAATTTAGTTATAATATTTATGTATTTAGAAATATATAAGTATGTTTATCAGTTGTCTAGTACCTATAACACAAGCTCTGCTTAGCTTGGGACTAGATGGCGTTGTGTGATAGTTGTGGAATATTATTATTATTATTTTCAAAGTTATAGTATAAATTGTAAAAACCAATCCGAAACTATTGCTTAAGTTATCCCACAGAAATGACCGGAATCGACTATACATTAATATGTTGTGCTCCAGGCAGACCAAAACAGCATTCAGAAGCAATAGTGTTTTTTTTTATGGCGCCAATTATCTTTGACCACATACCAGGGAATATTAAAATGTTAAGCATACATTTCTATTAACAAGATTATTCTAGACAATTTCGGAGTTCCAAAGCGAAAAAAATTTGGTGTAATTATGACATTTTTTTTTGTATTAATATATTTTGACATTTCTGCTTGACAGTTCACTAAATTATTTCGACATGACAATGATTTTAACTATATAATTCATTGAGTGTAGGTATTTTTGACTATATTATTATTACTATTTTTTTTACTTCATTTTAACTTGTTTTATCTACTATTTTTACATCCTATTGTATTTCCAAATCCTATTTTAATTTGTGCTAAATAATTGATTGAACTATTGTAATTGTATTTTTTGTTTATCTTAATATATTATTATTAATTGTGTAAGCCTAACGAAAGAAAAATGGAAAAAAAGCGTCCTCACCCTCGTAGCACCTTTTGTTGTATATCAAATGAAAGAGCGTAAAAAATACATCGTTTTATTGTTTGGCAGTAAATGTGTGAATAATAAGGGGAAAAAAGTTATTCATCCATAAAGATAGAAACAACACAATCAATTATTTTGATTTATAAATATTTGTTGAGCACACAATACATGCTCAAATAAATAATAATTACGACCGAGAATCGCGGCAGTCTACACTAAAGCCACAGGATAAATTCATTCACATTCATTCGAAATCGAATCTTAATCAACATTGTTATTTTCTATCATTGTGTATTTATGAGCCATACACTCAAAACGTATTCGTACCTTCTACGATGACATCATCCCAAGCACTAGCAGGGCCAGCGAACTTTTCCTAAAAATCGTCCGATCCCAAAATACCAAATGATACTTACGGTGTGAGCACAGGCGCACAACAATAGTTAGAGCGGTTTCGCACTACGTTCGATTCGACCATGATCAGAATCAGTGCAAATTTGGATCTAGAAAACTCGGACCGGATTCGGATATTGCTTTTCGCACTACCAATCCAAATTCGTGATTCAGGGACCCAGCTGGGGTCGCAGGTGTACTGCTAGGGTCGCGGGTGTGTTAGAAAGAGTCACCGCGGCCCCTGGCACATGCAACATAAGGAACACCACGGGTTTTAGTCCCTAAGAGGTTGACATAGAATAAATAATAGTACTGACGCTAAAGCAAAGAAAACATGGAGTATAAGTTTAAAGGAGACAGAATAAGGTGAGAACTGTGAGTGTGTTCGGTGGCCGGACGGCCTCGAGTGGTTTCGCAGTACGTCCGATTCGAATCCGAACCGAATCTGTGACAATACGGTCCGGAGTAGTCGTAGAACTATTTGAATAGTAGTTTACGAACTAGATCCGATTTCCGTTATCCGATTTCTAGCCGTCATCCGTGAATCTCTCGTGAAAAAACTTCGTTGGCCCTGCTAGTGCTTGGGATGATGTCATCGTAGAAAGTACGACTACTTTTTGAGTGTATGACTCATAAATACAAAATGCTGAACAATAAAAGTGTTTATTAGGAGTCGATTTCGAATGAATGTATGAATGTGAATGAATTTATCCTGTGGTTTTAGTGTAGACTGGCGCGATTCTCGGTCGTAATTATTATTTATTTGAGCATGTATTGTGTGCTCAAAAATATTTCTTAATAAAAATAATTGATTGTGTTTCTATCTCTAAGGGTGAATAACCTTTTTCCCTTATTATTCACACATTTACTGCCATACAATAAAATGATGTAATTTTGCGCTCTTTCATTTGATATATGAGAAAAATTGCTACGGGGTCCATGTAAATTTTCACATTGTTCTTTACTGATTTTGATCAATTTTGTTCCTTGTTTGTGAGAAAGGGCAAAAGATTTTAAACAAAATTTTAAATTAATGATTTGAAAAGTCCAGTTCTTTGTTTTGCATGTGGCCGAAAGGGATTTTTTAAATAGGTAAAAAAAAAAGATAAATTTTATAGAAACACCGACTTCCGAAAGTTTATTTTTTAATTTTTAGTGTAGTTTCTTTTTCGGAAGTTGGTTGTTTTTTCTGTTAAAAAGTTTTTTTTGATAGAGGTTAAACTGGTTTCTATGGATAACTAAGTTGTTATTTGTCATGCATGATTTTAACTGTCAGGTTTGTTGTTTATTGTAATTTGTTTTTGAGTTTCAGATTAATATAATCAATCATTTTGATTACAAAATTCACTATGCCGCACGAGTATTCGGCTCAACACCAAGCTCATATTCATTTCGTCTACGATTTCTGTGACGGAAATGCTACAGCGACTGTACGAGATTAAGTAGGTACCTACCACAGCGATTCCCTGGTCGGCGTGTTCCTGATATACGAACATTTATTAACATACACACATTGAGATAATATGTAACGTAGTTCATATTACATCAATGCTTATACAGGAGATTTTGTAAGATCAGAATTAGACCACACCGCCCTGAACGAGCAATTAATTTGAGTGACGCGCAAGATAACAGAATAATGAACCTTATTATTCATGACCCTACCAGGATCCTACACTCTCGACGAGACGCGTTGTGAGAGTCGTGGGTGTAGGTATCCCATAAATAAGCTAGAATGGAAACTGTGGAAAAGATGTGGTTTGCATACCTACCTGTAACCTCCAAATGTTTGACGTTGTAAATTCAACTCATGGTTGATTTTCACTAACTGACTTCGAAAAAGGAGGAGGTTATTTTTTCTAACGATTTGTTACTTGTTTATTTGCTGGGTAAGAAAAATGATGTAACAAAAATGAAGTAGGTAAAGCCGATTTCAAACAGAATCATTATGTTAAAATGTCTGATAAGATGAGTACCCGATATGACCGGAAGGCAAACAATAGAGGTTTTGACGAGGGTTCACTGGTGTGGTTGCATAACCCAGTGTGCAGCAAAGAGAAATCTCCTAAATTGCAAGAAAAATGGGATGGACCATACCGAATCATTACCAGGATCAACGATGTTACCTACCGAATACAGGAGAGTCCACCAGATTTATATGACTGTATAAATAGGCCGGGCGGGCGGCGAGTGAGTCAGTCTGTTTTTGACTACGGATGCGAACGGAAGTGATTACAAAGCGATTACGAAGATAATAGAGATTATTAGTGAATTAGTGTTGTTTTTTGTTCAAATTAATAAAGGATATTTTAGGTTAATTAATCGGTGTAGAATAATTTATCTCATATCCAGCTCGTAACAATATTTTGACCAACACACAACCTGATACTGACCTGCAACTTGCAAAAAACGTATGAAAATTTGAATTTCGAGGGACCATGGAGCTTTCACCTTAACGTGAATTCATACTGATACACATTTGCAAACATTTGAAGAGTCTAAAACCAAAAATAAATAATTAGAACCACTTATTACATGTTGCAATTAAACATTACCTTATCTAGGCTGCCCAGTGATCCAAATTCATTAAAATTTTAAGTTTGAACATATTCAGACTATACTCGTACCTACCCATAAACATGACATGACGACGCATGGTAGTGTGTGTTATGTTTTTTTTAAATTAATTTAATTTATTTCTATGCATATTATATGTATAAAAGTATTAGCTTTTTGCACTCCTTCTCCATGATTATAAACTTTAACTGTATCAAATTTCAAACTCCTACGTCCGCGTAATTTCCGTAAAAAGGGGTACAAAGGTTTTTGCTTCACGTATACACCGTGTTCTTCACGTTATGTATAAACTTTGGCAAGCGCTTCTATAGCTTACAAATCAAATCCAATAAAGGAAGTAGTACCCAAAGGGCTTCGTTACAAAGATATTTGTAATTCCATAATTATAATGAAATTTAATGGAGATAAAGAGTAAGAAAGGGTCTGCCGCTTAGTGCAATAATACCTAATACCTGTAAAGCCCCGAAACTCACCGGTGAGTCGGACCAAAAAAAAAAAAAATTACTGAGAATAAAAAAATAAAAAAAATCGGCTGTCAACCCGGGTTGTCCTCGGGGTTTAATTTGACAACCCGGATTTTGCCATGGGGCTTCACAGGTTAAAATGATTCGTGTATCAAATGCTATCTATTTTCATTTCGTACGAGAGAAATCCGAGAAATAGCGAAGAAGTTCGATCATTTTTAACCTACTTCGAAAAAGGAGGAGGTTCTATGTTTGACTGTATGTGTTTTTTTTTATGTATGCACCGATTTCTCTGTCAGTTGTGAACCGATTTTCAAAATTATTTTTTTTTCCAAAAGAATGTATTCCCAAGGTGGTCCCATACAAATTTTATCGAATTTGCTTCAGCGCTTTTTGAAAAACTGAACAAAACCGAAAAATATGTACCCATACATAGAGGACGTTTTGGTTTCCTCCAATTACGAGTATGTTTAAATTCCACGTTCCATGTTATTGGAAATACACTAAAAATTTAAAAATAACTTTAATTTCGGAAGTCGTTGTCAAATAACGAAGAACTGAAACACAAACATCGCGCCGCCCTGAACGAGCAATCAATTTGAGCGTCGCGCCAGATAACAGAATAATGAACCTTATTATTCATGATCCTACCAGGATCCTATACTCTCGACGAGACGCGTTGTGAGAATCGTGGGTGTAGGTATCTCATAAATAAGCTAGTGTGGAAACTGTGGAAAAGATATGGGTTTTGCATACCTACCACTGCAGAAAATCCCAAGGCATAATATCACCTGATGACTTCTCAAGAATTGTTTCTTGCCAGAGAATGAACCAAGAACTGATAAATAATCCAATACTGATTCAAAAAATTCTTAGGATGGATGAAACCCAATTTACAAGCGAGCAGTGGGTAGCTCGCCGTCCGATTAGCACCAAGCCCGTGAGTCGACGGCGTGTAGTGTTCCACGCGCGCCTCAAATGGATTAGTGTCAGCCACCACTGACGGGGCCCACCGTGGCCGGTGCCTGCATGCCTAGGGGTAGTGGATAAATTCTGAAAATGAGTTACCGCACCCCTGGGTACTCAGGCAGGGAAGGAACAGGGGTGGGTTTTAGTCAGTAAAAGTCTGACACGCCCTCCCGCTCCATTCAGAGCGGGAGAAGTCATTGGAAAATTACCCACCCCCCCCCCCAAAAAAAAAAAAGGTTGAAAGCTCCAGGGTAGCACACGAAATTCAATTTTTCTTACGTATTTACAGAACTGGAATCATTAAAATTTTCAATACAACTCTCTCAGTTAGAATTGATGCCAAATGTCATGATTTCATGAACTACTTACATTTGGCATCAGTTCTAACTGAGAGAGTTGTATTGACGATTTTAAATTCAATTCAAATTCAAAACATTTATTTCAGACAATAATAGTCCATAAACTGTAAGGCACAACTAATAAAAAGAAAAACAATAAAAACAAATCACAATTAAATCAAAACAAAATCAAATTAGAATTAAATCAAACATAAATTAAAATTAAATCAAACTCTGTTCCAGTTTTTAAGCGAGTTCCACGTGGCGCAAGACCTCTAGTGGCGCAAAACCTAGCAAGATGCGTTCGTCTTGCCACCCAGGAGAACTCGCAAAGTGCTTGGGAACATTTACTCACCTTCCCCTACAGGATACTACATGTTCAAAAGAATTTGGCTACCAAAAATACTTTAACTTCACAAATTAAAGAAAACTGTAATGCCCATAATAATTTGGATAGAAAATGAGGTTTACCTCTTGAAGAGGTAGGTATATCTCATCTGGTAGAAACTAAGTTAGGGGAAGGTGACATTAGCAGAGCAGCCAGGATTCTTTTTAGTAGTGATGTGTGGCTCCGTGTTCTCCAGATATTTTCGCAGCTCTGGAGAGCAAACACCCTGCCCCAGCGGATGATCTTTCGTTTCCCGACCCTGAGATCCGGATATTCACACCCTCACCATTACAGGTCGAGACGTGGTCACAGCCGTTTGCTCCTTCCGGAGTGGCTCTGCTGGCGGCCTTGACGGCCTTAGTCCTCAGCACCTCAAGGACCTTATCTGTTCAGGCGCCGGGGAAGCTAGTGAGTTGCTCTTGAAGGAACTTACGGCTCTCACTAACCTTATGCTCTCTGGCAAGGTGAACGAGGCCGTCATCGACGTCTTGTACGGGGCCAATTTATGTGCTCTGGGCAAGAGGGATGGCGGCATTCGTCCCATTTCCGTGGGAACTACTTACCGTCGTATAGCAGCCAAGATTTGTTTGGTGAGGTAGTTTCGGAAAAATTTCAGCCCCTGCAACTTGGATACGGTTCCAAAGGGAGTGAAGGGGGGTGAAGCTGCCGTACACGCATTGTCGACCTACGTAAATTCTGGCAAAGGAGAGGTCATTCTGAAGGTTGACATAAAAAATGCTTTTAATTCTGTGAATAGGGACACCTTGCTGGCAGAAACTAAAAAAGAAATACCTCAAATCTTTAGTTTTCTCTGGCAAAGTTATAAACAACCATCCAAATTATTATTTCGGGACCACTTTTTGGAATCCGCTGTTGGCTGTCAACAAGGTGACCCTCTCGGGCCAGTGATCTTTAGTTTAGCTAGTTTAAGTGGCAGTGTTCATATTGTTAACATAATTTATTTTGAACCAATAAACGTTTGTTATTATTATTATTCCATTTATTTAACTTTATATACATATTATTTACATTTTTAAATATTCAAATATAAAGTAATATAAAAACATTTAAAAATATAAAAAATAGTAGCCCACCGGTATCGGGATACCAAGCTACCGGTGGTCAGGGCTCCTGAGAAAGGAATCTCCTAACAATACGAGCCGTGTCCAGTAGTACCGCTTTCTGTATCAAGCCCTTGATCCAGCCGCCTAACGAGAGCCTCCTTAGGTGTTCGTCGAGGCTCTTGGCTATTAAGCCATTGGCCGTCACGACTATCGGCACAATGACTGCTGTATCCACCTCTCACATGTCGACAACCTCGCGAGCCAGATCAAGATATTTTGTTTGTTTATCTTTCTCAGCTTTCACGAGGTTCTCGTCATGAGGGACCGCTATATCAACAATCATTGTGCGACGCTCTAGTCGATCTATCACCACTATGTCAGGCTTATTGGCAACAACAGTCCTGTCAGTGATGATAGATCGATCCCAATATAACGTGATATTGCCATTTTCGAGAACTGGGTCGGGCTCATACCTATAGTACGGTACTTCCGATTCCACAAGATTGTATTTAAGAGCAAGTTGCTGGTGGATAATCCTAGCTACAAGGTTGTGTCTATGCAAATAGTCTCCGTTGCTAGCTAGCTAGACGAGAACAACCAGGAATAATGTGTCGGATTGATTCCCCAGGCCGGTGGCATGCCCGACAGATGTCAACCGTACCGTCCTTCACAATGTATTTCCGGTAGTTATTCGTCATCATAACTTCGTCCATAATCGCACAGACAAAACCTTATTATTATTATTATTATTCACCCAATTATTCGACAGCTAAATTCTAAATTTAACGTTTGGTACCTCGATGATGGAACCCTAGGAGGCGATGTAGATACCGTTTTAATGACCTGCAATTTTTAAAAAATCAACTCTTGATCTCAACTTTTCTAAATGTGAACTATTTCTATCTGACAGTACTGACCGACAACTGACACTCCTAAAATTCGACGCAATAGAAAATCAAAATTATTGAAAAAAGCACCCTTCGCCTCCTTGGGTCCCCAATCTTTGAGGATTCTTTTCCCAGTTTTGTGGAGGAAAAAATACAAAATTTTAAAGACGTTTCGGAAAGATTGCTCCAAATTAACATGCATTCGGCCATCACCCTAATTCGCTATTGTTGTTTCGGCCCTAAATTACCATATTTCCTTCGTGCTTCCCACTTATGGAAGCACCCTCACCTTTTGGAAAAAATGGACCAAATCATCCAACGAACACTTATTTCTATTTTAAATGTGGCCATGAACGACCGAGCTTGAGCTCAAGCTACTCTTCCCATCCGCATGGGAGGCCTCGGCGTCCGCAAAATTACCAGTATTAGTTTACCGGCATTTATATCCTCGGTCCACGGTACTGATAAATTAATCAGGAATATTCTAGCTTCCACACTGATTGATTTTGATGTGCCGTGCTTCACCGAGGCTGTGGATGCTTGGAGACTCGCTTGCCTGAATACAAATCTGCCCGACTACCCATCTTCCCAGAGACGGTGAGATGAGCCACTCTGCAGAGTAGTTCAGGAAAACCTAATTACTACATCTGCTACTACTGCGGAGCGTGCGCGCCTGCTGGCTGTGGGAGAGTGTGAGTCGGGTCTCTGGCTTCACGCACTACCGTCGTCGAACATAGGCACCTTGTTCGAAGACACTACTTTTCGCTTCGCTGTTGCCCTACGTCTAGGCGCTCCCTGTTGTTCTCCTCATCGCTGCCACTGTGGTGAAGTTGACAACAGCCTTGGACACCACGGCCTGTCAAGCCGAAGTGCAGGTCGCATAGCGCGGCACGCGAATATTAATGACATTATCCGATAATGACATTACGTGCTCTTGTCGCCGTCCGGCGTTCCGGCTCTTTTAGAACCCCATGGCCTGGCACGCGACGATGGCAACAGACCGGACGGCATGTCTCTGTTTCCTTGGAAGATGGGTCTAGGCCTTTAGTGTTGGACGCTACTTGTGTCGATGATCTTGCGCCATCCCATCTTCCGAGCTCCTCGTGGTGTGCTGGTGCTGCCGCTGCGGCTGCTGAAAACCTCAAGCGGCGGAAATATAATAACCTTGTTGGTAATTATATTTTCGAGCCGTTTGGGGTTGAAACTCTCGGATCGTGGGGTTCGAGTGCTCACAAATTATTTAAAGATAATTATCTAAACACCTTGTTGATACTTCGCGTGACCCAAGGGCTGGCTTTTTCGTTGGACAGAGAATAAGCATTGCCATACAACGTGGCAACATGGAACATATATTGTGACTGTTGTATTGGAACATATATTGTGTTGTATTGATAGGTAGTGACCCAAGCTATCACCCCCTGCAGTACGAGTATGTCGTGCTATTTACTGGACACCCTGTATACTGGTTAAATCATATTAGAACCCTGTACGGAGAAAATAATAATAATAACCCACATAGTCCTCACATTTACAATAATTAAGTAATCAAAATATATATATATATATATATATATAATACTTTACAAAGTAAATATTTATGTTAAACAAAATAGTAGTAATAAAATGTCAATCAAAAAATAAAAATAAATATAATACTTAACAAAGTATTCAAGTCAAAAAAAAAAAAAAACCAATAAAAAAATTGAAAATATAATATAATACTATACAAGTATTCATGTCAAAAACGAATATAAAAAAATATAAAAATTCATCAGTGTTTATATATAAGTAGTACATATGAAAAATATGGCTCATGTATATCATTGAAGCAGCTCAATCCCACGCCTTTTTGTCCTCAAGGAAGTCATTAATTGTGTAAAAAGCTTTCTGGCATAACTTACATTTCATAAATTATTTAAAGATATATCTAAACACCTTGTTGATACTTCGCGTGACCCAAGGGCTGGCTTTTTCGTTGGACAGAGAATAAGCATTGCCATACAACGTGGCAACATGGAACATATATTGTGACTGTTGTATTGGAACATATATTGTGTTGTATTGATAGGTAGTGACCCAAGCTATCACCCCCTGCAGTACGAGTATGTCGTGCTATTTACTGGACACCCTGTATACTGGTTAAATCATATTAGAACCCTGTACGGAGAAAATAATAATAATAACCCACATAGTCCTCACATTTACAATAATTAAGTAATCAAAATATATATATATATATATATATATAATACTTTACAAAGTAAATATTTATGTTAAACAAAATAGTAGTAATAAAATGTCAATCAAAAAATAAAAATAAATATAATACTTAACAAAGTATTCATGTCAAAAACGAATATAAAAAAATATAAAAATTCATCAGTGTTTATATATAAGTAGTACATATGAAAACAATGGCTCATGTATATCATTGAAGCAGCTCAATCCCACGCCTTTTTGTCCTCAAGGAAGTCATTAATTGTGTAAAAAGCTTTCTGGCATAACTTACATTTCATAAATGATTTAAATTTATTTATGCTTAGTTCTTGAATTTGGCTAGGAAGTTTATTATAGAAACGTATACATTGACATCTAAACGAACTACCTATTTTTTTCTTGAGCCTGGTTTTAGGTACAATTAATTTGTGATTGTTCCTAGTATTTATGCTATGGATATCACTGTATCTTTTAAACAGATTAATATTTTTATGTGCATACATGAGATTCTCATAAATATATTGAGAAGGAACAGTCATAATATTAATCTCTTTTTTGTCTCTGATGGAGTGTCTGGGACTTAATTTATAAATTGCACGAATAGCCCTTTTCTGTAAAACAAAAATTGTCTGAATATCGGTGGCATTTCCCCACAACAGAATGCCGTACGACATCACACTATGAAAATAACTAAAGTATACTAAACGAGCTGTCTCTAAATCAGTTAAACCACGAATTGTCCTTACGGCGTATGCTGCAGAGCTAAGTTTTTTTGGACAGTTTAATTGACACACTAGTGTTCACTAGTATAACATTGGGTAATGCGAACTTTATGCATTTTGTTTTTTTTCGTTAAGGAGAAGATTATTGATATTGAATTAGTTAACTACAGATGAAAGAGCATTATTTACATCATCAACAACCACCTGCTGACGTTTGAGTTTAAATAAAAGTGAAGTGTCATCTGTAAACAGCACTATATCATGTTTATCTTTTATGAGGTAAGGCAAGTCGTTGATATAGATTAGAAACAAAAAAGGACCCAGAATTGAGCCTTGAGGAACCCCTGTTCTGACTACAGACCCGGGAGACCTTTTGCCGTTCACATCAACTCTCTGAATCCTATTACTCAAGTATGAAGTAAGAAGATCCCGAGAGGCGCCCCGGACTCCGTAGTAGTGCAGCTTCCTGATCAATGTATCATGGAAAACGCAATCAAAAGCCTTAGACAAATCATAAAAAATGCCTAACGCATCGCATTTATCTTCCCATGCATTATAAATGTAACCCAAAAGTTCAACACTAGCATCAGTTGTTGAATGTTTTGACTGATATCTCTCCAACGTTTGGTTGAAGCGTTCTACTATTCCGTCAGATTCTGGATGGTAAGATGTAGTTGTGGTCTTGTGAGGACCCATCCTTCGAATAGTGTTCTGGAATACTTGCCATTCAAAATTCCTCCCTTGGTCGCTATGAATTTCCAAGGGTACTCCAAAACGATAGGAGACTTCCTGAACCAATTTACCTGCTACTGTTGTAGCTTCTTGGTTAGGAATGGTGAAGACTTCTGGCCACTTTGTGAAATAATCCATGACAACCATGAAGTACTTGTTTCCGTTTTCACTTTCCGGAAATGGTCCTGCAACGTCAAATGCTATCCGTTCCCCGGGGGCACTCACGTTGTAGACTTTTAAAGCAACTCGACTGCGTGTCTGCAGTCCTTTCACAGCCGCATAACTGGTGCATTTGCGACACCAGTCCTCAACATCCTCTCGACAGTGGATCCAGTAAAATCGCTCTCGAATCTTCAGTAGAGTTCATTTACCCCCATATGTCCTCTCAAACATCCATCATGATAAAGCCGTAAAACATCCGGTACTTTGGCTTTGGGGACAACAATTTGTAGATGACATTTGTCTCCTCGAGCGTTTTCCCATTTACGGCACAAGACTCCACCCTGGATAACCAAGTTGTTCCATTGTGCCCAATAACTAATTGTGATGGAACTCAACGCCGCAACATCACTCCACTTGGGTTTAGGAGTATCAGCTTTAATCCACTCGAAGATTGGTTTAAGTTCCATGTCATTTTGCTGAGCAAGCTGTAGGATGTCCTTCCATTCATTTCTGACATCCATTCTCAGTATCCTCACTCCGCTCATTCCCGAGTCGAGCCTATCATCCGCATTGCATGCGCACACTACCACACAGTCGTCCTTCCCAGAGGCCACGGTACTGGCAACACCGCACCTGCACTCACTTCACTCATCACTTGCTCCTGTTTTACATCATGTCGGATTCCGCACTGACCTCGACGACATCACTAGCACTCACACTTTCTGGGGCCTTCGCCGCAGCCGTGCGTCATGACGCGTCACTCGCTCTCCTCCACCGAACTGGCCGAGCCGCCCTTCCTTGCTGGGATTGATCTTCTCTCGGCGTGCTTCGCTTTGGACAGCATGACCGAAGACAAGGTGTCTCCACATGTGTAGCACCTAGGACTATATCCTTGCGTACGATCGCGTACAGGTGATGCCACAACCTCCCTTATATGATGTGTTCGATGGTCTTGCCTCACTGCCTCTACTTCAGGCATGAGCCAAGGCGTCCTTCAGTGTCTCATGATGCCCAAGTCTTACAGCGGCTCTAACCTCCAAGTCACGTATTCCGTCAACGAACGCCTGTACCAGATTGCCATTTATGAGTGCAGGGTCTACTGGTATGCTTTCCGAACCAACTTTTCAACTTTCAAAACCACTGCTGTAGGTTCTCGGCACTACGTTGAATACGATCCCTTAACTTAGCGTCAAATACGTGCTCCAAGTGCGCGTCACAATATCTGGATCCTAAGGCTTCCAGCAGCTGCTCGTAGGTTACATCCTTGCCAAGAACCT
Organism: Polia nebulosa; assembly: GCA_951329385.1. Lineage (NCBI taxonomy): Eukaryota > Metazoa > Arthropoda > Insecta > Lepidoptera > Noctuidae > Polia > Polia nebulosa. The sequence goes on along the minus strand of OX589587.1, from coordinate 29,276,912 downwards.
CAAGTATGTTTATGGCCTGGTCTCGGAGGCCTAAGGTGAGCGCGGTCATAGCTTCTTCTTTGGTCAACCCATTCGCTTGCAAACGGACTCAAATTGAATTTTGTAGGCCGACCATGAAGATGTTCCGTCGAATGGCGGCACCTTGCATCCACGTGCCATCTTCTTCCATACAATGGGCCTGCTCTTCTTGGCGGCGGGCCTGCTCTTTTTGGCGGCGGGCATGCTCCTCTTGGCGGCGGGCCTGCTCCTCTTTATCTTGTTGAATCTTCTCTTCCAAACGACGGGCCTACTCTTCTTGGCAGCGGAGCTGCTCCTCATGCCGGTAGGTCTGCTCCTCTTGACGGCGGGCCTGTTCCTCCTGATGGCGAGCCTGTTCCTGCAACAGCACAAGCAGCAGACAAGTTTGGCACTGCTGGTGCTGAAGAGACTCCACATGGGTCAGCGACTGGCTCTGCCGTAGGCTGAACATCACCCGGCGTCCTTATCGGGGAATCTCAAACCGCCTCTGATCCATTTCTTGCTGCCGTTGACTTCTTACTGTACGAATTCCGTCCGTGTCGTCCTTTGGTAAAATTGGCATAAGTTATCCCTCACTTCTGACACCAATTTGTTACGAGCTGGGTATTTGATAAATTATTTTACTGCCTGAATTAATTAGAAATAACATTAAATTGGGTATTTGATAAATTGCAAACAACGTACAAAAAAAATAATTTCACAGGCTACACTGGCGCTTCCACCTTAAGGTGAACGTTCCAGGGCAGCCCGCGAAATTTTTTTTTTTACGTTTTTTGCTATTTGCACGTCAGTATCAGGTAGTATGTTGGTCAAAATATTGTTACGAGCTGGGTATTTGATAAATTATTTTACTCCGGTTAATTTATATCCTTTATTAACTTGAACAATTTATTTACACAAACAAAACTTCACTAATAATTACTATTCTCTTCGTAATCGCTTTGTAATCGCTTCCGTTCGCATCCGTAGTTGAAAACAGACTGACTCACTCGCCACCCGCCCGGCCTATTTATACAGTCATAGAAGTTACCAGATGATTGTCGTACTATCCTATAGTGGAATATTTTAGAAACATTTATGAACTTCTACACAATACCACAATGGATGTTCTCGAACGTAGTGGAAAATTCGACCACATTCTCGAACGATCTAGTGTAATATGGTCGACGTAACAATATGATTCGCGGCCGTAGCAAGTACGCACTAATGCAGTAATTCATGAAATCATGACATTTGACATTAATATTATCAGAGAGTAGTATTGATGATTTTAATGATTACAGTTCTATAAGTACGTACTTGCTTTGGTCACGAATCATATTTTGACCAAGATGCAACCTGACAGTGACCCGCAAATTGCATAAAACGTAAGAAAATTTGAATTTCACTGGCTACCGTGGCGCTTCCACACTAAATCATCCAGAAATAAACGGTAACTAGCCGGATTTGCGTAATATAACAAACAACTTGTTCAACTATGCAAATAGCTATTAAACAGTGCACATGGTCTTATGTACATATCTCGTTTGGTCCAGCCAAAATTTTATAAATGGATAAAACTTTACTATGGTTATCCAGAAACAAGTGGTTTATAAACAACTAAGCGCCTGCAAAAACACTGTTAGCAATTAATTATTCTGAGAAGAAAAAACGTAAATATTTTATGTAAGTACAGGCGTTTTAATGTTTTTTATTAATAACTTTTTATGCGAACTTCCTAAAGATGTGTAAAAAATATATGTTAAGGTAGCAAATAGGTAGTAAATATTTACTCTAACAGCGCGGTTAATATAACGCTAAAACTATGAGAACTTGGAAGTGGTCAGCCAACCTGACGTCAGAATGGCTGACCACTTTATTTCTTTGATATATTTCCTAACGCAAAGGTAGCAAATATTTCACTATAGGTAGTAAATAGTAGCAAATAGGTACTAAATAGTGCACATGGTCTCATGTAAATATCTCTTTGGTCCAGCCATCATGACGGTCACCAATTTTCTTGTTATTGAAGTACGTAAAATATTGAAATTAAAAATTATAATTTATTTCATCTACTAATACTTACCTACTTAAGTATATTAATTTGTTCATTAGTGTCCTCATTACGCCTGCAGTTACGCAAACAAAAGCACATATCGTAAAGTTGTTGGAGGCAGCATACATCGAGCGGGCCACATCACTTGAAGAAGACCGCAAAACTTGGAGCCGCGTCGTATTTGGTCGCGATCCTCAGCAGTGAGGGAACGACGAAGAAGAGAGAAGATATACATCACAACTACAAGAATTGCTCACCCGCCTTCGTGAGATAGAATATGTATAGCTGCAGAACGCCGTGTGGTTTTAGTTAGCATCTAGGTCTGACTGACTCCTCCACGGATGGTCTCTATGAAGATTTTCTTAAGCTAAAAAAATGTTACATACCGTCTTAAGATGAAAAATCTTGTATTTTTTGCTAAGTACATCTCTCTAGACCTTTCGTGAGACACAAAGGAATTCCCGGATTTGACATCCGTTTCGTTTCCCTCGGCATCACTTGCGGTTTTGTTTCCATATTCCATATTTTTCATATTTTCTGCATGAAGGGTAACAAACGACGACGGTTCATCTGATAAGCTTATATCACCTTCTTCGTTGACGACTACTTGTGTATTAAATGAATCTGTCATTTTCAACCACATTTGATCGTCGTTTATGTTATTTAGACTACTTTCTTCCTGGTTCATTATTGTTATGTTGCAGTTTGTAAAAGCATGACAATCAGAACAGGCTTTGTACGAGATATTTAAGTTTTCTCCATCAAATTTAGCGGAAGTTTCACTATCCAGGCTAATTTCATAATTGTTATTCTTATCGACAATCACCACTGTCTCATTTGGAGATTCCACAGATATCGTTCCGTTGACGTTGTTTATTATAATTGTACTTAAATTGGGGTGTTCTATAGTGAATAAAATATGAATTAGAACGTAGCCATCCGTTCGTTCTTTTTCTTTAACTTCCTCCTCTTCGATTTTTTTTGATGCTGAAGTGTCACTGCTTACATTATTATTTTGCGATACCGAACTTTTGTATCTCGGAACTTCTATCGTATCAGGTTCGAAAATTTCTAAATATTTTATTTCCTCATCTGTCCATTCCGGATATATTTCTACATCATCAACCACATAAGATGTAACGATTCTAGTTTTATCAGGAAATGTTACGCAATGAAGACCATCTTTATTCATCAACATATGTGTTCCATCCATGCGTCTAGAAAAAACTTCTCCTAGACAGTAATCAGTACTTTTAATGAGAAGTTTTTCTAAATAAAAAGGAACATCATCAATCCACTTTTGTCTAAGGCCGTTGGGTTCTATAAGTAAAAATTCATTTACTACAATCTCATATTCAAGTGGTGGTAAGTCAACGGTGTCTTCCACAGGCTCCGCCACTTTAGAGGATGCTTTGCTTTTAAGTTTTTTGGCTTTTTTATCTATTTCTTCACGAGGTTCCTCAGGTTCTGGTAAAATAACTGGAATAACTTTTTTATAGTATTTAGTTATTTTAATGAAAGTTCCATCAGGTTTAAGTACTTCAATGTCATTCGAAGGTTTAAAAATAATTACTTCGCCGTTTAAACTTATACATCTCATTTCCTCATCAAGATGTGGCATTCGACGAGTATGATATTGCTTGATGTGTGAAATAACTGGTGAATTGACCTCGTATACTGTCTCCGTGATCATGCCGTTGGGCCATGATACATATAGAGAGTGAAAATATTTCGTCTCTTCGATTTTGGATTGTTCATCTTCAGTTTTTTCAACTTTCGATATGTTTGTTTTGTCATGTCTTGAAAGAATGCCAGAGGTAGAAGCCGACTGCGAGGTCACTTTGTACATCTGTTTTTTTATATATATCAGGACTTGATCTTTACTTGTAATCCTAAACGAGTCGCAAGTATCTCTGATCTCTGGTGTTACATGATCCCCTAAAGCTTTATGCACCCAAAATTCATTATAACTATTACCCGGTAAAATGTTTAAAATAATATATTCCAAATTTATAGGGATTGTTAAAGTGTACCTACTAATAACTTTAGTGCCATCTCTAGAAAAGAATGTCGCATCTTTACCAAATACTTCGACCCTTCTATCTCCTAAATCATATCCTAGGAAAGGTTTAGCAGCGATTTCCATAGAATCATATTCACTTCGTTCCGTAATAAAAGACTGTTTAGGATTTTTAGCTGGTTTTCGTACGAGAGTCATTTTCCGTTTGATAGTTTTAGAATCCATATCAGCCAATAACTTAGTAAATGATTGTGTAGTAGTCTCGGTAGTCTCTGTGACAGCCTCCTCAACTTGAACATAATATTCTTCATATTTCAAAGAACCCTCCATAAGAAGATCCATTTCGACGTCTGTCGCTTCTATGCAAGATTTTAACGCACGGGGATCAATAATATCTTTAGATATCGATTGTGAATCGATTAAAAGGTTTTCATCATAAATTTTTTCTTCATTTTGTATCCAACCATATTGCTCGTCCATAATAAAGTCAAAAAAATCTTGCAAACATAGTGGTGTTGTTAAGTGACTGCGCCACTCCTCACGTGCTATACCTTCGTTATTTTGGCTGTTATAAAACATTAATATAAAACAATCCGTCACCTCACAATATTTATAATCAACACAGTTAAATTGATTGAAAGCCTCACGCAAAATCTGGTGAGCGCAGATACCGGAAAATTCTTCAAAAAAGTCAAAATCGTCGATCATATTATGCTGCAAAGGTTGATTATTTTCTATTTCCGCAGCTGTTACTAATTCACTTATATCCGGACACTCCAACATTAATTTTATTCGTTGAGCTTCAGGATCTGTTTCTGGTTGAGAATATGCGCATTCGTATTCATTTTCGCTTCTTGTCATTGATGGGAAGGATGAAGACAGTAAAGGACCGCTACCAACTAATGAAGCACATTTAGGTAGAGGCTCAGCGAGTACACTTCGCTTCAAATATTTTTTTTTAAACTCAGATATGGTCGTTGGTGGTAGGTGGCACTTCTTCAATGAACTCCGGTTGTTATACAATTTGCGACATGCTAATATATTAATTAGTCTGTTTAACTCAGCCGTTTCAACGTCATTTCTTTCAAAACACGACAATAGAACATTTACATGGAAATTAATTTTAGCCTCAAGTTTATCTGACTGACGAGGTTGCCTTCGCCATAAGTTATGAATGGGCATGCTAAGCAGAGATGAAAAAACGATGTTGTCTAAATTTATATTTCCTAAGTGAAAAGTATTATATTTGGCCATATCTCCAGAGTGAAGCATAAGTGGCTCTCTGTTTTCCTCATACTCTATGCCGTATGTAAGACGATATTTTTTTTTACCACCATCTGTATTACAAAGTGTACTAAAAATTTGTCTTATAAGATTTTCCGTATTTTCTACCTTTTTTTCTTCAACTTTATTTTTAGGAAGTGAATCCATTGTCACTGCAGACGACAAAGTGGTTCTACTGCTGTCACCATCTCCTAGACTAGGAGCGCATGCTGTTTGAAGAATATTGTCTAATAATGAATAAATAGTGACACACTCCAAAGGTAAATCATCAATTTTTTGCTCATAAAGCTTATTAAAATATTCGTTGCTAACGTGTTCGGGTACATCGATAATACTCATATTTTCTTTGTAATGGAGGTGCTGTCTCGATAAGTCCTGGATATCGTATATAAGGAAACAGAGTTCATCGTAAATCTTATCAGGACTTCCAGAAAGATCATCCGAATTCCAATATGGAGGAGAAAACACAATAAAAGCAGTGTTTTTGAAATCGTCTGCGCTATTATCTTGTATTCGCAAAAGTTGTATATCATCCCAAAATTTCATCGATGTTTCAGCTATTAATTCAGTCTGACTTTGACCTCTTTTTGTAGCTTTCAATAGGCTTGATGGTACTCTAATTTTTGTCGGGTTAATTTTTATTTGCACTACGGCTGTTAAAGGTATACCAACTTTCACTAGACTCCCCGGTAGATAGGGTTCCACAAATCCTGTAACAGCGACGTAGAGGTTGGGCCCGTCAGTAGGATAATCGTCAACGTAAACTTTGTCTCTCCATTCTTCACCCCTTATTCTGAGTTGAGTATTGAATTTCTTCCCTTCCAAACTTTCAGGGATAGCTGTTGGCTCTCCATCACCCTTCCCTTTGCCTTTAACTGGGAGTGGAGGAGGAGGAGGAGGTTCATCTTTTCTTGCACTTCCTACAGTGCCTCTAACTTCTGTCTTGTCAAGCATGGTAGCAGATTCCCTTTGTATACCTTGTCTTACTTCAAGTTTTTGCTGACTAATAAAAAGAAATTCATCTTTCATTTTCAAAATAAGGTATTTGATGACCAAAGCCAATATATCCGGTGGGATATCCTTCTTATCTGCAAGGTACGATTGACACTCTTCAAATACTCGCAAATTAGGATCTTTTATTTTTTTCTCGGCCCCAAGCTGATTGATCATAAAAATTGTCTCAGTTTTGCAGATATTCTTAAGAATGAATCTTTTTTCTTCAGCAGCAAATATTTCGAATTTGTTAAGATACATCCTTTCCTGTTCGTAACCTGCGGTTTCGATAAAAATGACTTTTACCTTCCAATTTTCTTCGTCTAACGGCGCTTCTGCTATAATTGTTTGCCATTCGCTTTCATCAGGCTCAATTTTCTTTTCCTTTTTAGGAGCCATGGAAGAAGTTGTCTTTATCAATTTTTATATTCAATTCAATTTTTCAAAAATGAGTTTTCAAATTAATCAGTGGCAAGATACATTGACACTGACAAGCATAGATACCTAATACACTATATAAATAACATAAATAAGTAAAGCACGTCGGTGTGTCTATGGTAGTGCCATGCCAACTTAACAATAAATACGGAACGCGTTTGTTTGTTTTAACGACGCATAGCCAGCATAACAATACTACTAAAGTCATTGAGAATTTAATAATAAATGCAATTGTTTCGTGAACTACCCATGCGGACGCAGCCGGTCAAATCGATCGACTCGTATAACCGTATTCGTCTTGTTAGCTTTTGTTTCTCTCCATGCGATTACAAGGTGTAACGGAAAGATGTGGTTATCTGGGGGCACGGTAGTGCCCAGCCAAGACGAGCCGCCAATCGAAGTGCAAGGGCGCTACCTACTTTTCTCGAAGCGCTTCGCCGTTTTTTTGAACCCTCATAACTTAGGTTGGATTATACCAGATTAACAAAATCCTCGGCATATGATGTCTTTTTTTAAATCTTTGTTTATTTAAGGGATTTTCGTGCACTTTGTGACGACGTCAATCCTATCGTACAGTTACGAATACAAAATCAACAAAAAACTTACATCTAATTTCTTAGTAATTAATTCTAGTATCTTAAATAAATGAAATTCTTATTTCTTTAATATAAGAATACAAAACCTTTGCTGCCTCACAGTTAGGCTTTGCTAAAATGCCGTTAAACACTCCTGTATCCATTGTTGACAATTTGATACAGTTCAGTAACATGTTTCTCTTAGTATTGTAGGTATCGGACACATTCCACCAACACATGCTATACGCCTTCCTTTTTCCCACACATCTCACAGTTAGGGGAGTCAGATTTTCGCATGAGGTAAGCAAAATTGTTTGGATATGGTCAATAGTGGACTTATTAAACATAAAAGTTTCAATTGCATAAGTAGCTCTTATACTTTAGATTTTATTGATATCTAAAAAAGCCCGGTTTCGTCACTTGCTCACTGACGATAATCAAAATTCTTAGGGTTCTTCCTGAAGTCCTTTCTGAAGTTCTAGAAAGCTGAAAGAATCATGGCAGGATTTGTACAAAAAATAAAGACGTTTAGAGAGAAGTAGCTCTTATACTTTAGATTTTATTGATATCTAAAAAAGCCCGATTTCGTCACTGGCTCACTGACTATAATCAAAATTCTTAGGATACTTTCTGAAGTCCATTCTGAAGTTCTAGAAAGCTGAAAGAATCATGGCAGGATTTGTACAAAAAAAATAAAGATGTTTAGAGAAGTTGGAATTCTAACTCCTCTCTTAATAATAATAATCTATCTATCTATCTATCTATCTATACATACAAAATGCTTTGTCGTGAATGACTGACTGACGGATCAACGCACAGCCTAAACCGCTGATCGTAGAGACCTGAAACTTGGAGGGTGTGTTCTTTGTGTGACGTAGGCATCCGATAAGAAAGGATTTGCCGAAATTCTACCCTTAAGGGGTGAAAAAGTGGGGCAAAGTTTGTATGGGACAACGTGATTCCTTGGTTCAATCTACTTCAAATTTTGCATAAACCCTTTTTTAACAGAATTGGTGGCAGATGTATTTCGTATTTTATTGAAATTCATCCCCTGACGGGGTCAAAAAGGGGTAGAAAGTACTTTTGGCGGTGATTTGCTTCGAAGTTGATATAAATACTCCTTAGTGCTTTTGATTTAAATTAAATTTTGTTTTGACACATGTTTTAAAACTCAATCCGATTTTATTAAAAATATATATACGGTCGAATTGAGAACCTCCTCCTTTTTTTTTCGTCGGTTAAAAAAAAGGTTGAATTTAATGTGTATTGTTGTTCGCAATCATGTGCATCATCATCTGCCTAGCCTTTTCCCAACTATCTTGGGGTCGACTTCCAGTCTAATATTGTTTTTCGCAATATTTTTACATTTATAAATTTGTCTGTCTATTAAAAAAATACTTTTTTACAAAAACTACAACCGACTACCAAAAAAGAAAATACACTAAAAATTAAAAAAATATTTTAATTTCGGCAGTCGGTGTTTGTATTTTATTTCTTCGTTATTTGACACCGACTTCCGAAATTAAAGTTATTTTTTAATTTTTAGTGTATTTTCTTTTTTGGAAGTCGGTTGATTTTTTTTGCAAAAAAGTTTTTTTTTTTCACTTTTTAGTTGTTATACACCATAACATGGAACGTGTAATTTAAACAGACTCGTAATTGGAGAAAACAAAAACGTCATCTAGGTACACGTATTTTTTGTTTTTGTTCAGTTTCTCAAAAAGCACTCAAGCAATTTCGATAAAATTTATGTAGGACCACCTCGGAAGTATATTCTTTCGGATAAAAAAAGAACTTTGAAAATCCGTCCACAACTGACGGAGAAATCGGCGGAAATACATTAAAAAAAAATACATACAGTCGAACATAGAACCTCCTCCTTTTTCGAAAGTCGGTTAAATATGGGAGCAGAGTTGGTTAACATCAATGGGCAATTAATAAACTTTAATATTTTACCAATAGTGAGGGATGGCGCATGCCTAGGCCTTTTCCGTACGCTTACTTATTTGTTGTACGGCACACAAGAACGCTCTATGGATATTCGTGAAAAAATGGTGTATCATGTGACGAACAATTGAGATGAATTTGCTGTTATGTCTCATGACCGTCATGGCAACAATCATATGACAAAAGAAGAATATACATTAGATATGTTACAACACTCTACGTATGGCGGATTCTGCGAGTTAGTGGCAGCTAGTCAAAATATCCATTTGTAATTAAAGTGTAAATTTTGTACCGAAGACCAACCTTAAGTACATAAGCAGGCTGCAAGTAAATATTATTGGCGCAAACACCTTGAAATGTACAGAGTATTGTGACGACCTTATGTTGGCGACCTTATGGTGGAGACTGGCACGTTGAAAGTTTGGAAGATTCTAGAAACTCTTGGAACGCCGATTGAATTTAAGAAGAATAAGGAAGACTTTTGTTTTATAGTTCAGTTGAGTCAGCCCGTCCGAAAAGGGCACATGTATTATTTTTATTGTTGAATATAACGTATAAGTGCGCCATACCTCTTTCCTTTATAACTCCATACACAATAAGCAGTCACTCTCACACACCACACTCTCGCGCTGCCAGCGAGTACGACAGCCCCTAGACGCGTACGAAGAATCTCCAGGGACCCTGCACTACGAGAAGGTGCTCCAGGTCCCTATAGTATCACAGTTACGATATGAACGAAATCATGAAGGACAGCGAGTTGAAAGACGGCTAGGACCTTGGGATTCTAAAGAATTTTCTGGACTGAGTTGTGATAGTAACATAGCGTACGATAGTGATAATACTGTTGTTTTGGGACCGATGAACATCGAATGCAAGTGGTGTAAAACTCTCAAGTACAAAGACGAGTCTGTGGGTATGTATTCAGAAAAGGTCCTATTTAATTTCAATTTTTTTTTATTTCATTTGCCCGAATGTTTTGTTTGCCCTAAAAGTCATATGACATACTGTTAATTGCCCGAAACTTAGATAGCATAAGATACGAGTGCCATACGTATTTTTTTTCATATTTTGAAGAGCCATAATAATTATCAAACATAATATTTAAACGCTATAATGATTATTAGACATAACATTTAAATGCCATAATAATTATTAGACAAATATTTAAACGCCGTAATAATCATTACACATGATATTTAAGCTATTGATAATTAATGATATTAAATTTCTGGGTGGTTTATAAAAAAATAACCACGAAGGGGATGGCGGGGTCTATTCGCCCGCTTCGCTCGCTCATACGACCCCGACATCCCCTTCTAACCTAACCTATCCGAGTCGGAGTGCCCTAAAGTCTCGATTGCATCCAGTTTCTCATGATATAACAACCGTTACATACCCAATGTCGATGGCAAATGATGTTATGGCATATGATAATTATGGCATGTGATAATTAGGGCATGTGATAATTAGGACATGTGATAATTAGGGCATGTGATAATTAGGACTTACAATGATTATGACAAATGATGTTATGGTAAGTGACTTTATGGGAAACAAAGCTTCTAGCACGTGACTAATATAGCAAATAAGAGTAGGGCAAATTAATATTACGTCGTATAATATAATGGCTGTTGACTATTATGGTACATGATATTAGGGTAAATAAAATTCGGGCAAACGGCGGTATACCGCCTACATTCAAAGTGCAGGGCCAGGTGTATCATTTGGTTGGAAGTTTGTTTTCGCCACCCCAGAATGAACCACAGTTCTTACGGATATATTTTGTTGGTGAGGACGATAGAGAAGTTCAATTGAGATGCAATATCTTTCTTCATGTAAAACCTGGCTTGGTAAAGCAATTACAAGAAATACTACGTACTCATAATGTATACGTAAGAGAGTTAAAGCTAGCGTTGGACAAAGTATCTGCTACGCCAAATACATTAAAAGTTGTTATAAATGCTGAAAGAAAGCCTACAAATGCCCACAGTGGACGGTATAATCAACCTACGTCAAATGAAGTTGCTGTGTGTTCCGCTTAGAATATTGCTGTCCAACAATAACTTTGTTGGACAGCAATATTCTAAGCGGAATATTGTAATTGAGAGCCATGATAACACATTGTATCTAATAAGTGAAATTCATCGCTCATACGCCATTACAGTATCCACTTTTGTTTTGCTACGGCGAGGATGGACACTCTATTTCTATACCCTAGTACGATCCTAAGACCAAACAGCCGCTTAATTTTTTTTTATATTCTGCAAGTTTTTATTCTTACCGTATTATGATTAGGAAAGGAAAAGATAATCATCTGCTATATTTTCGTTCCCTGTTTAGCCAGTTTTTAGTCGACATGGTTGCAATAATGGAGACGAAAAGGTTGATTTAGATGAACAATCAGACTACTTGAGGCAAAGCTGTTTCTCTCACAGCCAGTTGTTTGTGGCATGCTCCAGAGTAAGTTCACAGAGTAACCTGGTGATTCTAGCTCCCGAAGGAAAAACAGAAAATATTTTTTACAAAGAAATACTGAAATACTGCGGTAGGTGTGTAGTATTTCGGTTTCGTTGTAAAAAGATAATACCCCCGTGTACCTTTCACTAGATCAAAGGCCGAGCTTCGTGTTCACAAAATATAACAAAATTTTATTTTATTTTCATGTTTATTTAACCTTTAAATAATAAAGATACTACACTATAATCAAGATACTGAATATTTGAACATAATAATGTATATCTAAGTTGTAACAAAATTAACAACGTAAAAAACCAATTAAAAATCCTATTTGAAACATTTTCGACTTCTACGCGGACGAAGTCGCGGGCAAATGCTAGCAATAAAATAAATAAGCTGTCAACTCTCAACGTCAAGAAGTTTTATTTTCATTCACGAATTTTAATATTTTTCTAAACAGTTTTTGTCCGTTACATTATAAAAACACAAATGCAACAGAAGCAACTATAAACACAAACAAACAATAAAAACTATAGATAACCAGAATAAATAAGGAGAATTAAGCAAAACAGAAAAAATGAATCAAGATTGGACAGATGACATAATATGTCACACTGAAATAAATGATGATACAACAAACCCGTCAGCTACCGTAAGGCCCTTTCGGACCGCAAACACGGAATACGGCGCACTTCCCGTAAGGCCCTTTCGGGCCGCGGGTGGCACGCGTTCTTTCAACCTCTATGATTATAACGAAACGTCATATTCCTGTGGAAATTTTTACACACTCGGAGCGTGATAGTATCGTACTTTTACAAACATTTCCATAGAAAAATACTGATTTGAAAAATTAAAAAAAATGTTTTTATTTGCATGTTTATGTATGTCAACGGCGGACGACAATTTGTTAATATTGTGTGTTTTAATGAGTTTCGTGTTTGTTTATGTGATATGTTGTGTTTATATATTCATTACTATGTTGTTATTACGTCATTAATCTCGTTCGATCTAGCACAAGTATCGGAGTCTATGATCTGTTCTCCCGAACCTTTAAGTGATAATATTAATATATCTCGGTCAGCCTTAACCGTAATGCATTCTAACATCCGTAGTGTGGGTTGTAACTTTGACGCTCTTATTATCCTACTGGACAGAATATCTATCCAGTGTGATGTTCTTGTGCTGACAGAATGTTGGCTAAGTAAAAATACACTTACGCCAGAAATTCCCGGGTACGTCTCATATGCTTCAGACTTCACTAATCAGAATGACGGAATAATTATTTATGTTAAGTCCGAGATAAAACATTGCATAAAACAGCCGTCATTCACGGGTGCTAATTGCCTTATCCTGCAATACGAATGTGAATATGCTATTGTTGCTCTGTATCGCTCACCATCCCATCGTAACATAACATCGTTTTGTAATAGCCTTGATCTGTGCCTGGAATCACTCAAGTCAGTGAAGTCAGTAGTTCTGATTGGGGACTTTAATATTAACATCTCTCCAAACAATACTGACCTTAATTCTAGCGTGTACTTAGATCTGTTAGCATATCATGGCTTTCTACCAGCACATACTCTTCCCACGCGTAATGATAGTTGTAGTGATCATGCCATATTGAGGTCAGATAAACGCGCAGCCACTTATGTATTAAATTCATTTATAACTGACCATGCACCTCTGGTTTGTTGTTTGGACTGCAAAATAAAAAGAAATACCACTAATACCACATTCCTAAAGATTAATTATCCGGCTCTAATTCTACATCTTTCTGATTTGGATTTTGGTTCTGTATTTAATGCTACAGATGCTAATGCTTCAGCTAATAATCTAACTCAAATACTATCTGAAGCTGTAGCTTTGCACTCCAATCAAATAAAAATTCCTCATCGCAAACGCACTATTAAACCGTGGATGACTCCAGGCCTGGTACGGTGTATCAGGCATAGGGACAGACTCCAACTAAAGGCTAATCTTGATGCACAAAACGCTATACTCCAGATCACTTACACTAGGTATCGTAACTTTTGCAACAATCTTTTAAAAAAAATTAAGATTGCTTATGAAAAATCGGAATTTCACAAGAACAAAAAGAATCCAAAGGCTATGTGGAACACCATTAATCAAATCAGTAACCTCAAACAAAGTACTCCCCCTCCCAGAGAATTACTTAATCTGACTCAAGATCCATATGAATCCCTAAATTTAGTTAACGGTTACTTTGCTCGAATCGGTGCTTCACTTGCTGAGACGATAGTAAATGGACAGGGTGTAAACCAGGCATTCTCGTCAACTAACTATAATACATCTCCTCAGTCATCGAGAGATTCCATGGCGTTATTTCCTGCTGATTGCAGTGAGGTTGAAAGGATTGTAATTAATTTAAAAAATCATTCTGCAACTGGTATTGATGGTATACCAACGCTGTTAGTAAAGAGTGCTATGAAGATTTTGATTCCCCCACTTACATATATGTGTAACCTGTGTCTCACCACGGGCGTCTTTCCGGATGTCCTAAAGAGAGCACTGCTGCACTCTATTTACAAGAATGGAGACCGAGACAGTGTCGGAAACTATAGGCCGATATCCGTGTTGCCTGTTATTTCCAAAGTTTTAGAAAAGCTTCTAAATTCTAGACTCGTTAGTTTTTTTCAGCAAAACAACATCATTGCACATAATCAATTCGGGTTTGTTAAAGGGAAATCTACTGAAGATGCAACTTTGCTTCTTACAGAAACTATCGCTAAAAATCTTGACAGTAATAAAAAAGTTATTGGGATCTTTCTAGACCTTTCAAAGGCCTTCGACACTGTCTCTGTACCATTACTGCTTGCTAAAATGGAATCAATTGGTATACGTGGAATTGTTTTAGATATCTTTAGATCTTACCTCTCAAATCGGACTCAGTGTGTTAGACTGGGGATTCACACTAGTTCAGTGGCTACTCTTTCTTATGGTGTTCCTCAAGGCAGTGTCTTAGGGCCTACACTTTTTCTTCTGTATATTAACAGCTTGTGCACAATACAACTGCCTAACTGCAACATTATGACGTATGCTGATGACACCGCTTTAATCGTACATGGATCTGATTGGAAAGAGGCTCAGAACTGTTCGGAACATGCACTAAGGGTGATACACCAATCTGTGCGAGGCTTCATAATTTTACAGCTTATTCATTTATTTAAGTTAAACACTTTCGTAAAACATAAGACAGCGCGAAAGTCTAGTTTTTGAGAAAAAAAATCCTAAATTTTTAGAAAATTCTACTTACCTAATAAAATTGATATTTTGCCACAGATAATGTACGAATTTCATTTCTAGGTCGTTTCGTTTTACGTTTAGACAAAACGACAGTGAATTTTTGGCTCCACTTTCCTTTAGCGCCAATTCATGCGAG
Source organism: Polia nebulosa (assembly GCA_951329385.1). Lineage (NCBI taxonomy): Eukaryota > Metazoa > Arthropoda > Insecta > Lepidoptera > Noctuidae > Polia > Polia nebulosa. Next base: position 29,261,745 of record OX589587.1, on the reverse strand, counting down.
GCTTCATAATTTTACAGCTTGTACATGTATTGAAGTAAAACACTCTCGTAAAATATTACACTGCGCAAACTTCTAGTTTTTGAGAAAAAAAATCCTAAAATTACAGAAAATTATATTTAATTACTTAATGACCAGAGGGCTGGCTCATTCTTTACTCAAAGAATAAGCATTGCCATCCAGCGTGGCAACGCTGCCAGTCTTCTGGGCACGTTTCCAGATGACAGCGATGTGGAGGAGTACTTCGACGCCTGAACGTATCTTGTTTTTGTATATATGTTATGTACGTAGTTAGGTAAGGTTTTAGTTTGGTTTTAGTGTAGATATAGTTAGTTAAGTATGTTCTAAATATGTAAATTTAGTTTCCAAAAATAAAATGAATTAATTGACATTACTTAATAAAATTGACACCTTGCGACAGATAATGTACGAATTTCATTCCTAGGTCGTTTCGTTTTACCTTTAGACAAAACTAAAGTGGATTTTTGTCTCCATTTTACTTTAGCGCCAATCCGTGCGAGGCTCCATAATTTTACAGCTTGTACATGTATTGAAGTAAAACACTCTCGTAAAATATAACACTGCGCAAACGTCCAGTTTTTGAGAAAAAAAATCCTAAAGTTTCAGAAAATTCTACTTAATTACTTAATAAAATTGACATTTTGGGCTCCACTTTCCTTTAGCGCCAACCTGTGCGAGGCTTCATAATTTTACAGCTTATTCATTTATTTAAGTAAAACACTTTCGTAAAACATAAGACAGCGCGAACGTCTAGTTTTTGAGAAAAAAAATCCTAAATTTTTAGAAAATTCTACTTACTTAATTAATAAAATTGATATTTTGCCACAGATAATGTACGAATTTCATTCCTACATCGTTTTGTTTTACCTTTAGACAAAACTAAAGTGGATTTTTGTCCTTTAGCGCCAATCTGTGCGAGGCTTCATAATTTTACAGCTTATTCATTTATTTAAGTAAAACACTTTCGTAAAACATAAGACAGCGCGAACGTCTAGTTTTTGAGAAAAAAAATCCTAAAGTTTCAGAAAATTCTACTTACTTAATAAAAACTTTTTTACAAAAAAATAGAACCGACTTCCAAAAAAAGTGCAAAATAACTTTAATTTCGGAAGTCGGTGTTCCTGTTTTGTGTCTTCGTTTTTTGACACCGACTTCCGAAATTAAAGTTATTTTGCACTTTTTTTGGAAGTCGGTTCTATTTTTTTGTAAAAAAGTTTTTTATTTTTCACTTTTAAGTTGTGGTTACCCATTAAACTGTGTTAACAATTCATAGACATACGATACAATTCATAGAAAGTGTTTTACTTAAATAAATGAATAAGCTGTAAAATTATGAAGCCTCGCACAGATTGGCGCTAAAGGACAAAAATCCACTTTAGTTTTGTCTAAAGGTAAAACAAAACGATGTAGGAATGAAATTCGTACATTATCTGTGGCAAAATATCAATTTTATTAATTAAGTAGAATTTTCTAAAAATTTAGGATTTTTTTTCTCAAAAACTAGACGTACGCGCTGTCTTATGTTTTACGAAAGTGTTTTACTTAAATAAATGAATAAGCTGTAAAATTATGAAGCCTCGCACAGGTTGGCGCTAAAGGAAAGTGGAGCCCAAAATGTCAATTTTATTAAGTAATTAAGTAGAATTTTCTGAAACTTTAGGATTTTTTTTCTCAAAAACTAGACGTTTGCGCAGTGTTATATTTTACGAGAGTGTTTTACTTCAATACATGTACAAGCTGTAAAATTATGGAGCCTCCCACGGATTGGCGCTAAAGTAAAATGGAGACAAAAATCCACTTTAGTTTTGTCTAAAGGTAAAACGAAACGACCTAGGAATGAAATTCGTACATTATCTGTCGCAAGGTGTCAATTTTATTAAGTAATGTCAATTAATTCATTTTATTTTTGGAAACTAAATTTACATATTTAGAACATACTTAACTAACTATATCTACACTAAAACCAAACTAAAACCTTACCTAACTACGTACATAACATATATACAAAAACAAGATACGTTCAGGCGTCGAAGTACTCCTCCACATCGCTGTCATCTGGAAACGTGCCCAGAAGACTGGCAGCGTTGCCACGCTGGATGGCAATGCTTATTCTTTGAGTAAAGAATGAGCCAGCCCTCTGGTCATTAAGTAATTAAATATAATTTTCTGTAATTTTAGGATTTTTTTTCTCAAAAACTAGAAGTTTGCGCAGTGTAATATTTTACGAGAGTGTTTTACTTCAATACATGTACAAGCTGTAAAATTATGAAGCCTCGCATGAATTGGCGCTAAAGGAAAGTGGAGCCAAAAATTCACTGTCGTTTTGTCTAAACGTAAAACGAAACGACCTAGAAATGAAATTCGTACATTATCTGTGGCAAAATATCAATTTTATTAAGTAAGTAGAATTTTCTAAAAATTTAGGATTTTTTTTCTCAAAAACTAGACTTTCGCGCTGTCTTATGTTTTACGAAAGTGTTTAACTTAAATAAATGAATAAGCTGTAAAATTATGAAGCCTCGCACAGATTGGCGCTAAAGGAAAGTGGAGCCCAAAATGTCAATTTCATTAAGTAATTAAGTAGTAGAATTTTCTAAAAATTTAGGATTTTTTTTCTCAAAAACTAGACGTTTGCGCAGTGTAATATTTTACGAGAGTGTTTTTCTTCAATACATGTACAAGCTGTAAAATTATGAAGCCTCGCATGAATGGGCGCTAAAGGAAAGCGGAGCCAAAAATCCACTGTCGTTTTGTCTAAACGTAGAACGAAACGAACTAGGAACGAAATTCGTACATTATCTGTGGCAAAATGTCAATTTTATTAAGTAGAATTTTCTAAAAATTTAGGATTTTTTTCTCAAAAACTAGACGTTCGCGCAGTCTTATGTTTTACGAAAGTGTTTTACTTAAATAAATGAATAAGCTGTAAAATTATGAAGCCTCGCACAGATTGGCGCTAAAGGAAAGTGGAGCCCAAAATGTTAATTTTATTAAGTAATTAAGTAGAATTTTCTAAAAATTTAGGATTTTTTTCTCAAAAACTAGACGTTTGCGCAGTGTAATATTTTACGAGTGTGTTTTCTTCAATACATGTACAGACTGTTGTCAGCATTACCTGACCCACCCTAAAATCAAACGACTTTGGACCCTTTGCATGTAACATTAAGGTTTATTTAATTTGTATGAGCTTATTAGACAAGTGCTCGAGCACTCGATGAACAAAAATACAATAATAACACAGACACGCAAATTTGATCTTTAACACGTAACGTTAAGGTAAACCCACCCAACAAAGTCGGAGCCACCGGCATTATATATGTTTTTGTTAAGCTATTTTGATCATTATCTCGTTAACATTAAAGTTGAAAAGCTTTTAAGTTACAATATATAATTACAACCCAATCTTTAATTTCGCGTATTCCTAACAAGTTCTTGTGGCTTAGCGGTTTGATGCTGGATTGACGACGAACAGCATGTGGGTTCGAAAACACAGTCCACATAGACATCAGTTTCTTTTTTAATTTGTTTTAATTTCTACAATATTGCTTGCAATATTAAAGAACGACCAATATGATTTTCGCCTAATAAGTTATCTTGTAAACGGGTGGGTAATTTAAAAAAACTTTAAGTTCACAGAATTTATATTTATCAAGAATGGTTGAATACGAAGTAAAACACTTACTTCGTGAGGTAGATCATAAATTCATCTAAGTAACAAAATTTACACTACGCCTAATAGCAGTGACTGCGCACACACATTTGTAAATCGTTTAACTCGTTAAGTATTTTTAAGCAATTTGCTGTAATATAGCATCATGTCGCAACTTGACGACTATACCAAACATAAAACAATATTTTTACATGAGCAGAATGTTGGAATTAGAGAGATTGGTCGCCGACTTAATATAGCAGTAAGTGTTTTTTTATACCTATTTTATTTTATTGATTGTGATGAATGAACGCGTAGTTGGCTATTTTACCATTATATTCACTCCTTACAGGTTACATACACGGTTCCAAAAATGTTTATTTTTGTTTTAGACAAATACGGTCAGGCTATGGCTAAGACGTTATGGAGACAATGAAAATATTCAGCGGATTCGTCCAGGAGCAAAAGCCATTAAGTATAGTCCCGAATTCGAACGCCACCGGGCTATTGTTTCAAGCCACGTTGAAAATCCATTTTTGCCCATTCGTGCAACCGCAATAAACCACAATATTTCAGTGGAAACAGTGAGAAGGCATTTACACGTTGCTGGGATAAAGAATTATAAACCGGCACAGAAAATTGCATTGACACCTGCTCATCGTGCAGAAAGGGTTCGTTTTGCCCAGGAATATTTAAATTTTAATTGGGAAGAAAATGTTGTGATCTTCACTGATGAAAAATCATTTAAATCGGACAAAGATGGACGTAAAATCTTATGGCGGAGGAAAGGAGAACGTTACAACGAGAAGTGTTTGCTACCTTGTAGAACCAGCGGTAGAATAACCCTGGGCTACTGGGGCTGGATGTCGTCCATGGGACCTGGTGAATTGGTGAAAGTTGGTGGTAGGTTTAATAGCAGTTTGTATTTGGAGATTCTGCGTGACGTCATGCTGCCGACTGTGCGAATTGCCTATCCAACGTCACATATTTATTTCATGCACGATAACTGCTCCATCCATCGTGCAGGCATTGTGCGGGAATGTTTAGCTGCTCAAGAAGGTGTGACAGTTATTAATTGGCCATCTAAAAGTCCTGATTTGAACCCTATAGAAAATCTATGGGGTCAAATGGTTTTAAATTGGGACACAACGGAAGTGCGAAACAAACACAACTTGGCTGAGGTCGTGACATCGACTTGGGAGCACATGAGAGGCAAAGATTTGTGTTGGAACATGGTGCGCGGTATGCGTAGCCGCTTACAACAAGTTATAGCAGGGGACGGTGTGCCACTCTGCTACTAGTTCATCTAGTAGGTATATTTAAACACACTATGTAAGTAAATGCTCAATGGATTGATTGTTCAACCATTAAAATGTTGCAGATTATGTGGTGATGTTATTGTTATAAACAGATTTTTTCTGTTTAAATAACATGTTTATTCACTACATATAGGCAGCTATAAATTTGTAAAGCATTTCACAGATGAATTTCATTTTCTCGATAACAAACTTTTAAGCATAAGCATGCATTTTTTAATGTTTATATGGCATACTAATATAAAAAGTATATTAATTTGGAAATATATGAGCATTTACTTACTTTATCTTACTTAAGTGTTTTAATGAAATAATAAACATTTTAAACTTGCAATTTTTTAGTTTTATTTCTATACAAACTGCCCGTTTAAAAAGACCCCTACCTCCTACCCTACCTACGTCGTCTATTAAAGAAATGTAAAAAAGTGTAATAAAATATCTAAATTTAGGTTAAACTTGGTTTCGAACGTAGACAACGATGAACATCGCACTACCTTAGTGACCACAAGACCAACACAACTCTTATGCGCCGCATTGAAATTTGATCTTAGTTGTAATGCTAGACGCAATATTCAAAAAAAATTGAACCATATAGTATACAATCATAAAGTTTATTCTTGCACAGCACGAGCAGCCACCTTCTCCTCGTGCAAATTATTTTGTATTTTATATAATCACTCCACAGTAGCATTTGAATACCAGCTTTATAATGAATACGAATATTTATTTTTCAACTACCCACTATTATATATATTACAAGTTATGTGAAAATATTACCATTTTAAAAAGTTTATGTATACCTAGTCTGTAGTTCTTTACAATAATACAAGAAATAGTTTTGGAATATAAATTTTATATTGAAAGCAAAACAATATCTTTGTCGCAGGATTTGATCTCGAACCTCGTTTTTCTCAGTCTTACACACAGACCGCGAGACCAGAATTACTTGAACACAATCATTAAAATAAGGTATTACACTTATCATATTATAACAAATAGTTATAAAATATAACCTAATGTTATCGTTTTAAAGATCAAATTTGCGTGTCTATATTATTATTGTATTTGGTCATCAAATCCTCGAGCAGTTGTCTGATAAGCTCATATAAATTAAATAAACCTTAATGTTACATGCAGAGGGTCCAAAGTCGTTTGATTTTAGGGTGGGTCAGGTAATGCTGACAACAGTCTGTACAAGCTGTAAAATTATGAAGCCTCGCATGAATGGGCGCTAAAGGAAAGTGGAGCCAAAAATCCACTGTCGTTTTGTCTAAACGTAGAACGAAATGAACTAGGAACGAAATTCGTACATTATCTGTGGAAAAATGTCAATTTTATTAAGTAGAATTTTCTAAAAATTGAGGGTTTTTTTTCTCAAAAACTAAACGTTCGCGCTGTCTTATTTTTTACGAAAGTGTTTTACTTAAATAAATGAATAAGCTGTAAAATTATGAAGCCTCGCACAGGTTGGCGCTAAAGGAAAGTGGAGCCCAAAATGTCAATTTTATTAAGTAATTAAGTAGAATTTTCTGAAACTTTAGGATTTTTTTTCTCAAAAACTGGACGTTTGCGCAGTGTTATATTTTACGAGAGTGTTTTACTTCAATACATGTACAAGCTGTAAAATTATGAAGCCTCGCACGGATTGGCGCTAAAGTAAAGTGACCGACGGACAGACGGACAGACGGACGACGGACAGACAGGTAGACGGACTGCTGGACAGATTGACAGACGGTCAGACGTAGAGACGGACAGATGGGTAGACGGGCGACGGACAGATGGACAGACAGACAGACGTACAGCCGGACAGAAGTACAGACGAACAGACGAAAGACGGACAAACGGCCAGATGGACAGACAGACACGTGAGTGACAGCAGTAGGGCTCCAATTAGACGCACAAAATTTTGTGACAGACGACGTACAGACATACAGATGGACAGAAGGACAGACGAAATTGAAAGAATGAATATGTCTTTGTCTTCATAGAAACGCGAGTCCCGTGATCGGGCAGACTCGAAGTCGACATAGTTGGATAGAAAGAACTTTGTCTATTCTTCTTAGAATAGAGATAGAAATGGTCATGCTACGCCTGCTGAATTTCTTTCGGTGTTTCTTCTCAGGGTAGTCAGCTAGGAAACACTGACCTCATCTAGCTAAAACGGACAAAAAAAATGTGGACGTGTAAAAGTGTTGTTAAAACCTACTTTCAAAAATAAAATCATTTATCAATCTAGTCGCTCGAACCCAGAACATAAATCCCCATCGAATCAGTTTTCCACATACGAATTGTTTAAAGCTGTCGTTCTCCATCATAAGGTACCATAGCCTCGTCAATGCTGTACATTTCTTCTAAAGGAGCCATATTCAGGAATATTTCGTTCAGGATATCGAAAAGCGGTCTCAACTTTGCAAAGGCACTTTCAGTATAACTCTGACCATTGTCACAACAGTGGAGATCAGTCATGATAAATGTAAATCTATCCCTCGAAATGACGTTATATATTATACTTAATACTAAAATCAGTGTCTGATGATTTCTCCCAGTACATGTATCTTCGGGGAACTACGATATCCACTGTAAAGAAATATAGCAAGGAAACACTTCATTTGACTCGTTGTTACATTGCCCACTTTGTTCTTTTGAATCGCGTAAATATTTGTATATTTAACCAATAATTCGATAACACAGCCATCAAAAGTACAGTCAAAGTAATACATGGGCGTTGGAATGTGTCTTGGCCCATGATTTTCTTGCCATTATGGTCAGTCGTGAGGATTATAATGATTTCTGCAAGTATAATTTTGAGTTTTGGGTATGGTTGGATCAACAAAAGGAATGGCTGACGTGCTGCTAATAACTGGAGCAGAATCAGATGTAGATGGCTCAGGTTGACTACCTTCACTAAATAGGGGTTCTTCGGTGGGTCGACTTCTTTTTGCTAAAGAAGACAAGGGTACACTGTCCTCAGTGCAAAAGGCCTGCATGCCAGACGGCATCGAAGATCTTCTCTACATCACGCAACATCATACCCGTAGATTTACCCATGTTTAGGTTCTGCATGACGTGTTCTGGGACCCTAGCCAGTTGTTGTGCTGTGGAATGAGCCCTTCTGAAACCGAACTGCTCAAGCAATAGCAGGTGGTTTGTAACTTTGGCTAAGCGCGATGGTAAATATTATTCCTTCAAATCATCCAATGACATCTCCAGCTCTAGGGTGGAGCGGGAGTGCGTGTCAGACTCTTACTAAATACCACCCCTATTTCTTCCCTGCCCAGAGTGTCCAGGGGCGAGGTAACTCTGTTTCGAATTTATCCACAACCCCTGGGCAGGGGCTAGTTTGTACCCTCCAACTTCTATAAATAGCGTTGGCAACACCCGCTCGGGTGAGCTCGACCCCAACCAGCTCCTCCCCCCGTCCCAAGTAATCACCGATTGGAAGAAAGTAAGCGATAGTCTGAAATCTACCACGTCGATTCACTTGGATTCCATCCCTGACCACATAGACTCAGTCGCTGACACGACGGCAGCGATCGACTCGCTTATGGATCACGTACAATCCGTCTTGAACCATTGTTCAAGGGAAGTATCAGTGACGGAAGACTGAAACTCCCAGACGATGTACGGAATATGATAACCCAGAAGAACGCGGCCATCCGTGCAACAGTGCTTATCGCTGTGACGCAAACAAGGCTCTCATGCGCAACTTACAGCGTGCTGTTAAGAAACGCATTGCTAAACATGGTTCTGCGAACTGGGACAAGATGCTGAGCGAACTTGAGCCCACCCATCAAGGCTTCTGGAATCTCCAGAGGAAGCTGCGTTCCAAGGTGAGGCCTCCATCCCTCATCTCATTCGTCCCGATATGAGTGTCGCTTTTGACAACTCGGAAAAGGCGGAATGCCTAGCAGACAGTCTAAGAGTCCCAATGTTCTCCCAGCTCCCAATCAGTAGACAAAGCTCACCTGGACATGGTGATTATTACAGTTCCATATTTTGTCATTATACATTTGGATTTGGTATTATTAGTTTTAAGAATGTTTATATCTCTGTTTATATGTATCTTAGTTTTAGGATTTGTTTCTTTTGCAGCCATTATTTCTGCATTTGTTTTTGGTAGAAATTAAGATGTTAATGCATCTTGGCAAGATGTAGCGCTTTAAAGACCAAGGGTCTGATGGAACGTTTAATTCACGACTCAATAGAATGGCATTTTAAAGTTGGTCAACTGCTGTATCAATGCTATTTACAGAATTATAAGTAGTAGATGCTAATGAGATATTCCTATCCAAATAAGCTCTGTACTCAACCCAATTAGCTCCTGAATATCTATATTATTTAAAGTTATGACGGGTTACGTCTCCACCCACCGAGAAAAAGACTGGAAGGTGATTGGAAGATAATGCTGGCAGAGTGCGAAGTTCAGACTGGGACGTGACGTTATGGCCATAGATTGCCTAGGGGTAGCGGATAAATTCTCAACATGAGTTAACGCACCCTTGGGCACTTAGGCAGGGAAGAAACAGAGGTGGGTTTTAGTCAGTAAGAGCCTGACAGGCCCTCCCGCTCCACCCCGAGCGGAAGAAGTCATTGAATGATTTCCCAACCCCCCAAAAAAAAAAGTATGGCTGAGAAGTATATCCGGTGTAGAAGGACTATATGCATGATTATAATGTACTAATGTTGGAGATGAAGGTCTATAGACTTGGTAATCTATAGTTTACCATATGATCAAACAAAACCGTGCCACGGCAGTTGTTCATCACAACGCCAATACTCATGTTTGGCGGTAAGGGTATGATTAATACTTTTGTCCCTAAATCGAATTATATATCCAAATCATTCATAGCCAAAGGAAGATTTGGTGAATTATAAGCGAACACGATAAATTTTATGTTGTTTTCCGGTGACGTTAGGGGGTTTCCTACACATTCAAGGTTATACGTGGGTGGCATAAATATTGATGTATGAGGAATATCGTTCTTTATTAAGATAGCGACCATTTACACATAATGTCGACACAGTATTCGCTGGTTAAATCTAAAAATTCTGAAAGTTAAAACGGATCCCATCAGTGTTCCAGTATAAAAAACGAAGTTCACTTACATTAGTAAACATAATGACCAAGATGAGTTAGTATAAGTATAACCTTGTCCATCATGTTATCACAAGCCATAAACTCATCTTTTATAGATTTTATAGTTTTAAGGCAACTATGTCAGAAATGCTGTCTACAGCATTTCTGACGTAGTTTCATCAAGGCGCGCCCCTTGATGAAACTACGTTTCATCTACACATCTGCATCTTGCGATGGTAGATCTTTAGAAGCCTTATTAGTTGTAGAGGCAATATTGTAGACCACCGTCGACTTTGGATTAAACTTTGATTTTGTGCTGTTCTTGTGCAGTTTTGATTCTTTCTTGCCGAACTTTTAAAAGTTGCAGTTATGTCTGGCGCTTTTCGCAATGCCGGAAGTTAGCCGTGATCTTCGCCACAATTACAACATTTGACAGACTCCAAACGATTATTCTTTGGACAATCAGCGGTAAGATGGGCTTCAGGACACTTGAAGCAGCGAAGTTTAAGTTGCAATTTTATGAAGAGGGTCCAAATATTTGGCATCGGTAGCACTGTGTTCCAAACATGTTTTTATTACGATACTTGACGATACGAACAGCACAGTTGCTTAAATATTTAATTGGCGACATCGACACCAGCTTGAAGTTGAACCAGATATGTCGGGCATGATGTATTTCTACCCTCAGCTACTTTCATTTTGCGAACCTTGGCGTTAGGGAACCCATTAGATGATAGTTTTTTCTGATAGGTGTTCTTCAACATAATCAGGAAGGCCGAAAACTACGACCTTAGGAATCCTTTCATCTTTGCGAGAGAACGTGTGATACGGAATGTTTTCTGAGCGGAGATCCTCCTTTAGTGCTTGATGACCATCTGATGAGTCAGGGTTTTCAGAGACTTTGTTGTTACCCTTGTACTCCAGGTGAAACTCTTTTGTGTAACAGGAGATGAATGTCTTCATGTATGAGTGGGTCCACTCAGGTTTCAGAGTAATAAAAATGGGAGGTGATTGTGGCTGTTATACTGCTGCGGCTATGCATTTGCAGAGGATTGCGAGATACATGCTCAGTTGACAGCTAACTGAACCTGTTGGTGGTGGTTACAGAAGTCTTGTAGGGCGCGCAGGTCGTTTCGGTATATTCCATACATCGGGCTCGATTTCATCACACAAGATTGGGCGGTTTGCGGCTAGTGATGAATTGGAGAAGCTTCTTGTTATGAATTTGTCCATATTGACTTAAATGCAATCGATACTTTTAATCGATAGCAAGTGCTTCCATCACTAGAGACAACGATGACGTAAAAGAGCTTTGATAACGTGCGACAACGACAAGCGTGCGCGCCGAACTCAAAAAATGTGTATGTTTATTATTAGTTTATATCATGTTTAAATATATTCTCGTTCCCGTTTTTATTATTAGGTACTTTGTTTGTTTTTTTTATGCACCTGTCATATTATCTCTCCACCACCCTTGGTTGACTGGTAGAGAGAATGCCTAAGGCATTAAGTCCGCCTTTGTACTTTTGTTGCATGAAGTGTAAATAAATAAATGGCAAGTTTCCCCAAAATACAATTCGCATTTATGAATTTTATTTAATAAAGACAAACAGTTAAAAAAAGCATCTCTATAAAAGGTAATTATAACGTAATGAAACAGTTAAAATAACATCCCTGTATAACGAAATTATTTAATATACGAGTTCGTACTTAGTTACATATTGGCATGGGATAGGCATACAAAAATGATCTCAACATTTTTGGCCTTTTTATACCCGACTGAGATTTATTTTCTGGTGTTTTTACGTACTCTTCTCCATCTTTGGTGGTATCCAATAAAGAAATACAACTCATAAGCAAAACACGTTCTCGCTCTTCGAAACTTAAAACATGCTTTGGTTTTGGTTCTTCCCAAATAAATTTATGTTGCTGTTCAATATTATCTTTTAATTTTAGGTTATGAGTTGCTAGAATTGTTTCAATACCATTACAAACTTTGTATTCATTCGGTGAAGGACCTTTATGACAAGTATCTGGAAAACGTTTAGCTCGATATAAAGGTCCACGCTTGAAAGCAGGAAAACATTTTGGTTTTTTTAAGCAGTAGTAGCCAGGTCCAGGTGTTTCTAACATCCCATGTACGGGCATCCAGCAGTACCATGGCGCAAAACGCCCCTCTGAAGACGAAAATGGGATTCTAGATTTTGATTGTGCAGATCGTCCTGTACTAATTACTTTTTGAGGAACATCTGCTGGGCTTGGCTCATCAAGTTTTTTAACCAAAGGTTTCATACGAATAGTTTTAGATTTGAATTCCCAAGTTGGTAAAATACATGGCTTTGCTACATTCTCTTTAATTTGTGTTCCCACTATTTCATCATCGTCACTTTCTTCGATTATTTCTTGTTCAAATCTTTTAGCAGAACATCCAAAAGGCGCAGTAGGGCAGTGCACAAAATTACCTATTTTAAAATTGACTTCATAAGTAGCTGGACTTGGTCCTTCTTCGCGTTGTATTTTAAATCGTTTTCCTTTCATACCGAAACAAGCTGGTTCTGGTAGTTTAGCATGACAGAGTATTTCAGGAGGTTCTACTGCATCGAAATCTCTTCGCAACCTATGATCTGCTGGTCCTGGACTGATATCATATTTTGACTTTGGATTATGAAACCTTTCAGCTTTTGATCCTAGAAATTGAAGATCTGTGCCTTTAGGTAACATAGGATGATATGTAGCAGGGCTAGGAAGATTTTCTAATATATTTCTTCGTTGAACCATTTCTATAAAACGCAGTTGCTTTGCAGTTTTTCGTTTCAAAGCGCGAACTTTTTCTTGACAAATCTCATCTTTAGTGGGTTCTCTTTCAATAAAATAATCTGCAGGGCCAGGTCTCATTTCAACATGTTTATTATCTCTTGCAGTTCTATTACTCCATTTGCATCCTTGATAAAAAGCTGTAGACTCGTTTACTGAACTATCATAGAACGGTGGACTTTCTTCTTTAATCTCTTCCCTCATTCGATATTGAGTACCGTCGGGTGCTACTTCAAAACCTTTGTCATTTCTTGACGGATTTGATATGCCTTCATCGCCAAGATGAGATCGGGGCGCGGGACCTTTAAAAATTCGTCGTCTAACTATACCTTGACATAAAATGTTTTCTTCTATTTCTTCTCCAGTGGGGCATTCACATGGAGTTGGGAATCCACATTTACACAATATTTCTTCCAAGTCTTCTGTGCTTAATGCTTCATACGGAAATCTTGGCTTTTTTGAAAGCATGGAAGAAATATTTGGTATATTGCTAGGCAAACTTTGGTCATAAACGGCTTGAGTCCATAATTTTGCTACCTCCAGCGTGATGCGAGGTGATTTGGCGAGAAACGGAGCTGCATTCTGTTTACTTCTGCTTGTATAAGTTTGACTGTACGAACCAGGATCAAGAAGCGTGAAATATTTGGGTGGTGGTGGAAAACGATCACTTAAATTGTACGCCATATTTATATTATAACCGCACGGTTATAAAAATGCTAGTAGATCCAAAAATGTGATCCAAAAATGAACGCCATGTTTAAATAAAGGATACAAACAAAGTACATAAAAATGTTAAAAATAATTAAAATCTACATTGATCTAGGCATAGATTACCATATAAATCTTGACCATAGGTGATACACTTTATTATTATTATACTCTTTGCTTTATAAATAAGTAATCTTGACAATGAAAATAGTGTGCATCCAAAGACTAACAACCTCTTTCTTACCTCCATGCTAACAACAAAGTATAGCTTATAGTATCTATGTGTAATCACCACAGAACACATATAATTCTGGCAAGAATAATAAGTGGCTTGAAGGATAATGGAAAAAAGGTTTGATTATGTTTAAATTAATATAAATTATCTCAGGTCCACACAATATTATTGTTACGATGGCGAATAACTTTCTCAATCATACCATCTTACTAATATTATAAATGCGAAAGTTTGGATGGATGGATGGATGTTATTGTAATAGACTATAGGACATGTCTAAATGTTTTTTTTACTAAATAACCATTCTAACCAGGATAAGTTAAATATACAGCACGTAACAAAAACCTGTCCGATCCTGAAGGGTATTATTTTATACGTAATCATTTATTGTATACAATAATTATTTTGCCTCAATGAAAATAATAAATTAAAAAAAAAAGAAAAACTTATCAAAGGCAACACTGAGCGCTCGACAAAGTTCACCTACTGTTTCGTTTCAAAGATGCCGCCTGAGCGAGACAGAGTGCCTACATCGCGGCTAGTACATGGCGGTATCGTTTGAAATAAAAATAGGTAAAAATGAAAAGATTTTGCCGGCCGGTGGAGTGTTGTCAACTTATGAAAATTTGCCATATTTAGTGTTAAATTTCGCACATTATATAAAAATTAAAAATCTATATCTCTTGGTTTTTATGAGTTACATTTTTTTGACAACTTTTCTGGTACGTATGTTTAACTAGGAATACGCCTTTATTGAATCGGACAAGGTTTTTTTACATGCTATATTTGAATAGACATCATAAAAAACTAGTCGTTCTAACTATATCATACATTTTTGAAACCTCCAATTTAAAAAAAAAAAACAAAAACTTTTATTTTTATTTTAGTGTGAATTCACTCTTATAACAAACAAACCTTTCCTATTATCTAGGATATTAAAGTGAACACACCCCAAAAAGAAATTAACTTGTCAAAATTGACACAACTGTCATAACTGTCAGTCAATACTACAATAGGTACTATGTCCCGTATTATTATTATACTCTTTGGGTACTATTGTAGTCTTTGGTCGAAACTTAACACACACTCCTACGAGGCAAGTTGTGCACTGGCCGGATCTCCACCCTGGGACTTGGAGGCAATAGTCCTCGCCTCACTGTACCGGTGGCGCGAGGAGGTTCGGACGCGGGGCGGTGAACCGATACAGCGCGAGATCGAGTTGCGTCGGTCACAGCTCCGTGAGGCCATGGTGGCGGATCCGCAGCAGGCGTACCGGGCGTCGGCGGAGGGTGGACAACGCCCTCAACGATTCGGGGTCGTCCGCCGCCCCCCATCCAGCAGGACCCGAGGCGGTGGCACGTAGTGTTCCACGCGCGCCTCTATTAGATGGCGCGGGGGGAGGACACCTCACTCTCCCCGCGGGCCAGCACTAGCCCGGGATCATGGAAGTCGTATTAGCTCTCACGATCCCCGGTCCAAGTGTGGGACGGAACACCGGGGTGGTTTTTAGTCGGTAAGAGTCTGACAGACCCCTTCGCCTGCTCCAGGCGAAGGACATCCATGAGGATTTTCCACCCCGGCAACAAAAAAAAAAGGCTGCGAGGCGGAGCTCAGCGACGAACCCGAAGATGTTGGTTGTCCATTATGTAAACGTGCCCAGCTTCTCGTCAGCATTTTCGGTCCATCATATTTTCATTGCCATGTTATTTCAATTTTGTTTCCGTATTGTTATGGTGATGTATTATGATTATTTTCTTTGTTTTTTTTTTGTTGATTGGACTAGTTTTTTGGTTTATTATTAGGAAATTAAATAAAAATATTATTGAGAAAATTTTTTTCATCAGTCTAATTTTTTCAATTTTAAAATTCCGCCCAAAACTTCCAGGTCATTAGATTCCCAAAAAAAAACATTTTCGGGCAAAGTTTTTAGCGGGATTTTTTTGAATGAAGTTCAGTGGCTGTTTTAATTACTCACTTACACCTTTTGATTCCTAGTCGATTGATGTAAAATTGGTGTAGTTTTTTGTCTCAAGTATCTACGCAACTTGACAATAGGTGGGATCATTGAAACCGGCGCGATCTCGGTACGATGAAGCTGAAAATTATTGAATACCTCAGCGAAACTTGCCGGGATGGCTGACTCGATACATTTGCTGCCAAATGCTGCAAAAACATTAGAATGTGTTACATCTGCATTCAGAAAAAAATACGAACTAACTAATGACTAGGCAGCATGGTCTTTGACCTTAGCCTGTTCCACAAGGAACAAAAAAAAAATGTCTATGGTCAACCATGTGTCAATGTCAACGTTTTGGTTGTGGTTTTTTGGCGGGATATTCTCGAGTGCAGTTCAGTGGCTGTTTTGATTATTCGTATTCCTAGTGGATATTGTTATGTAAAATTGGTGTAGTTTTGTGTATCAAGTATCTACGCAACTGGACAATATGTGGAATCATTGACACGGGCGCGATTTCGGTAAAATGGAGCTGAGAATTTTATTGTAGTATTGACTACCTCAGTAAAGTTTGCCGAGAAGGCTGATTCAACACATTTGTTGCCAATTACTGCAAAAAATATTAGAATGTGATAGATCTGCATTCTAATGGAAAAAAGTATAAATACACTACAAGGATAAAACTGAAGACGAGGCTTCGGCCTTACTTACTTCTGAACAAGAAGGATTAAACTGAAGACGAGGCTTTGGCCTTACTTATAAACAAGAAAGATAATAAGCACTGAAGACGAGGCAGTATGGTCCAAGACCTTAGCCTGCCCATGAAGGGCGAAGGAAAAAAAAAATCAAACAAAAATGTAAACGTCGGGTTTTTGGCGGGATTTTCTCGACTGCAGTTCAGTGGCTGTTTTAATTATTTGTTTATTGATTCCTAGTGGATATTGTGATGTAAAATTGGTGTAGTTTTGTGTCTCAAGTGTCTACGCGACTGGACAATATGTGGAATCATTGAAACAGGCGCGATCTCGGTAAAATAGAGCTGAGAATTTTATTGTAGTATTGACTACCTCAGTGAAGTTTGCCGAGAAGGCTGACTCGACACATTTGTTGCCAATTACTGCAAAAAACATTAGAATGTGTTACATCTGCATTCTAATGGAAAAAAAAGTAAAAATACACTACTAAAGACGAGGCGGTATGGTTTATGACCTTAGCCTGCCCGAGAAAGGGCGAAGAAAAAAAAAAAATGTAAACGTCAAACTTGACATCGTCCGTCGATACCTATAATTTTTTTCATTATTTTCTGATTTTCTACTTGCAAGTTTCGAGTTCGGCGAGGAACTGCTGACTGTTGAGCTACCGCTATAACCGACACTATAAGAATACTTGCATTGTTTAATTCATATAGCAGGTGTATGTGTAATTAAAGTCAATAATGCACTTCAAAGATAGCAATAATATGCGTGAAACATGGGGTTAACCCGAATGAAGCTTTTCATTATTTTAATCGGTCTCAGCTTATTGCCGATAGCGTTTAGCGATGGGGAAGGAATAAACATAGACTCTGTGTGTAATTCTTCGATTTCTGAGCGCGTTGATTACGAGTTTAATTCAGATGTAGTGAGCAGTGAACATATAATAAGTTACATGGGTTATTTCCCACGATCGACTCGAGAGAACTATGTCAGCGCTGCTTTGAGGAATGCAGGGGTGAGTTTACTAATACCGTAGGTATATAGAATTCAATAATATGTGATGCTGTTGATTCAGTAACCATATTATCTGAGGCTATCAATAAATTTTAAGGTGCCCATTTACTCGGAACCGAAACATGAAAATGTCACAATAAAACATCATATAGTATAGTATAGTGAACCCGTTGAAACCCAAATGACCATTATTTACAATATTATGATTTTACATTAAGCAATTTTTGACTTTTCAATGCATTGGTTTATTTCTTATTAAATTATTTGTAATCACAATCTTGCTGTGCGCTGCTGTTTTTTAATTCACCTATGATTACTGACTTATTCTGACATAGTTGTTCTGTTGAATTTCACTTTCAAAGTTAAAAAAGCAGCTTTGAATTCATACAAATCCATATAATAAGTTTATTGACAAATAAATATTACCTGATGCTAAGCGATGATGCATTTGGCGATAGTGCATGCCTGCCTAAATAGAAGTATTATCATCCTCAGTCAATCTTTTCACTTGGTGCTGTAACATTCAACATTTCTGTTTTGTATTTTCTCTGCTCTTCCCCATTATGGAAGCAGCCACAAGTTGTGGACAAAATCAATCAATTCATTTGTTTCCCCTTTAACGTCCATCTTAAATGTGACCCTGGATGACCGAGCATGGCTGCAAGCCACGCTACCCATTCACTTTGGTGGGCACAGTATCCACAAAATTTCTAATATAAGCCTACTGGCATTCCTGTCTTCGGTACACCACTCAAATTTTAAAATTTTAACCCTATTACTGTTTAAATGTGAGGTGCCGTGCTTGACTGACACTGTGAACGTCAATACCCTAACTTCCCAAAGACAGTGAGATGGTACGGCCAATACTGTTGACTGTGCCCATGTACTGGCTGTGCGTAGACGGAATGACCATAGTACCATGAAAGTAAGGTAGGCCTTTAGTGTGAGATGTAACATGTGTTGAAACCCTTGAGCCATCCCATCTTAGCACGGCGGTTTGTGCTGGGATGGCTGTTGCCTGTTTTTTTTGTATGTTTTTTTATGCAATTAATCTGGGGATTTTGATGATTCTTTTTTTTGTTTTGTACGTCATTGGAGGTGATTCCATATAAATTTAATCCAAATAAATTCAATACTTTTTGAAAAAATCAACAAAAATAAATAATACATAGATGATGCCTTTGGTTTTCTTCAAATATGTTAAATTCCATGTTATTGGGGTTATTGATTCAGGCATCACTAGTATTAGTTATGAGGTACAACAACTAAAAAGTGAAAAATAACAAAAAGACGAGGTGTTAAATAACTAGCAAAAAAAACAGACTTCAGAAATTGAAGTTATTTTGCATAAGTCGGTTTTTGTAAAAAAAGTTTTTTTTATTTTACTACACTAAAGTTTTTAGAATCACACATCATCATTCCATTGTTCACATGGATATAATATCAAATGCTGTGTATATTTGCTGTGCCATCCCCACTTATTACAATAAAGTACCCATAGTTTCCTTCAACACCATGTGAACATAGGCACAGGAACAAAAAAAAAAAATAAGGACTTCAGAAGTGAGGTGTAGAGGGGGCTAAATGCTCCTTAAAATCAAGTGGGGCGGGGGGGGGCGCCCTCTCCAATTTTACTTACCTGGTAAAGGTTTCTCTGTGCTATCCTTGACAGAGCTTTGTTTTTTTCTTAAATGAAAAAGCGCTTGTCCATAACAAAAAATGTCTGAGAGAGCAGAGCATAACATTATTTTTAACACGCTTTTATTAGTTCCACCTGTATGTACTCGTATGTTTGTTTGTAACTGAATCTTTGAACGCGATTTTTTAATCTTTGAACCTACTTCAAAACTGATTAAAATGAAACTTTACATGCTTATCAAGGACCGACAACAGCACAATAATGTGATAAGTTTGTCCCATTATCCTGAACAGGGTCTTCAGGATCAAAGATTTATACCCTAATCTCATAAAATGTACTAAGTATACCAGCCGTATGTAAAACTACAAACTTATGCCAAATTTAGTTCAAATTAACTGCCGGTCTCTCTTTACATGTATAAAACAACCGGCCATGTGCGAGTCGGACTCGCGCATGAAGGGTTCCGTACCATCGTACAAGATTGTTCACGTCTACTTGTTGCCATTATTAAGATGGAGCAAAAAGACCCAAAAAAAACACAATTCACATTACACTTTAATTTTTAACTTATTTGTTGTTATTGCGGCAACAGAAATACACATTCTGTGAAAATTTCAACTGTCTACCTATTACATTACAGATCATGAGATACAGCCCGCTAACAGACAGATGGACGGACGGACAGACTGCGGAGTCTTAGTAATAGGGTCCCGTTGGTTACCCTACGGGTACGTAACCCTAAAAAACTAGCTTCCGCCCGCGGCTTCGCCCGCGTTAAAAGTGTATTTATAAATTCGACTGATATTGCCAGAGAGAGCCAGCACGTAAAAAAAACCACTCAATCAAATACCAATGCCATTGGCACAGGCAACTGAAGGAACACAGGCGGGTTTTAGTCAGTAAAGCCATTTATTTAAATTGGGCCGAGAGAACTTTTTGATCTTCAAAGTTTTACATAGTCTATAGTTCGACTTTTCTTGACAGTTAACTTGACAGATTTTGATTAAAAAAAAACAGATAGTGAGTTGGTGTAAGAATAAACGAAGTTGAATGATCTTCAGTAATCTTTTCTTTTTTTTTTTTTTCTTCAAAACACGTAAACACGTAATATTATTTTTCTTTGAACTGTCAAGTTACTGAATAAAATTAAAAGTCGAATCAATAAAATCATCAATACCTTAAAAGGCCGTATACGAAATTTTGTCGATTTCGCTGATTTACGTGATTTTACTTACAGACGTGATTTTACAGTTAAAATTATGTATATCTAAAAGTTGTAATGCACAACATGAAAGATCATTTCAATTATGATCTAATGTGTGAGCTACTTTTTTTTTTATTTTGATTATAATTACGATTAATTATTAAAAACGACAATTATTGCTGTAAGAGGTTTAGAATATCACATAATTATAAATCGTTTTGACGTTTAAACGGTATGAAAAAATTAGAATGTATTGTTGTCAAAGTCGAATCATATTTTGATCAACATACAACCTGATACTGACCTGCAAATTGCAAATATTGAATTTCGCGGGTTACCTTGGTGCTTACCCAATTAAATGAAAAGGCTTATGGGTCTCAAGAGCAGCTCGTGGCTAAAGTAATAACAGCCGCACGGGTAGATCCATCAGGTTTAGTTACGCTTGCAGGTGTTGGTCCATCGATGGGGACCATCTTTACATATAGAGACTCCTCCGTGCCTCGGAAAGCACATTAAGCCGTTGGTCCCGGCTGTCAATCGTGGATCCGTGACAGTCGTTACGGGTCGTCAAAAGCCTGAAAGTCTGACAACCAGTCTTACCAAGGGGTATCGTATTGCCCAACAACTGGGTTGTGGAGGTCAGATAGGCACTCGCTCCATGTAGAATACTGGTATTCAGCTGCATCCGGTTAGACTGGCAGCCGACCCCAAGATAGTTGGGAAAAGGCTAGGCAGATTGCCATATTTTACACCCAAATATCCTTTATTAACTTGAACAATTTATTCACACAAATACTAACTCGCTAATAATCACTATTCTCTTCGTAATCGCTTTGTAATCGCTTCCGTTCGCATCCGTAGTCGAAAACAGACTGAATAACTTCTACGCAGTACCATAATGGAATGTTCTCGAACGTAGTGGAATCGTCTGGAAACTTCGACAACATTCTTAAACGAAGTGAAATCGTCTGGAAACTTCGACCACATTCTGGAACGTTCTAGTAATACGGTCGACGTAACATTATTCCATTTATGTCATAGTTTTTACATAAAAATTTACATTTTTAAATATTAACTTAATTATAAAAATATATAAAATAGTAGCCCACGGGTATACGGAATACGGGAGGAAACTCCTTAAAAAACGCGCCGTATTCAGGAGTATTGCCTTCTGGATCAAGCCCTGGATCCAGCTGCCCAACGAGAGCCTCCATAGGTGTTTGTCGAGGCTCTTGGCTATTAAACCATTAGCTGTCACGGCTATCGGCACAATGACTGCTTTTAATCCACCTCCCACATTTCGACAACCTCGCGAGCCAGATCAAGATACTTTCTCATCTTTCACGAAGTTTTCGTCATGAGGGACAGCTATATCAATTATCAACAATCATTGTGCGATCTATCACCACTATGTCAGGCTTATTGGCAACAATAGTCCTGTCAGTGATGATAGATCGATCCCAATATAACGCCATATTGCCATTTTCAATAACTGGGTCGGGCACATACCTATAGTACGGTACTTCCGATTCCACAAGATTGTATTTAAGAGCAAGTTGCTGGTGGATAATCCTGCTACAAGGTTGTGTATATGCAAATAGTCTCGGTTAGCTAGACGAGAACAACCACGCACAAAACGTTGTGAGAACACATTCATTGTGCGTACAGTTAGGAAGTGGAATACCCTGCCGGAGTCTGTGTTTTCTGATAGCTACAACCTGGGAGTCTAAGTCAAGAGTGAATAGGTTACTTCTAGTCAAGCGTGCTCCATCTTCAACCATATCATCGCTTACCATCAGGTGAGATAGTGGTCAAACGCGGCACGCGTAACAATAATTTAAAAAAAATGTGTCGGTTTGATTCTTCGGGGGTACTCACTTTCTTCTCCTAAAATTTTTTGTCCGAAAATCCATAACACATTTGCTATAAACTTCAGTAACCATAATGTTCGTAAATTCGAAATTTTGTTTCACATAATTATTTTTATTTTTAAAACTATTGTCATAATATGTAGTAATATAATAATTCAATCTCCTAATTCGGAATGAAATAAAGTCATATGTCCTAAGTATTGTATCATATATGTGTTTTTCCGAATGTTCATTTATAATAAAAATTGTTAGTCTTAAACTTTTGCTAAAAATTAGGTTCTATTGACAGAAACGAATCGCTGTAAATCCGACTCCACGCAGTCTTGTCTGCCCTACCCCTATAGTGTAATTTAGAACCGCGTAGGCGCGGAGGGGCGAGGTGGCCCGCGAGTTGAGGAGCAGGTGGTTGTAACGCGCGCCGCCGCGACTGAGGCTGGCCGGTGATGCCGGCCAGCAAGACGAAGCTGCGGTGGTGAGCTTTAAACCATCTGCGACGATAAGGTCGCGTGCGACCGCCGGAGCCTCGCAGCGCTGGAGCCGTGACAGAAACCATGCCTGCTACAGGTTGCATGCTCGCTTAAATGTTGCATGCTTGCTTGCATTCTGGATGCTTGCTTGCATGCTGCATGTTGCTCAGTTGCTTGCATTCTTCATGCTTGCTTGTATGCTCACTTGTTTGCTGCTTGCATGCTGCATGTTGCAGGATCGCTTTCATGCTGCATGCTTGCTTGCATGCTACATGTTTGCTTGCATTCTGGATGTTTGCGTGCTTGCTTGCATGCTCACTAGCTAGCTGCATGCTTGCTACATGCATGGTGTATGCTTGTATGCATGCTTCTTATAGGGAAATAAAAACCACATGTTCACAATCAACTGTTTAATTGAGTGATGTATACGTACATGCGGCGCCGGAGCCGTGACAAAAGCCATTTATTGCTTTTGCATCTTTACTATTTATGTATTGTATCAGTTGGATTTGGTAAAATAGTAAACAATTGTAATACAAAATCAGGTTGATTATATTTAATTACAAAAAAATGTTACATAAACGTAATACATTAATTCATTCATTAATAATTTGTAGACCAAATCTAAGCTAATTTCGTGATAGAATAGCTTCATACCTCGTGTCTACGTAACGCCTGAGAAGTTCATGGCAAAAGATTTGTTAAACAAAGTTTTAAAAATATTATTAGGATAAATAAATATTATATAATTTGAATTTAGGAAGTATAACTTTTATTGAAAACGATTTTAAGTCTTTTGTATATTATTGATTGTAATATTTATGACAAACGAATTTAGGGCTTATTGTATTTAGGGATTTAAATTTTATGGCATGTGATATTAGGTGACATTAAGTTCGGGCAAGTTATCATTCGAACAAATAATGATTAGGACAAAAATATTATTGGGATAAAAAAGTTAGGTAACACAATAGAGAACCTTCTTCGGGCCGGTGGCATTCCCGACGGATGTCAACCGTACCGTCCTTCACAATATATTTCCTGTAGTGTGACGAATAACGTCATCATAACTTCGTCCATAATCGAACAGTCAAATCCTTCCGTTTCCCCGAAGAGGTCACCAAAGCGCAGCCAGGATACGGACGCTAAGATATCTACATCGGGCCCATGTAGGGCCCAGTAAAAGCGTCCGTGAAGCTCCTTGCTCTAGGTTGGCGCCAGTTCTCGTTTGCCAAGGAGAGCGGGGTGAGGCCCTTGTCCACAGCGACCACATCTCGATGCATACCCACGTCGGCTGTGAGGAAGTATTCCCTGAGGTCGCATACCTCGCGGTTATGTAGGGTCTTAGCATTTAAGAAGCCACGACCCCCCACTTTCACGGGATAGACGGCCTCATCACCGATGATCGTGGGGCATCCGATTTGCGGTCAGCAGTGTGCGGACCCTCCTATCCAGGGCGTCAAGTTCCGTCTGAGTCCATTTGAGTATGACGACAGAGTACATCAATACCGGCATGACCCAGCCGTTCAAGGCGCACCTTGTTCCCGCCTGATAAAATACTGTTCAATACTTTATTCAGGCGGCCAAAGAAGCGCTCCTTCAACGACTGTTTTATATTTATGCCTAATGATTCCAACGTACCCAAATACTTGTAGGTTTCGGTTGAACAGAGGGATCTAAGGTGTATGGCATCGGAGAGTTGACTTCCCGCGGATTCCATAATCTCCCCTCGCTTTACATGCATGACTGCACATTTGTCCACACCAAATTTCATCCTGATGGCGCTACTGAAGGTTTCTGTTATCTTCAGTAGCTTCATCAGTTGCAAGTTGTTGGGGGCAAAGAGTTTCAGGTCATCATGTAAAGGAGGTGTGATATGTCCTGAAAATCTCTTCAGACCGTCGGTAAACACGTGATCGGCCTACAATTTTTGGGCTCCGCAGTACCTGATTTATGGAGCAGGTGGGTTACTCCTGTCGTAAGAAACTGGGGCAGCGACCCTGACTAAGGCAGATTGGAACTGACCTGCCAAGCGAGCATGCAACCTTTGGAACCGGTACTCCGTTTCTTCTCCTAAAATTGTTTGTCCGAAAATCGTCATCCCTATCACGTTAGCTATAAACTTCAGCAACCATAATGTTCAAAAATTCGAAATTTTGTTTTACATAATTATTTTTACTTCTAAAACTATTCTGTCATAATATCGAGTACTATAATAATTCAATAACCTAATTTTGAATGAAATAAAGTCATATGTCCTAACTATTGTATCATAAATATTATGTGTATTATTCCGAATTTTCATTTATAAATTGTTAGTCCTAAAACATTTTCTAAAAATCAGGGTTTTAGTGACAGAAACGAATCGCATGTAAATCCGACTCCACGCAGTCTTGTCTGCCCTATCCCTAGAGTGTACTCGTAATTTAAAATCGAGTAGGCGCGGAGGGGCGAGGTGGCCCGCGAGTTGAGGAGCAGGTGGTTGTAACGCTCGCCGCCGCGGCTGAGGCTGGCCGGTGAAGCCGGCCAGCAAGACGAAGTGTCTATCAAAAATAAAAAACTCGTTTGGTGATTTGGAGTTGCTTCAGTATGGACTCGTTCGTTTCCATTAAATTTTTCAACTCAAAATTTTGAAAAAAAAATACAGAAGGAAAGGAAAACTTATAAGAAATCTGTTTTTTTTTTAAGTACCTACGTGAATAAAAATTCGTTCGTATCCCATTGCGCGCGAGTACGACTCGCACTTGGTCAGTTTGTTACTGTTGCTTTGCTAACAGCATACCTAGTAAGAGCCAGGGACTTATTAGTGATACAGTAAATAGTAAAATCTTCATCTCTTCATTCTTTATGGTACCTAAGCTAGTCTGTTTTTAGCAAATTGATCAAATAAACTTAATACGTGATCAAATCAAAAGTATTTTTTTTTAACATTGATTGTCTTGCGTTTGACCACTATCTCACCTGATGGTAAGCGATGATGTGATCGAAGCTGGAGCACGCTTGCCCAGAAGTAACCTATTCGCTCTTGACTAAGACTGGGGGTTGTAGCTATCAAGAAACGCAGACGCTGGCAGGGAATTACAATCCTTAGCTGCTCGCACAATGAATATGTTCCCAAAACGTTTTGTACGTTTGGGTGGAATATCTACCAGTGGCGCATCGGTGTCCGCCTTGTGGTCCGATGATGGAACGGGCTTGGCGTAACTAAACTGTGCAATTCCGACGCACACTCCCTAAAATGCAATCGATAGAAAACCGACAGGCCAGCAACTCGGCGCCGACGCTCAAGCCTTTGAAGCTTCGACACGACGAGCTTGTCATTGCCGATGATTTATTCCAACTAGGCCGCGAGCCACCACTTTTTGAACGCCAAAGTTCTGCTTACAGACGGTGCAACAAACTGCCCAGCTACACATCTGTCTGTTAATTCATTGATTTCATTTTCATAGTCTTGTTTATTTTTATAGTATTATACAATCTGATATAAAAACTTAATTTGTACCATAAAAGCAAATTCATGTTTTGTTTGTCTCACTCAGTTAATGTGATAAATATTCTTGATGACTTTTTAGTGACACAAAAAAATTGTGTAAATTAATTAGTGAACGATCCTCTGCCATGTTCCTGTTATGATATGACATAAGTTTAATGCTTATTACAGAGATAAACCTTTGTCGATTGTAGGTTATTGTCCTATTTTTTTTTTTTTTTTGGGGGGTTGGGCAATCATCTCATGACTTCTTCCGCTCTAGGGTGAAGCGGAAGGGCGTGTCAGACTCTTACTGACTAAAACCCAGCCCTGTTCCTCCCTGCCCTACGTGCCCGGGGGCGAGGTAACTCTTTCGAATTTATCCTCCACCCCAAGGTTATTGTCCTATAGGACAAATTATAATTTGTTTCACAAGATCAAGTACTCGTAGGCCAAATGTTAATGATGATAGTTTATAGTCAGTATACAGGATGGAATGTTGAAGTGGCCTCTGGGCTTTTCCGTGATCTTTCTTTTCTTATTTAGTTCGTAAGATTGGTGGCATCAATATACAGAATGTCCTTTTTCGCATATAAATTAATTTAATTCCCAGTTCAGGCAAGTAACTTTTCAAAAATGTTTGAATGTTTTTTACTGACTTCTTAAAAAAAACCGGTTAAGTGCGAGTTTGACTCGCGCATGAAGGGTTCCGTGCGATTTTATTATTTTTTGTTATAGCGGCAACAGAAATACACATTCTTGTGAAAATTTTAACTGTGTACCTATTGAGGATCATGACACAGCCCGCTGACAGACTGAAGGACAGCGGAGGCTTAGTAATAGAGTCCCGTTAGTTACCCTTTGGGTACGGAACCCTAAAAACCTTTAAGTATAATTTATTAAATCAATATTTAGGATACGTCCCGTCCAGGCCTGTTCCAAACTTTCTGTACCTGTAGTTATTGAGGTAGTAAAATAAGTTCTTGTAAGTTGCAAATTGCCAAACTGAATATTGACTGTATTGTTTCAGATCTCAAACTGGACATTGCTGCGACGTAACAACCCTGCAAAAGAGTATCCAAGTGACTTTGATGTGATCATTCTGGAAGATGCAGGCAGAAATGCACTTGATGCTCTGAAAGACCATCCTGCTATTAGACGTGTTACTGCGCAGCGTCAGGTCACACGGACCATCAAGTATATCCCTGAGGTAAATAAAAACATTGCCTACTGGGCTAAAACGGCCGGGGAATAATATTACATAATTACGCTTCACATACTTAGGACATATATTGACTGAGAAGCCTAAACATGATGAGGACATAAAAAGACAAAGAGTTCGCTCGCAGCGATGAGAAATATGTTGGCACGGCGATTTGCGAAATTTTCAAGTAAAGCGAAAATAATGATTAATGCATACTGCCGGAACATGTACACTATACACACCTATTGTACAAATACACTCAGCTTGCGTACAACACGTTGCGTGTTCAATATAATAAATAACGCATTCAGATGCATACTGGGTCTGCCCTGGCGGTGTAGTGCGTCCGGTATGTTTGCTGAAAACAATATATATCATGACTATGACTTTTACCCAGTCATGAGAAAATCACAGGCCTCCTTTATGAACCGTATACACAAATCTGACAATAGAATATTGAGGGCCATATACGAAGCAAATTATTTCTTCGTTTATGGCAATTAATACATGTGGGAAGGATTGGTAACGACTTATGTAGATCTTTACCTCCGCCTACATATCAAGCTTTGATGTCAAGATGTTTACTAGATATTTACTGTGTATATTCCTATGAATCTGGTGTGTAGGGAAAGGGTTTATCAAGAAAAGCACAGAAAGATAAGACTAGGTATTTATTTCAGATAGGCTTGTCAATAATCGAAAATCTAGTTGCCCGTTCGTAAAACTAGGTCTTCATGGAGAAGAACGAGGCAAGAAACTCCATGGTAACTCATATAATATTTTATTGACATGTGGGAGATAAATCATCAATAGAATAAAAGCAATGCATAAATTAGATCAGTTACTGACCAAAGCGGCTTAATAACCATGAATAACTTTAGTAAATATTAGCAATATAATATTATTGCATCTTATAACAGTACATCAACAGTGAAAATCATCAGTATTAAAGTAATAAAACATGATCACATTTTATCATAATAACAATTCATAGCAATGAAGCAAGAAAAATACATTTAAATCAAAACATACCAAACCATTCAGAAGCGTCTTGCCGAGTCCAAAGTCAAACGATTTCTGGGCGAACAAGCGCCTTGCGCCCTCTTTTATAATGCGACTTGCTTGTCAGTGGCAGGGAGCGAATAATCATACGATCTAACTTATTAAACCGAGGGTACTCAAAAAATACACAAATATTTTTAAATAATACTAGAAAATAGACATTTCTCCCACCCGGCCGTTCTGACGAGCAGCCGGTATAAAGGCTCGTGAACAATAATTCAATAACATGGTTTCAGATATAATGTTAAATTTTAGCATAATGACTGGCATAATATCTTAGATGATTAACAATTTAAATAAATTAACAAAAAATAATCATCACAAGATGGCTTCAGTGAAAGCCTTAACATGTAGGCACGGCCTAAAATATTTCATTATTGCCTCGGTAAAAGGCCTTACAAGAAGGCACGGCGGAAATCACTTTATACATATTGCGTCGGTGAAAAGCCTTGCATAAGGCGCGGCAAAAAAAAACTGATAACATTGCCTCGGTAAAAATCTTACAAGAAGGTACGGCGGAAATCACTTTATACATATTGCCTCGGCGAAAAGCCTTGTTTAAGGCGCGGCAAAAAGAAAACTGTGATAACATTTCCTCGGTAAAAAGCCCTACAAGAAGGCACGGCGGAAATCACATTACAAACATTGCCTCAGTAAAAAGCCTTCTATAAGGCGCGGCACAAATAAAATGGCCTCGGTAAACAATCCTTAAAGGATACGGCCAAAATAGCAAACTCATTACCAAGCACTCACCCACCACCTGGCCAGAATGTTACGGGTACAAGCCAAAAAGCTACTAATTTCTATAAATCTAGTGATTCTGTCGGTTCATATCTGGAGATCTGGAGATACAGTCTCAAATTTTCGTGAGAAATAATATACAAATCATTTCCAGTAGGTACTATGAACTTTAACAATACATCATTCATCATTATGAACAATTGTTATAACGCATGGACCCTTAAAATTACTGTCGAGATTCACTCACACAATATCATCGATTTTAAATGGGTCCATCTTTACTTTGGTGAAGTTAAGTTTTTTACCCGCACGCGTCCGTCTATGTGAAGTTTCGCTACTTCACGACAAGTATTAAGGTCCAAGCGTTCAAGGTCATCATAACAAGGGCAGAAATGGCTGGAGGCGATCAACTGCAACCCATGAGAAGCTGAAAGGGAGTTTATCCAGTGGTTTTTTTATCTTTGCAATTGATGACAATGAAGCTCGATTTCCCAACGGTATCCTTGCAGCTTCTTTGGGTGGAATTATCAACTACCGTGAAATAGTCAGCCTTTTGACATGGTCATTGGCACGACCGACATCAGTTGCGATAAAATGTAGTTCAATTGACCAGTTTTGGTAAAACATCCGCAATTATTATCATCTACATGACGCCGCTTGATCACATATTATTATTTTGGGGGTTCCAAAAATAAAGACAACATTTTTCAAACAGTTAACGGTGGCATGTGCAGTAAGGTTTGTCACAGGTTTTATCAGGCAATACTTTGAAAAAGCATCAATGAAAACTACGGCATGTGGTTTTTTTTTAGTTTTTTGAAAAAGTATGTGATAAAGTTCTTGTAATCAATGAGATGTAAGGAAAATTGACGAGACCTAGATTGACTCTCGTTGATTTTACAAGTGAGGTAATACTTGACTTACCTACTTATAAACATTTTTAGAAATGTTTGGAAACCAAAGCTGTTCGCGTACCTTTTCTAAGGCGTTTTTACGTGATTAAGCAAGGTACAACTGAATTAATTGCCATCTAAGTATAAGATCGTGAGACGAACAAAGATTTCTTTGTCTTGTCGTAACGTAAAGTTAGTTATTAAAAATTTCATAATTGGAAGCTAAAGTTTTATCTATTGTAGCATTTTAAATTAAATCTTTATAATTTTTGTTTTCTCAAGTATTTTGCTGTTCAGTTTCTACCATTGCGACTTAAAACATTACTTATGTTGAGAATTGTAGGAGTTCTACTGAGGAAATATAAGTGAAGGACAGACATTAAAAGGACTAGCTGTTTGAGAAAAAATCGGTACAAATATTCTAAAATATCCCGCAAGGCCGCAAAATTGGCGAACCTGTTTGACTGAGCGACAGGAGACTAGGTATAACTGTACCATTTTTTTTTTGTTTTTGGCTTTGCTTAAACATAAAAAAAAATATTTAAGCAAAGCCAGCCCTTGCAAAGAATTAAGAACTATTTTCAAGTTATCCATACTTTCAGGCACAGATTTAGAGTAAACATGAATAGATCAATACGAATACATCAACATACATATTCAGAGACGCATTGATGGGCCTCTAAAAAAACTGATACGTAAAAACTCGTACTGCCCATCAGGCGCAACAAATGCAGTCTATTCAGCAGGGGAGTCAGGAGATAAAGGCATTTGGCGAAACACAACGGCGAAGAACTTGACATTAAATATGGTCATTAGTCAGGAAGAGGGTGGTGGTCTCTAACAGAGTTATTATTAGGTGTTCTGTAATCGACACAAGCCTGTCGGGAAGATACTATCACGAATGATCCCCTTTTTTTAAAATCTTGTGTAATTTTATTAGTTCTGCACAGCACTCGATCCAACTTCTGATGTGGGAAGGAGCGAGGTAACGACATGTGTAGATCAAAGCTTGATATTTACTAAATATTTACTGTGTATATTCCTATGAATCTGTTGTGTAGGGAAAGGGTTTATCAAGAAAAGCACAGAAAGTCAAGACTAGGTATTTATTTCAGATAGGCTTGTCAATAATCGAAAATCTAGTTGCCCGTTCGTAAAACTAGGTCTTCATGGAGAAGAACGAGGCAAGAAACTCCATGGTAACTCATATAATATTTTATTGACATGTGGGAGAGAAATCATCAATAGAATAAAAGCAATGCATAAATTAGATCAGTTACTGACCAAAGCGGCTTAATAATCATGAATAACTTTAGTAAATATTAGCAATATAATATTATTGCATCTTATAACAATAAATCCACACTAGTCACTAGACTTGCTAGTCAGCGGCAGGAAGCGAATAATCATACGATCTAACTTATTAATACATTGACCGCCATGGGGGACACATGGTGACCCCCAAACAATAGATTTTTAATTGTGTCTGTTTTTCTGGCAGTCAACGTGTTAAACTGAGGGTACTCAAAAAATACACAAATATTTTTAAATAATACTTACTAGAAAATTGATATTTCTCCCACATATATACAGGCTGTAAGGAACAAGATACCGCAAACTTCGCGAAAAGGTTATACCTAATGTCAGTAACAAAATTATCATAATCATTTATCTCGGTAATGATCGATTACAGAAATTGACATTTTCAAGCACGCAATGTATTGTGAACAATGCGATCTCAACGCTTCGCAATGAAAGTAGGCGCGCGCGAGCGCGTAGTACTTGGTATTACGTAGTTACCTACCACGTCTTATACATACAAACACAGGTGGTCGCGCCGCTACGCGCTCAAGTACCTAAATACACTTTCTACTTTGTGATAAAAATACATTTACATCGATGTTTCCGATCGATGTGATAAATAACTAGATCAGATACTTAATAGACATAAGCACATACGTGCGTAAAACGTTTAAAACGTCAAATGTATAATGTTCCGGGGTGGCACCTTTAACTGTTTATTCTAATGACGACAACATTGATATCACATTCATTTTTAATCCCTCAAGAATACTGAAGATAAGGCTAATCTTTATCTAAATAAAGATCAGGATAGATAATAATAAAGAAGCTTATAAGTACCTACATTGCGCTCCAGGAATGTAGGTATAAAGCGCCTGCTACACGGTCGCCAATCGCGTCCCTACAGAAGTGACCTTGGTGATTTTGAATTTTGAAATTTCTTAGGTACAGCTCTGCCGCTCGCCAACCACGAACACCTCTGTCGGGGACGCGATTAGCAACTGTGTACTTAACTAATGAACCAACTCACCTTAAATTTCGTTCATTTCTTACGAGGGAGGCGCCTACGTGCTTCATGCATGAGCATTTTCCTGGGCACTGAGTTGTTGTTTAAAAACACTCTCGCACACAACAAGTACACACTCAACAAGCAAAACAAAAAACACACGTACTAACAAACACATAAAATAACTTGTTTTTGATAACTTTACGATAACAACCTAAATTCGCTACCAACTGCACATCCGTTTGCGATGAACGTAAACACGGAACTAACAAAAAACAAAAATTCGTCGTCGGCGAAATGCTAAAGAAAGAAAATTTTATTTATTAGTGTAGGTACACTTTTGAACGTGCCGACATGGTCATAGATCAATAAAATTGATAGACTGTACAATCGCATTAAGTTGTACCTACTACCTACTCACTCAGTAATTATTTTGATGTAGGTATACGAAATGTAGGAATGTAGTTTTAACGAAATGAGTAAGTAACGTTGTTGTATTGTATTTCTTAACTTTGTTGATAACAAAAATGTATCTAAGAATTATGTCGTTATCAGTAAACTGTAACACATTTTTTTTTAGATCTTCTTTACTTATTTCGATGAAGGTTTATAAAAATAACCTCCCCTCAAAATAAGTTCAAATAAAAGTAGTCAATGGGATATCAATTTTTGTAGACACTTGAAATGCCTAACGTGTCGGGTCTGTTAGATTCGTAGGTCTGTGTGATCATTTGCCGACAAAGGAACGTCGGCGGTCTTTGGCCGATGTTGCGTGCGTACCTACTGGGCCCGCGATGACCTTCGGTGAACTTAGGAAATCAGCTGAGCAGGGAGCTTCTTGTAATTTTATATACATTGCGTTTTTTTGCGAAAAAAGCGAACGAATTATTTTTTAATTAAAAATTTCATTGAGGTAGATAGGTATAACGATTTTATACAGTTTAATGAAAAAAAATCGCAGATTTTTTTTTCAAAAATTAGGAAAAAGCCGACGAAAAATTCCAACGCTAGGGGGTCCAGAATCATGTACTGAATCACTGGAACACGTATGTGCGTTCATATACCTTACACACTGTATATTTTATTTTTATTTTTTATTGCAGCAACATTTACCTAATTTACTATAATGCAATTGAAATAATTTTGTAATAATTTCTAATGAATATAATGGTAATTTAATTTTGTAATATTGTAATTTTTTTATAAGGGTCATTAGGCTTGAAATAAAAATGTTTTGATTTGATTTGATTATTTATTCGAGCTTTGGGAATAGACTCACTTAGTTGGTGTGACAGAGACTCCGCTCAAAGCTGATGTTTTATTTAAAAACTCGATGCGCCGTTTTAACGGCCAGGTACAATTATTGCCTTTGTTTTATTGTGATGCACCAATGTTTTCTCAAATATTTGCTGCATGAAATAGTTGTATCAAAATACTTTGAAAGCATTGTGTAGTATGGTTCTTAGTGAGTGTGAGTGTGACACATTTACAGTTGTTTAAACTCTAATTATAATTTAGGATGATTGTGGGCCAGCTGGGTGCTTGTATGCGGGCTGGCGTAATCATCGCGGTCGTGGGCTGCACTCCCTCAGGCAGCCGCGAGAGGTAAGGAATTCATTTTCGCATTGAAGTATTTATTTAACGAAGTACTTAAAGATGATGATACGAGTAATAAATGCTCTTAATGATGAAATGGGCATGCAAGTAAAAACGGTTTTGTATTAGCTGGTAAGAATGTAGAAGTGCACTTTATTTGTGTGTGTTTGAGAATGAACTATGTAATTCTTCAGCAGAATGGTGGCTACACGTCTAGGAAGTTGTTACGAACTGTGCCACGTCAAATAACATCCGTGCTGAAGGCGGACCTGCTTTGGTCTCTTGGTGTAACTGGTGAGTACCTTCAGTGACTATTTATGCAAAAAAAAAATGGCTGGAGTAGTATTTGGAGGAAGGTAAACCGGTTAACTATTATAAAAGCACTTTTATTACTTTTTAATGCCGCAATCGTGTCGCTATTTCCTCCGCTACAATGTTCTTACTTAATCGTATTTACAAGGCTCATTACTCACCATCAGGCGAGGGCATAAAAGTAGCTGTGTTCGACACGGGGTTGGCTCGAAACCATCCGCACTTCGGGCGAGTTCGGGAGCGTACTGACTGGACGGGTGAGAACACCCTGGATGACGCGCTCGGCCACGGCACTTTTGTTGCCGGAGTGATCGCCTCCAGATCTGACTGTCTTGGATTTGCCCCTGATGCGGATTTACACATTTTCCGAGTCTTCACTGACAATCAGGTATGTTTTATTAGAATTTTTAATGTAGTAGTCATGCGACAATGAAGAAACATTCGGTTATTCTTTATCTTCTAAATCCTTCCAGAATAGCTACCTACTTCAATTTTACCATAGTGAGCTGTAGTGAGAATCCTTACATCCCTTCATATAAAACAAAGTTCCCCGCCGCGTTTGTACGCGATAAACTCAAAAACTACTGAATGTATTTTCATGCGGTTTTCACCAATAGACAGAGTGATTCATGGAAGGTTTAAGAGTATAATTTGTAGCCGAGCAAAGCTGGGGCGGGTTACTAGTTTTATATAAATTGAACAACAAAGCATCAAGCACTTTTTAATCAAGCGATAAAATAGAAAATACAAGCAAGTATAAAAACAATGAAATCAGTAAAATCAAACAAATAAGCGGAAGTTATGTCAAGGTTGGATGTGGCGGCGTGATTTAATTAATTAACTGATAAGATAATAAATAAAGACATTTTTTTTAACTGCCGCATATGAGCGCTACACAGTTCAGCTAGCTTGGTATAACAGTTGTGATAAGGAGATTATGCTAGCGTGTAGACGTCACTAAAGAGTATATTTTATAGAATACTAGCTGACCCGGCGAACTTCGAACCGCTTTTTTTTTTTTTGGGACACGGTGACCCCCAAACAATAGATTTTCAATTGTGTCTGTTGTCTGGCAGTCAATGTGGCAGCATATCCGAATGACCAGGAAACGTATCGGCTTGCTTCCGACGTTGAAACGTTCCAAGTGTAATAATGTGGCATCTCAGAGTAGAGCAACGTTCGTGCAAACGGATCGCTTTGGCAAATCGAAAAAAAAAACTGGTCAATGTGGTCGCTGGAGGTGCTTTGACTATTCTCCAGAAGCACCGCCTAATGTACAACAGTGGGCGGACGTTTATGAATAGGGAATGAGAATATACGCCAAATCGCCTCATTACAGCTCACATATCGATCAACTTGTTAGTGCATGATTTCGTCGTTGGTATTAGAAATCCTTTTACCTTTCGTAACATATTTGCAAAATAAATGCATTTGATGGCTTAAGTAATAACAGCCGCATGGGTCGATCTGTCTGCGATTAATCTAGCTACGCTCGCTGGGGTTGGTCCATCGATTGGAGACCATCTTTACATACCGAGACTCCTCCGTGCCTCGGAAAGCACTTTAAGCCCCGGCTGTCAATCGTGGATCATTGACAGTCGTTACGGGTCGTCAGAAGCCCAAAAGTCTGACAACCAGTCTTACCAAGGGGTATCGTATTACCCAGTAACTGGGTTGTGGAGGTCAGATAGGCAGTTGCTCCATGCAAGATACTGGTATTCAGCTGCATCCGGTTAGACTGGAGGCCGATCTCAAGACAGTTGGGAAAAGGCTAGGCTGATGCTAGATTTGATGGATTTCACTGATTTGCAATGTGCTTTGAATGATTTGGAAAGTAGTGGCAAATACGGAACAATCCAAGCGTTGTCGACCACGAAATCATTTCCTTTCACCCTCGTTGAAATAACTTTTCGTTCCATACAAAATGATGAAAAAATGTATTTTCTTCATTTTCTTTTTTCGTGATTTTTTCCGAGTTTTTAATAGTTATTCTGCTATTCGGAGCGGAGACAAATCTAACAAATCAAAGATCATTAAATCGGTCCAGCCGTTCTTGAGTTATAAATGGTGTAACTAACCCGACTTTGTTTTATATATATATATATATATATATATAGATTTAGTTAACTTTTACGATAAAGGCTTTATAAAAAACACTAATGGTGCATCCACATCGAAGTTATTTTTTGTGGAGCAACAATTTGTAACATAATTATGACAAACAATTGCAAACTATTGTTCAAATAAAAGTAACTTCGGTGTGGATGCACCATAATGTTTTGTCAGAAAATAAGTCTATGCATTTAAAATAATGGTATTCAGCTGCATTCGTCTGCTGCATCAGCTAGGCTTTTTTTTTGTGGGGTGGGAAATCATCCAGTGACTTCTCCCGCTCTGGGTGGAGCGGGAGGGCGTGTCACACTCTTACTGACTAAAACCCACCCCTGTTCCTTCCCTGCCTGAATGCCCAGGGGAGCGGTAACTCTGTTACGAATTTATCCGCTACCCCTAGGCTTGCAGGCACCGGCCATGATGGGCCCCGTCAGTGCTGTCTTACAATCATCTCTATGAGGGGCGCGTGAAACTCTACGCGCCGTCGACTCACGCGCCTGGTGCTGATCGGACGGCGAGTTACCCACTATTCGCCGTCCGCAGGCCCGGGTATCAGCTAGGCTGGATCCAGATCCAGACATTTCGGAAAAGGCTAGAAAGATTCATTATTTTAGCTTTACACAATATATTATGAGATGTTGTTTAAACCTGATTAAAAAAATTAGGCTTCCTCTTTTCCTGTAAAATACGCAACATTATTTTTCACATTCATATACTAGGCACTAAATTGCACTTGAATAGTTAATGTTACATTATCATTTTCAATGTTACCTCGTACATAAACAAATAGTCATGCACTTGAGTTCAAGTCTTTATTAAGTACTTTTATTACTCAATAAGGTTTCTTCAAAACATGTGCCAGAGATATACCAACTCAGCTGTATAAATTGTCAGGTAGATGCAAGAGTTATACAATTTTTATGCTAATGAATTGAATAAATCGTTCTAAACTAGTACCTATTATTAATAGGTAATATTGTTTCGAGACTGTTGTGATTGGAATAAGATTGTGTGCTCAAAGAGGTACAAGTAAATATGGGTTTGGTGAGAGAAATTAGCATGGATGAAGTAAGAAAGGCAGTTTAATGTATGAAAAATGGAAAGGCCATGGGCCCAGATGACATACCAGTAGAAGTATGGATGTATGTGGCCGACTTTATTCTTCAATAAGTTGTTGTATCAAGAAGTGATCCCACAAGAATGGTGCAATAGTTCGCTAGTGCCCATCTTCAAGAATAAAGGGGATGTACAGGACTGCAACAACTATCGAGGGATAAAGCTCATGCCACATAGTATGAAAGTATGGGCGAAAGTGATAGAGAAAAGATTGCGAGAGTAGAGTGAGATTACCCCGAACCAGTTTGGGTTTATGCCAGGTCGAGGGACAATGGACCTTTGCTCTCCGTCAATTGTGCGAGAAGTACAGACGTGTGCACAAGAACTTGCACATGGTGTTCATTGATCTTAAGAAAGCGTATGATAGGGTACCTCGGGATGTGTTGTGGTGGGCCTTGAAAGAGAAAGGTTCGCCTTCGGAAATACAGGAGAAGGCACCCTGGTGCATGCTGTTTGCCGACGACATTTTTCTGGTCGGTGAAGATGGACCTGAGATTCAGAGCAGTTTGGAGAAGCGGCAACAAAAGCTGGAGAAAGTTGTCTTGAAAATCAGCAGAACCAAAACTGAATAGGTACATGTTCTGCGATTTCGGCGGTCTCTCCAGTTCTGAAGCTATAGCGCTAGATGGCGCGCTTCTCCCAGTCTGCTCCGATTTTTCGGTATCGGACTGTTAAGCACAGAATTAACACTGGATGGATGAAATGGCGGCAGGTCACCGGGACTATCTGTGACTCCCACATTTCCCTTAAACTTAAGGGAAAGATTTATAAAACAATGATCAGACCTGCTGTCTTGTATGGTTCAGAATGTTGTCCACAAAAGGGATGAATGAAAAGCAATTGCATGCAGCTGAGATGAGAATGCTAAGAGCGATGTGTGGTGTTACGCGCATAGATAGAATTAGGAATGAGTATATAAGAGGAAGTCTGAAACTGGCACCGCTGACTGAAAAGTTATGTGGAAATCGGTTGTCGTAGTATGCTGTGATGAGGAGGAATGAAGAAAATGTCGTGAGGAAAGTCTTGTGTATGAATATGGATGGCAATAAGAGTAAGGGAAGGCCAACGAAACGATGGTTGAATTGTGTGAAAGAGGATATGTGTAAAAAGGGGGTGACTACAGAGATGACGACTAATAGAGGAGTATGGAAGAAAAAGACATGTTACGCCGACCCCAAATAAAAATTGGGATGAGGGCAGGAGAATGATGACTGTTGTTGTTGTTGGAAATCCTGAACCATTTAAGAAAATTCTTTGACTGTCACTGATTGAAAGCTACTCTTTAGCTAAGTGCCGTAGGTATGTGGTAAGGCACAGATAATATAATACTAGCGTACAGATGCCTCATCCCATACAAAGAAACGGTACCGCCGTAACTACGGGATTTCGACTTGCAAAAGCAACTTTTGTTCTTCGTTCGGGCCCGTCCTCTACACTTCGCTAGATGGTATTAGCAGCGACGGCTTGCAAGTTGAATGAATTTACATAAAGTCTTACCAATATTTTCTCACACATTGAGGCATTACTATACATTTTTGGCACTTCATAACAGTTTTACTGTTTCAAAATGTTTCATTAAACAAATTTTAAAGAGGCGAATGGATAAACTCTAAAACTTCAAACAGCGCCATCTTTTGGTACATGAAATATAAATGCCTAAGGATTCGTTTCAATAAACATCTAAATTTGAATTAGGAGCCAATTATTCCACAATTTTATGCTTTGGGTAGTTTATTAAATAAGAAAATACAGTTTTTACAATATTTTTTTTTTAATATTAATGTTACATAAACTTCAATAAGAAATCAATGCCTGATACGCCATCTATTGTTTATTTGTTTGAACTAAATCTAAACTCTTTGTTCGAGATGAGACCCCGTGGGTAAGGCAACGAGAGCGAAGCCGCGAGAAAATTTATTGTATATTTAGATCACCGGATATCTGCAAACTCCGTAAGATTATAATAAATCATGCGTGAGTTGTAAATTCTCGATTTATTATGAAAAGATCATTTGAAATACAAATCTCATCCAAATTTATAATTTAAATTTAAAATAAAAAGTTAACAATTTTACGTGATTTATTATACAGTAACGGTGTTTACAATTATCCTGTGACATTTATAATGTGTCTCATATATCCAGGTTTCATACACATCTTGGTTCCTGGACGCGTTCAACTATGCCATAATGCGCAAGATTGATGTTTTGAACCTGAGCATCGGTGGACCGGACTTTATGGACCATCCTTTTGTCGACAAAGTGTGGGAACTGAGTGCAAACAAGGTGAGTAACGTAAACAGAGGAAAGGCACAATATGTCAAGCGTTTTCAATAACACTGTTAGCCTGTGTAGATGGCGTGTGAATAAGGTACTCTAATATAACATCATGTATTATGTTGTAAGCACCTCACGAAAAGTAAGGCGAAGGTCGACTCAATTGAAATCTCATAGCAACTTTAATTTTTTAACCGACTTCCAAAACGAGGAAGTTATCAATTCGGATGTTTGTATTTTTTTTTTATGTATGTTCGGGCATAACTCCGTCATTTATGAACGGATTTCCAAAATTCTTTTTTTTGTTCGAAAGGAGTTTGTTCCGAAATGGTCCCATTTAAATTTCATATAGATTTGATGATGCGTTTCGAAGACAGACAACGGAACTCTTCAAAAAATGACAGCAAATCAACCGCGATTGTTGCTATCGCCTAGATATCCATTGTTAACACAATTTAATGGAGAAACACAACTAAAAAGTGAACTATAAAAATAATTTTACAAAAAAAATAGAACCGTCTTCCAAAAAAAAAAACAAAAAGTTTAATTTCGGAAGTCGGTGTCAAAAAACGAAGAATCAAAACCAGAAACACCGACTTCCGAAATTAAAGTTATTTTGCACTTTTTGTTTTTTTTTGGAAGTCGGTTCTATTTTTTTTGTAAAAATTTTTTTAACAAAAATGTGAAGAGAAATCCAAATTGGTTCGAGTTCCCAATCTCACAGACCTTGTGAAAATGTGCGTTGTAATTACTATCGGTTTGACCAGATATGTGAATGTCAACGAAGCAAAAGGACGTAAGATCGAAGCAGGTGGCGCTCGGCAGTTACTGCTTACCTTCATGGGAAAAAGGCGTGACCGTGAATCTTTGCGTATCTCTATTATTTGTGTACCACAGTACACTCGGTAGGTAGACGTTTCCGTTGTGGCCATTATCCTGTTACTCATTGTTAACGGTATTGCCGTTTATCTAAATGCCAAAGAATGGCTAGTTTTTGTGCGTAAAGTAACAGTAGTTTAGACCGTGGTTGACAACATTTAGATTTTATACGACAACCTACAAGTACAGTCATGCTTCGCCATCTGCTACATCGATTTACAAACTGAACGATGTTTCTTTATTCTTACATAGTACTACCGATTAGTCCGATTACGTTAGGTTTTGAGTTTCACGGTTACAGTAATACCACATAACTTGTACTTCTGAAAGTAGGTAATCCTGTTAGACAAGTGGTTTGGGCTATAGTTATTTGAAGGTGCAGCTACGTACTTACTTATAATAATAATAACTTTATTGTCAAGTACCAAGACTCATATTGTCAGTAACAATTTACATAGGAATTAAATTAGTAAAAGAAAATACAGAAATTATACAATACATAAATAATAATTTTCTATAGTTTCAAAAAAAACACACCTCTTCTCATTCAAAAAACACACTCTTTCGTTTGATACCCATAACATGGGAAAATATACAAAATAACTAGTCCGCCATCTTTGGGAGTCCATCATATTGGATTTAGAATGAAATCACTTAGCTAACCATGCATTGTCATCCAAACTAGACATGTACGCAAAATTTCAGCTTAATCGGACACCGTAAAGTGGTTCAAAAGCTTCTAAATTTTTTTTCTTCAAAAAACAGGACATTACAATACAGTAGAAAAATACTTAGTAACTCCACTACTGGGATCGACGCTGACAAGTCAATATTGTTGTTGATTACCAGAAAAGATGAACTTGGTGGTTAATAGTCAAATAATAATAATAATAACATTATTTCACAAAAAAAAAATAGATTTCACAATGTAAAGTAAGACAATTTAAAAGAGCTTTGGTAGTAACACAATACAGTACAATCTAGAAACTAAAATCTGTACACAATAAGGAAAACCCAGCCTCTGAAAGTAGGTAGCCTGTATCTTGAGAGACAGAGATTCAGCTTAAAATTGATGCTATAATATTTATAGTAGACTGTGTCGATCTACCCGAGCGTTCTAAGGAAATAATTATTATGTAGGAAAATATATTTACATTCACTTGATATGTGTGTTTGTGTGTGAGCGTGTATGTATGTGTGTGGGTGGGTGTGTGTGTGTGTGGGTATGTTTTACTAATCATTTTTCACCGTACGAGATGAACTTTTGGATATAGGCGGCTACAGGGATTTAGGTAGCAAATGTTCAATTTTAATTCATCAAACAAATATAGTTGAGTAAACATAACAAATAATAGTATTCAGCTTTATCCGGTTAGACTGGAAGCCGACCGAAGTCGGTAGTTGGGAAAAGGCTAGCAAAAACAAATATAGTCGAGAGTGACCATTCGGAACACGCTTTCTATCCTTGCTATACACCACCCTGCATGGGTTTTAACGATTGAGGTCATCGAAAGATCGCAAAACGCAAGGCTTTGATAGAAGAAAAGAAATAGCTTTTAAGTTCAATCCTGGTTTTTAGGTGATAATGGTGTCAGCGATAGGTAACGACGGCCCACTGTACGGGACCCTGAACAACCCAGCTGATCAGATGGATGTTATCGGGGTGGGCGGCATCGGGTTCGACGACAGAATTGCTAAATTCTCATCCAGAGGCATGACTACCTGGGAACTGCCTCACGTGAGTATTTTTTGTGAGCAATTTAATAGAGCAGATATTATTGTTACAGTCATATTATTCATGAAACTCTATGTTCATTCCACTTTTGGGCAAAGGCCTGCTCCCTTGTCTTTCGGTCTATCTAAAATATGGAAGGAAAAAAGTTTGTTGAAGGTTATCTCTGGAAACTGATCCAGTCTTTCTATGATAGAAAGTTCACGTAATCGCAGAGTATATGCACAGGCTAGTTTGTATGTGTGTGTGTATGTATATGTTTATTACTCGTTCACGCTCAAACGGCTGAAGGGATTTGGATAAAAGAACAATGGTCACTGTGGACTAAGAAAACACAGAAATTGGTCCCGAGATGAGACTGTCACCAATATGTAGTGCATTGTT
Source organism: Polia nebulosa (assembly GCA_951329385.1). Classification (NCBI taxonomy): domain Eukaryota; kingdom Metazoa; phylum Arthropoda; class Insecta; order Lepidoptera; family Noctuidae; genus Polia; species Polia nebulosa. Next base: position 29,219,000 of record OX589587.1, on the reverse strand, counting down.
AATGTAATTATTGGATCCCATCAGTTTATTTTTAAAAGCAGGGAAAATATAGATAATCGTTAAAAAAAAACGCTAATTAATAGAACGCAGTTTAAAATATCTAACTTTGAACGCATCCGTAATTACTTACTTCTTTTCTAATTACTAAGTCGATTTTATTTCTTAATCGAAATTAAATCCCAGCTAATGTGAACCGTATAAACTCACGTTGATTATTAAACTACGGTTAGCCACTAATAGAATCTGATGTTACTTCGTGGTAAATAGTTAAATGAAGCCATGAATTAAATAAAAAACTAATAATTTAGCATCTAAAATGGATACTGCAATAAATCGATTGTTTACTATTGATTTAGTGAGGGACCCTATTTTTACCAAGTAAATAGAAATTAAAAAGTTTTCTGCATAAACCGTTATAGTTTGAGACTTTGAGTAGTTTCGGCGACGACTTTGTGTTGTGTTCGATTTTCCTGTTTTTATTTGATATTTTGCTTTGCTTATGGACTCCGATTAGTTTTCTTCTCTTGTTGACTTGGCATTCGTTTAATGGACTTGGAACTGCATTACGTTTTGGATCGGTATTGGAAGTGGCAAAATGTCTTCACGCATTCTGTGTGTTAAGGCGTCCACTGCGTCCAGCGTTTTCGTCAAATTACGCGCGAAATTTGAAAATGTAAAATTTAAACGCATTTTTATGGCACTTATTGATTGAATAGAAATTTTGTGTTTTTTTTTAAATGGTTTATTAGCACTATAGAATCTAATGGAGACACTTTTCAAAAATGGGTGTAATACCCAATTACTTAATTCTCCCACCTTTAAAAAATATATTGAAGGTCGTAATAAATTATATTTATAAAGGCGAATGAAATTATATTATGTTTCATCAAGTTATGTTTTGTTTGATTTTACTAGTCCAAGCATGTTATCCGAGTGACCATTGTTCTTTGGTACCAGGATAGCTTATACAATTTATTATCTCATAGGCTATAATTGCACTTGCACGACTTGGCACTTGGGGGAGGCCTATGTCCAGCAGTGGACGTCTTTCGGCTGAAATGATGATGATGATGAGGCTATTTATAAAGATGAGAAGTACTATTTTTACGTGGGTGGAGCTGCTGGCGGCAGATTGTCGATAAACAAATATATTTGCTTTGTATCAATAGCGGCAAAATAATAAAAGTTGCAATGGAAAATGAACGCCTATTAAGTAATCAAATATTTACCTACGCGTGAATGTTTGTTGCAAGTTGCCTAGGTAACGGTATATAGCTGCCAGTCTCACACAGTTGCAATGACACAGTTGCCTTGTTATAAATAACTTACATCTGTTATACAGGGTGTAACGGAAAGGTGTGGTCATATTTTAAGAAGTGCATCTACCCATCAATATGCACATTTTTATTCAAGAAAACCTGAGGAAATTGTCAAAAAAAACAAGAAAGAGACGGACGTAAATTAGAACTGTCAAATTTAGTTGAACTAATATTTCCATACAAATTAAGGGTACACGTAAACACATGTCCATTAAAACACGGTGAAGCGCAAGGCGTAAACTAGTTTGACATCTCTAACTTAGTTCATAGCTATAGCCGTCCATTTCTCACACTGCCTTTTAGTAAAAGATAGCGATTCTCTAATTTTAGTAGTTATTGAACAAGAGAATCGGCACCAATCTCTTACTACTTGTCTGTACAGCGAGAATTCTAAGTTCTTTTATATCTATCAAACGCGTCTTCTCATCATTTACTATACACTCAGCCAAATAAGGACGGTTCCTGGGTACGTTAAGTAATCATTCTAATTAGTCCGTAAGTTGGTTTATCAAAAAATATTGAATACGTATTTTTTAACCGACTTCCAAAAGGAGGAAGTTATCAATTCGGATGTTTGTATTTTTTTTTGTGTATGTTCGGGCATAACTCCGTCATATATTGACGGATTTGCAAAATTCGTTTTTTGTTCGAAAGGGGTTTGTTCCGAAATGGTCCCATTTAAATTTCATATAGATCTGGTGATAGGTTTCGGAGACACACCACGGAAATCTTCAAAAATTGACAGCTAATTAACCGCGATTGCTGCGATCGTATGTCTATGAATTGTTAACACAATTTAATGGAGAACCACAACTAAAAAGTTAAAAAATAAAAATACAAAAAAAATTTACATAGGTGTGACGTTACGCGAAATTTCAACGCACTGTATCGTACCTACTCATTTTTAGTTTAGGTGACAAAAGAAAAGTACTTGTCCAATAGTTTTTGTTTTTCTAACTGACGGATCAAATATATGTTTGTAGTCATCTACCCTATTGTGGTACTCGCTGCCAAGCATCTGTTTTTCACGTTAGCCGTCAAAGCAAGACTGAACAGGCATCCAGTGTGCTCGCTCGTGCCGTCGCATACTATCAGACCAGATCGAGGTCAAGAGCGGGCTCACCACATTGGCTATTTGTAACTGGACTTGGGTTGTTACATTCTCCTATCAATTAATCTTTGGTTATTTATTCAACTTTAGTTACAATTAAGAAACGACGCAATAATTCTACATTATCAATCTATATGAGCTTCGTGTTTTTTATCTGTTTACAAACCGTTTATTTTTGGACATGTTTACAATACAAGTCGTCTCGTCACACTTGCATCTCGGCTAAGTGATTGTTCGTTTCCAGGGTTATGGGCGCATGAAGCCGGACATCGTGACTTACGGCAGCGGAGTGAGGGGCTCGAGTGTCACTGGAGGATGTCGCTCACTCAGTGGTACGTATTAAATGGACACTTGAAAGTGCATGCCTACATCCTTGTATACAACCCTAGGTGACCAATTCTTTAATCTTACTACTATTATACATACGAAATTTAGATGGGTGGATGGATGTTTGTTACTCAATCACGCCAAAACCGCTGAACGGATCTGGATGATATTTGTCACGGAGATAGATTATAGTCTGGAATAGCAAATAATCTATAATTTATAATGGGGGAAGTACTAATTCCACGCGGGCGTAGACGGCAAAAGCTAGTTTATTATACTTAGAGAGCTATACTGATGATTTTTAGGGTTCCGTGCCCAAAAGGTAAAACGGGACCCTATTACTAAGACTCAGCTGTCCGTCCGTCTGTCCGTCTGTCACCAGGCTGTATCTCATGAACCGTGATAGTTAGACAGTTGAAATTTTCGCAGATGATGTATTTCTGTGACCGCTGTAACAACAAATACTAAAACAGAATAAAATAAATATTTAAGTGGGGCTCCCATACAACAAACATCATTTTTTTGCCGTTTTTATAGATAATGGTACGGACTCACGAAGGGTTTCGTGAGTTCGAGTCGCACTGGTTTTTGTCATAATTTAGTAAATATTTTGCTATTTGACAGTCCTAAATCACATGTTGCACCAACATTTTCATAAAAACCCCATATTTTCCATAGTTATAATCACGTCCATTCCCCGAAAATAATTTACTTCTTTATTGACAATGGCCTTACTACACGTATGATGAGAACATGGTCCTAGTTAATTTCCTCGTGTAGCCAATCTTTGTTACAAATCACAGGTCATTCACCCAAAATCATAACAACTTTTTATCTCTGTTGTGTAGTCATTTAATTTGATGTTTCTTCGCTTTAATAGACATTTGTTTTATGGGATATCTGCTATGATTCACGTGATATCTCGTGACTATTTAAGTGTATCAAATTAAAAACCTTGAATTATTATCATCACCGTCGTAAAACTATGTATCAGCTCATTGCTGGCCGTCTCTCCCATTGCACGCTATTTTACTCAATCCTCGGCTACTCTCATCCATGCCTACTAATATTATAACGCCAGAACGGCTGAACAGATATGGATCAAACTTGGCACAGAGATAGATTATAGTCTGGAATAGTACAAAGGCTATAATTTATGATAGGCGTAGAACTAATTCCACGTGGGTGAAGCCGGTGTCAGAGCTAGTGCTGTATAATTTTACCCTGAAGGCGTCTTGTCATAATTGACCGATATCGATCTATGTCATCGATCGACGATCCATAGAGGTGCGATCGTTTAATGTGGTAGCACAGTAACGATTGCCAAGCCGAGGTTTCCACTAAATAACTCGTTTACCTCTTCCCTTTCTCTTTCTTATTATTTTCTTTCTTTTCTTCATCTTGTTTATTCTGTGAATTATGTTGGTGGATTTCCTCACATCTTGAATGATTGAATATATTTCTTACATACTAAACATTTACCATTTTCTTCAATTACGTCTTCCAGGTACTTCTGTAGCATCGCCCGTAGTAGCTGGTGCCATAGCATTGTTGGCAAGTGGAGTGCCTCGTCACAACTTGACACCGGCTGCAGTGAAGCAGGCCCTGTGTATGACGGCGCTGCGCCTGCCCGGACCGAACATGTTTGAGCAGGGACACGGGAAACTGGACCTTATTAGTGCTTATCAGGTAAACACTTACACAATTTAGCTCTAGTCAGTTTCGTTACCAGCCTGCTGACTGATTAATATTTTTACCACGGCATGAGTTATTAACAGATTCGTGCCGATACGATAGAAATCACATCTACGTCTGGTTATTAATAAAACATCAATATAACAGTAGGTGCCGCTACCGACAACTTTGGGCAAAACTGCTCAATCTTTTCCTCTTCTATTAGTACAGAAATCTTTTTTGCCCACGTAGTTTTCAACCTTATTTATAAAACACGCTAACCATATACTTGGTTTAAATACTGAGTAGTGGATTCTAAATTCAAAATTTCCATACAAAATTTTAAATTAAGAACCCAGTGTTTAAACTAATCACATGCTTATTTTTTTATAAATAAGGCGTATGTATGTAAATAATTACAAAGGGTTTTGATACCTCGTTGCGTTGGTCTATCCTGGGTTCCGCCCGAAGTCTGAATTAATGATTAATATAGCTCGCTTACTAAACATAACTAGCGGAATCCGGGTGCTCTATTTGCCTCTATATGAAAATTCGTGAAATTCACGAATCATTTTTTGTGAATTACAGTTCCTTCGCAAGTACGAGCCTCAAGCGTCATTAAGCCCGAGCTACATTGACCTGACCGAGTGTCAATACATGTGGCCGTACTGTACCCAGCCGCTGTACTACAGTGCTCAGCCGACCATCGCTAATGTTACTGTCATCAACGGACTGAGCGTCTCTGGAAGAGTGGTATGTGACACTACAATTATATCAAACTAAAGTTACGGGCACATCACTGGGCGGAGTGGTGTTGTGTCACGTTATAAACCAAGCAAACGGATCTGTTTAGGTGTTCGTCATATTAAAACGAGTTTTGTAGCAAATAACTACCTCTGAAGATGCCATAACACGACAACACACAGTAAAGGCCCTTTTCCTGTCATACGTATTTTAACCCTTGTGTGGATCCGGTCCGCATGCGGGTGATAGCACGGTCCTGGCCACACGCAGGACAAACATTTCGTTCGCCGCTGCACTGTAGTGCGTAGCGCCAGTGACTAAACTCGTTGCGTACTGTACTGTGAACATGCGTAGGACCTGCACGACAGCAAGGGGTCTCATCTCGAACAAAGAAAATTTAGTTCAAACCAACAAACAATGTATAGCGTATCAAACATCGATTTCTTATTGAAGTTTAAGTAAAATTAATATTTTGAAGAAAAAAAAATATGGTAAAAACTGTATTTTCTTATTTAATAAACTACCCTAAGTATAAAATTGTGGAATAATTGGCTCCTAATTCAAATTTTGATGTTTATTGAAACGAATCCTTAGGCATTCATATTTCTTGTACCAATAGATGGTGCTGTTTGAAGTTTTAGAGTTTATCCATCCGCCTCAGTAAAACTGTTATGAAGTGACAAAAATACTATATAGTAATTCCTCAATGTGTGAGAAAATATTGGTAAGACTTTATGTGAATGCATTCATCTTGCAAGCCATCGCTGCTAACACCATCTAGCGAGGTGTAGAGGACGGGCCCGAACGAAAAACAAAAGTTGCTTGTGGAAGTCGAAAACCCGTAGTTACGGCGGTACCGTTTTTTTTTGTATGGGATGAGGCATATGTACGCTAATATTATATTATCTAAGACAACAGTAAAAATTACACTGGCGGAAGAAGAATGCGCGCCCGCAGTCAAAACATGTATGAAGTGATATGATGCCGGTATCGAGCACGCGGACCAGATCCGTACGCGGGCGGCTAACCGCATGACAGGAAAAGAGCCCTAATGGAAATCCGATTAATTCTTACAACCTTGTTTATAAAACTCGCTACCCATATGCTCTTAATTGAAATACTGATTAGCGGATTCTAAATTCAAATTCTCTATGAATAATTTTGTATTAAGAATTAAGGCCTTTTATTTATACTTCTATTCATAATAATAAAAGAGCTCTTCCATTAAGTAAAAACACTCTGTGGAGCTCTTTGGTGGAACAGCACGTCTGAAGAAGTACTTCTTCGTATCGATGAATTATTTGTGGTCGTTTGATTGACAAGAAATGCTGACACGATTACAAAAAATATTTTACTAATAAAAAGCTTCTATCGCTGAGTGCCGAGGCTATCTTGTAGCCCGAACGGATGTACAGTTTTTGTGGTTCATTTAGCTCCAAATTTGACACTTTGACAGCGTAGCGTTGGCCTAGCACCATACGAGCATATTTGAAGATACTTACATACCTATTTGTGCCGCGAATGAGAATGAAGGAGGTGGCAACAAACGCCTCTGGTATTGCCGATGTCCATAGACGTTCGTTGTTCAAATGTACACCGCCTTTCGTATAATCTTTCAAACAAACAAATCATCATTCTATTCTTTTGTATTCCACCCACACATTCGTGCTACAAATATTCAACACGTTGTGTATTTTATTTTGCATCGTCGGGTAAAAACTCATTATCTCATTACTTTTTATGCAATTTACTTCATATAAATATGAATATTAACATAAAAGTTAGTTTGATCTTCACGCTCATTGAACCGTTTCGTCACACTCATTTTCCATCTGAAATGTGTGTGAGTGTGGAATAACAATTTATGAATATACTATTATGTTTATTACGGTAACGTGCAGGTATCTCTTTAGTCTATTAGGTACTAATATCTTAGTTAAGAAACTGAAATAAAAGAACATAATGTAGCGTAACTAACAAAGTCAAGATAAAATAAATTCGCAATGTGTCTTGGGTTAAACTAAAGGAAAACAAAGAATTTGTTATCTTGATTATATTTTATGTGTAGTATGAAAAGTGTAGTTTAAAATCGAGTGTGCAGAAAACATTGAATGAAAAAAGTCCCGAAAAGATTCAACACGGTTTTATATACCTAGATAAAAATCTAGGTAAGTATATAAAACCGTGTTAAATCTTTTCGAGTATCATAGCAATCGCAATATTCCATGCTTAGATGAACCTGAAAAGTGAGAAATTTCCTCTTCGGATTCCCAGCCAGATACATCACTAAGAAGTTCTAAGGGCATGTGTGCGGTATGCTGTCTTTACAAACTTCTTTTTTTTATTTTGACAATTTACTGAGAAATTTCTAAACGTCTTCCCATTGAAAACTAACGTAAATTCTCCTATATTTACAGAAAGATGTATCCTGGCACCCGCACCTACCACACGGCGTGCTTCTGTCCGTGTCGGTGGAGTACAGTCAGATCCTGTGGCCCTGGTCCGGGTGGCTGGCACTCAGCTTCTCCGTACTCGAAGAAGGCGCCGATTTCGATGGAGTTATTGAGGTAATTATCCATCTATCAAACTAGCCCTTTACTTTTTCTTTTTCCGTTTCCGTACCCATCGTTTTGTTCTCTGTTCTCTGACATTTCGGGCCAGTCCTTCCAGTAAGAGTCAAGCTCATCTCTCCACCTTCGTCTTGGGCTGCCGCTAGTTGCCTAGCGTGTAATGGCAAAAGAAACTAGAAATTTAAATAAAAAATAAAATATGGTCCGTTGAAAAGCGAACTCTTGAGAAGCGGTACAGTGCTGGTGATTTTTTTGATGTTCGTAATAATCCGAGTAATATCTTAGAGTGAAAAACTTGCTCAAAACATTTAAAAATTAGAAAAAAAAAACAGTGTTTTTCTGTGACTATTTTATGAACTCAGGAATTTGGGCAGAGTTACGACAGCTCATTAATATGAAAGGGATAGATGTTGCAGTTGACTGGGTTGATGATAACCTTTGTGTACAAGAGGGAATAAGCATGAAAAAACTATTTGTTATCTATAGTTAAAAAAAAAAACTAAAAACACGCATTATTTTTTACTTTTTGTATTCTCAGCAAACCCTTTCATATGATACCCATATCAAAAGAAATGAGGAAGGAAATGTATAAAAAATAACTAGTCCACCATCTTTGGTGTGGCTGAGTCCGCAATATTTTATTTAGAACTAGCTGCGCCCCGCGGTCTTACCCGCGTAGACCGGAATAAAAAGTAGTATTATATAGTATGTAGTAGTAGCCTATGTGTTAATCCAGGGTATAAGCTATCTACATACCAAATTTCATCCAAATCGGTGCAGCCGTTTGAGCGTGAAAAAGTAACAAACACACACACTCACAAACTTTCGCCTTTATAATATTAATGTGATGACGTCACGTAGGCACTTGTCCCAGCGCCAACGATGAGCGAGTAGCAAGTGTGTAGTTCCGATAGTTTTGTCGCTGGGCTTTAGCGAGTGTTGGAGTGCGACGGGCGATTACTCGCACCACTCGCTCGGGGCGGTTGGTCTCTCAGCGTAAGTTCTGAACGCCAAGCGAGCACCGCCGAGCGAGTGTCGCTGAGCGAGTAAACTTCGATAGCTCTTGTCGCACAGCGACCAACTTAAGGAGCGAGTCCTCGCCGGCAGTGTGAACAGTCAGCGATCAACTATTAATATATGCATCTCTTTTGTTTACACGGAATGTATACTTATTGTATGTTTCTTGAGCGTCAAAATAGCCGATAGTTAGTCACTTCCTCGCCGGCGACGGAACAACTGCCTTAGCTAACCATGCGTTGTCATCGGTCCTTGATAAGTGTGCGAAGTTTCAATTCAATCCGATGTTTTGAAGTGGGCGAAAATCTCGTTCAAAGATTCCATTACATAGATACATACCAAACTAATAAAAGCGTGTTAAAAATAACTAGTGCGCCATCTTTAGGAGTCCGCCATATTTGATTTAGCATAACGTCACTTAGCAAACCATGCATTGTCATCCAAACTAAACATGTACGCAAAATTTCAGCTTAATCGGAAACCGGGCAGTGGATCAAATTGATCTTCTAAGATTCTTTACAAATGAAGTTAGTTTGTTACAAGTGAAACTAGAAGTGTGTAAAAAAATAGAATACGAATTGTTAAAGGAGAATCAAAATTGGTCGAAAATCAAACGTTTTTATAACAATTTTAAACAAATATATCTGTCCGTCTCTCGAAAACGCTGTTTTCTACGGCAATTGTATGGGCGTCACGGAATTTGACGTTGAGAACCTCGTCAGACTTCTCTTTCTATTAACTAACTTTACTCGTAAAGCTTCTAAACGAATCACCTATTTTCTTGAGCCTGGTTTTAGGAACAACAAATTTGTGTTTGTTCCTTGTATTTAAGGTATGTATATCACTGTATCATTTAAACAGATTAATATTTTTATGGGCGTACATGAGATTCTCATGAATATACTGAGAGGGCACAGTCATAATATTGATCTCTTAAAATGCCCAACGCATCGCATTTATCTGCCCTTGCATTATAAATGTGTCCTAAAAGTTCAACACCAGCATCAGTTATTGAACGACCCTTTGTGAAATCAAACTGTTTGTTGTGTAATAATTTGTGTTTATTATTATTGTTTATTATTTTTTATCTTTGAATTTGGTCTAAAATAAGTGTTTCAAAATTTTGCTAAAAGTAGGTAGCTCTCATACAGGTCTATAATTAGTAGGGCCTGATGTACTACCCAGTTTAAACAATGGTATTATTTTACTACATTTCATTACACCAGGAAACTCACCACAATCTATAATTATTAAAAAATACTGCTAAAATAGGTGCTACAATGTTTATAATAGACCTAGCAACGTCAACAGAATTACCTCCATAGATCTGCAATCTTTTTAACATTTAAAGTACTAAAAGTTTTAATTACATCACTACAAGTGACATATTGGAAATTAAATTGGGATTTACAAACTGGAACCTCTTCTTTAAGTAATGTTTATGCAGCAGTCGTTGAAGAATTTAGAGATTTTGTAGTCGATACGGGAATCTCTGCAAACATATTTTCAAATGCCGCAGCAACTTGGGATTCTGATTTAATGTTACTGTCATCAATAGCAAGGTTGTAATCACTACTTCGGTTGCAAGATCTTCCCGTTTCGCTATTAATAATATTCCAAGTCATTTTAATTACATTACTACTAATTTTTTTTTATTATTGAGCTTAATTAGCGTGATTTCGCCAAATATAAAACCTTTGTAATTTAGAATAATAATACACTTAATATTGAAAAATTACTTTAATATCGGAAGTCGGCGTCAATTAATGAAGAAAATAAAATACAAACATCGACTTCCGAAATTAAAGTTATTTTTCAATATTAAGTGTATTTTCTTTTTTGGAAGTCGGTTGTATTTTTTGTAAAAGGTTTTTTATGAATGCCAATGGTAGCCCAGTCACTGAAGGAAGTATTGCTATTCACCAAAATGTCTTAGGTATAAAAGTAGTATCAAATTGCGTGCAAATACATTTTGAAAAAAATCATTATACTGTAGTTGCTAATGTATTAAAATCGACAGGGTCACGTGAACGTCACAGTTGAGAGCGATGACGACTCCGGAGAGAAAATTATGAGGAACGCTACGCTTACGCTTCCCATACGGTAAATATGCAAACAAATACAATATTGTCACTTACTGTTGTACTGTGTAAATATAAAAAAAAATGTTATTATTATTGGAATAGTAATTCCATGAATTATATTAATAGAATTATTATTACAATAATGTTTTGTTTTTTAGAAAGTTTTTGACCTTGCATTATTTCAGCACCTTAGGTCACCCGTGTGGTGGCGGGTAACCCATCAGCAACCGCATTCCCAAGGAGGGTTGGTGTCAGGCAGGCGGCCGACTGTAAAACATTTGCCAAATCATTAGCAATATGTTAGGTCTGAATGGAATGTGCGATAGAGTTAGGGCGTACCCCACAGGCGACGCGCAGGGGCAGCACCCGGCCGCTGTGGGAAATGGACAAGGGTTGTTGCACCACCCCGGGCGGGGGCAAAAGAAAAGGGAGTTAGTAATAGCGTGACGGCTGACAGGACAGAATGGAAGGAAAAGAACGTGTTGCGCCAACCCCAAGTACCATGGGATAAGGGCAGGAAGATGATGATGATTTCAATAATGTTTTGTGAATTACAAATTGCAGTTTTGTGTAGATAATTATCGGATTATTGCCACTTAATTGATAATGCGACGTAGGTGTATTGGTCGTAAGCGTGAATGCTCAGTATGAGACCCTGAGTCAGATTCTCAGTTCGGGTAAAATGTTATTGCGTCGAGAATTCCTAAGTAGCAGTCTGGAATCCGAATTTATGCCCATTTGATGTAAAAATGTCTATTTTACAGGCTGTAACTGAAATGGGTGGTCATACTTTAGATACTCCCTCTGCCCATGGAAATGAACAGCTTTCTTCAGGAAAGTCATAGTCAATTCCAAAAAAAAATTGGACCTCCTTATAAATTCAATTTTGATCAGCTGAAACTTTTTACAGAAAGATCTTTTTTTTATTTTTGTTGGCTATGATTTTCTTTAGGAAAGTTGTTCGTTGTGTATCGTAATATGCAGTTTTTAAAATAATATAACCACCCATTTCCGTTAAATCCAGTACATATAGACCTTAAACATAACTAGTGAAATGAGGTTATACTATACCTCTGCTTAAGCCTTCTACAGAATATGTATAAGAACAATCAGCCTATAATGTCCCCACTGCTGTGACACAGGCTTGCTCAAGAGAGGGAATGGGCTATACAGGTTGTAACGGAAAGGTGTGGTCATATTTTAAGAACTGCATTTGCCCATCATTATGAACAACTTTCTTCAAGAAAACCTGAGGAAATTTTCAATTTTTTTTATCTCTCATACAAATGTTGATCAGCTGTGGTAACTTTATATGGAAAATCCAATTTTTTTTTGGGAATTTTTATTTTTTATTAGAGAAAAAACCGTGATATCCATGGGCAAAACCGGTTATTAAAATATAACCACACCTTTCCGTTACATGATATATAAATAAATTAAATTACAACAAGTAAAGTTTCTAACGAAGGAGGTGTGACTATCTTGTCACGTTTGGAAGTCAAACTTGGCTAGAGATCGCGCGAGACCGACAGGTTTGGGTTGTTGCACAGCAGTGGGACAGAAAATAGGCTAGGAAAAAGAAGCGTCAGTCCGGGTTTGAACGCATAGAGTCACAAATCGTTAGTTGGCACTGGGCAACCACTGCTCAATACCTAATCAATGCAATAAATGCGTGATATTATGTGTAGTGCCCGCGTGATCCCAGTCCCGGTGCGATCTCGGCGTCTCCTCTGGGACCAGTTCCACAGTCTGCGCTACCCGGGCGGGTACTTCCCGCGCGACGACCTGCGCGCCAAGCACGACCCGCTCGACTGGCACGCCGACCACGTGCACACCAACTTCCGCGACATGTACCGCCGCCTTCGGGAGCATGGCTTCTATCTCGAGGTTATGGGTGAGTGGTTTATCATCGTTTGTAATCACATTGCATGTAGAACGAATGGCCGGCAAAAGTTAAAGTTAAGAATTTCAGTATATTATGCAAGCAGGCCGTTGACAGCTATTAACTTGCTAAAACGCAACAACTTCAGCACAGGGCCTGTCGATGTGGCGTATTGTCTTACAATATATATGGGAAAAGATTTTTGTAATTTCTGACTTTTTAGCACTCCAACGATGATTGATCCTATAGAAGTTTTTGATTCGTATTAGAAACAGGATCGATTGGCATCAATAAAAAAAACCGGCCAAGAGCTAGTCGGACTCACCCGCAAAGGGTTCCGAACAAATCATTTTTTTTTCAGGTTTAAACTACATAAAGGTACTTCTTATAGGTTTTCCTGTAATCTATAAATTAAAGAACTACATTCTGTATTTTTCAAAATTTTGGGCCTGGTGGTTTTGGAGATAAGGGGAATGGTAATTTTTCATGTATTTTCTCAAATAAAAATTACATAAAAACTATACATTTTGGAATTATGAAAAAAATATATTTGAAATCCTTATAATAAGACCTTTCATTTAATATGTAGCACATTACAGTTTAAAAACTTTTTTTAAATTTTCTGATTTGCACCCCCAATGTGCCCTACATTTTTATAATTTATACAATAATACCTTACAATAAGCCCTTTCACTTGATATGTAGAATATTAAAGTTTAAAAACTTCTTTTATTTTCTGATTTGCACCCCCAAAGTGACCCCATATTTCTAATTCATTTATTTACGTTCGTGTTTGGGTCACAGATATTCATGTGTGTACCAAATTTGAACTCAATCGGTCGACTAGATTCGGAATAAATTGGCTGTGACAGACGGACGGACAGACAGACGCACGAGTGATCCTATAAGGGTTCCGTTTTTACATTCGGATGTTCGGAACCCTAAAAATTGTGTATTATATAATGGCCATTTTCTTGCTAACTGTACTTTTTTTTTTAATTCTGTGAATGTGGATCAAAATTTCACCAAAAATTATGGATAGTCTTCTTTTCGTGCGGAACTACTACCTTAACCGTTGCAGCGACGGTTAAGGTAGTAGTTCCGCTTGCTGCCCGCTGCAAGTTTCCAACTGTACAGGTAAATGTATTTTTTTCAAATTGTTAATCTCTTTAGGTTTTTGATCAGTTTCAGAGTTATTATTCCATTTTTGTATATTTATCGATAAACTGGTTAGATAACAAAATAAAAATTGTTTTTATTCAAATTGTCTATTATTTAATTTTCAGGTGGTCCCCTAACCTGCATCGATACATCGCTGTACGGCGCGTTGCTGCTGGTGGACCCAGAAGACGAGTACTTCCCAGAGGAGATGGCGGCGCTGAAGAAAGCCGTGGACTCGGGAATGTCGCTCGTCGTTTTCGCGGACTGGTACAACGCGTCCTTGCTGCGGCACGTCAAGTTCTACGATGAAAATACCAGACAATGGTGAGTGGAATTCTGTCTTTGATGGTGTCTTTTCTATAATCGTTACTCTTTTCGACCTTAGTTTGCTCTTAGCGTAGACAATGAAACCAATGGTGTGCGTATTTTTTAAATGACAACTACGGTTCAAATTAAGATGAAGTTTTTGATGAAGGCGCGAATACTGCGCAATTACGCGCTTCTTCTAACTAAAAACATCAGATTTTTACCTCAACCCCAGAAAGTGAGCCTAACTTATGGTTCCAATTTGTTTCACGACTGGACAAACTTGAATCTTACAAAATATTTTATTCTATTTAAGGTGGATACCCGAAACAGGCGGCGCTAACGTGCCCGCTCTGAACGACTTGCTCAGCATGTATCAGGTAATGGCACTAGTCTTGCAAAACCGAGCCTAGTCTGTCTTGGGCTAGTTTTCCACTAGTCACTACTTTAGACTTATATAATTAATGTCTGGTGGCTCTGGGCACCAGACATTACTTATTTACTGATTAACTACATGTGCGGGTTTGAGTAGTTTTAGTATGTACTTTGAACGTATGCTAGGCATATCTGCTAGCTTGGACTGACGGCCAGTTTTTTGCGTGCAATTAGTTGATTTTTAAAAAAACCAAACAAGGCTTTCAGCACTTGCCCGAATCATCGCTGACTTTAATTTTCATGATTTTCTCCTATTAAATAAAATATGCCCAAATTTCGGCCTTGTGAGTAGGAGCTCACTGGAGGCAGCGACCAGCCGTTAGACTATTATAATAACTATATAAGCATTAAAATATTATTTAACTATGAATTATTCAATAATATTCTTCAAAACAAACAGGAAAATCAGCACTCAAACTTTAACTAATTCTAGAGTAATCAGAAACTGCACCACATAACATTTGCATTGGCAGTCCTCTACAATACCTGCTCCACATAATCCTTTCGATTTTCTAAAGCATGCATCCTTCAAGACATGCACTATGTAACTTGCACTTGATACCGATAAATAGCCATGCCTAGGGGTAGCGGATAAATTCTGAAAATGAGTTACCGAACCCCTGGGCACTCTGGCAAGGAAGGAACAGGGGTGGGTTTTAGTCAGTAAGAGTCTGACACGCCCTCCCGCTCCACCCAGAGCGGGAGAAGTCATTGGATGATTTCCCACCACCCCAAGTATACAATAAGTTAATAGTAAAAAAAAAACATTTTTTAAACAAACTTATACCGGCTATCACAATTAAATGCGTACACAAAATATCTTGTCCGTGTTGTTGAGCATTGAAGAGTTCCTATATCCGGAGCTGAATGTCGATTCTGGTCATGCTTATGATAAAAATGCATTGTCATCGGGACTGAACCCACATGTAAAAAATCAAGTCCGTAGAATAAAAGGATGTGATTCTAAATCAGCTTGCAAGTTTTGACCCGAACATACATACAAACATTGCAAGTTAAGTAAAAGCTTGTAGAAACCCTACAGAGTTTCAATGTAATTTAAAAGCCAGCCGTTTATTTGTTTTATTCGATTATTTAATGCCTTCAATATCTTTCGACAGGTTGCATTAGGTGATCGCGTATTTGAGGGTGCATTCCGTTTAGGCGGTCATCCAATGTACTACGCCAGTGGTACTCACATACACAGCTTTCCGGAGCACGGAATATTGATCACGGCCCCTCTCAGTGACCAGGGACATCAAGTGAGTAATGTAACATATTGTCTCGTGCAAATTAAAATAACAAATCTAAATAAGTATCCGATTTTAAAAATACGCATGAACTCGCATTTTACCAATGGGACAGGCAGAAACTACTCTAATACAGTACAACTATTTTCTTAATGTCCCTCGGCAATCATCGCATTTCCAAATACAAACGAATGCTAATTTCCATGTCCATCAATTATTAGATGTATCGTGTATAATAATACCTGTGAAGCCCCACGGCAAAATCCGGGTTGTCAAATTAAACCCCGAGGACAACCCGGGTTGACAGCCGATTTTTTTTTTTTTTTTCTCTTTAATTTTTTTTTTTTTTGTCCGACTCACCAGTGAGTTGCGGGGCTTCACAGGTTAAATTCAGAAGTAAGTAGTATAAAGTTGAAGTTAGAATTCGTTTGTATTCGGAAATGCGATGGTTGCCGAGGGACATAAAGAAAATATTTGTACCTACTGCAATATTATACTAATTTCAAATAAAAAGATTATGTATACTTAAGAGGTCACAGTTGGCAGTATTTACTATCTATTCTATCGGGAGCTAGCTTTAAGGGTATTGTTACTAATTTAGCTTGGCATAGACTGGCTTGCCTTTAGATTAGACCATAGCTAATAGAACTCAAACATAACTAACGAAATATGGGTCTACTTTAAACTCGCTGTCGTATGGTCCAGTATGTACCAATGTTACTTAATTCATTAAATGTACTTACTTTCCAAGTTTATCTCTAACATCACTAACATTGGTGAAAGAAATTATTTTGAGGACATGTGGGCACACTAATTATCTTGAGGACACGTGGGCACACAAATTATCTTGAGGACATGTGGGCACACAAATCATACAGGGTTTAACAAAAATGGGTTGTCATATGTTGGATACTGCTGCTGCTCATGCAAATTAAAAACAATCTTACAGGAAGACAAAATAAATATTCAACAATTAAAATAACTTTCGATAGCTGGTCAAAATTAGTATTTTATATTTTCGGAATTGGCAATTACTATTTTTAAGAAAGTCTTTAATTCTATGGGCAGATGCAGTATTTAAAATAAGTCTACCAAATGGGTGTTCCAGTTCCGTTCCAGTCTGTATAAGTCGTGAAGTTTAATTCGCCATGTGCAAGTGTGGTCATAATGCTTGTGATGTCTCTGTATGAAAAGAGACCTTTACCTTGCTGTGAAGCTGGTATTATAACTAGCTTCGCCCGCGTGAAAGTAGAAAATTATCCCAAGGGAACATATTCCCAAGATAAAAAACCTCTGCCCGTGTGCCAAGTTTCATCCAAATCCTTTCAGCAGTTAAGACGAAAGCGTAACAAATAAACTTATAATACGAGTTAGTCTTATGCATTTAGAAAATACATGCGTGATGTTATAATATTGTTACATTAATTTCGTGTTATTTAGATAATGTCTGGCGAGAAGCCGGGCGGAGGAGGAGGCGCGTCGGGGGGTGGGCAGACCGTCGACGTGCCGATATTAGGACTGCTGCAAACCGACGGCGAGACCAAAGACTACTCTAACGAAACCAGCGAGAAACTACCGAAGGTCACTAACAAAATCCTTATTAAGTACTTGCTTTGTACCCGCAGCTTTTTTCCGTACCATATCCCAGAAGGACCATGCATTTTACCAGGATAATAAGTGACCTATGGCATTCAGAACTTTGTTAATCAGATCACGACTTCCCTCCGGAAGTCGGTGAACTTCCGCTAGATAAGATGAATTTCATACACCAGCCGATAACTTGGTTCCGAGTCTTAAATATAGTACATTCTATGCGATTTTGGCTACGCTGACTACTTCTGTTTCCATGCGACTCTGGCTTACCTGCAATTATATATACAGCGCAAAAAATCTCATAAAAATGCAATTATACAACCAACAGTCAACTTCACTGCAAGATCGTTTTTGCATGATTTAACAACGGCTAAACTTTTTAACAAGTTAGGCTTGTAAAATTTCCGACCAAGGACCAATATTAATATTATATAATATTATTGTCTTCCAGGCCGGTCGTCTGGTGGTATACGGCGACTCTTCATGTCTTGAAGGTGGTGCGGCACGCAACTGTCACTGGCTGCTGCTGGCCGCGCTACAGTACGCGCTGGTGGGACACCTGCCGTCCTCGCTCAAGGACGCCGCCACCCCGCACCAGCATCGACTGCGCGACGTGCACATTATACCTTCAGGTGCGCTTAGGGACTAATTTACACGCAATGGTCCGAGTTTTCCTGTATCTTCCCTAATGCATTTATGAGAGACAGCATTCACAAAATCGAGAAGTTTAGTAATTATCACAGACAAAATCATAAGTCATTTATTCAAACTAGGCTGAGTGCCAGCACTTTTTGAACGTCAAAGTTCTACATAAAGACAGTCCCATAAAAGTGCCCGCCTGTCACCATTTCCTAGTGTTTTAGCTGGGAAGAAGAAGTGGCGCAACAAACTCCCCAGCAACACACAAGCTTGAAGAACTTGAGTTTATACAATTGTATGCAGCAATTAACATAACATAATATGTTACATAATATATTATAAATGTAACAGAACACAGAAAAAAAAAATGTATCGTCGTAAGTCGATGGCAGTCTACTGTAGGATATAGGCCTTTCCCAAGCTCCACAATACCCGGTCAACCTTGCTAGAGAGCGTCCCACCTGCCGCTTGCCGATACCCACCAGCAACGACTTCAGGTCTAGTCTGCACCACCGGCCAATGCTGATTCATAGACATTGCCAGATGAGTGAGAGATGAGATGACGAGAAGTTCATTCACTCGCAAAGCACTTTTTATGCGAAAATAAAACCCTTAAGTTCGCGATAGAGATACAAAATGCCGATCTGGGTGTAACTTAAGGCGCAGTTATACGACTTCCAATGGTTTTTAGTTGAACATCACGTCTAAACGACTTATTTCTTTGAAAAAAATATATGTTACTCTAGACAATTTTCTTCGTAATTTTATATGTGAATATTTGAAATTATATTTTTATAACATAGTTTAATTAATTTATAAAGTTACGTCTAACGCGGATAGAAAAATGAGAATCACGAAATAACTATAAAGCGAATTTTTGTGAAAGCTTCACCATTTTAAAGATCATTTAATTATTAATATTTTAGTATAAGTGTTTTAATATTACCTGTTGTTTTATGTAAAATAAATTCGTGAGCTCAGTACAGAACACGCAAGCTAACTACTCAAGGTCATTGGCAGTTAATAGCGCTTTAAAAGTAATCCCCTTCCGCCCGAACGTTGCTCGAGAGCTGACGTGTTTTGGTTCCTTGCACAGATTTGTGAAGTCCTGGCTTGTAATTTAAATTAATAAAATTAAGTATTTTGTGTGGACCTTGGATCTTTACTACAAAGTAGAGAGCTTTAAATCCCGACGTCACTCACTCCGGACCTCTCTGGACGCCGCAGAGCAAACGCGAAAGGCCACCATCTAACAGGGTACTATAGATGCTAAGGACACGCACTGCGTCACACTGAAGAATCAACAACTGTGAGTGAGCAAGATATGTATGTATGTATGTCGGGCTGGTTTCCGCAACTCCACGCCCAAGGCGCGTATTTTGCGTACAGGTGGGACTGCATTGTCATTCGATCCACCCCAGCTCCTCGAGGAAGGCCAGCAGCACCCTGGTGTTACTGACCATCTCGCTTAGGTTACCTGGATGTCCGAAGTGTTTTGCCCTGTATGCAGCAACTACTGGGCAGCTTAGCTGCCTCCATGCAGGCTCTGCAGAGTGGACTGTCTGTGACTCCTATGACAGAGAGATGCTTATTAAAAGACCCATGGCCAGTTGCAACGGCCGTGACTTTCCGCAACTGAAGTTTGGTCAGTCGTAGGGCTTGCTTTGTGAAGCGGTCATTAATGGAGGGGAGCGCCTCCTTGGCCTGCCTACACTCGTTATGTTCAGCCCATAGCTTGTTGTGTTGATCTCTGGTGCGTTTCCTTACCAGATTGCGTAAGTATCCAAAGGGGAGAGGCACAATGGGTTCAGGTCCTATCGCTGCCATACTCGACCCCCTTCTGGCGAGTTCGTCCGCTGCATCGTTGCCACGGGAATCGCTGTGTCCTTTAATCCATTGAATGGTTACTTTGTTGTGTTTACCTACCTGATTTAAGCGTTGGTGACACTCGTATATCAGCCCAGAGTTAACTGTTTGGCTGTTTAGCGCTTGTAGGACTGCCATGCTGTCCGAGAGTATACGTACCGAGTGGTCCTTAACATCCCTAGCTAGGATGGCTGAGGCTGCCAGGGAAATTCCCAAGCACTCTGCTTGGAAGACTGTGTTATGGACCCCCAGTGGTGTGGCTATATGGATGTTGAGGTCCTCCGAGAAGACCCCCGTACCCGTGCCAGTACCTGTTTTGGATCCATCAGTGAAGATCCGCAGTTCTGCGGGGCACAGCCCCTCACAGCGGTGGTCCTCATGCAATTGGATCTTGTATTTTTTGTCAAAGACAAATTGCTTGGGTATCCGGTCGTTGATAGCTCTAGTTATTGGGAGATCGTTGTTTAGTCCCATGAGCAGAGCGGTGTGTTGAGTTTCTCTCTTAACCCAGAGATCCCGTGTTTTAAGGCGTATCGCGGCCATCGTCGCCTCCTGCTGAATAAACAGCAGATAAAATATAAAGTTGTTTTTGACACATACACCAGAAAAAAGTACTAGGACCCCAGAGACAGCAGAGGCTACTTTGTGACACTTTAGTGATCCACTTTTTCAAAGTCAATTGCCATTCTGAGTGGCTCAGTTGGTAAACGTTTCGGTTTATACACCTGGAGAGTCCAAGTTCGAATCCCGCAACCAAATTTACTTTTTGTAACATTCACTTTTGGTGACTTCTTTTTGTGTCATTCACTTTTTGTGAACACACTTTTTGTTACATTATGCCGGCAGTGCGTTCGGACTCAGAACCAGACTTCCCTACACAGTCGATTGAACAAGACGATCCTAATGTTACGGAAGCGGAAATTCGATCAGGTGGATGACATTAATATGTTTATGACTGAAATGAGAACCTTATTCTTAAATTTTGAAAAGAAGCAGAATAAAAACATGCGTCTCTCCAGGCGACTGTGGATGAAATAAGGGTGCTTATCGCGGCCTTAAAAAAAGTCTGCTGACTGTCTCAAAAAGTATGACGATCTCATATTAGAGCTCAATAAGTTAACTGCCGAACGTAACGAAAACCTAGCGTATATTCAGGTCCTGGAGGAAAAGGTGGAGAAACTCGAACGATATCAAAAGGCCACTTGTCTGGTACTAAGGAACGTACCAACTTCAACCCATGAGACTAAACAAGATCTTACAAAAATCGCTATCGATACAGGCAAAGCTCTAAATATGCCAATAAATACTTCAGACATTCAAGATGTGTATCGTTTAAAGACAAAGTCAGAATCAAACAAACCAATTTTAATTAACCTCACGTCATCAATTATGAGAGAAAACATAATCTAATCCTTGAAATCCTACAATAGATCAAATCAGCATAATAAACTTTCTACAGTGAATCTAGAATTAGGCGGCCCTGTCAAACCACTTATCAGAAAGTCTAACCTTTAAAGTAAAACCTGTGAAAAGTGCATTACCTCGCTAGAGACTTTACGAAAAAAAAAAAATTAAATTCTGTTGGACTGCGAACGGAAAGGTGGAGGTTTTAAGGCTAGCCGCTGACTTGTGATTTTTTGTCGTGTGACTTTTTGTCACTGTCACCTACTGTCACCCACGATGCGCCCACTTGAAAAGTCACTGGGCAACAAAACGCGCTCAATCTTGAAATGGATTTCGTACAGATTGCTGTAATAAGTGCTCTTGAAATAAGAAGAAAAATGAAACGAAAAAAAACGCTACTGGTTGCATCCTATATACACTGAAAGATTGTTTCAAGGAAAATTTTACACTCTATATTATAAACTACGTCAGTATCCTTCAAAATTCAAGTTGAATTGAAGTCTCCTAGGAACTATTTGTCACCGTATTGTCACGTCACCATGATCAGCGCACTCCCTGTATCTTCATAGCACTCGACTAGGTAACAAAAAGTCACGGTGACAAAAATCACAAATCAGCGGCTAGCCTTAATCCGCTAGAAAGAGGGCGCCCCAGCTTAACCCATAAATAGTGAACTGGTCTTGAAGAGTAGGTTTTTGGCTGGATTTTCTCGAGTAAAGTTCTGTTTTAATTATTCACTTATTGATTCCTAGTGGATATTGTGATGTAAAATTGTTTTGTGTCTCAAGTGTCTACGCAACTGGACAATATGTGGAATCATTGAAACAGGCGCGATCTCGGTAAAAATGGAGCTGAGAATTATATTGTGGTAGCGACTACCTCAGTGAAGTTTGCCGAGAAGGCTGACTCAACACATTTGTTGCCAAATACTGCAAAAAACATTAGAATGTGTTACATCTGCATTATAATGGAAAAAATAAAATTAAAAAAACACAGCAGCATGGTCTCTGAGCTTAGCCTGTTCCAAAAAGAACAAAAAAAAAATGTTCTTGAAGAATATTTAACTGGGAGACTGACTATTTTTAATAACTAACATATATTGTTATTCCTTAGTTACGGAATTCTTTTCGATTAATGCATGCTTTAGTTTTTTATTTTATTTTCATAATTAGTTATTGTAATTCATTGCCAAAATGCCTACTTAACTACTCAGTAATTTTATCACATGTAACATGTACAAAAACACTTACAACAATTTGTAACACTCTCTCGGTCAAATCGTTCATTCCGAATCATAAAAAAAAATATCTATACCGACCCTAGTAAAAATATGATTGAAAATTACACATATAAGTCTGTTTTTCAAGCACAAAAATATATAGTTATTTTAATAGTATACCTCCGAAATCCTCTACCTGAACCCCTCATTAATGACCTGCCATTGTTTAATGGCAATAGTGGATAACTTAAGCGATTTAAACGATCATATTGATTTGTATCAGTATCTGATTTATTTGGCTGTGTGCCTGAAGAATGTTTCTCTTATGTTAATAACCCTAGTACGCAGTTTAAGATTACAACGCAAAATATCCGATCAGTTTATGCAAACTTCGACTCATTTCTGACACTCTGTAGAATTAACCTGGACTGTGATGTTATTGTGTTAACAGAGTGTTGGCTGAAATCAAATTATGCCCTACCGTCGATAGAAAATTACTCCCACTACTATACTGCACAACCTAAAAACCAGAATGATGGCGTCATCTTATATGTTAAAAACGTAACTACTACGCAAATACTCTGGCGCAGAGCCTGATTTTATGGATGCAAGTTGCCTCGTGCTGACAATCGGTACAGAAAAAACCATTATATGTAAATACATTATATGTAAATCTAGCGGTAAATACCGCTCACCCTCTACTCTAGACATAACTAGATTTTTGCAATCTCTGAACTCTCTTCTAACTGATCTCTCATCTTATAAAAACATAGTTATTGTTGGTATATCAGCGGTAACTCAACCTCTAATCATATCTCTGACTACCTTAATTTGATAGCTTTTCATGGTCTTCTTCCTGCCCACGCTTACCCTACGCGCGAGTCTGCTTGTCTGGATCATGTCATGCTCAAGACTAACTCATTAGCGCTTACATTAGTGATTGACTCTTGTGTGACAGACCATAACTCTGTTTTGCTTTGTCTGACACAAGGTAAACGGGTAAATACTGGTGTCAAAACTATCTTATAAGTCAATTACAACTCTTTGGACTCTGAAATGAACAGTATGAATCCATCCGATGTATGAACATACTGATGCAATGAAGCTACTTTATTATTTTATCAATGCGCTTGTCGGTATTTTGCACTTTCAAACAACTATAATTAGGCTTCCAAATCACAAACGTTTACTTAAACCATGGATGACTACTGGCATGCTTCGCTGCTTACGTAACAGAGATGCAATGCACAAAAAACTGAAGGTATCGCCAGATAATGCCATACTAAAACTAACATGAAAAAAATGTAAGAACTACTGCACAAAAATCATTAAACAACTTAGGAGGGACTACGATAAGGCGGAGTTGAGCAAGGCTGGCAGTGATGATAAAAAGATCTGGCAAATTATAAAGAGAGTTACGAATACCGCAGCCTTAAAGAATCCAACTGCTGACTTACTTGTTTGTTCTGCTTCTCCACAGCAGTCAGTTAACTCTATTAATGAGTTCTTTATTGACACTGAAAAAAATCTCGCAAGTGTTTTTACACACCAACATTTTATCGGAGCCACCATTGATCACTGATACCACAGCTGCGCCGCTACACTCGTTTCTAATGTTCGACACTGATGAGGATGAGGTTGAAGCGCTGCACATGACAACATGTCTACCAAGTTTCTTAAACGTTAAAAGAGTTTGCTTGTCCCTCCACTGACATACTTGTTTAACCTTTGCCTACGGGGTCTCATCTCGAACAAAGAAAATTTAGTTCAAATAAATCTCAATATATGGCGTTACATGCATCGATTTCTTATTGAAGTTAAAGTAATATTATTATTTTGGAAATAAATATAGTAAATACCGTATTTTCTTATTTATTATACTGACCTAAGCATATATGTAATTGTGGAATAACTGGCTTGTAATTCAAATTAAGACGATTATTGGAACGAATCCTTAGACATCTATATTTCTTGTACTAATAGATGGCACTGTTTGAAGTTTTAGAGTTTATTCATTCACCTCTTTAAAATTTGAATGACATATTTTGATACAGTAAAACTGCTATGAAGTGCCAAAAATACTATAAACCAATTCCGCAATGTGTGACAAAATATAGGTAAGACTTTAAGTAAATTCATTCATCTTGCAAGCCGTCGCTGCTAACACCATCTAGCTAGGTATAGGGGACGGGTCCGAACGAAGAACAAAGTTACTTGTGCCTGACGAAAACCCGTAGTTACGGCGGTACCGTTTCTTTGTATGGGATGAGGCATCTGTACGCTAGTATTATATTATCTGTGCCTCGGCACTGGTGTATTCCCCGTCTACTTGAAAAATGCTCTTGTACATGCTATACACAAGGCAGGGGATAGAAACTGTGTCAACAACTACCGACCCATTGCTGTCCTACCTTCAATATCTAAAATCTTTTATCTCCCAACCAATTTGGCTTCCGTCGAAACCAGTCGACCAATGATGCTGTTCTAGTGACAGTTTTTCTAGATCTAAAAAAAGCCTTCGACACAGTTTCTGTTCCCAAACTAGTGTTGAAACTGTGAAAGTGAGGAACTGGGAATACGAGGCCTTCCTCTAAAAATATTTGCGGACTGCCTCAACGAAAGGACCCAGTGTGTAAAAATTAATAATTATCTGAGTGAGGAGCTTCCTGTAACCTTTGGCGTTCCTCAGGGAAGTGTGGTTGGTCCCACACTCTTCTTGGTCTATGTTAACCAGCTGTGTAATCTTCTTCTCCAAAATGGAAAAATCACAGCCTTTGCTGACACTGCACTCACCTTTACTTTTGATACCTGGTTCGAAGCTTTTGACACGGCGGAGAGGGGGCTAGACCAAGTTTTAAAATGGCTTAATGATAACCAACTTACCCTTAACACAGATAAAACAAAGATAATCTGCTTTACCTTGCGCCAATCTGCACGGCCTCCGAGTTCATATTCCCTAATAGCGATTACTCAATCAACTGTCCAAACAACCGACCTACTCTTGCCCCACACGCACACGTACCCCCACAATCAGATACCTCGGGGTGACTCTTGATGACAATCGGAGCTTCTCAGCCCACATAGATTACTAACTGCAAGGAAAAGAAAACTGATATTCGTACTTAAGACTCTTCGTCACGTAGCAGAAGCGCAGATTGTCAAAAGGGTTTACCTCGCACTTTGCCAATCACTGTTGTCATATTGGATTTCGGCTTGGGGTGGTGTCCCTAAGACCATATTGTTAAAATTGGAAAGAGCTCAACAAGCCGTGTTGAATTTGAGTACTTTTCGTCCGATGCTCTTCCCAACGGAGGAACTATATAAGTGTTGTAAGGTACTCTCTGTCAGACAACTCTATATTCTTAGCACAATCCTATTGCAACACAAAGATACCCCCTACACAAAAATCACCAAAAGGCGTAAGGATCAAATTTGTCAGCACTACAAATGTAAGTTTTCATTTACCAAAAGATTTATTTACTTCCAAGGTCCTCAATTATACAGGGTGTAAAAAGACACATCACATAGCCGTCAACTACTCATACTGTACATCTAACAAAGTAGCTTTGCTCAAAAATTATTGCTGGGAACCGACTTTTATTTTTAGGTATGAAAAAAAAAACTATTTTATATTGCACGCAATGTAACGCGAACCCGGCCAAGTGGAGTTAAACCCGTCCCCTTCGTTCTAAGCCACGTAGGTACTTGTCGGGTACGTTTGATGTTCATTGCGTTTTTGTAACTGCAAATGCGTAATTACGAAATTTCGAAAAAAAAAGAACGAAAATTCAGGTAATGTTTGTTTGGAAAAAGGTTAACAAAATATAACACTGAATTCATTTTCGTAAAAAAAAAAATGCGACTGACTTTCAATATCTCCAGAACCAGTGGATTCCCAGGTATGGTCAAGTGGAAAAAAATGATCGAAATAACGGGTAGAATATGTGGCTTTCTTCTTCGCAAACTGTCTTTTTACACCCGATATAATAAACTAAACAGGAAACTAAAATTTTACTCTTTTTTAACCGACGAAAAAAAGGAGGAGGTTCTCAATTCGACCGTATATATATACATTTTTTTTGTGTATGTTCAGCCCTCACTCCGTCATTTATGAACCGATTTTGATTATTCTTTTTTTGTTAGATAGGGTATACCTCAAGGGTCCACATCAAGGCAGTCAGGATCTGACAGTGGAATCCTGATAAAATTGAGAGAAAACCTCGAAAATTGTGGGCACGTTCAGCGTTTCTGTATGTATGTTCGGCCCGCACTCCGTTATTTATGAACTGATTTTGATGATTCTTCTTTTCTTAGATAGGGTATATCTCAAGGGTGGTCCCATGTCAAGGACATCAGGATCTGATCATGTGATCCTGAAAAAAATGAGAGAGAACCTCGAAAATTGGGCACGAATATTGTTTCTGTTTACTTTTCATAACTTAATCAGGTAGTTCATAATCACATCATGAAACTGAGCTGATGATGAAAACCATACCTTTCCTAAACAATAGAAGTTAGATATAAAAACTGGTTTTAGTGACAAATACCACTTAATATGCTTTGAAGAAAAGACGTCTTTACAATATTGGAGGTAACCTCAACTGGTCATCCTGGGAACTTCATGGAAGGATTGTTATATCATCAGCTCAGTGGCAAGAGGAATGAAGAAGAATTAGAAATTAGCCTCAGAGTGTTAAAAGATAGCCACAAAAAATCATAAAATAAAAAACTTTTTAACAAAAAAATTAACCGACGAAAAAGAACTAAAAAGCAAAAAATAAATAAACCTTTTAAGTCTTGAGTAATGAGCTTATTTACCTACATAAAATATCAAATTTTATATAAACTAATTTTGAGTCGGCGCCAATTAATAAAATGATTAACTACCTACTTACAGCCTTCTTCATTTGTAAGTACTTATAAAATTTAGATATTTAATAATCAGATTTATTTTAGATTTATTTTTTGCTTTTTAGTTCTTTTTCGTCGGTTAATTTTTTTGTTAAAAAGTTTTTCTGTCTCGACTCTAAAAAAGTCCTTGACAAACACTCTGCTTACCCTGAACTATTCCGATACAGAATATCTACTTCTTCTGAAAATAATTCCTCCCAAAACATTCACTGAAATGTAACACAACACATCTCACACACCATCATTACACACACAAATAATAATTGAATAATCACACAAATAAAATAATCATTATTAGTAGATAACGATTGAATGAATTATCATTTATAAAATTAGGAATATTGCAAATAAGGCTTATGATACCCGGGCCTGCGGATGGCGAGCAGTGGGTAGATCGCCGTTCGATCAGCACCAGGCCCGTGAGTCGAAGGCGCATAGTGTTCCACGCGCGCCTCAAAGGGATGTAGTCAGCCACCACTGACGGGGCCCATCGTAGCCGGTGCCTGCATGCCTAAGGATAGCGGATAAATTCTGAAAATGAGTTACCGTACCCCTGGGCAATCAGGCAGGGAAGGAACAGGGGTGGATTTTAGTCAGTAAGAGTCTGACACGCCCTCCCGCTCCACTCAGAGCGGGAGAAGTCATTGGATGATTTCCCACACCCCAAAAAAAAAACTTACCTTCAACAAATACTTGCTCTACTTACAATTAATTTACTATGTTAAAAAAATTATGTATGGGCTTGCTTGTACCACTACCCTTAAGGTTGAACTAGTCGCGGGCTCGAACTTACTGGTGGGCTTAGGCAAAAAGCACGCTGTCTCACCTGGCATCATGTCCGACAGAGAAAATATCAGTAATGAGCAGTAAGACGCTAGTCTACATGCACAATGGTGCGGATTCTCTTGTTCAATAACTAAAATAAATTAGGAGAATCGCTGTCTTTTACTAAAAGGCAGTGCGAGAAAAGGACGGCTTTAGCTACGAACTAAGTTAGAGATGTCAAACTAGTTTACGCCTTGCGCTTCACTGTGTTTTTAGTAGACATGTTTTTACGTGTACCCTTAATTTGTATGAAAATATTTGTTCAACTAAATTTTGCAACTCTAATTTACATCCGTCTCTTTCTTGTTTTATTATAGAGAAAAAGATAGCAATAGCCTAAATTAATTTTAGTTTGTGCCAAACAGAATCAGCACTATTATCTATGAATTCTTCTATAATTGAGGTTAGTCGGTGCCGACTTTGTTTTGGAGATTTTGCACTTCTTTTAATACTTATTTACGCCCAAAATTGCGTTAAAATTTGCAAGAAAAACGAATCGTTATGGGCTTATAACTTTTTAATGGCTTTTTATTTTACTATTCTGTTTCTGCACAGACAAAATTAATAATGAGACAAAACGATATCATGTTTAACTTTGGATGTACAATGTGAAACAGTGGAGTAATACCCTCCCGAAATTTGTATGAACAAAATATCGACTTGTGCAACGTTAATACAAGTTAATTAATCAGGTAGGTGTTGCAACACCTACCTGATTTTGTTATTTTAAATGTAACGTAATCAAACTATATGATTTTATGATAACATTGTAATTTTATTGGATAAATAAATTTATTATTATCTCGTTTATTTATCTTTCTTACATATTAAATACATTTTTAAATATTTCTTAAAAAAAAATATACAAAAACTTTTTTACAAAAAAAAAAACCGACTTCCAAAAAAAAAGAAACTAAAAAATTGCAAAATAACTTTAATTTCGGAAGTCGGTGCTTCTGGTTTTATTTCTTCGTTTTTTGACACCGACTTCCGAAATTAAAGTTATTTTGCACTTTTTTTTTTTTTTGGAAGTCGGTTTTTTTTTGTAAAAAAGTTTTTATTTTTCACTTTTTAGTTGTGTTTGCTCATGAAATTGTGTTAACAATGCATATTTATGCGATAACAGCAATCGCGGTTGATTTGCTGTAATTTTTTGAAGAGCTCCGTTGCCTGTCTCCGAAAATCATAGTCAGATCTACATGTAATTTAAATGGGACCATTTCGGAACAAACCCCTTTCTAACAAAAAAATAATTTTGGAAATCCGTCTATAAATGACGAAGTTATGCCCGAACATCCGAATTGATAACCTCCTCCTTTTTGAAGTCGCTTAAAAACATTTAAAAATATAAAAATAGTAGCCTACCGGTATCGGGAACAGAGTCCAAGCTACCGGGTCAGGGCTCCAGAGAGAGAAACTGCCTAGCAATGCGAGCCTTGTCCAGAAGTACAGCTTTCTGAATCACGCCCTTGATCCAGCCGCCTAGCGAGAGCTTATTACAATTATTATTAATTTTAATTTGTACATCTAAAAAGCTCACTTAGAATTTATTTAAACATAATACTAAACAAACCCACCATGATGAGGTAAATATACCACTCCAACAAAATCGCAGCTAAAACCTCGTTTATATCAAAAATATAACTATTTAATGATTCGCAACGTTGGTAACGTTCAGAGCGAAGTTCAATCAAAGATGTAATTTCCTGTAAAATCCCGTTCACGATAAAATTTTCAATCTTAAACAATTTCAGGAAGGAAACTTCAATCTAGTTCTAGTGCTTCCAATTTTACAAATCGCTACTTCTTTTCCGGTTGATAAACTGCACTTCGACAGCCAAACGGATATTACGGCTTGTCTACGAAAGCAAATGTGTGATTTTTGCCAGTTACTTTCCTAGTACTCAGTTGGAGAAAATAGTGCATTTGATGGAAACTTAATGATAGACTAGTACCATATTTTTAACCGACGAAAAAAAAATGAGGAGGTTCTCAATTTCACCGTATATATATTTTACCGGTTATATTTAAGTCTATGTAACCCATTTGCCATTAATCGCGCATAAATTCAAATCCGGGCTTTTACCGATAAATTGTAAATAGAAAAATCAATTTCACCGACAGAATCAGATCGGTTGCAGGACTACATGCTCAACAGTCACACTTGTGTCCACTAGCTAGACCAACAACGCAGTCTAATCCAGCGTCAAGCACTTGACTTGTTATTATAATAAAATCTTCTACTTTTCTGTATTTTTGTGTTATTTGTATTGTGTGCCTAAATCTGGGTCAAATTATTTATTTATTAAAAACTTTATGCACAAGTAAAAACACTATACAAAGGCGGCCTTAGGCTTTTTCTACCAGTCGACCTTAGGCTGGTGCACAGACAGAAAATTTTCTTTCTTTCCAATCATGTGTATATAGCTAATCTAACATTACTATCACCAGAACTGCCGCAGCGCGCAGAAGGCGGTCGTCTGCACGTGTACTCGAGGGTCCTATCTCCCGACGGCAGTGGGCCCCGGCCCGTTCCGGAGTGCGTCACCCCGACACCGGTGGAGCCCCACCCGATACACGCACCACCTTCGGCAAGGACCCTTGCGCCGAGGCACCAACCTACGGACCCCAAGAGTATTGGTAAATGTCTTTGAAATTTTCTTCGTAATTCGCAAATATGTTCCAATCAGATTGCAGTCGACGGATAGCTTCGTAGTATGTTATGAAGTGACTCGACTCTTAAAATAACAGTCCACGGGTCGATCGAAGGTAAAGTTACGCTAGCTGAGTTCGGTTCGTGGATAAGTGAAGTGACCTTCAATTGCATACCGAGACTCCTCCGTGGTTCGGAAACAGCGTTAACCCGGCTGTCATTTGTATATCATTGTCATCACGGGTACCCAAAAGTCTGAAAATCTACCAACCGACCATCGGTTGGTAGATTTTTCTTGGTATCGTTTTCATAATAACTGGGTTGTGGAGGTCAAATAAGAAGTCGCTCCATGTAAAATTGTATTAATCAGCTCCAGTTACTTAATCTGAAAGCTGACCCCAATATATTTGGGCAAAGTGGAAAATTATGATATTATTGGATGACATATTTTGAAGCCACGTCGACCGACTGCGGTCTGGTTACATCTACCCTTAGAATTCTTCAGTCTTTTGCTTCCAAATATATAACATAGTGCATATCGCCCCGTGTAATGAATACCTTACCAAATCGAGTCACGCCTAGTAGGATAGATGTACATAGATGCTCTAACCATGTATGCTTGTATGATTTCTACATAATCTAGCTTTTTCTTATTGCTGACTGTAGATTTTCTCTAATGTTGTCTTCTATTTGTTATTTTTTATTGATCGAGCTGCATATTGTTCAGAAATTATGATAGTATTGATCATTAATCTAATATAGATTTATAAAGTAGTAAATAGATGTTTTCTTTTTAAAACAAAATCGAGCATATATGTAGGTTTTATTAGCGTTATAGGCATAAGTCCATCAGTTACAATAAACTGGGTGAAAAATATTAATATTTGCCGACTAATGGAATGTACTTATATAACAGAAATCTTTAAGTTGGAGGTGATCTAAATCAAAATATTAATTCTCTGCTTATCTCATTAGAGATTAACATCATTAAGTGAGCCTAATTTTCATTCAAGAAACACATGTTTTTGATAATTGACCATTATTAAACGTCGATGGTCGAATCTGCCCGATCGCTCGAACCTACCTCGTAGGATCGTTCAGGTTAGTTGAAAGAACAATGGTCACTTTGGACTAAGAAAAAACAGAAATTAGTCCCGAGATGAGACTGTCACCAATATGGAGTGCATTGTTAATGTAATTATTGAATACCATCAGTTTATTTTTAAAAGCAGGGAAAATATAGATAATCGTTTAGAACGCAATTTAAAATATCTAACTTTGAACGCATCCGTAATTACTTACGTTACTAGAGAAGTCCATACTTTTTCTTAAGCCTAAGTCGATTTTATTTCTTAATCGAAATTAAATCCCTGGCAATGTGAACCGTATAAACTCACGTTGATTATTAAACAACGGTTAGCCACTAATAGAATCTGATGTTACTTCGTGGTAAATAGTTAACTAAAACCATGAATTAAATAAAAAACGAATAATTTAACATCTAAAATCGATACTTCCATAAATCGATTGATTACGTCCCTCCGTTATTAACAAGTAAATAGAAATCACAGAACATATATACCCATATAAATTAAAAAAGTTTTCTGCGTAAACCGTTGTTCGATTTTCCTGTTTTTTATTTGATATTTTGCTTTGCTTACGGACACCGATTACTTTTCTTCTCTTGTTGACTTGGCATTCGTTTAATGGACTTCCAAAAAAAAAAAAAAATTATGACTTCACGCATTCTGTGTGTTAACTGTGGATTATGTGTAAGCCGCATTGTGCGGCACATTGTCCTCGAGCAAATCATAAGAGTGATATCTTTTATTGCTGAAAGGATTTCCCCTCATATCGTAACAGATGCATGCTCCATTCTCTATGTGTAGACATAGAGAATAGAGGTAACCTGAATGCCACAGATTATTCAAATATGAACATAACCTTAAAAACATATTTTAAAATTACTTGATTCTCCCACCTTTTAAAAATATATTGAAGGTCGTACTAAGTTATATTTATAAAAGCGAATGAAATGATATATGTTTCATCAAGTTACGTTTTGTTAGATTTTACTAGTCCAAGCATGTTAGCCGAGTGACCATTGTTCTTTAGTTGGAAATTCAGGCATCGGGTATACGACCTAACAACGATCATTAATTAGTATTTTAATACAAGATGTGCAAAAAATATACCAGTAATAATTTAACTGTTCTGTATTCAATTTCACCATTAAAAATTGTACAGAAAAAAATACTTATTTTGACTGATTCAACTGTTCCTGAAGGGACTGTTAGCCATAAGATTAACCGATCCTATTCATTTAACATTTTTGTTTGTCGACTTAACAGCCTCGTGCGGAATAAGGTAACAAGTAAAACATTACGATATGTGTTTAGAATAATGTTTAATAGACTCTTCACGCTTTTCTAGCTTCACGTGAACAAGTATACAGTACCTATTCGGCCGGTCATAATTATGATATATCGAACTTTAAAAAGAGACGGCGCCCTACAAACCCGATCTCTTTCTAAGACTCGATGTCCCATACTTACGGTCAGTTACTGTACTTCCATATACGATACATAATTGGTAGGCGATTGGATTGCCAATACTAAGAAAATATGAAAAAAACAATACATGTTGAAAAAAAATATTTGTTATTTGCTTTCTCTCAGGCAAAATTTCTAAATTCTGAGTTATCACAAACTATAAATCGGTATCTGGAGGTTTTGAGGTCAAAGATAACGAATTTCCGGGCAGAGTAGATGTTTAAATATTTTAATTTAATTATCTTTCCGTTTTTAGAAACACTTTTATTTCACCTTTTACCTTCTAGGTTTCCTTTTGTAGAATAGTAGTAATATTATTATTATTGGGGCGTTTTGCACTGAGTTGCTATTCTATTTACCCGACTGCGCGACGCAAGGGAGGGTAATGTGTTTATCAGCCTATGTAATATGTATCTTTGTTCCTTTGTGGCGCTTTAGAGATCAAACGCGTTGACCTATTTTGATAATTCTTACGTCAATTGATTGTTCTTAATCTTGCGAGTGCTACTAAAGACATGACAGTACTCAAAATACAATATGGCGACAACCAGACGAAAAAGAAAAAAAATGAAAGTCGACTAACTATATTAACTGGGGTATCAAAATAAAAGTTTCGAGGAGGCGACTCCAAAAATATAACTCACTAAATTGTATAAAATAAATAAATTTAATATTTTCAAAAACCCTTACCGAATAAAAGTCGGGTTTTTACAAACGACTTTTTTGAAAATATTAAATTTTTTAGGGTTCCGTAATCCTAACAAGGAACCCTTATAGTTACTCTATATCTGTCTGTCCGTCCGCGGCTTAGCTTAGAGACTGATAAAGCTGTAATTTTGCATGGGTATTACCTTATCACGCCGACACAGTGGTCAAATAAAATCTAGGGAATCTCCCCTAAACGTGCGTCGTGGGTATTTTTCTCGTCTATCCTATGGTGGTTGTTCCATATATCGTGCATAAGTCTTTCAAAAACAGTTGTTGTGAACAGAGGTTGTGAAGACTATTTTTCGATTCAGTGATCCGTTTGCGAAATATTACACTTTAAAGTGCTCATTTTTGATAGTCTAGTGTTAGTCCCCTCCTACAAGCTAAAGGCTTGAAAGATCTGATGATTCATGCAAAGTTATCACTGTTAGTTCAGAACAGTAATACCCTGAGGTCTACATGGTCCCCCAGTGGTCTACACAGACCTGCAAAGGATCTATGACAAAGGAAAAAGGAAATTGGGGGTGCATGAGAGGCAAATGTCCACGATACCGATATCATTAAAGCAGGCAAAACAATTAAATTAAAAAGTTAAGTTAAAGTAATAGTTAAGTTTTGTAAAGTTTAATCCCCATAAACAGATCGTATGTGGGTACTTCTGTAATATTCTGTTATTAGATACTGAAGAAAGGTACTTTGCCACCAACCATGGAGAAAAGCATGGAGATAGCTCATTTCTTATGACTTGTTTGGTAGGCACGGTCAAACCGTCCTATGGGCGTAAGAATCGACCGCTCCCGACCATGCACCATAAGTCAATAAAAGGCATTACATTAGGCCTCTTAAAATGTAAAGAAAAAAATTACTTATTGCTTGTCACCCCTTCCGGCGTCTGATAGTGCAAACATTTTCGAGTTCATTTGGCTCGCACCCATATTCACACATCCTACATTTTTAAAATTTTCTGCATAAGTCGACCAACTTACTTCTATTTCTGTAGGAGTGATAAAAAACCTAACCTATTCCGAATATTGGATTTTTTTAAGGTTTTGCTTCAATGATCACTGCTTTGTGGTGGCAACAAGTAACTTGAAAAAACTTACTGTAGCTGCATCCCCATGACCTCATGTAATGTGCTACATACGTGTAATATACCAGCTTCATAATACTCATAAAACCTTTTTAGTTTTAAAACAACATTATAATTGTGGGGTCTACCAAAACTGAAATCTCTGCCCAGGGGTCCACGGGACGATAAAGTTTGATGACCTCGGGTTTAGAGTAATAGTCGCTCAACTTACAAAATGTAAGTACCTACTTGGAAATTTTCGTACAAAATATAGAATCCTTTATCAAAAATTACTAATCGTTAGATGAAGTTGTTACTTGTTTAACCTGTGAAGCCCCGAAACTCACCGGTGAGTCGGACCAAAAAAAAAAAAAATTAAAAAGAATAAAAAAAAAAAAAATCGGCTGTCAACCCGGGTTGTCCTCGGGGTTTAATTTGACAACCCGGATTTTGCCATGGGGCTTCACAGAGGGGTAGTAAACGTAAAAATTATGACAAAATAAAATCTTATCAAACATACTTAACGTCACATGATCACCTTGATCCCAAACGGGATGGTCAGAGATGCCCCAAACATAAGCTCTTGGGTGTTCCAAACATTGAAAGTAGTAATAAAATATATTATAGTTCATATTAAAACACTTAAAGCCCCCTTTTAAGTCGCTATTGACCAATGACCTTGAGTGGTTAGCTTGCGTGTTCTGTGCTGAGCTCACGTAACGCGTCGTACGTCCACCCAGTAATAGCATTTGCCCATCAAGGAGCGCTGTCCGAAATTAGACGGATTATTAATTTATTATACATAAATCAACAGGTTAAATGATCTTTAAAATGGTGAAGGTTTCTTATAAATACGCTTTATAGTTTTTGCGCGATTCTCAATTTTTTATCCGCGTTAGACAACTCTACAAATTAATTACACTATGTTGTATAAATAAAATTTCAAATATTCACATAACAAATTACGACGAAAATTGTCTAGAGTAACTATCTTTTTTAATAGAAATATGACTAGTCGTTAGACGTGATGTTCAATTAAAAACCGTTAGAAGTCGTATAACTGCGCCTTAAGTCCGCGTGCTGTAACTGGCGACGTACGTCTCCTGTTGTTTTTATATGATGAAATGAGTTTGTGGCTGATGAATACAAAAAGGAAGGAAGTACAAATATGTGGTACTATGCTACAAGGACAACTCAGACAAAACAAGTATTCTAACGCTTTTAGTAGACAAGCCATCTTACATTGAATATGGAACATTGCAATGGCAGAAATAAAAAATGTATTTATTCAAAACGGGTATTTGTAGATCGCTCATTCAAAATACCGCACGTGTAATTTTGAATAACCAAATGAGATAAAAGACCCCTTTTTATTATAAAAGGATGATGTCAGTCCAGTCCGGATAAAATAAATAGGTATACGCCCAGTGGCCTTGCAATTTAAGGGGGCGAATGAAAGCCGGCACACAAGTACAACAAAAGGGGTACCGTTAATAGGAATCTGTAAAGAAGGGTGGCTCCCCTCGAGGGATTAGGCTGACCTTGGAGGGCTCCAAGGTCATGTGCGATGGGTGCGTAGTACTCGCGACCGGCTCGCAATTATGACTAGATGAATGAAACAGTACCTACCTATATACTAAAAGGGGTCGGGTAATGAGTGCGTGCGTTTGATGTAGAGATTCTATTTTCAATTTAAAATATTGCTATGCTATCCTTTGGAGTAATGAATCTCTATGAGGGTTCTTTGTTTATTTTTAATTATATTTTCTGTTTGTTTTGAAAATATCTGAACGAAAATTCGTCTGCGACCTCTTTGCAATGCAATTATATGTGGCGTCAGCATCATCACATCACAAGTGTCTGTACCTACTGGAAATAGTTGTAGACTTGAGATTTTCTTTCGAAAGTGTTGTTTTGCATGTCATCGGCTGAACCAAATGTGATTTGAATAAGGAATTTGCAAGCAAAATTCAAAATGTTTGGCGGTTAGCCGACAATATGCTTGAGCTCTAAAGTATGTAATGTAGATGAAGATGAGAGTACAATGAAGTTGATTTTGCAGGTGCTCCGGAGATAGAGGGTACGGAGCCTGCGCCGCGGACGTGGCGCGGCGCTGGGGCAGCGCCCTCGCGCGCGCATGGTGGGGTGGAAGCGCAGGGCCCGAGTGTGACTAGCCGCGCCATGACGCTGCTGGCCATCGTCGCCGTGGTGTACTGCCTCAGCGCCGCCTGGAAGCGCTGCGGCCGCAAGCTGCGCCGCCGGAGACTCATGTCGCTCGCCACCTAGCACAAGCTCAAGCACGACGCGAGGCAAAGGCGGTACCAAGTGATAAGAACCTAAATGTGGGGCCAAATAGATAATGTGATCGAAAGTTTACGACAGTTGTAGGGTAGGTATACTTTCAAGAAACTTGATTGCAGAGCAGATTGACCCACTACGATAATTAATATGCGTTAATATGACCAAAAATGACAGTTGCGACTTAAATTGGCGGCAATTTATGTCGATCAATTTATGTGGTTGTTGTTGTGGGTCAAAGCTGTTGGTTTTCCATGTGATAAATAAATAATCAGTATGCTTATCAATCAAGTTCCCTGACTTTAGAAAAGAAATGCTTTTTAAGAGGTTTTTATAAGTGGGTCAAAGTAAGTGGCTAACTCATAATCACAATATCTTTATATGTAGTAGATTTTTTCAATCACTTTGACGTAACTTACCTATTATGTAGTAAGTAAATTGATATTTCAATTTCATACTCAATCAATCTGCCTAACTTTTTCCCAACTACGGTGGGGTTTGTTTTCAGTCTAAACAGACGAAGCTGAATACAAGTATTTAGCATGGAGTGACGGACTATCTGGCCTCCATAACCCAGTAACTGGGTATACGATAACCCTTGACAAGACTGTTGACAGCTTTTCGGGCTAAGCGTTGCATAAGCTTGAAGATCGACCCGTGTGGCTGGTATTGTTTAGCCAATACAATTATATAAAATGTTCGTAATAAGTTATTGACAACGATATATCGTAGTAATCATTTTAATTTATATCAACTGCAAAATACTAGAAAAAATCAACACTAGCTTATCGTGCTCTAGAGTAATAAATGAAGTTAATATTTTTGGACCAAGTGTTATCTCGCGCAAAAACTCATTTAATTAGGTGTTGCTTTTATAGGCTCGCGCTGTTTATTGTTCTTCCGATATTACAAAGATCTCGATTCTTGTTATTGTATCGTAGAGTGTGCACGGACACAGTCATACCATCGTGCGCGTTTGGAATTTTAGTTATTATTCATTTACATATTATTCATAAAAGAACTCACGTTTTAATTTATTTATAAATGTATTACCTACCTAAGTCCCCAATATTTTAAGTTACCAAAATGTACCTCACTGCACTGGGACTAATTTATGAAATCTATTTATTACCTACGTTTTACCTGTTGTGGATATTAATGCAATTATATATACTTGAATTCATTATTCGAGATGATTTCTATCAACCGCCATCAATATAAGTGTCGAGTTTAACGTTGTGTATTTAAAGTTTATTTTTAGTGACCTGCAATGGAATTTTGGTATGTAGAGTTTAGAATATATTGTTATATGTTATTCGTCTCGACTTCTGAATTCAAATATCGTTTAACTTGATATGAGAGTATTTCTAATATTGTATATCGTAGTTTAAGGGAATAATTTTATATACATGATGATATTTTGTAGAGCGTTAAGCTCGGGTATATTGTTCGTCCCTTTATAGTCTGTATATAAGTATTGTGGCTTAATGTTATTATTGTCTATTTTTATTCTATAAACGTAGAGGAGAAACTTAGTAACATAAATATTTAATACGATCATATGTACGTAATTTTTTCAAGAAATATGTTGCTTTAATGATAATAGTTTAAGTTGTATAAGCAGTTAGTTTTTAAATGAGAGTGGGATAGCCTTATCATCTTTCTTTAAAAATCTAGGAACATTTGTATAGCACCCGATTGTGACGACTGTCCGCAGCTTTATAAGTTGTAGCAGTTGCGATTCGGACCTCTTTAAGTCGCTTAGTGATTTTTAGGGACCCAGGTGAACAATGTTTATAAAAGAAACTTTTTTTTTTATTCATTTAATAAATAATAATTAGTACAGATTTTTTTCTTCTTGCACGCACGACTAGTGCAGTTCGGTTACGTACAAAACATGATAACTGAAAAAACAAGTTTGTTATCATATTCTCAAGTCGTGCTATTGACAAACTTGATTAGTTTAGAAATTGATTTACATAATAATGAAGTTATGTATTTCATGGTAGCTTACACAAGAAAGACTGTTCATCACGTACGCTTTAGATTCACGGTTTAGACTAAGTAAACAATAAGTTTTTGTTAATAAAGAATCATCATCTGTTACGTCCGAAGTTTTATTTAAAAGACTGAGAGTTGGAAGACCCCTCACTGCAATCTTACATTGAAAGAGTAATTTGTTAATTCTAAAAATAAATAAGTAAATCTTGCAACCTTTAAATTAATTTTAGGAAAACATTGAAAAGGAAAAAAGTAGTATCAATAATGAAGATAGGTGAATAGACTATTTTCAAAATCACGTCATTTCCGTAGTAAAAAGGGTTGGTTACCGTCCATTTGAATTGCGACTGTTGGGTATAAATAAACTGACTGAAAACAATAGAAATGGAGAGAATACATCAAAAAGTAAATTTGAAATAAACTGTCTGTATGAATATGCAAGGCATGCGCGACCGAAAGAGAAATCACAGACCCAGTATCATCATTCTCCTACCCTTATCCCAATTTATTTGGGGTCGGCGCAACATGTCTTTTTCTTCCATACTCCTCTATTAGTCGTCATCTCTGTAGTCGCCCCTTTTTTACCCATATCCTCAGAAAAAAAAATCACAAACCCAGTATATAATACAAAATTTTTGATCACATCGCTCGTGAGGAAATTATTCTTCATATTTCTGTATTACTACATGTATTATGGGGGTTGATATTTTTGTTGTGAACTGGCAGGTACCTATCCCGCTAAATAATGGTGATAACTTCATTTAAAAAATCTTAGTTTTAATGGGCATAAATGTAAAGCAATTCGCTTGGGGTGCTTAGGCGTCGGTTTGGTGCGTTTGAACGAGGCGGGCAGCGGCCGCGCACGCGCGCTGCATGCGTGCGTCATCTCGGCGTGATTACAGGCCGAGTGTCGGTGGTCGGTGCCAAGCGTGAGGCAGCAGCACTGGGGATCGACCGCGCCACGCCGGTCGTCACGTCAGTCGCCTCTCGGCTGCCACACCGCGCGCCCGCGTGCATCTCTCCACGCGATACTTTGATCTCAACGCAACCGCACAGCGACGCTATCCGCGATGGCGATGGCGATGTCGCGCGTATTTGAACCGACCGACCATGTCGTCGAAAAATCCATTCTGCCTTCCTTTGAGCAATATGAAAGCATGCACAAGGAATCGCTCGAAGATCCCGAATCATTCTGGTCGGAATTAGCGAATGAATTCTATTGGCAAACACCATACCAGCGCGGTAATATTTTGTCTTACAACTTTAATATAAACAAGGGGAGGATCTTCGTGAAATGGCTCGAAGGCTCCAGGACCAACATCTGCTTCAACGTCCTAGACCGGAACGTCAGGAACGGCTTCGGGGACAGAATTGCATTCTACTGGTAAGTTATTTTCTGTTAGCATAGCTTCCAAAATCAATAGACAGCTG
This sequence comes from Polia nebulosa, assembly GCA_951329385.1. Lineage (NCBI taxonomy): Eukaryota > Metazoa > Arthropoda > Insecta > Lepidoptera > Noctuidae > Polia > Polia nebulosa. The sequence continues at coordinate 29,177,954 of OX589587.1, read as the reverse complement.
AGCGAAAATGCACTGAGACGGCGCGCGAGCTTATTGATTTTCTCCACAAGCGAGAGAGGCTACAGAATACACCAATAGGACAAGCTTATTAATACTGAAAATTAACCTTTGTGTTATGTAATAGTATATACTTCAAGCTAAATGCACAGCGAAATGTTAACTTTATCCATTTACGACTCCTCCATCACACGGACGAACTGTAATCATTCGTCGACTTGGGGCACAATTACCCATTTTGTAAATATAAGTTTTTCTATTTTATTTATTAGATAATTAACTAAGATTTAAAAAAAAACTTACTGCCAATGACTTTCAGGTTGCAAATTAGGTGTTGGGAAGTTGTTCAGTTAGATGATCCACTATTACAGTTCACTACCTAATTACAATGAAATAGACGTAATTAAAACATATTAGCATGTATTAAGTACGGAGCCGCATAGCTGTGGTTACATACATATGCTTATCAGTGCCCTTTTCCTTTTAGATAGTAGAATTTGAAGCGGTAAAAAAACTATAAAAATAAATTGAAAGTTGTGAGAAATACGATGCTTGGAAGATCGGTCGGCCACTTGGTTTCCTTACAAAGATTATTCCTGATTACTCCTCTTACTAATAAATTATGCTATTGCTTGGATTTACCTACGTCAATAATCCATCGTATCGGGTTCGAACTTGTGACCTCTTACCTTATTGCTCCATAACCATTGGGCCAATGGTGCACAAGGATATTCTATCTGCCTTTTCTTTTCCGCCTATTAACAAGTATCAAAATACTTAGGTACTTATTATACCTAAGTACTTAAACTATAATGGCTTAAGCGATCGCGATGTTCTTAGAGGAATCTAATTAAAATCATATGTAAAATTAATCTAGCTCACTCTCTTACCACGTAACAATAGCTTTGTTAAACTCCATACAAAAGTAGTGGATTAGAACCTAGGTCAGTCTCTAATCAACTGTCCATCTTTATAAACTGCAACACTAACCCTCCGATGCAGTGGGGGCCTAGTACTAACAGCTTCTACATAGGATAATCTATAATGTCCCTCTGAACTTTGACCTCTCCCGGCCGAGCGAAATTGAGCTCCTGCATTTCCGTTGATTGATTTCCCGGCCAAAGGCGCGCGCATTGCAATTTTGTACCAAGGTGCGCTGGTTTGGCCGCTAATAATGGGATTAAAACCGTCCCCACACCCCTGCCGCCCCTTGTTACCTGGCAACCCCCATCCCTCAGCAGTCTAGACAGCCTGCATTAAATCAATAACGCAGATACAGCCTCCCCAGACATCCGATGTACCACCCTGCAATAATTTGTATAGAGTTTGAACGAGGGTGTAGACTGTAGAGCTTTCATTTATGTATACTTACTTTACGACATGTCGTACGAGGGCTGAGAATAATCAGACATCATAATTAAATTGGTTATTTAAGTATATAAAAAATGTTTTTAAAAGGCCCGAGCGTCATAAACTCACATTTAAATTTTCTTAGAAGAGACGTATACATCTCTTCATCTCTTCCCATCAAGATAAGTTAAAATGCATACATGGTATATACACTGGCGCATACTTGAAGACGCTGACGCACGCTTGTGCATACGAATGCATTCAAAGTAGACGATCGCAATCAAGAGTCAAAATTACTTCGCATGATAATCAGCTCCTAGAATTTTTCATTATCCTTATGCGCCACTTCCATGCCATCCATCCTTCCACAGCGGGTCTACAATCTGCGGCCTCCATTTTGGAAGAACCCCAAGTCTTTCGGATCACATCTCCAATCGACCATATAACCAATTTTTGAACGATAAATAGCGTGTAACAGAAAGGTGTGGTCATATTTTAAGAACCGGTTCTGCCCAAGGAAATGAACAACTTTCTCTATGAAAAAATAGAAAATTCCAAAAAAATATTGGACTTTCCATACAAAGTTATCATCAGCTGATCAATATTTGTATGGGAAGTAAAAAATTTTTTTTAGAATTTCCACAGGTTTTCTTGAAGAAAGTTGTTCAATATCGATGGGCAGATGCAGTTCTTAAAATATGACCACACCTTTCCGTTACACCCTGTATAGAGGCCCCTTGCTATTTTCTTTCTGCTATTCGGTTTTCTATGTCAGTCTTGGCCCCTTGGCAACCTTTCCTTTCATTAGCAGTTGGGCAGCACTGGTCCGACATGTGTATATATACCAGTATGCTTGAAGCAGGAAGCTTAAATACATCTTAAAACTACCAATTTTATCCGAGTCGATGCCGATGCGATATTTATGAAAAGTGGCTGGAGGTAGGTACATTTAGATTTTTTATGCAACATAAACAAGCTGCTTGTAGGATTTCATCACAATGATGTTTAGGAAACACGAGTCACCGTGGGCCTGAAGGAGCCCCCCCCCAGAGAGGGAGAAATTATTTGATGATTTCCCACTAATTAAAAAAAAAAAGTAAAAGACATACGTAATCATCTCTCGTCAACGGTTACAGATGAACTGTAAATCACTGAAATGACCTTGTTTATGTGATGTTATCAATGAGTTGATTAGTTCTAACGCTCTACTTAGATTGCAAGTTGCCTATTATAAACAAGTCATCAAGTATTTGCAATAGATTCTTTGATAATTCAATCTATAAACGTTACTTGCAATTCTGATAATGTAAAGTAGAAATCCTACAAGGTGTAGATTTATTACCCTATTTAGGTTAGAGCTGTAAGCCTGGTTTTAAATTACCTACAGAGATTTATCAAAAATATCTCATTTTTTTTGCAAGGAAATAAATTTAAAGTTGAAAGTTAAATTAAAAATTTCGATAATGTGAATCAACCTAACTACCTTCCTAACTACATAATATAAAAAAATTATTATGATCCTTGATCGTTTCTTGCTTTGGCAATGATTCCATCTGGGTTTTCTGCGGTTTCGTTGACATTTTTATATGCTTAACCTTTACTTGACCTTGATATTTAATTTTATTGAATACGATTACTGTTCCCCCTGTGAACCCCATTGATACTTTAGTACCTATATCCCCTCCTCATCTGACAAAGACCTTGTGCTAGGAGAAGTATCTACCTAACCTAACTCTAAAACGTACTTATGAGTTTACGTTTATCCGTAATTTACTTTAGTTTATGACAACAAGGCGTCACAGAGTGAACGATTTGCACTTATATAATGTCAAAGAAATAAGTAACCATAATAGTGCTAGCTCGTAAGGTCGTTGTCAAGGTCCCCTGCGAAATGAGCGGAACTGATTACTAATATCGACTTATGAATTGATTTCATACCAACATCCGCCTCTCAGGAAAAATGCGAATCGAAAACGTATGAGATGGTAATAGGTTGTTTACTTACTTAACATTGGTTTGGGCTCGGCTCGCCCCTTGGATCTTGCCCCTAATTGCCTAAGTCTATCTACTTGCCCCCTTAAATATTAGATACCCCAAATCGCCCCGAATTGTTAGTAAGTTAAAAGTACTGTCAGCACTCTTAAGTTTTTAAATATAGACGTTTTAAAATTCAACTGTCTTATTTGTTTATTTATTGGAACTACCAGGAAAGCAAGAATGAACTGGAACTAGGACTAAGACTTCTATCAATATATAGTGAATAGGTACTATTAATTCCTCTTTGTGTTTAATCGTCGGTGCACAACGAGTAAGATCATTTAGGCGTCTATTTTCTGTTCATTTTTGTCACCCTTGTACTTTTCGAAACAACAAATGATTTAATTTCAAAACCTGTATTTTTACCTTTATTGAGCGAAGTAGTAAGTCGCTTAAGCACCTAGATCTAGTTAGTTTCTGCTTCCCTGGTAGTTTTAATAAATAAACAATTAGGAAACTGTCCTAATTGTTTAGTTTAAAACGTCTATCGATATCATTTACTACGAATATTTTATGCTCTTCTTAATGTTTCATCGTTGGTGCGTTTTGAGGAATACCCCGGTGAGATTACAGATAGAGTTATTAAAGTAATCAAACATGGCGTTACTTATAATGTGTGCATTTTTTTGTCTAACCATACCTTTTTGGTTCAATTTTAAAGGAAACGCCGCAAAGGGCGAATTGATACTCCAAAATAATTATTTAACTACGTAAGTGGCGAGTCACTACACCAAAATAATAAAATAAGGGGTGAGCGGAACATTCGAATCGAAAGGGGCAAGATCCAAGGGGCGAGCCGAGCCCACACCTTAATATTGTATTATAAATTATATTTAGGAAAGTACATTCGTAATTTGTGGCATAACAGAGTGGGTGTGTGACGCAAATTTGCTAGCCTGTCGGTTTCCTATCGGTTGCATTTTGGGGAGTGTGCGACGGAATTGCGGACCACAAGACGTACAGCGAAGTGTTTTTATTTATAACCGACGAAAAAAAAAGTAGGAGGTTCTCAATTCGACCGGATATATAAATATATTTTTTTTTGTGTATGTTCAGCTCTCAATCCGTCATTTATGAACCGATCTTGGAGAATCAAGGAAATCAGGATCTGATGATGGAATCCTGATAAAATTGACAGAAAACCTCGAAAATTGTGGGCACGAATATTGTTTCTGTTTACTTTTCATAACTTAATCAGGTATTTGCATTTAGGAATCATCACATCATGAAACTGAGCTGATGATAGAAACCATACCTTTCCTAAACAATAGAAGTTAGATTTAATATATATAATATAAAACTGGTTTTAGTGACAGAAACCACTTAATATGCATTAAAGAAAAGACGCCTTTACAATATTGGAGGTAACCTCAACTGGTCAATATCCTGGGAACCTCAAGGAAGGATGGTTATATCATCAGCTCAGTGGCAAGAGGAATGATGAAGGATTATGAATTAGCCTCAGAGTATTGAAATATAATGCGAGCCACAAAAAAAATCATTAAATAAAAAAGTTATTTAACCGACGAAAAATAACTAAAACGTAAGAAATAAATAAATCTTTTAAGTTTTGAGTATTGAGCTTATTTACATAAAATATCAAATTTAATATAAACTAATTTTGAGTCGGCGCCAAATAATATAATGATTAATTACCTACGTAGAGCCTTCTTCATTTCACATACAAAATTTAGATATTTATTAATAATAAGATTGTTGTTTGGCTCCAACTATAAAATTAGTTTATATTAAATTTGATATTTTATGTAAATAAGCTCAATACTCAAGACTTAAAAGGTTTATTTATTTCCTACGTTTTAATTATTTTTCGTCGGTTAAATTTTTTGTTAAAAAGTTTTTTTTTTACTATGATAAGCAGAAGATATTAAAATAAAGTGCAGAGACTCTAAGCACTAATTTGTAAAGCAGCCATTCCACACCTTTCTGATAAGATTATTAATTATAGTCATAGCTTTCTGTTGCAACATCCCCAAACGGTCTCGGTTGTGTAGATAAAGGCTGTGGGTACATTTAGCTATTATCTACTTCAGAGAAACGTACCAACATATCTGTAACCTTCAACTTCCTTCAACCATAATACTCGAAGACTCGGTCTGGCACACAATACTAGTAGGTCAGTGTACCTAAATCTCATGACCATTCACCGCTTACACGCTGGTAATTAACTTCATACTTTAAATACAAACCGCTCTACCACTCTACCACTTCACAGCAAGAAGAACTATTTACATCAAAACAATCGATAAACATAAAGCTGAATATGACTACCTATTGAATGTTTCCCTAAAGTAGCTAAAGAGCCGAGCTGGTATAAGCCCAGCTTTGTCACCTATTATAATACCAGGTATAGAAAAGACTGTTCATAGTACAACTTAAAAAAAAAAAATGTGCAACATCTTTTAGCTAACTTAATAATAAATAAACTGTTTAAAGGTCAAAGGTGATGGTGCTTAGGAACTTCGGTTAAAATAAGAGTTTGGGTGCCTTTGATGATGCAATTGATAAACTTGGTAAAGAAATAGCACTTACTCGTATTTTAGCGTAATATGTCAACGATATTCTTACGTTTACAACGATATGCAAACCCATGTGGTACGTAGCATCTACACCAATTCGAACAGTTAAAACTGACCTAATAATTATTAATAGGACTGACAATGACAATCGAGTTAGATTTTTAAAGGACCAAGTAGTTAATGTATGCTTTCCATTAATGTGTTCATAAGTTAGATCAACTAGTGTTGCACTTGAGAGAGCTAGGCAAACTAGTAGGTATTGTTAACCTCGGCCGTACTTAGTTTCCTTCTCACTTATATTCTAAATCCTTTCAACGAATTACATATCACGAATGCGATATACAATCGACCGAATCTTACAATCGTCCTCGCATCTCTTGAAACACCGATGTATGTATGACATGCGTTCTTGCGTCATCAGTTCGACAATTTCCTAAAGATATGAGGGATTCGAGTTATCGAGATAATGTCGCTACTTCGGTGATTCAGTTCAAATTATCGCATGTCTTTCAGAGATAAATAGACTCACGACGCGATGATAGAAGAAATATTTAACGAGATAAGAAACCTTGAATTACGACAACACATGTAGGTACTTCACGAAGACAGGAAACAGGAGATTTGGCGCCCCAATGTATTGATTTTATAAGCCCTTTTCACTTCCCTTTACAATTGCAACCCTCAACCACCCTCATCTAAACATTAGGCATTGGCAGGCACTACAAAGAGTTTATCCCGCCCACGCCCCGGGACAGCCCGGGTGCCCGGGATGGATTATCAAAATTCGCGATGTGCAGGGGGAGATCAAATAGAACTCATTTGCGAAATGAAAATTGAGATTGATTGAGCTCCCTGAGGGAGCACTGGGATCCCCTATTTTTAATTAGAACCTTCGGATTACCATAAGGGTGAAAAATTCTGTTTGTTTATACCTACAAACGTAACACATATACAGTAAAACTCTTACATAATATTTGCATATGTATGTACCTACTCTTATAAATCATTATTACTTCATTTGAAACAGAGCGTGTCCAATTACTTTCTACAATACACTGTCCCTATTTCAAGCCTCACAAAGTGTTAAACATTCACTTTCCAGACTTTGTTTGGCAATAGTGTGATAATTATTTCAAGATTACTATAATAACGGAGTGCCTATGCATGAACTGCGTCAACGTACTGTCTAGCCCGGAGGTTTTCTGACGCCGCCGTCTCAGTTTGCTCCTGCTAAGTGTTATTCCATTTGGACCTTCAAGTTACCGGAGCATCTGTTTTATGTTTCTTTTTTCAGGGAGGGTAACCACCCAGAAGATTATAGCCGTATTACTTACATGAAATTGATGGACTTGGTATGCCAATTCGCTAATGGACTGCGCGAGCGCGGTATAGGGAAGGGAGACAGGGTCTCCATCTATATGCCTATGATCTTGGAGACGATTGTTTGCATGCTGGCCTGTGCTCGGATCGGAGCTGTTCATTCCGTGGTGGTAAGTTTTGGACCCAGTGGTACTAATTCATGTGTCCCACCTGTCACTATTCATTCTATCGCAATTAGTCTAATTTAACTTTTGTCATAAAAAAATTAATGAATTCTTCTATCGATCGATCGAATCATGCTTTATTTGACTTCAACTGAAACTGCGAGAAATTTTTAGTTCGCGGGATTTTCTTCTGACTCGTTGGCGGAGCGTATGGCTGACTGCAAAGCTAAGGCTCTAGTGACGGCTGACGGTGCCTGGCGCGGAGAGAAGCTGCTCGTCCTGAAGACCACTTGCGATGAGGCTATTGAGAAAGCCAGGACCAAATACGGCCATCTTTTGGAAATGTGCATCGTGGTCCCGCACCTGGATCGAGTGACGCCTTGCGGAAAGCTTCCCGATGACGTAAGAGCACTCGTAAGTATAGTAGTTCTAGTGTAATGCGTAGTGTCTGCGTAGTCGTTTATTTGTCTTTGTGTGGCGAACCTCCTAAGTAAATCTGACACGGTTCTGTCTCTTTCTAGTACAAGTGGAATGAGGATATTGATATTTGGTGGCATGATGTTTTGGAGGGTCAATCGACTATCTGCCCTCCGGAGTGGCTGACTCCTGAAGATCCTCTGTTTATGCTGTACACCAGGTAAATATTAACCAAACCAAAAGTTATATTTAGGAGCTTAGTGGAAATTGTTTAATCATGATTATTTGCATCAGTGGATCTACTGGCAAGCCTAAGGGCGTGGTGCACTCGACTGCTGGCTACATGCTGTACGCTGCGGCTACTTTCCGCTACGTGTTCGATCATCGTGAGAGGGACACCTACTGGTGCACCGCCGATGTCGGCTGGATCACCGGACACACCTACGTGGTGTACGCACCCATGGCCAATGCCGCCACTTCCGTCTTGGTAAGTTGTTAGTGAAATATACTTACCTATCTTTTTACCTCACGTCAACAGTGACTGAAGAGCGTTTTCTACACACGACTTGATTAATAGTGGTATAAAAGTGGAAGGGAAAGCAACTGCTGTTACGTTCAAGGCCGCGTACATGCATTAAGCAGCAATGATTTTTCCGTGATTACTTTCCATTGAGCTACAGAGCCTTGAATATGGTCAATTTTTAAGACATTTGAAACGTAATATTGCGACATTTTCCAAAACCGATCCACGAAGCTAATGTTACAAGGCTAATAACCTTTTGTTCTGTTTTCAGATGTTAAGTAGTTAAAAAAAAAAATTACAAAAAATTTTACCGATGACAAAGAACTAGAAAGCAAAACATCAATAAACCTTTCAAGTCTTGAGTATTGAGCTTATTTACATTAATCAAATTTTACATAAACTAAGTTTTGAGTCGGCGCCAAACAAGCCAAACAACAAACTGAAAATTTTACTTGAAACTACGTAGAAATGGAGAAGGCTCTACGTAGGTAAGATAAGATAAAGATTTCTTTATTAATGAATCATTTTATTATTTGGCGCCACTCACAATTATTTTATGTAAAATTTTACAAGCTCAATACTCAAAACTTAAAAAAAAATATTAATTTTTTGCTTTTTAGTTCTTTTTCTTCGGTTTAATTTTTTTGTTAATATTTTTTTTATTTTATGATTTTTGTGGCTCGCATCTGCTTTTTATATCAAACTTCTAAAGTATGGTTTCCATCATCAGCTCAGCTTCATGATGTGATGATGCCTAAACGCCAATTTCTGATTAAGTTATCAAAAGTAAACAAAAAACACTATTCGTGCCCACAATTTTCGAGGGTTTCTTTCAATTTTATGAGGATCACATTATCAGATCCTTGACATGGGACCACCCTTAGAGCGGTTGCGCACTACGTCCGATACTTATCCGTGAAAATACGGTCCGGCGTGGTCGTAGAGCAATTTGTAGGGTAGGTTACGCACACTACCGATCAGAGTTCGGTCCGAGTTTTCTATAGATCTGTATTTTGACGGATAAGTATGGGATAAGTATCGCACGTAGTGCGCACTCTTAAGGTATACCTACCCTATCTAACAAAGTAAGGAATCATTAAAATCGGTTCATAAATAACGGAGTGAGGGCTGAACATACATAATATATATACGGTCGAATTGAGAACCTCCTCCTTTTTTAACCGACTTTCGAAAAAGGAGGAGGTTCTATGTTCGACTGTATGTATGTTTTTTTTTTATGTATGTCCACGCATTTCTCCGTCAGTTCTGGACCGATTTTCAAAATTCTTTTTTTATCTGAAAGAATATACGCTCGAGGTGGTCCCATATAAATGTTATCGAAATTGCTTTAGCGCTTTTTGAAAAACTGAACAAAAACGAAAAATAGGCATATCTTGATGACGGTTTGTGTTCTCCAAATGTTTAAATTCCACGTTCCATGTTATTGGGGATTTTAGTTCTGGGGTATAACAACGAAAAAGCGAAAAATAAAAAACTTTTTTACAAAAAAAAAAACAGCCGACTTCCAAAAAAAAATACACTAAAAATTTAAAAATAACTTTAATTTCGGAAGTCGGTGTCAAATATCGAAGAAATAAAATACAAACACCGACTTCCGAAATTAAAGTTATTTTTAAATTTTTAGTGTAAGTATTTTTTTTTTGGAAGTCGGTTGTTTTTTTTTGTAATAAAGTTTTTTTTCGGTTAAAAACTAACACATATAAATGAACGTGATCAATTCAAAGTATAGTTACCTCATCGTAAATGTGTTGATAGTTTCAGAAGAAAAACAACGTGTAAGTAATTTATCGCATGTTTTGTTTACGAGTACCTACGTAATTGATTAGATATTTAATTAGTAAAACAAGCCTCAAATCTAGGTAAGTAATGTATTTTGACTTTGGGGTCAGCTTCACTGACCCATTAACTCCGTCACATTTCAGGTTCAATGATTTTCTAGCGTTTAATAGATGACCTCCACAGCGTCCGTGTTTGTGAGAACGTTAGGACACGTGTCATGATTGTGTCCGTCATCATTATTTTGTAACTGTACTTACTTATTATTATGGAATTATCGGACCGATCAAGCAGTTCATTTGTTTTCGTAGCTAAAAATGGACTGCACTGCAACTGCCCAGCTGAGATGTAGTTCGTCAGAGTTCATCAACAGTTCGAGAAGATTTAATACAAGCAAGAAACAAGTGTTTCATTTGGAAACGACCCATACAGTCCACATAGGGTTGCCATCCGTTCGGGTTTCCCCGGATTAGTCCTAGTTCAGAGGGCGTCCAGAGAGCGGGGTTTAAAAGTTTTCAAGTTACCGGCCGCGCAAGTCGCGACATTTTCATATATTCGGCGACCCCGAAAATATTTAAAAAATAAAACGTAGACTCGTCCGGGTTCTAAGCTTTAAAAACCGGGGTTTTCATGCTTCTCGTCCTGGTTGTCAGATTTTAGAGATGGCAACCCTAAGTCCACACCACTACAATAATATACGTATTTACTTTGCTGGCACATTATATGTAATTGCAGATAATTCCATAATAATATGCACATTTACAAAACAATGATGACGGACACATGACACATGTCCTAACGTTCTCACAAACAAGGACGCTGTGGAGGTCATCTATGAAACTCAAGAGAATCATCGAACTTGAAATGTGATGAAGTTCCCAGTGAAGCTGACTCCAAAGTCAAAATACCTACATTACTTACCTAGATTTGAGGCTTGTACTCGTATTTAAACAAAACATATGCGATAAATTACCTACACGAAGTTTTGCTTCGGAAAATAGCAACAAATTTACGATAAGGTAACTTTAAATTGATTACGTTCATTAATGACTGATAATTTTTAACCGACAAAAAAAGGAGGAGGTTCTTAATTCGACCGTACGTATATATATTATGTATGTTCAGCCCTCACTCCGATATTAATGAACCGATTTTAATTATTCCTTTCTTTGTTGGATATGGTATATACTTCAAGCGTGGCCAAAAAAAAAAAATTGAGAGGAACCCTCGAAAATTGTGGGCATGAATAGTGTTTCTGTTTACTTTTCATAACTTAATCAGGTATTTGCGTTTAGGAATCATCACATCACAGCTTCATGATGTGATGATTCCTTAACGTAAAAATGAAGCTGATGATGGAAACCATACGAAGTTTGTGAAGTGAATATGATAACCATATAGAAGTTTGATATAAAAAAATGATGCGAGACACAAAAACATTATAATAAAAAAACTTTTTATCAAAAAATTAAACCGACGAAAAAGAACTAAAAAGCAAAGAATAAATAAATCTTTTAAGTTCTTGAGTATTGGGCTTATTTACATTAACTATCAAATGTCACACGTGGGTACAAATATCTTGTAGGTACTAGAAAAATCCCTTTATAACCTTTAACATAATAGTTTCAGACTTACTAGAATATATTTTTTACGCTTAGGTGCATTCACTAGATAATTTAGTCAAATACTCATAAAATTAAAAAAAAAACGTAGAAAGTGTACGAAGGGTGACAATTTTTCACTACTTATTTACATACATAACGAGCTCGGCGTCCATCACAATTCTTAACTATTAATTTTTAGATTTACATTGAGCCTTTTGGATTTTCATGTATTCTTTTATTTTAAACCTAAATCCTCTGAAAACATTAACATGAACGTTAAGAGAAGAGGGAACAGGGGCTGCGATTCTCCATACAAATGTATTCCCTTTTTTTCTTCCTGAATAATGCCTCTAGAGCAATCTTTTTTTTTTTCTTAAAGTCAAGGTCTGCTGCTGACACGTCCCTGTCATTTCCTTTTTTCAGCAACTAATAAGTAAAGAAAATATGACCCTCCAAAAATGACAAAAAATGGCCCTATTTTACCGCCGTTTTTAGAGGACTACCAGACAAATTCGAAAAGTTTTAACATAAAAAATTTAGGGACCTAGACATACTCTTTCTTAAAAATTTGGTGCCAAAAATAATTGAATCGGCTCAGTTTTCGAGGAGAAAAAAGGGAAATACGAAACGTCGATCTCGTCTAAAATTTGGTGATAAAATCGGTCTGAGTTGCAGCTGTCCTTATCGCACTCTACGGGGTCAGGCTTGAGGGAGCACGATGGCAATAGTTTCTTCAAATACCTATTTTGTAAATTCCTCACAGGCCCTGTTCCCTCTTAAGATCTAAGGTTAACCCGAAAAGGCTCGTCAATTCAAGTGATTAATTTATTACAAGTTAAGAACTAGACATGTCTGTGAAAAGACAGTAACGTAACCTTGCAAGTTAGTTGACGGGCACATTACTAACTCGTTATTAGCTGAGAAACAATGTAACGAGGAAGTAATAAACTTGATTTAAAAAAAAAAAAAACGCCCTAGTCCGAGTCGTACTCGCGCGCAAAGGTTTCCGAACGAATCATATTTTTTAAATAGCTTATAAAAAAAAGAAAAATCTTTTTAAGACAAACTTTTACATGAACTTAAAAATAGTAATTAAAACTTAGATACATAAGTGTACAACCATAATATTTTAGGACTGTAAGAGACGTTCACGCCTCAAGCTTTAAAGAAAATGTTATAAGTAGTTACAACTATACCCCTTTCTAGTTTACGTTTTTATTTGATTGAAGCTTACCCTTAAAAGATTTTAATTAATCATAATTTTTGTAAATACTTACTAGAATTTATTGAAATACATATCCTGACACCAGCAGCGTATCATCTCTGACCGTAAGAGGAAGTACTCTGCGGCAGGAGCAATCTGACATTAAGCCTGGAATACACATGCTACTAAAAAAGCAGGCTTGTTTTTGATGGTGCCATCTTGTTTGGTTGAGGAGACCCTATGGCCACCTTTCAGCTCCATCATCAGACCAGCTTCATAGTACTATATTATTGCAATGGTACTCAATTTTATAAGTAATGCAAGTTTCAGCTTAATCAAAGACCCAGAAAGTGTTTGAAAAATGGGTTACTAATTTGTAACCGGATACACACAAAACCAAAGCAAGTTAATATAAAGTTTGTAAAAATATTGACTTCCTATAGGTTTTCCTGTAATCTATAAGTAAAAAACTATTACCTGTATTTTTTTTTAATATTTTAGACTCAGTAGTTTCGGAAATAAGGGGGAAGGGGAATGGTAAATTTTCGTTCATTTTCTAAAATAACTTTAAAACAATTCATTTTAAACTTATAAAAAAAATATTTTCGAGACCCTCACAATGCGCCCTTCCTTTTGATATGTCGCACGGTACAGTTTGAAAAAAATTTTTTTTGAAATTTTCCGATTTCCCCCCCAAAATGACCCCATACTCCAAATTAATCTATTTACGTTACTTGCCCGTGTTTGGGTCATAGAAATACAAATCATCTGCCTAGCCTTTTCCCAACTATCTTGGGGTCGGCTTCCAGTCTAACCGGATACAGTTGAATACCAGTATTTTACATGGAGCGACTGCCTATCTGACCTCCACAACCCAGTTACTGGGTAATACGATACCCCTTGGTAAGACTGGTTGTCAGACTTTCGGGCTTCTGACGACCCGTGACGACTGTCAAAGATCCATGATTGACAGCCGGGACCAACGGCTTAACGTGCTTGCCGAGGCACGAGGAGTCTCGGTATGTAAAGATGGTCACCCATCCATGGACCAACCCCGGCAAGCGTAGCTTAACCTGATGAATCGACCCGTGCGGCTATTATTACTTTAGCCACGAGCTCCTCACTTTAGCCACGAGCTCCTCATATGTTCGGAACCCTGATTAATTAATACATTATTTCATTAGGTTCTATAGTTCGTAAAACATTTATTATTGTAGGTATGCTGTTTAAAATAATACTTTAGGAATCCCTAACATAGTAGGTAGAGCCATGGCTCCCTACCTATCTAAGATCTTATTTTAGTGACACTAGCGTTGACGTATTTCAGCATTACAATTTTATTCCACTTATTAGTATATTATTATTACAAGGGCAAGCCGATCGGGCCTACCAAATAGACACTCAGACAAAAAAAAACAATTCCTACCAAAGAAACAATATCATGTTGCACTCCTGTTTCAGTTCGAGGGGACTCCATTCTTCCCCAATAATGATCGCTACTGGTATGTGTGTGCCAAGTACAAGGTGACCCAGTTCTACACTGCTCCAACCGCCATCAGGGCCCTCACCAAGTTCGGAGACGACGAGGTCAAGAGGTAAGTCCTTAAAGTAGGGAAATGTACGGCAGTTATGACATTATAGGTGTCTCGTGGCCATCAGCGCATCTGCTATACCTTCCGAAAGCATCAGATGGTAATATACCAACGGTGTTACGAAATCACCAAGGGAGTCGGGATCAATTTTATTCACAGAATAATTAGGCATTTTTCCCCATATTATAAAAGGAGCAAGAAGTGTGTAGGTATTTCTGTATTTCTATAATTCCGGTTCACATGTACCCCTGTACACGCGTGCCTCGGTTTAGCAACCCACTTACTAGTTTCTGTTTTGTTCCTTTTTAACGGTTTCCAAATAAACCAAGGAATCTGCCTAGCTTTTTCCGAACTGCGTTGAGGTTGGCTTCCAGTCTTAACAGATGCAGCTGAAAACCAGTCATTTACACAAAGGGACAGACTATCTGACCTCCAAAATCAGGTAGGTACCTAACTGGGTAACACGGGCATTGTGTTCCACTTGGTAAGACTGGTTGTCAGATTATCGGGCTTCTGACTACCCATAACGACTGTCAAGCATAACGTAAATACATTGCTGCCGATGCTATATGCACCGAGCGACATGCACTTATTGACATTGGCATCCTGATTCGCTTGCTTAGGGTCACAACGATTGTTAGCAGAGGTCGGCGCATGATCGTAGCTGCTGATACGAAACATTTGTAAAGATAGACCTAGTTGCATATCCTGTACGTAGATTGCACATTGAAAGAATGTCTTTAAAATGTTGCAAGCTGTGCCTATCGCTCTGAAAACATCTCGTGAATGAATTGTACTGTTAACCCTGAAGTATTTCATTGAACGTATGCTGATTTCGATCACGATTTTATGATTAGACCTATAGAACCCTCGATATAACAATGCTAAAGGTCTAATTTTCAAAGGTGAACTTCTTTTGTGTCACGAAAACTAGCCAGTTACTAGTGTGTGTTCAATCACAAATATACCTATTGTCATATACGGAAATTAATAGGTAAAGTAATCAATTAATAATAATTAATCATCGACACATACTGGCACGAAATAGTTAAAAGCACATAAAAGGCCCCGCTTAGGTCTCGAGTCTAGACGTTTACTTAACCCAATTGGAGTTAGCTGCAGTGGGCTTTATTTATTAACGAATGAACTTCTATTTGCGTATAGCGCCCCATATTCGATCGGTGTTGGAACTAAGTTAACAAGAGCTGACAGGCTAACTTATAACAGCGATCATGGAACATTCTTCAAATATCGACCGACAGAATTTTAAACTTCTTTTTCTTTCTCTGTATCTCGCACTATTTAATTTTGAGATACCACGCAGTCGCTTTTTTTAGCCTCTCTAAAATAAAACTACATAGAAAATACGGCTTTTTTATTTTTTGTGGGGTGGGAAATCATCCAATGACTTCTCCCGCTCTGGGTGGAGCGGGAGGGCGTGTCAGACTCTTACTGACTAAAACCCACCCCTCTTCTTCCTGCCCTGAGTGCCCAGGGGCGAGGTAACTCTGTTTCGAATTTATCCTAAGAAAATACGGCTAGTCAGCTGATTCCGGTTAGACTGCAAGCTGAACTCAAAATAGTTGAGGAAAGGCTGGGCAGATAAGCAAAGTTAGAAAGATAGACTTTACACGGTGATGCTAGTATATAAACCATGATTTACTAAACTTAGAAAACATCTTTTTACCTATCGTTTATACATTTTGTAGGCATAACCTGGATTCCCTGCGCGTGCTGGGTAGCGTGGGCGAGCCCATCAACCCTGAGGCTTGGCTCTGGTATTACAACGTCGTCGGCCAAAGCCGCTGCTCCATCGTGGATACGTTCTGGCAGACAGAGACTGGTGGCCATGTGCTAACCAGCCTCCCGGCTGCCACTCCGATGAAACCTGGCGCTGCCGTAAGTCCTTATCTAAAGCACAAAATGTACCTATAGCTGTGGAGAGCCTTTTTATTTTGGTCTGGGAAACCCTCAAAGAACTTCGCACGCGTGTCAGACTTTTACTGACTAATAAAACCTATTATTGGGGAAAATGAAGTAAATTAGGGAAAATTGAAACAAAAAATATAAACATTTTTAATTTTGGCCCAAATATTTTCTTCGACTTTATTTAGTCGAATTAGGATTGCCAACATTTTATCGGCAAAATACAGTATTTTTTAAAATAGGCTTTAAAAAATATAGTAACTTTAAAAAACCGGCCCAGTTTTAAATCGGCACTTAACAAGATTACCTAAGAAGATTTTTTTAAAGGATTTTGTGTTTTGTATGAAATGTTCCAAGCAGGTAGGTTCATTTTATAAGTTGGGCGACTATTTCTTAAACAGAGCTAACTTAGCTGTGATATGTATATACGAATCTTTCAGATTTTTCAAACGAACATTTTATTTTTTATAGTGGGGGGCTCGACTTTAACAAAAAATATCACTTTAGTTCAATATTTCACAAACGAATCACTGAATAGAAAGATGGTCTTCACAACCCCTCAATGATTTTATATAAAAACTTTTTAAAGTCTTTTCTATTTTGTAAAAAAGTCATCATCTGCAGATCTTTTAAATAAGACCATTTCGGAATAAACCTCTTTCGAACAAAAAAATAATTTTGCAAATCCATCTATAAAATTATGACGAAGTCATGCCCACATAAAAAAAAAAAATATATAAACATCCGAATTGATAACCTCCTCCTTTTTGAAGTCGGTTAAAAACCTATCCAACGATAACCCATACAAGAGGGTAGGCGAGAAAATACAATATAAGTACCCATTTTACATGTAGGTACCATAATAATAATAAAAAACCGGCTCAGTGCGTGTCGGTGTTTTCACATTTAGAGTTCCGTACCAAATTCGGCCAAGTGCGTGTCGGACTTCGCACATTTAGGGTTCCGTACCAAAATCGACGGAATTTCAAAGAAAAAAAAAGAAATATATTGATATTTTTAGTAAAATAAGTATACATAAGTAATAATAATAAACATTATTAAGTTCATAGGTCAATTGGAAGTTAAAAAAAAATCTGATCAAAATTTTGTGACAGACGACGGACAGACGTGAGTGACAGCAATAGGGTTCCGTACCCGAAGGGTCCAAACGGAGCCCTCGTTTGGACCCTTCGGGTACGGAACCCTAAAAATAAAGACCACAAAAAAATAAGTAGATTTTGCAACTTATAGTACTTATAAAAACAAAATCCCACTTAGACCATATAAATTCATACACCCAAAAAAAAAAGGTAAAAACCTCCAGACGCTTCACTATGTCGCAGCCATCTGGTTGAATTCGCCATTCAGTTGTACGCCTAAGTCGTTCATTAAGGTGGAAGCTCCAGGGTAGCCCGCGAAATTCAAATTTTCTTACGTTTTTTGCAATTTGCAGGTCAGTGTCAGGTTGTATCTTGGTCAAAATTTGATTCGCGGCCGTTCTAACAGAGAAATGTATTGATGATTTTAATGATTATAATTCTATAAATACTCGTACATACTTGCTACGGCCGCGAATCAAATTTTGACCAAGATACAACCTGAGACTGACCTGAAAATTGCAAAAAACGTAAGAAAATTTAGATTTCGCGGGCTACCCTGGAGCATTCACCTTAAACGCTAGAAACGCTAAATTCAATTAAATGGCTAGGCTGATAGTTAATTCAACTAGAATCACTCAACGTTTAACATTTTATTTAATTTCGGAAGTCGGTGTTTGCAATTTTTAGAAGTCGGTTGTATTTTTTGAAAAAAGTTTTTTATGTACACACATAATCATAATCAGTGGTATCACAAACTCATCAATATCCAATTTAACTAAATGACTAGACGATATCCAGCCATCTGGTTAAACGTTGCGTTCAACGACTTGTCTGATTGTCCTTCAGCCATTTAATTGAATGCCGGCGTTTAATGAACGGCCTAAGGTGTCCAATTGACTGGTGGATTCAACCAGATGGCTGCCACATATACACAGATGACGTTTTGGTTGTCTCCAAATGTCCAAATAACATGTTATTGGGGTTATCCATTCCGGCATAACTTTAATATTTAGTTTTACTTCTGGGGTACATTAAAACAACAAAAAAGTGAAAAATAAAAAACGTTTAAACAAAAATTACAACGGACTTCTAAAAATTGCAAAATTACGTTAATTTCGGAAGTCGGTGTCCAATAACGAAGAAGAAAATACAAACACCGACTTACAAAATTAAAGTTATTTTGCAATTTTTAGAAGCCAGTTGTATTTATTGTAAAAAAGTTTATTTTCTGAACAGGTAAATTTGAGCCCTGTGTGTGTCTTTTGTAACAGGGTTTCCCATTCTTCGGCGTCGAGCCCATCATTATCGACGACGATGGTCAAGTGATTGAGGGACCCGGTGAGGGGTACCTGGTGTTCGCTCGCCCATGGCCTGGCATCATGACCAGCCTGTTCCAGGACCACAACCGCTATGAAGATGTATATTTCAGGAAGTTTCCTGGATACTACTGTACCGGAGATGGTATAAATTTACTTACTTTGATACCATGTCGATTCTAAGCGAATATAATGTAAAATATTATCCTTCTCATTGCATAATATTTTGCTTTAATTAACGGATCGCTATGCAAAAGCAATGTTGATAGTTTGTATCAACGATATACTTAGTTTGAGTGATTTACGTAAAGTTCTTACTTTCCATTATGTCAACAGCTACTGTAAATAGTGTATTCACTCACAACACAACATAACAGCTGTATAAAAGACCATTAATATTTGCAGGCGCCAAGAGGGATGAGGATGGGTTCTTGTGGGTGACCGGCCGCATCGACGACATGCTGAACGTGTCCGGACACTTGATGTCCACCGCCGAAGTGGAGGGCGTGCTGACTGAGGACATGAAAGTGGCCGAGGCCGCCGTGGTGTCCAAGCCACACCCTGTCAAGGGAGAATCCCTTTACTGTTTCGTAATTCTTAACGAAGGTGCCAAATTCGATGCTGCTTTGATCGAGTCGTTGAAGAAGCGCGTGCGCGCCAGGATTGGAGCCTTTGCTTGCCCCGACACAATTCACCACGCGCCCGGCCTGCCCAAGACGCGCTCTGGCAAGATCATGCGCCGCGTGCTGCGCAAGATCGCCCTGGGCGACAAGAACGTGGGCGACATCTCCACACTGGCCGACCCATCCATCGTCGACATGCTATTCATGACTCGCCGCTAAACTCACAGCTTTCAATCGCGACGAGCTGACTTTTTCATTTCTATTCAAATGCATGGCCATATTTCATTGTGAACCCAATTATTTTCAGCTTTCCTCCAGTCCAGCTTGAATATCCGTCCGCAGCTGTTTCGGCAAGACCTTGTGTTTCACGTTCATTCAGAATTATTGCTTTAACGTCACCGGTATATTCATTGCTTACATAATTATATGTAGTCATAACTATATTGTGTGAGGTTTAAACATGGGTTAGCGTAGGTGTCACATGCCTTGAACACGAATGTGAAGGTATTTGTGTAATGTACGCATCATTGACTTAACGAATCACTCGATAGATCAAAATTAGCTAGAAATTTAGCAATTTACACAGGGTGTGTCTACCAATATGGTTCAAAATCTCGAATTTGTCTACTTTATATCTTCGATCGTATACAAGCGGTATTCTTTATATAGATACCGCATAGGGATCGGATATCTATTAAGTGATACAAAGTCAATGATATTAATTTAACTACACTCTAATATTTAGTTACTACTAAACACTATGTAGGGTGTTCTCATACTTTAAGATTAAGTACATTATTTATATTGTTTTTTTAATGTTTGGCATTTATATTTTGTCAAAAATCGATAGGATCGGTTTTCTTTATATCAGATAACTGATTGTGATATATAATAGGCGGGTTTGGCTTCAAAAATCAAATTCTTATTTAAAATAGTTGCCTGGTAGTTAACAACAAAAGAAATCATATTTCTGATTTGTGTTATTCTTGTATCATTCAATGATAATATAAAATCGCAATAAGCCTAAATATGAAATTGGATTAAATTATTAAACATTCAGACATTATTATTCAGATATATAATCACAAGTTTAGTGTAAGTCTGTAGGACACTGACAATGCTTGAATATTGGTTAAAGATATTCAGTAATTCCATAGTACGTAAAGTTTTACTATAGTGTATCGTTTGCATAATAATCTTATGTGTCTACATATAACCGTGTCGAGTATACGAGATGCAATCTCACGTAAACTTGCTTAGAAATAGGAACCATATTTAACCGTGTAACCATACTTTAGTAGTCGACTAAGTACTCACATTATTTGTGATTTATGCTTTGATGCCTTATTCCAAATTACTTTGAGCACCTATGAGATAGGTGCGTTTTAATTTGAACTATTTTATCATTATTTAATTATAATTGACTGACTGGAAAATTATCCGTTACTTTAAATTGCCGCAGCCTTTTAGTTTTTAGTATTTATTGCTCTTATTTATTCATTAAATTATTTTTCGGGTTTATGAGATACCAGATTTTAAGGACTGGAAGACCAATAGTTTCCTGATAGTTTTGCATAAGCATACATGCAGAGCAAATTCAGCTAAGTTGCTAGTATCATGTTCATGTCCCGGCCTATCTTACACTAGGTAGTAATTACCTAGCTTTTTATTTCAATGCGTTGTGATATTATTTCCGTATTTTTTTTATAATAGGCTATCTTTATTTTTTCTGCACAAAGATTTTCAAATCAAATAGATTCAACAAAAAAAAAAAAATAATGTTAATGTAAACTTATAATCTGAAGGCACTTATTTGTGATGCACAATGTTGAAATAATATAAGAAGTAGTTTAACATGTAAACCTACCCATAGGTTAGGTTTTAGGTTTAACAAGCGTAGAATTATCTATGGTTTTTTTGTGGATCAATTTATTTATTAGTTATCTACCAGTTTCTTTTAATTTTTAGTGTGAGTTTCAGTTTTAGTAAGTATTTTGATTTCGGGTAGCTGCCCTCTCCTTTTTAGAAAATTATCACGCTGTATCTGTTTGGAATAAAAATTAAACAGCACTTTGGTATGATACTAGTAAGTATTGTGACAGCCTCTGTACCTGCAGGAAATGTATTAAATAACTAATAAACCTATATAATAAAATGACACAATGTATAATTTGAAATTCCTGCCAACAATTTCAAGAACAACGATTTTGCCATCGAAATAATACGTTATTTTGTGTAAAATTAAGAATCAACGCGTAATACAGTCAACTAAAGAGCATACAATCTATGATCCTTCTTCAATATTTATTTTGTTACCTAACTTTTTTATAATTTATTTTGATTTGTACGAGGTGTACGCCATTTAGTTGATAATTTTATACGTTTTGACTTGGTATCATATTTCATAGGGTATAGTTGGAGTTAGACTCTCAAAGTCACTCGATATAAAATAGTAAGTAAGGGAATTTATGTGATTGCATGTCATATCATTAAAGTGATTAAATGATATTCGAAAATTGGTTTTCAATCATTACCATTATGATTAAGATACAATAGAACCTAATTAATTTGATAACTCTGAAATTAAAAATGACACAAACAGAAACACAGACCCTTACACCATAGCCATACATAGACGATGACATCCGCAAAAACACAAACACTACTGGTTTTCTAAAAAAAATATATACAAGTCTGTTAGAAAGCAGCAGAAAATACACTATGTTAACTTTGACTCTATTTCTGGGACCTTTGTTGTTTCTGAAACAAGTTTAAAAATAAAAACCTCGATATAAATGATCGTCAGATTCGTCAAAACCTCTAACTTTGACCTTTTATTTTTTTCCCTGCTTTAGGTACTAGCCAACACACGTCGGTAAAATTTGTAAAAAATAATGAATCGAGTGTGCAAAACTTTGTTATTTTAGATTTTTAATAGCTCAACTCAGTTTTGAGTAAATCGATAAAATGCTTCACATTTTGCAATAAATTGCAAGCATTGTGGCGTCGCGCATCTCTTTATTTTATACTAGCGCCCCAGCTTCGCAAGGGTACAGGGAACGTGCGCGGCGTAGTCTGTGCCCTCTAGTGGAGTAAATCCGAAACTTTTACACTTTAAAAACTTGTCATTGACATTTCCGTGTCTTAAATGTACGCACGCACCATGTACACATGCAGCACGCATAACGTAGACTGGCATCTAGTGAGTGAAATCCGCAACTTTTACTGCACAAATACTTGACATTGACATTTATGTGCCGCCATCTAAAGTTCCTGCACGCTCCCTATAGGGAACGTGACAGCACAAATCGACACGAGCGCCACAGTGTGGTAAGAAAATTAACTATTCAGAGCTGTTATCGTGTTGCCGTCTGATTGTTTAAGTACATATTATTAGATCGTTTTTATTATTATTAAAATGATAAATATGGGTACCGGCCGATTAATAATGATCAGAATATGTCAAAACGCCAAAAAGTGTTCAAATGCCTACCTGCATGTCTTATAAGTAGAAGGTTATGTTTACTTACAAATTTATTTGTATTGAATAGTACCTACCATTAAATACAAATCTTAGCTATTTTTACAAACAACTTTATTTACCTAATGTATCATAACCACCATCATCTCATCTCATCCAACCATCAACTTACTTAATCCTATGTTTTTGTAACTCATATTTACATGTTTTTTATTGCATTTGTCCACTTTTGACGTGTATCACTACTTGCCATGGTTATCCATGGCAAGTGAGTACTATTCGTAGGAAAGTAATATAATTTGACACCATTTGACTCTAAAATACCTCCGTCGCGTCCGGAGCCAAACGAAGAAGAGGGCTCGTACTGAGTGCTGTCTGGGCCAAGTGGTGCTGCGTTTTTACGCAGCACCACTTGGCCCAGACTCGGGAGTAGGGACTTGTAACTTGCTAACACGGCCGTTCCTAACAGCGAGGCGTCGACCACGACTCGAGCGCACGTACTGCTCTACTCAACGCGCTAGCCATAGCCACGTCCCGCAGGTGTTTTCGCTAACTCAGTTGACATCAATTTGATAGGCACTATTCAGTACCAATGTACTGAATAGTGCCTATCAAATTGATGTCAACTTGTCTTATACGTCAAAGCAGCAATCTGCTTTGACGTATAAGAAAACAAAAATGTACTACGTAGTGCTATTATAATCGATGTCCACCGAGCAATGTACTGCAAAGTGCCTATCAAATTGATGTCCACTGAGTAAGCGAATACACCTTTTTTTTTGGGTTGGTAAGTCATCCTATGACTTCTCCCGCTCTGGGTGGAGCGGGAGGGCGTGTCAGACTCTTACTGACTAAAACCCACCCCTGTTCCTTCCTTGCCCTGAGTGCCCAGGGGCGCGGTAACGCTGTTTCGAATTTATCCACAACCCCTGGGCAGGCATCGGCCATGACGGGCCCCGTCATGTATTGCTGACAACTCTTTGAGGCGCGCGTGGAACACTACGCGCCGTTTACTCTCGGTTCTGGTGCTGATCGGACAGCGAGCTGCCCACTACTCGCCGTCCGCAGGCCCGGGTCTACGGTGGCCGGAGATCGTCTCGCGACGTCCTACGCCCAGGGCGTCTCTTGCGGTGGCTGCTGCTGGGTGCGTGAGGGTGACTCTGTTGAGCCTCCCTCACCCGTTCCCTCCTCCTTCACGAGCATTACTGCTTCGCAGAAGGAAGAGACCGCTTCCCATTCCCTCTCGCTCCGTACCATGGTCCAGACCATGGTACGGAGCGAGAGGGACCGGGCCGGGCGCGAGAGTTCGCTGCCGCCGATCGCCTCCACGAGGACACGGCGGGGCTCCGCTCAAGCGGGGCACAACTCCTCCGTATGCTCCACAGTATCCTCTGAGCGATCCTCACAGTGGTGACAGCCGGGCGTTTCCCTCCGCCTTATCCATCACAGGAACCTCGATCGATGCCATCGATCGACGTTGATTGATTGATTTGGTGTAATAGCTTTAGCTGATCGACGTCGACTAATCCATTCTACCATCGATCGCCGCACAATAAGCGCAATATCAGTCTGTGTGCATGTGTCCTGGCTCGCCAAAGTAGAGATGGGCTATTTTTTTTCGGGGTTGGAAAATCATCCGA
Source organism: Polia nebulosa (assembly GCA_951329385.1). Classification (NCBI taxonomy): domain Eukaryota; kingdom Metazoa; phylum Arthropoda; class Insecta; order Lepidoptera; family Noctuidae; genus Polia; species Polia nebulosa. Next base: position 29,153,326 of record OX589587.1, on the reverse strand, counting down.
TGACTTCTCCCGCTCTGGGTGGAGCGGGAGGGCGTGTCAGGCTCTTACTGACTAAAACCCACCCCTGTTCCTTCCCTGCCTGAGTGCCCAGGGGTGAGGTAACTCATTTTCAGAATTTATCCGCTACCCCTAGGCATGCAGGTACCGGCCACGATGGGCCCCGTCAGTGGTGGCTGACAATCATCTCTTTCAGGCGCGCGTGGAACACTACGCGCCGTCGACTCACGGGGCTGGTGCTGATTGGACGGCGAGCTACTCACTGCTCGTCGTACGCAGGCCCGGATCTACGGTGGCCGGAGATCGTCTCGCGACGTCCTACGCCCAGTACGCCCAGTACCTCTCCTGCGGTGGAAGCGGTTTCCTCCCGCCTGATCTGATGCAGGAACCTCCCGAAACAACCGTGTCCGGTGCGGACCTGCGTCAGGCGGAAGGTGAGGACGCCGTGACGCCTCTCCAGCCACTCCACAAAAAGAGGCACTACCGCCGCAATGGTGGTGTGCCCAGCGCTGGGTTGCGACAGACGCTGTCTCCATGTCGCCATGAGATCCTGCCGGAGCTCCGTCCACCGAGCCCCGAGGTGTCGCGGCAGCAGAGTTTCGCTCCGGCGTTTGGCCTCCTCGTGCCACTCCCAGAGCAGTGCGAGGACCTTGGTCTCCAGATCCCATGGCGACAGTCCGGCAAGGAGGCTCGCCGCCTCACAGGAAAGTAGAGATGGGCTGAGTGGTAAAAACACACACAAACATTACAATGACAAAAAAATATGATTACGGGAACAATGAAAAAATCACCAATGATTTTTTTGAGTATAAGATCACGTAACTTCAATTATGAGTCGATACCTACTAAAACGATCGCGGAACGGCTTAATGGCTCATTAGTTATTTATTAGTGCTTAATGGGTCCACTTTGTCAGTCAGCCCGCGAGATTATTTTTTTCTTAGTTTTTAACACTCATGGCATTTTGGCGTTCTTCTATACAAAAACTAAAAAAAAAAATAGAACAACTTCCAAAAAAAACAATAATGCTTTAATGATTTTGTCGTTGTCATTGCCTGATGAAATGGTTTTAAAATGTAGATTATTTCAAAATATTTCGCCACGTTTATTTTAACGTTGCCGCGAGTCACATGATGATAGACTTCAAAATAACTGCAGCGTGAATAAATAATAAATAAACGTTACTCGTCGACCATATGAAAATCATGTATAGGTACAATGAAAAAGTTTGTAGCGAATATCAATGAAAAAATGCAACAAAGCAATGAACTCGCAGAATATGTTCTATCAAACAATTTGAACGTCCCGTATTATGATTATACTCTTTGATTTGAACAGTAGTGCTATTCTGTAAAATCTCACCGTGAATACTTACGTGAAGTGAACGTAAAGTGGGCTGTCAATCCATACAATCTAGGTGGAATGACAGTTCACTTCACACTCACTCCACCTAAGTTTTCACGGTGAGCTGTTAACAGAATCGACCAGCAGACAAAGAGTAACATTCGTGACGCTTGACGGGAATGATCCAGATTGCCATGATTTTCCACAGCTTATATATGATGAATTGATACTATTTACATTAGGATCCTATCATTTAAGAATTGCAAGGTCCTAATGCGCCGGACACATGCGGCAAAATGGCATTATACCATAAAGAAATGTACCAGCACCGAGAAATGGTCCAAAACAAAATATTAATAAGAAGACGAATCCAGACACGCCATGTGCGAATGAGACAATATTATACATATATTTTGATTGATCCCACTCTAAATGGAAGACAAAGTATTCAAAATTATTTTTGTTCCTGCATACACGGTCGCCGCACTGTTGGAAGCTGCGCGCATGTCGCGAGTGTGGTGTACTTCTTATCGTGGGCAACACATCAGGAAATAATAGATGCACCAGCAAGGTTTTTAGACGATGTCACGTTTGATATAGATGATGTTAAATAAAATGTAAAAAAAATAATGTAGGTAGGCAAACGTTATCAGGTTTGTTCAGGGATTACTCATAAACTAGTATTTTTGTAAATGGGTGCTTGGAATGACGCGGGCGAAATTGCGGAGAACGTGATAGAAAAGCTCTTAAACATTCTTGTACCTTTTAGGAAGTTCTTTGTGCATTTTTGTAAGCAATTTATATATGTAGAAGGATATGGTTAAGCAAAAATTCGGTTTGTTATATTAATTCCTATTTTGCAAAAAAAAAAAATCCCATACTTTTGAGGAATGCAACTCATCTCATTGGGTAGTATTCATGGTTTTTAACATACTCCGACTAGTTTCGTTAGTGGTCGCTGGTGGGTCACAGGTCCAAATAAAATTCCCATTTACCTTTATTTATTTAAGCCGGTTGAGCCGGGCGTGGGTATGTTATCGAGCGCGCGAGAAATTTAGACCGCCTATAGAGCACTACTGTCCTGCAGGTCCACAAGGCGTAGGTAGCAAGGTCCCGAACTCCCGAAGTAGTCGGTTCCGTTCCGGTTGCTGCACGCAGGGTAGTCCTGCCACTCCCCTGCGGCGGCTGCAGCAGAAATATTCTCCGCTGGTAGGTTGACCGGAACTCGAACGAACGCGCAGCGCTTGTAGGTACGCACGCGCGGGTCCAGGTAGCAGGTCCAGAAGATGTAGGTAGGTGGAGAAAAACTCCGTAGAAGAAAGGAAAGAAGTCCGTAAGTAGAACGCTGGAATAGAACCGATTGGTCTGGTTAGTCATTGTCCAGATTCACGCGCATGACTGCCACAACCCGACACCCATCGGTCATGAAGCCTAAAGTCGACAGCAGCGAGCTAGCAACTATTACTTATTAGCTATCGAGATGAAGCAGTCCAGGCAGCGTGGTACAATGGAAAAGCATGGAAAGAAGCAGGAGAAGAACGATATCCAATCTAGTAGGTAGTTGGTAAAAAAATAAAATAACAGCACTCGCCTTTTCATCACAGTCGGGTAAGAAGTTAAATTAAAAAGTTAGATAAATGTAGGTAGGCTACAATTAAATCTGGATATCTACCTCTCTGTACACAGGTTGATTACAGAAATCTATTCAATAATCATATACCGCCTAAAAAGTTATTTAAAACAAAGAAATTCTTATGCATAGGCCGGTATGAATAACGGTGATCATAGTACATGAACTTTACAAGCATTTAGTAAAACAAGTTGAAGGTAGTTCCATAATTCAATTTTGCTAACCGCCGCACGGCCATTCGAAATCTATAAAATACTCTACTACAGGAACAGGACACACATTAACTATCATCATTCGCCTGCCCTTATCCCAATTTATTTGGGGTCGGCGCAACATGTATTTTTCTTCCATACTCCTCTATTAGTCGTCATATCTGTAGTCACCCCCTTTTTACCCATATCCGCTTTCACACAGTCCAACCATCGTTTCTTTGGCCTTCCCCTACTCTTATAGCCATCCACATCCATACACAAGACTTTCCTCACGACATTTTCTTCATTCCTCCGCATCACATGCCCACACCACGACAACCGATTTCCACACAACTTTTCAGTCAGCGGTGCCACTTTCAGAATTCCTCTTATATACTCATTCCTAATTCTATCCATGTGCGTAACACCACACATCGCTCTTAGCATTCTCATCTCAGCTACATGCAATTGCTTTTCATTCATCCCTTTTGTGGCCCAACATTCTGAACCATACAAGCCAGCAGGTCTGACCATTGTTTTATAAATCTTCCCCTTAAGTTTTAGGGGAATGCGGGAGTCACAGATAGTCCCGGTGACCTGCCGCCATTTCATCCATCCAGTGTTAATTCTGTGCTTTACAGTTCGATCTATTTCGCCATCGCTTTGCACAAGTGAACCGAGATACCGAAAAACGGAGCAGACTGGGAGAAGCGCGCCATCTAGCACTACAGCTTCAGAACTGGACAGACCGCCGAAATCGCAGGACATTTATTCAGTTTTAGTTCTGCTGATTTTCAAGCCAACTTTCTCCAGCTTCTGTTGCCATTTCTCCAATCTGCTCTGGATCTCAGGTCCATCTTCACCGACCAGAACAATGTCGTCGGCAAACAGCATGCACCAGGGTGCCTCTTCCTGTATTCCTGACGTAAGAGCGTCCATAATCAACAGGAAGAGGTAAGGATTTAAAGTCGACCCTTGATGTAAGCCTACAGCCTCACTGAAGTCATCGGTGTTGCCAGCAACCGACCGGACGTAGGTACTAGATTGTCTGTACATAGCACGAATCAACTCGACATACTTCCCAGGCAAACCTTTCTCTTTCAAGGCCCACCACAACACATCCCGAGGTACCCTATCATACGCTTTTTAGTGTTGTTGGTAAGTACTAAATAACTTCTGGGGTTCTCGTCGTAAATGAAAACTCAGGGCGACTGTATAGAATGATGATCTGCTGATATATATTTTATTGACAAAAACCACTTCTTATAAATACATTGTTCATGTTACATTTAGACATAGTTCTAGCTAGTGTTTACATCATTTCCACCAATAGCGACGCGCGTAGGGCAAGAAACGCGCGGGGCGCGGGGCGCTGTTTTGCACACGGCACTAATCCGTCTGCGCTTGATTGCGAATCTATAAATATGAGTCGCGCGCAGTCACAGGCAAGCTCGGTTAAGCAGACGACAGCCTCCTAGGCTGACCTGCAAGACGTCACACAAAAAAAAAAAAAAAAAAAAAAGAGTGCGGTCCTTTTCCCCCAGCGCCGTCGACGAGTGGACACCTATACTGCTGCAGCTCTTGCTTGCTCTGCTTGCGCTAACCATCTGCTTCCGGAGCGAAACTCATTCTATCCTGTTTCTTGGCTGGTCAAAACGTGTTGCTCACTGCTTCTTACAGAGACTGTCAAAACGTGGTATTTGGTTCTGAGGTATTGGTAACTGTTATGGTGGTAAGGTAGTAAGGTGGTATATGGTTCTATGGTAACTGCGACAGGTACTGTGTCGCTACATCACTCCCCCCTAAGCGAAGCGTACGTTGTGTTTGACTGCGCGGCCGGATCGAGTGACGTATGTTTCGCGCGGCGCGCCAGGGGTTGATGACCGCGGCTCGACGCTCGCGGTAGGTATGCTCTCAGCGCGAGGTGTTTGTTGTTGCGCGCATGTTGTTCGAGAGGTGGTAAACTCCTCTTCGCTGAGTAGGTGCGCTGGCTTAAGTCTGTCTATTGAGACAACTGAGGTTCGAAGTGGCATCTGTATGGTGAATTGCTTGCTGTTACGTTGAATCACCTTAAACGGGCCGTCGTAAGGAGGGGTCAATGGACTTCGCACGGTATCATTGCGCACGAAAACATGAGTACACGTCGCTAGGTCCTTGTGTACAAACGTGCTCCTGTTGTTGACACGTGGCTTGGTGTTAGGTGCGAGTGACGACATTGTTTCGGTCAGCTGGCGGACGAATTCTGCGTCATCGTTTTTCGGCTGAGTAGGCGCGAAGAAATCTGACGGTATTCTTAGTGTCGATCCGTAGGTCCTCAAGGCCGGACTGACTTGTGTGTCTTCACGCAGTGCTGTACGTAGTCCAAGCAGCACGGTCGCTAGTTCATCGCTCCAGTGTGCGCCGGCGCCTCTCGCCATGAGCGCGGCCTTCAACGTTCGATGCCAGCGTTCGATTAGACCATTTGCTTGCGGGTGGTATGCAGTAGTTCGAATCCGTGTGATGCCAAACTTCTTCAATACTGCGTTGAATAACGACGATTCGAACTGCCTTCCTTGATCTGTCGATATACGTAATGGACAACCAAATCGCGATATCCATCCCTCGTGTAATGCCTTAGCAACAGTGTCGGCGGTGACGTCACGAATAGGAATCGCCTCCGGCCATTTAGTGTAGCGGTCGATCATTGTCACTAGGTATCTGTAGTCATTCGATGGCGGTAGCGGTCCAACGATGTCAATGTGAATGTGTTCGAAGCGCGCTGATTTTTGAAACTCGCCGAGTGGACTGATAACGTGTCGTTGCACTTTCCCACGCTGGCAACCGATGCATGATTTTGCCCACAGACCAACGTCTCTGTTCATACTTGGCCAAAAAAACTTTGTTGTCATTATCTTCCTTGTTGTTCGCACACCAGGGTGACTTAGATCGTGCTGCGCTTTGAATGCTACGACACGATAACTCATTGGTAGGTATGGGCGAACGTTGCCCGTTGATGTTTCACATATGATGGGTCGTTGACCTCCGGGCAATGTGATAAGTGAAAATTGTAGACTTGGGTTGGACATGCAGATCTTCAGTTCTTCATCATTTTCTTGATCTTGAGCGAGTAGGTTGTAGTCGATTGCGGAGTGCGATAAGTTGATTTCTTCGATACGTGATAAGGCGTCAGCTGCTTCGTTCTTATCACCGTGAATGAATTTGATCTTCGAGCAGAACTGACTAATGTAGTGTAGCTGTCGTTCTCTTTGCGGTGTATCGCTGCTGCTGGGCGTTCTTGTCAGCGCGTAAGTTAGTGGTTTGTGGTCGGTGAATATCGTCAGGTCACTGCCCTCTATCAGTCGTCTTAGCTTTTGCACAGCGGTGTACATTGCTAATAATTCGCGATCGTACACGCTGTAACGTCGCTGCGTATCACTCATGGTTTTTGAGAAGAATGCCAATGGTTTCCAGGTGTTGTCAACCTTTTGTTGTAGGACGGCGCCGATGCTAGTGTTCGAAGCGTCGGTAAATAAACATAGCGGCGCGTTAGGTTTCGGATGCGTCAATGTTGTTGCCTTGAGAATGCTTTGTCGGCATTTCTCAAAGGCTTCTTCTGCTACTTGAGACCATTGTATCGGAGTTTTGTCGTTCCTCTTGCTGTTGTGCAGATATTTGTTAAGTTCGTGTTGGTACTCAGCTTGATGAGGTAAACAACTACGGTAGAAGTTTATCATTCCTAGAAATCTTCTTAGTTCTTGAACTGTGTGGTTTCGGATAGTTTACTATGGCTTGTATTCGTTCTTGAGTGGGGTTGATTCCTTCTGATGTCACTTCGTATCCGAGGAACTCGATATTTTCCCTTTCAAACTCGCACTTGTCAATGTTAAGACTGACGCCGTAGGTATTTAGGCGTTCGAGTACTTGTTCTAAGTGGCGGCGATGTTCTTCCTTATTTCTCGAGTGGACAAGCAAATCGTCGACGAAGCAGAATACGTTGTCATCAAGTCCTCGTAGTACCTCGTGCATGAAGCGTTGAAAGGTTTGACCGGAGTTTCTTAAACCGAACGTCATGCAGGTAAATTCGAAGAGTCCGAAAGGTGTTATTATTGCTGTTTTCTGAGCATCTTGTTTTGAAATGGGTATCCAAAAATAGGCCATTTTTAAATCGAGTTTTGAGTAAATTTTCTTGCCGTGAAGTTGGTATGTGAAATCTTGAATTCGTGGAATTGGGTATCGGTCTGGAACTGTGACGGCGTTGAGTCTTCTGTAATCGCCACATACTCGTAGTGATCCGTCTTTCTTGTTCACGATGTGAAGTGGACTTGCCCACGGACTGTTTGACGGCTTGCATATTCCCATCTCGATCATGCGCTCGAACTCCAGTTTTGCCGCTTTATATTTGTCGGGCGGTAGAGGGCGCGGCCGTGAGTATATTGGCGGCCCAGTTGTCTCGATGTGATGTGTGACGTCATGCTTGACTGGTGTTTTGAGTGTCATCGGTCGCAGTACATCTGGATATTTCTTTAGCAGGTCGTGATGAGTGTGGTCGCGGTTAATAATGTGAATCGATTCTTCTTTGCTATTTATTTTGATGGCGTTCACGCTGAGCTCGGTCACGCGGTCGATAAGTTTTCTTTGGTGCAAGTCGACTAACAGTTTATGATGTACTAGAAAGTCGGCACCCAGTAACGAAGTCTTCACATTCGCGACGACGAAAGTCCACTTAAAACTTCTTCGTAAGCCTAGGTTGAGCTCGAGTGTGCGCTCACCGTAGGTACGAATCTCTGTTCCGTTTGCCGCGTAAAGTTTGTAACCGGCATTCTCCGACGGTGTTGAATATTTCTGGTTTCGTGCGGCTTTTTTTTTTTTTTTTTTTTGTTTTTTTTTGGGGGGTGGGAAATCATCCAATGACTTCTTCCGCTCTGGGGTGGAGCGGAAGGGTGTGTCAGACTTTTACTGACTAAAACCCACCCCTGTTCCTCCCTGCCTCGAGTGCCCGGGGGCGAGGTAACTCTTTCGAATTTATCCTCCACCCCCGGGCAGGCACCGGCCTTGGCAGGCCCCTACGCTTGGCTGACAACTCTTTGAGGCGCGCGTGGAACACTACGCGCCGTCGACTCTCGGGCCTGGTGCTGATCGGGCGGCGAGTTACCCGCTACTCGCCGTCCGCAGGCCCGGGTCTACGGTGGCCGGAGATCGTCTCGCGGCCCCTGGCGTCTCCTGCGGCGGTCGCGGCTGGGGGCGCTAGGGCGACTCAGCCGTTGCTGAGCCTCCCTAACGTGTGCCGCCTCCCTCTTCGCGAGCATTACTGCTTCGCAGAAGGAGGAGACGGCCTCCCATTCCCTCTCGCTCCGTACCATGGCCTGAACCAGGGCACGGCGCGAGAGGTCGCTGTCGCCTATCGCATCCACGAGGACACGGCGGTGCTCTGCCCAAGCGGGGCAAACCTCCACCGTATGCTCCACCGTGTCCTCTGGGCGATCCTCGCAGTGGAAACACTCAGGGGTCACCTCCGCCCTGATCCGACACAGGTACCTCCCGAAACAGCCGTGTCCGGTGAGCACCTGCGTCAGGCGGAAGGTGAGGGCGCCGTGACGCCTCTCCAGCCACTCCTCAAAGAGGGGCACTACCGCCTCGATGGTGGCGTGCCCAGCGCTGGGTTGCGACAGTCGCTCTCTCCATGTCACCATGAGATCCTGCCGGAGCTCGGTCCGCCGAGCCGCGAGTTGTCGCGGCAGCGGAGTTTCGCCCCGGCGTTTGGCCTCCTCGCGCCACTCGTACAGGTGCGCGAGGATTTTTGCCTCCAGATCCCACGGTGACAGTCCGGCAAGGAGGCTCGCCGCCTCACGGGAGATCGTGCGGTGTCCGCGGATGATACGGATCGCCATGACCCTCTGGGACGCGTTCATCAGGCGAGCTGATCGCTGCCTCAACGAACGCGCCCACACCGGTGCCCCGTAGAGGGCCATGGACCGCACGATCCCCGCGTAGAGCCTCCGGCAGGAGGCATTTGGCCCCCTCAGATTGGGTAGGAGCCGCTTCAAGGCGGCCCCGGCCCTGTCCAATCTGGGAGCCAAACGTCGAAAATGTTCGACAAAGTTCCACCGGCTGTCGAGGACGAGTCCCAGGTACTTCATCGTACCCTCGACGCCGATGCGAACCCCTCCTACCGTGATCTGGGAACCCGCAGGTGGCGCGTTCCGACGACCATGAAAACACATGGCCTCGGACTTGTGCAATGCCACCTCGAGTCCCAGTTGCCGGATCCTCTCTATGACTGTCGCAACCCCGCGTGTCATAAGTTCGGCCGCCGCCTCGTGCGACCTCCCCTGCGCTAAGACCAGCGTGTCGTCAGCGTAGCACACTACGCTGACGCCAGCGGGGAGGTCGGCGCGCAGCACCCAGTCGTATCCGATGTTCCACAAGGGCGGCCCCAGGACCGATCCCTGTGGAACACCGCACGACATCTCTCGCCGGTTCCATACTCCCTGATGACCGGGGTAGATGACGGCTCTGTCCGTCAGATACGCCTCGACTACGCGACGGAGGTAGGGCGGCACCCGGTGATACCGGAGTGCCTCCACTATACAACTCCAGGGCAGGGTGTTGAAGGCATTGGCGATGTCCAGAGACACCGCCAAGACGACCCTACCCCGGGCCACTGCATCCCCCGTCGTGAGGGCTCTTACGCGCATGACTGCGTCCACCGTGGAGCGCCCCCTGCGGAAGCCGTACTGGCTCTCCGCCAGGTCCGGCCCCACCCGCACCAACTGCCCGACGAGGCAGTCTGCAATTACTCTTTCAAAGAGCTTGCCCACCTCGTCGAGCAGCACAATGGGCCGGTAAGCGGACGGAGAGTCCGCAGGGCGCCCCACCTTCTTGATCAGGACCAGCTTCCCCGTCTTCCACCGACGTGGAAACTGGCCCCTCTCTAAGCATGCGCTTAAAAGCCCTCTGAGTCGAGGCCCGAGAGCCTCTTGCAAGGCCAGGACCCAGGCTTTCCCATGAAAGCCATCGGGTCCTGGGGCGGTGTTTTTGGCATTCAGCCTACGCACCGCCGCTCTCAGCTCTACCTCGGTCACCTCGGGAGCATCGTCGTCGTCGTCGTCGTCGTCCTGGTCCGCGTCAGATACCGCAGGAGACGGAGCCATAGGCGGAGGAGTATGTTCCCCTCGCGAGGGGAACAGAGCGCTCACCACGCCCTCCACGATCTGTGGCCGGAGACTCTGCGTCAGTGGGGGGGCCCATGGGCGGAGTTTCCCCCGCACCGCTAGATACGGGCGCCCCCATGGGTCTCTGTTCAGAGTCTCCAGCGACTCCTCGCGGGCCGATCTCTTGGCCCGCAAGATCTCCGTTCGGAGGGCGATCCTCGCAGCTCTGTACCCCTCGTATAGCTCCGCCTCGACGGCTTCCGTTTCCGGCGTGCGGTTACGGAGCCGTCTGCGGTACCTGGTGTACCGGCGTCGCGCGGCAATACACCCTTGGCGTAAAGCCGTAAGCGCCGGCGACCACCAGTACACCTGTCGCCGAGCAGAAGGCTGGACCCGGGGCATTGCCACGTCACATATCTCGGACATGGCCTCCTGGAACCACTCTGCCTCGTCGTCTATGTCGGCAGGCCTGTTCGGTGATGTCACCCAGGCCTGCACGATCGAGGCCTCCAGGAGTAGCTCCCGGTCCAGCTGCTTCAGCGACCAACGCGGACCGCTCGGGGTCTGTCCGACCGGCGGCACGCTGGAGGTCTGGGCGGAAACGTCAAACCGGATGTACCGATGATCGGAAGACGTCTCCACCTCCTCCAGAACGCGCCAGTCAAGTACGCGCGGTGACAGAGCGGGGCTGGCGAACGAGAGGTCCACCACCGATTCGCCCTGCCACCGCACGCACGTGGGGACAGAACCCCGGTTCAGGACGACCAGGCCTGTCTCCAGAGCCCAGTCCTCCACCATCCTGCCCCTTGCGTCCGTGAACCGGGAACCCCAAGCCAAGTTCTTGGCATTGAAGTCCCCGAGAACGAGCGCAGGGAGGGAACGGTATCCGACGACGACGTCTCTCAACTCCGCGAGGGAGTTGTGGAACTCGGCGAGAGTTCGGTTCGGGGAGAAGTACACCCCTACCACTACTATCTCCCCGAACCGTGCTGCCACGCAACCCCGACCCCTCTTGACCTCCTCGAGGGTCGGGGTACCGGCGGCGGCCGACGAAATGATGGTCACCGAGCCGTCCAGGTCCTCCACCCAGTCATCCCTGGGCGGGACATAGTACGACTCGGGGACCACGGCGATGTTAATCGACCACTGCGCCATGCTCTGGAACAACAGGTCCTGAGCATCGGCGCAGTGGTTGATGTTCGCCTGGAGGAGGCGTAATGGGGCCGTTATTGGCATTCCATTACAGCCTCCTCCTCCCCAGCCCTCTGCGAGGGTCCAGCCACCGCGATGTTTGCGGTGGCGACGACGGCTGTGGGGGCAGCGTCGGCGGAAGCGGCGACGGCGGCGGTTGCGACGGTGGCGATGGTGGTGGTGGAGGGCCTGCCCCTGGCCCTGGTCTTGGCGGGTGGGGCGCAGGTCCTGCTCCCAGCCCGGTGATCGGCCGGCTTGCCAGCTGCCGCACATGCTGTGCAGTGCGGCGCGGCCTCACAGGAGCCGGCCTTGTGACCGGGCCGACCACAGCGGAAGCAGCTGTTCCCTCTGTCCACCTCCGAGGTGCACCTCGCTGCCACGTGGTCGCCCACATGGCAGCGGAAGCACCTCAGAGGTCTGGGTTCCAGCAGCTTCACCTGCGCAGACACCCAGCCCACCAAGAGCCTTCGGCCCTTCCCAGTGATTTGGCTCGCCGCCGACACGGGGCAGCTCACCGTTACGGTGAGAAGCCCCGCGCGATCAGGACGGAGAGTGCCTACCCTCACCTGCTCGGCAGGGCACCCTCCAGTCCTGGCGACGGCGGCCTTCACCTCCGCCTCCGTCACAGAGTCGTCCAGGCCCATAATGCGCATGTCTGCGCTCTTGGTGGGCCTGGACACTCGAGCCTCGTCGACCAGCAACGCCCTGATCTTCTCGGCCAGGGCGTCAGCAGCTGGGCCGCTGGAGGCGCCGGGGACCTCCAGCATCCGGGCTCCGGTCTTGGTGACCTTCACCCGAACGCCGTCGGCACACCCCACCTCCTCGAGGCTCACTGCCGCCTTGGTTTTGGCGAGCACGCTGCGGTAGGTCACGCCCTTCTGGACCGCTTCCGGCTGCAGCGTTATCACCACAGCCGCGGACCTCGGGGCGCGGAGCCTGGCCGCAACGGCCCGCTCCTTGCGCCGCTTCCGCCTCTCTCGGCGTTTGGCCGCCCTTTTGGCCTTTCCCGCCTTCTCTTTCTCCCCGGCCACTTGCCATTCGGCAGCCTCGGCCGGAGGAGGTTGGGAAGTCGGGGCAGGCTGTGACGGCCGTCTCGCCACCTGAGCTGGGGCATTCGGGGCTTTCGCCGCCCGTGCAGCCGCCCCACCCGGTTTGGGCGGCGCCTTTGGCGCCTTCGGCGGGGCCGACCCCGCGGGTCTCAGCACAGACCCGCTGTCGGCCCGTCCCACCGGACCCTGCTTGGGCGCAGCAGCCGCAGCGGCGGCAAATGAGCCCACTAGCCGCTGGCCCAACGCCGGCTGACTCGCCGCCAGCGGGGGCCGCAGCACGATGCCCTCCAGCACGGAGAACCGCCTGTTGAAGGCAGCCAGCTCCTGCCGCACCAGTTCGAGAACCTGGTTCTCCGTGGCGGGCAGGGGCTGACTCGGCCCGTGCTGGAGCTCATCCCGCGCGTCCCCCCGGGGGCCAGCTCTTCGTCGGAGCTCGGCCAGGTCTGCCCGGAGCCTCTGGTTCTCCTTCACCAGGTGCTCCGTAGTGGCGGTCAGGCGGGCGACCTCCGTCCGCAATTTGGACGTCTCGTCCGCAGACGAAGGCCCGCCGAAGCTCGCCTCCGCCGCCGCCACAATGGTGGCCGTGGCCGCGGATGTGGCCCTGCTCCTAGAAGAGCCAAGCCTCTTGTGGACCACATCCTTGATGGCGTTGACCACGACCCCCGCAAGCCTGTCCGCTCGCTCCGACTTGGAGCTGACAGAGAACGCCGATACTCCGCTTGAGGACCCCGAGATCGATACCCGGGGACCCTCAGCAGTGGACCGGCGCTCCTCCTCCGCGGCGAGCCTCAGGGCTCGCCTGCCACCCTTGGAGCCTTTCGACGGCCTCCCCGCCCCCCTACCCCTCGTGCTGGTGGGAACCTTGGGAGGCGGCGCCATCACCTCCGCGTCAGAGGACGACTCACGGCCGTCCCCTGCCTTGGAACGCTTCTGGTTCCGGAAGAACCGCGAGCCCTGACTCACGGCGCTTCCGGAAGCGCTCCCTTCCTCACGCTCCAGGCTCCTAAAGGAGCTCAGAGCGGCGAGTAGTGGTGCTGCGTCGGTCGCCGACGTCGCACCACTCTCCACCTCCTTGCCGACTTCTTTTTGGCTTACTTCGCCCGACCGCGGCTTGTCGGGCGTCTTAAAGCTGAATGAGATCATCTCCTGGAATGTAGGAGATGATCTCGAGCCTCCTCGGCTCTTGTTGTCGGGATTGTCCCCGACAAGCGGATACAGGTCGTCGTTGGTTGGCGTAGGACTAGAGCCGCCCCCCCCAGCATACGATCGGGGGCGTGACTGGGAATTATTACTTTTCGTCGTGTTTATCATTGTTGTTTCCTTTGGAGGGTGTGGTCCCTGTCTCCTCCCTTCAACCTCCCTATCTTTCCTCTTACATATCGTATAAACCGCATTCACTCTCTCTCATTCACTCACTCACTCACACACTCTGCCCCCCCAGTTTCGGCGCCACTCTCACAGTCGCATCTGATGAACAGATGCGTACCAGAGAGCAGCGACGAAGTTCCCCCAGGTTCCATGCCGTTAGGAGGCTCGAACAGCTTGCTCAAGCCTCCCAACGGCGCAGCCCTCTTGTGAGGCGCTAGCATTTGGACATCCCTCCAATACGCATCCCATAGCCACGCCTCCAAGCTGGGATTGGGTGGAGGTCGCATCCACTGGCAGTCGACGATGATCGACTGACAATGGACGCGACCCCCGGTGTGTTCCTCTTAGTCGGGCCTCTCCCCTGGAGCCTTCCGGCCCAAGTTAGTCACTCATGCCGGAAGTCCCCAGGATCATGGAGACCCATAAGCCCCACCACGACGGCAACGTAGAAACACTCGGTGGGGGGTTTCGTGCGGCTAGTACTGATATGTCGGCTCCCGTGTCGACAAGAAATCTTTCCCTCGTTTTGGTGTCGATGACACATAGGCGGCGGCTTGTTTGGTTTACATCGATACCCGCCACTGTCGATGCACGTTCTAGTTTTCCCGCTTCGTGAAGGAACACGGCGATTCACATTTTCGTGCCCCATTGCCGAATCGGTAGTGATAACGGCACAGCCAGTCGGGATCGCCGGGCTTGCGGGCGTTATCTGTACGCTGTCTTGAATGTGAGCGTGAGCGGCCACGATATGCGGAGTTTTGGCGGGAAAAGCGCTGCGACGAGTGTTGATGGTTGCGGAGTTCGGCGACTTCGAGTGACAATTTCTCTATTTGCTTTGTGAGCATGCTGATTTGTAGAGCTGTTATTGCGTTTATCTGTACCTCGTTGACTGCTGGACTTGTTGCTGGAGGGTTTGCTGTAGATACTGCGGCGACTGTAGCGGGTTCAAAATGCTCCATCATTTTGTCTGCCATCGCGGCTAGCACTTCAAGCGACGACTCGGTGTTTACGGAAAGTACTGCGCGCACCTGTGCGGGCAGCTGGTTGAGCCACATGGCCTTCAGTGCCTCATCTGACAGTAACTTGCCGCTGAGGTCTCGCATTTTACGCAGCAGCTGGCTTGGCTTGAGATCGCCGAGCTCGAGGCCGCTGAGAAGCTTCTGTAACTGCCGGTGGTCTGACTCCTGGTACGTTGAGATGAGTCTTTCTTTGAGCGCACTGTACTTGCCGGTGCTCGGTGGGTGCAGGATGATGTCTCCAATTTGTTCAAGGTCGCTGTTGCCGAGTAGCGGAACGACAAGGTTGAATTTTTGTTCCTCACTTATCTTGCTGGCAGCGACGGCGGCTTCAAATTGCGCAAACCATAGTCGTGGGTTTTGGCGCCAAAAAGGTGGTAGTCGTGCAGGTAGTGAGACTGATGCCACGTCGTTTGTCGCTGCTGTACTGCCCTGAGCATCGCTGAAGTTTTCCATCTTGTTCGGAATGTTGTTCAGTTCAAGAGTTCACTGTGTTCAGGTTTCACGGGGTCACCACTTTAGTGTTGTTGGTAAGTACTAAATAACTTCTGGGGTTCTCGTCGTAAATGAAAACTCAGGGCGACTGTATAGAATGATGATCTGCTGATATATATTTTATTGACAAAAACCACTTCTTATAAATACATTGTTCATGTTACATTTAGACATAGTTCTAGCTAGTGTTTACATCATTTCCACCAATAGCGACGCGCGTAGGGCAAGAAACGCGCGGGGCGCGGGGCGCTGTTTTGCACACGGCACTAATCCGTCTGCGCTTGATTGCGAATCTATAAATATGAGTCGCGCGCAGAGTGCGGTCCTGTCCTGGCTGGAGGCTTTAATAATTTAGAGCCTTCACAGGCAAGCTCGGTTAAGCAGACGACAGCCTCCTAGGCTGACCTGCAAGACGTCACACAAAAAAAAAAAAAAAAAAAAAAAAAAAAAAAAAAAAAAAAAAAAAAAAAAAAAAAAGAATTGCGGTCCAGTCACACATTACGGTCTCGATCGTGGTTGGAGACGGACGCTGAAAAGCTCTGTGCCATCTAAAACAGATCAGACTTGTAAGCCCTTCTCGTTACTAGTTTACTAGTTAACGTAGCCCTCGGTTGCCTAGCAACCAGCCAAGGCCTATCCGACGTAGCCTTTTTTAAGGTAGCTGAGGATAGTACCGTTTGTTTCTGAGACAAGGTCAAAACGTGTGTCATCGTCAGCGTGTCATCACATCGAGCCGCCGAGTCACCGAGCTACGGTCGCGTCGCGTCGCGTCGCCGTGTAGCCGAGTCGTCCGCCGTGTGACGTCACAACCGAAGCGGCCTTTTTCAAGGTAGCGGAGGTTCTCTTGTTTCTTGGCCGCCGCGCCACTTATTATCCGAAGCGGCCTTTTTTAAAGGTAGCGGACGATATTATTCCTTTGAAAGTTTTTGTTCAAAACACCCGTGCCCCCTCAGGGAAAATCCACAGTTTCGTGGTACTCGGTTGAAACCTCACGGTGCCAACGAAGCCGAGTGGGTGTTGACCCAAAGCACCCGCCGAGCCCCCTCAGGGTAAGGCAATTATTTGGATTCGGGCGCCGGGGCTTGGCCTTGGGGGCTCCCCTAGCCAACCGGTTAGCCGCTACATCTTTTCCAGCATACACACCTGGTGTGGTTGGGTGTTTCCACCCCTACACGCCAGACCCGATAGGACCCGGTTGCACATTAAGATTGGCAGCCGGCAAACAACAAGCTTAGGGTACACAATAGGCACACACCTCCCAGCTGATCCCGGCTGGGAGGGTTACTCAACCCCAGGCCTGTCCACCTGGGGACTTACTTAGTTAGTAGGACTAAAGTAAATTAAATTCATAGTTAATATAAATAGTAATTCTGTTCTGTTCTGTTCTGTTTTGTTTTGTTTGTTGTTGTACGCTCTTATTGGAGTTTATTAACTCCCGTTCAAAAAAGGCAGTGACCCCTGAGTTTGTTCCGGCATTCTTCTCAGGGTGAGTCTTTAGGAATCGCCGACCCCTCCTTTAAGTGTAGGCCCCAATTGTATAAGATAAATACTTTATTATAAAGTATTAAAAAATGACGGATTCGCTTATAGCGAAATTTTTTAAGGAGGTCCTCCTCAAGGACCCCGAATTCTTGACCAAATACGGCCAAGCTTTTCAAGCGCTTCAGGCGCGCCCCCCTCCCGCTGAAGTCTTGGACTTCAGCGACGCCCTAGCCAGCCCACAGCTCGCTACGCCCCTTAGTCCCCTCTCCCCTCCCGATGTCGAGCAAAGCTCGGACTCGGAAGGAGAGGTCATGGACACGTCCGGTCCTCAGGCCACCCCCCCCCGCCCCTATTCGTAGCCCGACCCCCCAGGCAAGTTTTAGTGCCGCAAGCTCGGAGGAGTCCTCCAGCGACGCCTCGTCATCTGATGACGAGGATTTTAAGTTAGTTCCTGGCGGGAAGAGGAAGAAGGGTAAACCTTCCAACTCTTCCCAGGCCAGAAAGGTGAAGAAGGCCGCAGCCCCCTCACCTCCCCCAGCCCCGATTAAAAATAAAGCTGCGCCCACGACCGCTGCGTCGCAGACCGGCCGTAGCTCCCCCAAGCCAGCCGCTTCCCTCCCAAGGAAGCAGACTCGCCCGCCCCCTCTGTACATCCAAGATAAAACTAAATGGACAGAGGTTTCAAAAATGTGTGTAGAGAAGGGAATTCTCTACACAAACGCTCACGCTTGCGCGAGCGGTATCCGGGTCAAGGTAGATTCAGCCAATGACTACCGTGCCCTCACCCGATCACTTAAGGAGAGGAAGGTAGCCTTCCATACCTATACTCTCCCTGAGGATACGCCCACCCGTGTGGTGATAAGACGTATCCCCAAAGAAATCTCCACCTCGGAGATCAAAGAGGACTTGCTGGCTCAGCAAGTCCCTGTCACGGCCGTCCACCGCCTACACAAAGCTCGTAGCGGGGAAACTTATGACATGGTGTTGGTCGTTTGCGAGCCAACCCAGGGGCTTCACCCCATATTCAAAATAAAGTCCGTTTGCTCCCTTACTGGCATCTCCATTGAGAAGCCATACAAGGCCACAGTAGTTGGACAATGCCACCGTTGCCAATTATATGGGCATGCGCAGAGCAATTGCTTTGCCCCCGCCAGATGCGTCAAGTGTCTGGGGGCCCATGGGACGGCCGAATGCCCCCGCCCCAAAGACCTGTCACTATGCACAGAGCCGCCTAGCTGCGTGCTGTGCGGTCAGTCTGGACACCCGGCTAACTACCGAGGTTGTCCTAAAGCCCCCAAGCTGGCCCCAAAGCTGGCAAAACGGGCCAACGCCCGTCTTCAAAGGGAAAGCCCCACTATAAAGGCGCCCTCCTCCCAAAATCCCAACCGTCTTGCGCCGCAAAGACCCTCCCCCTGGAATAGGCTAAACCACATCAAAGCCTTCCCAGCTCTTGCGGCCCCCAAACCCCAAGCGCCAGCGCTTATGGCCTCGACCATACCAGCGCCCTCCCCCGCGTCAGCCCCCGCGCCATCAGTCCCATTAGCCCCCCCAACTGGAGCACGTCGCATTGCGGCCCCGGCTGCGATGCCAGTGAGCCAACCCTCAGCTAGTGAAGAGGAAAAGAGTGTAGCCCTCACCATTCTCGAGGCCTACCAAATTTTTAGAACCCCCGAAGCCCGAGCCTTGGCTGCTATCTTAAAGCAGACCAAAAAGGCCGGCAACTACACTCCAGAGACGGCCCGAGAAATATGGGCCAACTTCAACGGCATCGCTAAGATGCTTGACCAATTAGACTAGTTTTTAAAACCCAGTAATGGATATAAAAACTATTGTAAATTCCCATAAACCACGATCCCTTAGAATTGGATATTTCAATGCTAACAGAATCGCAGGCCAACGAGATGAGATCGCTGAATTCCTACGCGACCATCAATTAGACATTTTCCTCGTGCAAGAGACATTCCTTAAGCCTCACCGCGGCGACCCTAGAATTGCCAACTATAGAATAGTTCGCAACGATAGGTCACGCTGTCATAAAGGAGGCACCCTTATTTACTACAGAAAAGAACTGTACTGTACCCCTCTAGACCCCCCCGCTCCCCACTCCGAGATCGAGTTCTCTGCCTGTCGGCTGGGCATGACTGGTCATCAATCGATTACCATCATCTCCGCCTACTTCCCACCGGTCCAAACATCAGCGCCACCGGATGATCCCGTCGCTATCACCAGTGACTTTAATAACCTCTTCGGCCTGAGTGACTCCGTCATTATGGCGGGTGATCTCAATGCCAAACATCCAGCTTGGAACAGCAGCCTGACAAATTCTAGGGGCAGGCTCATCTTTAATTTGAGCTCGTCCATAAACTTTGACGTCATCGCTCCGATGAGTCAAACTCACTTCCCCCATAACCCCACTCACACGCCCGATGTTCTCGATGTGGCGCTTCTGAAGAATGTTAACCTCCGTTTGCATTCGATAGAGGCAATACACGAACTCTCCTCTGATCACCGCCCAGTGATCATGCACCTGGGCTCCCGCTCGGGTCAACCCGACCCCGGTGAACCTCCCATGACCCAGGTGATTACCGAATGGAAGAAAGTAAGCGATAGGCTGAAATCTACCACGTCGGCTCACCTGGACGCCATTCCCGACCATATTAACTCAGTCGCTGACACGACGGCAGCGATCGACTCGCTTACGGAGCACGTACAGTCTGTCTTGAACGATTGTTCAAAGGTGGTACCGGTGACAGAAGATCGTCGCTGGGTGCTGCCGGGCGACGTGCGGGCTCTGATAACCGAGAAGAACGCAGCCATCCGTGCGTACAGCGCTTTCCCCTGCGACGCAAACAAGGCTCACATGCGCAAATTACAGCGAGCTGTAAAGAGTCGCATTAGTGAGCATCGTTCTGCGAGCTGGGGAAAGATGCTGAGCGAACTTGAGCCCACCCATCAGGCCTTCTGGAAACTCCAGAAGAAGATGCGGTCCAAGACTGAGGCTACCATGCCTCCTCTCATACGTCCAGACAAGAGTGTCGCCTTCGATAACTCTGAAAAGGCGGAGTGCCTAGCCGACAGCCTAGAGTCCCAGTGCTCACCCAGCCTCCAACCAGCTGACCAAGCCCACCTTGACAGGGTGGACGCTGAAGTTGAAAGGAGAGCTTCCCTCCCTCCCGTCGAAGACCCAGATGACCCTCTACCCCCCGTCACTCCAGACGAGGTGGAGGACATCATCAAAAAGCTCCAGGCCCGGAAGGCCCCCGGCGCTGACGGCATCACCAACAGAGTTATCCAACTCTTCCCCGCCCAATTAATTTTGCTTATGACCGCCATCTTCAATGGCGCTTTAAGCAATAATATTTTCCCCCAAGCATGGAAGCAGGCCACTGTCATAGGTATTCCCAAACCTGGCAAGCCCAGATCCAACCCTTCCAGCTACCGACCCATTAGTCTCCTTAGTAGCTTCGGCAAGATCTATGAAAGGCTTATTAATAAGCGGCTCAGGGATTTTGCCGAGGCTAATAATCTCATTCCAAACGAGCAGTTCGGCTTCCGTACCGAACACTCGTGCGTCCAACAAGTACATCGGATCGTAGAACATATGAGCGCTGGGTTCCAGCGCGGTATGACGACCGGAGTCTTGTACTTCGACATAGCGAAAGCGTTCGACAAAGTCTGGCACAATGGCTTAATTTACAAGCTGTATCAACTAGGAGTGCCAGACCGTCTCGTACTCATCTTACGAGACTTTCTGTCGAATCGTACTTTCCGCTATCGTATAGAGGGAGCACTCTCCTCCCCTCACCCCATAAGAGCAGGAGTCCCTCAAGGCTCCGTAATATCCCCCATAGCTTTCACGCTGTTCACCAGCGATATCCCAAAAAATAAAATGTCACATCTGGCATTATTTGCTGATGACACGGCCATCTACTATACTGGCCGTGCACCCAATCGAATAGCTCGCATTCTCCAGTCCTCCGCAACTACACTGGGCGAGTGGTTTCGGAGATGGCGAATCGAGGTAAATCCCGATAAAAGTCAGGCTGTCCTCTACTCGAGACCCCGACACAAAATACCCCCACCCCCCCCCCGATCACCATGTACGATAAACCTATTCCTTGGGAGAAAAAGGCTAAGTACTTGGGTGTCGTACTCGACCAACACCTAACTTTCGCGCAGCACATAAGAGAGGCCCGCTCGCGGGCCGCTTTTGCGCAAGGTAGGCTTCATAGTATCCTAAACAAAAACAGCACTATGTCATTCAAGTGCAAAATGCGTACGTTCACCACGGTCATTCGACCAATCATGACGTACGCTGGCCCTGTCTTCGCACACGCCAAGCCCTACCTCTTACACAAAATGCAGACTCTTCAAAACCGCTTCCTCCGCAACGCGGCGGGAGCTCCTTACTTTGTCCGTAACGAAGAGCTGCATGTTGACTTCCGACTCCCTACTATCCAGCAGTTCCTGAAACGACTCACCAAGCGTTTCATGGATACTGCTGAAAAACATCGAAACCCCCTAATTGTATCGGCCGCCCGATACGTACCCTCCCGCATCTCCAAGGTGCGCCGGCCCAGACATACCCTACTCATACCTGATGACCCCACCACTCTGCTCCAGGAGAGCCGTAGGGAAACCAGCACACTACGCAAACGCAGACCGCCGTCGTTCCGCCCTCGCCGTCGAGGTCCGTCGCGAAGACTCAGTCAATGCCCTCCCAGTCTCTTGCCAGCACGCGCCGCTGAGCCAACTGATTCCCCAATTAATGGAAACTTGATCCAGCCTTCCCTTGCTGTCCCCCCCCAGTGACGCCCTAAGCCGAGGCCCGTACTCCGCAGGGAGTGCCCTTAGCGTAGTCACTTAGTTTATAAGAAATAATAAGTCCTGGCTGGAGGCTTTAATAATTTAGAGCCTTCACAGGCAAGCTCGGTTAAGCAGACGACAGCCTCCTAGGCTGACCTGCAAGACGTCACTCAAAAAAAAAAAAAAGAGTGCGGTCCTTTTCCCCCAGCGCCGTCGACGAGTGGACACCTATACTGCTGCAGCTCTTGCTTGCTCTGCTTGCGCTAACCATCTGCTTCCGGAGCGAAACTCATTCTATCCTGTTTCTTGGCTGGTCAAAACGTGTTGCTCACTGCTTCTTACAGAGACTGTCAAAACGTGGTATTTGGTTCTGAGGTATTGGTAACTGTTATGGTGGTAAGGTAGTAAGGTGGTATATGGTTCTATGGTAACTGCGACAGGTACTGTGTCGCTACAGCTTTCTCAAGATCAAGGAACACCATGTGCAAGTTCTTGTGCACACGTCTGTACTTCTCGCACAATTGACGGAGAGCGAAAGTGGTATCCATTATCCCTCGACCTGGCATAAACCCAAACTGGTTCGGGGTAATCTCACTCTCCTCTCGCAATCTTTTCTCTATCACTTTCTCCCATACTTTCATAGTATGTGACATGAGCTTCATCCCTCGATAGTTGTTGCAGTCCTGTACATCCCCTTTATTCTTGAAGATGGGCACTAGCGAACTATTGCACCATTCTTGTGGGATCACTTCTTCATACAACAACTTATTGAAGAATAAAGTCAGCCACATACATCCATCCTCTTTTAAACACTTCCATACTTCTACTGGTATGTCATCAGGGCCCATGGCCTAACGAATCGTTCCAATAAACATCTAAAGTTTAATTAGGAGCCAATTATTCAACAATTTTATGCTTAGGGTAGTTTATTAAATAAAAAAATACAGTTATAACTATATTTTATTTCAAAACATTAATGTTACCTAAACTTCAATACGAAATCGATGCATGTTACGCCATCTATTGTTTGTTTGTTTGAACTAAATTTTCTTTGTTCGAGATGAGACCCCGTGCCATAACAAAAGCTCTG
This sequence comes from Polia nebulosa, assembly GCA_951329385.1. Lineage (NCBI taxonomy): Eukaryota > Metazoa > Arthropoda > Insecta > Lepidoptera > Noctuidae > Polia > Polia nebulosa. The sequence continues at coordinate 29,130,537 of OX589587.1, read as the reverse complement.
CTTAGCTTGGGACTAGATGGCGTTGTGTGATAGTTGTGGAATATTATTATTATATTATTATATAGATGACGTTTTGGTTTTCTCCAATTACGAGTTTGTTTAAATTCCACGTTCCATGTTATTGGGGTTTTTAGTTCTGGGGTATAACAACTAAAAAGTGAAAAATAAATAACTTTAAAAAAAAAAACAACCGCCTTCCAAAAAAGAAAACACTAAAAATTAAAAAATAACTTTCATTTCGGAAGTCGGTGTCAAATAACGAAGAAATAAAATACAAACACCGACTTCCGACATTAAACTTATTTTTTAATTTTTAGTTTGTTTTCTTTTTTGGAAGTCGGTTGTTTTTTTTTTGTAAAAAAGTTATTTTATTTAAGTCCCGTGAGCACTTTTGGAACGATACCCTACTGATCGCCTTGATTTGCAAATCGAAACGTTCGATACTTCGGCACGAATAGGAATCGATCGCGGAGAGGCTTAGTAGTAGGGTCCCGTTAGCACCTTTGGTGCGGAACCCTACAGACTTGATACGCAAGTCGAATCGTCCAATACTTCGCAAGAACCAGACACGTTCAAGTTTTAAGATTAACGCATAAATAATCAACCTGAACAAACCAAACAATTTGAGGTTTTTGCGAATTGGACTCGACTTGGTCCCACTTAGGGAATGCAATCTCGTCTCGCCGAGATCCCGATCTCGCGAGATCCCGGCCATATTTTACGAGATTGTATCTCGTCAAATTTCGTACGAGATCTCGCGAGATAACGAGATCGATTCTACAACAAATACTTTAGACATTTTAATAAAAAAAGAAATGAATTTGTACGAAGCTGGTGGAGTAAGAGGGGAACTTTTAAACTTCGTACATAACTGCCTCTCAACTGTGGTTCCCACAAGTGTTGAGGCAGAACGAGCTTTTTCAGCAGCAAGGTATTTGGCATGCAAAATCAGAAGTCGTCTGTCAGATGATACTCTCGACATGATGTGTTTTTTGAGAAGCCATTTTCAGACAAACTAACTTGCCTTTCCGTACCTTGATAACTTCATCTGACTTCTACTTTAAACTTTTTTTATTTGATTAATACGATCTCACAACATTTATTTAACAACTTGTGAAGTTAAGTTTTTGTTTTGTTGAATTTATTTACCATAAGTAATGTTCCTATTACTCTTAATTATTGAAACTAAAGTAATAATTTACAAAGGACTAAATATAGATAATTATTGTTTTGTTACCAACATTGTAAGAATTTGAACTGATTAGCTACAGTAGGTATAATAATTATAGACATAAACAAATGTTATTAGAGTTAGAGACAAAATAATAAGTACTCTGTTGCTTTTTAAAATAAAACTTACATTATTTTTATAACTAAGCAACGCAGTTTCTATTTAATTACATATCATGTCAATTACTAGTTCTTAAAACAAGCATTTGCATATGTTTTAATTGCGATTCTCTCAATCTCGCGAGATCTCGCTAGGCGGAAATCTCGTACGAGATTGCATTCCCTAGTCGCACCGCGCCAAGCATTGCCTGGCCCGTGCCAAGTGTTCCCATGGCGATAGTCAGCCTGGTGCGGCCTGCTGGCCGCCATTCATTCATCCTTCGCGCCGCGCCGGTGAGTACACACGGCCCGTTAATCGACATTTCGAAAGGCGGCCGCGCCTTTGAATTTACCGATTTCAGATGGATCGGACGGGCGACGACAGGCCACCGCGGGCTGCATCGGATGTGACGGTTCCCACGGCCTATTAGCCTCGCTTGGTGCGGCCTGTCAATTCACGGGCCGTGAGACCGCAGCTTCATAAACTAGACCCCTACAGGTGGTTTTTTATATTAAAAAAAATATGGGAAAATTTATATCTACGCCCTGCGTATCTTAAAAGGTCTAGAAGCGCGAGGATGTGCGAGGCGAGAATTCAAAAATTTGTTAGTACAATATTGAACTTTATTGCTCTAAGAATAGAATATTTATTTACTTTGTAAAACGAATATTTTTACAAAAATTTAATCACTAATAAATAATATTTTTTGTGAAAACTTCTTTATGGAAAAAAACTATTGAACTCGCACGTCACCGTCAACGACCGTCGTAGCACTCGTAGCGGCTTTTTTTATTGTTGATAGGCACGCGTTTGACCACCATCTCACCTAATAGTAAGATGGTGGTTTTTATGAATTTAGATCTTATGGATCTTTCTATGAGATTTTTTAAAAGGAGCCTTATTTTGGTTATTATATAATTATATAAAATAATTTAAGTACACTCAAACACATGCTATTAAAACCTAATTCCAATGTCGGTGTTCGTACATTTTATTGTATACCTAAGGCGGTTATCACACTGCCACGCATCACGCTGCATGTTGCGTGTAAACGCACCTACGCGCGTACTTGTGGCAGTGTTTTCTATACAAACGGAGATACTTACAATCAGTTAGGCGATTAAGGCGGTTATCACACTGCCACGCATCACGCTGCATGTTGCGTGTCAACGCACCTACGCGCGTACTTGCGGCAGTGTTTTCTATACAAACGGAGATACTTACAGTCAGGTGCGTTGACACGCAACATGCAGCGTGATGCGTGTCAGTGTGATAACCGCCTTAGAGTACGTATTGACGCGCTACGCTGCGTGGTGCGTGGCAGTGTGTTAGGCGGTTATCACACTGCCACGCATCACGCTGCATGTTGCGTGTAAACGCACCTACGCGCGTACTTGTGGCAGTGTTTTCTATACAAACGGAGATACTTACAATCAGTTAGAGTACGTATTGACGCGCTACGCTGCGTGGTGCGTGGCAGTGTGTTAATCGCCTAAACGAATAAAATAATGTCTTTTTCAACACGTCATGGGCATTTTAAGGCGATTAACACACTGCCACGCACCACGCAGCGTAGCGCGTCAATACGTACTCTAACTGATTGTAAGTATCTCCGTTTGTATAGAAAACACTGCCACAAGTACGCGCGTAGGTGCGTTTACACGCAACATGCAGCGTGATGCGTGGCAGTGTGATAACCGCCTTAGGTATCCATACTACATTCGGGTTATTTCTTCTTTTGTTTCTTAGATAAAACTTCGACGCCTCCACCAGTCTTAAAGTACAGGCTATAGAAGACTCCGGTAGCCACAATCAATATGGTTGAGAGAACTGTGATGTACTCAGCACGGTTCCTGTAAAAGAGCTTCATGATTAGGTCTTGTGGGATCGCAGCCGAAAAAACGGCCTGTCTATATTATTTCTTTTTAAACGTAGCCCCACTCTAGGAATTACTCCTGTATCGTGGGTGCGTTCACGCCCATGTAAACTTACATACACAAGACACCCAGACCTGGAACAACTATCTGTGGGCCATACAAATATTTATTCCGTGCGGGAATCGAACCAGCGACACGCAGCGCAGCAGCCGAACGCTCAACCAATGCGCCAACCGTGCCGTCTTTTATTCATAGGGTACCGTAGTATGTATGGAGTTGACATAAATACGAATGGGAGATTGACTGCGGTTGGATACATGGGTGCTTGCTGGACTTTTTCTGAGAGACATCGCTTCATTTAAAACAGTTTTTTTTACTTCTAAAGAAACAGATGAAACCTACATAAATAATGGGAAGCCGACTAAACTCACTACAGATCCATAATGGAAAAGGAGAATTGTTACCAGAGCTGCAGAGATACATACATTGGAAGTGGTCAGAAGTGATCTTTTCAAGCAAGAGGCACACTAAACTAAGAGACATTCTGTAACGTCTACCTTATCGTAAATGTTCGGATTAAAAGGGCTATAATAATGGCAACAGATACTTACTCGAAAGGCGTTCCACAGACGACATACCAGGAGGCACCGTTTTGTGGCAGTTCCTTGACGCAGTGGAAGTCGAAATAATCCTCGTTGTAATCGGTCGGGCAGAAGTATTTCCGTTTTTCCAACACCTGGAAGCAATGGAATACGTTCTGGTTTAGAGTGAAACATTAAAAATCCTTCAGAACATGGTAGCCCAAGCGAGTTTAGTTACGTAGGTACGCAAGAGATTATCATAGTGTACAAAATGTGTACGCATAAACAGTGTTTAAATATCTACTCCTTAGTGCATTAGGTACTCTCATAGTCCGATGGGGCTGCAATCAGCACACGACCGGGGCGAGATGCGTGGGGAGGAGTGCCAAAACACCAAACGCTAAACTCCGGGCCACTGAACACAATTGCTAATGGAATACTCAATGACACTTTTAGGGTGGTATTCCACTTATCAAATATCTTTGTCCAATGTCGATGTATAATATTTGATCAAATTTCTTTGAGGGATGCCCTTTACACTTGTCCAATAACTTTGTCCACAATTTTGCGTAGTCTGAGAAAATGAAGAAACGTGGAGCGACTTTATGTGCTGCTATTATCATTAAAAAAGAAAAAACTAAAAAAAAAGCTTTGGGCGAAGCCATGGATCGAAGGGCGACGAGAAAAAAGCATTCAAGATAATTAAAAAATTACAAGTCGAGGACAAACATTCATATACGAGTAGTACAAGCGTTTTTCACGTTAGTATAAATGACTCAACATTCAATTACATTTTTATGAAAGTACTAGCTGTTGTCCGCGACTTCGTCCGCGTCAAGCTCGTAAACCTGCACAAATTAAACTAATAATTCTGTGCTTGGGATGTGTACCGAATGGATGTTATTAATTTATTTTACTTTCACGATTGATTTTCAATCGTTGTGTTTTTGTGTGTTTCATGTAATCGATATGATGAGCTGCACGGACGTGACTGAAGACTGATGGGAGATGTGACCACATACCATGAGAAAAAAAAAAATTGTTAGGCGATTATTAGTGAGAAATAGGTATGAGTTTCTCCAGAGTGCGGTTTTAATAAAGATGTTACTACGGTTAGGAGGTAGAGGGAATTGCGATCCTCTCTCCTAGGGAAAGATGTGTCTGGGTTTTTTGTCGGTTTATACCAGCTTTGTTTATGGGGTATAATGCCTTCGCAAAGTGGGATCGAGTTGATTCTGTATGGTGTGACCGAGCCCATGACAATTTTTATGTATTATTCATTTACTTCAAGTTATATTTATGGAGCACTCTTGGGGAAGTTCAGGAACAGTGAGTAGGTGTTCAGAACAGTGGTCGTTTTTTCTCCTGGTCTTCATAAGCGTCCAATGTAGTTAAAATTATTACAGTTTTGAATTTTATTTTTGTAAACCTCATCTGGGTAGATGCTAACTAGAGCATTTTAGGTCAGAAAATTTAGCAGAGCAGTGTGGCTTTTTAGAGAGGTTTTTACCTCACTGAAGCCATGTGCGTTGCCGGGATATGTGGTGCGCCGAATGGCTTAATCTATACATATAATAAATCTGTAGAAAAGTCATTTTTGTACATTGAAGAAATTTAAACAAAAAATAGCCAGCGTGTGAAAAGATAAGTAACAGAACCCATTTCCATCATTTTTGAAATTTTTGTCTGTTTGTCTGTTTGTCTGTTTGTCTGTTTGTTTGTGCGCACATCACGTAAAATCTACGAATTCAATGCTGACAATGTTTATATACAAAAATTATACGCAACTTGAGGATTAACTTAGTTTTTGTTTCATCGAAATCGGTTCACTCTATCAAAAGATATGATTAATTTAGTGAGTTCAAGAAGTAAAATATTACGTTACGCAATTAAGTATAGTACTTGCAACGACATCTTAAGACTAAAAATAGAACTAATGTTGATAGTTGAAATCTAAATCCGATAGATGGCGTTGTGCAAATGACGTCATTTTCTGAATCGCGGTGTTAAGATTTTCCGCGCGAGGATGACGTCCACCGTGTTTACTAGGCAAATTGGGTTTCGTTAGGTGTCTTAAAAGTTCTTGCGTGTGTCGTAAAAGTTCTTTGGTTGCTTGGTTTATCGATTTTCTAAATTGGTCGAAAAAAAAGTATTTGCTTATCTTATTGGTTTCGTTTGGTCAACTTTGGTCATTGGTTTGAAGTACGAAGTAAAGATTGTATTTGATTTACTTCGTAGTTTGAATGCAATAGTGCCAATCGTTATACAGTAAGTTAGTGTTGCCAATTCGTTGAGTCACGACCACGAACAGACGATACGTTGTCACACTAGACTGTTCGACGCACCGATCTTTTAAGTTTGTAGGCTATTCAGTCATAAGTGTTGTTAGTTTTGTTTATTGCTTTAATTTTCCTTGAAAATGCCTCAAAGAAAAAAAACTAACCTTTCGCTGCGTAGCCGAAATGCAAAAAGGATGAGACTTTGTAGGTCTCAGGAATCGGAAGAAGATCGTGAAGCACGGTTATCTGCTAACCGAGAGCACATCGCTCTTTCACGTGAATCGGAAACGTTCACCGAAAGGGAGTCACGTTTAAGTTCACAAAGAACACGGACCGCGACTTTGCGGTCTCAAGAGAGTATCCAGGAACGCGAAGACCGGCTGTCTGCTGATCGGGAGCGCCACTCTCTCTCACGTGAGTCAGAGACATTCACAGAAAGGGAGTCGCGCTTAAGTTCGCAAAGAACTCGGACCGCGACTTTGCGTTCTCAAGAGAATATCCAGGAACGCGAAGTTCGGCTGTCTGCTGATCGGGAGCGCCAGTCTCTCTCACGCGAGTCAGAGACTTTCACAGAAAGGGAGTCGCGCTTAAGTTCGCAAAGAACTCGGACCGCGACTTTGCGTTCTCAAGAGAATATCCAGGAACGCGAAGTTCGGCTGTCTGCTGATCGGGAGCGCCAGTCTCTCTCACGCGAGTCAGAGACTTTCACAGAAAGGGAGTCGCGCTTAAGTTCGCAAAGAACTCGGACCGCGACTTTGCGTTCTCAAGAGAGTATCGAGGAACGCCAAGCACGTCTGTCATCTGACCGAAAGCGACACGCTCTCTCGCGCGAGTCTGAATCTCTCTCCCAAAGAGAAGAACGATTACAAATAGCTAGACATAACTATGTAGGTGTACAAAGAAACAATGAAAGTTATCTTGCATCTGAAAGGGAAAGAATAGATGAACTAAGACGAGCAGAAACAGCAGAACAACGTCAATCTCGCCTAGAAATAGAACGAGCTCGATACCATATGAATAGAGAAACAAATAGCGGAGCTGATGAGTCCATGGAAAATGACGATGCAAATATTTTATTACCTTGGGACAATAGGGAAAAATCAGGGTTCACATATTCGTCTAGAATTAATTATGCTGGCTTTACTTTCGTGGGTGACATGAGAGAAATTTGTAATTTTTGTCATGCTTTGAAATGGAGGAAAGAGACAGATGGAATGTGCTGCTCAAATGGAAAAATTGTTCTTCCAAATTTCCAAGATCCACCACACTTACTTAAAAGTCTCCTGAATGGCGATCATCCCCAGTCGAACCGTTTTTTGGATAATATTCGTTTATATAACAGTGCTTTCCAAATGACTTCCTTTGGGGCAAAACAAATAACGGAAGGACCGTTCATGCCAACCTTCAAAGTACAAGGTCAAGTTTATCACCTTATTGGATCTTTGCTGCCAGAAAATGAACCCAAATTTCTCCAAATTTATTTTGTATCCGATTACACGCAACAGCTCAATGTTAGAAATCACAATTTTCCCCAGCTCAATGCTGAGCTTTTGGGTCAACTTCAAGAATTGCTGCATCACGTTAACCAGTACGTTCGTGAATTCAAAGCTGCATTGGAGTCAATTCCACAAGGCAGCAATGATTTCAAAATTGTTATAAGTGCCGATAGACGTCCTGTGGGTGAACACCGTGGAAGACACAATGCACCCGTCGCAGATGAAGTTGCAGTTGTTTTAGTCGACCAGGAGTGTGAGAGACGTGATATCGTGTTGCGTACACGCGACGATCGCCTTCAACGCATTTTGGAAACCCACCGAGCTTACGACGCCCTGCAATATCCACTAATTTATTGTCATGGTGAAGATGGGTACAATTTTGGGCTGTACCAAGTGAACCCTACTACGAGAGTCACTAATTATCAAAAAAAAATATCTGCTCAACAATACTATTCCTACCTTTTACAAATAAGGCAAAACAGTTTCGTATATTTGCAACGATTTCGTGGTTTGTTCAGCCAATTTATTGTGGACATGTACGCAAAAATAGAAACTGAACGTTTAGTGTATATTCGCACTAACCAGCGACGGTTACGCGCTGAAGAATACGTGCACTTGCGGGACGCCATGCAATCAGATAATAACGTCGAAAACTTGGGTCGATTGGTTATTTTGCCATCCAGTTTCACAGGCGGTCCGCGGTATATGCACGAACGAACGCAAGATGCTTTTTGTTACGTCCGTAAATACGGCCGGCCGGACCTTTCTAGAACATTTACAACAAATCCAAAGTGGACGGAGATTTGCCAGGCACTTCTCACAGGACAGGCGTCATACGACAGACATGACATTATTGCTAGGATTTTTCATTTAAAACTCAAAGTCTTGATTAATCTACTTACAAAGGAGAAAGTTTTCGGTTCAACTCTTTGTTTTATGTATAGCGTCGAGTGGCAAAAGCGTGGTTTACCCCACGCGCACATTCTTCTGTGGCTGGAAGAAAAAATTCGTCCCGATGCTATAGACAGTGTCATAAGTGCAGAATTTCCGGACTATAATGCAGATCCGATTTTGCATGACATAGTAAAAACACATATGGTTCACGGGCCATGTGGCCTCTTAAACAGGGAATCACCGTGCATGAAAGATGGTCAATGCTCAAAAAAATACCCCAGAGCACTGAAAGAACTAACTATGGCTGGGGAAAATGGCTATCCGCAATACCGGCGAAGATCACCGTCACAAGGTGGTTTCACAGCTACTGTCAGATTCCGTGGACAAGAAATAATTCTAAATAATAGTTGGGTGGTACCGTATTCTCCAGTTTTGTCAAACGCTTTTCAAGCACACATTAATGTTGAAATTTGTAATAGCGTCGAATCTATAAAATATATATGTAAATATGTTAATAAAGGTAGTGATCAAGCCATGATAGCACTAAGAAATAACAACCAATTTGATGAAGTGACAAGGTATCAATCTGGCCGATACATAAGCTCTTCGGAGGCAGTTTGGCGCATTTTGAGTTTCCCTATTCATGAAAGGTATCCGCCAGTCATCCATCTTGACGTGCACCTGGAAGGCGGGCAGCGAGTTTACTTTCAGCCAGAAAATGTGGCAGAAAGAATGAACAACCCAAGACAAACCACCTTGCTCGCATTCTTTCGCCTTTGCGAAAGAGACAATTTCGCTAAGTCTCTGTTGTACAATGAAGTGCCACATTATTATACTTATAACAAGCAGCAAGGTGTTTTTAATCGCAGGAGACGTGGAACTGCTGTAGAAGGCGAGTCCGGCATTTTTAAAGAACACGTGATTGGAAGAGTATACACGGTGCACCCAAATAATGCAGAGTGTTATTATTTACGCCTTCTTCTTCACACAGTGCGAGGACCTACTTCTTTTGCTGAGCTCCGCAAAGTGGACGATATAGAATATCCCACATTTCAAGCTGCTTGCCGCGCACGGCATTTATTAGATGGCGATCAGCATTGGGATGATGCTTTAGCCGAAGCATGCGTCAGTGATAGTCCACATCGTTTGCGCCATTTATTTGCCATTTTGTTGACATTTTGTGGCCTATCGGACGCTGGGCAGTTGTGGCAAAAATATAAAGACGCGTTTGCCGAAGATTTTTTGAGACAGCAAAATATAAATAGTGAAACTTCTGACCAAGTACGTGAAAGCTGCCATAATAGGGCTTTGCTGGCTATACAAGATATAGTTACAAGTATAGGAGGGAACCCCCTCAGTCAATACGGCTTGCCGACACCGACAGTTGGTGGGGAACGAATTAATAGGGAGTATACATCTGAAATAAATTACAACCCCGAAGAGTTAGCAGAAATATTGCGAAATGGCTGTTCAAATTTGACGACAGAACAACGTCAAATCTTTGATAGAGTATGCTGTAGTGTAGAACATTCATTAGGAGAAATGCTGTTTTTAGATGCACCTGGTGGAACAGGTAAAACTTTCCTCACTAAAGTTATCTTGGCTCAAATAAGGAGCCAAAACAAAATTGCCCTTGCCGTCGCTTCCTCAGGAATAGCTGCCACTTTATTACCAGGAGGAAAAACTGCACATACAACATTTAAAATACCAATCGACTTGGACCGCACAGAAAACCCTGTTTGCAACGTGTCTCGCAATAGTGATAAAGCAAGGGTTTTACGCGATTGCGCCCTTATCGTTTGGGACGAGTGTACGATGGCAAATCGTAAAGCTGTGGAAGCTGTAGATAGAACGTTGCGAGATATAAGGCAAAATGACCGACCGATGGGAGGCTTAACGGTGCTATTCTGTGGAGACTTCAGGCAGACACTCCCTATAATACCCAGAGGAACGAGGGCCGATGAAATAGGTGCCTGTTTAAAGAGCTCTATTTTATGGCGTAGTGTCATATTAACTAATTTGAGCTTTAATATGCGAGCATATTTGGGAGGTGACGCAAACGCGCAGGTTTTCTCAAATTTACTACTTCAAATTGGTAACGGCACATACCCGACTCAAGAAGGAGGTAAAGTAACTTTAGTCGAAAGCCTGTGTTCTTCTGTTGCCTCACAGCAGGAACTCATTTCCTCTGTATACGGAGATCCATCAGAGATCTCGAACCATGACGCTGCTTGGCTATGCCAACGAGCTATTTTGGCACCTCGCAACGACCAAGCAGCAGCAATAAATTCTCAAATATTGGTACATGTTTCTGGAGAAAGTAGGGAATATTTATCTATTAACACGGTTTTAGAAGAAGGAGATGCCACCCACTATCCAGTAGAGTTTTTAGACTCTCTAAATACACCAGGTCTTCCAGCACACAAAATTTATTTAAAAGTCGGAGTACCAATCATTCTACTCAGAAATTTAAGCCCACCAAAACTATGCAATGGAACTCGGTTGAGAGTAACAAATCTCCAACGAAATGTCATCGAAGCCGAAATCTTAACAGGTTGCGGCTCCGGTGATGTTGTTTTCATTCCCAGGATACCCATTATCCCCAATAATTTTCCGTTTACTTTCAAACGTGTGCAATTTCCTGTAAGCCTCTGTTACGCTATGACTATTAATAAAGCCCAAGGCCAGACGTTATCCGTTGCGGGTGTAGACCTTACTTTTGATTGTTTTTCACACGGCCAACTCTATGTTTCTCTATCACGTGTTAGCAACCCAAACAACCTTTTTGTATATGCTCCGGGTAATTCCACCGCTAACATAGTATATAGAGAAGCATTAACGTAATCAACTATACCAAAGTCAGGACTCTTATCTAAATCATCAAAAAGGTGATATACTCTTATCTAAACGACGTTGTTTTGTTCTCGACAACCACGCGAACGAAGTCGCGGGCACAGCTAGTTAATAATAAGAAAGAAGACCACTTTACTCGGGGTTCATTTTTGGCTATCCATAGGTGGACTCTGCTGCGTCGTGTACCTCTCAAAGGTAGGGCTTTCGCAGTAGGATTAGGTAGGCCTCAATCGGCTTTTCAAATATTTAATTGAATAGAAGACATACTAGCGTTTGCGCTTCTATTCGTAGGGGCGTAGCTCATGTGACGACCTTATGGTGGAGACTGGCACGTTGGAAGTTTGGAACGCCGATTGAAAATTAAGAAGAATAAGGAAGACTTTTGTTTGAATGTGACTTCTCCTAGCCCGCTCGAACAGGGCACATGTATTATTTTATTATTCAATATAACGTATAAGTTCGTGATCGCTCTTTTCTTTATCACACAACACACATAAGCAGTCACTCTCGTACACCACACTCTCGCACTGCCAGCGAGTATGACAACCCCCAGGAACGTATAGAAATCTCCAGGGACCAGCACTAAGAGAAGGTGCTCCAGGTAGACAGTCCAGATAGTATCCACTTTTACAATAAGCTAGCCCTTTCTTTTGTTGACCTGCCTTTTAATGCATTTTAAACTATTCCATCAACGACTATTTTGAAGATAAGAATAGTTGGTCGTTGTGTTGAACGCAAGACAATGTTACACTGGATGTTCTTTCTCGATAATTAGCTTATGGTTATGACAGAATATATGAGTTCATATAATCATTTTTTACTTATTTTACTGTGATGGCCCTAGTTTATCACTTGTGGCTTCGAATCACAGACCTTTGATAGATTCTATCGTTGCAAGTATAGTGTAAGCAGGCACACCAGTTATGTACGGAGGCCTATTTAATTTGGTTTAGTGTTTATGCTTGAGTTTGTTTTTAATGGCATAATTGAGAGTGCTAGCTAACAAGTGGCGGTTAATTTAATTTTATGATTATATTTTAGGTGATTTATCTTTATTTTTCTGTTTTAGGCATACGTTACATACACATACGAGTATGTTAAGATTGTTGCATATAATTATATAGATTCAAGTTCTTCAAACTTAACAGACAGATGTGTTGCTGGAGTTTTTTGACCAATTCTTCTAGTTCGACTCGGGGTCACCACTTCACCAGTATAGTTCTATGTGGGTAGGTGAGTAGCAGGTAGACGGCGAAAATGAAAGCATTTCTTAGTACTCACTGTATAATTTGTCCCACACGATTATCACAACACAGAAGGAGTGAAAATAGGTACAGTTACAGACACACACAATAGTACGGGCTAGTCCTGCCCGGGGGTGGAGGATAAATTCGAAAGAGTTACCTCGCCCCCGGGCGCGTAGGGCAGGGAGGAACAGGGGTGGGTTTTAGTCAGTAAGAGTCTGACACGCCCTTCCGCTCCACCCCAGAGCGGAAAGAGTCATAAGATGATTTCCCACCCCCCAAAAAAAAAAAAAAAAATAAAAAAAAAAAAAAAAAGAAAAAAAAAAAAAAAAGAAAAACACACTATAGTCACAGCACAAGTAAAACGTCAATCACAACAATATGTTAACGATTTATTAGAATTTGGATATCGCAATTCAGTCGCGCGCGCAAGTATCTCAAACTGACTGCTGACTGGTGTCAATATACGAGTACCTCCTATCATGTCAGGCGCGCGCGAGCGTCCTACCCACATTTTCCCAATATCGACTCGACTCACCTGTCGGTCCAAATCGCATTGTTGTGTAATGAGGTCCGAAGTATATTGTTATATAATGAATAAATATAATTAACAATATGCTGTGTATTAGTGTAGTGTGAATGTAAATATACATAAACAAACTAAATGATAGGAATGTACCCTACACCTCCATTACCGATTCGAAAAGGCCAATATCACCAGAAGGGGGTCATCATCATCATCAGCCTTTTTAATGTCCCCACTGCTGGGTCACAGGCCTCCTCTCTCTGCGAGGGTGTGGGCCGTAATCCACCACGCGGGCCCAATGCGGGTTGGTGGATGTCACATGTCTTCGAATTTTTGGTTCTAGGACATGCCGGTTTCCTCACGATGTTTTCCTTCACCGTTTTGAGAGCAGTGGTGATGAAATAATTTACACAAAGTAAAGCGCCTGCCTGGGTTTGAACTCACGACCTACAACTTGTAAGTCGCGGGCCGTTACTACTGGGCCACCACTGCTCTAAAGGAAGGGAAGCGAAGCTGCTGGAAGCGGGTCGATAAACGCAAATTATAACGTATCGCTCAAGTTCAACACAAGACTCAACAGTGTGCTCGATGGAGAGATTAACTAAATATAACATCGTTTACATTTCAACTTACTCGTATTTGAAACAAGGTTTAATGATCCACCGCGAATTAATTTTTACAAATGCACTTTGTACAGTAAAATAATTATCATTAATAAAAATACTTCATGTTCTTTCAACCAATGTTCAGTTAAACATAAAACCTGAACATCATAGTTATCTACAGGGTGTAACGCAAAGGTGTGGTCATATTTTAGGAGCCGGTTCTGCCCATGGAAATGAACAACTTTCTCTATGCAAAAAAAAGAGAATTCCCAAAAAAAAATTGGACTTTCCATACAAAGTTATCATCAGCTGATCAATATTTGTATGTAGAGTAAAAAAAAAAATATTTAATTGCCTCGAATTTTCTTAAAAAAAGTTGTTCATATCAATGGGCAGATGCAGTGCTTAAAATATGACCACACCTTTCCGTTACACCCTGTATAAATAAATCTAGTTCTTTGCCGGACAGACCTTGCATATTTTGATATACAACATTCAACATGTTAGGCTTTCCCGTTGTCGCACCTAATAGTTAAAAGTACTACGGGTATCAATAGAAATGTTAGTATTATTACTAACTGTAATCATTGGTACACAACATGTACCTGTGTCACACTGTTATTGTATGCTGAAAGATTAGCAATTTGTCTCCTACTACTAGGTGATAAATACCTACATAATCAAAATATAAAATAGCGTCACTGTGACCAATTTACCCGACCAAGGAGTCGCACCCGCTTAGCAGTAGCGCTTTTGACCACAAAACCAACCAGATCCTTTAGACAAAATACTTTTCAGTAAACATTAACGCTAACACTTCGTGCAAAATGTATGGCAAAGACATTACTGGGCGTGAGTCACGTGACAGTTCTCTGTCTAACGCTTCGTGCAAAACGTCGTTGCCATACATTTTGCACGAAGCGTTAGCAACATTTTTTTTTTTAGCGACCGATCGTTAGGACATCGATCGCTATCAATGTCGAGACTGCAGGCCTAGGGCAGCGTTACAGAGACACTGGCCACAACGATACGACTGTATTCCTCGATAAGTCAGCAGAATAGTACCTACATGTATTGTATGTTATGTAGTTATAATCTGCATAGTAACTGCCATAATAGGTGTTAATTAGTCATAACAATCCTCACGATATCTCTTTATCGCGTACAAGATGATAACATTTATATTTTGTTTTTGTTTGAAAACAAAATTATGCTGAAGAACTGATACTTGCAGACGTAGCAGGAAAGCAAGTTAAACAGCATTTGAGACTGCGATAGATTTTAACAAAAGAAACATCATTTCTAAACCTATAAATATACTTACAGAAAAACCTTGCTATGGCTCTGGCAATAACGTATCAATCGAATTAGATTGTTTATCTGTTAAGCCCTACTTAGGTAATCGGCTATTTAAAACGATAGGTGTAAAAAAACGTGGATCACATATGAAATCCTTTGCATTGAACTTGAAATCTGTTGCGATATCGGACCGGATGGTAAGCGATGTTGTTGTTGGCGATGGAGCACGCTTACCTAGAGGCAAACAATTCACTTCTGATTTCTTATAAACTAAAAGAAGTGCTATCTAAACCATCAAAACGTGCAACATATACGTGTTGAAAGAAATCATCTCACCTGTCCAAACGGTGTGGTGAGAGTGGCGATTTCGTTGCAGGGTCCGACTGGCTCATGCAGCCCTAGAGACCACTCTTGCTCCGGGTTGAAGAAGATTGTGAAGCTCAAGTACAGCAGGTAATGTACCGCCAGCTGCATTATCAGCACGTAATCTATGGCTGTTAACCTTGAGAAATTAAAAATAGACGTTCAAAGCTAAAATCAGGTTGATACAGAAATGATCTTACATAATTTTATTTGGATTTGATTGTTGACAGCCTGTGTCATCCCACTGCTGGACAAAAGCCTTTCCCCATAACTTCCGGCTGTTTCGTCCCAGGGCTAAGTGAACCACTGGTCTTTTGGAGATAGATTCGTTAGCGTAGAGTGAAATAAAAGCACAGTAATTTAAAGCCTGAAAAAAACCATCAACATCAAAGAACGGCTATTCGCTAAGGCGATATAAGAATCAGTCAAAAAGTAGTAAATAGTATTTTTTCTAGAAGAGATAAAAATCATAAGCATTCTCGTTTTCTCCATTAGCTTACTAAAAACTACCTGTCTAGAGTCTAAGGCTAGAGTAGGTACCTCGCCATGGGATCTGGAGGCCAAGGTCCTCGCGCTGCTCTAGGAGTGGCGCGAGGAGGCCAAACGCCGGGGCGAAACTCCGCTGCCGCGACACCTCGCGGCTCGGCGGACGGAGCTCCGGCAGGATCTCATGGCGACATGGAGACATCGACTGTCGCAACCCAGCGCTGGGCAAGCCACCATTACGGCGGTAGGCCCCTCTTTGAGGAGTGGCTGGAGAGGCGTCACGGCGTCCTCACCTTCCGCCTGACGGAGGTCCTCACCGGATACGGTTGTTTCGGGCGGTTCCTGATCCAGATCAGGCGAGAGGAAACGCCCGGATGTTATCACTGCGCGGATCGCCCAGAGGACACGGTGGAGCATACGGTGGATGTATACCTCGGGCGGAGCACTGCCGTGTCCTCGGGGATGCGATAGGTGGCGGCGAACTCTCGCGCCCGGCCCTGATTCAGGCCATGGTATGGAGCGAGAGGGAATGGGAAGCAGTCTCCACCTTCTGCGAAGCAGTAATGCTCGCGAAGGCGGAGGCGGGACGCGTGAGGGAAGCTCAACGGAGTGGCCCTCACGGCCCCGGCCGCTATCACCGCAGGAGAGGCACTAGGCGTAGGACGTCGCGAGACGATCTCCGGCCAGCGTAGACCCGGGCCTACGGATGGCGAGCAGTGGGTAGCTCGCCGTCGGATCAGCACCAGGCTCGTGAGTCGCCGAGTGTCAGCCACCACTGACGGGGCCCATCGTGGCCGGTGCCTGCATCCCTAGGGATAGCGGATAAATTCTGAACATGAGTTATCGCACCCCTGGGCATTCAGGCAGGGAAGGAACAGGGGTGGGTTTTAGTCCGTAAGAGCCACCCCACAAAAAAAAAAGTAGGTACCTGTTGATATTGTAGAACTAAAGCAGGGTAAAATAGATACTTACTTTTTGCTGCATTTCTCCCTATTACTCAGTAGTCCAGAGAGAACGATGACGGCGAAGATAGCGAATAGAAGGAAGAAAGTGACCTCGGAGTGGATCTTGTACACGTCGTGCAACGGATGATAGATAGGGATGAACAGGAGGACGCCTCCGGGCATGCCTAGCAGAGACGCAATCAATACTGACTTCCATTCAGACTTCATGCTGTAAACAGAATTTGGGTATCAAGTAGATAAAGAATTCAAAATACTGATATAAGTATGAGATCCCTAAAAAAAGTTTAAAATAAACTTACTCAGCTGCATCCCACTGTGCAACTTTCGGTGCAAACCATGCCCTGCTCGTATTGAAAACGTAGAAGAAACTGGCAGCAAACGCAGCGTGGAAGTAGTAAGAGTTCCAGGGCACCCAGTAGTGGCGGTCGTAGATATTAGGGTCGGTGTCGTGCCAGGTCCAGTGCACGAACTTGACGGCCGTGATGTCATAGGGTATGTCCACGAGAACTGTGACTAGACCCACTGCGAAAGGCTCAGCGTATTTGGGAAGATTTAATCGGGATACCGCGTACACCGCATGGTAAATAAATGCGGGATCTGAAAAGATAACATTTTATTTTTAGATAAACGCCGATAGTAGAGGGAGCCATATGCTACCTAGTCATGGCTTAAGGATGCCGCAAGGTGACACTGCGCTCAAAGGGCGGTAACCAAACGAGTGAGACTGACTACACACTGTGCAAGTACCTAGATAAGTTTTTTCAAGCAACATAATCCCTATAATAATACGAGTATCAACACAATAACTCTAACATATTTTCCGCTGCTTAGAGTTTATAACGTATCAGTTAATAATTTTTATTGTTTAAACCTGTCAATATGTACTTACACAAAAGTATGATGTGAAGAGGTAACCTAGCCCCCAAGAAGATGATGGGGGTCTGAGAGTGCCAGAAGTTATCATACTCTGGCAGGGCGAAGTGCCAGAAATTGTCGGTGAAGATTCCGTGAAGGATCGTCCCCAACCAGAGGTACGGCCATCTTCCACCCTTCCTGAAAGCTGAAATAAAACTTGTGTAATTAACCAATATTTTGTTTTTGACATCATCGTTATAATCGATCTGCCGAGCTTTTTCACAACTACGTTGAAGTAGGCTTCCAGTCTTACCGGATGCAGCTGAATATAAGTAATTATCCTATCTCACCAAGGTGGCTTGGTCTTGGATGCGTGTGTAGAGTGCGCAATGTCGCAGCGCTCGGTGTCAAAGAAAATGGCTTACGCACACAGAAACATTGTACACGTGAATCTACTCACGCATCCAAGACAAACCCGCCTTCGTGAAATAGAATAACTTTGATTAGTATTTTATATCTGTAAGATCTATAAATGACAGCCGAGACCAAACACGGCTCGGAGGAGTGTCGGTATCTGGAGGATGGTCACCCATCAATTGAATGACCTCGGCCAACGTTGTTTAACATTGAAGATCAACCCGTGCGGCTGTTATTATTTAGCCATGCTTCATCATCATCGTCATTATTCACCCGAAAAAGGTCCAGAGCTGGACTTACGTAAGCCTCTCCAAAGCATCAACATTAAGGTGATTCCTGTGCTTCCCGCATCCAGCGAGCTCCTGTTCTCCGTTGTTAAATAGGTAATTTGACACAGCAAATGCGCGTAGTTATCCTACTAGCACAGAAAATCAGTATTTAATAAACTGTATGTGAGTCATAGCGTCATAATTATGTAAGAATATGAATGGCCACATGGTCACAACCAACAGTGTTATAAATTCGGTACCAAAAGATTTTTTTAATAAAACGATTAGCCACGGGATAGTACCTTACTCAATTGAATTCGCTTGTATACCGCTACCTTGTGTATTTGTTGCAATCGTTATCGGAAATTAAAAATATATAATATCTGTGCTATAATATACTGTAGCGTCGGTACCTACTCCTTGGGTTCGACTGGTCAATTTGTTATAAGGATCATTTGAATGTAAGTAAAAAGAAAAGATTGTTTGATGGAACTGTTATACCTTGCTAATGATAGTAGAATGGCTGACCACTATTCAGACTTGCCTACTCAGCATTTAGTAACATAAAAGCGGCATTCATTTGGTTTGCACGCCAGTTCGGTCTGATACTCGGTACGGGTCGGAAGTCCTAAATCATACTATTTTTCTGTTATAAACTAATTCCTGTTCCAATTTCTCTTAGACCAATAAACTCTGTTTCCAGTTAATTAATATATTTTTTTTTAAACTTGATTCCGATCTCTCGTATAATAGAATGATGGAAGTCAGATTCTGACGGGAAGCTGTACCTAACTTAATTAAATTGAATATTGCT
Organism: Polia nebulosa; assembly: GCA_951329385.1. Classification (NCBI taxonomy): domain Eukaryota; kingdom Metazoa; phylum Arthropoda; class Insecta; order Lepidoptera; family Noctuidae; genus Polia; species Polia nebulosa. The sequence goes on along the minus strand of OX589587.1, from coordinate 29,111,384 downwards.
GTACTTACTTGTGTTTCCGTTCAAACACTCAATAAATGGGAAACACGCCCCCCCCATATTGAGGTACACTGATCTCTATTCCTATTATACCTACAACGTAAGTAGGTAGCTAAATATGAATAAGTAAACCTAACGAAACGGAAGACCGGTTGTCCAGTTGTCTAGCAGTAACAAATCGACTAAATGTTTAAAAATTAAAAGCATAAAGTAAAATTAATTTTATATGTACCATGTATCAGCGTTAGCAGTCCTGCTAGAGAGTAGACAGCTTGGGAGAGTATGTACGTGGGCTGGGCCGCCCACAGCTGTTTAATGTCGTTGGTCTGGACCAGCCATTCGGGCCACTGAGGATGAAAACAACGGTTTACAGTTATTTAGATGGACCACATATTGGCCTTTGGTAAGTTTAATAACCACCATTTCGACAGGTGATATATATTGTTAACCGACTTCGAAAAAGGAGGAGGTTCTATGTTCGTCTGTATGTATGTTTTTTTTTTATGTATGTCCACCGATTTCTTTGTTAGTTGTGGACCGATTTTCCTAATTCTTTTTTTTATTTATTTATTTATTTATAGAGCCACACCAGCGACTTATTTAAAAAAAAAATATCAACAATATTTTAAAACAATTTAGAGGGATCCCGTGTAAAAAAGTCAATTATAGGCGTGCACAACATTCACAGAATAGGTCTAATTAATTAATACAATACACTACGAGTTTTGAAAATAAACAATACTTAAACATTAAAACACATAAAAAATCAATAACGAATGTCGGAACTTGAAATTAAATTGTTAACATAATTACTATTCTATTACAGAAGATTAATATTAAATTATTACATTACAATGTCACAGTATAAAATAAAAATAAAATGTAAAATGAAACAAAATAAAATGAAATTGGAAAGTACATTTACATTTACATTGGAGGGTACAAACAAAAAAGTAGTAGTGCAAGTATGTAGGTAGGCGGCTGATCACAGGGCAATATTAATTATTTTAGTTTTATATTATAATTATGTTAGTTCTAAATCCGAAAGAATATACTCCCGAGGAGGGCTTTTTGAAAAACGGAACAAGAAAACGAAAAATACGTAAATATAGATAGATGACGTATTGGTTTTCTCCAATTACGAGTAAGTAGGTATGTTTAAATTCCACGTTCCATGTTACTGGGGTTTTTAGTTCTGGGGTAAAACAAGTAAAAAGTGAAAAATAAAAAACTTTTTTACAAAAAAAGAACAACCGACTTCCAAAAAAGAAAATACCTACACAACTTTAATTTCGGATGTCGGTGTCAAATAACGAAGAAATTAAATACAAACACGGTGGTTTTTTTTTTGTAAAAAAGTTTTTTTAGCACTTACAATACAACCTAGGTACGTAAAAGTATCACAAAGGAATATCAGATCGCTGTAATCGAAGATAAGGAACAAAATCAGGAATAATTGATCATCATGGACTAAGTCAATGACCATCCTTATCAATACCTAGGGAAGAAAATCGCAAAGCAAAAAATAAAAACGATAAAGAAAATTATTATGGTGTTACCGTATCGCCTCCGCCGGCTTTATTCGCCATGTTGATACGCGCGTGCGCCGCTTGCGAACCTTGTCGACACAATGATTGAACCTAAAATTCTGAGAACATCAATTTGAATATAGTGTTGTATCGATATCGTTCGTATTTAATTTTTTTATCGAGTTTTTTTTTAAATTATCGTTGAGAGAGATTGCTTGCTACTCATAGAGGAATATAAGTACTAAGGCTGCACTTATCAGAATGGTTCATAACTCCGTTTCTTGTAAATCCTTTCGGCTATTTTATAGATTTTAAATAATTATAATAAGACGCTACAGTGAACGCTGAATGTGGCGTCCTCGATTCCCAGGTCAGATAAAATATTATTGGTGTTTCTGTCAGGTAGAAATTGCTGTACCAGTAACAGCCCGTAATCTGGATTTATGCTGGAGGCAATTTGATAAGCTTCAATTTTGGGAGTCTTAGGACTTACTGGCGAAATGTTGGGTTGGTGTAATATCCACCACTGCCTTTAGTACCTATAAATCAGTGCTTAACCTTTCTGGAAATACAGGTGTGATGTTATATTGTGGCTAGTGGTGTTGTGTAGGTAGTGTGTTTCAAAAAAGTAGGTAGGGAATGCATTTGTGGTCCCCATGGTAGGTAGGTACCGCAAATATCCATCGGCCTGTGGGCACAGGTGCTATATGCGTGCTAGCACATTTCTCTAGTTTTTATAAATTAATACTAAAGGTACTTACTATATGTAGTTACTGGTGCCAATTCTCTTGTTCAATAACTAAACAAAAATTTGAGAATCGCTATCTTTTACTAAAAGACAGTGCGAGAAAAGAACGGCTAAAGCTATGAACTAAGTTAGAGATCTCCAACTAGTTTACACCTTGCGCTTCACCGTGTTTTTAATCGACATGTTTTTACGTGTACCCTTAATTTGTATGAAAATATTAGTTCAACTAAATTTGACAGCTCTAATTTACGCCCGTCTCTATCTTGTTTTATTAGAGAGAAAGAGATAGCCTAAATTAAGTTTAGTTTGTGCACAACAGAATCCGCAGCATTGTTTGTTTTCCCCGATACCGATATCGACTTCTGGACACTTGCCATCACTCGCATGCGCATGTTATCTATGCCGTGTGGCGCTACGTGTCTACTAAATGTGCCAACGCGGGTGCCACATAGATTTGTATTTTTTTTAGTTTAGGTACCTCCATCGAACACCTGTATAAACTAATATTAAAACGCAAAAAAAAAATACTATTTCGATCTGCTTCAACACAAGGTTTAAATTGTTGTGTTTGCGTGTTCTCGCTCGCTCTAATACCTACGCGCCTGTAAAGGTCATAGTATACATATCAACTCGGAAAGAAATCGTCATCGTATCGCCCTTCGCCTTGTCGTCAAACAGGCGTCAACCTAGCGTAAGCCCGTAATCAAAGCGGATCACCAGCTCTGGCACGTCGAATCGGCTACGGCTAGGCAATATACATTACAATAAAATACATTTATAAATAAGATACACTACAATAATCTTTATCAAGGACAACAAAAATAATACCTAATAATGCTAGTGTTAAAATAGGTAAATAGCTGAAATAGTAGTAAAGCATTTTTGTTTCATCCGTTTTTACCACTGTTACAACTATGACTAGGTACTAATAATTAGAACTATTACTAACAAAGAGTATCTTCGCCCTCATCAGAGTCCTATAGATCGAAGTCCATCATTGATGCACTAACATTCACATCGACAAATTCAATGTTTTCTTTGTCTACACCTGAATCGTCACTAATGAGAAGAGGTCTCATATCATCACTGACAGGTGTTTTCACAGATTTTCTGAGGACGGGTCTTATGCTGGACAGGATGATTTGTGTAGGTACACACACACTTTTTATTTATTTATCCTTTTATAACTCAACCATAGTCACGGTATGCCTAAGGGGTAGCGGATAAATTCGTAACAGAGTTACCGCTCCCCTGGGCACTCAGACAGGGAAGGAACAGGGGTGGGTTTTAGTCAATAAGAGTCTGACTCGCCCTCCCGCTGTACCCAGAGCAGGAGATGTCATTGGATGATTTCCCATCCCAGTCCACAAAAAAAAGTGTGTGTGTACTTATGTACGCACGTAAGAAGTTATACTTCTTTGGCGTAACAAGATAAAAAACCAAACTGTCACAAAGTTTACAAAAGGAAAACAATCATTCTTCATGAACCACAGACCATAGCTAACTTCAGGTCGTCGTCGGTTCTAGCTAACTTCAACCTGTGAATTTTGTGTGACAGTGATGCGCGCGTGTTAGATTTAACGAATTATGTGATATCATTTCATTATCATTTTTGATTTTCCAAGAATATTGTTCGTTGCATTTTAAACATTGGTCACATTTATGAACCTTGGAACAAATGTAGAAGTACCTACCTAAGTAAATCTTATTGTTTGTACAAATATAAAACGCTTAACTTCTAAAATGCTGAATTGATGATACTCCTATAAATTATTACGCATTTTTTAATGATTGTTGTGATGTATCTTTGATTTTATATTGCTACTCTTTAATGTAATAAATTGTTTAAAACGATTGGGACAATACTATCAGATAGTGTTGATATTCTTCGAATATAAGTGTTGATAAGGTGTTATACAATTACGTTATTGCCTTTTCCACACTAATAATAGAACATAGTTTGTATTTTTGATTCTATTTACGAGTTATGACATTTTTTCGATTGGCGGCGCTAGTGGACTGTAAGAGTCCTCTTAAGGCCCTTGTTTCTAATTATATTAAATGGTATTAAGGAATACCTATTCATGTTCTTTGCTTTGTCACTGTTATTGTTTCTAAATGGCAAGATATTTCACGTTGTAAATTGGCACAAGCGATAGATCATAGAATTGGATTTATTGTGATAAACTATTATTTATGATGTGTGGGTATAACACCACAAGATAGCTACCGTGGAGTTTCTTGGTTCGTTCTTCTACACGAAGGCCTAGTTTTGCGAACGAGCCATTAGATTTTTGATTCATGACAAGCCTATTGGAAATAAATACCTTGTCTTGTCTTTCTGTATTTTAATTAATAAACCTTTTCCCGACACACCACATTAATAGGAACTTACATATCTATAGGTACAGTAAATAACTAGTACATCAAAGCTTGATAGGTAGGTAGATATAAATATCTACTCTTTGTTACCTCCATCCTGCTGACACGCGCATCTTAAAATTTCACTCACATCATTTTTTCATAACGCGCTTAAAGAAGTATAACTTCAAAAAAAACCATAATCACGGTGATCAACAAATGAGTTACTTAGTACTTGATATGCAATTTTGTAAAAAAAAACGTAGGTATTTAATAAATATCGTTTTTAATTATTGTCATCATACAGGTCATTAGCAGGCTAACAACACTACAGACTAACAATAGTATAAGTAAATCTATCAGCAACATCATTTAACCACGTCAAAGATTTGAAAAATCACATAACCGAGGTGAGGCGATTACGTTATGATTCTGATTAGTGTGCGTTGCAGTAAGGAGCTTCATACAAGGAATACTTGCATGACGTATTTACACAGAGTACATTATAATATATAGAAAGCACGTATTTATTTATGGATAGTTAATGTTACCTCCCTTTGACTTCAACCTCCATTATTTTATTTATTGCCGATAATAATGAAGAGAATTTCTAACTTACCGATTTACTTGTGTTGAGGTACCTTAAGAAACCGGTATAGGCTACTTCTCCAAAATATCATTATTCTGTTGATCGCTCGGGTACTTTTTATTTATTAATAACTAATAAGTTTTATGTATTTTTACAACTAAGGAGGTGTATGAAAAAAATATTTTCTTATTGTCCCTGTTTTTCTACCAACTGAGATATTTATGTTTTAAATTTGCGTGACCCTGCCCCCTTAGCCAAAATACATTTCTGGTAACGTTAACGCTAACGCTTCGTGCAAAAATAAAATAACAATTCTACCAATGCTAGACAAAATTTTACATACAAGATTAACTCAATTTATAAAGACTACGTTCGCGTATTATAGTCGCTTTGGGAATAGATTTCCCCTAGTTAAAAAATCAGGTTGTTACCAGGTTCAGCTAAATAAAAGAAAGACTAACAAATCTTTTATGCACTGGACCACCCGGCTGAGGGCCGCGCACTCCGCAGGAACGCCCGCTCACCCGCGCCGCGCAAGCGCCCTTCCTGTTGTCAAATTTAAGCTTTTTGAAATCAAATTTTATCTCGTAAACTACTGGAGCTATATGCAAATAAAAAATACGTGTGTATTGCTGATAATATAAAGAATTGTCATATGTGAAAACTAAAGTACGATAACGTGTTCTAAGTACTTCAAATGAAATGTGAACATTTGTTAATTAACCTATGTTTTTACCAATATTTTTGTAGTTTTTATCTTTAAAACCTATTTATCTTTAAACTAGACTATTTTTTACATAACCTATTTTTTGATACCCAGAAGTCACTAAGTGAAATGTTCTAAGTACCACATTAAACCCAAACAAAACACCCCTTTCTCTCATAGCACCATCCCATTACTTCCCGTGGCTGTCGTAAGGACTAAGGGAGCTTGAGCCCTAGTGCATACTACTAAAACACATTGGGCCACCCGCGCGGTGGCGGGTAAACCACCAACAGCAGCATATCCAAGGAGGGTTGGCGTCAGGCAGGCGGCCGACTGTAAAAGTTTTGCCAAATCTTTTAGCAACATTGTAAGGAAAAATGTGATGTGCGATAGGACTAGGACGTACCCAACAGGCGACGCGCAGGGGCAGCACCCGGCTCCTGTGGGAAATGGATTAGGGTTGTCGCACCAGGACAGGCTGGTACGACGTAAGACGCAAGCTCGGAGAATTAGAGAATTAAGATTGAGGTGTGCGAGCTGGAATGTAGATACTTACTGGAATGATGACTGGAATAGGGAGAGAGTTAGCAGATGTTTTAAAAAGGCGACGTATAAATATAGCGTGTCTGCAAGAAACAAAGGGTGCAAAAGCAAGAGAGTTTTATTACTGTGGAAATGATGGCAAACGGAATGGTGTGGGCATAGTTTTGGATAGTGAGTTAAAAGAATGTGTGGTGGATGTTAAAAGAGTAAGTGATAGAGTGATAGCTATTAAAGTGGTTGTGTAAATGTTATTAGTGCGTGTGCACCCCAATCAGGATGTGAGGATAGTGTAAAAGAGAAGTTTTGGAAGGACTTCGATTGTGTGCTGATGAATGTACAGGAGAGTGAAGAGGTGTTTGTGGAGGGTGATTTTAATGGGCAGGTAGGAAATTTGAAGTATGGTTATGAGAGAGTGCATGGTGGTTGGGGGTACGGAGACCGTAATACTGATGGCGAGACATTGCTGCAAGCTGCTTCGGCTTTTGACCTGGCAATAACTAACACCTGATCAGTTACAAAAGCGGCCAGCACGCGACCCAAATTGACTTTTTCTTGGTGAGACGAAACAGTCTCAAAACAGTCAAAAACTGTAAAGTGTTGCCAGTCAAAGACTTAGTCTCTCAACACAGGCTCATAATGATGGACGTAACAGTCAGTGGTGTCTCGTCCATTACAAAGAACGGCCCCCACCCAAAATCAGATACCGTATGATAGAAAATGAGGAGTGTGCCCCACCCAAAATCAGATGGCGTATTATAGAAAATGAGACTTGACTCTTAAACATACTTATGTTTAAGAGTCAAGTGGTAGATAAAATGACAGAAATGAAGGATATGGAAGGAAAATCTGTAAATTAATGTTGGAAAGAGATGGCGGATTGTATAAGGCGTGTAGCAAAAGATGTGTTTCGAGAATCGCAAGGGAAAGGCATAATAGAAAAGGATACATGGTGGTGGAATGAAGATGTGCAAGAGATGCTGAAAGAAAAGAAAATTGCGTTATCATTTCCGGTTTCTACATTCTGCTATACTTTATAGCAGAATGTAAAAACCGGAAATGATAATTTGAAAGAAGATAAGAAGAAAAGAACAATGGGTAATTTTGTTTGGAAGCCGTACCCACCTTGTAGCATTTTAGGCTAGATGTCATTTAGAAGAGACTTAAGTGAACAATTCAAAAATGAATGAACGAATGAATGAATGAATGGGAGTCCGAAGTTATGATCACTTCTATTTTGCATTATCAACCAACTATGTTGTGATATAATAATTATTTTGTAGGCCCAATGAATCCAGTCGTTCTGTTTTTAACCGACTTCACAAAAGGAGGTTCAGTATTCGACCCGTATGTATGTGTATCTGCGATTTTCTCGAAAACTACGGGTCCGATTTGGATGAGGTTTTCGTTAAGGAGGGTTTTAGTATTTATAATACATTAGGATCTGATAAAGATCTTCGGAGATAGACAGTGGAACTTTTCAATAACTAACAGTAAATGACTCGCGATTGCTGTGATCTTATCATTATGTATTGTTACAACTAAAAAGTGAAAAATAAATACTTTATTACAAAAAATAGAACCAACTTCCGAAATTAAAGATATTTTGCACTTTTTGTTTTTATTTGGAAGTTCTATTTTTTGTAAAAAAGTTAATTAGAGCGAGACTGAGACTAAGGTTTTCTTTTTGGTACGGAAAATATTAATTAAAATGCCATCAATTCAATTACCTCTCACTCTCAGGTAGGTACCTACTTACCTAAATCACAAAGGTGTGATATAAACAATAGATTTTCTATTGTGTCTGTTGTCTGGTACTTCAGTAGTTATTTGTAGTTTGTTTATCTATCAAGGTACACAAAATAAACATAATTTCTATATGATATTTTTGCTCTCAGTGATTATTTCATCCCAAGCATTTACCGGACCTACGAAGTTATAAATAGGTGCCTGCCAAAACCTAAGTAAGTACCATATAAAGCTACAGATAGACATGCTACTAGAATAGTATGCTTATTAGCATGCTTAAGACGAGCATGCTCCATATCGATATACATTTGCTTGCGAAAAGCATACCTACCCCATAAAAGCATGCTCAAAGCTTATACTCCAAACACTTCTCTCTGCCAGTGTAGCGTGTAGTGAAAAATGGAAAACCAAATGGCCCTCCGCACAGAACTTCATAAAATCACCTATTGCTTTCAATCCAATGCGTCCAAAAACTTCTGTTATCAAGAAAGAAAAAAAATGGAATGAGAGGATAGTAGAAATGCGTGAAAACGCAAAGAAAAAAAAAGGAAAAATGCGCAAAGAATATGGAAAAACTACGTTGCTGGGAACAAATTATCGATACTAGCATGCTCATCAACAAACCTGTTCAGACGCGCTTACAACACGCCCCCTTCCACCCGCGCTGCAGGTAGCATGCACCAAAATCGCGCGACAGTCGATTTTTTTGTATATATCACTAAAAAGCAAGCATGCATGCATGTAAGCATGCTTATTTCTAGCAAAGTACGTAGGACACACATGCTACTAAGTGGCAATTGATCATTTGTGGCATGCCTTTGTGCTAATAATGAGCATGTCGAAGAAAAAATTAAAAAAATACGAAAACGCGAGTGTTTAATGGCGCGTGGGGTGATTCACAAAGGGTTTTCAGCATATTTCAATGTCGAATAACTTCTTTCTCCCGTGAGCTACAGAGTTGTCGCCATACAAAATATATATGCATTTTTAAGACCTTTTAAATGGTACTAGTCTCATTTTGCTACAAGGTGGGTACGTTTTGTTCTATGTTCTGTATAAAGAATGGAAGAGAAAGGCAAAAAAGGTGGTTGTAGTTTCCAGGGCTAAGGCGCAGGAAAAGTTATATGATTTACTGGACATCCCTAGAGGCCAGAAGGAGCTCTACCGGATTAGAAAAGTAAGAGAAAGGAGAACGAGGGATATAAAATATATGAAATGTATGAATGATGAAATCGGTAAAGAAGTCTTGTCGAAAGATTTCGAAATAAAAGAGCGATGGAAGGTTTATTTTGAAAAGCTGATAAACGAAGAGAATGAATGGAATGGTGTGCTCAAAGAGGTACAAGTAAATCTGGGTTTGGTGAGTGAAATTAGCATGGATGAAGTTAGAAAGGCAGTTCAATATATGAAATTTTGAAAGGCCATGGGCCATATAATATACCAGTAGAAGTATGGAAGTGTTTAAAAGCAGATGGATGTATGTGGCTGACTTTATTTTTCAATAAGTTGTTGTATGAAGAAGTGATGCCACAAGAATGGTGCAATAGTTCGCTAGTGCCCATCTTCAAGAATAAAGGAGATGTACAGGACTGCAACAACTATCGAGGGATAAAGCTCATGTCACCTAATATGAAAGTATGGGAGAAAGTGATAGAGAAAAGATTGCGAGAGGAGAGTGAGATTACCCCGAACCAGTTTGAGTTTATGCCAGGTCGAGGGACAATGGACGCCACCTTTGCTCTCCGTCAATTATGCGAGCAGTACAAACGTGTGCACAAGAACTTGCACATGGTGTTCATTGATCTTGCGAAAGCGTATGATAGGGTACCTCGGGATGTGTTTGTGGTGGGTCTTGAAAGAGAAAGGTTTGCCTGGGAAGTATGTTGAGTTGATTCGTGCTAGCACCTACGTCCAGTCGGCTGCTGACAATACCGATGAGTTCAGTGTGGCTGTAGGCTTGCATCAAGGGACAGCTTTAAGTCCTTACCTCTTTCTGTTGATTATGGACGCTCTTACGTCGGAAATACAGGAGGAGGCACCCTGGTGCATGCTGTTTGTCGACGACATTGTTCTGTAGGTGTATTCGCTAACTCAGTTGACATCAATTTGATAGGCACTATGCAGTACATTGCTCGGTGGACATCGATTATAATAGGCACTACGGTTTTCCTATACGGCAAAGCAGCAATGTACGGAAAAATGCGTTTCAAATTGATGTCAACTGAGTTAGCGAATACGCCTGCTGGTCGGTGAAGATGGACCTAAGATCCAGAGCAGATTGGAGAAATGGCAACTGTGAACCAGCGGTCAGGTCGGGATCGTCACAGTCACAGTAAAAGTACACGTATTTACTTAATAGTTTATTTTAAAAAACAGGACAGTTTTCCTCGTAGGTACAATTTTATATATAATTTTATTGGTAGCCGGTTTGCCGGGTTTTTTTGGAACTGCTCAAAACTACCAACCCACCGGCTTTTAAATGTTACATAGACTATTTTATAAGTGTTAATTAAACTGAATGCCCTAAATAAATTACTTACATTAAATAAAGATTATTAACTATAATATTTATCGAAGAATCAAGCGTAATCATTCAATTTACTAAGTAATTATTTGGCGCACCGGAAGCTGACAAGCGAAAAAGGCGCCATAACTGTTTGTTGTTTGTATTTTATTTCTTCGATATTTGACACCGACTTCCGAAATTAAAGTTATTTTTAAATTTTTAGTGTAATCTTTTTTTGGAAGTAGGTTGTTTTTTTTGTAAAAAAGTTTTTTATTTTTCGCTTTCTAGTTGTTATACCCCAGAACTAAAAACCCCAATAACATGGAACGTGGAATTTAAACATGTGGAGAACACAAAAACGTCATCAAGATATGCGTATTTTTCGTTTTTGTTCAGTTTCTCAAAAAGCGCTAAAGCAATTTCGATAAAATTTATATGGGACCACCTCGGGAGTATATTATTTCGGATAAAAAGAATTTTGAAAATCGGTCCACACCTGACGGAGAAATGCGCGGACGTATATAAAAAAAAAACATACATACAGTCGAACATAGAACCTCCTCCTTTTTCGAAAGTCGGTTAAAAAGGCGCCATAACTGTTTATCGGATTATTAATTATTGCAAAAGATCAAGAAAATCAAATTAAATTGACTAAATAATAAAGTTAAGATTATTAAGATACAACAAGCTTGGTTTTACTGGTTAAGGTGAATTACGAGATCGAGCTGGTATGTGTAGTACCGGAAGTCGGTAACACTCGGCCATCCTGAGTTTGCCGTGTCCCACGGGGATCGGCACCACCACTTACTCCTGGTCTGTCGCTGCTGTTCAGCGCCTGGAATTGAAAACAGTTTGGGCAGAACATTTATTCACGTTATTTACAGGTGTAGTAAATGAGAAGCAGCTGAAAATTGTGCTGTTGATATATTTCAAACGGCTTTTATTTCTTCTAACTCACATAGCTTTAATTACTGTAGATCACACAGCTTTAATTACTTTAGATCACACAGTTTTAATTTCTGCTGACTCACACAGCTTTGATTACTTTATATCACAGCTTTAATTACTTTAGATCACACAGTTTTAATTTCTGCTGACTCACACAGCTTTGATTACTTTATATCACAGCTTTAATTACTTTAGATCACACAGTTTTAATTTCTGCTGACTCACACAGCTTTGATTACTTTATATCACAGTTTTAATAAATTTAGATCACACAGATTTAATTACTTATTTTAGATCACACAGTTTTAATTACTTTAGATTAAATATGTTTCAATAAATAAAATCTGTTTATGAAAATCAAATAAACGTTTAATTTCCTTTAATTACTTAATACATATTATTATTTAATAATTGTTCTGCTATCTCTATGCGTGATTATGTGTTTTTTAAACAATGCAAAATATCGATAGCAAGCTCTAGCTTTGTAACAGGTCTATCAGACCATCCTGTCAATCACAGAGTACATTATAATATATAGAAGTCACTACCACTAAAGTAGTGATAGGGAATAGACGAATTATAAGGTCGAAGGACTTCACCGCGTACAACTGCAGTAAATTTTCTGTACCCTTTATACTACTTATCGTATAACGATCTAATGAGTGCAGTCTTACATATTTTATAGGAGCCTGTGTACAAACCGTTAAGTTTCCTAGGTACATTCGCGCTTTCCCTAGTAGTTCCTCCTTTCCATAATACCAATTGCCCTACAGAGTACTTAATGCATTGCTTATGAGATCGGTCGAATCTGTCCTTCGTAAGGGTCATATTTTTATCAATACGCAATTTAGCCGCCGCTCGACGTTCCTCGAGTGCCTGTGCTTGACCTTCAAAATCACTAGGTTCCCCGGTCGGATAAGCCGGTAACCTTGAATTAGAATGACCGAATAATAGCTTAAAGATGATGATAAATATCCATAGTATAGCTTTTTTTTTTTTTTTTTTTTTTTTTTTTGTGGGGTGGGAAATCATCCTATGACTTCTCCCGCTCTGGGCGGAGCGGGAGGGCGTGTCAGACTCTTACTGACTAAAACCCACCCCTGTTCCTTCCTGCCTTTGAGTGCCCAGGGGCGAGGTAACTCTGTTTCGAATTTATCCTCAACCCCCGGGCAGGCATCGGCCATGACGGGCCCCGTTTCTTGCTGACAACTCTTTGAGGCGCGCGTGGAACACTACGCGCCGTCGACTCTCGGGCCTGGTGCTGATCGGACGGCGAGTTACCCACTACTCGCCGTCCGCAGGCCCGGGTCTACGGTGGCCGGAGATCGTCTCGCGGCGCCGGAAGTCCCCGGCGTCTCCTGAGGCGGTTGCTGCTGAGGGCGTGAGGGCGACTCCGTTGTTGGTGCTCTCTCACGCGTCCCGCCTCCGCCTTCGCGAGCATTACTGCTTCGCAGGAGAAGGAGGAGACGGCTTCCCATTCCCTCTCGCTCCGTACCATGGCCTGAACCAGGGCAGGGCGCGAGAGGTCGCTGCCGCCTATCGCATCCACGAGGACACGGCGTTGCTCCGCCCAAGCGGGGCAGACCTCCACCGTATGCTCCACCGTGTCCTCGGGGCGATCCGTGCAATGGAAACACCCGGGCGTCACCTCCCGCTTGATCCGAAACAGGAACCTCCCGAAACAACCGTTTCCGGTGAGGACCTGCGTCAGGCGGAAGGTGAGGGCGCCGTGAGGTCTCTCCAGCCAAGCCTCAAAGAGGGGCACCACCGCCGCAATGGTGGCGTGCCCAGCATCCATAGTATAGCTGCTGTGGTGTTTCGCATTGATACGCTTTTGCGTTGGCTCTTATTTCCACTGGTAAACCTTTGATAATGCACGATATTGCGGACTCACCGTTAATATTGCATTTCTTGAGAAGAGATAATTTATCATGGAAATATTTGGTCATTGTTTGTGAGTCAATCTTTTTTCGTGCGAGCATACCCTCCAAAAGGTCAACATAATTTCCATTCTCTCCATGTGAGATTATAATCTTCTAAGTCGTCATACCAATCTCGAGCGGATTCACGAAGGCGAATTTGCATGAGGAACTGGTGACCCTTGTTGCTCCAACCATAGACGTCGCCTAATTGGTCGATCTTGTGCAGCCACCCTTTAAGGCGAGGCAATCCGAGCGCCGTAGGTATTTAACGCATACCATACGTAAAAAATTACGATGCGCGGAGACTCGCGCGCCGAGCGCACTGCTCACGAGTTCACGAATTCGAGTGGGTACTAAGTTGCGTCACAATATAGAGCAATGCAGTAGATCAACTTGAATGAATTAGTATATTTATGTTTATTTTGTTTTATTTTTCTAGTTCCTAAGTATTTTTTTATGGTTATCTACAAGTTAGGTACGTATTGTATAAACTTTAACTTAATAATTTAATAAACTTAATAATTAAAAATAAGTAGGTATACTTATTTATTTTTGTGAATAAGGTGGATTTAAATCTGACTGACACGAAGATCATGAATACGGATACGATTCAAAACTACGCGCCGCGTGCCTTTTGACTTTCCATAAGGGTGCAAAATATTCATGCTACAGTGTAAAAAATCTAATTAGCGAGAATTTTCTAATTCTTTGTCATGGGTGTCATTTTTATAGTTTTCGAGGGTGGTAAAGCCAATAGTGAGGTCAAAATGTAAACCCGAGATGGCGGTAGAAATATCGTGATGGGATTTTACAGAGTTAATTCCAGCGCGTCGAAAAAACACACCGTTGGATTTTCAACTGTCTGCGCTAAGCAGAGCGTTGAAAATCTAGTGCGCTAAAAAAAAAACCGCCGCGATACGTTTACGTCTCTGCGAAAGTCGGCTTATAGCTTTTGCGCGCGTGGCGTCCTTATTTCCATTGCCATAGGGTTTAAATTTAACTGTTTTACACATATTTGCGGTTTGTAAATCTATTATTTTGTACAACTCATGCGAAGTCCTTACAGTGAGACAATTGTTCTTACTCAACATTGTACTAAAACAACATGGTGAACTTATATATGATACTGATCTCACAAAGAAACGCAGAAAACATGACGTTATGGTCCGCATACATAAACCTAAAACCTCTTTCATAAAGAGATTCTTCGTCTTTCTAGCACCACATGTGTATAATAAAATTAATAAATCCATAAATATTTTTTCTCTTAACAAATTCGATTATAAAAAGAAGGTATATGAATTTTTAATGAAACTATCATACGAAGACACTGAAAAATTTATTCAAATAATCAGTTAATATTTTTTGTTTGTATATCTACATATATGTATATTCACTCTACTCCTGTTGCATTTATCATGTAGACATATGTATACTCTTACACTTACACACACAGACACCCCCCCACACACACACACACACACACACTCACCCTCTCATCCTCACACACACACAAAAAAAAAAATTGTTAGTAATTTAAGTTTAGTTTACCTTAATTTCTTATTTCTCTTTGATTTGTAATGGTCCTAAACTCTTGCTTCTTGCTAATTTAGGTTACCTAGTGTATTGTTTCTGAGGGGAAACGGCGCTGTTAGCTGAGATACAGGCTCACGCCTAGTTCAGCTGCGGATGCTCATTCTCTTATTATAATTAAACTGTAAGCCTAATAATTGTAAGAATTTACTGTACCTACCTACTGTTTTTGAGTAAATAAATATTATTATTATATTTATATTATTATTATTCCGCGTAGGTACATACCTAGTAAGTAAAGTAAAAATATAATCATCATCATCATTCTCCTGCCCTTATCCCAATTTATTTGGGGTCGGCGCAACATGTCTTTTTCTTCCATACTCCTCTATTAGTCGTCATCTCTGTAGTCACCCCTTTTTTACCCATATCCTCTTTCACACAGTCCAACCATCGTTTCTTTGGCCTTCCCCTACTCTTATAGCCATCCACATCCATACACAAGACTTTCCTCACGACATTTTCTTCATTCCTCCGCATCACATGCCCATACCACGACAACCGATTTCCACACAACTTTTCAGTCAGCGGTGCCACTTTCAGATTTCCTCTTATATACTCATTCCTAATTCTATCCATGCGCGTAACACCACACATCGCTCTTAGCATTCTCATCTCAGCTACATGCAATTGCTTTTCATTCATCCCTTTTGTGGCCCAACATTCTGAACCATACAAGACAGCAGGTCTGACCATTGTTTTATAAATCTTCCCCTTAAGTTTTAGGGGAATGCGGGAATCACAGATAGTCCCGGTGACCTGCCGCCATTTCATCCATCCAGTGTTAATTCTGTGCTTAACAGTCCGATCTATTTCGATCTATTTAAAGTAAAAATATAATATAGGTAAATAATAATATTGTCAAAGCATCCTTACTTTTTTAGGGTTTCGTACCCAAAGGGTAACCAACGGGAAGATTCCGCTGTCCGTCTGTCTGTCAGCGGGCTGTATCTCATGATCCGTAACAGCTACACAGTTCTGTCTACCTATTACAGATCATGAGATACAGCCCAAAAAAAAAAAGACGTGTGGCACTCGGAGACTGCCGCAGTAAAGCTATTGCATAGCATTTTTTATCAACTTATGCAATTATAATTATTTATTTATTTTATTTATGTGTGTGTGTACTTATGTACGCACGTAAGAAGTTACACTTCTTTGGCGTAACAAGATAAATATCATCATCATCATCATCATCATCGTCATCATCATCATCACCATCATCATTATCATCATCATCGTCATCGTCATCGTCATCATCATCATCATCATCATCATCATCATCATCATCATCACCACCATCATCGTCATCATCATCATTGTCGTCATCATCATCATCATCATCATCATCACCATCATCATCATCATCATCATCATCATCATCACCACCACCACCATCATCATCATCATCATCATCATCATCATCATCATCATCATCATCATCATCACCACCATCATCATCATCATCACCACCACCATCATCATCATCATCATCGTCATCATCATCATCACCATCATCATCATCATCATCATCACCACCACCACCACCATCATCATCATCATCATCGTCATCATCATCATCATCACCATCATCATCATCATCATCATCACCATCATCGGAGTGGAGGGTTTTAGGTTATTTTTCGTTACGGAATTTCTGGATTCGGTCGGTTGATGATACGGAACCCTTCGTGTGCAAGTCCGACTCGTACTTGGCCGGTTTTGTTGTTTATTCAGCCTTCGTAGAGCCAGCGATGACAACTTTTTACTTATTCTGGTTTTGCTCACTTTGTTTTACAAAATAAAAAAATATAATAAAAAAGTAATAAATAATATAATATAATATAATAATATAATATAATTCCACAACTATCACTCACTCTCAGAGTTTAATGAGACTAAACTATAAACAGGTACTTATTATTATTTTTATAAACTACTACTACTACTACGTTTGTTTATTTGAATTCTCAAAATTTTCTTTCATAAAAACTTTGTCCTGACAAACACAAACACAACAAAAAAAGAATTATCCAATTTGCTGCAGTCATTCGGAAGTTATGCGCATACATACATTGCGATGATTCATTTTTATTTATAGATTTTTGGCTCAGCCGGTAACAGATCATAGCGGGGGTGGCGGGTTTGGAAAAATTGGCACAAGTCTGACCTCCAACACGTTCCGCTCGGGACTAAAGGAATGAACAGGGGAAAACACTGGATTTTGGAATTAGTGGTATAGATATTTTGATATTTCGCATTATGTCGGCCGTTTTATATCCCATTTTTTACGACCTTTACTATGGAATTATTTTTAACCGACGAAAAAAAGGAGGAGGTTCTCAATTCGACCGTATATATATTTTTTTATTTTTTATTTTTATTTTTCAAAGCCTAATATAACTGAAATGAAATAAGAATTAGATTATAATTTAGACTTATCTTTGCGATTTAATTGGAGTCAGTAAAATGTAAGTAATCGTGTATCGCACGGCCGAAATATCTAGATCGAAGTGTGAAATATGTAATATATTTTTTTCAAAATTTAAATAAGTGTTATCTACGAATAAAACACAATACAAAACGACGTTCATTCGGATAACCTCGCCTTAACGTTGCATGATTTTTCATCAGGCTGGAACTTTGGAATGACTTCAGCATCGGTATGGCTAACTCGGTGCGTTTTGCGTTTCAGCCGTCTTCAAACATTCTCCTTTAGATCAGACGAAGTAGAAAAAAAATTTGCATTTTCTTCGTCTTCTGATAACACTATTTGGGAATGCCTTCTTTTCTTCGCGCCAAGTCCACTAATGTATAGGCCTGCCATATCCCACTTCTGACTGTGAACCAGCGGTCAGGTCAGGATGATCACAGTCACAGTAAAAGTACACGTATTTACTTTCGAAGTTTATTTTTAAAAACAGGACTGTTTTCCTCGTAGGTACAATTTTTTATATAATTTTCTTGGTGGCCGGTTTGCCGGGTTTTTTTTGGAACTGCTCAAAACTAACAACCCACCGGCTTTTAAATGTTACATAGAGTATTGTATAAGTGTTAATTAAACTGAATTCCCTAAATAAATGGCTTACATTAAATAAATATTATTAACTATAATATTTATCGAGGAATCAAGAGTAATCATTCAATTTACTAAGTAATTATTTGGCACACCGGAAGCTGACAAGCGAAAAAGGCGCCATAACTGTTTATCGGATTATTAATTACTAGCTTCCGCCCGCGGCTTCGCCCGCGTGAAAAGTATCATTATTTTGAGTGGTATTTCCAGAGAGTAGCAAGCAAAAAAACACTGTAGGAATCAAATCCAAAGTCAGTTATTCAAATTAGGCTGCCAGAACTTTTTGAACGTCTAAATTCTACCAAAGACAACTGCAAAACTCCTGCCCTTCACCACTTCTTAGCTTCTTGCCCGTGACTCCGTCTGCGTAGACATCCGCAGGGCTCACCAAAGTTGGACAGCGATTTTTTGCGATACGCAGAACGTATCTTTTCTATAGGCTTTTTTTTTTTGGGCGTGTCGTACTCTCACAGACTAAAACCCACCCCTGTTCCTCCCTGCCAAGCGTTTGTATCTATGTTTGACGTCGAAGTTTTGTGGCACCCTGGTAGTTTACCTGCGGCTTCATCCGCGTGCAGGTCTGAAATTTTTCTTCTTCATGATTCTTTTTTACTGGTAGTTTAACAATCTATACCGCTTAGGATTCCAGCCCCGCAAATACTTATTCAAGATGTTACCTCTTATGATCCCAGCCTCGGAATACCTTTTGTGATTCTGATCTCTTGGTAGTGGGAGAATCTATACCGCTCCGAAATTTTACTTCTTCCCGATTCTGTTCTGGTAAGTAGTGAATCTTTCTCTACCTCTTACGATTCCTGCCATGGAATACCTACTTTTTGTATTTCTGGTCTCCTGATAATTTGTAAATCTCTACCTCTACTAATACCAGCCTCGGAATAGTTTTCGTGATTCTGATCTTCTGGTAGGTTGTTAGTCTATACCGCTCAGGATTCCATCCCCTGGTAGTTGAGAATCTATACCGTTCATGATTTCAGGCCCGGAAGACTTTTTTAGTTTCTGGTCTCCTGGTTGTTTGAGAATCTATACCTCTCGTGATTCCAGCCCCGGAAACACTTCTTCACGATTCTAGTCTCCTGGTAATTTATGAATCTGTAACTCTCATAATACCAGCCTCAGAATATATTTTGTGATTCTGATCTCCTGGTAGGTTGTGAATCTATACCGCTAAGGATTCTAACCAAAAAAATACTGATTCATGACTAATGGTCTCCTGGTAGTTTTAGAATCTTATCTCTCATGATTCCAGCTCCGGAACTACTTACTTTTTCGTGAATCCTGATCTCCTGGTAGTTTGTGAGTCTTACCGCTCATGATTTCAGTCCTCGAAGTATTTCTCATGTTTCTGGTCTCCTGGTAATTTGTGAATCTCTACCTCTCATAATACCAGCCTCGGAATATATTTTGTAATTCTGATCACCTGGTAGGTTGTGAATCTATACCACTCAGGATTGAAGCCCCGGAAACACTTCTTCTTGATTCTGGTCTCCTGGTGGTTTGTGAAGCTGTACAGCTTAGGATTGTAGCCCCGAAAATACCTCTTCGTGATTCTGGTCTCCTGGTACTTTTTGAATCTTAACCGCTCATGATTTCAGCCCTGGAAATACTTCTCATGTTTCATGGTCTCCTGGTACTTTTTGAGCGTATCCGCTCGTTCAGCCCGTCTCTGGATTTCTACTTCCACCTGAGCCTCCGCTAAGTTTTGTCTTAGACCGGGATAAAAAGTAGCCTATGTGTTAATCCAGGCTATGACTTGTGCAAAATTTCATTCAAATCCCTTCAGCCGTTTTTGCGTGAAGGACAGCCAAACATACAAACTTTCGTATTTATAATATTAGTAGGAAGTAGGATTGCAAAAGATCAAGAAAATCAAATTAAATTGACTAAATAATAAAGTTAAGATTATTAAGATACAACAAGCTTGGTTTTACTGGTTAAGGTGAATTACGAGATCGAGCTGGTATGTGTAGTACCGGAAGTCGGTAACACAACAGAAGCTGGAGAAAGATGGCTTGAAAATCAGCAGAACCAAAACTGAATACATGTTCTGCGATTTCGGCGGTCTCTCCAGTTCTGAAGCTAATAGTACTAGATGGTGCGCTTCTCCCAGTCTGCTCAGATTTTCGGTATCTTGGTTCACTCGTGCAAAGCGATGGTGAAATAGATCGGACTGTTAAGCACAGAATTAACACTGGATGGATGTAAGTAATGGCGGCAGGTCACCGGGACTATCTGCGACTCCCGCATTCCCCTTAAACTTAAGGAGAAGATTTATAAAACAATGGTCAGACTTGCTGCCTTATATGGTTCAGAATGTTGGGCCACAAAAGGAATAAATGAAAAGCAATTGCATGCAGCTGAGATGAGAATGCTAAGTGCGATGGTGGTGTTACGCGCATGGATAGAATTAGGAATGAGTATATGTATAAGAGGAAGTCTGAAAGTGGCACAGCTGACTGAAAAGTTGTGTGGAAATCGGTTTTCGTGGTATGGGCATGTGATGCGGAGGAATAAAGAAAATGTCGTGAGGAAAGTCTTGTAAGGATGTGGATGGCTATAAGATTACAGGAAGACCAAAGAAACGATGGTTGGACTGTGTGAAAGAGGATTTGGGTAAAAAGGACGTGACTGTGAGGGATTAATTAAAATACACGTATGATCGAAAATATTACTATTATTTGACACGACTGTTATGAGTAAATAAGGTAATTCATAAACAACAATGCAGTGTGTATTGATACTGGATGGCCATTACTCACACTCCTCTTCACGGCATCGTCGTGGTAATCAGGAGTTCAGGAAACTCCTAAGCTGCTCCGCAATTTCAACAGCTGCGGGCCGGCTGGGGTTTTGGTTAAGATATCTGCTTCCAAGCTTCGGTTTGCAGATACTTGACATGTATCACTCCGTCCATTATACAATTTCGTATGAAATGCATTTTTAAGTCAATGTGCTTTGACTTTGAAGTGACCATTTATTCTGACTTAACTTGAGCTCGGTTGTCGTTTAATATGACTATGCTTTCATAGTTGGCCCCAAGATCTTTGAATAGATTTTTCAAGTGAATGGCCTCTTTTGCAGCTTCAGTCAATGCGACATATTTCGCTTCTGCAGTCGATAGCGCCACAGTCTTTTGCTTCTTCGACATCCAGCATATAGCCGTTCCAGCATATTTGAAACAACAGCCCGAAAAAGACTTTCGGTCGAGTTTGCATGCGCCCCAGTCTGTGACAGCATGAAATTAATGATGTAATGTTATTCTTGGCCAGTTTTTTTTGAATGTAAGACCAACGCTTTTTGTTCCTTTCAGGTATCGCAGCACTCTTTTTGCACATTTAAAATGCTCTTCTCCGTAACAATTATTGAATTGAGAGAGATAGCGTATGTCAAATATTATATCGGGTCGAGTTGCCACTGTCAGATACATCAGTGTGCCAATCAATTTTTTGTAGGGTAGAACGTTCCTTTCATCTCTTCCTCCTTTTTCTAGTTTGAGACCTGGTTCTATGGGTGTATTAGACGTGGACTTCCAATCTTCCATTTTGGATTTTTTAAGAGTGTCCTCTATGAACTTCTCCTGGTTCAGTTTGATTGCATCTCTCTTACAAGTAACGTCTATCCCTTAAAGCCGCTTAGGTGCCGCTTAGGTCTTTTAACTCAATTTTTTTTATTTCTTGGAGCGTTCTAGGACATGAATAGGCAATTAATAAATCGTCGACACAGATAATTATTATGACTTTAACTCCTCTTTTCTCTAATAAGTATAGACATGGGTCAGCTTATGATGCTTTGAAACCTATGTTCTTTATCTCTGTGTCGAGTTTTTTGTACCATTGTCTCTCTGCCTGTTTGAGTCCGTATAAAGCTTATAAGAGATGACAAACTTTCCCTTTTGGATTTTTTTTGTCTTTTAGCATACTCTTTGTTGTGTTGTAAAAAGTCAAATTTTCTTGTTTGCTTTCATCAACCATGATTTCAGTCAGATATTCTTCTGAGTAGTCAGGATATTTCATTACTATCTTTTCTTCTAGTTCGCCATTCAGGTACGCCGTTGTAACGTCCATCTGGTTCAACTTCAAATCTTCTTCCATGGCTATTCCAACAACGGATCTTATGCTACAGGAGCATATGTTTTGTTTTAGTCAACGCCAGGTCGCTGAGTGAAGCCCCGTACTACCAGTCTAGCTTTCTTTGTGATATTGTTGTCAGGTCCTATTTTGTTTCTTAGAACCATTTTGTAGTCCACTTCTTTCATATCTTTGTTCTTCTTTAATATTTTCCAGGTTCCATTCTTAACATGTACTCTAATCTCAGTTTTTATAGCATCATGCCAGTATTCATCATCTTTATTCTCATCGGATAAGGATATCTCCGACAGTAGGAGACTTTCTTTAGTCTGGTCAAGTATGAAAGATCTGGTCCACTAAGATGCCTCTCTCTTTGCGGCCCCTCATTTTCGGGTATTTCTACAACTTCTGATGTGTCATCGTAATATTCTATTTCTTCTACCGAAGAAACTTCATCTTCTTGCTCATTGAAATGATATATTTTCCTTTTCATTCACTGTTATTTCAATTTCTATTTGATATACACTTTTATCATTGTTTTCGAGAGCGTTCCTTTTCATTAATAAGTTTATCATAGTTTTGACTTTCATCTTCGAAGTACATCTTGTCTATGACTTTTATGTCCCTGCTTATAACTACATCGTCATCTTTGAGTATGTGCACTCTGTAAGCCTTTGAGGTCATCGAGTAGGTACCCCATGAACACGCATTCTTTGGCATTCTGGGTCAGTATGCCTCGTTTGTTCTTTTTCAAAACATAGGTCTTCCTGCCATACACATAAAGATGATGTCCACATGGTGTTCGGCCTAGCCATTTCTTGAACGGGGTTTCACCATTCAGTGCATTGGAAGGGCTACGGTTTATAAGGTAGTTTAAGGTTGCTAACGCTTCCGCCCAGAGCTTGATAGGTGCCTTGGCCTCGATTAACAGACATCTGGCTTTATCTAGCAAGGATCTGTTCTTCCTCTAGCTAATCCCATTTTGTTGAGGGGTGTAAACTGTGGTTAATCTCCTTTGGATGCCATCATCATCAGCCTTTTTAATGTCCCCACTGCTGGACCATGGATGCCATGCGATTTAAGAAAGTCATCGAATTCCTTGTTGCGGTATTCTGCGCCATTGTTCGTCTGCAGCAGCCCTACCATGACGTCTTAAAACCATCATCTTCTAAAGAGATTCATGGTAAATCAACTAGCAATTCGCTTATTTAATTATCATAACATCATATAATTATTGGAAATTAAAAACAAATAATATTGGCATTCACACATCATACAAAATCGATAAAAAAATAGAGAATCTATTACGTTTTGAACGAAATTAGTAATTGGCAACACTTTTTATTTTATCCACAAACCAATGAATTACGGATATACCTAAGTTTATTTTATCTTTTCAGTACTTTTTTTATGCAAAAGTGTTGCAAACTTGTTTGGATAAAATGAATATTATTAAACATAAAAACGGAGGAGAATTTTTTAGCGCGCATCGCCTTCATAACCTATAAGATATTTTTGAGCTTTTTTGTGCAATCTTGCGATTAGCTTTAGGAACATGGGCATAGCAGATGCAACCAAGGATTCTAAGATGTTTGATCGCTGGCTTCTGTCCGTACCACAGCTCATGTGGAGACTTGCTTGGCACATTCGTTGGCCCTGTGCGATTTAGAGGTGTGTAACTCTTTACGGAACCGACTCACTGATCCGAATCTTTGAAGTGATTCAAAAGATTGGTTCAGTAACTACGTTTGAAACGCATCATTTGGATCTGAATCATTACTTTGCTCAGTGCTCTTTCCGCGCGACGCGGCGCTGAAAAGTGAGCGAGAGAGGGAGACTGAGACACACTGATTTACTTTACTACTGTACCGCGACTCGCGAGTGAGCGGGTGACATAATACAATCTATACAAGTCAGAAAGAGATACCAAATGACATGTGTATCACTCATACTTTCACAGTTTTTCGTTGTTGTTATCCATGCACGTAAAAATGACCATTATGGCGCTTACATATCAAATACTATATGATTGTTATTTGATTATTTTTAATGTTTGCACTAACAAGCGTATTAGCCAGCTGGCCATAAATTATCGAATAGCCGCCAGTCCTAAGCATGGTTACAGTATGAAGGAAGATCGATTTTATTTATAATCTTAATTCTTCCTTAGTACATTTTGTACACTTAAAAAAAATACAATGCAACATTCGGCATTGTTTAATAAAATTCTGACTCAGTAGTAAACGCTCTGTATTTCATATCATATGTTTCGTTCTGTATTTTATATCATTTGAGCCGATGATCCAAATGATCCAAATGAAACATATCAGTGATTCGGATCATTTCAGTGATCCAGATGCAAATGTTCCAATCGCAAAAATGATACACTTTGCCCACGCCTAGTGCGATTCAACACGTAGACTGTCACATTTACTATCTCTGCCCACAAGTCATCAGGAATTTTATCATGTGCTTGCATGATGGCGCGTGTGGCTTCTACTACCGTCCGATTTTCACGCTCTGCGCAGTCTGCTTGCTCTGGGGTGTGGGGCATTGTGAATCTTTGCTTAATTCCATTTTCAGTTAGGATATTTTTGAATAAGGGAAAGGGTTCATTAAGAAAAGCACAGAAAGGCAAGACTAGGTATTTATTTCCAATAGGCTTGCCATTAATCGAAAATCTATTTGCCTGTTCGCAATACTAGGTCTTCATGGAGAAGAACGAGGCAAGAAACTCCACGGTAGCTCTCATATACTATTATATTATCGTGTTTACAAGTTTCTGATTTTATAATTCAATATCTGTCTTGATTTAAAAATTACTTTATCACACTGTTTTACAATCGTACAGAACACATCCACATCTTGTCAAAGTGATAACCAACTGAGTTCGTAGCTCAAGGCTAACTGCCTGCCTTTTGCTTATGCCTCCTAAAAGTCACGTCAACACCCCACCAAGCACTCAAAATGGGTAATAACGACATTTCGTCACAAAGACCGGAAGCCAGCATTGAGCCACTCACAGTGAAAAATAATAATATAACAAACAAAATATATAAACTCATTTTGATAATTCAGATTAAAATCAACATGTTTTATGGTAAATTCAACAATAATTAATATTTTATTTGATAAAAACTTACTTAATAATCTAGAAGTTTTATTAAAATTCGTAACTTAGTTTTATTTAATGTAGCAACATTCCTTCAAAAATACGCAATATTTATTTATATTTAAAACATATATTTTCAAAAAGCTAACAATGAAATAGACTAGAATACAATTAAGTAATTCATACATACAACATACCTAAGTTTCCAATAAACCAAAGTATATAAATTTTATCAAATATAGGACTGTATAGATATTGGACAAACATATAGGATAAAATGTAATACCAACCTAACGTTTTTATCGACCTGTGTACAAGTATTATATTAGTGTTCTGTGGACCTGTGCAAAGAGTATAGTAACTTTTCGTTCCACACATTTTCGCAGCGCAGCACATCCATTGTTATCAAATATCATGCAAAGTCTAGTGGATAGAGATAGAGTCCCGTCAGGATACAGTATAATAATTAACCATGATCTGTGACTCACAACTAGGTGGAGAGTTTTTGCGGGATTTTCTCGAGTGAAGTTCAGTGGCTGTTTTAATTATTCGCCTATTGATTCCTTGTGGATAATTGTGATGCAAAATTTGTGTAGTTTTGTGTATCAAGTGTCTACGATCGCGCCTGTTGCAATGATTCCACATATTGTCCAGTTGACAATATGTGGAATCATTGAAACAGGCGCGATCTCGGTAAAATGGAGCTGAGAATTTTATTGAAGTATTGACTACCTTTTAACGCTAAAGTGGGAGTACAAAATTGCAGTGAATTGGTAGTAGGATCCTACGGGTTTGGCAGCAAAAATCATAGGGGGCAAACGCTTGTCAACTTCCTTGAGAAGGAGGGGCTTTTCTTGATGAACTCCTGCTTTAAGAAACAGCCGCAAAGGAAGTGGACGTGGCGAAGTCCCGATACTAGGACGAAAAATGAGATAGATTTCATCTTAACAGATAAAAAGCATATATTCAAAGATATCTCAGTGATCAACAGGTTCAACACTGGTAGTGATCACAGACTTGTCCGAGGCTCTCTGAATATCAACTTCAAGCTTGAGCGGACTCGTTTGATGAAGTCTAGGCTACGTCCAAACATGCTGCAAACAATGTTAGGATCTGAAGCGTTCCAGTCAGACCTGGAGAACCGATTTGCTGACGTGGAAACCACAAATGATGTTAACCGGGCGCTCGACCAAATGGTGGAAATCCTCAGGGAGGAAGGTATGCGAGTATGCAAAATACGGCGTTCGGGAAAGAGGTCGAAACTTTCAGAAGAGACTCTGGAGCTTATGATGGAGCGACGTGAAAACCCACCTGTCACTTCGTCAGAACAACGGGCACTCAACAGAAATATTAGGACACTGGTTCGGCGCGACCTCCGACGCTCCAATACACGCTCTATAGAAAAAGCGATTGAGCAAAACCGGAGGTCGAAAGTGTTCGTCCAGTCACTTGGGAGGAGCCATCTGACGAAGTTGACCAAATCCAATGGGGGTATCGTCGCTTCGAAGCCGGAGATCCTTTTGGAAGTCGAAAACTGTTAAAGTTATGTGGTTAGGATAAAGAAAAACAGTTAATATGAGAAACGATAGAGTATATTGATTCCTGTATATGAACAGTACAAAAGCGAATTACTTCATCAACAGTTAGTATTGCTAGGCAACACAACCATAGAGTAGGTACTAATAAGGAGTATGCATTCCTTAACATCCACCCCTGTTGATGATGATGCCAGCCATCTTCTTTAGCATTTCAAGTCTGAGCCCATATAACGGTTTTGTAAGCATGTCAGCTATCTGTCTGGTTGCTGGCACATGGCAGATTGTCATGCTTCCATCTTGTATGCATTATCTGACGAAGAAAGATCTTAACCTGATATGTTTTGTCTTCTGGTGAAATTCTGTAGGTTTTTTCGCCAGCTTTATTGCACTTTCATTGTCAATACATAATGTCGCAGGGCAGTTAGCACCAGTAAGATCTTTTAATATCTTCTGTAGCCATATAATCTCTCTGGCGGTTTCACTCGCTGCTACAATTTCCGCCTCTGTCGAGGATATTGCAACGGTGCTCTGCCGTTTGCTATACCAGGAAACAGCACCTCCAGCGTATATACAGAGAATGCCTGATGTAGATCGCGCAGTTTCCATATCACCACCATGATCTGCATCGCTATAACATTCCAAACTATGAACATTATCTGTCCTGTAACGTATACCTTCGTCCATAGTTCCTTTTATGTATCGCATAATTCTTTTTACGTTCAGGATATTCTCTTTTGTTGGTTTCTCTAAATTTCGCGACGCAACGCTTACTGCATAGGCAATATCAGGCCTTGTGCTTGTCATCATATAAGACAAGGCACCAACAGCTTCACGGTAGGGGAATTTCTTCGTAGTTGCTTCCTCAACCTGAGCATTGTTTCCCTTAAGAATTGGTGTTGTCACTGACTTGCATTCGTCCATGCCAAATTTCTGCAACAAGCGAGTGACGTATGCTTTCTGATGCAGTAAAATTGAACCATCAGAGTACCTTTTTATCTCCATTCCTAGAAAGTAGCTTGCGGGTTTTACAGTTATCTTAAAATGTGCTTTCAATTCATTTAAGAAACAGTCAGCCATTTTCTCGCTGGTATATGCTAAAAGACCGTCGTCAACATACAGGGTCAGAATAATTTTCTCCTTTCCTTGTCTTCTTACAAACAAACAGTGGTCAGAATTACTCTCCTTGAAACCCGCATTTACGATGTAGTCTGTGATGCATCTGTTCCAACAGAGTGGGGCTTGCTTTAGTCCATATAAGCTCTTCTTTAACTTGAAGACATAACTCTCGTCAGCATAACCTTCAGGTGGTTTCATGTAAATCTCTTCGTCTAATGTGCCATAAAGGAAGGCTGTATAGACATCGAATTGTGATAAACTCAGTTTCTCTCTTGCAGCTACACTCAAGACGGCTCTTATCGTGCTGCTCCTAGCAACTGGACTAAAAGTTTCATGGAAATCAAGATCTTTCTTCTGCGAATATTCCTTTATCACTAGTCGAGCCTTGTATTTACCAATAGAGCCATCCGGATTGGTCTTTATTTTGAAAATCCACTTGCATGGGAAGGCTTTTCGACCTTTTGGTAGTTTAACTAGTTCCCATGTTTCGTTATCTCTTAACGAGTTTATTTCACTCTCGATAGCCTTTGTCCACTTTTCTTTGTCTTCACATGAAATTGCCTGCTTATAGGTTTGGGGCTCGTAAAAATTGTTGGCTTCCACAGCCATAACATGATCATTAAACCTTACAGGAGGTTTTAGGTTTGCTCTATCTCTGAAAACCATGCGGTTTTGATCGGAACTGTCGCTTCCGTTTCCTTCAGCTAGGTTTTCGTTTTCTTCTTCTGAAGGCAAAGACTCGAAATTTGATTAATTCATATCATCTTCCATTTCTTCATTGGTTTCGATATGTGCCCTTGACGAAGAAGGTCTTGAAGTGGTTTCGATTTCATCCTCTGAAGCATGTCGTTCTCCAATCTCTCTATTAACATTAATGCCATGTTCACTCTCGAGACTAGGAAAATTATGATTGAAGTTCCTCTGAAGAACAGGAGTCGGCTCTTTTGGTTTAGATACATCCTCTCTTGATTTTCCCAGTAACGGTACCTCTTCGAAAGTCACATCTCTGGATCTTCTCAATTTAAATGCTTCTTTGTCCCAGATCCTATAGCCTTCATCTCCTTCATAACCTATCAGTATCCCTTTTTGAGCTTTTTTGTGCAGTTTCTTGCGATTAGCTTTAGGAATATGGGCATAGCAGGTGCAACCAAGGATTCTAAGATGTTTGATCGCTGGCTTCTGTCCATACCACAGCTCATGTGGAGACTTACTTGGCACATTCGTTGGCCCTGTGCGATTCAACACGTAGACTGTCGCATTTACTATCTCTGCCCACAAATCATCAGGAATTTTATCATGTGCATGCATGATGGCGCGTGCGGCTTCTTCTACCGTCCGATTTTCACGCTCTACGCAGCCTGCTTGCTCTGGGGTGTGGGGCATTGTGAATCTTTGCTTAATTCCATTTTCAGTTAGGATATTTTTGAACTCCGCGCTCAAGAATTCTCCTCCGTTGTCACTTAACATTTCTTTAATGACATGTCCTGCTGCTTTAGCTTCAATTAAGAAAATCTTTAGCTTTGAAGCGGCTTCAGACTTTTGTCGAAGAAAGTAGATGTGACGATATCGTGTGAAGTCGTCCTTGAACAGAATGTAATATCGAAACTTCGAGATCGAATATGGAAATGGTCCGCATAAATCTGTATGGATTAGTTCTCCAGATTTAGTGGCTCTAACCCTTGTTCCAAATGAATGCCTGTGTGCCTTTCCACACAACCTTCACAAATGTCCGATTGGTTGTTCTCCATTTTTAATCCTAGCTCTTTTTCGATCACCTGTCGAACATGTCTTTTGTTCTGATGTACTAACCTTTCATGGTATACTTGTAAAGGGTTTGTCAGTAGTTGATTGACTTCCTGATTTTCGGGCGCGACACATTTCAACTCCAACTTGAATAGTCCCCCTTTAATCGTTCTAGTTCCAATTACTTTTGCTTCTCCATTTGCTTTTACTGCACATTGCTTAGGTGTAGACTCGAACGTACTTGTGATCAAGTTATCATGCAATAAGAAATTAATGTCCAGCCAGCCTGAGTTCAAGATGGCTCGATTTCGATTTCTCGAAAACCCTTACATGTGACGCCATAAATCAAATGTTATTACTGTCACAAATTGCGCCACTAAATATTAGTAAAGGAACCATATTCTAAAACGCTCCCGTTATTGAGATTCGGAAGTGCCAGCCAGAAGTTTTATACGTAAATTCAAGATGGCTGGACTCAGTTTTTTGCATTTTTCTACTAAACCGCTGTACGTATCACAAAACTTTTAGCTCGATGCCTGTCACAAATTTATTTGACGCCTGTTGATATGCAAAAAGTCATCAAAATCACTTCCGTTACCGAGATTGAGAGACCAACGAAAAGTGGTTTTTCAAGATGGCTGGACACGTTTTCGATCGATTATTTAAGATTCTGTAGCGTCACAAATTCTGAAATAAGCGTGTTTAGCCGTCACATAAAGTGCCGTATTGACCTACTTAAATGCGAGCTATTTTGAAGATTTGTCCAGCCATCCAAGTCACATGAGGTTTTGGCTCGATACAGTTTTTGTGATATCGGTTATGTTGACATAGATATCGATATAAGTTACGTTTTTATATATCCGACTCATGTCTACTGTCAGTGTCAGAGCTCATCAGCTCGGACTTGTCAGTTGCTCGTCAGACAGAGTCAGAATGTAAAGAAATGAGTTTACTTGAATTGAAACTTCGATTCAGTGAAAATTAAATGATGTCGACATTATTCCGAAATATATTTAGTGGGGGGCGTAATTTGGTGAACAATTATTACAATGTTTGCCCTCACGTTACATTTAGGATAACAACTACGATACGGTACAATACGACTATGGCCAATGCTTTTCGGTCCCAGAGAGTTAAACCTAAAAAGGAGCCTGGAGAGATTTTCAAGTGGATATTACTGGTTTGTATATTTTATCATAAGTTTAATGTACAACACAGTCTTAGAATCGTATAATACATTTTAAAAATAATAATTAATAACCTTATTTTAGTATTTTTTATGTTCCATTGTGCAAGTTTTAGGTTTTTTACCAGGGTCGCAGGAGTGATCGAAAGATTCACCGCGGCCCTGGCACAGGCAACTGAAGCAACACGGGTGGGTTTTAGTCAGAGTCTGATACGCCCTCCGGCTCCACCCAGAGCGGGAGAAGTCATTTGATGATTTCCCACCCTAAAAAAAAAAGCTTTAGATTCTGGATGTCGAAAAATATAAAATTATAATTGATCAAGCTATAATTTGTGATTTGAGATCTCATTTGATAAGACAAAAATCAAGTCTTGATTTCTGTTTGGTTGATCTATTCGATAAAAAATATTTCTTAAAGTGAAAGCTACAGGGCAGCCCGCGAAATTCAAATTTAAAAAAAATATCTGGTTGATCCTGACAAAACACAGATAATTGCAGCCCTGAAGGCCAGCATAACTTGGGTTCTTCTGGATATTGGGACCTTTTATGCAAAAATGTAATCCAAAATTGTTCCAATTGGATGTGAAATTACATAAGAGCTATGGCGAATTTGCCCTAAATTATATTGCACACATCATAATGTCATTGATTGCATTTTAAAATAAAAAATCAATTGTAACCATATAACTTAAATAACTTCAATGTTTGAGCACTTGTAATGAAAAACACAATCATATATTTATGCTGCTCTGAAATTAACTAAAAAATATTTGGGGAATTGCTTCACTGTCTTCTTTATGTGAGCAGTTAGCTCGTGAATGTTTTGCGCCAGGCTCTGATAGGTTCGTTTTTTATTTTGCTATTCCTACATGATTAGGAGTAACTTTTTCGTCTTACACAAAATCTTGACACATATGCGAAGCTAGCTCAAAAAATTCAGCACCCGCCTTGGGTAGGTTACATTTTTTTTTGATAAACAATAAGTTATAGGGCAGCTAGAGCATAATATTGCTTGTCTTACTTGAAAAAGGCAGGTTGTTAAGGGTAGCTTGCACCACCCTTCGCAGTCTGCTGCTCCCAGCGATGGCCCTTTGGGCCTAAGAGTAAATAATCTACTGTTTGGCACCTCACAGTTTTTTATTGTATTATAGATGATTCCTGTCAGCTCTTTCGCTTTAGGCTGCTGGCAGACATACCGCCTGCAATGGAAGCTGGGGCTCATTGATATGATGCAGTCTAAAACAAATGCAACACCTGTTGAGATGCCTAGCGAGTTAGTATTTATTTGATGTACTATTTTTATGTGTTGTATATTAATCTATTCAGACACCTGTCTCGCTGCTGACAATTAACTGACAAGTTAAGTTAGAAATGAACACTAAATGAATGAACAACGAAATAAAAATGTACCCTGTAAATGTAAATGACTAACCGCTATGCAAAGGTTTTGCTTTTAAATCTCTTGTTATTGTAAAATCTAGTGGACAGAGTAATCTGAAGCAGTCAGGGATATACCCTATAGCTTTAATTACATGTATTAGTTAGAGAGCCCACAACACTAAACTTAATTCTACGTACAAATAAATTTATGTGTTGTTGATTTTTTAAAAACAAATTAAATCGGCCTATTGGATTTTAAAACAAAAAAAAAATTTTAATGTAAGTAAGAAAAAATTAAGAACAACACAATAAAACGGCTGAAAAATCGAACACTATTACATACAATAGGCCGATTTCATTTGTTTAAACAATCAACGACAAGTAAAATTATTCGTAAGTGACCGTGGCACGCGTATTCAATCAGTACTAATCAACAGGAGCTGGATAATTGCTGACAAAACTGAATTGAAACGCCGAATCCAGCTGCACGGAGGGTGACCTTCAATCGCTGCAGCAACCACTTTCTCCACTGTTTGGAAAATGCAGCAGTGGTTTTTCCTACACAGAAATTGATAATCTTTCAGATGAGCTTTGATTTTTTGAGAAGATCGATTATACTAGATACCTAAGTACGAGGCATCGCTTATCATGCTGCTGCCGCTGATAGGGCCAGTCAGGGGGGCTTGCAGCACTGCATTATCGTATAGTCCTACCCCCCTCTCCTGTTTCGAGGAACAAATGAAACTTGGGAGACTTTGGCAAAGCCTTTATAAAAAAAAACACTTTTTTCTAGTATGATAAGTTATCAATTATCATACTAGAAAGAGATATTTGCATTGCAGCATCGCTATTTCGTGTTCCCTCATTAATGACG
Source organism: Polia nebulosa (assembly GCA_951329385.1). Classification (NCBI taxonomy): domain Eukaryota; kingdom Metazoa; phylum Arthropoda; class Insecta; order Lepidoptera; family Noctuidae; genus Polia; species Polia nebulosa. The sequence goes on along the minus strand of OX589587.1, from coordinate 29,078,086 downwards.
TGACTAATTATATATATATCATCTGGTAGTCTTATGAAACTAGGTTTAGTGTCGTGGGCTCTTAGACTTTATAGTGTGTGTGGTGTTATACATTAATGGAAACCATTTTTTTTTTTTTTTTTGAAACCATGGTTTTTTCATTAGTTGTTTGTTTAGCAAGAAAATGCTATATTTCTAGAAGGACAAGTGCCTTTTAAGTCGAAAGAACAATTTTATTGGCTATGGTCAGTGATTTTTGACCATTGCTTATTGGCGCTGGTACTGGCAACTTGAGCGAGTGAGATATCATTGCATAGAATTGGCAAGTGCTCAATCTATAATCAAAGGTATTTTGTTACACTATGGTAGATGACTAAAAAATTATATTTGGTTCGTAAGTTAGAAAACAAAAAATGTGGACGATCGATACAGTGCTTGAAATTTGAAATGTACTACTTTTTCCTTAAAAGTGACGTAACAAAGCCCCCCACTCCTGAACTTTGATGCGTTTTATCTTTGTCATTTTTTTTATATTTGATAAGCAAAAAATACGCGTCCAATATTTTTTGATAATATAAGTTACGGACTGAATAGAATAATATTTTTGTACCCTGGAATCATCCTTAGAGAGAGCGTGCAGAAGCTATAGATGGCGGCACATAAATGTCAATGTCAAGTATTTATACATTAAAAGTTGCGGATTTCACTCACTAGATGCCAGTCCACGTTATGCGTGCTGCATGTGTGAATGATGCGTGTGTGTATTATATGTATATGGCACGGAAATGTCTATGACAAGTTTTTAAAGCGTAAAAGTTTCGAATTTACTCCACAAGATCGCACAGACTACGCCATTCCAAGAATAGCCAAAAGATTAGGTACAGATAAACAAATATTGTAAGCCTGAGAAACAAAATAAAACATAAAAACAAAAACAACAAGGTACTCCTGTATCGTGAGTGCATTCACAAACATGTAAACTCACTTACACAAGGCACCCAAAACTGAAGCAACCATCTGTAGGTGATATAAATGTTTGTTCCGTGCGGGCATTGAACTCACGACACGCAGCGCAGCATCCAACTAACCACTGCGCCAACCGTGCCGTAAAAAAATCAAATCTTAATTATCAGGGCTGGTTTTAACCAAAAATCTTGAGGGAGAGAGTTAATGACTATGCTGATCGGCATTCGATTTTCACAAGATGATCCAAAATTGCAAATATGCTATGCCTATAACTATCTTCTTGAAGTTTGCATGCTAAAACTACCATTTCACTCCATTCAGCTATGACAAATCGTTTTTAAAAACAGCAATTTTGATGAAGCGGTTATCGCGGGTGCTGCTGCAGCATACTCTTTTGATTTTTCTTTGGCACACATAGCATAGAGTCTCGTCAATTCCTTTTTGTACTAAATCCTCCGAACTTACGAGGTGCATTGAGAGTTACAGCCTTCTGACACTGAGAACCTCTGTCGACGTTTTACAAGCAGACCTGTGTGGAGAACATATCATTTTGTAGTGGCATTAATCCGTCAGGCCCCTCGCGTCTCCTTATGGAGACGCGACAATAGGTTTTTCATTTTGTCTGCTAATGAGGGGCTTGACGGGGATATTCAATTTTATTATCTGTAATCATAGGAAACTTCACATTAAAGTCATGAAAAATAAAGAAATACAGCATGAACATTAAAAACAAAAATCTAACTTACATTTCTGGGGAACTGTTAAATCCGCTCTGGCATAAAAACTAACCTTATGTGAAATCATACACTAAAACAAGCTACTTGGCACCTATGCTCATTAAAACGTAAACAGAATAGCTTTAGTTTAATATGTTGTATCATCATGGATACTGGATGTTATAGCGTTTATAGTCAATTGTAGATATTTAGTCTTGCAATTAAATGATACATTTAATGCCGCAGTGGGCAGTGGTGGATTAGGGCCCATCTCCTAGAGAGGATGCCTGAGTCCCAGCAGTGGGAAACATTATAAAGCCTGATTATGCTTTTGCTAATGTGCACAAGAACAACCATTGTTGTCCATAATGCTTCAATGTGTAAACTGATTGACCTAGAAACAGTGTCTCAATCCGTAAAAATGTTTATATGTGCACACAGGTACAAGGGGTAATAAATAAATTAATGGTCTCAGTGTCCAGACACAGTAGCTGGTATACAAATATTAAGATTAATAATAATGCTAAAATAGTAACTATAAAACATATTACAAGAAATCTCTGTCTGATTACTGTGAAGGTTTCTTGCTGTAGGGGACCATACAGTATGCGGGCTGGCTTTCGACATGTTGTCGACTATACAATAATAGTATGGTGGATGTTGAAGTGTCATACAATTTAAGAATCGCTTTAAATAGTGAAACCTATTGATTATTTAATTCAGAGCAGATTTGTTCTGACTGTGAAAACGAATAAGTTCAGATATAGAAGTTGTCTTATTGTAGCCCCATCAAGCCGGATCCCTGGAGCTCAATGTCCCCACAGTACTGAGTAGTAAAACTCTTTTATCATTACAGTTTTACAGAATTGGAAAAAATGGAGTACTTGCCAGTAAAGGTCAAAGGAGAGTTCCTTCATGAAAAAGAAATCCTCATAGGACCAAGAGCATTGATTGAGATAGACTCACCTATCACCAGGACAGGCTCTCTGGTATCCGACCCTAAGAGGAATCAAGGGTGGCTGGTGATTACTCCATTCATGCTGACTGGAACAGGGTAAGGTTTATTTATTTGTTAAATTCAGCAGGTATGTGCCTTGAAAACAAAGGCCACCTTGGAAAACATATTCCAGCTGGGATTTGAAGAACTTTGACATTCATTAGCATTAAGGATGATTCACGTTACACCGTGTCGATCAAGGATTGTTGCATACATTTTGTATGAAGTGATTCACGCTAGACCGGGCCCCGGCCGGGTCACGGCCAGGGCTCGGCCCGGTGGCGACACTGTGTAACATGATCGTGTGCACCGGGCTCGGACGTGCCCCGGCCGGGAAACAATTGCCGGTCAAACAATTGCACGGTCAAATATCTATAGTATACTTTTTGTATGAACTGATCCATGCTGGGCCGTGCCCCGGACGTGCCCCGGCCGGGGCCCGGTGGCGGCACGGTGACAGCCCGGTGTAGCATTAATGACTAGCCCGGTGGACGTGCCCCGGCCGTGCCACGGCCGAGGCTCGGTGGCGACACGGTGTAACGTGAATCATCCTTTATGGTTAGTCAGAAACTTAAAAGTTTGATAACCTTTCTTAACAAGGGTGTAACCCAGTAGCTGGGTTGTGGAGGGGTCAGGCAGATAGTCAGTTGCTATAGGTAAAATACAAGTAACAAGCTGCATCCAGTTAGACTGAAAACAGACTCCAACTTCTTTGGAAAAAGGCTGGGCAGATAGTTCGATTGTGATAACTACTTGTTGTGCACTATCTTAAAACTGGTCTGTACGTAGGTCTGATGCCATCAAGACTTTCCACTGTCCATGTTGGCAACAGAACCAGTTTGAAATAATTAATAGTTTCGTTCAAAAGAGTGGAGGCAAATAACCACCATTTAAAAAGCTTTTAGTAGTGTGGTTACTTTGCAAATGTACATTTGCAAAATAACCATACTACTAAAAGCTACTAACTAAACTTCATTGTTAGTAAAATTTATCAAATGTATGTTCTTAATTTATAGAGAAATAATTCTAATCAACCGCGGCTGGATCCACCAAAATCTACGTTCTAGAGAAAAACGGGAGCCGTCAATGGTGAAGGGCGAAATCGAGTTGGTTGGCGTTGTGAGGTTAACAGAAAAACGAGCGCCATTCATGCCAAAGAACAATCCAGAAAAGGCGTCATGGTTCTCCCGGTAAGTTTAAAAATTTAAGTCTTGAGTTAGAACAAACAGAACTGGTAGGGCTCGTGGCTAAACAATAACAACTAGTTAAGCTACGCTTGCTTCGATCGATCTTTGGATGGACACGCTGGTCCTGGCGCAGGGGAGGTCGCACCAGGCGGCGGCCGACCTAATGACTCGCGGGGTTGCGACAGTTGTGGAGAGGATCCGGCAACTGGGACTCGAGGTGGCATTGCACAAATCCGAGACCATGTGTTTTCATGGTCCTCGGAACGCGCCACCGTCGGGTTCCCAGATAACGGTAGGAGACCTGGGACTCGTCCTCAACTTCGTGGAGCATTTCCGACGTTTGGCTCCCAGACTGGAGCGGGCCGGGGCTGCTTTGAAGCGGCTCCTGCCCAAATCTGGGGGTCCAAACGCCTCCTGCCGTAGGCTCTACGCGGGGGTCGTGCAGTCCATGGCCCTTTACGGGGCACCGGTGTGGGCGCGCTCCTTGAGGCGGCGACCAGCTCGCCGGTTGAGCGCGTCCCAAAGGGTCATGGCCATCCGGCTGGCCCGGGGATACCACACGGTCTTTGGTGAGGCGGCGAGCCTCCTTGCCGGACTGTCGCCATGGGATCTGCAGGCCAAGGTCCTCGCGCTCCTCTAGGAGTGGCGCTAGGAGGCGAAACGCCGGGGTGAAACTCCGCTGCCGCAACACCTCGTGGCTCGGCGGACGGAGCTCCGGCAGGATCTCATGGCGACATGGAGAGAGCGACTGTCGCAATCCAGCGCTGGGCACGCCACCATTGCGACGGTTGTGCTCCTCTTTGAGGAGTGGCTGGAGAGGCGCCACGGCGTCCTCACCTTCCGCCTGATGCTGGTCCTCACCGGACTCGGTTGTTCCGGGAAGTTCCTGTGTCGGATAAGGCGGGAGGAAACGCCCGGGTGTCACCACTGCGCGGATCGCCCAGAGGACACGGTGGAGGTCTGCCCCGCTTGGGCGGAGCACCGCCGTGTCCTCGTGGATGCGATAGGCGGCAGTGACCTCTCGCGCCCGGCTCTGGTCCAGGCCATGATAAGGAGCGAGAGGGAATGGGAAGCAGTTTCCACCTTCTGCGAATTAGTAATGCTCGCGAAGGAGGAAGTGGAATGGGTGAGGGAGGCTTAACGGAGTGGCCCTCACGGCCCCTAGTCGCAGCCGCCGCAGGAGACGCCCTGGGCGTCGGAGGTCGTAGGACAATCTGCGGCCACCGTAGACGCGGGTCTGCGGACGGCGAGGAATAGGTAGCTCGCCGTCCGATCAGCACCAGGCCCGTGAGTCGACGGCGCGTAGTGTTCCACGCGCGCCTCAAAGAGATGTCAGCCACCACTGACGGGGCCCATCATGGCCGGTGCCTGCATGCCAAGAGGTATCCAGGCACCGGTACCGGTAAGGGGCTACCGCTCCCCTGGGCACTCAGACAAGGAAGCAACAGGGGTGGGTTTTAGTCAGTAAAAGTCTGACACGCCCTCCCGCTCCACCCAGAGCGGCAGAAGTTATAGTATGATTGAAGTTATAGTATGATTGAAGTTATAGTATGATTTCCCATCCCAAAAAAAATAAAAATAAAAAAGGGTCCTAGCCCAGCGCGCATAGCTCTCATTGTAAGTTTGTCTCTCGCTCACGGGGCGGGCCGTACGCCAAATGTGCACAGCTAATTTTTTTTTGTCCTTTTCTCAGAAGGCCGATTGAGAATTATTGATTAACTAATATCGAGACAATCAGTGGCGTAACAATAGGGTGGCAAACCGGGCAATACGCTAGAGGCCAACACAAGTACAGCAGGATACTAACATTTATTATTACAAAATTGAGCAAAATGTATTTCATTTTGTATTTATTTTTTTTTTCGTTCATCTGTAGACAGCATTGGCTACGACCAGATGGGTTGTTAGGTATGACATATTTCAGGTTGTTATCTTAGTAGCCAATTCGTTGGAATGCCTTTCTAGCTTACTCTTAAGTATCTCTTCCTTCACCGTGTTCATCTTAAACCGATGGTGTATTTCTATGTTGGTGATGTACAGACTGTTGTCAGCATTACCTGACCCACCCTAAAATCAAACGACTTTGGACCCTCTGCATGTAGTATTAAGGTTTATTTAATTTATATGAGCTTATCAGACAACTGCTCGAGGATTTGATGAACAAATACAATAATAATATAGACACGCAAATATGATCTTTAAAACGTTAGCATTAGGTTATATTTTATAACTATATGTTATAATATGATAAGTGTAACAGCTTATTTTAATATTTGAGTTCAAGTAATTCTGGTCTCGTGGTCTATGTGTAAGACTGAGAAAAACGAGGTTCGAGATCAAATCCTGCGACAAAGATATTGTTTTGCTTTCAATATAAAATTTATATTCCAAAACTATTTCTTGTATTGTAAAGCACTACAGATTAGACATAAACTTTTTAAAATGGTAATATTTTCACATAACTTGTAATAAGTGGGTAGTTGAAAAATAAATATTCGTATTCATTATAAAGCTGGTATTCAAATGCTACTATGGAGTGATTATTTAAAATACAAAATAATTTGCACGAGGAGAAGATGGCTGCTCGTGCTGTGCAAAAATAAACTTTATGATAGTATTCTATATGGTTCAATTTTTTTTTGAATATTGCGTCTAGCATTACAACAAAGATCAAATTTCAATGCGGCTTATAAGAGTTGTGTTGGTCTTGTGGTCACTAAGGTAGTGCGATGTTCATCGTTGTCTACATTCGAAACCAAGTTTAACCTAAATTTAGATATTGTATTACACTTTTTTACATTTCTTTAATAGACGACGTAGGGTATTGTCTTTTTAAACGGGCAGTTTGTATAGAAATAAAACTAAAAAATGGCAAGTTTAAAATGTTTATTATTTCATTAAAACACTTAAGTAAGATAAAGTAAGTAAATGCTCATATATTTCCAAATTAATATACTTTTTATATTAGTATGCCATATAAACATTAAAAAAGGCAAGCTTATGCTTAAAAGTTTGTTATCGAGAAAATGAATTCATCTGTGAAATGCTTTACAAATTTATAGCTGCTTATATGTAGTGAATAAACATGTTATTTAAACAGAAAAAATCTGTTTATAACAATAACATCACCACATAATCTGCAACATTTTAATGGTTGAACAATAAATCCATTGAGCATTTACTTACATGGTGTGTTTAAATATACCTACTAGATGAACTAGTAGCGGAGTGGCACACCGTCCCCTGCTATAAGTTGCTGTAAGCGGCTACGCATACCGCGCACCATGTTCCAACACAAATCTTTGCCTCTCATGTGCTCCCAAGTCGATGTCACGAGCTCAGCCAAGTTGTGTATGTTTCGCACTTCCGTTGTGTCCCAATTTAAAACCATTTGACCCCATAGATTTTCTATAGGGTTGAAATCAGGACTTTAAGATGGCCAATTAATAACTGTCACACCTTCTTGAGCAGCGAACCATTCCCGCACAATGCCTGCACGATGAATGGAGCAGTTATCGTGCATGAAATAAATATATGACGTTGGATAGGCAATTCGCACAGTCGGCAGCATGACGTCACGCAGAATCTCCAAATACAAACTGCTATTAAACCTACCACCAACTTCCACCAATTCACCAGGTCCCATGGACGACATCCAGCCCCAGTAGCCCAGGGTTATTCTACCGCTGGTTCTACAAGGTAGCAAGCACTTCTCGTTGTAACGTTCTCCTTTCCTCCGCCATAAGATTTTACGTCCATCTTTGTCCGATTTAAATGATTTTTCATCAGTGAAGATCACAACATTTTCTTCCCAATTTAAATTTAAATATTCCTGGGCAAAACGGACCCTTTCTGCACGATGAGCAGGTGTCAATGCAATTTGCTGTGCCGGTTTATAATTCTTTATACCAGCAACGTGTAAATGCCTTCTCACTGTTTCCACTGAAATATTGTGGTTTATTGCGGTTGCACCAATGGGCGAAAATGGATTTTCAACATGGCTTGAAACAATAACCCGGTGGCGTTCGAATTTGGGACTATACTTAATGGCTTTTGCTCCTGGACGAATCCGCTGAATATTTCCATTGTCTCCATAGCGTCTTAGCCATAGCCTGACCGTATTTCTCTAAAACAAAAATAAACATTTATGCAACCGTGTATGTAACTTGTAAGGAGTGAATGTAATGGTAAAATAGCCAACTACGCGTTCATTTATCACAATCAATAAAATAAAATAGGTATAAAAAAACACTTACTGCTATATTAAGTCGGCGACCAATCTCTCTAATTCCAACATTCTGCTCATGTAAAAATATTATTTTATGTTTGGTATAGTCGTCAAGTTGCGACATGATGCTACGAGGGTCATTCAATAAATACTTAGCCTACAAAAAGTAAACGAAAATTTTGGAAAAGTGGCAATTTATTTTTCAACATAGTCTCCTTTTAGTTCGATACACTTAGCCCAGCGATGCTCCAACTTTTTTAACCCGTCCGAAAAATAGTTTTTGTCAAACTCTGCAAAACAGGCCTCCGTGGCGGCGATAACCTCCTCATTCGATCCATATCTATTCCCGGCGAGTGATTTTTTCAGATTAGGAAACAGAAAGAAGTCACAAGGGGCCAAATCTGGAGAATACGGTGGATGGGGCAGCAATTCGTAGCGTAATTCGACCAATTTGGCCATGGCAACGGAAGACGTGTGAACCGGTGCGTTGTCGTGGTGAAACAGCACTTTTTTCTTCGCCAGATGGGGTCGTTTTTTCTTTAATTCGGCGTCGAATCGGCCCAATAAATCGGCATAGTAAAGCCCTGTAATTGTTTTACCCTTCTCGAGGTAATCGATGTAGATCACACCTTGTGAATCCCAGAAAACGGTGGCCATAACTTTTCCGGCCGATTTTACAGTTTTCGCCTTCTTTGGAGCACGTTCCCCGGTCTGGATCCATTGTTTTGATTGCTCCTTGGTCTCTGGTGTGTACCAGTGGATCCAGGTTTCATCGACGGTCACAAAACGACGCAAAAACTCCGCTGGATTCCGCTTAAACAGCGCCAAACACGTCTCCGATGTGGTCTCACGGTTGCGCTTGTTTTCTGGTGTGAGTAAACGCGGCACCCATCGCGCCGACAGCTTTCTCATGCCGAGTTCCTCGTGAAGAATATGATGCACTGTTCCTTCTGAAATGCCTACAGTCTCAGCTAGCTCCCGAACCTTCAATCGGCGATCTGCCAATACGAGATCATGGATTTTTTTAATGTTTTCCTCCGTAGCAGCTGTTTTCGGTGCACCTGGACGTGGTTCATCAAAAACCGACGTACGGCCACGTGCAAACTCGTTGAACCAATTCTTGACGGTGGCCATCGATGGAGAAGAGTCACCGTACACAGCATCCAAGCGCTCTTTGATTTCGATGCGCGTTTTCCCTTCCAAAAATAGGAATCGAATCACCGAACGATATTGCTCTTTTTCCATTTTTGTAAAACCGATCGACACGTTCGCTTCCATAAGTTGTCAAATTAAAACAAATGAAGGGATTGGAATGAAAATTTGAAAAAAGAATTAAAAAAGAATGTGCTACACTGTGGTAAAACTCTTTTGAAACTACAGCGCCCTCTGGCGATGAGGCTAGGTACTTATTGAATGCACTATATTACAGCAAATTGCTTAAAAATACTTAACGAGTTAAACGATTTACAAATGTGTGTGCGCAGTCACTGCTATTAGGCGTAGTGTAAATTTTGTTACTTAGATGAATTTATGATCTACCTCACGAAGTAAATATGTTTTACTTCGTATTCAACCATTCTTGGTAAATATAAATTCTGTGAACTTAGTTTTTTAAATTACCCACCCGTTTACAAGATAAGTTATTAGGCGAAAATCATATTGGTCGTTCTTTAATATTGCAAGCAATATTGTAGAAATGAAAACAAATTAAAAAAGAAACTGATGTATAGGTGGATTGTGTTTTCGAACCCACATGCTGTTCGTCGTCAATCCAGCATCAAACCGCTAAGCCACAAGAACTTGTTGGGAATACGCGAAATTAAAGATTGGTTTGTAAATATGTAGTGTGACTTAAAAGCTTTTCAACTTTAATGTTAACGAGATAATGATTAAAATAGCTTAACAAAAACATATATAATGCCGGTGGCTCCGACTTTGTTGGGTGGGTTTACCTTAACGTTACGTGTTAAAGATCAAATTTGCGTGTCTGTGTTATTATTGTATTTTTGTTCATCGAGTGCTCGAGCACTTGTCTGATAAGCTCATATAAATTAAATAAACCTTAATGTTACAGGCAGAGGGTCCAAAGTCGTTTGATTTTAGGGTGGGTCAGGTAATGCTGACAACAGTCTGTACCTACCGTGGGAAATTGCATAGGTTTATGTTCTGCATTCGCTGTAATAATATAATGTTGGAATTGGGCACTGCCCCATAGCTTGTTCTTGTTAGCGTGTTGATGTTGAATTATTATATCTGTTTTGACTGTTCTTTCCACACTCGTGACAAGCGCAAACGCTATAGGGTGTGCCTTACTCAAAGCTGTAGGACGCAACTTGCTCCTAAACATTTTTATGGCATCGGAAGTCACCTATGAAATAAAACCAACAAACATTACTCAATTTATTCCGCTTACTATAAGGGACTGTAAAAGAAAAGTATATGGCTGGTTACAGGTGCAGAGCTATTATAAAACAACAACTCCTCTATTCACAAACAAATACACCACTTCATATTCCCACATATGAATTTTTTTGTGATGAACTTATGTAGCCTTCGATGTAACACTTGGTTCGAAAAATTGTTGTGCGAATACTGGTACCCAAACCACAAGTTAAATCTTTCCTTGGGTATACAAGAACTTAATATAAATACTTCCGACACTTTGGCTCCTCTAACTGTATTTTGTTTTATTTATACAAATGTTATAGTTCAATAAACGATTTATTATAATATTGCGGTCGAGCACTGCATCGTGGTATAACGCAGTGGTATTCTTGTATGAGTATCGAGGTAGTGCATTTCTTCCCTAGGGATTGAAGGACTGAGGCGCTATCGGAGTGTAAACAAAGTTACGTATCCGTGACTCTCCCGACTTCTATGGCGTGGGCCGCTAGGATGATGCCAACACATTCCGCCTGATAGACGGAGGAATTGGATATTTTAATGTTGAGGTCGTTCGAGAAATGTAAATTCTCAGCTCGTTCGGGTCTCAGGAGTCACACGATTCTTCTGTCAGTTGAGGTTGTAGTGTTTTTGGAAATGGTGTTGCTTTAAAGCTTTGTTGCTGGGAGATGCCAGGTTAGGCTGTCGTTTGATAGCATCTTCCATTATACACCAGATTTAAGAGCTCTAAGTGATGATTGGTCGGATAACTGCAGTATATAGCCAGTGAGTGATCTTTGGGCTAATGCCCCAGTTTCGGTTTCGGATGTGATGACTTTTGTAGTGGTGTACTTCTATTTATGCTATGATATGAGACAGTGAAGGGTTACGCATTAATAGCCGCATGGGTCATGCACCATTGACATTTCGAAAATAAAATTCTGACTTCATTGTTGTATTTTTTGTTGATATTTTAAGTTTTTTTTTTTTAAATTGGTAAACTCTTTGTTTATGGCAATACAACAAAAAAAAAACATAAGAACTCATTCATTGTAACATGTAACTGAATCCCGCTATTTTCTTTTAATGACTAATTGGACTGGACTATACAAAAGTTCTCAAGCAGATGAGAGTTACGAAGCTATTTCACTGAAAATGAAGGCTGAAAATTTTAACTTTATTACGTTACTGGTTTTTCATTGCAAAACTTTACAGACCATCGACATGGCTTCTAAAGCACTTCAGTCTTAGGGAGTTACACCAAACGGCGCGTAGTGTTCCACGCGCGCCTCTAAAGAGGTGTCAGCAATACCTGACGGGGCCAATGGAACAATCGATCGATGGTCGATCGATCGAATGGTGTAATAACACCCTAAAGCCTAATCTTTCAAATGTCTCAAAGCGAAACTGTCTGGAAGAAATTGAAAAGTATCGGCAAGAATTTGAAGATTTAAAAGCAAGCAAAATGTTACGAGTATGTGATATTTTGAAGAAGAAAAAAAGCTTAATTCCTATAAGAAAATACCGCAATCGCAATATTTGTGGTTTCGTTTAGTTCTTAACATTGAGGGAGGGGCATTGGGGGGAAGATAGATACACCAATGGACACAACGATTGCCGTGTCTAAATAGTAGGTGTCGAAAACCTTGTATGCTGTTGCTAAGTGCAAGATATTCGTTCATCATAACTTAGCATTCTGACGCAGCCATCATTAAAAAACCTTTAAATTTATTAGTATCACAGAGAAATTGTCGGTCGATTTTATTTTTTTGTCTTCTTGTATGAACTCCATAAAGGGGTGCGCGAGTCGGGCTACAAGTAGCTACTTACATTTTTTCTTTTATTTTCTTTCAGAGATCTAGACCAGATGAGTGAATATCTCGGCTGCGCCCCTGTCTGGCTTGATGCTAGAGGCATACCAGATCCGCCAGAAGGATGGCCTATCCCTAACCAGACAAGAGTTACTCTGCGAAACGAACATCTTTCCTATATTGTCACTTGGTGGTCACTTTCAATACTAACAGCAATCATGTGGCGTCGTTATTTTGTCAAAAAGTTACCGTTACTGTAAATAAGCTGTATTATAAATGTGTCATGTCTGTGTTACAGTTGATTGCATTATAAGTTAAATGGAAACTGTGCGCATTTAAATCTGTGTAGGTAGATCAATAAAAAAATTAGCCTTAAAATTCATGTATTCTATATTGTCCAAACCTTATTAAGATCTATGTGTAATGATGTGTGTCTGTGTGTGTAGCAGAACTACTACTACTTAATTGTTAATTCGTTGCATTACATTGTCCTTGACCTATCAAACGCAATTTATTATTCAGCTAGATTCAGCGCTTCCTGAGAGAACGAAACCCGTCTTGTTCTTGCACAGAATGTTGTAGTTGCTAAAAACGTCCGTCTTAAAACTATAGATAAACTCTTAACAGAGTTACCGCTCCCCTGGGCACTCAGGCAGGGAAGGAACAGGGGTGGGTTTTAGTCAGTAAGAGTCTGACACACCCTCCCGCTCCATCCAGAGCTCCCGCTCTGGTTGGAGCGAGAGGGTGTGTCAGACTCATTGGATAATTTCCCAAAAAAAAAGCTGACTGACGTCCATTATAGAAGGTCATTGATATATATGAAACAGTCGCTTTTTTGTAGTCATTCTAATTTGGTCGGATAACCAGCCATTATGTGCATGTTTGGTTTTTTGTTGATATCTACTTAATGCGAATTATTCTAAGCTGAATATTTTCACTACATATTTTTGACTAAACGCACTAATTTTTGGTTTACACCTACACATCTTAGGTTGAGCCGGTTTCTTGTCTTTTGCCATCAGTTATGACAGTTTTGGCAATATTATTCATTAACGCTTGCATGTACACTTTTGAAACTTTTTATGGTTATTATAAGCGTCAAGACGGACCAAATAGTTTTCAGCGAGCTTATACATTATTCTTATTTAGGCGCTGCGATATTTTTTGGGGTTTTCAAAAAAGAGCGATTACTTAAAATTATAAACATTTTCTTAACCCTTAAATTGACAGAGAGTAGCCCGCTGGACATTATTAAAAAAATAATTTGTAAGCGAGTACCTATACTGTTTATACCAACAAAAAAATTTTTTTTTTTTTTGTAACTCCGTAATAAAGTTAACATTTCGTAAAAAAAGTAAATTAGATGTCTGGTAACATTAAAATATGTCAAAAATCGAAATGGCATCGAAGCATCGGTCGGCTAATGAGACACAGGTAAGTTTTTGAATTTTTTTTTTGTGTATGGAAAGGTTGGGTTCGCTATGCTTTATATATTGTTTCAAAGTGTCGGTTTATCCTAGGGTACCAAATAATAACCCAGTGCTATTTCAATAACGTTATAATTTTCACTTAAAGTTGTACAGTTTCACACTGCCAATTGCTCACAAAGTTATCACATTTTTTGTTTGGGAAGCGGGGTGGACACTGCCAACTAATTAGTGTTTTTGTTTTTTATGAGTTGCTTGTATCAAATGGGCTTTCTCTTTTGTTTTAGCGATTGACACGCTCCCGCACGAATAGGCTAGTTGCTTTGATACCACCTGCACATGCATGCTCCGATTCCAGTGACGCTTCGTCTACCGAAGAACTTGAAATTACTAAGAAAACTTCCAACAACCACGATTCTTCGGATGAAAGTAGCTTGATATCAGTAGATTCGGCTTTAGAGGCACTGAATATTTTAGAATCTTCCGAAGATGAAAATATAGTTAACAATACAATTAATCTACACCTATATTACAACATGTTTTTCCGTCTCAAAATGAACCAAATTACGATGCCATCACTATATATCATCATGCCTAGTATAAATGAGATGATGATCCCCTAAAAAGGGACTAAGGCGGGAAATAGAAGGCAATATATACAAAATAAACCAAACAAGTGGGGATTCAAAAACTTCGCTCGCGCGGGCGCTTCAGGATTAATTTATGATTTTATTTTATATGAAGGGGATATATTAGATAGATTTAGAAATTATACTTTCACACAAGATGAAATTTCTATTGGTTTGGGAGGGCTAGTTGATCTTGCTTTATGTAAATCGATTCGCCAGAAACCAGCAAATGTCTATTGTGATAACTTTTTTACTCCACCTGAGCTCGTATATATGTTGCGTGAAAACTACGGAATATTTTGCACTGGTACAGACTGTTGTCAACATTATCTAACCCACCCTAAAATCAAACGACTTTGGCCCCTCTGCCTGTAACATTAAGGTTTATTTAATTTATATGAGCTTATCAGACAAGTGCTCGAGGACTCGATGAACAAAAATACAATAATAACAGAGACACGCAAATTTGATCTTTAACACGTAACGTTAAGGTAAACCCACCCAACATAGTCGGAGCCACCGGCATTATATATGTTTTTGTTAAGCTATTTTAATCATTATCTCGTTAACATTAATGTTGAAAAGCTTTTAAGTCACACTACATAATTACAACCCAATCTTTAATTTCGCGTATTCTCAACAAGTTCTTGTGGCTTAGCGGTTTGATGCTGGATTGACGACGAACAGCATGTGGGTTCGAAAATACAGTCGACCTATACATCAGTTTCTTTTTTAATTTGTTTTCGATTCTACAATATTGCTTGCAATATTAAAGAACGACCAATATGATTTTCGCCTAATAACTTATTTTGTAAACGGGTGGGTAATTTAAAAAACTTTAAGTTCACAGAATTTATATTTACCAAGAATGGTTGAATACGAAGTAAAACATATTTACTTCGTGAGGTAGATCATAAATTCATCTAAGTAACAAAAGTTACACTACGCCTAATAGCAGTGACTGCGCACACACATTTGTAAATCGTTTAACTCGTTAAGTATTTTTAAGCAATTTGCTGTAATAAAGCATCATGTCGCAACTTGACGACTATACCAAACATAAAATAATATTTTTACATGAGCAGAATGTTGGAATTAGAGAGATTGGTCGCCGACTTAATATAGCAGTAAGTGTTTTTTATACCTATTTTATTTTATTGATTGTGATTAATGAACGCGTAGTTGGCTATTTTACCATTACATTCACTCCTTAAAAGTTACATACACGGTTCCAAAAATGTTTATTTTTGTTTTAGAGAAATACGGTCAGGCTATGGCTAAGACGTTATGGAGACAATGGAAATATTCAGCGGATTCGTCCAGGAGCAAAAGCCATTAAGTATAGTCCCGAATTCGAACGCCACTGGGCTATTGTTTCAAGCCACGTTGAAAATCCATTTTTGCCCATTCGTGCAACCGCAATAAACCACAATATTTCAGTGGAAACAGTGAGAAGGCATTTACACGTTGCTGGGATAAAGAATTATAAACCGGCACAGAAAATTGCATTGACACCTGCTCATCGTGCAGAAAGGGTCCGTTTTGCCCAGGAATATTTAAATTTTAATTGGGAAGAAAATGTGATCTTCACTGATGAAAAATCATTTAAATCGGACAAAGATGGACGTAAAATCTTATGGCGGAGGAAAGGAGAACGTTACAACGAGAAGTGCTTGCTACCTTGTAGAACCAGCGGTAGAAAAACCCTGAGCTACTGGGGCTGGATGTCGTCCATGGGACCTGTTGAATTGGTGGAAGTTGGTGGTAGGTTTAATAGCAATTTGTCTTTGGAGATTCTGCGTGACGTCATGCTGCCGACTGTGCGAATTGCCTATCCAACGTCACATATTTATTTCATGCACGATAACTGCTCCATCAACCGTGCAGGCATTGTGCGGGAATGGTTAGCTGCTCAAGAAGGTGTGACAGTTATTAATTGGCCATCTAAAAGTCCTGATTTGAACCCTATAGAAAATCTATGGGGTCAAATGGTTTTAAATTGGGACACAACGGAAGTGCGAAACAAACACAACTTGGCTGAGGTCGTGACATCGACTTGGGAGCACACGAGAGGCAAAGATTTGTGTTGGAACATCGTGCGCGATATGCATAGCCGCTTACAACAAGTTATACCAGGGGACGGTGCGCCACTCCGCTACTAGTTCATCTAGTAGGTATATTTAAACACACCATGTAAGTAAATGCTCAGTGGATTGATTGTTAAACCATTAAAATGTTGCAGATTATGTGGTGATGTTATTGTTATAAATAGATTTTTTCTAGTTAAATAACATGTTTATTCACTACTTAAAGGCAGCTATAAATTTGTAAAGCATTTCACAGATGAATTCATTTTCTCGATAACAAACTTTTAAGCATAAGCATGCCTTTTTTAATGTTTATATGGCATACTAATATAAAAAGTATATTAATTTGGAAATATATGAGCATTTACTTACTTTATCTTACATATGTGTTTTAATGAAATAATAAATATTTTAAACTTGCAATTTTTTTAGTTTTATTTCTATACAAACTGCCCGTTTAAAAAGACCCCTACGTCCTACCCTACCTACGTCGTCTATTAAAGAAATGTAAAAAAGTGTAATAAAATATCTAAAATTAGGTTAAACTTGGTTTCGAACGTAGACAACGATGAACATCGCACTACCTTAGTGACCACAAGACCAACACAACTCTTATAAGCCGCATTGAAATTTGATCTTAGTTGTAATGCTAGACGCAATATTCTAAAAAATTTGAACCATATAGAATACTATCATAAAGTTTATTCTTGCACAGCACGAGCAGCCATCTTCTCCTCGTGCAAATTATTTTGTATTTTAAATAATCACTCTATAGTAGCATTTGAATACCAGCTTTATAATAAATACGAATATGTATTTTTCAACTACCCACTTATTACAAGTTGTGTGAAGATATTACCATTTTAAAAAGTTTATGTATAGTCTGTAGTTCTTTACAATAATACAAGAAATAGTTTTGGAATATAAATTCTATATTGAAAGCAAAACAATATCTTTGTCGCAGGTTTTGATCTCGAAACTTGTTTTTCTCAGTCTTATACACAGACCACGAGACCAGAATTACTTGAACTCAATCATTAAAATAAGCATATCATATTATAACAAATAGTTATAAAATATAACCTAATGCTAACGTTTTAAAGATCAAATTTGCGTGTCTGTATTATTATTGTATTTGTTCATCAAATCCTCGAGCACTTGTCTGATAAGCTCATATAACTTGAATAAACCTTAATGTTACATGCAGAGGGTCCAAATTCGTTTGTTTTTAGGGTGGGTTAGATAATGTTGACAACAGACTACTAATAGAGGAGCTATGGGAGATGCCGTTACTGTAAGGACGGTAAAACAAACGTTATATGTATACAATATAACCAAAGACAATATTTTGTGGCAGGAAAAAGAAATTGTTTTTTGAATTTTCACCAAAAATAAATATAATTAATAGAGACTTTTAATCAATTTTTATTTAAATTTCCCAGTATTAAATTATCTTTGTAAACTTTGCAATGTCCATTATAGTGCACATACATTCTAGCCTAGTGAACGTGTATTTGGCAATGTCCAGTATATTTCATGTGACTCAAGATGGCCTGGACAAATCATCAAAATAGCTCGCATTTAAGTAGGTCAATAGGGCACTTTATGTGACGGCAAACACCCTTATTTCAGAATTTGTGACGCTACAGAATCTTAGATAATCGATCGAAAACGGGTCCAGCCATCTTGAAAAACCACTTTTCGCTGGTCTCTCAATCTCGGTAACGGAAGTGATTTTGACGACTTTTTGCATATCATCGGGCGTGACATAAATTTGTGACAGGCATGGAGCGTTTTCGAATATGGTTCCTGTACTAACATTTAGTGACGCAATTTGTGACAGTAGTAACGTTTGATTTATGGCGTCACATGTAAGGGTTTTCGAGAAATCAATAAAAACTTAATGTCCAGCCAACCTGAGTTCAAGATGGCTGAACACCTGTATCTTCGCTGCCTAATGATCTACGGCTCAATTTTGTGACGGGGACGATAATGATAACCTGAATTTGTGACGGAGAAACTCTGAGTAGTTTCAAAGATATTGATCATTTAAATTTTCCCATACAAATATCCATTAATGTTGTGAGGTGACCATAATTTTTACATAATTATGGATTTCTTTTTAATTAATCGGACGGTAGCAGCTACTACTAGCTTTGTAGGTATTTGTATTTTCCCGTAGGAATAAAAGGTTTTCCCGCAGTAAGAAGCGTAAGTATGTGTTATTTCAAAATAATAATTGACTACCAGCGCTGCAAAAGAGAGCCCACTTATATTTCGCCTTTAGTTCATTATCTTAGGTAACTGAAAATGAGAAGTAAACTCGACAGTTGGCATTGTATGTACTTTTCGAAGTGTAATCAATAATCAGAGTAAGACAACTATTATTTAATCTGTGGTAAGACAACCTAAATAAGAGTTAAGATTCGACCAGTTGTCCTAGTAGTACCAATTTTAAGCAATAGATGGCGACACCAACATCAGCTATCATGGAAGTATTACATTCCGTTCACAGTTACTTTGTCCACCGACGTTTAACTCATTTTTTACGCAATTTATTGATTTCAAATTTTGAAATCGATATTGTTTATTTAATTAGATAATTAACTAAACAATACCTGTTTTTTTTCTGCCGCTGAGAAAACATCGTTCTTAAAAACAATGTCAGCAAAGAGTACTAAAAGTATACGGGATTAACAGTTTCAACATCGATGTTGAAACTGTTAATATCGATGTTTTTAAAAATCTATGTATCGTTTGCATACCTAGCTGCAACTTCATAACATTCAATCACTACTAACCCATTTCTACCCATGCGATTTTAGCTTTTTTGTAATAATTATCTTTTAGAAATAGGTATTGAAGAATATTTCAGTTTATTCAGATATTTAGACAGCGTGTAACGGAAAGGTGTGGTCATATTTAAGGATGATGTTCTATAACTAATAAGAAGTACAATAACAATAGCAAAAACCAAAATAGACTATACTAATTTTGTTATGCTATTTTGTTTCATCAATCATATCGATAATTTCACTATCAAAACAAATGTGTAACAGCACTAACGGGGTGCAAGAACCTTTTTTACGTACCTCCTCTAAACTGCTGCGCTCCTGGTATGCGCCGTGCGACTAGCGGCAGCGCTCGCGCGTAGTAACATCGGACATGGTAAATTGTGTTACAGCTGACGAAGGACGAATAAGTATTTTCACATCACGCAAATCGCAATTCATAAAGTAAAAAATTAACACCAGTTTTACACTACGAGTTACCTGTAAATAATTGTAACATCACCAAAAAGTTCACATAAAATGCTCGTCTGTCCATAACACGTGCCCCAAAATTCGGGGAAGCGGACACCTCATCCCGGTAGCGGTACCTTTCACAAAAACTGACACACCGTTGAAAATCCGCGGTAATCAACTCCTGCGTGGGCCTGAAATGGTACACGTGGTGAACTGCTGACCATCTTCGTCGAGCACGCGCCACTAGCATGTGTGGAACACCTAAACACCACCTGCGCTCCGCTTGCTTTTCGTGGGGTTCTCTGCTACATGCTCCAAGGTAGCTTTTTCGACTCTAGCATCACGCGCACTCGGGCGGTGTCCGTAAAACGAGCTGGTGTGTTGCAGACGCGGCGTCATTTTACGGAAACATTCCAAAATAGGAAGTACCCGACATTGTTCCTCGGGTTTGCCATCAACAACTCCCTATTGCTGAAAGTCATTCTCACACACGAACGCGAAAGTAAGTGGTTGCACAAATTAATCGACCGAATTTGGCAAGGGCTAGATGGAAACTGAATTGTCATTACCTAATTTATTTTGAATTTTTGTACAATGCGGTAATTTTTCTTTGATGTTCTTGTTCGCCGACACTACGGTTGTGTGCGTAGCGCGCGCGCCGCGGTAACGTTGTAACACACACATAAACCGCGTGAAAGACGCCGCCTAGTTTGTACCTACTATCCTGTGGCCCCTGGTAATGCAAATGTTCTAAAGGTTCGTATACACTTAACGAAGGATAGTAGTAAGTACTGGATATGTACTCGTGGATGTTAAATTAATTTTAATACGAGTAACATTCAACACATACTTGTTTCATCATCATGAGCCTTTTAATGTCCCACTGCTGGGGCACAGGCCTCGTATTTTAGTTCTAGGATATGCCGGTTTCCTCACAATGTTTTCCTTCACCGTTTTGAGAGTTTTCATACTTGATTCATTAATCATACTTGATTCATTTTTATTACAGCCCATTTTATGTAATCTGTGCATTAAACTCACAAATAAGCATTTAACATTAAAAATAAACGGTACTTTAAAACTTAAACCGTGAACGGCCGAGCCTCTTATCGCAGTTTGACATATTTACGAACGGGCTCATAAAAAACAACTTGCTGAGGTTTCTATTGGAGCGAGGCACTTAAAGTAAAATTTTTTGGGTTGTTGAATAAACAGACCTTAGAATAACATTTAAACAATACTTGTAATTCGAGAGTTGAATTTTAATCAAATTCTGTTATCAACGATTTGTCGGGAATAGTGTGTGTGTGTGTGTGTGTGTGTGTGGGTAGTTGTTAAAACCACTGCATCAATTTACATGAAATTTTGCATGTTGCACTATGAATAGACAAGTAATCTAAGAACAGTGTTTTTATTGTAGAGTCCGATATCATATTTTCCTATTATTCACACTCAAACTTCAAATTACGAAATCAAAACAAGATAACGGCTTTTTAAAATTGCGTTTCTGCGTTTGCGTTGCGTTTTGTGTTGCGTTTTTTTTCTAACACTATGTAATAACTATCTAAGAATGCATGTGAACCATGCCACAGGATATAAGAGTTGATAAATATCAAACGCCAATATGTCCATAGTAAGTGAAAAGGAGATATTATAGTATTTTCATTTGCAGGTGCTGACTACGTTATTTCTTAGAATTTACGGTTTATTTTACCTTTGTTTGACAATGACTATTCCCGGAAATATATAAATATAACGAATCAAATCAAATCTTGCCACATTCGTTAAAACTGGTTTGGACATATTGGGTTTTGAACTAAACTAATGGACGTAAACTACTTTGAAAAAAAAGCATTGTAGGACATATTTGAATTTGATCAGAAATATTATAGAATGACGCCATCTTTGCGCTAGAACCTAGGGGTGGCACCAGGTGTTGCCTACTATGGTGTGAAAAATTACTCTGAATATCAGATTATAAAAAAATGTATTACGAAAATTTTAATCAGTCATAAATTTTAATCATAAATCAGTCGGTTTTTCATAAATCAGACTTAACAGTAGTCAATTAGTAAATTATTATTAGTTAAACAAAGTCAGTAATTTCCTCGTTTTCTATATCTCCGGGATCTATTACACTTTCAATTTCGGAATCATTATTTATTGCACTATTGTCGCTCGTGGTAAGAATATTTTTATAATAAGATAGATCTTCAAGATCCTGCCATTCGTCTCCATAGTGTTTTGTTAAAAGATTGTTGACATCAATCAATTTTGCTGCTTTGACGGTAACTCCAGCTGGTATTGGAATAAAACTTAGCTCACTTAATCTCTTTCCGCGTTTTGTCACCGATTTATTGTTGCAAATGTCATTTCGATAGGAAACTTCACCGCGAACATGAACTGAATTACGATTTATTTTGTTGAATAAAATTCTTTTGCATTTGCTGATTTGAAAATGCCAACTTTGAGTTCCTTTAAGAAATTCTTTGGTTTTGTCTTTCCAGTCGAAGACAGGTATTTCCGTCGCCAATCTGTGAATATTTGCATGTTCTCTAATAATGTTTTCATAATCACTTGGCTTAATAATGTTCTCCCTTTTCTTTATAAGTTTTTCATTTAATGCGAAAACCCTGTCGGCGGGCAAGAAAGAGTGTCCAGTCACGGGAAATACCATTTCAATTTGTTTGATATTAGCGGTCGTTTCTAGAAGCCATTTCATCACCATACATATAATTATAGAATTTTTGTTTTGGCCGCCACAGCCGTCTGAAATCAATCTTATTTTGTTCACTCCAGTCATATCTATTGTATTCATACAGTGATACAAAGCGGAACAGATCTCATTGGAACCTTTAGCCGCTTCATCTTCAGTCCAAACATAAGCATGGATATTATTGGACGTCATGGATGCATGTGAAGTGCCAATAACAACGGTAAAATTGTATAAATACAATTGCCTTGAGTAGTATGTTGATTGGTCCGGTATTTTTGGGAGTGGAAGATTTTTTTCACAATCAAACGAAATTATTAGAAGACCAGGGACTTCCTCTTGTAACATTTTATAAAATTGTTTAGCACGCAATTTGTGTATTCTGTGTTGTGTCATAAGTTCCTGTTTCTTCGCTGGTGACGACTCAATTTTAATTTTTTCTATCAGTTGGAGACAGACAGAACATACATCTGTCCTCGGACTACCAAATCCTATATTGAATCTCGTGTTAAATATTTTTCTGAAAAAGCCTTCCTTAACACTAAATCCTGGCAAAGACTGATCATCGTACATTTTATACATTTTTTTAATGTTTAAATCTGGGTGAAGATATTGCCGCACTTTAATCTGTTGTCTACAATAATGGCTTTCTAAAGGTGTGAAACTTTTAATAAATTTTTCTACGGCTTCTGCCCTTGAGGCAAACGCAAATTGCTTTCTGTTGCCTCCTCTTCTTTCCTTAGCTAAACCACCAGTTTCGTAATGTCTTTTCGCTACTCCTTCAACTCTGGATGACTTTAATCGGGAAGCCAGCAAGAAAGTTTTTTTACAAACAGGGACAAATTCCTTAGTTTTACAATGTGGTATATGAAACTTTACAACAAAACTTCTAGGATTTTTAATCCCTTTTCTTGGCCGATAACGTTTCACTTTTGTGACAGCAATGTATTTAAGTATAAAATTGTCTTGTTCAATTTTTGAGTCATTTTCATAAATTCTTTGATGAAAGTAAAAGAGATCCTTACTTGAAAGTGACAAACATTTCATAGTCTTTGAGTTATGTTTACATGTAGGCTTTTTGGGTAAACCCGGTGCTGAATATCTGAAAAAAAAAACCATTCAAGTGTCATTGCCTCTACTAAATCCATACTAATCCATAAAAAACTTAACAAGCTTCATAACCTTTATCGTCTTCGATTTATTAGCTTTCGATATTTTCTGTAGGTATTTACAACTAGACTGACAAAAATAAAACTATTAATCTAATTTATTTTAATTGGAATAGAAAAGTATATTTTAAGTATAGAATCTTAGAATTCTATAAAAAAATCCCGGCATTCGAATTACGTGAGAAATCGTAGTGAATGCGGTGGCAACCCTATACATACTAGAGCAAGCTCAGCCTAGGTAAAGAAAGTCAAACTTACAATTTCCGTTTTTTTTCTGCTTTCTTCTGCTGCGATTTTATATTTGACCTTTTCCTAGCTTTATCAGGTTCAACATTTTTCACTTGCGAGTCCATTCTAACACTATTTAACTATTTGAAATGAATATTAATTGCGGAGCCGTATCAAAAACAATCTGTAACCAAAACACTAATGACCGCCATCTTAACCAGTCGCTTGATTTGATTGGGCCGTTTGGACGTATTGGATTTTGTTATGAATGTCTTTGGGGACTTACTAGATTTTGAAAAGAAACGGAATTTTTGTCCAATGTTTTTGTAGTAAATAAGTGGACATATTAGAATTTGTAAAACATTGAAATATTTGTTTTTTTTTTCTAAAAACGTTGACGTAAAAAAGTATTTTTTTGTCCGTGGTGGACATATTGGCGTTTGATATTTATCAACTCTAAAGATCTTTAGTTATTTGATAAACCCCTGAACGCCCGTCGGCATGCGGGCATACCGTCGGGCGTTCAGGGGAACATTTTTTTTAAATGGAACTGAAAATGTTTCGGTTTCTTAAACACGTGATGAAAACATTCGTTCGAGCAATGAAAAATATCGTTTAGTGAAAATACCTACTCAGAATGATTTGACCCATTTTCGAACCTACAACAATGTTTTTGACCGTGTGTACACGTCTTAAGTTTACTCCTGGTAGTTGCTATCTCTCTCTTCTTTTTTTTGTTGCGGTTATAGGGTACCGTTGTGATAGAAGTCAAAATTATTATCAATTCTTCTTACTGACTCTGTTGCCTTAGTATTTAAAATTAAATTATCCAACATATAAGATACAATTAATTTCTTTTATTTCACGAAGTTTAAGTTTAGTTTATTGTCAGTAAAATATCGGAGATTATTTAAATTAGTTTGTAGTTATACAGAACCATCCTATTCAAACTGTACGCACACATGAATCTAATACCGATGTGTACTATTGTGACACAATTTAAGGTTCCTTCTTTTACGATTTGTATGACCTTTTTAAATTTCTCTTCCAATACCTGACATCCTAGTATTTTTTGTCAATTTGCTTTGAAATTATCTTGATTTAAAGCGTTTTCTGCCAACCCGCATTGGGTCCGCTTGATTATTTAAATTAATTTGTTGTTATACAGAACCATCCTATTCAAACTGCACGCACACATGAATCTAATACCGATGTGTACTATTGTGACACAATTTAAGGTTCCTTCCTTTACGATTTGTATGACCTTTTTAAATTTCTCTTCCAATACCTGACATCCTAGTATTTTTTGTCAATTTCCTTTGAAATTATATTGATAAAGTGTTTTCCGACAATCTGCATTGGGTCCGCTTGGTAGATTACTTACGGCCCACACCCTCATATCATTAAAAAGAATCCTGATTCTATGCTATTAAAGTGTTTTATTTTTAGTACGGAACCATTCAAATAATGTAACAGTGAAACAGAAGTTTGAAATTGGGCGTTCACAAAAAGGAAAGATAGGCCTAGTGAGCGAGACAGAAAGAGTGTTCAGAGTTCAACGTCCTAATCAGCTGTTTAATTTAAGGGTTGTTCGTATTACCGACTAGACGAGATGTCGATGTTATTATCGATAGAAAAGAAAATTCAATATTTCCGTAATAATAAACCAATCTTTAATTCTGACCCTATGTATCGAGTAATTATAAGATTCTTTTAATGATCCTCAAATATGACCACACCATTCCGTTACACGCTGTATATATGTGATTAAAATGACGACCACCGACTTCATTTGCACTTCAAACACTTAAGGCGGCGGTAAAAACAACGTTGTGGTACAAGGCAGGGGTTACTGAAGCGCAAATGGAGTTGATCGTCGTCATTTTCGTCATTTGAAACGCTGTATAAGTACAAATAAATTTAATGCGATTTTGTTTACAGCCGACATTATTTATTTTATTTTTTAACCTTCGAGCATTAGTTATCCTGACACAATATCCACCCATGTACTTACCTACCATGAAAAACACCAACACCTACCTACTCGGGGTGGGGTCGTCTTGGCGGTGTCTCTGGACATCGCCAATGCCTTTAACACCCTGCTCT
This sequence comes from Polia nebulosa, assembly GCA_951329385.1. Lineage (NCBI taxonomy): Eukaryota > Metazoa > Arthropoda > Insecta > Lepidoptera > Noctuidae > Polia > Polia nebulosa. The sequence continues at coordinate 29,052,216 of OX589587.1, read as the reverse complement.
GGAGTTGCATAGTGGAGGCACTCCGGTATCACCGGGTGCCGCCCTACCTCCGTCGCGTAGTCGAGGCGTATTTGACGGACAGAGCCGTCATCTACCCCGGTCATCAGGGAGTATGGAACCGGCGAGAGATGTCGTGCGGTGTTCCACAGGGATCGGTCCTGGGACCGCCTTTGTGGAACATCGGATACGACTGGGTGCTGCGCGCCGACCTCCCTATTGGCGTCAGCGTAGTGTGCTACGCTGACGACACGCTGGTCTTGGCGCAGGGGTAGTCGCACGAGGCGGCGGCCGACCGTATGACACGCGGGGTTGCGACAGTCATAGAGAGGATCCGGCAACTGGGACTCGAGGTGGCATTGCACAAGTCCGAGGTCATGTGTTTTCATGGTCCTCGGAACGCGCCACCGGCGGGTTCCCAGATCACGGTAGGAGGTTCGCATCGGCGTCGAGGGTACGATGAAGTACCTGGGACTCGTCCTCGACAGCCGGTGGAACTTCGTCGAGCACTTTCGACGTTTGGCTCCCAGATCGGACCGGGCCGGGGCCGCCTTAAAGCGGCTCCTACCCAATCTGAGGGGGCCAAACGCCTCCTGCTGGAGGCTCTACGCGGGTTCGTGCGGTCCATGGCCCTCTACGGGGCACCGGTGTGGGCGCGTTCATTGAGGCAGCGATCAGCTCGCCAGATGAACGCGTCCCAGAGGGTCATGGCGATCCGCATGATCCGAGTATACCGCACGGTCTCCCGTGAGGCTGCGAGCCTCCTTGCCGGACTGTCACCGTGGGATCTGGAGGCAAAAATCCTCGCGCACCTGTATGAGTGCCTGACGAAATTGAAATAGCAACTAAATACATTACAAACCTCATTCAGGAGGCCTGCTGGAGGATTACACCTTTACTAGACCCGAAAAAGCGGATAAATAATTACCCTCTAGAAATAAAAAATGCAGTCTTAGAAAGACGGAGGCTGCGCCATGTCTGGCAACTGAGCAGACTAGTATCAGATAAAACAAATTTTAACAGGCAAGCGTCACGTCTAAAGGAAATGCTAAAGACTTCTGGAATCGCTTACACCCACCGCAGCCACTGACTACTCACTGTGGAAATTTACAAGGTCGTATGACAGGCCACAACCGGCAAAACCACCGCTGAGTAGCAACAACGGCTGGGCCCGCACATCACAGGAAAAGGCAAACTTATTTGCAGAACATTTATCGAATGTTTTCAGCCCGAATCCCGCCATCAACACCGATTCCAAGGAGATCGAATCTGTTCTTACCCAGCCTATGCAAATGTCACTACCACCCGCACCGGTCACAGTACGAGAAGTTTGGAGGACTATCAATAACCTCAAAGACAGGAAAGCACCAGGATTTGACCTCATTACAAAGGAGATCTTGAGAGAACTTCCAAGAAAGGCGGTAGTTTTCCTAACCATGTTGTATAATGGAATACTAAGGGTTCAACACTTTCCAGATCTTTGGAAGGTGTCACAGATCCTTATGATACACAAGGCAGGGAAACCAGCAAACCAAACCACCTCATATAGGCCCATCAGCCTTCTGCCTATATTGTCAAAAGTCTGTGAAAAATTGATCCTTCACCGAGTTTTACCTCTATTAGAAAACAATAATACCATACCAAACCACCAATTTGGCTTTAGGCAGCATCATACTACCATCGAACAGGTACATAGAGTGGTTGAGAAAATAAGAAAATCTTTAGAGGAAAAAGAATACTGTTCATCCGCATTCCTGGACATCCAGCAGGCTTTTGATAGGGTCTGGCACGAGGGTCTTCTTTGTAAGATAAAAACGAGTCTTCCGCACAGCTACTACATCCTGATGAAATCCTATCTCACAAAGAGAATCTTTCAAGTGAAAGAATATGAAGCGACCTCCAAATTGTACAGTATAAGAGCGGGTGTGCCTCAGGGCTCGGTGTTAGGACCGATTTTATATACTGTATACACCTCAGACCTACCACAGGTAGACGGAGTCATGACTGCTACATATGCCGACGACACAGTCATAATGGCGAGTGACAGGCAACCTGAGCTGGCCACAGAGCAACTCCAACAAGGCCTCGACGCTATTACAGAGTGGCTTCAAAAATGGAGGATTAAAGTTAGTGCAACAAAGTCAGTTCAGGTCACTTTCACACTTCGGAGAGAAAACTGCCCTCCTGTACGACTTCAAAACTCAACATTACCGCACAAAGACAGTGTAAGGTACCTGGGCATACACCTGGATCGCCGTTTGACGTTGAACCAGCATATCAGAAGCAAAAGAGAGGAGCTCAATATACGGCACAGAAACCTCTACTGGATGCTGGGTCGAAATACTAAGTTGTCAACAGATAACAAGCTTCTAATATACAAGTCCATATTAAAACAAACTTGGGAAATATGGCGTTCAGCTTTGGGGTAGTGCAAGTAATTCCAACATCGCAATATTGCAAAGAATGCAGAACGCAATATTAAGAACAATAGCGCATGTTCCGTGGTTTATTACCAACTCCGAAATCCACGCACACCTAAATATGGCCACTGTAAAAGAGGAAATTCAGGCCTCAACAGAAACTTACCAAAAGCGGCTGGAAAAACATCCGAACGTTCTTGCAGCGAGTCTAATCACGCGCAGCTATCAAAAACGTCTCAAAAGAAAAGACATACTGTAGTTGTGTAACTACAAAGACTCGAGCTGTCCTCACTGGAGGATACACTTGACTTGATAGAATCGCACAAAATATCTGCTTATAGTAGAACTACTGATTGCAGATTAGCAGAGAGAAAAAAAAAAAAACCTGTATGTGTGGCGCGAGGAGGCCTAACGCCGGGGCGAAACTCCGCTGCCGCGACACCTCGCGGCTCGGCGGACAGAGCGCCGGCAGGATCTCATGGTGACATGGAAAGAGCGACTGTCGCAACCCAGCGCTGGGCACGCCACCATCGCGGCGGTAGTGCCCCTCTTTGAGGAGAAGCGTCACGGCACCCTCACCTTGCGCTTGACGCAGGTCCTCACCGGACATGGCTGTTTCGGGAGGTTCCTGTTTCGGATCAAGGCGGAGGTGACCCCCGGGTGTTTCCACTGCGAGGATCGCCCAGAGAACACGGTGGAGCATACGGTGGAGGTTTGCCCCGCTTGGGCAGAGCACCGCCGTGTCCTCGTGGATACGATAGGCGGCAGCGACCTCTCGCGACGTGCCCTGGTTCAGGCCATGGTACGGAGCGAGAGGGAATGGGAAGCCGTCTCCTCCTTCTGCGAAGCAGTAATGCTCGCGAAGAGGGAGGTGGCATACGTTAGGGAGACTCAACAACAGCAGAGTCGCCCTAACGCCCTCAGCAGCAGCCGCCGCAGGAGACGCCAGGGGATTCGGGCGCCGCGAGACGATCTCCGGCCACCGTAGACCCGGGCCAGCGGACGGCGAGTAGTGGGTAACTCGCCGCCCGATCAGCACCAGGCCCGAGAGTCGACGGCACGTAGTGTTTCACGCGCGCCTCAAAGAGTTGTCAGCAAAAGGACGGGGCCTGCCACGGCCGATGCCTGCCCGGGGGTTGACGATAAATTCGAAAGTTACCTCGCCCCTGGGCATTCAGGGCAGGGATCCTCCCTGCCCTGAATGCCGTCAGTCAGTCGTGTCAGACTCTTACTGACTAAAACCCACCCCTGTTCCTACAGGGGTGGGTTTTAGTCAGTAAGAGTCTGACACGCCCTTCCGCTCCACCCCTAGAGCGGAAGAAGTCATAGGATGATTTCCCACCCCCCCAAAAAAAAAAATAAACACCTACCTACTAAAAAGAGTAGGTATCTGCACGTAAATAATCAATAACATTAAATCGACTACAAATGACCCCCTCCCTTCCTCACTTCTTCACTTTTCGTCTTCTATCGATTTAAATACCTACAGTTGCTCGTATTAATAGCATCTATACACGGCTTTTAGTCCATTGAAGAAAACACCTTAAAATATACTTAGTCCTACATAAAACCTACAATATTGGTAACCCTACTGCAGTGTTTGTATGGGGAAATTTAAATGATCAATATCTTTGAAACTACTCACAAGTTTCTCCGTCACAAATTCAGGTAATCATTATCGTTCCCGTCACAAAATCTTGAACTTAAACTGCTGTACGTATCACAAAACTTTTAGATCGATGCCTGTCACGAATTTATGTGATGCCCGTTGATATGCAAAAAGTCGTCAAAATCACTTCCGTTACCGAGATTGAGAGACCAGCGAAAAGTTTTTTCAAGCTGGCTGGACACGTTTTCGATCGATTATCTAAGATTCTGTAGCGTCACAAATTCTGAAACAAGGGTGTTCAGCCGTCACATTAAGTGCCCTATTGACCTAGTTAAATGCGAGCTATTTTGAAGATTTGTCCAGCCATCTTGTAGAGATTTGATCCATTTAAATAAAACTGTGTAGTTTTTGTTATTTTTTGGGGTTATAAAAAAACAGTTTTTGATTGAGATCTAATTGGGCTCATGAGAGTTTTAATTAATAAAATTGACAGATAAAAATTATACCTACATTAATTACAACCAAAACTAATGGTTAAAATACATAATTCAAATATTTTATAATTTACAGTCAATAAAAATTAATAATTTTGCAAAAAATAATAATTTTGGAACGCTTACTATATTAGCAAATAAAATCTTAACATAATTGAAAATGTTATAAAAAAACTTAGTCAACCAAATGATAGATATTTTATGTAACTATTGTTAGGGTGAAATACATTAACACTACAGGGTTACACAGTACTAACATTCAAGATGAAGATGAAAGAACATGTCATGATTTCTAAACCTACATGATTCTTATTGAACTTAAAACCAATACAACATAATATACAACTCAAACTAAACCTAAAATTTAAAACATGTCTAATAAAATTTGTATAATACGAATCTTAACATAAGATATCAAATAAACTGTTAATTATTTCATTATTTTGTAAAAATCAATGTACCTAATATCTAAAAATTAATTATCAAGGACTCGTAATGTTTACTACTACTGAAATCAAACGCATTATAACTTACAAATTACTTACAAAAATCAAATTTTATAAGCACATACACAAATATAAAATAATTATACTAAAGTGTCCATACCGTTTTGGTACACATCTTCATAAGCCTGTGAAGTTTCTGAGTGTTTCGTTAGTTTTAGTATAAACACTCCAAGTTACAGGCTACATTTTAAGGCCTACGCCCTTCAAGATCCTTGTTTGTAAGGACACCTCAATATTCATAGGCAAGGACAATCAAAACAAATATTTTTAATTTAATAAATATTTTGTCCTTGGATAGCTTTAAAAAACGAAACTTGAGATTTTCGGCCTTCTCCCGATAACAGGTTATTTATATGCACAAAAGTTGTTATCGTTCTAGAGACAAGTAATTAATAACTTGTCATCGGAATTGGTGCGCGGGAGAATAGAAGCTGTAGCAGCGAAACAATTGTTGATAATTTAGAGATTTAAAATCCAATTTAGTAGCTCCGCTTGATTCTTATTACCAATCGATGTTATAATTCATTAGATGATTAACTAAAAAAAATCGTAACTACATACTAATATTTATGCCAACACGATAAACGTGAAGGCCTGACATGAACTTAGGCAATATGAACTTAAATTCAAGCGGGCAAGTCAAAATTCGACACGTGTATTTGAGGCACGTGCACCGGATCAATTTTGGGCGTTGTTTTGTAATCACAAATGCCACACTCCTTTAGCTTCCATTCCCATCCCATGATTTGGACAGCATGCAGAGTTTGAGCCTCGGTGTGTTGACGCCGAAGCATACCTTCCTGTAATTTAAAAAAAAATTAATGTAATGTTTCAGTAAGTTAATGTACTCTATTTAGGACATGAGACATCGAAGCGATTTTATAAATACCTTGATCTTTTCCCATTTATCATCGACTTCTTGCAGCCATGAGTTGATCTGTCTACCGTTGCAGCGGGAGCGCTGCGCGTTTCGCTTCTCTTCCTGCTCCGGAGCCAATACATTGTAGACTTCTTTGTCGCGAAGTATCGTGCACACGGAGAAAGGAAGGGACTGTAAGAAAAGTTGAATTATGGAATATTATTTCATATCAAAGTAAATGAAACGCATCATATTATCTCTAAATATAGTAATGCAAAGTCGCTGTCTGCCTGTATGTTTCTCCGCTTACTTCTTAACCACGCAACGGATACGGTTTTCACCAATAGAAAGAGCGATAAACGAGAAAGGTATGTCAAGGTATTATCATTTGTAAATATTTTGTACAAAATGCCTGAACTATGACGGTGTTATTAACCTTTTCAGCGCCACGGACTTCATTAGAAGCTCAAAGAAAAAAAAAAAGAAAGAAGCTTCATTTTAACTATCATAAAAAAAATAATTAAGCTTTCTTTCATTATATTTTTCCACATAAAAAGATAAAAAGTCTTTTAAATCAGCATAAACAAAAACACCGAACACTTAGGCCCGTATTAATAAACGTTACTCAGCCCAAGCTCTCGCACTTGATACCAAGCTTGAGGTCCTGATCGGATCAATAAACGTGAACGTTACCCCAGCCAGATAATGTCGAAATTAGTCATTTAAATAATGTAGATAATTAGTTGCCTAGCTTCTGTAATTGTTGCACTCATTTTCAAATTTGTTGCACTTATACTTTTTTAGTTATTTATCAAAAACATTTCCTGCTGGGGTAACGTTACCGCAGCCAGACATTTTCTTTTTTAATGGGAATATCGAAATAAATATTAGCTATATAATTAGTTGTCTAGACGAGGTAAATGTTGCAACTTATTTTGTATTTGTTCGTTCTTCGGCTGCGAAGTTATTCGAGATCCTGCTGGAGTAACGTATGTGGTTTTGCTGAATCTCTGAAACGGATAGGCGGATTCTTATCATCTTTTGTACATGACTTCTTAAGAATTAGTTTTAATTAGTTGTGAAATAAAAAAACAAAAATAATGCACCGTTCAAAGGTTATTTTTTATTAAATATAAAAGCAATTCAATTTGTCCTAACACTTTGAATAAGAGCTCTAAAGACTCACTTTAAACGTTATTTGGTAGCTTGTAATTTTCAAATGTATATGAAGTATTAGTATTCTGTAAGTATATAACAAATTATGATGAAATACAGTTCTCCACGTTCACGGTCACAATAAGCGCAGAGTTATTTGGCCACCGATTAACCTATATGTGGATATATAAACTTAATGATAGATCAATAATTAGTTGCTTAGTTCTGTTTTATACCAAGTTTTTTCGGCCAACGAATCAGCATTGCCATTCAACGTGGCAATGCTGCCAGCGTTCTGGGCACTTTTCCCATTGATAGCGATTTGGACGAATTTTTTGATGCCCAATGAGCTTTACTCCTACCGGATCTTTTATGCCTCTTGTACATATTTTATTTATTAAGTTATTTATTAGTTTAGTATAATTTGTATTTTAGTTAAGGTACAAATAATTAAATGATCTTTAAAATGTTTTATACCTGTAAAATTTCAGCGTAGTACATACAGTAATTAACGAGATAGGAAAATAAAAGTTATTAGGGATAGCAAGACCGTGGTAACCCGACCATGTTTAAGTGGTTACAAAGAAGCGACCGCGTAGTACATTATGCTATCTTCTAAAATTTTTAGTATAATATACCTTAAGTTCGGTACAGACACGTACACTGTTAAAAATACATAACAATATTATAATATCTGTTACAAAATAAAAAAATATTTGTAAACATTATTATTATTACCTTTCGGCTACTTATTAGATAGGTTTCTATTATGTGCACAAAGGCACATACTTACCGAGAATCGTCGTTAACGACGATGCGCACGACGCGGCCGAGCGAGCGCGGAGTGGTGGGCGAAGGGGTACTTCATTGTTTACGTTGCGAAATAAACTTGACCCTTAGTCAGAGAATTCGTCTTGAAGAGTGCGCGTGCTCTTCCGCTTTCTATTTTTGAGAATATTTACCGAGTGCTTACGAGTTAATCAGTGTCTACCTAATTTAATCTAAAAAAAATTCGTTGAAATCATTCATTTAAAAAATATTATCAGTGATTGTTTTAAGTTTTATTTTAAAAGTTCTATTGAAATGATAATCATTAAAAACATGTAGTTTTGTTTTAACACTTGTGTACACATCTGTACTAAACTTGTAACAATATCCTACATATTTTAGAAGATAGCATAATGTACTACGCGGTCGCTTTTTTGTAACCTCTTAAACATAGTCGGGTTACCACGGTCTTGCTGTTTCTAATGACTTTTATTTTATTATCTCATTAATTACTGTCTGTACTACGCTGAAATTTTACAGGTACAAAACTGAACTAAGCAACTAATTATTGATATATAAATCAGTTTATATATCCATGTACAGGTTAATCGGTGGTCAAATAACTCCGCGCCCAGTATGACCATGAACGTGGAGAACTGAATTTCATCATAATTTGTTAATTCCTAACAGGATGCATATGAAACTTCACATACATTTCAAAACAGTTACAAGCCACAAAATAACGTTTGAAATAAGTCTTTAGAGCTCTTATTCAAAGTGTTAAGATATATTCAAGTGTTTTTATATTGAATTAAATAACCTTTGAACGGTGCATTATTTTTGTTTTTTTATTGCTTAACTAATTAAAACTAATTCTTATTAAATTATGTACAAAAGATGATAAGAATCCGCCTATCCGTTTCAAAGATCCAGCAAAACCAAAAACGTTACTCCAGCAGGATCTCGAATAACTTCGCAGCCGAAGAACGAACAAATCCATTAAAAAAGAAAATGTCTGGCTGCGGTAAAGTTACCCCAGCAGGAAATGTTTTTATTTATTTATTTATGCACACACAAAAACACTTACAGAGATAAACGAACAAATACAGATAGAAGAGCACAAAGGTGCTGCTTATTTCAAAAGAAATTTCTTCCAGCAGACCTGCGACTGGAAAGTTGGTTGAGAAATGTAGACACAGTGTGTATAAATAGATATAAAATAGACTAGAATACATAAAATATACCTAACTTTACAATAAACCAAAGTACATAATTAAATATAAAATAAATATCAATAATAAATATAATCACGGAATGGTGGAGAGGTCTTTGTGAAATAACTAAAAAACTATAAGTGCAACAAATTTGAAAGTGTGTGCAACAATTACAGAAGCTAGGCAACTAATTATCTATATCATTTATATGACTAATTGCAACATTATCTGGCTGGGGTAACGTTCACCAATAAACGAGATTATTGATGTACTCAAATTTCGGATTAGGTTCACGTCATCAGCCGAGTGTTGGACTGATAAATAAACGAAACTCGACAATAGGTGTGTGTACTTGAGATGCTAGATCATGAGTCTAGACAGTCCGGGACTCGAGGTCGTGATTAGCGTAACGCAAAAGAAAAGTTTATATACTCTATGGCGCGAAACATGGAGTTTGAAAATATTTTGAGGGAAATTAATTATTACGATTAAATAGAGTATTATGATGATATTTTATGGCCTTTATGGTATAGTTTACCAAAAATTTATATAAAGGATGTCTAAAATCCGTTTGAGTTACCAAATGAACATTTTAAAAAACGATACAGATTTGTGCAGGAGTCAGTGTTGTATATAAAGACTCATTGGTGAAATACAGTAACAGAGGTCTTCCAATTTCTCCAGAAATAACTTAACCTATATTCCTATTAACTTTACAGCATCATTACAGGTTGGTACCTATGTAAATATATACGGGTTTAGGTAAGAAACCATTTTATAATATGATAAAGCGCTATTCATAAAAGTTTTAATATAATAAAAGTATATGACATAGAAGTAACGAAACGTGACGACAGTCAATATGACGTAATCATTCACATCAAGTACAGCACTTTGAGGAGCGGATCTTGGTAACTGAGCTCGTGTACTCATGTGTTTATTAATTAGCAAGGAGCTTGAGTTCCTGACATCGTAATAACCGCGGATCAAATGATACCGCACTTAAGGACGTAGTTGAGGAGCGTTTATCAATACGGGCCTTAATGTCCTTACCTAGAACGCCAAGGACTTTATATAATAGTCGGTTCAAGTCAGTAAAATATTAACTTAGGGAAAATAGACGAATTTCGACCTTAATATGGGTGCCAAACCGGCATTAAATAGTTGTTAGCAATTTTGTCGATAATTATATTCCTATCTCTACAAAATAATAGGGAATAAGCAAGTAATTCAAAACTCAACATTTTTATTTTTTAAATATTTACATTGTAACCATAGAAACAATGTGGTGCACTTGTTTGATTTTTTAATTCATCACAATATTTTACAATTCATTATTTTATGTTGCATGTTTTTGATGAAACAAAACGTCTCAAAACGTTTAAACGTTCTCATAAATACCGATAGTGACTAAAAAATATATGTGTCAAAGTAACACTTAATTCGTAAAAAGTACTTTAAATTTCACTACAATTTTATTGTAATATTGAAATTGCAACTTCTGCTTGAATAAAGCACATACAATTAGTAAAATTATTCATCTAAGGACAGAAAATAAGATGTACACAAGACGTATTGAGGTAAGTGACATCACAATAAAGCTTTGACGTCACGAACGTTTGAAGTGTAGTAGAAAATTGTATGAGTTATTTTTTTTTTTGAGCGATATGCAGTATTTGAATTTATTTTTAAATAATAGGTTTTTAATACTGCAATATATAGTCTTAAGTGAAAAAAAAATTACATGCATATTCCCTATTGGTTGTCAGTGCCCCGGGCGCCACGGACTATTATTGAAGTCATTCTGTGACGTCATAAGCGTACGGCTGTCAAGGGCACTGGCATAGTGCAGCACTAATTAGGTGAGTGCACACGCATCTTTCTTTCACATTGCTTGTAAAAATGCAATTCTATTTTACTACTATGTAAACAAATAGTGAAATGAATAAAGGATGATTGTAACGGATTCGGATGAGAAACCTTTTCACCGCTTACGTACACAGAACGCTATGCCTCGCCAGACGCCAAGCTATAAATGTATAACGAAATACACAGTGAACAGTAGTGATGAGGGTATCGTCATATCGATGAATGAAATCTAGACGCGTTAAGGCGAGCCTAACCCGAGCGCCGTAGGTATTTAACGCATACCTCTGCCCCCGCAAGGAGTAGCGACACTCGCGCGCCAAGCGCACTGCTCATGAGTTCACGAATTCGAGTGGGTACTAAGTTGCGTCACGGTATAGAGCAATGCAGTAGATCAACTTGAATGAATTAGTACAATTATGTATATTTTGTTTTATTTTTCTAGTTTCTAAGTATTTTTTTATGGTTATCTAAAAGTTAGGTACGTATTGTATAAACTTGAACTTACTAATTTGATAAACTTAATCATTAAAAATAAGTAGGTATACTTATTTATTTTTGTGAATAAGGTGGATTTAAATCTGACTGACACGAAGATCATGAATACGGATACGATTCAAAACTACGCGCCGCGTGCCTTTTGACTTTCCATAAGGGTGCGAAATATTCGTGCTATCTAATCAGCGAGAATTTTCTAATTCTTTGTCATGGGTGTCATTTTCATAGTTTTCGAGGGTGGTAAAGCCAATAGTGAGGTCAAAATGTAAGCCCGAGATGGCGGTAAAAATATCGTGATGGGATTTTATCGCGCACTGGATTTTGAACTCTCGGTGTTGAGCCGAGCATTGAGAATCCAACTCAACAACAACAGAGTTCATTCCAGCGCGTCGAAAAAACATACTGTTGGATTTTCAACTCTCCGCGCTAAGCAGAGCGTTGAAAATCTAGTGCGCTAAAAAAAATCGCCGCGGTACGTTTACGTCTGTGCGAAAGTCGGCTAATAGCTTTTGCGCGCGTGGCGTCTTTATTTCCATTGCCATAGGGTTTAAATTCAACTGTTTTACATATATTTGCGGTTTGTAAATCTATGCCGCATAGGTACATACCTAGTAAGTAAAGTAAAATATAATATAGGTAAATAATAATATTGTCAAAGCATCCTTACCTTTTTAGGGTTCCGTACCCAAAGGGTCTACCCGAAGTACCCAAAGGGTAACCAACGGGACCCTATTACTAAGATTCCGCTGTCCGTCTGTCTGTCAGCGGGCTGTATCTCATGATCCGTAACAGCTACACAGTTCTGTCTACCTATTACAGATCATGAGATACAGCCAAAAAAAAAACAAACAAAATACGTTTCTAGAAACGTGTTTTTGTTGTTTTATTTTCAGTTTATGGTACGGAACCGTTCGTGTGCAAGTCCGACTCGTACTTGGCCGGTTTCTTTGTTTATTCAGCCCTCGTAGAGCCAGCGATGACAACTTTTTATTTATTCTGGTTTTGCCCACTTTGTTTTACAAAATAAAAAAATATAATAAAAAAGTAATAAATAAACTCAGATTTTATTGAGACTAAACTATATACAGGTACTTATTATTATTTTTATAAACTACTACTACTACTACTTTAGTTTATTTGAATTCTCAAAATTTTCTTTCATAAAAGCTTTGTCCTGACAAACACGAACACAACAAAAAAAGAATTATTCAATTTGGTGCAGTCGTTCGGCAGTTATGCGCGTACATTACATTGCGGTGATTCATAGATTTTATTTTTAGATTTTTGGCTCAGCCGGTAACAGACCATAGCGGGGGTGGCGGGTTTGGAAAAATTGGCACACGTCCGACCTTCAACACGTTCCGCTCGGGACTAAGGAAGGATACGGAGCGAGCGCATGAAAAGGGGAAAACACTTGATTTTGGAATTAGTGGTATAGATATTTTGATAATTCGCATTATGTCGGCCGTTTTATATCCCATTTTTTACGACCTTTAATATGGAATTATTTTTATTTTTCAAAGCCTAATATAACTCAAATGAAACAAGAATTAGATTATAATTTAGACTTGTCTTTGGGATTTAATCGGATGCAGTAAAGTGTAAGTAATCGTGTATCGCACGGTCGAAATATCTAGATCAAAGTGTGAAATAATATGTAATATATTTTTCTCAAAATTTAAATCCGTGTTATCTACGAATAAAACACAATACAAAACGACGTTCATTCGGGTAACCCCGCCTTAAGTTTTATTTATAACTAGCGACCCGCACCGGCTTCGCACAGGTGCAATTTTGTTTATTTGATTTCCCAAAAATTTCTTTCATACAAACATGTCAGTGTTTCAGTTAGAATTGATGTCAAATGTAAGTATTTCATGATATCATGACATTTGGAATACTGAGAGTTGTATTGATGATTTTAATGATTACAGTTCTGTAAATACGTACTTGCTACGGCCGCGAATCATATTTTGACCAACATACAACCTGATACTGACCTGCAAATTGCAAAAAACGTAAGAAAATTTGAATTTCGCGGGCTACCCTGGAGCTTCCACGTTAAGGTAAAAAATCCTTCCTATGCACTGTATACAGTGTATGGGCATCCACTAAGGAAGGATTTTTGAAATATTCCACCCCTAAAGGGGGAAAATAGGGGATGGAAGTTTGTATGAAAAATCTTGCTGCTTGGGTTTTAAAACTTGAAACTTAGCAGCGTATCTCTAAGTAAATAAAAAGATTCGACATAATTAGTTTGCCAAAACTACCCCACATGGGGGTTTAGAGGGTGTTAAAGTTTGTATGGTAGAATCTTAACGCTTAGTCCGATAAAATTAAAACTCAGCACGAATAATCTTGATAAAAAAATAAGAATTAAGTATTTTTGTATTTTTCGAAAATCACCCACCCCTTCCTTAAAGGGGTGAAAACGTGTGTTGAAGTTTTTAGGGAATAATTTTTAGCTTATTTTAGTTTATGTAAAGTAATTTTAACGGGTCCAAAGAATTTTTCATAATTCCTTTCATGGGGTTTTTTTTATATATCGGAGTGAAAAGGGGAAAACCGGTTTGTGTGAAAAGTCTTATTCTCCTTCCATTTTGAATGCTGAAACTTACAACGAATACTTAACTGGGTAAATAATAAAGATTGCAACAATTATTATTGCAATACTTTTTTTTTAGGGTGGTGTAGGGGAGGTATTGAAGAAAACCAACAGTAAAGATAGATTTCGAAAATGTCACGGACGAGGAGAATGTCTACGTGCGCGCTGCCTTGATACATCGACCAAAACTCCCCGATCGCCCCGCGATCCCCGCGTCGCGCGCGCTCTCCCCGCGCCCACCTGCTTCAGCCCCGCGCACCCGAACAAGCTCCTCAAACGTAACTTTTGAGTTTATTTTAAAACGAAAAGTACAAATTATCACGTATTTGAAATGTTGATAAAAATATGGCAAGTAAAGAATTAAAATAGGCAAATGTTAGTTCGCACCGTTAACATTCCCCACCCCAGTGCGTCAGCACTAATCTTCTGTCAGGATTCGAGCGATGCGTGCAGCTGACCGACGCAACATACCAGTCTTGGTTTTTACCTATATCAAGAACCCGTATGCGTCCATCTCTCCCTGCTATTACTGCCTGCACGCGACCGCGCGGCCAAACATTACGCGGAGAATCAGGATCGACGATTAACACAAGGTCACCCACTTTCAAGGGTGTTTGTTCCTGATGCCATTTGGTTCTAGGTCGCATATCTGGTAGTACCTCCCTCACCCAACGCTTCCAAAACAAATCTGCGAGTCTTTGGGAGATGCGCCATTGCTTTCGTAGATATGTATCTGACTCATCGTATGTACCGATCGTAGGTAGGTAAGATGAAGAGCCAAGAAGAAAATGGTTAGGTGTCAGTGACTCATCGGAATGCGGTTCGACGCTCACGTGGGTCAGCGGACGGCTGTTCACCATATGTTCCACCTCTGACAGCAGGGTATTTAGAACCTCATCGCGGGGTGCGCGTTCCTTCAGCACGACCTTCAGTGAATTTTTCACACACCGTATTAGGCGTTCCCACGCCCCACCCCAATGTGGGCTGGCAGGTGGAGAGAATGTCCATGTAGTGCCGTAGTTGGCAGCTTCTCCCTTCAGCGTCTCTTCATCAAGTTCGCTAATCGACTTTCTTATTTCATTTAGTCCCCCTCTCAGGTTGGTCCCGTTATCTGAGTACATATGTTGTGGCCACCCTCTCCTCGCGGCCATGCGACGTAAAGCCATAATAAATGCGTCAGAGGTAAGTTTCGACACTACTTCAATATGTATGGCTCTAACAGTCAGGCAAGTGAATAGAACGCCATATCTTTTCTCTCGTCGCCTGTACTGTACCTACTGTCACCTCCATAGGCCCAAAAAGATCCACTCCACAGAAAGTGAACGGGCGTTGACTATGAGCCATTCTGGCTTCAGGTAAGTTCCTCATTCTGGGTGGTTGCGGCCGTGCTTTTCTTATTCTACAAAACATGCATTTTGAGGTCACATGTTTAATTGTAGGTCTCAAACGAATAATCCAATAATTTTGTTTCAGATTATTGACGAGAACTTCTTGGTTTCCGTGGGCGGCCTTCACGTGGTGGTGCCTGACTATTAACTGAGCGACATAGTTGCGGCCGTCAAGTATTACTGGATATTTAATTCAGGTGGTATTCCAGGTGCCTGGTCGATGCGGCTTCCAACGCGTAAAACTCCGTACTCGTCAATCACAGGAGTTAAGGTGAGTAGCTTACTTTTTCGATCTAATGGTTTTTTATTTTTCAGGTTTTCCAGGTCTTCAGCGAATGTCTGCCTCTGGGAGTACATGAGCAACAGGCGTTCTGCTCTCCTCATCATATCACCATCGATTGCACTGGTAAGTTTCTTGCATTTATCAATAAATAATAATACCATACAAGTACTTTTCAGGAGGCGTAGCCAGGATGAAAATCTTTCAGGTTCCGGCACGGCAGGTGAGTATTCTTCAGTGACGACGAGAGAAACCCGTTCCAGAACATCGGTGCTGACTTCCAGCTGTTGTACATCCGCGGGCCATCTCTTTTCCCTTGTACAAGAACTCGGGGCCATTTAACCATTCATTTTGTAGCATATTTAATTCACAGGTATCTCTCGTGGCGATGTCGGCTATATTCATTTTAGTAGGTATGAAATGCCATTCCTTTATCTGTGTCAACTCGTCAATTTCACCAAGACGGTGCGCCACAAACGCTTTATAATCTCTCGCATTGTTTCTAATCCAGTGTAGAACCGTTGACGAGTCGCACCAAAAAAACCTTTCTTGTGGTAACATATTTCTGTGTTCTTTTGTTATAGTATCTGCGAGCCGAGCAGCAAAGAGCGCCGCCTGCAGTTCTAATCGTGGTACAGACGTATGTTTCAGTGGTGCTACTCTGCACTTACTCGAAATGAACGCTAATTTAATTTGAGCGTCGTTATCTTGCCAGCGCCAGAATGCCACGGCGGCCATAGCGTAAGTTGAATATATGTAGCTGCAGGTTTGTATAACATAGTGTCGTAGCGGAGGGAAGCGCGCGTGATTCATTTGTAATAGGCTGCCTTGGTGCGCGCCCCGACGGCGACGACTCGCTATCCGGTGCGTTCGGTGCAACAATCTCCGTTTCACTCTTACGTACACTCGCATGATAACAACGAGGTAATCGAATATGGCCAACTTTTTTTTGGAGTTTTAGCCAATTTAACCATTTGTCATTTACGCTGTCTGGTATTTCGTCATCCCAGCTTAAATTAATCTTCCACATTTGTTGTAATAGTATTTTAGCTTTAATTGTGAATGGTGACAGGAATCCGTAGACGTCAAAAATAGACATAATCAAACGTAACATTTCCCTTTTCGTAGGACGTTTCAAGCCATTTATTATGTTTTCAGGAATTCGTTTAAATGAGGTATCGAATCCCAACGTATCTTCTTTCGGGTACCAGATTAATCCAAGAGTTCGTTCTCCAGCTTCCTGCTGGCCGACTTTGAAACGTACTGCCGTAGCACATACGGTTTATTTTGGTAAGTTTTCTAACACCGCCACGCTGTTGCTATTCCAGTTTCTTATCACAAAACCTCCGCATTTATGAATGTATGTAATTTCTTTTGTTAATCGAACAGCTGTTGACTCGTCTTCTAAACTGTCTATGTAGTCATCCATATAGTGCTGATTACTGAAGTTACACACTTTTGTTGAGTCTTCGTATGCTTGCTTGAACTGCAGCCAATCCATCGGGTCACCTCCAAAACCAGGTAAGTCTTTAGGTGTACTCAATCGGCTCAGCATTTGAGCATGCGATCCATTAGCTGTGGTAGCAGCGGCCAGATTTTTAAGAGCGCTTGCCAGCATGTGAACTGTTCCATCAGTGCCACCACGGGCAGCTGTTTGCTGCGCCAGCGTCGGTAGCGGCAGGTCAAGGTCACCCAGTTTTGTATCCTGCGGCTGAGCAACCTCTGCCTCCAGTTCACGATGAGTCCGTTCTAGCCACTTCTCCACCTCAACTTTCTTATGTCCTTCTTCTGTGCTTCCTTCCGTTTGTGAACTGTATTCTTCGTTTTCTAGCTCGGCCAACTCGGCCGCCAACTTTTTATCGATTATTTCCATTTGTATTTTTGCCTTAGCTTCTGCTGCTTCTAATTCCAGTCTTTTCTTTCTAGCTAACACTGATGACGATGTGGACTTTGACCGAGATTTCAACTTTGATATTTTTTCTGACTTTGAGGCTAGACCCATGTTGGAACTCGTTTTCACTTTTCCACTTTGTTCAGCTAGAAATATAGGTATTTCGACTCGTTTTAGGTCCTTTTTTTGTTCATCACGATCACTTTTAGGGTTCGGTTGCCTGGAATCATCTTGAACAGCTATTTCTAAGCCTTAAGCGCCCTTAGACATTTCGCCATAAAGTTCTTTATTTTTCTTCGCTGTGCTCCGTGTATTCACCATAACTCGCGATTTTGGTGGTGTATGATACATTCAGCAGATTCGGCTCGAATGACCAGATTGTAGGGGAGGTATTGAAGAAAACCAACAGTAAAGATAGATTTCGAAAATGTCACGGACGAGGAGAATGTCTACGTGCGCGCTGCCTTGATACATCGACCAAAACTCCCCGATCGCCCCGCGATCCCCGCGTCGCGCGCGCTCTCCCCGCGCCCACCTGCTTCAGCCCCGCGCACCCGAACAAGCTCCTCAAACGTAACTTTTGAGTTTATTTTAAAACGAAAAGTACAAATTATCACGTATTTGAAATGTTGATAAAAATATGGCAAGTAAAGAATTAAAATAGGCAAATGTTAGTTCGCACCGTTAACAGGTGGGTATCCTACTAATATTATATAATTATATAAGGTTTGCTCGGAGAAAACTCAACTTTGAGTTAAGCTCGCCTTTGTACACGAACTGTGTAATGACTTTATTTTATGTTAAGATTTGGTGTACATAAAGAATTAAGAATATTATAAATGCGAAAGTTTGTACGTTTGGCTGTCAATCACACAAAAACGGTTGAAGGGATTTGAATGAAATTTTGCACACAAGTAGCATACCCTGGATTAACACATAGGCTACTTTTTATCCCGGTAAATGACAAGACTTAGCGAAGGAAGTAGAAATCCAGAGACGGGCTGAGCGAGCGGTACACGCTCACAAAGTACCAGGAGACGAGAAACATGAGAAGTATTTTGGGGGCTACAATCCTAAGCGGTATAGCTTCACAAACCACCAGCTGACCAGAATCATGGAGAAGTGTTTCTGGGGCTGGAATCCTGAGCGGTTTAGATTCACAACCTACCAGGAAATCAGAATTAAATCATTTATCTAATTGAGCACAGGTGCTACCACATGTTACATTCTGAAGGTCTGATGATGACCAGCGGGGTAGTTGGTTAACACACTATCAGTAGCAATGGTTTTCATTTTGAGAGTTCAACATCATTAATTGCATTATTGAAGTTCTTGAGCAGACAAATTTTTCGAACATATGAAACAATTGATTAACAATATCCATCAAAATTATTTAGAATAAAAAGGGCAGGAGTTTTGGAACTGTCTTTATGTAGAACTTCGACGTTCAAAAAGTTCTGGCTCACAGCCATTTTTTTTTTGTGCTTGGGAAATCATCCAATGACTCCTCCCGCTCGGGGTGGCGCGGGAGGGCGTGTCAGACTCTTACTGACTAAAACCCACCCCTGTTCCTTCCTTGCCTGAGTGCCCAGGAAAGCGGTATCTCTGTTACGAATTTATCCGCTACCCCTTGGCATGCAGGCACCGGCCATGATGGGACGGCGAGCTACCCATTACTCGCCGTCCGCAGGCCCGCATCTACGGTGGCCGGAGAGCGTCCTGCGACCGCCGACGCCCAGGGCGTCTCTTGCGGCGGCTGCGGCTAGAGGCGTGAGGGCCACTCCGTTGAGACTCCCTCACCTATTCCGCCTCCTCCTTCGCGAGCATTACTGCTTCGCAGAAGGAGGAGACTGCTTCCCATTCCCTCTCGTCCCGTACCATGGCGTGAACCATAACCGTTTCGCGTCCTCGCGCCACTCCCAGAGGAGCGTGAGGAACTTGGCCTCCAGATCCCATGGCGACAGTCCGGCAAGGAGGCTCGCCGCCTCACCGGAGACCGTGCGGTATTCCCGGACCAGCCAGATGGCCATGACCCTTTGGGACGCGCTCAACCAGCGAGCTGGTCGCCGCCTCAAGGAGCGCGCCCAGACCGGTGCCGCCTAATATTACTACTACTGCTCTCAGCATAATATTAATATTAGTACTTTGGATTTTGATACCTACAGTGTTTTTTTAACGTGCTACTCTCTGAAATTGCCATTCAAATTTATAATTAAACTTTACACGCGGGCGAAGCCGCGGGTGGAAGCTAGTTAAATAATAAAATGAAACAAAGCTTATAAAAACAGTAAATTTATTTTAATCAGATAGTTTAAAACGCGCTGGTGGCACGAAAATCTGGCACTTCTATTGAAGTGGCAGTGAAAAGGGTTAGTCATTTTACAGGGTGTGGAATCGGAATCGGGAGTATTTTGTCGAGTTATCGCCCGTCCGATCGAATGCATGGGATGGCTCGGCGCAAACTGACGCGGCCTGTCCGTTATCGGGCTGTGGGACAGCGGCTTTAGAATACCCGGCCTGACGGGTTAACGCTACCGTTACATGAGGAAAAGATCAGAGACAACGCCTTAAAAAACAGTGCTGTGGTAGGTACACTGCTACAAGTGTGTTATAGGTAATTTAAATACATACATTCCAGTTAAATACAGTGAAAAATACTGCCGCTTAGCTTACCGTAGGTATCTACGGTAAAAAACGTTGCCTTTTGTAGTTAAAAAAACACGGGTGTAGACAAAAATAAAAGAAAGGAAGACCATAGACCACATCTCTAATTAGAATTGAATTTAACGTACTCTAGAGCGCCAAGGACTTGGAATAAAGTCAAAGAATGACGTCATGAAACAAATAGAGATGTACCTCATTTCTTATAGCTCTAAGAGTATTTGTTTCTTTGATACTTATAATTTATAGTGGTTTTTCTTACTAGGCATCATCATCATCATCAGCTTTTTAATGTCCCCACTGCTGGGGCACAGGCCTCCTCGCTGTGAGAGGGTTACTAGGGATACTGTGATATCAAATAAATATAGAAATATTTAGTCAGTTTCTATTTATGTTCGTAAAACTATAAATAAAAATAAATAGTATATAAAATATGACGATACCCTCATCACTACTGTTTACTATATGTTTCGTTATACATTTATAGCTTGACGATGGCGAGGCATCGCGTTCTGTGTACGTTGGCGGTTAAAGGTTTAATTGCATGCATGAGAAGCCGTGGCGACTCGCTGGTTTATTATGTATGGAAAATAGAAAACGGGGCATTAAATACGAGGGCGGGTCAATAAGTCTGTGACTTTTTGAATTTCTGACTTCTTTACTGAAAAAGCAACACTACTCCTGTCAACAGGTATCTGTCAGTTGACTCCTGTCAAAATTTGAACTTGCTGCGTCAGTTAGTTTGTGTTTGACAGCTATCTTTATCAGACTACCCAGTAATTTGAGGAAAAAAGGGAATTTCGTGTGCTTATTAAGCATTATTTTTTGCGAAAAAAAAACCATTACCGAGACCAAGGCTAAGCTTGATAAATACTATGGGGACTCTGCACCATCGATTTCAATGGTAAAAAAGTGGTTTACTGAATTTCGTTGTGGCCGTACAAGCACTGAAGATGCCGAACGTCCTGGACGCCCAGTTGAGGTCTCTTCACCCGAAACAATCGAAAAAATTCACGATATGGTGTTGGCCGACCGAAGATTGAAAGTGCAAGAGATTGTGGAAGCCGTAGGGATCTCGCATGGCTCAGTGGTTTCAATTTTGAATGATCACTTGGGCATGAGAAAGCTTTCCGCAAGATGGGTGCCGCGTTTGCTCACAGTCGACCACAAACGCAATCGTGTAACAACTTCACAGGAAGGTTTGGCGTTGTTTAATCGCAATATGGAGGAGTTTTTGCGCCGTTTTGTAACCGTGGACGAAACATGGATCCATCACAACACACCAGAGACCAAACAACAGTCAAAACAGTGGGTTTCTAAGGGTGAATCGGCGCCAAAGAAGGCCAAGGTGGGTTTGTCAGCCAATAAAGTTATGGCGACTGTTTTTTGGGATGCACGCGGGATAATCCACATTGACTACCTTCAAAAGGGAAGAACAATCAATGGGGAATATTATGCCAACTTATTGCACCGATTCAATGACGATTTGAAAAAAATCCGACCTCATTTGGCCAAGAAAAAAGTTCTTTTCCACCAAGACAATGCAAGGGTGCACACATGTGCAATTGCCATGGCAAAAATCCATGAATTGGGCTATGAATTGCTCCCTCATCCGCCCTATTCTCCAGATTTGGCTCCGAGTAACTACTTTTTGTCCCCAAACCTGAAGAAATGGCTTGGTGGAAAAAGATTTGACTCCAATTTTGAAGACCTCGACAAATCATATTTTTTGGAAGGGATAAAAAAATTGGAGAAGCGTTGGACAAAGTGTATAGAGCTCAAGGGAGACTACGTTGAAAAATAAAATGATTTATTTATCAAAAAATCTGTGTTTTATTCCAAAAGTCACGGACTTATTGACCCGCCCTCGTATTATGAAAACAGGGCTTTCAAATACCTGTACTGTAAAGATCGGGTATTTCCAAATAGATACAATATCGATTTTACCGCGTCGCTTTTTAATTTGATGACGACAACTAAATGATGCAGTTAGCTGGACTTAAGACAACTCGAAATCGATCCTAAACTTTTGAATAGGCTTTAGCTATGCAACTGTAATACCAAGTTATGGACGGCCTTAGCATCGCATCATTTGCTCAACAATTGAACTCCCCTTATTTATTTAATCTTTAGGCAACACAAATGTACAAAGGCGAACTAATGGCTTAGCCTTCTTACGCACTAGCGGTACAACCGCCTTGCTGAAAATTTGGTGGCGGTTAGTGTGTACGATTACAAACGGTTACCTATTAAAATGCAAAAGCGGCTAGCCGCGGCAGATGAGCCGCTAGTGCGTAAGAGGGCTTAGGCATTTTCTACCTGTTAACCAAGGGTGGTGGAGATAATATGGCAGGTGAATAAAACAAGAAAGTACATATTATCAAAAGGAAAATGGGTACAAAAGTGTATAATATATATAATTAAAATAAACATATTATTTAATATTACCTACATATAAAAACCACACCAGACATTTCGTTTACTTTACTATCATTGTGTCTATCGTAGGTAGGTTCAGGGTAAGAATTCAAAGCTGGTTCAAAATTAAGAGCCATAATTTATGTAAGTTACCTGGTTTGCTACAGCGCGTTCGGCGCGTCCGTGAACGCGCAATATTTCCTGTTCGACTGCCAACACAAGCTTTTCCTTTTCTACTAGGTGTTGTATGCGTAGCCTCGTCCTGCGGAAAAGAGAGTTTATGTAAATATCATGCCAATTCAGATACAGTAAAATTAAATTAGAATAAATGTTTATAAAATATGAACATACCTTTCTTTTTCTTGATCGACAAATTCGCTTATCATCTGGGATGGCAAATTAGGTGGTATTTCCACTTGAGGATCAGGGTTTACATTACCCTGGAGAGTGTATGTGCACCGATTCATCAAATACTTGTTAAAATCCTTTGGAGGTTTAGGTTTCACGGGGAACAAGCTTCTCTGGCGGCGATCAATCTATAGAAGAATAATGACCATTACTTACTTGTTACTTTTCTCTATTACACTAACACATCCAGTAACATTAAAAAAACCCATTATTACTAACTTGCTTCCGTATATGAATATACATTTGATACGGATTGGAGTGAGTGACATTATGGCTTGCACTCGATTCATGAGATTGGTCATTCTTCGATTGATCACGAGAGTGCCCATCTTTTGACGCTTTAATTTTTCTCTTTCGCGGATGCAACTCCACGTGGCCCGAATTAGCTGTTAAAAATAAAAATAAATGTTACTTTGAATGTATTCAATTTGGGAAAAAATGTTTACCTTGCCATGCTCAAAATACAATTAATACAATGTGAAATAATCATGTTGAGTTATGGTTATAATATTGAGCGCCAAGACTAGACCACGTCAGACAAGACAGCCGCAGCGTTAGAACATAACCTGAGTGCACTGTTAGCAGTTGGTACTTACCTTCAGCCCTTGAAGAACTTGATGATGACACAGTGTGTTCGTGATCTTGACCCTAAAATAAAGAACATTGCAGTATTAACATAGTGTGCTCATAGAATCCTTGCATAAAGGAATACAACATTTTCAAAAGGATTGCGTGAGTTATTTTTACAACTATTGTTAAAAAGTTGAACTACTCATGTACTTACAGAGCCCGAAGGTGTAGGACTTTTATTGGAATTCAAGTTAGCTTGAGCTTGTCCCGCCCCGGAGCGGCTGTCATTCCCTGTCTGAGGGGACGTCCTCTCCTTATCTTTATCCCCGTCATTCGTCCTATGAGAACGGAGGACTCTCTGTCCAGCCTTCGGACGAAAAGTAGGTTTATGAGCATATGTTAGTTCAGGTATTTAGAATAAAAATTAAATTAAAGTTATAATAAAAAAGGAGGCTTTGCATTCTGTAACACTAGTACACAAATATTTTGTAAAATTAGAAATGTGTACAAAGATATAGGATTTATTACCTTTCCTCCTTCGCCTCTCTTGTCGTCAGAGGTGCCATCTGAGCTGTCTGAAGTCTGCCCCGTGTCAGTACTCGTACACGGTATGACGTACGGCAGCGTCGATGCGTTACCACGTCCTTTTCCACTACCCCTTTGACCTGTTTCACCTAAATAAAATTAGTTCAAGGAAAGAAAAGGGGATAGTAACGTAAAGCACGAAGAGGATACAAACTAACGAGCGGTTTCGCACTACTACGTCCGATCCGAACCCGATTAAGAGTCCGTGAAAATACGGATCTAGAAAACTCGGACCGAATTCAGATATTGCTTTTCGCACTTACCTCCAATCCAAATCCGTGATTCAGGGGCCCTGCTAGTCGTGGGAGTGCTACTAGGGTTGTGGATGTGTTGCTAGGGCCGTGTGTGTGCTGCTAGGATCGTGGGTGTGCTGCTAGGATCGTGGGTGTGCTGCTAGAGTCGTGGGTGTGCTACTAGGATCGTCGGTGTACTTCTAGGGTCGTGGGTGTGCTGCTAGGATCGTGGGTGTGCTGCTAGAGTCGTGGGTGTGCTACTAGGATCGTCGGTGTACTTCTAGGGTCGTGGGTGTGCTGCTAGAGTCGTGGGTGTGCTACTAGGATCGTCGGTGTACTTCTAGGGTCGTGGGTGTGCTGCTAGGATCGTGGGTGTGCTGCTAGAGTCGTGGGTGTGCTACTAGGATCGTCGGTGTACTTCTAGGGTCGTGGGTGTGCTGCTAGAGTCGTGGGTGTGCTACTAGGATCGTCGGTGTACTTCTAGGGTCGTGGGTGTGCTGCTAGGATCGTGGGTGTGCTGCTAGAGTCGTGGGTGTGCTACTAGGATCGTCGGTGTACTTCTAGGGTCGTGGGTGTGCTGCTAGGATCGTGGGTGTGCTGCTAGAGTCGTGGGTGTGCTACTAGGATCGTCGGTGTACTTCTAGGGTCGTGGGTGTGCTGCTAGGATCGTGGGTGTGCTGCTAGAGTCGTGGGTGTGCTACTAGGATCGTCGGTGTACTTCTAGGGTCGCGGGTGTGCTGCTAGAGTCGTGGGTGTGCTACTAGGATCGTCGGTGTACTTCTAGGGTCGTGGGTGTGCTGCTAGGATCGTGGGTGTGCTGCTAGAGTCGTGGGTGTGCTACTAGGATCGTCGGTGTACTTCTAGGGTCGTGGGTGTGCTGCTAGAGTCGTGGGTGTGCTACTAGGATCGTCGGTGTACTTCTAGGGTCGTGGGTGTGCTGCTAGGATCGTGGGTGTGCTGCTAGAGTCGTGGGTGTGCTACTAGGATCGTCGGTGTACTTCTAGGGTCGTGGGTGTGCTGCTAGAGTCGTGGGTGTGCTACTAGGATCGTCGGTGTACTTCTAGGGTCGTGGGTGTGCTGCTAGGATCGTGGGTGTGCTGCTAGAGTCGTGGGTGTGCTACTAGGATCGTCGGTGTACTTCTAGGGTCGTGGGTGTGCTGCTAGGATCGTGGGTGTGCTGCTAGAGTCGTGGGTGTGCTACTAGGATCGTCGGTGTACTTCTAGGGTCGTGGGTGTGCTGCTAGGATCGTGGGTGTGCTGCTAGAGTCGTGGGTGTGCTACTAGGATCGTCGGTGTACTTCTAGGGTCGTGGGTGTGCTGCTAGGATCGTGGGTGTGCTGCTAGAGTCGTGGGTGTGCTACTAGGATCGTCGGTGTACTTCTAGGGTCGTGGGTGTGCTGCTAGGATCGTGGGTGTGCTGCTAGAGTCGTGGGTGTGCTACTAGGATCGTGGGTGTGCTGCTAGAGTCGTGGGTGTGCTACTAGGATCGTCGGTGTACTTCTAGGGTCGTGGGTGTGCTGCTAGAGTCGTGGGTGTGCTACTAGGATCGTCGGTGTACTTCTAGGGTCGTGGGTGTGCTGCTAGAGTCGTGGGTGTGCTACTAGGATCGTCGGTGTACTTCTAGGGTCGTGGGTGTGCTGCTAGGATCGTCGGTGTACTTCTAGGGTCGTGGGTGTGCTGCTAGGATCGTGGGTGTGCTGCTAGAGTCGTGGGTGTGCTACTAGGATCGTCGGTGTACTTCTAGGGTCGTGGGTGTGCTGCTAGAGTCGTGGGTGTGCTACTAGGATCGTCGGTGTACTTCTAGGGTCGTGGGTGTGCTGCTAGAGTCGTGGGTGTGCTACTAGGATCGTCGGTGTACTTCTAGGGTCGTGGGTGTGCTGCTAGGATCGTGGGTGTGCTGCTAGAGTCGTGGGTGTGCTACTAGGATCGTCGGTGTACTTCTAGGGTCGTGGGTGTGCTGCTAGAGTCGTGGGTGTGCTACTAGGATCGTCGGTGTACTTCTAGGATCGTGGGTGTGCTGCTAGAGTCGTGGGTGTGCTACTAGGATCGTCGGTGTACTTCTAGGGTCGTGGGTGTGCTGCTAGGATCGTGGGTGTGCTGCTAGAGTCGTGGGTGTGCTACTAGGATCGTCGGTGTACTTCTAGGGTCGTGGGTGTGCTGCTAGAGTCGTGGGTGTGCTACTAGGATCGTCGGTGTACTTCTAGGGTCGTGGGTGTGCTGCTAGAGTCGTGGGTGTGCTACTAGGATCGTCGGTGTACTTCTAGGGTCGTGGGTGTGCTGCTAGAGTCGTGGGTGTGCTACTAGGATCGTCGGTGTACTTCTAGGGTCGTGGGTGTGCTGCTAGGATCGTGGGTGTGCTGCGAGAGTCGTAGGTGTGCTACTAGGATCGTCGGTGTACTTCTAGGGTCGTGGGTGTGCTGCTAGGATCGTGGGTGTGCTGCTAGAGTCGTGGGTGTGCTACTAGGATCGTCGGTGTACTTCTAGGGTCGTGGGTGTGCTGCTAGGATCGTGGGTGTGCTGCTAGAGTCGTGGGTGTGCTACTAGGATCGTCGGTGTACTTCTAGGGTCGTGGGTGTGCTGCTAGGATCGTGGGTGTGCTGCGAGAGTCGTGGGTGTGCTACTAGGATCGTCGGTGTACTTCTAGGGTCGTGGGTGTGCTGCTAGGATCGTGGGTGTGCTGCTAGAGTCGTGGGTGTGCTACTAGGATCGTCGGTGTACTTCTAGGGTCGTGGGTGTGCTGCTAGAGTCGTGGGTGTGCTACTAGGATCGTCGGTGTACTTCTAGGGTCGTGGGTGTGCTGCTAGAGTCGTGGGTGTGCTACTAGGATCGTCGGTGTACTTCTAGGGTCGTGGGTGTGCTGCTAGAGTCGTGGGTGTGCTACTAGGATCGTCGGTGTACTTCTAGGGTCGTGGGTGTGCTGCTAGAGTCGTGGGTGTGCTACTAGGATCGTCGGTGTACTTCTAGGGTCGTGGGTGTGCTGCTAGAGTCGTGGGTGTGCTACTAGGATCGTCGGTGTACTTCTAGGGTCGTGGGTGTGCTGCTAGGATCGTGGGTGTGCTGCTAGAGTCGTGGGTGTGCTACTAGGATCGTCGGTGTACTTCTAGGGTCGTGGGTGTGCTGCTAGAGTCGTGGGTGTGCTACTAGGATCGTCGGTGTACTTCTAGGATCGTGGGTGTGCTGCTAGAGTCGTGGGTGTGCTACTAGGATCGTCGGTGTACTTCTAGGGTCGTGGGTGTGCTGCTAGGATCGTGGGTGTGCTGCTAGAGTCGTGGGTGTGCTACTAGGATCGTCGGTGTACTTCTAGGGTCGTGGGTGTGCTGCTAGAGTCGTGGGTGTGCTACTAGGATCGTCGGTGTACTTCTAGGGTCGTGGGTGTGCTGCTAGAGTCGTGGGTGTGCTACTAGGATCGTCGGTGTACTTCTAGGGTCGTGGGTGTGCTGCTAGAGTCGTGGGTGTGCTACTAGGATCGTCGGTGTACTTCTAGGGTCGTGGGTGTGCTGCTAGGATCGTGGGTGTGCTGCGAGAGTCGTGGGTGTGCTACTAGGATCGTCGGTGTACTTCTAGGGTCGTGGGTGTGCTGCTAGGATCGTGGGTGTGCTGCTAGAGTCGTGGGTGTGCTACTAGGATCGTCGGTGTACTTCTAGGGTCGTGGGTGTGCTGCTAGGATCGTGGGTGTGCTGCTAGAGTCGTGGGTGTGCTACTAGGATCGTCGGTGTACTTCTAGGGTCGTGGGTGTGCTGCTAGGATCGTGGGTGTGCTGCGAGAGTCGTGGGTGTGCTACTAGGATCGTCGGTGTACTTCTAGGGTCGTGGGTGTGCTGCTAGGATCGTGGGTGTGCTGCTAGTCGTGGGGGTGCTACTAGGATCGTCGGTGTACTTCTAGGGTCGTGGGTGTGCTGCTAGAGTCGTGGGTGTGCTACTAGGATCGTCGGTGTACTTCTAGGGTCGTGGGTGTGCTGCTAGAGTCGTGGGTGTGCTACTAGGATCGTCGGTGTACTTCTAGGGTCGTGGGTGTGCTGCTAGAGTCGTGGGTGTGCTACTAGGATCGTCGGTGTACTTCTAGGGTCGTGGGTGTGCTGCTAGGATCGTGGGTGTGCTGCTAGAGTCGTGGGTGTGCTACTAGGAACGTCGGTGTACTTCTAGGGTCGTGGGTGTGCTGCTAGAGTCGTGGGTGTGCTACTAGGATCGTCGGTGTACTTCTAGGGTCGCGGGTGTGCTGCTAGAGTCGTGGGTGTGCTACTAGGATCGTCGGTGTACTTCTAGGGTCGTGGGTGTGCTGCTAGGATCGTGGGTGTGCTGCTAGAGTCGTGGGTGTGCTACTAGGATCGTCGGTGTACTTCTAGGGTCGTGGGTGTGCTGCTAGAGTCGTGGGTGTGCTACTAGGATCGTCGGTGTACTTCTAGGGTCGCGGGTGTGCTGCTAGAGTCGTGGGTGTGCTACTAGGATCGTCGGTGTACTTCTAGGGTCGTGGGTGTGCTGCTAGGATCGTGGGTGTGCTACTAGAGTCGTGGGTGTGCTACTAGGATCGTCGGTGTACTTCTAGGGTCGTGGGTGTGCTGCTAGAGTCGTGGGTGTGCTACTAGGATCGTCGGTGTACTTCTAGGGTCGTGGGTGTGCTGCTAGGATCGTGGGTGTGCTACTAGAGTCGTGGGTGTGCTACTAGGATCGTCGGTGTACTTCTAGGGTCGCGGGTGTGCTGCTAGAGTCGTGGGTGTGCTACTAGGATCGTCGGTGTACTTCTAGGGTCGTGGGTGTGCTGCTAGGATCGTGGGTGTGCTGCTAGAGTCGTGGGTGTGCTACTAGGATCGTCGGTGTACTTCTAGGGTCGTGGGTGTGCTGCTAGAGTCGTGGGTGTGCTACTAGGATCGTCGGTGTACTTCTAGGGTCGCGGGTGTGCTGCTAGAGTCGTGGGTGTGCTACTAGGATCGTCGGTGTACTTCTAGGGTCGTGGGTGTGCTGCTAGGATCGTGGGTGTGCTGCTAGAGTCGTGGGTGTGCTACTAGGATCGTCGGTGTACTTCTAGGGTCGTGGGTGTGCTGCTAGGGTCGTGGGTGTGCTGCTAGAGTCGTGGGTGTGCTACTAGGATCGTCGGTGTACTTCTAGGGTCGTGGGTGTGCTGCTAGGATCGTGGGTGTGCTGCTAGAGTCGTGGGTGTGCTACTAGGATCGTCGGTGTACTTCTAGGGTCGTGGGTGTGCTGCTAGGATCGTGGGTGTGCTGCTAGAGTCGTGGGTGTGCTACTAGGATCGTCGGTGTACTTCTAGGGTCGTGGGTGTGCTGCTAGGATCGTGGGTGGTGTTTGAAAGAGACACCGCGGCCCATGGCACAGGCAACTGAAGGAACATGGGTGGGTTTTATTTGATAATATCCCACCCAAAAATAAGGGGCCACCTTTTGGCATACTTACGTCATTTTACGCAGAGCCACAGCAGAGCATTCACGTTGTTGATCATGAGTCCGTTCAAACGGCATCAGTCCAAATACCCCATCGATATCGATGCCCTATCGATAAGGGTTAAGTTAGCAAAATCATATTGTTGTGTATGTTGTTAATTTGTGGCAAATGAATTCTTTTTCTTTCTTTCTTTTACCCCGCCTAGCCCGCTGCCTCTCAGCTCGTACTCGGTTCGGACGCAGTGCTCGAGTGTTCATACAAATACTATGGTTATTTCGGTCCGCCAATAAATCTTTCCGAAATGGAGATTCACGGATGACGCGAGAGAAATCGGATCTAGTGCGTAAACTACCATACAAATAGTTCTACGACTACTCCAGACCGTATTTTCACGGATTCGGATCGGATGTAGTGCGAAACCGCTCTAAAAGTTTTACAGTGAGTATTTCATCAAGTCGTACAGACTTGAAATTGGTCGTGTGTTTAGGATTTATTTTCCAGTATTATGCCCAACATGCACAGGCATTGTAACTTTAGAATAGACATAAACCAACACAAAGGATTGAGTCTTACCCTCGCCTTCTTGTTCGTTTCTATTGCCGGAGCCTCCCGCGCCGCCTGGTATCACAATCTTGAGCGGCGGGACCTTGGGTGCCGCCTCGTGGGTCTTCGCGTCGTCATCGCAATCATTACTGTCTTTGCTTTGGTTCGGCTTTGGACTAGCAACTGGACTTTTTCTGTCCTGTTTGCCTACTTGCAAGGACCCACCTTTTCCTCCGCCAGACTTGCCCTACACAAAAATGTTTTATTTTATTAAATCGCCAACATAAATGTATAAGGATCTGTTAAATTAGTAACTCAAAATACGAAATTATTGTTGTTCTAGTAACAATGCGCGTGCGCATGTATCGAAAAAAATCGTCTATTTTGGCGTCGTATGACTACAGGAAGTAAGTACATCTTCTGTTTGCATGGCAGTGCTGTGACCACTTTTATAGTCAGGATTATAGTTGCAAAACTTCTGAAATATTCGGAATAATTCCGGAATACTTCTGGGAAAGTTTCTTTAAATCAGAATTATTCAAAATTAATTTAATTAAGATTTCTATTTTTTTTTGCTGAAAAATCGTATTTTGCATCGATCGTCGATCGCCGCCGCCGCTGCCCCTCTGTGCGCGCCGCTGCCGCCGCGCTGGCGCCGCGCCGCGCGCTCAGGCGATGGCGGTGCGGGGTGCGGTAAAAGCGGAGGTGCTCCTCGCAGAAGTTTTCCCCCCCGCGAGAAAGATTCGTACCCCGCAATCGAATGTTTCCGCCGAATATATCGCCCGAATAATTCAATGGGAATTATATGTTGATATTTTTATAGGTAGATATGTTAGCCTGTGATTAACAGGATTTTATTCTTTTGTTTTTAGGTAGGTACCTACTTATTTCGAAATCGAATGCTATTTTTATAAATATCAGTTGTGGAATAAAAAAACCAGGCCTAGCATATTAGATTTGTTTTTTGAAAAAGGGTTACCTATGTTTTTGGTTAGTTTATATGAAGCTCTGTACGTATCGCGAGTATTCGCGAGTCGCATAGGTAGGTATTAATCATTACCTACCTACTTAACGCGTATAATAGCCCAGTCAATAAAAACAAACAAAGGCAAACCTTGCAAGCAAACACGTTTTGATGCGGTTTTCAGAAAAGTATTTTTTATACTTAGGAGCCGGTTTTGGTATATTAACAGACTTAAAAAAAGGAGGTTATGAGTTTGAACCGTATGTATGTATGTTTGTCCGCGATCATCTCGTTTGGCTGAACCGATTTTGATGCAGTTTTCAGAACAGTATTATAAGTCACTATATGTATACGTGACTTAAAAAAATGTTGAAATAAAAAATAAAAATAGGTAGTAAGGTCGATTTTATTGTTTTTTTTTTGACAGTTGAAATATGCCCAAAGTTTCGGAATATTTCGGATTCCGAAGTATTCGACGGGAATGATTCGGCAATTTTCCCGCCAGTATCTATAGTCAGGATGCCAGTCTTATTTTATATAAACTTGTGTTATTTCTTAAAAAATAGTTCTGTGTTCAATACCTGATGTGAGCCTTGTGCATTAGATTTCGAGCCTCCACCGCCTCCTTTCCCCTGCGCTTGCATGTTTCCCTTGCCGGAGGACCCTGCTCCTCCCTTACTCACATTCTGACCACCACTGTTCTTGCCCAGTGGTATAGCACCCGTCTTACTCGCGGGCCCCGGTGGTTTACTGCCAGTAAGGATACTGTAAATGACCAAAATAAGTTAGTAATCATTTTACTGGGTTAATGACAACTCAGTCATCATTTAGCCTGAGTTGTCAGTGTGAATTAAACTCTGACTTTAAGTGTACTTTTCAGTAATCGACTCGAGTCCACCTATATCAAATTAATAATTCAACATCATTATTATTTCTACTCTCTACAGAAGACACTGAGTCGAGTCAATTCGAGTTGCGACTCGAGTCAGTAGCCATATCCACTCGAGTAACTCGAGTTAAAAAAAATCCAACTCATCACATCGCTAGTGTTGATGGCGCTGCACGCGATATTTATAGTAGTGAAGCGGGGGGCGGGGCCATATAAATATATATCCGCGCGCCATAGCGTGTCGGGACGACGTAGAGGGAAGATGTTTGTACCAAAAGATAGGTATTTGTATTAGTAATAAGAAAATCAGAGACGCACCAGCTCCCGGCTTTTGTATATATTGGATTTATAAATAAATATGGTATTGGGGTGAGCAAGGGGGATATCTAAAAGGGATTGCTGGCCAGCCCAAAGATCGGGTATAAATTAGGGGAAACTTCAGTTCCAGCAACAGTACAGGATACTTCTAAGGAAAATTAAGTAAGTCAGCCAGCTCTCTCTCTCTCTTGCCACCGTTTGCCTCTGTTTATCTACTTGTGTGTGTATCATTGACAGCGTTTGGGCGATCCTGAACACTTACCGTCCAGGTCCGCCGCGCGCCACCGGCGCCGGTTTGCCCATGGGCTCCTTTTCTTCATTGTCTTTGCGTTTCTTCCGTTTGGAAACGTCATCTTCAGCCACTTCATTGTCAGCGTCTTCATGCGGCCGTTTGATGCAGTCGTCCTGAGTCGATGACACCACCCCGCTGCTTAGCTGATTACTATCTGAAAATAACATACAATTGTCTGCTCGTCATTTTATCCGAAATAATGTATCACAACAAGCACCATCATTGGAAAGTATGTTAGTTAAAAACTTATTTTGGGGTACCTTGGTGGATGAAATAAGAAAGAAACCTCGGAATTTTAGCAGGGCTAATACTATGACAGACAGACGGAGGGATGTTACTAAAAGCCTTAGAGTAATGGTATTCATCATTGTTAAAAACAATGAGGTTTCGAACTAAACATACGTATGAATAACCAAAATAATCATATCAATACTCACAGTTTTTTTCTTACATCTGTTTTTATTCAACCAAGGAGATGAAAGTATGCAAGTCTGGCAGTTAGCTAGATAGCAATTAGAGCCATCCACTTTTTATACGCCAATAAACAAACAGACATACATACATACAGACTGCCACAAACAGACACCATGGTTCTAATCTTTTAGTTTTAGCAATCATAAGGCAGAATAAAATAAAAAATATTTTACACTAAAAATAAGTCTAATGGTATTTAGAATGAGTTTTGACGTCGCGACCA
Source organism: Polia nebulosa (assembly GCA_951329385.1). Lineage (NCBI taxonomy): Eukaryota > Metazoa > Arthropoda > Insecta > Lepidoptera > Noctuidae > Polia > Polia nebulosa. Next base: position 29,018,695 of record OX589587.1, on the reverse strand, counting down.
TGTGAGTAACATGACGTGGTCGTCTTGCGGCGGTTTGTAGCGCCGGTTTTCGATGCTCTCAAAATATGAAACTTGGTTTTTTATTCCTCTAACCGTCTCGGGCCTCGGCTGCGCCCCCTTTTTCCTGTGTGGTGACGTCCTTGCCATCGAAATGTTCCCCCTGGGCTAGGGTGTCCATGTTGTTCCGCTTACTGCAATCGCTGTTACCACTGGCATTGCAACCTTTTTTGGCGCTGTCATCCCTTGCCCGACTGACGTGTGTTGCTCTCGCGTTATTATCTGTTTACATAAACCAACATGTTCCACATAAATAGGAACTTTTTCCTGTGATGAGTATTTACAGTAGTTTCTTTAAAAAGCTGAAATAAAATTATCTCTATATTGATAGGCACAAATTATTGCACAGAAATGTAAGTGTAGTTAATATTAATTATTTGTAGGGTAGGTACATACTTAGATGTGGTAAGAAAATAAAATATAATTAATGGCATGGTTTCATTTTTTTATCACTGAATTAAGGATAGTTCAAGACAAAACGAAATGCTATTCATTATTTAACAAAATAACATAAATTTCTAATCATTTATTTAGCAAAATTATACTACTTATGCATTAATGATTTTTACATGAATATCAATGTAAACTGGGTCAGCTTATTAGGATCTTGCAAAAACAGCAAAATATTGTTAATTAATAATTTGTGTTAAATTATGGAATATTAACAAAAAAAAACAGGCTCTGGAATTTGACTAAAATCTGAGCACCACTTCAAGTACCAAATTGCAAAAAAAAAAATACATGTATACCAGGGCTTTTAACTGTGTAGTGTAGGTATGTGTCTTTATGTGTTTGAATATTTAAAAAATACTTCTAAAAAGGCAATACTTATAGTAAATGTTTATAAACTATATTTTTTTATAACTACTTATTCATAATCTAGAGTTCTAGATCAAACAATTTTCAGAATAATATAAATCATATTTACTTGCCTTGGTTTAACACTTAAATGACTTTGTCTTTCAACTGCCATTAAAAATAAATAACAGTAAATTTAAATCACATAGTTGGTCTCATTAAGATAAATACAAAGATAACATAATGAGTTTCTACATTGTTGTGGAGTCTACCTACTATTCATAAATTATTGCCAATGACAAACATGGCAGTAAATGTTTTGAAGGTTATGTTATAATAAAGGTTATTCGTTAATAATATTTTTGAAGTGTAACAATCACTAGATAATGATATTATTGATTTAGTTATTCATATCAAAAATACCCCTGAGGTTGGGTAGGCTATAAACTAGAGGCATCTAATTTGCCTGATGGAATTTAAATTTAGGAATAACTGAACTTATTTGACATTTAACTTGTCACCAATTAAATAATATTAGGGGGTTAAATTACAAGGCTACTACTAACAGCATGCTGCATTGATAATGATGTTAAGCTTCAATTCTTTTTCCTCATTGTATGGAATTTATTAAAATGTACTTGCCATAATGTAAATGATTTTTCTAAGGTTTACTGTCAGAATGATTACAAAAATCATTTATTGAAAACTAGGAGCACACAATCCTATAATTTTTTTGATAAGACAATGAAACACTGTTTATGAAAGAATGTAAAAAAATCGTGTATTACTTGAATAATTATTTATTTTAAACAATAAGTAACGATCCCCTGAGTCGCACGCAAGCTGACTTATTTACCTACCAAATTTTAGGAATTGCTAATTTTTAGTAATGACACTTCGAAACGTAATTACCTCGGCACCTTAGCGATACATTTACAAAGTTTTAACTAAAGCGAACTACGACTGGTTATCGCCGTAATTTTGACAATCCATTTCGAGTGTTTTTAAAAGTAATCTGTAATGTCACGTCAGTGAGACCATCAATATGAGTTTACGCAGGGGTCACAGCACGATCGCGTTCGCAAATGATGTGCGGCGTGCATCATGATTTTAGTACTCTCTAGGGCGAATAATGAGTAAACGTGAACTCCCCTTTGTTGTGCGAGAGCGTCCTCCTTTGCATTTCACGTAGTCCGACAGTTTGAAGACTTTATACTCGTCCGTAAACTGAATTTTTTTTCCACACTAAAAACTTATGCTAAATCGGTCTGCAAGACCGACACGAAGTTGGCGTCAAGGATCGGCCATCATTCCAAGCAACACGCCCCAAGTCGCTCCTTTACACGAACGTAGACTAACTAAATATATTTATAAACTAAATGATCAGTTGCGTAGATAATTAGCTTAAATTAAAAAAAAAACCGTCACGGCAGTCAACTGGCAATGTAAAAATAAAATTAAATCAACACTAGAAAAAATGGTAAGAAAAGAACGACACGACATCGACTTGATACTACTTCGAACGGATCGAAAACGTACGAACTTCACACGGTTACGTTCTCGCTAATCGGCGGCGTCGTTCCAATACGCGTAGCGCAGCGCGTATATCGCGTTTACGTTGTAAGAGTAACACATTCGTAACGTAATCGACTATTTTTTATATGAACCGAACGCACCAGTATCTTATGCGCATGCGCCGAATACAACAGTGCATGAAATAAATAAATTCAAATAAAATTATCATGGTTGTCGCAAAATAATACTCGTTTAAGTTTTAAATTGGTCGTTTAGGTTGATCAAATTTGATTTACGGAAGCTGTCATCATATTAAATAACTGTGTTGAATAATAATAGAAACCGACCACATCTTTTTTATAAGTTTGTTTGTGCTAGTAAATAATTATAACATTTTAGTAAAAAATTGCGTTTCCCAAAATCCATCTGATTTGTAAAATCATAGAAGTACTTATTAGATAACTTAAGGTGAATACTCCAGGGTGGCCCGCGAAATTCAAATTTTCTTACGTTTTTTGCAATTTGCAGGTCGGTGTCAGGTTGTATCTTCGATTCGCGGGCGTAGCAAGTATGTATTTATAGAATTATAATCATTAAAATCATCAATACAACTCTTTCAGTCAGAATTGATGTCAAATGTAGTATTTTATGAAATCATGACATTTGGCATCAATTCTAACGAAAATACAGCAAATAAAAGAAGCAAGTTAAATAACCGCGCTCTAATTCTACTTAGAGTTATTGCAATAGTAATGAATTTTGCCTAGATGCGATGGTATAATTTTCTCGGCTGGTCACATTTTTTTTTTTTTTGGTAACTCGTCTTGTTCGACATGGCGCCACTATACTTCGACTCAAGATGGCTGGACAAATCTTCAAAATAGCTCGCATTTAAGTAGGTGAATAGGGCACTTTATGTGACGGCTAAACACCCTTATTTCAGAATTTGTGACGCTACAGAATCTTAGATAATCGATCGAAAACGTGTCAAGGCCATCTTGAAAAACCACTTTTCGCTGGTCTCTCAATCTCGGTAACGGAAGTGATTTTGACAACTTTTTGTATATCAACGGGCGTCACATAAATTTGTGACAGGCATCGAGCTAAAAGTTTTGTGATACATACAGCGGTTTAGTAGAAAAATGCAAAAATCTGAGTCCAGCCATCTTGAATTTACGTAAAAAAGTCGATCCTCTGTCGTCAATCAGTGAGGAAGCTAAGATATTCCTGATTAATTTCTCAGTGCGGTGAACCGAGGATACGAAAGCTTGTAAACTAATACTAGTAATTTTGCGGATGCCGAGACCTCCTATACGGATGGGAAAAGTAGCCTGAGCCCAGGCTCGGTCGTACATGGCCACATTTAAAATTGACGTAAGAGTATGACGAGGGTGTTTCCATAAATGGGAAGCGCGAAGGAAATATGTTAATTTAGGACAGAAACAGCAGTCAAAAAAAATAAAAATAATTGCTGAATGCATGTTAATTTGGAGTTATCTTTCCGAAATGTCATTGAAGTTTTTTATTTTTTCCTCGACAAAGTCTGAAAAGGAATTCTAGAAAATTGGTGACCCAAGGAGACGAAGAGAGCTTTTTTGTATAATTTTGATTTCTGGCGCTATTTCGTTAAATTTTTAAAGTGTGAGTTGTCTGTCAGTTCCGTCAGATAAGAAAAGTAAACATTTTGAAAGGTTGAGATTAAGTCCTATAGAATGAAGATGATTTAAAAAAAAAATGAAATCGTCTAAAACCGTGTCTACATCGCCTCCTATGGTTCCGTCATCGAGATACCAAACGTTGAATTTGGAATTTAGTTGTCGAATGATCGGGTGAATGGCTAAACTAAAGATCACTGGCCCGAGGGAATCACCTTGTTGACAGCCAACAGCGGATTCCATTAGGTTGTCCCGATATAATAATTTAGATGGGTGTCTATAACATTGCCAAAGAAAACTAAAAATTTGTGGTACTTCTTTTTTGGATTCTGCCAGCAAGGTTATTGACGGAATTGAAGGCATTTTTTATGTCAACCTTCAGGATGACCTCTCCAATCCCAGAATTTAGGTAGGTCGACAACGCGTGTACGGCAGCCTCACAGCCCCCTTTTCAGCCATAACCAAGCTGACAGAGGCTGAAAATTTTCGGAAAAAACCTCACCATAAAATTTACAGCAAATCTTGGCTGCCATACGACGGTAGGTAGTGCCCACGGCAATAGAACGAATGCCAGCATCCCTCTTGCGCAGGGCACATAAATTGGTGCCTTACAAGATGTCGATGACGGTCTCGTTCACCTTGCCTGAGAGCATTAGGTTAATCAAAGCCCTAAGCTCCCTCACGAGCAACTCACCAGCTTCCCCGGCGCCTGAACACGAGGTATTTTAGGTGCTGAAGACCAGTGCCGGTTTTAGTACTATCAGCGCCCTGGCGAGTTTTCTGGGCACCCCTTAACTGCAATTCAAACTCAAGAAAGTTGCAATCTTTGATATTTAAAACAAAAACAGGAGTAACTACATTCTGATCAGGCAAAAATGGTTTCAGACTTAAGAGTTTATCACACAATATACGGTTGTATAGATGGTTATCTATAATTGATTTAGAGTTTTTGAAGTGAATACGTCTTTCAGAACCTCAAGCGGCACAAATATAACAACCTCGTCGGTAGCTACATTTTCGAGCCGTTTGTGGTTGAAACCCTTGGACCGTGGGGTCCAAGTGCACATTTAGTATTTAAAGATCTTTCTAAACGCCTTGTTGACACTTCACGTGACCCCAAGGGCTGGCTTTTTCCTCGGCCAGAGGTTAAGCATTGCCATACAACGTGGCAATACCGCCAGTCTTTTGGCACACTTCCAGTAAACAGCGATGCGGAGGAATTTTTTGACGTCAGATTGTAAGTTTTATTTAGTTAGGAGTTTTTGTTTTTATTACAGTTGGTTAAGTATTTATAAGTTTGTACATATTTACTACTAAATAACCACACCGAGTTACTCATTTTTGTTTGATAAGAGTTATCTGTGTGTAACTTGATGTGACATCTATCATACTTAAAGCACCTAAATTTAAAAATGTCATAGAATAGAATACTCTTTATTATGTAAGTACACCATATAAATTACAATAAAAATATGAAGAAAACATTTATCATTCACCATTTTTCATTCATTAATTTTTTTATTTTTCATTTTGTCATTGAATTTTAATTAATTTATTCATTTTAATTTAATTTGGAATCCTCGAGATATAATTTCTAATACAATGGGTGGAAAGTTTTCTGGAAACAATAAGCCATGGTCACCCTATCGAAACATTCAAAACGTATTGAACTTTGGGCGCCTGAAATATAAACCTAGGATTTTATGTTGCATTTTTTTAAATTTTGACATCTTGGTTTTACAAAAAACTTCAGTCGCCTGCGATAATTTTTCAGCGAGATATCGGCGATAACGTGTTTTTCACCGTTTCAATGGCGCGGCCACGGGGTTTTAGTCTTACAGCTCCTAAAATATATTTTAAAAAATCTTATGAAAAGTCCTAGGATTTTTTTTAAATTATTTTAAATCTGTTAGTTACCTAAATTTCAGGTCTCTGCAACGCTTAGTTTTAAAGACCTCCGTGGCCACGCGGTTCTCCAGGTTTCAATGGCACGGCCACGGTCAAAATCATTTATGTTTTTAACCATAACTTTGTCAAATTTATGGTTTTGGGAATCAACTTTTACAAATTTATACAAAATCTTGGCAGTTTTTTTTTTAAAATATCGCCGTGGCCGCGCAACGCACACAATTTAGAATAGGTTTTTGAATTTAGTAAAAAAATATTTATTTCTTTTTAAGGTGAAAGCGCCAGGGTAGCCCTAAAAAATCAAATTTTCTTACGTTTTTTGCAATTTGCAGGTCAGCATCAGGTTGTATCTTGGTCAAAATTTGATTCGCGGCCGTAGCAAGTATGTATTTTTATAGAATTATAATCATTAAAATCATCAATACAACTCTTTCAGTTAGAATTGATGTCAAATGTAAGTATTTCATGAAATTATGACATTTGGCATCAATAGGGTATTTTACTCTGTATAAGAAAAAAAACTAAAAATATATTATTGAGATAGCTTAGGCAAAAAGCAGTCGGAAAATGTTAGTTTTAATTCATAAAATAAATTGTTTTTAACACCATGGAATAGTAGCCGCCATGTAATACGTCATACGACTGTGTAAACTATAAAGTGTCAACTGTCAACTGATCAGCGTATCTATGCTTTTTATTTTTATTTACACAACCAACTGACGTCATGACCACAGAGCAATATGGCGTCCACTGCGTCCAGCGTTTTCGTCAAATTACGCGCGAAATTTGAAAACGCAAAATTTTAATGCATTTTTATGGCACTTATTGACTCAATAAAAATTTTGTGTATTTTTTTATTGGTTTAGCATTATAGAATCTGATTGTCATTTTTAAAAAAATGGGTGTAACACCCTATTCTAACTGAGAGTTGTCTTAATGATTACATTTCTGTAAATACGTATTTGCTACGGCCGCGAATCATATTTTGACCAACAAACCATACTAACCTGCAAATTGCAAAAAAAAACGATAATTTGAAATTCGCGGGCCACCCTGGAGCTTTCACCATAAGGCATTCCATCGGGAGCTATCGATGTAGACAGTCGCTTTGATTACTATAACCTATCTATTATTTCGGAAGTTTCCTATCGCACTTATCAAAAAACTTTTTTACAAAAAAAACAACCGACTTCCTGGAAGTCGGGTTGTTTTTTTTGTAAAAAAGTTTTTATTTTTCGGTTTTTAGTTGTTATACCCCAGAACTAAAAACCCCAATAACATGGAACGTGGAATTTAAACATTTGGAGAACATAAAAACGTAATCAAGATATGCGTATTTTTCGTTTTTGTTCAGTTTCTCAAAAAGCACTGAAGCAATTTCGATAAAATTTATATGGGACCGCCTCGGGAGTATATTCTTTCGGATAAAAAAAGAATTTTGAAAATCGATTCACAACTGACGGAAAAATCAGCGGAGATACATAAAAAAATATATATACAGTCGAACATAGAACCTCCTCCTTTTTCGAAAGTCGGTTAAAAACCATAATTATGACACGCACAATCTCAAGAAGTACAAGTCATTGAGTCTATGCCTTCCATTTCTTATAATATTTACTTTGTTTTATACACGATCTATGGTCGTCTTCGAATGCATCATAGAATTTGTAAACATACAGTCAATGTATACTCGTAGAGTATTATTATATGAATAATCGTTAACGTCGGCCACTGTCGACGTCCGTAAGTATTAAGAAGGTTAATTTAATAAATAAAACTGTCAGCCGTGGCTGCAGTTCACAAGTTGCGAGAATGCTCTATTGTATGTAACATGATAACATCAGACGAGAACAAATAATGATTTCTTCCCTTTTCAAGTTACACAGTATTTTCTTCTCAACTTTTAGTGGATACGAATAATTTCACGCTTAAGGCTCAATTACACCTTCCGATTTCAAAGGACCCAATTTAGGAACAAGCTAACTAGGAAGTAGGAAGCTAGCGATTACACTATCCTAAATTGGACTCCTAGATCGGCAGTGTTGCTAACTCTTACAAACTGAAGCCCCTAGACAAAATATCAAAAGTTGCTAGAAAGTCTCTAAAATTGATTCTACCAGGAGCGGACCAAAAAAGAAACAGAGCGGACTAGATTTTTTTTTCTAGGAAAGGGGCCTTGGGAAATTTAATTTAATTTTAAAAAACATATAAAAATACAAATAGCCCATTTGTAGCGACAAAGTCGCTAAATTGACAACACTTAGCTCTAAATCGTGGCGATGCGATTATCCTAAATCGTACAAAATTTAGGAAGTCAAATCGGGACCTCCCAATCTCACTTAAACGGACACTAACTGCTCTTACACCTTCCTGTTTCCTAAATTGGGTCCCTTGAAATCGGAAGATGTAATTGAGCCTTTACTCATAAAGTAGGTAGTTACGAACATAACTCGGTTTAGAGATCGTTACACTCGGCTAGGGTCGCACTCGTCGTCAATTGACTAGGCACTCTAGACGTCACTCAGAATTTGTTTAAATATCCGTTGAATTTAGTACTTAAAGTACTAAATTGTTTAAAGGATTTTGGAAGTATAAGAAACTATAATGCTTAGCTCACACAATATACAGTTATTTGTATTGCAGTTATGTCGCCAGGTAGCTTTACCTTCCGAAATAGAAAGGTAGTTCTGATTCATGATTATTCTACTAATATTATAATTGCTAAAGTTTGGATAGATGGATGTTTTTAAGTCGATCACACCAGAATGACTGAACGGATATGGATGAAATTTGGCACAGAGATAGATTATAATCTGGAATAGCACGTAGGCTATAATTTATAATGGGGGAAGTATTAATTCCACGTGGGCGTAGCTGCTGGTAGAAGCTAGTGATTTCATAATTTAGTCTGTGATAAGTTGATAACTCATATCTGTCTATGGAAAAGTTGTTTGCTAAGTATGTATTAACAATACCTAGCCAACATTGCTTTAGATAAGAATTGCAGAAAATGCAGTTTTCAATATAATTGCAATATACATTTTTATGTCAGAAACATAGTGATTATCCAAGTAAGCAATTTCACCATTTTTTTTAAATATATTCAATGATTTCAGAACGAGTGGTGGGTGATGAGATGTCGAATTTGACAATACAATTCGCTGTTGTAGTTTATCAAAATTAGTAGACACCTTCTCAATGTCTTTGACAACCAACTTGTTCATTTTAGTCTCCAATCAATTGGCAAACCAGTCTAAGGTCATTCAAAGTCAATAAATAATAAAGCACTAACTTTATTTATCTTCTTTATTTTTTTAGGAAATCATCGTGAGGAAACCTATGTTGGATGTTCTAGAACCAAAAATTCAATTACTTCCACCAAGCCACACTGGGGCGATGTGGTGGCTTAAGGCCCATTTCCTCTCCTAGAGAAGAGGTTTGAGTCCCAGCAGTGGGGACATTATATAAGCTGATTATGCTATAATTATATCCTAAGTCAGAACTACCTAACTATTCGGAAGAGGAACGGGTAAGACGAGATGCATCTTATGTTAATTTAAAATGTTAATATGTTTATGGTCAATGACCACCATAAAAATATGGTATTAATTAGCCAGAAACTTCAGGTAAATTATGTTAAATTCAATCAATTCTATATAAAACTTACCCATGGAGTGAAACAATAACAAACCGTTATTATTGTTTCAATAATCTTATCACATCCTTAACAATAACTTCCATATCACAAAATACTAATTAATCTATGTATCACAATCAACATGCATCTATGGGGCTGAAAGTATCAAAACATTGGCTGTTAGATAATTTCTCACCCTAAATACTACTCTAATTCGGTGTACTTACTAGGATTAGCTATACTATAATATATCATGCTAAATCTATAGACACACAACAGTAAATGATGTATGAGAAGAACAGTCAGCAGTAGAAGAATGTAATCAGAAGCTTCTAATCAAATGAAGCACATAAAGTATGTTCGAGACAAGCATGACTAGTTCTTGATTTATTTAAATAAAAACAATGCCAATTTGTGTAATTTACCTAGTATGAGTTGACCATATTGTTACCCTTACAATATTTTTTAGTATGTTACATTAACTGAGGAATTGTGTTAACAAGTCCCTATAAAGGCAAGTCCAGATTATTTGTAGATTGTCTAGTACAAAAAAAAAACTTTACAGTATTAAAGAAGCAAGAAAAATAAATCAAAAGTCTGAATCTAACTAAATCCTAAAGTGTGGTCTGCTTACCTCAAGGAGATGACAATATCTTTTTGTATATTACCAAATTTTGTTATTAAGTACACTGAGGATGTTATAAACAAAACCTAGGTTGTTCTATGAGCATTTTGTAATAAAATACTGCTTAACATGTTAATCCATACTAGACAATCAAATTAAAATAAATAGAAGTTGGAATTAAGAAAACATACCTTTCAAAGACTGGAGGTACTCAAAGATGTGTGGTGCAGCGTAATCTGATGGCATTTTCCCCTTGGTATTCTTGACAAATGGATCGGCTCCATGCTCAATGAGAAATTTCACCATTTTGAGATTGCCAGAAGTAGTGGCATCATGTAAAGGAGTATCATCATCTAACCCTTTAGCATTGACATTAGCCCCACCATTCACAAGTACCACTACCACTTGATACCACCCATAACTGCAAGCTTCATGAAGTGGTGTCCACCCTATGATTTAAAATTTTATTTAGTATTGTAAATTTGCTCAAGCCAAATAAGTTAAATCCTTTTGATGATAAATGTTGATTATTTTGCTACAATTTTTACTACCTGTTGAGTTAATGTTAATTCCTAAATCACTTCATCAAATAATAAATGCATTATATAAATATTTGTAGCTACTAATCTTATCATAAACTAATGTTTATGATAGGATCAGTAGTCACAAATATTTACTACAATATTTATTTACTATTATGTATTTTAAAACAATTAATTAAAAATAAAACCTAATAATTTTGATCAAGGTCGTGTTTTATTTTAGTACAACTGCTTTGCAATTTTTATGTTCCTTATTCATTTTTGAAAGCTAGAAATGTTGTTAACATTACTAATTTACTTGTTAACCACCCCATACAAACTAATCATGCTTGTGCAAGGGGAGGATTCGTCACAACATAGTTAAATTCAAGCTTACACCTTAACATTTTGATCATTAACTTTTTGATTGTTACATCAAACTTTTTTTCGTTTAGCTTGAACTTAATTACAGTTTATTGTTTATGTTTCTAATTGTGTATGTGATCAAATATGAACTAAAACATTGATATGTTAGTGAATATGATAACAAACATTGACTTGGAAAATTCAACATCAAACAGTCTCAAACAAGTATTTCTTGATTTCACAAAGTAAGCAAATAAATTTCATACTATATAGTAATTTGAAAGCAAGAAAATTGAAACATGGATAAAATGGAGGAAACTAATAGAACATTGACAGATAAAGGAGAACAATTATGTTACCAGCAAAGTCAGGCACATCGGGATCTTGTCCTTGGTCAAGTAACTTCTTGACTTGATCGTGGTCACCTCGGATAGCAGCCACATGCAGGGGTGTCTCACCGCGCTCGTTACGCTGCTGCCTGGTTCTCTTTCTCTCTTCCGCTGGGGTCGGAGCGGCTGAACACGAAAATGGCGGGAAGTAAGATCAACCAGCTCCTCACTTGGAAAACTTTACGATGTAGTACAGCATCAAACCTGGTGGGGCATCTTGTGATGAGATCTGCATCACTAGAGCCAGTTGCTGCCGCTCCGACATGGGCGCTATGACTTGGGCCCGTGGCGCGCCGTCCGGCCCGCGCCCGGAGCCCCTCGACCGCGACGTCGATGGCATGCTTCGGGCATAACCAGATCCCTACAGATTTAACGAAATTACGCAGTTAATTTAGTAAAGTAGCCCGCCAATATTAGAGATCAAGATGTGAAATGACAAATTAGTTACCGCGATTTAAGGCGCGAGTGTTAACTCTAACGCGTTTAAAACATCATTAAAAGCTGCAGCACATTTTCACAGGCGAAAGAAAAGAAATAATAAAACGAATCATTTTAAAATTTCACTAAATTCTACAAAATCAGCTAAAAGGTAATCATAATCACTGGCTAGCTCGTACAACAGACATAGCGACAAACCGAAAGACGTAAAAATTATTGTTGTGAATACAAGCTTGTCTATGATGCTTTCATTGAATCGATTTTATTCGATTATGCGATTACTAAAACACGCTTAATTTTAGTATTGAGAAATGCAACTGGTTATGAATTATGATTATCTTTAGGCAACTACTAATAGACGATCGAAACCAAAACTTTGCAATACATATATAGCCCAGTTGCTGCGACGGGGTTCAGACAAAAACTGCATACACACATTCTATTTATTATGAAAGCTTTTTTTAACCGACTTCAAAAAGGAGGAGGTTCTCAATACGTCGGAACCTTTTTTTTAATTTTTTGTTTTTTTTTATGTAAGTATGTTCCCCGATTACTTGAAGATGGCTGGACCGATTTGGATTTTGTTTATTTTTTTTTTGAAAGGGTGTACTTCCCAGGTGGTCCCATATAATTTTATCAAAATTGATTAAGCACTTTTTGAAAAAGTCAACCTAAACAAAACATATGTTACATACACAGATGACGTTTTGGTTGTCTCAAAATGTTCAAATTCCATGTTATTGGGGTTATCTATTCGGGCATAACTTTAATATTTACTTTTGCTTCTCCCCAGAAGTACCCCTACAACAACTAAAAAGTGAGAAATAAAAAACTTTTCTACAAAAAATACAACGGATTTCAAAAAATTCCAGAGTAACTATAATTTCGGAAGTCTGCGTCAAATAACGAAGAAAAAAAATACACATAAACACCGACTTCCGAAATTAAAGTTACTTTGTAACTTTTAAAAGTCAGTTGTATTTAAAAAAAAAAAGTTTTTTTAACATGAAAAATAAATTGGTCTTAACCGGACGGCAATGCTTACCTCTTTCTTCGGTTTTGGCTGCTTCTGAACTTTGGGCAGGTTTCCCTCCGCTATTCTCTTGCGGAGTTTCTCTAAACTTCCCTTTCCCATATTTCTTACGAAAGCAGGAAAGGGAAGTTTTTAATCGTCGTCGTCTTTTTCGCTAGACACCTGAAAATGTTACGAAAAAAAAAAGTATTAATGCCATGTGCCTCATTCCTTTATAACAAATGCTTATACCTATTGTGATTTCGATTTCTAAAAAATTTCTTGGATACCAGGGGTAGGCTAGTATTATATTATCTGGGGGTCACTTTCAGCCTGCCTTCTAATATTGCAAATTACAATGCGTTAAAGACAGAAGCGGTAGTGGTTACAGTAACTAGACATACTAAGGCCGCTTTCACATTAGTGACGGTAGTGCGGCAGAAGCTGCTGCTTCTGTTTATAATATGAAATTCTGACCAGGCGTGACGTACGTCCGTTAGTCGCACTACTAACGTCGCCTAAATGTGAAAGCGGTCTTATAGTAGGTACTCTTTGAACTAGACTTTTCGCAGTAGTGGACGGTTTGACAGTAATTGTACTATCTGACATTATGTTAGACATGTCCCGCGCTACTACTTCTGTCTTTATGCAGGCATTACACTACTTGCGATCGCGAAGTTACTTCACGAAGTACATTTCGAAGTTGACCGAAGTATGTAAGTATGCGGGCCGAGATTCCACGTAGCAAGCCGAAGTGCCCTTGTCCCTACATTATCGTCGCGAACTCGCGAGTAGTGTAATGCAGGTTTAACAATAAATCCGTTTATTCATCCACCTATAATATACAGGGTGTAACGGAAAGGTGTGGTCATATTTTAAGAAGCAGTTCTGCCCATGGAAATGAATGACTTTCTCAAAGAAAAAATAGAAAAACCCAAAAAAATAATTGGACTTTCCATACAAAAATATCATCAGCTGATCAATATTTGTAAGGGAGGTAAACATTTTTTTTGAGAATTTTCTCAGGTTTTCTTGAGTAAAGTTGTTCATATCGATGGGCAGATGCAGTTCTTAAAATATGACCACACCTTTCCGTTACACCCTGTATAGAAAGGACATCGCATACAAAGTATGAAATTGTTAGCGAACACACGTGATTAAAGTCGCTGCACGTACCGAGCATATAACGCCACAATCCTACATATCAGCTGCCTACAATACTGCCTTTGATTCTTACTTTTATTTTTACTCAATTTATTCATTACAAAATTGAAATGAAAAATCGAATAATGTTTATTTCGAAATTAATCGCAGCTCTTTAATTTTAAGATCTGTGTCAGAAATCCATAGAGAATCGAACGTGATCGAGGACAAAATAATTTTGCACACATACATTAATACATAACAGCAGCAGTAGCGTTCTACAGCTTACTTCATACTTTATTTTCATGTGATCATAAAACTGAATTAGAAATAAAATGTGGAGGCCGACATTTACAATATTACGGAAAGTGGTGTTGCCTTCACTTAGAGAGAATGTAAATTTGTCTAAAATACTATTCTCTACTAAAAGCCGGCTGCCAAAATCGACATCAAAGTTAACCCTCGTCAGTGCTAGTATTGGTGTTCTCCTTGGTGCGGGTTATGGAGGTTACACGCATTATAAAGTGAATGTTAAAAAGACTTTCAAACCGGGCGAGACTGAAGAGTATGCCTTTCTGAAGGAAGCTCCCGAGTACGGAGCACATTACCGAGTAAGTAAACTTTTTCATTTTTCTATCAATAGTAAACTAATCGTAAGCTTTTATGTAACACCCGAGGCAATCCCAAACTTTGCACGCATTATCCGAATGTAAACACAAATAGAAGTGTGTCTTGATGACAAAACCAACTCAAAAGTAAGTCATAAGTAATAGATAACCTAAAAAGCTAACAAGTTTTCAGAGCTGTCATAAATTCTCGATGAATACATATAGAAAGTACTTTGATGTCCCTATATCTTATACCGAAATCAATCACAACCATGACAGAGCGTCATGGTTGTGATTGATTTCGGTTAGAAGAATCTAAGTTACATTATTTATGAACTGTATGACTGTTTCAACCTTATATTGGATATCAGTGTGAATAGGAATTCATAGAAAGCCTTATTATTTTCCCCTAAATGACAAACATCAACTCATTTTTACAGGTGTTTAAAAATAACTTTGAAAAATATTACCTTGTTTTATGGGAAAATTATACATGGGTACTGAAGAATTACTTTATTTCATTTCAACTGCACTAGTGCAAAATAATTAACATGGGTACTAACTTGAGTTTTAGAACCTAGTACTTGAGAGCAATTTAGTAAAATTCTTACTGTTGATTATTGCAAATGTATAGGAAGCCATGATATTATTAATGTATGCTGTGTTTAGTACATGTATTTGAATTTGTAGTAGCTAAATGTCTCAAGCTATTTTCCTGGGTGTAAAATTCACCAGGAATAATGTGAAGGGAGGCATTTGCCCAGCTGTGGCACAATGTAGGCTAAATAAAAAATAGGTCACCTTGTGAATGATTCATTTGTGCCCAGTAATTCTTTTGACTATTACTAAGCACTAAATAACTATCTTAAAGAAAATGTGTATGGTTTTCTTTAAATGATTATTCTCTAAATAGTATATTCTAGCCACTACATCATTGTGCCCACATGAATTTTTGAATAAAATATAGTTATAATTTTTTTTTGTTTGCATTGTAAATTTTGAAAAACATATGACTTTAAAATATCAACTCTTTATCTTTGTGTAGGAAGCACGGGAGAAGAGTTTCTGGAAGGACTTGGGGGAGGCCTATGCCCAGCAGTGGGCCAGAGTAGGTTAGATAAACAAAAAAAGTGTAACTATTTTTTATTATTTAAACTAGCGACCCGCCCCAGCTTCGCTCGGGTGCAAATTATACTTATAAACCTTCCTCTTCAATCACTCTATCTATTAAAAAAAACCGCATCAAAATCCGTTGCGTAGTTTTAAAGATTTAAGCATACATAGGGATATAGGGACAGAGAAAGCGACTTTGTTTTATACTATGTTATTTAAATAAATATAAATCTTTATTCTTATCAACTCTGCCTTTTGCTCAAAATAACTCCCATTCACCTGATAAAAACTCATTGTAATAAATATACAGCTATTTTCAATCATTTGTGAATGATGTTTTAGTATTATGTCATTATTTCGTCAGGCCCCTCATGTCTTCTTAAGGAGACGCGACTATAGGTTTTTAATTGTGTCTGCTAATGAGGGGTATAATATAAAAAATGGTGTATTGGCCAATAATCTTGATTTTTTTTCGTTTTTGATGGCATTATGGAGTGTGCTAGCTGACAAGTGGTGGATAATTTAATTTTATGATTTTAGTTTGGACATATATCTTTATTTTTCTGTATTACATATGTTACATACAAATACATATGTTAAGATATATAGATATATTGCATACAATTATATAGATTCAAGTTCTTCAAACTTAACAGACAGATGTGTTGCTGGGGAGTTTGTTGCGCCAATTCTTCATAGCTAAAACTTTAAGAAGTGGTGGTTAAAAACAGTCCCCAGACTGTCTTTATGTAGAAGTTTCACATTCAAAATGTGCTGGCTCTCAGCCTAATTTGCATAAATGATTTTTGGCTTTTGTTTTTAATCATGTTTAGAATGTTTTTGTTTTAAGATTTTATTTTATTTATTTAGGGTCAATTAACAGCTACAACCATACAAGTTTTACTTTAAAATAAAAACATTGCAAAAATATTGAAGCTCACTGCAATCTTGTAACCACTAATGTTTCACACACACCCAAATCGGCATTTAAAACAAAAATTTGGTAATGAGTACACACTATTTCATTACAAAAATTAACAAAAACATTAAATATTTTCAAATCTTTGCAAACCTTTTAGGGTTATGACCAAAATGTACTATTAGACTATTTAAAATTACAAATAACATGTAGAGAGAGCTAACCAAATAAGTTTCTGACCTTTTAAGGAACCTTTGTGAATTAACTGAATATGGATTTCAGTAAAATAAAATGAAATGGTGCTACATTCTGTTCCAAGATAGTCCAAAATACAGTCCTATTTACACAATACATCAAAGAAATGATACTCAGGATCATTTTATTACAATAACTTATGGGTTTCATCACAAAACTGCATCAAGAATTTAATGTTCTTGGAAAACTGTAATCATTTTACATAACATGTAAATTTTTCACTAAGAATACATTTTTGTGTGAGGCTAATATACTGAATTGATATTTTATTAATAAATGCTGATCTTTGATGTGATTTTTATGAAACACTCATAGGGTACGTTGGAAGACTGATGAAATTCTACAGTTTAATCATTATGCTATTCAAGTTCAAGATTATGACACGTACCAGTCAAAAATGATTACACAAAATATATAGTTATGTAAATTGCGATTGGTTTTGGAAATACTTTCAAACGATTATCGGTTCCAAGTATTTTCAAAACCAGTTTTTGCAAAAATAATGTAATTTAGTTTTTCCGCTGACCTTTTCCCTTTCACAAACTATGTTGATCTATATTTCAAATTGCGACAGTATTATAGTTTTAGACTATGTTAGTTCATCAAGGCATCTTTAACTCGAAATCGAGCCTCTTATGTGAGTTCTGACCTTGGCCAGGTTGCCATAGACACTAGCTTTTTTATTATCTAATACTCAACAAAAAACATACTACAAATATCATTTAACAATGAGTGTGGGATCAAAGGCCTGCACTGATGTTAATAAAGGCCTTTTCATTACATTGTTGCTTTCGACACCACCCCATTTATGATCACAGTTGATTCACATTAGGTGATCTCGGGGAAGAAAATTAAATTTTTTGTTAAGAGGCTGACCTCTTAAGAATCAACAACAAAAATTTTAATTTTTGCTTTTTTATTGCAAAGCTGCTGTGAATGACTCATGCCAGAATGGACTAGTGCAGGAATTCATGATTAATTGTGTCAATCCCGACATTCTATTTTGGCGAAATATTTAAATTTTTATCATATATTGGGACCAGAAAAAGAGATTTCTATTATTAGATTGGCCAAAATTAATGGTATTTACAATAATATTTCCGTCATGACGCAAAAATATTTGAGTTTTCCGGGTAAACTTACCGTTTTTCTTGACAAACCTAAACCACTTTCTCAATATTGATGAAGGTCGCCTAAATTACGCTGATTCGAGCATTCAACAAGTAAAATGTATCTCTTATCCGGTTTTACGCGATTATAACATCAGGCGACACGAAATAGTACTGGGAGAGGCTTTACTAGTATTTTTTTTCATGTAATTCGCCATTCAGTCTAATGATATGTTTCATTCATTCTCTCGCGATCCCGATTTCCGGCCTAACCTGGAACATAATATGTCGCATTTGACGGCTTATTATTGTTTTGATGCGACTGATAAGGCTTTTGCAAAAATAGCGTTTTACTTTCACTGAATAATTTCGTTTGAGCCGGAAGGCTTTTACGTCGTGATTTAACACTCCTTACTGAGATATACGCATGTGCACGTTATTGATTTGAATGCAATGTTTTGCTATACCTTGACAGCGTAATAAAATGAATCCCCCTGGACCCTCGGAGGTGGGAGAGTATGATTCAGTGTTTTGACTTGTCTGTTAATCGTCGCGGTTGTTTTTCTATAAATCGATATTTTTTTTTTATAAAATCTATGCTTCACTTAATGTGATCGCGTTGCGTTGGAAGTTCGAGGAGTAAACTTTAGCCATTACTATTAAGGTGCAGAAATACGACTTCTAAGGATTTTAAATTGAACATCACGTCTAAACGACTGGTCTTTTCTATCATAGTGTAATTTATTTTTAAAGTTATGTATAACGCGGCTAAAAAATTGAGAATCAAAAACTATTAAGCGTATTTTTATGAAACCTTTACCATTTTAAAGATAATTTAATTATTCATCTTTGTAGAATACGTGTTTTAGTACAATACCTGTTGTTTTATCTATATATTTAAAAGGAGAAACTGACTGACTGACATATCAACGCACAGCTGAAACTACTAGGACTAGGAACGTGAAATTCTGCACACGACTTCCTTTTATAATGTAGGGGAGCACTAAGAAATTCAGCCTTTAAGGGAGTGAAAAGGGGTATTTTCTTTGTATGAAACTTCGTCATTCGACGCGGGCGAAGCCGCTGGCAAAAGCTATTATAAAATAAATTAGTAATGCGTCTAATTTGGGACATATCAGGGCGTTCTCACACAAAGACTAAAAATATGCAGGTTTTTAAAAAAAATATCAGACATATCTGTTACTTTGAAGCTGTGGAAAAAATATAATGTTAATCTTGACTATATCTCCAAGAACCTGGTTGTTTCCGAAACACGTTTATAAAAAAAGATCTCGATAGATTATGATCGTTAAACTTACAATTATTGCAGTCCGACAGTGACCGCGCTTTAGGTCATACATAACACGCCCTTTATGGTTTTTGTCCGCATTGTTATGCTAATAAAATGTTTATCGCTTTCCCGGCGATTGATATAGGTGAAGTTCATATGTTAAGGGCAACGTTAAAAATGTGAAAAGTATTGAGAGGTTCATAGGACACTACAGCTCATGTGTGCTATTGTACAGAACAGTTGTATGCCCAACATTAGGCTGAATAAGCGAGCTTTTGGAACCGCGCGACAAGCGGGTTACGTATTAAAAATATCACTAGCCCGTGACTTCGTCTGAGTAGAATAGTTACTTGCGAGTAATCTGTGTCCTTCTCCAAGGTCAAATCTACCTCTATACGAGAATTCATCAAAATTGTTTCAGCGGTTTAGGCGTCTAAATAGAACAAACAGCCTGTGTTACTTTGTCATATGTATATATAATATTCGTATGTATTTATGGGGAAAAATTATTGGTTAATTATTATTGGTGATAAGTGAAACTACAGTAATTTTAAATGTTTCTGTAATAGCGAATGACTTTTATGAGCTAGGAATAGCTCAACAACTTTTTAATAGCCTGTCGTTTGGGCACTAGGAACCTAGTGAGAAACGTACCTAATGGTACCTACGATACGGGGTAAATTCCTTGTGTGGCAACATTTCCAGATGCTATAATAGCGTAGGTGTTAAAAAAGATAGCTGTTATTTTAATCGTGAGTTGCGTAACTTGTCAGGTCCACATGTGATTGTCGCCACAAGTTTATGCCGGTTGCACACAGACGCCGCCGATGCGAGCTGGACTGCGAAACATGATAATTATTGTATCACTGTTGCTATTGCAATGATTCGTGGGCCGATGCAGCTCTTTCTAATGCAAAGCCTAAAGCGAATTTCATGCATATATAAATGTATTCTAAACTGATAACTTGTGAATTCGCGATGATAATGCGCACTATTAAATATGGGCGTCCAAGCAAAAAGGGTCCAGTTCTCGGCATTTAGTTTAGGTGAAAAATAGCATTTCGGGATTTTAATTGATTAATAATTGAATGCTCAATTATCTACAAGTTTAGAAAATGACTTTATATGATGTTTCTAATTACCAGAAACTTGTTTTAATTTTTTTTATGCTTTTTCTAAAATCAAGCTTTTTCAGAGTTTCAACTACAAATGTCTGATTAAAAAAAATGTACCAGTTTTTGTATTTTTAAAAAAATCCTTATTATCAATTGACTATTCTAGATACCGAATCTTGTCTTAACTCAATAACCCCACTACTGGACCCTTTTTGCTTGGACGGCCATAAATAAACTTCCTTAGCTGTTATAGTATTTGTATGTGTTCTGTATGCTGGCGTGCGAATTATAGGAATGTGTAAAAATATTGTGAGTAGTGGCTTGATAAAAATATCTCTACATGAGTAACTTTAAAGTAACAGTTTGATAGCCCCAGCCAAATATTTAGCAGTTTTTTTTAAAGTAACTTGTGTTTTTATATAAATAGGTACGTAATTGATTGCTGAGTTATATTTGATTTGATTGTAAGGCGAAGTGGTTTATATTTTATAGCAAATCGTATATAGAACGAAATAGTCAACTTTGTAACGAATAGGTACCTACTTACTTACCTATTTCGTCTGTATCTTTCAAACTTATTCTTTTATAAAAAATAAGTTTTTGCTTGAAGAGTCCTAAGTTTACAGATAGGGTTGTTTGAGTTCGACTTTGTATATTCGCTTCTAGCTTCGCGTGTGTGACGGGCTTTATAGGGCAAAATTGCCGGATATCATAACTAAACTTATGGATGCGTTATATGGGTCTATCGTTGATAGTGAAGTTGTAGGTTAGAATGTTATCATCTTACTTTTATTCAGTGCGATAAGGATTATTATGTATTTTAAGAGATTTAGTGAATATCGACGTAATGTATTTGTTTTTAGATAATAAATGACGCTGATACAAGTGATCTGCAACTAACGCTGTTCCAATACCGGACCTGTCCGTTCTGCTGCAAGGTCCGGTCTTACCTGGACGCTCGCGGCATCAGCTATGAGATCGTGGAGGTAGACGCTGTGCTTCGCCAGGCTATCAAGTGGTCAGGGTACAAAAAAGTACCCATATTGCTTGCCAAAGTTGATGGCGGATATCAGGTAAATTATAATGTTTGGGAGAATAATGTTCTGTGTAACACGCTCACCAACGCGTTCAAGTGTTCAACAATAGCTCATTCAGAACAAAATTTCTGCCCTTCGTTACAAGATTGACTGCCGAGTTGCCAAGTGATTTAATCATTTCCATAACTGTTTCGCTAGTTAATCTGTTGAGCTCTTTGCAGGCTCTTATTAGTAATGGCAAAAAAATTGTGGAAGCTTTTTGTTAACACTGAAATAATAACAATAGGTACCATTTTATTAGAAATTCGTGTAGTTAAAATGAATAAATTGCATTTCAGCAACTCTTGGACAGCACAGCCATCATATCTGTTCTTGAAACGTACTTAAGAGACAAGTCGACTGGTTTGCGAGAGATTATCAAGTTCTATCCAGCGACAAAGTTTGTCAATGATGCGGGGACTGAAACCACCGACATTGCCAACAAATACTTCATCATGCACCAAGCTAATGTACCTGATGAAAAGGAGAAAGCCCTTGAAATGTAAGACTAAACGCTCTTGTTAAGAATAAGTAGTAAAGTGTACTTTCTTTCTACACTTTTCTTATTTGGTAAACAAGACACGATTTGAAAAACACTAGTTTTGGCATCTTACATTAACTAAACATATAACATCACGTAGTAACCGTACCATAGTACATTTTATGTATACCAAGAATTTATATTTTTTATTTGTTGACATAGAAGTTGCCAAAACAAGTTGCTTTCGCTAGTAGCTTTGTGTGTACTTTTTTAGTACTGTGCTGGGGTGCTGTGTAAAATTTTATAACAAAATACCACTACACATTCTCCAACTAAATGAGACAAAAGGAGAAACCCAAACTCCATAGAAACTTGGGCTTGGCGTTACAGGGCTGAAATTTGACCATAAATTAGAGCGTATATAAAGGTTTCACGAGCCCAATTTTCACGTCTCCCAGCAATGGCCAAATTGTTAAAATCAGACAGTGATCACCTACATTTTAGGTTATTTTTCTACTTTTGAGGCTTTGTTTCCTACGTTAATCTGAAACGGGCACACGCTAGGAAATAATTTCAAAGTGTCGTCTGTATCGAAATCTATAAGGAGGACCATATATATGTATATATATAAATATGGAACGCATATGTGCTGTGCTGCAGCGCCTGCAGCCTATCACGATGACATTTTAGGTACATAAAAAACGCTAAGGCTGTCAGTTTCACTTGAGCTCTGAGGTTTTCAGTAAGATCAATCGTAGGATCAATCTGATAAATCTGAAGTGTGTGTCTTTAGATTTGGCAGAGTATGTACGGTGTCCAGTGTTCAAGTGAGGGTCAGAAGGCAATTAATTTCGCAGCATTCGAGCAGAGGTCTTATGAAATAATAAATGTCGAGAAATACGGAAAAACACATTCACTTGCGCAAAAATAGGAAAAGCGAATGATATTAATGTCATGACATGACCATTGCTTCTTACTCAACTTACCTTAAAAATCAAAAAAATCTGGAATATTAATTTCCAGATTTTTTATTGATTTAAATATCTACCTAAAAACAATTATACTAAAACAATGTAGCATTATTTAATTATTTGTAACAGTATCGATTTCCACTAAATCGATCTTATTTTTCCTGCGGTCGGCCAGTAGTGGGTAGCTCGCCGTCCGATCAGCACCAGGCCCGCGAGTCGACGGTGCGTAGTGTTCCACGCACGCCTCAAAGAGTTGTCAGCAAAACATGACAGAGCCCGTCATAGCCGATGCCTGCCCAGGGGTTGTGGATAAATTCGAAACAGAGTTACCTCGCCCCTGGGCACTCAGGGCAGGGAAGGAACAGGGGTGGGTTTTAGTCAGTAAGAGTGACACGCTCTCTCGCTCCACCCAGAGCGGGATGTCTTTGGACGATTTCCCACGCCCCAAAAAAAAAAAAAATGGTTAGGTATCTAATCTATATTTATATAATGCTAGCGATTGTGAAGTTAGTGACGTATAATGATATAAGTGTTATGAAGAATTACAAGGTTTTTGAAGGCATGCGGAACAGGGTGTAAAGTCCCGCAAACCTCCGTTGACAAGGGAGGATCCTCCGACCAGACGGGTGTTGTGTCTGGTCCGGGCAACTGCCCGATGAGAACTCTTCTTGAACGATGCAGGATTTGTGTGTTTTAGTTCGTATGATGCGTCATGGATGTCGCCACTGGTTATTAAAAACAAAAAAGTAATTTACTTATTTTTTACATTTGGCCATTGTTATTGAGGCTAATATTTAAATGAGTTAATTAAGAAAAATAGACAATTTTTTTGGTACATATCTGATTCGTGTAGTTAGGCCCAGAAACGGGGTTCTCCTTTAAAACATGCATAAAACGCACACTATGTAGCATATTATAAATTGGAGGATTATATCCTTGATAAAAAAGCTTGGCTTAATGCCGGTCCTGCTCCACAGACACAGCCACTTGGGTCCACTAATTAGTTTTTTTTTTAATATTTAAATATTTGGAAGAGATGCTCCCTTTTATTTTTATAGACATGGTTTTTATATCAGTTTTTTTTTCTTTTTTTTGTGAAGTTATGTTTATTATTACTTTTTTTTTACTTTTCAAAAGTTGTACTTTTGTATAATTTCGAAGCATTTTATAATTTTGTAAATGTGAGTGCCATGGGGCATTTAATGTAACTCCTTTTTTTGACATGAACGAGCATGGCTGTTGAGAGTTTGTCATGCTCACTCAAATGTCTCGCTGATGATGGCGCGTGTGTTGGCCCATTTAGTTCCCTTCAAAATGGTGGAGCCGAGTGGTCATACTCGTGAACAGTCGCCGTCAGTTGAGACTGTCATCGCTTAACTGCCACAGGCTTTTTTAGTCCTTTTTTTTCTGAAATGTTTTGATCTTTGTTTTACATTGTTCTCGCCCCCCCTCAAGCCCCTACGTCTCCTTATGGAGACGGTAATCCATACTGGCGTCAGGCCCCGCCGTCTCCAGGAGACGGCGGAGTCGCACGCTTTAAACCTCTATTATTACTAATAAGAAAAGGTTTTATATCCTGTGGAAAGGTTCACATACGCGGGGATGACATTCTTGTCAGTCTCACAAATTTTCTACCACATTTTTGCACAAACCGTAATAAAAAAAAAGTTATAGTAGAAGATTTTTTAGACTATGGCGGACGCGTCAATGACAGACGAAAGATTGTTTACCAACAAGCAACAAGAATAATGTAACCAAAACACATAACATGGTTAAAAAGAGTGTCCATGGAGTTTCTTGCACGTTCTTCTCCATAGAGATCTACGCTTTGGGACGTACAATTAGCTTCATCTTTTTGACTGATCGACCGCGACGTAACAATTCAATAGTGCCTGTAAATGGTTTATTTGAAATAAATGCTTTGACTTGACTTGTGTAGTAAGTATTAAAAAGACGATAGCGTGAATGGCGCGGTAAGGGGCAGACCGCACGAGCGAGGGGTAGGTATTTGTGACTTACTCGTATATCGTCCGCCTCCCCTTCTTTCGATGGGCCTCGGGAGTAACGAGACGAACACTGTTCATTCACAAAGCCCGAGTGTTTTGTTGAACTTTTCGTCAATCGAGCGTGAACACGTTTGTGTAAAACTTGTACGTTATGTTACGAGGTGCTTAACTTTGTGCAGTTGAGCATCCGTAGTTGCGCTCCGATTATTAACTATTTTTTGTAGAAGAGGATCAATGCTTCACTAATGATTTAGATCTATAGCATAAAATCTAAAGAATAGATGGTAGACCATTAACTTTCTTCTACAAAGGAATTTTAGAAACTAAGTTTGGAAGTGTGATATTGCACTTTTGATTTCAAACTGTACATGATTAGTTGTAGAATGAGTTTCGTAGTCTCCTAAAATGAACTTTATCTTCCAGTGAAGAGCGTCAGTGGCGACAATGGGCGGACCGTGTGCTCGTCACCACGTTGTCTCCCAACGTGTACAGGACTACGACCGAAGCCCTGGAGACCTTCCAATGGTTCGAGGAGGCTGGCGGCTGGAGGAAGTTCTTCCCCGCCTGGGAATGCACTCTCATGGTCTACATTGGAGCCGCGGCTATGTATATGATTGCGAAGAGATTGAAGGCTAGGTAATGTCTCATTTTATATATTGAATAGCGCCTTCATTTTTGTAGTAAAGTTCCTGTAATCATCGAATAGGTCGGATAAGGGTCTCTAAACAAACAAAAATAAATGTTTTATTTGAGAACCATCTTAGAAGATCGCCCTGTATACCATTAAATCAATCTTATGCAAGAGAAGCTGATGGTCAACCTTTTCAAGAGCTTTCCGGAAATCAGTATAAATAGTATCAACTTGAATACGAGAGTCCATGTTATTAAACAAGTGGTCCACAAAAGTTACCAGGTTGGTTGTAGACCTTCTTTTGACGAATCCATGTTGTTGTTGAATGGTAGTATTGTGCAGTATAGGGTATACTTTATTATGAACTAGTCTCTCGAAAACCTTTGAAAAAGCTGACAGTATTGATACGACATCATCTTTAGGTCCCGACTTGTAAATAGGGGTTATATTCGCAAGTTTCCATGCTTAAGGAAAGCATTCCTGAGAAATGGATTATAGATACACAGATTAACGGCTGTCTGTTTAAGGAAAGTTACCGGTAGACCATCCGGTCCTGGCTCTTTAGAAGGATCCAATGCCTTGAGCGCACTAAGTACTTCATCAATAGTAAACTGAATCTTATTTAACAGAGTGCAGCTTTCAGAGCAGTCACCGTACGTGGGTGGAATATTAGTGTTAGTATAAGTGGATGGGTCATATACCGAATTAAAAAAGTCGGAAAAAAGATTACAAATGTTTTCTGGGTTCCTCGTTGACTGGTTGTTATACGTCATAGTGGATGGAATGCCAGCAGTTTTTTTCCTATTGGGAATGAAAGTTCAAAATTGCTTAACATTGCTACGAATACCATCTTCAATTGAATTAATGTATTTTTTATAACAAATGTTGCATTCATCTTGGAATCTAGATCGGTAAAATGCGAATAGTTCGTAATCCGAAATATTGCCATACATTTTCCATCTTACCCAAGCCTTGGCTTTGTTTTTATACATATGTATTAGAGGTTTTGAGAACCACACGGGAAACTTAGAAGATCTGCCAGTAGTCAATGGTACATGTTTGTTAATAATGCCAAAAATAATATTATAGAAAGCGTCTAGAGATTCTTCAATGGATTGGTAATTTAAGGCGTCTTTCCAATTTATTTCTTTTAAGTCTTCATAAATTTTGTCATAATTTGCCTTATAGGTAATTATATTTTTTTGACGCCTTGCGTACCATTGTAGCATAAGGCAAACTTAGCGAAATCAACACACAAAATGGAGGATGGTAGTGGTCAAGCTTTAATAAAAATCTGTGGGGGTAGAAATTGTGCAATCATTATTACTTTGACCAAGTCTAATATTCTTTCGCTCAGATTTTTTATATTATGTAATTGATGAGCATTTAGAAAAGACATAAACACACTCAAGTGACCACATGTGGGAGAATTATCTCTACAGGTCTGTGCAGAAATCGAAGTACTGTCTGTGCTAGCAATCCAGTCGACATCTGACAAATTATAGTCTCCTAACAAATAAAAATTTTCAA
The DNA here is from genome assembly GCA_951329385.1 of Polia nebulosa. Lineage (NCBI taxonomy): Eukaryota > Metazoa > Arthropoda > Insecta > Lepidoptera > Noctuidae > Polia > Polia nebulosa. The sequence continues at coordinate 28,991,526 of OX589587.1, read as the reverse complement.
TGTCAGTGTCCTCAAGAAGTGTCTGCAATGAGTCAAAAGGTGTTTTTGGTGGTATATAAACTGCCGCTATTATTTGAAACTTACCTCTGGCTGAGCTCGGCAGCCGTACAAGGATCTGTTCAATGTTTGTGTTCATAGATGAATGCGGAATAATTCTAACTGAACGCAGCCCCTTCAGTATCGCCACGAGAACACCACCTCCATCTTCTTTACCAGTGACCGAACGATCACGGTCGCATCGATATACCTCATACCGGTTTCCAATGAACTCTTTGTTAAATATCTCGGGCGTTAACCAGGTCTCAGTCAGAATTATGATGTCGTAGTAATTGGCTAAGATATTCGTATAAAGAATTGGTAATTTAGTGCGGATCCCCCTGCAATTTTGATAATATATAGTTAATTTGTCATCAGCCATTTTCACGGGGAAGGAAACCAATAAGCATTATAGTAATCTGGCCGATCAGAACAGCATTACGGACGTAATCATATAACAAAAGATGGTTAAAAGTGTTCACTTTGACATCAAACGATCCCAATAATGACAAAATTTCAAGTATTATTAGGGTATTAAACCTATTAGAGCACAGCATCGACAGATGCAACAAAAAACAACATGATACACATTTATGTGTATCAAATGTTGTTTCTTTCCTTTAGGTTCTAAACGAACACTGCCCAAAACGTCCACTTCCCAACAATGTTATTGGTAACTCGACGTAAACAATTAAGCAACCGAGATTTAACTTGTTTTTTTTTTAATCTTCTCTGAATTTGTTATTATACATCATGTTTGATTGAAACTGCTTATTAAAAACTTGGATTTTCCCAAAACCTATGGGTTGCCGCCTAGACCTTCTTGGCTGCTAAATTGTTGCAAATAGGTCACACTATCACTTCGTTATGGGAATACGTCGTAGTGAAGTGTGCCTGGTGAACGGTTCTGCACGCTTGTAAAGCTTTGACTTACTTACGGCACAGATAATAATACTAGCGTACAGATACCTCATCCCATACAAAGAAACGGTACCGCCGTAACTAAGGGTTTTCGTCTTGCACAAGCTACTTTTGTTCTTCGTTCGGGCCTGTCCTCTACACCTCGCTAGATGGTGTTAGCAGCGACGGCTTGCAAGTTGAATGAATTTACATAAACTCTTACCAATATTTTCTCACACATTGAGGAATTAATTTATAGGATTTTTGGCACTTCATAACAGTTTTACTGTTTCAAAATGTTTCACTATACAAATTTTAAAGAGGCGAATGCATTAACTCTAAAACTTCAAACAGTGCCTTGGTAGCAGCAGCAGCAGTGCATTGGTACAAGAAATATAAATGCCTAAGGATTCGTTCCAATAAACATCTAAATTTGAATTAGGAGCCAATTATTCTACAATTTTACGCTTAGGGTAGTTTATTAAATAAGAAAATAAAGCTTTTACTTACCGTATTTTTTTTCAAAATATTAATGTTACATTTAAACTTCAATATGAAATCGATGCATATTACGCCATCTATTGAGATTTATTTGAACTAAATTTTCTTTGTTCGAGATGAGACCCCGTGCTTACGGATTACTCGTTTCATATCCTTACTTTTTAAGTTTTTATTATTAATGATGTAGTCGACGATGGAGCATGCTTGTCTAGCAGTAATCTATTCACAGGTTGTAGCTATCAGGAAACACAGACTCCGGGAGGGAATTCCACTTCTTAGCTGTTCGCACAATGAAAGTGTTCACAAAACGTCAAAACGTTTTGTGCGTATGGGTGCGATGTACACGATGTACCGGCGGAGCATCGCCGTACGTCTTGTTCTGTGTTTCTGCTGTTACCATCTGTTGTTAGGTACTAGATACATCGCGGGGTGTCGGCTTAAACTAGGATTAAAGCCAGTAATAAGGTAGCCGGGGAACTCATGGGTGTACTTACATAAGTAGTCTCACTCGTGGAGGCTATCTCTTACGACAAAATCATGTCTAAATATTCTAGCAGTTTCAAATGCGCCGGCCGTGGAAATCAATCTTATATTCAACGCAATCGATGACATCTTACGCCGGTGTTACCTTATTTTTAAGTATACAAAAACACTTGGAGGACTTTTTATGAAGAAGCGAGTGGTGTCTACGCTTATGTATGGAAGTGAATTCTAGACATGAAAGTAGAATAAATGCTGTGATAATGCACTCCTTGTCCAACAACGACGATGCCGGTCTTGGAGCATGTCAGTGTGTTGCGGATTCGGTCGGTGAGTTTTATTTGTAAAATGCTACGCTCCTGAGTTTGGACTTCTGAGTCTCGGTCAAAGACCAAGTCTGAGCACCATATTAGGATAGGCAGGATACACATGTCGACTAGCTTACGCTTTAGTGAGATACGAAAGTCGCCCTTCATCAGCGCCTTCATGCCCCTTCCAGTAGCTCCTCCAGGTGTTACGACTTGACGGTCGATCTTTGTCCTGTCTGTTGTGGAAGGAAACTAGCTGGCTCAGGTAGATGTATTCGTCGACATAGTGTATTTCCTGTCCATCGACCTCGACCCTATATTTAGCGGCATTGGTCATGTCTTTAGTCTTTGAACGATTCATCGTCAGTCCATCCTCAAGGCTTGCAGTGCTCAGATCTTGGAGCATTTGTTGTACCTGATCTGCCGTGGAAGCAAAAACAACTATGTCGCCTGCAAAACGGAGGTTTGATAGCATTTTCTCACCGATTGGAATGCCGTTCGTTGCCCAAACAAACATACAACAAGGACATATACAGACCTTATTGGTTGGTGTTCTTCAGAAAGGTTGGGTGCGTAGTATTCACAACCGGCGCCGGCCTGCGTTTATGGCCAGATGTATAAACGTTAGCAAAGCAAAGGGAGAGTGTGTAAGGATCATTGCAGGTGGCGTACTGTCGCTTTGCCTGAGAAGTAGGCGTATATGTATGAGTGTTCCAATCATTCTTGCAAGTTTTAGAAAAAATCCAGTCATGTTGGGAGCTTATTGCGCTACGTTTTCATCGCAGCTATAACACTAGAAATTACATGAGTCTTCCAAAACGCTTTTTGGTGAGCTGTCATGTAATTTATAAGCTGCAAAAAGGGCTGAGTCTCGAGCCTGATTTAAATAAGTTATATTTATTCTGAATTTGACGAAACATGAAGTTAAAGGGAGACTATCTCTAACCTTAAAAATAACATCTTTCAGGCACAATATTAAGGACGATCCCCGCGAGTCTCTCTACGACGCGGTCAACGACTGGATGGATGCCGTTCAGAAGAAAGATACTCCGTTCCTCGGCGGTGACAAGCCCAACCTGGCTGACGTCACCGTCTTCGGAGTGCTTAGCAGCATTGAAGGATGTGGAGCCTTCCAAGACCTGAAGGACAACACGGCAGTCGCGAAGTGGTACTACGACACAAAGAATGAAATACAGAACCGAATGGGTAAAGTTATCGCCGTGCATGCTTGAGGTCTGCGAGGCTGTCTACACAGCGACTTCTTGCGGCAATTCTGAAGCCATTCGGTCTTCCTTTGCCATCCTTTACGTGATTGTATCTCGCTGCAAAAAGGCGCCATGTGTAACCGCTTTAGAATTCGTGTTTTGGTGTTGATAAGCAACTACGACATATTCTTGTCTTAGATATAAATGTATGAGTCTGTGACACTGTTCAGCAATATTAGAGCTAGTTAATTTAGTAATTATAGAGATTATTTTGAGCATACCTGCCTAGTTTATGAAAAAGCGCAGTTGTGATATTGGTTATGTGTAATAAGATTGTTGGGCTCAGTTCCTAAGAAGTCGTGATACGTACAAAAACAAGAAAAAAGAAGTTATAAGTACCTACTATAAGTTGTCCTAAAATCTTGTCGAGATTTTGAATATGATGGAAAGTGACATAATGCGACTTACGATCACGCTCGCAACTGTTACTATTTAGAACGTTTTTTTTACTCTTATGTCTTTGTTACTGTCTTAATAAATGATTGAGTTCGCAACATTAACATTGCAACTAGTAACATTTTCTTCTGACTCCTCACTTTAGTTTTATAGCCTATTAGCATTTTATCTCTTCTTGGTTAGCGAGGCTTAGCCACATAAACGAAACTTTCCAGAATAAAAAAATCTTACTAGCACTTAGTAGATGCAGAGATTCACTTGCAGAGATTATTTCCTACAAACTATCAATGTTGCCTTTTTGATGATATAAGATTAGGGAAATATTTTGAAGCGGATTGAATTGAAACTCCTCTTGCTTATTTTGTAGGCGTTCTAAAGTAATACATTTTGAACAAGACTTCTTTTTATAATTTTGGCGTGTATTAAGGAGGGGTTTCTGAAAATTCTACTTTTGAGGGAGTAATAAGGAGGGATTTTGTTTGTATGAAAAACCTTATTCCTTTGTTTAATCAACTTAAAACGAATAATTTTCTAATCGGAAAAATCTTCATAATCGGATAAGTACTTTCAGAGATTACCTCCTAGAAAAAAATAAACAAGACTAAAAATAGTTGGAACGAAGTTCCTTATCGCGCGTTGTGAAAGGGGGCTAGACGGAAAAAATTCTTACGAAAAGTTGTCACGACACTAATGAGGCTGTCCATCCAAAAAGATTGTGTTGGAAAAACAATCTAATAAAAAAATTCTTACGAAAAGTTGTCACGACACTAATGAGGCTGTCCATCCAATAAGATTGTGTTGGAAAAACAATGTAATAAAAACTTCTTGTTGCTATAGTAAAAAAAAAAAAAATATTACAATTACTTTTGTTATAGTTGTTGTTATTGCTAAAGAGTTGAGTTGAGCTGAGCTGAGCTGAGCTGAGCTGAGCTGAGCTGAGCTGAGCTGAGCTGAGCTGAACTGAGCTGAGCTGCGAAAAATATTATAAATTAAAAAAAATAAAATTATGTTACAATTCCTTCACTAATTAATCGAAAGGAACTTCGTTCCATCCGGGTGTCCCTTGACACCTCTCAAGTTTTTTTTTTTTTTTGTCTCGGAAGTATGTTGCCATAATATAATATTTTCTGACTGTCACGCTGGCGAAGCCACCGGCAGGAGCTAGTTCACAAAATTTGTCTCTATTACCCTCGGTGATGCCGACGAGCAAGTGTCAGATATGTCTGTAATAAATAACGCAGCATGCAGAATTTGGCAAGTTTCACTACAAAAAGCTACTTTGTTTCTTGCTATTTTGAAATGAGGTTTCATTTCTCGAACTAGGTCAGTAAGTTGCCGTTTTCCTCGTTATAAACACAAACAAGCTGTAAGTGTGCCATGACCTTGGCCATTAACATCAACTGAAGCCGAAGCGCGGTGCATAAACAATCGTATACATATACATGTTGTACGTAACTGTGTGACGTAACTGTACGACATGAGAGCATAATTAACATTATTTGGTACAAAGCTGCTTGATTGAGATAAATAGTCGCTATTGTATTAACATTTTGATGCATTCAATCTAGGGACATTTAGAAAGGGAACGGACTAGAAAGAAACTAAAAGTATATTGTTTTGTATATTGAATAAAATGTGTTCTGAAATTATGAAAGCAGAAGTCGGGAAGTTAAGACTGTAGCCTAATTACGCCCGCTTACAATATTGTAATCTCTTATATTTTGATACATCAATATTTATCGCGTTTTTAACGTAATCGTGCATACGATTTATTTGTAACAGAATAGGTATGAAGCAATGAATTATTTAGTGATTGTGACAGTGACTGCGTTACTCAATAATAATCCTTGAGTATCCATCCACTTCATACTGAGCTACGGAAAGTTTACCTAGGAATGCGTCTTGGATAGTCAGTATGGGTATTCAGATAGGTACAGAGTCTTGCTCAAGGGATAGACTATTACATTTAATGCCATGAGGCCGGTACTCCACCAAAGCGGAGACGAGACGAGCGGAGAGGAGATGTTTTTTAAACAACTAATAGAATTGTGTTATTGATACATCTCCTCTCCGCTCAGCTTCAGTGGAGATCGCTGTGCGGAGATGTGTAATATTTGTATGGCGCGATGGAAGCGGAGATGTGAGCTGTGCGCGGACGACGCGCAGTGGAGACGAGAGATGTGAGCGGCGTGCAGTTAGCGATGTCACCCTCCCCCCTCTCGCCCGCCAGCAACCCGCAGAGCTCCGCGCGCGCGCCGGCTGGCCATCTACCAATTCTCTATTCTTCCTCTATCAATTCTGCTTCTTGAAGAAGAAGCCTTCTTCAGACCGTAGTTCTTCTTCTTCAAGTAAAAGAAGATACTTTTTTGTAATAATAGCGACATCGTCTACTTTTCGTGTCATAATGCGTACTGAGCACTCAACGCCTTGCACCCGAGCTGAAAAACATCTCTTCTCGCACAGCACACAGCACACCGCACACATCTCCGCTTTGGTGGAGTCCCCCGAGCTGAAAAAACATCTCTTCTCGCACAGCACACAGCACAATGCACACATCTTCGCTTTGGTGGAGTCCCGGCCTAAGGCTAGGTTCATATGACTGCGTGGTGCCGCGCGGTACTGCTGGCTGCGCGGTGCAAGATCAAGCTAGGTAGTGTTTATCGTCTACATTAACGCATGCTACCGTGCGGTACAGCTCGGAGCGCTCAATGTGAACGATAGACACTATCCGCGCGGTGCAGCGCGGTTAAGAAACCAGACAACACTTACACAATTAACGACGCAGAAAGAAGCGAACTACTTCTCACAATCCACTGAGGTTGCAAGCAAAGTTGGGAACCGCATAGGGTCACGAGCAGCTTTGGAAGAGGCCTGAAGTTATTAACGAAGATAAAACTAATATAGGCAATTAACTCCTGCTTATTTTTCAAGGCAGCACGGATAGGTCATGGATGGCATTTTTACAGCTCTACTCAGATAGAGCGGAGACTTACTAGCTGAATACCTCGTCAAGGTTACCATCCCTGTCTACCCCACCGCTACATATCTTTGATCTGGCGCCAAGTAAAAATTTTTCCGAAACCAGGTAGGGGCGACTGGACTATACCCAGCCCCAATCTTTCATGTAAGCGTTACCCCAGCTAGATAATGTCGAAATTAGTCATTTAAATGATGTAGATAATTACGAGTACGTGCCTAGCTTCTGTAATAGTTGCACACATTTTCAAATTTGTTGCACTTATAGTTTTTTAGTTATTTACGAGGGCGGGTCAATAAGTCCGTGACTTTTGGAATAAAACACAGATTTTTTGATAAATAAATCATTTTATTTTTCAACGTAATCTCCCTTGAGCTCTAAACACTTTGTCCAACGCTTCTCCAATTTTTTTATCCCTTCCAAAAAATATGATTTGTCGAGGTCCTCAAAATAGGCCTTTGTTTGCGAGATGACTTCATCATTGGAGTCAAATCTTTTTCCACCAAGCCATTTCTTCAGGTTTGGGAACAAGAAGTAGTCACTCGGAGCCAAATCTGGAGAATAGGGCGGATGAGGGAGCAATTCATAGCCCAATTTATGGATTTTTGCCATGGCAACTGCACATGTGTGCACCCTTGCATTGTCTTGGTGGAATAGAACTTTTTTCTTGGCCAAATGAGGTCGGTTTTTTTTCAAATCGCCATTGAATCGGTCCAATAAGTTGGCATAATATTCCCCATTGATTGTTCTTCCCTTTTGAAGGTAGTCAATGTGGATTATCCCGCGTGCATCCCAAAAAACAGTCGCCATAACTTTATTGGCTGACAAACCCACCTTGGCCTTCTTTGGCGCCGATTCACCCTTAGAAACCCACTGTTTTGACTGTTGTTTGGTCTCTGGTGTGTTGTGATGGATCCATGTTTCATCCACGGTTACAAAACGGCGCAAAAACTCCTCCATATTGCGATTAAACAACGCCAAACCTTCCTGTGAAGTTGTTACACGATTGCGTTTGTGGTCGACTGTGAGCAAACGCGGCACCCATCTTGCGGAAAGCTTTCTCATGCCCAAGTGATCATTCAAAATTGAAACTACTGAGCCATGCGAGATCCCTACGGCTTCCATAATCTCTTGCACTTTCAATCTTCGGTCGGCCAACACCATATCGTGAATTTTTTCGATTGTTTCGGGTGAAGAGACCTCAACTGGGCGTCCAGGACGTTCGGCATCTTCAGTGCTTGTACGGCCACAACGAAATTCAGTAAACCACTTTTTTTACCATTGAAATCGATGGTGCAGAGTCCCCATAGTATTTATCAAGCTTAGCCTTGGTCTCGGTAATGGTTTTTTTTCGCAAATAAGCACACGAAATTCCCTTTTTTCCTCAAATTACTGGGTAGTCTGATAAAGATAGCTGTCAAACACAAACTAACTGACGCAGCAAGTTCAAATTTTGACAGGAGTCAACTGACAGATGCCTGTTGACAGGAGTAGTGTTGCTTTTTCAGTAAAGAGGTCAGAAATTCAAAAAGTCACGGACTTATTGACCCGCCCTCGTATCAAAAACATTTCCTGCTGGGGTAACGTTACTGCAGCCAGACATCTTATTTTTTAATGGGAATATCGAAATAAATATTAGCTATATAATTAGTTGTCTAGACGAGGTAAATGTTGCAACTTATTTTGTATTTGTTCGTTCTTCAGCTGCGAAGTTATTCCAGATCCTGCTGGAGTAACGTTTGTGGTTTTGCTGGATCTCTGAAACGGATAGGCGGATTCTTATCATCTTTTGTACATGACTTCTTAAGAATTAGTTTTAATTAGTTGTGCAATAAAAAAACAAAAATAATGCACCGTTTAAAGGTTATTTAATTACATATAAAAGCACTTCAATTTGTCCTAACACTTTGAATAAGAGCTCTAAAGACTTACTTTAAACGTAGTTTTGTAGCTTGTAATTGTTTTCAAATGTATATGAAGTTTCATTAGTATCCTGTTAGTAATTAACAAATTATGATGAAATGCGGTTCTCCACGTGTTCACGGTCACAATGCGCGCGGCGTTATTTGGCACCGATAAACCTGCATGTGTTCAGTATATTCAGTTACAGTTTTATACCTGTGCAATTTCAGCGTAGTACATACAGTAATTAATGAGATTATAAAATAAAAGTCATTAGGGATAGCAAGACCGTGGTAACCTGACCATGTTTAAGTGGTTACAAAAAAGCGACCGCGTAGTACATTATGCTATCTTCTAAAATTTTTAGTATAATATACCTTACAAGTTCTGTACAGACGCGTACACTGTTAAAAATACATAACAATATTATAATATCTGTTACAAAAAAAAAAATGTAAACATTATATTACCTTTCGGCTACTTATTAGATAGGTTTCTATTATGTGCACAAAGGCACATACTTACCGAGAATCGTCGATAACGACGATGCGCACGAAGCGGGCGGGCGAGCGCGGAGTGGTGGGGCGAAGGGGTACTTCATTGTTTACATTACGCAATAAACTTGACCCTTAGTCAGAGAATTCGTCTTGTAGAGTGCGCGTGCGCTTCGGCTTTCTATTTTTGAAAATATTTACCGAGTGATTGAGAGTTAATCAGTGTCTACCTAATTTAATCTAAAAAAAATCGTTGAAATCATTCATTTAAAAAATATTATCAGTAATTGTTTTTAAGTAATATTTTAAAAGTTCTATTGAAATGATTATTTTACCTGTAAATAAAAAATCATTAAAAACATGTAGTTTTTTTAACACTTGTGTACACATCTGTACTAAAGTTGTAACAATATCCTACATATTTTAGAAGATAGCATAATGTACTACGCGGTCACTTTTTTGTAACCTCTTATACATAGTCGGGTTACCACGGTCTTGCTATTTCTAATGACTTTTATTTTATTATCTCATTAATTACTATAAGTACTACGTTGAAATTTTCAGGTATAAAACTGAACTAAGCAACTAATTATTGATATATAAATCAGTTTATATATCCACATACAGGTTGAATCGGTGGTCAAATAACTCCGCGCGCATTATGATCATGAACGTGGAGTACTGAATTTCATCATAATTTGTTAATTCCTAACAGGATACAAATGAAACTTCACATGCATTTGAAAACAGTTACTAGCTACAAAATAACGTTTAAAGTAAGTCTTTAGAGCTCTTATTCAAAGTGTTAGGACATATTGAAGTGTTTATATATTTAACGCGTCAGGCCCCGCGCGTCGACATAACAATAGGTTTTTAATTGTGTCTGCTAATGAGGGACTTGACGCGTTAATTAAATAATCTTTGAACGGTGCAATATTTTTGTTTTTTATTGCACAACTAATTAAAAATAACTCTTAAGAAGTCATGTACAAAAGATGATAAGAATCCGCCTACCTGTTTCAGAGATCCAGCAAAACCACAAACGTTACTCCAGCAGAATAACAACTACAGGAACAAATACAAAACAAGTTGCAACATTTACCTCGTCTAGACAACTAACTATACAGGTTGTAACGAAAAAGTGTGGTCATATTTTAAGAACCGGTTCTGCCCATGGATATGAACAACTTTCTCTATGAAAAAATTGAAAATTCCAAAAAAAAAAAAAATTGGAATTTTCATACAAAATTATCATCAGCTGATCAATATTTCTATGGGAGGTAAAAATTTTTTTTGAGAATTTCCTCTGGTTTTCTTGAAGAAAGTTGTTCATATCGATGGGCAGATGCAGTTCTTAAAATATGAACATGTTGAACAAATCAAATCTACATTTTATATTTTCTACCATTAAATTAGCGTAATACGGGCCATCACCATCACTATTAACGACTAAATTATAAAAATTACAACAGTCGTCATCCGAATTAGAGTCATTTAAAAAAAACTGACCTTTAGATCCTTTGGCACTTTTATTTTTTTTACACACTACCTTCAAATGACCTTTTTCACCACAAGCATCACAATTATAATGCTTGAACCGACATTTGCCATCCGAATGGCCCGCTTTACCACATCGCGAGCATGCACGGCCTGAGCGTGCGCTGCCACCGCTGCCGGTACTGCCGCCGCCGCCGGCGCTGCCGCCGCCGCGCGAGCAGCCTGCGCCCGCGCTCAACTGATGCAAGCCGTCGTCGAGCGGCGCCGTGGGGCTGCGCGCGGCCGCCGCACAGGCTGGAGCACACGCCGCAGCCGCGTGCCGCTCCGCCGCCTCCAGGGCCTGCGCCAATTCTACGGCGCGCTTGTAATCTATACTTCGTTCTGCGAAGATCCTCGATCTCATGTCTTCCTCGTTCAGACCCGAAACAAATTGGTCTCGTAGACACACTTCTAAGCAAGCACCAAAATTGCAAGTTTTCGCTAAATGCTTGAGTGCTTGTAGGTATTCGCGAATATTTTCACCTTGCTGTTGAACTCTTTGGCGAAAAATATGCCTTTCGGCTATTTCGGACCTATCAGGTTCCAGATGTTCCTTCACTAATGCGACCACTTGTTCGAAAGATTTTGATTCTGGTGTGTCTGGAGCGCACAAGTCACACATCAATTCATAGCACTCCGCGCCTACTACCGTCACCAACGTTGCCATCTTTAACGAATCGTCAATATTATTTAACGTAATAAACTGATTAACACGTCGCACGTAAGCGTCCCAATTGTTATTTGCTAAATTATACGGTTCTATACGTCCAATTGGCATTTTTAACAAAATATTCGCACACGTAGGTATAAGTAAAATCCTCGTCGCCAGTGTTGTGTACGGGACACGTCAATGAAACAAGGCGATCTATCGCAGACTGGTTTATTAAACTTATTAGTAAGTTACCCACATACATAACAGAACACACCTTTCCGTTACACTCTGTATAGCTAATACTTATTTCGATATTCCCATTAAAAAAGAAAATGTCTGGCTGCGGTAACGTTACCCCAGCAGGAAATGTTTTTGTGAGATGACTAAAAAACTATAAGTGCAACAAATTTGAAAATGTGTGCAACAATTACAGAAGTTAGGCAACTAATTATCTATATCATTTAAATGACTAATTTCGACATTATCTGGCTGGGGTTAACGCTCACATCTTTCATATCCTTAATCTTCGCCTCGTTCTTCTGGAAGATGCTGGAGATGGTACGATAAGACGATTAGAAACCTTTACAACAATTCAATTCAAAGTATTTATTTTAATTAATTTTTTTATAGGCACTTTTGAATTGTCAATAAGTCGGTCAGCCAGAAAGATGAAGCTAATTGCACATTCTAAGGCGTAGATCTCTATGGAGAAGAACGTGCAAGAAACTCCTTTTCAACCATGTTATGTATTACAAAAATCTTGGTTACATATGTCTTGTTGCTTCTATTATATGAGAACATTGTTAAATAAACAATTCTAAACAAAAACAGATTAAAATAAGCCAGTAGCAATTGGGCGATGACCAGTCTCAACTACCGGCGCCCGTTCGCGAACATGACGCGTGGATCAGCACCACTCAGCTCAACCATATTGAAGGAAACCGAATGGCCCAATACAAAATTTAAAAAAAAATGCTTCGATATTAAACAATACTACAACTTTTGAAAAGTAAAAAAAAAAATTACCTACTTTAAAAAACTATTTTAAAATATTTAATTTATTTAATTATGGATAAAAAAAACCATGTCTATAAAAATAAAAGGGAGAGCATCTCTTCCAAATATTTTTTGTTTTATTTAGTGAACCCAAGTGGCTGTGACCGTAGAGCAGGACCGGCATTAAGCCAAGCATTTTTATCAAGGATATAATCCTCCAATTTATAACGAGTTACGAGCTGGGTATGGGATAAATTATTTTACACTTACTAATTAACCAAATATCTTTTATTAACTCAACAAATTATTTACACAAACACTAATAATCACTATTCTCTCCGTAATCGCTTGTATTCGCATTCGTTCGCATCCGTAGTCGAAAATAGACTGAACATTATTATTATACTCTGAGACTGACTTGACTGTGGAATATCGATACGTCGCCGCGGGGGGGCACGGCGGGCGGTGCAGGCATGGCCTCTTACCGCAGTGTCTTCTGCCACCCGTCAAAACGGGTGCATCGGTGGGGTCCCAATGTAGGTATGGAGGTTTTAGGGTGACTGCATACAAGAACCTACCAGACAGGCGATGGAACTGCGCCTGCCGAGGTTCTCATAGCAATCACCCATGTGTGTTGCTAAGTGTAATGCTGTAGGCTCGAGACGTATGTTCACGGCAGCTAGGCGGTCGGTCACCGCCAGGTGAGACCTCCAGTTCCCCGGAGGAGGCCCAGCGGATGACGACCAGTACAAGGCCGCAGGTTTACGGTGAGCCCACAGCATTCAGTGAGTGGCCTCTGTCCGCCCGGTTTCCAGAGCTAGCCGGTTGCCGTCCGGACCGCGGAGCCGTAGGTGTATGTGTGGGCGGTATTGAGTGTGTAACACCGTCCATGTATACATTGTATGCGCGTAACAAGCCACGCATACAATGCGTGAGTACACATGTGTGTGGAGTCAAGAGTGTATGGCTTATGTTACGCGATGTGCCTATATTAACTTAGAACACGTCGCGCAGAGCATATGTACTGTTGTAAAGTGTTCCTGTGCGAGTAGGTCGCGTGTAGGTGGAACGACTTACTGATGGCCTTGATGAGGTCCAGCAGGAGGCCAGTGGCCCGCCTGTTCAGCTCGGACTTCGGTACTGCGACAGCGGCGGCGCCCCTGGGCGCTTCTTGCTGCGTGCGGGCTGCTGCTGGTTTCTGGGAGGAAGTCGCTGTTGCAGCGTGCTCCCTCGGTGGTTGCTGGGCGGTGGAGAGCTGGGGCTTCCCTCCGCGATTTGTCCTCCTCCTTCTCCTCCTCTTCGGGGGGTCTGCGTCCCTCCTCGTGGGCCCGTTAGCTGCCGCCATGAGGGTGGCGCTACGGGCCTCGTGGGCGTCGGTAGTGGTGGCCTGAGTCACGGCAGTGGCAGGCCGGACAGCTCTGCACGTCAGCGCCACCGTGCCCGCACGCCTGTTCTGAGCTCCCTGCGAAATACAGGGCACTCACGGTGCGACGCGGGGTGTGGCCTGCCGCAGTTGGCGCACGATGCCGGCTCCGTACGGGGCCGGGCGCACTCGCGTGCGACGTGCCCTGCCCCGCATCGCACACAAGCGAGCGGACGGTGGCACTGATGTGAAGAGTGCCGGAACTGCTGACAGCGGTGACATTGCGCGGGACCCCTCTTCCCGCGCCACGCCTTGATCCTGGCGCCACCCATCAATAAAAGAGAGGTGACGTCATAGATGCGCTTAATATCCGGCTGGCTCTTCACAACCGCGTGGTGGATGCAGCCTGGGCATCCTTGGCGGGCCTTGATACTCCGCACATATTGCGGCTCGAACTCCAGGCTGCGGAGCTCCTCTTCGATCGCTGCCGGATCGTGTTCGCCGGCAGCCCTCGGTTGGCGATTTTAAAACCCTTATCCGCTGGCAGCGAGTAGGAAAACCAGACTAGGCCGGTTTCCTTCTCCAGGCCGCACAAGTACTGCTGGACCACCCGGTACTCCTCCTCGTTTCCGGGGAGGAAGCGAATGCCGCCCTGATAAGGGCGGGCAGTCGACGGGCGGCCCAGCAGGTCTCGCAAGGCCCTGAAGTGGACCTGCCAGTCTGACATCCTCTCCACTACCAGCGGCGGGTATCGCGGCTTCCTCCCTGCTGGTGGTGCTGGTGCTGGTGTTGGGCCCGCGGTGTTTCCGCCCTGTGTGGCGGCTGTCGCGGGTGGAGTTCGCTGAGAAGTTGGTGGTGTTGAGGTGCTCGCGACGGAGGCGAACGACGGCTGCTCAGCCCCGCTGCGCTCGCGCGGTGTGCGCCGCAGCTGGCGCCGCTTCGCCTCCTCCTCGACCTCCTCTTCGTCGGGGCTCCTGGGCCTCCGAGGCCTCAGTGGGTGAGTCGCCGGTGACCCGCGCTTCTTCCAGAATGAACCGTGCAAGGGCTTCCGCTTCCGTCTCACCCTCCGACGCCGACATGTCTGACCACTCGCTCTCGCGAGGGGAAAAACATGCCGACATCGCGAGGGAGTCTTGGGCGGAGCCCCTGGGTGGCGACGGTGAGAGCGCGCCGCTGCTAACCGCAATGACTTGCGGCGTAAATGGCGGCAGCGGGTGTCGTGATGGTTTTGGAATCGACGGGGGGGACGTCACCTCGACGTCAGGCAGCACGGGGGTAGCGGTGCGCGGGCGCGGCGCAGGTGCGGGCGCGCTCGCCGTGGCGGCGGCAGCGGCGCGCTGTACAGGCGTGGTAGGGCTCGCAGTCCGCGCAGCGATGCGCAGCGCCTGCGGCCTCACGTCGGGGCACGACGGCGACGTGGCGATCCGGGGCTCCTCTTTACGCGCCGTCCTAGCTGGCAGCGCAGCGGTGCGCGCAGTCGACGCGGCGGCGGGGGCGCGGGGCGCGCGGCCGACTCGTCGACGCGGCAGGCACTGGTGCCTGCATAGGCAAGGGGCGGAAGGCCGACCGGCGAACCGGTACGGCCGGCTGCCGGCTCGACGACGGCGCCGGCGAAACGCGCGCAGTCGCATGTGTCGTCGGCGGGCTGGTGGCGGCCGTTTTTGAGGTGGATTATGATGTTGTTGGTGCGGCGGATGTTGCGGATGATGGCCGGTGAAACGCCGGGCGATGCGTCCCCTCTTGCTGGGGGCGGCAGCGTCCGGCCCGTCACCGGAAGATCCGGTGGTGAAGGTGATGGTCCGGCCCCCTGCCACTGAGAGCGACGGGCACCGGACCTTCCCTTCGGCGGCATGTTGGCGTCAGAAACAAGATAATATGTTCAGATGGCGAAGAAACAGTATGTTGCCTCCGCGACCGCAACAGTGGGTTATCCCACTGGGTAGCGACGGGGCGGCTACCTCTGAGCACTCCCGCAAGTGCCCACGACAGCACACAGGGAGAACCGACGAGTGAGAGCGGACCGAGCGGAGGAGCAGAGTGCGGACACTTCTGCTCGGCTTGGCAACAGGCGATCCCTGACTCACTCGCCGCCAATCTACTATCATCAATCTCATCGGTTACACTGCGTGGAGCATCAGGGGAGTTCCGGTGATTAAATCTGCAGGCAACCGTAATTCCCTTCCAAAGTTCGCGAAGGTTGGTGTCACAGCTGCACTTTCGTGAACTGCACTACGGTAGGACAAAAGAAATGGCTGTATGTGCTGATCCCAATCCCTTTGCCTGCTTTCCACAACTGTTGCCAGATATCTCTCCTACGTTTGATTGAAGCGTTCTACCATTCCATCAGATTGTGGATGATAAGAAGTAGTTCTGGTCTTATAAGTACCCATCATTCGACAAGTCTCCTGGAATACTTGCGATTCAAAATTCCTGCCTTGGTCGCTGTGAATTTCCAAGGGTACTCCAAAACGACAGAAGACTTCATCATCTTCCTGCCCTTATCCCATGTTACTTGGGGTCGGCGCAAAACGTTTTTTTCTTCCATTCTGTCCTGTCAGCCGTCACGGTATCACTAACTCCCTATTCTTTCATATTACTCCTCACACAATCCACAGAAGACTTCCTGAACCAATGTATCTGCGACTGTTGTAGCTTCTTGGTTAGGAATGGCGAAGACTTCTGGCCACTTTGTGAAGTAATCCATGACAACCATGAAATACTTGTTTCCGTTTTCACTTTCCGGAAATGTTCCTGCAACGTCTAGTGCTATCCGTTTCCTGGGGTCTCTCACGTTGTATACTTTTAAAGCACCTCTGCTGCGTGTCTGGGGTCCTTTCACAGCCGCACAACTGGTACATTTGCGACACCAGTCCTCAACATCCTTTTGCGCTCGTATCTTCAGTAGAGTTCTTTTTATCCCATGTGTCCTCCTGAACATCCATCATGGTAGAGCCGTAAAACATCCGGTACTTTGGCTTTGGGGACAACAATTAAACCGACCCCAAATAAATTGGGATAAGGGCAGGAGAATGATGATGAGTTATCTCCTCGAGCGTTTTCCCATTTACGGCACAAGACTTCATCCTGGATAACCAAGCTACTCCATTGTGCCCAATAACTCTTCGTGATGGAACTCAACGCCGCAAAATCACTCCACTTAAGTTTAGGAGCACCAGCTTTAATCCACTCGAAGATCGGGTTGAGGTCCGTTTCATTTTGCTGAGCAAGCTGTAGGATTTCCTTCCATTCACTACTAAGATCCATTCTTAGCATCCTCACGGGCACTACTTCCTTATTCTCTTGCTTGATACAGTGCTTACAGTCTTCAGGGTAAGGTCTTCAGACAGTGAATCTGCGTTACCGTGAGTTCTCCCACAGCGATGTTCAGTTACGAAGTCAAACTTTTGTAGTATTTCAATCCATCTTGCCACTAGTCCCTCTGGATTCTTGAACTGCAATAGCCACTTTACTGCAGCATGGTCAGTTCGCAATTGGAATATCCGTCCTAGGAAATATTTACTAAAGTGCTGCAATGTCCTTACTACGGCGAGTAGCTCCCGCCTCGTGACGCAGTAATTTCTTTCCGGTTTGGATAAAGATTTGCTGTAGTAAGCTATAACAACTTAATGGTTTCCTTTCCGTTGAGACAACACACCTCCAATTCCAGTATTACTTGCGTCTGTGTCAACTATGAAGTCATTTTCAGTGTCAGGATATTCCAGAATTGCACAGACGTTTCTTTAATGCCCGAAATGCGATGTCACAGTTCTCGTCCCAACAGAATTTATGCTTCTCCTCAGTGAGTTTGTGTAGAGGTTTTGCAATGTCGGCAAAATTCTTGACAAATCGTCGATAGTAGGAGCACAAACCCAGAAATGCTCTGAGCTGCGTCTTGTCTTTTGGAACTGGCCAATCCTTGACGGCGACTATTTTCTCCGGATCTGTCTGAACACCTTCCTCCGAAACCATGTGTCCGAAAAAGTTCACTTGTCGTCTGAAAAATTAGCACTTTTTCGGACTTAACTTAAGATTTGCAGTCCGGATTTTCGACAGCACTCGATTGAGGTTTTGAAGGTAATCTTCAAATGTACGGCCCAAGATAATGATGTGATCTAAATAGATCAATCCGGCAAGTAGTTGCTCCATTAGCCTTTCAAATTAGCCTTTCAAACGTAGGAGCATTGCACAATTCGAATGACGTAACTTTAAACTGCCATAGCCCCTTTCCTGTTAAGAATGCAGTTTTCTCCTTATCCTTAGGGTCTATTTTCATTAGCCAGTAGCCACTTTTCAGGTCTAGCGTGGTAAACCACCACATTCCAGCCAGTGCATCCAATGTGTCGTCGATCCTAGGCAGTGGGTAGCTGTCCTTTTTCGTGACTTCGTTCAATCGTCGATAGTCCACACAAAAGCGTGTGTTGTCGTCTTTACCAGGGCCACAGGAGAACACCATGGACTCGATGAAGGCTCTATAACACCTCTCCACCGTCTTTCACCATGCCCTCAATCATCGTTTCCACTTCCTTTTCACGTGCAACCGGCAGTAAGAAGACTGCCGGTCGTTGACGGATTGGTAACTCGTTGCCAGTATTAATTTTGTGCTGAACCAGTCCTGTTCTTCTTATGTCAGCATCATTTGTATAGAAAATGTCGGCATACTAAAGTAACATTTTCTCAGCTTTATCCATTTCTACTTCAGTTAAAACGCAGTATTCCAAAAGTGTTGACACGTCAAATTTCCAGCGAAATACTTGCCCTGATGGTACACCTTCCATGAAGATTTCCTCTGTACCACACGTCAATACTCCTTGATCAACGTCGATCTCACAACGATGTTTCCGCATGAAGTCTAATCCCAGGATGCAATCGTCCACTATGTCGGCCACGATGACATTATGCCGATAAATTTTGTTACCTAGTTTTAACTCCACCTCCTTCCTGCCTCGGACGATTATGTGCTGACCGGTAGCTGTCAGTAATTGTATACGGTCGTGGTTATTATAGAAATCCCCAAGGAACCGACTTGCTAGGTGAGAATTGACGACCGTGTGTGAAGCTCCAGTATCTAACGTCAATTTGCATGGTTTTCCGTAGACTTCGTCTTTGATGATCAGGCTGTTTCCGTTATGGGCCTGTGATATCGAGATCCTCGGGGCTCTTTCAGTACCAGCCAGCATCCGCCCCCCAGTCCTGGCGTTTACTCGTTTCCCTACTGTTGCTGGGCAGTCGTATCAGTCGCCCTTTCTTGCTGGGATTGATCTTCTCTCAGTGTGCTTCGCTTTGGACAGCTTCACCGAAGATGACCTCTTTCTCCACAAGTGTAACACCTAGTGCTTGCGGACGATTGCGTACAGGTGATGTCACAACCTCCCTGATACGATGTGTTCGATGGTCTTGCCTCACTGCCTCTACTTCCAAGGCATGGCCAAGGCGTCCTTCAGTGTCTCATCCAGCGGCTCTAACTTCCAAGTCACGTATTCGGTTGATAAACGCCTGTACCAGTTTGCCATTGATGAGTACAGAGGGTATGCTTTCTGAACCAACTTTTCAACTTCCAAGACCCACTGCTGAAGGTTCTCGGCACTACGTTGAACGCGATCCCTTAACTTAGCCCGAAATACGTGCTCCAAGTGCGCGTCGCCGTATCTGGACTCTAACGCTTCCAGCAGCTGTTCGTAGGTCACATCTTTGCCAAGAGCCTTAAGTATGGTTAGGGCCTGGTCTCGAAGGCCTAAGGTGAGCGCGATGATAGCTTGCTGTTTGGTCCACCCATTCGCCTTCATAACGGCCTCAAATTGAATTTTGTAGGTCGACCATGAAGATGTTCCGTCGAATGGCGGCACCTTAAATCCACGTGCCGAAGGTGCAGCAACCACTGAAGGCATAACCTGTCTCTAGCCATAAGTTCACCTAAAGCCTTCTTCACCCCAGCAATCTGAACTTCCGCTTCTGAGATACGATTTTCATGCTGGTGAACCTGCTCCTTCATCACCTGGAGCTCCTTGCCAAGTGTTGAGTAAAGGTCTTTTATGAAAAGCACCTGCTCTTCTTGGCGGCGAGCCTGCTCCTCTTTATCTTGTTGATGCTTCTCTTCCATTCGACGGGCCTGTTCTTCTTTGCGGCGGGCCTGCTCTTCTTGGCGGCGGGCCTGCTCTTCTTGGCGGCGGGCCTGCTCTTCTTGGCGGCGGGCCTGCTTTTCTTGGCGGCGGGCCTACTCCTCTTTATCTTATTGAAGCTTCTCTTCCAACCGACGGGCCTGCTCTTCTTGGCGGCGAGCCTGATCGTCTTTATCTTGTTGAAGCTTCTCTTCCAACCGATGAGCCTGCTCCTCTTGTCGGCGAGCCTGTTCTTGCAACAGCGCCATTAGCGCAGACAAGTCTGGCACCGCTGGTGCTGAAGAAACTCCACATGGGCCAGCGACTGGCTCTGTCGTAGGCTGAACACCACCCGGCGTCTGTATCGGGGAATATCCAAACCGCCTCTGATCCATGTCTTGCTGACGTTGACTCCTTGTACGAATACCGTCCGTGTCGTCCTTTGGAAAAATAGGCATAATTTATCCCTCACTTCTGACACCAATTTGTTACGAGCTGGGTATGGGATAAATTATTTACACCAATTAATTACCCAAATGTCCTTTATTAACTCAACAACTTATTTACACAAACACTATTCGCTAATAATCACTATTCTCTTCGTAATCGCTTGTATTCGGATCCGTTCGCATCCGTAGTCGAAATCAGACTGACTCACTCGCCCCCCGTCCGGCCTATTTACACAGTTATAGAAGTTTCCAGAACATTGTCGAACTATCCTATAGTGGAATATTCTAGAAACATCTATGAACTTCTACACAGTACCACAATGGAATGTTCTCGAACGTAGTGGAAACTTCTGGAAACACTTCGACAACATTCTCGAACGTTCCAGTGTTATACGGTCGACGTAACAATATTAAAGCCAAGTATGGTGCTATGGTCTCAACTAAATCAATACGCCTACTGCGCAGGTAAATCAACCGAATCCACAGCGTAGTCTCACTGGAAATGTTAAAGCTAAAACCTCAACCCTGCACGCGTAGTATGACCACCATAGAAACGGGTTTTGTCGACGGAAGAATAGACAAAATGACAGATTCTAGAAAGATTTCTACCGTTCTAAGCAAGCGATGTTAAAACTGAAAAGTGTGTTGCGTGTGCGAAAAAACGGAAAGGTGTGGTCATATTTTAGGAACTGCATCTGCCCATCGATATGAATAACTTTCTTCAAGAAAACCTGAAGAAATTCTCAAATTTTTTTTTACCTCCCATACAAATATTGATCAGCTGAACATAACTTTGTATGGAAAGTCCAATTTTTTTTTGGGAATTTTCTATTTTTTCTTAGAGAAATTTGTTCATTTCCATGAGCAGAACCGGTTCTTAAAATATGACCACATCTTTCCGTTACACCCTGTATAGAAATGTCAACATTTAAGTACATATTACACAAGATGCCTAATTTCTAACTTACTAGCTGCACACGTGACTGCATGCATGCGTTGCTTGCAATGCCACTTTTTTGCATATATTTTTTGGGCCAGAAATCGTCACGGTAGTTCTCAGAGGACCCTACCAAAGTTTTATACAATCTGATCTCTATCGGTTTTGGAACGCATAAAGGACAAACATACAAAAAATCATTTATATTTATATACGGTGACTGGTAATTAGTGACCGATACTTAAACACGTGATTGTGCTCATGATTACAAACAACTTTCCTAGAGAAACTTTTTTTTTTATACGTATTCACTTTTTTCACAATAACAACAGTTTGAAATTCGCGCTCGCGTGAGTGCAGTGACCGCCGCGATCAGCTGCTAGCACTGAGGCAAAGGGAGCGGTGCGGGCGGCGGGGGAGCGTGTGACGCTACTACTAGTACATTTGCCCTTTCCCGAGGTCAGACTATCAGCTGATAGATCGTGCCTACTTTTAATGTTTCGGCGCGCGCGTTCTTAGATATTTTGTAGTTATGCGGACATACGTTGCATCTTAAAAGTATTGGTCAAACACGCTGTCTTTGAAAATATTTTTTTTAATTTAGCAACAACCGAAACATGTAGGTACCTACACTGCTTAGGTACAACGAAAACGGCACGTGGTGCCCGGCCGAGCGGGCTTGCGAGCCGTGCTCTGTACGATACGAGACCGCGTCTAACAGCTGATTGCGGCGGTCACTGCCCACGCGCGCGCGCGTATTTTAAACTGTTGTTATTGTGATAAAAGTGAATAAGTAAAAAAAAAAGTTTGTTTGGGAAAGTTCTTTATAATCATGAGTGCAATCACGTGTTTAAGTATCGGTCACTAATTACGAGTCACCCTTTAGAGAAGATATAATATACTTATATTAGCTATCAGCACTATTTCACGCGACGTAGAATAATGTACGTTGTGTTGTGCCGGTTTCAAATACCTATTAAAAGAGTGTAAAGCAATATGTTAATTGGTGATTTTATTTCTTTTTTAGTTGTTATTAAATACATGATAATTTGCTTATTAAGTGTATTATTATTTTACTCCACATGCCAATCCTGAAGTCGGACATAGTGCCGCGGTAGACAACGAAGGAGCTGGTTGGATGACTTAGTTGTGTCCTTGACAAACGGCACGAAGCTGCACTGGATCATGGCCGATGAAAGGAGGAAGGCGTTTTCCAGCAGTGGGACATTTAATATTATTTCGTATACAAGTGTACCTAAAACAAAAGTAGGTATTGGAACATAAAATAATTGTGTATGTCCAAATAGTGACCATTGTTCGGTGACAGCCTTTTGATAGTCTGTTTGTTATTTTATTATGCTGCTAGTTCGATATTATTCTGATTGTTAGGAAGTTTTTCGAGAAATACCGTGTTAGGTTAGGTTAAGTGTTACTTTCAATGAGATAGTAAATTCTGAGAAAACTTATTTAATTAATTATAAAAAAAAGTATCGTTACCTTTCTTATATTGATTTCTATGAATGTAAAGTATGGGTTGATTTCATAGGTGGGGACCTATGAAATCAACGTTTTGTATGAAGAATTTTAAAGAAGTTGCATTTTTCATACTAACATTTTCTTAATTTATTTCACAACTATGATTCATAGTTGTGAAATAAATTAAGAAAACTTATGAACACTAATGTTTTTAAACTTTTATGCAATAATGTTTAAAAATTATGATAACGTACTAATGCCATTTGGACTAAGCAACAAAAATATGTTTTAACAAATAGTGGTTTCATTTCTGCTAACAAAAAGAGGAGTCATTTTAAGGTATTTTTTTTTGTAAGTATATAATTAAGTATAAGTAATTAGGTTTTTTTTTACTATTGGCAGATGTCAATGGCGGTCATTATTCGATAGAATATCAAGCAATTGATGAATATTTTAATTCATAGAAGTGACGAGGTTCTCTATTTGTGAGAGAAAAAACTCCAATTTATATAAAAAAAGCCAAAATAGGGTGAATCAAAAAGTTTTTAGAATTGCATATACTTATTTAGAAGTTTCGGGGAAAGTCCGATATTCGAATTAAAGACTGTCAATCACACAATATTAAAGCAAACTTTCACTTGTTTTTGTCAGTTCGTTCGCACGTAATAAATTGTTTTTTGCAACGAACTGCTAAAAACCTAAAATTATAGATAAAAGTGAGTTACGTGCGGTTATAAAGTATCTCAACCTGAAAAAAATGTCTACGAAGGCAACTTTTTTAGACATTCAGCTGACATTAAGGGATGACGTTTTACCCTATTCTACGGTTGCGTACTGGGTGGCTGAATTTAAAAGAATTAGATCAAGCTGTAAAGATGACCCGCGTTCTGGGCGGCCTTCACCCTCTGTTACGGAAGAATATGTCAAAAAGTTCAGAGACAGAAGAATAACTATAAAACATTTAGCTGAGTTCCTAAATATATCATTTGGTAGCATTTAATCCATTTTAATTGATTCACTGGGGTTCAGAAAAGTGTCGGCAAGATGGGTGCCACGAATGTTAACAGACGAAAACAAAAAGCGATGTTTGGAAATTTCTAAGCGTAATCTCGAAATGTTCCAGCGGGATTCGGATATTTTTTGTCGTCGCCTTGTCACCATGGATGAAACGTGGGTCCACTATTTCGATCCTGAAACTGAGAGACAAAGCATGTCTTGAAAACGACCATCATCTCGATCCGTTTAGAAATTTCGAGTTGCTCCTACCGCTGGCAAAGTTATGGCCTCAGTGTTCTGGGATAGTGAAGGAATCCTTTTTGTTGATTACATGTCAAAAGGCTAGACGATTACTGGACCCTATTATGCAAATTTAATTCCGAAAGTGCGTGAAACGATTAAAAAAAAGGTTACGAAAAACTGTCGTTGGGCGTGTTATTTCGTCAAGATAACGCTCCTGCTCATCGATCGGAAGTTGTGCTCGACGCAATCCGCTGTGCTGGCTTCAATCTCCTTGACCACCCACCATATTCTCCAGACTTAGCCCCAAGTGATTTTCACTTATTCCCAAAATTAAAAACAGGAAATTCGTGGAACTAAATTTCACGATGGTGACGCGGTTATGGCTGTCGTAGAGGAGTTTTAGACTCAAGAAAAATATTTTTTTTTTGCAAGGAATAAGAAAGTTAGAAACGCGTTGGAGGGAGAGATTATGTAGAAAAATAAAACATTTTTGTTTAATTTTTTGCATTTTTTAATATTGATTTCAAGAACTTTTTGATTCACCCTCGTATTACTACTTGGTTTCGAAAAGAAAACGATAACTTAAGTAGATAATAGTATAGTACCTAGAGTTTAAGAACTTATACTGTTTTAGACCGTTAAGCTGAAGTCTTCTTTTCAAATCAGTCTTTTACAATTTAAAAACCTCAACCAATTGAAAATAAAAATAAAACATATATTATACTTATAAGTACAAAGAAATATTTACATGTGCCTTAGGTACTAATGAGAAAACACTACCTTCAAAATTATCGTTTTGTTTAGTAGTCCTAGTGAGAGAGAACATAACATCTTACAGGTATAAACAAAGCACAAGATACAAACTAAATTAAAAAAGAACGGCTATGTAAAAAAGAAAAGTGAACATTAAAAAAACACAAAAGAGCTGATGAACTTGAAACGGCCGAACTGATTTTGATAAAACGTCGTCTAAGAACCATCGCTAGAAAACCTGCTTTCAAATATAAAAAAAACACATTCATATTGGATCACCCGTTTAAGAGCTACGGTGCCATAGACAGACACACACACAGCGGACAAACTTATAACACCCCTCTTTTTGCGTTGGGGGTTAAATATGTAGCAAACCATGTCTAGAAAATGCTGTCTGTTTTTGTAAAGGTTATAATAGGTTACATGGAGAGCAGGTCATTTTGAACAATGGCACTTGCGCCAGGTAGGTCAGAACGGGTCACATACAAGAAATTATAAGACTTTTTAGTTTCAAAGATATTCCGGAAGTCGTAAGCCATCTTCTCGTGTTGATTGTTCATATTTTGACTGCCTAGTGTGTGTTGTTTTTTTTCCATTTAAATTCTGGAGGGTGCAGGTAGTAGTGCCCGAAGGTCAGGACAGATGTGGCGTATCGTTTGATGGAGCTTCACACTCACTATGTTTGAATTACGATGGTTCATAATATTGTCAATAGACCACTACTTGTACACCTAAGTTTAGTAATAAGACATGTACATATTTTGTAAATTCATTCATTTATTCATTCTATATTCCTCTTTTATTGTGACATACACTTTCATCGTAACTATACATCTGGAGTATCTACGCACCACCTAAGAGCTACAAATCTGAGGTGTTAAAACGGTTTTGTGAAGATCCTCCTCGACTACTATTAGGTTACATTATTATTATGGTTGATTTTTTTTTTGTAATTTTTTGTTATTTACTTTGTAAAGTATTACCTATATTTTAAGTTTTGATTATTTTGATTGACATTTTATAATTAAGTATTATTTTTTGACATGAATATTTACTTTTAAGGTATTATATATTTTTTTAGATTACTTTATTATTGTAAATGTGGGGAATAAGTGGGTTACTTATTTTTATTGTGTTCCGTTTCCCAGTAATTTTTAAATGATGTCTGACAGTTTGAGTACTTTTGCGGCCTCCCCATAAGTCCTGTCTTTAGTATTGTTCGCCGAGTCATTGAGCTTCATATTAGTTCTAAGTTGAGCTGTTCGACTAATGACAGATGCTTACACTGACTGGACATGTTCACTCAAATATGTGTGGTTCTTTGTTCAAAAGACCATTACAGATACTAATCTGCATGATACTCAGCATATTGTGAATGTGATAACTAGGTTTTCTGACAATTTGAGTACTTTTGCGGCCTACCCAAATGTCCTTACTTTGGTATTGTTCGTCGGTTCGTTGAGCTCCTTGAAGTTCTGAGTTGAGCTACACGGTAACTGACAAATGCTTGCACTGTCTGGACAGGTTCAATCAAACCTGCGTGGTGCTTACCTCAAAAGCTCATCTCAGACATTAACGTACTTACATGGTTCTCATATGATTTGACCAGTACCTACATATTGTATGGATTAAAACACTTTAAAAGAGACCTCTGTGTTTGTTTCGGTGTTTCTTCTCAGGGTAGTCAGCTAGAAAACACCGACCTCATCTAGCTTAAACTGACAAAAAAATTTACGTACAAAAGTGTTATTGGTAACCTATTTGATAGATAAATATCGTATATCATTTGAAAATTTATTTTAAGGAAACTTGACCCTAGCCTGTATATTGCTCGTACAGCACGTTTTTGTAAAACAAATATATCTCTTGTATGCCTACAGCTTTAGCCCACAAAAGAATACCGTAAGACACAACGCTATGGAAATAACTAAAATAGACTAACCGTGTGTTTCAGGAAGCTTTTGTTGTAGGCAAATTTGACACCGTTCCTACCAGCCACAATACGAATTTTGAAGAGATATGAAGACAAAACGGACCGTTTAAGATAGTTTTATGATGAAGTTTTGTAGAGTACGCCACGATAGGAGATCAGCAAGCGATTTGTGTATATTGTAGAGAGAATCCTCTGTTGGCGATGTCGGGCGGTGTGGCGGCCGTCGCTCCTTCGTTGGCGTTCGTCACCACGTACAGAACGAACGGCTTTGCTCCGCCTGAGGAACAAATATAACAAGTTCAGGCTGCTTCTGTAACATTAGTTAGGTACGCTTGTATTTCTCCGTGGGGGGTGGTGTGGCGAACCATATTATAAACATACTAATTTATCTATGGTTCCCACTTCAATAACTGACAACACCACCCTGACAGCGTTAGTCTATGACAGACAGGATTCAACCGGTTCACTTTTGTGTCAGGATTTTGAATCACGAAAAAGTGTTGCTTGATAATCTAATTGTACAGCCGGTCGATTCTATTAACATCTCACAGTGAAAACTTAGGTGAAGCGAGCGTGAAGTGAACTGTCATTCCACCTTGATTGTATGGATTGACAGCTCACTTCATGTTCACTTCACCTAAGTTTTCACGGTGAGTTGTTTACAGAATCGCACTACAGATAAAAGACACCCATTTCATTGTCACTCATACGTATCCGTGTAAGCTATTTGAAAGATGATTATTATACAGTTATAACCTGGATCGGATTTTCATTGCTTCAAACAGGGCGCAATCCCGCGCCTAAAGCTTCAAACCTTGGGTGGAGTTAGGGAACTCGATCCCTCATATGACAACACGATGTAAATAACCTATAATGCTATATTCGTAAACATAGGACTACGCCTGTACTCCCTGAAGTTCTAGGCAGAGGCTAGGGTTGTAGAGATCAGATAGGCAGTCGCTCCATGTAAAATACTGGCATTCAGCTGCATCTGATTAGACTGGAAAGCTGACCGCAACGTAATTGGAAAAAGGCAAGGCAGATTATTACACCTACGTTCTAAGTACGCTAAATAATTTTATTTAAATTAGTAAGAAATGGCTACAAAAACTTACTTTGCACTGGGACAAAGCCGAGACCACAAAAGCGGTCTGTGCCTGCAGCCAAAGCCGTGGCCACCACGATAGGGTTGGGTATCACCACGAAGTCCGTCAAGCAATTGGCACCGTTCACAGCTCCGATCGTCGTGCCAAGTACCGTGTTGTCAGCGCCTTCTACGTCTCCCGTCAGGGTAAAGGAGAATGCGTCTCCTGCGACCTGGTACGGAAAATAAGGTTAATTATCTAAAGTAAGGTTTATTAACCTAGGATTACGTGTATGTAAATAGTGTTGAATAACGCTCTGTGAAGGTAAGTGAGAATATATAATTATGTATAGCGGTTTCTAAGGATATGTGGTATTTTTTTTATTTGGACAAGCCCGCCACTATTCCCAAACCACTATAACTTCTGTAAGCCAGAATCAACAGTGTCGACCACCAGAAAAAACGCCGAGGCAATGAAGCTCGACGAGTCCCAGAGAAACGATTAAACTGTCTTGGGTCCCGCAACGAAATTAATCAAAGAAAAGACAGCGGAGGAGTAAGAAAAACATAATTTCCACTTCTCTCCTAATCAAGCGGGAGACAGAACAAAGCTAGGCTATTAGGCACAAAGGGAGTATTTACAACTGGGGTAAGCCCAGTTGCCAAGCACCACTGGTTAAAAACACTAATATTAATGGGTTCTAAAAAATTGTGAGCTGTTACACCTGATTCCAATAATAGGTATTGCAAAAACGCTTGAACGCACGGAAATTCTCTTTGTAGTTGTCTATTAAGTTGGAAGTTGCCTATTAAGACAACTCCAGACGTAGGCTGAATTAGTATTCAGCCTACGTCTGGAGTATTATGTTGGATAGTTCCAACATATTATTGCGTTCAGTTTGCCAAAGAGTACACTACTACTCCATAGAATATGATGTGCGGATTGTTCGTATTCGCAATCAGGTGTAGAACATTGACATAAAGGCGAGGGAACAAGTTTGAAGGAAAATAATTTACCCTTAAAGTTGCCATGACTTGTGAGAAATTGGGCAACACAGTGATCTACCTCCAGTCATGTCCTATCCAGCCGTTCGCGAACCGATGGGAAGAACTGGTGGAGGTCTGCCTTTGATGGAACTTTCCCACCTACATTGCCATTCGGAAAAAAGGTCCTCCCAAACGTCAGTGTGAGGTTTAAGTAATCTAGAAATCTTGGCATGATAGCGTTGAGGTAAAAAGTCTGGGTCCGTAGTCTTTCGTGCAGAATAGTACTTACATTGCAGCACGTCGCTGCACCTCAAGATCGACTGGAAGTACACCTGCAAGTGGCTTCAGTATTAACCGTCCTATACGCTTTACATAGGAAAATCAAAGTTAAACGTTGGCTTTGTAGCAATTTACGTGATACCGCCCCAATGGTGGCCCTATCAGCCCAAACAGGTGCCCCGTAGCACATACAACTCCGGTAAGTAGATAGATCGTTTTTAACGTTAGGAATATAGCCTTGTATATCTTCGTCAAGGCATAGAAGTTCTTTTTAGCTTTTTCACCTACTGTTTTTACATGCTCAATAAATGGAAAGTTATTTTCTAATACCATACCGAGGTAGCACACAGACTGTTTTTTTTTTAACGGGAATGTTATTAAACTTAATACTAGGCCAATACTTAAGGTTACCTTTCAACATAAGTTGATAGGTTTTATGCGGTGCGAAGGTAAGACGGTTCCGATCACTCCACTGAGATATTAAACGAAGGGCAGTCTCAGCCAAACTCTCAAGGCCAGCCCGAGTACTTGACTGAATGATCTTCAGCCCTTCGTCCGCATATCCGGTTATTGAGCAACTGCAAGCGGAATCGCGAGAAAATCATCGTACACCAAATTCCATACGTACGGGCCCATCACTGAGCCCTGAGGACATCCCATGGTTAGAGATTTCGGCACAGAATGATGTCCAAGTTTGAGTTTCGCGGAACCATTAAAAAAGTACGAGTGAACAAGAGAATAAAATATTTTTGTAGCAACCACGGGTTTTCATTTTTAGTAGTAGCATTGGCCACCATGCATTATCAAAAGCCACAGAAATAACCAGAAAAATCCCGATAACGTATTTATGTTCGGAAAGATTAACAATTTGCCGGACAGAGAGTGCTGCATCGACGGTAGATTTTCCAACAGTAAAACCGAATTGGTTATTATGAAATTTACGAGTAGGTCCGTTCGGTAGCAAGCGCGGAACGATTAGTCGCTCTAAGAGCTTACCCAAAAATGGAAGAAGTAGGGCCGGTACGACTTAGGGCCGTCCGGAGGCTTGTCACCATTCTTCGGAATTACGCGTATATAGCCCTGTCGCTATTTCCGAGGAAATATACCTACCCTCCGCTATGCATCGATTATAGACAGTCTATAATCATTATGTTAGATATTTTATCTTCACCTGTCGATTTGTTGAGAGGAAGTCTCCTGACAACATTCATGAATTCGTCAGTGGATGGAAGGTCTGACGCCTGGTACAACTGCCCACGCTCTAATCTGTTGGTAGTATTCAGTGTCATTTACTAATGAATCATCAGGTATAAGAGAATTAAGCAGAAATTCCATTGTTTCTTCGATACCGGTAGTATGTTAATTGTTTACTTTGATGTTTTGGACATACGCAAGGTCGACTGATCTATTGGCCTTGAACACATGATATAAAGGAGACCACGGACCCTCCTTATCTAGTTTTTCGACAATATTCCGCAATAGATTACCCTTTAATTTTTCCACCGATGCTCTTTAGCGTGTCTTGGCAACTCTAAACGTATTTAAAGCATGAGTAAGCTGGTCCCCGGTAACATTACGTTTTGTCAGCTTATTAAGATGTCTGCGCGCTTTGCGATACCTTTTGCGTTGTTCAACTAGGTAGTCACTCCACAAATAGATAATATATAAATAATAGATGCGCGACCAATGGCATTGTCAACACAGTAAGTGAAGGTTTCTGACATAATCTCAGCACTTTCTTCAGTTGACAGCCCGTCGCTAGTGAAGTCTTTGGCCTGACACGCAAAGAGTGAGCTAAAGAATTCCCAATTCGCGCCTTTACATTTATATCTAAAATTACCATCTATGTGTGTCGGACCGTGATCAAAATTAGAAACAATTCGTACACAATCAGGCGATGATCACTACAAGACCCGTCAGGTAGAACACGCCACTTATCTTAGCGTACGTCTGCACTAGAAAGTGTGACGTCAATAAAAGATTCGCCCATTTGGCTGCAAAAAGTAGGTAGTGCGTCAGGGGTATTATGGATTGATAGGTTCATTTCAGCAATGAAGTCTTCAACAGCGCAGCGTCGTTCGGAGTCCGTGGACCGAACCATGCCATACCACAGGGAAAAAGATGCGTTAACGTCCGCACCGACTATAACTTTGTAGCCCGCGAGCGACTGCAAGACATGACGGAGATTATGTATATCAGGAACAACAGGCTCTGAATTTTGAAAGTAGCAGCTCAAAACATAGATCTTAAAGGTAGCCGATGAGACCTCCATAACGGCATAGTGGGGCGTCATGAGGTTACATAAAGACTTAACAGTAAAGTTCGAAGAACGTTTCACATAAATCCCGGCACGCGAGTTGCGATCAAGCTGAACAACTCTATGACGCAAGTGCGAGTATTGGTATTGTTTTTGAACAAGTACTATGTCTAAATTATAATCGATAATTAATTTATCCAGCTCAGATGTCGCTACCCTATCATTATGGAGATTTAATTGTCCTATGATTAAACTATCCATTATTAATTTAGTAGTTGGTGTTCAGATTAGGTAAGTTGTTCGAGTTTCAGTTTATATGTGGTACACTCATGAGATCCGCATCGATGATGAAACGATTTTATAAAACGTTAACACATTCCGCAAATCGTTGTAAAATTCAAGTTGTCCTTCTGCAGACAATCTTTTGTTTCATGTGCCTCGGAACAATTAGCACAGGTAAGAGTTTTATTAACGCAGTGTTTCTAAACGTGACCGTGTTGGCAATGTAAGCAGCGAACCATTTCACTATCATCAATAAAACGACAAGTGGCCCAATCAATAAATAATTTATCCTTGGTAGATGTCAGGTGCTTACGTACCTCAGATTCAACTTCAATGCCTATCCATTTCCGACCAGTTTCTAAAGAACGCCTACGGATAATTTTGGTTGATTTAATAAAATCTTCCTCTTTCATTGAAAGCTCATTTTGAATGTTTTGGCGGTATAAGGCATAAAGAAAAGCATTGTCTTCCATTGAGGATGGAATGTCCTAAATTAATATTCGAGGGCGCCTACCCTTTGGTTTTTCTAGCCGTAAACCGGCGGCCTATATTGCATTCATAGATTCCAACTTTTTTAATTGACTTTCATTAGCGACACGCAGTACAACACCGGACTTTGCGTTTTTTTTCACATCTACTATTTGCAAATCGTCATCACAAGGTTTAATCGCCTTCATAAGAGCTTGCTTAGTTGCTGACGAAGTGTTAAAATCAGCTGACTGGGCCGCTGTCGGATAAGCTACTAATCATGGGAACGGGACCCGGGACTCACAGATGGCAGGAGTTATTTTTGGCAAACGGAGATTTAACGAGTCCACATACGAAACTTTGTTACTATTATTGACAGTATGTTTGACATTATTTTGCAATTTAATATTATCCAATTCGCCGCATGCCCAGGTCTACGGTGGCCGGAGATCGTCTCGCGGCGCCGGAAGTCCCAGGCGTCTCCTGAGGCGGCTGCTGCTGAGAGCGTGAGGGCGTCTCCGTTATTGAGTCTCCCTCACGCGTCCCGCCTCCGCCTTCGCGAGCATTACTGCTTCGCAGAAGGAGGAGACGGTTTCACATTCGCTCTCGCTCCGTACCATGGCCTGAACCAGGGCAGGGCGCGAGACGTCACTGTCGCCTATCGCATTCACGAGGACACGGCGGGGCTCCGCCCAAGCGGGGCAGACCTCCACCATATGCTCCACCGTGTCCTCGGGACGATCCGCGCCGTGGCAATACCCGGGCGTTTCCTCCCGTCCTATCCGACACAGGAACCTCCTGAAACAACCGTGTCCGGTGAAGACCTGCGTCAGGCGGAAAGTGAGGGCGCCGTGGGGCCTCTCCAGCCACTCCTCAAAGAGGGGCACTACCGCCGCAATGGTGGCGTGCCCAGTTCCGTATTGGCTAACTTCGTTTTGTTAACTGACTATTTGATTGCTAGTAAAGAGACGATGGCCGTTATTCGCTGAGTCATGTCCATAATTGCCGATTTATTTGCAACGTTAATGCGGGATCGTTGGTCATTGACCAAATAGTTTATCTTATTTAAAAATGTGGATGCCTCCATAACCAAATCGCAATAATCGGAATTGTTTGCACTACTGACATTTACAATTGGAGAGGACTTATCCGCGGATTCAGACATTTGGGGCCGCTTTGACCTATCATCTGGGGAAATGTATGTTGGAACACCAATTAATTAAATAATAAGTAAAAAACCAGAACACGTAAGAAAATTAACGCACAATAAAAAAATATTTCACGACACTAAAGAAAAATAAATGAACGTACCGAAAGCTAGAGAAATTAACTAATAACAGTAAAAAACAGATGTTAACACTTATAAAAACTTACGATGCCAGCACTTGACTCAATAATGAACAACCTGAAACAACTTACGACCCGATAAAATAAAATTTCGGAATATAAATTGAGGAACACACGTCCGCACTGTTACCGAACGGGAGGGAGAAGGATATACAGGGTGGAGAAGACAATACGACAATAAATGAAAACACAGACAATACTAGTTCATAAGAATAAGTTTAAGCTATCAAAAAAATCCTAACATCGAAAATAAAAAAATAAAAATTTCAAACAAACTAAATGGCATAAAACTAGAAACGAAATAGAACACCACTTATAAATATGAGTTCACTAACCTGTCGTAAGAGCGGCAACAACGCGCGGTCCTGTAGCGACTTGATCTTTTGGCTTTTAATTATGGATTAATGCTCAGTAAAATTACACTGAATCACAGATTATTAACCAAATAATCAGGCATCTCTCAACGGCGTGTTATTTATTAATCAAATTATTAATCACGATCAGGATGTAGGTATGAAAGTCACTAAATTTTTCGTTTTTCAATATGGCCGCCATGAATTCGAATACACAAATTGCACCGACGTAAAAGGTTATTTCTAACGTCTGACAAAAGGTCCCCATTCGCAGCCATGTGTTTTAATTTATTAAAAGATATGATTATTCTATCTTTTAAATCATCAACAGTATCAACAGCTGTTGAGTACACTTCATTTTTGATATGACCCCACAAGAAAAAATCCAGTGGTGTAAGGTCGGGGGACCTGGCTGGCCAACGCGTTGGTCCATAACGGCCAATCCACTGCTGTCCGAACATTTGAGACAAACGCTCTCTAGCAGACACCACTGAATGAGCTGGTGCTCCGTCTAATTGGTACCACATCTGCCTGAACGCAGTTACCGAAAGCTCATCCGTGTACTCGCAAACAGGTCCATTGAGGAGTTCTAAAAACTTTTCAGCATTTACCGTTCCTTGTAAATGTACTTTCATCAGTCCACATCACATTGTACAAGAAATCCGGATTCTCGAAATGTTTGTTTTCAATCCAGCGACAGAAGTTTTCCCTAACTGGTTTGTCTCTAGGTAACAATGCATGCAATTTCTTGTATTTATACGGCTTCCGTTTGTCGCGTTTTAAAACTTTAAGAATAGTTGTATGGTCAACACGAAAATGTCGACCTGCCCTTCGCGAACTACACGTTGGGTTGCGTTCAAAATAATTTAAAATTCGTTCCTCAAGGGTCACTCTTACACGTGGAGG
The DNA here is from genome assembly GCA_951329385.1 of Polia nebulosa. Classification (NCBI taxonomy): domain Eukaryota; kingdom Metazoa; phylum Arthropoda; class Insecta; order Lepidoptera; family Noctuidae; genus Polia; species Polia nebulosa. The sequence goes on along the minus strand of OX589587.1, from coordinate 28,956,875 downwards.
AGCACTATCCACATGCGGGATTAAGGATCGATTTTCTCGCATCCTCTGGACAGCTTGGACAATGGTGCGCCCGTTGGTCGGACAAAATCGAGTGTTTCCAAACCTCTCTCGGTATGTCCGTATAGCCAAAGCGGCGTTTCTTTGACACTCCCCATAAATTAAAATCATGTCGGTGTACTCCGAAGCTGTGTAACTGTAGCGCGGCATGATTATTAAAAAAAAAAAACACGAAAACAATAAAAACTAAGCGTCTAATTTCGCACAATTCACTCACTGTTTAACTAAATACCTAAAACGTTACGTGTCCTGTCACTAAAATAAAGCGTCCAATTTCGCACTAATACAGTCGTAAATGAATTTACAAATTTAAACACGAGCGGCGGGGAAGTCCCTCATCAAAGGCGCCCGCGCGCGGCGCGAACGAAAGTTAGCGGCATCTGAGGACGCGTGACTCGTCACAGGATCGCGGCGGCCGGCGACACACTAACATAAATTTGTTGTAGCAAATTTCTTCAAGAAAGCGAAGTAACAAACGAAACTAGATTTATCTCTTTCGCACACACTAAATTTTTTATTAATATTATGAGTGCATTGCAATTTCCGCATTCGTTACTTTCTTATCCAACTCTGATGACACGCTTTATGACTCTTATTACTCAGAGTTAAGGTATAATTTTCACTAAATCAGATGAAAATACTAATTTGGCGAAAGTGTTAAAGTAGCGAGTTGGCAACGTGGCTTTAATGTTTTGATGTTTATACCGATGTGGGTCGTTAACCTGACAGTGTTTACCTATTATCAGATACATCATGTAGCAAATGTTAAAAATCGAAAATAATTTCCTGTTACTAAACTACTGGATATATTCAAATGATTTTTTGTATGTAGACTGAGAACGTCTTGAGGTATGCGAGGTTTAATTTAATGTCGTATTGTCATCACCACTCTGTATGCCAACTGATTGTGCCCGGTTCTGTGAAAGCAAGGTCTTTTTTTTTTTAATCAGCCGTCGCTGTCCCACTGCTGGGTAAAGGCCTCCCCATTTCTTGCCAGCCCCCGTCTCCAAGGCCTATTTACTATGGGATATCTTCGTGTGGGCTTCTTTATTTGTATCGCAAATGCCTTTGCCTCCTCATAATGTTTTTCTTCGAAGATAATTATTTAAAGTTGAAGACGTCTCGGAACATTGTACGTTTCGATGCTCAGAAAGAATCTTTAAAAAAAAGAGATATCTGCGGGTATTACTTTATTGTTGTTTGTTATTTGATTTGTTGTGTTAAAAAAGAAGAAAGAACAACTGTATAACTGGCCAACAAAGACGCACCAAATAACTAATAATAATGTTATTTGAAAACTAAGTTACTATGTTTTTTATTGTTATTGAATGTATTGTTTTTATCTTTTTCTGTTGGTTGTGCGTTAAATACCTAGGTATTAATTTGGCTTAAAATGCCTTACGGAAGATACAACTTTTTACACAGGTATGTGGTTAAGTAGGTAAGCTCGCTCGCTGGTCGCTCCATGTAAAATACTGGTATTCAGCTGCATCCGGTTAGACTGGAAGCCGACCCCAAGATAGTTGGGAAAAGGCTGGGCAGATGATGAGGTTAAGTAGGTATGAATTTTTTAGGAATATATCTGATTATTTATTGATCACATCGCTCACTTAGAGAAATACCGACGTAAATGTATTTTTATGACAAAGTACTTACATACCGTGTATGTTTCACACAACTTTATTTATAAAAATAATTAAATGGGGCCTAAATTATTATCAACTTGACTGTACCTGCGCACTTAGTCGCACTCGCAGCTAACATAACAGACGCCTTTAATTTTGGTTTAACCTGTAGCATGGTGACATCCATTATCCCATTGTGGGGGAATAAGGTAAGGCCCGCTGCCTCGCACAGACAAGAGTCCTAGCAGTGGGAACATTGGTACCCGATTCTAATAAAATTATTGTAACATTTTAAAAATAATACTCTTGTCTCACCTGGGCATACTGTATGGCACAATAACCCGCTTCCATTCTAATACAAATGCCGTAGTTCATGTTGACAATCTGCCGGGTGCCGGTGACCAGGGAGGCACTCAGAACTGTGTTGGCAGCGGTACCGTAGTTGAAGCTGTTGATTCTCCCCGTTATTCCAGTGTAGTATTGGAGGCAGCCGTTCGGTGCTGTAAGTAAATGTTTATATCAGCGACCGTACAATCCTGGTTAAGAGTTAAGTCTTTCGAAGGTGTACGCCGTTCATGAGGTTACCTTATCATGATGTAACCCCTTGAATGGGCTTAAAACTCAGTAAAAGGGTTACCCCTTCAATATGGATTTAACCCATTGAATGGGTTCTATTATTAAAACCCAGTGAAAGGGTTACACCATTATTATGATAACCCATTGAACGGGTTCTATATTGAAACCTAGTGAAAGAGTTACCCCTTTATTATATACCTAAAGGTTTTGTTCGGTTACTTAGAAATTACCATGATTACGAGAAAGAAACAGAATATTGCAACTTGGAACGCCGACAATTTGCTGGCATTAGAAAATACTTTAAACATTACCAAGCCAATCGTCGTGCTGTGTATTTTTTAATGTTGATAGGCACGCGTTTGGCCGCTATCTCACCTGATGGTAAGCGATGATGTGGTCGAAGATAGAGCACGCTTGCCTAGAAGTAACCCATTCACTCTTGACTTAAAAACTCCCAGGTTGTAGCTATCAGGAAACAGTCTCTGGCAGGGAATGCCACTCCTTAGCTGTGCGTACAATAAATGTGTTCCCAAAACATTTTGTGCGTGTGGGTGGGATGTCCACCATGTACCGGTACGCATCGTAGTACTTCCGATGATTGAACGGGCTTGGTGGAATTAAACTATGCAATTCCGTCGCACACTCCAAAATGCAACCGATAGAAAACCGACAGGCTAGCAACTGGGAGTCGATGCTCAAGACTTTGGAGCCTCCACTCGACGAGCCTATCATTGCCGATGATCCTCTTGGCTCATTTCTTAGTTGACTCAAGCGCATCAAGCTGGTATCTGGCAGATCCGTCCCAAAGATGAGAGCAGTAGGTACTCCATACTCGATCGAACTTGCGCTTCATAAAGTTTGAGCAGCTGTTTCGGCGTGAAGTACCGTCTCACCTTTGCTAGGATCTTAGGTCACAATTTTTTTGGCAGCCACTTGAGCCTTTGCCTCTATAAAAGGACCAAAATTGAGAGTCAATATTAACGTAACACCAAGAAGCTCAAGTTGGTCGGTTCTCGGCATGGTTACACCTCGGAGAGGAGCTGGTTGGAATTTATTCCTTTTAGCGGAAAAATAACACGCCTGGGTCTTAGCAGCATTGAGCGTGACCAGATTGGCATCGCCCCATTCAGAGACAGCTTGTAAGGACAAGTTCAAGCGCTCAACCATAGCTTCTAGGAGAGACCGGATCTGCGACCCACCAGCTCGTGCAAATGGACTCGTATCTCTCAGCAACAGTACTGTCGTCTGCATACCTAACGGTACCGGGTTTAAGCAGATCATTAATATACAGCAAGAACAATGTTGCCGAGAGCACTGGCCCCTGAGGAACCCTGGCATTAATATGCCATCCATGACCACCGTCAGCCATCTATGACCACTCGAACAGACCCATCTCTCAAGAAATCTGCAATCTAACACACAATACGGCGGGTAGACCGAAGGAAGGAAGCTTACCAATAAGGCTATCGTGCCAGACCCTGTCGTGTCAAACAAGTTTGCTTTTCCTTCCTCAGCGGAGTGGGCCAGCGACCCGTCGGGTTTCAGCAATGGTGGTAGAGAGGGGTGGCAGAAATTCGATTCAACCGACTTAGCCAGGGACCAAAACGCCTTACTACTAGCTGGGTATGAAGCAAGTTTGTTCCCAATTCGGCAAATGTGGTCAAACCGAGCCCTCCGCAACATCTTCTTGCAGGTCTTGACAGCTCTGTTGTAGGCTCTCTTCTTCTGACTCACGTCATTTGCTCTGCGCGTACGAGTGTCAACCCATGCTAGGTACGCCGCGTGTTTAAGGCATTAGCGCGATTACACTCAGCACCAAACCATGGTCGTGCTTCGCCAGACATTGTTACGTCAGATAACGGAATGTAGTATCCATTCCCTGCCGCAACACATCCGTCACGGCGCCCGCGCACGACGAGCAAGTAGGCTTCCAAAGATAACTTGCGAAGAAAGATCGCATGCCATCCCAGTCTGCTGACCGGTATCGCCAAACCCGCCGGGCGAGGAGTAAACGGATACTGACACCAGACAGTGCTCAGAACTACCTAATGGTAAAGAAATTGACTCCGAGTAACGGTCTGGATCTGTTGTCAGCAGAAGGTCCAAGCAATTGGGTGTGTGCGAATCAACATCCGGGAACTTCGTTGCCCCCTGGACCAGCTGGGTGAGATTTAACGCTAGCGCTATATTTCGCGTCTCTCGTTCAGCATGGTCTGTGCACTGGAATGGGAAGAGCCACTCCTGATGGTGAGCATTGAAGTCCCCCAGTAACACCGATTGGGCTGTAGGGTACCGCAGCTGAGCCGCATTCGCTGCCTCACTGAGGTGTTGTGTGAGACCAGTTGTCTCCAGTTCACCGCTGTGCAAACGATAGACACAGGCGTACATAATTTTAACCAGGCCTGTGTCCACTAGAACCCAAAGCGTTGAGAACCTGGAGCCCTTAAGGTTGCGGAGACGCTGATAGCAGATATCGTCCCGGGTGTACAATACATCTGCGCGTGGTTTGAAATTGTAATACAGGATGTCGTACCTACTCATCAATGTACAAAAGCAACTACATAAGTTTTAGTACACCAAAACACTAACCAAATTATGGACATCGTCTGAAATAAAGTTTTTTTTGTTTTTATTTTAATTACTATTTTTCGTTTTTATATACAAACAATATTCAAAATCACTTCTTACAAATCCTAAACCAGAACCAGAACATTGTGAAACTTAACATTAAAATTTTTGGGAGAATCCTTTTAACCATACAGAGCTTTCCTGAGCTTACAAATTTTTCCATTCATTTTACACTAGTGTTGCCCAAAATCGGTCTTGGTCTTGCAGTCTTGGTCTTGTTCTTGCATTTTCGCAAGACCAAGACCAAGACCAAGACCGCCTTATTGTAGCAAGACCAAGACCAAGACTGAACCCTGCAAGACTTGAGCAAGACAAGACTTAAGCCTGCAAGACTCTTTCGTCTTGCAGTTAAGACAAACTGAGATTTGGGCGTTATTAAGTAGGTCTTTGGTTTCAATCCCGATTTTGAGAGACGTTCCCCAGTATCAAAACCGTAGGTATCGTCATAACACTAAACTAAGGGCTGCAGTTGTATCTGCAGTTGGCAACGTGCCGCTTGTCTGAAAGAACCCTAAAAGGTTGTATTGATTAGGTAGGTAAGTACTTATTATGTTTCAACTATTTATTAAGTAAGTAGCGTGTTAATACTCACAAATCTGTTCCCATCATCCCATGTGATGAAATGTACCTAGAATAACTTTCTAGCAAAGTTCATACCTTGTAGGTACCTACCTATAATAATATATTATGCTTGTTTATGTCTAATGTGCAGATCTAACGTTAGTACTCGTAGGTTGGTATGTGCTTAAAATTATAGCCAACAAAATTATATAAACATTATGTAGGTACCTACTTATGTTTCAAAGTTTATATTATTCTTTTATTCAGAAAAATTTAAAACTAACAGCGAGTCGAGTAGGTCTAGTAACAGTTTCTACGGCAGCCAATGTTATGGTACAGACGCCAGCACATCAAGCTACTACAATCTGTTAAATTTCTTTAACAGATTTTCAACTTTATCGCTAAAGAATTAAGGTTCAAGGTTGATTGGGAAAATGTGACGTTCTGCGAATAAACTGTTGGTCGGTCGGATATACCTACTTATTTGATAATTTACCGACAAAAACGCCGCGGTTTGCAACAAGTGTATCACAGCATTTGACACTGTTTGAGCGCCGCATTCGCCGACAAAGAGTACGGACAGAGGCACACAAAATTGTTACCTATTTTGATAGGGTTTGGTACAGGAGGATAAAATTAAATGACCTTGAAGATGTCTCAGCAGTAAGTAGGTATAAATTGAATGCATACAAATGTATACTTGTATAAATACATTCACACACTGGCTCGAATTCGAACACTACAGCGTTTAAAGCTGTCGGGCGAGATGATAATTAATAACTAAGTAGGTATTGCATCTATTGAATTGGGAATATTTTGATTTCGAAATAATCTTTGTTAATATCGGTAAATGATAGATAGTGAGTGATATACGAGTACCTAGGTACTAAAATGTGAGCAGCAAGATTGAAAATTGATATTCAAAGGTCGAGGAATGAGTTTGACCTTGAAAAAGTCATTTTTTTTTTAATAATTCCTCGACCTTTATGAACTTGGAGGGTTGTATTGATGATTTTGATGATTATAATTCTGTAACTACATACGTCTTACAGCGCGAATCATAATCTAAAATCTAAACTAACGTGTTCAATAAATAGCAATAGGCTAATAAGTGTTTGCAAGACTTGCAAGACTTGCGAGACTCTTGCTGCAAGACCAAGACCAAGACCAAGACTGAGAGCGCAATACCAAGACCAAGACCAAGACCAGGTGTATTGACGCAAGACCAAGACCAAGACTGGCCTAAGTCTCGTCTTGGTCTTGCATTTGGGCAACACTATTTTACACAATATCAAATGGAAAATTTAATAAAAAAATCACCAACTATCTCTCCATAGAGAAATGCACTACAAAAAACTAACTGATATATTGAAAAGTTATTCTGAATACAAAACTAAAAAAAAAATCTTACTGTAGTTAATTTTGCTACTGGACTATAAACTTCTGAATACGTTAAACGTTGCTGGAAACCTTTAGCCACTAGACGAGCTTTGTAAGACACACCTTTCTCATCTCGCTTTCTCCTAAATACCCATTTGGTGTCAATAATATAACAATCATTTGGTTTCCTTACATAATCCCAAGTGTTATTTTCCTCCAGTGCTTGAAGCTCCATTGCAATGGCACACTTCCAATTCTCAGCATCGCTACAAGACATAGCTTCAGTGTAGTTGCTGGTGTCACCGTCGTTTACTGCTGCGAGCTTGTTTGCTCTAACAGCGTTGTGCTGGATGAATCGAAATATATTTGGATTCATGCGGCACAGGGTGTAAAGTACCGCAAACCTCCTTTGAAAAGGGAGAATCCTCCGGCTGTTGTGTCTGGTCCGGGCAACTGCCCGATGGTTGATTTCGGACTGTTTTATATGTTCAAATCGTGCGGAGAAATCGTATGTTTTTAGTTCGTATGAGGCGTCATAGATGACGCCACATCACTCCACTCCGGAGATCGGAGATCGATAGTTCTTGATGAGTCGTCCATACATCTTGTGATGCTTGCCGGCTCGGCAAGCATCACAGTTCTCAGTTATCACAGTGGAAGTTTGGTTCCATTGAGTCGGAAGCAGGTATTGCTGTCCCAGTGGGTCGGGATAATGGCCCAGTGAGTAGGGGTGATGATGTCCCAGTGACTCGGGATAATACCCCAGTGAATCGGGGTGATGATGTCCCAGTGAGTCGGGATGATGCTGCGGGCTCCAGTGGGTTGGAGTCGGTGTGGTGCTGAGCGACGTAATGGCTTGACTGCTGGCGTCGACCAAGAGAGGTTTCTCGACCGGCCGAAGGTGTTGTTAGCTGCGCCAAGATCGCTGATGAGGTTGAGGGTGATGAAAAAGGCTGAGGATGCTTTCGGTAAATGCTGGTGATCAGGATACCCGTAGAAGCCGTTGGTACTGGCTGGCTGTATGACTTGTTGCTTGAAGAAAGAAAGAACTTGAAGGAAGTGATGATGATGACGTCACGCTGGAGTATGGCGTATATAATCAACCATCGGGCAGTTGCCCGGACCAGACACAACAGCCGGAGAATCCTCACTTTTCAAAGGAGATTTGTGGCACTTTACACCCAGTGCCGCATGAATCCAAATATATTTCGATTCATCCAGCACAACGCTGTTAGAGCAAATAAGCTCGCAGCAGTAAACGACGCTGAACCCAGCAACTACACTGAAGCTATGTCTTGTAACGATTCTGAGATTTGGAAGTGTGCCATTGCAATGGAGCTTCAAGCACTGGAGGAAAATAACACTTGGGATTATGTAAGGAAACCAAATGATTGTTATATTATTGACACCAAATGGGTATTTAGGAGAAAGCGAGATGAGAAAGGTGTCTTACAAAGCTCGTCTAGTGGCTAAAGGTTTCCAGCAATGTTTAACGTATTCAGAAGTTTATAGTCCAGTAGCAAAATTAACTACAGTAAGATTTTTTTTAAGGTTTGTAATCAGAATAACTTTTCAATATATCAGTTAGTTTTTTGTAGTGCATTTCTCTATGGAGAGATAGTTGATGATTTTTTTATTAAATTTACCATTTGATATTGTGTAAAAATGAATGGAAAAATTTGTAAGCTCAGGAAAGCTCTGTATGGTTAGAAAGATTCTCTCAAAAATTTTAATGTTAAGTTTCACAATGTTCTGGTTCTGGCTAAGGATTTGTAAGTAAGTAAAAAGATAGTAATTAAAATAAAAACAAAAAAAACTTTATTTCAGACGATGTCCATAATTTGGTTAGTGTTTTGGTGTATTAAAACTTATGCACTTACTTTTGTAGATTGATGATTTGCTAATAGCTTCAACTTGTCAAAGGGAAATTGATAATTTGAAATTGTTGTTGAATGAAAACTTTAAAATAAAAGATTTAAGAAACTATTTGGGTATGAATGTTGTTCAAATTTGAGGGAGAAAACAATTATAATATTAGTCAGAGTGCTTATCTTGAAAAAGCATTAAAGTTTTTGATATGTTTGAATGTAATTCTGTGTTCACTGCTATGGCGGAAAATTGTGATCACAGCAATTTAAAAAGCGAAAAATCTGAAAATGAGGCTACTGAGAAAAGATGTAGAGTTGTTCATTAATGTATGCCATGTTGTGTTCTAGACCAGAAATTTGCGTAGCAATTATTAATTATTCATAGATATCGATCATGTGAAAGTTTGGATTTATGGCATGCTCTAAAGCGTGTTTTACGCTATATTAAGGGAATTGTTAGGTATTTAATATTGAGGGAGGGTGTTGTAGTACAATGTTAATATTTTTGATTTGGCGACACTGCCTCATATAGGTTGATACTGCCTCCCTGTAATCTGTAGTCTTTGGTTGTATGTACACCATTTTGATCATTTAGTTCAAGTAATGTTTACTCCAATAAACTCTGCGCAAATAGACTTATAAGTTCTTCATTTACTGCCCCTGTAACAAGTTGATTGCTAATAGAGATTATAAGAAGTCATACTGCGCCGTCCCCAAATAAATGCAAGAAAATGGAATGAGGGCAGGAAGATGACTTATAAAGACCAATATTGCATGATCTACTATAGTTGTTCCATCTCACTAAGACCAAAACGCCTTCGTGAAATAGAATATACATAGTAGTCAACGCCTACGATAGGTTCGACATTTTTTTGGCACACAAGAAGTTACGGGGCAGCCGCGTCCGCCCCGGATCTACGATTATTCCGAACTGGTCCTTCGTCCTAGTTGATAGTGGCACCTCTCTCCTCCAGCGTTTTAGAATAATGAATTATTGAAAACTTACAAGTACTAGACTTGCTACATTTTACGTCCTGACTTACGTTCTCGAGCAGACGAATAAAAAAAAAATAGCATTTATCTTCAAATTACTTTGGTTTGTGAAAGAAAGTGAACTACGTAATAAGGGTGCTGGTTTAGATTTATGACCGGAAGAATAAGAAACCTTCAATAATTATTTTTATAATCACACTGATTACTTGGGCAGCCAATCGACCACATAAACAAACAGCGATCGACGGTTGACACAGGTTTATGAGCAAGCGAATCGAACTCGAAAATTTTATCACCCTGCATCGGATAAGTTAGATTTTTTATACCACCTGCTTGAAACCTAACTTAAGCAATAAGTACTTAGTATAAAGATGCAAAAATCTGTGAAGGCCCTGACTTCTGCGCTAGGTGATTAACCTGTTTGGAAACTCGGCGCTCAGATTGGGGATTCTGATTGCCCACCGAAAGATTCCAAGCAATATGGCGGCACTGTGCCGTGCACAGCGAGGCTCAGGGGAGATCCCTTTACGGTCTCCTCAGGGATGTGCCCTAACAGGCGTTGCACAGAGGGGGTCCCGGAGTGGTCTTTTAAGAGGTAAAGAGGCTCCGTCCATGTGATTGTGATAGTGATGTGGTGATCACCGGGGTGGTTTTAGTGAGGTAAGAATCCCACTCTCCCTGGTCTTATCCCCAAAAGTCCAGGCGCCTTTTGAAAGTTGCCCCGCAAAAAAAAAAAGTTAATTAACCTGTGTTGCAGAAGCCAGAGGCCCAGAGCCCTCTTCCGAGACGAGATACAATTACTACTTATGCCATTAACATGAAATTCCTATGAAATGAATTGATTTAAAACAAAAGTACCTAATAAAAACATAAAGTTGTTAGTAAAGAAAAGAAAAAAGACGACACGGTTGGCGCAGTGGTTGATCGTTCGGCTGCTGCGCTGCGTGTCGCGGGTTCGATTCCCGCACGGAACAAATATTTGTATGACCTGCAGATAGTTGTTCCGGGTCTGGGTGTCTTGTGTATGTGAGTATACATGTTTGTGAACGCACCCACGATACAGGAGTAATTCCTAATGTGGGGCAACGATTTAAAAAAAAAAAAGAAAAGAAAGCCAAGCCCTCTATTTTTATGTTAGTAAAAAACATAAAATAGGAGTGCCAGTTAGTACCAGTGAGTGGTAAAATAAGTCATTATCATTATCATCTGGCGCTTTGCTGGGACTATACGTACACCCCAGCTGCTGTCCTCCTGCCTGCTTGTTCTACCAGCACAACTTACGCGGTCGCTTGCTTTCAATTATCTTGCAGTAGGTGTAAAAAGTGAATTATTCTTATCTGTCACCCTGATTCTGTCCCCCTTTTTTATTTATTTTTTCCCCTGGTGGACAGATTGGAAAAAAAAGTTTTATCTGTCCCCCTGTTAGCAATGAGGGGACAGTTCGAACTTTATCACTCCTATCTCAAAATAAACTTTTTATTCCTGTTTGTCCCCCATAGAATCTTTATAAATAAAAATCAATTGCCGAATATACAGGGTGGAGAAGACAATACGACAATAAATGAAAACACGGACAATACTAGTTTATAAGAATAAGTTTAAGCTATCAAAAATATCCTAACATCGAAAATAAAAAAATAAAAATTTCAAACAAACTAAATGGCATAAAACTAGAAACGAAATAGAACACCACTTATAAATATGAGTTCACTAACCTGTCGTAAGAGCGGCAACAACGCGCGGTCCTGTAGTGACTTGATTTTTTGGCTTTTAATTATGGATTAATGCTCAGTAAAATTACACTAAATCACAGATTATTTAGCACAGAATCACAGCTGCAAACCAATGCCAGCCCAAACATTGGCAGCAAATCTGTACTGGTGCGAAGTCTCCCGTCCTAGACGCGGATTCACGCGGCTCCAGTAACGAATATTCTGTCTGTTCCATAAACCGTTCCTTGTAAATGTACTTTCATCAGTCCACATCACATTGTACAAGAAATCCGGATTCTCGAAATGTTTATTTTCAATCCAGCGACAGAAGTTTTACCTAACTGGTTTGTCTCTAGGTAACAATGCATGCAATTTCTTGTATTTATACGGCTTCCGTTTGTCGCGTTTTAAAATTTAAGAATAGTTGTATGGTCAACACCTGAACTACACGTTGGGTTGCGTTAAAAAAAAACACGAAAACAATAAAAACTAAGCGTCTAATTTCGCACAATTCACTCACTGTTTAACTAAATACCTATTAAAACGTTACGTGTCCTGTCACCAAAATAAAGCGTCCAATTTCGCACTAATACCGTCGTAAATGAATTTACAAAAAACACGAGCGGCGGGGAAGTCCCTCAACAAGGCGGGCGCGCGGCGCGAACGAAAGTTAGCGGCATCTGAGGACGCGTGACTCGTCACAGGATCGCGGCGGCCGGCGACACACTAACATAAATTTGTTGTAGCAAATTTCTTCAAGAAAGCGAAGTAACAAACGAAACTAGATTTATCTCTTTCGCACACACTAAATTTTTTATTAATATTATGAGTGCATTGCAATTTCCGCATTCGTTACTTTCTTATCCAACTCTGATGACACGCTTTATGACTCTTATTACTCAGAGTTAAGGTATAATTTTCACTAAATCATATGAAAATACTAATTTGGCGAAAGTGTTAAAGTAGCGAGTTGGCAACGTGGCTTTAATGTTTTGATGTTTATACCGATGTGGGTCGTTAACCTGACAGTGTTTCCCTATTATCAGATACATCATGTAGCAAATGTTAAAAATCGAAAATAATTTCCTGTTACTAAACTACTGGATATATTCAAATGATTTTTTGTATGTAGACTGAGAACGTCTTGAGGTATGCGAGGTTTAATTTAATGTCGTATTGTCATCACCACTCTGTATATAAGCGCATCACCTCAGAACGGCTGCACCTATGTGGATAATTCTTTTTTTGTTGTTTTTGTAATGGTCAAGAGAAGGTTTGAACGAAAAAAAAATTTGGGAACTTGAAAAAAATTAATGCACCCGTGTGAAGACGGGGCGGGTCGCTAGTCTTATATAGTAATTCTTAAAAGTGATGCCACACATTCTAAGCAACATGACTTTTAATAAAAAACTGGTGGTTTGGCTTTATAATCATCTGTATTTAAATAAATTACAATTTTTTTTTTTTGTTTTTCTATAAATCAGCCACATTCCCTGTTGTTTGTTTGTATCTGTTTCTAAGTTGTATGAAGTCAAATCAAAAGACTGATTTTAATAGTACTTACCTGCACTGCAATACCTACTGTGATTTATTGGACTGTGGCTGATAGATAGAAAAACAAAAAAAAATGTAATTAATTCAAATACAGATGATTAGATTATAGATCCAAACAACCAGTAAACTTATTTAAGTAATGTTGCTTATAATGTGTGGAATTACTTTTAAAAATTAATAAATTTAATTCTATGGGGAACATACAGGAATAAAAAGTTTCTTCTGTCCCCCTATCACTGACAAGGGGACAGATAGGAGTGAATAAAGTTCGAACGGTTCCTCGTTGCTGACAGGGGGACCGATAAAACCTTTTTTTACCTACCTTTCCCCTAGGCGGACAGAAGTAAGGTGACAGATCGGAAACATTCTTAACTCCCTCGCTTCGGTCCTTAGTTAAGCTCTTGTTAGAAGCTCTCTCACTTAAACGTTATCTCTGGAATACTTTATTACGATCGGGATTCAATGACAATGACACCCGTGCGTGAAGCTTACGTCATACCATACCGCCGGTGCATGTGCTCCGGTTTGGGCTTCCTCCCCGGGACCTAGATCCGGGCTTGGCCGCAGCAGGCTATCAGGCTACAAAAAGGGCTTGTCTTCAGAAAGTACGCATGCCCCGAGCCTCTCTACGCCTAACTACTGGGCGCGATAAAACTAGTCGACACTAAATCATATTATTATAGTGATAAAATAAAAGTAAAATAAATAGTTACCTATTCCAGGACAGTCACATCCAAGCTGGATCAGCTTAATGTTCCACCTCCTTGCAAAGGTAGTTGCCAAGGTCGCAGTGACAATGATGGTAATGGCAGTGTTTCCATTAAAGTCCACGAAGATGGTCTGGCCAGTGAGGTCTCCGCAGAGCAAGGGAACGATAGTGTTTCCTCCTGTGACTGATATGGAGTCTGTGACGCAGTTCCCGTCGCCATCAGGTTGTGCTAGCACCAGGTCCAGGAAGTCTATACGGAGCTGGGTATTGAAAGAGTGTTAGATTAGGTATTTTTGTTAATAAGTTTATCTTTTCTTCTTTTGTTGCCACGTTAATAGCAGTACAAGTGGAGTTAATATGATCCTCAAAGGTGCAGGTGTGTGGACACTTAGGGCACTCCAGCATGTTGGTTAAGTTTTTCAGCATGTTTTTTGTTACGGTAGGCCGCAATTCAGCGGGAAAATTCAGTATAAGCTGACCTCTTATTTAATTGAAACGTATTGATTGACGTACCTACTACCTAAGCTAGGACGGCTCAAGGTGGATGTGTTACCGGAGACGCGAAGTCCATAGTGCCTATTTGTATCATTTTCGTATCTAAACAGTTAATGATAATAGCCATAGCCTTTAATAGTACCTACTAAGGCTCTATCACCTGTCAGTGTGTTCGCCTGCTAATAACTATATCACGTAGGTAGGTACGGTCACAGGCAGGTATGGCCCACTCTCTTTTACATAGGGGAAATCTACTGACTCTCATTTAATCAATATTATGGACTGATTTTATGCAGTTTTAACATGACAGGTGCTTGCCAAGTTAATTATTATAATTAGGCCGTTAAAGTGGTTCCATTGAATTATCATAATTTCAGCTGAAAGACGTTGACTGTTGGTTCCCCTAACGTCGCCGTGCCATATCAACTGGTTCTGAGTTTCTCGCATACTACAGTATGTACTGGACATACTGACACAGACCCCACAAGGTGTACTGAGTGACTACTCAGTAAACCTTGTGAGACCTTGGGAGCTTTCCAACGCTGCGTCTTCCGGTACGTGGCCTGGTCGACACTCCAAAACCTTTTTGCCTCACGATTTTTTTTATTTTTTAATTGTATGCCCGTAACTAACAAATAAAACATAAAGCCGTTGTCCCTGCTACTAATATCTTCCCAGTCGTGTTGGATTGCCTACCCATCGGCCTATATTATAGTACTTACCTAAAATAATAGAAAGCGCACACACTCGTAACTATAAAACCTCCTACGTACGGGTAATCTTCGTTGAGGTATGGCTGCCGTGGTCGAAAATAGGACGGGAGGACTTTTATTGTTATTATAAGGTTGGCTTACTTGACAAACGTTGGCATTACACCGGTTCACAATCATGGAGCAAGCCGGACCTCCAGCGTACGCCGCCGGATACCCGGGGCTCGTGAAGTAAGTGTTGTTCACATTCGTTGTGGCGCCGCATGTACGAGCCACTGGAATATATGCAGTTACAGGTGTTGAGTGTTTCATGACAAATTAACGTTATAACGTTATCATGGTTCTCTCAATTCTAAGCTGACTTCGCATAAATTGTAATAAGTCTGCAAAGTTAAAATCCTAAAAAAAAATACAACCGACTTTCAAAAATGGAAATTATAGGTAGGTACCTACCCACGGCGGACGCCATCATGCGCGTACGAGCCCTCACGACGGGGGATGCAGTGGCCCGGGGAGGGGTCGTCTTGGTGGTGTCTCTGGACATCGCCAATGCCTTTAACACCGTGCGCTGAAGTTGCATAGTGGAGGCACTCCGGTATCACCGGGTGCCGCCCTACCTCCATCGCGTGGTCGTGGCCTATTTGACGGACAGGGCCGTTATCTACCCCGGTCACCAGGGAGAGTGGAACCGGTGAGAGATGTTGTGCGGTGTCCCGGGAGGGATCAGTCCTGGGGCCACCTCTGTGGAACATCGGGTACGACTGGGTGTTGCATGCCGACCTAATGACACGCGTCGTAGTCGTAGAGAGCACTGCACAAGTCCGAAGCCATGTGTTTTCATGGTCCTCGGAACTCGCCACCGTCGGGTTCCCAGATAACGGTAGGAGGGGTTCACATCGGCGTCGAGGGGACGATGAAGTACCTGGTACTCGTCCTTAACAGCTGATAGTGGAACTTCGTGGAGCACTTCCGACGTTTGGCTCCCAGACTGGAGCGGGCCAGGGCTGCCTTGAAGCGGCTTCTGCCCAATCTGGGGGGTTCAAACGCCTCCTGCCTTAGGCTCTACGCGGGGATCGTACGGTCTATGACCCTTTACGGGACACCAGTGTGGGTGCGCTCCTTAAGGCGGCGACCAGCTTGCTGGTTGATCGCGTCCCAAAGGGTGAGGTGGCGAGCCTCCTTGCCGGACTGTCGCCATGGGATCTGGAGGCCAAGGTCCTCGCGCTCCTCTGGGAATGGCGCGAGGAGGCGAAACGCCGGAGCGAAACTCCGCTGCCGCGACACCCCGTGGCTCGTCGGACGGAGCTCCGGCAGGATCTCATGGCGACATGGAGAGAGTGACTGTCACAACCCAGCGCTGGGCACGCCACCATTGTGGCGGTAGTGCCCCTTTTTGAGGAGTGGCTGGTGAAGCGCCACGGCGTCCTCGCCTTCCGCCTGACTCAAGTCATCACCGGACACGGTTGTTTCGGGAGGTTCCTGTGTCGGATAAGGCGGAAGGAAACGCCCGGGTGTCACCATTGTGCAGATCGCCCAGAGGACACGGTGGAGCATACGGTGGAGATCTGCCCCGCTTGGGCGGAGCACCGCCGTGTCCTCGAGGATGTGATAAGAGGCAGCGAACTCTCGCGCCCAGCCCTGGTCCGGGCCATGGTACGGAGTGAGAGGTAATGGGAAGCAGTCTTCTCCTTTTGCGAAGCAGTAATGCTCGCGTAGGAGGAAGCGGAACGGGTGAGGGAGACTCAACGGAATGGTCCTCACGGCCCCAGCCGCAGCCGCCGCAGGAGACGCCCTGGGCGTCAGTGGTCGCAGGACGATCTGCGGCCACCATAGACGCGGGCGTGCGGACGGCGAGTAATGGGTAGCTCGCCGTCCGATCTGGATCAGTCAAAGGCACGTAGTGTTCTACGCGCGCCTCAAAGAGATGTCAGCCACCCTGACGGGGCCCATCATGGCCGATGCCTGCATGCCAAGGGGTCGCGGATAAATTTGTAACAGTTACCGCGCCCCTGGGCACTCAGGCAAGGAAGGAACAGAGGTCGGTTTTAGTCAGTGAAATCTGACACGTCACCCAGAGCGGGAGAAGTCATAGGATGATTTCCCAACCCCAAAAAAAAACAGAGGTAAGTAACTACACTAACTTTTCATATTCTAGTTGTTATACCGCGGAACTAAAACTAAATATTAAAGTTACGCCCGAATTGATAACCCCAATAACATGGAACATGGAATTTGAACATAATTGGTTGAAACCAATTAGTTTTATAATTATTTTTTGTTTTTATTGATTAATTCAAAAAGCGCTGATTCAATTTCGATAACATTATTGCCACAATTATATGGGACCACCTCAGGAGTACACTCTCTCGAATAAAAAAAGGATTTTGAGAATTGATCCACATGACAGAAAAATCGGTGAACATACATAAAATGTACATACAATAGAAAATAGAACCTCCTCCTTTTTTCGTAGTTTGTTACAAATTTTATCGATATTTTAAAAGCAATAAATATGATTTAGTTATTTGTAGGAGCAATAAAACATTTTTAGTGGTTAGTAACTGTGAAAGGTGGCAATATCGGAAAAGGGTTTAGGTATTCACCAGAGTTCAGACGTCAAAAAAAAACAAATTTTATTTTCAGGCTCATACTTCAGGCTTGCCAGTGGTAAATCCAGTAGGCTAGGCCAGTTGATAATTAGATCTTTAACTAGCAGAGTGCATTTTCCTTTATATAACCAGTTATATACTAACCGACACAACAGCGGCCCCTCCTCGTGGCGCAGGTCCCCGTGATGGTGCCGTTGAGATTGTTGCACTCTCTACGTGCCAGACACGTGCCGTTCATGGAGTTGGCGGTGGAACACTCCGTGTTTGCGAACCTCACGATGCTCACAAAGGGGAACACTGCAACGACGGATGTTATTAGAACTTGTTCGGAAAAATCTTATACTAATAGATAATACCAGCACTTTTTGAACGACCCCTAAACGCGCGGCCGTCACCACTTCGTAGTGTTTTAGCTGGGAACTAAGGTCGCTGAATGTATTTACCCGACTACAGCAAAGGCCAAAGAAGGTTTATGACTGGAAAGTACGTTCACCACAATAGTTTGGTTGGCCTCTAATGTGACGTAGCATCTTAGCAGGCCCCATTAGCCCATTAGACGCTCGATGACATTGCGGCAGGTCAAGGCGAAGATGGCGGAGCGAGTTTGACTTGTACCGAAAGAACTGGCTCAGTTTTGCAGAAAATAGAATTGGGTGTATAAGGGAAAGGGAGGTCTGTGCCCTGCAGTGGGCCAAATGCTAGTTAGAGTTAGGGTACATAAGTTTCAGAGCAAGATTTCAGGCACTAGATAGGTAGGTACCTACATCTTATCAGTCTTTAAGTTACTATAGCACAAAGCAAATCAGCGCACGTAGCACAAAATTGGAGCTTCGTCGATTATATTAGAGGTAGTCGTCAACTATTTACTAGGCTAGATGATTTGTCAGAATATCGTCCTCGTAGAGCCTAAATCGCAAAGCGACTAATACGCCCCAAATATGGGTTCTTCATCATTTCTACAAACAGCAACAAACGATTCTCTATTTATCTCCAGTCGCAAGCAATAAATATCTACCTAATATAGCTGTCTCTTTTATATTTCCAATCCCGATAGACAATTTCCAACAGTCAATTTGAGGCTTTAGTAAAGAAGTTAGTATTGGCATATGTGGCGGATTTTAACGGCTTTGGTTCCAATAAGAATTGGTCTATAATCTCGGACTCATCGCAAATACAAGCTATCGACCACCGGTGTGAAGAAGACTAATTGATTTGACTGACGATGAGATATGGAAAAAACCCTAAAACCAAAGCTCTAAGGGTGCTTTTTGAAGATAAATAACTTGTTTCCTACCTACTGTGTCCCTACGTTTTTTAGGGTTTCGTAGTCCTAACAAGGACAAGAAACCCTTACAGTTTCTGTCTGTCCGTCCGAGGCAGAGCTAAGATACTGTTAGTACCAGAAAGCTGCAATTTTGCAAGGATATATAAATCACGCCACGTTATTAATTTATTAAAATCTCGAAAAAAAAAATTCTTGCTGCTGCCATATATGTAAAGTGTTGATTACTTTTTTTGCAACTGATATATCCTTTGTAATTAAGACAAAGATCTCGGATGGCGTCTCTCGGACGCGAGAGACTCCATCGAGACGCGTCCTTTCACTACCCTGCGTCTTCAGGTTGTGAGTAGAGGCTGCAGGTGCCAAGAGAAACTAAAAATAGGGAAATTGATACGACTGGTCCTTTAAGAGCATGACGACCTAGTTTTGATCACGTAGCTCAGTAATGACCAAACAGCTGAAAAAGGAGGAAGCACAACAGCACAAGGTTTCCTTAGCATTGCAGCATGTAACAAATATTGCCATATGCGCTTTAATAACAGAATTCGCATAGATTTATAAAAGAAAATAACTGAGTAACGGGCTTGGACCTCAACAGAAAAAAAAAGAAATGACTTACAAATTTTTCCCTTCCTTCCACCGATCTCAGTGACATTGTTGCTTTCTGGCTGATCGTATTCGTCGAATCCGTTGTCTTCGTCATATCCATCGTAGTCGTCCTGGTCGAACCTGTTGATGTTGGTGGCTGCAGCTGCTCCCACTAGAGCCAAGATAACTAACCACCACTTTATTGATCCCATGTTTTTCTGAGCTGATCCTCTTCGCACGGAACCTAACACTGTAACTAACTGACTAAAACAACTTCTTGGTCATTTGGAACCACTAAAATATAGGTATCCGTTTCACTGGTCCTAATCCCAATAGAAATGGTCATGCAATGCGAGGAGACATGTCAATCATGTATAAGTAAAGTGGGTGATAACGGTTGTCTGTTTGTGTAAACTGTTAGGGATGTTACCGTTTTCCATTTAGCGCCTGCTGATAGGCTATGTGTTAAAATGCCGCTGTGAGTGGAAGAATTAGAACGATTTAGTTAAAAGTTTACTAATAGGCAGGTCAGTGATGTGTATCCGTGACCTATTTGTAAATGGTGACACATTGTTGAGGCCAATTATTTTCGATTTTGGACTAGGTATCTATATCATAGCATCTATAACAGCGCCCCGAACTAAAATAGCATAATGTCGTCAAACTAGCGAAACCATTCTATTTTAGCGTCGGTAGTGTTTTTATAGTAGGTATTTTTTTTTTGGTGGAGGATACCCTTCTTAGTATTAATTTGAAAATCCCAAAGTGCGCAAAACCATAGGGGCCGAGAAAAAAATTGTCAATATTTTTTCAAAATTAGTGGAAAGTTAAGGGTAACGAAAATCACGTGACGGGTCTAGTATATTTCTAAGCAATAATACGGTCAATGAAATCTTCAAGGTCAAGATAAACACCCCCAAAAGTCATAGGTCAAGGTCATTTGTCGAAGGTCAAGGGCATTTTTTTTATTTTATTATGATGATTTATGTGTGCGAGGGTGGTCGATGGAGCCCCGCGGGCCGCCCCCGAGCGCTTCGCGGGACTCCTGATTCTGGGTGGTTTATAAAAAAATAACCACGAAGGGGATGACGCCATGGCGGGGTCTGACGCCTAGACGTTTGCGCAGTGTAATATTTTACGTAAGTGTTTTACATAAATACATGTACAGCTTGGCAAAAAAGAGTGTGGAATAAATGAGGTCGCCAGTATCGCACCTGTGGCAACCCGGAATACTACTACTCAACAGTTTTTGATACTTGTTATTTTTGGGGATCTGATCCCAATCCCAAGTGGGTGGATCGATCATGATCAAAACAACCCCTCGGACGCTACGCACCATGAAAGGCTTCAATGTCCAGTTTCATTTTTAACCGACTTCGAAAAAGGAGGAGGTTCTATGTTCGACTGTTTTGTGTATGCCCACCGATTCTTCTGTCATTTGTACACCGATTTCCAACATTATTTTCTTATCCGAAAGAATATACTTCCGAGGTGGTCCCATATAAATTTTATCGAAATAGCTTCGGCGGTTTTTGAAAAACTGAACAAAGACGAAAAATGCGTATACATAGATGACGTTTTCGTTTTCTCCAATAACGAGTAGGTATGTTTAAATTCCATGTTATTGGGGTTTTGAGTTCTGGAGTTTATACTCCAGCAGCGTGTTTTTTCGCTTTTTAGTTGTTATCAACTAAAAAGCGAAAAATAAAAAACTTGTTCCGTATGGTGTCGTACGTAAAAGAATAAGAAGTGGGTGTCAAAAGAGGCGACTAAGGGACTCACCGGAGAATGGGCAGCAGCATTATTCGTGCATTATAAGAACTACACTGCGATCGCCAACCCGCTTGTCAAGCGTGGCGATTACGGCAAAAAATGAAACGTACACCAAAAAGATGGCCCCTAGTGCCCGGCAGCCTGCCTACCCTTGACTCCGGTAGCGGTCAAGGCCATGGCGAGGCAAGGGGTGCGAAGAATCTCCGGAGTGAATCCGGCTACCCCAACAAACACCGACGACTGGACCTGGCAACATTTAACTCAAGAACACTTCGGACTGACGAGAAGAATTGAGCAGGTTGCGATGGAGTATTGTAGGATTATCTGAAGTCCGAAGAGAGGGGGAGGACTCGATAATCCTTGAATTCGGTAACCTGCTCTATTTCCAGGGCGGCCAGCAGTCCCAGGGTGGTGTCGGGTTTATCGTCCACAGGTCCCTCGTGAACAATGTGGTGAAGATGGAGAGTGTGTAAACCAAGGTGGCGTACCTTATACTCAGAATATCGTCAAGATATTCGTTGAAGGTCGTATAGGTTTACGCCCCGACTTCCACACACCCCGACGACGAAGTTGAGGCCATGTATGAGGATATATCCAGAGCCATGCATTTTTGACTTCAACGCGAAACTGGGCAAACGAGACGGTGACGAGCTGCGAGTGGAGCAATTTGGATTTGGACGTCGGAACCACCGGGGACACATACTGGCCAGTTTTATGGAGAAGGAGGGCCTCTATACAATGAACTCTTTCTTCAGAAAGCACAGAAAGTGGACCTGGCAGAGCCCTGACGGTGTAACTAAAAATGAGATTGACTTTATCATGTCGACGAAGAAGCAGATATTCAATGATGTCTCTGTGATCAACGCGGTGAAAACTGGAAGTGATCACCGCATGGTAAGAGGCACATTGAATCTAAATATCAAGCTGGAAAGATCTCGACTGATGAAGTCTTCGCTCCGTCCAGCACACATCCAGATCCACAACCTCGAAAGGTTTCAGCTCAAACTTCAAAATCGTTTCGAGTGCCTAGTGAGCTCCGTGGACAAATACAATGATGGGTTCGTGGAAACTGTCCATTCGGTCGGGTCTAAGTTCTTTAAGACTTGCCGTACCGATAAGAACAGGAAACTCTCTGATCCTACTCTCAAGCTCATGAAGGAGAGGCGGGAGATGATGCTGCAGTCTTCAGACGATGCGTGTAAATACCGGCAGCTCAATAGACGGATCTCCAATTTCTTAAAAAGCGACCCACGCCGCTTTAATACCGAAAAGATCAAAGACGCTATAGAACGGAATAAGGGCTCCTCTTTGCAAGAGATCTGTCTATTGGGCAAAGCCAGCTCACGAAACTGAAGACCGACGATGGTAGAACCATATCCGCCAAATCGGAGCTTCTGAGAGAGATCAAGACGTTCTACGGACAGTTATACACGTCAACGACTAAACCCGCTGCGAATCTAGCTAACGACCCAAGAGCTAGATTGACCCTACACTATACTTAAGACATCCCGGACGTCAGCCTGTATGAGATTAGGATGGCTCTGAAGCAGCTTAAGAACAACAAGGAGTCGGGTGATGACGGAATCACGGCCGAACTTCTGAAGGCGGGTGGGAAACCGGTCCTTAAGGCCCTTCAGAAACTGTTCGATTCCGTCATACTCGAGGGGAAAACGCTACAAGCTTGGGGTAGAGGTGTGGTGGTACTTTTCTTTAAGAAGGGCGACAATGCCCTGCTTAAGAATTGCAGGCCCATCTCACTTCTGAGCCATGTCTACAAGCTGTTCTCCAGAGTCATCACGAACCGTCTCGCGCGCAGGTTTGACGACTTCCAGTCTCCCGAGCAAGCCGGATTCCGAAAAGGCTTCAGCACCGTAGGCCACATACATACGCTGCGGCAGGTTATACAGAAGACCGAAGGGTATAATCTGCCCTTCTGCTTAGCGTTTGTGGACTACGAGAAAGCCTTCGATTCGATTGAGACTTGGGCTGTGCTGCAGTCTCTCCAAAGGTGCCAGATTGACTATCGGTACATCGAGGTGTTGAAGTGTTTGTACGAAAACGCCACCATGTCAGTCCGACTTCAGGACCAGACCTCGAAACCTATCCTCCTACAGCGGGGTGTGAGGCAGGGAGAAGTCATTTCTCCGAAACTGTTCACGGCCGCAATGGAGGATGTCTTCAAGGTTCTGGACTGGAGAGGGCTAGGCATTAATACCAATGGCGAGTACGTCACTCATGTTCGATTTGCCGACGATATTGTCATCGTGGCTAAGACTATGGAGGACCAGAGTACAATGCTCGATGACCTCAGTAGAGCTTCCGAAAGAGTGGGTCTTAAAATAAACATGGACAAAACCAAGGTCATGGTAAATACCCATGTAACACCCACTCCTATCAAGATCGGAGACTCTACACTCGAAGTTGTAGACGAGTACGTCTACTTGGGACAAACGGTCCAGTTAGGTAGGGCTAACTTCGAGAAAGAGGTCAACCGTCGAATCCGACTCGGCTGGGCGGCGTTCGGGAAGTTGCGTGGTATCTTCTCGTCTCACATACCACAGTGTCTCAAGATGAAAGTCTATGACCAGTGCGTGTTGCCAGTGATGACTTATGGAACCGAAACGTGGTCGCTCACAATGGGCCTCATCAAAAGGCTTACAGTTACCCAAAGGGCAATTGCGCGGATCGCCCAGAGGACACGGTGGAGCATACGGTGGAGGTCTGCCCCGCTTGGGCGGAACACCGCCGTGTCCTCGTGGATGCGATAGGTGGCAGCGACCTCTCGCGCCCGGCCCTGGTTCAGGCCATAGTACGGAGCGAGAGGGAATGGGAGGCAGTCTCCACCTTCTGCGAAGCAGTAATGCTCGTGAAGGCGGAGGCGGGACGCGTGAGGGAAGCTCAACGGAGTGGCCCTCGCGGCCCCGGTCGCTACCACCGCAGGAGAGGTACTGAGCGTACTAGGCGTAGGACGTCGCGAGACGATTTCCGGCCACCGTAGACCCGGGCCTGCGGACGGCGAGCAGTGAGTAGCTCGCCGTCCGATCAGCACCAGGCCCGTGAGTCGACGGCGCGTAGTGTTCCACGCGTGCTTCAAAGAGATGTAGTCAGCCACCACTGACGGGGCCCATCGTGGCTGGTTTCTGCATGCCTAGGGGTAGCGGATAAATTCTGAAAATGATATACCGCACCCCTGGGCACTCAGGCAGGGAAGGAACACTGGTGGGTTTTAGTTAGTAAGAGTCTGACACGCCCTCCCGCTGCACCCAGAGCCGGCGAAGTCATTGGATGATTTCCCACCCCACAAAAAAAAAAAACCCCAAAGGGCAACGGAGAGGGCAATGCTCGGAGTTTCCTTGCGTGATAGAATCAGAAATGATGATATCCGCAAGAGAACTAAGGTTACTGACATAGCCCGAAGAATCGCCAAACTGAAGTGGCAGTGGGCAGGGCACATTGCTCGTAGAACAGATGGTCGATGGGGCCGAAAAGTTCTGGAATGGCGAGCGCGTACGTAGGTGGACTGATGACCTGGTGAAGGTCGCGGGTAGCCGATGGATGCGAGACGCACAGGACCGATCATTGTGGCGACACTTGGGGGAGGCCTATGTCCAGTAGTGGACGTCTTTGATTGCTAAACCATTCGCGAAAAATGCTGGCACGGTGAATAGGACAATTGTCTTGCACAAAACTTATCTCGTTTAAGTCTTGCGGGGTAGATATTACACACCGTAGGCAACATTATATCGTTCAACACTTCCACATAGTTGACATTGCTGGCTCGCGTCGATATAAAACTTAATTCACCGGGCCCTTGATCCACCCCCTCATATTCATACTGATTCTGCTTGACTTCGTATTTGGTCTGACATTGCCTTCAGACCAACGCGTGTTGTTATTACGCCACAAATGCAGCCCTCCTTTATGGCACGATTTAAAAGATTTTTCGTCGGTGAATATTGTCGTCTCCCAATCAAAGTCCAAATATTCCCGGGCAAAACTTAACCTCTCCTCTTTATGCCGTTACGTTGAAAACAGTTTTTTAATTTTATGTCTGGGATGAGTGTGATAGCATCGGCTCTGGTTCCGGGTCTGGGTGTCTTGTGTATGTAAGTATACATGTTTGTCAACGCACCCACGATGCAGTAGTTATTCCTAGAGTGGGGCAAAGGTTTATTTAAAAAAAAAAAACACTAGGAGAGTTCTCAGGGATATGGATCGCTAGCCTAGTCTTTTTTGAACCTTGTTGGGTGTTCTGACTTCTACAACCCATTCACCGACCCACCCAATAATACCTACCTCTTGCTAAAACTGGTGCATCTGACTACCGAATATGGCGTAATTAATGGCAGAGTGTGACGTTGCAAAAACGAAATTCTTAAATAAATTTATTTATTTCTCAAAATCATAAAAAATCAGATTTAGTTTCGGTTAAATAGTAAGACTATTGGTCTATGGTAATTTTTAGTCGATGAATCGTTTAGAATCAGAATTTAGATATCTTTTTGCGAGAATGCGGAACAGAAACATGTAAATTGGTCTCGTTCGATAATTCTTCTCTCGCAGCCGGCGCAGACCGAAGGAGGCCGCCTGTGAATTTCTAGGTGTTTTTTCTGGATTTGCTGGTAAGAACCACGCACGTGGCTTCTGTTCTTTTTTTCTCTCGAGTTTGGAGTTCTTGTGTCTGATTAGGAGGATATTGTTACAGGTTCTGGCTTTTATTGGATAGCCTAGAAGTGATGCCGGTAGATCACGCGTTTGTTGTGTGCTGAACTTTGATTCGGCGAGAGTGCGGACAGCGTGGCCACCCATTGTAAGAGGTACACCACACACATTCCAATCTCGTTCGAGGAAGCCCATCAAGGTATATACGTCGTTCATTCTTATCTGTTCCTGTCCGATGTCTTCCCCGCAGGACGCGTAGTCGTGTGGTATTTCACGCTCTGTCTTGAAATTCCGACGCCAAAGGGCGTTGTTCTGCTAACCAGTAATTAGAGAATCAGGTACCTAGCTAGAGAAGAAGGTTACTAATGAATAGGATACCTAACTAGGTAAGGAGTATAGTTACAAAACTTCTGAATCATTCTGAATAATTCCGGAATACTTCTGGGAAAGTTTCTTTAAATCAGAATTATTCAAAATGAATTTAATTAAGATTTTTATTTTTTTTGCTGAAAAATCGTATTTTGCTTCGATCGTCGATCGCCGCCCCTGCTTCCCCTCTGTGCGCCGGCCGCTGCCGCCGCGCGCGCCCGACTGTCACGAGTCGTGCGCGCAGGCGATGGCGGTGCGAGGTGCGGTAAGAGCGGAGATGCTCCCCGGAGAAGTTTTCCCCCCCGCGAGAAAGATTCGTACCCCGCAATCGAATGTTTCCGCCGAATATTTCGCCCGAATAATTCAATGGGAATTATATGTTGATATTTTTATAGGTAGATCTATGTTAGCCTGCGATTTATTCTTTTGTTTTTAGGTAGGTACCTACTTATTTCGAAATCGAATGCTATTTTTATAAATGTCAGTTGTGGAATAAAAAACCAGGCCTAGCATATTTGATTTGTTTTTTGAAAAAGGGTTACTTATGTTTTTGGTTAGTTTGTATGTAGCTCTGTACGCATCGCGAGTATTCGTGAGTCGCATAGGTAGGTATTAATCATTATCTACCTACTTAACGCGTATAATAGCCCAAACAAAGACAAACCTTGCAAGCAAACACGTTTTGATGCGATTTTCAGAAAAGTGTTATACTTAGGAGCAGGTTTTGGTATTTTAACCGATTTAAAAAAAGGAGGTTATGAGTTTGAACCGTATTTATGTATGTTTGTCCGCGATCATCTCGCGTTTGGCTGAAGCGATTTTGATGCAGTTTTCAGAACAGTATTATTAGTCACTATATGTATACGTGACATAAAAAAAAGTTGAAAAATAGGTAGTAAGGTCGATTTTCCTGGTTTTTTTCGACAGTTGAAATATTCCCAAAGTTTCGGAATATTTCGGAATACTTCCGAAGTATTCGACGGGAATGATTCGGAATTATTCCCGCCAGCATCTATAGTAAGGAGGTAGCTGGAGAATAAGGCTATTTTTCTCAGCATTGACTAGAATAACTAGTCGTTGGTGTTGATTTCGTTGTGCACAAACTAAACTTAATTTAGGCTATTGCTATCTTTTTCTCTCTAAATAAAACAAGAAAGAGACGGACGTAAATTAAAGCAGTCAAATTTAGTTTGAATTAATATTTCCATACAAATTAAGGGTACACAAGCGCAAGGCGTAAACTAGTTTGACATCTCTAACTTAGTGCATAGATATAGCCGTCCTTTACTCGCACTGCCTTTTAGTAAAAGATAGCAATTCTCTAATTTTAGTTTAGTTATTGAACAAGAGTATCCGCACCATTGTTTCCTTTATTTTGTCTAGGTTGAATTTATAGGCATTGAGCGAGAGAGAGAGAGAGAGGGTGAACCTCATAGTGGTCACTTATGTATATAGAGACCAGGTAATTGAGTGGTTGTTATAATTTACAGTGTATGTTGTGTCTCGAGGTTTAAGCGATGGTATTTTCTGCATCGAGCACAACTATGATATTATGTACTAATACGATTGTGCTAAGGGTTACTAGCATTTCACTTCACGTTCCCAATACAAACGTCACTGAGATTGTATACATTTCTCATGTTCATTTTCTCGTTCGCCTTGGTACGAAGACAGGGCGAACGAGCAGTGAATATTGCAGGGTTATAGGGAATATAGCTACATGTATATTTGATGTAAGTACCTGTCTAAATGATAATTATCAATAAACCTTGTATTATAAAGCATTGTACTTGTTTGATTTATATTTCCCTGTTTTTTTTAAATACCCTATAAATTTACTATAGCACGGGTAGGAGGTTTC
Organism: Polia nebulosa; assembly: GCA_951329385.1. Classification (NCBI taxonomy): domain Eukaryota; kingdom Metazoa; phylum Arthropoda; class Insecta; order Lepidoptera; family Noctuidae; genus Polia; species Polia nebulosa. The sequence goes on along the minus strand of OX589587.1, from coordinate 28,928,863 downwards.
ATACCCTTCAATTAACTCCCGGGTTACAAGAGATATACGTGTAATAGCCAGGACCACGATTGTAAAAAAAAAGTAATAGACTGGATAAAACCACTTACCTACGAGGAAACCGAGGCACTCCTGGAACACGTTGAGTAGCCGAAATATATCACACATATATACCATAACTTAAAGCACCACACACCCACTCGCACACATATACCACACCACACACCCACACACATATACCACAACACACATCTTATCACACACACCATAATACAACACACCAAACCACACCACACACCATACACCTCACATCAAATCACGCACCACGCCCCACATCACTCCACATCGCGCGCCTCACCACATACCACAAATAACACCGCACTACTTACCACACCACACTTTACACCATATTACTGGCACTAACTGGGAATAAGATGTATGAAATTTCCGTGCTTACTCTTACTAATTTAAATTGCAACTTTACTCGTGTTTTATTTTTATTTTCACAAGATTTTTAAAATTTAATGTTTAAAGCTCAATACAGTAAATGTACTATCACACTGCATATTTACCCTTAAGGTCACAGTACACTATTAACTTTAGTTAGTACAATAAACTGAAAGAGCGGAGCCTCCTAATACAGGCATTGTTTGCATAAAAGGAGGCTTCATACACGATTAATGTAATTATGTAAAATGTAATTATTTTTCTGGCACAATAAAACTATTAAAAAAAAAAAGGACCGAGGGCATTACATGCTTGACCAAGTACGAAGGAGTCCCGGTCCAAAATGGTCTCAGATTAATCTTTATCGATCTACACATGTGGCCGTAATCTACTCAGGAGCCCCTTAGCTTGCCATAAACCCCATCTATACTGTAGCGACATTTTTGTCACGAAAATCTAAACTACACACCCAAAATATTTACAATACCCCGATGTTTACCGACTTAATTAATTACATATCTTTGAATTTTTGATTGGTTGCGTAGATATAACAACTCCAGGTTTTATTTCGGCCATGACCTACAAACATGACCACCAAGAAGATAGTAGATTAAACAAATAACAAATAGAAAACCGTCCACAATCGACGTAGAAATCCGTGAATAAACATAAAATACAGTTGATAGTGGAAGGTTGCAGCTTCTGTTCGGCCACTCGTGGTTGTGGGTTCCGCCACGAGAGTGCAGCTCTCGTTCGGGGACGAGGTTGTAGCTTCGGAGCAGAGGAGGAGAGCGTTAGTAAAAGACCAGGCTTACAGGGTCGCAGTACCAGAGTCCAGGTCCCTGGTTCTGCACGCGGCAAACCTCGCGGACCTGGATCCTGGTTCTACATAGGATCATTAGTAAAAGACCAGGCTTACAGGGTCGAAGTACGAGAGTCCAGGTCCCTGGTTCTGCACGCGGCAAACCTCGCGGACCTGGACCCTGGTTCTGCATAGGATCAACTGTATTTTATGTTTATTCACGGATTTCTACGTCGATTGTGGACCGTTTTCCGTGTCGGTTGTGGATCTCTATGGAGAAGAACGTGCAAGAAACTCCTAAGTTTCTTGCACGTTCTTCTCCATAGAGATCTACGCTTTGGAATGTGCAATTAGCGTCATCTTTCTGACTGACCGACTTCTTGACAATTCAAAAGTGCCTGTAAATGGTTTATTTGAAATAAATGCTTTGATTTGATTGATTATAGAACCTCCTCCTTTTTTGGGTTCCGTAGCCCTAACAAGGACAAGGAAGCCTTATAGTTTCGGTCTGTGCGACTGTCCGTCCGAGGCATAGCGTAGAGTCTGTTAGTACTAGAAAGCTGCAATTTTGCATGGGTATATATGTGTCGCAGCCATCTGTTTGAATTCGCCATGCAATTGGCCGCCTTGGCCGTTCATTAACGACTAATGAACGGCCTAGGCCTAAAGATGACTGAAGGACAACCGGCCAAGTCGTTGAACGCAACGTTTATGGTTGGATGTCATCTAGTCATTTAGTTAAATTGGATATTGATGAGTTTGTGATTCCACTGATCATGATTATGTGTGTACTACAAAAGGCAATGTTAGGATGCAAGAGCGAGCGTAGCGAGCTCGGGACATGGGGCACCTCGACTCGGATAGGTTAGGTTCGAAGAGGATGGCTGGGTCTAGTGAGCGAGTGAAGAGAGTGAACTCAGACCCCGCCATCCTATTCGTGGTTATTTTTTTTTTAAACCGACTACTCCTTTTAAATAAATTGAATCACTAATAAATAATATTTTTTGAAGAGTAAACTTCTTTAGGCGTGTTGGGCATTTTTGAGATGGGAAAAAACTATTGAACTCGCGCGTCACCGACCGTCGTAGCACTCGTAACGGATTGTTGTTTTTTTTTTAATTTTGTTCGTATGGTTCTTTCTACGGGGTTTTATAAAGTCAGCCCAAATTTTGGTTATCGTTGGATTGGTCTTTCATAATCATTGCAGGGTGAGTGATTCGTTTCAGAAATATTAAATTTTAAAGAAATATTTTTTGTTCTAACCGAGCGATTTAACAAGCCAACGGTAGGTTGGTTGATTGTTGGTTGGTTGGTTTGTTGTTGTGGCTGTTGTTGGCTGTTGGTTGTAGTTCTGTTAGTTTAAAAGAACCTAATAGTCGCCCAACTTATTAAATGTGCCTACTTGGAAAATTTCGTACAAAATACAAATTCCTTGGAAAAAGTTACTTAGGTCTACGGAACCCTATCCTGTGCGTGGCTCGACACGCGCTTGGCCGGTTTTTTTTAAAGAATGTTAAAAAAAAGGAACCGTCGATTGTCGCAATCATAGTCGATCCAGTATAATTTGTTGTACCATTTACCAAAAATACTCTGAGAAAATGTGACGTAATAAATCGTTTCTATAACTTTATTCACTTATGTGCACAAAATATTCTTGTACCAGTAATTGTTTATGAATTAGCTAAGACGTAAAGTGAAGTACCTACTCATTTCCTCAGAAACAAATTAAAATTGTCATTCAGAGAGGCGTAGTAAAGTTTTCCTAGACAAAGCCAACAAGCATAGAGCCAAGCGGCTTGTGTTTCTGCATGCAAGTTCATCAGGACTGTAATGACTCGTTTTTGTTCCATTCAAGGCGGTATTTCCATGTTGCCGCAAACATGTGATTCACACTTTCGTTTGGCGCCTTGGTAACTCATTTGCCAACCAACATCTAGATACTTCCTACTTGTGCTGTATTTAGTTACTAGCGTACCTACCGCCCCGGCACGCACGGGAGTAATGTAATTTTTGGTGGATTTTTCTAAAAGCTGAAATTTTCATACAAACTATGTCTTGATATTTACGAAAAAAACAACCAAACCAGTCAAGTCGTTCTCAAGTGATGCTCCGCCATACATACCTAGATATACAGGGCGTAAGGTACACGAACGCACACACGTGTTCCAGTGATTCAGTACATGATTCTGGACCCCTAGCGTTGGAATTTTTCGTTGGCTTTTTCCAAATTTTTGAAAACAAAAACTGCGTTTCTTTTACATTCACCTGTATAAAATCGTTATACGAGTATCTATCTACCTCAATGAAATTTTTAATTAAAAAATAATTAGTTCGCTTTTTTCGCAAAAAAAGCAATGTAAATAAAATTACAAGAAGCTCCCTGTTCAGCTGATTTCCTAAGTTAACCGGAGGTCATCGCGGGCCCAGTAGGTACGCATGCAACATCGGCCAAAGACCGCCGACGTTCCTTTGTCGGCAAATGCTCACACAGATCTATGAATCTAACAGACGAGACACTTTAGGCATTTTAAGTGTCTACAAAAATTGATAATCCCATTGACTACTTTTATTTGAACTTATTTTGAGGGGAGGTTATTTTTATAAACCTTCATCGAAATAATTAAAGAAGATCTAAAAAAAATGTGTTACAGTTTACTGATAACGACATAATTCTTAGATACATTTTTTTTATCAACAAAGTTAGTTAAGTAATACAATACAACAAGGTTACTTACTCATTTCCTTAAAACCACATTTCTACATTTCGTATACCTACATCAAAATAATTACTGAGTGAGTAGGTAGTAGGTACAACTTAATGCGATTGTACAGTCTATCAATTTCATTGATCTATGCGGTCTATGAGCAGGCGGCACGTTCAAAAGCGTACCTACGCTCATAAATAAAATATTTTATTTCTTTAACATTTCGCCGACGACGAATTTTTGTCAGTTCCGTGTTTACGTTCATCGCAAACGGATGTGGACTTGGTCGCGAATTTAGGTTGTTATCGTAAAGTTATCAAAAACATAAGTTATTTTTTGTGTTAGTGTATGTGTGTTTTTTGTTCTGCTTGTTGAGTGGTTTTCTCAAAATGAGCCAGATTCGGACATTATTTCAAACACGCAGAATATAAAATTTACAACAATCTCTAATCCATATTCTACTAGCTGTTTCCTTGACTTTGCACATGATAAGGTAGGTAGGTACATTATAAAAAGTAGCCTAAGTGCTATTCCAAGGTATAAGCTATCTTCGTCATTATCTACTAACACTATCGATAAGGGTTAAGACTTAAGTTAGCAAAATCATATTGTTGTGTATGTCGTTAATTTGTGGCAAATAAATACTTTTTCTTTCTTTCTTTTCATTCCAAATTTCACTGAAATACATTCAGTTTTTTGTGTGTGAACGAAGGACATATATTCAGGCATTTGTATTAATTTATAATATTAGTAGAAAAAAGTAAGAACAACAATTTTACTGGCGCTTGTTTTTTAAAAAAAATATACCTAGATCAAGAAATGTATGACGAGTACTTACTTCAAAAAAGTGTCTACAGGTACAGATACAGCTTATAAATAAAAAACCTATTAACACAATAGTAAAAAACTTTTTAACAAAAAAATTGACCGACGAAAAAGAACGATATATTATAATATCAATTTAAATCTGATTAATCATCTAAATTTTATTTGTACGTAGAAATGAAATAGGCTCGTAGGTATGTAATTAATCATTTTACAATTTGGCGCCGACTCAAAATTAGTTTATATTAAATTTGATATTATAAGTTTAAGCTCAATACTCAAGACTTAAAAGGTCTATTTATTTCTTGCTTTTTAGTTCTTTTTCGTCGGTCAATTTTTTTTGTTAAAAAGTTTTTTGTTTTATGATTTTTTTGTGGCTTGCGTCATCTTTTAATACTCTGAATATTCAGAGGCTAATTTCTAATCTTTTATCATTCCTCTTGCCACTGAGCTGATGATGTAACCATCCTTCCTTGAGTATCCCAGGATAATTGACCAATTGAGGTTACCTCCAAAATTGTAAAGACGTCTTTTCTTCAAAGCATATCTGTCACTAAAACCACAGTTCTTATATCTAATTTCTAATTGTTTAGCAAAGGTATGTCTTCCATCATCATCTCAACTTCATGATGTGATGATTCCTAATCGCAAATACCTGATAAGTTATGAAAAGTAAACAGAAACACTATTGTGCTCTCAATTTTCGAGGGTTTTTCTCAATTTTATCAGGATGCCCTTATCATATCCTGGTTTCCTTAACATGGAACCAGCTTTGAGATATACACTACCCAACAAAAAATAATTATCAAAATCGGTTGATAACCAACGGAGTGAGGGCTGAAACACTGTTCGTGGATACAAGCTGAAACACTGTTCGTGCCTATAATTTTCGAGAGTTTCTCTCAATTTTATCTGGCTTTCATCATCAGATCCTGATTTTTTTGACATGGAACCACCCTTGAGGTATACCCTATCTAACAAAAAAAGAATTATCAAAATCGGTTCATAACTAACGGAGTGAAAGCAGAAACACTATTCGTGCCCACAATTTTCGAGGGTTTCTCTCAATTTTATCAGGATTATATCATCAGATCCTGACTTCCTTGACTTGGAACTATTTTTGAGGTATACCCTATCTAACAAAAAAAGAATTATCAAAATCGGTTCATAACTAACGGAGTGAGGGCTGAACATACATGCAGAAACACTATTTTAGCCCACAATTTTCGAGGGTTTCTCTCAATTTTATCACGTATCCATCATCAGATCCTGACTTCCTTGACACGGGACCACTCTTAAGGTATACTCTATCCAACAAAAAAAGAATTATCCAAATCGGTTCATAAATAACGGAGTGAACCGATTTTGATAAATATACGGTTGAATTGAGAACCTCCTCCTTTTTATTTCGTCGTAAAAAAGACATGATGTATCTACATACATTGAAAGCCGTAGGTTAGATAAATTAACATTAAGTTTTTCATCAATAATAGAAGATTCCCTTTATTCGCGTTGCTACCGCTGCTTACCTCCGCGCCCTCCACTGATGTCACGTCGCAAGGAGTCGCTTTGTCTAAGACAGCTAGTAAGCGTACCTATGGTATTAATGGGACAAAGACAGTTATATAAACGTCACTCTATCATCAATAATGCGAAGTGTTTTTTTTTACTAGGAAGTGCGTTTGGGTATCACTTGGTAAACAGTAGAGCTATTCTGTAAAATCTCACCGTGAAAACTTAGGTGAAGTGACCGTGAAGTGGGCTGTCAATCCATACAATCAAGGTGGAATGACAGTTCACTTCACGCTCACTCCACCTCAGTTTTCACGGTGAGCTATGAACGGAATCGACCGGCTGATGCAGAATAGAATAGAATAGAATGCATTTATTTGTCAGAATATTGTATGTACAAGGCTGTTATGTGCAGTTATGACGCCAAGGACACTTTCGCGTTGAGTCACGTGGTTGCAATATTATTGTTTGTTTACTTAAAATATGTTGAAATTGTTTCAAAGTGGCGTAATAATTAAGAAAATAAGAATAATCGGACATTTCTCGGGTTACGATGATGGCACGATATGCGATGGTACCTATAAGTATTTAATGGCATGGTTTTGACTTATTTAAAAGTACTTACATTTATCAAGTAAGTACCAATACTTAGATAGTTTTCAGTAATTACTTATTTATTTTTTATGTAACAAAAAATGTACTAAGTAGGTCATGTTTGTAATAAAACCTATCTTGTCATTTTAAGTATGTGAAATAATCACAAGTCATCATCATCATTACCGCAACGCTTTTTCCGTCCACTGCTGCGTATAGGATTCTGCTTGTTCCATTATGTGAATTTTATTATGCATTTAATATATTTTTTAATTAGCCCCCAAAATTAGGTCATATAATTGCTAACAAACGTTTGAACGCCACTGTACGGACAACAGCTTAGGTTTAATACGTCCAATAAAGAAGTTCATCGATATGTATGCATCCGTTGCTTTTTTGTAGTCATTCGAATTTGGTTGGATAACCAGCCGTAATGTGAGGAGCTCGTGGCTAAAGTAATAACAGCCGCACGGGACGATAAACCAGGTTAAGCTACGCTTGCCGGGGTTGGTCCATGGATGGGTGACCATCTTTACATACCGAGACTCCTCCGTGCCTTGGAAAACACGTTAAGCCGTTGGTCCCGGCTGTCATCGTGTATCTTTGACAGTTGTTACGGGTAGTCAGAAGCCCGACAATCTGACAACCAGTCTTACCAAGGGGTATCGTATTACCCAATAACTGAGTTGTGGAGGTCAGATAGGCAGTCGCTCCATGTAAAATACTGGTATTCAGCTGAATCCGGTTAGACTGGAAGCCGACCCCAAGATAGTTGGAAAAAGGCTGGGCAGATGATGAACCAGCCGAAATGTAGGTACATGTTTGGTTTTTTGTAGATATCTCCACTTAATGCGAAACATTCCAAGCGGGATATATTCACTATATATTTTTGACTAAACGCACAAATTTTTAGTTTACACCTACACATCTTGGGTTGAACCGGTTTCTTGTATTTTGCCGTCAAAGTTATGATACTGTCGTTTTGACTTTTAGCAATATTACTTATTCATTAACGGATGTCAATTGTGGATCTTTGACAGTCGTTACGGGTCGTCAGAAGCCCGAAAGTCTGACAACGAGTCTTACCAAGGGGTATCATATTACCCAGTAACTGGGTTGTGGAGGTCAGATAGGCAGTCGCTCCATGTAAAATACTGGTATTCAGCTGCATCCGGTTAGACTGGAAGCCGACCCCAAGATAGTTGGGAACAGGCTAGGCAGATGATGACTTATTCATTAACGCTTGCATGTTCACTTTTAAAACTTTTTATGGTTATTATAGATAAACGTTAAGACGGACCGAATACAGTTTTCAGCGAGCTTATACGTTTTCTCATTTAGGCGTTGCGATATTTTTTCGGGATTTCAAAAAAAGAGAAAATATAAACATTTTTTTACTTGAAAATTATAAACATTTTCTTAAATCTAATTCCGTTACAAATACGCACAAATAAAGAGCTACTCGTGTATGTTTATTCTATAGGCGCACGTACAATGGTTTTAGAGATACACGATTCTTCTGCAAAACATTACTCCAGTTAACTCCAGCAGGAAATGCGATATTTCGAAAACCTGAAGACGCACAAATTATATTTTTGGCGCACATTTTTGCATAAATATGTGCTCTCTGCCTATGCACAATATTTCTCTCTCCGATCATTCGTTTAGAATTTTCCTGCTGGAATAACGTTACTCCAGCAGGAATCGTTTTTTCCAAAACGACAACACGCACAGTTTTTTTATATGGCGCATATTTAGAGCAGATTTCGCACTAATTATACGTTCCATTCATATTACTCTAGGAGCTACTTTCCTGTTGGAGTAACGCACTCTTGTCCTGTGCTGTCGCTGCGTCATTAAATGCTAGCGATCATATTCGGCCCGCGAATATTTACGTTGATATCACCAATCAGTACCACCGATTTCACTGACTTTAATGATGCAAGACACAAATCAAGGCTGTCGCAGAAATTATTAATATTTCGGTTAGATGGTGAGCGGTACACAGCTACGATAGCATACTCGTTCTCAGATTGTAAAATAAGGCAGTTGGCATCTATCACGGATGGTTTTGTTAAGCGGTGTTTTATTTCAGATTTAATATATACTTTTGTATAATGACACCGTCATTCTGATTAAGGTAGTCTGAGGAGTATGACGTGTAGCCGACAATTTCGGGCACAGTTGAACATTTACTCAGCCAACATTCTGTGAGTACGAGAATATCACATTGTATACAAATTCTTTCCAGGAGAATGATAAGGTTATCATAATTGCAAGTTACACTACGGATGTTAGTGTGCATCAAACATGAGGCTGTCCGGGACAAATCAATATTATTTACAAGGCTTTCAGGAGAGCAGATCATAGATTCAGACACCTGAGCAGAATCAATATGGCTTGAAATGTTATCCAAAAAAAGCATTTTTACGTAAGAAATTTAAAACGCGCATCTGATATTTATGAAAAAGATAATTTCCAATAATTAGGCTAATTATAGCAACAATTAGTACATGTTTACCGATAGAGAAAGATTTGCGATGTTTTGTTTGTAGATATGTTTGTATTAGTTTTTCTATAACTTGCGTGTGTGTAAGTAAGTTATGTGAAGTGTAAACAATTGAGAGACCTTCCGAATGAGCTAATTGAAAATTTGGCACCCCAGAAATATTATATTCTAACCTAAATATAATGCAAATGTAATTGAAACTTAGTTTAACTAGCAACATGCAGTAAATATATAAAAATAAAATAAGTCACGGTTTAGCTTGAGGGCGCAGTATGTGGAAATCACTCTCCTTATCTATTCGATGTGACGGGGCACCCACTCGTTGACGGAGAAAAATCTTAACATGGGCTACCCAACAGAACTCGTAACTGTATTTCTTACCAAACTCACGAGCTTGATAGAACAATTTTCGCGCTTTTTAAGTAAGGCATTCGGCAATGTAAATCGGTTGAGGTTTACCGTCGAGTTCTAAATCAGCCGTATTTAATTTATTGTTTTGATTTGTCCGATTGTGATTTTTCACCGAAGTTAGAATTTTCTCCTTCAATATAACCGAGGAAAAATCTACAATTATAGGTCCATTCGCTGTTTTATCGGAATTCAGGCGAAACACATCTCTTATTTGGGTTTCATTAACACCAACTTTGGTTGCTAGCCCCACTTTAGTCACTATCTTCAGTAGATCGTCTTTAGTCTCACTTTTTTGGATAGGAATGTTCCTTATCTCAATAGTGGCTTGTTTTTGAGATCTCTCGAGGTTCTCCACTTTTGCTTCTAGTCCTTGTATATAGGCTAAGTGTGTTCGTCTTTCAGTCTCCATTGACACTAACTTATCTTTCATTTCTTCATAGTGTTTTTCCATGAACTCCACAGATTGTTTAATTTCACAATTCTGCTTCAGAATGCCATTTATAGATTCCTGTATTGTGTTCTGTTGCAATTTGAAAGTTTCAAGGGAACGCTTCATTTCTGACATGACAACAGACACTTCATCATCATACTGGCGCTTACGGGCGCGGGGTCTGCTAGTGACATTACTGGAACTCTCATTGTCGGTGTCCGTGACAGGTGCTGAACTTTGGTTTGTATCTGACTTTGCCTTCTCCTGCGGTGTGGATGGGGGAGTTCTTTTCAGTGGCATCGTAACGCACACCTAAGTGCAGGTTACAGTAAGTAAATACGATAATGCACACCAGTTATTTAAAGCAGCGCTAATTGTTGTTGCACCGCACTGCCTGATGGTGCTGCACTGCACCGATGGATGTTGCTGCACTGCACTGCCGAATGCTGCTGTACTGCACCGCTGGATGTTGTTGGACTGCACCGCTGGTTTATGCTGCACTGCACCGCCAAAGCCGCCGCGAGCGAGCCACGCACGCCGCTATAGCACTTGTATCTTGCGTTTAGCGACGACAATCCGCTGCACTCGTGGTTCAGTTACTGTGATTAAGCACTTTTTGCGATGTAAATTTTTTAGTTGTTTTTTGTTTGATACAAACTTCCTCAAGGCAAAACAACAACAGTAGATGATAGCACCGAGTTTATATTGACTTTGTTTGAATTTTCGTGACCGCGACACGCGTAAAAGTGAATAAGAAAATAAAACAAAAACGGACAAGACAGCTGTGAGTGTTGTGCTCAGAACGTCGGTCTACCCACCACGCGCACGGTACCATTTTCCTGTGCAATGATTGCTTAAGGGCTAATGTGGCAACAAAAACCTGAACACACCTAAACCTTGACTGACGTGATTTTCCATAAGGATCAGACCATAGGCTTGGACGGCTGACAGAAACCTACGTCTATGCAGTGGCTTACAAGGAACAACGCCGATGATGAGTTGACTCTGAAATCTGAAAGGGAAAAGGTACACAAATAATAAACAACTATAAATGTGACTAAATTTAATTTGTTCTGAAATTTGAAGGTTGCTGTAACATTCGTTACTCTCGTGGCAATGCATGGTTTCATACAAAGTGTTAATAGCATGGAATGATAACGATCTTACTTGTACCATTGATATTGGTGCAAAATAGCTTTTGTTCATCTATTTCAAATTGTTGCAGTTTAAAAGCGTGAAGTAGTTTTATGAGAAAATGTGTATTATATTTTTCATTAAAATTTTGGTAACTTGTAGACTTTTGGTTGAAACATATAAATTGACTGATTGTACAAGTGGTCCACTAAAGTTTTATATGTCGTCTTCGCACTGAGCTTTGGTACAGTGTGCGCAGTCTGACGTTGAGCGAGAGCCACGTCTTCTCACCGCAAAGTAATACAATCGTGACGGAAACGATGGGTTAGTTATACCAATAAAAAATTTGACCGATACAATTATGTTCATAATTATGGACGTTATTCAGATTAAAATCTTAGATTTTTAAGTTTCTTCTTTCCTGTTCACTATAATTTTAGTGACAAAAAAAAAATATTATTCCGAAACCACTCCTGTTGACTAACAGGAGTGGTTCCGGAATAATATTTTTACAAGCTTTCTTTAACTTCCTTCGTTAGTACCTACTAACCGGTTACAAGTTAGAAATCCATTTGCAAGCACATCTTAGCATCCAATTGAGCTTAAGCTTGAGATGCTTCCATGACTTTGGATACCATGCAAATATATCGTTCCTTGGAGCTAGTATGATGATGCAGTCCAAAGGTCTCAATCAAACAAGATAGCATCATAGTGATTGGGATCATTGGATTTTTAATGATCAGAAGTGTTAGGAAATTTAGTACTTCAGTAAATCTTGTTTTGTTATTTAACTTATATTTATTTATGGTTCCATTGATTACGCAGCGTCTATACTGCGCCTACGCTGCGCCTACGTGGCGCTACGCTACTCCTACGCGGCTGCTAGTTTGCAACGCTGCAGCTGTGCTACGCTACGCCTTTGCTACGCTAGACAAACACCTAGTGCGAAGAGAGGTTTTTTTTAAAGCAGTTACCAACTTATTATGAAATATATTAGTTTTTGTTTGAAATACATGAGCTACTTTATAGCAAGAAGAAGGCACATCAATGGTACAATATTTTCATCTGAATCTTACACAGAGACATTGCATGGCAGAAAGGTACCTACTTCCTTTTTAACACCGGAGGATGGAAAATGATAATAACAGTATTTATAACCTTATGGTCAACATATATCTACTGAAAGGCAATAAAACGTTCAAAAACAAAGTTTTAAAGCGTTTGGTATCACAATAGTTTCCCTTTTTATATTCAATATTTTTAGTGAAGCAGCTCAAGTTAGTAGGCCAGTATGTGACAATTTAGTTCGGTAAAGAAATGCATCTATGTAGTTTGGCGAATGTTGGGTGGTAAGAAAGAAATTAATACAGATTGGTGACACCAAGATGCAGATGTTTTGGGAAGAATATCTTGTGGCTTTCTTTAAAACTCTATAGAATAGAATAGAATACAGAATCTCAGAGTAAGGGTTATGACACCAATCGATCGAGCGTCGATCGATGGTCGAATCGATTAGTTGACGTCGACCGGCCGATTGTTTATCGATCGGTATCCGTCGATCAGTCAAAGTTATTACACAAATCGATCAACGTCGATCGATGGCATTCGACCGATTGGTAAACAACACCCTAAGATGTCTTCAGCAACGCCTGCGCAATCACACAAATGCACTAATATGATAGAGTGGAGCCTGAATGCATATAACAAGACCCAAAACTGGATCATCAAATAAACAAAATAGGAGTTGATAAATACTGCACTTTACGACATTATAACGGTGAACAAATTAATTACGACAATATAAGTGGCAAATAACAAAATGTTAGTAAATCACACTTCTGGCAAAGTCTACAAACTATATATTAAACACATTAAATCCATATCTATTTCCTCAATATAATATATCTCAACTTTTTACACTCAACTATAAAAAATAGGTATATAAAAAGAATTTAAAAACACGTCATTGGTAATAAATTATCTTGTGACTTAGTCAACATACTTAACTATGCACTTAAAAATAAACATTATACGTGAAAAAGATACAACATAATCGTATAATAGCTACTGAAACAATAGTAAGTAGGTACAATACTTATAAGAAATAAGCAAGAACAGAAAATAGTGAGGTATGATTTTATACAGAAAAACGAACTTACGACTACAGATTTTCATAAAAACTAAAATTAAGTTTTAATTAAAAATATGGCATCTACCGACATATTTATGGCAATTATTCGGTTCAAGAATGTCAGCTAGTAAAAGAACTTAAATTAGGTCTCTACAACACCTGATTGATTTCAAGGGTGCCCAAACAGAACTACGAGCAGTTCTTGTATTTTCGTTCTAACATTAAAATTATCATCTACTCCCGTAAAGTAAGTCATTAAATTTAAGGCCTCATTTAATTTTGTAACGTTTCTTAAGGCTTTCCGACTGTTGAAGTCATTCTCTAGTCTATTTAAATACAAATAGTTTCTCTTGAAACAACTACGCTTCAGACTAGAGGTTATCCTTACACGACGATAAGGCTGTTCATGTGTTTACAACATCATTGCGTTGTAACATTAAATTATAGCACAAAATATACCTTTTGGTTCGATTTTCATAAAGTTAAGTTTGCGCAAGTTAAGACACATAAAATTAAATGCAAGAAACAGTGGCAAGAAACAGTGCGTCTACAATATGTGTAGTATGAGTTGACAGTCAGCTCCGATACATGGGTGGATATATAATATGGTACATGAAGGATGCTAAGTGCTGTTACGATACTATATTTTTAATATCTTGGTTACACTGGGGAAGCACAGGAAACTGAAGACATATGAACCGTTTTTTGAAGAACGTATTGGAACAGTTAGTTTTATTTTTAAAATATTTATTTTCATACACAATTTTTGAAAGAATATTGGTTCTAATAATATTGTTACAGTTGCCTGTACTTGCAAAAAGGGGACACAGTAAGGCAGAGAGGTAATTAATACACTATATTCTCGATACATATTCAAGTAGATACAATATAGCATTTAATACAAGTTAAGATAAAACTTTAACTGATATTTACAGGCTCAGGCTCGGTTACAAAGATAACTATAAATACAGAGGCAATAATATAAGATATTTCTGCAAATGTAACGCGTTTACTTATTAATTAAATTCTACATTTTGAAAATACGTTTATAAGGTAAGTATAACTTACAGTAGCACAAAATACTAGTGACTATTTAAGATGGCAATTGCGTTATAGTAAATATTAAAAGATTTAGTTATAAAAGTGTGAATGTGATCGGTGGCGAGCCCGTGTCGCACACGCTGGACGGAGGCAATAAGGCTGATTCAAGACATTCCTCACTCAACTGCCTAAAGCACTTCGTAAGATATACGTTAACATTATATTAGGCACTACGTCATTAATTTTCTATAATATTTAAACTGTTATTATAATAGAAAGTACAATAAATATATGTTATCAAATATAAAATATATTATGCACGATGAAACATGTAGGTTCACTTTGCCGGACAATTTGTTAAGGCAATCTGTTGGTGACGTGACAATGTGAAAAAACAAACTTTAATAAATCGAGACTAGAAAGTGTAAAATTTGAACGTTCCAATAATACGACCTTAGCTTCTCGTACACGAAGTTATCGATAAACTCCAGTTCTTTATCCAGATGCAATGATTTGAAGAAGGAAAACTACGTCTGCTTTTGATAAATTCATCATCTTCTAAAGTTCATCACACTTTCACTAATCATATGCTTAGTTTAAATACTGATTAGCGGATTCTAAATAAAAATACTCCATAGACAAATACTGCATAGACAATTTTGAATTAAGAACCCGCTAATCAGTATAACTTAAACTAATCACAAGGTTATTTTTTTTTTAAAAGGGTCTGTTAGATACATTTTGCTAGTCATAACATATCGGTGCGTTAAAAAAAATTGATTTTCTTTTTCTTTTATGTATTGGGCGAAGGCTTTTACCTTGTACCAATATTATTTACAAACTGATATCTAAATTATAAGCTACTTGGACACATCATCTAGTCGAACCTGAGATCGTACCATTGAAACGCGTCCGTACTTTAAAGACTAACATACATCTACTTACTGATATTTACGCAATAATAATATTAAAAGATAATATCTTGGATATTCCTTGCTCTCTTATTAATTAACTTACTATAAATTAACTAATCATATCTAATGAATACTTAGAGCTTTTAATTCACGAAGTTTTCTATCGACACCATTGCTGTTGTAGTGAGCAATTTTTTAGGAATCTTTTAAGGTAAATTACTGGTAAAATATAAAACTTTAATCAAAGATAAAGCTGAAAACTGAAAAATGATTAAAAATCACACGATGCTGTGGCTCTAAAGCAGTTATCAAATTAGTTCTGTTACAGTTACAAACAGATGATAGTGGAACTTCTTCAGTAACAGAGTACGGTTGAATCAGGACTGGAAGTAACGAAGAACATCTAGCAACGGTGTCACAAACCCCGCTCCATTAAAATAATTGTCATTTTTAATTTACATCATATAGTTATCTATAAAATACGGGTGTTTTGGGTTCTGTATCATGACTAATCGAGTCATTTACAATTAATAAGGTATATATTATGTAAAGCGATTTCCTTGGTAATGCTGTTGTGTTGTACGTATTGTGACTTTATTAGCGAGAATCGTATAGTAATGGTTAACTGATGGTTTGTGAGCAAGTACTGAGACTTGTTCAAGTTAAGTTCCTACCACTGTAGAAGTGTGGCAGATTTTTGAGTAATATTTTTGTATATTCACTGGGAACTTCACAGTCGTGACACTTGAAGAGGCAGAAACTGTTTGTGGTGCGTTGTCAGCTTCGCTTTTACAAAATATACAATAAGCATGGGTCACATGACGTGGCCGGAGGCGGGCGCTGCGCGGTCACAGTACGCCGTAGAACGTGTCCATCAGGGTAGTGTCCAGGTCACACTCCATGAAGATGCTCTCACTGCATTCCTCCTGGAAAACGGAGAAATAACTTGATTATTATTATAATCAAAAGCAAAAGCCGAAATAAATCTTTTAAAATAAGTTAATGTCTTATGAAAGAAATTTAAATATTTGGGCACAGTAATTGTTGCGTAAAAAAGTGTTAAGCCTTTGCCTCTTATACTCTTTCCAACGCGCAGCCTAAACCGCTGGTCTTAGAGACATACAATTTGGAGGGTGTGTTCTTTGTGAAGAGTAGGTATCCACAAAGAAATTCAACCCATAAGGGGATGAAAAAGGGGTTGAAAGTTTGTAACAGGGGAAGTTCTAATACTACGCGGGCGAAGCCGCTGGCAGAAGTTAGTCATTCATAAATAGGCACCAACCATACATGCTGGGGCACATGCCCCCGCTCTGTGAAAGGGAGTGTGCCTTTACACCATGTGGGTCCTGTGCGGGCTAACCAATGTCACATGTCTTAGAATGTTTCATTGGTGTGCTGGTTGGTATTCAAAATGTTTTCCTTTACGGTTTTAATAGCAGCTATGAAACCCAAGAGCAGTATGTAGCGGACAACTAGTGGGGACAAGTCCACCCTCCTTTGACATATTATGGAGATCTTAGGCAGCATTTATCATTAGAAGAGTAGATGAGGCCTGATGGAAATCGTTCAAAACCTCTAGTAACGAGACAAAATCTCACTATCACGACTTCGGCAGAACACCTGGCTCGTGGTATGTTCATTACCACCTCTCAATCTGGAAATCTTTTACCGGTTGCGGGCCCAGGTTGGTCGATGTAGAAACCTTTCCAAGACACAGTGCCAGTGTGGCACCTACTTACAGGATATGCCATACCTGCTTTCCTGTACAAACTGCTGCACAATCCAGGATTTGAACTAGGTGAATGATCGAGTTGCTGTCTAGGTAGCTATATATCGAGGTATTCGTAAATAAATTCGGCAGGAAAGGAAAAAGAAGAAACCTGAGTGTTGTGTGGAGCTGGCGGCTATTGGGCTCTTTTTTTTTTTTTTTTAAAAAAAAAAAACGTTGCCCCACACTAGGAATTACTCCTGTATCGTGGGTGCAGTTACAAACATTTAAACTCACATACACAAGACACCCAGACCCGGAACAACTATCTGTAGGCCATACAAATATTTGTTCCGTGCGGGGATCGAACCCGCGACACGCACCGCAGCAGCCGAACGCTCAACCACTACGCCAACCGTGCCGTCTCTGGATGAGACGAAGTGGAGTGCAGGTCGTGCAGGCCCTCCTGTAACTTGTTATTTAAAGAGTAATAGACTAGATCGGGAATGCTTCCTACCTGAGTGTTGTGTGGAGCGGGCGGCTGTTCCCCGCCCCTCCTCGCGTGTCATTTGGAGGTCTTGGGCAGGTGCCGCTTCATGTGCAGCGCGAGGTGGTCGGAGCGCGCGAAGGACCGCTCGCAGACGGCACACTTGAAGGGCTTGGCGCCCGTGTGCTTGCGGTAGTGGCGCGTCAGCTCGTCCGAGCGCGCGAACCGCCACTCACACTCCGGCCACTGACACGTGTACGGCTTTTCGCCTGAGGATATGGAACTCAAACTTCACTCCACCGAAACTGACCACACATGCTAGATTATGTGTGATGATTATAGTCTTATAGCTGCGCAAGCGAACACGTCATTCATAACTAAAAAACTGCATAGTTTACAACCTGAAGTTGATTTTCATGTAAAACCTAGCTTTAGTGGTTAGCTTCAGTAGAAGGGTCAGAAGATCTGGGCACACCACAATTGCGGCGATAAGTCCCCTCTTTGAGGAGTTATTGGAGAGGCGTCACGGCGTCCTCACCTTCCGCCTGACGCAGGTCCTCACCAGACACGGTTGTTGGTCGGTAGGTTCCTGTTCAGGATAAGGCGGGAGGAAACGAACAAGTGTCAACATTGTGTGAATCGCCCGGAGGACACGGTGTAGTATACGGTAGAGGTGCCCCGCTTGGGCGGAGCACCGCCGTGTCCTCGTGGAGGCGATCGGCGGTTGTGACCTCTAGCGTCCGACCCTGGTCCAGGCCATGGTACGGAGTGAGAGGACATGGGAAGCTGTCACCTCCTTCTGTGAAGCAGTAATGCTCGCGAAGGAGGAGGTGGGACGCGTGAGGGAAAGGCACTCCGCACGCTTCTACAGCGGATGCCCTGGACATCGAGACGTCCAGGGCATCTCCTGCGGCGGCTGGGGGCCGGCTGACGCCCGAGTTACAAGCCAATTCCCAGCCACCGTAGACTCGGGCCTGCGGACGGCGGGTAATGGTTAGCTCGCCGGTGGATAAGGACCAGGCCCAAGTTAATGGCGCGTAGTGTTCCACGCGCGCCTCAAAGAGATGTCAGCTTTGGAACCATAAAACAAAGACAACACAACATTTTTGACTAAGTAAGTTCACTATCAAACAACCCACAGCCAAAATCGCTGACAAAAAGTCTGAAATTTTGCAGGAGAGGTCTTCGTATCGGTGGTGACCAATAGCAAATGATTTTTGAAAATTGGCTCTCTTAAAAGAGATTAATTTTTGCCGATGGGGAATACTCGTATAATCGAGCGCACAGCTTGTGGTTTAAGATAAAATGAGAGAGAGAAGCCAAGTGGGGGATAACCGCATCCATTTTTTTTTCACGGTAACCACATTTTAACATGCTGCTGGTTGTCGGAGCAGACTCCTACATTGATAATTTTATGAGGTTGTGGTGTGGTTGCAAAATGATATTTCCTTCTGTGTGGTTTAGAAAAACTTATTACTTTCCATTTACAGTTGGTTTTTCAAAAAGGGGTACATACTCGTACACTGCATGAATAACGGATTGTATCATGCAAGATTCATACTCAAGGACGGAATCGTGTCACTGATGTAGGACTATAATGGTAATACTGTCATAACATCAAGTCACGTTTCAAGCTATTTCCAGAAACTGGTAGAAGGTAATTTGCCTAATCGGCAAGCGTAGTCAACTTACATGGTTTCAGGCTGATGTCAATGAACTCTACAACGTGTTTCAATATGAACTGAAGTTCGAATGAGGTACTAAGTGTTAGTACAAAGAAAAATTAAGTTTTTAGAAAGCTAGTTACTTAGTAAAAGTCTGTGTTAAATAAATTGGACAAGTGACAATATATACTGCGGTGAAATTTAAACGATACTCGTAACACAGTACCTACTTAGGTACATTGTTGCCATTAGGTATATCTGTTACTTTCGCTAGGCCGTTGAGTAGTCAACGTACGTATTAAGGAGACTGCCGAGTTAAATTAAAATGCATGACTTCTCTAAACACGTGTAAATTGATGTATTTGGTACAAGCAGTGTATATTCGCAATGCCACGTGGACTTAGACAATTATTTCGCAGTGGTTCAGGTAATTAAAGTGTAATTAATACCTGTGTGTATTCTCTGGTGCGCCTTCAGATGCGAACTCTTTGTGTAGACCTTGGTACATCCTGTAATAAATAGTTTGGTTTTTAGATATCGTGCGAGTTTCTAAAATTAGTCATCGATTGCAAATGTCTATTGCGGAACTTGGATTAGTACATTACGATGAAAAACGTTTTTCTTTTGTGTCCTCCTTGAGGTATTCACGGGGAAATTGAAATAAACATAGTAAATTTCCCAGTGTGGTAAATACCCTTAAGAGTAAGCTTTTCTAGTTGGATCCGAATTGAGGTCATCGATATGCATAATGAGTTTTTGAGGCCTATTATATTTTGCTATCAGTCCTGCGCTTGATGAAATAGAGTGCTCATGCTGAAAAGATTAATCCCTTAAGTTTAGTCGAGGTCAGTGGCACAATTTGACCAATGAGGTCGTAAAACTTAGCTAGCAAGTAATCTATTTCTGTAGTGGTTTCTATGCTATCTGTATTGTATTATTAGAGTTAGGATATCAGATGAGGAAATCGGAAATAGTACCTTGACTTAATGACCCAGACAGATTGTTCAGAAATCTGTATGTTAGACATGTAAATTAAATCCCAGCATTTTTCTTTTGCGCTCGTTTTTCTTGCAACTGAGGCGATTTTTTTGCTGATTGCGCTTTAAAACGTACCGGGTTTGTTTATCAAGATATTGGCCACCATTGGGTCTAAATTGTATTACATCATCCATATCCACGTCTAGTTAGATGTCCTTCCTGCTTAACTCCCTTTGATTAGAATTGCCCTAGCTGTCACTGAGGTCATAGGCTTTCATCGAAAATAGGACCTCAATAGATCGTGGAATAGGCCTACACGGAAAACCACATTAAAGAAAACACTCCAAGAACCCTTCCTCACTGTTGGCGTGAAAACGTGTATACTATGGAGAAAACGAGTTTTTCAACTTTTTAAATCGCTATAATTATCATCTTAAAAAGGTAATTCTTAAGAAAAAGTATAATTTTTTTTTTATATAGATTATTAAAATATATTCTACAATATTTGTCTGCACTACTTTTATGATAAAACTTAACTACCGTTTGGCTGAAAAATCAAAAATCACATATTTCAAACTTTGTCTTTGATTTAGTTTTTTGCAGATTGAGATCGATGGGGACTTTTCACATTTCATTTATAATGGTATTCTGAACACTCGTACAAATTTTTAGCTCTACCAGAATTATTGTAACCTTGAATGTATATTTTGACCGGGCTTCTGACGGCTGTCTAAGATCTTCAAATGCTAGCCGGGACCAACAGTTTCACGTATTTTTCGAGACTCACAGGTGTCTCATTATGCAATGGATAGTCATCCATCGTCGGACCGACGTCATCAAGCGTTGCTAAACCTGATAGGTCGACCCTTGTGGTCGTTATCATTTAGCCCCAGATCTCTGGTCAGGTTTTGTTCATACACCTACTTCAGGCACCAGTCTCTTACAATCAAATGGTAAAATATATGTAATCTGCATTAGTTACAATGTTATTTTTAAGATAACCAATGTGAAGAGAAAATAAATTAAATTTTGATTTGATTTGATTATTTGACTCTGGTCGGTCTAGTAGACAGCTTATAACCGTACTTGAGAACAGAAGTGTTACCTATAAAGTCACAGTGGTGCACCCTCCTCTTCTCGAGCTCAGGGTTGTTCCGGCGGTTGTACTTGACGTGGTGCGGATGCGCGAGGCGCGAGTGCGGCAGGGGCGCGTGGTGCACCTGCTGTGCCGGCGGCGGCTGCGGCTGTGGCTGCTGCTGCTGCTGCTGCATCTGCACCACCTGGGCCATCGTCTGCATCGGAACGAACTACTTTATTCATAAATGTTTACCGATCTCTTTACTTTTAAGGGTGTTGACATCATAATCACTGCGGGCGAATTTACTTCGTAAGCCTCATGATAACGGTAGAAACTGTGGGAGTAGCTAGGAGTCCGACATAACCTTTCGTCCTACTCTAAAATACCTACTAAAAAGTTAAAAATAAATTAATGGTAAAAAATGTTTTTAAAAACAAGCTTTTATCAACACTTCTCATTGTCCTTGAGAAAAGCTTGTTTTTAAAAACATTTTTTACCATTAATTTATTTAAAAAAAGAAAGAGTTGTATCGATTAGCCTTAATTGTTAAGTGATAGCTTATTGTAGAGATTAGTGTGCAATATGCTGTGGTAGTTACCTGTGGATGGTGGTGGGGATGCGGGCCGGGGTGCGGGGGCCCGTGCGGCGCCCGCAGCAGCGGCGGCGGGTGGTACGGCGGCGGCGGCGTGCGCCGGCCCGCGCCCTGCGAACAACACGCATGTTGCTGCACTCATACATACTAGCCAATGTCTCTCATCGGCACATACCAAACAACGTCATAAACTACACATATGTACATTATTCAGGATCTTACCGCTGTCCTGATTACAATCGTCAACAAATGACATCTGCCTGCTCTTTACCTTCATCACTTCCACACTAAAATAAACAACATGACACAAATAGATCGCTGAGCAATAGATGGTACCATCTGTCGCGTACGCGTACGCAAGCGCGCCAGCCCAGTGGAGCAGAGACTCACCTGCATGGTGTTCCCGGGGCTGCCCTGCTCGGAGCTGGGTGGCGTCAGCGGCGACATGTACACGAGGCGCGACGGGGGGTACTTGGCGAAGGACGTGTTGGGCTGGTGCGGCGGCGGCTGCTGCGGCGGCTGCGGCTGCGCGTATGTGGGTGGTAGCAGCCTCTCCGTCTTGATCTCGAGGGGGCTGAGTAGCGGGGTGGCGCACTCCTCCAGCAGCGCCTCGTCGGCCTCCAGCTTGACATGCGTGGAGCCGAGCGGCGCCAGCATGTTCGCGTTTTCGGGGTCGATGTTCCGAATGGAGGACGCGATGTCCTCCCACAGTGCGGGCCGGAGGAATGCATCGTCGCGTGAAGAGGTTCCACCGTCGAAAAGGTCCATGTGGGCGGGCGCGAGTGAGGCACCCTCCTGCTTACACAGCAGCGACTCGAGCTCAGATGTCTGCAACAAACAAGCACAGCGTTCGGTGATTTGCAGATCCATATCGTGCCGATATTATGAAAATCCTATTTAAATGCTAATAACACATTAGAAAGTTCTCATGCGTAAAGCTTTTGACCACAAAGAAGTCCCTGTAGCTTTAGGGCAATTATAAACATATGAATTTATTAACGTCTTTCTAAACCTGTAGAACATTACCCATCACATTGTATGACAACAGAGACCGGTTGCGAAGCGGATACCTCATGCTGCATTATTCAATTACGGAAATATAAAATCGTTCATTTGTAAAAGCAATTTGTTAAAGGCACAAAAAGAGGAAAGCTCTTCAGCTACATGAGAGGGTTAGGCTTCTGTTGGCACTAAACATTGGAAACTCTTCATTAAAATTATCAGTGTTACATGACAACGATAAATCGTTTAATGATCGGTTATCCTATAACTTTTCCTTTTTCATAGTAAACTAAGTGGTGAATTGGTGATGTGGTAATAAGGTGGTAGATATCAATGATGGAGCTTTAAAATAAACAACAAAATAAATAGTTGAAATGAACTCTAGTACCGCAATGCTGTTTATATCAAATGAGACACGAACAACACGCGTATTCTCGGAAACTGATTGCCTACATCAATCATTCTTAAGAGGATTAAAGATACGATTAAAATTATGAATTTACACAATTTTAAACAATTTCTCCGAGCTAGGTGGGCACCGCTGCGCCGGCGCACGTTCGTACAACATTAGCATACAATGGCAGCGGCCCACGCGCTCGCAGGTGACGAGCAAGAGCTTTCATATCGGATCATTTCATACATAGACATTTCGGGATGAGATTTAGCTAGCATTGAAATTAAGTCGACACAAGGGTCCGGACAATGTGACATTCTATCATCGAGAACGATTGTCGAAAAGTCAAAATTAAAAGGATTTCCACTTGACACTTGACACCGCATGTACACCACATGTGCACCACCTACTATATAATATATTTGGGGCTTTTTGACAAACGCTATAGCTGATAGGATTTCATTTGTCTAGTGATCCGATCCTTTTTGTCACACGTAACAAAGGAGAAAAGCAATCAACAACTTTTACGGAATATAATAAAATTGCGTTGACTTTTAGAAAGTGTTTAATCTCTTAACATCTCTTGCTATAAGTATCCCTTAAATTACTCTACGCCGTTTACGAGTGACAATAAAATTAATGTAGTTTCTATTAAACTTGTATACCTACTGATTGTGTTGAGTGTTCTAAGGACTTGTATCTAACCGTTAGGTAGGCTATATGCGCCTGTACACCTGCGTGGTTGCGCCGTCAATTTCGAGAAGTGACGAACCAATTTTTTTGACAACTCTTTGAAAGGTACTTACATCAAATATACATATAATGGTAATTCTAGGCACGCATATATTTACTTGAATGACCACTCTTATCTCAATGGGTTGCGGGAAACAGTGATCCCGAACCACGATTCTATTAGAACTAATTTCCGTCTATGCATTAAAACAAGCTACTGGAGCAACACTAAAATACGAGGTACCTAGGTATAAATGTCAGAGGCACGGTTAGTCGAGCCCCGGATCTATGTACCTACATAGATTCACATTGATTGATTTAATAATAAAAGTTTGCTTATTAGAATAACGAATTAGTAAGTTCTTTATAACTAGTTGTCACAGTTAGATAAACACCATTCGCTTGACTTTCGATTACTTTTCGATTGACCCAATGATAGTTGGTTCAGTATCATCTATATCATCATCATCATCATCAGGCTTTTATTGTCCCCACTGCTAGGGCACAGGCCTCCTCTGTGTGAGAAAACAATACTATATATTCCTACCTATTTACTTACCTATTTGCAAACTTAGAAATAAGAGCAAAACATTTAATAGACAGTGTCATTATAACTCGTAACTGTATTAATATATATATACGTCACGTTTTATGTGTAACTTAGGTACGCACCAACTATATATATTAGGTAAAGGTGGTGTGAAGTAATTTCCTACGAGTTCATGTCGTGATAGAATATGTAAATATTGATAAGTTTTATGTAGTGTTTTATCTGTTTGCTTTTCTATTGTTTAACGTTGACGGCTACAGTTATATCTATGAGTAGGTGCGCATACCTTACTTATGCGTCTTGAAAATAGAACGTAATTCGTGCATGGAATCGTTTTTATCGGCAAACAGGTGAAATAGAGATAAATTAGTTTTGGAGCTAGGTCGGCACTCGGCAGCGTGCAGTGTGGTCGGAACCTCTTTGGAGCAGCGTGGGGCTGTCGCAAGAGCGCCGGACCGCGCGAATTCCTTCCATGACCTTTGCGGATCGAACGATTGCGCAGTGGCTCCTCCACCGACTAGACAAGCTTGAGCAACAGCACATAGACTATACTGGTGCAGAACAACGCCCAATCGAGAGCTTTTTTGCTTACAAAATAGAAACATTATATTTTATGGTCCTTTCAATAATACGTCTTTGGCACTTTTCTTTCATGGCCCAAATGTCAGCTGCAAAAGTTTTGTTTCTTAGGGGTTTTATATGTACGATTTTATTGTAAAGTGATTTTTTTATCGTTTGAACCAAGTGCACGATTCTAAATAATTATAAACTTTGTAAATACTCTTTTCTATTCTATTTCATGACTTATTTCAACTAAGTACCACGTAACTGGTCTTGGGGTCTCGTGGTCGCTGGCACTACTGCTGTGCTCGGTCCTGGTTTACACTGCCAGCTCGGGCATAATTTTAATGGCTTATTCCATCTCAGAGTAGTCTAACCCAAAGGTTGACTGGTAGAGAATGCCTTGTTGCATTAAGTCCGCCTATGTACCACTATTGTACATGAAGTTTAAATAAATAAATAAATTTACTCAGTAGCAGCCCGGATTTCAGATTGGTGCCTGGTTGATGGCAATGGGCACATAACTGGTGAAGTGTGGTTGTGGTAGGTTTCTGACTAACCCTTCAGGATATACCTACAGGCGTCATGTTATGTAAACAGAAGTGATGATCAGCTCAATCTGTCATCTCTTCCTTGATGATTCGCCAACGCCTAATACTTGTTAGATTATCGTCGAAAAACGCTGCGACATATCTGTGTGGCAAGTTAATTTTATTCTATGCGTTGGGCGGTGCGCTTAGGTACTGTATTCGCTTCGGTTTAGCTCATTTACGAAGCCAGCTAAATCAGTCGGCTTATAGTGAACAGACAGCTATTGTGAAATGAGAGAACCTCCCGCGGATTTGCACCGGCCAGTGATGAAAGACGCACTTGCACCAGATTCTATCTCAAATCTAATAGATTGTTGTTCTTATTTATTTCGACCGCTGAATGAAGCAAGTGCCGAGCCAGACGATCTACTTGCAGCTCTTAAAGTTTATATTAGTGAGGTCGCGCTCCACTTTAACAGGGATTGTGTTTATTTGAGAAGGTATAATTTAGGATCTGTTCAGATATATTTTTGCAAGCCATTTTTGTGATTGCGATAAGATAATGTTTTATTTTTCTGCCTACGTATACAAACATCTGATCATATCGCGGGAATACCAGCACTATCTACTGCACATGTGAATGGCTGAAAATGTAGGCAGGTACTTAATAAATCCGTAAAGTACACACTCTCATTTGAATTATCATTTATTGATAGCGATTACAAAGAAAATGTGGAGGTGGTACAACCACGAACATTTGTTTTCCTATCAATTAAATTTGTACATAAACAACGATAACTGTTTTATATCTCTGACGAATAGTGGCACAGTGCTATATATTCGTGTAATAAATACAAATGGCATGGAATGGCGGTAGATAGGAGAGTGTGTTGAAAAAATCAGGTGTTGTGATTGGTTCTTTCTGAGATAATGACGTTGATGGCGGCTACATTCATAAACAGAATGGTGGTGCGTCGCGACGCCGCGCACGTGCTGCTCGCCGTCGACCAATGATAGACGCGCTGACGTCGCTTAGGAAAGTTCTCACCGTTATGTTCTGGGCGACGCTGTACATAACATGATGACGCTGAAACTACTGAAGCGTATGATTTTTTAGAGCTTCGTAGCTAAGACGTTAGCACCTTCGCGCGTACTACAGAGCATAGCGGATGCAGCGATAGATGTTTCATCACAAAGGTCGGTTTTTTTTTAAATATCGCTAACTAAACCTTCCTCCTCTTTTCGTTCAGTTTGGATACTGTAACAGTGTATTCGCTCTCAATTAAAAGATTATTGTTTCTTGTAATGAAAGGTCTGACGAAGGAGGAAGGTATGCCTACTCTACACATACATAGGTACGTGTATGTAGGTATTTAGGCGGCCCTGCGTGTTGAACAGCTATTCGCGAAAGCAATTCTATTTTCTCTTGCATGGACGCCTACCTACTTCATAAAAGATTACTTGATAGTCTATAAACCAGAGATAACTGCTTAAATTCAATGAAGAATAGCAATAACAACCTTAGCTGGAGCCATTCATATGATGGCATCGTTTCCTTCTATCAAATCTGCATATAAAGCATTCTCATGTGTCTTCAGTGTGTCACAATCTGACTGTAAAACAAAGTGTTAACATTAACAGCTCGTCGACAGACGAGAGTGAAAAGTAGACGTACCTAGACACTAGACGTGTTGCCAAGTCAAGAATATCTATAAGTAGAAAGAATACCTGCTTACGTTAGTCAACTTGGTATTTATAAAAGTGATAGTAAAACTAGTTTTGTAAACAGTATGAACTTTGGAATACTAAAAATAATTAATCTCATAAAACGCGTCGGACATTAGAAAGCTCTTTAGTGTAGCTTGATATTATAATACGCTTCTATGAAACAACCGCTAAGGGCCGATTTCACTATTCACTTTATGAACTAAGTTTTACTGAACTAAGCTTAGCGTAATCTTACTCGTATTTTACCATACAATAACCATTAAAATATTACAGTGAGTTTATCTTAAAAGATAGACATATGCTGTCGCGGCCTTTTTTTTGAACTTTCAAAGGAGAACAATTTTTGCGTAACTTTAACCGTTTACGCAGCGCATGCAACTGAAGCTGAAAAGGATTTTTTTTTCCCCGTTATTGTCACATTTTTCATTGATGGTCCGCTCCTGTTGGTCGCAGCGTGATGTTATATAAAGTCAAAGACAAAGTTTTATTTTCAAATAAATATATAGCCCTCCTCGACAAATGGACTATTCAACACAAGAATAATTTTTAAATTCGATCCAGTAGTTCCTGAGATTAGCGCCTTAAACCAAACAAACAATAAACTGTTCAGCTTTATGACAGCGGCTAAACGCGTTTAAGCGAGCTTAAACGTCGAAAACTGGGCGTTTAGAATTGGTGAAATCGGCCTTAAATATTCATGTACATAGGCATGTAAATGTCGGATTTAAATGTATGTATCTCATGCGCATTGAAATTATTGCATTATTAATTATGAAAGTTTCAACATCTACATGCGTCATGAAAATTATACTGAATGAAAAACGGTCGAGCGGCGATAGCAGGAAATGTAAAAGGTCAGAGGAGGTCAGGGTACCTACGTACTGCGTACCGTACCTGCGTGCTCGAGGTGGAGGCAGTACATCAACCTTCCCGCCGTGACCCCCGGGACTGTGTGCTAATTAGCTTTTAGGGGACGCCTATGACAATCGACTGTTTGATATGTCGATCAAACTGTTATGACCATCGCCTTGTTTTATGACCTGAGTTTCATAACTATGATCGAAAGAGAGTTAAACGCACGTTTCAAGTTAAAAGCTTTTTGCTAAAACATTTTAATTTACTAAATTAGCACTAAAACCTGTGTAAACATAGTCGTCCGTCTGCGTAATATTCATGACCGAAATATAATTACTTGGAAAAAGGTCGTCATTTTTGGTATAGTGACGTCGCCTTAACTACCCCCCAATAGACAGCGTGACCTTTTCAATAATGTATCGTCATATGAAAAGAATTGAAATGGCCGTCTCATACCGTTACGGCATTGTTTGAACAGCGCGTCTGCGTCGGTCGTCTGTCGACTGTCGACGCTCTATTTCCATAATTCAACTTACGCCCACGACGTTCATTCTTCCATACGCACACAATACTATGTAAAACAATTACAACAAAGTACACACGTACCCGTCTTAATGCAAAGTCGTAAAGTTCATATTGCAAACAAAAGCTATTCGCTAGCAGTGTGCTGGGCTCTGATGTAGGTAATCGGCATAATTCTCAAAGTGACGATTATATTTATCATGACTGTCTCGTGCGGCTGGGTGACAACGACGCCGTGATGTGACGATGCCACAATGTGCTCCGCCGAGTCGGGTACCTACTCCCGTTTTCTATTGTATTTTTACGACATTGTGCGCATAGAGCTTTTAAGTGGCAGATTGATAAAGCTTACAGACACGAAAGAGCACTAAATGATGCTATTTTGCAGGCAATAGGGTGCAGGAGGTGATTATGAGCAGTAAAGTTTTTGCCATTCAATCATTTTGATATAGAAAAATACATGTTTCCAAAGTAAACCAAAAATAGCGCCGGTAAAACTCTTTCAGAAAAACCGCCCAAACAAAGTAGCATAATTCTAGCATGTCCGCTTTTAGTTTTTACATACAGAGTAAGGCTTTTTATCATCCACTAGGTACTCCTAAAACTTATGACGACAATAACTAATAGTAATAACATTTTATAGGCAGTGAGCTCACATTGCCGCGGCGTCGGGAGTCGTATTTATCGGTTGGGCGGACTAGGGCGGGCGGCGTTAGGCGGATCGATAAGAACCGCCCACCGAGTGGGGGACGGACTTGCTTAGAATACATTTTAATATAAAACACTATGCTGTGTCCTGTCGCAGTTTTTAATGACATATAATAATAATTAATGTCGACTGATTTAAATAATTTTGTAGAACCTTAAATCACGTGAGCAGTAAGTATTAAACGTAAAGTAGGCTAAGTTAATACTTAACAGGTTAGTGAAAAAGCTGAACGCTGCAGCATGCAGCATAAGCACATTATTTACAAAAGATTTGGTATAAGTAAAGAATACCGTAAATGTTTAATAGCACATAGGAAAACCTTACGACTAGTGGCGAAAATAGTTTCTGAAAACTTTCTTGCTTGTTGTTTACGTAATACTCGTATATGCAGAAAACTCTAGTCTATGGAAGCTCTTTTATTTATCTCGTCTTTATTATTTTAAAAACACACTGCATCAAAGGGGAGTTCATAGTTTGTTGAAACAGTACGTGTCTCACGGTGGCGCTTTATAGAAGAATAAAAAATAATGTAATTTGAGTAATGTTTGCATTTCCCATAATTTTGGCTGAACGTCGGGCCAGGGGTGGCCGGAGGGGTTCTACCACTAAACACACCGACGATGTATTCACGAGTTATGTACCTACAGCTATACGACGATATTTTTGTATATTACTGATATACTCGTATACCCGATTTCTGGATATAATTTGAAGTTGAATATTTGTTTAACTCTACTTTACATTTTTAACTGCAAATTGATGAGAAACAATACCTGCTACCAAAAATATTCTATGTAGGTACCTTCCTACACGCATCAAAAGTGTGTAGTGATCAAGTACGTTTTAGAGTACCGCCGCAATTGAGGATTATTGTTATAACTTTTTTGGATCGTTACTGATTATTTTTAGTGAATTTCACTATTTGAACAAATAATTTTCTTTAAATTGTGATTAGAAATAGAAAACAACTGTCAATCAGGCTTTCTTCAAAAGTGTGTAATAGCTTTTTTACAACACCATTACAATTTCTGCATCGGAACTGAAATAAATTGCATCGATATGGAGCGACGACATCATTTGAAACGAGAAGAGATGATGAGAGCCGTCGGAATGTCACAAGTTGGTTCCAGGCAACGTACTGTGGGTGTCGCTCTTGGCACTACACAGAGCGTCATAAGCCGCTTCTGGACACGCTATCGTATCACGGGCAGCTTGGCCGAGTGACATGGAGGAGGATCTCGCATCACCACTCGCAGACATGAATCGTACCATGACTGCCATGACGTTGGCTACGAGGCTCCACAGCTCTTCAGGCTCGTTATCCGATATAAGCGACCAAACTATCCGAAATCGTTTACGTGAAGTGGGTCTGCGTTCTCGAAGGCCACTGAGAGTTCCACCTATAGCAGCCTGCAGTTGTAGGACCCGTTTACAATGGGCTCGCGAAAACAGAAATTGGGAGGAAGAAGACTGAAGACAAATTTTATTAGGAAGTTCATTCATATGGAGGTGGAATAATACTGGATTAAGCCAGTATTTGGATCGGTGGAAGAACCTATCTCATTTGGATCAATGGCAACCTCAATGCTCAGATTTATGCGAAGAGGATTGTTTCAGACGTGATCATCCCTTTGCGAAGCTGGTTGAGTGATTCGGTTTGACTAATGCTCGAAAATGTACGTCCACACACGGCTAGAGTCGTAACACGCACACTTGCCAATGCTCTCATCAACGTTATGCCGTGGCCTGCTCAATCGCCAGATCTCAACCCAATTGAGTACGCGTGGGATATGCTTCAAAGAAGAGCTCAAGAGAGGATGCCATGCATACCCCACAAAAACTTTTTGACTTGTTATAAAGATCGTGGGGCCATTCCTCAAAGTGATTTTGATGAACTGATTTTAAGCATGCCAAATAGATGTGATTGTGATTCCTGTCAGTGGTGGAAACACCGTTTTTTTATCTTTTCAATAAAAAATTTAAAAATCCTCATATGTGCCTTTTTGCCATTTAATTGACGACATTAACTTAGCTTGGCTTAATTGCCCACAATTTGCAAAAATTGCATTTTTTCTTAACTCTTACAAAATATATGGATAAGTGGTTAACTTAAACATAGGAATAAGAAGCTAGTCTGGAAGACTAGATTTGGTATAAATAAATTGGATATTTTTTATAGTTAAATTATATTTGATTCCTAAACACTTTTAATGTGTGTATTATATTTATATACTGTTTCATATTATGACGTTCATATAGACGACGCAAAAGTAACTACATAATATACATACATATGATGGCACTGTAATGTTTACTTCCCTTAGGAAGACACAAGTTTATGTATACCTGTACCTATGTCCAATTTCGTTTTGAACTGTAAGTAGATAGGTATTATTAAAGATTCTATTACCTAAGAATCGCGTAGGCGGACTCCATCAGAGACGATTACAATATAAACACATATTTATGCAATTTCTTTGACACGGGACTGCCTTAGCAGGACTTAAATATAATTTGAAAAGCCTTAGTAACAAAATAGGATTCAGTTATCGGAAACGCCGAGCTTAGCACGCTGCGTAGAAAATTAAACTGAGAAATAAACAGACCTAACTGGCTCTCAGAACGCAACAATTAGGTAAGAATTGAAATAAGTAATGGTAAGTAATAGATAGCTAGTACGTTCGTAAGAGTGTAGGTAGTACATATGTACCTAAGTGATCATAAAAGGAATTTTCTAAGGGCTTGTCCAGAAAGGGCGAATCACGCGCGAGTCGAGGGTCTGGCGTTATGCACGCGATTTACGCGCGTATTTTGAATTCGCGCGATGCTTGTGGACGCGATGTATTCGTGCCTAGTATCTCAATAGCGCGCGAATGAATTCGCGCGAAACGTTTCGCGACGAATTCGCTTCTTCTGGACAAGGTCTAAATGCGTAAAACGCGCGAGTGCTCATAGAGCGTGCACACCGCGAGCAAGCAACGTGTGCCCGCCGCGCGTGCCACATGTAAAAACATTTTTTGTATCATAACTAGAATAAAATAATACACAGCATTACATACCCCACGTACCTACCTCGTTTGTACATAAAAATATCCATCTAAGTAATGTTAGACAAAGTATTTCCTGCATACTTTCATTTCCTTCCGCGCACATTTCTTAATGTTGCGAAAGCAGTGAAGCACGTACGACCATTCGCAGTCAAGAGCAGTTAAAGGCTTATTACATTTGGCTGCAAATTTAATGAAAATTTGATTCCCACGACAGTGTGGTACCGGGCTGAATGCTGTGTTGTGTATATGTTGCACAAGTTGCGTACGTACCTGACGCGCACTGAGCCTATCTTTCATACAATCAGTAATCAGATTCTGCGGTAAAGCAGCGCGCGGGAGCTGGCTGCGACGGCGCAGATAACGCACAGATCCACACATTAGGACGTCACTAAAGTTGACATTACTCGGTACACGTTTTCCTGCATTACTCACGCCAGTTAGCTTTCATGTTATTACTAAGTGAATTCGTTGAGAAACTGCTTGAATCATATACTCGTACCATAGTGTCGACATGTAAGACACTAAGATTTAAGTACTTTTTAAAAATATTTCTTGGAATAAACGTGTGCCTGTATAAGTATTCATGAATATCTTCGTTACCAAGTTTACAAACTCAAAGAAGAAGTACCTATTTATGGAGATGAGTCGGTCGCTCAGTGCACTCGACGTTTAGATTGAATTAAAAAACTAACTAAGTACCTATTTATAATTTGTTCTGTAACACTGTTTAATAAAATAAGTATTGAACACCCCACTCTCTGATATCCGCACTGCTCTTGGCTTGCCAAGATCTCACATGTTTGAAGCTCGAAGGCGAGAGTTTTCGCTTGGCTGTAGGTTGCCAGTCATTCGGTAATGTCGTGTAAGTCGCACATGACAAGTACCGCGGCGGCGCTATTAACAAATCACCGTATAAATATTCATGGGTGATCCCCTCGCCGGCACGGCAGAGGGATGAGCAATACGTATAGTTTTAATAATAAAAACTTATTAGCCGCATCGCATGTCTGTCTTTCCGTGACCGGGCAGTTTTACACCTGGCCGAGTGGGGAGACGGGGAGATGGAAGGAGGACCGAGGGAGGGTAGACTGGGGTTCATGGGGATAATGGGTAAAGAGGAGGAGGGGGAGAGGCACCGTTTGTCAGCGGCCAGCGGTCAGCTATTAATGAATGTGCCCATAATGTTTATTGTGCCCGCTGAGCAGTTTTTGGGCAATGCTTGTAACTCATCGTTTTATAAATTAACTGTCATGACTATCGACTGTATCCCGGTACGCTACGTGTACTGATGTCATTTTTAAATTGAATGTTAGCGTGTTGCGTGGATGCCCGACTCCTTTTATAGATTTCCTAATAAATATTTGCATGGTGTTTCACAAAATTTAATCTAGATACAGATCGACTGCAGTACCTTAGATGTATTTGAATATTAGTATCAATGGGATAAAGCGATCTAGACATGGTTCCTGCACAAAGCGCGATGATTCAAAGTTAAAGGGCAAGCTGTCACAATAATCAGTAGTCAGAGGGTCACGGTAATCACGTGCCCTCGTTTACACGTTTGACTCCGTTTTATTATAATAATGAAATTATTAGAGAGCGGGGGCCACTCGCGTGCCGCCTGCCACGCGACCCCTCTCGGATCGCCATTACCTCATTAAAAGATAGTCTGATGCTACGAATGTGGGGGTAGTTCAACTTTTTAATTTAATGTATTGTGCTTGCGGTCAAATACTTTAGTATTGTGAAAAGGTGTGATTTTACGAGGGGCCTGCTGCTATCGATTATTCATTTAATTTGCTACGTTAGCGTTACGTCGAACGACTTCAGACATTCGTTACCCACAATTATGAAAGTAACTGCATTACCTAGTCAGTAACACCAAGCTCTCGGCATTCTGGAACTTATTGGGAGAGTTTCAAACAAGATGCCAAGCAATCTTATTATTAGATCATTTTTAGTCTGTACGCATATAAACTAAACAATTTCAACTAGAATAGTTAATAGAAGTCAAAACATGCAATTATACCAAATCTCCATACTTATAATTACATAATTCCGCAGAGAAAACAATCTGAATCCTATAATTATAACGAAACTCATTAGGAATCGACTGCAGACAATCTCTATAAATAAAAGAGCTCTTTAGTAAAACCAATATGTTTGGTCGCGAAAACTGATATTTAAATTGGATGTAAAAAGTTGGTTCGTTATGGAAGTCAATTAGCGATGAAGAAGGTAACAATCTGCTAAGAAGGGGGTCTGGTGGGCTGGTGGCTCGAGCTACTAATTAACTAATGGACGGACGCCCCTGCCCGACGCCCGGGCCTACTGCTCGCGCCGTAATGGATTGTGGCACGCTCGCCGCGTCGCTGCGGTCACATCTCGAATTTCGTCCGCGTTACCTTCCCGTTATGGAAAAATATGGATTTTTAATAATGATTTGTAAAAGTGTGGGCACAAGCGCACATTAAGCACGATTACTAAGGGAATGTGAGGTATTTTACTTGTTGTTTCTCAAAGTTCTTTTATCCCTGAATACAGCATTTCAGGGATAAAAGAACTTTGAGAGATGACTTGTCTCGTCTGTATACTTACAAGAAATTGAATATTATATTTACAAGAAAAGTATAGAAACCTACAAGAAATTGTTGAAAGTAATAACAGCTGCACGGGTTGATCCATCAGATTAAGCTACGCTTGCCGGGGTTTTTCCATGGATGGGTGACCATCTTCACAAAGCAAGACTCCACCGTGCCTCGGAAAGCACGTTAAGCCGTTGTTCCCGGCTGTCAATCGTGGATCTTTGACAGTCGTTATGGGTCGTCAGAAGCCCGAAAGTCTGACAACCAGTCTTTACCGAGGGGTATCATTATATATATATATATATATACTGGCCGCCTAACCGGATGCAGCTGAATTGACCTGCCTATGTTTCCCCAAGATAGTTGGGAAAACAATAGGCAGATTAATTGTTTGTCGATATCACGGTAGTCGTTTCCAATTGTTACGTTTACTTAATTAAAGCAATTTTTACAATGCTGTGTATCATCGTTTACTCTCACGCTTTAGGGTCAAGTGTTAAATCTTACAATTCTAAGTAAACAATAAAAAAAAAAATAAGCAGATAGTTCACTGGCTAGTAATTAATTCTGACTTGGTATCTATGAAGTCGTAAACGTAGCACAGCAAAAAAAAACCTGGCACTCCGGGAGTAGGTACCGTCAGAAGTGAAAACAAAAATTTTGAACAAAAAATGCCCAACGTGCCTCGGAGGAACAGACAGGACAGGAGTTTTTGACAGAGGACTATGTCCCTGCATTTTGATAGGGTTTTGACATTGTTTGTGGCTGATATTGTATGTTGACTTGAATTTGAACGTTTCGAGAATTGGCCTTCTGTTATTTAAACTTCTATAAGTTCTGATAATTTGCAAAAAGTAATAGTACTAAAGAGTGATGTTTATTAGTGCCCTTTTGCGGTAATTAGCAAGGGTAAGCGGCACATAACGTCTGATTACATTTCTGTTAATGACCGTAGCGCATTGCAATAACTTATGCTGGCGACGGTGACCACTTGCGATCCTCTTATTGTGAACCTCTACAGAAAATTGGTTCAGATAGATACTATCAGTTTTGAATAAATAAGTATGTAGATTAGTATTTAGTTTGTACTCAGATATTTTTGGTTATTATTAATCAAAGTTAAAGTTTTGATCAAAAATATTCTGTTATAAGAAATAATACGTAGTTTGTTACAAATTGTGGTAATCAATGTTTTGTTTTTGACTTTATTTTCTGGGACCTACTAGTATATCTATGGTGTCTCTGAAATATTGATGTTCATTTGTAGACACCAATATTTCATGATTCTTTGAGCCATTATCTAATACATTTAAAAGCGAAAAACGGGAATCTTCAAGTTTTCCGCTTTTAACTGCGTAATCTTCCTTGTAGTTTGTGATTACTAAAATTGCTACTCAATAATTTCGGAAGTAGCCAATAGTTGAAACATATTTTCATAATAATTATGGCGTTCAGACACTTAAGTTAATATTGTAGTACGAACACTAGGAGGCCAATCAATAGCCAGGCGTTAAGCTATTGTGGGTTTGTGGCAATACTGTTATTGAGTGGACGTTATTGCCACTTGTCCATAAACAAGTATTGAATAATAATGGCTGAGGCTATTCATTGCTCTATCTGTCTACCTCGCTTTCTTACTTTCTCTCCGCGAGCGTGGCAACCCTAACTTATTACTTCTGAAATATTTACTTATCCTTTCAATTATCTCTTCAGGGAAACCAACAACCTAGTAGCAGGACAGTACAGTAGTAATCGATTTCACATATCACCTTAAAACTAATTCTTCATAATAATCGAAACGACAGTTTTATTGTCGGTTGCAATAAAAAACGCATAACTCGTGGTCTGACGCAAATTGAATGGACTCAAGGAGGTGAGAGGTAGTGGATCGCTGCCGAGATATTGTATACCTAGAAAATGAGAACATTTAGTTCATTTTCCCTTGGCCAAGTTATCGACACAAAGCAGTATGGGGTAGTGGGAATTATTATAGAGTATATAAATGGAGGCGAATAGTAGAAATGCAGCGATATCAGATATCGACTGACAGTAAACGGAGGAGTAGAAGTAAGTAGTAGTGTGGCTAGTTTACTGCCTCATCTTAAATAAGTTAACTGTTTTATATTAATCCAAGTGACTCCGACATCTATAAATATGCCAGTTGGTTTTCTTCCTCAGTAAATATGTAAATGTTACGGTCAATGTTCTAAATGCGTGCAGTATGGCCACTGTACTGCTTGTAGCTATGGAGACTAATGGAGAGTATATTAGAAACAAGTAGATTGGGCGATTGTGAGCGCCATATTTATGTGTAGAGCGAGGGTAAGAGGCGTTTCGTTTTCATTACTGTATGCGTCGTGAGGTCATGTAGGTACGCGAGTAGGAAGTAGTCGTGTCATCGTGTGCTACTGTCATAAAGATTTTCATCTTTACGACAGTACCGAGCTTAATATAATAATAGAACTAAAATATGCGCTTAATTATACAAATACTTAAGTTGCGAGCTTATGAATTTAAATTAGCATGGCAGTATCTATACAAGATATAGTTTGTGTCGGTATATTCACTTATATTTTATATTATATAATGAAATATTCGGTGACGTCAGCAATGAGTCATCGGAGGTAGACACTGTGTCTCAGTCGTTGAATAATTACATATTTGAAATAAGCAAATGTGATATGTCCATCTTGTATTGAAGTCCCTAATGATGTGAATCATCGGTATGTTTATATTTCAATAACATCACGTAACGCAATATACAAGTTGTTTTACATAATAAATAATGGGCAAGATTCAGTGTTTGTTTATGAGACTGTAGGATGATTCATTCAACTTTACCTACAGTAAAGTAAATCCGCCATTTTGTTTTTTTTTTAACGGTATTTTTGACTGACCGAGAAAATTTTAACTAAACCTCTGCCCACAGAGCTTTTTAATTAATATGTACTAAGTTGTTGCTATGATCGTTAAGAAGGCTCATTAATTTAGGCAGTACGAGGAGGTAACAATCTATGAATTCCAAATAAACCTGCGTGGTTTGTAAAGTTGCATATTTGGTTAGTAAAATAATATAAACACCGAGTTTCGTACCGCCAGCTTTACCTTCTTCCAAACAATTTGCAGATCGCAGCCAAAGTCACGCTAATAGTTTGAAGTGCCTTCCGAAGGGCCTGCTCACGGCATATTACGATTTAGCATATTCATGCGAAGCTCTGAAACGTCACTGCCGTCAAGAATGTCATTTGCATGTAAATGACATTGTCAGAGTTGCGCGCGCAGGTATCGACGTGTCATTGCAGCCACCCCCGCCCTGGCCGCCCCGCCCGCCCTACGCCGTGATTGGGCCGCGAGGCGGAAATCGTCAAGCGAACACTTGAAGTGAATAATTATGAATATATAATGTGCACATAATGTACCGCTAGCCGCCATATTGTTGGCCCTAAGGTCTATGCCTCTGACCTTTGCGTAAATTGTTAAATGTGGGCAAGAGAATGCGTGGTTATGAGTATGACTTTACTGCAAGCGAGAATTTAGTACTGTTTGCCGGAATAATAATTATTATGACGTTCTGGTATAATGGTTTGTGTTGATGAAGCTGTTAAAATGGATTGAAGCCTCATAATTTAACGTCCCTTTTCCTACCCATTTTCCGCATTCATTTCAGTCAAACGTAGGTATATTTTAATACGCGATTTAGTAAGGTTTGTGTTGATTCCAATTATCTACTATCAAGGTATTCATTAACGCACAGTTTCTTGTTGAAGATATGACATAAATAATAAGATTGATGTTTATGGGGTTTGATAGCCATTAGTAATAATCTAACTGCGTTAATTCTTTAATTATATAGGACATACACATGTAGTTAACTAAATAACACGATTTAGTTTCCTTTCTTTTCGATAGTAGAGGGAGCAATATTTTATTCCTAGGTAGTGAAAGTATTCGTAGGGCACTGGGGAAATAGCTCCAACAATGAAATGCATGTACATGTCGTATTAGCGGCCCTAACGACTCCATTATGTTTCCATACTGCCTCTTTATATTCTTATTATGACAAAAAAAAAAAAAAAAAAAAAAAAAAAAACCCCACAGTCATGTCTCTATTTCTTTAATAATGTACCTACAACTCGTGTTAATTAAAAGGTTACCGTGTAATTTTCTATTCGTATGCGGATGAAAACACAACAAAATAAGACAAAACGATATAGGTAGACAAATAAAAGGCTCAAGTCTTTGAGTATGTATGAATGAGTACACCGAGGAATGTGCCGCACGCGACACGCACACAGACAAGCGCACATTTACATACACAAAATAAGCATAAAACAAGATTTACTCTACACTAACGCACGCCAGAAACTCTACACATACCCACACACACGAAATGTATACTCACCAACGAAATACTTTTTAAGTAGGTGTATTGTTATTTTATTCAAGTTGTTGTAATTTATTTTGATTTATTTTAACCTGTGTCTTTAGGCTTTTATTTAATTAATTCATATTTATAACCAATTTTGGATTAAAACACAGCGCATTGTTAATAATCTTGTTAAAATTATAATCTGTATTAATACGCGCAATAAATGAACAGCTGTACGTGCACATAATTATGAAACATTTAGTCATAAATCAATACGTACATAAATTAATATCTAGGCACAAGTAATCATGGTTTATTAAAATAGTGGTCATGTGTGATACTCCTTCTACAAGTTTCTACAGCCAAATATTAATTAACTCAAATTATTATAATTTAAAGATTTTCACCTCGATGGTACGCGTTCTCTTGAATGGCGTTGCCAAGACGCAAGATTACTATTAGCCCGTTACTTGTCTCAATGAATGGTGTTTCTCACAATAACACCCAAAAAGCCTTAAATATTTTTCACATTTCTTAGGAAATTGTACCTAATAACGTTTTTGTTAAAGTTTAGAATGGAAAAATGGCTTTGACTAAAAGCCTCATTCTATGTAGGTTTTAAGATTATGATCCCATGTTAAGAGGAAGTGAAGTGAGGTGCGTAAGTGTGCGAAGTTATTTTTTCGACAAATTTCGTCTCGGGAACAAACCTGTGACGCCCACGCATCGCCGGAAATATCG
Organism: Polia nebulosa; assembly: GCA_951329385.1. Taxonomy (NCBI): domain Eukaryota; kingdom Metazoa; phylum Arthropoda; class Insecta; order Lepidoptera; family Noctuidae; genus Polia; species Polia nebulosa. Next base: position 28,888,585 of record OX589587.1, on the reverse strand, counting down.
TACAGATCCTATCGAGGTCTCAGCTCAGTACCTACCTATGCTGCGCACGATTCCGTCATTAGTAGGAATTGTGCATTTATGCCTTTCAAGAAAGGAAGTTGAGATGTGATAAGGTCAAAAAGTTTCGAGCAAGTCGTTGACCTCTGGATTAGTGTAATTCGAGTTATATTCGCGTCTTCAGTGATCTGTGAATATTTAGCGTAGTCTGCGCCCATTGACATCATTTCGTACAGCGCATACTTATATATCTTGTTACGATTTGATCATAATTTGATCAAATTCACACGGAAAAAAATCTTTCCATATACTCGTAAGTAATAATTATTACAATAAAGTTGTCACGGCTTACATAGGTAACATTGATTGGTAATCGCCTAAGGATCTGCTCATGATTGGTAAACAATTCCTTCTTAGGAATAATATACATAAATCTAAGATTGGAGTTTCTCGCAAAATATGTAAATGAACAGGTACCATTACAATCAAAGGCTTTAATGTGAACACAGTCGAGACAAAGTAGTCAATGATACTCGTATTATATTAGGCGTATGAGATAAGGAATTGAAGTGTCTCTAATAATATTGTAAGCAGGTAGACAATAGTTCCACAATGTGACAGGCGCAGGGTCAAGCTGTCCGTCTGTCTGTCCGTCACGATATACAACTGATCGCTTAATCACGAATGAATTTCATTTAGATATGGTTTGATTATGTGATAGCGAGCTTGTTATACCTTTCACGATGTAAAATGAATAGTTATCTAGCTAGTTCACTGAAACATATGTTATATAGATCGTTAGAATTGCGTTGCATAAATTCAGTATACAATATAACATACATACAAAAAATAAATACGACAAAAATATAACTCAACCAAATATATTTTCGCTTGGAGCTACATTAAAATTCAGAAGTATTGATATAGGTAGGTCATAATGGGTCGTAACTTGTACTTAGTACAACCCACGTTGGATACTGTCAGGTGTAAGTCCATCAATCAGTTTTTAAAGAGTGCCCTGTAATAATTTAAAGTGCATATTCACATATTCAAGGTTCTAATCAGTAGGTTACATGAAAAAGTTTTACTGTCAAAATATGTCCGAATGGTGTCACGATAAAATTGGACAACTTACGGAGCCATTAACTATAACTGGTTGTAAAGTAAAGTGTCTCATTTGAGCTGATGACACACGGGAAGAGAAACTGCCGAGCGCACCTGTACCATTACGCGCCTACACAATAGCTACGCAGGCGCAGTATGACTTGGAACCGAATAGACAAGAGAGAAACAAAGAGAAATTCTACAAAAATATTGATGATCATAAACCTAATTAAAAAAATTAAAAAAGTCAAAAGAATCGAATGATAAGATAAAAGCTTGCTTTTTAGTTGGCCAGACAGCTGGAGACATTGCGCGCCCGCGAAATTTTATGAATGGACATAACGGCACCATCCACCGTCTCTATTGATACCTCATTAGCATGGGCTCATAAATTACAAGAACTTTATATTCGGAGGCTTGTTGGTACTTCGAAGGATTAAAAGATTCACTGCGATTGGTCGGACGAACGAGTTTAACGTACTTAAACTGTTAACTTAACTTACACAATAAACTGTTGTATATGTTTGGCGATTATGCCATTGCATTGGAAGATATTTCTTTAAAAGTTGCCTGGAAGATTTAGAAAGATAATTTAGTTTTGATATTTCGATAATATTTATGAATTGATTGTATTTGAATGACAAAAAACAGATAGCTGCATAAACTAAACAGAATTAGAAATCACATCAGAACGGATGTACGAAGAGCACAATAGTAGGTACTAAGTGCACATTCCGAGGCGAGCGGAAACGACAATAGTTACCCCACTTCCAAGACTAGGGTTTATAGCTGTAGCGGGATGCGCCAATATCTTTAACTGCTTATTCTCTATACAATTCGTAGTTTTAATGACAATATGGCACCGTGGAGGTACGAGTATGTAGGTATTGTGGAGCTGGGTATTAACGTGGCTGCGCGATGATGTCATCGCTCAGCGGCTGAGGTAACGGACAACACTGTCACAAGCTGGTATGTCCGACATTTCGATTATCGGGACAATTTTTCGGAGTTCAAGAGACGTGCGTCCACGTAATTTGTAGCCCTGTAATGGGATTCCTTGGATTCACGAGGACCATTGAGCCTCTGAAGATATTTGGAAGAAGCAGCTGAGAATGTATGCTTATTCAACCAGTAATTCTTTTAAGGTTTTCGTTAATTGTTCGTTAATTGATTGGACTTGTTACGGAACTGGATTCGGCTGCGAATCATTACAAATACAACAGATACCTACCTGAATTGTTTTGTAAAATTGGAGTGATCGAAGCTCACTAATTTTACTCTAGCAGGATCAGAGCATGAGTCGATAAAAAAGGTGTGATTTGAAATAACTTAAACTATATCCATTACTTAATATTTCACGTGTGGATGAACGTCTTATTGATTAGCACCAGCTTTGGGCTGCTTTGCTATTTTCTCTTTATGGAAGCTTTTTGTTCTAGCGTTTGGGTCATTAATAGATTTTCTCAGTAAATGGTTGTCTCAAATATGCAACTATTTTAACACAATCACTCTTTTTGGTTATTAATTTTTTGTCGTGTTCAGATGCAGGCATTCTGCGTTTCTAACTTGCCCGCTCTATACGGCGTTGGAGAAAAAACGAGCTACTGCACTAAGTGAACGTACTGCCTCTAAGTTATTCAAATAATTTTCTGTTTAAGTATCATGTCTTATAATTTATATATATTACGATTCATTTAGCAAATATTGATTGTAAATTGTATTAGTTAAGGCAGATAATTTAATTCAGAATATCGATTGAGATACGATTCCGTCTCAGCTTTGGTTTTGGGATAACGAAAGTAGACGCGTTTGGAAACGTGATTATTAGGGCAGTTGGATAGGATTGATTGGTTGGTTGGTTGGGTTGGGCAGTTGTTGTTGGCACGGTTGGCGCAGTGGTTGAGCGTTCGGCTGCTGCGCTGCGTGTCGCGGGTTCGATCCCCGCACGGAACTAATATTTGTATGACCTGCAGATAGTTGCTCCGGGTCTGGGTGTCTTGTATATGTGAATGTACATGTTTGTGAACCCCCCCACGATGTAGGAATATTCTTAGTGTGGGGAAACGTTTAAAAAAAAAAAGAAAGAAAAGAAGAAGAAAGAAGAGAAGTTTCAGAATAAATAATAACTGGAATACACAATTTGAACTTAAGTAGCAGGCTGTGGCACACAGATTGACAAGAATATTTAAGTTTACTTATAGACATAGGATCACTAAAATATGAGTCAGGTAAGATAGTACCTTCTCTGCATGATTGTTTATTCAGCAAATACCACAAAAGCAATTTAAATTAAGCGAGGAAATCGAATTACTAGGTGCCGTAAGAAGAGGTTAATAACTTGTAATTACTAGGTGCCATAAGAAGAGGCTAATAACTTGTAGTTACTAGGTGCCGTAAGAAGAGGCTAATAACTTGTAGTTACTAGGTGCCGTAAGAAGAGGCTAATAACTTGTAGTTACTAGGTGCCGTAAGAAGTGGCTAATAATTTGTAGTTACTAGGTGCCGTAAGAAGAGGCTAATAACTTGTAGTTACTAGGTGCCATAAGAAGTGGCTAATAATTTTTAGTTACTAGGTGCCGTAAGAAGAGGCTAATAAATTGTAACTACTAGGTGCCGTAAGAAAAGGCTAATAACTTGAAGTTACTAGGTGTCGTAAGAAGATGCTAATAATTTTATAATTACTAGGTGGCGTAAGAAGAGGCTAATAACTTTTAATTACTAGTTGCCGTAAGAAGAGGTTAATAACTTGTAATTACTAGGTGCCGTAAGAAGAGGCTAATAACTTGTAAATACTAGGTGCCGTAAGAAGAGGCTAATAACTTGTAACTACTAGGTGCCGTAAGAAGAGGCTAATAACTTGTAAATACTGGGTGCCGTAAGAAGAGGTTAATAACTTGTAATTACTAGGTGTCGTAAGAAGAGGCTAATAACTTGTAAATACTAGGTGCCGTAAGAAGAGGCTAATAACTTGTAACTACTGGGTGCCGTAAGAAGAGGCTAATAACTTGTAATTACTAGTTGCCGTAAGAAGAGGTTAATAACTTGTAATTACTAGGTGCCGTAAGAAGAGGCTAATAACTTGAACTACTAGGTGCCGTAAGAAGAGGCTAATAACTTGTAATTACTAGTTGCCGTAAGAAGAGGCTAATAACTTGTAAATACTAGGTGCCGTAAGAAGAGGCTAATAACTTGTAACTACTAGGTGCCGTAAGAAGAGGCTAATAACTTGTAAATACTAGGTACCGTAAGAAGAGGCTAATAACTTGTAGTTACTAGGTGCCGTAAGAAGAGGCTAATAACTTGTAACTACTAGGTGCCGTAAGAAGAGGCTAATAACTTGTAACTACTAGGTGCCGTAAGAAGAGGCTAATAACTTATAATTACTTATGGACTATAGCGGCCGTTAACCTGACACATTATTGCTTTATATGGTTTCTAGGGCCAACTGTCTAAGGTGAGAGTGCCGTAAGAAGAGGCTAATAACTTGTAAATACTAGGTGCCGTAAGAAGAGGCTAATAACTTGTAACTACTAGGTGCCGTAAGAAGAGGCTAATAACTTGTAAATACTAGGTACCGTAAGAAGAGGCTAATAACTTGTAGTTACTAGGTGCCGTAAGAAGAGGCTAATAACTTGTAACTACTAGGTGCCGTAAGAAGAGGCTAATAACTTGTAACTACTAGGTGCCGTAAGAAGAGGCTAATAACTTATAATTACTTATGGACTATAGCGGCCGTTAACCTGACACATTATTGCTTTATATGGTTTCTAGGGCCAACTGTCTAAGGTGAGACCCGCTCTACTCACACCAGACCAGTGACTTTGTGACCTCCTGTGTGAACAAACAGTAAGCACACGTTTCTTACTGCACGCTAACCTATTAGCCTTTCGTTTTGATAATAATACTATTTCCATTAGCTTGCCTACTAACGACTAAAGAATATCAATCAAAATGGATACTATTATGAAAGTGCACTAAAAAGGGTTCCAACGTTGTTTATTTATTTATTTATTTACAATGGCGGACTTAATGCCGCCATTACACATTACATTGTTGACTTAATGTTGTTGTTGGTCGACCAAAAGGCAAAAAGAACAAATAATTTCAGGAGAGCCACTCCTGAAATTATTTTTGTCCTGCCAACACGGGCTTGAATATTTTAACTGAATTATAATTTAGTGTCCGTGTTGGTGACAAACTATATTATTTCAACGTTAAATTCCATTTTAAAGTTTCGTCCCGATTCACTCCTGCATCCGTATTCACCACGTTTTACCGGTACTACGTTTATGCAACTTACGGTAGGTTTCGACCCCAGGGTCAATACTAATAATAGAATAAACCCTACTTTACAATAACTTAACAATTTGTATCTGTATGCATTAAGCGTAGAACAGTGACTTTTAGCCTATAGAAGTTAATAGATGCAATAATTTCATTTAAATTATCCTGTGGCCTGCAATCGACCCACTCAGACCTAAAGGATTTCTCACGAACCGAACAATATTTCGCCGGACAAGTGGCCGACTCTGAACTATTGCCTAATAAAATATAATACGTACTGTGTCCTTCAAACTAGTATATAGTAGATGGGATATCACTTAGACCACACGCTTTTATTTATAATAATATGTTTTAGAATTGAAATATAAATTTTAATGACGCTTCATAAATACCATTGCAGAAGCAGTCTAATTAAACTATTAACTAAGCGTACTCTGCCTTATTTGTATTGATTGCCTACTCAGAATTAGCATTAAACAGCGTAAAATGCGATTAGCTCAAAGAGACGAGAACGGGTACAAAAACTCGCTAAATGAATACGGATGGCATTTAATAGCTATTCATGTTATTGTAAGTCTTTCTCGATAAATATTTGAGGTACGATTGAAGAACACTTGAGCCTCTTGAGGCTGTCAAGTGGAAATCTGAACTGATTCACATGGGCAGCCATGTCACAGGGCTGCCACTCTACGTTTATAGAAAACTGCTTAAACCAACCTAAATTATGGCTAATTCTAAAAAGTTATGAAACTATTCTAGATTTTCGGTTGTTAATTAAGCAAAAAGAAAATAGTTATGACTGTAAAATGAAATGTAGGGAATCATTTAAATTTAAGGAAATAGAAAAATGTGTGAACAATATTAATGACACAAAACTACGGGTGTCTTGTGAATGGATTTAATGGATTTATCAATCGATTTGATTTGATGCTTTGGTTGACCTTCTTTTTTTCTACTAGCACTTCGCCCGCGACTTCATCACGTTGATTTTAAAAATGTATGGCCTATAACACTCCAAAATAACGTGGCATTCTATTGGTAAAAGAATTTTCAAAATCGGTTCAGTAGATCCAGAGATTACCCCCTACAACCTCACAAACTTTACCTCTTTATAATATGTATTAGTATAGACTAGAGACCCGCCCCGGTTTCGCACGGGAGCAAAATTATTTGAAAGGCAAGTAGCGCCATCTGGCGTCCTTAATCACAATAAAATATCAGGAATAATGTAGCTTTCTACTGGTGAAAGAATTTTCAAAATTGGTTCAGTAGTTCCAGAGATTACTCCCTACAAACAAGCTTACAAACTTTACCTCTTTAGAGTATTAGTATAGATTTGATTGAAAAATTTCTAGGTTCGCTTAACATTCGATAAGCGTTCGAAAAACCTAACATTAAAGATGAAATTGTTTACATTCATCATTGCAAGATCGAAGAAAGGTAATGGAAAGAGCATGATACGCTATAATCTGGGGCTAAATTAAAAAAATCCTACTTTAAAACTTTTTACGACGAGGAAACTTATAAAAACCTGCGTAACCCAGCTCTAACAACCCTAGAAATAACGACATTCCTAACTTAGTATTAATTAATTAAATAGTTTTAGTGACATTCCGCAAATGCGGAGAATAAGGGAAGATACCGGGATCTGAATTGGTAATGTGGAACTGGATTTAAATAGCTACGATTTATATACGGGCAGTGGAAGTAGATTGACTGTCGCTATTCCATTTTTCTATTGCGATACTACGACTGACTACGAGCAAAGATCGCATAGCTAGAAGGGCTATGTCGCTGAGTGTACCTACTAGCAAAATTGCACGGTGGTTTTAAATATACGAAAGTTAAACGTGATGCTATTGACAGTACACATAGTCTACACAGATAATGCAGTCGAGGCATCACACGCAGTCGTCGTCAAAAAATATTTATATTTATTTTAGTGATATCTGCGAGTAGCATGTAAGTAGCGTTCGATATGTAAGCCATCGGTCTGTATTATTGATATAACTGTTTGGGTCGCGGGACATGGGAAAACGATGCTGCCGCCCACGCGCGGCCAACCGGTGCCGCGGACAGTCGCGCACAGCGGTGCTGCGGTGCTTGCGACACTCGTCAAGTGTTCCGAGTTACAGATATGGATCTAATGCCAGTGATGCTGGCCTTTGTTAAGCGGGTAGATTGTCAGTTTCATAATGTTTGAGATTGTGGCAAGTTTTGAATTTTATATGTGTTAAGTATATAAGTTTTTTTAAATTATTGTAGTCCTTTATGTATTGTAAGGTTTCCGAGCAGAATATAAGGTTTTGGCTAGTCCATCTTTTATCTCAGTGTGCTGTGAGATAGAAGATAATAGCTGATGATAGCTGTGTTGTATATGCTGTGGCACATACAACACAGCTATTATGCGTACTTAGATGCTACTCGCGTAGTCATACTTGCTACGTGCTACGGAACCCTACTCTGCGGGTGGTCCAAAACGCATCTGGTTGATTTTTTCTGTTGTACTTGCGGGGCAAATTCCGACTTGTGCGAATCCTAATGAGAGGCCAACAACTAAAAGGAAGTGTCTTAGTGGAAAGTGTCTAAATCATTTCGCTTTTGTGAGCGACGATACATGACATCATCTGGGGTATAAGCGCGAAATTAAAATGCTAGTTTCCTGTTTATATCTTTTCATTTTGTATTTATTTTATGATTAGTCAAATGGTAAAATTGGTTGAATCAAATTACTTAAACAGTTTGTGTCCGTAGTTAAAGGATTATCTCATTCAGAACTGGTAATCATAGCTTTATAAGGGAATTTAGGCATTGTTTTAAAAGAAAAGCTTAAATACAAATATAGACTTTAGTAGGCGGAATAATTAAAGATTGTTACTAAATAACGGTTAATTGTAGAAATTAGTAAACCTCCTAATTTTGAGTGAAAGTATTAAGTAAGGAAATAGTTATCGGTGTGAATAAGGATATTTTTATCAGGTATGCAACATAATTATATCGGTATTTAAGTATACATACATATAAAGCACTTCAAATCCGGCCAACTACGAGTCGGACTCGCGCACTGAGGATTCAGTACCAACTTGTAGGTACTTATGTAAATAGTTTGTCCATCACTGGAATTGAATCTTGAACAAACTTAATTTTTCCGTTGGAAAACTGTTGTCCCCATACAGCGACATAGGTCGCGGTCACTTTATAACAGTTAATAACTATTTTGCAATAATAAAAAAAAAAATTGTGATGTTACTGCAAATTTACGGGTTTCGGATTTATTCCTTTACCTACTTGTGCTTTATGCCAATGCTTCTTTCCAAATTTCATGATTCTAAGTCAACGGGAAGTAACCGATAGGTTTTAATTCCCTTGAAAGTGTCAAAATATGCGGCATAAACGGCCGTATCTTTTAATAGCGTTGACTTAGAAGTTTGATTTTTCACTGCTCCAAGGGATTCCAGACCTGAGTATTCAATAGATATTAATTTCAGCTTGATACCTCCGAGCGTTCCTGAGAAAAAGGGTCTTGACAGACGGACAACAAAATGATCCTATAAGGGTTCCTTTTTTCCTTTTGACGAACGGAACCCTAAAACCGGCCAAGTGGGTGTCGGCCACGCGCAGTACAGGGTTCCATAGTGACCCGTTATAACATGTGGACTTATGAAGGGGGTATATGTTTAGTACTATGAATATAAATTGAATTCACGGTCTAACGGGCAGTTTAAATTAAAAACGAAAAAACTAATTAATTTTTACAAAATTTTACATGTTCACCCAAGTTCTACCCGTTTGATATAATAATTAAGTAACAATTTTACCTAAGTATTTTTTTTCTAAGGATTTTGTGTTTTGTACGCAAGTAGGAGGTACATTTCATAGGTTGGGCGACTTAGGACTCTTAAATTAACAGAGCTAACTTAGCCGTGATAATTTTACAAACCAACAATATAGAGGGGGTCAGGGACACGACGCTCGAATCGAACAAAAAAGATCACTTTATAGTTAATATTTAAATCGAAAAATAGTCTTAACGACCGCGCTATGATTTTGACAGACCTATCCAACGATACCCCACACTAAGGGACAGATGAGAAAAAAAATATTATACCCACTTTACGTGTGGGGCAGGTCGTTTTCTTGGCGACCTATTCTTCAGACGGACAGACTGAAACTATAAGGGTTTTTTGTCCTTGTTAGGACTACGCAACCCTAAAATGGAACGAAATGCGACAGTTTGCTAATAAATATGGATTAGTCAGATTCTAATGGAACAATAACTTGTTCAATGTCCATTAGGATCCACAGGTATTTTAAAAATGTTTTGAGATTGGGGAGTGTGAAAAATAATATTTTAAGTAAGTTTATGAGAAATAATCTTTAGAAAACTGATACGACCAGTTTTAGTAGATATTTAATTCGTTGATTAGTCAGCTGCGCCTCTTGGTGAAGTAAATCTCTGGGTAGCCGCGAGCCAGTGCTATAATTATTATAATGTAGATAGTTACCTAAGTGAACATATTGATTTGTTACTGTTATCAGAACTATCGGAGCGTGGAGTGAAGGATGACGTCAATCTAACCGGTTGCCGAAACTTGTCTCGGCATCATTTCTTTTGGCTTCGTCAAAAGATTTTTGGAAATTTCTAATTTGGTAATACTCAGGTGGACTGAAAAGTACTCGGCCTGACATCGATCCACTCAATTCTTTAAATCGAAACTACTCACATTGTTTAGTTCAGTTCGTACTAGTTAACTGTGTGATGTTTGAAACGAGTGCGATATTTTTTTGTGATTATACAAATTTATTTGTCAAGCGATCCGACGCGATTTTCCAAATATGAAGCAAATTGAGCATTTAAATGTATCAAACTCTAAGAAAAATTTTTTTTTCACCTACTATCGAGTTCAAAACTGCTACTAGTTTTGAATAGGTGAATTTCATACGACTTTATTTTCCTGGTCAGGCCGAATACGTACTTTTCAATCCACCATCGTACTTTTTTATAGGTACTGTGGCGTATGAACACACAGCCTATAGACGGCTTGTGAGCACCGGGCGTTTGCTAGCAGTTGATAATATTTGAAGAGTGGTTCGAATATTAAGATTGGAATGAATTAGTAGAATGTTGCAATTGTTTTCAGTTAGTTCTAGCTCGCCCGTCGAAGAGGGCACATGTATAACTTTGTATTTACAATAAAGTACAGTACGCTATCCCACCGCGTTTGCCTCCGTACACTACACACGTAAATCAAGTACACTCTCATTCACACGACTCGCAGCCAGCGACTGAGACAGCTCCCCAAAGCTACAGGAACGCCCCTAGAGCCCTGCAGGCTCTACAGTACATATGTAGGTATTTGGTGTCAAAGTGTCCTAGAACTACGTCTGCCAGTGAAAAAATCAGTTTTTACGGAAAATTAAACAACTTTAGAAGTTAGTTTTCTACTTATTTTCTTTACAAATAAAAATTAATTCTCGAATGAATGTAAGCGCATCACTTCAAAACGGCTGCACAAAATTTGGCTAATTCTTTTTTGTTTTGTTCGTAATAGTCAGGACAAGCTTTGTATGAAAGTAAATTTTGGGAAATCGAAAAAATAATATATTGTGATTCCGGTGCGCGTAGCTAGTTTGTGATAAAATACCAAGTTACTTTGGTAAGGAAGCCCCTCACAAACGAGATAAATCTACAATTTGATTGGAATGTAATAGCCTCTCATAAAGCTTCAATAGGCATTTCAAATGATAGGCAATGCTAATAGCAAATTACGATATTGCTCGACAGTAAAATTTGATTCGTTTCATTAAAAACCTATTACATAAAGTGTATTTATTATTGACAAAACACAAGTATTGAGTAATGTATAGATTTACAGTTTTCTAGTCACAGTGATTAGTTCTGTAGATATCGGCTGTACAAAACATAGAGTTGCTATCCATCAAACTGGTTGCTACTAAGACTGACCGGTGCGTCATTAAATGTGACCGAAAAGGATTTAGTCGAGTCTCAATAAGGAAGGCTTTAGTCGAGTCGGTAAAAGTGGCCGACAGTAAGTATTCGTACTGTTATGTTCTGTTTCGGTTATTGTTATTGTCGTCATCGTATCGTTATTCTAGTGGTTGATTTAGATACTTTATATCTACTCAAAATAATAGATCGAAAAAATAGATATGACAACCAACAGAGGACTGGCTTTTTTCAGCCTAATCAGCATTGCCATTCCACGTGGCAATGCCGCCAGAGTTCTGAGAACTTTTCCCATTGACAGCGATGTGGACGAATTTTTCGATGCCAAATGAATTCTACACCTCTCCATATTGTACGAAATAAAATAATAAAATAAAGTGTAATAAAATATATATGTATATTGTACATATATATTTTATTAACTTATATATACTTTGACAGCGGGTATATTAAGTACAATCTATACCCGGATTCCGAAGCGCGCAAGCTTCAAATTCAAGTTCAGTGCCCAACACATAATTCCAAGCTGTAATTTTTTAAATTCAAAGTCTACATGGCAATATTTTATAATAAAAATCATCAAGAGAATAGCAGCCGTACGACGGGGCCCAAGAAACATCGATACATCATAATTACATCGGTTTGTAATCGTTCCTACAAGAAGATCGATTTCAAGCTCGAAGCTATCGGTACCTACTACTCCGCTAACAGTAAATTGGTAAAAAAACATACAATAATGAAGATTTACTGCTGACCGGGCAGGTGGCGAGATTGATCGACGGATAACGCAGTTATTCCGATCAGTGGTCTGGTCTACTTTTTTCCATTAGATATTGTGCCTAAATGACGCGAATGACGAACCTGGAATTAGTTATTGTAACTTGTAACGTCGCCATTTTATGAGATAATTTCTGTAAAATTAATATTGGACACGGTTGAATTTCCAATCAAGACGTGATTATAAGGTATGTTCGCATAGGACTAAAGCTGCCCCTTCCAATATAAATAAACCAATAGAGATTTAAATAAATTTACTAACAAAATCAAATGATTTCGATAGCCTTAAAAGAATACGCACTGAACAGTGTTAGTGTTAGTAAGGGTCAAACAGACGACTGTTTAAAATTACATTACATAAATTATAATAGAGATTACATAAATTTTGAATCGTGACAGGATAATTGGAGGCACGATTGGTGAGCTCTCGCTCTTGGTATCTACAGCTCAACAGCTCAACACTTGTACCCAGTTGTTGCCAGTAATTCTAATTAGTATTATTGGTGGTTATTGCTCTAACTAATAAAATATTTAAATTGGGTGATTAAGGTCTTAACAAACATTAGATGTCGGTTTGCTACAGTCGAATATATCAGTTATTAGAGGTAATTAATTAAGGAATCTGCTACTAAAACTTAGGTAGAGCTAAGTTGGTAAAAAGTAGGGCCGCAGAAGTGGAACGGGTTCCGTATGGATTCATGCGGGTCAATACCTAGCTGGGAGAGTGTGATGAAATGCGCAAGCACTCCAGAGCCACGGCAGCGGCGGCGGTAGCTGCAGGACACCGTGTGGTTTCAGTCAGTATGAGTCTGACAGACCCCTGCACCCGCCTCGGGAGGAGGACATCCATGATGGCTTTCCAGAGGATAAAAAAAGGTAAAATAAAGATATTGGATTTACATGTGAAGTAATACAAACTAAAATAAAGTTATATCAATCTATTTTATGGTAAAACTAGCTGTCCCGGCAAACTTCGTACCGCCTCAGAATTAATGAACATAATATCCGTTCCATACAAAATGTATGAGATTATTTTTTCGTGATTTTTTCGATTGTTGAAAAGTTATTCTGCTATTTGGGGTGGAGACAAATTCAACAAATCAAAGATCATTGAAATCAGTACAGCCGCTCTTGAGTTATAAATGGTGTAACTAACCCGACTTTGTTTTATATTTATGAATGAAAGATATAGATGCAGATATATAGATATGTTGGTACAAAGAACTAAGGAAAAGGTAAGATAAGGTGTACAATAAAGTGTATAATAAATAAATAACATATAATTCTTCAGATTCCATTCAACCTAAACTGAATCAGCTAAGTGAAATATAGTCTGGAAGTCAGATTAGTTGGTAGAGCTGAGAGCGGCGGCGGTGCGTAGGCTGAATGCCAAAAGCACCGCCCCAGGATCCGATGGCTTTCATGGGAAAGTCTGGGTCCTGGCCTTGGAAGAGGCTATCGGGCCTCGACTGAGAGGGCTCCTAAGCGCATGCATGGAGAGGGGCCAGTTACCGCTTCGTTGGAAGACGGGGAAGCTGGTCCTGATCAAGAAGCCGGGGCGCCCTGCGGACTATCCGTCCGCTTACCGGCCCATTGTGCTGCTCAACGAGGTGGGCAAGCTCTTCGAAAGAGTAATTGCAGACCGCCTCGTCGGGCAGCTGGTGCAAGTGGGGCCGGATCTGGCGGAGAGCCAGTACGGCTTCCGCAGGGGACGCTCCACGGTGGACGCCATCATACGCTTACGAGCCCTCACGACGTCGACGGGGGATGCAGTGGCCCGGGGTAGGGTCGTCCTGGCGGTTTCTCTGGATATCGACAATGCCTTCAACACCCTGCCCTGGAGTTGCATAGTGGAGGCACTCCGGTATCACCGGGTGCCGCCCTACCTCCGTCGCCTGGTCGGGGTAAGCACCCCGGTCACCAGGGAGAATGGAACCGGCGAGGGATGTCGTGCGGTGTTCCACAGGGATCGGTCCAGGGGCCGCCTCTGTGGAACATCGGGTACGACTGGGTGCTGCGCGCCGACCTCCCTAGCGGCGTCAGCATAGTTTGCTACGCTGACGACACGCTGGTCCTGGCTCAGGGGAGGTCGTACCAGGCGGGGGCCGACTTGATGTCACACGCGGAGTTGCGACAGTCGTTGAGAGGATCCGGCGACTGGGACTCGAGGTGGCATTGCACAAGTCCGAGGCCATCTGTTTTCATGGTCCTCGGAACGCTCCACCGTCGGGATCCCGGATAGGTTCACATCGGCGGTATCGGCATCCGGTAGGAGGGGTTCACATCGACGTCGAGGGGACGATGAGGTACCTGGGACTCGTCCTCGACAGCCGACAGACAGCACTTCCTCGGGCGTTTCCGACGTTTGGCTCCCAGACTGGAGCGGGCCAGCGCCGCTCGGAAGCGGCTCCTGCCCAATCTGGGGGTCCAAACGCCTCCTGCCGTAGGCTTTACGCGGGGATGGTGCGGCAATGGCCCTTTACGGGGCACCGGTGTGAGCGTCTCGCCGGTTGAACGCGTCCCAGAGGGTCATGGCCATTCGCCTGATCCGAGGATACCGCACGGTCTCCTGTGAGGTAGCGAGCCTCCTTGCCGGACTGTCGCCGTGGGATCTGGAGGCCAAGGTCCTTGCGCTGCTCTGGGAGTGGCGCCAGGAGTCTAAACGCCGGGGCGAAACTCTACTGCCGCGACACCTCGTGGCTCGGCGGAAGGAGCTCCGGCAGGATCTCATAGCGACATGGAGACAGCGACTGTCGCAACCCCACAGGCCCGCGACTTGGGCCCATTGTAGCCGGTGCCCGCCTAGGGGTAGTGGATAAATTTTCAACATGAGTCACCGCACCCCTGGGCACTCAGGCAGGGAAGGAACAGGGGTGGGTTTTAGTCAGTAAGACTCTGACACGCCCTCCCGCTCCACCCAGAGCGGGAGATGTCATTGGGTGCTTTCAAACCATACAAAAAAAAAGTCAGACTAGTTGAGCAAACGTATTACTTAGGTACTTACTTTACAGAAGCTTAAAGCTCTAGTGAGTGTGATAGCCGGTGACTACGACGCATTGCGATTATGCGACTGCGAGGCATTGCGACTATGCGACTGAGTCGCGGGTGCGCGGCTGCCACTTTCTATGCCAGCCATGATTGCAATGCGCACATCATTTAATTTCACTCAATACCACACTCGCATATGTAGTGCGGTCGCGCCAAATAAGAAGACCACCCTGCTTTTGCATTTTACTGCTTTTTTTGCCAGGGTTAAAACATTTGCAATACCGATTTTTCTCCAAGATTCTATTAAATTTTTAATAGAATCTTGGAGAAAAATCGGTATTGCAGCCTCAGTGCTCTGATCTCGCAATTTTATCTTTAGGTTCGCAAATTGTCATTAATTTCCGAACAAGTTTCGTGTCTACAATAAGTTTGCAGTCATAATATCGCATGTCGTGAAAGACTTTTGAGCGTTTGTCTCCGCATCAACGAGTCCGAGTTTACAAACGTGACTGGTATTCACGTGCGCGTCACCAATATGCCAAGCATGATGGCAATACCAATGGTCCTTTGTGACGGCTGTTCTACACTTGCACAGTCGTTAATTGCTCGATGATCGCACGCTCGCGGCTCGCGGAAGATACGTGTGTGTGTGGCCTATCACATTGGCCTCCCATAAGCTATACTGGCATGCCTGTAAACGTTCGGCCCATGCGAAACTACGGTGAAAACTTCGATGATTTCGAACCCCAATCACCTCTTAAGTAATCGTATTTATGCTGCAATTACTGTTGTTTAAACCACTTGCTTTTATGCTTGCTGATCTCGAGAAACTTACTCGTAAATACGTGTATATTATCTACTTATAATTCATTTAATTACGTAGGTATCTTTTTTCCAGAACGGCGCGTAGTACCTATTCTTTTAGTTTTGATATAAATTCTGATAAAGGTGTTAAATTACCCATAGTTAAACGATTCTATCTAACAGTTAGGTATCACAATTTATACGATTTTAGGACACTGACAGCCTTACTAAATAAAATACTATTTGATTTAAATAATTGCCTATTTATGTTCACGCAGATCGTAAGACGCCAACGCGCGCTTGTAAATATATTACACTTAATTTTGTTTGTTTTTGAAGAAAATATTCATCGACTGCTCATGAATGATATAAAACGGAATATACGTTGCTTAAAGTACCAAATGATGTTTTTTATGGAGAATTTTAACGCCGTTTAATGATATTAAAATGCCATTGACATAATTTAGATTACTTAATAAAGCTCAACACGACCAAAATATTTTATTGAATGGTCGTGAGACATAAAGTTAAATGTTATAATCACTGCGCTTGGCAACAAACTGATTGACCGACACTACCAATAATCTTGGTATGTTAATGAGAAAATAATAGATAAGCAGAATATGAATAATGCACAGTAGCTCAACTTTTTGGTGTCAAAATATTCGTCTGGTATCAATATGACAAGGTATTTGTCAACTTAAGGTTCGATCTTTTGGAATTCGAATTGTATGCGCACAAGCACATTTAAATTTTGAATTAGCATCACGCATGTTATTCTATCTGTCCGATCTAAATCGGCTTTACCCTTCACTTTGACAATCGACGCGAGCATTCAAACCCATCTATTTACATGGCCGTGTTTTCCTCGCGACTTCTTGCACGTTTGCTCAGTGACATGGTAGTGTATAATGCGCTTATCTAAACTTCCATTCGTGCACTGCTTGGAGGCTGACGTACAATGATACGCAGAGTTTTGAGCTCATTTGTCATCGAAAAGATAATAGTCAATGTTCGTTGAATCGACAATGGGTCATATTTTCTTCTTGTTGTTTTTATTCATTTTAAAGGATTGTCAACTTTGCATAATACTATAAAATTAATAAAAGATTACTTAAAAATTATTCGAGTGCTGCAACACTTAGAGAAAACCATAACATTGATATAAAATACATAGCCAATGTAAATATAAAACAAAAATTTAACAAATATAATAAATTAAAACCTAATTAAAATTTTCAAAAACAATCATGTCAAAGAAGAATTAAATGATAAAAAAATGAAGCGTCAAAGAAAAATTAAAAATACAAAAATTAAATAAAAGTAGATAAGTATTCTTGTTTGTGTTATGTGCATATTTTATGCTTCGGGGTTTGAGGAGTACCTAGTGAGACAGGTAGAATAGTAGTTAAACTTCAAGCAGCTTTTACTATAATGATCTAAAAATGTGATTTGACATTAGCGACATGATCAATAACTAGTTTTATAATGCCTATGTGGTGGTCGTTTGACCATTGAAAAATGATTGTTTTTGCGTGAATATGGAGCTGCGAACGACTTTAAAACGTCGGATTGACGATGTGCAATAGTCGTATGTCATTGTTATGGGATATAAAAGCATCGTGACTACCAGTGTTTAGTGGGAGCCATAAAATGGCCACATTTGTGGCCCATCCTGGGCATCCACAGTTTATCAGAACATGTTGTAAAATTTTAAATTTACTCACTTTCCATAATATAGGGCTAGCGACTGTTGGCAACACGACTGTGCTGTGTTACTTATAAATAAAATTACATCGATTGTTCAAGTTGATATAAGAGATACGTCTGGTAGCTTTCTAGATAAAGTTAGTATTATAGTTATAAATTTCTTAAAGGGTGCAGCTACGGAACTGAGTGTTAAATCTGGTGCTAAAAGAGATACCAGGTTTACGCAATCATAAGTGGTTTTTACACTTGATCACGTCGCGGCAACTACCTAGATATTTGAAAATTTAAAAAAAACTTATACGTATTAAAGGTACTTTTGTATATTAAATTTTCATGGTGTTTTGGAAAATTCGAACACAGCAGTGAAAAGACAAAGCTCTGAATGAGTTATAAGTTCTAACGACCGAGATATATCCTACTTCCTATTTAATAATATTATGAATGTGAAAGTTTGTGAGGATGTATGTTTGTTACTCTTTCACGCAAAAACTACTAATCGGATTTTGATGATACTTTACAGTAATATTGCATATACATCAGAATAGCACATAGGCTATTTTTTATAGTACCAGTAAAAATAAAGAAGCCGGTGGCAGAAGCTAGTATTTAAATAAATCAAACATTTCAATAAGTAAGCAATAACATTGCAGCAAAACGTTATCACACAGCAGTGAATTTGAAGATATAGGGCTGATGCAGATACATGAACCAGTTGCAATTTCGAGCGAACAGCTTGAGGTACCTACGTACCTACATCTAGGCTATGTATGTTACGAAACGCGTTTCACCTGATAGAGTGAAATGCTTTGAATTATCTAGGGCTGTCAACCTGTTACGACGTTAGATTATTATCAGGGCTGAAGGTACCTATTTGGATTGCAAAAGGCTCGCGTTTTGGGTATCAACAGTCTCGGGGAACCGTTGAATACTTTATTAGGTACAAAGGCAAGTACTAAAACGTGCTTGAAGACTGTTGTGATAAGCTGAAATGGTGCAAGTGTGTGATATTTTTATAGAACCTCAAAAGCTCCAAGCTTTTATTCAAGCAATTATTGAATTCCCAG
This sequence comes from Polia nebulosa, assembly GCA_951329385.1. Classification (NCBI taxonomy): domain Eukaryota; kingdom Metazoa; phylum Arthropoda; class Insecta; order Lepidoptera; family Noctuidae; genus Polia; species Polia nebulosa. The sequence goes on along the minus strand of OX589587.1, from coordinate 28,869,889 downwards.
TTAAACTGGGCTTATTACTGATAAAAGAGACTGTAGAAACTGAATTGTCATAAACTATGGCCATCTTATTTGGTAAATTAGGTACTTGTTTCTTGTATATTTTTTTTTTTACTGAAAAGCCTTAGTTAGATAATTATATACTTTGGTCATGTTTCTGAATGACTGCTTGAATGCCAAAGTCTGATAGCTTTTCAGGCTTTTTTTTTTTTGGCGGGCAGGGAAGTCATCCAATGACCCTTACTCTGGGTGGAGCGGGAGGGCGTGTCAGACTCTTACTGACTAAAACCCACCCCTGTTCCTTCCTGCCTGAGTGCCTAGGGGTGCGGTAACTCTGTTAAGAATTTATCCGCTACCCCTAGGAAAAGTTTTGCAGGCTAAAGTAGAATTTGACAAATACCTACTGAACTTCAAATCCTTTATTTAGAAATCGGGGTTTATTGTCTGAACCTGCGATACAGATACTTAACGTTTAACTGAGACATCGAAAAATGTATCTTCAAGTACGAAAGGTAGGTAGTATCGTGTTATGGATAACTAAAGGTTTTCCTGCCTGGCCCAAGTAAATGTGCTCATGGACCTAACATATTTCCTGCCCATTTTCCTGGACTCACTAGAGCTTTTGTTTTGGCCGGATTCATCGCGAGTCCTACCCTGAAGCTTGCCGTGCTTAGATCTTGAAGCATAGACTGTAGTTTCAGAGCAGTGGAGGGAAAAAGGATTTTCTTGTCGCCGAACTTGAGGTTTGTTAGACTTTTACTACCGACTTCAATGCCTTTGGTTGTCTATGAGCCGGCCAGTGTTCTAAAGATCTCCTTGAAAATAATGAATTCTTGTAAATAATGCCGGAGAGACCGGGACACCCTGTTTTTTACCATTGAAAGGCTCGTGTGACCAACCATCTGACCTGATGGTAAGCAATGATGTGGTGAACGAAAGCACGCTTGCCTATAAATAACCTATTCACTCTTGACTTTAAGACCTCCAGGCTGTAGCTATCAGGAAACACAGACTCTGGCAGGGAATTCCACTCCATAGACAGCTATGGAGTGGAATTCCCTTCTATGAATGAATTTCATTGTGCGTACAGACGCACAATGAAAGTGTTCTCAAAACGTTAGGTGCGTGTGGGTGGGATGTCTACTATGTACTAGTGGCGCATCGCCGTACGTCTAGTGTCCGATGATGGAACGGGCTTGGCAAAATTAGACTATACAATTCCGACGCACACTCCTCGAAATATATCCGATAGAAAACCGACAGGCTAGCAACGTGGCGTAGATGCTCAAGGATTTGGAACTTCGACTCAACGAGTGCATCATTGCCGATGATCGTCAAGCCTCGTTTTTCAATAGACTCAAGCGAATCAAGCTTGTATCTGGCAGCTCCATCCCAGAGATGAGAGCAGTACTACTCCATATACGATCGAACTTGCGCTTGACAAAGGTTGAGCAGCTGTTCCCCTTTGATAGGATCCCCAAATTTTCGGCAGTCACTTTGTGGTATTTTTTGGGACAAGCCCGCCACACTATTCCCAAACCACTGTAACTTCTGTTAGCCAGAATCAACAGTGGTGACCACCAGAAAAAACGCCGAGGCAATGAAGCTCGACGAGTCCCAGAGAAACTATTAAACTGTCTTGAGTCCCGCAACGAAATTAATCAGAAAAGCCAGCGGAGGAGTAAGAAAAACATAATTTCCACTTCCCTCCTTATCAAGCGGGAGACAGAACAAAACTAGGCCATTAGGCACTTAAGGGGTTTTTACAACTGGGGTAAGCCCAGTTGCCAAGCACCACTGGTTAAAAACACTAATAATAATAGGTCCTAAAATTGTGAGCTGTTACACTTGATTCCAATAATAGGTATGGCAAAAACGCTTGAACGCACGGAAATTCGTTCTAGTTTCCACAAGGTCCGTGTAATAGACAACTCCAGACGTAGGCTGAATACTATCCAACATAATATTGCACTCAGCTTGCCAAAGAGTACACTCCCACAGGATATGATGTGCGGATTGTTCGTATTCGCAATCAGGAGTAGAACATTGACATAAAGGTGAGGCAACAAGCTTGAAGGAAAATAATTTACTCTTAAAGTTGCCATGACCTGTGAGAAATTGGGCAACACAGTGATCCACCTCCAGCCATGTCCTATCCAGCCGTTCGCGAACCGATTGGAAGAACTGGTGAAGGTCTGCCTTTGATGGAACTTTCCCACCTACATTGCCATTCGGATAAAAGGTCCTCCCAAACTTCAGTTTGAGGTTTAAGTAATCTAGAAATCTTGGCACGATCACGTTGAGGTAAAAAGTCTGGGTCCGTAGTATTTCGTGCAGCACGTCGCTGCACCTCAAGATCGACCGGAAGTACACCTGCAAGTACCAGTAAGGCTTCAGTGCTAACCATCCTATACGCTTTACATAGGAAAATCAAAGCTAAACGTTGACTTTGTAGCAATTTACGTCGTACCGCCCCAATGGTGGCTCTATCAGCCCAAATAGGTGCCCCGTAGCACATACAACCCAGGTAAGTAGCCCCATAGATTGCTTTTAACGTTAGGAATGATAGGCCCCAAGTAGCCTTGGAAATCCTCGTCAACGCATAGAAGTTCTTTTCAGCTTTTTCAGCTACTGTTTTTTTTCACTTTCACTTTGTGGTACTGTAATATACTTACATGTCATCATAAGTACGAGTAGTATCAAACCTGAATTCGAGATGTTTTATTGTCTTTAAATCCCGTCCTTATATGGTGACTGCGTGGAATTGAATCATGTTCGCGATTTGTTTGGACTGTGCTTTGCTGGATACTCATCAATTTGCACACCATTAGCAAGAAATATCATCATGTGCCAATCAAAGGCACAGAGCGTAGAAGTATTTGTAAACCAGAATAGCGCGGGTGGGGGCCACAATTCAGCCACTGTGGAGGAATTCAAATTTATTCATTTATTTATCTGCAATAAACATTGTGTTAATGATCATATGCACGATATTGGTTTTTGGGGCCATCCACATTTTGTACCGAGTGTTCAAGAGATGTCATCAAACATGGATGAGGGAGCAGCTAACGAGGCATGTCGTAAGGCGTTCGTCTTATCGCACCAGAACTTATCGCGATCCTGCAGTGACACGTGAGGACTGCAACTGTCATGCTAGTGATTCAACCAAGCATATATAAATAAAGTGACGGATTTATTGGTTCCGATGTAATGACCAAAATTGAGGGTGGACGTTACTGAGATGGCTCTGTAGTTTGGCTGGTCAGCCCGACTACACTTCTTGGGCACGGGTTGCACGTTAGCTTGCTTCCAAGAAATCTACACTTTTCCAGTCTCAAACGAGAGCTGAAACAGGCGCGTCAAGATTGGAGACATTTCAGGCGCACAAATTCTAAGAACAATTGCCGGTATCCCGTCGGGGCTACTACTTTGTTCACGTCAAGGTTACGCAGTATCCTACGGACGTCCTGACCCTGATTAATACCTCTCAGTATTGTAGATATTGTAAAGGGTCTATATAGGTATATTGCTGTCCCAGTTCCTAGTTTTCAAAAGATTTATGACGGTAAATATTTCGGAGTGTTTGATACAAAGGCCTTCGTATAATCTATGAAGGCCAAGTAGAGAGGTTTATTGAATTCTAGATATGTTTCTAAAAGTCAGTAATTCTACGTCTGAAGGTGGTCGGTTGTTGAACAGCTAGAGACAAATCCGGCTTTTTCTAGTAGCTGATATTTATACGGTTGCCCGTCTATACGCTTGTGTATCAGTTAAATAAAAGTCTAGTAAGTAGTCTAGTCTAGCTTTATGTTTTCTTTATAAACGAGTGATTAGTTCACAATTGATTCGTTATTGCTAGTTTCTATTACCTATAAAGTTATTGAAGATCGTAAAAACCGTCTATTCTTAGGGACCACCCGTACCTATTTCAAATAGTCTTAAACTGATAGATCTACACGTTCGTTTCTATAAATATTTAACTGCCATTTTTACTTTCTTGAAGTTCCAATTTAGTTCGAAGTACAAGGATTTTATGGCGTGTCCGTGTCGCCCCTCCTGCTTTTTTTCAGCGCACAGTTCCACGAACAATTTTACAATAATGTTTACCAAGTACCGGGGCTTCCGGGGGTTCTGCGGGTTCTGGGGCTTAAATGCAATTGTAGGGGGGTCTTAAATTTGCATTCAAGTCCCAGAAGATCCTTGTTGTATTGCATCATAGGTCTGCAACTTTTTCGGTAGGTACATTAGAGGGTATATCTATCTATGAATGCACTTGCTGCCAAGATGAGTTCTTAATTTCTTATAGCATATCAATGTGTCATCAATTCTGGCCTGAAACACAGGTTTTTCATAAACCAAAATCAGGCAGGTCTACGTTACAGTTAGAATTAAACTTTCCTCGACTGTGTGTTCTGCCTAGCCTTTTTCCAACTATCTTGGGGTCGGCTTCCAGTCTAACCGGATGCAGCTGAATACCAATATTTTACATGGAGCGACTGCCTATCTGACCTCCACAACCCAGTACTTAATACGATACCCCTTGGTAAGACTGGTTGTCAGACTTTCGGGATTCTGACGACCTGTAACGATTGTCAAAGATCCACGATTGACAGCCGGGACCAACGGCTTAACGTGCCTCGATTGTAATTAATGTAAATCATATTTTTACTTTACTTTTTATTTGAATAAAAATTTAATTATACTATTTTATTTTATATTTATTATATATAATGTTGTTTTGAAAAAAAAGGTTATTTTAAACGTAGTTAAAATGACTGTTGATTGTTGCCGTTATCAGGGCTTACATACGCTAATCAGGGCTTTACTGTTTGTTATGGCCTGGCATCCCAAAACTTTCCTTTTAATAAGACTATTCATAAAACCGGCAATTTTCTTAATTTATCTCGAATTTTCTTGTTTTTCCAAGCAAGAGGTACAATTTAGTTGGACGTCTTATTTACTGGCACGGCCACCTAGTAGGTACCTACCAACGTCACTTATTTTGCAAAAACAAGTTGACAGCGTCTTATTATTCGATTAATTAGTTAATTCATACGCATAACCATGTTTAATTATCAACCTTGCTTTCACAATACATTTATGTGTTAATCCTGCTGCCAGGTTGTCCGGCGGGCGTTTTCACACCGAACTGTGATGGCGAATATCTAACACAGCGTGGTTCCGTACTTTATAAATCTTACTTTCGAATAAATAACGAGCTGGGAGCTACCCCAGAGAGACTATCTACTACTGCTATTCAAATATTCAAAGTGTTTCTACTTTGAATGGAGATATCTTGATAACCGCATTAAAGTTCTCTGTACGAACGTTGATATCTAAGCCTAACATTATACATGTACGTACAGACGCCTTTATTAATTGGGTGCCTCTCACCTACTTAAGGAAAGAGGGTAGATTTACTTCAGATGATTGTACATAATGTGCTCGAATTATTAATTATATTTATACTTTATTTAGAAAATTAAGAAATTTCTTTTCTAACTATAGTTAAACATATACGAACTTTGCTGTATGTAAGTACGAAGCTGGCCGTTATTTTATGCCACGATCTTATCATAAATAGTAAAAAAAAAACATTCACAAAAGTGCGGAAAAATAAACGATATCGTTCCGTAGGTATGGTACGAATCGGCGTACTAAGATTAGCTAATCGGTCCAGCTACTTCGGATAATTAATCGTGGTGGACTGGTGGCCACATTCACCGCCGTCGCTACGGTAGGTCATAGGTCGCCGCTATGCTAAACAAGGACAGCTATCCGTCCCGCTGCTGCACCGCGCTATTCGGCTTGAAATAGCAAATCACGCCTCCCACGTCAGAGTAGGATAGCATTATCGATAGTGAAATGTTAAAATGATAAACCTGCAATGCAAATGTTACTTTATACCCATTATTTAAGGCTTGTTATACTGCAGCCAGTCCCACAGTCACGATTCCAATATTCTCTTCAGAGGCATTCGGTATTTCACTACATTGTGTTTGTTATTATCATTTATACCTCTAAAACGTATTATATGATAATGAAATAGTTTCATAGACTATTTGCACAGCTGGTTGACTTGCTATTGTGATTTAGTGCCAAATTGAGATGACAAATTAAAAATGTCGTGTTACGGAATTTTCACTACTTATTTCGTGACTTTTCATCGATGTTTTTCTTGGAACAACTTTTATCAGAGAAAAATAACGTGTCATTTTCTTAGTGCCTAAAAGTACAATTACCTTCATTCATACCTAATCGGATCTTTAAATATTATAAAACATAATCTTATCTAAAATTATGAGTTGGTTAAAACACCTGACTGTGCGTTTGGAATACCTAAAATGTAACGATGCAAGTTGTAGGTAACATGAAAATAATAAAAATAAAAGAGCACTTAAATATCTAAAGAGGGTCTTGACAGAAATCTGTTCTTACAGATTTCTCTCCTTAGAGGACCAAGTTTCTAATAAAGACAGCTTTTTACTTAAACACTTTCCCCCATATTCATTGCAGAGTATGCAAGATAATAGAAATTAAAAATAAAAACACCTCTAGGCCTCATTCTTGTAGCAATGTAGCCAGAGGACTAAAAACGAGACACACAAAAATATAATAATGAGAAAATTTATATGATCCTGAAGATGACAGATAACTTGTTCTTCGACCTAGAAAATAGGTGTACAAGGCACAATTTCTTACCAGTTAAAACTAAATCGAAGACGTTTCCTATCTGTGAAAGGTTTGTTTGCCAGCACTGAGTCGCGTTGCGATTCTATCAGTCAAAATCAATAGCAGGCCGCGTCACCGACTTAGCGTAGACTGTTTGTATAAGATACATAGCCGATAACAACATACGACTCTGCTTATAAGGAGGATTTTGTAAGCGGTCGTGAAATATGTTCCCCTTGTTGGTTGTAATGTTCTAGAAGTTAAGGAAAATATTAAATGGCTACGGTACTAAACTTGTTCTCAAAACTTCTAATTTGAAAATTAGTTTTCCAAATTGTTTAGTAGGTACCTATATGTCATTGGATTGAAAACAGCGTAAAATTGTAATAAATGTTCCGGGAATTTCCGTAATTCCCGTATTTTCATTTATACAGATAATTTCATCCAAATTCGATATTAACAATGTATCAACCTTTTTTAAAATAAAAAATTTACAATTTTATTGAATTTATCATAGACTAACGGTGTTTACAAAATTATACGGTGACCTAAACATTCTTCAGGCCACTTAGGATTCCAAAACTTTCAACTGAAGCTATTTTTCGCGTGAATCACTTATCAATATTTTCCGAAAAAAGAGTAAGTACCTACCTACTATCATTTAATTACTAAAGTATGTCCAAATCTAATAAGGAGCGCAAAGTGAGCAATTTCATTTGGCATCGTAAACCGAATTACAGAGATTTACCTCTCCCGCGTTTCTCCCTTACGAGGAAAACGATCTCCAATAAAGATAGCTAGACGGACGACGACGGATATATTTAAAAATTGCAAGCCTGAACGATCAACCATCGTGACCTGGATTGGTGATGGTATAGTCACCATGACCTATTTTCCAGCTATCACTAATTCTTACCTACCTATAGCTAAGTTGTCAAGCAGATAAGCAGTCAACAGTTACACCGGTACTTTAATTCTACCATATTAGCTTGCGTGGGTGTTAAGGTCAGATGGTGACAGAATTCACCTGTGCATTCAATACTGTTAAAGTAAAAACGATAAAAGAATAGCTGTCGAACATTGGATAGATTTATACCTACAGATATGGATGGTGAGTACGTATTCACGATCCATTAGGACGTATTCAAATTATATTCTTCTTACAACACCAGTTGCAGTTAAAGCCGTAAAAGATAGGATGAAAACAAAATATCGTCTGATTCCGAATTTCCGATAAAATCTGGTAGATAGTATACAGGTAGGTACCTAATCACAATTGCGAATCAGATATAGAACCATATGTAGTCATTGCCACTTTTACACAAATTGTTGAAAAATTGCGCCTCGCTGAAATCATAATCATTGATGATTATGTGTAGTATATTGTATACGCTTGGCAGTATGTTATCTGTGCATGTTTATCTTACGATATAGGTAGCTATAGCCGGTGAATATGAATTGCATTAATAAAAATACGTTATATCAAATTGTATCGGGTGGTAATCTGACGGCAGTGTGAGGCCGGCGTCGTCACTCAACGTGCGAAGATAACTCGCTCGATATTGCTGCACTTACGAGTAAACACATAATATGGAGATTAAGTAACAAATTTTACACGATATATTACGATTTTATGTCACGTCCATTTTTGGAGTTATACTATTTCAAGAGCAGGGTGGCCCAGTGGTAACGGACGCGACTTACAGGTCGTAGGCGCTTTGCTTTGTGTAAATTATTTCATCACCACTGCTCTCAAAATGGTGAAGGAAAACATCGTGAGGCAACTGGCATGTCCTAGAACCAAATATTTGAAGACATGTAACATCCATCAATGTGCATTGGGCCCGCGTGGTGAATTAAGGCCCACACGCTCTCACGCTTGTTCATAGTAAAAGAAATAAATTAAAGTTAAAAAAAAAATTAAAAACAAACTTTTATCTAGGACAATGAAAAATAAAATAAAATAACAAGTTGAAAATAAATTCTAGTAAGTATTTGCACTACCCGTTACAGGTTAGGTACTTCTGTGCCTCAAGCTTTTAACTATATAGGTAAGTACCTACACGCTAAATACTTAAGTTCTAGAATTTATTTTCAACTTGTTATTTTATTTTTTATTTTCAATGTCCCTTAAAAAAGTTAGTTTTTAAAAATATTTTTTAACTTTTATTAGTTTTAACTTTTTAATGGGCAAGTATTATAGATTAGGCGTGATGTTTTAAAATATTCTACGGATATTATGATGTGATGTAAAATGCTCCTCAAGACGAATCAAATGAGCCCAAACTCGGCGGGGTTATGTTGTTTTACCACAGAGATGCTATGGCCACCTTCCAGCTACATCATCAGACCCTGGATATCAACTAGGTGTAAAGTGCTCCTCAAGACGAATCAATCGAGCCCAAACTCTGTGGGGTTATGTTGTTTTATATTATTTATGATGACGTGACCACCTTCCAGCTTCATCATCAGACCCTAGATATCGTCTAGGCGTAAAATGCTCTTCGCGACAAATCAATGGAGCTCAAACTCGATGGGTTTATCTTGTTTAGTTCAGAAGTTCCTATGGCCATATTCCGTCTCCATCATCGTCTCCATGGTACCATATTATTGTATTGTCGCCGAAGATAAATAATAACACCAAATTTGAGTCCAATCGGACATTGGGAAGTGGGCCTAATTAGAGTTTCAAGATTCCACCCGAACAAACATAGTTACATACTTACATAAAATATATACATACCTTGCAAGTTAAATAAAATCTTGTAAAATAGATGAGAGTCATGCACTTTATACAGGGTGTAACGGAAGTGGGTGGTCATATTTTAAATACTACTTCTGAAATGAACAACTTTCACCAAGAAAGTAATAGTCAATTCCGAAAAAAATGGATCTCCTTCCTCCCATATTAATTTTGTTTAGCTGATAATAACATCTTTTTCGGAAAGTCCAATTTTTTTCGGGAATTTAATATTACAACATTGAAGAAAGACATTCATTACCATGGGCAGAAGCAGTATCAAAAATAAAACCACCCATTTCCGTTACATCTTGTATAGTTCATGGTTTACTTTTCCGTTACATTATTTATAGTTCATGGTTTACTTTTCTGTTACATCTTTTATAGTTCATGGTTTACTTTACCGTTACATCATTTATAGTTCATGGTTTACTTTTCCGTTACATCTTTTATAGTTCATGGTTTACTTTTCCGTTACATCTTTTATAGTTCATGGTTTACTTTTCCATTACATCTTTTATAGTTCATGGTTTACTTTACCGTTACATCATTTATAGTTCATGGTTTACTTTCCCGTTACATCTTTTATAGTTCATGGTTTACTTTTCCGTTACATCTTTTATAGTTCATGGTTTACTTTTCCGTTACATCTTTTACAGTTCATGGTTTACTTTTCTCAGCTTTCTGGCCTAAAACACTTTATCTCTTATCGTATCTCATAATGTTGATCGTGTATTATCACTTCCCCACACATCTCTCTTGATGCTCATGTTCATAGAGCAGTTAACTTTCTGTTCCACAATATTCTATTTTATATGGGTTAAAATTTCAAAGACGTTTTTGAAACATTTGCAGCCTTTATATTAAAATCGCTAACCATATATGCATAATTTAAAAAACGCACTTAGCATAGTATTGCAGATTAGCGGATTCAAAATTCAAAATCTGCATAGATTTTTTTAAAATTAAGAACCCGCTTATCAGTGTTTAAACTACGTAGTTCTGACAAGGACAAGGGTTCTTTGTCCTTGTCAGGTTATATATTTATTTATTTATTTATGCACACACAAAAACAATTACAAGAGAAAAATAAACATATACAGATAGAAGAGCACAATGGTGCTGCTTATTTCAAAAGAAATTTCTTCCAGCAGATCTGCGACTGGAAAATTGGTTGAGAAATGTAGACACAGTGTGTATAAATAGATATAGAAATATAAAATACACTAGAATACATAAATAATTCATACATAAAATATACCTAACTTTACAATAAACCAAAGTACATAATTAAATATAAAATAAATATCAATAATAAATATAATCACGGAATGGTGGAGAGGTAATGCTCTTTGACTAGTTTTATTGGTAGACAGTTTTAGAATCACGGATATTAGGCGGAAGTGAGTTCCACAATCGTACCGCATGAACAGAAAAGGAGTGGGAATAGAAATGGGTTTTATGGGATGGGAAATTGAGATGATGCTTAAGGCGGGATCTACAAGGGGCGTCGGCAGGGCGAGTGTACGAAAAACGATCACGCAGGTAGCCAGGATATTTAGGATTACAAAGGATGTTATACAGGAGACATAATATCCGAGTGTTCCTGCGAAGACGGATAGGGAGCCACTTGAGATCCTTGCGAAACTGAGAAACATGGTCGAATTTCCGTAGACCAAAAACAAAACGAATGCACAGGTTTTGCAAACGCTCAAGCTTGTTTAAGAGCTCCTCAGTGGCATCCAGATAGCAGGCATCAGCGTAATCAATGATCGGCTGAATATAATTATAGTTTCGGTCTGTTCGTCTGAGGCATAGCTAAGAGACTGTTAGTACTAGAAAGCTGCAATTTCACTTGGGTATATATATTAATTACGCCAAAAAACGAAGCAATAATATTAAAAAAAAAAAAAAATTGTAAGATACCTCTCACGTGTAAAGTGGGTATAACATTTTTTTCTCGTCTATCCTATGGTGCGGGATATCGTTGGATAGGCCTTTCAAAATCATTGCGGAGTTGCAAATACTATTTTTGGATTCAGTGATTTTTTTGTGAAATTAGAAACTATAAAGTGATATTTTTTGATCGAGTCGAGCATTCCGCCACTAAAAGCTAAACTGTGGGCTTGAAAAATCTGAAAAAATCGTTATGGTGGTAGTATATAATAAAACGAGTTTTGAAGAAGAAAACCTATCACGGCTAAGTTAGCTCTGTTAGTTTATGAGTTTAGTCGCCCATCTTATAAAATATAACTACTTAGGAAATTTCGTACAAAACACAAATACTTAGGTGAAGTTGTTACTTATTGTAATATTCAAAACGGGTAATGAACATGTATTACTTTGAAAAAATAACACCTTTTTTAGTTTTTAATTTAAACGTTATTGTTCGTTAAACCGTGAACTCAATTAATATGTTCATAGTAGTAAACATAAATCCCTCTTCTAAGTCCTTACGTTACTACGGAAGCTGCGCGTGAACCGACACGCACTTAGCCGATTTATAACCGACTTCGATAAACGGAGGAGGTTCTATGTTCGACTGAATGTGACTTTTTATTTTTTTAAGTAGGTATGTCCACCGATTTCTCTGTCAATTGTGGACCGATTTCATTTTTTTTTTATCTGAAAGAGTCTATTCCAGAGGTGGCCCCATATATATTTTACCGAAATTACTTTAGCGCTTTTTAATAAAAAACTCTTTTCAAAAAATACAACCGACTTCTAAAAATTGCAAAATAACTTTAATTTCGGAAGTCGCTGTATAAATTTTTTTGTTTCTTCGTTATTTGACACCGACTGCCGAAATTAAAGTTATTTTGCAATTTTTAGAAGCCGGTTGTATTTCTTGAAAAAAGTTTTTTATTTTTCACTTTTTTTTTAATTTTTTTTTTTACTGTTATTCTACACCAGAAGTGTTCCTGCCCTTATCCCATGTTACTTGGGGTCGGCGCAACACGTTTTTTTCTGCCATTCTGTACTGTCAGCCGTCACGCTATCACTAACTCCCTTTTCTTTCATATCACTCCTCACACAATCCATCCATACTTTCTTTGGCCTCCCTCTCCATCCATCCACATCCACATTTATACACCTGAAGTAAAACTAAATATTAAAGTTATGCCCGAATGGATAATATCAATACATGGAATTTGAACATTTGGAGACAACCAAAACGTCATCTGTGTATTCATATTTTTTATTTATGTTGATTTTTTCCAAAAAAAGTGCTGAATCAATTTCAATAAAATTTATATGGGACCACCTCTGTATGACCTACCATACAAAAAAAAGAATCATCAAATCTATTCACAAATGGCAGAGATATCGTGTAACAAACATACAAAAGAAAAAAAAAACATACAGACAAATTGAGAACCTTCTCTTTTTTGAAGTCGGTTAAAAAAATCAATTTTTTGTCTTTTTTTGGTAGTTGGTTGTATTTTTTTTGTAAAAAGTTTTTTTTAGAAATAAGACCCTTCGTCTACGACTGGAATTCGTTACTGCAACTCGAACATTAATAGTTCTACAATAGTTGTAATCTTAGTTATTCTAATCATGCTTTTCTTTAAGTTAAACTCCAAAGTTCTACCCTCGATTTTTCGAGCATAGCATAGCTTTTGTGTCATTGGAGTTTGCTATATAGTAAACAGACAAACCTTTTGAAAATTGCATAAATCAACATTATAAAACTTTTAAAGTAAGTGAGTGATTAAATTAAATTAATTTATTGTAGATCATGCCTAATTATGTTAGAACCAAATTGAATTGTTTCTACAACGTGTTGCCAGAGCAAAATGTTAAACTGCAAGTCATTAAGAGTATCATATGCTAATATCTAGAAAACTTTGACAACGTTACATTATTATATGTTTTAGTTTTATAAGATGTCCATCAATATTTTGGAAGTCATAACAAGGTGTAAAATAATCGGCACCAAAGGTTTAAAAACGTTGTCACGTGTATTCCTAAAGTTAAAAATAATTAACTAAACCGAATATAGGTCATCAAACAAAGGTGGGGTTCGCAAAATAGTTGATTTTAACCACTTTATCTACCTTCGGTACATTGCAGAAATATTGATAAGATACGTGGACAGATAAAAATGTTTGTGTAAATAAAAGATGCATATTTTTCACTGATATCGTCTTCAAGCCACTTGTCGAACAGCTTTTGCATTTCCTAGTACTTGCTAACATACTTTTATTACTGTATAAGTACATTTAATGCGGCATATTTCAGTCCTTAATGAGGACTATTGTCAGATCAGTGTGGCAGTCCTGAACAGTCTCTCTCAGTTAGAATTCATGCCAAATGTCATGATTTCATGAAATACTTACATTTGGCATCAATTCTAACTGATTTTAATAACTATAATTCTATAAATACATACTTGCTACGGCCACGAATCAAATTTTGACCAAGATACAACCTGACACTGACCTGCAAATTGCAAAAAAAGTAAGAAAATTTGAATTTTGCGGGCTACCCTGGAGCTTCACCTTAAGCTGAAGACGGTGTAATAAGGAGATTATTATCGAGAATTGCTGCACCAGCTATTCCTACTTCCAGTTTTTCACCAACGATGCGACGGTCGATAGTCGTAAACCAATTGTATTTGCGGAAGCTGCAAACACATGGAGCTCCTGCCATAATATGCAATAATATGGAGTCAAATATAAATTGATCACACACGACATATCTAATAGTCGTACGAAAACTATAAAATTTTAACAGTTCGTAGGAAAACTAACATTTCTGCGAGATGGCAAATGGAGAAACGATTTCATTTTTACTTATAAACCGTTTGTCATAACAGCCCTAGACGTACTCGTAAGTAAGCTTTTACTTCGCACAGTTCAACCAGTGGCTAAGCCATCAGTTCATTACTTATACTTTCTGAATAACTAAGATAACGCTACTGATTTTTTTTTAAATATGACGATAATCTCCACATAACAAGTCTGATATGCCATCCATTGTCTGAAGGCTCCTTTCACAACTCAGCAGTTCCACGCAAATTCACAAATATACAAGAAATGGAACTTAGAGCGCACATTTATCGTATGCAATCAAAACAGTATTTCTTATTTACATATTATATCGTAGTAAATAGAGTCATCGAAGCGTAAAATGTGTCGTTAAGGTATAAAATAGGATAGGCTGTGGTTATGATCGCACCAGTCTAGTGTGAAACAAGAAAGCCTTGTGGAAACATTAGCTACAAGTGGAACGAGTCCCTGCCTCGTATAGTCGTATCGCGGCATAAGTGAAACTGCAGCCAGTTTATCAAATGCAATTTCATTATCTCTCAGACACCTGCCCGGGGAGCTATTCTCCACCCTAGGAAGAACATAACTCTATGATAAAATAATATCACTTGTAATTTTCACTGAAATATTAAGTTACATAGTGCTTTCTGAGGTTTGTCGATGTGCGTTAGGCATTTAGAACTGGTCAAACATACGTATCGAAAAGTGTCGCAATCGTGAATAGTCGTTTGGACCAAAAATGTGCTTATGATTTCTGTTATCATTTTTCTTTTTACATAAAATCCAGTTTAATGTCGACAGGACAGTTTACAGGCAGAAAATGAGACCTAAAAAATATATCTTTTAGTAAGTGGTAATTGTTATTTTCTACCGTCCGTTAGTAACATATCTAAATAAACTATTAGAAAGGAGAGAATTAACAACTTCCTAGTAAATTAATTTTACTATAAGTTACTGTTTCAACATTAGGTTGTCTATGCAGTTTATATTTACGAGATTCAAGTTATATTAGTAATTAGATAATCTCAAAACCAATGATTATTTACGAACAGAGATTTAATTAAGAGGACATTTGCTTCAAATTAGGTTTAAGTTTATTTCGACCGGGTTTAGCATCATTTATTCTCGATATTTTCTACTTCTATCGATTTCCAATCTGTATTACGCATTCCGTCTCTGTTCGCAATAAATCTGTTCTACTTATGTTGCAATAAACGGTCATTTGGGAATCAATATTGACTGCCTGTTGGATAAGAGAATAGTGCTAGGTCATGATGGCGAGCTAATCAAGCAGTAAGATTATATATTAAGCACAAATATCGCTGTGGAATAAGGAGTGGTGTGAATAAGGAGCCCAGCTGGAATAGGTGACGAGTTTCAGGTAGGATTAGGTGTACACCAAGGGTCGGCTTTGAGCCCATTACTCTTCAACTTTGTGATGGAATATCTTACAGCACACTTCCAGAAAATGCCACCTTGGGACCTACTCTACGCAGACGATATCGTCCTTGTCAGAGATAGCCCGGAAGAACTAGAAGCATCTCTTGAAGTCTGGAGATCTGCCCTGGAGACTGCTGGATTAAAAATCAGCCGTAAAAAGACGGAATACATAGTGTTGCTACTGAGCATCCAACCAACACCACTCGGTTAAACTACAGAGCCACCAGCTGAAGGAAGTCGACCATTTCAAGTACCTAGGCTCTGTTGTTACAAATGATGGTACGATTGACGCCGAAATAACCCACCGCGTAAACACTGGGTGGATGAAGTGGCGAGAACTATCGGGAGTGTTATGCGACAGCAGAATGCCGATACGAATAAAAAGTAAAGTTTACAAAACCACGGTGCGCGCTGCGCTTATCTATGGTGCTGAGTGCGTACCTATGAAAAAGGTCCACACCTTGAAACTGCACTCGACGGAGATGAAAATGTTGAGGTGGGCAGGAGGTGTCACTCTGCTTGACAGGGTAAGAAACGAAGTTTTAAGATCCGCAAAATCCAACAAAAGCTCTCCGAAGCACGCCTGAGATGATACGGGCATGTGATGAGAAGACCCGAAGAACACATGACCAGACAAGTCCTGAGCTTCGACACCGGTCCGAAAAAGCGGGGTAGACCCCCTTTGACCTGGATGCCCCTCGTAAACAACGACCTGAAGGTAGGGAATTTGGACGTTTTGACGACCCAGCACAGACACGTCTGGCGAAGAATGACTAGGAGAGCCGACTCCAAATAATGGGATAAGGCTAGGCAGAGAGAGAGAGAGAGAGAGAAATATCGCCGTGCTTAGAACCATCGTCTCTTTCATCTAATAGATAAGTTTTAAGAAGCCAGTTTGTATCATAAATTAATATGAAAGTAAATCAACTTATTGCAACTTTAACTACATAAAATGATGCTTCTTTAAAAGTATTGTCTTTATTTCCGTAATCGTGTTGGCTACGGCTTTGACTTGTGTAATGTAATCAAACACTTTTCCGTGCAAAATTTATCATTAATCTCAAGTATGTGCGAAAAAGCAGATGGAAATAGTTGGGGGTCAAGAAGAGTCACTATAACAGCGATGCTCTCTCAGACTTTGGGAGCGAACTCACTGTTGTATCTCCCGCACATGGCGGTGATCGGCGGCGCTTTGGGCCACGTGCTGGTGTTCGCCGTAGTGTTCGTCGTGCTTGGCATCCCTCTGCTGTACATGGAGAACGTGGTGGGGCAGTTCACGGGCCGCGACTGCCTCGAAGTGTGGCACGCGCGCGCCTGCTTGTCACACGTTGGATATACTCAAATTTTCTGGCAGCTCGTGTTTACTGTCTATATTCACGCTGTAAATGCGTTCGTAGTTCATTATTTTTTGATAAGTTTCGAAAACCCTATTCCTTACTATAGTTGTGGAAAATGGAGCGCGCCTGATTGTGACATTTTAAACTACAACTACTCTGTCAATCAGGATTGCTTGAAGATGAAAAATCAACTGCCGTACTGTTTCGATTTATGTCATACATTTCCAGAGTATCAATACTGGAGATTCAATATACTAGGACTGGATAAAACGAAGGACTTTTACTTGCCGTGGCGCGTCGGGCTTGCTTCTGCATTGATTTCAATCATTTTGTTTCTCAGTTGCTTTAGAAGAACAAAATGCTTGAAGTGGATTTTGTTATTTGTTACAATATATCCAATGACCGCTCGTTTTTTGTTCTTGATAGGATCTATGTTGCAAAAGGGAGTAGTGGTGAAATATGAAGAAGCCCTAGACTCTGATTTTAGTCTGTTCATTGAGCAGTTTAGCCTAGCGAATATGGTAGCCGAGGTGCTGTACAGTCTTAATGTTGGCACCGGCCTTGCGTTTGGCACTGCCTCGAAGACTTCCTTCAGGGCTCCTTGTTACTCCAACACCGTCATCGTGGTCGTTATTACCTGCTTCATCACAATTCTCGGGACCTGCAGCACCGTCATGATGACTTGTCCATACGCCTTCAAGTATGATATCAGACCTGGTCTCGTATTGAAATACCCTATTTCAAATAGTTTTGAAAAGATACCTCGATTATTACATGTGTACGAGCAAACATCTTTATGGTTAATCATTAGCTTTAGTTTTATTGCATTGTCAGCAATGAGTACCAGTATATGTATTTTGTCAGGTTTTATTGAAATGTTGTCAAAAAGATACCCCAAAGTGGCCAGAAATCCTGGTTTAGTCGCATTTACTTTTGCGTTGGCTCTGTATCTTGGGTCAGCTCCTTTATTGGGCAATATGACACTATATTATTTAGTTGAAATTAAATCTGTGGTTAGTGTCCTTGCTATATTCTTAGTCCTGCTGGAGAATATTGTGTTCGTGCTGTGGTACGGTCTGGACAGGTTCTCTGAAGATGTACACTTTATGCAGGGCGTCCAGCCGAATACTTCAGTGAAGGCTGGTTGGTTGTTATCAGCAGTCGTTCTCGTGTATGTTTTTTTAACTGAGCTCTATGGACTGTACAAAGCTAGGAATAAGTCAGTGGGTTACTTAATAGGGTGGTATTTTTTACTTTTGAACATTGTACCTACGCTACTCTTAGCCATTGTTAGAATATTCATAGCTCTTTATAAGAATACATTATATGAAGAAGTCGGTTTAGACCCTTCGTGGGGGCCCAAGAGTGAGCTACTGAGGCGAAGTAGAGCCATGTTTACTGCGCAGGCGATGACCAAGGAGTACATGTACCGACAGTACCACTTGCAGGCAGGCATTCTGAAGAGACAGAAGCAATCTAACGTAAGAAACTGCAACAAACCAGCAATTGTTACAAAGACTGAAGGAGTGAGGTTTGAAATGGAGAAAACTTGATTGTTGTTACTGCAAGTTTCAGCAAATTTCTTCATATTCAGCAAATTCGATATGTTGTTTATAAAACGTTTTTTTGAATAAAAAATCTGTATTACAAAGAGTTTTTTTTATCCATAGTTGAGTCACGGTAAGTTATGTATAATCTATGGCTATTATTGTAGAACAAGTATTGGGTATTGCGTAATACCCTAAGTTCGGCGTGAGTCATCGCCAAAAATATTTAAATACATGTACCAAATAGTATAAAATAAATTATTGCTTTTATAGGTATATACATAATTAATTTATTCCGGCGAGCATAATATTTAGTGACTCATTGGTTTTGTGTCGCTAATATAAGAATAGTGTAAATTAGGTGAAACAAACTGGAATATTTCTATTATACAAAATATCCTGCAAAAAATCTTTTGTAACGAATAATAGCAGGTACATAAACCTAACTATTTGTCCAATATCCATTATTTTTGAGTTTTCGTGCAGATAAGTAATGTCTACTTTTTATTATTATCATATCCTGCCAACTTGCTTAAACATAGTGTGCGGGTGTCCGAAATAAATGCTTTATTTTATAAATATTGCGTTTAATTTTTAGGGTTCCGTACCCGAAGGGCTGTATCTCATTTCCCGTAATAGGTAGAAAGTAGAAATTTGGCAGAATGTGTATTTCTATTGCAGCTATTGCTAGCTATTACAAATAATCATACAAGAAACTTGACTTTTTCGGGTTATGGTATGGAACCCTTCGTGGGCGAGATTTTTTAAATTACGGAACTCGAAAATACGAAAGCTCAACCACTGTTTCTGAAACAAAGATGGTTTATGTGTATACCTGCTCATAAAGACGTAACAATGTAATCCTAAACCTTACACCTCTAACAGTCACCCAATTTATTACATTCTCGGAGGCTATAAAAAAGAAAGTCAACGGTTTCGTCTTCAGCGCCCGCCTCATGTCCGACTTTTGTGAAGAAAAAAGATATTATTTTAAAAAAAGTGGCGCGCCAAGCTGTCTGCTACCAACGTAGTGTTGCAATCGTGAACGCGGCCACGACTATTTCGCAATGCTACACGTCCAATAACTCTTTGGCACGACAATACTTGCGACTGATTAGTGCTCAGCTAGCAATCGACGTCGAACTGTAACAACAATTACACTACGACAATTAAGCAACTGGTGACGACTACTTGCGCAAGTTAGCGCTTCTAGTTCAAAGTTATGAATGAAAGCAGAAATTCTTGAGTAATAAAACATTAACTTACAACTTTTGAAAATTGTGAAAAGGGAAATTTGAAAAAATCAAATCAAATCAAATTTGAATTTGATTTGAATTTGAGGGGGATTGTGAAAGGGAATTTTGAAAATTGTGAATTGTGAAATTGGGAAAATTGGGAAATTTTCAGTGTTACAATACCGTTTAGTTTCATTATTTTAATGTCAACATTTTCCTAGTAAGATGTTCTATCGCGAGAGATGCAAAAAAATATTAAATCATCATTCGAGTGAGGGTGCGAGTTTCATGTGTTACAAGCAGGATTTTATCGATCGAACAAATTACGATCTAGAAGGGGAACTCGGGTGAAGCACGTCCTTATTTATATAGCGGTTGGTATATAATATACGAGTGTTGGTAAGACGAGTGCAAATCCAGTCCGAGGTACATTGCGTCATACAAATGGAACATTTAGAATGTTTGACCCGACGTCAAGACCGACCGGTGGCGGCGCAGTGGCGACGACTCTCGCGAATTCCGACCATTGTCACGATATTACACCTATCTACTCAGTACTCAGCTACCAAATACATGAAGCACAAAAGCTGCACAACCACTTGCTTGTCATTTAGTTTCAGCATTGCGAAACTCCATTTCGGTTTCGTTTGCGACCCAAAATCTTAGTTATCATTTGTTTTGTTTACCAACTATACAACTCACGCACGCCACAATGCTGCGTAGTATTGTTTAATTTTATTTCCGACTGATATTCGCAGCTTCCCTCGAGAGAACTTTGACATTTCCAAAAGGCAAGCGCGTAGATTACCAGTTTTAAATGTAACTTGTGGGCGTCCGATCAAAAAGGGTCCAGTTCTCAGCATTTAGTTTCCGAAATGTAGGTACGCAGTTTTGTAAAGTTGGGTGAAAAACGCATTTCACGTTTTAATTCATTATTAATTAATTATTTACAAGTTCTTAAATATAGTAATGATTTTATTTGATGTTTTTAAGTACCAGAAATTTCATTATTTTTTAATGCATTTCTCAAATCAAGCTATTTCAGAGTTTCAACTATAATATCTGATTTAAAAAAATGTTAGATTTTGAATATTTTTTAAATCCTTGACGATTCTAGATACCGAATCTAGTCTTAACTCAATACCCCACTACTAGACCCTTTTTGCTTGGACCCCACACTTGTGCCTGTAAATGAAGAACTTTCGATTCAACTATATTCTACAGGTATTTTTTAAACTTTAATGAAAACTGTTTTCTGAGAAGCTTTTCGATAGCAAAACCAATATCGACTATTAAATACTAACATACGTACGACACAGACGCAACCAAAAACGGCCGTTTTTGACACTTTTGCTTACTACTTTGGACACGAAACATTTTGAGTCCTGTTTGAACCACGTAAAAATACCTTATCCTCTTTGTAACAAACGCAACATAGGATTCTTTAATCTTTATTTTCTATGCTAAGATACGATTTTTTATTCAATGAGGGCGCCACTTATGCGGAGATAGGCCCTTAAACACAGGCGCAACTCGTTCGTTAAAGTAAATGGAGTTCAAATTCTTCAACAGTTTAAGCTTCAATAAATAATGCGATGATAAGTTTCGTAATCGCTAAATACGTTAGGAGTGGAATTCCGTGGCTGCATCAGCTCGCGTCTGCTATCGGCCGTCACCTACACTTTGGTTCACTTAAGAGCACCGTTTGCAATTGCACAACATTGTTTAGGTGCTTTTCAAAAAAGACACCGTATCGGCCGTTTAAGTTATTGGCTGCACGCTGTCTAAAAAGGCTGTTAAGTCTTGAATGGCATTACGGCAGTGTGTCTGTTTATCAGGCACGTTAACCTGTCGTGTGCGGTCCGCGCTCGCCGCCGCGCCGGTCCGCCTGACCAACATTCGTCGGGGGCGGCGTGCGCGCATCCATGCGCAGACGCGTCACTCATCACTGTACATGTTTGTTGTGCTCACACAGCGACCCTAATATGTATTTTTGTAAGTTTACTTGACCGCATTAGGTATAGAAAGGAAAATATGTAAAGTTGGTGCCTTTTACGTGCAAATGTGAATCAAATGTCGTAGGTACACGGATTGGGTGCGAGGATTTTGTAGATAGCGGCACGGTGGATACCCTACTTGCCATGCTTATAGTTAATTATTCTATTGTTTTTAAAACTACAGTATCTTAGCATCAGGCAGATAAGAAGCAAATAGGTCTCAGTAACTCAGAAATATCAAAACTCTTTTGGGCTTTTCTTGTAGCTTTTAAATCTTAGCGTTCCTTAAAGCTTATTATGTAAAATATTTTTGGAGCTCATATAATTATAAGAACAAAAGTTTGTGATATTGCATAATTCTTCTGACTATTAACTGGCAGTTCTTTTTGTCCAGATATCAAACAAATTATTCTTTGACAGTTGAAATGGCACTTCAAAAACATACATATTTGAAATTAGTTTTTGTTCGTAATATTCAACAACATAACATGAACATTAGCTTTGTCATATCTGTGACAGGTGACTGGTCTATAATAGTCGCCGCCTGATCACTTTTGGTGGAGGAGCACGCAGGTTGCGAGCCGGCGCGAGCGCACGCGACACGACACGCCGCACGGCAGTCGCGCGCGAGTCGCGAGCGCGGCACGGCTCACGTAACGGTTTGTTTGGTTCAAGAAAAGTCAACAACACACCCATGCTCCGTACGGCGCTAACGCACCCAATGAACGTTTAAACAACGGAAGTTTAATTACTAATGTCTTAAATTACCTCCCTCAATATGTTAAATTATGTTATTAGAGTTATTCATTTCCGAATTTTCAGATAGAGGGTTTACTATACCTACTGTTGTAAAGGCCAATAAACTTTACTAAAACTATAAAACTTCTCAATGAAATAACTCACAAATTAAAATAGAGCTATAAATTAGACGAACAAAAAACTAATTTGAATGGGTAGTGCAAAGATATAGATGACCTTAGCACCAACATAAATTGGATAAGAAATAATACTGCATGAGTATCTTGTTCGTAAAATATTAAAACCTGAGCTTATGACCAATATTTTTCTTTAAACATGTCGAAAATAAAATCAATGACGGTGTGCAAAAGGAGACATGTTGTGGCTTGAGAAACGGCATTTTGGAGACTTGACTCGACCGATAAGTCGTATGAATGTGTCAATAAGAGATAACTAAAGCAAATAATAGAGTAAAGGCGAAAAGTCGATGACACTGTTATAACTGTGACGAGGAAGGAAACTTGTCCACTATCGCCACCAGTGAGACAATGTTAAAAGCTACAAATAGGAAACAATTTCAACGTTCAATAGATTTGTAGTTGAGACTGCAATATAATCTCTGAGTGTCAGAATGTCTTCCATGCAACTACAATAGCAATTTTAGTCCTGGCGAAATTTTAAGGATGTATTCAATTAATACATTTGCAATAAAGCGTTTCCAGATCTGCCAAAGGCCTTTGATTCTATTTGATTAGGATCTTATTGTATTTGGTGCGGCAAAAGGACACATACGTAAAGCGTATGTTGGTACTCGTATTATCAGAGACAAAATAATGTATCACGATTCTGTGTATTGGATAAAAACTGCTATTGGCGTCAGCGCTCTATTCACACCCGGGCCTGCGGACGGCGAGTAGTGGGTAAGTCGCCGCCCGATCAGCACCAGGCCCGAGAGTCAACGGCGCGTAGTGTTCCACGCGCGCCTCAAAGAGTTGTCAGCAAACACGACGGGGCCCGTCGTGGCCGATGCCTGCCCGGGGGTTGAGGATAAATTCGAAAGAGTTACCTCGCCCCTGGGCATTCAGGGCAGGGAGGAACAGGGGTGGGTTTTAGTCAGTAAGAGTCTGACACGCCCTTCCGCTCCACCCTAGAGCGGCAGAAGTCATTGGATGACTTCCCACCCACCAAAAAAAAAAGCACTCTATTCACTAAAATAGTTGGAGTTTATCAAGAGCCTGCTTTATGTCCACTTCTTTTCAATCAGCAAAGAAGCGGAAATTTATGATTGCTTTCATATGTACACCGATCATAAAACACTTTTTGATGGAAGTAGAGAAACTAGACCTTAGAATGAAACAATTCTAGTTTGAACTATAGTCATCCAACCAAAGCCTATAATGTAGGCATGACATAATTGTTTGGAGAATTATCATCGACGATGTAAAAAGTTTGACCGTAGATTCGAGAAACCTAAACAGTAAGTAAAATAATCTGCTTGGCCACAAAACATATGCTAATTTTGGGCAATATCCCGTAAGTTAACTTAATACTCGTAATATTAAAATCACAAACATAAAAACCACCACTTTCTCATTATCACGATTCTAATTCGAGGCTCACTTCGTTAGCGATCGATCATTAAATCAAAGCTGTTTGATTCGATTATTACGATTCAATTTCCCAATAAAAATTTGAGACATTAATTGTGTATCAATAAAAAGTTGTTCGCTGTGTCCGGTGGACTGTGGAGTAGTATCACAAGACCACAAGTTCCATTCTACTTCATTCCACAAGTTGCGATCGACAAAAAACTGACACGTGCCCCACATTACGATAACTTAAGCCCAGCCTCCATTAATATACAACAGAATAGATCATAATTCACTACGCACATTATGTCTAAGTGTGCTGACTTGTGTGTTTTATTTTATTGCCACCTTTTTAATATAAATAATTTATTTAGTACTGTTTTTGTCACGTGCCTATGGCCTTTACTAACAATTTAACATTAGGTAACCTACTAATTATTGTGAGTTTGGGCTCTTCAATTTCTTCTCATTCAAGTTTTTCACTAATGACAGCGATGAGAATATAACATAACATTCATCTTCTGAATCTTGTTGGTTGTTAATTTCCGGATTCTTGATATTTCTTCTTCTCTGTTCCACTTCATTGATTTAGTGTTGATGCGCAAATTGGGCAGATGTACAGATGGTCATTCGGCGTCTGTCGGTGGTCGGCTTGCGCGGCGTGTGTGAGGCTGCCGCGGGCGCGGAATGTGGCAAGTAGTGCCGCCATCAGCGCCGCGGGGTAGAAAGCGGCCGCCAGACCCCGGCCCTTATCAACACTTCAACGACGCTAAATTGTAATGTTACACACTTATTTAGGACGAATTGACCAGCTTGGGCATCTTAGACATATTATAGTTTTTGTTTTTTCCTGAAGTGCAAACATGACCATCATGACCTCTTTCTCAACCGTTACATTTATAAGCAGTTGCATCCATTTCGGTTATGAATTCCGAAGATCGAGGGTAACTTCAATGAAAATTATGTATATTCCTTGATACTCCCACTATATGTGAGTTTATTGTTGATTGCAATGGCGGTCCTTACTAGACGCCTATATGGCTAGCAGACTACGACTGGTTATTTGTAAAGGAGGAAGAATAAGATAGAAATTAAGGTTTAAGGTTTCCCTAGTACGGACTCCAATCTCTCGCAAAGGAGTTTTTGTCTACAAATATTGTCTAGTCCTAAGATGTTAGTTCTAAACCAACATTAGTGGAGAGATAAATAAAATTTATTATTAATCATTACGAATATATAAGTAATTGTACCAGCTCATATAAATTATATGTATATGAACTGAAGGCAGCATTAACATAACGCACAATTTAAATAACTAATTAGGAAGCGGCGAACTTAACAGCTAGTATCATATTACACCTGGATAGACAGTTGCCGCAAATCAAAATGTTTGTTCAACTACAGAGTTTGCTAATTTATAACTTTTGTAAGTGTTAAACCAAGAAATATTTTTAACAAATTCATTATTTTAAACCTGCAGGTCTTGACGAAGCACGTTTGAAGAAAATTTGTTACCCTTTTAATAATAAAAAGATAAGTGGATGATGATAGATGAATAGAAACAAACCGCACGTCTACTCGTACCTGTCTGTCACATGAGAAAATTTTAAAATCCCTAAAATATCAACCGTTGGCGAAGTATACGTAGAGCTTTCCATTGAATGGAAAAATGCACCGTGAAGCCGGTTTCTTCATACCTTCCGGATTCCCAACCTGCTACTCTAGGTCAGCGTGCTGCGTCTCGCTCGCACCCACGCGGCTCGCCTCAGATTGCAAGATCGATTTGGGGTCGCGTAGCGTCGCCCTAACCTAGATTGTCTGCGCTCGGTAGACTTTGTAATAAAGCCTGCCTCGACTTCGCGACTGTTCCTTATTAAGTATGCGAACTCCTATTTTCATGGTTACAAATCAAAACTCGGTAAACCGCAAAGCTTTTGAACTAAAAGCTTGAATTGTTGAGGTTTTTATTGTATAAATCGAAATGCTGCGAGGCGTGAGTGAGTGGTCCTAGTCTCGGAGCTAAAGCACGTATCGGCGGGTCAGCCATTAATCTGTATGTAACAATTGTTAGCCGACAGATAGATCTAATAAGAGTGACAATCTTCCGCATGTCACTGCGCAAGTATGAATGCTCTTACTTTTCGTTAGTGGCTGTCATAATCGCCTCCTTTTTGCATATATATGAGAATATATCTAATTGGATAACTATAAAATTCAGAATATATGGGTAAAAAAATAATGTAGGATAATGGAATATAAATAACTCTAAGTTCTGTGTCTCCCAGTACCTACTTGAAATTCACAACGTAATTATTGTTGTTTGCGAGTAAACAAAAATATTTTGATTTTCACTAAAACGCGCTTATTAAAATTTTCACTGTTGACCCCATAACGTTAAATCATAAATATCATACGTTTAAAGCCGGTAAATATAATAATAAGACATATTAAAATGCAAGTTAATAAAGTCCATAGATATTCATGAACTGTACTTTAGAGATGGGGGTCCTAATAAGGCGGTGCACCTGTGCGCGCGCGGGCCCGGTCGGGGACAGGCGAGCGCGCGCTTTGTGATCATTCAACTGTTCCGACACCATCCCGTAACTCCGGTAATAAATACTTACAAAACGGTATTTACAAAAAAATACTACAATTCGCCTTCTTTGAATAATTGAATACAGAAATGAGAATATGCCACATAAGAATTCAATTATAGTTAATCGTTGTTGATAGATTAACTGCGTATATGATTTCATTTTAATATTTAACTAGGATCGAACGAAACGAAACGAAACGAAAAAAAAGGTTTAACTAGAATCGCTCTATGGGTTCGGAATATTGATTGGAACTTAATTACGAAATGTAGAGAGATGTGAAGCGCTACATTAAATTCAGACATTGTAATTATTTAAAAGAGTGTAGCATTCAAAAACGCAATTAGCCAGCCATCAATTACTTAGACGCTTTTGGTCAAGAACCTAGGGACGAAGTTTTGTAGCTAAATAAAGTTAAAACAGTGAGTTGTTGACCTAGTTCTGTTCCATCTACATCCCGCTCTGGTACCCGTAATTAACGAACAACAAAAATATATTTCATGGAGTCTTAAAACTGAGTGAGTTAGAACTCAGACGCAGATGATGTAAGTTTATGAAGTAGGTACTTTCATATGACATTTGAAGCTGCTGTCTCGTTAGTGAACAGTTATACAAAGATGTTCTTTCTTTAATGAGCCTCTGAACATATTTAGCAATTAAGTAATATATTGGTTCTAGTTAGTGAAAGCTGTCCGTACAAGTTTTACTAAATAAATTCCATTTTTTCTAAATATTATGCATTGTTTATTGACCCATTCGTCTTGTTTTATAGTTTCCGCGATAAATAATTAGACGTATCCAAGCATAGTTTATGTTTTGTTTAAGTAAAACTAAATAGCTGTTTCAAATACATTGTTGATACCTGCCATAAATTGTGTTTACGGTACTCGGAACTTTTGTGATTTAAAAACTATCGACAGTCGAATGGACTTTCTTAAACTCACCAGACAGTAAAACATTATAAAGTGTCAGGGCGTTTATAAATTTGCCGCGCGGACTACATACGACAGCTAACACATAGAGAGGTGAAAAGCCCTACTCAAAAACAGTTTTAAACTCATTTGTTTCTTTTAAAGTTGACCAATAGCATTCTTTGAGGCATGAATCAATCGGTAAACAGGCCACACTTAAACTTGTAACAAGTATGTACGTGTACTTACTGCGATAAATATTCTAAGTAACCGAGGCTAACTTGAGTTTACTTTTTGATATAGCGATATCTACCATACCTTCATATCGCTTTATATGGTGTACGCTATGGCATGTTTTCGCGGATTTTATCTATCTATCAATAGATTTATACTTGGTAGGTAATCAAGTACTTACGGGCACAACAACTTGAGCTTGCAAATATGTTTAGGAAAATGCACATGAAAATGTAGCGCCATCTGCTTGCGGCCTGAAATCCGTTTTGCAAATGTGATGTGTGTATGAAATGCATACCTACAGGTACCGTTAGGAAAATTTTAGAATTGCATATCAGTAACTGTGTATGAAACGCGTACGCGGATTCCTGTAACATTCACACGGCGTTTGTTTATTTAGATCAATACTGCCTGCAGTTCTGCAAAGCTTACCAGATAAGGATGGAATAATATAATCATATTATAGAAAAAGAAGTGATTGTGAATTCTTGTCGTTAAATGTCCGTAATCAACATACATCATTCGAATAACAAGCATGAGAACACGAATACCTACTAACAAACAAAAACGGAAATCTTGTTGAATTCTCGAAATACTTTCGGCTGAACGGGGATATTTGGTGCAGGTGATGCAGGTTGTGTTTTAGTTGGAATAATACCTACTGAATTCAGGATAATGTAGCTGTAGGTACATGTAGGTTGGAGAATAATGCTCGTTCATCGGTGTATGTAGCTTCACATAATGGCATAATCGATCACGTATTGAGCTCGATCATTGTGCTCGTCAGTTGGACCGTGAATCCTGTCACTACATCCCCCCTCTGTCCCTCGTCCCGCGTCCCGCTGGACCCCTCGTCCCCATCATATGAATCTCATTTACGTTGCGCTTACGCAACTGAGTAAAATCACTGAAGTGTGAAATGTTATTAATATGTAAGAGATAGTTTTATTGAAGCGGGTCCGGGGAAATTGTTTAACTTTAAAATTTATTTATTTTTGAAAAGGTTCTATTTATGGGATCGATATTTAGATATTATAACAGGTACGTAATACATTTGCGTAATCGATTTTCACTTGGCCAGGAACCTTTCGCTTGGCGATAGCGCTGCGCATTTGAAAATTGGTCAGTTTTTGATAGGTATCACAATCATTCAGGAGCATTTTTGATCAAATAATCGACAACCTGCTTTCCCAGTGACAAGATTAGTATTAGACATACTTAGATACCTACATGACATCAGTAGTAAACATTTGATTGAAGCTTAGTTTCATTCTTTGTTTAATTTTATTACTAAGTAGGAAGTTATACCAGGAAGTTAGAGTAAAAGTTGTTCCTGAAAAGTATATTTAGCATATCTAGTGGCTTGACTTGATTGAAACATTTAGAGGTAAGTTAGAATAATGATGACCAGAAATAATACTAATGTGATAATTCATTTAAAGTTTACTACCTAATAGAATAATAATAATTGATCCGTCGCTTATAACGTTCACATATTAACTTAATTTTGTAAGTTAGTATGAGTGCCTGGCTACTATAGAGTATCAGTCTCAATAATATTTAATCATAATCTCTTTATATCTGTATATATAAAACAAAGTGACGGCACGGTTGGCGCAGTGGTTGAGCGTCCGGCTGCTGCGCTGCGTGTCGCGGGTTCGATTCCCGGACGGAACAAATATTTGTATGGCCTACAGATAGTTGTTCCGGGTCTGGGTGTCTTGTGTATGTGAGTTTACATGTTTGTGCACGCACCCACGATACTGGATACTCTAGGCGTTACGCCTAGAGTGGGACATATAAAAAAAAAAGTCGGGTTAGTTACACCATTTATTTTTTCATTAACTCAAGAACGGCTGGACCGATTTTTATGATCTTTGATTTGTTGGATTTGTCTCCGCCCCGAATAGCAGAATATCTATTAAAACAGGAAAAATTCATGAAGAAAAAAATATGAAGAAAATTAATTTTCACAAACATTTTGTATGGAACGGCTTTTTTATTGATTCTGAGGCGGTACGGAGTTCGCTGGGTCAGCTAGTTTAAAATAATTGGCAAAACTTATAATTTTCCTCATATACTCGTATTTTTCGGGTCCACTTGGTGAAAATTTAAGTTAGCAATATTTAATTGGTTGGTTATTGTATTGTGTAACCTGAGACACCACCATGTTCATAGCTAATCATTGCAGTTCAGCTATTACATCTATTTCAGCCTATTTTATCTTTTTCAGCAAAAGTTCACTCGATTAATTGGAAAACCAACAACAGGGTCTTTTCATCTCAGATATTAAATCTCTTAGTAGTAGGAACAATTTTATTTTGCAAAGCTCCGTAAAAGGTATGAGTACAACCTATATCGATATCTAATGACAATAAAACGAAAAAAAACAATGTATAATTTTTATTTACCCCATATAAAAAAAGTCGGTCACACAAAGCGTCTTTTTCGAAGTCAGTTAAACACAACTTATGATTCTGGCGGGCACAATTACGTATAGGAATAGAAAAATCATAGAGTCACGTCGCAGAACAGAACAATGGGCGATGTCACAGTGCGCGCAGCTCTAATGGTGCGTTTAATAATATTTTACACACGGTACCGACGGCAAAAACGACAAAAAAAAAACTATTTTGTGGAAAAGTTTTATTGTGGCAAGAGTGAATTATGGTACTTAAATATTATGTGAGTATTTGAGTATGGTAGCGTACGGGGAATATGTGGATTCACTGAATAATTAATCTACTGAAAAAATTGCGCTAGTGGTCCTAGGTTGTATTTGTCGTTGCATGCGGGAATGTATACTTTAAAATGCTGCTACTTCAAATTTAGCATTAATTAATCATCCTCATATTAATAACCAATCGAAATAAGAATTCCAAAAAAAATATTACATAAACTCACAATATAGAGTTAACGTTAAATAACGTTTGTAATTGGACGCATACATATTTTTTGTGTGTGCATGTGTGTTTGTGTAATCTACTTGTGTTGCGCATGAGTGGTCCCGGACTAATAACGACAAACTTGCGACTTCCTCTGCACACTCCACTGGGCTTTACCTTTAATATCGCATAGTACGGATTTTAAAAAACAATCTTATTCACCCAGCACCGGTAGATATGATTGTCTTTTCGTATTTTTATTGCCTTTAATGTAGTCGCGACGTCGTAAAACTTTAATTGGTTTGGTATTGTCTTTTTTTTTGTGAATCTGTTTTGTCTAATAGAGTTTTTATTTGTAATGGAGAACATTATATTAATTTAAAATATATCATTATTTTGTCTTGCTGCGCTGTGCAAAATAAGATGACCGGAATACCTATATTTTTTTAAATGTTCTCTCTGCTGGCAAGGCTGAATGTATTTTTTTTGTAAACTAGCCGGGGCCCGGCCCGGTTTCGCACGTGCTATTTATTTTTTCGATTTCTCTAAATTTTCTTAACAATTACGAACACAACAAAAAAAAATAGCTAAATATAGGATAACATACTTTCGGCAATAGATTTTTATTTATATACATTTATTATGGTAAATTTATTATTTTATGACTAATCAAATATCCTTTATGCAAAAATGACCTATATATAGCCATTATTGCGTATAGGATATTTGATTAGTTATTATAGTAAATCGTGCAACATAAGCCATTTGCACATCATATTCAATGAGCTATAAACCACTATCATAGCTGTTATCACGTTTAAATTATAACACAAGCGGTTACGTTTAGCGTTGTTGGAAAAACGAACTTTCCATTTTACGTTTACTTACAAACTGGAGTTAAAAAACGGTGTTACTGACCGGCCGGCCTGTAATCAATACTATTCAAGTATTGATAACAACGCTACTGGTGCACTGCGGTACTACTTGGTATTTCCTCCCTCATTAAGATCCATTTGCATCGTTTTATTTTAGTTTTTTTATATAATTCATATATTACTACAAGGACTTCATCACATTTTGTCTTTTATTCTGTCTCTTTCTTAAATATCTGTATATTTAAGGTTTGGAACATACAGCAACAATGAAACAGTACAATAGAACTGTAAAAGTAGTCGTTGACGCAGTGGTTGAGTGTTGGGCTGCTGCGCTGCGTGTCGCGGGTTCGATTTCCGCAAGGAACAAGTATTTGTATGGCCTACAGATAGCTGTTCCGGGTCTGGGTGTCTTGTGTATGTAAGTTTACATGTTTGTGAACGCACCCACGATACAAGAGTAATTCTTAAAATGGGAAATGTTATGAAAAAAAAGTGCACCTTTCACAAAAGCAATTAACGCTCATCATAATAAAATTAAGACATCATTACCTTTCTGACAATCCTTTGCAGTCGCCACAGGCAAAGTGTTATGAAGCACAGAAAATACAAAGAATTGTTTAATATCTACGATCTCTAAGTTAATGAAAAATGTAAGTTCGTAAAGTAAGCTGAGTTGATAGATTTGACCTTAAAACACAAAAGGGATGTGTCAAAGATGAGCCGAACACATGCCCCTTGCAAAAGAGACGTTGCCCCACGGCCACACGATTCATTTTCAAAGGTCGTCTTTATATGACCGACCATAATTGGGGTTTACACCCTTTATATGTGCCCACTGGGAATATGACAATTTAGTATTTTTTTTACGAAGTTTGCTTACGTTTTGAGTTATATAAGTTATACAACGGTGGTTTGGTTCAAGGGATGGATTGTTTTGTTTTTTTAGACTCTTTATTTTTGCGAAAAATATTTAGGATCACAACACCACAAGTCGGCCTTGGCTGCGGGCGCCAAACTTTGCTGCACCATATTGTGCTTGTGATTATTTTCACACCGCCTGTAATATACCTATAATTAGGTCCTATTCATTAGACCACTTTTCTGAACCGCTAATTGCAAACAGGACACTAGGGGGTTCCAACCAAACGGTTATTAAATCATTAAAAATTCACACGCTCCGCGCCGTTATTCTGTTTTATTTTCCTACATGCTGTATGTTTTCACATGTCTTCCAATATTGTAATATTATATTAAAATAATTATTAAAAAATATGTTTGGCTTCTTTTTAACTTAAAAATAAATAAATTAAAAATATTTTTCAAAAGTCCAAAAGGGTTAGCCATCTTAATACAGGCTCACAGTCAGTTCTGACACATTTTTACTTATATACCATATAATTATAAAGTGATAATGAGTCGCGGTAACTTAACATATTAGGCAACGTATGCAAAAACTGAGTAGGTAGCGCACGCGCGCGCGCCGCCTCACAAACATGATAAACGCTTCTGTTTTTTTTTTTTAAATTCTTATTCATCTAATTACAGCATATATCCCGTAAAAACCTGTTTATCATAATAACCGATTTGTAAAGTTAAATAGCTAACAAATTTTTAATATAGCTGGGGCCACCAACCCTAATTTCTAGACACTTCGACAGGAAAATTATGCACTGCGGCGCATTATTTCCCCGTCAGGAAGGGCAGGGGGAAGTTTAGAAAAGCAAACAATAAATCTAAAAAGTAAAAAAAATGGGGCAATACTGTCACAAATTATCAGCAGGACAATAATTATCGACACCTGTTTGTAGTAGATAATTACTGGTTTGAGAAAAAAGGGGAAATACGCAACAATCACTAAAAATACAAATATGAATATGATCTTAATTGATGCAAACTGCATTTCGGGTAAGTTTGAGCTGGATACAATACAACAGCCAATGTTATGTAAGTTTCACAAAATCTGGCAAAAGCCGTCCCTGGACTTAGACACCAAGGGCAGAACAGAGTGGGTATTAACAACTAATGCTCTTTGGAATAAAAACTATAAATAAATTTAAAGCGTACAAACCGAAATTGTCATGCTCTATTAGCCCCCGAGTTACACAATACAGATTCCCATACGTGGCATGGTGCCTGCGCGCTGACAATGGTGTCTCCTCACGTTATGTTCCGTGTAAATTGGTGTAATCTGTCAGTTAGCTGCTTTCAAACATTTTGACTCCACTCAACTGTGTATTCCGACTACAACCGTGTCTATCTATCTATTGACTAGCCTCATAACCCTGTATAAAAGCCGATTTAACACACTAATAGGCACAAAATTAAGCCGTGACAACGTAATTGATTATTCGTTTGAATTTAATTTCTACAGAAACTAAATTAATGTACAAAATTAAAATGGTATAAAGCTTACTCGATCATCCACAGTTATTAATTAACCCCCAAGTTTTACGAGTCCCTTGACAATGTGTGGCACACATGAATATTTTGCAGACGACAAGACAAAAGGCAGTAACCCACATTGTATAAAAGCAAAAGATTGGATGGATGTCACTTACTCAATCGTACCGTAACGGCTCTACGGATTTGGATGACATTCATTCCAACCATGAAGATAAATCTCGCTAGATTTCTTCATGCGGAAAATCTACAATTTGTTTATATGGAGATTGTAGCAGCAACATTCAATTAATTTTATTTTATTTAAGGACAGATACCAAGCAGCAAACTCCGCATAGATCTCAGATAAAACAGCTGTATCTTATAAGAGATGACCGTAAAACTGCAGAGATATAGGTACTTTCCGTTGAATTGTTGAGACGGTGCGAAAAATTCAAGTACAATATCAACTTTAGCCGTTTACGACAATCAGCTAAAGTACGAAGGGAAGGTACTCGTACCGCGAAGCTCGGAGCTGACGACGCCAGATAGATGATAAGCCACAGTGACGCATTCTTGTGATACAAACACATTTATTATTATTAGATCTACGTAAATAGATATACACACATGTCTTTTATACGTGACAATGTCACTGCCGTGTGTGGCATAAAAATTAGTTCTCACTGTTACCGATACTGAAGCTGCATTTCAAAATTAACCTTAAAAATCGCAGTATAGGGTACAAAATCCAGTATTTCCATAATATATTATGGGTTAACCGTAAAGGTAAAGTGTGCTTATTCATTAAGTTTCCATTCCATTGGCGTAGTCCTGTCAGTTCTTCTGTCTCGCCTGTTGAATTTTTCTAAGGATAACATATATCTAAGGATAACATAATATTCAATAAATTCAATAGTCATTGGAAGATAACCAAAAGCCTTTGAGGCAAATTGCATGTATTTGTTTGTATGCATTCCTAATAACAAAAGTTGAATTTATTTTTGTTGATTTATATACGTACGTGAGTAAGATTCTACAATTAATTAATGAATTACAATTAGTCGTATTCTTCTCCTACAGCTCCCACTTAGCTCTCAAGTAGTGAGCTATTCAATAGAAAAATAACTCACCAGCTTAGATGCCAACATTAGGATAGGCTAAAAATTGGCAGAAGTTATTTTAAGGAAAAAGGGAAATGCCGCGTAGGTACCTCAAAAAGAAAAATGTAACCCGTATAATATCACTTCTTTGTCCGTCTGTCTGACTGTCTGTCTGTCAATGCTCTTTTACACAGGATAGCGTGAAGGTATCAAATTGACATTGATAAATATCAAATACTCAATTTGCAATCTCTTAGAGCTAAGAAAATATCAAACTTCAAAAGATACGGCCGCATAATTACGGCATACCGAAGTCCTTTGTTATATAAACGATATACCCAGACCCAGAACCATAGAACACCCCATGCATGATTCTATTCGCTGATGACTGTACTACAATATGTACAGGAAAAACTTTTGAAAATAAAATAAATGAAAGTTGAAAATTAATAAATTTAATGAATAACACACAATCATTTTAAAATTAATTTTGGAAAAACCCATATCAAGAACTTTAAACAACAAACGAATCCTAAAAATACAAAAAAAAAACAAATTTTCTGAAACTAACAGCACGAAATTCCTAGGGTTTTAATTCGATCAGCAGACACATCGATCAGGTCTCGCACCATGAATGGTTCCGTACCATAAACTGAAAAAAACCCCAAAAAAACCCTTTTCTATCTAAACGTGTTTTTTTTTGGGCTTTATCTCAAGATCCGAATAGGTAGACAGTTGAAATTTTCACACAGCGTGTATTTCTATAGCCGCTATAACAACAATTTTAATAATAAAAATAATGAAAAATTTAAAGGGGACTCCCTATTCTGTGAAAATTTCAACTGTGTAGCTATTACGGATCGTGAGATACAGCCCGCTGACAGACAGAAGGACAGCGGAGTCTTAGTAATAGGGCCCCGTTCGTTACCTTTTTGTACGGAACCCTAAAAAACTAATCAGAATGGCTAGGCTTTACACAACTTAAGCATGGTTGCCAATCGCAGTACAGGGTGGGTTAGAGAGACGAAGCTAGAAAGGCCGTATAGCGCCATCCCTTTCTCACACCGGATTCATGATGATTTTAAGACGTCATGGAATGAGGCCTACTGTTCTTACCACTTATCATGCATACGGCGGTGGTATTCCTGGTGGTAATTCTTCAGACAGGGAAGTGGCCGTTAAAGCCCAAAAAGTGTATTTGTGTAGTACTGCAGATCACTGCTCATTACACATTCATAGAATAACAGTGATCGCTACAAAACTTTCTTTATTAATTTGAAAATATTAACACTTCCAGCCTTATATATCTAATCATATATAAAAACTGCCCTTTACTCGAAAAGTATTTTGGAAATGGCGCCTACAATACTTAATAAACTGCCTAAATCCGTAAAGATCTCGGAAGACTTAAACTCCTATAAATAAGCACTCCTTAAGTTTTTTGTACAGAAAGCAATTTACAGCATAGATTAATTTCTAGAAGAAAAACAAAATCAATACCTAACTCCGATTTATTTATTACCTACCCAGTTAGTTAAGTGTTGTTAAGAGGCCGTACCCGAAATTTTGTATTTCTAAAAATTTTAATGCACAACATGAATGATCATTTCAATTATGATCTAATGTTTGAGCTAGTTTTTTTAATTTTTATTATAATTACGATTAATCGACCACAAACCGACGACGGTTTTGTGATTTTTTGCTGTAAAGGGTTTAGAATATCCCGGGCCTGCGGACGGCGAGTAGTGGGTAACTCGCCGCCCGATCAGCACCAGGCCCGAGAGTCGACGGCGCGTAGTGTTCCACGCGCGCCTCAAAAAGTTGTCAGCAATAGGGACGGGGCCCATCATGGCCAATGCCTGCCCGGGGGTTGAGGATAAATTCGAAAGAGTTACCTCGCCCCTGGGCACTCAAGGCAGGGAGGAACAGGGGTGGGTTTTAGTCAGTAAGAGTCTGACACGCCCTTCCGCTCCACCCTAGAGCGGAAGAAGTCATAGGATGATTTCCCAACCCCCCAAAAAAAAAAAAAAAAGGGTTTAGAATATCACATAATTACGAATCGTTTTGACGTGTAAACGGTAAAAAAAATATTGAATGAATTGTAACAAAAGTCATTTGCATAATGTATGAATCTTGGAATGAGACCTACTGTTGTAATGTATGAATGTATGAAACTTTTTACCACTTTCATATAAAAATTTTGAGTAAAAAAATTTTTAAGTTAGACAAATTTCTGAGAAAACGAGCAAAGAATTGCTTTTGATTTTGGCTATTTAGAACTCTCGTTGATAAAATTAAAACAGCAAAAACAAAACTTCAGTTCACTGTTAATCCATTCCTTGAGAAAAAAAATTAAAAATTACAAAAATTTGGCAATAAAAAATCTTTTAAAACAACCCAAATCTGGACTTATAATATGCAACGCAAGCGAATCTAACTCATTAATTAGATCATAATTGAAATGATCTGTCATGTTGTGCATTAAAACTTATAGAAATGCATTATTTTAACTGTAAAATCACATCTTTGAAATCACGTAAATTAGTGAAATCGGCCAAAATTTCGGGTACGGCCTCTTAAGGATTGTTAAGCTTTTTGATTGTTATTTTTTCTTTTGTATCGGGTTATAAGTAACTCGACGTATTACAGGCAGGACGTAATAGTGTGACCTATTTTTAACCCATGGGTTTCGAGAAAATCCTAGCTTTCAAAACGCGTTTTGAAAAAAAAATAGATGTTTAATAGTAATAATGGAAAAATTAAAAAAAAATAAAGTGAAAATTCGGAATCTTAATTGTTGCAAATAGTAACGTCCTACCGGGAATACGTCGAGTTACCAAATAGTAACGTCCTACCGGGAATACGTCGAGCTACCAAATAGTAACGTCCTACCGGGAATACGTCGAGCTACCAAATAGTAACGTCCTACCGGGAATACGTCGAGCTACCAATAACCTTGTTAATGATAATTTCTTTTGTGTAATGATATATTTTATAACAAAAAAATTGATTTGAATTCATTATTTTATTATTATTCAATAATAATAGATTTACCTGTACACCTGTTTGTGTAAACAATATTTGTATGCCTAGCAAGGTAGCGCATAGTGAAACGATATTAAATTATCATTTACACCATGTAACATTTAGCTACCTACGTTTATGTGTCACATTTTTTTTTAATTATGAATATATTGACACTTGCGAGGGAATCAAAACCTATAGGGTACGAGTACTTCTCGTTGACCTAGAATCATGTTTGATAACAAGCAAGGTCTTAAAGTAAGTCAGCAAAAGTAAAGGAAAATATCCGGAAATTGTTAATTTTATCAAAAAATTGTTTTTTGCAATTGTAATGAGCCGTATATCGGAATAAAGGAGAATGTTTTTTTAACTACAAAGTTAAGTTTGTCCTTTCATCTTATTTTCTTCATGGATGTAATTTTCACGTTTTATTTGTTAAGTGTGCCTTGAATCAAGCTTTTTGAAACTTTAACTTTGAGGGTAATTTCACCTCGTTTAATCTATGTATGAAACGATAATGTGAGAGAAATAAAAGTGTCTATTTATCTTTACTAACCTGCATCTGAAACCAGGAGTCGAGAAGGCCGGCGGTGTGTGGAGCACCCCAACGACCGCCGCCTGGGACAATCTGAAACACATACACTACCTTTATTAAACCGACAACAAAAGAGAGAGAAGAAAACGCTAGAAGAAATATGCAATTCTTGTATCAGTTGATGATTTAGGTACCTACACGCGAATTACACATCACACTGACCGACACCCAAAGTCTGCCGGTCTCTTAAAGTGGAAGCGGCAGGGTAGCCCGCGAATTTCAAATTTTCTTATTTATTTTGCAATTTGCAAGTCAATATCAGGTTGTATGTTGGTCAAAATATGATTCGCGGCCGTAGCATATTTTGACCAACATACAACCTGACACTGACCTGCAAATTGCAAAAAACGTAAGAAAATATTAATTTCGCGGGCTACACTAGCGCTCCTTTTTTAGCGCTTGCACCTTAAATAAAAAGTAAAATAAAAATACCACCTTATAAAATGAAAGGTGATACCTAAGTCTAAGATAGACACAAACTGTATGAAAATTTGTTCATAGCGTATCCTAATCTCTAATCGTATAAAACAAAGTCGCTGTCTACGTCCGTCTGTTTCTCCGCTTACTTCTTATAAACCACGCAACGGTTTTTTTTTTTGATACGGTTTCCACTAATGGGTAGAAGGATAAACGAGGGAGGTTTGTGTACTACTATACAATTTGTACCCGTGCGGAGCCGGGGTCGGGCGGATCACTTGTCAAACTATAAACAATGCTGGGATACAGACCTGCTATCTGTGACACTCTGAATTGAGAATAACCCTATTCTGATTAAAATATCTGCAGAAAGGTATGTTGTAAGGATAACACTGTAAGTTACACATGATTGTCAAATGTCCTTCATAGGAAGTGCACCATGAAACGATAACATATGTCACAGATGCGTATCTTGTTCGTTATTAAGGTGTGCAATCTGTCGTAGTAGTAGTAGGCTGTAATTTATGTTCTTTGCATTGTCGAACGATGATACCCACCCACCCTTTGATACTGTTAGCCGTGTTTTCATGGGAATATTTAAAAATCCAAATCCACCTAACACCTGTCCAGTATAAAATATACAATGCGCTATGTCGTTCATTATCACAGCTCAATAAAAGCCTTGTTTCGGCTGCTTTTAAGGTGAGGTGCTGGATACTTACTACCTTCATTTTACAATTGTGTAGGATCTAGAATAACGCTGTGCATAAGGGTTCCTTATACAACGAAAAAGTCATCCCTTTGAATAGGTTTATTTTATCGAATTTTGTAACATCAATAGATGAAAACTCCCATCGGGCATACAGCCGTTCAAGCCTGAAGCGTGTAATAATTTTATACAATTATTATATATTTCATTTATTCATTAAGAGACTATACTGGTCTTCTTAACTGTTTACTATATTAGTCCTAATAAGTCCAGGTGCTATATAACTGTGTGCCATATAGCAGTGTAGTAGTAGTCTTAACACTAAAATCTTCACTGTTAATTGCTATTTCGAGTGTTGTCGTAAAATAACAGCTAAACAGGTGCTTGGTGGTTGTAACAGTAACGTTATAACATAGACATTATAATTGCTGCCTAAGGCAGAATACGCCGTGTACGCAAGCCTAAGGAAAGATGGTCTCTGGAAGCATTATACAATTTATGCGCCTCGAAAGATCGATCTCAAAGCCACCCAGAACTAGAAGCGTTTGTTCTAAAAAACAGTCATTCTTCTCTTATAATATCACTAGCGACCCGCCCCGGCTCCGCACGGTTACAAATTATACACATTGTTTATCGTTCTTTCTGTTAGTAAAAACCGCATTAAAATCCGTTGCATGGTTCATAAAGAGTTAGCGGAGAAACAGACACACTCGGAAAGCGACTTTGATTTATACTATGCAGAGATGAACTAAATATATAGGTACATCAAATTTCATCAGAATATCTTTAACCGCTCCAAAATTAATTCGGCAGTCTGACAAAATAGTAGCCGAAGCTGACATGACAATCATTATATCACACAAGCACAGGAAAATGGTTTTGTTAAATAGTAAAAGGGCAAATGTTTTTTTATAGAGTAATAAATAATTATAACAGAAAACAAGTCAATTACTCTCTCATTTTGTAATGATTCTACCAGAGAAATGATCAACATAAGTAAAGTTAACATGAAGTCCAATAAACGTTTAAATAGAACGCTAATTACATATCATACACATAAACAAGGAAAAGATAGTTACTGACTGTAATATTTAGATAATTACTAGGAGGTTCAAATGCAACTTAGAAAGCGCTAACAAGATATTATTCTGTACGAACGTTTAATAGCGTGTGTAAAACGGTCTATATAATAATAAATAAGAATGGTCACAGCTTAACATAATAATATTGCGATATGCCCACAAGTTATAAGTTAGAAGGTAGCTAGGAAACATGTTATTCGGGATGAGGATTATATGATCGTGGAGCAACTAGTAGCCAGTGTGTGTACGGACTTTTCTAAAAAATATTAAGGTCTTCTTTATAAAAAAATAACCATGTGATTAGTTTAAACACTGATTAGTAGGATAGATGTGGGTGGTAAAGTACTGAGTCATCATTTGAACGAGGTTTTAGCTTCAGCTGTCTATAGGACATAGACAGCTGAATGTGATGGTAGAGACGTTTGCTTTCTTGAATTTAAAATTCGCTAATCAGTATTCAAACTAAGCATGGTTTGCGTTTTTTAATAATAAGGCAGTTAGTATTTAAGAAGGAGAGTCTTACAAACAGCAGAGGATGAGCAGCACGTTTCTTATTTAGTGTATATAGTGACCTAAGTGAGAAAATTATGCCACTGATCCTTAATGCCTTTATTTTTCTTCGAACTTTTCAAGGAGGCCATCCACTTAGAAAGTTATAACAGTCTTCTACAGACATTTGTAACACCAAAGCTTTGCTGATGATTTACCGGTCCTTAAATCATTTAAATCGGAATACAATGATTCTGTTTGGAGATATGATGGCTGTGGTTGTAAGTAGGTGGAAAAATCTTTTTTGCAGCGTGAAGCAGTTTGTTGGTACAATTCGAAAGATCTCAGAGAACAGTCGGACCATCATCGGCAATGCGGTATGTTAATGAGAAGTTTCGGGGCCCATTGACAGTCGCACACGACAGACAGACGACGCTAACTGTATTTTAATCTATAGAAAAATCGAATGTTCCGTTCGGTACGAGTAAGTTTGGTTTGAAAAGTTGCGCGGCCGGTGTACCGCCGCGGCCTATCAATAAACTCTTTGTTCAGATATAAACATGAATATTTTGTATATTGCTCTCTGTTAAGAATATAAACGGACATTTTATTTTGACTGATGACATGATTTTTAGACATGAAAAACATATACATACGCAGAATGTTCTCTTATTGCTTTTCGGTAACAAAACGTTTGTTGATTGATTTAAAAAATACTTGAATGTCTAAAGTTCTGTGCTTATTTTGATTGCTGACGCATAAATCGTTTATTCTATTGTCAGAACATAACAACTTAAAAGCTCTATTTTGACAAATGTAACTCAATTTTAAGTACTGTTAATAATTCTAGTAGTTTACTGCATGCCTGCAGAATTATGGCATTCAATATAAATAGATATGATTCTAAGAGCGGCATGCGAAAATGGTTAGCTTAAATACCAACTATAATTAAG
The DNA here is from genome assembly GCA_951329385.1 of Polia nebulosa. Classification (NCBI taxonomy): domain Eukaryota; kingdom Metazoa; phylum Arthropoda; class Insecta; order Lepidoptera; family Noctuidae; genus Polia; species Polia nebulosa. Next base: position 28,827,575 of record OX589587.1, on the reverse strand, counting down.
ATAAATTCTTAAATCATTTACTACTAAAGTGATTTCGTGATTCGCTAAATAACAAAATATTGTTTTTCCTCCGATAACTTGAAAATTATACATTTTATCAAATATTTTTATAAGACTTAGGTATATTTGTATTATGAACAGAGAATAAAAGTGGTTTTAATTGCGTAAATAAATATATGTTAAAAGGAAAATCGTCGTTGTACCGAAACGTTTTGCCGTCGGTCGGCGGCGTTGATGTCTTTTGTAAGCAGGCCCTTGAAACTATTGTGTCTCTGTTGATAATACAAACACACAGAATATCGAGCATATAATTAACGTACAAATATGTTAATAAGTATTTAAAATAGATATAAGTTAGTAATTATACCGTTTTATATTTTTTAATCGGCCTTTATTTCTTATATTATATGCTAAGTTCTCGTGATTCAGAATTGACTTTTTTGTAGTTAGATAGGTCTTTAGTAACATTACGGTCTTTATATTTATTTACGTGCTAAGTGCGGCGTTAAAAAACACTTAATTTCTGCTTCTCATCCATATTTGAGAATCTATAATAAATGATATACATATAAATAATGCCACCTTGTAATCAATTTGACAAATAATGTCACAATACAACATAGTATGAATATACTAGTATTTAAATATATATATATATATATATATTTATATTGGTGAGTTTCTTCACCAACGTTATTATTGGTCTAAACACAACCTAAATCATTAAATACATATTATATTTTTCAAAGTCAATCAATCTATTGTAAAGTGAAATTGCATTACGTTAATATGAGCCTTGAATGCGTTGAATGGTCATGTTAGTTTCATTTATTTATAAAAGATGAATATGAAGTATTTCTTAATAGACAAGTATAGGTTTGGATCACGGCTATATTTGGAATATCTAAACTATACATAAAATTGAATAAATATTTAATGTAATGTTTGATAAAATAAATAAAGGTACCAAACATTTCAAATGGAAATCGGCGCGAGCGAGTAGCGGCTCAGATTTAAACGTTAATTTCTGTACGATAATAACTAAGTTTTCAGAATATTCACTGTTTTGAGGAATTGAAACAGCTCTGAATAAACTTAGTTGTGTTTGTTAAGTAATATGCTATAAGGTTTTCTAGAAAACAAACAAACATTTGAGTACAAATGAGAATTTTCTTCTCGATTAAGGAAATACTTCAAAACAAGTTTTCCAGAAACGATAGGAAAAAACGTACAACATCAGAAAAACCGAAATGAAAGCAATCGTCGCTTCAAGAGTGTACAAACCAAGTCGGATCGCATAGGGAGCAGGTCGGGGCGGCACAAGTATCGGTATCAAAGGAGCACTAGGAACTACGGAACACAGTCACTGGAGCACTTGTACCTGGTCACCCACAAGGTCCTCGGCAGCTGTGATCGCGCAGCAGGCCTCCATTCCCGGCGGTGCCGGGGGTCGCGTATCGGGCTTGCCTCGGTCACGGCGCGGGGACGACTCGGAGCCAGCGCGGGACACTCATGGCGCACGCCTGCGCGCACCCAATGCGCGCGACGAACTGCGTGTGTGATAGCGCGAGGCCTGCGACCTCCTTCGCGGGGTTGCAATGAAAGTGATTAGGTTCTTGCGAGTTGCGCTACTGATAACGAGGGCTAGTTTACTGGTTTCCGTTTCCAAATAATTTATTCTACGTTTCTATAGTCTATTAATGTGTTTGGCGATTTTACAGACGTGAGGTCAATGGACATATTTTTTTGTGAGATAGGTATTATGTTTTTCAATTTTTATATTCTTAGTGTAATAAGATTGTGTTGACACAAAACTGAAATAATCGTTAAGATTTTATTAGTATACTGATAACAAGAAAATTATCAATGCAAAATTAATTACCGAAATCTAATTTAATTTCGGGGCAATCAAGTTTTCGTGGACCACACACACACACACACAATGATACTGAGAGTTACATATATCTGAGAGAGACAATATCTAAATCACTTTCGAGTTGGGAGTGCGGTTATCAGGTTGAGGAACAGGTCGATGCGCGCTCAAAGGGCCAGCTGCCTCGTCGCCTCGCTGCCTCGTCGCCTCGCTGCCTCGTTGCCTCGTGCTCGGTGCTCGCCGGCTTTCACTAACTACACGCGGTTTTTCTTCATATCAGATATTAATAGGTTCACTTTGAATATGTTATCGTTACAACAATTTTCTTTAACGTGTAGCACTAGTTTTTGATTAGGTACGGTTGGTTAATTATAAAAGCGCGACTGGTTTTTGTTGGAGTTATAGAAAACATGCAAAGTTTACTGTTATCAATGATTTTATATATGTACGGACATTTTACTTTGGCTCGAAAGCGCTGCAATTTGAAGGTACAGTCAACCGCGCTTCCAGAGTATTGTCAATTTGACATCGACAGTGTCTATATTTCGTAGCAGTTAACTCGGTATTCGTAGTGAGGTCTGCTAGCAGCACAAATCAATAAAAGCATTACTATCATGTTTCTTTCATCTTCAAATGATTGGTTCGTTGTAGAACGGTGATTTAAATTAGTTTAGCGCTAAATGCATGTGGTTGGGTTGGGATACGCCTGAATGTTACTACTGACCTGCAATTAACACTAAATATTTAAAAAAATATTATTATTAGCCTATTGTGTCCCACTGCTGAGCAAAGGTTTCCCTTGATCTGCCCAGAAATAAAGAAAGTATTATTAATATTTGTCCCACAAATACAACAACAAGTTAATTAGTGTAAATGCACGATCGATGTCCAGTGGCAAAGCGCAAACTGATGCCCGCATAATAATACCACGTTTTTGAACACCAAATTTTTTATGAGTTTTGAATTCTTTGTGTCTTTTCTGTCTTATTTCTGTGTTAGCAGGGACCAGAAGTTCAGAAAAAAAACTGTGATTATCTAAAAAAAACTTATAACTATCAAGTATTCAAAACTAGTAGCACACCTCGTATGTTTTCTAGATAATCAACAGTAATTTTTTATAGAAAACACAATATTTCTGATAGAAGCTTAAAATCAGTTTGCATCAATGTTGTTTTTCACTTAGAAAAATTTAAATTTGAAACCTTCGAGGACCATATTTAAGCTCTTGTGAACTACAGGTTGGGAACCACTGGCTCTAGACAGTAAAACTCATCCTGTCAGTGTAGGGAAGTACGATGCAGTAAAATTGTGCAATAAAATTTGCAACTGCAAGACAAAGGACTGATGCTTAAAATAAAAAGAATCAGAGCTGCCATCGTCATATTCTTTACCTGCACCTTTCTCAGTTACAGAAATCATCAATGCTGATGGAGATAGAATGAAGCAACTTCTTCGCCAAATTTCTGGGTCACTGAAAACGGCTGACAATACTCTGCAGATAGTTTGCAGGATTTACCTGAAATATTAAAACAGTAAGTTTTAAGCACGTAGCAGCGGTTATTTTCCTCAAGCTTTTAATAAAATATAGGTAAGTACCTACACGCCAAATACTTACTACAATTTATTTCCAACTTTTTAGTTCATTGTCCCTGATAAAAGCTTGTTTTTAAAAACATTTTTTTACCATTAATTTATTTTTAACTTTTTAGTAGGTAAGTATTTTAGAGAAGGCGTGATTTTTTAAAATATTCTACGGATATTATAATGGGATGTAAAGTGCTCCTCAAGAATCAACCGAGCCCAAACTCGATGGGTTTCTGTTGTTTTATCACAGAGATGCCCTGGCCACCTTCCAGCTTCATCGTTACACCCTAGATATCATCTAGGTGTAAAGTGCTCCTCAAGACGAATTAATCCAGGCCAAACTCGGTGGGGTTATGTTATTTTATCACAGAGATGCCCTGGCCACCTTCCAACTTCATCGTCAAACCCTAGATATCGTCTAGGTATAAAGTGCTCCTCAAGGCGAATCAATCGAGCCCAAACTCAGTGGGGTTATGTTGTTTCATCACAGAGATGCCGTGGCCACCTTCCAGCTGCAATATCAGACCCTAGATATTGTCTTGGTGTAAAGTGATACTCAAAACGAATCAATCGACACCAAACTTGGTGGGGTTATATTGTTTTATCACAGATATGCCGTGGCCACCTTCCAGCTTCATCATCAAACCCTGGATATCGTCTAGGTGTAAAGTGCTCCTCAAGACGAATAAATCCATCCCCAAACTCGGTGGGGTTATGTTATTTTATCACAGAGATGCCCTGGCCACCTTCCAGCATCATCGTCAGACCCTAGATATCGTCTATGTGTAAAGTGCTCCTCAAGGCGAATAAATCGAGCCCAAACTCGGTGGGGTTATGTTGTTTCATCACAGAGATGCCGTGGCCACCTTCCAGCTTCATTATCAGACCCTGGATATCATGTATGTGTAAAGTGCTCCTCAAGACAAATTTATCGAGCCCAAACTCGGTGGGGCTATGTTGTTTCATCACAGAGATGCCGTGGCCACCTTCCAGCTTCATTATCAGACCCTAGATATCGTCTAGGTGTAAAGTGTTCCTCAAGACAAAAAAATCGAGCCCAGACTCAATGGGTTTATCTTGTTTAGTTCAGAATTTCCTCTGACCATCTGCCGTCTCCATCATCAGACCAGCTCCATGGTATCATATCATTGTATTGTCACCAAAGACACATAAGTACATCAAATTGGAGTCCAATCGGACATCGGGTAGTGGGTTTAATTTGAGTTGCAATATTCCACCCGAACAAACATAGTTACATACATACATACATTGCAAGTTAAATAAAAGCTTGTAAAAACTGTAGGTACACAAAATTTCGTGTCCGTGCTGTACAGCATTGAAGAGTTCCTTTATCTGGAGCTAACCCTGGATGTCAATTCTAGTCATGCTTGCCATAAAAATGCATTGGCATCGGAACTGAATCACCACGAAAAAATTCAACTCCGTTACATAAGTGATTCTAACACAGCTTGCAAGTTTGACCCGAACATACAAACATTGCAAGTTAAATAAAAGCTTTTAAAAATAACTAGACCGCTATTTTTGGGACTCCGTCATATTGGATTTAGAATAACGTCACTTAGCTAACTAAGAGTATGTATTGTCATCCAAACTAAACATGTATGCAACATTTTAGCTCAATCGGAAACTTACAGGTGAAGCTAATTAAAGCATAATAAAGAGCTTTTTTTAAATATTTTATGATTTCTGAGACTATTACGTTAAATTTTGAAAGTTTAATTTGTCCGTCACTACTGTCAGATAAGAATATTTCAAACTGCTTATGTTTGAGATCAAGTTCTAGAATGAAGTTGATTTAGAAAAAATATATATCATCTAAAACCGTGTCTATATCTCCTCAAAAGGTTCCGTCATCGAGGCGAAACGATGAATTTATAATTTAGCTGTTGAATGATCGTTACGTACGTGACTAAAAATCACTGGCCTAAGAGAATTACTTAGTAGTTAGTTGACAGCCAATAGCGGATTCCTGAAGTTTGTCCCTTTATAGTAATTTAGATGGTTGTCTATAACATTGCCAATGAAAACAAAAAAAAAACTATTTAAGATTCTGTCGTGTGTGTCCATATTTATTAAATTGAAGGCATATTTTATATCATCCATCAAGATGACCTCTCCTTTTTTTTCTGGGTGGAGCGGGAGGGCGTGTCAGACTCTTACTGACTAAAACCCACCCCTGTTCCTTCCTTGCCTGAGTGCCCAGGGGAGCGGTAACTCTGTTACGAATTTATCCGCTACCCCTTGGCATGCAGGCATCAGCCATGATGGGCCTCGTCAGTGGTGGCTGACATATTCTTTTTGAGGCGCGCGTGAAACACTATGCGCCGTCGACTCTCGAAGATGACCTCTCAGCAGAACCACTCCGGAAGGAACAAACGGCTGAGACCACCTCTCGACAGTAAGGGTAAGTGGTACAGTAAGTAACAGTGAGGGTGTGAATGTTCGAATCTGGAGGACGGGCAATTAAAGGTCATCCGCTGTTTGGGGGGTGTTTGCTCTCTAGAGCTATGAGAGCTCACGAGAGAGAACACGGAGCCACCACATCACTGCTAAAGAGAATCTTGGCTGCTCCGCAAATTTCACCTTCCCCTAATTTAGATTCTCACAGATGGTATATATCTCTTGAAGAAGTAACCCAAATGGTTACAAGCGGATTAGTAATGCTAATTATTAAAATATGAAAAGAGATTTCATTTTAACAAGCACAGATAATACATATAACTAGCGGTACAAGTTGCTGTTTAAAATACGGATTTTCTGAATTTTGAAAAGTAACAAAATTCAACATTAGAAATAGAATATTCTCGCTTTTGTTTCAAACCGAGCTGCCATTGTAAACAATTTCTTGGATTGGTCACACTATTTAGTGCAACATCATGTCGTTAACACCTGAAGAATGTACACGAGTTTTTACCATGGTACAAGAAGAAAGAAGCCAGCGTAGTACTGCTAGAACATTAGGAGTGCCTTGAATCTTTAACTACGGTCCAAAGCGTACTCCAGCGATTTCATGAGACCGGCATGAACATCAGAACTAGGCAATGGCAGGCCAAGGTGCACAACTACATGAGAAGACCGATTCATCTTAAGCACTATGCTAAGAAATCGGCATATCACGGCTGTTCAGGTCCAAAACAGTTTTCAAGAAATTCACCACAACAATGTGAGCTCTGACAAGATACTACGACGGCCTCGTGAAGCTGATATAAAGCCTTATAGGCCAGCAAATGGCCGCAAACTGCTCGAGAGAATATCGAGCTGTGAAAACGTCCGATGGACAGATGAAGATTGGTCCAGGGTTGTTTTGTTTGTTTATTTACACACGATGAGAGACGGAGAGTATTTAGACGACCAGGAGAACGGTATCATCAAGCGTGTTTTGAAGAAAAGGTGCCATTCGGTGGAGGATCAATAATGGTATAGGCTGGGATATCTTCATTGACTCGTATGGAGTAAGTGGACGAAAATGGGTCTTCGACTAGTCTCAGATACGTAGAGATTTTAAATGAGCATGCTTGTCTTTCCTTAGTGAACATGAGCGCTAATTCCATTTTTATGCACTATGTAAATATTTGAATTCAGAGGCATCTAAATAAAGCTGACGATGGCTGTTAGAACGTGCAAAATGACTCCCAATTTTTAAATGAAGGCTCTGGAGAACTGTTTTTATCTAAAGTTAGGTATGTGGTAAGGTAGGTAGGTATTTTTTTTTTCATTTGAGGAACAATACCCCACGCTAGGAATTACTCCGGTACCGTTTGTGAACGCATTCACAAACGTATAAACTCACATACACAAGACACTCAGACCAGGAACAACTATCTGTAGGCCATACAAATATTGGTTCCGTGTGGGAATCGAACCCGCGACACGTAGCAGCCGAACGCTCAACCACTGCGCCAACCGTGTCGTCAATTTTCGACAATTATCTTAGTAAATACTATTTTTTTGTACCTACCCAGTTGACGTACTCAGGTAGAGACGCACGTGCAAAATGTGCATAAATTCGATCTTCAAAAAAAAAAAACATACAGACGAATTGATAATCTCCTCTTTTTTGAAGTCGGTTAAAAAGAGTTATTACGCTTTTTCATCTGGTTTTCTCAGCCGATTTGTTGTTTCTCTCCGATTTGTCCTGCTCCTGCCTATTGATTGTCGATCGAACTAGGTTCGTATATGACGATGCAAGTACTAAATAAAACAGTATCGATCTCTATGCAATAGTGTCATTGTCATATGGAATCACATTATTCTAGTATAGCAAGTAGTAGGTACTGCCGATATCTTAGAGCTAGTCGCCTACTACATTGGTTTGGAAAAATATTTTCACTTATCTTTCTTTGGATCAATACTTTTAGTACGACAACGGCTCAAATCAACTTAATTGTTACACACACCGCAAATAAATCTATCGCTTCAACAGAGCTATTGGTCAGATTTTCCATAGAAAAAAAAAAAAAAAAATTGAAGTAACAGTAGGTAAAAGACATTGTTTTTTTTTTAAGTTTGAAGTCACTATGTTTTCCATTAGAATGCAGATGTAACACATTATAATGTTTTTTTGCAGAATTTGGCAGCTTTATGTATCGAGTCAGCGTTCTCGGCAAGCTTCACTGAGGTAGTCATTACTACAATAAAATTTTCAGCTTCAATTTACCGAGATCGTGTCTGTTTAAGGATTCCACATATTGTCCATTTGTGTAGACACTTGAGACACAAAACTACACCAATTTTACATCACAATATGCACCAGAAATCAATTTGCAAATAATTAAAACAGTCAATGAACTTCACTCGAAGAAATCCCGCCAAAAACTCCTACATTGTTGTTGTGTTTCAAAGCTAAAAAAACAATTGACTAGCGTTTGCCTAATAGTTTTTGTATTGTTTCGTTTGTAGTGGCCAGCACTATTTGATAGAATTGAACATGGGTGTTTTTACTTTTTGTTAGTTTTTAGGGTTAGGTACTCGAAGGGTCCAAACGGAGCCCTATTGTTGTCACTCGTTCGATTTTGTTACGAAGAATTTTTTAACTTCCCATTGACCTATGAACTTGTGATGTGATAATGTTTATTATAACGTATACTTTACTAACAAATACCAATATTTGGTACGGAACTACGGTACTGAATCCGGATTGGAAAGAACTAACAGGAAGATTCAGGCATGTGTCATGGCAATAATACCTACAATTTGAATAAGTAATGCAAAAAAATGGAACCGCCTTCCACAAAAAAGTGCCAATAACTTTAATTTCGGAAGTCGGTATTTCTGGTTTTGTGGCTTCGTTTTTTGACACCGACTATCAAAATTAAAGTTATTTGCACTTATTTTGGAAGTCGGTTCCATCTTTTGTAAAAAAGGTTTTTATTTTTCACTTTTTAGTTGTGGTTCTCCATTAAATTGTGTTAACAACTCATAGACATAGGATCACAGCAATCGCGGATATTTGCTGCAAAATGTTGAAGAGTTCCGTTGTCTGTCTCCGAAACCGATCATCAGATCTATATGAAATTTAAATGGGACCATTTCGGAACAAAACCCTTTCGAACAAAAAAAAATATTTTCAAATCCGTCAATATTATGACGGAGTTATGCCCGTAAATACATTTAAAAAAGGAAGAGGTTATCAATTCGGATGTTTAGATAATATAATTATATATTTTTTTTGTATGTTCGGGCATTATAGATGGGCTTCGTCATATATTATATTCGACGGATTTGCAAAATTATTTTTTTGTTCCGAAGGGGTTTATGCCGAAATGGTCCTATTTAAATTTCTTATAGATCTGATGGGACAGACAACGGAACTCTTCAAAAAATTCCAGCAAATCAACCGCGATTGCTGCTATCGCATAAATATGCATTGTTAACACAATTTAATGGGGAATCACCAATAAAACGTTAAAACAAAAACTTAAAAAAAAATAGGTCTTTCAAAAACAAGACTAAAAAAAATTTTTTTTATAAAAAAATAGAACTGACTTCCAAAAAAAAAAAAAACAAAAAAAAGTGAAAAATAACTTTAATTTCGGAAGTCTGTGTTTCTTGTTTTGTTTCTTCGTTTTTTTACACCGACTTCCGAAATTAAAGTTATTTTGCACTTTTTTGGTTTTGTTTTCGTAAGTCGGTTCTATTTTTGTAAAAAAGTTTGTTCTGAGTATCTTTTGTTCTTCAACTTATTTAAGAAAAGGGGGTGAAGGTATCTATATCAAAAACTTTACCTATCCCTTCGGTTCTCTCTGTATTCCTACGTGTGTTAAATAATTTATATAATGTACTTATTGCCGCGTGGAATTAGTGTCTTCTCACCTCCTTTATAAATTATAACCTAAGTGTCTCTCTTATGTGTACATAAGCTTTATTACTGTAAAGTTCCATAAAAATCGGGTCAGTATTTTTTACGTGAAAGAGTTACAAACATCCACCCATCCGTTCACCTTCACAATCTTTCACGTTTGATATTTTTTCTCTGCTTTAAAGGGCAAATTCTCATAATTCGGGTGCCCACTATTTGTTTTTTTTTTAAATAAATGATAAAATATGAAAAACTAATTAGACTACCGAAAGCTGACAGTGACAATTAAATCGTATAATTTATTTGTTACTGAACCCTAAGTGACTTGTTACGTAATGTGCACTAGCTACTTGACTTTTGATGTCCGATAAGTATATACGTAGATAGGTAGATATTTTTTTTATTTTTTTGTAAATAAATAAAGCGGAATCAAAAATCGTGACCGTTGGACAAAATGAAGGGAGGCCTTTGCCCAGCAGTAGGACAGTACGGGAAAGTACAAAAAAAATGTTTATTAAATATCAATTTAAGTGGAGAAATATTGTTTTCTTGTTTTGACTTATTTTATCCAAAATTAATCTAAGATTTTAATTCATTAGAAAACACAGTTTTTCCTTGTTATAAACAAAGAAAAATAGAGGAGTATGGAAGAAAAAGACATGTTGGGCTGACCCCAAATAAATTGGGATAAGGGCAGGAGAATGATGATACAAAATACTGTCACTTTTTTCCATTAGAATGTAGATGTCTGTGATGTTTCAGTTTAATGTTTTTGCAGTAATTGGCAGCAAATGAGTCGAGTCAACCTTCTCGCCAAGCTTCGCTGAGGTAGTCAATACTACGAAAAAATTCTCAGTTTTATTTTACCGAGATCGCGCCTGTTTCAATGATTCCACATATTGTCCAGTTGCGTAGACACTTGAGACACAAAACTACACCAATTTTACATCACAATATCCACTAGGAATCAATTTGCGAATAATTAAAACAGCCACTGAACTTCACACGAAAAAATACTGATCTTTATAGTTATATCTTTTGTAAACATGGTGTTACAAAGCGTTTTGAAAACGACCAAGTTATATTGAAGACAAACTCCCAACTACATTGTCGCAGGATTACATTGAAACTCGGACGTCTGAACATTTCCAACTTCGATTTAACAGAAAAAATCAATATAATAGACAAAAGGCTAATTTTAAACTTATAATTTTGAAGATGTAAAATCGTTTAGGTTAGCTCTGAAATTACTGATCCGTTTAAAAAAAAACGATTCAATTGATTCGATTGAATTTCGATTGAAATTCAATTCAAGTTCGATTCAAATTCGATTCAAATTCGATTCAATTTCGATTCAATTTAGATTCAAATTCGATCCAAATTCGATTCAAATTCGATTCAAATTCGATTCAATTTCGATTCAAATTCGATTCAAATTCGATTTTCAATTCAAATTCAATTCAAATTCAATTCAAATTCAATTCAAATTCAATTCAAATTCAATTCAAATTCAATTCAAATTCAATTCAAATTCAATTCAAATTCAATTCAAATTCAATTCAAATTCAATTCAAATTCAATTCAAATTCAATTCAAATTCAATTCAAATTCAATTCAAATTCAATTCAAATTCAATTCAAATTCAATTCAAATTCAATTCAAATTCAATTCAAATTCAATTCAAATTCAATTCAAATTCAATTCAAATTCAATTCAAATTCAATTCAAATTCAATTCAAATTCAATTCAAATTCAATTCAAATTCAATTCAAATTCAATTCAAATTCAATTCAAATTCAATTCAAATTCAATTCAAATTCAATTCAAATTCAATTCAAATTCAATTCAAATTCAATTCAAATTCAATTCAAATTCAATTCAAATTCAATTCAAATTCAATTCAAATTCAATTCAAATTCAATTCAAATTCAATTCAAATTCAATTCAAATTCAATTCAAATTCAATTCAAATTCAATTCAAATTCAATTCAAATTCAATTCAAATTCAATTCAAATTCAATTCAAATTCAATTCAAATTCAATTCAAATTCAATTCAAATTCAATTCAAATTCAATTCAAATTCAATTCAAATTCAATTCAAATTCAATTCAAATTCAATTCAAATTCAATTCAAATTCAATTCAAATTCAATTCAAATTCAATTCAAATTCAATTCAAATTCAATTCAAATTCAATTCAAATTCAATTCAAATTCAATTCAAATTCAATTCAAATTCAATTCAAATTCAATTCAAATTCAATTCAAATTCAATTCAAATTCAATTCAAATTCAATTCAAATTCAATTCAAATTCAATTCAAATTCAATTCAAATTCAATTCAAATTCAATTCAAATTCAAATTCAATTCAATTTAAATTCTAGTTCAATTGTAAATTTGTAATTCAATTCAAGTTCAATTCAAATCATTTATTTCAAATAAATCATTTACAGGCACTTTTGAATTGTCAATAAGTCGGTCAGTCAGAAAGATGAAGCTAATTGTACATTCCAAGGCGTAGATCTATAGAGAGAGGGGGAACGTTCTTCTCCCTATGGCAAGAATTTATAATAATCCTGGTTACATATGTCTTGTTGCTTCTAATATATGAGAACAATGTACACAAACAAAAACAATAAAAAAGACCCTGCAACCCCCGCGGCCAAATCCGGGTTGTCAAATTGAACCCCGACGACAACCCGGGTTGACAGCCGATTTTTTTTATTTTTTTTTTCTCTTTTATATATTTTTTTTTTGTCCGACTCACCAGTGAGTCGCGGGGTTTCACAGGTTAAAATAAGCCAGTGGCAGTTGAGAGATGACCAGTCTCAACTGACGGCGCCCGAACACGAACATGACGCATGGGTCAGCACCACTCAGCTCAACCATATTGAAGGGAACCGAATGGCCCAACACACGCGCCACCATCAGCGAGACATTTCTGTGAGCATGACAAACTCTCAACTGCCATGCTCGTTCATGTCAAAAAATAAAATAAAAAAACTTGAGAGGTGTCAAGGGACACCCGGATGGAACGAAGTTCCTTTCGATTAATTAGTGAAGAAATTGTAATATAATTTTATTTTTTTAATTTATAATATTTTTTTATTATTAACTACGCACACACGCACGCACGTAAGAAGTTATACTTCATCATCTCATCTCATCTCATCTCATCTCATCTCATCGCAGCTCAGCTCAGATCAGCTAAGCTCAGCTCAACTCAACTCTTTAGCAATAACAACAACTATAACAAAAGTAATTGTAATAAATTTTTTTTTTTTTTTTACTATAGCAAAAAGTGTCGTGACAACTTTTCGTAAGAATTTTTTCCGTCTAGCCCCCTTTCACAACGCGCGATAAGGAACTTCGTTCCAAAAAAAATACAAACATCCGAATTGATAACCTCCTCCTTTTGGAAGTCGGTTAAAAATAAACAGATTTAACCCGTGACATTTAGTCACAGTCAGTGTATGTCCATACATACACTGTGCATATACTCATTAATCGTACGTACACCATTGTACGTACGAGTGCTGCATATTATCTAGCCTTCTGTATTTACACGTACGTAATTGTACGTAATTTCAATGTTTATTGAAATATACGTCTTAATTCGTCGTGTGTTTATCTTCATCCAACTGTTCCTCCAGCTATCCACATCGTGACTCCCCACGGTCCTCCACAACGTGACAGATTATTGATTTTAGGAATCGGATGAACGTGTCATGCCACAGGGATGGGAATTAGGTGGAATCAAGGGAAAAATTGATGATGTGGGTAATCGGCGGAAGAAGAAACTCTATAATCAAGGTGATCATATACCGTCTAATGTCGCCACAGCTCACAGCCATCGATGTAATGTACAGGATGATCTTTTTGGTTTCCTTAAAGGAGAAAAGTGGAACGGTTCCATAAATAGGCCCTGGTGGGCCAGTAATGAAATCAATCGTCTGAGACAACATTTAGGAATCCAAATGACAGGTTGTTGTGAAATGTAGTAAAAAAGTCAGGATAATCTCTAGTAAAAATAAACTTAAAAAATATATTAAAATAAACAAATACATTGTTAAAACTAAAAAAATGGTTAAAAAACAAAAGTTCTTCATTAAAAATGTAAAACTTAATAGGGAAAGGTTAAATTTATTAAAACAATTAGATATGTATGCTTTGAACTTAGAGAAAAGTACTAGGAAATACCAAACTGACACGGAAGACTTGCAGTGTGAACTTGATCGGTTACAACAGCAACTAAGCTCAATGACCACTAAATATAGAGCCTCAGAGAAACAAATGAAGGAATATGTGTTGGCAATGAATGAGCTGGTTAGCTTACAAAAATCAAACTGTGAACATTGCCAATCACCATCAATGGCATCTACTCCGGACCATTCATTGCCAATATATAATACCACCTTACCGCAGTCTTGTGCCAGTTTGCCAGTAGAAATGACTAATTGTTTATCGCAACAAAGTGTAAATAAAGAAATAGTTATCTATTGTGATGAGATTGGAAAGGATTTAGGCCACTTTTTGATAAATGAATATCCGGGACACTCTATAATGAATAACTGCATGCCTGGTTGTACTTTGTTGGAAATAATGAAAGAGATTATAAAATGTAATTTTAACCAGGATACTATACTCATAATTTTAGTTGGTGATAGGGGTACCGTGAACAAAGGAGAATTGCTCCAATATTATAGAACCTTGTCTGACCTTAATTTAAGAAAAATTGTGATGTTCACTTTCCCTTATAGCCAAAGTTTGCCACAGGAAGAAAATCAAATTAGATATCATATGAATATAAAATTGCACAATTTGTTATTTAATAATAAGTTATTCCATCTAATTGACCTTAACAATTAGATTGGTAATCGTTTTTATTTGACAAAAGATAGGAATCATATAGATAGATACTATCTTTCAAATTATTGTAGGAGACAGATAGCTGTGTCGCTATCATATTTATTTTGTATAACAGCCAAGAATTTGGCTAAACAAATTGCTTCTATTGAGCAATGCAATGACATTTTTCATAATTCTGCCAATGTCTTGGCATCAAATTTTGACATTATTAATAATTTAAATTAGAAATTAAGACAACAGAGACAATCTCTAGCAATTATTTAAAGAATGGTGAAAACAATGTTTTAAAATCAACAAATAGTATCAACCTGGTGCACCAAAATATTTATGGTTGTATGGGCAAGGATTTAGAAATAGAATTATTCCTTAAATTTAACAATGTAGATATTCTTTGTATAACTGAACATTGGCTTAAAAGCCATCAGATTATGTTTAATTATAGTAATCACCAGGTTGGTAGTTCGTTCAGCAGAGTAAACGCTATACATGGTGGCTCATTAATTTTCATAAATAATATACTTAAGTTTAAAGACCGCAAGGATATTGTGAGCCTCTCTGTTGAACAGACAGTTGAAATTGCCTGTATTGAATTGGAGCAGTTTGTTATATTAAGTGTGTACAGACCACCTAAAGGATTGTATGATTGTTTTGAAAAAGTAATGGATGAAGTGTTGCAAAAAATTTGTAACTCTAGTAAGTCTGTCATCGTTTGTGGCGACTTCAACGTTAATTTGTTAGAAACTTCTAGCCTAAGCACTAAAATTATAAGTTTGTTTCAGTCATACAATCTTGTAAATCTATTTATGGAGCCTACTAGAATAACCCCCACTACTGCATCTTGCCTAGATAATATTTATGCAGACATTTTACCTACCCACAAAAAAATTATTAATTTATTAGACTCTGATCATAGTGGACTATTGATCACTATACCAAATATAAACAAATATAAACGAAAAAAAGATATCACTGTTAACCCAAAATCTAAAGGTCGCTTGGAAACATTTAAAACTAAACTCTCAAATAAAATCCCACTTTTGTCAACTAATGATGACCCTAATCAACATTATAATGATTTTTTCAAAATGTATTGCACGCAATTTGATACTACTTTTATTCCTAAGACGATTTCGGTAAATAGCAATACTTCCTTCAGTGACTGGGCCACCATTGGTATTAATAAAAGTAGAAAACGGCTGTATGAGCTGTATGAAGAACGGACTTATATTAACACTGTAGAATTTAATTTATATGTTAAGAATTATTCTAAATTATTTAAAAAAGTATGTTATTTGGCGAAATCTCGCTACTTAAGTTCAAAAATTAAAAATAGTAGTAATGTAATTAAAATGACTTGGGATATTATTAATAGCGAAACGGGAAGGTCTTGCAACCGAAGTAGTGATTACAGCCTTGCTATTGATGACAGTATCATTAAATCAGATTCGCAAGTCGCCGCGGCATTTGAAAATTTCTTTGCAGAGATTCCCGTATCGACTACAAAATCTCTAAATTCATCACAGAAATTTTACTTAAAGAAAACGTTCCAGTTTGTGAATCCCAATTTTATTTCCAATATGTCACTTGTAATGATGTAATCAAAACTTTTAATACTTTAAATGTTAAAAAGACTGCAGATCTATGGGGTAATTCTGTTGACGTTGCTAGGTCTATTATAGACATTGTAGCACCTACTTTAGCAGTAATTTTTAATAATTGTATAGATTGTGGTGAGTTTCCTGATCTAATGAAATATAGTAAAATTATACCATTGTTTAAATCGGGTAGTACATCAGACCCTACTAATTATAGACCTATATCAGTGCTACCTACTTTTAGTAAAATTTTTGAGAAAATTATTTTAGATCAAATTCAAAGATATTTTAATAAACACAAATTATTACACAACAAACAGTTTGGTTTCACAAAGGGTCGTTCAACAACTGATGCTGGTGTTGAACTTTTGGGACACATTTATAATGCATGGGAAGATAAATGCGATGCGTTGGGCATTTTTTGCGATTTGTCTAAGGCTTTCGATTGCGTTCTCCATGATACATTGATCAGGAAGCTGCACTACTACGGAGTCCGGGGCGCCTCTCTGGATCTTCTTACTTCATCAATATTCGTTTTTGACATGAATACGTCTTGTATAGTATTGTATTATATTTTTTTATTGACATTTTATTATTATTATTTTTTTTTTTTTTGACTTGAATACTTTGTTAAGTATTATATTTATTTTTATTTTTTGATTGACATATTATGATTACTATTTTGTTTGACACAAATATTTACTTTGTAAAGTATTATATTTTTATTTTTTTTTGATTAATTAATTATTGTAAATGTGAGGACTATGTGGGTTATTATTATTATTTTCTCCTCCTTTTTACAGTAATTTTCAACGTTGTCTGACAGTTTGAGTACTTTTGCGGCCTACCCAAATGTCTTTTCTTTGGTATTGTTCGTCATGTCATTGAGCTCCTTAGTGGTTTTTAAGTTGAGCTATTCGACTATTGACAAATGCTTGCACTGACTGGACAGGTCCACTCAAATATGTTTGGTTCTTTCTTCAAAAGACCACTACAGACACTAAGCTGCATGGTCCTCATATAGAATAATGTGAATGCGAGAACTATGTATGTCGTTATATTCATGTAGATTTTATGATTGTCTGGCAGTTTGAGTATTTTTTGCGGCCTACTCAAATGTCCTTACTTTGGTATTGTTCGTCGGTTCGTTGAGCACCTCAGAGTTCTGAGTTGAGCTTCGCGATGACTGACAAATGCTTGCACTGTCTGGACAGGTCCACTCGAATTCGTGTGTTGCTTTCTTCATAAAGCTCATCCCAGACATAAACGTACATGGTTCTCATATGATCTAACCAGTCCACATTGTATGGATTTGAACACTAAAAGAGACTTTGACCTCTGAGTTTGTTTCGGTGTTTCTTCTCAGGGTAGTCAGCTAGGAAACACCGGCCTCATCTAGCTTAAACTGACAAAAAACATTGACGTGTAAAAGTGTTCCTTGTAACCTATTTACTGAATAAACATCATTTATCATTTATCATTTATCATTTATCATTTATCATTTATCATTTATCATTTATCATTTATCATTTATCATTTATCATTTATCATTTATCATTTATCATTTATCATTTATGACGATTGATATCGTCCAGAACGATTGTTTTAAGAAAATTCACATGACCTGGTCTACCGATACCTAGAGTTCCAAGGAATTTCCAGATCTGCAGGAGAAGGAGAAGATATGTTATCAATTATATTTATTTCTTGATGATCCAGCGATAGACAGTGGAAATCTTCAATAACTAACAGCAAATGACTCGCGATTACTGCAATCGTTTGTCTATGGATTGTTTACACAATTTAATGGAGAACCACAATTAAAAAGTTATAAATATTAAACATTT
The DNA here is from genome assembly GCA_951329385.1 of Polia nebulosa. Lineage (NCBI taxonomy): Eukaryota > Metazoa > Arthropoda > Insecta > Lepidoptera > Noctuidae > Polia > Polia nebulosa. The sequence goes on along the minus strand of OX589587.1, from coordinate 28,809,488 downwards.
TTACAAAAAATAGAACCGGATTAAAAAAAAAAACAATAAATGTGGAAAATAGCTTTAATTTCGGCAGTCGGAGTCAAAAAACGAAGAAACAAAATCAGAGACACCGACTTCTGAAATTAAAGTTTTTAAATTTAAAAAAAAAATCAAAAAATGTGAATTTTTTGATTTTTTTTGGAAGTCGGTTCTATTTTTTGCTTAATTTTTTTTTTGATGTGTAACATCTTTCCTCTCGCTTTTCTGCAATTTGTGGGAGTGATTTCGTGAAATGGGACGGAAGTGTGTAACAGGAAGCCGGAGAACGCGCGCGCGCGTTGGTACAGTTGGCCGTCAGGTGGTAGAGCGCGCGCAGTCGAAATCGGAATTAAACGTTTTACCTAATTTAATTTTTCAGGATAGAATGTTAATGTGTGTGTGTGTGTGTAAATACCAAGGTGAGATGTCAAATGTTACACGTCTTAAGCGACTAATTTAAGGCACGCTCCTTTTTTATTAATTTAAGTTAGGTACTTTTATTATATTATTCAACAAAGGATTGTCCTCCTATTTGTTTGAAAAGATTTTTATTCTAACCTGGTGAACCTTACAAACTCTACATACTTAACATAAATAAATATTATAACCACAAACGAGTAGAGTCATTGATATAAATAACACGTTATTTATTTAAATTGGAAATATGTAATTGTATTATTATGTAGATATTATTAAAATATGATTAGCATAACTTCTATTATTATCTATCACCCAAAGATTAGCGTGACTCATAGCATTTTCTATATAGAGGCGGGGTTCATCTCCGTAGATTTAGATTATTGTCTTAGGTATATATTTATTATAACCAACCAACATGGGGCCTGCAACTACCTCGATCCAAAGCGCCTGGCATAAAATAAGTCGCAACTATAGTATCTTCTGCATCTGCGTCACGCTACACAATTCTGCTATCATAAGCCGTATCCAAAATTGACAAACTTTCGTCCCCCCTCTAAGGAAAGATTTTTGAAAGTTCTATTTTCAAAAGCTATTCCTTTGAGGTCACTTTTATAAGCAGATCCAGTGGCTTAGGTTAGGTTAGTTAGTAGATAGTCTGTATTTTTTATTTATTTTATTCATTGGATTGTTTGATTCTTAAAACGCTCATTATTAAAGTGAGAAAGAGAACGACTTTTTTTTAGTAATTAAAATTAATCAAACTATGTAAGGCCCTCCATAGACGGACTGCTTAGAGCAGTCCAGACCAACTGTAGAGCAGCCATGTTGCGGTTGGAGTCGAATGAAATCCGACTGCCTTATGCAGTTTTTGTACTTGTACAGATACGTTTTTGTTCAGAGAAGAAAAAGTATTTACCTGACGCTTTACGGTTTGCGCCTGAAGGAAAGTTAATCGCAACTAAAGACAGGTTAGTGAATGCTTCACATAAGTAATCAGGTACTTCAACAATATCGCGCCTGTATTTACCGAAGGGTAAGGCAGAGGTGTACCCGGGCCTGCGGACGGCGAGCAGTGGGTAGCTCGCCGTCCGATCAGCACCAGGCCCGTGAGTCGACTACGCGTAGTGTTCCACGCGCGCCTCAAAGAGATTAGTGTCAGCCACCACTGACGGGGCCCATCGTGGCCGGTGCCTGCATGCCTAGGGGTAGCGGATAAATTCTAAAAATGAGTTACCGCACCTCTGGGCACTCAAGCAGGGAAGGAACAGGGGTGGGTTTTAGTCAGTAAGAGTCTGACACGCCCTCCTCCCGCTCCACCCAGAGCGGGAGAAGTCACTGGATGATTTCCCAACAACCCCAAAAAAAAAAGAAAAAAAGAGGTGTACTTATAGTAAACCCACATTTCGCCAGTTTATAGATATTTAAGTCTCAAATAATAGGGGGCGAGTCATTGCCATCAACCAAGCACAAATCTAAACTCTGGGCTGCTACTGAGACGTCCAAATGGACAAATCCAATAACGCTCGATTCGGCTATCGAACCCACTCAAGCTCAGCAGCAGTGCTCGTAGCTCTAGCTAGATCAATGAGATAGTACAACTTTTTATCTGTGTGTCTTTTTTATCATTATTACCCAGCAATATTTCAGCTATTAAATGTAGCTTATTATCATTTTGAAAGAAAGAAAGAAGAAAGAAAAATTATTTATTTTGCACAGATTACAAAACGCACATTAATTTTCAAAAGCCCAGTATCCAGGCTAAACTAAAATAAAACTAAACTAATTAACTAATGCCTAGTGAAGTAGTGAAGTAGTGATACCTATCGTTTCTGGTGCGGTGCACCACTACACGCCATAGAAGAAACGTAGGTCTATGACGCCTCGATCAATGACAATGACATTAGATCACTACAGATACAAAGGTAAAGCCAAGGAATAAAACATAAATGAAACTGTGCGTCGTATCCGTACAAAAATGGTTGATTTTGTTAGGTTTCCTAGCGATCAGTCTATACCCATGAACATGAACGTAACTTATTACAGCCCTTACAATGTTATCTTTAATGAATGCGAGACAAAACCAACCTAAATCTAGTAGGTTAATATATCGCAGCCAACTGGGTTAATTCGCCATTCAGGCCTTTTTACTAAACGGTGCCATTCAACTAGCCACACGAATCATAATATTCAGGCAATCGATTGAATTTGAAAGTGTCTCCAACTAATTTGCCTAGCTGTTTGATTTCGCCATTTGTTATTCCAACCGGCCAAATAGTACCCGCCTACGGACGGCGAGTAATGGGTAGCTCGCCGTCCGATCAGCACCTGAGTCTTTAGACAAAATACTTTTCTGTTAACGTTAACGCTAACGCTTCGTGCAAAATGTATAGACAAAATACTTTTCTGTTAACGTTAACGCTAACGCTTCGTGCAAAATGTATAGTATTTTGTCTAAAGGCTCAGGCCCGAGAGTCGAAAGCGCGTAGTGTTCCACGCGCGCCTCAAAGAGTTGTCAGCATTCATAACGGGGCAGCCCAGGGGTTGAGGATAAATTCGAAACAGAGTTACCTCGCCCCTGGGCACTCAGGGCAGGGAAGGAATTGGGGTGGGTTTTAGTCAGTAAGAGTCTGACACGCCCTTCCGCTCCACCCTAGGGCGGGTGTCATTGGATGATTTCCCACCCCACAAAAGAAAACCGGCCAAATAGTCAGAATTAGTGCAAAACAAAAAATGTTATTGAGTCTTTATAATAGAAAAGTCAAATAAGATATTATATTAGGGCACATAAACTGAATATTAATGACAAACAATGTTAATCCGATATCATACACTTCATCGTTTATCATCAAGTGAGAGTGAGGTAGTGGTCAACACGAGAATAATAAAAACCTCTATATTATTATCAAGTGAGAGTGAGGTAGTGGTCAACACGAGAATAATAAAAACCTCTATATTATTATCAAGTGAGAGTGAAGTAGTGGTCAACACGATAATAATAAAAACCTCTATATTATTATCAAGTGAGAGTGAGGTAGTGGTCATCACGATAATAATAAAAACCTCTATATTATTATCAAGTGAGAGTGAGGTAGTGGTCAACACGAGAATAATAAAAACCTCTGTATTATTATCAAGTGAGAGTGAGGTAGTGGTCAACACGATAATAATAAAAACCCTTATATTATTATCAAGTGAGAGTGAGGTAGTGGTCAACACGATACCTAATAATAAAAACCCTTATATTATTATCAAGTGAGAGTGAGGTAGTGGTCAACACGAGAATAATAAAAACCTCTATATTATTATCAAGTGAGAGTGAGGTAGTGGTCAACACGAGAATAATATAAACCTCTATATTATCATCAAGTGAGAGTGAGGTAGTGGTCAACACGATAATAATAAAAACCTCTATATTATTATCAAGCCACATTATGTACCTATGCAAAAAATAAGGTGTAGTACCTATCAACAGTTGAGGGTCGACAATTTCGACCATGTGGCAGCCACATGGTCCAATTACATGACCTTCTATTCTAATATTTCAAACACTGTATCAATTATTTAAGACTATAAGCGACCCGCCCTGGCTTCGTACGGGTGCAATGGAGATACTAATGTGGTGTCAGTGATTAATTATATTACTATTATGATTAGATAGTACTACAGGAAGTCTTTTCTTTTTAAGCTGTTTTTTTTATGAGGTAATACAAACATGCTGTCTTTAGAGGTTTAACTTACGAAATTTCATAAGATATTAGTTCAAATTGTGTGTTGTAAGAGGCAATTATTATAAACATGAAATTCTTAAGGTAACTAAAGTATTTCATTTGCTGAGGCTCTCGTTAGGCGGCTGGATCAAGGGCTTGATACAGATAGCTGTACTTCTACATTACTCGCATTGTCAGCTCTGGAGCCCTGATCGGTAGGTTGGACCCTGTGCCCGATATCGGTGGGACACTATTTTTTATATTTTTAAATGTTATAAAAATATGTTTGATTACTCGTATAAAGTTAAAACTAGAAGGAAAAAATACAGTAGTATTCATAAAAGCGATAAAAATAGTTACAGTAAAATTGGTTTTTCCCGTCGCTTGGTATATTGTTTGAAGGTACTATAAGTATATTTGGACATATCATTTTGAGATTGACCACAAAACATTTCGCTAGCGCTTGTCAACCCCAGAAAATGTATGTTTTTTTACTGTTTATAGACTCGCATTTGACCACTATCTCATCTAATAATAATATAATGTGGTCGACTTTGGAGCACGCTAACCCAGAAGACCCGCAACTTGTAGTTATCAGGAAACATAAACCCTGGCAGGGAATTCCACTCCTTAGCTGTACACAAAATGAATGTTTTCCCAAAACGTTTCCTTTTTGACAATATTTCTCAATACTCGACCAGTAACAAGCAAGCAACAATGATTTAATAATAAAACAAGCAACAATAATTTTGCTAAACACTAAATTATTATAATAATTTAGCAACGTTGCCATCGCATCCCATCACTGATGACTCTCTTAACTGGCACCAATAAGCGTGGTCAGTGCTCAACCTTTTGATTGAGCAAAGTGGAGATGAACGTCACAGACCGTCGCGTTCGACTGTGTTTAAACGTGATTTAGCAGCAGGCTAATGAATATGTTTATGTTTTAATACATAATATATTGAGAGTTGGCTCGTCTGTAGCAACTTTGGCAGAAGTTTGAACATGCTCACCCTCCCTATCCAAAGGTTTCATATAAGGACTAGCTTACTTTCTTCTGCCTATTACCTAGCTTTTTATCGCTATACTCCAAGTTATATCCACGAACTCAACTCCACTTCGAATCATTTGACATTAATCGAGTGTTTTTGCCGTTGTCATGGTGTGTAAGTCGAATGGAGGATGTGCAAACTGACTTGGAATATAGGTCTTAGTGCTTCCCCGAAATTCTCGCATCATATTATACTTCCCTTGTTTTCTCCATTCTACTCGTCATGTTCGCCTTGGCCCAATCATCACCTCCAATCAATCAAGTCTATGTATATTATTTAAATTGCTTCGAAACTTCCGACATAATAAAAATATTTGTTACAATGTTAATGCAAACATAACAATCACTGGGTCAATGCGTGCAATATCAGTTGGCAGTAGACGTATCATATCTGCGACTGTTCGTATGGAGACTGTAGGGATGGCAACTGTGAGATTGATCAGCTGGAATTATGCGGGAGCATTTTTTTTTGTATTAGATTGTTTGACGCCCTGAGGTCAATGCTCCAAACGCTGCACTTTATTTAGTTTTGATCTTTTATTCCATACCATTTTATATTATATTTAAATGTGTTGTCACGAATAGAAAACACATACGTTTTATATATATTGTTCAAGGTCACAAGAATACCCACTCACACTGTTGTAAAGACTTTTAATATACTAAACATAATAAATCATATTTTTTTTGCTGCTGAATTGCGAACGTTTACTGTTAAAACAATTATTTAAATCACTAAAATCTGACAGATCCGATCTGAAAATAGTTAAAAATATATAATAAAATCTGATAGATACTGCGTCGATGAAACTCACCATAAAAGTACGGAGTGTGTGTGGAGTACCGGCCATCTGACTTCCTGAACAAACGAATGATGCAAATACTTTATAAACGCAAAAGAAAAGATGGCGATAATAAGAGTGCCGCTCGAAATAAATAACTTAAAAAAAATATTTTACGAATTTTATAACATAAAGTATTATTAAATCAAAATCTGTTCAATTAAAAGTTTTATAAATTGAATCTCTATGTTTTAAAGGTAATTTCATAAAATTACACTGAAGCGTTACGCCTTGTAGCTAGATAACTAAAAATATGGATCTACCTTTGCTATTTTTTTATATCAAGAAAATGTCTTTGGATCGTGTATTCCTTCAATCAAATTGAAGATCATATTATTAATATTATTATAGTCTAAAAGCATACTTATAACAAAATGTTAAATCCCTATTCCAAAGACTTAACCTACACTATAAAGACAAACAGCCTTTTAATCAATGTGTAACTTTTTGGTTTTTATCAATACTAATATTTGTAAATAATTAAAGTTATTGAGTTTGTTTGTAGGAAGTAATCTCTATAACCTCTGAACCGATTTTGAAAACTCTTTCACCAGTAGAAAGATACATTATTTCTGAGTGCTGAGGCTATAATACATTATATGTATTTATTTTCGAAATCCATCCATTCCATTCCATCATCATTCATTCATTTTCATTCCATTGTCGAGTCGTCTTGTAGAAATCGTTTCCCGCTTATTTGTAACTCAGAACATGCTGAGAACATCGTACTGAATCATGCCTATTTCACAAAATAAGGTTATAGATAAAAAGGAAGTTTACAGTAAAGGGAAAACTTATTTATTATAATATCACCCTATCAGAGCAGCTGTAAGAACAAATAGACGACCCCGACAATGTTTCTGACGTCTTGCAATTTATCGTGCACACATACTATAAGGCACAATTGCTGGTGGGTCCGCATTGAAAGCGCTGTAATTGAGCCGGGCGTGAGGTTGTCGCCACACAATTGATTGTAAATTAACATGCACACACACAGACGAACGCCATCGCGAATCATTAAGTGCGACGCTGAAGTATCCGTGATTTGTTACGTTAAGGCGGATGCTAATGTCTTTGGTTTGATTTGTAACGGGTTGGATTCGGAGAGTACAGTCGCAGGTTCAGCACCTCTTGTGTAAGTACTCTTAACAGTCAGCCGTATTCGTCTCGCCGTCAACAATATAATTTTTACCATGATTTATTGACTTCAGGCTTGTAAATCTCTCCCTGTAAAGGCATTTCCACCGAGAGATTTTCACAACAACTGGTTAGCTTTTTTTTGGTGGGAGATCATCAAATAACTTCTTCCGCTTTGGGTGGAGCGGGAGGGCGTGGCGGACGCTGTTTTATAATATGTAGTAATGGTAAAGGCAACCTAAAACTAGACAACGCCATAAGACAAAAGGGTGCTTGCTCTGGATGGCAATAACTGCGAAACAAAAGTAGATTTCGCGATCGTCTATATAATAATAATAATCCTCTCGATCGAATTTCTATCATGATGGCCAATCTCAACGGAGATTTAGACAAGTACGCAGGAGATATTATAGTGCACAAGAGTGTGTGCGAACACAAGTGCAGTATCTGTTCCTTTTCTCACATTGTACGATGGAACGGCATTCTGACACGACCGGGGAGAGATCAGGAGCAGAACCAACGGCTTTTACGTACATTCTGACACGACCGGGGAGAGATCAGGAGCAGAACCAACGGCTTTTACGTACATTCTGACACGACCGGGGAGAGATCAGGAGCAGAACCAACGGCTTTTACGTACATTCTGACACGACCGGGGAGAGATCAGGAGCAGAACCAACGGCTTTTACGTACATTCTGACACGACCGGGGAGAGATCAGGAGCAGAACCAACGGCTTTTACATACATTCTGACACGACCGGGGAGAGATCAGGAGCAGAACCAACGGCTTTTACGTACATTCCGAGGCACAGGGGTGTCACACCACCAACTTCCAAACGCCGGGCTGCTACAGAGTAATTCTTAAGGGCCTACCTCCGCATAAGTGGCGCCCTCATTGAATAAAAATCGTATATTAGCATAAAAAATAAATATTAAAGAATCCTATGTTGCGTTTGTTACAAAGACGATGAGCAAACCATTTTTGACTCTTTTGTTTACTACTTTGGATACGAAACATTTCGAGTCCTGTTTTAACAACGTAAAAATACCTCATCCTCTTTGTAACAAACACAACAAAGGATTCTTTAATCTTTATTTTCTACGCTTTGCTACGATTTTTTATAGAATGAGGGCGCCACTTGGCGGCTATATACGCCTTAATGGAAAAACCCAATAGCACTTTTTACCCGACCCGAGAATCGAACCCTGGGCTTCACGCTCAGCAGTCGGAGTAAATCCTAGTTTCAAATTTAGTTAGTTTTGTCGACTAGTAAACGTGTATATTATATTGTTTAAATGTATCTGCTCTGATGATCTGGGACATCACATCACGCACTTTACCTAAGTATTTATTTGTTACATATGTTAGTGTGAAACGTCCACCAGATAGAAATATCGAAGACCTGAAAAATCTGGCTGCGATGGTCTGGATATGAAAGGCGAAAGACTGGGTGCTGTTGGGAGATGCCAGAAGTCAAGCAGCTAAGCCAATTGCAGTCTGCAATTGGCTTAGCTGCAATTTGCTTAGCTGACTTCTATTTCAGAATAGACAAGTAAGTATTTGCTGTGACCGTCTACAGTATTTTAGCAAATTCTTACTGTAGCGCCGGCCAACTCAGGATAAACTTCGTAGGTCTATTTTAGCCGTTTTAGGGTACGGTAAATGAATTCATAATCACCATTTTCTTTTAGGTTCTTTCTTAAACTGCGAAACGAAAAAAAAAAAATATTTATATTTTCCAAGGTCGCCTACTCACTACTCAGTCTACAGAGACTAGTCTGTAATTATCATGCAAGTCACGCTGACTTATAAACTGCCTCCTGAAGCTGCTTATCTCTTGGGCAGCTGTGTATAAAATGTTTAGTATTTCCTCATTCTATATCTCAGTGTAAAGTTAGGTTCGATAAAATAAATAGATTTAGTCAGTTGTAAATATATTATGTACATACATATTTCGCAAAAGAATAGGTGCAAAAATGAAAAAAAGATGCATTTTAAGCAGCACGTATCTGCGATATTCTCAAAAATTTACACTGAATGATATTTATATTGTTTTACACCGTAAAATACTGATGCATAATACCTACTAGACTTGTCTAGTATTTAACTAATACTAAGTACACGTCTTTGATAATGTAAGTACATAATCTCTTTATAATTCTACAAAAGATGCCTGATAAGAAAATCAGAACTCAAACAATGTGAAGGTTCGTCATGATGATTCTTTGGCAAGACAGATGGAATAGCTGGGAACAAGCTATTCCATCTGTCTTGCTCACGCAGCTCCACGTGTCGTGGCCATCCCTCGCATATTTGTAGGGAACAAAAGCAATGCCCTCACTCAGCGATAGTGTTGCTTTCAATCAGTGAGTGAAATTTTATAATCTGATCTTTCTAACAGACATTTTTAGATACTTGGGATCCCGCCGGCCGGAAGGATAAGAAGCTAGTTTCTGCCAGCGGTTTCGACCACGTCAGAATTATCCCAAGGGAAACTACTCTCGGAATGAAAAGTATCCTAGCTTCTTTTAAAATCTAACTCTGTACCAAAAATTATCAAAAGTAGTTCAGCAGTGTAGGCGCTACTTTCGAATTTATAGTATCAGTTAGGATGTGGATTGACGAATGTAGATTAGAGAATGCCATAGACTAGACCTAAGGTCTAGTACCAATATGGGATTCTCTACAATGGATGAATACTTATAAAAAATAATTCTGAAAGTTGCGTCATCTCAAGGCTAGTTTCACTATTTACCCACCCACTAAATATCCCGAACTATTTCAGTGCTCTTCCACAACATACTCTCGTTGTAGTGAATATAACGGGAAAGGGCCAGGCAGAATGTGTAGGCACGTTCACGTGGGAGAATTTATGCACGGGCGAAGCGCCTGGAAATAGTTGTTCATAATTGTCGACCTTATCACCTGTGTTATAAAGACTTTTATTATCAATTGTATCTTACGACATTCTACCGATGGCATTCCTCATATGTCATTTACTCATGCGCACTAGCCAATCACAGTTTGCTACTGCACAGATAATTTATTATTGCCACGTTTAACGACCATACAGCCTTATTTTATTGAAAAGAAGAGTGGGCGGAATAGCGCTTAGATTTTTGGCTAGCGATTTTTTGTGGGGTGGGAAATCTTCCAATGACTAAAACCCACCCCTGTTCCTTCCCTGTTCTGAGAACCCAGGGGCGCGGTAACTCTGTTTCGAATTTATTCACAACCCCTGGGCAGGATGATATCGTCCTTGGGCTTTGAACAAACTGACATTCTATCAACATTACAGTGACAAAATTGAATCTCCCGAAATTCTACTGTTCAATTATAATTTGGGGTATTTCGACAATCTCTATATACTCTGATAGAATATAATTTTCTCAAGGTACTCATTTCCCATACATATTGTTATATCGACCATGTTACGAGAACGTTCGAGAATGTGGTCGAAGTTTCCAGACGATTCCACTACGTTCGAGAATATTCCATTATGGTACTTTGTAGAAGTTCAAAGATATTTCTAGAACATTCCACTGTAGGCTATAGTTCGACAATGTTATGGTAACTTCTAAAACTGTATATTCGGCGAGTGAGTCAGTCTGTTTTCGACTACGAATGCGAATGCAAGCGATTACGAAGAGAATAGTGATCATTAGTGAATTAGTGTTTGTGTTAATAAAGGATATTTGGTTAATCAACCGGTGTAAAATTATACATCCCATACCCAACATAAAAAAAATGTTTTATTTCGATAATACACGTTATATCAATATTATACAGTTGTCCTTTCAAGCATATACAGGGTGTAACGGAAAGGTGTGGTCATATTCTCCGGTTCTGCTCATTGAAATGAACAATTTTCTCTAAGAAAAATAGAAAATTCCCAAAAAGATAAATTGGACTTTCCATACAAAGTTATCATCAGCTGATCAATATTTGTATGGCAGGTAAAAAAAAAAGGTTTTTTTGAAAAAAGTGGTTCATATCGATGGGCAGATATGGTTCTTAAAATATGACATCTTTCCGTTACACCTTGTAGATGCCTGTGCCAGGAAGCGCCGCTCTTTTATATTTTACAAGTGTAATATTATATTACTAAAACAAAAGAAATGTGAATGTTTGATTGTCTTTTTTTATCATTAGTCTGTTGGTGTGTGTGCGTGCGTGCATGTGTGCGTGGAGTGTGTTTGTGTGTGTATGTTTGTGTGTGTGGTTGATACCCAGTTCGTAACAATATTTACTCTAGGTCTTTCTGTGGTAACCAAGACTTAAGGGTCTATTACCGGCCAAGTGGCGACCTCATTAAATAAAAAATCGTAGCATAGCTTATAAAATAAATATTAAAGAATCCAACGTCACGTTTGTTAAAAAGTGGATAAAGTATTTTTACGTTGTTAAAACAGGTCTCAGAATGTTTCGTATCCAAAGCAGTAGGAAAAAGTGTCAGAAACGGCCGTTTTTGCGTTGTTTTCTATGCTATGCTACGATTTTTATTCAATGACTTCGCCACTTGGCCGTTAGTAGGGTCTTAAAGTGTGATAAGAACCCTTTATTTTTATTTTTTGATGGCGTGGAAAATCATCCAATGACTTCTCCCGCTCTGGGTGGAGCGGGAGGGCGTGTCAGCCTCTTACTGACTAAAACCCACCCCTGTTCCTTCCCTGCCTGAGTGCCCAGGGGTGCGGTAACTCATTTTCAGAATTTATCCGCTACCCCTAGGCATGTGATAAGAACCCTTAAGGGACTCGAGCGTTGCATTTTATTTGTGTACCTACTATGTTAACAAATTCAATAAGAGTTTACCTCGTGTTAACAGAAACAACAATGTGTAACAAAGCGGTCTTATCGCTAAAGGCGATAAGACCTAAGCGAGAAGCCTGATTCATAATACATAATAATCGTCGCTAAAATGATAATCTCCTATGTTCTGAGACCTGAACTTTACAGGAAATTAAAAAAAATATAATATATTATCATCAATGCTTAAATATTGAAATGTGCTTTTGTCTCATGTTGTGGATGTCAAAAAGGACTAATTTTTGTTATTAACCCTCACTTAACTCGATTATAATTGATATTTATGCCATAAGAGGTTTTCTGTTTTATATATACCTATAAAATTATGAGGTTTTCAAAAGGAAAAACAGATGTCGATTAAAAAAACCGGCCAAGTGCGAGTCGGACTCGGACGCAAAGGTTTCCGAACAAATCATATTTTATATATCAGGTTGTTTTTTTCTTACTTTCTTATTTATTGTTACTGTTTAAAATTTATATACAAGTCAAAAGAAAATGAATAAAATATGTACAAGCGGCATAGAAAAGCATCGAAAAATTCGTCCACATCGCTGTTATTGGGAAAAGTGCCCAGAACACCAGCAGCATTGCCACGTTGAATGGCAATGCTGATTCTTTCGCCGAACAAAGGCCAACCCTCTGTTCACGTGAAGAATCGACTAACTGCTTGCTGATGTAACGGATCACTCGATGAGTACTTGGACCCCAAGGTCCTAGTGTTTCAATCCCAATAAGGTTGTTTTATTTGCGCTATTTGAGGTTTTTTACCTGCAGCAGCCTCCCCAGCACAGCTCGCCGTGCTAAGAAAATTGCATGGCGCCAGGGTGTCGACACTTCATCATATCTGTCCTTTTTCCATCATCACGAGCATGAGGTACACCCGGTGGTGACAAGAGCTCAACGGAAGATGTTGTTAATGCTATCGTGCCGTGCCATACGACCCGCGCTCCTACTGCAGGATAGGCCATGGTGTCCGAGGTAGTCGACTGCTCCACAGGATTGGCAGCGACGTGGAGCTCCGCTAGGAGCATCCAGACGCAGACATGTAGCGAGGTGCATGGTGTCAATCAGCTAAATACCTATGTTGGGTGACGGTAGTGCCTGTAGCCAGAGGCCTGACTCCCAGTCACCCACAGCCAGCAAGCCGGCACGCCCAGCAGTAGTTGTTGACGTATTTAAGAGATGCTCCGTACCAACCTACAGAGCGACTCAAGCCACTGTCTCTGGGAACGCCGTGACCGGGCAACCCATTTTCCAAGCGTTCATTGCGACAGTCAACCATAGCACTTCACAGTTAACCAGTGATGGATTGTCCAAGAGATGTGTGTGAATGGTTCCATGAAGGGGAAACAAATGAAACAATGCCCTTTTACATTCTGTATTTTTATCAAAAATTTTTTAGGCCTAGTGGTTTCGGAGATAAAGCGGAGGGAATGGTAACTGTTCATCAATTGTCTTTTTACTTAAAAACTATAAATTTTCTTATCTTGAAAAAAATATATATTTGGGACCCTTGTAATATTTTTTTTATTTTCTTTGATATGTATGTCGAAGGGTAGAGACTGAAAATCTTTTTTTTTTTAAATTTTCCCTTTTGCAACCCAAAAGTGGCCTTCACATTCCAAATTCATTTATTTACGTTACACGTCCGTGTTTGGGACACAGATATTCATGTATATACCAAATTTCAACTCAATTGGTCCAGTAGATTCAGAGTAAATTGGCTGTGACAGACGGACAGACAGATAGATAGACACATGAGTGATCCTATAAGGGTTCCGTTATTCGTTCCGACTTTCGGAACCCTAAAAATAAAATAAGATGTGTGTGGCGTGGTCAATCAATTGAATTTGCCATCGATTTGACAAAAATAAAAAATATACTTTTTAACCGACTTCAAAAAAGGAGGTATCCGACCCGTATCCCTAATAGCATTTATTGTTGGACCTACAATAAACGATAGCATTTATTGTTGGCCCAACCAAATGCCAACAATAAATGCTATTAGGGATGTATATATGTATGTTTGTTTGTCCGCGATTTTCTCGGAAACTACTGATCCAGTTTGGATGGGGTTCGTTATTGAAATGCATATTTTTCAAGGAAAGTTTTAGTATATAATAAATTAGGGTCAGTGAAGATCTTCGGAGATAGACAGTGGAACTCTTCAATAACACGCACTAATGACTCGCGATTACTGCGATCGTTTGTGTATGTGTTGTTAACACAATTTAATGGAACAAAGAATACTTTTTTACAAAAAAATTGCCAGATACAAAAACATCCGTACCTAAAGTTGGTTTGAACTTTATTTTTTGGAAGTCGGTTCTATTTTTTGCAAAAAAGTTTTTGACATACGAGTTATTCATTCTATACAGCGACAATATGTATCAATCAATACACATAAAATAGGTACGTAACTCGTTTTATTTCTTAAGATTTGGAGATGTTCTGGCCTTACAAAAATAAAATAGTAGACTCTTAGAGAATCAAATCTTTTCCTAACTATCTTGGGGTCGGCTTCCAGTCTAACCGGATGCAGCTGAATACCAGTATTTTACATGGAGCGACTGCCTATCTGACCTCCACAACCCAGTTACTGGGTAATACGGTACCCCTTGGTAAGACTGAATGTCAGACTTTTGGGCTTCTCTGACGGCCTGTAACGACTGTCAAAGATCCACGATTGACTGCCGGGACCAACGGCTTAACGTGTTTTCCGAGGCACGGAGGAGTCTCGGTAGGTATGTAAAGATGGTCACCCAACCATGGACCAACCCCCGCAAGCGTAGCTTAACCTGATATATCGACCCGTGCGGCTGTTATTACTTTAGCCATGAGCTCCTGCTCTTTGAGTATATTGGTGCGAATTCAGTATAAAACTCATATAGGTACTACTCAAGAAATATATTGAAATAACCATAATAATATATTGAAAAATCACAAAATATGTTTACTACCCACTGACACTGAGTAGAATTAGTTTAGGCAGGTTTAATAAATAAATATGTATTAAATATGCACTAAGGTGACTGAACTCTGATAGGAATCTGCGGAAAAGATAAATATTTTATAATTCTTGTTATTTTACAACTAACAGCTGACTATAACTGTAGTGTAGTAGGCGTAGTCTGCCTAACACACACGATCAGGAATTAAAACACCATTTGTATTCAAAAAACAGTAGTATTTCCATTTTCACCTTCTGAAGGCGGACAAATAGCAAAATTATATCCGTTACAACTATCTTAAAAACATTCATCAAAAAACTGTTTACAAACTCATTATCTCACACGTTTGTATTAAAGAAGCTTATAATATTACGAAACAGTCGACGTTGTCGTCGGTTTAATCTCTTTACAAGTCTGGTACGTATTGACATGAAGTCGTGAACAAGAGCCTAATAGAAATAAATAAAGATGATTCCCGTCGCGGTCACCGTGAGTCGGTACTGAAAGATTCAGGAGCGCACTTCAATTGAAGTCGGGCTTCCGTGCCGAGTGGACGCGTCCCGACTCACTCCCGCTCGCAACCCCGAACTTAAACTTTACAACAATGGGCTCCAAAAAGAAAAAAGAAACGTAAGTTTTTATTTTCAATTATTGCAAATGCGATCGATTTCTTCAGTCTTTGTTTAAATTTTTACAAAATATTTATATTATGATTAGGATTTATTTACCTAAGCGAATGTTATCGGTGAACATGCTTTGATTTATGCAATAAAATTAATACAGTGGATGTAAGTACCTACCACCTACAAGAGAATCATTTGACAGATTTGACTTTGAATCTCACAAATATCCTATTTGATGTTATAATGTGTTCTAAATATGTATGTTGTTCATGTTATTTAACCTTAACTGTGTAATAAATGCATCCCACATTATGTTTAGTTAGGCCGCGAGTACAACGCTTATAAAATAGAAAAATTTATCTTTGATCATAAAAAACTAAATGTTTTATTTTAATTCGCTAAGAATAGTTCTGTTTTGAAACTTTACGAAATTCAGCAACCTGTTTAAATATCAAAGTACTAAATTTGTGTGTGATTTCAAATTATGTAAAACACCAACAGTATTATTTCATGATTAAATTACAGGAAATAATTAAATCTAAGGGTAAACCGTTTCATTCAGTAAAAGTCATCGGTCGGTTTTTGTCACAAAATAATTTAAAAAAATGTTACATTAATTCTGTTTGAGTCGAGATTGATTTCCGGCACATCCTGAAGTTGCCGGCTAGCGATTTCCACAATTCAACATAATAATTAACACATTCACACTTGGACAGAAATAGTATCTACATATTATACATATTTGTAATTTTAATTTTTTAATCAATCAAATGTGATCGATGGAAACTTTCCTAACTTTCACAGTAGTTTCGTATAATTATTTCGTTAAGCGAGAACATTATGACAGTTCATTTAAATATGTTAAAGGCAAGAAGCTATTTTTTTCTGTCATAAAACATGTTTGTTTTTGTAAAACTGTAACGTACCGTCGTCAAAAACAAAAATATTTTGCTCGATGCATGTGGCTTAAAAAGGCATAAGTAGGTACTAAACCCAAAATTAATCATGTCAAAAAAAAGGTCGACTCTTGTTTTGCGTGCGTAGAGATACCTACAAAAAAACATCACCTAAAATAATAAATGTATCATATAAAAGTCGTATGAATGTTCGAGGTTTTTAGTTTGTGTATTTTTTCTAGCATAGATTGAAAAGCTTCAATCAATAATAATTAGCAACTAGAGACACTATCTCAATTTGTGCAGCTTCAAATGCTGTACGATCGTAACAATATAATGAATACCAATCGCTATATTTGTTCCTCTCAATGCGTACTTATTAACATGCTGAAGCACTAATACATTTCAAAGCGATCCATTTAAATAAGTTTATTAATTGCCTTCATAACTTTTTATAGGTTTGTGTTCTCGTCGCGGAGTTGAGACTAATTTTTTTCAAGGATTGTTTACCTTTTTTTTTAAGTGAAATTTCTTTAGCGGCGTTGAGCACTTTTCTTGGGATGGGTAATAAAATGTTAAACTCGCGTCAGGACACGTGAGCTGATCTAAAATTCGTAAGACGATTCCAAAATATTCAAAAATGTACAACGTTAATGTTCAAGTTTTCACTTCTGCGCCGCACTCCCGGAGTGCAAACCGTTATTTTTTTTTTGGTGTGGGAAATCATCCAATGACATCTCCCGCTCTGGGTGGAGCGGGAGGGCGTGTCAAACTCTTACTGACTAAAAGCCACCCCTGTTCCTTCCCTGCCTGAGTGCCCAGGGGAGCGGTAACTCTGTTACAAATTAATCCGCTAAAGGATTGTTTACCTGTAATCATAGTAAAGGGTATACTTGTATCTAACATACTTATAATGATTTACTATTGCCTCATTCCACTAAGAAATAAGTTGTTATTCTAAGCATCACCTGTTGAGTGTCCCAGGATGTTTAACCTATTACAAAAGTATTCAAAAGTGTCGGTTTAAACTTAAATATCTTCATTTAACTGTGAAACACAGCCTCCTACATAAACAAATTAGGCGTATATAGCCGCCAAGCGGCGCCCTCATTGAATAAAAAATCGTAGCAAAGCGTAGAAAATAAATATTAAAGAATCCTATGTTGCGTTTGTTACAAAGAGGATAAGGTATATTTACGTTGTGGAAGCATGACTCAAAGTGTTTCTTATCCAAAGTAGTAAGCAAAAGTACCAAAAAAGGCCGTTTTTGACACTTTTGCTTACTACTTTGAATACAAAACACTTTGAGTCCAGTTTTAACAACGTAAAAATACCTTAAGTGTAACAAACGCAACATAGGATTCTTTCATCTTTATTTTCTATGCTAAGATACGAATTTTTATTCAATGAGGGCGCCATTTATGGGGAGGTAGGCCCTTAAAACAAAACTTAAACCTGTTCCACGAAGGATTAAGCAGAAGCCGACATATAGTACCTACCCTACATATAGTACCTACCTACACCCAAATTTCAAAAATTGTGTTTAGCTCCGTGTTAGGGGCTGGCAGGCTGCTACAAAATGGTGCAGTAAAATTATTATTTTTGTTCCAGAAAAAAGGAGCCCGAGAAAAGTTTACGTTACTATCAAATTGTAAGTATTTAAAAGTATAGATATTTCACGAAGTCCGGTCTTGGATGTCTGTGTAGATTCACGTGCACATTGTTTCGGTGTGCGTAAGCTATTTTCTATGAGACCGAGCGCTCCAAGCTTACGCACACATGAACCATCATACACGTCCAAGATCAACTCGCCTTGGTGAGATAGAACAACTATAACTGCCATCACCTTAAACCGATGACATTCGCAGAAACTCAAAATTTGCTGGTTTTCTTATTTTTTTTAAATATTACTAGGTATTTAGTTCGAAGCTACAGAAAATATATGTTAATTGTGACTATAATGTCTGAGAATTTTGTTGTTTCGAAACACGTTTTAAAATCAATCATAAACTTTAACCTTTTAATTTTTTTTTGTCCGTACTACTAGCCAACGTGCATCGGTAAAAAATTATGAATCGCATCTTAACAAAACAACAAACAAGTTTGTTGTTTTAGCTTTTTACTAAGTCAACTCAGTTTTGAATAAATATATTTTATAGTTTCGATAAAATGCTTCATATTTTTCAATAAATTGCAAGCATTGTGTCGTCGCGCATCTCTTTCTTTTCTATACAGTTCGAGATTGACCGCGCTTTAGATCATGTCACGCCGTTAATATAATGTACCTACTTATTCACCTCCTTTATAGCCAAGTTATCTGTACATAATCCATTCACCGTCTCTTTAGAATTCCCTTATTCGTACGGTAAACTTACCTATTAAAATAACGTGGTGTTAATCCCCAGTTCCGCTACGCAACATGCACGGAGCTGTTCGCAACGCTCATGGGCATTCTGTTCGGGCTGGCCAGCGGAGGAGGTGTCTGCTACAACCTGGTGCAGATCGGAGAGCTCAGCACGGCCTTCGTGGAGAGAACCACTTACAGGGAGAGGCTCACCAGCTACCTACCACTTACCGTTGCCTTCGGAGGAGGGAGGAGACTGTAAGTGACTTTTTCACACTCAATCAACCTAGCCTTGTCCCAATTCTGTTGGGGTCGGCTATCTGTCCAACCGGATGCATCTGAATACCAATATTTTTCACATCACCTAAGTTATATGTCGTGTAAAGCTAAACTAAAGTAAGTCATTATCGTCAGTTGTAATGTCTTATCCGCCAAAAGGCGACTTTACAGGAGAGGCTAAAAACTAAATTCAATTCACAAAAAGAGTTGTAACTTTTTGTGTAGGTACTCATCTTATTGCAATGCTGTTTAGAGCATTTTTCTCAAAATGTTGACACCTGTTATCTGAAAGAAACCATATGAAGCCTAGAGATATAGTTTCGAAGATGACATGGTGATTACGTTATTTTTTTTCTAAAATATTGTGTTACATTAAAATTTTTGGAAAAAATTAATAACAGCTATAACGTAACGTAGAAAATATATAATCTACTTTAACGTATAGGTACCGTGAAAAAATTAGTACTTTATAACGTATATCACACAGTTTTCAAGGCGTGGACATACGTTGTTATAGGTTGATTGTAGGAGTTATATACTTATTCACTTGTACTAAGGTCCAATTTAGAATAAACTCTACCTTTTTAATTAATTCAAGGAAAAAGTTCTTCGTTATGAATAAAACAGTTGCAATGATAGAAACATAGTTTAAATTTAAGACGATAAATATCTACTCAAATAAACAAATAATAATAAAGCTTACTTTTATTAGACTTTATTAATTATTATTTGTTTGATTGTAATAATAGTTTTTAATGTACACCGTATATAAATAAAATTTACACTGAAAAAGTGATGGGACTCCCGAGCCCGGCTGACGCTTCAGGGTAATTATGTACATTAATCAATCAGTCTTCAAAAGGAATAATAATTATTAAGAAAGTGTTATTCCTCAGTGTGTTTTCGCATTGTACTTGTTGCAAATGAATAGTAGATTATAAACACAACATAAAAAAAATTATAGTCATAGTTGTCATAAGTACCGACATACTCGTAAAAGTATAATTAACAAAAAACATAAATCCAAAGTTGGATTGACTGATTCAAAATAAGAAAAACATGCAAAATAAAAAAAAACAAATAAAATAATTAACGACTAACAAAACCAGCTTTTAGCTTTCGTAAAAAAAAATATTGTTTTCAGCATAACTTATAAGCTAACACGATATTACTTAGTAGAATATTATTAATAGCCAAATAGAAATATTTTGCTAAATATGATTAATTTGAGAGTTTTTCTTTGTAAAAATGTCAGATCAATAGTAAGTAAAATTTACAAAAAACCAAATGGTTTCGTCGTCCCTTGTAACTATTGTTTTGTAAAAGATGAATGATATTTCGTTAGTATTAAGATTGCTTTTAAGTGTTTCAACATCCGGACAAACCTTTTGAGGTTTTTGTGATGTTTATGTCATATTTTGTTTTTTTCCTTATTTAATAAACAATAAAAAATAAACTTCATCACCTTGTAGAATATTTTCATATACAAATTCATTTTTTTCTATTTGTATTTCTTATTTAAAAAAAAAAACGGTGGCCCACACTAGGAATTACTCCTGCATCGTGGGTGCGTTTACAAACATGTATACTCACATACACAAGACACCCAGACCCGGAACAACTATCTGCAGGTCATACAAATATTTGTTCCGTGCGGGAATCGAACCCGCGACACGCAGCGCAGCAGCCGAACGCTCAACCACTGCGCCAACCGTGTCGTCAAAAGAAAGGAAGGTCTATGAAAGGCAGCTGTAAATAATCTTGTGTATACCCGGTTTAGGTATCACCTTGTCGTTACAGAGTTTTCTTGAGGTCCTCTTAGATCATCAGCTACATTCCTATCATTTGACTTTCCTTTTCTTATTCAGATTCCCTTCCCTTTCCCTGTTACTGTTTTCGTTCTTTGACTCAATAGGATATTGAAAATGTCTCCGTCCTCCTTCAATGTGTATTTAAGTTCCATCTCATACAAATTTGTTTTCTTAATTGTAGCAATTCTAATATATCCTTCATTCTAAGCCTAAGCTATAAGCATGTTCCTATTACGCAACTATCCCTTGTTCCATCGCTTCCCCCAGGTGTAAAAGAATTCATTTCGAGTTTTGAATTCATACACAGTGAAATTGTAAACTGCACACTTTCTAGAGTAGTAAAACAGCATACTCTGGCCATGTGGGTGATTAAGGACTTTCTGGAGATCAAAACTAGCTATCACAGTAGAGTTGTCATTGCCTGTCATATTGAGATTTCAGTTCGTTTAAGCATGTCTTTTATTGTTGAGAATTGTTATCACAATATTTTACGTGTTGATGAGGTTAACGTAACGGTCAGAAAGTAATAATCTAAAAAAATATAAGTAATGTAAGAGCATTGATATATAAAAAACCCTTAGGAGTCATTTTTATTTTAAATGACTCTTACATTATTGATTTTGTTTCACGTTGGATCAATACATTAAAAAGTAATACAAAGTCTGTCGTTACATTAACCCATACATTGCTCATTCTTATAAAATTTGCTAGACATCACAAAAATGACTAGAAATGAAAAAAAAACTAGTCTGATTTTGTTAACGTAATCGCCTTTTTTCAAGATATTGAGATTTTAAGAACACCAATCGATAGAGCGGAAAATTTGCAGTCAAACTGTATATTTAACTCATTTTCGTCATTTTGACGGTTACATTAATTGATTTTACAACTGACGTTATAGCCCCAGGGCCACTGTAAAGTCTAAATTTTTCTTACACCGGCTAGCGTCAAAGATAGTTTTCATCATGAGACCCTAATTACCTATCTTCAGGTTCTTTGCTTGAGGAATGTTTGTAGTAAATAAGAGTCCATAGATTTGGTCTTCACTTCTCACATTTATTAGTAACACTGCATCAAACTAGTCTTAAAGAAAATTATATGTAGCACTTACAGTTGATGGTGAACAATTACTACCCATCATTCCAAGATCAATAATCCAGGTCCAGAGAGGAGATCCCACAAGTAATATCGCAGCTATGGTCATACTATCCTGATCATCCATGGACACGTGGACGCGTGTTCAGAACCCATTGCCAAGACCGCATTGTTCTTCCAAAAATAAGTGAGGTTAAGATCCGACCATTTTCCAATAAGGTTATCTAGTAAATTAAGGGCAAGGAATTTCATTCAGGCATCCCCTGCATAGGAATGTTGGTCGTCCAGCGGCGAGATGGGCAGACGACATCGTTACCATCGCAGGTAAATCATGGATGAGATTGGCATTGGAGCGTGGATATTGGCACGAGAAGGGAAGTGAAGTCAGGCTGTGGATGAGGATCATGATGATCCCCTGCATGGCTGTTAGTATTGCTAATACCTAAACGACTCTTCTCTAGGAGCATAACTATTATAACGCAGTTTTTGACATGAAGCCCTCATGTGATTGGGGCTCGCCAATTGCTAATAAACTCCCAGGCACAAATTCAGAATCTGGGCTGTTTACTAAGAATTACAAGCAATCAATCAATAGCAATTAGTGAAACGTAGAAGTCGAACTCTGGACCAAATGACTGTCTTTGGTTTTACTTGACTAAAGTCTGTATTAAACCTAAGCACGCGAAAGAGAAAGGAACAAAAGAAACAATAGTAAAACCCACTGATTCAGACCATTAAGGAAAACGTATTGCGAAAGGTTGAATCAAATAAAAAATATTGAGGAAACATCCTTATTGATTGAGTTTTTTCTAAAATGTGGTAGGTACTCAGTAAGTTCATTTTTTAAATTTATATAGGTACTATAATTATACAAGGATAAGATATTATTTTATGCATCAAGAGTGTGCCAGCGCAAAAAAATGATTAATACTCAATCGTACATAATTATATTGTCTGCTTCTCCAGTGATACTAAAATTATCATCGTCTAATGCTAAGCTTTTTCTCAATTACGGATACTTGCATGAATACACCAATAATCATTCGTATCGATCATTTCAAGAAACCTGTATTTTTCTGCAAGCACTCTATGTAACTATACTGTATTCGATTTCTCCCTAGTGTAATCGGAATCGGATACCAAATCGTTTAACTTGTCAATTTTCTTTTACCCAGTGCCAACGCATCTTACGAGGAGAACATGGCTGCCCTGATCGAAGACGCGAAGGCAATGGCCATCGGGCTGTTCCTGAGCATCGGCGTGTCACTCATCTTCTGCATGCTGTCCGTCGGCCTCATCAGTTGGAGCGCGCTGCGACAGGTAGCTATTTTTGTTGCGATGTCCGCCACTTTCCGTGTACTATGCGTTTGTAGATCGTAGAATTATGGTGGATACGCTATGCATTTTTTTTTTTTAAATATAATTAATCCTTTATTGTCTTACTCTAGGACTAAGGCCTCCCTTCTCTTCTCTTTCGTGCCTGGAGCTGCCAAGGGCCAGTCCTTATTTAAAGATGTACCTTTGAAAGTTTAAGAATGTTGCTTTCATTCTATCAATGCTTATAAGACTCTAAAATAGACGAATACAGAATTGAGATGATTTTCCTAATAATGGTGCTTGCATCTCCATTGTAGGTTGACATGTTAACTGTTGACATGTTGACACAGCTTGACCCTCCAAAACCATTTCACATCGACAGTCATGAAATTGTTTTTTGTAGGGTTCCCTACCTCAAAAGGAAAAACGGAACCCTTATAGGATCACTTTGTTGTCCGTCCGTCCGTCCGTCTGTCAAGACACTTTTCTCAAGAACGCCTGTAGATATCAAGCTGGAATTAAAACAAATACTTAAGTCCGCAGTCCCTTGGAGCTGTGAAAATAATCAAACTTCTAAGATAAGGCTATCAAAAGATATAGCTGGTAATGCTACATATTGCCGCATATTTTGACATTTGCAAGCAAATCAAAACCTATAAGATACTTCCCGTTGACCTACAATAGTTTTTGGCAAGAAGCAATGTCATAACACAAGTTTACGAAAAA
Source organism: Polia nebulosa (assembly GCA_951329385.1). Lineage (NCBI taxonomy): Eukaryota > Metazoa > Arthropoda > Insecta > Lepidoptera > Noctuidae > Polia > Polia nebulosa. The sequence goes on along the minus strand of OX589587.1, from coordinate 28,785,466 downwards.
ATCTGAAAACCGTAAATTTTTAATTAGGTACCTACCTACATCACAAGGAATTCGGGCAAAATTTTAAAGGGCATGTATTTAACGCGGCGACAAATTAATCTAAATTTGGGATTAAAAAATGATTAAAGCAGGTGGCAAAAATAATTTAACGCGGCGACAAATTAATCTAAATTAGGGATTAGAAAATATTAAAAGCAGGTAGCAAAAATAGTAGGTTGGCATGGTTGGCAGCTACAGCGAAGGCATCGAGTTTTTTGTTTTGATAACTGTCATAAACAAAAAATAAAAACAACATGCTTTTTCACTGAAATGTGCTAACGACAGCTGCAAGTAAGGTAAGTTGACGGAGCCCCGCTGTACGGGGCTCGTATTTCTGTCTACATGGTTTAAAGGAACCTAACACGAAGGGGATAAAGGGGGCTGCGTTCGCTCGCTTTGCTCATCACTGTAGCCCCGTCATCCCCTTCGATCTTAACCTGTCCGTGTCGGGGTGCCCGAAAGAATACACCCCCGAGCTGAAGCAATTTCGACAAAATTTATATAGGACCACCTATATAAATTTTATCGAAATTGCTTCAGCGCATTTTGAAAAACTGAACATAAACGAAAAATACGTATACATAGATGACGTTTTGGTTTTCTCCAATACGAGTATGTTTAACTTCCACGTTCCATTTTATTGGGGTTTAATTTCGGAAGTCGGTGTCAAAAAACGAAGAAATAAAATACAAACACAAGTTATTTTTTAATTTTTGAAGTCGTTTGAGATTTTTAATTTAGTGAAACGATATTCCATTATGAAACGTATTTTTTCGGGTTATGGTATGACCCTTCGTTTGCGAGTCCAACTCGCACTTGGCCGGTTTTTCCTTTCCGGAACCTATTAGGTACGACTTCTCAAAAAATGATGCCTCCGAAGAAAAACCAGCTTATCTAAACTTATCTCTTATCTGACAAGATCTAGGGTGTCGGCAGTTGGGCAGAGTCCAACGCGCCGAACCCGGGTGTCAGTGATTATGTCATCTTAGCGCGACTCGTAATTGTTGGGTATTGTCATGTTTACGTTACAGATTGCTATGTCCCGCCTATACTAATTAACATTACACTTTGTCGTCACTGCTATTATCGTTAACGATGATAAAAGTGAAAACCATAATGGTACAAAGTACAAATAACATACGTAATCTAAATCTGTATTAGGTACTTGAAGTAGGTCTAGGTAGGTACTACATACCTTTAATTCTGGCCTGTAGTTGTTCCACACCAAGGCAAAGGCTTCTTCGCAATGGCGATTTCAGACTTAACTATAAGTCTAGGTTTTCTCTCGATGTCTTATTTTCCTACGTTTGCAAAAAAATGCAAAGATATAATAATACTGTTTGACGATAAAAATCGCTGCAACATACAAATATTATATTTATTACAACATCTTATAATTTAAAAGTTTTAATGAAACGGTAACTAAAACTGCCAATAAATTAGTTTTCTCCATACTCTACTAGTTTCATTCATTAAGTAATTTGACCATGAGTATTACAATTTTCCTACAATGTCTGATAAATTAGTCGATTGAAAAATCTACATTGTAACATACGCCTAGAGCCCCGAGGGTTTAGGCGGTGGTGTACTTACCTGCAGTACCTACACCTACATTTTGACAGTTGTTTTCAGCCAACCTCAACCCTCCAACGGACACAAATCCAGACGGTAGGATTCTACTGAAATATTCCAGGTGGAAACTAGTTCACGGATCAATTTGACAGTCAGTTTCCAATCTCTTGCAGCAGGATGATAGTTGCGTTGCGCTTTTCTTAAGTAAAATTTCGATAAAAGGAATAAAACTCGCCAACATTGTGAGCATAGTGCTACAGAGTCGTATACGGAAATGATTACTATGTTTATCTAAATTAAAGACGGACCGACATGTGACATTTGCAGCTTCATATTAAAGTTCATTGTCCAATGGCATACGACATATTGACCTATTTACATGATGGAGGTACGTTTTTTACAGACTCTGGCAGTTTTTCATGGAGGAATTGAAACTACGATTCGAAAGTTCTAGGTCTTCCAAAATCGATTTCCTTTCAGAATATAACCAATTAATAGGATGTTCTGAAAATTAAAATAACTACTTCAATTACACTGAGAAATAGCAGCATTTACCATTTTACATACCTACCACTTCAGTCAGGTACTAGCATTGTGTAATACATTTTGTACATAATTATGAGTAGGTACCGACTGTGGACTGCGGTACAGACATGATTTATTCCGCAGAGCGTTAACTCAATCAGCAGTCATCAAGAGTGGACTCCGAGCGACATGCGGATCGTTTTGCTTATTTTTATGTACCACCATTTAAAGATGCAATATCGTCGAGTGCTATTGAATCAATGAATAGCATCTCATTAAAACTGAATTGCGATATGGTAAATTGGATAAGCAATATTACAGACAGTTTTGCACAAGCGCGAAAAAATATTTGTGACATGTTTCCAACTCTCCCAAAGAACACTTAGTTATCTCATTAGCCATTCCTTAACACAACAAAGCTACACGAGATTTGACTCAAAGACTTTGGGGAACTTCGTACCGCCTCAGAATCAATAAATGAATCCGATCTCGTGTTATTACTAAATAAGCCATTCCACACAAAATGTATAATTTTTTTTTTTCATTTTTTTTATCGTGAATATTCCATCGTTTTATTAGTTATTCTGCTATTCGGGGCGGAGACAAATCCAACAAATCAAAGATCATTAAAATCGGTTCAGCCATTCTTGAGCTATAAATGGTGTAACTAACCCGACTTTGTTTTATATTTAAAGATTTACACACAGACTGAGCATGATTAAGCAAAACTATAAGGAAGCACATAATAAATTGAGAGCCTATTTTAATAACATACATTAATTTCTGAATGTATTTGTCCTTTAGCAGATTGATATCATATTGGCAACAGTAAAAGCCAATTTAGGTAGAAAAACACCAGTGGCGGCCTTAGTTGGTGGCGAGCAGGGCAACCGCACGAGGCCTCGCTCTTGTAGGGGCCTCGCTCTACAACTCGAGTAGAATAAAAGCAAACATTTGAAACTTTTTATTTTATGCTACCATTACCTTTCATAAATAGGTTTAGGATAAGAATCGAATTCCTTCTTCGAATCGGTTGCTATTCTTTCTATTGAAAATTACGTAGCCCTTTCACTAGATTATTGAAAACAGTAAACATCATTTTCAAATCCGTGCATGTGAATATAATATTTTAAGGCATCTAGTTCTTAGGTTTATCATCTTTGTCGTATACAGGGTGTAACGGAAAGGTGTGGTCATATTTTAGGATCTGCATCTGCCCATCGATAGTTCGATAGTTCATTTTTTATAAATCTTTTAATACAATATTTTAAACACAACAGTTATTTCGTACTTATATATGACTTTGGTGTTTCTCGTTTATCATCAGAAACACTTACCCACTTTTGATCCACAACTCTGTAAAAAAAGTGCCTTGTAAAGATGTGCCGACCGAGCCTCGCAAAGATCTGCCACCCGTGGCCTCGAGGCCTCGTTAAGGCCGCCCCTGAAAAACACATCCTATCGCAAATAAATGCTTATACTGTTACTATAACTTAGAAATATCCTACGTTGCCACATCTGTCTGACTCCTAGCTACCCGAACTATATCGAGACGTCCTAATGTGTGAAAACCTCATAATCATTCATGCATTTCTTACATGCCTACATGATGAGATAATCCCCCTTGTTCTAACGCAATTTTGTTGTTTATTGAGCATTTGATAAAAATATGACGGGTGGCAACAAAAACCTGCAGGTGCTAGTTTCTAAGTACATGAAATAATAACTGCAGAACACGTGCTAATGGTTCTATCGGAAGATTTTCCTGCGATTCAGTGTCCAAGACTGTGCCTATAATAGGCCTCTGCTTGCCTACAATGGTGACAAACCCGTCCTGTCGCATCGTGCGCCGAATACTTTCGCAGATTCGGTACGAAATATATTATGACATACGTTGCCCTATATATTTATATGATATAATAAGTAACGGGAACAAATTTCACAAAGCACAAACGAAACCAATTGCTTTGAATTGATGACCTTACTGCTGATTGACTCGCAGAGCTTCGCATTGTTAAAGAAAACGAAATAATGCCAACTAACTGATAAATGTGACCTTGGCGACTCGATATTGAGGTTCAGGCGTTCAGGGCATTCTGATCAAAATGTGACACTATTTATCTGTCTAATTTGGCCACTTATCAAACACTGCTATATACTACCCAGCTTCTTCCGTTCATCTACAAATTGATTGTTAAACGGATGACTAAATCTATTTGAGCTTCGATTGACTTTTGTACGTTTGCTATTTCGATCAACTTTGTCGTATACCTTTTTGGAATCCATAATCCTTAAATTACCGCATTCGGATTGTCCAAGTTTATATTTTCTTACCATATACAGGGTGTAAGGTACATGAACGCACATAGGTGTACTAGTGATTCAGTACATGATTCTGGACCCCCTTCCACTTTAAACTGTATAAAATCGTTAGACATTTTAAATGAAAAAATAACTAATTAAATTTTTTCATTTAAAAAGTCTTTGGGGTGGATAGGTATAACGACTTTATACAGTTTAAAGTGAAAAAAAAAGTTTTTTTTTTTTCAAAAATTAGGAAAAAGCCAACGAAAAATTCCAACGCTAGGGGGTCCAGAATCATGTACTGAATCACTAGTACACGTATGTGCGTTCATGTACCTTACACCCTGTATACCTACGTCCCAGTTTTAATAAGACCTATAACTATAACCACGTAGTTGGTTAGTATTTTCTTTCCTACATCGTGAACTGCTCACCACACTGAGTCGACAGATCACGTCAAGCAGGCTTTCCAACAATGCTAAACGGTTATCCTGATGCGGTTTTATTCGGTAGATACCTGCATGTCTCATACGGAACTCTGCTTTTCCTTTCTTATTTGGTTTTCCTTTCTATAGTTTAGTTGCGTGATATCACATCGTGCGTCATCATCATGGGTATAGCCATTGAAGTAAATAGCTAATATTTCACACAGCTACTTTGTAACACTAAAATGAGCTGAATCCACTTTCGAGTACAAAATATGATATCATAAATTGATCCTGGTGCACGTGTCTCTAGGGTTGCATCACAGTGACACTTATTACTATTTCATGATGAGCCGGCTAGCTTTTGTCCTCGACCTCGCCCGTTCGAAAGTAATGGATGAGCTCTACGATTGATCGAACTTGCCTCGCCTGTTCACTCTTGCTTTAAAGGCTGTAATTTAAATCTCCAACTCCTTTATTAAAAATTTGGTTATCCTAAGATTCTTTATCCAAGCTCTTAGGATTATCAAAATACTTACCAGAGAACACTTGTTTACTCTTTTTTTATTCGTGCCCGACATGAACTGTAACTATGCTATTTTATTTTGTCATCAGATAACTCGAATACGGATGAAGTTCTTGAAGGCAGTTCTGCGGCAAGATATGTCCTGGTTCGACACCGATTCGGAATTTAACCTGGCTTCCAAGATGTCTGAGTGAGTATCGTAACCCATTTAAACAAGAGGGAAGACAAAATGCCATTATTTCAGTGACAATGATTGTACTGACTGACTACCAAACCAACCGTTGGTTGCTGAAAAACAAAACACACTAGGTGTAGAAAGTAGTACTCGGTGCTATGGTGACCTAACACTCCTTTCTCGTATTGATAGGGTAATTATGGTATGTGGTAAGAATTAAAGTAAAGTCTCGAATTATAAGGGAAATAGCTGTATTGAATCACTAACACTTAGTTACAAGAAATGGTAAAAATGGTTAACTATATCACTAATTTATTGATAAAATGTAGGGTAAAATGGTAATGGTAAAATGGTATTGAGAATGTGGTGTCTCTGATGAGATCTAAACGCGAACTGCCCCACATTTTGGTCAACGAGCAAATGTCCGTACTTGCGTTCGATGCAATCATGCATTTTCGCTGAGTTTTCGATTGAAACTCGAACACTAGGCTTTCACAAAGTGGCGTCAAATCAAATCGGGTTTACCCGTTATATTTCCCACCGGGTACCTGACAGCCAGAACCTGGACGTGGAAATGCCAGGACTTGCGACATGAGGTAGCTTCTAGGGGTTGCACACGAGTGCACAGTCCTGCCAAAAATTCTTTTTCTAACGTAATATACCGTTCCTTTGGATTTCAGGTGCTCGGATTTTACTACTCGTGTACAATTATTAGGAACGAAACCATAGCGCGATTCATCAGACGGCCAAATGCCAACTGTCGAGCATTGGCGTGAACTTTATTGGTGTGTTTCAGAATGTTTAAGTATATTTCCGTGTTGAATATAGTTAAATCTATTCCGTGTTTATAATAAATCTGTAGAAAAGTTGTTTTTGTACATCGAATATATTTCCAAAAAAACTGCCAGGGTGTTAAAGAATAACCAACAGAACCCATTTTCAGCATTTTTGGAATTCTTGTCTGTTTGTCTGTTTAGTTGCGCACGCATCACGTAAAATGTACGAAATCAATGTAGATAACTTTTATACATAAAAATTGGTTGTAACTTGAAGTATTACTTAGTTTAGTTTTTGTTTTATCGCAATCGGTTCATACTATCAAAAGATACATGAATTTAAAGTGTTTAAGAAGTTAAATATTACTACACAATGTTGACAGTTGAACTACATATTCGATAGATGGCGTTGTGCATTTGACGTCATTTTCTGAACGGCGGCGCGGCGGCAGTGTTAAGATTTTCCGTAGAAGAATGACCCTCGCCCATGTTTATTGCAGACAGTTTTGAGTAAGTGGTGTCAGAAATGTTCAAAATTGGTGGAATAATTATTAAACTAAAACTTTTTAGTTTTAGTTAAATTACAATTGGAGTTAGTACCTACTGTTACGAGCCGGGTATGGGATAAATTATTAAATATCCTTTATTAACTCAACAACTTATTTACACAAACACTGAATCGCTTATAATCACTATTCTCCTCGTAATCGCTTGTATTCGCATACGTTCGCAATTTCGCATCCGTAGTCGAAAACAGACTGACTCACTCGCCCGCCGTCCAGCCTATTTATACAGTCATGGAAGTTTCTAGAACATTGTCGAACTATCCTATACTGGAATATTCTAGAAACATTTATGAACTTCTACACAGTAGTACAATGGAATGTTCTCGAACCTAGTGGAAACTTCTACTACATTCTCGAACGTTCCAGAGTAATACGGTCGACGTAACAATACGATCTTTTATTTGAAATACGAATTAAGGTTCTACTTGAAATTCGTGGTTTGAATAGTGTCATTTGTTCGTTTGTGTTGATAATTCTTATCAGTCAGAAATCTTAACCCCTCAACCCCCGCGGCCAAATCCGGGTTGTCAAATTGAACCCCGACGACAACCCGGGTTGACAGCCGATTTTTTTTTTTTTTGTTTTTCTCTTTAATTTTTTTTTTTTTGTCCGACTCACCAGTGAGTCGCGGTACGTTAGAAAATTAATTTTTGGCAGCACAGTCGCGATACGAACAGACGATTCGAATTTATTCGAGACTGCCTGACTCTCCGTTGTTTAAAATTATAGCAAATAAATAGTCCTTTAGTTATTCATAAAGTGTTGGTTTTTCACATAAGACTTTTGAATTTATTTGATTAATTGGTTCGATATTTTCCTTGAAAATGCCTTCTAGAAAAAAAACAAACCGTTCGCTATGTGTACCGTAACCTACCCGAAATGCGAAAAGGATGAGACTAAGTAGGTCTCAGGAATCAGAAGAAGACCGTAAAGTGAGGCTAACAGCAATCCGAGCCCAACGTAGGTCATGACTTGAGTATACAGCGTCCTCTTAAGGCGCGCGGCGGCTTCTTGGTCACAGGAGAGTTTGGAGGAACGTGAAGCGCGGTTTGGCGTTGCGGTGCTTTTCCGTAGTGACTTCACGCAAACCCCCCGAGGAACCCCTAATACCCTCTATTTTATGGCGTAGTATAATATGGACTCATTTGAGCTTTAATATGCGAGCACATTTAAGAGGCAACCCAAATGCCCAAACTTTCTCAAATTTACTACTAAAAATTGGTGACGGCTCATACCCCACTCAAGAAGGTGGTAAAGTAATTTTATTAGAGAGCCTGTGCTGTTCTGTTGCCTCACAGCAGGAGCTCATTTCCTCTGTATACGGGGAGCCCACAGAGATCTCAAGCCGTGACGTTTCTTGGCTATGCCAACGAGCTATTTTGGACCCTCGAAACGACCAAGCAGCAACGATCAATTTTCAAAATATATTGATACGTCATGCCTCTTGGGAAATTAGGGGATATATCTCTATTAACACGGTTTTGCAAGAAAAAGATGCCACCCACTATTCGGTAAAGTTTTTTAGATTCCATAAATACACCAGGTTTTCCAGCACACAAAATTTATTTACAAGTCGGAGTGCCAATCATTCTACTCAGAAATTTAAGTCCTCCAAAACTATGCAACGGCAAAATCTCGAACGAAATGCCATCGAAACCGAAATCTTAACAGGTTGCAGCTCCGGTGATGTAGTTTTCATTCCCAGGATCCGCCATATTCCCAATAATTTTCCTTTTTGTTTCAAACGTGTTCAATTTCCAGAAAATCCTCTGTTACGCCATGACCATGAATTAACAAAGCTCCCCGTTGCGGGGGTAGACTTCACTTTTGATTGCTTTTCTCATTGCCAACCTTATGTTGCTCTATCACCTATTAGCAACCCTAGCCACCTTTTTGTATAATGCTTCGGGTGATTCCACCGCTAACATAGTGTACATAATCCAGTTTCTCATAGGATAAAGTTGCAAGACCTTTATTCGCAAGTTCTTTATTTAAAATGGAACCGGTGATACAGTCAGTGTCTTGCATTACCCTTACTACTACCCATCTTATTTTCTATAGCGGTCAGGTAAAGCAGGTAATGACTAATAATAATAATAATTTATTAGCATAAATACACGTTTGACACATGTTTTAAAGTACACAAAATTACAAGTAAAAAGAAAATCAAACAGGAAAAGTAGTGTGCTCAAGATGGGTAAGGTAGGTACAGTCAATACAAGATTTTAGCCCTGCCCCCTAAACTAGGAGGATTCGGTATCTTAGGAGGCAGTGTCTTCGCAAAATATAGTGGACAAGCAAAATTTATGAGTGTACAGTAACAGACCAGATTTTGACTAAAAGGTAGGAAATATATATAAATACCTATATTTATTTAATTAGTATTTGTAATTGAGTAGTAATATTTGTATAGAATGTATGTGTGTACAATATTTGTGTGGGGTGTAATGTGCTACTGTTGTGTGTATGTAAGGGAGAGGGGTGTGTGGAGTGGTGTGACTGTAATCTTATCTAAGCGAAGCATTTTAGTTTTCGACAACAATATTTTCATGATATACGGTGAAAAGAATAAAAGACGTGTTGATTGTTGGCTCTAAAACTTCTTTTTGGTACTTAAACACTATCAAACTATCAGGATCAGTTTTAGAGGGAAGAAAGATGTGATATTGGCAAATTCTGGTATATCTTACGTGAAAATCGAATGATGTGTTGAAGTTAAGATGCCTATCGTATGGATTTAATACACTTATGTTAAATAAATTTGCTGGAGCCAGCTTGGCACGACGGAGCGATGCTAGCACGGGGTGCACGCCAATTTAGGTACTTGTATTCTTGCCCTTGACTCATGTTAGCGGTAGGAACTGTGGGCTTTTAGTCATTAGCAGGACATCCATTGAGATTTCCCAAAATAAAATTAAATTAGCTTGCGTTACCGAAATGCGATTTGGTCAATCCCAAACATTTAAGACTTCTGACAATGGTACCTAATCACTGATAGCATGTGAGTTTCTCGAACAAATGGACCTAATTAGTCTCAGACGCAAAGCACTTTATTATTGGTTAATCATCATTTACAAACGACAACGTGGCCCGCCTTTTCTTGCACTCATGACCTTAAGTATCTATTCATTGAAAACGTAAACTTCACCGAGAAACACTCTATCTATATGTGATAACTTGAATGAGATATAGGATCTCATTCAAATTACCACTTACACTTATAGAAAGAGTGTTTTGGATAAAACGACTATTATATGAACCAGTTCTTCTGTGCCTGAAGCACAGGGGAAGGGGTAGACTTATTTTTTTTGGGTGTGGTAAATCATCCCATGACTTCTCCCTCTGGGTAGCGCGGGAGGGCGTGTCAGACTCTTACTGACTAAAACCCACCCCTGTTCCTTCCCTGCCCCGAGTGCCCAGGGGCGCGGTAACTCTGTTTCGAATTTATCCACAACCCAATTCTGAACATAGGCAACCCCTTTGCAAGGGGGTTGAGAATTGGCTTCAGCTGAAAAGAGGATGAAAAGGTTGGCTTCTGCCTGTTATTTAAAGGCATCGGATCTTCCTTACGTCCTTTTAGATTCTCTGTGTTTCGCAATATTAACTCAAACGTTCATTCCTGAAATAACTCACCGATTGTAAATCACATTAAACCATTTAGTTTTATTTAACCTTGACATTGACAGCATAATTATGGTTCCATAACCATAAATGATAAAGTTGTATCGGGGTTTGGTATAATAAGGATTGTGTTCAATCACAGTCTTTGTATTCGTTAAAGCAATCTTAAAGTCAGATCAGGGAGAGGTCAATTCCATAATGAAACATTATCTCATGGACGACTATAAGTTTTTGTAACTCATTATCATGCCTACTGATTTAAAGTAATGTTGATGTTGCCCATAGTTACACTTGCATTACATTTTTTTTTATCGTTGATTGGCTTGCGTTTGACCAGTATCTCACCTGATGGTAAGCGATGATGTGTTTGAAGATGTCAAAGATGGAGCACGCTTACCTAGAAGTAACGTATTCACTCTTGACTTAAAGACTCCCAGGTTGTAACTATCAGGAAACACATACACTGGTAGGAATTTCCACTCCTCAGCTGTACGCAGAATGAATGTGTTCCCCAAATATTTTGTGGGTGGGATCTTCACCATTTACCGGTGCATCGACGTACGTCTTGTGGTCCAATGATGGAACTGGCCTGGCATAATTAAACTATGTAATTCCAACACACGCTCCCCAAAATGCCACTTTAATATGAATTTAAGTGCTTATTTGATATTTAGAGCCTGCCATAAATGAAATTATTATTTTTATTCGTTTTGATTTCTCGGGACCCTGAGGTCTCGGACCTTTGGAAGGCGGACGAGGAGCCGAAACCAACTCGCAGAGGCCCCTTAGGACGCTTTTTATGAAATGTGGCAACATCCGGCGATTATCCCTGTACGCGCTATACAAGTGCACCCAAGGACCCCCAGTTGGTGTGAAACTATTGCGAGATAAGGAAAACAGAGATATCGGGCTATGGTTTTAGAAGGCTAAAGTGGACTGGTTACCAAGAACTATGTAGACTATGGCCCCTGTCTGTACAATGTTATTATAATACATCGGTAAAAAAGGCAGAGGGTGACTTGCACACTCAATAAATGGGCCCCCAAACGGCCGCTAGCATGTAGTGTGACGTAGCAACAAGGAGGCAACATACTCTGAGGTGCTTAAGGAGTGGAGAGGTATACCACGGCTATCAAAACAATCTCGGACGTAGGGTAAAGATGCCTACTAGCACCTTACCCCCCACCCGAGCACGATTGCTCTCGCGAATCTCCACTCAAGCCAGCCAATAAAGGCAAGAGAGAGGTGGGAGCTCTGTTCCTCTTCAGTGTTCTGTACGGCCGGCTAATAAAGGCAAGGCAGAGATAAGGAACAAAAATTCTCCTTGGAGATCGGGTCCGTGGGGTTGCTACTGCCCAACAGTTCGCTAGAAAACTGCCCGGCGGATTGTACTCGTATCTCTCTTAAAAAAATATTATTATTAAATCCCTTTTCGGGGTTCGTTGAATCGACGTCGATCTTTAAACTCTGTCTAGCAGTTTTGCAGCGAACACAACACAATCCTAAAATGTTTGAACCTCTCATTTTTAGGAACCTTATGGCATTGAAGGAAGGAATGGGTGATAAGGTGGCTGTGGTATCCAACCTGGTGGGGACTGCCATCATCTGTCTCGCTACTGCTTTCCCTCTCGGCTGGGAGCTGACCCTGGCCTGTGTTTCTGTTATGCCGTTCTCTATTCTCGTCTCAATTATTTTAACTAATGTAAGTATGCGACGAGTTGTCTCGGTATCATATTTTAATGCGAAAATACGCAAAGCTTGTAACTTGAAGCGCTTGTAACATCCGTTCGTGAGGTTTTATGATGTGACAAAACTTTTTCTTCAGAATGCTTTCAAGATACTCATGTACCTACTTCATTCCTTTGATTCAGGACGCAGTTATATTCATATTTTATCATTATTTTGCTCAATTGTAGCTTTTACGTGTATTGGAAAACCATGCTTTGTTCTAGAGAAAGTTACTTATGGAACATGCATAAGAATACTTCTAATTTTGCACCAGTATCTAGTGTCTAACTGTGTACTAACTACTGTCTTCATTTGTTTCAAGTATCAAACCAAGTCGTCAATATTAGAAATGGAATCATACAGTCAAGCGGGCAAACAAGCAGAAGAAGTACTGAAATCTGTAAGAACAATAGTTGCTTTCAACGGAGAAAACAAAGAAGTTGACAGGCATGTAACAACAAATTATCATATTAAGCATAGTTTTTGGCATACATAACTGTAAGTATATTTGCACTGTCGTATTTATCCACAGTGAAAGCATAATCCCTCATTTTGCGTCTTTTTGAAAAACCCACGATGACACTACGGCCGTAACGCCGTCTATGTACACTCAGTGATTGCGACGAAAACGACGACATTACTTTAATCTCTGCAAATGAGACGTTCTGATTTAATACCCATTTTATCACTTGAGCAGATCTTATCTGGTAGATCATTTCAAGTTAATTCTGTTCTATTTTTAGTTTTATTTGAAGCTAGAAATACCTTAAACATGCTTTAAGACATTTCATCTGACACACAAACGTCACGTCCATATCTGCGTTCCACGTTTTAAAATCTCAAAACTAGTTGTACCTTATCTTCCACATTTTCAATACTTTCAACTCCCGATTCCTCTTATCCAGGTACACAAAACTGCTTCAGCCTGCGGAAAAACAGGGCCGAAAACGAGGCCTATACACTGGCCTCGGTAACG